>JALGQZ010000008.1:43707617-48570117 GCA_023105745.1 Austropuccinia psidii | reverse complement strand
TAATATTTACAAAATTAAGGTCAAAGATAAGTGAGTAATAATGGAATTATTATAAATTCATTGAAAAAAATTTAAACCTCTTGATATTCATCTTTAAAGTTATACTAAGTATTTGAGAGGAGAGAAACGCATATTAGGGGGTGTCAAAGTTACCAAATCCCACACTCAAAATCCCGAGTTTATTTTTGCCAAAATCCCACATTAATTTTTTGGGATTTCAGAAATCCCACACCTCAAGAGGTGAGGTATTTTGAGGTACAAAAACCCAGGTTTTTTGGTACCAAATCCCGTGTTTAAATACCAAAATCCCACCTTTAGCTTCCCATAAAGGCACATTTTCCAAACACACAACTCAGTAAGGGCATGTTAAATTTCATAAAAATTTCCTTCTCTTGCATAAAATCTAAATACACTCATCATTAATCAAGTTATTTGATTTCAAATTTCATTTACTACCAGCCGTTTCTTTATTTACCATGCCCAAGGCATCGCAAAGGCTACCTTTACTTCAGACCTTGAACTCACTTCAGTTCATCGATGCTCTCAGCTCTGATAGTGATTCTGATATCCAGGAAGATATAATCTTATTAGATATGATAACCTCACAAAGATACATCAATCCTCGTAGAAGATATCCATCTCATTACATGTATACAATGAATGATTTACAGAAATTATCATCTGAAAAGTTTCGACAGCTATGTAGGACAACACATGAATCATTTGAAAAATTGGTTTCACAAATTCAAGCTGATAAAACCTTTCATAACTCATCACAAAACAAACAACGCAATACTGCCATCCAATTGGCTGTGGCATTATCAAGGCTAGGATCAAATGGAAATGGGGCCGCTTTGGGAAAGATTGGAATGTTGTTTGGAATTAGCCATGGGGCTATTGTGTTGTACACTCAAAGAGTCATTCAGATATTAATGAAGTTGAAGCGCAAAGTAATTGTGTGGCCAACAATAGAACAACGCAGAGAACTGTCTCAAGTAATGCAAGCAGAAGGCTTCCCTGGGTGCATTGGGTTTATTGATGGGAGTCTCATACCATTATCACAACGTCCTCCCAATGATGGTGAAGCATATTTTGATCGCAAAAAAAGGTAAGCTGTTGAATCTTTATTCTTTATTTCAATCTTACTGATGGTTTACATATAAGGTATTTCATGTCAATACAACTGGTTTGCGATATCAACAAACAGTTCACTGCTCTGCATGTTGGTTGTACTGGGTCACTTCATGATTCGAATGTCTATCAACATATGAAAATAGCACAAACACCTCAAGAGTTTTATGAAAAGGATCAGTACTTACTTGCAGATTCGGCATATGCAAGCTCTCCTTGGGTTGTTCCAGCATATAAGGGAGTTGTAGCACATAATGAAGACAACCGTTCTTTCAATTACTGTCTAGCAAAATCAAGGGTCAGAATCGAGCATGCAATTGGGATTTTGAAGGGGAGGTGGTTTTCTCTAAGGGAAATGAGAAATCAAATGAGGTATAATCATGAAATTGAATATTTTGTTAGTTGGGTTGTGTCTTGCATGATTTTACATAATATGTTAGCTCAAATTGGTGATGAGTGGTTTGATTTATATGAAGATGATGATCCACCACAAGCGGAAAATCTGGCCAACAATGACATTGGGGAAGATGTGCTAAATATGCGTGAGAAAATTAAACCAATCACTTTGGCATGGAAAAATAGTCAATTGTAAATTTCTTCAGGACCAATGTTTTATGTACTTAATTTAATGGCATACAACGGAGTGGAGATGTTATTCATAAAATAAAAGTATTTAAAATTAAGATTTTTAAGTTCTTTTTTGATCCTGCATATTTCTTTCAAAGTACCCATTGACTCTTGAATTTATTTAGGTGGGTGTCATTTTCAAGAATTTGTCACCTACATTAAATAATTTATGGTTTATTTGAAAAGAACATCCAAAATGAGTAATTGTGTCATGATTGATAATTTCTGGAGGTGGTTTTGTTGTATGATGAACCATTGTTGATGTCTTCCAAAGTATTTCCATGATGCCAGGTTTTTTTGAAAAATCGATCTCCATTTTTAATTCAGGGAAGTGTAAGCCATGTCCAGAGGGGGTGAAGATAGTAGGAAGTGGAAGGAAATCTTTTTTTGATACAAAAGAAAAAATACCATAAGTCCAGGCATTGAGATCGTTTAAATCTTTGTGTGGCTTATTGAAAAATCCATCTTGGGTGACAATGACATTGGTAAACGATTTGAATTCTTCCTTGGGATTGGCAGAAGTCCATTTGAGTTGACTGAAGTTGGGTAATTGGGCTGCTTCCATTCATGATTGATTTTCATTTGCTGCTAATTTTGAAAAATGGGAGATTCTTGAGTAAATTAATTCGTCATATTGATGAAGCTTGATCCATTGATTGTTATCTGTTTCAATTTGATGAGGAGTTAAACCAGGTTTTCTGGAGTAAACACCTAATAATTTCGTAATTAGTCAGTAATTATTAAGGTAATATGACAAAAAGATCACACACCTGCAGATTTTCCAGAATCAGAACCAGTTTGAAACCCAATACCTTTCATAATGCCACCTTGGAGTTGCTTATTGGTTTTAATTTCTTGTCGATTTTGAGATAAGGACATTAATTTCATGATGATTTTTTGCAGCATTTGAGAGTGGCCAGAAGAATTATCAAATGGGGTTATTTCATATATGATGACAGGCAAAAACGGCTTGGATGTTTTATTAATGAGGATATAAGGATGGGGGAGAGTGTTAAGTGATGGAAGTTTTAACCATGAGGCATTGGAAGATTTCTTGTCAATCGAAATTGTTGAAAAGTTTTTAAATTCTTTTTTCGAATGGCCAAGGTGAGACATTATTTCTTTTGAATCATGGATGTGTTGTCTTTGGCTTCGGGTGAGCTTTCTTTTATTATTTAATTTGGGATTTTTATCCTCATGATGTTCTATATTTGGTTTAGTCCTAACCATGACATCAAGAGGAGTAATATGAGCTTCATCATCTTTCAAATCATTCTGATGATGTGCTGAGTCTGGTTTAGTCCTAACCATGACATTATCAAAATGATTGGAAGAATGAGAGGGAGGAGGAGATTTTTTTTGAATTTTAAGGATGATGGAAGGGATGGGAAATGAAATGACATTGCAAAATAAATTATTATAATTAATCCTCCCCTATATGAACAAATAAATAAAAAAGTGAAACAAGAATGAAAATAAAAAATAAATCAAGGGTCAGTAATGATGATTATCCCAAAAATTCAAAAAAAGGAAAAATTAATATCATCAGTAAAAAAAATATTAATATCAGTCAATAATTTTTCAAATAAAATGAATGATTTGAAAAGAAAAAAAATAAAATGATGATCAGTCATTGATTCAAAAAATAAAAATAAAAAATGAGTATCAGTAAAAGATTTATGAGTTAAAATAAATGAATAAAAAAAAGAAAAAAAAAACCATCAGTAAAAAAGGAATCCCAAAAAAAAAAGATCAGTCAAGGATTGTTGTAATAAAATGAAAGGATAAAAAAACACAAAACAAACAAATCAGTCTTCCTTTATAGCTGATATAATTGAAAAAAAAATAAAAAATAAAAAAAAACCATTCTAATGGCCTCTAGGGGCCATTAGAATGTTAAGCGATTAAAACGACGCGGAATCTATTTGGAATCAATTCGGAACGATTTGAGGGCCTCAGGCCCTGGAACCTCCCAGGAGCCTATTTGGGAGGTTCCAGGGATAGTGAGGTGGGGGGTTTTGGGAGGTGGATGATGGGAGGGTTAGTTGGGGCTGATAAAGGTGATGGGTGGGTTAGTTATGGGAGGTGCAAAAAAAAGAATAAAAATAATTTAAAAGACAAAAAGGAAATTACCTACAGAAAAATTAAAAAAACATTAGCAAAAAAGGATTGTGATTGAACAAAAAGGAGAGAAATTCACTTACCTGAATTTTAAAAAAAGTGGGTTTTTTTTTTAGAGGGAAGGGTGAAAAATAAAAATAGAAAAAAATTAATTGAGAATTAAAAAATAAAATTTAAAAAAAAAAGATTTAAAAAAATTGGTGAATTTTTTTTAAGAGGGAGGAGTGAAAAGTAAAAATGAAAATAAAAGTGAAATTTAAGATTTTAAATTCAAAAAAATAAAATAAAAAAGAGGTTTTTTTTTTAAAATTGGAGGGGTGAACAGTAAAAATAAAAAATAATAAATTAAATGAAATTAAAGAAAAAAATCAACTTTTAAAAAAAAATTAAAAATTAAGAATTAAAAATCAAAAATCACCCAAACAAGGGTCTTTGCCCATTTAAAAGTTGAAACCCTTCAAAATAAAAAATAACCATTAAATTGAAAAAATATATATATAAAGATAAAAAAATTGACCAAAAAACCATAAAATGACATTTTCATAAAAAAGGAAAAAAGCTGTCATCGAATTTGATTTTTGATGATTTTTGATCAGACTTCATATAAATTATCAATGCAAAACTTGCCCAAATTTTCAAATCAGCCGCAAATTGCAAATAAATGTCATATGAACTTGGAATGGAAAGTTGGTGTGTCAATTATGCATAAACATTGAAATTTCCCTTTGGTAATAAAGCGGAGTTAGATTTCATGACATAAGATCAATAATTAAACATAAACATAAGATTTATTGAACAAGCACCATATAAATTGATCACATTACATATATGTAATAAGTTATTTTTTATTGACTAACGCCAGAAATGCGTTCCAGCTCCCCGATTGGCCTGCTTGATGACAATGCCGCTATAGTGAGATCCATCTGGCATTGCCTTTCCTTCAATTCCAATTCACGATTCCACTTTTCTTTTTCAAATTCATGTTTCTTTGCATTTTGCTTCTCGTCAAACTCCATTTGTTTTTGTAACTTGACTTCTTCAAACCGTTGTTTTTCAATGTTGCACACTTTCTCTTCATTCCACCTCTCCCTGTCCCACTCCAAACGTGCATGATCACTGATTTCACAGGCTAATAAGCATGAATTTTGTCAGTAGGATTCATAATAGTAACCATAATTGCAAGTCATACCTTTGTTCCGTGATTCAAGTAAATTTGCATAAGTAGGTGCAAACATATCCAGCGACCTTTTCCTAGAACCACTCTTGTCATGGCTTGATTACGCTTTTGTGTTGAATGTGTTATGGATTTACTTTTCTGGTCAAAGGAGAAATAATCAACAATGGATTACATAAGAATCACTCTTAAATGTACTTACCAAATCATCTTGAAGGTTTTCCACTGGAACCAAGTTATCATCATTATGAAGCAAACGATCCAGATTGTGAGGTGAATCCAAGTGATTATTCTCCTTTGAAAAGCAAATGGGCTATAATTATCTGAGGTATAAAAAGGAAGAGACCATAGCGTACCTTATCAAGCAAAACATCATCATCCTCACCATTGAGACTGTCTTTTTCTTGCGAATCATAGCTTGCAATGGGAGTGACATTGGGCTTGTGGCCAAAGAGCACATCCATTTCTGCATAGCAAGGACACATACTTTCCAGCTTTTCACTAATGGATTTTATTCCTTTACTCTCATCTTCTTCCGTTATTCCAGCCCCAGTTAAGTTTTCGAATTTTTTGGCTGCCATATATTTCTTTTTATATGTTCGCCATCGATCTCGGATGCTGCTTGAACTAAGGTTTAGGCGATTTCGCGATTTTTTTTTGACCTCAATGGCCATAAGCTGAAACCCATGCTGCTTTGAGGAAGGAGGTCTTCCAATAGTTGTTGAACCGCTAGTACCAAAACATGACTCAAAATTGGACTTGACTGAAAGCCAATTAATTATTGTTAAATAATCTGTACGTATTAAGTGACCTGATGGATGAGGCAGGCCAGAGGTGATCTTCATATCTGTCTTGATTTGTCTTGCTTTGGATCGAGGCATTCTTATATGGATGATAAAGTATAAATGGACTATCAGCTGTTCGGTCAGATTGTCCAAAATGGAGTTTAGAAGAACATGTTGTACAGGTATGAATTGTGAGTACTCATTAGGGTTAGGTTTCAAGCTGAAATCCCAGATGCATGGGATTTACACATAAAAAACCTGGGATTTAGTGTTGGGATTTGGGTTCCAAATCCCGTGTTATTTTAAGGCGGGATTTGGTGACTTTGACACCCCCTATTGTGTGGTTTGTATTGTGCTAGAAATTATTGAATTTTTTCCATAAATTTCTTATATACATTGAGGGCTCTCCTTCAGAAAAGACACATTTTAGGTCTGAGAAATGGTTAGAATGTGTGAAACAGTCTTCTTATCCCAAGCAGAAAAGACAATGTGTAATCTGTAAAATTTCTTCACATATCTTCTTCAAATAAGTGTCCTTCACTGTTAGGGATTATTTTCCCTCAATAAGTCATTGTATTATTTAATTAGGTATTATATATGAGCAAAAAAACATAAATAATAGTAAATTCATAATCTTCTATTTTGATTGAATAAAATTCTAAATTACCAAACCTCTGTCTGAAATTATTTGAAAAATCATTTTAAGGTTAGAACTAAGATTGAGACTTGTTTTTTAAGCAGATTGGACCTTATACCCCCACTGGAAGGGATAGCAATATTTCTCATGGTGAATGGGACTTTCAAAATCCAAAAAATCAAATTTAAATTTCTCAATTACTTGACCTTTAACAATATAATAATTAAAAAAAATATTCAAATCAATCTCAGATTCCAGAAACAAAAATTTCTAAAATTCAAATAACTTTCAGTTATTCTACAATTACTAATTCATATAACACCAATCCAGTTAATTAAAAGATATTTGAATCATATATTAGTTATTTGAAGTTAAAATCACTAATTAATATCAAAGATAATTTTATTATGAATCACTTATTAAGAAATTAATTTAAGCTTTTAGTAATTCTAATCACAATATTTTTTTTGGATTCATTAAATAAGGCTCTTAATTAAAAATCAAAATTATTTCAAAAAATGTTAAAGATATTTATTTTCATTTATTTTCATTTTTAAAAATACAGTTCAAGCTTTCTTAACCCATACCTCCCCAATGTGGCTTTTCATCCACCAGGATTCTACCTTTTTAAAAATTTCCCAAAACCCATAACCTTTTCAATTAAATAACACATTCCCTTTTCTTCCACCAAGTCTCAACTTACCTCTCAAGTTCCATATTTTTTTAAAAATATATATATGTATATATTTTCTACATTATTCCCTTAAAATTCCTTTCCTAATAATTCTTGAACCACCCTAGTTCCAATTTTTTTCCACATGAAGTTGGTTTTAAATCTTCTGTTCTCAATTTTTTTAAAAAAAGTCTTATTCTTTAATGATCCACAAAAGTATTTATGAAATTGAAATTTACCACCTTGAGGAAATTCTCAATTAACTGAAAAATTCTGTCAACCAAAAATATAAAAAAAAAAAAACTCTTAGAGAAGAAAAAAAATGAAAATATTAGTAAAAATTATTAAGAACATATTTACCATCAAGTAAACAACTTTATTAAAAAATAACCTTATTTATAAATAAATTATTTAAATAAAATGAACATTTTAAAGAATTTATTGTCATTAGAAAACCAGGAATTTTAATAAATAACTCAAATTATTTATCAGCCCAAAATTCAATATTCTAAAAAAAAAAAAAGTTTATAGAAAAACCAATGAATTACCAAAATAAAAAAATATTAAATCTAAGAGAAGATAAAATTCAATATCACATGTGGCTATTCTATCCCAAAAAAACGGATCTTGGATTGTTACTACAAGAATAAGAAGAATCAAAAAAAAGAATAGCTGATTGCTTCAACAATATTTAACCCTACACTGCTAAACATCAGCCTGGAATTTTATACTGACTAAAAAAATTAAAAAAAAAATATTTACTGAAGTTAAAACCCAAAATTATAGAAAGATTAAATGATTTTTGGATATAAAACATTTCAAATTTAATTAAATTTTGAATTAATGGTTCCAAAAAGCTTTTTTAAAAAAAATGTGTTACTTATTAGGGAAGTAATTTGTGAAGATTGAAAATAATTCTCCCAGTTTTTTAGAATTTAATAAAAGAATTTTTTGAGCTTATCCAATTTATGGATTAATTAATCAAATATTTATAAAAAAAAAATTAAAAATTTAAAAGAAGAATTTAAAATAAAATTTGAATTATTAAGCTCAAATTATTAATAAAATTTAAAAAATATTTTGTTTATTTTATAAAAATAGAATCCATTTTTTATTCTAAAAATTAATTAGATATGAATTATTTTCTATATTTAAATCTAATTTTTTTCAAATGAGTTTTTTTTTTAAAAAAAAAAAAAAATAATAATTTTTTAAATATTTATTTTTATTAATATTAATTAAAATTGAAGTTCTATCCTATAATAAATTAAATGGGATTAAATCCAATAAATCCAAATAAAATAAAATAAAATAAAATAAAATAATTATTTAATTTAAATTCAATTTAATCAAAACCAAAAAAAAAAAAAAACTGATTTTTTTGATTTTTTTTATTTTTTGATTTTTTATTTTTATAGGAATATTTTTAAATTATAAATTATTATTTTTTTTTAAAAAGTTTTTATACCAATATAATATTCAAAATAAAAAAATAAAAAATTTGAATTAAATAAAAAATATTATTATTTTTTTTCTTAAAAAATAATTAAATAAATGAATAAATTAATTAAATAATAATTCTCTTCAAGATAGAAATAAAATGAAAAGGAGGAAGAAGAAGAAGAAGAAGATTATATTTTTATCATATTTAAAACTTAAATAAAAACAAACTTTCTCAAGACTCAATTAAAATAATAATTATTATTATTATTATTGTTTTTAAACTCCTAATCTAACTTCTCATTTTAAGCCCCTTTATTTTTTAATAATTCAATTATTAAAGTCAAATTATAAAATATATATATTTATTTGTCTATTATCTTATAGATTTGGTAATATAGCACTAATATTAACTTAAAACAAATTTATAATTTGGACCAGTCAAATTAAATTAAACAAAGTTTAATTCAATGAAATTCTATTAAAACTGGAATTTTTTAAAATTTTTGGGTTAATTAAAAAAAAATCATTTGGGGATTTTTTTAAAATTCCAATTAAAAATTTAATCTTTAAACCTAAATTAATCTTAAAATGATAAAATAATTGATTAAAAACTCTTGGGTTAAATACTGATAGAAATCAAATTTTAATGAAATATCTTTTCAAAAAAAGAAAATGAAAACAAATATTATATATTTTATAATTCCTAGATATTTGAACAGAAGGCTTATTATACTAAAGAGAAAGAAGCAGTTTAATCTGAAGATCCATCTCTTCCAATATCAAAAGTTAATAACTTGTGTTTTGAACTATACACCTTTTTTCTCATCAAAGGAGGTTTACCAGTTTAGTGAAACACTGGAGACCTTTAATTTATTATTTTATTATAAATATAAAAATAATTTAAAGCATATCTCCTTTTTAATTTATTTTAATCAAAAATAGTTCATTTTTTATAATTTTATTTTATTTTTATTTACTTTAGTTTAATTTTTTATATATGTATTTATTAAATTAAATTTAAAGATGAAACTATGAATTGAAAAACTTATTATATAATAAATTTATAGTCTCTTATTAAATTTAATGTGTTTATTTGTATGGATTTTAGAATTTGAGAGGACCCAAAATTTAATTTTGAAGTATTGTTTATGGTGTGTTCTGTCAAAAATCATGCAAGAAGTTTACCACCAAAGGGTATAGGTTCTGAAAATCTAAATAGTATCATTATTATTAGATTAATTAAAGCTTACTCACATGTTTTTTTGAAAAAAAAAAGAATCATATGAGATTCAATTATAAGTTAGAAGAGCTAATTATTTTACCTATTGAGATTTATATCCTTACCAAAACCAGGATAAAATTTTTTTACCAATTTAAATTTTTCTTGAAAGTTTCTAATGTATTAATTAATTCAAAAAAAAAAATTTAAACATAATTTAATAATAAAATTCCTTTTTTTTCCTTTTAGGGGGGGCAAGGGGAAAGTGATAAGGGTTTGGTTTTAGTATTGATGAGGAAAAAATTTATTTTTTTATTTTGTTTTAATTTTTTGGAATTAAACTTTAAAAAAAAAAATTAAGTTTTTTAATTAGAAAAAAAAAATCAAAACAAACATTCATTAATTTAATTTAATTTATATTTTTACAAATTTTTGTATCAAAAAATTAAAAAAAAAAAAAAACTATTATAATTTTTTCTTTTTTTTTTTTAAATTAAGTTTTCATGAATGAAAAACTCTAATTTTTTTTTTTTTTGTACTTAGTTTTGAAAAAAAAACCTTTATTTATTTATTTAGGTAGATTAAAAAAAAAAAAGAAAAAAAAAAAAAAAAAAAAAAAAAAAAAGAGAAAAAAATAATAATAGAAAATTAGAAAAATTGAATTAATTTTTTAAAAAAAGAAGTTTTTTTTTTTGAATTATTCAAAAATTTAATTAAAAACCCAAAAGTTTTTTTATTATTATTATTATTATTATTATTAAAAGATAAATTTGATTTTTTAGATTATTAAAACTATCAAAAATTTAATTTTTTATATATGATAAAAAATTGATAAAAAGTAATTTATTATTCAAAAAAAGTAAAGATTAAATTATATTTAAATTAAATTTTATATATTTTATTAATTTATAATTATTATTTTCTTTAATCAAATTTGAATTTTTTTTAATTATTTAAATTTTAAATGTAAAAAAAAGAAAAAATAAAAAAGAAAAAAGAAATAAAATTAAATAAATAATAAATTTAAATTATTTAAAATAATTATAAAAATAATTTATTAAAAAAAAAAAAATCTTAATATTTTAGATTAGTTAAAAAACAAATCTCAATCAAGTAAAAAATAATAATAATAAATTTTTCAATTTAAAATTTTATGTTTATTTTCAGTTTGATAGAATTTAATAATAATAAAAATAATTTTTATTAAAAAATTAAAATTAAAAAAAAAAGGAAAAAAAAAAACAATTAAAAAGAAAAAAAAGCTAATTAAATTCAACATTAGGAATTTATACTTAAAATATATATATATATATTTAAATTCTCACCAGCTTAAAGATAGTTTATTGAAGTTTTATTTTTATTAATATATTAGAAATCATAAAGATTTATTCTAATAAAATTAAATATCATTTTATTTTATTTTTTTTAAATTGAATTTAAAGCTTTATTTATTTATTTTTTTTTCAAAAAAAAAAAGAATAAAAAAATTGATTTGAAATTTTAAATTTTTAAAACAAAAATTATTTGTTTCTTTTTTTTTCTTAAAAAAAAAGAATAAAAATAAATTAAATATTTCATTATTTCTTAATCTATTAAGATTTATTAAATTAAAAATTATAGATTATTATTTTTTCACTTTTTAGTTATTTTTAAAAGAAACTTAAAAAAGAAAAATTACATCTAAAAAATTTAATATTAAGACATTTTTCTTTTTTTATTTCTCAAAAGAAAAAAACAAGAAAATTTTCTATTTTATAAGATTAATTTTTTTTGATTTTTTATTCTAATAATTTTAAAAATAATAATATTATTATTAAGGATGTTTTTTTATTTAGAATTGATCAATCAATTTAAATGATAAATTTAAACAATAAAATAAATAAGGTTAATAAAAAAAATTATAATTTGATTAACATGATATTTTTTTTTCTTTTTTTGAAAAAAAAATATTAATAAATTAGAAATTATATTAAAACTTAAAATTTAATATTAATAAAACTCAATTCTTATATATTATTAATTTCTTTTGAAATTTTATTAAAAAATATATTTATATTTAAATTTAATTTTCAAAAAATTTAACAATTCGAAGCTATTTATTAAGTTATATATTATTTATTTCAATTCTTATATTTTTTTTTGGAATTTGACTACTTATAATTAAAAAGGATCTCAAAGTTTTAATAATTTAGTTTAATTTTAGTATATTTAATAAGATTTTATTTTAATACTAATGAGTTTATTTTGAATAATTATTTTTATGTTGATTTTAAGGAGATGATTCACAAATAAAGGTTTTTTTTGTCTTCTTTTATTGATTAATTCAAACAATTTATGAGGAAAAAGAATTAATTGATATTTATTTCTAAATAAAATTAAAATATATTAATCTTAGCATATTAGAGAAATTTTTATTTAAAATCCTTGACAAAAATTGATCAAATATCAACTAAATTATGATATCATATCAGATTAAATATTCTTTTGCGTTTCCCTTTTTATGAGTAAATGATACAAATATAAATTTACAGTGTGCTAAAATCTCAAGATAAGATAAATTGAAATAATAAATGATAAATCCTGGATTAATTATAATTACTCATAATATATTTTTCTACAAATATTAAGAGAATTGAATTGAATTATTCGAATGTTAAAAAAGTATACTAATTCTTTTAAAAAGAATAATATAGCTTGGTGAGGTTTATGAAGTTTAGATATTTTCATTTTATTGGTTTAAAAAAGCTATCATCTTGTTGAATTTTTTTATTTTTAATTAACGTTCTTCTGGTAGAAAATTGAAAACAAGTTTCCTCATAAACAAATGAAATTCAACATTTGAAAAATAATAATAGTTATATATATATATTTGAAAAGAAGTTATATTTTAAAATCATCAAGATAAAAATGAAATAAATAAACATTTTTCTTTTGAAATGAAATGGCTTAAGATTATAAATTTATAATAAAATTCTACAACCTGTAGTGTTGTGTACACCTGTACTGTATAGTAGAAAAAACTTTGATCTTTTTTTTAAAAATGGAAATTAACTGTATAAATCAGCAATAAGCAATTTATTTATTTATTTGTAAACTCAGCCAATTTATTTTTCTAAAAAAAAACAAAAATTCTGAAAATACCATAATTTATTTCTTTATTTTTGTTTAAAAAAAGATTTTCTTAGTTTTAATAAAATAGAATTTGTTTTAAGAGAAAAAGTTTTTGCCCTTTTGATTTTTTTACTTATACTAGCAGCGTATGGCAGTCCTGAGATAGTGTGGATGGAGCTACAAACTAGCTGTGTAAGCTGTAGAGTGCTGTAGAGTGTATCTGTGAGCCATGCATGTTGGTTGGGCTGAGGCTAAATTGGCCTAATCTATGTAGAATTCAAGTCCTTTTTAGTTTCAATTTCTGATAAATGACCAAATTTACTGCAGTGACTTGTTGAATTGGTAGTTTGAGGGATTTTTATTTTATTTTATTAGACTACACTCACTAGAGCGATAGCCGACAGTATTACTGTAGTGAGTGTAGTCTGCGCTAATTTTCGCTAGGCTGCTAATTTGAAATTCGATTTCTGCAGGCTAAAAATAGTCGCATGCTAGATCTACAGTGTCTACACTGCGTACTCTCTGCATCAGCGCTGTATGATCGATTGAACCCTTCATTTAATTTTTAATTTTCAATTTTCGATTTTTAATTTTTAATTTTCAATTTTTAATTTTTAATTTCTAATTTCTAATTTTTCATTTCTAATTTTTCATTTTGGCTTCAGCTCGAATTTTTTATTTCAGGTTCGAATCGATCGATTGAAATCTTTGAAATCTTTCATGGACTCGTCAAAATTTCAAAATCATCAAAATTATCAAAATCATCAAAATTATCAAAATCTTCAAAATCTTCAAAATCATCAAAATCATCAAAATCCTAATTCAAATCATTCAAAATCATTCTTAAATCATAATAAATCAATCCATCATCATCAAAATTTAAATCGCTCAAAAACTCTCACTCGTCCTGAGCGTTATGTCACTCCAGCGCCTCTAATCACTCCCATAAATAATAACGGAATTAATAATGATATATCCTTCTCAAACCTTCAAACTAACTCAAATCATCATCATCTCTTATCTTGGTTCGCAATTTGGTCATTTTACGTCAATTTACTCACCTTACCATTTCCTTCCTTCTTCTTATCTTCAATCGGTTTAAAAGATCCAATTGCTCAACAAGCTTGGAGAGAAAAAGTCGCCCTTTGCTCTATAGCTATCATCTCATCAGCTTTTACCGGCTTCGTTACAATTGGAATGAATAAAGCCCTTTGTCCTGAATCAGATCAATTATCTCATCAAAATTTCATTCAATTTAATAATTCAAATTCAATCATCGGTATCTCCGGTTGGGCTTTTAATATCACAAATCATAAATCAAATCTTTTCAACTTTTTACCTTTAAATCATTCAGGTTTAGATATAACAAACTTATTCGATCAATCTAATTCAATTCATAACTCTTGTCAATCTTTATCAGGTCAATTCACTCATTCAAACCTTTGCGCAAATCTATCAAATCCTAATTCATCTTGTCCTTTACCTAATCTAAATCAAATCACTCTAAATAATTTACAAATATCAAATACTAGCTTATTGATTGGTTACACTTGGGATCAAATTAATTCATTAAATAATTATTTCGTCATCAATGGTATCGTCTTAAATATGAACTCTTATTTAGCTTCAACTCAATCAAATCAAAATGATATCGTAGATCGTGCAATAAGGCAAATCTTACAATCAAATTCAAACTCAAATTCAATGGGTAAAGACGCTACAAGATTATTCTCTTATCATCCTCAATTAGTTAAAGCTACAGATTGCTTAAAATCTAGATTTAAAGCTGGCGTAATAGATAAAATCACTCCAGGTTGTTTTGTTTCTCAATTATTCCTTTACGTATCTTTAATCGTCATCTTAGGCGTGGTCTTGGTCAGATTCTTAATGGCCATCTTCTTTAGTTGGTTCATGTCAAATCATCTCATTCGTCCTCCTAGAAATTTACGTAGAAAAGTCATCAGTCCTGCAGTCTTACCTATTGGTGCAAACTTAAGCTTAATGTCAAAAAATGGAACTGCTCCTTGGGCTATTAATACTAATCAATTTAATAACTCAAATTCAACATCAAATCATCAAAATAAAAATCATCATCATTTAATCAAATCTTCTTTTAAATTAAACGAAAAATCTTCAAATCTTCAAATCCCAATCCCTTTACATTCTTCAAAAACTCCAAAATCAGTTGACTCTAACGGTTTAATCAATATGGCTTCAATAGGTCCTGAATTATTTTGCGTTTGTTTAGTAACTTGTTATTCTGAAGGACCAGATGGAATTCAAAAAACTTTAGATAGTATATCAGCTAGTGATTATTCAGACGCTCGTAAATTATTATTTGTAGTTTGCGATGGTATCATCACAGGTCATGGTGAAAAACTTTCAACACCTGATATTTGTATCAATCTTATTGATCCAGATCCTCGTTTCATAAATCCAATCCCAATGTCTTATCGTGCAGTCGCTGCTGGTACTAAACAAATTAATCAAGCATTAGTTTATGCTGGTCATTATAGTTAGTCTTATCATCATCTTGAATCTTTTCATTTACCCCTACCCCCCCAAAAAAAAAACAAAAAAAACTAATCCAACCTTTTTTTTTTCTTTTAACAAAATTAATTAGCCAAAGTTAAAGGTCGTCAAACTCCAATCATAGTTGTAGTAAAATCAGGTACAAAACAAGAATCAGATCATGAAAAAAAACCTGGAAATCGTGGTAAACGTGACTCACAAATGATCTTAATGAACTTTTTTAGTAGGGTGACTTATAATGATAGAATGTCCCCTTTAGATTATGATTTATTTAGAAAAATTCATGCTTTAATGGGCGTCACTCCTGATTTCTTTGAAGTTTGCTTAATGGTAGATGCTGATACAACCGTCATGAAAGATTCAATAGGTCATCTAGTCAATTGTATGCATTATGATCCTCTAATCATGGGCGTTTGTGGTGAAACTCGTATAGCAAATAAACGTCAAAGTTGGGTCACCGCCATTCAAGTCTTTGAATATTATATATCTCATCATCTAGCAAAAGCTTTTGAATCAGTTTTCGGTGGTGTAACTTGTTTACCTGGTTGCTTCTCAATGTATAGACTCAAATCTCGTAGATTAAACGATGGTGATTGGGTCCCAATCTTAGTTCAACCCGAAATTTGTCGTGAATATAGTCAATCAATCGTAAACACTTTACATCAAAAAAATTTATTACTCTTAGGTGAAGATAGATTTTTAACCACTTTAATGATTAGAACCTTTCCTGCAAGAAAAATGATGTTTTGTCCTCAAGCTAAATGTCGTACAATAGTCCCTGATCAATTCTCAATCCTAGTTTCTCAACGTCGAAGATGGATTAATTCAACTATACATAATCTTATGGAATTAGTTAGAGTTCCAAACCTTTGTGGAACATTTTGTCTTTCTATGCAATTCGTAGTCTTTATGGAACTCATCGGTACTATTGTCTTACCAATCGCAATCACTTTGACTTATAGTTTAATCATTAATTCAATCCTTCATCGTCCAAAAGATTTTTCTGATGCTATTCCACTTATTCTCTTGGCTGCAATTCTTGGTCTTCCAGCTCTCTTAATCTTAACAACAACAATGAAAGTCTCTTATGTTTTTTGGATGTTGATTTATTTAATCGCTTTACCTGTATGGAACTTTGTCTTACCACTTTATGCATTTTGGCATTGTAAGTCAAAAATTTAATTTAATCAATCATTAAAAAAAAAAGTTTTAATTTAATTTCTTTATTTATTCTAGTTGATGACTTTTCTTGGGGTGAAACTCGAAAAGTCGAAGGAGAAGTAAAAGCAGAAGCTCATGGTACTGAATTAGAAATCACTTTAGAATCTAATTCGGTCCCACTTCGAAGATGGGAAGATTGGGAACGGTAAATTTTTTTTTTTTTGAATTTCAATGGTTTTTTTTTTGGCTTACTCATAAAATCATCTTTTTATTTAGCTCTCGACTCAAAAAAATTAAACGTGAAGAAAAAAGAAAACGGGAATTCGAGAGAGCATTTGGGGCTAGGCAATTTTATTCTATGACTGGTAGTGAAATGGGAGATGAAGCTTCAATGGTATCTTCTGAAGATGATCGTTGGGGAATGAATATTGGAAATTATGATGAATTTGAAGTTACCCGGCCGCCTGTTGGATTATATCATGTAGATGAAGTCAGTAGTATCAATGGTGGTACAATGGTAAATGGTGACGAACTTCAAATGATGTTGGAAACTGGCTGGGGTGATGAAGATGAATTCCCTGCACCTCAATTTCCTTTACCATCACGTCCAAATGTAATGAGATCTCAAACGGAATTACAAATTCAACCCATGCTAAACGATTCTAGTAATTCATCATCTTGCTTTTTACCTTCACCAACTTACTATGGACAACAACTACCTTTACCACCTAAAAAATATCAATTGGAGGATGGATAAAATCTTATCAAAATAAAATCCAATCGAACTATCATCATCAAAACAGCACCAACTTTTCTTTTTCTTGAATTTATATATATTTCAGTTTTTTTTGTTTTCTTTGTAAAACTCTTGTTATTTTAAATCCGTCATTTTCAACCAATTTTTTGTCATTTTTTTTTCTTAGAACCAATTAATTTAATAAATAATTCCAATCAGCTCAATCTGTATTTTGAGAAAGAAAATTCAAAAAAGAAATAGATATATAAATATATATATAATACTAAATTTGTTTTTCATCTTTCATTTTTAAAAAGAACAATCTTTGTTTAATTGAAATCTCAAGTCGGTGTACATAAGTAAATAGAAATCTTTCTATTATCTTTGATAGTCGAATCTTTGTTTCTTTCATAAGCAAAACTCAGATTGGTTAACAAAGCAATCCAAAAAAAGTCTTGATTTAAAACTCTTCTTGAAACGAATCACTAGCTCGTATACAAACATACACACATATTTAAGCTTATATGGGTTGATAACTTTATAACAAAAAAAACAGATATCTCTCTTGGAAACATTATCCTACAAATAGTAAAAATTGGCTAGGTCTCTTGAGTCACAGTGAATTCTAATTAACTCTCCTTAACAACTTTTTTTTGGGTTCACAAAAAAAAATGTAAAAAAAATCTTGTAATTTTTTGTTTTATTTTTTGAAAAAGTTGAAATAAAATGAAATGAATAAATAAAGAAATAAAGATAAAAAATTAAAAAATAAAAAAACTGTAATTTTTTTTTTCAAATTTTATACATAAAAAAAAAAAAAAAAAAACAAATTTTTATAAAAAAATTATCAAAAAACAAATTTTTATTACAGGAAAAAAAAACCAAATTTTTATTAAAACAAAAAACAAATTAAAAAAAAAAAAAAAAAAAAACAAACAAATTTTTATTAAAAAAAAAAAAAAAAAATAAAACAAATTTTTATTGTAAAACCAATTTTTTTTTTTTTTTTTTTTTTTTTTTAAAAAAAAAAAAGAAAAAAAATAATAACAAATTTTATATTTCCTTTTTTTTTATTTTTTTGAAAAAAAATCTTTTATGTAAAAAAAAAAAAAAAAAAAAAAAAAATATGTAAGGGGTGGGTTTTAAATGAAATATGGCTATTTATGGAATTTCTGATGCCATTAATGGCATTATCAATGTAATATTTCTGATGCCATTAATGCCATTTATGGCATTATTGATGCCACATTAACAATGCCATAAATGACATTGTTAATACCATAAATGGCATTGTTAATGCCATAAATGACATTGTTAATGCCATAAATGGCATTGTTAATGCCATAAATGACATTGTTAATGCCATAAATGACATTGTTAATGCCATAAATGGCATTGTTAATGCCATAAATGACATTGTTAATGCCATAAATGGCATTGTTAATGCCATAAATGGCATTGTTAATGCCATAAATGACATTGTTAATGCGATAAATGACATTGTTAATGCCATAAATGACATTGTTAATGCCATAAATGGCATTGTTAATGCCATAAATGACATTGTTAATGCCATAAATGGCATTGTTAATGCCATAAATAACATTTTTAATGCCATCAATGGCATTATTAATGCCTTAAATGAAATTGTTAATGCCACAAATGGCATTTTTAATGCCATTTATGGTATTGCTAAGGCCATTAATTTCATTTTAAGGCCAATGTTAAGGCCATTCATGCCATTGTTAAATGCATGAATGGAACTGTTAAGACCATTCAATTCAATTTATGGCATTGTTGTAATGCCATTTATACCAATTTTCTGACCATAAATGGAATCTGTATATCATTCTTGATGCCATTTAGGGCATTATTATGTCATTTGTGATGCCATTTATGGCACTTTTTATTTCATAAATGGCACTGTTAATTCCACAAAAGGAATTTCAACTTCCACTCATCATAAATTACATTTTGAATTCAATTTATGTCATAAATGGCATTTTCAATTCAATTACAAACATGAACAAAAATAAAAATAAAAAACAAGGACTTTTTGGGCCTACAAATGTCCTGGAGAAAAAAATCCCAAAATGTTGGGCTTCTGGTTTTTTATTCTCAAGATTTTTCTCTTCATTTTAAAAAAAAAATTATGGAGATTCATAAGTGGAAACATATTTAATGATTTTTTTTTGAAAAAAATTGGCCATTTTGCCAAATTGGCCAAAATGGAGAAATTGGGCAAAAAAAAAATTTTTGAAAAAAATTTGGGGAACTTCACATCCCATGTTGGAAAAAATATGGCAAAAAAAAATTATAGAAATTCTCAAAACTGAGCCTGAGGAATTTTTATTGAAAAAATAAGCTACTTACGTGTTTTGGCCATAAATTGGTAAAAACATGTAAGGCCTTATATGTGTTTACCAACACCCTATTTTTATTTTGTTTTTATTTTATTTATTTTTTTGAATGAAAAAAAAAATCAATTTTTTTATCAAACAAATGATTTTAATAACAAAAAAAAAATTGAGAAATGTATTTTTTTTGGTTATGTTAATAAATAAATTTAATGTTTTTTCTTTCAGCCCAATAGCTTGGAGTTTAGTATGAAACTACCAAATGACAGTAATGGGTTGGAAAGGAAAAATTCTAGAACAAAATAATTTCCAAGGGTAAAAAATGACTAAAGCTGTTCAAGAAGCATATGAAGGTTGGCAGGTTATAATTTGAGGGACAGAAATGATATAAAAACAAAATTAATTGAACAGTAGAATAGAAAAAAAAAGATCTTTAACACTTATTGGAAATTGGATATCCCATGTAAGGCATGGACATTCACTTACTCTTTGATTCTTGGTAAACATATTCATACTTTAGGAACTCCTCATGTGTGGGATTAAAATTAGGAAGTACCTGGAAGGTGAAATAACAGGTAACTACTTTGAATTGCTAATAACTCCTGTAATCAAGCGTGGAAAGGGTATATTGCCTTCCCCTCCTAAAATACTGAAAAAAATCTTCCTTGGAGGTCAAAAAATAAAAGAAAATCAGTAAGTGGATTCAAAGCTGCAGAAGACAAATCTCAGAAGGCTCAGATCAGACCTATTCAATATATGATAAGAAATTTAATTTAAGGGATATGGTTAATTGTGAGATCTTAATGAAATAATTTTCTGTTTGATTTTTTTATTTTTAGTGAAATTGAGGTGTGTGATTCCTCCTTGATGATAAAGATTTTTGGTAAGATGGATTTTTTAAGGTTTTCTGGAAAAATTTGATGAGTTTTGATAAAGGTAAAATTATAATATATTAAAATGATTTTTGAAAGGTTTTTTTTTTTTTTTAAGATTGGCTAATAATAGAATAAAATGGTATTTGTTAAGTTTAAAAGGTAAAATTCTTCAATATTTGATTTTTAAAGGGTTAAGATAGCTTTAAGTCTTGATGAATGGGGTTATTTTTACTGGATAAAATATCTTAATAGAGTAGTAACTCTAATCTTGGGTACTGGATAATTTCCTTTGGATACTAAGTTTACACTGAGCATAGCTACTGAGAAAGTAAATTTACTGCAATATACTGGACTACCTCCCAGGTGAGCTATGCATTATTCCTGTGCTTATAATGTGCATTGGGGAATTTAAAATTTTTGGAGGATAAAGCCCCCTCTATTTAAACATTTTGAGATCCCAGGGAAACCTCTTTGGGATCTTTATTTCTCCACTTCAATCCCTGTTGATTCCATAATGTGACTTTGTTTTTGGTGAGAACTTTTCTTACATGTGTGAGGTGATTTAAGGTTTAGTGATAATTTTTCTTCTACAAAGCCGCCATTTGTCACATGACTCTTTTCTTGGTGATCTGGTCATGAAATGATATTATTGGAGTTTCCTTGAATGTATGAGGTGATTTTGCTTTTGCACAGTGTTTTTTTCCTATCACATGATATGCTATTGGTGGGGGAAGTATCACATGATGAACTTGTATTTAACTTTCAAATCTCATTTTTTAGTCTTGGTAGAAGTGGAAATGTAATTCATGCAGGTTTCATGGCTGTGTTTCTTCCTTTTGAACTTTCAAGTAAGGTCAGGTGATGATTTATTGCACTTATGAATTCACTGCTTTCCATGAGGTGATGTGATTTTTTTAGTTTGACAAATTATGTGCATAGTCATGTGGTTAAGATTTGAATAAGGGTATTCACCCCATGAGGTGATAAGTGGTGCAAAGAATTTTGAGTTTTATTGATTATGTGCCAAATAAGGTGATCAATTTGCTTGAATAAGATTTGATGGCTGTGTCCTATCAAATTTAGGGTTATTTTTGAAGTTATTAGTGGAGCTAATAGGGATATAAAATGGGTGATTACTGTTTCTGTGGTTCAGATTGCTTTCAGAAATTCCAGTGGGTTGAACATTAAATCATGTGACTGTCCTGTGTCTGTGTGCAAGGGGGAAGGTGGCACCTTTCTTTTTGTAACTAATCTTTCAATAGGTAACTTGATATGAATAATGAAATTTAATTTATTTTTTTCAGAAAATACACTACCTTTTAGTGCCTGTGAGATAGGCTTATTAATAAGCTGCAACTCCTTGATGTAAAGGTTTAATGTAAGACTGCCTGTGGGTAGAATTCATTGCTTCTGTGGGGTAGTATTAGCTTGATCCTGGTTAAAAAATGGTATTGAATACCACATACACCCCTCCAATTAATCCTGTGTCCAGAATTCCAGGTGAAAGCTTCCCTTTCTTCATCTGATTATGTGTTCTCCTGCAGCACCTCTTACTTATTTATTGGTCCATCTTCTTCACTTTGTTCTTGTTATTTGTCTTATTTTGTGTCTATTAACTTCTCTCTTGAGTAAAACATATTGACTTGAGAGGATGCAAATCTTCTTGCTAATTTGGTAATGTGCAATAATCCTCAAAGGATGTCTGAAATTATTTGTCAGGGAATTCTAGTGGAATACTTTGAGTGCATGCATTTAAGTAAAGAATTTGGCCTTTGAATTCTGTTTAAATACTTATTTAATCCTTGGGATAGGATATATGTCAGTTATAAGGATGGAATTAATGTATCTGAAATCATCAACCATCCTGGATTTATCATTGTGGCAGTCTATAATAACAGAAGTGGCTATCTCCCATTTTTTATTATTTCACACTTTCCTTAAGAAACAAAAATGAACCAGATCTTGAATTTTCTTCTATAGTGTCTCACCAGCTCTAGAATGAGGTTGGTAAGAAGGTCTCTGTGAGTATTACAGGTATTTCCATATATGCAAAAGAACACATATAATTAATCAATTTGTGATTAAAAATAAAACTTTTGTTTTCAAATATAATAAAAAAATTTAATATTAATATGAAAATAAAATTGAGAATGCAAATTTAACCCTAAATTTACATCAAAATTTAAAGATTTAAAAATATATTTTCACATGAAATAATAAAGTAAAAACAAATTTTTATCAAAAATACAAAAATCAAAATGTTTTTGGAAAAAAAGTTGATAAAAATTATTATAAAATTTTTACAAAAAATAAAATTATGAAAATTATTTTACCATTGGATTCTTCATAAAAAATCAGGTGGGGTCACCTGTTGGTGAAAATTTTGTAACTAAAATCCTAAAAAGCTTAAATTTAATTTTTACTATTTACTGTATGTAAATCTAAAAATAATCAAAACCTTTATCTGATTCACACCACAAATAGTGTTAACCATCAATTTTTGTGTTAAAATTGAGGTGTGGTGTGTAGTTTATAAGTTATGAGGAATTGAAGTATTTTAATTTGGAATGTCAAAATGTGGGAATGTATTACATAAATTAACTGAAATAAAAATATATGGAATCAGTAATTAAAGTTTTGTACTGTAATTTTTCAATTGAATCACATATGTAAATTGTAAGTATAGTACATGATGAGGAATGAAGAAACAAATTAATTGGAAAGATTAATTTTCTTGGGGAAAAGAAATCTTGGCTCCAAGGGTTCCAGAATCATTCAAATTCCTTTCTTAAAGGTGTGAGATTTCAAAATCCATGCAAAATTTCATCACTTTTAGCCTGAAATTGAGTTAGAGGGTCTGTGACTCAATTGATTATGAGGATTTGATACCCACCAGGGAAATTTTAAGTGATGAAATCAGCTTTGATTCACTTCTAGGGTGGCTCAAGGCTAGAAAATGATTATCATTTTTTTTAAGTTGTTTAGGAGGTTTATTATTATTCAAAAAGGTTGTCTGAAAGAATTTATTCATTGTTTTAACAATATTTAAACTAATTATAAAAGGAAGAGATGAAGCAAAGAAATTCTTTTATAGCCCCCATTTTTCTTTCTCAAAGGGAATAATTTGTTCTCACAAGCTGTGAGAAAAATATTGGCCACAGAAAATCCAATTATTAAATCATTCACTCTTGCTTTAGAACAAAAAAACTCCAGTTTGAGCAATTAATGCAGTAATAGGTAGTTCAAGGCTCCCAAAACAAATCAAAATGTGCGTAAAGACCCTTTGAAATAGTTAAACATGCTTCTGTGAGGATTTTTATATCACAGAGCTTGTTTGACCCTCTTGGAAGCATTTAAAACTTCCCTGATTGGTATCCAAATGTTTTTTCTCAATTGAATAACAGACCCTGTAATTCAATACCAGTCCAAAATTAATGGAATTTTGCATGGATTTTGAAATCCTACTCCTGTCAGAAAGGAATTTGGGGGAGTCTGGTAGCCTTGAATCCAAGATTCCTGATTCCACCAAAATTTAATATTTACCATTTATTTTTCTTGAATTCCTAATTGTATAATAGACTTAAAGCTTTTCATATGTAATTCAATTGGAAAATTACAGTACAACACTTCAATTCTTAATTAATCATATTTGAATTTATTTCCAGTTATGTAATACATGTTCACATTTTGACAATTAAGTTTAAATAATTTTATTCTTCATAGCTTCTGGACTACACACCACACCTCAATCCAAACAGAAAGACTGATTCTTAACACCACATGGGGTGTGAATTCAGTTGATATTTTGAATATCTTCATATTTTCATACCAAAAAAAATACTTGAAACTTAAATTAAGATTATTTATGTTGGAGTTACATAAATTTCACTCAGGGGTGAACCCATCTGAACATTCATGGGGAATAAAATGGTGAAATGAATTTCATATTCCTATATATTAGAAAAAGCAATGATAACTTTTATCAACTTTTTTCCAAGAATTATTTCATTTTTATAAGTTTAGTTGTAATTTTATTTTTACTTCTTTTTTTCAAATAAAAGTCCTTACAATTTTTGTTAAATTTCTATATTCAAAATTTTATAATTATCCTAAATTTTATTAGAAATCAGCTTGAATATTTAAAAATGATTATTTTGTTTTTAATTCTGAATAATGTTCAAATTTTTGGTCCTTTGGGTATATGAAAGTACCCCAAGGCTCACAAATACTCTTGATCTATGTACTGATTCAAATTGGGGAAAGACATTGAAAGGTAAACTTCTGGGGGCTGTTCTAATGGGTGTATTTTAGAATGAAAATTTATATTATCAATGAGTAAGTTTTCTTCAGATTTTGTAACAATGGGTGATACTGGAGAATGTTCCTCTCATTGTAAAAATGTGGTAAATTATGGAGCTTTTTTATTGTGGGAATGGATTTGTATTTTTTGCAAGGGGAGATATCAAGTGAACAGTTTTTGATTCCTGGGAAATGTCACAGCCATGAAGACAGGCAGGGAATTACCAAGCATTACCAATTGAAGATCTTCAAATGCCCAATAAACAAGGGGGTTTCATGGAAGATCCACTAAATACAGTTTCAGACCTCAATACAGCTCAATAAAGGCAAAATACAAATACAGGCCTGTCCCCAATACAGGTGTAAACACCTGTATTGATTCAAATACCTCTATTGGATACACCAATACAGGTTTACATCTCAAATACAGATTCCTCCAGAATACAGTCATGGGTTCTCAACACTCAAACTCCATGCTGGAATTTTTTCACATATACCACCCCCCTTTCACCCACCTGGGGGTTTTCACCCAGTTAATTAAAATATTTGATTTATTATTAATATCATTTTATTTCTCACTCACGGGTATTATTCTATTAATTATTAAGTTAGTCTTAGCCTTCCCTCACCTGTTCAGTAGAGTCCTGGTGGTCATATCCTTATTAATCCTTTTCTCTTTTCTGAACAGGTTGAAACAGTGATTCAGGATTATTTGTTGTTGGCTCTTTGTTATTGCTTTTGTTTTATATTTCATGCCTTTTAATTCTCATTCTTTATCAGTAGGAATTTCAACTTTTATTTCATTGCTCTTATCTTTTGAGAACCCCCCTTGAGCCCTCAATAAGTAAGTATGTTCACTGAGCTCCAGGCCCTCTTCATTTAGAAGATCTCCTGTGACATTATTTTAATTAACTCATATCTGATTCTTTTCTTTCATTCATTTATATTCATCTCTCTCATTCTTCAATTATGATTTTTATGATTTCATTATCTCATAAATTTTCATCTCATACATTTTATTCAAATGAAAATTCATTCTCTTTCTCATTTCTTAAATTATGCTGACCATTTCACTTTATTCTTAATTCTCAATCAAGCTATATTTCAATTTTATGTCTGAATTCAGGTTCTTTTATCAGGTTTATTTGATTGGAATTTGGGGTTAATTGATTCATAATTTCAGGAGCTTTCATTGAATTGGGTTATCATCTATTGATTTTAAATTTATCAATAATTATTGATTGATTTCTTTGATTATTCAAGATATTTATTTGACCTCAAGAGTCTGATTTGATTTGATTTGTTGACTCTGAATTGATTCCTCAAGATAGCTGATTTATACTCAGGATTTGAATTAATTGATTGATTTGAATTTCATTCCTCAATAAATTGAATTGATTTTGAAATATATTGACTGAATTCCTCAAGACATAATTGATTTGATTTTGATTTGATCTTACTGACTTGATTTTATCTATTGATTGATTTGACTTATTGACTGATATTGATTATTCATAAGGATTTGATTTCATAATCTTTATTCTTTAATATTTATTCATATTTATTTCACTTCAAGACTTTTGATTTATTTCTCAAGTTCATCAAGATTCTCATTTGATTGATTTGGTCAGGCCTTGTTTTATTCTCAAGTATCATCAAATTTATTTTCTTTCTTCAATAATGCCAGTTCAGCATAGCCCTGCAGCCAAGATTACAAGATATCATAGAAATCAAGATGTTCTCACTCCTAAATAAAGGGCTCCTCTTGACTGCACACCATCAGTTGATCAACTGAGTGCAAATTTGGACAGAGAACCAACCTCCAGAAGAGGAGGTGTGAAGTCAAGAAGATCAAGATCATTCTCCGGCTTGTTGGGTGGCTATCCACTCATTTCACAAGGGCCTAGAAGCAGATCAGCAGAAGCTGAAGATCATGAGGGGGAGGAGCCTGAATAAGCTGAAGTAGCAGCTCCTGAGGCTTCTGGAGGTCCAAATATAGCCCCTTCTAATCAACCTCTTGTATCTCAATCTGAACCAAATTTTCTCAAAATGATGGAGCAGATGATTCAGCTCATTGGACAACTCACGCAAGCAGTTTCCCCAAGGGACACTTCAAGAGCCCCAGCATTCAAGACTCCATTAATGAATTAACCTGACTCCTTTGATAGTACTAAAGCTCAGAAATTGAGAGGATTTATTCAATATTGTCAATTAATTTTACATAATGACCCAGCAAACTTCTTCTCTGACAGGAAGAAGTTTTTGTACTCAACTTATTTTCTCACTGGTAGAACTGGAAAGTGGATTGAACCTTACCTCTCAAATATCTTCATTGAAGACCCATCTTATCTGCTCAGTAACTGGTAGTTATTTGAAACCCAGTTATTCACTCTATTTGGTGATCCAAATGAAGTCAGGAAGGCTGGAAAAGAGTTGGAAAATCTCAGGATGAAATAAAGTGGTCAGGTTTCCTTGTACATAGCAGATTTCAGAAGCTTAATTTCAAGAATTTGAGACTGGGGGGAAAGGGCCTATATTCATGTGTATATAAGAGGATTGGCATCAAGATTGTTGGACCAATTGGCTTATCACCCCAAAAGCTTTGATAGCCTTTAAAAACTTATGGAAATCACTTTGGAATTAGATACCAGGTACTATGAGGTGCAAAAGGAAAAGGGTAGTCATCAAGAGAAGAAGCCTACAATCAGTGGATCCAACTCCTCCAAGCCTCCCCAAGGTTAATATTCAAAAAAGCCTTATCATAGAAAGAACAAGAAGGGGAATAATTTTCAAGTGTCCAAATACAAGCCTCATGCTTCTATCCTCACTAAGGACAGCAAATTAATTGGTTCTGAAAAGGAGAGGAGGATTAAGAGAGGTTTATGCACTTATTGTGGTGGCAAGCACCCAATCAAAAAATGCTTCAAGAGGCCTGAGAATAGGCAAGGGTCATCAAGAGGCCTCCTTAGCAAGCAGGGAAAAGCCTGGGTGGAGATCATTATTTATTAAATGGTTCTCACTTATTTCCTTAAAGAGCACAATTGCAAACTCTGAATACTAGTGTCAAGAAATCATCAAGATTTCTTATTTTTTCTTCTCTCTCTGATATCTTTTATATCGTTCTCATTAGTTATGGTGCTACAAACTCTTTTATTTCAAAGAATCTTGTTCTCATGTACTCATTTACCATTTCAGAGCTCCCTGAAATGATTCCTCTTTTCATTTTGGATTCCAATGAATCCACTTCCTTGTTCATCACCCATTATGCCAAGTGGGTTGTTTACTTTCCTTCTTTCCCAACCTTTGAATGGGATTCCTTTATCATAGATTCACTCAAGGGAGAAGATCTAATATTGGGATATGATTTCCTTTACAATTTTAATGGCATTATTGATTGGAAAAATGGATTCATCACTTATGATTCTAGTCATAAGGATTCTAGTGGTATTGTTTCTTCTACTAGTAATGACATGGCCACTTCTGTCAACAGTGTTGCTCTGGTTGGTGGACTTGAGACACCATCCCTTCCTCCTTCTGTCCATATCCCTTCCATCATTCCCTCTCAGTCATTATATCTATCAAGAGATGAAGTTTTCAAATAGATAAAGGTTGTTGGAGAAGATGTTGCTATATCTTCACTTCATCTCTTTCAAGGGGATATAGACCTTCCTCCTTTAGCTTTTAATGCCTCCCTGGAGGAGCAGTTGGATGAGGAGGAAGAGCCATAAGAGATTGAAGCTGTGCTGAAGGTAGTCCCTCCTGCTAATCAACAATATTTGTATTTATTCTCCAAGGTGAAAGCAGAGAAACTTGCTCCACACCACACCTGTGATCATCAAATCTGTGAGCCTGTGAGGTATATATGACATACCCATAAGGCCACAAATAACTTTATATAAAGTTGATTCAGTCTTGAGCAGACTTTTCAGTTTAATTTAAAATGAAAAATAACAAAAATAAGTATAAATTTTTTTGGATAAAAAAAGTTATAATTATTATGTAATTTCTGAATTTTACACCAAAAATAACCTAGGGTACACCCAAAAATGATTATTTCTTAAGTTATTAAAAGACTTAAGAATCTCACAGTACAATTGCAACATTTTTTAACATTTTTTGAAAATTTTAAATTTAAGCTTATTTGCTTAAATAAGCTGAAATTTAAAGTTGCATAAGGTTTATGCAAACACACCAAAGTTTTAGTTAAAATTAAGGTGTTGTGTCTATTTACTGAATTGGCTAAGTATTTGCCATACAGGATGTAAATCCTTTGTGGGCTCAATTTAAAATATTTTAAGGCCATAGTATGGCTTTAAATAAATAAAAGGGCAAAATCCATGCAAAAAGGTGGGAAAAAGGAGAAAGACCAAACAGAGCTGGGGTACCCAACTTTTTGGCTCTGAAACGATTCAATTAAGCTTGTCCACCTGTATTGGAGGACTTTCAACCCTATTTAAACTTTCATATTAGACTTTGATCCAACCTTAAAGTGTAAACTGGTTTTATCCCAACTTGGACAGGAATCGCAAGCTGCCAAAGGGTAAATCCCAATATGCAAGCTTGAAATTAAGGCTTAAAGAACTTTCAAAGCTTAATTAAGCTTAAAAGCTCAAATTTACAAGCATTAAAGCCTTATCTAAAGTTAAGTTTTGGTGTGTATTGCTATTTTACATGGAAAAATAGTAATAACTTCAAAAATTCATTATAAATCCAATGCTTAATGGATTTACCTGAATGTTATACACAGCTTACAATTTGATGTTATCTGTGTATAATTCAAATTTCAAGTATCTTTTATAAACAGGTTTTATTGGTAATTAGCCTAGAAATTTAGTCTTTTAATTATATGTAAAGAAAATTAACATTTCTTTAAAAATTAATCAAAAATTGATTTTAAGAGATTTTTGCTTGAAACTCTATTTTTAAGTTTTTCATGTGATGAACTCTAATATAAATAAACTTATCTTATATTAAAGTTTAAAATAATTAACCCAAATGAGGATTAAAGCTACTTGGAGTTAAGAATAACACTGGTAACTTTAACTTGGAATTAAAAATAAGTTACCTTAAGTTAAGAGCCTTATTTTTAAGCTTGGGTTTTCAGTTTCAGCCTGAGCACCCCCTCTATATCCATTATGAATCATGAGAGCTTCTCTTCATACATAAAAAGAGTCTATTAATCACTGTTTTTGTCCATCATTCATTATCAATCCAATTATATTAAACATTTAAACAGGTAAAGCTTCATTACATACAAAATCTTATTATCAAAGTAATTCTTAAGTTAATTTATTCTTTATTAATCTTGAATTAAAGATTTGAAATCATAGAATTCAGATTATTGTTTCAAGCACCAATAATATATCTTATTTTATAAAACTATCATCTTGGATATCTTTTAAAATACACAAATTCCTCTTAGAAACTCTTTAAATCATATTAGTATTATAAAAAGCTGTTCTATATTTAAAATATTTACTTTTTGGCATGTTTTTAACTTATAATAATTATTTAATATAATAACTGTTGTATTTTACTTGTTGTATTAAATATATATTATAAGTAGTTTTTTATCTGAAGTTCTATATGTTTTGATCTATTATTAGTTTTTTTATATAGAATTCCTCTATAAGAGTTACTTCTTCACAGTGTGTGTGATAATTCTTTCATAAATAATATTTAATATTTTCCATGTGTAATTGTCTCATTAAGAGCTTTAAGCTTCTTATTTCTACAATTGTCAGTGACTATAAAAATGATAGAATAATTATAATTTATTATAAGTATTGAGATTTTTATTATTATTAAATTATTTAATAATAATTAAATTCCTTTTTTTTAATATGATTTTTTTCAATAATTATATATATATGTGGTTATAATATTTCATTATATTATATTTTTCTACTGAGAGCAGTCATAGTACTCTTGATATTGCTACCATTATCAAGATTTACATAGACAAACCTGATAATATTGAACTGGAGGGTCTTCTACCTCCAGTTGGTGTTATCTACTCTTTATCAAAGCATGAGTCAGGAACACTATGGGCCCAAATTTCAGAGAATGTAGAGAAAGGCTTCATTATACCAAGCTCCTCTTCAACAGGAGCACCTGTTCTTTTTGTTAAGAAAAAGGATGGTGGACTTTGTTTGTTTGTTGACTACCACAAACTCAATGCTGTCACTAGGAAAAACAGGTATCCTGTTCCTCCAATGAATTAGCTCCATAATGGTTCCAATATCTTCTCCAAGATAGATTTGTGTGGTGCTTATAATCTCCTGAGAATTCAACAGTGGGATGAGCACTTAACTGCCTTTAGAACTAAATATGGTGGTTATGAGTATTTGTTTATGCCATTTGGCTTAACTAATGCTCCTGCTTCATTCCAGAATCTTGTGAATGATAGCTTTTCAGATTTCCTGGATATTTTTGTTGTAGTCTACTTAGATGATATTATGGTCTTCTCCAGCTCTTAGGAGGAACATGTCAAACATGTAGCCTCTGTACTCCAAAGAATGAGGGACAATAACTTGTTTGTTAAATCCTTAAATTGTGTATTTCATGCCTCAAGTTTGTAATACTTGGGCTATGTTGTTTCAAGTGAAGGCCTCAAGATGGATTCTGCTAATGGTCAGCAAATTCTCAATTAGCCCCAGACAAAGAACATAAAGGCAATTCAATCTTTCCTTGGATTTTCCAACTTCTATCATTGTTTCATTAATAATGATTCCAAAAAAATTGCTGCTCTCAATTCCCTCCTTAAGAAATATTCTCCCTTCATCTTCAATGAGGAAACTCTTAGTCAGTTTCCCATACTCAAAGAAGCTTTCACCACTGCTCCTATCCTATCCCATTTCAATCATTCCCTACCAGCTATTGTAGATACCAACGCTTCTGATTATGCCTTGGGTGCTGTACTGAGTTGGCTGAATGACTCAGGAAATCATCCCATTGCATTTTATAGTCACAAGCTCCTCCCATCTGAGCTCAGATATGAAATTCATGACAAGAAACTCCTTGGCATGGTTTGGGCTCTCAAGTTCTGGAGAGCCTTTCTTCTTTCTCTTTCTGATCCCTTTGAAGTCTTGAGAGATCACTCCTCCCTTCAATATCCTATGTCTTCCAAAGTTCTTACTTTCCTTCAAGCCTGTTGGAAAGATTTTCTCTCTGAATTCCACTTCACTATCACTTACTTCCTAGGCAGACTGGCCACTTTACCAGATGCCTTATCATGTTGGGACAATGTGTACCCAGAGAGGGGGGGACTTCATCAAAAGAATCCTCAAAATTTTCATTAAGTTTTCAAGAAAATGAAATTAGAGAGTCAAGATTTTTATCAATCAAAGTTGAGTTTTTCTTAGATTTAGTGGATTAAATTCAGAAGGCAGTATGGCAACACAAAGGGTATGAGTAAATTCTCAAGAAATTAGCAAGAGGTGAATCAGTCTCAGATTATTCTCTCGAACCTCAAGCCAAATTTTTTTATTCAAAGATAGAGTAGTCATCCCAAGAAATCATGAACTTCAATTGGATATACTTCAAAAGCATAATGACTCACCATTGGCTGGCTATCCTGGCCAGGAGAAGACCCTCAAACTCATCAAGAGGGATTTTTACTGGGATGGAATGAATAAATTCATCAAGGACTTTGTGCTCTCATGTCAGCAATGTTCAAAAAACAAGAACATTCACCATAAGAAGTTTGGATTACTAAAGCCTCTTCAAATCCCATCTGGTCCTTGAAATTTATTATCAATGGACTTTATCACTCAATTGCCTCTTTCAAGAAACTTTGACTAACTTATAGTAGTTTTAGACAGATTCTAAAAAATGGAAATCTTTATTCCAAATTATTCAACAATAACTGCTTTGGAATTAGCTAAAAGCTTCATTATTCATGTCTTTTCCAAACATGGTCTTCCAATCAGTATTTTTAGTGATAGAGGTTCTTCATTTGTTTCATCATTTTGGACTCAATTATGTCAGCAGCTGAAGATATCAAGAGTAATTTTAACTTACTTTCACCCTGAAACAGATGGACAGACAGAGAGGGTAAATCAGATTTTAGAACAGTATCTTTGGATTTTTTTCAGTTACCATCAAGATGACTGGCACACCTGGCTCCCTCTGGCTGAATCTTCCTATAATAATACAGGAAATTAATCAACAAAACCATCACCCTTTTCATCATCTATGGAAGAAATCCCAGCTTTGACTCAATTCACATTTCTTAAGATACACCTGTTGGGAAGTTATCAACAAAACTCCAATCAGTACAGCAAGTTGTCAAAGAAGAATCAGAGTTGGAAATAAAGTGTTTTAAGAAGTATGCAGATAGAAACAGGGCAATTCAACCTAATTTCCAACCTGGGGACAAAGTATGGCTAGATTACAAGAACATCAAGACAACAAGCCCCACAAAGAAACTCTCAAAAAGATGGTTGAGAGCCTTTGAAGTTCTGAAGAAGATTGGCATCCATGCATATCACCTCAAGTTTCCTCAACAATGGAAGTCAGTTCACCCTGTCTTTCATTTGTTATTGTTAGAACCAGTGAAGCAATCAACTATCCCACATCTACATCAATTGCCACCACCATCAGTAATAGTGGAAGAGCAAGAAGAATGGGAAGTGGCTCAGTTTCTGGACTCAAAACTCAAGAGAGGTATATTATGGTACCTTGTGGAGTGGAAAGGATTCAATGAAGACCCAGAAGGAACAATGTGGGAACCAACTTCCCAGATATTGTCAAGGATTTCCATACTTTGTATCCTGAAAAGCCTGGCCCAAATACCTCAATAGTCTTATTTATTGTGCTTTGTGGGTATTAGAGTTTATGAAATAAGTTCCTCTCCTGGCATGCACCTTTAAGGGGGTATTCTACCTAAATATGTTGTTAGTATCACCTTGGTCACTTTGTGAGCACTTGTCAATTTCTTTGGACAGGTTTGAAAAGCCTTGCAACATCAATACCCTCAAATTTGGACTTTTCATCAAGATATGGCCGAATTCTCCCTTTTATTTCATATTTTATTATTCCAGCTTATGCCATTCAATATTAATCAAGACATTCCTTACCTCAAATTCATTTATGGCAAAGTTTTCTATTCTTGAATGATTCTTGGTGGGGCATGGAAGTTATAAAAGTAAGTTCCATCTCCTGGTATGCATCTCTGAGGGTTCTACTTCTTGTAAAACAACACTTTGGCCACTCTGTGAGCATGAAATGTTTGGTTCTTATCTTTTCAGGAAAAATATGGCCAAAATCAAGCAGCTCACCACAAGAAGATCAATCCTCAGAAGTTTCTTCATTTTCTTTTCTTTACTCTCTTTTTCTCTCAATTATTTCTTTTCATTTTATTTCATTTCTTTCACTTGTGTCATATTGTTTTTATTTCTTGTTTCAAAAGCAGAAGTCATCACTCCCATATCTTGTTTGGGGAGTCAATTTATTCAATAATCAAAGAGCAAAACACTAGTAATGATAAAGACCAACTACAGAGAATCCTAATCAAAATAGATTTCTATTCAACTTCCCAGGTCTTCCATCTTTTCTGGTGACCAAAATAGGAACTTCTGGGGCTACTCCAATGGGGTTGCCTTGGGGGAATGGGTCCTCCATTTTTGGCCCAGGAACTTCTGTTATTATTCCATTGTTGAACACCTCTCATTCTGGATCCAGTCACTGAAGCAGAAGAAAATAAGAATTTAGAAGTAAGTAACTAAGAAATTCCTTGACCATTAAGCTCACAATTGGAGTGGTCAGAGGTGGCATCAGAGGTTGGAGGTTCATCAACAGGAGCTTCCAATCCAAATCTTCCACCCTGCTTGATTCTGCTCCACAATCTTCTGAGATTGTCTGGGAACCTATGGTTGGCCTGAGAGCAATTCCTTCTCCCAAGGTTGGATAATTGGCACCTGGTGGACCTAGAAGTATCAAATTCAACACAAGGAACCCCCTTCTTCTGACAATTGATGCAGGGTGGCTCAATAACTCTAACAGATTTAAAACCATAATAGGTTTTATTAATTTCATAAATCTTGGTAGGGGCCATACTCTCTTCAGAAAGCTCCCTCAAGGTATCAAAGACAACAGGACCATAAAGTACAGAAGGCAGGGAATCAGAGTGATTGGAGTCAAAAATGGAAGTCAGCTTTGAACTCATCTTCAAGTCAAAATTCAAGGCCAAGACCAAGCAAATTATGGAAAAATCCAAGTCAGCAAGTCAATTCTGGCAGTTTGAACTTCAATAATGGGCTGAAGCACAAGAAAATAAAGTAAATTATCAATAAAATCTGTTTCATGGGCCAAATTGTCCATTTTTATGCATTTGCACATTTTTGCACATAATCACTTCAAAATAATCTTCAAATCATCTAAAAGGCCTTTAAAACATAAAAAGTCAAAGAAAGAAGGGTAATTGGTTAATTTGCGCATTTAGTCTAATTCTGCTGCAAAATCTTCATTTTATTCAAAGTTTCATCAAAATATGCAATTTTCATGTATATTGGCCTATTTTCCCATTTTGAAAATTTATGGCTATTACTTCTTCAAAACCATCAGAATTTTCAATTCAGAACTTATGAGAAAAACTTCATCAAAATATTGAATTGCTTTCCTAATAATGTAATTGCACATTTTGTGAATTTTGGCCAAATTGGCCAAAAAAAAACCCAGAAAACACCAAAATTGGGGAAAATTCAATGGACTTCTGAAATTTTCCACACTCAAGAAAGGGCCAATTTTTAACCTAATTTCAAGAAGAAGGATTTATCCAATGTCATAGTGTTCTTAGGACATAAACCTGAAGTCATCCACTTATCATGAGCCATGAGAGCTCAAGACAAGTTGGATGAAGAACACTCAAACACAAAGAAGAACAAATATCACAGAAGAAGAAGAAGTAAAATATATTCTCAAAGAAGAAGAAAATAATCAGAATCAAGTCAAAGCAAAAGGACCTACAAGCTATGAAGATGAAAAAAATTTTGGAGTTATGATTGATGAAGAGGAATTACAAGGGATGAAAATTGGGTAATTGGGGGGAAGAAAGTTTTTTAATTGACCTCATCAAGATTCACTTACTTTTATGGTTCTCAGAACTCACGACTTTCAAGAGGGGGATAATGTCACAGCCATGGGGATAGGCAGGGCATTACCAATCATTACCAATTGAAGATCTTCCAACACCCAATCAACAAGGGGCTTTCATGGAAGATCCACCATATACACTTTAAAACCTCAATACAGCTCAATACAGGGAAGACTCAAATACAGGATTTGCAAAATACAGGCATGTCCTTGATAAAGGTGCAAACACCTGTATTGGATACACCAATACAGGTTCAAATCTCAAATACAGATTCCTCCAGCATACAGTCATGGGTTCTCAACACTCAAACTCCAGGCTGGCATTTTTTCACATATACCAACCCCCTTTCACCCATCTGAGGGTTTTTTTCACAAGTTAATTAAAATATTTGATTTAGTATTAATATTATTTTATTTCCCACTCAGAGGTAGTATTCTATTAATTATTAATTTAGTCTTAGCCTTCCCTCACCTCTTCAGTAGAGTCCTGGTGGTCATATCCTTATTAATCCTTTTCTCTTCTCTGAAGAGGTTGAAACAGTTATTCAGGATTATTTGTGGTTAGCTCTTTGTTATTACTTTTGTTTTTTATTTCATGTCTTTTAATGCTCATTCCTTATCAGTAGGAATTTTACCTTTTATCTTATTGATCTTTTATTTTGAGTACTCCCCTTGAGCCCTTCATAAGTAAGTCTGTTCACTGAGTGCCAGGCCCTCTTCATTTAGAAGAGCCCCTGTGACAGAAATTCCTGTTACCAATTTTTCAAAGGTTTTCTAGCTTACCCTCGAAATATACTAAGAAATCTCCCTACAGAGCTCACAAATCAAAATTTAATGTTGTGTCTTTACAGAAATAGAATGATTTTAAAAACTATATGTGGAGCCTATCCAATAATGAGACAAGTAACTTATAAGGTATAAGAAAACAATATTTTGGTTCAATAGTAATATAACATGATATGAAGGTAGTATTTTGATATTATGAAATTCTGATTTACTATAATCAAGATAATATTTAGTGAAATAGTATATTTGATATTATAATATATTTCCATAATTTTTAGTTATGCAAGGGTATGAGCTACCATAGAATAATAATGAGGTCTTTGGAAATATAAGTGAAAGATATAATAGAATAAGAAGTTTATCTTTATGTGCTATAAGAGTGAAATGGAATTATATAAGGTCTGGCCATTACATACTATATAGCTGTAAAAGGGTTTCACTACAAAGGATATGATATGAATATATTCCTCTGAGCTATCAATTCAATGGGGTCAAATTTGATGTTATTTCTATCAGTACTAATAATATTTTAGTAAGAGTGATAATTTAGAGATAGGCTAGATTTATACCTTCTGTTAGCTATCATTGACTATATATCAGGAATAATGAGCTACTTAAATTATAATACTCTAATAATAGCTTTATTATTATACTAGCAAGGGGTGTATTGATGTTTCTCCTTCTGGGTATAAAATTATCATTAGTATGGGGAAAATTGAGAGAGATAAGACCTCTATTCATTTTCTGTGGCCCTCTATAGGGGCACTCAAAAACAAGGTACTAGAAATCTATCACTTATTTTGATTAGATAATCCTTTTATAGTTATTAATCCCAAAAAATACCATTTTTCAAAGTTATTTCACCATTTGTGTGACAAATTTCACCACTTGTGTGTATAATAATTTAAAATAATAGTTTTCCTCTAGTAAGGAATCTCAGAAATGGTGTTATTACTGGGAATTATTTCTTTATTTTACTTTATTTACATGTAATCTGACTAGAATTTGGTTGGAGAAACCTTGTGATGGTATCATTTACTGAATCTATTGTACCAGTCTTTGGGATAATTATTATGTAATATTCCATAATAAGGTGTCTTTATTATTTAATAATTTAAGTAATTCTAGTTTTTTACAGAGTCCCTTGTGATAATCAACAGTTGCCTGCAACTCAGTAGATAAAAACTCACTTGGAATTATTCCAAAGAATTGAATAAATAAAAGAATATAGACTATATTTATTGAAAAATAACTCAGTACAACAATAGTAATCAGAAAGAAAAATACAATTGCCAAATTTACAGACAATTGAATACATATGTCACTGTTTCACTCTGTTGATAAGGAATAAAAGAATTAATAAGGATGTGACCACCAATATCAAATGAACAAGAAAGGAAAGTTTGAAAATTACTGACTTAATATTATCAGTATTTACTATCAAAAGATGAAAGAAAATAAATCAAATAGATTAATTAGCTAGAGAAAAGTCTCCAGGGATTGAAATAGTGGCCAGTTTATGTGAAAATCTGAAAACTTGATCCTTGCAGGTTTAAAACACAGATTTATGATTGGTGGACCACTTTATTGCCTGATTTTTGAAATATAACTTGGCAATATTGGGAAAAAACTAGGTGTATTGAGAATACCCATAGTATGGAGTGGAAATTGACCACAAGGGTCAATTATATACAGGTTGTGTTTAATGAAGTCTTTATTTCTAAATTTAGATGTCCAATAATGTAATGAGTTTCAAAAAATGTAAAATGGTTCTTGGCTCATACTTTGCCTTATTTCTTGGGATTTTATGGACATTATTTCTTTGGGTAATACTGTATTATTGGTGGTACAGCCTTATCAAAGGAAGAGGCTGGCCTCGAGTAGTTTCAACTGTTGATTCTGTCCACTGTCCCTATGAACTGGATTTCCTGGAGGGATTTTTCCTTGAGGACATTGCCATAAATGAGATTGAGAGGATAAGAGTGGCAGGGAAAAAATCACCATAATTATTGAGTAATAATGATTTTATGCTCAAATTGAGGGGGTAAGCTTTTCAGAGCTTGAACAACAGGAAAAATGATAAATTTTGATATTATTATGATCTGGATGGATTGGGGGTCAGGGTCTATTGCAAAGGACCCATTTCCCCTTGACTTATTGGAGGCCTGGAAGGGATCCTGTCAGCCTGTGACTCAAACCCAGAGCACACCCATGACACCAAAATACCACAAACCAATGGTATAGAAAAATTCACAATAAAAAGTGGACTGAGCCAAGAAAGCTTATATAAGGCATGTAAAGAAAGAGGAAATTCACCTATTTCCAAAAATAAAACTCCCATAACCATAGGGAAAAGAATGACAGAGTTATTGCAGCTGAAAGCAAGAACTAATCATAAACCTTATTTTTCACCTCTCATATAAGATCCAGAGAAAGAGGCAGAAACCAATCAAATGGTTTTTCAAATTGAAGCCCCTGGTCAGGGCTATCCAATAGTAGTAGCCAAATTAAGCTAGGATAAAAACTATGGAAGCTATGGCCAAATAAGCAAGAATAAAATATTCACCTCTAATATAACCTCTACAGACTTAGCTTGAGATACCTAAAGTGTGGTAATTTCTTGAAATTTCACAATTAGGGCTCTCTGATTCTGGAATCCATTTCCTCATAGCTCACCTAGAGCAAATGCTATGGAGAAAACAAACTCTATAAAGGATTTGAGAAAAATCCATATCTGAATAATGGAAATTAAAAGTGGAATAGCTTTTCCATATTTAATTTTATCCATACCAAACAAGGTACAATTGTGTAGACCTTATCCAGGGATAAAAAATGAGTGAACGCTCAGCTCATTATCTTGAAAACTGCCAAATCTATGGCAGCTCCAATATTAAAACCCCACAGTTTGGTCAATACACTTTTACTGTGGTATACTTTCCCATATCCTTTAATATGAGTTTCCAATTCTATGAAGAAGCCTGTTTATATTTAAATAGCTCATAGTTTTTCCTGTATGGGGTCACATACATATTCTGTACAGCATTCTACATTTCATACAGATCAGAAGAAGGCTATGTGGTCCCCAAAAGATGATTTTCACCCTGTATTGGTGAAAACTTCCTAGATGTGGTTTCAAAACCACATCTGAGCCCAATACAGGCTATAGAAACAGTTTGAGAACCACAGGCCAGTACTTGGAAGAAAAAATTCTTCTTTCTACCTACATTAACAGGCCCAGAGGTCCTTTCTGACTAATCTCAGGATAAAATGGGCCTTTTCTCTGCCAAAAAGAGAATCTCCACCCTTCTCTCAAATTCCTATGTAGTACAGCTGTCCAAAACCATTATACTCTTGGAAGATAATAAGGTATACTCTAGCCCCCATATTGACTGCTTATTATAATTAATCAACTGATAATCAGTGCACCCAGGGCTTTCAGAAGAGCTCACCACCACTATTTCTTCATAGTAAAACCTCTTTTACCATAATTTACCATGTTACAGTCAGAGCCAAAGTTTCATATAGTATTCTTATAGCTTTATAATAGGCTCAATCTGATGGATCCCATAGGCTTTATGACCACTTTGGGGAATCTTGGGGTTTATGGTCATTTTGGAAAGTTCTGGGTCTGTGTCACAGGGGCCCTATTAAGTGAAGAGGGCCAGGACTCACTTTCAGAGGGCTCAGAATGGATAATCAAAGAGACACTTAATAGTGTTATTAAGCTAGGATTAATAATAAGAAATAAACAAGGAATTAGTAACAAATAAAAGGGGTAATAAATCAAGAAACCAACCACAAACAAGTCCAAGTCCACTTTTTCAACCTGTCAGCAGGAAATAGAAGGGTTTATAAGGATATGGCCACCACAGCTCTACTGAACAGGTGAGGAAAGATGCAAAGACTAAGCTGAAATTGATAAATATAATATTTCAATGAGTCAGAATAAGTACTTATCAAAATAAAATTCAAGATCTATTAATTGACTGGGAAAAGGCCCCATAGGGAGGGATAGGGGCTGGTATATGTGAGAATGCACCAGTCCAGGTCCAAAGAGTGAGGAGTCCTGAAAGAGGAATTTATTTGAATTGTACAGGCCCAGTATGAATGCACAGGGTCTGTACAGGAGGTGTTGTGAGAGTTGGTGATTATACAGTTTCAGAATGGAAAATCCAAAACTTTATTATGTGAATCCAGTCTTTACAAGGATTGACAGTATGTATTGGTGAGTCCAAACTGTATGGTGTTTAAAAGCAAGCTTGCTGGAGCTGAATGTCCATACAAAGCAAGTATTTTCTGGTTTGAGTGAGTTTGAGTGGAGGTAAGTTTGAATTCCCTTTCCCCCAAAACTGGCTGTGACAGTCTGGCATATTAAATTTGTCTTCAAACCCCCCTACACGCCATAGGACTTGGACCACAGGCCATAAGGGAAATAGGAACCCCCTGAGGATCTGGGACAGAAATTGGCGTGACCAAATGTAGGTCCTGAAGCCATTAAGTGCCTCCAAGTGTCAAAACATAGAATGGTCCCAGAATTTCTGTAAACATTTTCTGCAGACATTATTCCATAGATGCAGAAACAAGGATTACCATATGAATTGGGCAGTTAAAAAATGCTTTTTGAGGTGGTTTGTGACATACCTTTACAAAGTGTTTTGTTTCATTCCATACCATCTTTTCCCAGGATTTTCTTTTGATATTTTTAGGGATTTTCCCTTGCCTTTTTCTCCTAAAAAGGTCCTTCTGGAAGGCACCCTCAGGTGCAGTCTTTCAGTAATTTTGACATTTTTCAGTCCAACCTTCTGTAGCAACCCAATAAAGTAGCCACAGGAGGACAAATGTGAACCTTGAGGTATTTTTTAATACTCCAAATTAAGTCTTTTTATAAAAGGAAAATATGGATGGCTTTTTTCTGAGTAAGTAATCCCATAGATTTGTGCCCAGATTAGGATTCTACACAAAACCCCACCTAGGATAGCTCCATAAGGTGAAGAAGCTTAAATCAACTCTATTAAGTTGTCATATTGAAAATAATTCAACACCTAATCATCAATACCACCTAAAAGAATGGTGAAGATTTTTGTTTTTTGCATTTTCATGCCAAAATAATGGGATTTTCAAATTCCCATGTTACATATACTCTAAAATTAGTGTTATTCATGTATAGGGCACTTAAATTTACTTTATTCCTGAATAGATCTTTTATAAACCCACAGTGGATATTAGTCTTTAACCTTAGATTACCATCTTTTATGTGAAAATAGCTTGAGCAGACAGAAGACATCAAAGAGAGTCATGGTGTTTCAATTTCTGAGGACTCTGAGGCATATAAAATCCAAAAGCTTGTATAAATGTTTTATATTGACCAGTTAGTCAATTAATGACTCTTGGGGACCTTTTTACTAAGGCTAATTCTCATTAAGTCATGAGAACATAGAAAATAAGCTGCTATTTTGAAATGACAAGGAGGTAATGAGCAACTCTTCCTTATGCAACCATGTCTATTCTTAATTATTTTCCATTGATAACACTAAAAGGATTAATCCAAACCCCTTTGAGACTAGTATCTATAGAGATACCTCATGGCAACCAGCTATCACTGTACTATTTACTTATACTATTTATAAAATGAGAGAAAACTTCAAAAATTCATTTAAAATACAATCATTGATTAATATTTTTGAAAATTTCACTATTGATGGAGAAAGTTATAATCCATACCAAAAGCAAAAAAAAATTAATTCATAATTTTAGTTAAATGTTTTACATACAGTGCATTTTTTATTATTTCATGTGAAACACTGAATATTCAAAAATAACATAAAATACAACCTGGGAAGAAATTTCTAATAAAATTGCTAGATTTTTAGAAAGAAAGGTTTATTTTGAGCTACAAGAAGACTTACAGTAGTGACTTCATTATTTATTAACCATAAATGGGTTGGAAAACTTCTAAAATGGCTTGCTTAAGTAATTATGATAACTTTACATGAAAACAGGTGATTTAATCATTAATCCAAAAGGTTTAGTTGGATTCTCAAACTTTTTTTTTCAGTTTTTTCTATGGTATGCCTCTGTGATCTGTTTTAGACTTAAAAGAAGCCTACTATCACTTTTTTTTCCAAGATTCATTCCATTATTCATTCTCATTCTGTTAAAACCTTAAATCATTAATACCACCAGATAAGTATTATTTATTCAAGATTTCAGATCAACCAGAAAGATTCTAAATAATAGAGTATTACTCTTCAGAATAGTATTATAGCTTTAAATTGGTATATCACTTCTTTAATCCAACTTTTTATTCTTTAAAACTACAAATAATCCATCAAATCACTCTACCAAATCTTCTCAAGGTAGTGATATATTAAATTCTGAAAATTCATTATCTAATTTTTAGTTATTTTTCAAGAAATTATAATAATTACTCTTGCAAACGATAATAATTTATTAAATTGATTCCTTATTACTTTAATAAGAAGCCTTATTATTAAATCTTCTTGTAATTGATTCTAGTAGATGATTACTTCTTACTTTTACAATCACTAGTGGTGTATAACAAGTAACAGAAATTGTAAGATGTGACTATGAAACTGAGGACAATATTAATATTAATCAACAGTACTATGTCTGTTCTTATGAAATATAATAATAAAATATTATTATAGCCACAATTAAATAATTCAAGAATTATTTCTTTCACGTGTTAAACACTACTAGTGATTTTAACAGTGATCAGTAATTGTCTACAAGAATCAATTACAAGAAGATTTTAATAATAAAACTTCTTTTATTAAAATAATAAAATTATCTTTTATAAGAATAATTATAAATATAATTATTGAAGAAAACTAATTATTTAGAGAAAAACTTTAAGAATTAATAGTAGATCGCTCACTAATATTCCAAAGAGCTTATTGAAAGATGAGATAGAGAGATTTGACATAGAATTGTGGATTTAAAGGATCAAAAGGTATTTATAACAGTATTACAACAATATATAGTTGGATTCTATGATTTCACATCTTTCTGATTGATTCTGAAAGAATTAAAACACTTAAGAATAGCTTTAACTAATACTTACTTGTTGGTAATAATGATTTAAATGATAATAAGATGATGATGTGGAAAAACAGCAAGAAGAGGCCTCTTTTAAGTCAACAAAAGCTCACAGAGGCGTGCTATGGAGCAAACGGAAAAACCAGTGAGTTAGAAAACAATAAACCCTTTTGGATTATTGATTGCATCATCTGTTGTCACGTAAGATTATCATAATTACTTAATTGATGCTTTTACGTGACTACCAACCCCAATATGGTTAAGAATAAAAGGAGTAAAATCTGTAAATCTTCTTTTATTCCAAAATAATAATTGATTTCTCAAAGTGATCAATGTTATTTCCAATTTAATCACAGGTTGTAATTACTGTGAATTTTTGAAGATTCAGTGTTTCACGTAGAATAGTCAAAAATGGACTGTAAGTAAAACTTTGCATTTTACTAGTAGAACTGTTATTCCCTTTGGCTGTACCATAGATAATACAGTTCTCCACTGGTACTGAAAGTTTCAGAAAGATTCATTGAGAATTGTATTTTTAATGAATTTTTGAAGTTTTTACCTCATTTCTACATAGAATTGCAAATATCAGTGTTTAACTGGTTGCTATGAGGTAAATCAATGGATACAAGTCCAAGAAATATTTTAATTAATCTTTTGGGGTTTATCCATGGAATATCATTAAGAATTGACATGGTTACAGGAGTCTAAGTAGCTTTTTACCTCCTTGGCATTTCAAAATAGCAGGTTATTTGCTATTTTCTTAAGATTTACTGTAGTTGTAACATGGTAAACAAGTTCCCAAAGTGTTTTAGCTTACTAATTGGGCCAAGATAAGACATGTATCCAAGCTTTGGAGCTTTCCACGCCTCTGAGGCCTCAGAAGCTGGGTACCCTGGCTCTCTTTGATGTCTTTTGTCCCCCTTGCTTATTTTTCATGTCAAAATAGAAAATTAAGCTTCAAGTGAGATATCCACTATGGGTGTACCAAAGGTCCATGTAAAAATACCATGATATTAAGTGCTCAAAACATGCATAACACTATTATCAGTGTATATGTAACATGGGATTTCTCACACTCCCATTATTTTGGCGTGAAATTAAGAAAAACAACAATTTTCATGGATCTTTTATGTGGTATTGAAGTATTTTCCATTTTACCACCTCAAAGAGTTAATTTGAGCTTATTCACTCTATGGAGCTACCCTAGGTGAGTTTTTGTTTAGAATCCAAATCTGGTCTTAAATCCATGGATTTACTTACTCAATGAAAAGTTATTCATCTTTTCTGAAATCAAAAATAATGAATTTTGGATATATGCATGACTTATGAGTTATTCATAATTCAAAATTAATTTTTAAGATAATTGTGGCCTATTTGGGTATGTAAAATATACCTCAAGGCTCACAGAAATAATTAATCAATTATTTACTTAGTATTCCTCATAATAACAGTAATAGTAATTTTGATTAATAGTAATATTATCAAGAGTTTGATAGGAAAATCTTACACCACAAACTGCTGCAGTCATGCTTGGTGTTCTTTTTGAAGTAATATAGATGAATTATTGGTGTTTATTCATTCATATTTTGCTTTTGTGTTTTTTCTGTAACTTCATAGGCTAAAGTTCTTATATTCTGCTATGGTACTGCCAATACTCTTCATTTTTCTTCACTTAACAATCAATTAATACAAACATATTGATTCATTTTGTGATTAACTAGCTTCAACCCTGAAGTAGAGGCTTTTTGAGGTAAAAGTATGTTGTTTTGACTAGTTGATCTTGAAGCCAAGATTTTGAGGTTTCATTATTTTAAAAAGTTCTTGAAACTGAATTAAAAAGGTATGTAATAACACAATGTGCTTTCAACATTGTTACTCAATTGACAATAGATTGTCATAATAAAGCAGCTATACTTATTATTGGTGATAATGCATCCAGTGTTCAAGTTATCCAATTAATTGAAGAATTAAACATTCCATCTTGAAAGGGGGTGTTAGTAATAAGGGAAGGACAAAAGCTTATGTGAAAACTACTATTATGAATATTCATTTTAAGAATAATGCTGCAGATAGATTACTTCAATCTTGTAATTTGCCCAAGTTCTTGTTTCTTCATCCAATTTGGGATCATGATTATTTTTGTACTCGTGCGATAGTGTGATTGTTCTAGGTCTTTTTTCTGACCTCTTACACCTAATATGTAAGTTTTTGCGTCGAGAAAATTTTTGTGAATACGGAATTGATTTCCGGTGAGATTGGCCCATTTGGGATTTACAGCAGGGATGAACCTCCCTAAAAACTTACCAAAGGTGGCCGGAGACTTCTGTCAGATTTGCGCATGATGAATTTCAAATTTCACGCGCATTTCACTAATTTGGCTTGGGCTAAAGCTCCATCCATCCCTTGGCGGGGCGGCCTGCTCTTGACCATCCTTTGACTGATTCGTCCTTCATCCATCCACCTGCCTATCTTGGAATCATGTCATCCTCGAATCCAATCTCCAAAGCTACGTCGCAGCGTCATCAGGTTAGAGATTTCTTCTGAATCATAAATGGTCGAACAGTAATATTGATCAAAATCTTAATTTTCTTCAGCGTATTTTACTCGATTTGTTGAAACAAGCAGGAAATGATGTAATAATCAGCTTGGCTCTTTTTGACACCCAACCGAAACTGAATTGTCATTGATGTATCTCGATCTTTAGATATGTGCCGATTGTCGAACTCGCAATCCACGTTGGGCGTCTTGGAATTTAGGGATTTTCATTTGTGTCAAGTGCGCCGGAATTCATCGAAAGATGGGCACGTGAGCATCATCTTCTGCCACATTCGGATGGTCCATGTCCTTGATTTTTTGACTCAGCCTTTTTTGGTTGGCTCACGACCTATCAGCCATATAAGTAAGGTCAAAAGCTTGACATTAGACAGCTGGACCAAGGAACAAATTGAGGTTAGTGTTCTCAGATTTTATTTCATCAATTTCTTTGGTTTTTTACTATTGCTTATTATATTTCAACTTTATCGTTTCAGAAAATGAAAAGTTTGGGTAATCTCAAAGTAAATCGTTATTATAATCCAAACGAAGCTAAAAATCCGTATGTTTGTCTGTATTTCTAATCATCTGTTCCTACCTCCAGGTTAATACATTTTGATGCTAAATTATCCTCAGTCCACCAACTGATCTTGAAGAATCCGAACGCGATAGTCAACTTGAAAAATACATTCGAATGAAATATGAATCCAGGCGCTTTTTGGATCTTACCGTCAGCGATACCAGCAGCAGTGGACATGGTTCCATCTCAACTGATACTGGCTCTAGAATCGTCCACTCTCCCAACTTGTCACCTGCTTCCTCAATCCTTCAACATTCATCACACACCCCGTTACCATCTCCCTTCGGATCTTATATCAATAATACCATAGTTTCGCCTACCAATCAGCATCCTATAAAAACTAATTCTTTACCTTTCAATCATTCAGCGCGCGCAGGTTCTCAGACAAGCATGCCATCAAAGGTTCCTAATTCTTCTGTATTTAGTTCGCCCTCAACTACTGCAGCTTCTAAAAATGCCCAGATATCTCATAATCTCACACCAAGTGTTTACTTTCCTCCTTCCCGACCCTCAACTGCACCAATCCCCTCTGATCCTCTAAGTCACACTCAACCAGCGCCACCTTTACCATCTCTACCTACATTATACAGTGAGCCAAACTTAAATTGGTCATCAGGATCTTCACATACCATCTGGCCACCTCCTACAATCGGCTCTAAAAACTCATCAGCTTTGAACCCGCCCCCGAACAAGCTTCCACCCCAATTTCAAAAAGGGGGTATATGGGATGATTTGATGCAACTAACAGAACCAGCTTTGCATCAACCTCAAAATAACAATACTACTTTGACTTCATCCAACTCATCGAGTGCTATCACTCCAAGATGGAATTCCATTATTCCATCTTCATCTCAACTTCCTACATCATTATCGTCAGGAAATCTGTTGGCAAATTCAGCGGCAATTGGTGCACCTATTAACCAAGCAACTCCTGGACCTGGTTATAATTATCCGAATCACACTATTAACCCATTTATGCAGATCCAAGCCCCGAACGTGTCAACAATGTCACAATCTAATTTGCCCATGGCCACATACCCAGTCTCAAACATTTTTCCTGACAAGCAAACCTCCAACAATCCATTTTGTGACCACGACGCCTCAAGCCTTGCTACTTCAAAACTATTGTCCACAAACAATGTAAATTATAGTGCAAATCATCATAGGAATCCATTTTTAGCTCAAAATGGAGTTATGATGCATGGTGGCATGTCTAATTTTGAAAGTCTTTATCCGTCAACAGCTCAACAACAACAATACCCAAAAGCACAGCCAATCCAATTTTCCATGAATCCAGATGTCTCTTCCCAAGAACAAAATCACTTGGCATTTTTTCGTTAAATAGTAATTTCAGGCTTAGAATTTTTGTAGATTTCTTCAGCTGCATCATAAGCCCACTGCAACCAAACTTTTTATAAATTCGGCCTCGAACAAGCCTAATAAATGCGGGTTCTTACAAGCGAGTGGGTATTTGGAATCAATTTATCTAAGCCATTCTTTTTTTTTAAAAAAAAAGATTGTATGTATATGTGTTTGATACGTTATTGAATGTCTGTAAAACTTTTATTTTGCAAAAGTCGTATGTTCAATCTCAATAGCTCCCTTGAAGACTGGGGCAAAGCAAAAACACAAGGTGATTGTTCTGAGATTCGTTCTATTGGTTTCAAAGCAGTACAGCAAGGAAATTGTAATTTATTACGGCCTATAATACTCATAATGGTTTCGGCTGTATGGGCTGAAAAATATATTTCTACAGAGTTCGCATGCAGGTGTCAGTTGTGGATCATCTGTGACCCACAAAATCGAAAAGCTTTGGCTTTTGCTCCTTACTTTCACATTAATTATTGAAAATACCCTATTCACATTTTCACAGTGCTTCAAAAGCTACCAACAGATAGAACTGCCTTAAGCAGATTTCACGTATCACAAAATTTCAAGAAAATTATAAATTTAGGATTGAATTTCTGAAGCTTCCTTATTAATAGAGATCATTTGTCTTTTAATCCTTCATACAAAATACAGAATTTCTGATAGTAAAAATTATCCAGAAATAAATCTCAAGTCAAGAAGGTCATTGATGCTTTTGGATGATGATTTCATTGAACCATTTGTGTTAAGTTTCAATATTAAATATTTTTTAGAAAAGATATCTTTTGGAAGTGGTTTGTATAATCTACTTATCTACAAAGGAACTGAGTAAATATATCTTGGCTTAATCAAAAAATCCATTTTCTTTTTTTAGAAAATTTTCAATGGATATTTTAATCAAATTGAAAAAAACAAAAACTAAAACATTTTTTTTCTATTTTTTTTGGAAAGGAATTAAACTCAAAATTTTGATGATAATATAGAATAGTTTTAAATTATAGCTTTATATATATATAGTATATCAACAGAACTAATCAAGAAAAGATTATATAAATTTATACATATACAAATGAATATATGAAAAAAATTGGAACAAATAAAGATTCTTTTTGAAATTTTAGAATGGATTTTCTTAAAATAAATTTCTCAAAATATTAAATTTATATTAGATTTTGTTCAAAAAATAACACAAATGAAGCTTATTAATTAATTTTTGGCCTTCAATTGTTAATTTATATGTATAATAATATTATGCCTTGTATTGTTTAATATTTACATGATGTTTAATGTAAAATTAGTAAAATCAAACAAGTAGAATTTCACTTTTGATATCTGTAAGAAGTAAAGAGATTAATAATATAGATTTTGTCACAGCCATCAAGACAAGGTCAAGGGCACCCCATGAATCAGGAAAAGGTGATCATTGAAGAAATTCCAATGCTAATCTGCAAGGGGGGCTCATGGAAGATCCACCAAATACAGTTCAATATAGTTCATACTGGACCCAATATAGGTGAAAAATCCTATATACAACCAAAGAAGAAAAATACTGTATTGGATACACTAATACAGGCTTCCAAATCATCATTCAAATGAGTTCTGTGCATCATACAGCCCCTGGCTTCAGCACTCAAACTCCAGGCTGGTATTTCTCACATATGCCAGCCTCTCTTCACCCACCTGGGGGGTTTTCCCCACTTAATTAATATGTTGTATTTATAATTAATTACATTTCCTTTATTGAGTAAGTCATTGCCTTCCCTCACTTGTTCCATGGAGATTTGGTGGCCATATCCTGATTAATACTTCTATTCTTCCTGAACAGGTTGAAACAGTAATACAGGATTTCTTTGTGATTGGCTCTTTATTATTGTTGCCAGTTATTTTTTTTCTTATCATCAGGAATTTTATCCTTCTTTGATTTGCTCTTACTTCTGAGTTTCCTCTTTTGAGCCCTCCATTAGTAAGTCTGTTCACAGAGTTCCAGGCTGTCACGACCACAAGGAATGACCCCCTCCATGGGTATTGCGGCAATTTAGCCTGGAACCAAGTTGGGGCCAATTGGTCACACCATATCTTTTATTGCCAATTGGCCCTTTGGCCATAGCACCTCTCCCTGGCCTTTCATGGCCTCAGCCCAAATCCTGCCATCATTGGCCTTCCTGGCCAATTTCCATATCCCCAACCCCCAGGCCTCTATCTTTGTTTTTGGTCCTGGGGTGTCCTTTTGCCTCCCAGGGGGTTCTTGGCCCCCTAGCCACAAACATCATCCTTGGGCCACCCCCTTTCATTAAGGGGTCTAGGGCCTAAATGGCCTTTTTGGGCCATTTAGGCCCCCTACGGCCTCTACGGCCCATGGTCTGCAGTCCGTAGGCCACGTACTGCGGTCCATGGGCCAATCAGGCCCCTTTTGGCCTAATCCAATGAGGACAAAAGGGGCCAAAGGGGCATCCCACTAGCTCTCAAGGCCAGGTGGGTACCAAACCACAATTGGACCCACCTGAGCCCAATTTTGGCCACAATCACCATGACACCAAGAATGGCCATAAACCACCATGGGCCCCAATTTGGCCCAGGACCACCAAGGGCCACTTTTGAGCCCACAGCCTCTGGTAACCACCAGAGGCCAGCAGGTCAGCTCAGCTCAATCCTTCCCCTCAACTTAAGGGGGATTCTTCCCATTCCTCCATGCACCCTGTACTCAAGGTTGCAGGAGTGGTGCATATATGGTATTATATACCATTATTCACCATTTTTTCTCAGCAATTCAATGGTGAATTTTTCAGGACCAAATTCCATGACTCCAAATCAAGGTCCCAAAATCCAACACCCATTTTGAAGAAGGACTCTTCAGGTCATTAGTCTGGCAATTCATGGCGGCTATCAGAAGACTATTCAAGGACCCCAACCACCTGGCCCTGCAGGAGTTGGGTTGGCAGTTCAATTCAGGATTATGAAAAAGGGCCATTTCTCAGGGGTATTACATCATTTCAATCAGTTGTAAAGGCAGCAAGTACTTCAGCATTCCTTGGACAATTCAATTGGTTCATACAGGTAATACTCAAGTATCCTGTATGGCCTTGGCCCAATTGGGCCAATTCATTCCCAATGTGGTAATTAAGTCCCACAGTTCAGCTTTCAAGATGGCCAGAACTGTATTGGTCCAATTCAGAAAATACAGCCGGTGACTCACCTTCCAGGATCAGCCTTTCAGCTTTTCACATATACTGGCCACCTTTCAGCACCTGGGGACTTTTTCCCCAGCTAATTAATATATTGGATTTACTTTTATCTTTATTTTCTTTTCATTTATCAAAGTAAATACTGATATTCTTAAGTCAGTCATTTGCACCTTTTCTTCTTTGCCTGTCAGTGGATATTGGTGGTCATATCCTTTACTAGTTCCATTTCCTTTTCTGGCAGGTTGAAACAGTGAATAGGGGATTTATTTGATTGGCTTCTTGGCTCTTGGCTTTCTTATTTCTCTGGCCATTGGCTTCACTTACTATTTCTTATCTTTGACATACTTGTCCTTATTCTTACTCTTATCCTCCTTAAATAAATTCATTCTGCTTTATCTCTTTTATCCTTTTGGAGCCTTCCAAGTGAGTTCTTGATTCCTGAGTGCCAGGCCACTCTTGTTTTCTGTCCAAGAGCCCCTGTGACACAGGCACTCTTTTCTTAGAAGAGACCCTGAAAACAATGCATTGAATCAATTTGGAAGATATAGTAGATAAAAACTGATAAACTGTGTTGAGCTTGTCAAATGTGGCTTAGGTGATTTTTATATCTTAAAGTGTTAGCAGTCATAATTTCCTTCTGTTATTTTTGCTACCAATCATGAAAGTAGGATTTGAATTTCCATTAATGTTGAGGAGAGTATCAGGTTTTTGATATTGTCAGCCTGTGACTCAAAACCAGAGCACAAGCATGACAGCCAAAATACCATAAACCAATGGTATAGCCAAGATACCACCAAAACATGGAGCTGAGCCAAATCAGCTCAAAAGGTATCAAAAGAAAGAGGAAACTCACTCCTTTCTGAAAATATAAGTCCCATCACCATAGGACAAGAAATAACAAAGTTATTCCTGCTCAAAGTCATTTCTGAGCATAAACCTTAATTTTCAGCTCTCATCTAAAATCTAGAATAAGAGGCTTAAACCCATCAAATGGGTATGCAAAATAAAGCTCTAAGCCAGGGCTATCCAATGGTACCAGCCAAACTGAGCTAGCACCAGTATTACTTGAGTTATGGTCAAATTTAGGCCAAATAAGGGTGAGCAAAACATTCACCTCTCATCTAACTTCTACAGTTTTAGTGTGAGATACCTGAAGTGGGGTCTTTTTGGAAAGAGCACAATCAGGGCTATCTGATGGTGCTACCCACTTCTTAATATCTCAACTATAACAGAATTTATGAGGTAAACAAGCTTAATACAGCTTTTTGCCTAAACCACGCCTATGTACAAAAACCTTGCACATGGGATAACTTTGTCATATTTAATGATAAACATACCAAATTGGGTATCACTGTGTAGAGCTCATAGAGGGATATCCAATGAACCAACTTTGAGCATGATATCTCAAAAAATGACAGAGTTATGGTCATTTGAAGGATATAAGCCCACAATATGGTCAATACAGCTGTATTATGACAGGATACAGTTGTACTCTGATTATGAGGTGTCAAACAGACAAAGAAGCATGTTAAAACTTCAATACCTGATAAGTCAGTCAATACTGGGGTCCCATACAGTTTCTGTACAGCATTCTACGCGTCATACACATCAGAATCAAGCTGTGAGGTCCCCAGATGAAAATTTTCACCCTGTATTGGTGAAGACTGCCCAGATGTGGTTTCAAAACCACATCAACCACATCTGGGCCCAATACAGGTTATACAGACTGTTTAAAAACCACAAGCCAGTCCTAGAGAGTGAAAAATCTTCACTTCCTCTATGTGGAAAGGTCTAGCACCCTTTCCACCCCATTTCAGGATAAAAAGGAGGCTTTTCACAGCCAGAATTGTCTCCTCATCCTGCTCTTAAATAACCTACGTAGTAAACTGTCAAAAACAGTTTTACTCTTGGTTAAATAATCAGGTATAATTATAATCTTCAATTATTGTAGTATTTTATTATTGTAACCCAACAGATAAAGCTGCACCCAGGGCTTTCAATAGTGCTCACCACCACTATACCCAGTATAGTAAAGCCCTTTAATTCCATTTCAAACCATCTTAACCCTTTATAAATATTTTTAAAATCATTTTTACCGTGTCACAAACATAGTCAAAGTTGTAATTAGTCTATTTTACATCTTTGTCATAGTTTCATCCTGACAGATATTAAAAACCTTATTTTAATTTTAATCTAACACTTCAAATTCAAAAAATACATATTTTTCTTTCTAAAAATATAATACACAAAGCCATATATATACAATAAACTTGAAAGCTTAAGGTCAAATGGTATTTAATAATCAAAATTTTCTATAAGTTAATCTTCAGATCTATGTAAACAAATTATTATTAATTTTAGATTAGATGTTGAAATGATGGAGATATCTTGTTTTTGAAGGTGGATGAAATTATATCAAAATATGAAGGAATCATCCATAAGATAACAACACATTTCTCAAAAGCCATACACTAGAAAATGGGAATAATTAAGTTAATAATGCTTTACATAATAAGAGAATAGGACTGTTGTTTTTGAAAATTATATAGTTATTTTTATATATTCTCTTAAGAGGCTTTAGTGAAAAAGTGAGTTAAGCCCAAACAAAAAATGATAATTTTTTCACTTTAAAATCAAATGATACAAAAAGATCCCTCTTAAATATAAAAGCACTTGCATCTTTTTTCTTAGGAAACACTTATAAATTAGGTAACACTCATTGATTATTAGAAAACCCTCACAAAAGAGGTGCCCCAATTATCCCAACCAACATCATTTTGGGAATAGTCATTTGGAATGCTGTCAAAATGGAAGTAGTTAATAGGATTTCCATTTTCCTCCCATTTTCTCAAAATCTTTCTTATCTTATACAACTAGGTGTGCTGTCATTTGTTGTTGTCTCTTCAATCTTATCATAAGGTGCTAATAACTTATCAATCAGTTGCTTTAATAAGTTATGGGCCATAATTGGTTCTGCTGCTCAGAAGAATGGAATGCCCATTCTTTTCAAGAACAATTACTCTGAATGGAATGCTTCTATCAGGGATTTTCTTCTCTACATAGACTTCTTACACCATTTCAATGGTGAATCCAATCCACCATTAGAAATAACCTCAAATCTCTTTCTAAAATATAAGGAGATGAAACAAAAGGCTGCTGGTGTTATTTGTAAATCACTTCACACCAACAACCAAGAAACATTTCTCACCCAGGAAAATAAAAAATATCCCTTAGAATTATATACTACAATCTCTTCATATTATCAATCTAATCTAAGTAAAAACCAGGCTAGAGTTTTTTGTGCTTTGCTATTTGTCACCTGCAAGGATAAATAATTACAGAAGTTCATCAGTGATATTGGAATTTGACTAATTAGGGATCCATGTAGAGAAGCTACCAAGTATAATTGACATATCTTATCAGTTATTGGCCAAAATAATCACAAGCACAATCTCTGGAGGATATGATAACCTGAAGAGAATCATATATGAGACAAAGCCCTTGGAGAAAATCAAATTTGTCTCCAATATTTATGATTGAATTAGAGACAGCTATTATACTGGAAAGTATATGATTGTAAGATGTGTCTATGAAACTGTTGATAATATTACTATTAATCAGCAGTACTATGACTGTTCTTATGTAATATGATAATGAATAATTATTATAGCCACAATTAAATAATTAAAGAATTATTTCTTTCACTTGTTATACACTACTAGTGATTATAACAGTGAGTACTAGTTTTCTACAAGAAGAATTTAATAATAAAAACTTCTTTTATTGAAATAATAAAAGGGTGTTGGTAAAAACACGTAAGAGCTTACGTATTTTTACTAAAAACTTACGTGTTTTTACCATCAATTGGTAAAAACATGTAATTTTATGGTAAAAACACGTAAGGGGTGTTTTTTGAATAAAATTTAGCTATTTGTGGCATTTCTGAAGCCATTGATGGGAATTATGGAATCAGAAAAGCCATTTATGGAATTAAAAATCCCATCAATGGCATTGGTAAGGCCATAAATGGCATTTTCAAGGCCAAAAATGACATTGTTAATGCTATAAATGGCATTTGAAGGCCATTTATGGCATTTTTAAGTCTATTAATACCATTTCTTAAGGCCATTTATGGCATGACTGGACTTAACAATTGCATTGTTAATTCCACAAATGGAATTTTTAGAGCCATTTATAGCATTGTTGAAGCCATAAATGACCAATGTTAATTCCATTTATGGCAGTTTTGAGGCCATAAATTGCCATTGTTAATTCCTTAATGCCATTTTTGAGGCCATAAATGGCTATTGTTAATTCCATTCATGAAATTTTCAATGCCATTTATGGCATTGTTGGGGCCATAAATGGCATTGTTGGGGCCATAAATGGCATTGTTGAGGCCATAAATGGCCATTGTCAAGGCTTTAAATGGCCATTGTCAAGTCCATTTATGGCATTTTTGAGGCCATTTATGGCATTGTTAAGGCCACACAATGCCATTTATGGCATTTTTTTAATGACATAAATGGCATATATATCATTCTTGATGCCATTTATGGCACTTTTGATTCCATTTATGGCATTATTATGTCATTTGTGATGCCATAAATGCCACTTTTAAGGCCATAAATGGCACTTTTAATGCCATTAATGGCACTGTTAATTCTACAAATAGAATTTTTAAATCCCACTAATGTCATAAATTAAATTTTTAATTGAATTGATGTCATAAATAACATTTTCAACTTAATTACAAAGATGAACAAAAAACAGAAAAAAGGAACTTTTTGGGCCTACAACTGTCCTGGAAAAAAAAATCCCGAAATTTTGGGCTTTTGGTTATTTATTCTCAACATTCACACCTTCATTTTAAAAAAAAATCTATGGAAATTCATAAGTGGGAACATTTTTGATGAATTTTTTCAAAAAAATGGGCCATTTTGCCAAATTGCCCAAAATAGAGAAATTGGGCCAAAAAAAAAAATTTGAAAAAATTTGGGGACCTTCACATCCCATGTTGGAAAGAATATGGCAAAAAAAATGGTAAAAATTCTCAAAAATGATCCTGAGGAATTTTTATTAAAAAATTAGGTCACTTACATGTTTTTACCATAAAATTACGTGTTTTGGCCATAATTTGGTAAAAACACGTAAGGTCTTACGTGTTTTTACTAAAAGCTTACGTGTGTTTACCAACACCCTAATAAAATTATTTTAATATATAATTATATTTTGCAAGAATAATTTAAAGATAATTCTTGAAGGAAACTAATTTTAGAGAAAAACTTTAAGAATTAAAGATAAATCACTCACTAATACTCCAAAGAACTTATTAAAGATAAAAGTAGAGAGATTTGATATAGAATTGTGGATTTAATGGATCAAAATGATTTTATAGCAATATTACAAAAATATATAGTTGATTTCTATGATTTAACGTCTTTCTGATTTATTCTGAAATAATAAAACACTTAAGAAAAGTTCCAACTAATATTTACTTGTTGGTAACAATGATATAAATGAATAATGTGATGATTTGGAAAAAACAGCAAGAGGAGGCCTCTTTCAAGTCAACAACAGCTCAAAGAGGCGTGCCATGGAGCAAACTTAAGAACCAGTGAGTGAGAAAACAATAAACCCTTTTGGATTATTGATTGCATCATCTGTTGTCATGTAAGATTATCATAATTACTTAATTGATGCTTTTACATGACTATCAGCCTCAATATGGTTAAGAATAAAAGGAGTAACATCTGTAAATATTCTTTTATTTAAAAATAATCATTGATTTCTCAAAGTTATCAATGTTATTGACAATTTCATCACAGGGTGTAATTACTGTGAATTTTTGAAGATTCAGTGTTTCACGTAGAATAGTCAAAAATGGACTGTAAGTAAAACTTTTAATTTTACTAGTAAAACTATAATTCTTTTTGGCTGTACTATAGATAACACAGTTATCCATTGGTCCTGAAATTTTTCAGAGAGATTCATCAAAAATTGTATTTTTAAAGAATTTTTGAAGTTTTAACCTCATTTCTATGTAGAATTGCAAATATCAGTGTTTAACTGGTTGCTATGAGGTAAATCAATGGATAAAAGTCAAAAAAGGGTTTTAATTACTCCTTTAGGGTCTATCCATGGAAAGGCATTAAGAATTGACATGGTTACAGGAATCTAAGTAGCTTTTTACCTCCTTGGCACGTCAAAATTGCAGGTTATTTGCTATTTTCTTATGATTTACTGTAGTTGTAACATGGTAACCAAGTTCCCAAAAGGTTTTAGTTTACCAATTAGGCCAAGATAAGCCATGGATTCAAGCTTTGGAGCTGTACACGTCTCAGAGGCCTCAGAAATTGGGTACCCTGGTTCTCTTTGATGCCTTTTGTCCCCCTTGCTTATTATTCACATCAAAATAGAAATTTAACCTTAGTGAGATATCCACTATGGGTGTACCAAAATTGCATGTAAGAATACCATGATATTAAGTTCTCAAAACATGCATAACACTATTCTTAGTGTATATGTAACATGGGATTTCTCACATTCCCATTATTTTGGTGTGAAATTAAGAAAAACAAAACTTTTCACAGATGTTTTATGTGTTATTGAAGTATTTTCCATATTACCACCTCAAAGAGTTATTTTGAGCTTATTCACTCTATAGAGCTACCCTAGGTAAATTTTTGTGTAGAATCCAAATCTGGCCTCAAAATCCATGGATTTACTTACTCAATAAAAAGTTATTCATCTTTTCTGAAGTCAAAAATGATCAATTTTGGATATATGCATGACTTATGAGTTATGCATAATTCAGAATTTATTTTTTAAGATAATTGTGGCCTATTTGGGTATGTAAAATATACCTCAAGGCTCACATTCCCTCCCACCAAAAAATAAAATTGTATTACAATTTTATCAATGGTATAAAGAATAAAAGGCCTAAAGGGGGGTTAATGTCCACTGTCCAACCTCTTTACATCACTCAGATCAAGTAATTTAAAGCACATTCATAGACATATTCAGGCTTGTGGCCTTCTTTCATGTCTAAATCTTCTTAAGAGTTTATATGAGTCAGGTATATCTGATTCTGCCAGCCATTCATCTTCATGTACTGGATTTCTATATCTGACAAGATACTCTCTCTGATTTTTACCCCTAAGCCTCCTTTCTTTAATGACTTTCTTTATCTTTTTGTCTTCATTTTGTTCCACTGGTGGTACAGTTAAAGGAGTTGGGTTCCTCAAAGGAAACAATTCTTTGTCAGCTGGTTGATAAGGATTTATCAAGCTGACTGGAAAAGTGGGGTGTTTATTTTCCAATTAACCACTCAATTCCACTTGTACTGCATTGGTTCCATGTAAGGCCACAATAACAAAAGGTCCTAAATAAGAATGTTTAAGTTTCTTTGGGACTTTGATATTATTAAAATTCAAGGTTGAAACTAGCACTAAGTTACCTACTTTGAAGTCTGGTACTTTGTGACTCTTGTCCCACTTCTGTTTTGCATAGTCAAAAGCTTCATTCATACTTTTTTTTTCATTATGTTTCACTTTATCAAGCATTAAATTGAAGCTGGAAGCTGTAGGATGAATTTCAATCAAGTCTTTCCTCAGTGTGTCTGCTGGGAGTCTTGGATTCCATACTTTTTCTAACATAGCAGGAGTTTGACCTGTGGAAGAATGGACTGATGTCTTATATGCCAATTCTAATGCAGGTATAAGAGTGCACCAGTCATGGGTAAAGCCATCTGAGTCTTTGAATTCTAACCCATAAGCACAAAATCTACTGATCATGTCTTCTAAAGTTTGAATCATTCTCTCTGTTAGCCCATCTTTTTGAGGGTGATATGCTGTAGAGGATGATAACTTAGTCCCAAACAATCTATGAAGATTGGTCCAAAGAGCAGATGTGAACTTGGGATCTCTGTCACTTATGATATTATTAAATAATCATTTATGAGAAATAACTCTACTCCATAGAAGAAGAGCTGTATCCATAGCAGTGTCATCTTCATGAAATGGTAAGAATATGGGAGTTTTGCTATATCTGTCTACAATGACTAAACAAGCATTATAAATTTTGTCACCACTTAGAGGAAGTGCTGTGACCAAATCCATGTGAACAACTTCCCAAGGGCATTTTGGTTCTTGAATATGGATCATAAGTGCAAATTTCTTGCCTGTACTCCTGTTTTCTTTTTGACATCTGTCACAGGTATGGCAATATTCAATGGTTTCTTTCCTCCAAGATGGCCACCATGCACAGTTTTTCACTTTCTCAAGTGTTCTGTCCTCTGAAAGGTGTCCATAGTATATGCTATCATGGAATTCATGAAGAATGGTATTGATAAGCAATCTGCTACATAATGTCATCACACAGGGATGTTTGGTTCTATGGTAAATAATCCCATCAAACAAGTGAAATCTTCTTTCAGAATAGGAATTTTTCCAAACTTCATCCAGTGCATTGACTAAGGATGTATATTTGCAGTCTTTATCTAACAAAGAAGTCAAGATATGGCAATTCTTGTCTTTCTTATAAGATTCTCTGACTTCTTCAAAGAATTTAGTCCCAATATCAGTTATGTTAATTCCTTCAATTGGAATCTGTGGTTCAGCTTCTAAAGGTACATAAGCTGGGTTATCAGGAGTTTTGGCTAATGCCCACCTGCTAAGTCCATCAGCATTCTTGTGAATGTTTCCTGATTTATGAACTATAGTCATATTTCCTCTATATTCTTGAATGGCTATTTGAAATCTCAACATATGTCTATTGGGAGTTTTCATGTTAAGAAGTGATTTCAATGCATTACAGTCAGTTATCACTTCAAAAACACTGCCATCAAGATAATAGTGTAATTTCTCAAGTTCCAATAACAAACATAAGCACTCCATTTGGCTTGCACCATATCTGGCTTCTGTTGGTTTGATTTGTCTTGAGATGTAACAAACTGGTCCTTCTGTAGGTTTGTCATCAATGATCTGGACTTGATGAAGGGCTTCCCCTAATCCATCTCCACATGAATCAATGTAAAATTTAAAAGGTATATTCCAGTCAGGAATGAGGAGTAAAGGTGCTTCTGTAAGAGCTTTCCTTATCTTCTCATAAGCTTCAATTCTCTCCTGTGTCATCTCAAATACTGTCTGTTGATCACAGATTATGTACAGTGACTTGGCTAGAATTGCAAAGTCTTTCAAGTGCTTTCTATATTCACTAGCAAAGCCTAGAAAAGACATCATTTCTTTCTTATTCTGGGGTATTGGCTTGAGTAACACTGCTGCTACTTTGTTTTTGTCAATACCTAATATTAAACCAGAAACAATATGTCCTAATGCTTTGAGCTCTTCAAAACCAAAATTGCATTTCTTGAGTGAAATTTTCATGTTCACTTCTGAAACTTTGTGAAGTAATCTTGCAAGTCTTTCAAGGCTCAAAGACCATGAATCAGAACATATGATGATATCATCAATATAAATGATAAGCCATCCTTCAGATAACTCTGTGGGGAAGATGGTATTCATCATTCTTTGATAATGAGATGGTGCATTTTTAATACAAAATGGCATTCTAAGATACTCATAAATACCACAGTGAGTGATAATTCTAAGTAATTTCTTAGCTTTAGGTGTCAAAACATTTTGATGAAAGCCTTTAAATGAATCCATTGATGTTATATACTTGGCTCTAGACAATTGGTTCAAGGTTTCTTGAATTCTAGGAATTGGATACCTATCTGGAACTGTGTAGGTATTCAATGCTCTAAAATCTCCAACCATTCTTGATTTATCATTATGCCAAGCAATAATAACAGGTGTTGTTACTTCAACTTCTTCATTATGGCCTACTTTTCTTAGTACATCAAGCTGGATTAACTCCTGGATATGTTTTTCCAAGGCTTCTCTAGCTCTGGGACTGGCTGGATAAGCTGGTCTTCTAAGTACTGGAGGATATGGTCTGTCAATATTAAAAGTAATATCAAGTTCATGTCCTTTTATAGCACCTAATGGTTCATTATCAGAGGAAAATGCCTTATTGTATGTGTATAACACATCAATAAGTTCATTCCTCATCTTTGGTGACAATGATGGATTAATTTGTGCTTCAACAAGTTTATTAGTCACAAACTCCTCTTTATAAGTATCTTTCTTAGAAGATATAATTGATATTTGTTTTTTAATATTGGAAAAAGCAAATTTTTGTCTCCTGTTTTCTCCAATTGTAAAATATCTGTCTTTATAGTTATTGATGTCAATAACATGAATTCTCAGGTAATCATTTCCAAGGATGATATGTTGAGATGTGCAATTGTCCATTACTATTATCTCTGTCTTCATTCTTATGCTTCCTGCAGGGTGTGGGAATACAATATTAGTGTCCAATATTACCAAAGGGTACATATTGTTACTGGCACTACTAAACTGTACACCTTCTATTGGTAATAGATGGTTTTCCCATTCAGGAAGTATAACTTGGAGATAATCTTTGCCTACACAAGTGCAAAATGCCCCTGTATCCAAATTTGCTTTGGCTTAAATACCATTCATCAGAATTGATTTGATACAAGATGTTCCAGCAGTATAACCTTTTCCTCTAGCAGGTGTGGTCTTACACATTCTGGAATCTTGGATATTTATCAGGTTATGACAGTCCTTACTGTACTGTGGCAAGTGAGTATGGACTTCTGTGACCTCAAGGAAAGCTGTAATGTTTTCAATGGTATAGTCCTCTACTGGTGTATCCTCAGAGACTGCAGAATCTAGGTCAGATTCTTCTTTTCCTTCAGTACACTGAACTTCTTCAATGACTTGAACTTCAGTGATTTTTGTCTTTTTGGTGCAAGTGTTGGCCAAATGTGAAGTGCTTCCACATTTATGAAACTTCAAGACAGGTTTCTCAGGTTTTCTGTCCTCTCTGGGAACCTTTGAGATTATATTGGATTCCATAGGGATTTTAGTCCAAGTTTTACCAATTCTTGTTCTGGTAATGATATCTTCCATTGCATTAATGTAGTCTTCTGTTGAACAGGGCTCTACACATCTGCTTTTGATAGCATGTTCCAGTTATCCTTTCTTAATATTTTCATATTGATCATAGTGTCAGACATATCTGGGTGTAAAGCAGATAATCTGTCTTTTTGCTTGAAGAACCAAGTGAGTGGTTTATCTTTTTCTGGGTTAAAAATGGAATTTTCAAAAGCATTTTACTGTTTAAACCTCCAAGAATTATTGGCCCATTTGGTAATCACTTCAGATTTCCATCAAGACCAGTCATGTTTTCCATGATCTATTCTCATCTTGTAGTACCATTTTGTTGCAGTTTTGGTAAACAGACAGTGTAATTTTCCCACTATAATTTCATCAGGTATATTAAAGTCTTCCTGAAACATATCAATAGTCCTGATGAGCTCAATATGGTTGTATTCACCTTCACCAGATAATGTTGGCCATTCTTCCAATTTGGGAATATCTTTTTCAGAGATAACATTTTCTCCTAAGAGTGGGGTAAAACTTCCTTTAACAGAATGTTTTTCTTCAGTCAAAGGTCTAGAGTGCCTTGGCATATGTGGTTCATAATTTTTATGAATTTTTTCCACATTTGCAATGATTTCATTCTTTAATTTCTGCCTTTCACTGTCACTTTTTCCTAAATGTGTAGCAAACTGATTGGTATTTTCAGCTATTTCTAAGACATTGTCTTTCAGAATTTTAAGTTGATAATTAATGTTTAAAATGGAAAGATCTTCCATTTCATCAATTTGAGCTTGATATTTACTCTCAATTCTGTCACACGTATTGGTAAGTATTTCCAGTGTGGTAATTACAGACTTATGCATTTCAGCAGACTGTTTGTCATTCTTTTTAAAGTCATTGATGTCCAATGTTATTTTAGTTAGCTTTGCATCAAGTTTACCAATATTTACATCAATATTGGATTGAACAAAATGTATTTCATCTATTATTTGCGTGGAAATGTTCTGTTCATCCTTTCCTGCTCCTTGGCTGTAAATTCCATAAGAGTCCTGGCCATTTTGAACACACTGTCCATGGCTGAAGGCTCCAATTTGGGAATCCTGTACCCTTGTGGGTAAGGTCTGTGCCAATTGGCTTTGCCTTGATGGTTCTTGGGACCTCTCTGTTTCTTCTGAGGTCCTTTGGGCTTGTCTTTGGACACTTCTGGAGCTGGTTTGGAGCTGGTAGATGCCACTGGGCCTTCTGTCTCCAAAGCTGGAGTCATTTCCAGTTCCTTCTTCTGGTCTATGGATAAAAGACTTTGGTTCTTCAACCAATTCTTTATCTTTTTGACCTTGTCTTTGCAAGACAATGGGATCCAACCTCCTAAGAATTCTATGGTCTTCTTCTGACCCAGAAAGCTCTTGATGTGTAAGTAGGAGTTCATGGCCCCCTTCCAAAGGCTTGGGCATATTTCCCACTCCTCTTCTTTGGCTGCTCTGAACCAATTTTTGTATTGGCATCGATAAATTTCTATTTCTGCCACTTGAAAGTGGTTCAGCCCTTAAAATATCATCATGAATCAGTTCAGATTCAGAATTTGCATCAACATTTTTGGGCACAGACCTTGGGGAATGGGGGCAACTCTGGCATCCTCCATATGTGTCTTTCTTGAGGAAGATTTGACACTTATGGATTTGGTCTTGCCTCTTCCTTGTCCACATCCATCTGGTTGGACTGAATAGTTGCTTCCATTTCTGGTATGCAGCATTTTCATGTCAATTTTAAGATAAAAAGTGAAAGTATAAAGATAAAACACACCTTTTGGTGGTAATTTAGTCTTCTCAGAGTTGAATAAGGTGCCTCTTTTAGCAATTTGCACCTCAATACTGTCCTCAGATTCTGCTTCTGAACTGGTAATATATCTCTTACTGAGTCTGTTACCAGCTGCACAGTATTTGATTAAAGACACTAGAAAAATTATAAAAGAAAAAAAATTATTTTTTATACTTTTTAAAATATTTTTAAGATTTTTTAGAAATTTTTTATTTTTTAATATTAAAAAAATTATTCTTTTCAAAGAAAAAAAATAAAATTTAAGATTTTGAATCAAAATTAATGCAGAGTAACTCAAAGGATAATTTTATAAGTTTTTGGATGTGAAAAAGCCACATGTAAAAACAGTATAAAATTAAACCAAATTCCTTAATGAAAAAGATTTTAAGACAATTTCAAAAAAAAAAAAAAAAAAAAACTTAACTTAAAATTGAGAAAAAAATATTATTAAATTAATATATTTGGGAACTTAAAAATATATTAATTAAGGGTACAAGGTTAAAAAAACATGGCCAGGCCCCAAAATGTATGATGTGTCTATGAAACTGTTGATAATATTACTATTAATCAACAGTACTATGACTGTTCTTATGAAATATAATAATAAAGAATTATTCCTTTCACTTTTTATGAACTACTAGTGATTATAACAGTAAGTAGTAGTTGTCTACAACAATCAATTACAAGAAGAATTTAATAATAAAAACTTCTCTTATTAAAATAATAAAATTATTTTAATATATAATTATATTTTGCAAGAATAACTATAAATATAATTCTTGAAGAAAACTAATTTTAGAGAAAAAATTTAAGAATCAAAGATAAATCACTCACTAATACTCAAAAGAACTTATTAAAGATAAAAGTAGAGAGATTTTACATAGAATTGTGGATTTAATGAATCAAAATGATTTTATAGCAATATTACAAAAATATATGGTTGATTTCTATGATTTCACGTCTTCATGATTGATTCTGAAAGAATAAAACACTTAAGAAAAGTTCTAACTAATACTTACTTGTTGGTAACAATGATATAAATGAATAATGTGATGATTTGGAAAAAACAGCAAGAGGAGGCTTATTTTAAGTCAACAACAGCTCAAAGAGGCATGCCATAGAGCAAAATGAAAAATCAGTGAGTGAGAAAACAATAAGTCCTTTTGGATTATTGATTGCATCATCTGTTGTCACGTAAGATTATCATAATTACTTAATTGATGCTTTTACGTGACTACCAACCCTAATATAATTAAGAATAAAAGGAGTAAAATCTGTAAATATTCTTTTATTTAAAAATAATCATTGATTTCTCAAAGTTATCAATGTTATTGACAATTTCATCACAGGGTGTAATTACTGTGAATTTTTGAAGATTCAGTGTTTCACGTAGAATAGTCAAAAATGGACTGTAAGTAAAACTTTTAATTTTACTAGTAAAACTATAATTCTTTTTGGCTGTACTATAGATAACACAGTTCTCCATTGGTCCTGAAATTTTTCAGAGAGATTCATTAAAAATTGTATTTTTGATGAATGTTTGACGTTTTTACCTCATTTCTATGTAGAATTGCAAATATCAGTGTTTAACTGGTTGCTATGAGGTAAATCAATGGATAAAAGTCCAAAAAGAGTTTTAATTACTCCTTTAGGGTCTATCCATGGAAAGTCATTAAGAATTGACATGGTTACAGGAATCTAAGTAGCTCTTTACCTCCTTGGCATGTCAAAATAGCAGGTTATTTGCTACTTTCTTATGATTTACTGTAGTTGTAACATGGTAACCAAGTTCCCAAAAGGTTTTAGTTTACCAATTAGGCCAAGATCAGCCATGGATTCAAGCTTTAGAGCTGTCCACGTCTCAGAGGCCTCAGAAATTGGGTACCCTGGCTCTCTTTGATGCCTTTTGTCCCCCTTGCTTATTTTTCACATCAAAATAGAAATTTAAGCTTCAAGTGAGATATCCACTATGGGTGTACCAAACTTCCATGTAAGAATACCATGATATTAAGTGCCCGAAACATGCATAACACTATTCTTAGTGTATATGTAACATGGGATTTCTCACATTCCCATTATTTTGGTATGAAATTAAGAAAAACAAAACTTTTCACGGATCTTTTATGTGGTATTGATGATGTGGTATTGAAGTATTTTCCATATTACCACCTCAAAGAGTTAATTTGGCTTATTCACTCTATGGAGCTACCCTAGGCAGGATTTTGTGTAGAATCCAAATCTGGCCTTAAATCCATGGATTTACCTGCTCAATAAAAAGCTCTTCATCTTTTCTGAAATCAAAAATGATGAATTTTGGATATATGCATGACCTATGAGTTATGCCCAATTCAGAATTTATTTTTTAAGATAATTGTGGCCTATTTGGGTATGTAAAATATACCTCAAGGCTCACAATGATTTAGGTCCATTAATTACATCTGAATCTTCTTACAAAGTGCAAAGAATTTCCTACTGGAGCAATTGGATACACAATCCCTTAACCAAAGATTTGATTGAGAAGGCAGACAGCTCAAAAAAACAAAAAATACCAGAAGAAAGACTACACACACAACAAAAAGAAATTCAACTCAGCAAACACCAATCAAGAATCAATGTTCAAAGAAATTTACTCTTCCTCTGAAGAAAATCACGTAGTTAGGTACTCTAAATCTTTGGTAACAAAATAAAACTCTCAAAGCTCAAGAAATTATCTTGACATTGCTTCCTCAAGCCACATGGTAGTAGTTAAGTAAGCTTTTTTTGATATACACTCAGAAAATCATGTCTTTTGAAGCTTCCAATGGCATACAGACACAAGTACTAGGACATGGTAATTTTAAGTTTCTGTCAAACAACAAAAAAATAACATTACACTTCCTTCACATACAAGACTTAGCAGAGAACCTTATCAGCATGGGGAAACTCTAAAAAGAGGTCTTTACAATAAAAAAACAAATGACCATTTATTTTCCATCAAAAAATGCAAAAATATACTAATAAACAAAAAATTATCTGACAATATATTCATCTTCAACATGAAGATATGTTTTCCAGAATAAACTATTGCTTCAATAGCTAAATCTCAAGGCTTACTACACAGAAGAGCTGGACATCTTTGAAAGGGTGTGTGAGCCTTAGAGGTATTTTCAGATACCCAAAGGACCAGAAATAATAAAACAATATACAATTATAAATACAATAAATTTATTTATATTATCAAAACAAAAACTAAAATATAAATATAAATTTATACAAAAAAATTAGAATTTAATTATAATTTAAAAATAAAATTACATTGAAATTTAAATTTGTGAAAACACATTTTTACTTGAAAAAGTTAAGTAAAAATGAATTTTCAACGAAAATACCAAAATTCAAATATTTTTGGAAAAAAGTTCAATAAAAATTATCATAAATTTTTATCCTAAAAATAAACATAAGAAAATTATTTCACCATTGGACTCCTCATAAAAAATAAGGTGGGGTCACCTCTGGGTAAAATTTCTGTAACTCAACTCTAAATAAGCTTAAATTCAGTTTTTAGTACTTTCTGTACAAAAGTTGAAAATCCTCAAAACCTTGTGTTAATTCACATCACATGTGGTGTTGACCATCAATTTTGGTGTTAAAATTGAGTTATTGTGTGTAGTTTAGAAGTTATGAAGAATTGAAGTATTTTCAATTGAAATGTCAAAATGTGTGTGTGTATTACATAAGTGAACTTTAATTTACATATGAGGTGTAAATTATTACAGTTGTGTACTGTAAAAACTCAATTGAATTACATATGTAAAATTATAAGTATAATATATGATGAGGAGTTAAAGAGAAAATAAATTGGAAAGATTGATTCTGGGGGGGAAAATGAATCTTGGCTCCAAGGGGAGCCAGACCCCCAAACTCCTTTCTGACAGGTGTGAGATGTCAAAAATACATGCAAACGTTCATCACTTTTGGCCTGGAATTGAGTCACTGGGTCTGTGTCTCAATTGATGATGAGGTTTTGATACTAACCAGGGCAGTTTTAACAATTGCCAAGAGGGTAAAACTACCCTTAAGATAAAAAAAGCATTGTAAAAACAGTTTTAACTGGTTTTGAAGTCTCTTAAACACATTCTGATGTGTTTTGAATGCTTAAAACCAGGTATTACTATAGCAATGGCTGCTTTGAGGGTCCAAAATGGCTAAAATTAGCCTCTTTTTCATCTAAACCAGGGTTCAATGATGCCATAATTGGCTTTTCTGTTGTCAGAATGTTTTCCACAACTGAAAAGAGAAAATTTTACCTTTGGAGTAAGAAAATTGATGGCTATAAAAGAATGTCTTCTTTGCCCCACTTTTCTCTTCATGTTAGAATCTTTTCCTTTTATAATTAGTTTAAACACTGTTAAACCAATCAATAAGAGATTCCAACCAACCTTTTCAATCATTTCAAACCTCTTAACCACGTTAAAAAATCATTATAATCATTGTTTGCAAATCTTATAATCATTTTTACCCCTTGAACCACCCCATGAGTGAATTAAAGAATCTTTCATCACTGTTAACTTTGTCCCTTTGTTTCCACATTCATTCTGGTCACTTTTGGGTGTGTTCTCTCTTTAATAATCCTTTTAAAGACTCTGTTCTTATATTTATTTCCTGCAGTTCTTTTCTCAATTAATTAAAATTGAAATTTCTCTTGGAGAAATTTCTTTTGTAGCCTTAAATATCTCTTGTAGAGTATTTTTGGATAAATTTTTATTGTTTGTAAATCAATAAATCTTTATAATATTATTGTTTTATAGTGATAAATTTAAAAGCAATAAAATTGGTGTGTTTTCTCTTGAAAATCTTATTTCATACTATTTTTAATAAATATTTACCTTAAACAAATCTTGAGGACAGGAAAAGTACTTGATTTTCAATCAAATTTTCATATTAATATCTTACAGGGTGCATCCTAATGTATGAAGTGTAGGATTGTTTTGAAGCCTGTGCACCGAGAAAGTCAAAAAAACTACTGTAAAAAGATATATTACCCCAGGTAGAGGTCCCTGGTCATAAAGTACATTCCAACCTCTCTGGAAGGATCTCTCCACCTAAGATTGGTGGAGGGGACTACTACCTTAGATTTAAAGGTGACTTCAGTCTATTCAAGACAATCTACATTTTAAAAATAAAGTCAGATTCTGGAGCAGAAATCAAGGACTAGGTACATGAAGTTGAAAGGAAACATGGCTCTTGTGAGCCTTAGAGGTAATTTCATATACCCAAAAGACCACAAATATAAAAAATAACATATTAATATAAATAAAATAAATTTATTTATATTATTAAAAATAAAAATAAAAAATATAAATATAAAATTATATTAAAAATAAAAAATTAATTATAATTTAAAAATAAAATTACATTTATACTTGAAAAATTTAAGTAAAAATGAAATTTTAACAAAATTGTGAAAAAATAAATAAATTTGGAAAAAAGTTAAATAAAATTTATTATAACTTTTTATCCAATAAATAAACATATAAATTTTATTTCACCATTGGATTCCTCATAAAAAATCAGGTGGGGTCACCTCTGAGTGAAATTTTTGTAACTCAACTCTAAATAAGCTTAAATTAAGTTTTTAGTATTTTCAATACAAAAGTTGAAAATCCTCAAAACCTTAATTTAATTCACACCACATGTGGTGTTAACCATCAATTTTTGTGTTAAAATTGAGGTGTTGTGTTTAGTTTAGAAGTTATGAGGAATTAAAGTATTTTCAATTGAATTCAATTGAAATGTCAAAATGTGCGCGTGTATTACATAAGTGAACTTTGATTTACATATGAGGTGTCAATTATTACTGTATTGTACTGTACAATTGAATTGAATTACATGTGTAAATTATAAGTATAATACATGATGAGGAATTAAAGGAAAAATAAATTGGAAAGATTAAATTTGGGGGGGAAAAGGAACTCCAGCTCTAAGGGGGAGCTAGACCCCCAAAGTCCTTGCTGACAGGCGTGGGATGTCAAAATTCACGCAAAAGTTCATCACTTTTGGCCTGGAATTGAGTTACAGGGTCTGTGGACTCAATTGATGATGAGGTTTTGATACCAACTGGGGTAGTTTTAGCTGTTGCCAAGAGGGTAAAACTACCCTTAAGATAAAACCATCATAATAAAAACAGTTTTAACTGGTTTCTACGCCTCTGACACACATTCTGACGTGTTTTGAAGGCTCTAGGCCTGGTATTGCTATAGTAATGGCTGATTTAAGGGTCTAAAATGGCTAAAAATGGCTAAAAATGGCTTAAACCAGCCCTTTTTGGTCTAAACCAGGGTTCAATGATGCCATAATTGGCTTTTCTGTTGTCAGACTGTTTTTCACGACTGACAAGAGTAAATTTTACTTTTGGAGTAAGAGAATTGATGGCTATAAAAGAATGTCTTCTTTGCCCCACTTTTCTCTTCATGTTAGAATCTTTTCCTTTTATTAATTAGTTTAAAACTGTTGAACCAATCAATAAAAGATTCCAACCACCCTTTTTAAATCATTTTGAACCTTTTAACCACGTGAAAAAATCATTATAATCATTGTTTGTAACTCTTATAATCATTTTTACCCCTGAACCACCCCAAAAGTGAATTAAAGCATCTTTCATCACTGTAAACTTTGTCACTTTGTTTCCAAATTCACTCTGGTCACTTTTGGGCGTGTTTTCTCTTTAATATTCTTTTTAAAGACTTTGTTCTTTAATTAATTGCTTGCAGTTCTTTGCTCAATTAATTCCAATTGAAATTGCTCTTGAAGAAATTTCTTTTGTAGCCTTAAAATATCTCTTGTAGAGTATTTTTTGGATAAATTTTTATTGTTGGTAAAAAAATAAATTTTTATAATATTATTGTTTTATACTAATAAAGTTATAAACAATAAAATTGGCGTGTTTTCTCTTAAAAATAATATTTCATACTATTTTTAATTGATTTTTACCTTATACAAATTTTGAGGACAGGAAAAGTACTTGATTTTTAATCAAAGTTTCATATCCACACCTTACATTTGGGGGCCCAGCCGTGATATTTTACCTGTGACATATTTTTTTTACTCTTTTTAAATCTTTTTTCTTATATTGAAAAATTTAAAAACATATAAAAAATACTTATAATCCAAAAAAATCCTTAAAAAATAATTTTTTTCATATTATAAGTGAGGCTTATATTTTTATTTCTTTTTTGAAATAACCTTTTTTTTACTTAATTAATTGGCTTTTTCATTAATTTTAGTGTCTGACAACGTGGTAAGACAAGAAAACATTGAAACAGCCTCAACAGTAACCAGCATTATCCCTGCCAGTACTGTTAATTCTGATCATAATAGTACTGTTATTGTGACTCAAAATAATCAACCTGAACCAATATCTTCTGAATTAATTAACTTGGATATAAGTAATACACTTCAGAAAGCCAAAGATTTGGCCAATAGTAAGTTTTTGACGTAAAAATACTATTTCAAGCCTTTTTTAACCATAATTATGCCTTCAACCAGGTCAGGAGCCAGCTACAACCCCTCAAGCAGCTCCCAAAAAGGTAATAGACGTGATTATGGCAGAGGCCAACCAGGTACAGAAGGAAAAGGGTCAGTTGATGACTTCCAAACAACTAAAATGGGTCATTCTGAAGCTGATAATACCATTTTACCTTCAAAAAGAGCTGACACCGCCACAACAAGCCTCTGTGGACATATACAAAGCCAGCCACAGTGCATACAACAATGCACTCCAATTCAAGGAGTACCAGATCCTTGCAGACCTGTGGAAGAATTGCATGAATTCTTACCTGACAGTAAGAAAATTCTTGGGCCATCCCAACACTTGCAAATTGCTCAATGGATGGCATCCATTGATGGAGAAGAAAAACATGATGCTTTTGACACTAGAATGGAGGAAAAACTACCCTCCACCAGCCAAACCAGTGCCAAAAACAGCCCCAGTGGCCAGCAGCAGCAATTCCAACGTGAAAAAGCAGCCACAAACTCCAAACAAGGGCAAAGGGAAGGCACCAGCCCCAAAACCTTACAGCCAGGGCTACAGAATCCCAAAGATTCAGCAGGATGCCATGGAAAATGTATTTCAGATGGCCAGAACCATGATGGAATTACAGAAGAAGGAGGAAGCCAGATTAAGGTTCCAGAAATGATTTCTGACATATTTGATTCCATCCCAGAGTTGTATAATGCTATAAATGACGTGAAAAAACATCTTTCTGATAAAAATGACACCATTTGTAACAACATTAAAACAAACAACCTGAGTCTGTGCCAAATTAATGAAACACTTATGTGTTTTGAAAAAGTTTTGAGAACAATTAAAAATTCCAATAATGATAATTCTTCTAACAATAAAATAAATGAACAATCTGCCATTATTAAAGAATTAACAGATAAATATTCTAAATTCAATATTGATGACATAATTGAAACAAGAATTAAACAAGCCATAAATATTATCAAGACAGATAACAAGAAAGTCCTTGATGACATTTCAAATTCATTTACTGAAGTAAAGACATATACCATTGCCTTGAAAAAGTGTTTTGATGCTTCACAAGAAGAAGTATCAAAATTATCAATGAAATTGAATCAAGTCACTGCTGATAATACAAGACAGACAGAGTTATGGCAAGAACTTACACATAAAGAAGACATGTATAAAATTGAAGTAATAAATTTAATACAAAGCTTCCAACATGAATACAGAAATTCCCAAAGGTGTAGCAACAGTAAAATGAATGACATTGAACAATTACTGAACACCTTACCAAGAATGTCTACACCTCTAAATCAAAATGAGGGCACAAGAATTTCAAATCCACAAGTATTGGATCCTGATAATTCACAATTAAAAAATGAACTATCCACTTCTTTTCATAACTTGGAACCATCAATGGGCCAAGCACTCTTGAAAGAAGTTCCAAAACTTAAAGAATGGCCTCACTTCAGTGGTGAAGGAGAGTATGACCATATGGAATTCATTAGAGGTATTGACATGATCAAAGAGGATTTTGAATTACCAGACAGATTGGTAACAGCCAGGTTTAACACCTTGTTTACCAGATCAGCTCACAGATGGTACATCAAAATAAGACAAGCACATGGACACCAGAGTTGGACTTGGTGGAAAACCCAAATCATCAACAAATGGGCAAATGATGCTTGGAGGTTTAAAGTTGAAACAGCCTTTGAATCTGCCAAATTTAATGCTGATAAAGACAAAGCTTTACCATGGTTTTGCCAACAAAAGGACAGATTAACAGCATTATATCCTGACATGTCAGAATTTATGATCCATAGAAAAATTCTGAGACAATGTGGAGGTGACTTAGAGCATGCTGTCAAAAGCAGGACTACTGAACAATCTTCAGCAGAGGATATTATCAATATACTAGAAGAAGTAACCACCAGAACCAAAATTGGTTCTAGTAGAGTGAATCTTAAAACAAGGTTTAATACACCTTGGAAAGATTCTGTGGACAAAAACCCCAAAGAAAATTCTAGTAATATTAAATATAAATCTGCAGATACAGTCAGAAAATGCCATATTTGCCAAAGCACCACCCATTTAGCCAATACATGTCCAAAAAGGGGGAAAATCAATGAAATTGACATTGAAAAAGAACCAGATGTTGAAAAAGAAGACATAATTGAAGACAATTCAGATGATAAGTCATCCATATTCTCTGAATCTTCAAAAGATATAGAAAATATCAATGCCACTTTTGAAATCATGGAATCTTATTCCCACTTACCACAATTGAGCAATGGTCAAGTTGATTTATCAAAAGTTCAAGATGCACAACTTATGAAGACAAAACCAAACAGAGGAAAAGGTTATACAGCTGGTAACTCCTGTATAACAGAAGTGGTGATTGACAACAAACCCACCAAACTTTTGCTTGACCCAGGAGCCTTCTGCTCTTGTGTTGGAAAATCTTTTCTTAAGACTTGTGTACCAAATTTTGAATACCAATTGTTACCAATTGATGGTATAAAATTCAACAGTGCAAGTAACCCAATGAAAGCATTAGGAATCTTTGAGACCAATGTCATATTCCCACACATAAATGGGAATTTAAGGATCACAGTTGAATTTGTTGTTATGGAAAATTGCTCTAGTACCCATTTTATATTGGGAAATGACTATTTAATCATGTATGGGATAGATTTACATAATAACAAAGACAGATACTTTACAATTGGAGACAATAAGCGCCAGAAATTTGCCTTTTTACCCTTTAAAAGACAAATTACAGTAAACAAAGTATCACCAGTCAACTTAGAGTTAGAGAAATTCAAGTCTGAACAGTTAAATGAGGCTGAAATAAGCCTTCATCTGACTGATAAGCAAGAAAATGAACTTTCTTCCCTTTTGTATGACCACAGAGGAGCATTTGCTACAGACAAAGAACCCCTGGGAGCAATTATTGGTCATGAAGTTGACATCATTCTTAACATTGAGAGACCTTATCCACCACTCTTAAGAAGACCTGCTTATCCAGCAAGTCCAAAATCAAGAGAAGCTCTAGAAATTCATATCAAAGAACTTCTAGACCTTGGTGTAATAAGAAAAGTAGGCCACAATGAGGAAGTAGAAATAACTACACCAGTCATAGTGGCGTGGCATAATGGAAAATCCAGAATGGTTGGGGACTTTAGAGCTCTGAACACTTACACTGTTCCAGACAGATACCCAATACCAAAAATCCAAATTGCCCTTACTCAAATATCTCAAGCAGTGTATATAACCACTATGGATGCCCTTAAAGGATTCCATCAAAATGTAGTAACACCAAGAGCAAGAAAATACTTGAGAATTATTGTTCATTGTGGAGTGTATGAATACTTAAGGATGCCCTTTGGTATCAAAAATGCACCTTCACACTTCCAAAGAATGATGAATGAAATCTTCCCTGAAGAACTCTCAGAGGGATGGTTAATCATTTACATTGATGACATTATTATCTGTTCAAAGACTTGGGAGGAGCACATGTACAGATTATCAAGAGTTTTGACAAAAATCCAATCAGTAAACATGAAAATCTCCTTGAAGAAATGTCATTTTGGATTTAAAGAACTTAAGGCACTAGGACATGTTGTATCTGGTTTGTCCCTTGGAATTGATAAAAACAAAGTTGCAGCAGTATTGTTAAAACCCATGCCTCAGAATAAGAAGGAAATTCAGTCATTCTTGGGTTTTGCAGGATATTACAGGCAACACATTAAAGACTTTGCATCCATAGCAAGACCACTTTATAAGTTGTGTGACAAAGACACAGTATTTGAGATGACTGTTGACAGAGTCAAAGCTTTTGAATCTCTAAGAGAAGCATTGACCACTGCTCCACTCTTACTGATGCCAGACTTTAAATTGCCTTTCAAACTGTATATTGATGCATCAGGAGATGGACTAGGTGCTGCACTTCACCAAGTTCAGATCATAAATGACAAACCTGTAGAAGGACCAATATGTTTCATATCCAGACAAATCAAACCAACTGAAGCCAGATATGGAGCAAGTCAAATGGAATGTCTATGCCTTGTCTGGGCCTTGGAGAAATTGAACTATTTCTTAGAGGGATGTGTTTTTGAAGTAATAACAGATTGTACAGCTGTGAAATCACTTTTGAACATGAAAACACCTAACAGACACATGCTCAGATGGCAAATAGCCATACAAGAATACAGAGGCAATATGACTATTGTTCATAAGGATGGGAATATTCATAAGAATGCAGATGGACTAAGCAGATGGCCATTACCAAATAACATTGATAATCCTGCTTATGTTCCAGAAGAAGCTTCACCACAAATTCCAATAGAAGGAATAAGTGTTACAGACTTGAACACCACCTTCTTTGAAGAAGTCAGAAATAGTTACACTCAAGATAAGAATTGTAGCATCTTATTCCAATTACTTAACAAAGACTGTAAAGACAACTCTCTAATACATGCCTTGGATGAAGTATGGAGAAAATCTTATAATGAAGGGAGATTTCACCTACTGGATGGTATAATTTACCACAGAACCAAGCACACATGTGTCATGACAGTTGTAGACAGGTCATTAATCAATCTTGTACTGAAAGAATGCCATGATAGTCCCTTTTCAGGACATCTTTCTGAAGACAGAACAAGAGAGAAAGTGAAGACCTGCATATGGTGGCCAATGTGGCAAAAAGATGTTGCAGAATATTGCAAAACCTGTGACAGATGCCAAAAGGCAAATAAATCCACTGGCAAAAGACTTGGAAATATGATGAAAATCCAAGAACCAAACAGACCTTGGGAAATTGTCCATATGGATTGGGTAACTGGCCTACCACCAGGAGGTGACAGGAGCTATAATGCTTGCCTAGTAATTGTGGACAGATTCAGTAAAACTCCAATCTTTTTACCATGTCACAAAGATGATACAGCCATGGATACAGCTCTTCTGATATGGAATAGAGTAGTGTCATGGACTGGGATATTTACAAATATCATCAGTGATAGAGATCCCAAATTCACTTCAGCTCTATGGACAAATCTTCACCAATTATTTGGCACAAAACTGTCTTTCTCTACAGCCTACCACCCACAAACTGATGGTCTGGCTGAAAGAATGATCCAAACCTTAGAGGACATGGTGAGAAGATTTTGTGCATATGGCCTTGAATTCAAAGATTGTGATGGATTTACCCATGATTGGTGTACTCTGTTACCAGCACTGGAATTAGCATATAAAACATCAATCCATTCCAGTACCAATCAGACTCCTGCTATTCTAGAAAAAGGATGGAACCCCAAGTTACCCCAAGATTCCTTGAGGAAAGACTTAATTGAAATACATCCCACAGCTGCTAGCTTCAAAGGAATGCTAGACAAAGCTAGAAAGCATGCAGTGAGATGCATGGAGGACTCTTTTGCATATGCTAAAGACAAATGGGATAAATCTCATGCAACTCCAGATTTCAAAGTGGGGGACCTAGTTCTTGTATCCACCACTAACTTCAATAACATCAAAGGATGTAAAAAGTTAAAAGACTCCTTTGCAGGACCTTTTGTGATTAAGGCCCTCCATGGAGAAAATGCTGTTGAAGTAGAGTTATCTGAAGAACTTAGCAATAAGCACCCTACATTTCCAGTAAGCTTGATAAAGCCATACAAATCTAGTGATGCTGAGAAATTTCCCTTGAGGAATAAGATTCCCCAAGTTATACCTCCTATTGAGACATCTGGTACTAAGAAAATAACCAAAGTTCTTAAAGAAAGGAAATTAAGAACCAAGAAAGTAAGGGAATACCTTGTTAGGTACAGTGACCCAACTTGTGAAGATGAATGGTTAGAAGAGAAAGATATACCAGAAGCCACCAAACTCCTGAGGAGATTCAGACACACTAGAAACACCAATATTACAAAGTAATATTCTTTTTTAGGGGGAGGGAATGTGAGCCTTAGAGGTAATTTCATATACCCAAAAGACCACAAATATAAAAAATAACATATTAATATAAATAAAATAAATTTATTTATATTATTAAAAATAAAAATAAAAAATATAAATATAAAATTATATTAAAAATAAAAAATTAATTATAATTTAAAAATAAAATTACTTTAAATTTTGTAAATATAAAATTACATTTATACTTGAAAAATTTAAGTAAAAATGAAATTTTAACAAAATTGTGAAAAAATAAATAAATTTGGAAAAAAGTTAAATAAAATTTATTATAACTTTTTATCCAATAAATAAACATATAAATTTTATTTCACCATTGGATTCCTCATAAAAAATCAGGTGGGGTCACCTCTGAGTGAAATTTTTGTAACTCAACTCTAAATAAGCTTAAATTAAGTTTTTAGTATTTTCAATACAAAAGTTGAAAATCCTCAAAACCTTAATTTAATTCACACCACATGTGGTGTTAACCATCAATTTTTGTGTTAAAATTGAGGTGTTGTGTTTAGTTTAGAAGTTATGAGGAATTAAAGTATTTTCAATTGAATTCAATTGAAATGTCAAAATGTGCGCGTGTATTACATAAGTGAACTTTGATTTACATATGAGGTGTCAATTATTACTGTATTGTACTGTACAATTGAATTGAATTACATGTGTAAATTATAAGTATAATACATGATGAGGAATTAAAGGAAAAATAAATTGGAAAGATTAAATTTGGGGGGGAAAAGGAACTCCAGCTCTAAGGGGGAGCTAGACCCCCAAAATCCTTGCTGACAGGCGTGGGATGTCAAAATTCACGCAAAAGTTCATCACTTTTGGCCTGGAATTGAGTTACAGGGTCTGTGGACTCAATTGATGATGAGGTTTTGATACCAACTGGGGTAGTTTTAGCTGTTGCCAAGAGGGTAAAACTACCCTTAAGATAAAACCATCATAATAAAAACAGTTTTAACTGGTTTCTACGCCTCTGACACACATTCTGACGTGTTTTGAAGGCTCTAGGCCTGGTATTGCTATAGTAATGGCTGATTTAAGGGTCTAAAATGGCTAAAAATGGCTAAAAATGGCTTAAACCAGCCCTTTTTGGTCTAAACCAGGGTTCAATGATGCCATAATTGGCTTTTCTGTTGTCAGACTGTTTTTCACGACTGACAAGAGTAAATTTTACTTTTGGAGTAAGAGAATTGATGGCTATAAAAGAATGTCTTCTTTGCCCCACTTTTCTCTTCATGTTAGAATCTTTTCCTTTTATTAATTAGTTTAAAACTGTTGAACCAATCAATAAAAGATTCCAACCACCCTTTTTAAATCATTTTGAACCTTTTAACCACGTGAAAAAATCATTATAATCATTGTTTGTAACTCTTATAATCATTTTTACCCCTGAACCACCCCAAAAGTGAATTAAAGCATCTTTCATCACTGTAAACTTTGTCACTTTGTTTCCAAATTCACTCTGGTCACTTTTGGGCGTGTTTTCTCTTTAATATTCTTTTTAAAGACTTTGTTCTTTAATTAATTGCTTGCAGTTCTTTGCTCAATTAATTCCAATTGAAATTGCTCTTGAAGAAATTTCTTTTGTAGCCTTAAAATATCTCTTGTAGAGTATTTTTTGGATAAATTTTTATTGTTGGTAAAAAAATAAATTTTTATAATATTATTGTTTTATACTAATAAAGTTATAAACAATAAAATTGGCGTGTTTTCTCTTAAAAATAATATTTCATACTATTTTTAATTGATTTTTACCTTATACAAATTTTGAGGACAGGAAAAGTACTTGATTTTTAATCAAAGTTTCATATCCACACCTTACAGCTCTTGTGTCAAGGTGCTTGTCAATGAAAATGGTGGTAAATATCTTCCTTCAGAGCTACAAGAATTCCTCAAGAGTAAGGGGATAATGATGCAATTCATGGCACCTTATTCTCTGAAACAGAACTTGGTATCAGAAGGAGAAAGCATATTGACTAGTGAAAAGGACAGAGCACTCCTCTTCAATTTTCATCTCCCCTCTGACTTCTGGTGAGAAGCAGTTGTCACCAGCATCTTTCTGGGAAATGTCACACCATGTAGTATGATCAATAAGAAAACTGCATTTGAACTATCCTGACTAAGAGCATTTGGCTGTCACTGGTATTTCAACATACCAAAAAAAGTCATAGAGGAATTTTTGACACTACATCGAGAAAGAGAACATTTCTTGGTTACAACCCTGACAAAAACAATCTCCAGGTAATGCTAGAAGATTTTAGTATCATAAAGAGTCATGATGTAGTATTTAATGAAGATATGTTCCCAAAACCTCCTGAAGTACATAATACTTGTGCTGAGCTCACTCTGAATAGTGAAAATGATAGTGTCATTGTTTCCATTGAAAATAGAAATAAAAATCATAATGTCACAGAATAATAAACACACAAAATCAAATTTTGCAACTCTTGAGATCCTGGAACAAGGGACAAAACATCCTCCACAAGTCCGCCAGAAATGTTTGGATGGGATTAAAATATCAAACCCAATCAGGCACCAAAACATGTTTCTGCAGAGATTAATGAATCAAACATCCTACTGTCAAAAAGGAGGGAAAATGCAGAAATAACCTCAAATATTAAAAATCCTGCAACCTGGAAAGAAGTAATAGCTCCTCCTGATAAATAACTCTGGGTTGAAGTGATAAAGACTAAAATAGATAATTTAACCTCAAGAGGAATCCTTAAAGAAACATCCTTGCTGAAAGGATGCAAAAAAGTTTGAAATTTGGTTCAATTCAAAAGGAATTTTGACAACAGTGGAAACCTAATCAAAAATAAGGTACACATCTATGCACAAGGTTTGAAAATCAATTTATAAGCTAAAGCTATATTCAGTAAGAGATCAGGAGTTAGAAGTAAAGAATAGATAAATTACCTAAAGGATAAAAACACTGTACAACAAATATCAAATAAGGTAAAGACGCAAGTGTAAAGCAATACCAAATATGACTGGAAAACATTGAGAAAAGTAAGTACTAGCTCTAATATTTAAGGAATAATAGTATCTTTACCACCTAACACACAATAACACTTTAAAAATGAAATGAGAAGAAAAAGAGAAAATAAGTAATAAGTAAAAACAATTGAGAATAGATTCAGCATCTTTAAGCTAACAAAAATCGAGAGCTCTATTAATAAAAAAACAAGATTACAGTAAAAACTACTTTAGCGTGATCTTAACACGTGAGGTCTGTGGTTAGTCATCTGATACTTTGATAGTCTCAGATGTTGAGTGATTGTAATTTGAGTCTTGTCATCTAGTATTTTCTTTCTGAGAATAGCAAAATGCACCCTTGCAAACAACGCTGGACGAGAGCAAAAGAAAAAACATTATTTGAGGTTCAGGTAGCTTCTGGATCATAATAGGATGGTTTTTCTCACTGATTTAGTCAGGAAATCAGCTTCCATGAGATTTGTGGAGATGTAGGATAACTTGATGATAGAATTTTTCAAAAGATCTTGAATTCAATGATATTTAATGTCCATATGTTTTGTTTTGGAGCATGCAAGATAAATGGCACCTTTGTTTCCAGTGTGGAGTAGTGTAATGTGATTGTTGTTGATTCCAATTTACTTAGCTATTTGAATTAGCCATTCTTTTTCTCTTGTGATGTCGGATAAGGATTTGTAATTTGCCTCCGCGATTGAGTGAGATACAGTAGGTTGTTTCTTTGTTAACCATGGGATTAAGTTTCCATTTAGAGTGACGATGTAACCGGAGGTAGATCTTCTGTATTTGACTGAGTTTCCCCAATTGGAATCGGAATGTCCTATTATGCCCCTTTTTACTCATTGATGTAGTGAAGTGCCGGCGATTTTGTGCGAAACAAGTACCACAGTACTTGTAAACATGCTGTCCAATTTGTGATTCTGGGGTTCTCAAAGAATTTAGACAAAAGACTTACTGAAAATGTAATATCAGGCCTGGAGTTGATACTAATGTAGTTAATAGAACTAATGATACTGCAATAGTCAATTCCCAGTTTGGAAAATGCACGTACTTCATCTTTGGTGGCATTGCTCATCTGAATATTGGGCTTGAGAGGAGTGTTTGACAGAGTGAGTTTATTAATTTCATATTATTCAGCAAGTTTGTTAATTCAGTGTTCTTGGGAAAACGTGAAACCATTAGGTATGTGATTTAACTTCATTCCTAGTAGTAACTCAGATTTCCCAAGGTCTTTCATATCAAAATAGTTTCGAATTTCAAGTCCAAAAATGGCCACGTCGCTGATGTGAACATATATCCAAACAGTTTTATGCTCCCGCCTAAAGAATATTCATGGGTCAGATATTGAAAATTTGAACCCTGCACCCTTTAGCAAGCTTTCCAGGAGATTGTACCATACTAGCGGTGACTGCTTAGGCCCATCTATTTCCTTGTGTAGTTGTAGGATCTTTTTCTCCTTGCCTTCACTTATCCCATCAGGGATAACAAGTGTGAATCTCTCTTACAAGGCAGCATTCAGAAATGTACTTTTTACATCCATTTGGTGTAACATGTAGTTGTTCTTAGCTGTATGAGAAATCAATAGAAATAAAAAACTTATTTTCCCCATTTGAGAGAAAGTGTTCAAGTAGTAAAGTCCTTCTATCTTATGAAACCCTTGAACCCATAGTCTCTCTTTACATTCAGTTATTTTTTTTATTGTGATCACACTTGACTTTAAAGACCCAAGTAGTTGTTATTGGGTGATATGATGGCCTTCTGTCTTCTATTGTCCATACAATAGGCTTATCCACATTCAAAAGTTACCTCCTTATTTCTTCCAACCAGTATGTCACATTTTTGGAATTATTTGGTACTTAATCCTCCCCCTTTAGTGCAGTACTGTGTGCTCCCCTATTGAACAGAAGTATGTTGTCTATTCTGCTTTCACTTCTTATCAATGTTGGATGTCTTGGGCCTATCACCTTAATTTGTATCACAGGTATTTCCTCCAAAGCATCATGATATACATCTTCTTTGGGCATACAGTTAGATATCAAATCAATTGTTTCAGATTCTGAGCTCATACCCTTTTCATTCACAGTAAAACCAGTATATAGAAACCCCAAGACAGTCTCTGAGATTTTTTCAGGGAGAGAAGGAAATATGGATTCATCAAATCTCATGTTCCTACAATCACCACTTCTTTGTCTGCTAGCCTTGGAGCCCAATAGGCCAATTTTTGATCTGTATAGCCAAGCATGATGCCTTCCCACAATAATGCATTGAATTTACCCATTATGGTTGCATCAGGTATTCTTACCCATTCTTTTCAACCAAAGGATCTCAGATTATTCATTGGAGGGAGTACCTTGTTCCAAAGATCATAAGGAGTATTATCTCCCCTGTGAACAAGGTTGCATAGAATCATAGTAGTTGCTGCTTCTTCCGCCCAGTATTAGTCAGGTAGCCTTTACTGGAGCAATAAGCATCTGGTCTTTTCTATTACTGAACAATTTCTCCTTTCAGATATTCCATTGTTCTGAGGTTTATAAGGCGGACTAATTATGTGATTTATACCCAACTCTTTGGTAAGTTTTTGGATTCATTGTTGCAGAATTCTCTGCCACTCTTGGAGGTTATGTTTGAAAATTCATGGTTATGCTTACTTTATACATGTACCATGAAGTTTCTGAAGTGAGTGAAGGCTTTGCTCTTCTGTTTGAGGAATTTTATGCTAATTTATTCTGAGTATTGATCAATCAATATCATAAAATATTTTGCCCAAGATATTGACACTGTTTGGATTGGTCGACATAGATCAATGTGGATGTTTTCTAATGGTTGTTCAGCCCTTTGGAAATTGTGTTGAAAAGGAAGTTGAGGGAATTGGCCTAAATTGCAGATGCTACAGATGTCCTCTTGTTTGAATTAAGGAAGTAGCTTCTTCATTCCCTGAACATGCATGTGACCCAGCCTATTGTGCCATAGTTTTCCTGACGTGTACAGGAATGTCTTATCTTGAGGAATGATAGCTTATTTTTCTAATACCCCACTAGCAGAGTTACATACAAACGCAGAATTTTGGTTCTTGTTGAGGTATACGAGGTAGTTTCCGATATTAAACATTCTTACCTCCCTCGCTAGTTGCGATAAAGCTACAAGGTTGGTGGTCAATTATAGGATGTATAGGCAATTTTTTAGTGACCATATCAAGCCATTTCTGTCCATGAGTTTTGCCGTCCCTGTCCCTGCTTCAGATAGAGTAGATTTGTCGCAGAAGCTTGAGATTGGCATGTTGTTTCCTCTTTTTAGCTCAAGAAAGAAATGTCTGTCGTTGAACATATGGTTAATTGCTCCTGTATCTAATACAATGATCAGGGTTTGAGTACTGTTCTTCCTCGTGTTTAAGGTGGTCATTAGGGCTTGAGCAATAGTGAGGTTTACCCTTGCTTATTTTCTGAATTTTTCTGGTCAAAGTCCTGGATGAAGTTGCTAGCAGCGCTCAGCAGAATGACTAGCTAATGGTTTATGTTTCCCATCCCTGTAGTAGTGTATAGTCTTGGATCAAAATGTCTCTCTCTTTAATGCTAAGGTTTGACTGCTTCCCTAAAGATTAAGGGCCTCTTCTTTGAGAGCTACGTCATGAAGTAAGTTCAGGATGACACTTTAATTGCCCGAGCTCTCTGTGTTTGCTGTAACCTTTTCCACTACATTATCATATTCTTCTGGTAATTTCGTCAAGATCGTGAAAGCCAGTGTGGGGTACCTACTTCTACATTCACGCTAATGACTTCATTTAAGCACTGCCTTATCTCGGAGATGAAGCTTTGTAGGTTACCGCTGTAGGTAATCCTGCAGAATCTCATCCAAATATGGGTTTGATTGTTGAAAGGAGAGGAGGCAAATCGTTTCATTAACTTACTCCATAGTCTCATCATCGTCAAATATCTCAGTGAAAGTAGTGGAGCTCAGAGTTCCTGCAATTAGGCTGCAAGTCTCTGCATTGGCATCAATAATTTTGTTTTTCGAAGCTGATGGTCTGTCCTCATCCTCTATGATAGGGAGAGTGGCTTTAATATAGTGATGGTATAGATTTTTTTGCTTAAGGAGTATAATAATCCTTCTTCTCCATTCCGGGTAGTTGTTTTCGAAGAGGGTAGGGAGAGGTCGTTGTCTCCTTCCGATGCCATGGTTGTGATCCTATCCTTTAGTTGTAAAAGACAAACTTTGTAAGGAGGTTTTGACAGTTGTCAATAACCGTAGTAAGTAAGGCAGAATGGGGAGCGGCAGCGAACCTATTCGAACAGAAGGAGTAAGACAGTAACGTAAGGATGGGGCTAAAAGGAAGGAGATACAAGATGGCTTTTATATGCCTCATCTATTTACAAGAGGTTGTAAAACCGTTAGCTATCTAAGTAAGTCTAGTGACAAAGTGCATAGTATTTGAATAATGACTGAGCCTGTTCACACTGGACGTTTGAGGAGGTTGCGCATTGAGATAGTTATTTCTTCAAGTTGTCTTTATGAATTAGGTCGAGACTGTAAATCTGTGAAAATCAACGTATAAACTAAAGTTATACGTGAGAGATAAAAAATAGATAAAGGACCTAAAGGATAGAAACACAATATAACAACGATTAAATAAGGTAAAGACGCAAGTGTAAAGTAACACTGAATATGACTGGAAAAACTTTGAGAAAAGTAAGTAATAGTTCTAATATCTAGGTCATAATAGTGTCCTTACCACCTAACACACAATAACACTTTAACAATAAAACAAGACAGTACGAATAAGCAGAAAAAGAGAAAATAAGTAATAAGTAAAAAAAATTGAGAATATTTTCAGGATCTTTGATCTAAAAAACATCCAGAGCTCTATAAATAACAATACAAGATTACAGTAAAAACTACTTTAACGTGATTTTAACACATGAGGTCTGTGGTTGGTAATCTGATACTCTCACAGTCTCAGATGGTGAGTGATAGTAAGTTGAGTCTTGTGATCTAGTCTGCTAATTCTAGCGGTCTTTTCTTGCCAAGAATAGCAATACAAGGCTTCCCTCAACAACATGGCATGAACTACAATGATACTTTCTCTCCAACAGGCGAATTCACTTTCTACAATGCCTACTCACCTTTGCCGCACACAGAAACCTGCAAGTACACCACATGGATGCAGTGGAAGAATTCCTAAACCCATTATTAAAGGAAGAAATTTACATGAAGATACCCAATTTCTTGTCATAGAACTCCTCTGGGAAGGTATGGCAGCTAAGAAAACCATTATATGGCCTTAAAAAATCATCACAATACTGGTTCTTAGATGTCACAGATTTTTTTAAGTAGATTAATCTATTTCCATGTTTGTCTCTGACGATCCCAAGTGGGAGTGTTTTGTGCACATTCATGTTGATGACATGACTCTAGCCTCCAACCATGTATCAAAATTCAAGAGTCTAATAATGCAATGCTTTGAAATGGGAGACCTCGGTTCTGAAGCTTTTGTCCTAGGCATCAAGTTAACACGCAATAGAGCCACCAAGAAAATCTTTTTATCACAAACCTCATACATCAAGGATTCGCTTGACGAATACAACATGACCGAATGTAAACCAGCAGCCACGCCAATGGTATCCAATTCAAAAATCAAAATGGCTTCTGATGATGATGATCAAAAGTTTCTATCTCTGAAACAAACTTACCAGCAAGCTATTGGTAAAATCAGTTACCTTCAAGTAGCAACACGAGCTGATCTGGCATTTACCACTTCTCAGCTTTCTCAGTTTTTAGAAAAATCGGGTTGTACTCACTGGATTGCGTTCAAAAACTTGCTATGATACCTTGCTGGCACCAAAGACCTTGCGCTTTGTCTGTGAGGCAAGAGTGTCTCTCTTTGCACTTACAGTGATGCTGATTATGCTAGCTATATTGACACTCGTCGATCAGTCACAGGCTACATGACGATGGTAGGGAATAGTTGTATTAATTGGAAAAGTAAAAAGAAAAGTAACGTCTCAACTTCCTGAAAAGCAGAATACAAAGCGCAATATGAAGGGTGCAAGGATATACTATGGTCGTCAAGACTACTTGAAGCTCTCACGATACCAGTACCACGACCGCTACAACTATTTGAAGATAAGTAAGGAGCAATTTCCCCAGCGAAAAATCCACAAGTTAATGAAAGATAAAAACATTTTGATGTTATTCTACATTTGATTTAAGAAAAGACAGTGAATGTCACTCTGAAAGTAAATTATGTTTTGACTCAGGATATGCCTGCTGATGGCCTAATGAAGTCTTTAGCCCAGCCATAGCACCTGATTTTTTTAAAAGTATAGTTTTAATTAATGCAATGAGTGAGGGGGGGTCTTAAAAAACACTTAGAGATTAGTTACTACTCATTAATTATTGAAAAACCCTCACAAAAGAGGTGTTCCAATTACCCCAACCAACATCATGTTGGGAATAGTAATTGGGACTGTTTTCAACATAAAAATAGTCTATGGGATGTCCCTTGTCCACCCATTGACTCTAATTATTTCTTATCTTACACCACCAGGTGTGATTTCATTTGTTTTTGTCTCTCCAAATTTATCATCAGGTACTAATACCTTATTAAGAAGGCTAGCTAGATCTAATACCCATAATGAAATATACTATTGAATCACAATCATTCTTATTTGACACCACTAGGTGTGCTTTCATTTGTTGTTTTCTCTCCAAAATTATCATAAGGTACTAATAATGTATTAAGCAGGTGTGCTGTCATTTGTCTTTGTCTCTTCAAACTTATCATAAGGTACCAATATCTTACTAAGAAGTTTCTTTAATATTTTTTATATCACTATTTAACAGGAAGAGGAAGAGATAAAAGAAACAAAATTTATTTCTTATGATAATGTATTATTTCAATAATAAAGGGGCTTATCAATTAGGGAAAATAATTTCAATTGAAATAGTCACTTTTGAATATTCAAATTCAATTCTAAGATATGCTGAAAATACAGAATTTTTAATTTTAAGTATGCATCAAAGTTATGCCCCAAGGATCAACCATTTTGATTTAATTCAAAGAAGAGCAATGGTAGAAGGATTAAAACCTTAGGAAAATGGAGATTCTCTTTAATTTATAAGTCAAGGAAATTCTGAGATATAATCAATATAATTGTATATTTTAAGAATGTCCTATCTTGGCTTACAGAAAAGAAACTTCAAACCCATACATTTATATCAAATTTGAGACATATTGTGGAAAAGAAAAGAAATTTATGAAATTTATGGAATAAAAAGAGAGCCTGAAGGACAGGCTAGATATTTGCACAAATAATTAAATTGGTCAAAAAAGAGAAAGTGAAGCAAAAATTCAGCATATCAAAAAATATGCAAGGAAATGAAGTGAAAAAATTAGGCAGGTCTAGAATTGAGAGGGAGGACAAATTACCTAAAGAAGAACATAAAGAAGAAGCAATATTTGGAAATTGGGAATTAGTATAATAGCAATTATGTAAAAATTTAATGAAATGATCTTCAGAAAATGATTAAAGCATATATTTTCTGGAAATAAATTAAGCCAGACTTATGATTTTCTCAATCCTATGTGCAGAAAGCCACAAAAAGGATTTGTAGTGTTACATTAGTATAATTATAAAAGACAAAGATGGTCCAAAAGAGAAAACTGTAATTCATTATTTGAACTTCATTTAATATTCTCCTAACATAAAAAGGTTTTCTGATATATATGAAGAGAAGAGGATATTCTATATCAAGAGAGCAGAAATTATTTTTTTCCCTGATAATCTGTAAGAATTCTGTATTGATGAGGGAAAAATCTACATTGATTCAAGAATTTGAAAAATAAACTGAATATGGGAGAAAAATAAAGATTGAAATTGAAATTTGGGAATGAAATTTAATTGATAATGAAGTATTAAAATTGTGAGAAATTAAAATCAACAATAAAGATAAAAATTAATAGTAATAGAGACAATCAAAGAATCTCTAAGCCAAAATTTACATCAATCAGTTTATTCATTTCTTTAAGAGTGAATGATTATGATAATAGATCATTTACAAAGGGGGTAAAGTAGCTCTATAAATGTCTTTTAGTAAAGTTTTAATGTAAGTATATAGAATATTAGTTAATTTGGAATATATATTTTTGCTAAGGATAGTGTACATCTTCTGATTAGTAAGTTATCTAATAATTACATACCCTATCTTAATGATGCTGAAATAAATTTAATTTGAAGATGAGATATCAATATGGTAGAAATGAATCATTTGGTAAAAAATCAAGTAATCAACAAATGAACAAATAATACTCAAATATAATATTTTTGGGAATTTCTTAGTTACTTTTGATATGTGTTGAGATGACCGATCAAATTCTATGTTTCATTATCAAAATATGTCTATCATTATTTTCATCCTGAGTGTCCTTAAATCTAATTTAAGAAAAAAATTGGAAGAAAATCTAAGAGAAATTACATAAAGGAATATCAGTATTGAAATTTTTTCAAAAAGAAAATTCTTTATTAAGATGAGGTAATACAGCTATAAAAGGCTAAACATGTGTTAAAGGGGGTAATTAGGCCGATAGGGGCTTCAGAAAACACAAAATCAGAGTATTCACAGCAAGATATAAGTATACAAATATCTATTATGATAAATAAATGACATTCAAATAAACATCCAAGCTAATATATTATATATACTATACATAAAATGAGAAAGGATATCTTGTTTAATCTGCTTTATATAAATATTGATAAATAAAAAATTATGAAATAAGAGATATCAAAATTTGAAGGTCTTCCATACCATCAGAGTTAGTACTTCAAGAGGTAGCAGTATCCATAATGGATGTGCCTGTATTATTAGAGATTTGTGTGAAAATACTTAAGAAAAGAAATACCAGTTACTTGTACATAAATAACTTGTTATATTTAGAAAGGGGGAGAAAAATTAAAAATTTGAAATAAATAATTGGCTTAATGGAAAGGTTAACATTTCATATATGGAATGAATCTTACAATAAGGGTAATATAGCTATATCTGCAGATTAATTGAGAATTTGAGAAAGTATTTTTGTAAAAACTGAGGCATTTATAATAAAATAAAATACACTATGAAGGTGATCTTTGAAGCAATAGTAATAAAAAATAGATATAGTTATATTTCAATTTGGGCTCATAAAAATAATACAAATGCTTACCCAAATCACAGAAAAAATTAATACATAATATATAACAGTCATTATATATTAAATGAAGCTTTATTCAGAGAATTTGAGTTATTCTGAAGGATCAAAAATAAGCTTAATATTAAAATTAATCTTGAGAGGAAAAACAGCTTCCTTTTGAGAAGGAAATAAAAACCAGTTGGACAAAGGGGGAGGGTATTTTTTAAGGATTACAAATACATATGTGAGGTGCGCATCCATAATGTAATAATATTTGAGATAAGTAAATACGCAATTATTTAAAAATTACAAACAAGAGAAAATGAAAGTAATTATAAAATATGTCACATTGTAACATGTATTAAATTTATCTTAGGGGAACAAATTAAGGTATTTTGTCTGATTTGGGTACTGTGGATGTCATAACAATAATAAGAATTCTAATAACTACTAGGATATGGTGAAGATATTTAGAATCAATTATATTCAATTTAAATATCAGATAAAAAATTTCACCTTAGAAGTTACTTGTGATGTGAAGTTTTGGAATTAATCTAGAACCCCTTCACAGGTAGAAAATCCTGTATTACCCTTTCAAAAATGGTTTGAATCCATGATGAATATAAGTAAGTTTCAATAAATAATAAAAGTGAAGAAAGATAGAAAGGGAGTTTGGAAAACAGAAATAGATGATTGCACTTTGAGAAATTTCATTGATGGATTTTTATGTTTCACCAACCTTTAATGAGGGTTCTAAAATATTCTATTATTCAGTTCAATAACAATTTTCACCAGAGATGAGCTTATAATTTCATGGATGGAACATGAAGTTCCATAAAGATTTTTGTTGAAAAATTCAATGTCAAATATTGTTCAAATGACAATAAAATAGTTATTGATAAAAAAGTAATTTTTTGAATTGTTTATTTTTATGGAGTTTCATTTAGCCAAATCTAAAATTGTGAAATTTGGACTTAAATTATTATTTTTATCTTTAAATATGACTAGAGGAGATTTGATCTATATTAAATTCAAGGGGGATTCTCAGTCAGGAGAAATTTTACTTGGAAAATATTCATATTTCTGAGCAAAGTGCTATATAGATTAATCAAAAGTCTCTAAAAAGACTGATGAAAAGATTTCAATATATATTATAGCTGTTTTTGGAATGCTAAATGTGTTTGATATTTACAATCTAGAGATTATTAGATGATTTTGACTAAAATATATATACATACATACATATATATATGTATGTATGAATAAACATTATAAATTTCAAGGGTTGAGAAAGCAGAATGATATTTTGTAATGTACTGATTGTTTATGAGATATTCTCCAAGATAGGAAGCTCTAGGCTGTGATGAAAACAAGATATATAAACAATCATAGTCTTCATAAAATGTTTTTATAGATTTACCCACAAAAAATGTAGAAAGTCACTGTTAGGCTATGATGACTGATTCACTCATAGTTTTTAATACAATATTGATAAAGCTTATCAAAAAATATCATAAGTTTGATAAGATGATATGTCACAGGGGCTCTCTGGAATAACAAGAGTGGCCTGGAACTCAGCAATCAGGGGACCCACTTGGAATACTCCAAAAGGAATTAAAGAAATAAGAAGAATGATATATTTCTTCAATTTGGAACAGTGCAACAAAAAAAGATATGCAATAACAGCAAATAAGTCAATGACCAAAGAGACAACCAAGTGATTCCTTTATCATTATTTCAACCTGCCAGAAAGAAAAATGGAATTAGTAAAGAATATGACCACTAATATCTACTGGAATGCAAAGAAAAAGATGCAAGTGACTGACTTAATAATATCAGAATTCAATTTCAAAATGAACAAGAAAGAAATAAGAAAATTAAATCTAGGAAATCAATTGAATGGGGAAAGATATGCCAGGGAGGAAAGGAGTGGCCAGTATATGTGAAGAGTTGACAGAATGATCCTTGAAGGCTGAAATCCATCTGTACAAATGGTGGACAGCTGTGTTGAGTCTTTTGGGAAATATACCTCAACCATTTCAAGAATTTAACTGGGTGTATTCAAAAACCACAGCATGGAATTGAATTGACCAAAAGGGTCAATTCCATACAAATCGATTCAGTGGGGTCTATATAGATGAATTGATCTGTCTATAAATCAATGGATATTTTTACACCTTGACAGCTTCTTGGAATAAACTCCTGTTTAATTATCCATTTGGACTCCCTGGCCAGTATTTCCTTGGGGGAAAAAATGCATCAATGAATTGACCAATACTAGAATAGGCGAGGTGATTGGTCTCCTCAAATGACATTCTCAAAGTCCTACTCGATGCCCACCATGCATCACAAATTAATGTCCTTGACTACCTTCCTTCAAGACTGGGATTAAGGACTTGTGACTTATCTTCAAGTGAGAGAACTGGTTATTGAGTTTTCCACCATTGAATTTCTGAGGAAAGATGGCACCATATATGGCATACATTGATTTCCAATGAGAAGTGGGTCCTTTTGGCCTTTAATGTGGCTGGTATCCCTCTGGTTACTTTCAGGGGCTAGGTGAATTTGGAATCCTTTGGCCTCATTGAGGTTTGTCCAAAAGGGGCCAGGACCCTGTACAGACTGTGTCCTCCAGGGGGCTCAAATGGCCAAAAGCCCCATAGTAAAAGGGGGTGAAAAAAGGCCTGAGTTTTATGAAAGGAGAAATAGGCCCCCAGAATGAGAGGAAATCCCCCTAGGGCTCAAACTGAAGGTGATGGACTTGGGGCCAAGAATTATGGCGGAGGCCCAGGAGGGCCAATTTGGTATAACAGTGGCTCTTGAAGGAAACAAGAGTGGCCTGGCACTCAGGAATAAAGAGCTCAGCTGGATGGATCCAAAAGAATACATAAAATAATCGAGGATCATATTTCTTTGAAAGATAAAAGAAAGTAAAAATATTCCAGCATCAGAAAGAGGAGAACACAGGAAAAAGAGCTAACCAAATAAATCTTCAATTTACTGCTTCAACCTGCCAAAAAGAACAATGGAATTGGTATAGAATATGACCACCAATATCCATGGCCAGGCAGAGAAAATAGGCAAATGGCTGAATTATAGATATTGGTATTTACTTTCAAGAATGAAAAGAAAATAATAATACAAATAAAACCAGTAGTTCAATTAGCTGGGAAAAGTCACCAGGGGTGGAAAGGTGGCCAGCATATGTTAAAAGCTGAAAGAATGATCCTGAAGGGTGGAGAACCCAACCATATTTACTGTTTTGGGAAAATGTGTCTCTGACTATCTTGAGTAATTAATATATGTGCCCTTAATTCCCACAGTGGAAAATTAATTGACCCAAAAGGGTCAATGCTATACAGGTTGCTTGAATACAGCCTGTATGAATCAACTGAGTTGTCCAAGGAGTGCTCTGATTTTGATGCCTTGACAACTTATTCTAGAATTGAAGGCCTCTTGAAATTGCCCTTGAAGAATCCTTGGCCAGTATTCCCTTGGGGGAATACTGTTGATTTCAGATGACCAATAACTGAAGAACCAGGTGATTGGTGTCCTCAACTTTTCTTCTGATTACCCCTATGGATTACAAACTTGAGTGAACAGAAGCTTCCTCTGAAACAGATTGATGGACTGATTACATGACGTGAAAGGAAGAAATGGAGTCTTGGAAATGTCACCATTGCATTTGTGAGGAAGAATAGTGCATAATGGTATATAATACCATATATGCACCATGGATGAAGAAGTGTTTCCCTTGTCTTGAGGGGAAACCCTTCTGAAGGTGGCTTCCAGGGGCGATCCTCAAGGATTTGGTGGACACAAATGGGGCCAAGGGGGTCTATGAGCGGTGATTTAGGGCCTGCAGGGGGCCTAAATGCCCCAAAGCCCCCTTATTAAAGGGGGCTTCCTGGAAATAATGGAGTGGGTTGGAACGGCCATAGCCCCCTGAAATTCTGAGAATACCCCCACAGGCCCAAAGAGGTGTTGATTTTGAGTATAAATAATGAATTGATATTGATGTTGGAATATGAGGTGGGGATTACTTGGTCTTCTTTTGACATTGGCTTTGTACTTGAGGGATTTTTCAGGTTTGATGTAATTATGAATGAATAAATAATATAAAAGAGGAAGTTTTCAGAATAAAGAATGGAAAGAAAATAGAAGAGAAGAAAAATCAAAAATGAATGTTGAGGAGGCTCCAATCTTCATCACTTCAATTGATTGCAGAATTGAATTTGGCAAAGAATGTGGAACGAAAAATTGATAACAACTGCTCACAAAGTGGGAAAGGTGTTTCTTTGACAAATCAAAGCGCCCTCAGGGAAGTGCACACCAGGAGATGAGCTTGTTTTAGTAGTTACTGATCCCCCAGTGCCATAAAAGAGAACTCAACTTTAAAATTAATGAAAAAGAATGGAAATGCCTTGGAAATTAGGAAAGAAGGGAATAGTCCATTTTTCCAAGTGAAAATATCCATAAAATTTGAATTGAAGTTGAGAGCTAGGGCAGGGTCCTGTGTCAAAAGATGTTACAAGTTCTAGCAGAGTGGCTGTCACAACCATGGAGAAGAACCCCCCCAATTGAAGTTTATGTCAATTCTAGCCTGACCCAACTGGCCATATTATTAAATTATGGCCAATTGGCCCCTGATGGTGTGAAAAGGCCTTGGGCCACATCCTGAACCATTGGCTTTCTTGGGCAATTTGCCAGCTCACCAGACCCCAGGATGGATCCACTTGTTTTGGACCCCTTCATCCATCTCCCCCTTTGATTTAGGGTTTTTGACCTAAATGGCCTTTTTGGGCCATTTGTGCCCCCTATTGCCTCTACAGCGTACATACAGTGGAACAATATGGGCCCCTTTTGGCCAAAATCCAATGAGGAAAAAAGGGGCCAAAGAGACACCCCATTGTGCCCAAAGCCACATTTTGGTCCACCTGGGCCCCAATTTTTCACCAATATCCAAGGTCCCAAATTGGCCATAAATTTGTTTTGGGCCACATTTGGTCTTGTTCTTGCCACCATCTAGAAATGGCCTATGGAAATCACCAGAGGCCATCAGACACTTTTTCCCATGTCTTCCCCTCAAGAAAAGGGGAGACCTGTTCCCATTATTGGACTCAAAGGCTGCAAGAATTTTGGATGGGGGAAATATAGAATTATATACCATTATTCACCATTTGCCCCTAGAACATAAATGGAGACCTTTTCAAGACCCAATTCTTCCATCTCAAGTCATGTGCAATCCCTCAATCTAGTTCAAAAGAAGATCTCAAGGGACTCAAGCTGCAAATTCATGGTGTTTCCCAGAAAGCCATTTGAGGACACCAATCACCTGAACCTTCAGGTGTTGGTCATTTCAATTAAACAGTATCCCTTCAGGAAATACTGGCCCAGTATTTCTCAAGGGCAGTTTCAAGAGGTTGTTGTTATTAAAATTTGTTGTAAAGGCATCAAGAGGTCCAGACCTACTTGGACAGCTCAATTGGTCCATACAGGCTGTATTCAAGCAACCTGCATAGCTGTGAGCCTGTGAGGTATGTATAACATACCCATAAGGCCACAAATGACTTTATAAACAGTCAATTTTGTCTTAAACAGACTTTTTAGTTGAAATTAAAATAAAAAATAACAAAAAATAAGTATAACTTTTTTTTGGATAAACAAAGTTATAAATATTATGTCATTTTTGGATTCTACACCAAAAATGACCTAGGGTACATCCATAAGGTGTTATACCCAAAAACACTTAAACACTTATTTCTTGTGTTATTAGAAGATTTAAGAATCTCACAGTACTAATGTAACTTTTTTAACATTTTTTTAAAATTGTTAAATTTAAGCTCAAATAAGCTTAAATTTAAAGTTGCATAAGGTTAATGCAAACTTACCAAAATTTTAGTTAAAATTGAGGTGTGGTGTATATTTACTGAATTGGCTAAGGATCTGCCATACAGAATGTAAATCCTGCATGAGCTCAACTTCAAAGGGTTTAAAGCCATGGTATGGCTTTAAATAAATAAAAGGGCAAAATCCACGCAAAAAGGTGGGACAAAGGAAAAAGACCAAATAGAGCTGGGGTACCCAACTTTTTGGATCTGCAATGATTCAATTAAGGTTGTCCACCTGTATTGGAGGATTCTCAACCTTATTTAAGCTTTAAGATTAGACTTCGATCCAACCTTAAGGTTTAAACTGGTCTTATCCCAATTTGGACAGGAATTTCAAGCTGCCAAAGGGTAAATCCCAATATGCTGGCTTGAAATCAAGGTTTTAAGAACTTTCAAAGCTTAATCAAGCTTAAAAACCTTAAATAAGCTTAAAACTTTAAAGTTAAAAGTATAAAAACCTTATCAAAAGCTAAGGTTTGGTGTGTATTGCTATTTTACGTGGAAAAATAGCAATAACTTCAAAAATTCATTAAAAATCCAAACCTTAATGGATTTGCTTTAAAATTTCACACAACTTAGAATTTGATATTATCTATATATAAATTAAATTTTAAGTATCTTTTATAGATAAATTTCCTGGGTAATTAGCCTGGAAATTTACTTTTTTAATTAAGCTCAAAGAAAATTATGATTTCTTTGAAAATTAATTAAAAATTGAGTTTAAGAGATTTCTGCTTGAAGCTCTATTTTTAAGTTGTTCACGTGATGAACTTTAATATAAATAAGTTTCTTTATATTGAAAACTTAAAAGTAATTAGTTTAAATGAGGATTAAAGTTACATGGAGTTAAGAATAACACTGGTAACTTTAAATTAGAATGAAAAACAAGTTGCCTTAAGTTAAGAACTTTGTTTTTAAGTATGGTTTTTCAGCTTTGACCTGAGCACGCCCTCTACATTAATTATGAATCATGAGAGCTGCTCTGAAGACATAAAAAGATTCTTTTCATCACTGTTTTTGTCCATCAATAATTCATCAATCCAGATATATTAGAAATTTAAACAGGTAAAGTTTTATTATTTATAAAATCTTATTATTAAAGTAATTCTTAAGTTATTGTATTCTTTATTAATTGTAAATTAAAAGAATTGAAGTCATAGAATTCAGATTATTATTGTAATCATCAATAATATATTTTATGTTATAAAATTATCATCTTAAATATCTTTTAAAATCCACCAATCCCTAAAGGTTCTATATCTTTTTTTATCTAGTATTAGTTTTTTTATATAGAATTTTATTCTATAAGAATTATTTCTGCACAGTGTGTGTTATAATTCTTTTATAAATAATATTTATATTATTTGTAAGTGGTTAATATTCATATTTCCACGTGTAGTTGTCTCATTAAGAGCTTTACAATTCTTATTGTTATAACTGTCAGTGACTATAACAATAATAGAATAATGATAATTTATTATAATTATTTTTTATTATTATTATATTTTTATAATAATAATGAAATTTATTTTTTTTATATAATTTTTTTTGATAATTATATTTAAATTTGTGGTTATAATATTTTGTTATATTATATATTTCTACTGAGGACAGTCATAGTACTCTTGATATTGCTACTATTATCAAGGGTTTCATAGAAAAATCTTACATTTGGGGGCCTGGCTGTGATTTTAACCAATTTTTGGGACATAAATCATATTCTAGACCTTATTTTATTGCTTTTTGACGTAAAATTGCCATATTTATCTTAGTATTGGCTTTTTTGGGACTTATCCGTTATAAATAATCTTTATAATATGAATAAAGTTATTTTTTCTTAAGAATATTGTTTGAAACAATATACTATTGAGTGACTTGGAATAAATTTCTTTTGTCTTACTAGTGGCTTTTTCACATCACAGACTTGAAATTTATTCTTTGAGTTATTCTAGTATAAAGTGAATAATAATACAATTTTGATTAATTAACTTATTAATTGCATAATTATCATTTCTTTAAAGAAAATAATAAATCAAATAAAAAAATTAAAAAATTAAAAATCTTTACTAAAAACATTTTTCTTTTATCTTAGACATTTTTCTTTATTTTTGACGTAATTTGCCATAAAATCACATTAAAACAACTTTATTTAATAAGTTGAGTTTATGAGTTATTTTTATTATTTGATAAAATAACTTATATTTTTAATTTTCTCTAGTGTCTTCCATCAGAGAAAACTCTTCAGACTCTGAAGCCTCAGAGTCCAGTATTGAAATTCAAACCAGCCCACCACCAAGGGGTTTGATAACCAAAGATCCCTTTAAAGGTCCTGCAGGTGAATTCAATTCAATTTTACTCTATTTTTTATTGAAATTGACGTGAAGTGACTTGTACTAGAAGTGGAAGTAACTACTCCATCCAATCAAATGGATCTGGACCAAGACATTCCAGCCACAAATCCAAAAGGCAAGAATGTCTTCCCAGAGGAGAGGCAAAAATGGAGGATGCCAGAACTTCCCCCAGTTACCAAAGGTTAGCCAGAACCTTTGAACCTCTTATTGAGAGTCCAGAAGCTGACATAACTGCTATTGCTGTTAGACCTGAACCATTTCCAACAGGCAGCTGTGGAAATTTATCAATCTCAATGGAAAAACTGCTTCTTGGCGTCAAAACAACAAGAGTGGGAACTTCTCCCATGTCTTTGGATAGGCACCATGAACTCTTATCTTCAAGTGAAGAAGGTTATAGGACCAGAAAAGACAGAAGATCTTCTGTTGGGTTGGACACCCATGTCTGTCAAAGGACAACCCCAACAGATCAAAGCTTGGTTGAAAAACCAAAGCATTTTATCAGAGGATCAGAAGAAGAAGTTGGCCCAAGGCAAGGAAAACAGCCCAGGGAAGCTCCCCAAGCATCCACCAGCAAAAAATCCTCCTCAACAAGTGCCAAACAAGCCCAAGCAAGCCCCAAAGACCAACCAGAAGGGCAAGCAAAAGGCAAAGGGAAAGGCAAAGGCCAAGTGGAACAAGCATTACCCTCAGAATTACAGAATACCAAAGAAGGAAAAGACAGCCATGGACAATGTGTTCAATATGGCAAGAACTTTGATGGAATTCAAAAACAAGGAGGAGGAAAGATTGAACCAATCTTTCCCAAAGAAATAGATCTTGTAAAGCTTGTAACTCACTTTGAATCTTGTAATAAAGAAATTATGACAAAATTTAAAGAATTTGATTATGTCCAACAGAAGTTGGGTAATGAGATATTAAAAGTTAAAGAGCAGCAAAAGACCATTATTGGCCTTGAAAATGTTAATAAAGACAATATTGTGTCTTTGATGCAAATTTGTGAAAGACTTGAGTCTAAAGTTACTTTACTCAATCAACCAGATGAGAACTCAATTTCTTTTATAACTGGACAGTTAAGGGAATTGAAAATACAAGTTCAAAACTTGGAAAATTCAACTGGTCACAATGCAGCTCTTTTTCAAGAACAATTGGAAAAAAGTGATAAAGCAAGACTTGAATTGAAAGAAGACATTCAATCAAGTATTAATAATATATCACTAAAAAATGAATTGCCAAGGCAATCCACACCAATTCTTGACAGAAATGTTCTTAACTTGAATAATGATTTACATCATACAATTTCAAGTCATGATGTGGAAACTGCTTGCAATTTTAAGGACATTCCAGGATTAGAGGAATGGCCAACCTTCAGTGGTGAAGGAGAATATAATCATATGGAATTTATGAAAACAATTGATATTTTCAAAGAAGACTTTAGCATACCAGATGAATACATAAGTGCCAGATTACACTCATTATTTACCGAATCAGCAAAGAAATGGTATTATAAAATGAGACAAGACCATGGTAAACATTCTTGGCCTTGGTGGAAAGAACAAATTATTTCCAAATGGGCAAATGATTCCTGGAGATTTAGAATGGAAAATTCTTTTGAAGAAGCCATTTTTAATATTGAAAGGGACAGGCCCATGACTTGGTTTCTTAAACAGAAGGACAGGTTAACTTCCCTTCATCCTGATATGTCTGAAAAAATGGTACATAAAAGGATATTAAGAAAATGTGGTGGTGACCTTGAGCATGCTATAAGAAGCAGATGTATTGAGCCTTGCTCTACAGAAGATTATATCAATGCTATGGAGGACATCACTACTAGAACAAAAATTGTAAGAAATTGGTCCAAAACCCCAATAGACAACAAGACTAGTGGGAAACCAATTTCAAAACCAAATAAACCACATGACAGACCTCCTTTGAAATGTCATAAATGTGGAAGCACATCTCATTTGCCAAACACTTGTCCAAAAAAGACAAGAGTCAATGAGATAAATGTTGAAAAAGTGGAAGACACAAAGGAAACTGATGTCTCTTTACATGAAAGTGATTCTGAGCCTTCAGAAGAAGAAGAAGTATCAGAAGAACTTGGTATAGAAAATATTAATGTCTCTTTTGAGGTCACTGAGGTACATAATCACTTACCACAGTACAGTGATGAATGTATGGATCTCATACATGTGCAAGATGCCAAAATGCAAAAACCCAAACCTGCCAGAGGTAAAGGTTATACAGCTGGGTCATCTTGTATCACTAATATTGTGATAAATAACACAGAAGCCAAGATAAATCTTGACTCAGGTGCTTTTTGCACTTGTGTTGGAAAGGATTATCTTGACAAAATTTATACCAATTGGCAAGACAAATTAATGCCAATTGAAGGTATAAAATTCAGCAGTGCTAGCCAAAATATGCACCCTTTGGGTATATTTGAAGAAGAAATCATATTTCCTAATCCTGCAGCAAGTATGAGACTGAAAGTGGAAATTTTTGTTATGAATAATTGTACTTCACAACACTTTATACTTGGGAATGATTATCTCAATATTTATGGTATTGATATTAATAATCATAAAGACAGGTATTTCACTATAGGGGAAAACAAAAGACAAAAAATTTGCCTCTCCTCTAGAAAAAAGAGAAATTACTGTCATTAAACAAGTAAAAAATGTTAATAAGGAAACATTTGTGTCAAATCAATTGATTGAAGCACAAATTAGTCCTGAATTAACACTGGAAATGAAGGAAGAGCTTATTGAAATTTTATTTCAATACAGGGAAGCCTTTGCTTCAGATAATGAACCACTTGGGGCTTTAAAAGGCCATGAGGTGGACATTATGCTTAATGTGGAAAGGCCTTATCCGCCACTATTAAGAAGACCAGCTTACCCAGCTAGCCCTAGGGCTAGAGAAGCATTAGAAAATCATATTAATGAGCTAATGAAACTGGGAGTTCTTAGAAAAGTTGGATACAATGAGGAAATAGAAGTCACAACCCCAGTAATCATTACTTGGCATAATGAGAAGTCAAGGATGGTTGGTGATTTTAGAGCACTGAATACCTATAATATCCCAGACAGGTATCCAATCCCTAGAATTCATGAGACTTTGACTCAATTATCCAAAGCAAGATTAATTACTTCCATGGATGCTCTAAAAGGCTTTCACCAAAATGTTTTGACACCTCATGCTAGAAAATCATTGAGAATAATTGCTCATTGTGGTATTTATGAATATTTGAGGATGCCTTTTGGTATTAAAAATGCACCCTCTCATCACCAAAGAATGATGAATACTATCTTCCCACATGAATTATCAGAGGGATGGGTAATCATTTATATTGATGACATTATCATTTGTTCAGAAACCTGGCAATTACATTTAGAGAGACTTTCATTATTACTTAAGAAAATTCTACAAGTGAACATGAAAATTTCTCTTAAAAAATGTAATTTTGGGCTTCATGAGTTAAAAGCTCTAGGACATGTAGTCTCAGGACTAAGCCTTGGTGTTGATAAGAACAAAGTGGCTGCAGTTTTACTGAAACAAATGCCCCAGAAAAAAAAAGAAATGATGTCTTTCTTAGGGTTTGCCAGTTATTACAGGCAACAACTTAAAGATTTTGCAATCCATGCCAGATCATTATACAGAATTTGTGATCAACAAACTGTTTTTGAAATGACTCAGGAGAGAATTCAATCATATAATGAAATCAAGTATGCCTTGACTAATGCACCATTATTACTGATTCCAGACTGGAAACTTCCTTTCAAGCTGTATATTGATGCATGTGGTGAAGGTCTAGGAGCTGCTCTTCATCAAGTTCAAATTGTCAATGACAAGCCTTATGAAGGTCCAATTTGTTTTATTTCAAGACAAATTAAACCTACTGAGGCCAGATATGGAGCTAGCCAAATGGAGTGCCTTTGCCTTGTTTGGGCTCTGGAAAAACTTCATTACTATCTTGATGGAAGTGTGTTTGAAGTAATTACTGATTGTAATGCAGTAAAATCACTTCTTAACATGAAAACTCCAAACAGACACATGTTAAGATGGCAGATTGCTATACAGGAGTATAGAGGAAATATGACCATAGTACATAAAGCTGGAAATATTCACAAGAATGCTGATGGCTTAAGTAGATGGGAATTACCCAATACAGCTGAAAATCCTTCCTATGTTCCTACAAGTGCAGAACCTCAAATCCCAATTGAAGGAATTAACATCACAGATGTGGGAACAGAATTCTTTGAGGAAGTTAGAGAAAGATATAAGCAAGATAAAAATTGCCATATACTTACTGCTCTACTGGACAAAGATTGCAAAGATGCAGAATTGGCTAATTCTCTGGATGATATTTGGAAAACATCTTATGATAATGGAAGATTCCATTTGTTTGATGTTATACTATATCATAGATCTAAACACACATGTATCATGGTCCTATGTAGTAGAATGTTGATTAACACAATACTACTAGAATGCCATGATAACATTTATTCTGGACATCTGTCTGAAGACAGAACAATAGAAAGAATTAAGACATGTGCCCGGTGGCCATCTTGGAGAAAAGATGTCATTGAGTACTGTCATAGTTGTGATAGATGCCAGAAAGCCAATAAAGCTACTGGTAAAAGATTTGGTCTGATGATCCATATCCAAGAACCAAGTACCCCACAGGAAGTGGTTCACATGGATTGGGTGACTGCATTACCACCTGGAGGCGATTAAAGTTACAATGCATGTCTTGTTATTGTAGACAGATATAGCAAAACAGGAATCTTTTTACCATGTCACAAAGATGACACAGCTATGGATACAGCTCTTTTGATCTGGAATAGAGTAATATCCCATACTGGTCTCTTTAAAAACATCATTAGTGACAGAGACCCAAAATTTACATCAGCCTTATGGACTAATTTACATAAGCTTTTGGGTACAAAATTATCATTCTCAACAGCATACCATCCACAAACAGATGGGTTAGCAGAAAGAATGATTCAAACCCTTGAGGACATGATCAGAAGATTTTGTGCTTATGGCCTGGAGTTTAAAGATTCTGATGGCTTTACCCATTATTGGTGTACTCTTATACCAGCATTGGAATTAGCCTACAAGACCTCCATCCATGCTTCAACAGGCAAGACCCCTGCAATGTTGGAAAAAAGGATGGAACCCCAAGCTTCCAATTGATACTTTGAAGAAAGATTTGGTTGACATTCATCCAACTGCTTCAAGATTTAAGCTATTTCTTGATAAAGTGAGACATCATGCAAATCAAAGCATGAATGATGCCTTTGAATATGCTAGGCAGAAATGGGATAAAAGTCATAAAACCCCAGAATTCAAAGTAGGGGACTCAATACTGGTTTCAACCTTGAACTTTAATAATATTAAAGGTCCAAAGAAATTGAAAGATTCCTTTTCAGGACCATTTATTATTAAAGCCCTTCATGTGACAAATGCAGTACAAGTAGAACTGTCAGGAGAACTGGAAAATAAACATCCAACTTTCCCTGTCAGTCTAGTAAAGCATTACACTTCAAGTGATAAGGAATCATTTCCTTTAAGAAATGAAACACCCTTAGAAGTACCCCCACTAGATCAAAGTGAGGAGAAAAAGGTACTAAAAGTCTTGAAAGAAAGAAGACTTAGGGGAAAAAATGAAAGAGAATACTTAGTCAGGTATAAAAATCCACAACATGAAGATGAATGGATTGTAGAAAGCAAAATAACAGATTCCCAAAAGTTTCTCAGAAGATTCAGACATGAGAGAAGACCAATTGCTCAATAAAAAGTTTGAATTGTGTGCTTTACATACTTAAAAGTATAAGTAGAGAGGTTGGACAGTGGATTATACCCCCCTCAAGTATGGGGGTATACTACAAAAGAAAAATTGTATACAATTTGTTTTTTGGTGGTAGGGAATGTGGCCGTGTGAGGTATGTATAACATACCCATAAGGCCACAAATGACTTTATAAACAGTCAATTTTGTCTTAAACAGACTTTTTAGTTGAAATTAAAATAAAAAATAACAAAAAATAAGTATAACTTTTTTTTGGATAAACAAAGTTATAAATATTATGTAATTTTTGGATTCTACACCAAAAATGACCTAGGGTACATCCATAAGGTGTTATACCCAAAAACACTTAAACACTTATTTCTTGTGTTATTAGAAGATTTAAGAATCTCACAGTACTAATGTAACTTTTTTAACATTTTTTTAAAATTGTTAAATTTAAGCTCAAATAAGCTTAAATTTAAAGTTGCATAAGGTTAATGCAAACTTACCAAAATTTTAGTTAAAATTGAGGTGTGGTGTATATTTACTGAATTGGCTAAGGATCTTCCATACAGAATGTAAATCCTGCATGAGCTCAACTTAAAAGGGTTTAAAGCCATGGTATGGCTTTAAATAAATAAAAGGGCAAAATCCACGCAAAAAGGTGGGACAAAGGAAAAAGACCAAATAGAGCTGGGGTACCCAACTTTTTGGATCTGCAATGATTCAATTAAGGTTGTTCACCTGTATTGGAGGATTCTAAACCTTATTTAAACTTAAAGATTAGACTTTGATCCAACCTTAAGGTTTAAACTGGTCTTATCCCAATTTGGACAGGAATTTCAAGCTGCCAAAGGGTAAATCCCAATATGCTGGCTTGAAATCAAGGTTTTAAGAACTGTCAAAGCTTAATCAAGCTTAAAAACCTCAAATAAGCTTAAACCTTTAAAGTTACAAGTATAAAAACCTTATCAAAAGCTAAGGTTTGGTGTGTATTGCTATTTTACGTGGAAAAATAGCAATAACTTCAAAAATTCATTAAAAATCCAAATCTCAATGGATTTGCTTGAAAATTTCACACAACTTAGAATTTGATATTATCTATATATAAATTAAATTTTAAGTATCTTTTATTAATTAATTTCCTGGGTAATGAGCCTGGAAATTTACTTTTTTAATTAAGCTCAAAGAAAATTATGATTTCTTTAAAAATTAATGAAAAATTGAGCTTAAGAGATTTCTGCTTGAAACTCCATTTTTAAGTTGTTCATGTGATGAACTTTAATATAAATAAGTTTATTTATATTGAAAATTTAAAAATAATTGGTTTAAATGAGGATTAAAGCTACATGGAGTTAAGAATAACACTGGTAACTTTAAATTAGAATTAAAAACAAGTTGCCTTAAGTTAAGAACTTTGTTTTTAAGTATGATTTTTCAGTTTTGACCTGAGAACGCCCTCTACATTCATTATGAATCATGAGAGCTGCTCTGAAGACATAAAAAGAGTCTTTTCATCACTGTTTTTGTCCATCAATAATTCATCAATCCAAATATATTAGAAATTTAAACAGGTAAAGTTTTATTATTTATAAAATCTTATTATTAAAGTAATTCTTAAGTTATTTTATTCTTTATTAATTGTAAATTAAAAGAATTGAAGCCATAGAATTTAGATTATTATTGTAATCATAAATAATATATTTTATATTATAAAATTATCATCTTAAATATCTTTTAAAATCCACAAATTCCTCTTAAAACTCTCTAATCTTAAATTTTATCATAAGAAGTTGTTTTATCTTTGAAATTATTGATTTTAGGCGTGTTTTTAACTTATAATCATTATTTAATATAATAACTGTTGCTGTTTGACTTGTTGTATTAAATAAACATTATAAGTAAGTTTTCTCTAAAAGTTCTATATCTTTTTTATCTAGTATTAGTTTTTTTATATAGAATTTTATTTTATAAGAATTATTTCTGCACAGCGCGTGTTATAATTATTTTATGAATAATATTTATATTATTCATAACTGGTTAATATTCATATTTCCACATGTAATTGTCTCATTAAGAGCTTTACAATTCTTATTGTTATAACTGTCAGTGACTATAGCAATAATAGAATAATTATAATTGATTATAATTATTATTCTTTTTATTATCATATTGTTATGATAATAATTAAATTTATTTTTTTTATATAATTATTTTTAATAATTATATTTAAATTTGTGGTTATAATATTTTGTTATATTATATATTTCTACTGAGGACAGTCATAGTACTCTTGATATTGCTACTATTATCAAGAGTTTCATAGACAAACCTTACAATAGCATTGACCCTTTTTGGTCAATCCATTTTTCACTGTAATAAACCAAGGCACACAGCTCAATTATCAAGATGGCCAGATCTGTATTGACCCAAAACAGTCAATACAGCTGTGGGATCAACCCTTCAGGATAATTCTTTCAAACCTTTCCGTATACTGGCCCCTATTTTGTCCCTAGGGACTTTTTTGCCAGTTAATTAATATCTTGTATTCACTTGGATTATTATTTTGATCTTATTCTTGAAAGTAAATACTGATATTTATAATTCAGTCATTTTCATCTTTTCTTTTCCTGTCAGTGGATAGTAGTGGTCCTATCCTTTACTAATTCCATTGTTGTTTCTGGAAGATTGAAACAATGAATTGACAGCTCATTTGGTTTACTCTTTGGCCTTTTGCTTCTTTTTATTATCTTGGCCTCTGGCCTCCTCTCTTATCTTTAGAATATTTGTACTTTCTCTCATTTTACTTTGAAGAAATATATCTTTTAATTTATTATATATCCTTTTGGATCCCTCCAAGTGAGTTCTTGGTTCCTGAGCTCCAAGACACTCTTGCCATCCCTAAGAGCCCCTGTGACCTTGGGTTAATTGACTCATAATTTCTTTTCATTATTTTATCATCTGATTCATTCATTTCATCAAAATTATGACTCTCTAATGCTTATGAGCTTCATACTTTGTTGTAAGCACTCAATTTTGTCTCATTAATCATTAATTCTTGAGATTTGAAAGCTGACCTATTTTCATGTTAAATTTCTTGTTTAAACTCCTTATCAAAATCATCAAAGCAATTCAATTTTTAATTATGGTCTTAATTTTCAATTTATTTTCAAATTGGTCATCAAAATTCATTCACACACATTCTTCAAATCAAGATTCATTTTGATTTCTTCTTTGGAAATTTGTGATTTTCAGGAAGAATTAACTTGATTTGATTTGATTGATTCATTTGACATAAATATGATATTTAATTCAAGAAAGCTGGTTGACCTAAATATTTACTTATCCTGCTGATTTTTCACATCAAGATTTTAACATAAATTGATTTTTCCTCAAGAATTCATTTGATTGATTTGATATAGTTACTTATTGACTTCAGTATTTCATTTGAAAAGTGATTGATTGATTTACCTGAAGTTTTAATTTTAATTGATTTAATTTTCTTCAAGATATTTATTTGATTTTGACTTCAAGCTTTCTTTTTGAATTTACTCAAGTTCTCACACTCAATTTTTGATTCTTCTTCAAGTTTCATTTCTATTCCATTTTTAGTATGCCTCTCCAACATTTACCTCCTAAAAGACAGAACGCACGCTGTTCTCCGTCCAACTCCAAGGGCACCTCTTGACAAAACACCAGAAGTTCCTCAACTGAGGGCCAATCATGGAAGGAAGGAAGGAAGAGGGCCAAGAAGATCAAATTAATATTCAGGAGGTATTGGGGCTTTTCCAGAAATTTCAAAGACCACTCCCAGAGGTGTGGTGAAGATGATGATCATGAGGAGGAGAATTCTGTGGAATAGGAAGAGTCTGATGGAACTGAAGTTGTTAAGGATCCTGTTGGGGCATCTCAAGGTACTAGAGGGCCAACTTTACCCCAGTCTTCCTTCAATATGAAACATATTTATTGGCAATTATTCATCAAATGACTCAGAGTATGACCAATATGCAAGCAGCTTCATCCTCTGAAGCCTCAAGACCACAAGCCTTCATTACTCCCTATATGAAGGCAACAGACTTCTTTGATGAGACTTGGCCCTTCAAAATCAAAAGTTTTATTAATTCCTTCCAGCTTATCTTCCATAATGACAGGGCAAATTTCTTTGAAGACAGGAAGAAAGCTCTTCATGCTACTTCATTTCTCTTTGGCAGGGATGCAAAATGGATTGAGCCTTACCTTTACAATATCACCAATCAAGACCCAGCTTACCTCCTTAATACTTGGGCCATATTCAAATACCAACTATTTTCCTTTTTTGGGGACCTAAATGAATTCAGAAAAGCTGAAGCAGAGCTGGATTGTATCAGAATAAAAGAATGAGGTCATGTTTCATTATACATTTTGGATTTCAGAAGTTTGGTTGCAAGAATTGGGGATTAGGGTGAAAGGACTTTTATTCATCATTTCAGGAAGGGATTGGCCTCAAGAATTCACAATCAATTGGCCTCTCATCCTTCACCTATTGATTCTCTTCAAGACTTAATTGATGTCACTATGGAGCTTGATACCATTTAATATGATAGGATAAAGGCAAATAGTAATTTTCAAGAGAAGAAGCCTTGAGCCTCAAAGTAAGTTTCTTCTCATCCTAAAAATTCTTTGAGTTCAAATCACAAGAAGAAGAAGAATTTCAATTTTCAGAAGAGTAAAAAGCCCCATTCTTCTTTGCTGAATAAGGACTTAAAGTGGATGGGTTCTGAAAAAGAAATAAGATTAAAGGAAGGCTTGTTTGGCTATTTTGGCGGGAAGCATAGTCTTGAGGTTGTCTCAAAAGGCCTCAAAAAAAAGCTTGCCAAATGGCAGGCAGATTTTCCAGCAAGGGAAAAGCCTGAGTGAAAATCATGATGTGTTCAATGGTCTTCACTATTTTCCACCAAGAGCACAATTGTGCATTCTGAATACTGGTGTAAAGGATTATCTTAAATATTTTGTTTTTTCTTCTCTCTCTGATATGTTTTACAGTATTCTCATTGATTCTGGTGCTAACAACTCATGCAAAGCAGTTTGTTTACAAGTATTATTTGACCATTTCAAAGTTTCTGGAGAAGATTCCTATTATCATTTTGGACTCCTCTGAGTCCCCATCTTTATTTGCGATTTGATGTACTAGACATATGGTGGAGCTCCCTTCCTTCCCAAACTTTGGATGTGAATTTTTGGTCATTGATACTCCCAAGGGAGAAGACCTCATATTGGGCTTTGACTTTCTTAATCACTTTAATCCATCCATTGATTGGAGGCAAGGGCTGATTACCATTGATCCTGAGTATAAATACTGTAGGAATTCTTTTATTCCCCTCAGTAATGATTTTTCCTCTGCCAATACATGTGCAGCTCTAGTGGATGATTCTAGAACACCATCATTTCCAGATTATTTCCATATTCCTTCTCCCGATTCCCATCAGTCATTACTATCCTCTAGAGATGAAGTTTTCAAAGAGATAAAAGATTTGGAAGAAGATAATTCTGTATCTTAACTTCATCTCTTCCATGGGAATGTGGTACTTCCTCCCTGGAGGAGTTGTGGGATGAAGAGGAAGAGCCAGAAGAAATTGAAACCATGATGAAGGCTCTTCCTTCTGCGTATCACCAATTTTTTGATGTATTATCCAGGTTGAAAGCAGAAAGACCTCCTCCTCACCATTGCTTAGATCATCATATCAAGCTGGAGAGGTCTCTAACTCCAGTTGGGATGATCTACTATTCATCAAAACAAGACTCAGATACACTCAGGGCCTACATTTCAGAGAATTTAGAGAAAGGTTTCATCAAGCCAAGCTCCTCTTCAACAGGGGCACCTGTCCTCTTTGTTAAAAAGAAGGATGGTGGCTTTTGTTTGTGTGTTGATTACTGCAAGCTCATTGCTGTTACTAGGAAGAACAAGTATCCTGTTCCTCCTATGAACCAGCTTCTCACAGCCTCTCCAAGATTGATTTCCATTCTGCAAAAGCCCTTCCCAGAATCAAGGAGGGTGTGAACACTTGATATATTTTAGAGCCAAATATAAAAGTTATTAGTACTTGGTTATTCCATTTGGGCTCACCAATGCTCCTTCCTCTTCAAAATCTTGTCAATTATATTCTCTCTGATCTCTTAGATGTTTGTGTTGTGGTTTATCTGGATGATATTATGGTATTCTTCAGGTCTGAGAAAGAACATTTTACTCATGTGTCAACTGTTCTTTCCAGACTGAGAGCTGATAGCCTCTCTTCTAAGGCCTCCAAGTCCCTTTTTCAAGCTTCAAGTGTTAAATAATTAAGTTATATTGTTTCTTTCAAAGGTCTCGAAATGGAAAAAGCAAAATTCTAGAAAATTCCCAATTGGCCTCCTCCAAGAAATCTCAAGGCTCTCCAATCATTCCTTGGCTTTGAAAACTTCTACCTCCATTTCATCAAGAATTATTCAAAGACTTTCAGTTCACTCACCAAATTCCTCAAGAAATATTCAGTTTCCACCCTAAATGCAAAAACTCTTGGTCAGTTTCACCAACTCAAAGAGGCTTTCACCACTCCCCCAATCCTTCTCTACCAGCCATTAAAAAGACCAATGAATCAGATTATTCCTTGGGTGCTGTACTGAGCCAGGTTTCTGACTGAGGAAAACATCCCATTTCATTTGATAGCCACAAGCTCATCCTAGAAGAACTCAATTATGCAATGAATTACAAGAAGCTCATTTTCATAGTCTGGGCTCTCAAGTGCTGGAGGGTCTTTCTCCTTTTGAAGTTCTCACTGATCATTCCTGTTTTCAATACTTCATTAACTCCAAGGTACTCACTCACTGTCAAGCCCTCTGGGCTGAATTCATTTTTGGAATTCACTTCTAAAGAGCTTATTGGGCTGGCGGCTCAGCTACTCTTCCAGATTCCTTATTACATTGGGATGACGTTTACCAGGAGAGGGGAGAATTTCATTAGCAAGAATCCAATACATTTTCAACAACTGATCAAGAAAGATGAATTCCAACCCTCAAGATCCTATTCAGTAGAGGTGGAATCCCTTTCAAATTTGGTCAATTCAATTCAGAAGTCATTATGGAAAGATTCTCCGTATAGAAATATCCTTCAAGATTTGAGCCAAGGTAAATCTGTTGAAGATTATTCTCTAGATATTTCTTTCCAAATTCTTCTCTTCAATAATTAAGTGGTGGTCCCGAGTGACCGCACAATTTAACTAAGATTAATTGAAAATCTTCATGGTTCTCCTCTTGCTGGCCAACCTGGAAAGGAAAAAGCTCTCAAACTTGTCAAGCAAGATTTTCACTGGTCTGGAATGACTCAATTCATCGAGGATTATGTTTCCTCCTGTCAACAGTGCTTGAGAAAAAACAATTTTCATCCTGAGAAGTTTGGACTACTCAAGCCCCTCCAATTCCAAATGGTCCTTGTATTTGTCTCTCAATTGAATTCTTCACTTAATTGCCTCTGTCCAATTCCTTTGACTAAATTCTGGTCAGAGTGGACAGATTTTCAAAAATGGGAATTTTTATTTCACAAATGTCTACAATCACTTTATTGGATTTTGCACATTTTTTCATCAATAAGATCTTCTCAAAGCCTGTCCTTTCTTCAAGAACTGTCAGTGATAGAGGTTCTATTTTTGTTTTCTCCTTTTGGACCAATCTATGTCAGAAGCTCAAGATTTCAAGAGGTATTTCAGCTTATTACCATCCTGAAACTGATGGACAGACAGAGAGGGTAAATCAGATATGAGAACAGTACCTTTGGATGTATGTCATCTATTATCAAGATTATTGGAACACCTGGCTCCCTCTGCCTGAATTTGCTTACAACACCTCTGACCACTTTTCAAAAGAACAATCACTTGTTTTTACTGTTTATAGGAGAGATCCTGAATTTGACTCAGTTCAAATAAATCAAGACACTCCTGCTGGAAAGGTATCTTCAAAAGTCCAATTGGCACAGTAAGATGTCAAAGGAGAACTTGAAGTTTCCATAAACAGGTTTAAAAGGTATGCAGATAAAATTAGAGCAAGTTCACCTGTTTTCAATCCTGGTGACATGGTATGGCTTTCCTTCAAGACCATCAAATCAACAGGACCCACCAAAAAAACTGTCATAAATATGGTTGAGTCCATTTCCAATCTTGAAGAAATTCAGTACTAATGCCTACCAGCTCAAGCTCCCATCTCATTGGAAGTCCATCCACCAAGTCTTCCATATTTACCTTCTTGAACCAGTCAAGACATCAAGTATCCCAAATCGGCATCAAGAGCCTCCTCCTCCAATCATAATTGAAGAAGAAGAGGAATGGGAAGTCTCTCAAATACTCAATTCAAAGCTTAAAAGAGGAGAATTATGGTATCTGGTGGAATCTAAAGGTCTTATTCAAGACTCAGAAAGATCCACTTGGGAGCCATCTGAAAACCTTGAGCATTTCCCTTAACTTGTCAAAGATTTCCATCAATTGTATCCTGACAAGTCAGCCCAGGAATTTCCAAGAGCTTTATATTTTTATGGTTCTTGGTGGGGAGAGGAATTACCAAAGGTAAGTTTCACTCCTGGTATGCACCTTTAGAGCTATTATACCCTTCCTGTTTTAAGCATCACCTTGGCCACTCTGTGAGAACCTGGAATCAATCTTCTTTTCCAGGTCCTTTGCAAATTCAGTTCAATCATCAACTTCAGTGATAAAGGTTTGAACCCCCCAAGATTTATTTTCTCTTTCTGTTATATTCTTTTTTGAATTTCTTCCATTTTCTTTTCAGTACATTTCTTCAAAATTTCATTTGCATTATACTATTAATTCCTAAATATTTTAATAAACTCAATTCTTACAAGTACAAAGCCAAATGTCAAAAGAAGAACAAATCAACCTCAATTCATATGTCACAACCTTTACCAGTACCAATTTCTTCTTCAAAATTCAACACCTCTGGAACCCCTACATCAAATCCATCTCAATACCCCCGACAGGCTGTACCCTGTCTTTGTGCTCAGGAGCTCACCATTAAAGGTGGGGGTATTGTCACAATGATGGGAAAGACCCTCCCAATTGGTATTTACAGAAATTCTAGTGTGACTCAATTTATGGCCAATTGGCCCCTGATGGTGAAAAAAGGCTGTCAGTCACAACCATCTAACCTGGCCTTATTTTCCAATTTTCCACCTCACCAGACCCCAGGCCAATCCCACTGATTCAGGGCCTGGGGGACCTTTGGCCTCTCCAGCCATCTACAGGGCCTCTAGCTCACCACTTTTGATTAGGAGGATTTTGGCCTAAATGGCCTTCTTGTTCCATTTAGGCCCTCTATGGTCTCTACAGTCAGTACCACACATATCACAGTCTGTGGACCATGGGACACTTTAGGCCCCTTTTGGCCTAAATCCAATGGGGCCCAGAAATTGCCTCTGGAAATCACCAGAGGCCATAGGACACCCTTTCCCAGGTCTTCCCCCAAAGACAAGGAAATATCCCTTCCCATTATTGGACCCAAAGGCTGAAGGAACCTTGGATGGGGTAAATATTGTATTATATACCATTATGCACCATCTGTGCCCAGCAATGCAATGGTGAACTGTTCAAGACCCAACTCTTTTGTCTCAAGTCAGGTCCCAGTTCATCAATCCAACTCAAAGGAAGATCTCAAAGGACTCAATCTGGCAATTCATGGTGTTGCCCAGAAGACCATTTGAGTACACCAGTCACCTGACCCTTCAGGTGTTGGTCATTTGAATTCAACAGTATTCCCCCAAGGGAATATTGGAACAAGATTCTTTAAGGGAAGTTTGAACAGGTTTTCATTATTAAAATAAGTCCTCAAGGAGTCAAGAGGTCCAGCACTCCTTGGACAACCCAATTGGTCCATACAGGCTGTATTCAGGAAACCTGTATGGAATTGACCCTTTTGATTCAATCCATTTTCTACTATGGGAATTCAAGGCACACAGCTCAATTCTCAAGATGGCCAAATCTGTTTTGACCCAAAAAAGTAAATAAAGCTGGGTCATCAACCCTCCAGGATCAGTATTTCAACCTTTCACCCCTGGGGACTTTTTGCCCAGTTAATTAATCTATTGTATTTATTATTATTATTAATTTCTTTTCATTCTTGAAAGTAAATACTGATATTGATAATTCAGTCATTTGCATCATTTCTTTGCCTGTCAGTGGATATTGGTGGGTATATCCTTTACTAATTTAATTTTTCTTTCTGGAAGGTTGAAGCAGTGGATTGAAAATTCATTTGGTTTTCCCTTTGACGTTTGGCTTCTCTTTGTTATATTGACCTCTGGCTTCATTTCTTATCTCTGGCATATTTATACTTGCTCTTATTTTCCTTTAAAGAAATATATCTTCAAATTAATTCTTTTTCCTTTTGAAACCCTCCAAGTGAGCTCTTGATTCCTAAGTGACAGTGGCCAAGGTCATGCTTACAACAACAAGGATAGAATTTTGAGCCTTGAGGTATATTTTACACACCCAAATAGGCCTTAACTAATGTCAAAGTATATTTTGATCTATCCCTAACCCATAAGTCATTCATATATCCAAAATATTTCATTCTTTATTGAAGAAAAGATGAATCACTTTTTTGTGAGTAGGTAAATCCATGGATTTAAGGCTGGATTTGGGTTCTACAATAAAATTAATCTAAGGTAGCTCCATATAGTAAATAAGCTTAAAATAACTCTATCAGATGGTAATATGGAAAATACTTCAACACCACATCATAAAACCCACATAAAAGAATTGTGAAAATTTTGTTCTTCTCAATTTCACACCAAAAGAATGGGAATGTGAGAAGTCTCATGGCACATATACACTCATAATAGGGATTTTCATGTTTTGGGCACTTAGAAATACAGTATTATTACATAAATGTTTGGTACACCCATAGTAGATATCAGTCTTGAAGCCTAAATTACCATGTTTGACGTGAAAATAGCTGAGTGGGACAAACAACATCAAAGAGAGCCAGGATACCCAGCTTCTGAGCCTCTGAGGCATGGATAGCTCTAAAGCTTGGAGCCATGAATGATCATGGCCCAATCGGTATACCAAAACCTTTTTGGAAGTTGGTAACCAAATTAAAGTCCCATTAAATCATAAGAGTAATAAATAAACCTCTGTTTTGACATGCCAAGGAGGTAATGAGCTACTCTGAATCCTGTAACCATGTCAATTATTAATTATTTTCTATTTATAAGACTTAAAATAGTAACTAAAACCCTTTTTGGAATAGTATACATGAATTTACCCCATGGCAACCAGCTACAACTGTGCTATTTGCAATTCTATGTAGAAATAAGGTAAAAATTTCAAAAATTCTTTAAAAATACAATTCATAATTAATCTTTCTTAAGATTTAAGTACCAATGGCCAAAGGTATTATCCATATGAAAATCCAAAATAATTATAATTTAATATTTAAAAATCAAAAGCTTTACTTAAAGTCCATTATGAAGATTCTGTCACAATTGTCAGCTTGTGACTCAAAACCAGAGCACAAGCATGACAGCCAAATACCATAAATCAATGGTATAACCAAGATACCACCAAAGCATGGAGCTGAGCCAAATCAGCTAAAGAGGTATCAAAAGAAAGACGAAAACAACCCTTTCCAAATATACAAGTCCCATCATCATAGGACAAAGAATGAAAAAGTTATTGCTGCTCAAAGTTGCTGAGCATAAACCTTAATTTTCACATCTCATCTGAAATACAGAGGAAGAGGCTTAAGCCCATCAAATGGGTATTTGAAATGGACCTCTAACTCAGGGCTATCCAATGGTACTAGCCAAACTGAGCTACCATTAGAATTACAGAAGTTATGACCAAAATAAGGTCAAATAAGGGTAAATAAAATAGTCACCTCTCATTTAACTTCTACAGGTTTAGTGTGAAATACCTAAAGTGGGGTATTTTTGGAAAGAGCACAATCAGGACTATCTGATGGTGCCATCTATTTCTCCATATATCATCTAGAACAAAAGATATGGAGCAAACAAACTCCATATGGTCTTTGGACAAATCATAAATGTGTATAAGAAAACTTGTACATGGCATAACTTTGCCATATTTAATAATAAAAATACCAAATGAGGAACCATTGTGTAGAGCACATCCTGGGCTACACACTGAACTACTTTTGAGGTTGATATCTCAAGAACTTACAAAGTTATGGCTTTTTAAAGGTCAAAATCCCACAGTTTAGCAAATACAGCCTTATAGTGGAATAATATCCCATAACCATGATTATGAAGTGCCAAACAGACAAAAAAAGAATTTTTATACTTCAATAACTCACAGTTAATTCAATAATGGGGTCCCATACAGGTTCTGTGCTGCATTCTACGCATAATACACCTCAGAATCAGGCTATGTGGCCCCCAGAAGAACATTTTCACCCTGTATTGGTGAAAACCCCCCAGATGTGGTTTCAAAACCACATATGATCCCAATACAGGCTATACAGGCTTTGTAAAACTCACAAGCCAGTAGTTGGGAGTGAAAAATCTTCACTTCCTCTATGTGGAAACGTCTAGAAGCCTTTTCACCCCATTTTAAGATAAAAAGGGGCCTTTTCACAGCCAGAAAAGGTTTCCTCATCCTGTTCTTGAATTCCTACATAGTACAGCTGTCAAAAACAGTTATACTCTTGGAAAAGAAACAGGTTATAGTTTAAACTTAAGTATTGTAGTTGTTATTATAGTAATTCAACTGGTAAGACTGCACCCTGGGCTTTCAGCAGTGCTCACCACCATCATATTATTATATTAAAGCCCTTAATATCTTATTTTAAACCATCTCTTATCATCATCAAAAACCTTTTATATCATTTTCACTGTGTCAAAGTCATAGTTAAAGTTTGTGCATACCATTATACATCCTTATCATAGACTCAGCCTGACATTTTGAGGGCCTGGCTGTGTTTTTGACTTTTCTGAACCTTATAAGTGAGTTTTTCACTTATTTTCTTATATTCTGACATATTGTTTTGTCTTTTTAGGCGTAATTTCTTAATTTATATATATATGATACATATATCATATATATTTTTAAAGTAGTACATGCAATATACCACCATTTTTTAGCTTTTTTAAATTACATTGTTGCATGGTTGATTATAATTTAATCCCCATAAAAACCCTTATTTTTGGTGTTTTTTACATATAAAAACACTTTAAGCCACTAATAAAGTCCTTTTTTTGATTAAATGAGGACACCTCTTACTGTAAAACCAACAGTAGAGGTGTGGCTAGGTGTATTTTTAATTCAATTACCCTTTTACAAACCACATTTTTCAGATTATACTTGCTAATTACAAGTTAATATGTGAGATACTGGTATACAAACAGTGTGCCAGATATCTTTAAGATGTATTTCTGACATGGAATTGTTGACTCAATTACCGTTTCATTATACAAGGGCATAATATAGAAATATATAAGCCCAGAGGCCATTCTTAGATGTGCAAACAGCATATTAAGAAGTCTTAACTGAAATTAAGCCCTATTTTCCTGTTTTATTTCAGTGGAAGAAAACTACATACCACTAGACACCCAGTCACAGGCCAAGACACCAGTGACACCCTCAGAACCAGAGGGAAGCAAGGACAAAGGAAAGAGGCATAGTGAAGCACCAGGGCAAATCTCGCGTCAATCGTCAGCAATTGACTTCACGTCGCACCACGGTCAGTATAAAATCTTGCTTCAGTCGTGTTAGTGTCACTTTATAGTCACTGGATTTAGTGGGTCACGTCATGTCAGTGTCAAGACAATGTCAATCATCACATGTGTCACATGAGAATGTCACTCAAAGCCCAAAACCATTTCAACACTATTTGCAATGTTTTGGTAATTTCACCTCATTGGCTTCCACATCCCCACCTAATCCACCCAATGCTTTGCATGCTTACGCGCCTGCACCGCCCTCCAGATGAGACTCCGACACTGCCCCCCATCTCCGTCCTCACCACTCCTTACGTTTTCACACCCCACCCTTACCATCTTTATGCTCATGCGGTACCCTCCCAACATGCCTCCGACACCACTAGCCATCCTTACGCTTGTGTAGTGCCCTCCCGACATGCTCCAGACACTTCTTACCATCCTTATGCTTGCGGAGTGCACTCCCAACATGCTCCCGACACCACTTATCCTTACACTTGTGTAGTACCCTCCCGACATGCTCCCAATGCCACTTATCCTTATGCTTGTGTAGTGCCCTCCCGACATGCTCCCAACACTGCTTACCATCCTTATGCTTGCCGAGTGCACTCCCGACACCACTTATCCTTACTCTTGTGTAGTGCCCTCCCGACATGCTCCCAACACTGCTTACCATCCTTACACTCGCAGAGTGCCCTCCCGACACCACTTATCCTTACGCTTGTGTAGTGCCCTCCCAACATGCTCCCGACACTGCTTACCATCCTTACGCTCACGGAGTGCACTCCTGACATGCTCCTGACACTGCTTACCATCCTTATGCTTGCGGAGTTCCCTCCCTACATGCTCCCGACACCACTTATCCTTATGCTCGCGGAGTGCACTCCTGACATGCTCCCGACAACACTTATCCTTATGCTCGCGGAGTGCACTCCTGACACCACTTATCCTTACGCTTGTGTAGTGCCCTCCTGACATGCTCCCAACACTGCTTACCATCCTTACGCTCGGGGAGTGCCCTCCCGACATGCTCCCAACACCACTTATCCTTACGCTTGTGTAGTTCCCTCCCAACACTGCTTACCATCCTTACGCTTGCAGAGTGCCCTCCCAACATGCTCCCGACACCACTTATCCTTACGCTCGCGGAGTGCACTCCCCACATGCTCCTGACACCACTTATCCTTACGCTTGTGTAGTGCCCTCCTGACATGCTCCTGACACCACTTATCCTTATGCTTGTGTAGTGCCCTCCCAACATGCTCCTGACACCACTTATCCTTACGCTCACGGAGTTCCCTCCCAACATGCTCCCAACACCACTTATCCTTACGCTTCCGTCCTTCATCCATAGTGTACGGTGGCTTGTTGGCGTACACAATGAACGCAATGGCCGAAATATGCTGAGTGGCCTTCTCTTCCAACAGGACCTAAGGGGAAATTGGTCAGTATATTCACAATGTTGTGTTTAGGGTTTAAATCATGAGACTCACAAATTAAAACCTAATAAGTGGACTATTTAAGACAAAAATTGTGTCTCCTGTTTCCCCAACAAAACCATTTTATTTCATATCATTCAAATGGAACACTTTGCTTAGTCCTTACCTCATGAGCATTGAATAGTTCAAAAGTTGACTTTAGTAGGTTTCTCACTAGTCAAAGTTATTCAATGTCTCACAGGGAAGTGATTTCATTTGCATGATATGAAATAATTTTGCAAAAAATTGCCTCCTTCACTTTCCCGATAAATTGCATTTTGCAAATGCGATTATTTTACTTCCACCTTTTTTCTTCAATTTTGATCTTTTTATTCAAACATTTTCAAACAAGTTATCGCCCAACTTGTCACCATCTATTTGCTTAATAAGCTACCTCCGCTATGGCCCAAACCCCGGGAAATTCAACTGAATTCAATGAACGACCAACTTCAGCCCCAGAGAGTGGAAGTGAAATCTCTGATATGGCCAGTAGTCGTGAATTAGGAATTGAAGTAGAGAGCCAGTCACATGAAGATAATCAAGAACCACCAGTTCTTCCAGAATGTGAGTATGCATCCATCTTGAATATTTCTAATCTCTCAAAACCTGATATTGTGTCATAGCCTTTATGTCAGGTCAGCCTCCAACCTCTCAGAAACCAGTTTTTAAAAGTTATGAGAAGGAAAAGACTGTTGAACCTTGTGCACCAACCAAAGATGAGGGGCAAGTTGATGTAATTTTCAGTGGGGAGGTGGAAATTATATCCAAGGAGCAATTTGTCTCCAACATTTCTCAAACAATCCCAAGGCTTGAAAAAATTCAAAATGATAGTAAAATTCCTGATTATGTGCATCAAAAGATTGCTGAAGCCATGAGCCTGCTAAAAATGGATTTGAACCATAAGTCCATTACTAATTCAAAACAAAATTGATAAAAATAGCTGCTTACAATATATGGGAAGGTGTGGAGGTGGGAGAATCTCTACCTGAAGTATCTCAAGTTGTAATTGGATTTCCAGGCAAAGGATTAGGAAAAAGACCAAATATACATGCAACCAAAAAAACAAACAAAAAACGCCGTACCTTTGAAGCCGCAAAGGATTCTTGGGATCAAGGTGATGAAATGATCAATGTTGAAGGGGACCATATTGATAATGAACCTCCGCATACTGAACCCCCCCATACTCAATGAAACAATCCATGATAAAGCTCCACATACTGAAAGCCCCCGATACCCAATGAAACAATCCATGATGAAACCCCTCCTGCCTCTCCTCGGAATATTCAAGCCTTTCAAGAAAGGGAGACAATTAAACATGATACAATGGGACGAGATATGACTGATATAATTCCTGACCCTGAGCCCAAAGTGTCATTGTCTGCTAATTTTCAGGGAATATTTTTATCCCCCATGAAAGAGTTTGCAGGCATTTTGAATTATCATTCCAAAATTACTCAACAATCATGGAAAAGGGGGCTTGATAATATCAATAGTATTTACAAAAATTGATGGGACAATTTACCAACAAAGGATGCTCATACATTACTTCCCATTGGCATTAAGGTGATCAGTAACCAACGGCTTAAAATGTTGGCTTTGCTGGAGGACCTTGAGATGGCAGGTGAGTTTTATCTTTGTGCATGATACATGATTATTGGCTGTTGACTGGTAATATAAATTGCAACATACAGGGTTAGATTTTTTTAAGCCAACAGAAACAGAAGAGTTTTTTGATCACAACATTTGGAATCTCAAATTGATGAAGGAATCAGATAAACCTCCAGAGAATCTCCCAAAATCTGAACACTCCTTCTTGAAAATGGTTCAGAGCCTTCTTTACCCTGCCAATCCAGTTTAACATTTTTGGGCAAATGTTATGTTTGAATCCATTAGTTTAGTCTCATACGATGTGATTGCACCCAAATCATATGTTGCACCAACATCAAATTTGACTGATCCTCTTGGACTCAAACGGGGAGCAGTTGAATACCTTGCCTCCTGCTTGAGTAAATTGACACAACGTGCAACACAACTCAGCATTGAAGGTGGCGGGGCTGACAATGAGATATCCACAAAGCTGCACAAGAGCCTGGAGGATCTAATGGATACAGTTATCCATTTGATGATTGCATACAACATGGTACGTGCACATACAAAGGTTGAAGTTAATGGAATCAAAGGCAAACTCACGAGCTCAAAAAGAAATGAGGCCATCAAAGATCTTTTGATGTGTCACAAGAATATTGGAATAAATTGAATTTGCTATGGTATATTAGTGGCATTCTGTGCGGCGGGGATTAGTGGTTTGATGGTATGCTCAGATGACTGGAGAACAAGCTCAGTTAAAGGGGCTGTATCACTAATTGACATTTCCAAAAAGCTTTCAGAGGGTAAAAATCTAGTGGAACCAGTGTGGCTACATACTAATAAGTATATATGTATTTTACTGAATAAAAGTTTCTTCTCATCAGAGTCTTTTAACCCCACTGTACCTCTTAGATTTGAATTTGCACAATGCTTAGTATTAGACTTTGGTGATGCCTGGGTGGCAAAGTGCGGTCTTGGTTCAAGTGATGAGGTCACCTTGACTGTACCCAGGTCAGCTAAATATACAGCCAGGATTTACCCGTTTTAGATTAGATTTGTATTAGATGGATTGTAATTGAATTTTGCAAAGTTATTTATGAATTTAATAATCATGACTTCCTATCCTACTACTGCCCGGATGCCACAGTCTGAATACCAATAGTAATTTTACGGCGGCATGCCTCCGTACATCATTGAAAAGACTCCAACAAGACGCAAGCTTTGTCAGGCAGTTGTGTGCGCGAGTAGCACACGCGGGGGCATTGCAGGAGTTTGCGTTTATCACTTCCCGCCAGCCCATAATAGGCCAAATGTTCCTGTGTCTTTCAAGAGGACTAAGATAACTAGGGATGCGCAACAGGACGCATACTGCATTTGCGTGTGCTTGCGATATTCCAAATGATTGGATTGGAAAGTGATTGCATGGGAACATCAATATGCTAAATTGAATAATGCACTATCCACTGCAATTTTCAGGTTCTGGTATTTGAGCTTGCAAATTCGCGAAGGTCAGGTGTGATCTTTTTTTTTTAGCCGCAATTAAAAAATATTCATTGACCGCAATTCAATTTAGGTGATATTAATAAATCAGTAATCATTTGGTTTCATTTCATTTTCTGCTGCAAGCATGCCATTTACAAAAAAGGAAAAGAGCGTAAAAGGGAACTTGCGAGAAAGTGTCGGGCTGAGGAAGGAAAGTGTGAGTTGCTTGCTTAATCTCAGTGTATATATATATGCTTCCACATTTATGTGGCACCCTCATTGGGCCCCACGGAAGAACATTGGCTTTAGTCGGTTCAGATTTTGCCAATTTCATGTGGGCTCCAACAGGGAAGTCAAAGGATGTGTGCCGAAGAAAGCTCCTTGGGTATTGGGCACCATTCTGGACTCAAAACTCCTTAGCTTCAAATGGCAGGAAGAAGTATCTGATATCTTGTCTGCTTCAACACATAGTGATCCCTCAACCACTCGGGAATAGTGGGAGATCCCAAAAGACAAATGAGCGCAAAACAACCCAAATTAATAGGTTGTTTTCCTCCTCTCGCCCAACAGCACAAATATCAATGCCAGTATCAGCAAATATCACCCCAAGTGAAATTTGGAGGGTTGTGGATGTCAATCAGATCAAACACATCCACTTTGGCAGTGTGGCAATTTTCTTTTCAACCGGATTACTCATTGCCCTTGTTGAATTCCAACCATTCACAACAATGAGTGAAGTCGAGGTCAATCAATGGGATGAATTATCACAATTCTTATTTTGCAAAAAGAGATTCACCAACCCGATTGCAACAAATGGAGAATTACTGGAGGGATTTATGTTTGCGATTGGGTGGTGCAAATGCAGCACGAAGAATGAACAATTTGGTCTGTATGGAAGTGTCGGGAAAATTGAAAACACAAAAGATGAATGGCAGAACCGAGGTGCCAATATTAGCTCAGTGAGTTGCATTCTAGGTCAATCCTTACAATATGTTGGGGATAATTTATTTGAGAAGATTTCAAATTGCTACAACTCATTGGGGGTTCCATCTTTTGATCAAGTCAACTATGAAGGCGATATTCCCGCAAATCAGGGTGCATGCGAGTTTGCTTCCGCACTCACTTTTACCATGAATGGATTCAAAAACTCACCTTATCTTGATAAGGATGCATTGCTGTATGCTTTGGGATGGTGGTTTCAAGCTGATAAGCGGACCGGCCAAATTCAAAGAGATGCGTCAAAGCGGTGTACAGGGGGAAAATTGATTTTCCCAAATGAGAATTTTTGGATTGATCTATCCGCATGTCATGGGCTCATTCAGGTAGTGTGGGGTAGTAGTACATTTGCTCATTATACTGATCCAGCACAGGACAATGAAAGCACGACACTAGTGGGTATGTCCGCACAATGCTCAAGCAGGTTAGCAAAAACAATGTGGCAAAAAAGCCATGGCTATTATGAGATTGGCAAGAGAGCGGGCTATCAAATCAGGGATGGTAATACAATCCCATGCCAATTCAAGGAATGAGGAGATTTGTGTGTGTTGGGTAAATAATGGTGGGGTAAGGCAGAGGACAATATACAGCAGGATTGGATGGTTTTGAGTGTGGGAGATGGGGTGTCTCACATGAAAAAGGGGTGAAGTGGATTATGTACGGTGGCATGCCATCGTACATATGTCCTGGTTTGTTGCTCTTGTACAGGATGCCGATGCTTCACACACGAATCCTTATGCTTGTGCAGGTTGTCACAATGCTAAAAGTGCCTTATGCCTATTTGGGCTGCTGACGCTTCACACGCCAATCCTTACGCCTGTGCAGGTTCCCAACAACTCACGCCAATCCTTACGCCTGTGCAGGCTCCCAACAACTCACACGCCAATACTTACGCTTGTGAAGGTTCCAGACAATTTAAACAATTCAATACATGACTAAGATTAATAGCGTGTGACCATAGGAAAGGCAATGTTTCACGAATCTGGAGTGGATTTCTCACATGCGGGAACCTCCTGCTTTTTTACAGTTAAGAATTGATAGGGCTCTAAACCATGGAAGAAGAAAATATAGGAGATGGTAACGGCGACTATTGGCGCATTTTTGGCAAAAGAGTGTCACACAAACAAATACTCACTCAAACTTTTGGTGGTACACTTATAAAATTTTTTCTCACGCAATAGGATATTTGAACCATTGAGGAAAATATAATTTCACATGAGCAAAGAATGTAATAGAAATGGAAAATAACAAACATTGGATACAAATACTTTATTTGAAAGAAAGTATTACAAATAATAAAGGAAGGAAATAATGAGATTTTTTTTAAATTTTTTCATTTTTCTAAGTATTTAAAGACTATCCCGGTGATATCCTCCTTTGGATAAGCCTCCAGTGCCTGGGCAAGGAGGGAGTTTAGTTCCTCCCTGAATTCCCAGTGCATTCACAAAAGGAATCATGTGGAGCAAGCGGCGATGCTCCAACAAGATTCGGTTGATCGATTTGTGGACAATGGCTCGAGGAATCATCAAAGTTGGTTGTAAGTCAGTGAATTCCTGGCAAGCGTCATCGTGGGAATGAGAGGGGCTTTGCACCGGGGTTCTTGGGGGCACTGGGGAGGGAACCGGGGGGAACAGAATGGGAAGGTGGGCAAGTTGGGGAAGAAGAAGGGGGGGATCCAACGGGCGTATTGTCGATGATAATGATGGAGTGGGGAGTGGTGGGACGAGCTGGAGATGGTCAGGGGAGGGGTGAGGAAAAGTTCAGTAGAGCTAAAAAAGTGAAATTGGGACTTACCAAAAGGTTCCTTCGTGGATTGCGTAGGAGCCACCTCAGGTTCTGGCTCACAAGTCGTATCATCCTCAGGTGATTGGGAGGATGGACTCGGGCCAGGAATATGTGGCTCTTTGGTTTGGGAGGGTTCTAACAAAGGAGTAAGAGTCAGTTAACTTGACTCAAAAGTGAAAGTGAAAATGAAATGAAACTTTGGCTGCTTACCGCGGAATAATTCCTCTGACCATTGGGTGCCACGGGGTTTGCTTGTGAGGCAAACTAGGAACAGGAGAGTCTTGTTGGGGGGGATTCGGGGGGTTTTGTTCTATGAGTAATGGAAAAAAGTCAGTATTATTGCGTGAAGATAAATGAGATAAGGAGGAGAAAGAAAACTTACTTTGGCTTTGACTCCCATTGGTGACAAGACATGGTGATGATTGGCCCAAGTTCAAATGTCTTCTCGCCATCGCCATCCTTCATCGGCCGGATAATCACTTCGCTCAGGTCTAGGAGTGAGGTGACCATCGGATGGTGGACAAATCAATGCTTGAGGGGACAGGGCTAATTGTCCGGAATCATTCCCGGTCTCCATTTGCGCTTGGATATGGTTTCATCATTGTTGACAACAAAGGAGTCCTTGCAAGGGCATCTTGGGCGAGAACTCCTCTGGCCTTGTGGTCGGAAGGGGCGGACAATGAAAAAACATTTCTTGTGTGCTTGTCGGCAAGCATCACAAGCGTCAGTCGTCATCAAGGAACAAATGCAGGGGATACCCCGCTTGGTGCATAAAGTGCACAACATTTAAAAACAAAACAATTGAGGTTAGTAACTGAATAGAAAGCAAAAAATCAAGAAAGAAAATGAAGACGTACAATGAACTAGATAAATTTAAAACGGAAACAAAAAAGAAACGCTCTAGTACGAAGTGTTTAAAAGTCTGGAAGGGGAGAAAAAAAAGTATTAAGTTTGGAACATGAGGATGACAAAAGTTTAAAATGGAGGTAATGCACGCAGTGGATAGAAGTGGGGTCTGAAAGGATAAGCAGGAAAAACAAACAGGCAAAAGGAAGGGGAGTGGGTTCAGTGGAGTGCGAAAGAAAAGAATGGAAAGGCAAGAAGACCAAGGGGAATACACACAAGAAGGACAACAGCAGGTGAGCTGGAACAAAGTGGAGTGGGTGAGAAAGAAAGTGAAGGTCTTGTTGTGTGAAGATGGTCTTTTATACCATGGTGAAGCTGAGACAATCTCAGCAGTTGCAGCACCCGCAAAAGTCTCAGCTTCAAGGCATGTGGGCAAAATTGAAGCTCAGTCGCAGCAAATGCTGCAACTGAGAAGGGAAATGCTGGCGTGAGACAGAAGAACAATGGGGTTCTGGCTGAGTATTGCTATTTATTGAATTGTCAAGCTCAGTCAAATCCCCTTTGTTCCCTTAAATAGCCACCTGATCACCCAGGAGGGTGGTCGTGAGGCCCTTGTTGAATGTGCATGGTGGGTGCATTTCCCAAATGCCCCATGCAGAAAAGAACATGGTGCATTTGGTCACAAGGGACCGCGGTGAGATTACCGGCCATATGGCCTGGTAATAGTATTTGAACAAAGGGGGGGGTGAGACAAGTGAATACAGCGTGAGCTTGCCTCAACCCATTGCTCAGGTTTGCTTTTGGGTCATAATTGAAATGCTCAGTGGCTGAACATTTTAATTGCACAGTAATTGAACTATTGATATAACAATATCAAATGCACCATCCTGAGCAATTGCTCGGTCGTTTTTTTATGCACACAATCTTAGCATTTGGCACAGCATCAGATGACATTTCAGCCAGGTGCAGCATTTCACACACTTTGGTGAAGTTCTCCAAACTGAGCCTTCTAATGAACTATTGCAAAAATAGTTCATTCCATGGCTTTACTGAGCACTTCCACATGGTGCTTTTGACCATGAAATGCTCAGCTTGCGTTTGCGAATTGGGTGAAACGCAATGCTGAGCATGTGGCACATGAGCTACGTATATGCAAACGATTGCAAGGTGGATACCCATTGGCTATATGCATGCAGGATGAAGTAGTATTACTCCTTCCTAATCTGTACAGCCAAAACTGTAGTACGCAGTACACCTTTGTAAATGTATGCTGCGGGGCAGAGCAAAAGCTGTTCAACAATGTAACATGCAATCACGTCAAGCCATCCAGTCATATATCTCAGCTGCATCCCTTTGATGCACCTTGTTGGACAGCTCTGCCTAACTACGGCACAGATGCGCATGTAATCCAAGTTAATGTAAGTGGGTTATGGTGGGATCACTGTTTATTTGGGTTATACACAAACAGTGGATTCCATCCGGTGCCATTGTTGGGGCAAACAATGACTGGCCCCGCTTGTTCATCGTGTGTGCTCATTGTCGGGAAGCCACACGCTTTCATACGCACCCCCCAACAGGTAATACGCAGGCAACTTTCACACGCCTGGAAGACATTTTACTGCCAGTCTTCCAACTGGCTATTTTCTTGGTCAGGTGGTCAGCTTGACTGCAGACGCTCACCTGAGGCCAATCAGCATGGATTTGCTTCAGCCTCATCCGCATTAGAATAATCCCAACCTATGATGCTGAGGCTGGTTATGTTTGCATGAGGATCTCCCACCACGGGTCATTTTCTGCACGCTCTCACGTGCCCTGCGCATGTTGTGGCCCTTGGCTTGCAGCCAAAACATCCCTTGGGCGGGTGGCCTCTTTCACTGGAGTTTTGTACACGTCTGAGGCAAAGACCCTGATGCCAATCTTGATGGATTTGTACCCTCCTCAAACGCAATAGGGGTGAATGTATATGTGGATCACGGTTCACGGCCCATGCCCCCTTTGATCATGCCACACATTCCTCCCTGGAAGCCCAGTACGCATCAGTCAGAAAAAAACTTCAGGAAAAACCAAGCTCATGTTTGGTGGCACGCCACCAAACATATCTCACCCACCCACACATAAACATCCCCACAGTGAGATTGCCCTTTGAAACCGCCAACATTGCCCCGGAGGTCCCTGTGAAACAATTAACCTGGGGAAGAGACGCTCATTGTTTGCTGTCACACCAGTGAACATGGCTGCATGCCTCTAATATGCCCCTCCACAATACATTGCTACAACCCACCCAAATTTGGATATTCTAATGTCAACCTTGTTCCACCAAAGGTTTCGTAACTTGCTGCAGATCCAGCAGTCATATTGGTGCACCCACATTTTGGCCACCTTGCCTTGATATATGCCCAGAATAGGATATGAAAATTATGAGCCCAAGAGGCCCACCTCCATCAAGAACATGCATGTAACCACAGGCCATCCCCCCTTGAGCCCATTGCTGCCTCTCATATAAGTTCCCCACCTGCGCTTATTTGTCTTCATTCCCTTTATCTAACCCTTCCCTATCATATAATTTCCAACTGTCCTCAAATAATTTAAAATAGCCATCATGTCAACCCCTTCACAACCACTTTGCATTGGGATGATTAATATTTGTATTCAAATAAATGGTGATATAACCTTAAATACTGATAATTCCCACTTAGCTTCTTGGAGTATCATATGGCACAATCAACACAACATATTTGTATATCTCCCCAATCACCAGTGTGCTATTGGCTCTCTCCCTGGAACCCTTTCCAAAACGCTGATATCATTCCTTGGGGCACCAAAAACGTTCATGCACTGTGGTCCTGGTGGGGAATGGATTGAAAATTGCCAATCCAATCCTACTCAAATATTATTTGTTGAGGGATTATTTATGACTGATGCAAATGATCCCTCCTCATCTCAGAAACCCAATCTAGCATTGATGTTCTTCACATGGTATCCAAACATTCTATTCATAATGGTAAGATTTTGAACCCAAGATTTCAAGCTTAAAATGCCCAAAGAATATGACTGTAATACTCATAGTCAATGTCAACTCCTTACTCCGACATTTCCTGCTTCAAACTCGACTCCAGCTTCATATCCTGCTGTTTCATCATTGATTTCCAAGCAAAAACGTATACAATTACCCAGTGGATCAGACCTCCCCATACCATTATTCAAACCCCCCTCCTCCCTCATCAAAAGACTGGACTAGCTTTTCACTGGAATCAAGAAATCCCCAATGGCCAATCAGCCCATAACCTTTGGGCCACCTCACCCCCAGGATCCACTTTTAATGCCAGGCATATCATTACAAACAAGGTTGTTAGCTCATTTGAATCCCTTTCGACCAATACCCCTCTTGAAGGACTGCTCGCGGATGATATGGGATTAGGTAAAACCATTCAGGCCATTGCTCTAATTGGTACCTCCAAGGAGCGGATGATTGCAAACTCCCATTGCTCCACGCCCACCATGATCATCTGCCCTCCTCACTTAATTACCAACTGGCAATCAGAAATATCCAAGCATGCTCAGGCTGGAGCGCTGCATGCCAAAATCTACCATGGTCCCACCCATCACTAATTATCCAAGGCCAACATCTTAAAAGATGATATCATCATCACTTCTTACAATACTATCACCCAAGAATTTAAGCAAGCCAATACCTCTACATCATTCATATTTCAAATCAATTGGCATTGTATAATTTTGGATGAAGCACAGTGAGTGGCTGAGCCTAAATGATTAGAATTACCTTTTATATCCAATAGCCCTTGCCCCATCTTATAGCTATATTCTCTCTCAGTACACTGCCACTCACCATGTCATTAATAGCCTCCTTTAATCCCGTCCAATATGTTTAACGGGCACACCTATTCACAACACCATTTATGACCTTTTGGGCATAATATCATTCATCACTCAACCCCAGAGCGCCAATCAAGATAACTGGTCACCATTCATCCTGAGTAGTCTTTCCAAAGGTAGAAATGATATTTTGCATTTGGCATTGTGGCATTTAAGTTTGCGCCGCACCAAAACCACACATCTCAAATCCCTCCCCACTATTAGCCATCATTATGAGCTGCTCCCACTCAACCCAACCATGCAGCAAGAATATTCCACATTATATGAAGAATTCCTATCATCCAAAAGCAAAGGACCAGGAGAATTTTTCAGAAATATTAATAAGCTGCGAATATGTTGTAACCATCACATCATGCTTAACACAATTGTGGAGGCGGATTCAGAAGACCCCAAGGGCAGGAGCACTCAGGATAACTCCCCAACAATCACACGAACTATTGTGGATGTGGAAACATGCATTATGAGTAGTAAAATTTCACACCTCCTACAAAGCTTAATGAAGAACAAACAAACAAGGTGTGGTCCAACCAAATCAGTGGTTTATACCCAATTGACCCAACTTCTAGATTTGTGCGTTAATTCTAATATGCATCCATTACCAATTGAATCCATCTGACTTTTTTATATTGTAGAATTGGTATTGCACTTGCCCATCACTCTATCCTTTCAGCACAAATTGATGGAACAATTAAAGCATGAGCACAGGAGAAGGCACTGGAGAATTTCTTCAATAATCCTGAATGTGAAGTACTGATTGCATCCATTGCCGCAGCTGGAACTGGCCTCAATATAACTTGTGCTAATATGATCTATTTAATGGTGAGGGGACCCCCAAAGTCCTACCCTGATTTGCGGCCCCTGACATCCACATTTCCAGGAGCCCAAGTGGAACCCAGCCATTGAGGCTCAGGCTGTTGATTGACTCCATCATATTGGCCAACAGCAACCTGTAAAGGTCATCCACTATATCACTCCTCATTCAGTTGAGGTAAACATGCGGAAGGTACCTTTCAAGCTCATCTTTGACCCTGATTGTATTGCTATCCTAAAATCCTTCCTTATGGAAATGCCATTTTCCAAACACCAATAGGTCCAAGAAAAGAAAAAATCATTAACTGCGTGAGCCTTACTGATATTATATAATTTGCATTTGACCAAGTTGATCACACCTGCGCACCCTGGCACAGGTCCACAAATATGAACACCATGAGCTGGATCGAACTCCTTCAATATTTCCCCAATGAAAATGAGCAATAGAGTATTATTTCTAAGGGAGACGGTGATACAGTCCAACTCCTATTGTCTATATTCTGACATATTTAGCAAGTTGTTGCATCTTTAAGAAATCATAATCAGATTGTATTAAAACTGCACAAATAACTCACAAAATGTTAATTTGTAACGGTGCTATACATTTATATTACTAGGTTATTGCAGAGCATCACCATTGGGCCTAATAACTGGCATGTCAAGTATTTTGAGGGTGCTAGTCTGCATCTTACTACAGCTTTTGAGCCAATCTTGATCAAACACCTGAAATGATAAGCCTTCCAGAATATCACCATCATCTGTCAATTGTAATTCTGGCAATCTATCAATAGTTTTTTTACCCTTTTTTCAATGCAATTACAAAACTCTATGTCTAAATCCATTTTTAATACCAATTCATTAAATAACTGGGAGCGCCAGCGTAATCCCACTTTGCGGTAAACTTGATGGCCATTTTCCAGTACCTCCTCAGTATCTGAGTATACTCAAGGGTCATTGAATTGTGATGCTAGAATGGGAAATTTAGCCGTATCACACCATTCACAACGGCACTCACAGGTCTGCACATAATCAAGTAGATCATAATCAGTCTTTGCTCACAATGAAGAAGAGATACATTAACTAACCCTTTGACAAATCTTTGCGAGCTTTTGATTCTCCTTCTTTTTAACCAAATACTCCGCATCCTTTTGAATAGACTTCCATTTTCTTTTCAAATAAGTGAAATATTGCTCCATTAAAGCCGCCACGACCCCATAGTTATTCTGATCCTTGTTCCAACAGTAATGATGATACTTGGTGCTGACCAGTGCAAGACGGAATTTATGGTAAAACACCATAGACATCAGCTCATTGAACAGGTGTTGCCATGAGCTCTCCCAGTCCCAAGTGAATTGCTTTAGTCCTAGCTTGTAGAGCTCATTTTCGCAGTAGCTTTGGAAACCCTGAGACTGAACTTGTGTTTATGGCTCATTGAAAACATCCTTGGGGACATATCCGAGATGACCAGCCACTTGAATTGCAATTTCACGCTCTTCTGTGCTTGGTGGTGCTGGTAGTGAGGAAAAATCCTTATCCCTAACTTTGAGTAGGAACAGGCAATGGGCATGTACTGCTGATCTCATTCCACGGACATTATCTGGAAGTTCTGCTTTCAGCCATTTTTGTTGCTCCTTCTGGCTTGCATGTTTTGCCAAATTGTGAGCTTTATGAGCCTGGTTCCTTTGCTGTCTGACCTCGGATTGCTCAAGCATACTCTGGGCAAGGGGAATTTGAGGATGGGTGAGCTCACTATTTGACTGAGTGCCATGCTCATGCGCCGTTAAATTATCCCCCTTGGTTCATCATTTGTTTCCATTTGAGTCAAAGACATGTTCTAATCCTCATCAGCCACCATTTTTTCTCTTGATGAACTGGCATGAGCTGTTCTTGGTTTGGAGGCATATGGATGATGACATCCAGTGAATTTCTCTTTATGGACCAGAGGTGAAGATGCATTAAGTTCATCACCTGCCATGAACATCATCAGTTAACACATCAAAAAATTAATAAAGACTGGTCATACTCACAATCTTCAATTGGCTCCTGAGATTGGACTGACTTGCCTTTAGGTGCCATATATAACCCATGTAAAAAATATAAAATTGTGAAAAAGGTTATACTCCAAAATTAAAATGACTTACTTTGATGAAGCGTCAATCCTGGATTTCCCTCCAACAGACCACTCCAAGTTACATTCTCCAATGGTCTTTTTTGTTGCCCCCCATCCACGCGCCTTTCATTGCCCACATGAACCTGAGATCCTGATGGAATATTGAGGGTTGGCTGTCTACTTTGGCCAAAGGGATCCTGGGTTGCGACTGGATTCCGACCGGGATTAAGGAGGAACTCACGTGGAAATTTTGATTGGGGATTAGCGTTTGATGAGATTTGAGGTGTGCCTTCTGGCCCCTGAGACACATGCGTTTGTGTATTAGTGGGATTTGGGGGAATTGGAGTGATGGAAATATTTGGGATTGACCAAGTGCTTGAAGTTGGAGCCTTTGTATTTCCCACATCAATGCTAAGACCTGATACATTCATTGAGGATGCGATAGGTGTTGTGAGAGGAATGTTGGGACTCAATGGTGACTGTGTTTGAGCATATTCTATGCTAGATTCACTATCTGGGTCATGAACAGAACCTGAACGGGATTTATGTGACTTGGAAGATGACATAAGGGCCAAAAAAGTACAGTAATATTTTTAACTAGATAAAACACCTCAGTATTATGATAAAATAGAGTGATATGAGATGAAATCTTTTCAAATTTATAATAGAGATATTCTATGAATATTTCTAAAAAGAGTCTTATTGGAAGTCCAAAAAGCCTTGACTTAGGAGAATCCTCCCTGCCTCCTTTTGAGCTCCTCCACTTTTGTTGGAAACCACCCTGCACGGCCTACCACCAAATAATGTAATATTCCCTTGATCTCAAAGGGGACCCATCATCCATAAGTAATCATATTTGGTAACATTTCCCCCTCCCCATTGTCACATTTTGTGAATTATCCAAACTGCCAATGTATGCATTGAAATTCCACAGCATTGTACATCTGTAAAGGGGTATATTCACAAAGGATTTACCCACAAAAGAGACATCAACTTTTTAAGAAAGGCAAGACAATCCAAATCAAATTCCAACCGATTAAACGCCTGCTGCACTCAAACCAAATACCAAGACTTTAGCTGCACTCCAATCCCTTATGTAATAGAGTTATATCGTTATGTCTGTAATAAGGCTTAAGCCATGTACAATGGTGTGCCAGCATACGGGGTTTGAATGTCAATCCCCTCAATTCAATGTTGACACATCCCTATTGGAACGCCCCTCAAGGGTCAAATCCGCAGTATCACCATGTGTAAATAAAATAGAATATGTATGAGCATTGAGCAGCATGGAATTTTACCCAATTAAAATCCTAACCAATTTTGCCATCCAGATGAGACATGTTACACTTTATCAGCTGCAGCTCACGCACTATTACAAATGGGATAAAATTACCAGATGGCTCAAATCATCTCCCCCTTCATACATAATCACTCAATTTTTTTTTCCAATTAATAACACTCCTAAACACTTTCACATCAGCCATAGATATTTATACACAAACCAACCATACTCCCAATTCCCGCAACAATGACAACCCGCCGCTATTCCTCAATGTGTATATGCATGTGTCAACACTGCTCAACTCAAACACACTCTTCCCCTGAGGGTGATAGGCATGGAGTTGCCTTCACACCTTTCCAATATAAACAGCACATTAAAAATCTCAAATCAACCATTGCACCCAAATCTCTTCCAAACATCCCTACTTCTGCATCAGCATCTGAGTGCCCACAACCTCTATTGGATCAAATATTCCCAGCTGATTATTCACCATTGACCCAAAGCACCTTCTCCACAGCACTGGGTCTCAATTGAACTGCACAGAAACCATACAGCAGCAGTCAAACCCTTCCCCCACAAGACCTTGGAATGATAATATCTGCCATTCTATCATTAAGGTATAATATACCCCGCAGGGCTTCACGCATTCTCCACCCCACCCTAAACCTGCTGATCAAGTCCAGCATCTCAAGCTCCGGTGGTCCCCCCATTCCTGCATTCCATATACCTCAAGATCTGAGTACCATATTTGAACATCTCCAATTGGAGCCAGTGATTCAAAACTATATATGTTGTCCTCAATGTTTCTCTCTTAATGGCATTACTGAATCAGTCACAACTGACCAACCCCACTGTCAACGCCATAATGACCCAAATGATCATGATCCCCCTTGCACACAATCATTAGGCAAATTAATCTATTCATTTGAAGCCCACACCCAAAACACCACCAACATGAAGCAAAAATTTATACCAACAAAACATTTCATTTATCAACCATTCAAAAATTGGCTTGCCAGATTTCTCCAGCGGGCTGGAATTATGGAAATTCTGCATCAACATCAACAATCCCAAACAAAATATGTACGTCAATTAATAAGATCAATATATTCACATTGATTAAGCACCTGAACTGAATAAGACTAACTTCTTGCAACTCTGAATAGATGATATAGATAAAACCTTACTTCAACATATCTGTCAATGTTCCAAACTTTCCGTTCTCCTGAAATCCCCATCCGTGCCATGTGAAATAAAACATCTTTTTGAATCACAGCCACCTGCCCTGTTCAATCACCATAAATATAACAAACCATCCTGCCATGACCAACAAAATTATGATTACCTGGTTGAGTACTTACAGAATTTTCATGCAACAAGGGAAATAGTTGATTGGATCAGCTTAGACAATACCGTGCAATCCACAAGTCCTCCCACTTCAAGGATTGTGTCACCTTGGTATTTTCCAGTTTCAAACATTAATATTGGGAACAATATATTTTCAACTGAATCCAAAAATTTCAGCAACAGTGTGATATGTTTTATGAGGGGCAACTAACAACGATTTGGTATTATTAATAGCATTTTTAAAGTCTCTGAGCCATCTAGCATACTGAACAATAACTTTCTGATCTTAAAAACTTTGAAGATTGGTATGAATTTCTTACCAGATTGGCCACATCTGAATATTTATAAAGCTGTTGGTTTTGATGATGGACACTTGAGTATATCTGAAGAAGAAATAGAAGGTAACTGTGGATTGAATGATAACAAAGTTCTGTAATGTGGACTGCTTGTAATGATAAAGCCGTTATTTCATGATATTTAGTCTACAAAAATGCAAAGCTCTCACATTCATTAGCGATTTTGCTTGTGAAATAACTGCCTCAAAATTTAGTGACAGAGACATGCAATTGTGACAGGCAAAGCCCATTATTTCACATTGCCACAAAGAACTTACTATTTTGACATTGGGTACAGTGGGAATAAGCCAAGTTCAATGATCAAATGACCCACACACTCACCTTTCACGGCATCCAAAATTTCTAACTGCGCCATCATCATGTTGGAAGGGGAGGCCCTTGCGCACCCGCACATGCTAATGCACACGCAAAGGCACCCGCGGTATTGTGCGGCGGGCTCTACCAGTGTCATCTGCAAAACGACAATCCCGCTCAGGCAGAGTGCTTTCATGGATGACCTAGTGAAGTCAAACACCCTGCCTACATCAAGACTGGCTGAAGGACCTCTTTGATGTGTGTTTGTGCAAACAGGCAGGTCTTGTGTAATTTTTACCAACCATAGGACGGTTGCAGGATGATCAGGTTGTGAGGAATCTGAGTTGAAGGCACAGGGGAACCATGTTGGTGGATGTCACAGGATTTGGCGTAAGACAAGAGTGGGACGTGTGCTCGACGTTTGCTTGACGTGAGCTCGACTTTTATCCTGCTTGACATGAAGTCAATCGCCGACAATTGACACGGGATTTGCCCTGGTGAAGGCCTCATAACAGCAAAAAAGGTGGACACCCATTTCCACTCAGAGGAATAGAAAACCACAAAACTGTGCTTCAATACAAGTTAAAACAACCTTAACAACTTGTTCACCCCATTTTAGGATAAAAAGGGGCCTTTTCACAGCCAGAAAAGGTTTCCTCATCCTGCTCCTGAATTCCTATGTAGTAAAACAGTCAGAAACAGTTATACTCTTGCAAAATAAACAGGTTATACTTTAAGCTTAAGTATTGTAGCTCTTATTATAGTAGCCCAACTGGTAAGACTGCACCCTGGGCTTTCAGCAGTGTTCAACACCACTATATTATTATAGTAAATCCCTTAATATTCTATTTTAAACCATATATTATCATCATCAAAAACCTTTTATATTATTTTCACCATGTCACAGTCATATTTAAAGTTTGTAAATACAATTATACATCTTTATCATAGACTCAGCCTGACAAAAATGCTGTCTGCCAGACCTCAAAAAAGGAAACTCTTGCTGAAAAGGCTATTAAACCAGTTGAAAGACTGGTTAATACTGGAAATTTGTAGATCACATTCCACCATGTGACAGTACCCCCAGGCTTAGAGCACTGTGTCCTGAAGTGCATGTAGCTTATGGCATTACCCATGTCCTCCTCATGGAGCTACATTAGTCACAAGAGGAGCGTACAAGCAACCTCCAAGGGGAAGAACCCTTTTAAGTCAATGGAGCTGAAAACCCAGCAATTTCTGGTTGTTTGATTGAGACCTCCCTTGTCTTCAACTGAAATCAAACCCATGATCTTGGTAACCATTTTATTGTCACAACGCTGTCTGCCGGACCTCAACAAAGGGAGCTCTTGCCAAAAATGCTATCAAACCAGTTGAAATACCCATTAATACTGGCATTAATACTGGCAAGATGTAGATCACATTCCACAATGTGACAGATTCCCTGTGAAAAACTGAATCTTCAAAAACTCACAGAAAATACAATATGTGATGAAATCTCCAATAAGATTGATAAATCTGAGGAATCAATGATTTTTTTAAAATAGAAAAAGACTTAAAGTTGTTACTCCTTTATTTCTTAACAATAAATGGGTTGGTACTCACGTAAAATGACTAAATCAACTGATTATGATAATCCTATGTGACAACAAGTAATGTGACCAATAATCCAAAGAGGATGAATGGTTTCTCACTCACTGGTTTGTCAGTTTGCTTCATGGCACACCTATGTGAGCTTTTCTTGACTTACAAATGGCCCCCTCTTGCTGTTTTTTCCAAATAATCTTATTATTCAATCATATCTTTAGTACCAACAAGTAGATATTAGTTAAAGCCTTTTCTTAGATGTTTTAGATATTTCCAAATCAAATAGAAACAAGCAAAATCATATAGATATACTATCTTCAATAGTAAATATCCCTTATGTTTTTTTATTATTGTTATAAAGCAATTTTGATCTTTTAAATACACAACTAATCCATCAAATTACTCTACCAATTCCTTTTGAGGTATTATTGAAGTATTAGTGAGTTTTTTCAGTTAATTCTTGAAGTTTTCCTCTAGTAATGGTTTTCTTTCACAATCATATTTATAATTATTGTTGCAAAAGATACTTATACACTAAAATGATTTTATATCATTTTAATAAGAAGTTTTATTATTAATACTTCTTGTAATTTATTCTAGTAGAGAATTACTACTTACTGCCATGAGAACTAGTAGTGTATAGCAAGTAAAAGAAATAATTAAGTAATTAATTATTTCATTGTGGTTATAATAAGCTTATTTATTATATTTTATAAGGACATTAATAGTACTCTTGATTAATAAGTATCAATATTATTATCAAGAGTCTAATAGACAAACCTTACAAGAATACCTCCAAAGTTGCATACCAGGAGTGAAACCTTACCTTCATGAAGTCTTATCCCCATAAAGAACCATAATAGATCAAGATCTGGAGCAATTGGGTCTTGACTTGTCAGGATACAAAGAATAGAAATTTTTGACAAGTTCAGTACAGTTTTTAAGGTTTCTGGTGAGTTACCAAGTGGATCTTTCTGGGTATTTACTGAAATCTTTCCATTCCACCAAATACCATGATTTAATTCTTTTAAATTGGGCCTCCAGTATTTGAGAGACTTCTGATTCCAATTCTTCACCAATTATGATTGGAGGAAGAGTCCCTTGATGCCTATTTGGGATTTTTAATGTCTTTACTTGTTCAAGGAGGGAAAAATGGAATACTGGGTAGATAAACCTCCATTGAGATGAGGGCTTGAGCTGCTAGGAATGAGTAATGACTTTTTTTAACGTTTGAAAAGGACCCAACTATCTTTCTGACAGTTTTTTGTTGGGTTTGTTTGATTTGATGTTCTTGGGGGAAGGCTATACCATGTCACAAGCATTGGAAGCAGGTGAACCTTCTCTAATTTTATCTGCATACCTCTTAAGCTTGTTAATGGAAGCTTCAAGTTCTTTCTTGAAATATCTCTGTAATTGCTGAATTTCTGTGGTAACTTTGTAGAAGAAGTGTTTTAAGTAATGTGAACTGAGTCAAAATGAGGATCTCTTCCATAAAGGGTGAAAAAACTGATTGTTTTGTTAAAGAGTGGTCAGAGTTATTGTAAAAAAACAGCTAGAGGGAACCAGGTGTGAAAGTAATCTTGATGATAGCTATCATTGCATGAAAGATACTGTTCCAATATGCGGTTTACCTTTTCTTTCTGCACATCAGTTTCAGGGTGATAAGAAGGGGACAGACCTCGTGAAATTTGGAGATAGTGGAAAAGTTTGGTCTGAAAAGAGGAAGAAAAAAGAGAACATCTATCAATGACAATTTTCTTTGGAAGGCCATGATTTTATAAAAAGTTATTAATGAATAAATGGGATAAATAAAGTGTAATAATTGAAGAAATTTTTGGAACAAATATTGCCAATTTTAAACACCAGTCCACTATGATCGGAATTCAAGAAAAGGAATTGGAAAGTGGAAAGTGGGTGATGAATTGCATCAAAAGGCAAATCCAATGACCATTTGGAATTGGAACAGTATTGAGTAATCCAAACTTCTTGTGATGAATATTCTTATTTTGTGAACACTCATGACAGGATGACACATAATACTTAATAAATTGAGTAATTCCAGAACAGTGAAAATACTTCTTGACTTTTTTGAGAGTCTTCTTTTAGCCAGGGTGACCAGCTAGAGCAGATTCATGGAAATTGCTCAGTATATTGATTTGAATTGTGGAGTTATTTGGAACCACCACCTGATCTTTGAAAGGAAGAGTTTGGGAAGTGGAATCAAGAGGATAATCTTGCACAGATTTAAATTTACCCAAACACTGAAGAATAATTCCATACTTTTAGTCTTGCCAGAGTTCCTTCAGAATTGAATCAATAAATTCTGAAATGACTCCACATTGACTGAAAAAGACTTGGAGGGTTGAACTTCATCTTTTTTTGATTAATTGTTGGAAATCAACTGGATTATTTCTTATGAAATCCTCATTCTCTGGGTAAACATTGTGCCAACGTGACAAAGCTCCATGAAGAATTTCCAAGAAACTGGGGTGGTAGGTGATGGAGTCATGAAATTTAGCCTATCAGGCCTGGTCACAAGTGAGAATATTTGAAGACATGAAGTATTGAAGCAAGGAGTTATTGTTAAGAGATAGAAAGACAAAAATACCTCAAGCTCTTGAGATCTCAGACTATTCCAAGGAGTTCCTTTTCATCAATTTCATAACTGAGTTCTTCTAAAATATGTTTGTGGCTATCTAATGCAAAAGGATTATTTCTTGAGTAAGAGATCTTGCTCAGAACACCACCTGCAAAACAAAATATGATGCATAAGTCTCCACAATGGTCAGTAGATATGGAGTCAAGCTAAGAGGATTGGAGTTGTGGTAAGATCCTCTTTGAGTTGATGAAACTGCCTTGAATGTTCCTCATTGAGGGGGAAAATGTAATCCTTCTTAAGGAACTTGGTGAGTGAACTCATTGTCTTTGAATTGAAGTGATGGTAGAAGTTGAAAACAAATAAATGATTGAAGATCTTTGAGACTACTGGGAGACACCCAATTGGGGAATTTTTATTGGTTGATCCTGAAAGCTTCAGAAGAAAGAATACAGCCTGTATATTCAGAACTTGAAGCATAAAAGAGGCACTTCAAAGCCTTTAAAAAGGGGTTATTGGCTCTGAGTCCAGAAATAACAGTGGACACATGAGTGACATGTTCTTCCTCAGACTTGACAAAGACCATAATGTCACCCTGTGACTCAAAACCATAGCACAAGCACAAGAGCCAAAATACAATAAACCAATGGTAGAACAAAACACCACCAAAAAACCTCATAAATGGTGTCAAAATAAAGAGGAAATACACCTCTTTCCAAATATATAAACCTCATAACCATAAGACAAGGAACAACAAAGTTATTCCTTCTCAAAGCAAGAGCTGAGCATAAGCCTTAAATTTCACCTCCCATCTAAAGCCTAGAGAAAGAGAAAGAACCTCATCAAGTGAGTGTTTAAATTGAAGCTCTCAGTTAGGGTTATTGAATGGTACTAGGAAAATCAAGCTAGAAGCAAACCTTCAGGAGCTAAGGCCAAAACAAAGCAAAATGAAGGTTAAGATCATATTCACCTCTCATATAACTTCTACAGGTTTAGTGTGAGATACCCAAAGTTGGGTAATTTTGGAAATACAACAATCAGGGATATCTTATGGTGCCATCCATTTCCTAATAACACATCAAGAACAGAGGTTATGGAGGAAACAAACTCCATAGAGGATTTTGAGAAAAATACATATCTGAACAATAGAAATTGAAAGTGGCATAGCTTTGCAAAATATACTTTTACCCATAGAAAATGGGAAATCATTATGTAGACCCCATTCAGGGCTACACAATGAGCTAAATTTGAGCTAATTATATTGAGAACTGACAAAGGTATGGAAGGTTTAACATTAAAATCCCACATTTTGTCCAATACACCTTTACTGTGGGATACTCTCCAATATCCTTTAATATGAGGTGTAAATCCTATTAAAGAGCCTGTTTATCCTTCAATACCTCATATTTTGGGCAGTATGAGGTCCCCATACAGGTTCTGTACAGAATTATACATATTATACATGTCAGAAGAAGGCTGTGGAGTCCCCAAATGAAAATGTTCACCCTGTATTGGTGATAACTTCTCAGATTTGGTTTTGGCTAATAAAGGGTAGAACAGGTATTTGATAGCCACAAGCCTCTTGCAAAAGGAAAAAAAACATCAATTCCTCTGCATGGAGAGAACTAATGGTCCTTCTACCCCATTTTAGGATAAAAATGGACCTTTCTCTGCCCAAAAGTGGAATCCCCATTCTGATCTCAAATTCCTAGGTATTACAGCTCTTTACCAACAGTCATACCCTTTTAAAGTAATCAGGTATAACCCAAAATATTAGCTATTGTAGTCTTTTATTATAATAAATCAATTGATAAAGCTGAAACCAGGGCTTTCAATAGAGCTCATACCTACTATTCTTGAATAGTAAAGCCCTTAAAATTTTGATTAAACTAGTTTTTACTGTTATTATCCATTTCAAAGTGAGAGTTAAAATTGTAAATACCTTTGTTCTAGCTTTATCATAGACTCTTCTTGACAGTTTGGGAGCCTGGCCATGTTTTTAGCCTCATTTTTTGACTTTTTCAAGGAAAAAGTGAATAATTTCTCTTATTTTTTTATTAAAAATTACCTTATTCTTATTATTACACAGAAAAATAAGCTTAATGAAAAATAATGATAGATAAAATATCATATATCATTTTTTTCAGTGGTATACAATCACATACAATTGTTTTGACATGGTTAGCTCTAATTTAACTACCACAGTCCTATTTGGGTGTGTTTTTTCATATAAAAACATAAAACAACTGTATTGTTATTTATTCTAAATAATACTTCTGTACTGTAAATAACAGTTCCACAGGCATGGTTGTACATATTGATAAGCTCAATTTTCCATTACAGAACCACTTGTAAGATTATTCTTGTTAATTAAAAGATAATCTATGAGATATTTATAATACTACAGTAAAACATACATCCACAAAACATTACTTTTGAAGTGTACTTGATAATTTCAATTACATATCAAAAATCAGGGGTACAATATACATAAATGTTTTACCAGAGGCCATTCTTAGATTTTCAAACAGAATATTAAGAAGTCTTAACTCACATAATTCCTCATTCTCTATTTCATTGGAAGAAGACCTCATACCACTAGAAATTCAGTCACAGGGTGATACACCAGTGGCACCCTCAGACCCAGACATGCCAAAGGGAAAAGGAAAGAGGCACAGTGAAAGCCTTATTTCCAACAAAACGTGGACACTCATTGCCACTCAGAGGACTAGGAAACCACAAAGTTCTGCATCCATAGAATATTAAAAAACCTTGATACCTTGTATAGGGAAGAATTCTATAGTTAACTCAATTGTAACCTCTAAAGGCAAATTTCCTAAAGCAGCTGGAAGGAAATTTGTACAAGGCACCGTCAAAGGTAAATATGTCCCCTGTAAGCCTCAGGAACCAGCCATAGGACAGACAAGGACTATTAAGAGCCAGAATATCAGGAGATGGACACCATGGTGGATGGCAGAACACTCAAAGGAATAGTGCCTGAAATGCCATTCACCTTCCATTTCAAAAGGAACTGCAAAAAAGAGGACTGGAAGGATATGAAACAAGCTCTTTAGCTCCAAAAACTACTCACAGACATATTTAAATGGAGCATGAGAAACAAGATTTTCAACCTAGCTTCACACTGGGAAGACCTTGTGGAAAGCTCCCCAAAAATATTTCTCAAAGATATACCCTTCAAAGAGATTTTGGTAATCACCAAAGGTTGGAATACCAACACAAAGTTAAAACTCATGGAGGAAAGAAAAGCCAGGATAAGGGAGAATCAAGCCATTGAAGAACAATTGAGCCAGAAAGAGCATAATCCCGCTCCTTGAAGATCACAAGGAGTGAGTCAACCAGACTCCCCAGTGGCTTCAAACCACTCAAGCATCAACAGATCAGTGGCAAACAGTCATCATTATTCACATTCCCAGGTAGCTTCCAGAAGAAAACAATAATCAAAGGGAAATAACAAGACTACTTTCAGCCAAAGGCAGAAAGAGTCAGACCCAATTATCCAGAAGCTGTTGGACTTAGTGATAAAAGTACACAAGAGCCGGAAATAATTGTAAATACACCTGATAGAATCAGTCAACCCACAATTAGAAATGATATTCCACCTCAGAATGAACACAATGTTTTTACAACTTATAGTAACATTAACAGAAATTTACTGTGGTTAAAATGTCCGAGTTTTCCAAAAAACTCGAAAATAGTGAAAAAAGCTTCATCAAAAAAAGTTAATGTTAGCAGAGTTAATAAACTTACAAAAAAAACTGTTCATACTCTTCTAGAGGACATTACTAAACTAAGTAAAGCCTCTGAATAAACCAGAGAGACTAAAAATAGTCTCAGGGGAGAAATACCACTGCAAGAGGGACAGGAAGTGCCCCAATCAATAGATAAAAAAATTTATTAATTCCTGCCAAACCATAAAACCCCAAACATAGGGACATGTATTTGGCAATGCTCCACACCTCCAAGAAGACATAAAACCAGATTCCCTGATGGAGAGTAAGTACAAATCCCCATGACAATAACATGATGGAGACTATGAATTATTAAGAGAAAGAACCCTTGAAAAATTTCCAGAAGCCAAAAGTTGGCCAAAATTATCTGTTGTAGGATAATATGATTATATTGAGCTCATTGATCATATTGATGGACTTTTCATTGATGTACCAACCATACCAGACTAATGGATAGCAGTTAGACTAAGCACATAATTCAAAGGATATGCTAGTGGATGGTGCACAGACATGAAAGAAATCCATGGTGGAAGAGTCAAATGATACAGAAGTACAGAAATGGTACTTTGATATGGGAAACGACCATCTCATTTGAAAGTGAAAATACTCATTGGAAAAAGATCCTCATGAATTGTGTCTTTAAAAGTCTAAAGGACCTAAATCCATTGATCCCTATATGAAATTTCAAACAAGGAATCAACAAATCCTGACACAATTTCCAGGAGAAATAGATCATTCAATAAAATGCAGGTCCAACCAGAAATGAACCTTAGATAGCATTTCCAAAACCTTGCAAGATGTAAGGAAAAGGAAAAATATAGGGAAATATTCCCCATATAGAAGTAACAGACTCAGAGAGAAACAGCCTTTCAGGCTTGAAAATGAATACAAACCCAGAGAAAAAGAACTCTTGTCACAATTGTGGATCCACATACCACTATTATAACAGCTTTCAAAAGGCAAAGAAAAAAATATATTTCATTGAACAAAGCCCAGAGGAAGAAATCCAAGGAGAAGATTCTGAATCTGACTCTATGAGTGATGCCATCAGAGAAAACTCTGATGATGGCCAAGACCCAATAGAAGAATTCCTGGTTGAGTACCAAGAGGAAACCCAGTTGGAAGAAGGATTACCACAAGAAACTGTTAGTTAAAAATTGTGAAAACATACACAGGATTCAAAAATATTTCCAGTCACACCAACTAAATGAATGACATATATCCATGGAAAATGTTTATCTATGTGTTTAAAACTTTTTAAATGAAACTTGCATAAGGAATTTAAAGAAAATACTGTCCCAATAAATAAATTTGACCTTTTTTTACAAGTCATTAGAGAAACAGCATTTCCTCTTGTTTGAAAACTTATACAAGGGAAAGGTTTAAATTCTTTATTGGAAAAAAAGTCTGTTCCACACAAGGAACCATTTCATGAAGTTTTGAGGTGACATTCATTTCGGACCACTTCAACATTATGAAGTGATTAACATGTTGGAAAGCATAAATGGAACTTACATGGATATGTAAGATTTAAATGTTTATAAATTTTTTGAAGGTTGTGAGAAATTGTTCCTGAAACTGATTCATTTGAATAGTTTTGACCTGAAACCAGCTGAGCTATACGACCAATCATGTCCCTCACGTTTTTAAAATTCAACTTTCTAAGCCCACATTAAATGTAAATACACTTCATAAGATATTAAATAAATTCTCAAAGAAGAAAAAAAAATAAAATCAAAACAATCAACATTAAATTTAATTTTACTTATAAAAAATCTCCAAGCTTATCCTTTGGTTTTGGTTATACATATTTATGTGCACATCATTCTGTTTGGTTTTGTGAATGAAAGATGAGGGAACATTTTTGAAACATTATCTTTTCAATATTCAGAAGAAATCTGAGCCCAATGACAGGTTTGAGTACTTTGATGTAAAATCAATCCTTGACAAGAATTACTATTGCAATACATAGATATGTGGTTTCTAAATTTTAAGTAGGTGAAAAAATACATTATGGTAGATATATTTGTTGGTTAAAGCAGAAATTGCTATTTAAAAAAGCACAATGCATGCACATTAATCAGGGTTATTACAAAACTATAAGGTAATACGGTAAATGTGCATTACTTCCAAGCTCAGGCCATGTCGGTGGGATGTGGTATTACTTATGTGAGGAATTTTGCACTGGTGCAATTACAAATGTCTTTTATTCCTTTTCCAACAGAGGGTACCCAGGGGGGTACTTCTGCCTTTCAAACCCTAGAAGAAGTGTTATGGAGTGAATATGGAATGGCATACCAAACTGGGACATTTGATGTTGGTGAGTCCTGGGTGAGTTGGCAATGAATCTGTTTGGTAATGAGGAGTGGGATACCTCTGGGATTGAGTAAATTATTTCACTCCTTTTAAGTTTGAAATTATCTGTGGGTTCTTTCTGGTGCAATCCTCATTCTATAGCTTTCAAAGTGGCTTGGTTTCTCCTGATCCTGGCTGTTCTTTCCTCCATTATGTCTTATTGTTTCTTGTGGCTTCATAATTTAGTTTATGCAATCAGTTCATTCCATGATAACCCTTTGAGACATATTTTCTGTATTTTTAGTCTAATTTCCTTTTAGTAAGCTTTCAGGCTGAAAAACCGCTTGTCCATGCTCCATTGGAATATTTCTTTTAGGGGTTCATGGATCCGAAGTATTAGATACATTCTGGTCCATTCCTCTGACTTTAGGTCTCTGTCAAACCGGAAGGTTCAAGTTAGGTTTAGCACTACTCCTCTGGGGCTTTTTTCAGCAACTCTTGTGTCCAAGCCTTTGGATTCTGGATCTTTACTCTGGTTCCTTCAGACTCTGAGCTGTTTGACCTTTACAGCGGAATTTTTTCAGTTGATAATTGATGAAATGTTTTTCCTCAAAGTTATTCTATGTTTGAGAAATATTTGTACAAATTTGTGTTCTACCGCTTATGAGAAAATTCCTTTAAGATTTTGAATTGTATTGATACTGCAAATTCTACCAGGAATTATAACTAAATTTAGCTTGCCCATTTTTACTTCTCCTTCTCTTGTGTTGCTTTTCCCTTTGAGTAACAATGGATTTACACCTAAATTTATTTTTTAGGGTCTCGCTGTAATTCTTGTATATACCTTTTCCTTTTAGTTGGTCTATTGATTATGTCTCTTTAAAGGGGGTTTCTTTCTGATCAAATTTCTCCTGGGATAAATTTTTCTTCCCCATGAAGTGGAATCTATCTGAAACATTTAGTACTACCATTATTTAGGGACCAATGAAAAAAATGCCTTTGAAAAAGATTATTTTATCAACAAGTAAATCAATAGATTATTATAAAAAGCTTTTATTATGAACAATTTTATTTCAAAGTATATATGCATGAATTATGAAAAGATTTATTTTAAGCTCTCAATTAAACTTGGAGAAAATTCAAATTCATATTCTTATTAATTTGATAGTGATGGAATTAAATAAACTTTTATAGGGATATTTTCACCATGAAGAAAAATAAAAAATATTTCTTTTTTCATCAATACAAAGACCAATTTATTCTGAGATATTTTTACTTGAAAGTTTAATTTTCTTATCAATTTACTGAAAAGTAATGAAAATCTTTTTATTATTGAAAAAACAAAAATTCTTTCATTTTACCAAGATCATGTGAAAATAAATTTTGAATTCAAAGTAGCTTATATCATCAATTTGAATCTGATTTTCTAGGTTAAAAACATTCAAATGAATTTTCTTCAATAGAGATGTTATTATTATTATTAAAGTGAATCCAAAAAAAATATTCCCTCAAAAATAATGTCAAAATTTATCTTAAAGCTAATATCCCTTTTGTTTAATAAATTGATATTATTTTTTTAAATTCAATGAAAAAATTGAATAAATTTGATTATAATTTGAACATTATTGAAGAATTCAAAATAACAATCAATTTCAAATTGCCACAATTAAATAAGAATAAAAAATCCTCTTCAACAGGAGCACCTATCCTTTTTGTTAAGAAAAAGGATGGTGGCCTTCATTTGTGTGTTGAATACTGCAAACTTAATGCTGTCACTAGGAAGAACAGGTATCCTGTTCCTCCATTGAATAAGCTCCTTACTGTCTCTAATGGTTCTACTATATTCTCCAAGATAGATTTGCCTTGTGCTTAAAATCTCTTGAGAATCAAAGATGGGGAGGAGCACTTAAATGCCTTCAGAATTAAATATGGTTGTTATGATTTTTTGGTTATTACATTTGGCTTGACCAATACTCCTGCTTCATTCCAGAATCTTATGAATTATATCTTTGCAGATTTCTTGGATATTTTTGTTGTAGTCTACTTAGATGATATTATGGTCTTCTCTAGTTCTGAGGAGGAACATGTCAAACATGTGGCCTCTGTCCTCCAAAGACTGAGGGACAATAATTTGATTGCTAAAGCCTCAAAGTGGGGAATACTTGGGAAATGTTGTTTCAAGTGAAGGCCTCAAGATGGATTCTTCCAAAGTTGAGCAAATCCTCAATTGGCCTCAGCCAAAGAACATCAAAGCACTCAAATCATTTCTTGGCTTTGCCAACTTCTATTTTCATTTCATTGGAAATGACTCCAAAAAAATCTTGGCTCTCACTTTCCTCCTTAAAAAAATTCTCCCTTCATCTTCAATGAGAAAGATCTTAGTCAGCTCCAAATACTCAAAGAAGCTTTCACCACTGCTCCCATCCTATACAATTTCAATCCTTCTCTACCAACTATTGTAGAGACTGATGCTTCTGATTATGCCTTGGGTTCTGTAATGAGTCAGGTAAATGACTCAGGAAAGCATCCCATTGCATTTGATTGTCGCAAGCTCCTCCCAGCTGAGCTCAACTATGAAATTCATGAAAAGGAACTCCTTGGCATAGTTTGGGCTCTTAAGGGCTGGAGAGCCTTACTTCTTTCTCTTTCTGATTCCTTTGAAGTCTTGAAAGAACACTCTTCCCTTCAATAGTTTATGTCTTCCAAAGTCCTTACTTGCTGTCAAGCCGGTTGGGCAGAGTGTCTCTCTGAATTTCACTTTTCTATCACTTACCTCCCAGGCAGACTGGCCACTTTACCAGATGCCTTGTTATGTCAGGACAACATGTACCCAGAGAGGTGGGTGGACTTCATCAGAAATAATCCTCAAAACGTTCATCAAGTTCTCAAGCAAAATTAAATTAAAGAGTCAAGAGTTTTCTCAATCAACTTTGAAGTTTTCTCAGATTTAGTTGATTGAATTCAGAAGGTAGTATGGCAAGACAAAGATTATAAGGAAATTCTCAAAAAATTAGCAAGAGGTGAATCAGTCTCAGATTATACTCTTGAGCCTAAAGCCAAATTGTTATTATTCAATGATAGAGTAGTCATCCCAAGCAATCATTAACTTCAATTGGATATCCTTCAAAAGCGTCATGACTCACCATTGGCTGGCCACCCTGGCCCGGAGAAGACCCTCAAGCTCATCAAGAGGGATTTTTATTGGGCTAACATGAATCAAATTATCAAGGACTATGTGTCCTCATTTCAGCAATGTTCAAGAAACAAGAACATTCACTATAAGAATTTTGGGTTACTAAAGCCTCTTCAAATTCCTTCTGGTCCTTAGAGTTCTTTATCAATGGACTTTATCACACAATTTCCTCTTTCAAGCAGCTTTGATTCAATTTTAGTAGTTGTAGACAGATTCTCAAAGATGGAAATATTTATTCCAAATTATTCAGCAATCAATTCTTTGAGCTTAGCTCAAATCTTTATCAGTCATTTATTTTCAAAACATGGTCTTCCAATCAGTATTGTTAGTAATAGAGGTTCATTAAGTGTTTGATCATTTTGGACTCAATTGCGTCAGAAGCCAAGATATCAAGAAATCTTTCAACTTCCTTTCACCCTGAAAGAGATGGACAGACAGAGAGGGTAAATCATATTCTAGAACAGTATCTTTGGATGTATTTCAGTTACCATCAAGATGACTGGCACACTTGGCTCACTCTGGCTGAATTTTCCTATAATAATGCAGAACATTCATCAACAAAAAAGTCACGATTTTTCACCATTTATGGAAGAAATCCCAGCTTTGACTCAATTCACATTTTTCAAGATAAAACTGCTGGAAAGGTATCAACAAAACTACAATCAGTACAGAAAGTTGTCAAAGAAGAATGAGAGTCAGCAATAAAGCATTTGAAGAAGTATGCAGATAGAAATAGATCAATTCCACCTGATTTCCAACCTGGGGAAAAAGTATGGATAGCTTCCAAGAACATCAAGACAACAAGACCCACCAAGAAACTTTCAGAAAGATGGTTGGGACCCTTTGAAGTTCTGAAGAATATTGGCAGCCATGCATATCACCTCAATTTGCCTCAACAATAGAAGTCAGTTCACCCTGTCTTTCATGTGTAATTATCAGAGCCAGTGAAGAAATCAGCTATCGCAAATTGACATCAATTGCCACCACCACCAGTAATAGTGGAAGAGAAAGAAGAATGGGAAGTGGATCAGGCTCTGGACTCAAAACACAAGAGAGGTACATTATGGTATCTAGTGGAGTGGAAAGGATTCAATGAAGACCCAGAAAGAACAACTTGGGAACCAGCTTCCAGCCTTACCAACTCCCCAGACCTTGTCAAGGATTTTAACACCTTTTATCCAGACAAGCCCGGCCCAAATGCCTCAAGAGTTTGATTTATGGTGCTTGGTGGGGATTGGAGTTGATGAAAGTAAGTGCCTCTCATGGCATGCACCTTTAAGGAGGTATTCTACCCAAATATGTTGTAAGAATCACCTTGGCCACTTTGTGAGCACTTGTCAATTTCTTTGGACAGGTTTAGAAGCCCTTGAAACATCAATACCCTTGAATTTAGACCTTTCATCAAGATATTGCCAAATTCCCTCTTTTTGTTTTATTCTGTCTCTTTCTTTCATATTCTATTATTCCAAATTGTGCCATTCACTATTATTCAAGTCATTCCTTAACTCAAAATCCATTTATGGCAAACTTTTCCATTTGTTTTATGATTCTTGGTGGGAAGTGGAAGTTATGAAAGTAAGTTCCATCTCCTGGTATGCATCTCTGAGGGTTCTACTTCTTTTAAAACAACACCTTGGCCACTCTGTGAGCATCAAATGTTTGGTTTTATCTTTTCAGGAAAATTATGGCCAAAATCAAGCAACTAACCACAAGAAGATCGATCATCAGAAGTTTCTTTATTTTCTTTTATTTACTCTCTTTTTTCTCTCGATTCTTTCTTTTTATTTTATTTCATTTTCTTTCACTTGTATGATTTTATTTTTCTATTTCTTGTTTCAAAAGCAGAAGTCATCTCCCATATCTTGTTTGGGCAGTAAATTTATTTAATAAGCAAAGAGAAAAAACTAGTAATGATAAAGACCAACTACAGATAGTTCTCATCAAAATATTTTCAAAGAAACCAGGACCATAAAGGACAGAAGGCGGGGAATCAGAGTGATTGGAGTTACAAATGGAAGTAAACTTTGAACTCATGATCAAGTCAAGATTCAAAGACAAGACCAATAAAATCATGGAAAATTCCAATTCAGCAAGTCAATTCTTGCAATTTGAAGTTCAACAGTGGAGTGAAGCACAAGAAAATACAAGAAATTGTCATAAAAAACTGTTTCATTGTCCAAATCGGCCATTTTTTAGCATTTGCACATTTTTGCGCATTTAGCGCACAATGCCATCAAATCATCATGGAATAATGTGAAAAGCCTTCAAAAGTTGATTACATTCATAAATTAATCAAAATATGCCATTTCAGTCATATTGGCATATTTGTGCATTTTGTGCACTTTGCACATTTCTGTCTAATTCCCATCCAAACCCTTAAAAACTTCATTTAATTCAGAAATTCATCAAAATATGCCATTTCAGACATATTGGAATATTTGAACATTTTTGGGCACTTTGCACAAATTTGCACATTTTTGTGCATTTGCACATTTCTGGCTATAACTTATTCAAAACCGCAAAAACTGCCAATTCTGTCATTTCAATCATAGATTAATCAAAATCTTCAATATCTTGCATAATGATGCATTTGTGCATTTTGCGCATTTTGGCCAAATTAGCCAAAAAACCCAGAAAACAACAAATTTGGGGTAAATTTTCAATTGATCCTGCAAAGGCCCAAAAGCAAGAAAAAGGCAAATTTGTCCTAATCTCAAGAATGAAGATAATTTGATGCCATGACAGTAAGTTCTTAGGACATAAACCTGAATCACCATTTATCATGAGCCATGAGGACTCAAGACAAACTGGGTGAAGAACACTGCAATAAGAAGCAGAACACAAAAAAAGAAGAAAAGGAGGAAAATGGAGAGAAATTTCAAAGAAGGGAAGAGGAATCAGAATCAACTCAAAGAAGAAGGACCTACAAGTTGTGAAGATGAAAGAGTTTGAAATTATGATTGATGAAGAAGAATTATGAGGGATGAAATATGGGTAACTGAGGGGAAGAAAGTTTTCAATTGACCTCATCAAGATTCATTTACTTCTATGGTGCTCAGAGCTCACCACTTTCAAGAGGGGGATAATGTCACAACCATGGAGACAGGAAGGACATTACCATGCATTACTAACTGAAGATCTTCCAACACCTCATCCGCAAGGGGGTTCATGGAAGATTCACCAAATACAGTTTCAAACCTCAATACAGCTCAATACAGGCAAAACCCAAATACAGGATTAACCAAATACAGGCCTGCCCTCAATACAGGTGACAAAACCTGTATTGATTCAAATAAATGTATTGGATACACCAATACAGTTTCACATCTCAAATACAGGTACTTCAATAATACAATCATGGTTTCTCAATACTCAAACTCCAGGCTGGCACTTTCACATATACCAGCCCCCTTTCACCCACCTGGGGGTTTTTCCCCCAGTGAATTAAAATATTAGATTTATTAGTTAGTATTAATTTATTTCTCATTAAAGAAATATTATTTCATTAATTAATAAGTTAGTATTTGCCTTCCCTCACCTGTTCAGTAGAGTCCTGGTGGCCATATCCTTTATTAATCCTTTTCTCTTTTCTGAACAGGTTGAAACAGTGATACAGGATTATTTTTGGTTGGCTCTTTATTATTGCTTTTGTTTTTCTCTCATATCTTTTAATTCTTATTGTTTTATGACTAGGAATTTATTTCTCTTATCTCATTACTCTTATCAATTGAGTATTTATTCTGAGCCCTCCATGAGTAAGTCTGTTCACTGAGTGCCAGGCCCTCTTCATTTAGAAGAGCCTCTGTGCCAGTGATCCACTCAGCTTTTTTAATATATAATTTATGTTTTTCCCTTTTTTTTATTGGAATTTTGCATATTGAAAAAACCAAAATGAAAAAAATCTCCTTCTTTCAACAATTCATTTATAAATTACAAAACCAAATTATCATAACTTTAATTATTAAATTATATTTTCATACAAAAATGATTTCAATTTTTTTTAAATTTATCATTAGGAATTAGGGGTTGTATCATTCTTATTCTTATACCAATTATCATTGTAATGTCTTTTTCTCAATTTCTGATTTTCAATTTTTCATTTTATTCTGATTATTATTATCATTATTTTTCCTTGTTGAATGTTTTTTAAATCTAAATTATTATATGAGATTGCAGTTTTGGCACAGCAATGGGTGGTACGGTAAATTTGTCAACAATCATCAGCACATTTACAGTAGTAGGATTGTGAGCCTTGAGGTATATCTTACATACCCAAATAGGCCACAATTATCTTAAAAAGAAATTTTGAATTATACATAACTCATAAATCATGCATATATTCAAAATTCATCATTTTTGATTTCAGAAAAGATGAATAACTTTTTATTGAGTAAGTAAATCCATGGATTTAAGGCCAGATTTGGATTCTACACAAAAATTCACCTAGGGTAGCTCCATAGAGTGAATAAGCTCAAATTAACTCTTTGAGGTGGTTATATGGAAAATACTTCAACACCACATCATTAATACCACATAAAAGATCCGTGAAATCTTTGGTTTTTCTTGATCTTACGCCAAAATAATGGGAAAGTGAGAAATCCCATGTTACATATACACTAAGAATAGTGTTATACATGTTTTGAGCACTTAATATTATGGTATTCTTACATGCACTTTTGGTACACCCATAGTGGATATCTCACTTGAAGCTTAAATTTCTATTTTGACGTGAAAATAAGCAAGGGGGACAAAAGACATCAAAGAGAGCCAGGGTACCCAACTTCTGAGGCCCCAGAGGCGTGGATAGCTCCAAAGCTTGGTTCCATGGCTGATCTTGACCAAATTGGTAAACTAAACCTCTTTGGGAACTTGGTTACCAAGTTACAACTACTGTAAAACACCAGAAAATAGCAAAGAACCTGCTATTTTGATGTGCCAAGGAGGTAAAAAGCTACTTACACTCCTGTAACCATGTCAATTACTAATGACTTTCCATGGATAAACCCCAAAAGAGTAATTAAAACCCTTTTTGGACTAGTATCCATTGATTTACCTCATAGCAACCAGTCAAACACTGATATTTGCAATTCTACGTAGAAATGAGGTAAAAACCTCTAAAATTCATTAAAAATACAATTCTTAATTAATCTTTCTGAAACTTTCAGGACCAATTGATAACTGTATTATCTATGGTAAAATTAAAAAGAATCACAGTTTTACTAGTAAAATTAAAAGTTTTACTTACAGTCCATTTTTGGTTATTCTACGTGAAACACTGAATCTTCAAAAATTCACAGTAAATACAACCTGTGATGAAATTGTCAATAACATTGATAACTTTGGGAAATCAATGATTAATTTGGAATAAAAGAAGATTTACAAATGTTACTCCTTTTATTCTTAACCATATTGAGGTTGGTAGTCACGTAAAAGCATCAATTAAGCAATTATGATAATTTTACGTGACAACAGATGATGTAAGTACTAATCCAAAAGGGTTTAATGCTTTCTCACTCACTGGTTTTTCAGTTTGCTCCATGGCATTCCTCTGTGAGCTGTTGTTTACTTAAAAGAGGCCTTCTCTTGCTGTTTTTTCTGCATCATCATCTTATTATCATTTTATCTCATTGTTACCAACAAGTAAGTATTAGTTAAACTATTCTTAAGTGTTTTAAATCTTTCAGAATCAATCAGAAAGACGTGAAATCATAGAATCCAACTATAAATTGTTGTCATCCTGCTATAAATCATTTTGATCTCCTAAATCCACAATTCTATGTCAAATTTCTCTACTTTTATCTATCAATAAGTTCTTTGGAGTATTAGTGAGTCATTTATCTTTAATTCTTAAAGTGTTTCTCTAGTAATAGTTTTCTTCAAGAATTAGCTTTATAATTATTCTTGCAAAAGATAATTATATATTGAAATAATTTTATTATTTTAATAAAAGAAGTTTTTATTATTAAATTCTTCTTGTAATTGATTCTTGTAGACAATTACTTGCTCACTGTTAAAATCACTAGTAGTGTTTGACACGTGAAAGAAATAATTCTTTAATTATTTAATTGTGGTTATAATAATCTTTTATTATTATATTTCATAAGAATAGGCATAGTACTGTTGATTAATAGTAATATTATCATCAGTTTCATAGTCACATCTTACTTTTGGGGGCCTGGCCGTGTTTTTTTTTTGACCCTTGTACCCTTAATTAATATATTTTCAAGTTCTAAAATATATTAATTTAATATTTTTTTTCTTCAATTTAAAGAAAAAATTATTTTTAATTTTGAAATTGTCTTAAAATCTTATTTCATTGAGGAATTTGGTTTAATTTTGTATTGTTTTTACACGTGGCTTTTTCACATCCAAAAACTTATAAAATTATTCTTTGAGTTACTCTGACTTAATTTTTTATTCAAATTCTTAAATTTTAATACTTTTTTCTTTGAAAAGAATATTTTTCTAATATCAAAAAATAATAAAACTTATAAAAATTTTTTAAAAATACCTTAAATCATAAAAAATAATTTCTTTTATCATATTTTCTCTTTAAAGTGTCTTTAATCAAATACTGTGCAGCTGGCAACAGACTCAGTAAAAGATACATCACTATTCCTGAATCTTCAGAAGCAGAATCTGAGGAAAGTATTGAGGTGCAAATTGCTAAAAGAGGCACCCTATTCAACTCAGAAAAGAATAAATTACCACCAAATGGTGTGTTTTTATCTTTAAATTTACTCTTTATCCTTCAATTGACGTAAAAATGGTGCATACCAGAAATGGAAGCAACTATTCAGTCAAACCAGATGGATGTGGGCAAGGAAGAGGCAAGACCAAATCCAGAAGTGCCAAATCTTCCACAAGAAAGACACATCTGGAGGATGCCAGAGTTGCCCCCCATTCCCCAAGGTCTGTGCCAACAGATTTTGACGTGCATTCTGAGCCTGAACTAATTCATGACATTATTTCCAGGGTTGAACCACTTCCAGGTGGCAGCTATAGAAATATATCAATGCCAGTACAAAAATTGGTTCAGAGCAGCCAAGGAGGAAGAGTGAGAAATCTGCCCAAGCCTTTGGCAGGGGGCCATGAACTCCTACTTACACATCAAGAGCTTTTTGGGTCAGGAGAAGACCATAGAACTCTTAGGAGGTTGGAGTCCCCTGTCTTGCAAAGACAAGGTCAAAAAGATAAAGAATTGATTGAAGCAACAAAGTCTTGTATCCATAGACCAGAAGAAAGAGTTGGAAATGACTCCAGCTTTGGAGACAGAGGCACCAGTGGCCTCTACCAGCTCCAAACAAGCTCCAGAAGTGTCCAAGGACAAGCCCAAGGGACCTCAGAAGAGGCAGAAAGGTCCCAAGAACCATCAAGGCAAAGGAAAAGGCAAATCCAATTGGCACAGACCTTACCCACAAGGGTACAGGATCCCCGAATTGGAGCCTTCAGCCGTGGACAGTGTCTTCAATATGGCCAGGACTCTGGTGGAATTCACAGCCAAGGAGCAGGAAAGGATGAACAGAAACTTTCCACGCAAATAATTGGTGTACAAACTAGTATTAATGTAGAAATTGGTAAACCTGATGGAAGATTAACCAAAATTGCATCAGATATAGTTGAATTAAAGAAAAATGACAAGAAAGACATTGAATTGCACCAAGTGACAAATGCCAAACTTGACTCAATTACCAATTCTTGCAAAAGAATTGAAAACATGTACCAAGTTCAGCATGATGAGATGGAAGATCTTTCCATTTTTAAGGTGAATGATCAACTTACAACTCTACAAGACCAAGTCTTGAAAATAGTTGAGAATACCAATCAATTTGCTATACACTTAGCTAAAAGTGACAGTGAAAGGCAGAAGTGGAAGAATGAAATAATTGCAAGTGTGGAACAAATTCATAAGAATCATGAACCACATATGCCAAGACATTCTACACCTTTAACTGAAGAAAAACTTTCTTTTAAAGAAAGTCTCACCCCATTCTTAGGAGAAAATGCCTACTCTACAAGAGATATTCCCAAAATAGAGGAATGGCCAACATTCTCTGGTGAAGGAGAATACAACCATATTGAATTCATCAGGACTATTGATATGTTGCAAGAAGACTTTAATATACCTGATGAAATAATAGTGGGTAAATTGCACTGTCTGTTTACCAGAACTGCAAAGAAATGGTATTACAAAATGAGGATTGATCATGGTAAACATGATTGGTCTTGGTAGAAATCTGAAGTGATTACCAAATGGGCCAACAATTCTTGGAGGTTTAAAATGGAAAATGCCTTTGAAAGTGCCATTTTTAACTCAGAGAAAGATAAACCACTTACTTGGTTCTTCAAACAAAATGACAGATTATCTGCTTTACAACCAGATATGTCTGACACTATGATTAATATGAAAATATTAAGAAAGTGTGGAGGAATTTGGAAAATGCTATCAAAAGCAGATGTGTGGAACCCTGTTCAACAGAAGACTACATTAATGCTATGGAAGATATCATTGCCAGAACAAGAATTGGTAAAACTTGGTCTAAAATCCCAACAGAATCCAAGATGACCTCTAAGATTCCCACAGAGGATAAGAGACCAGAAAAACCTGTCTTAAAGTGTCATAAATGTGGAAGCACTTCACATTTAGCCAACACTTGCACTAAGAGGACAAAAATCAATGAGGTTCAAGTCATTGAGGAAATTCAGTGTACTGGAGAGAAGGAGGAATCTGATCAAGACTCTGCAATCTCTGAAGATACACCAGTGAAGGACTCCCATTGAAAACATTACAGCTTTCTTTGAGGTCACTGAAGTACATACTCATTTGCCACAGTATAGTGAAGATTGCTACAACCTGATTAATGTTCAGGATGCCAGAATGTGTAAAACCAAACCTGCTAGAGGAAAAGGTTATACTGCTGGAGCATCTTATATCACATCCATTCTGATGAATGATGTTGAAGCCAAAGTCAATTTGGATACAGGAGCATTTTGCACTTGTGTAGGCAAAAATTATCTCCAACCTATACTTCCTGAATGGAAAAACCATCTATTACCAATAGCAGGTGTACAATTCAGTAGTGCCAGTGCCAATATGTACCCTTTGGGTATAATAGACCCTATTCTTGTATTTCCCTATCCAACAGGAAGTATAAGAATGAAAGCTGAGGTTGTAGTAATGGACAACTGCACATCTCAACATGTCATTCTTGGAAATGATTACTTAAGTATTTATGGTATTGATATCAATAACCATAAAGACAGATATTTCACAATTGGAGAAAACAGAAGAAAGAAATTTGCTTTCTCCAATATGCCAAAGCAAATATCAGTAGTATCTTCTGAGAAAGATACTTATAAAGAAGAATTTGTGACCACACAACTTGTTGAAGCACAAATTAATCCATCATTGTCACCAAAAATGAGGAATGAACTTATTGACGTGTTATACACATACAATACTGCATTTGCCTGTGATAATGAGCCATTAGGTGCTATAAGAGGACATGAAGTTGATATTACTCTTAATATTGACAGATCATATCTCCCAGTACTTAGAAGACCAGCTTATCCAGCCAGTCCAAGAGCTAGAGAAGCCTTGGAGAAACATATCCAAGAGTTAATTCAACTTGGTGTACTAAGGAAAGTAGGCCATAATGAGGAGGTTGAAGTGACAACACCTGTTATCATTGCTTGGAATAATGATAAGTCAAGAATGGTTGGAGATTTTAGAGCTTTGAATACCTACACAGTTCCAGATAGGTATCCAATCCCTAGAATCCAAGAAACCTTGACTAAATTGTCTAAAGCCAAGTATATAACATCAATGGATGCATTAAAAGGCTTCCATCAAAATTTTTTGACACCTAAAGCTAAGAAATTACTTAGAATTATCACGCACTGTGGTATTTATGAGTATCTTAGAATGCCATTTGGCATTAAGAATGCTCCATCTCATTATCAAAGAATGATGAATACCATCTTCCCCACAGAATTGTCTGAAGGATGGCTTATCATTTATATTTATGATATTATTATATGTTCTGATTCATGGTCTTTGCACCTTGAAAGACTTGCAAAAGTACTTCACAAAGTTGCAGAAGTGAATATGGAAATTTCACTTAAGAAATGCAACTTTGGTTTTGAAGAACTTAAAGCATTAGGACATGTTGTATCTGGTTTGAGCTTGGGTATTGACAAAAATAAAGTGGTAGCAGTGCTACTTAAGCCAATAACCCAGAATAAAAAAGAAATGATGTCTTTTCTTGGATTTGCTAGTTACTATAGGCAACACTTAAAAGACTTTGCAATTCTAGCCAAATCACTCTATAGAATCTGTGATCAACAGACTGTATTTGAGATGACACAGGAGAGAATTAAAGCTTATGAGAAGATAAAGAAAGCCCTTACAGAAGCACCTTTACTCCTCATGCCTGACTGGAATATTCCTTTTAAGTTGTACATTGATGCATGTGGATATGGATTAAAGGCAGCCCTACATCAAGTCCAAATTATTGATGACAAGCCTACAGAAGGACCATTTTGGTATATCTCAAGGCAAATAAAACCAACAGAAGCCAGATATGGTGCAAGCCAAATGGAGTGCTTATGTTTGGTATGGGCACTTGAGAAATTACACTATTATCTTGATGGCAGTGTTTTTGAAGTGATAACTGACTGTAATGCAGTAAAATCACTTCTCAACATGAAAACTCCCAACAGACACATGTTGAGATTGCAAATAGCCATTCAGGAATATAGAGGAAACATGACTATAGTCCACAGAGCAGGAAACATTCACAAGAATGCTGATGGACTTGGAAGGTGGGCATTAGCCAACACTCCTGATAACCCAGCGTATGTACCCTTGGAAGCTGAACCACAGATTCCAATTGAAGGAATTAACATAACTGATATTGGGACTGAATTCTTTGAGGAGGTCAGAGAATCTTATAAACAAGACAAGAATTGCCATATCTTGACTTCTTTATTAGATGAAGACTGCAAGGACACATCTTTAGTTAATGCACTTGATGAAGTTTGGAAAAACTCCTATTCTGAAGGAAGATTTCACTTGTTTGATGGGATCATTTACCACAGAACAAAACATTCTTGTGTTATGACATTGTGCAGTAGATTACTTATCAATACCATTCTTCATGAATGTCATGATAGTATCTACTCTGGACACCTGTCAGAAGACAGAACACTTGAAAAAGTGAAGAACTGTGCATGGTGGCCATCTTGGAGAAAAGAAACCATTGAATATTTCCATACCTGTGACAGATGCCAGAAAGAAAACAGGAGTACAGGCAAGAAATTTGGACTTATGATCCGTATTCAAGAACCAAAATCCCAATGGGAAGTTGTTCACATGGATTGGGTCACAGCACTTCCTCCAAGTGGTGACAGAAGTTATAATGCTTGTTTAGTCATAGTAGACAGATATAGCAAAACTCCCATATTCTTACCATGTCATAAAGATGACACTGCTATGGATACAGCTCTTCTTTTATGGAGTAGAGTTATTTCTCATACAGGATTATTTAAGAATATCATAAGTGACAGAGATCCTAAATTCACATCTACACTTTGGACCAATCTTCATAGATTGTTTGGGACTAAGTTATCATTCTCTACAGCATATCACCCTCAGACAGATGGGCTAGCAGAGAGGATGATTCAAACTTTAGAGGACATGATCAGGAGATTTTGTGCTTATGGATTAGAATTCAAAGACTCAGATGTCTTTACCCATGACTGGTGCACTCTGATACCTGCATTAGAATTGGCATATAAGACATCAGTCCATTCTTCCACAGGACAAACTCCTGCTATGTTAGAAAAAGGATGGAATCCAAGACTCCCAGCAGACACACTGAGGAAAGACTTGATTGACATTCATCCTACAGCTTCCAGCTTCAAAATAATGCTTGATAAAGTAAGACTTCATGCAAAACAAAGTATGGATGATGCTTTTAATTATGTAAAACAGAAGTGGGACAAGAGTCATAAAGTACCAGACTTCAAAGTAGGGGACTTAGTTTTAGTTTCAACCTTGAATTTTAATAATATCAAAGGCCCAAAGAAACTTAAAGATTCTTATGTAGGACCTTTTGTTATTGTTGCCTTACATGGAACCAATGCAGTTCAAGTGGAATTGAGTGGTGAATTGGAAAATAAACACCCCACTTTTCCAGTCAGCTTGATAAAGCCTTATCAACCAGCTGATAAAGAATTGTTTCCTTTAAGGAACCCAACTCCTTTAACTGTACCACCTGTGGAACAGAATGAAGACAAAAAGATAAAGAAAGTCATTAAAGAAAGGAGACTTAGGGGTAAAAATCAAAGAGAATATCTTGTCAGACATAGAAATCCAGTACATGAAGATGAATGGATGGCAGAATCAGAAATACCTGACTCAGATAAACTCTTAAGAAGATTTAGACATGAAAGAAAGCCACAAGCCTGAATATGTCTATAAATGTGCTTTAAATTACTTGATCTGAGTAATGTAAAGAGGTTGGACAGTGGACATTAGCCCCCTTTGGGGCTTTATTCTTTTATCACTAATAAAATTGTAGTACAATTTTAGTTTTTGGTTAAAGGGAATGTGAGCCTTGAGGTATATTTTACATACCCAAATAGGCCACAATTATCTTAAAAAGAAATTTTGAATTATACATAACTCATAAATCATGCATATATTCAAAATTCATCATTTTTGATTTCAGAAGAGATGAATATCTTTTTATTGAGTAAATAAATCCATGGATTTAAGGCCAGATTTGAATTCTACACAAAAATTCACCTAGGGTAGCTCCATAGAGTGAATAAGCTCAAATTAACTCTTTGAGGTGGTTATATGGAAAATACTTCAACACCACATCATTAATACCACATAAAAGATCCGTGAAATTTTTTGTTTTTCTTGATCTTACGCCAAAATAATGGGAAAGTGAGAAATCCCATGTTACATATACACTAAGAATAGTGTTATACATGTTTTGAGCACTTAATATCATGGTATTAATACATGCACTTTTGGTACACCCATAGTGGATATCTCACTAAGCTTAAATTTCTATCTTGACGTGAAAAATAAGCAAGGGGGACAAAAGACATCAAAGAGAGCCAGGGTACCCAACTTCTGAGGCCCCAGAGGCGTGGATAGCTCCAAAGCTTGGTTCCATGGCTGATCTTGACCAAATTGGTAAACTAAACCTCTTTGGGAACTTGTTTACCAAGTTACAACTACTGTAAAACACCAGAAAATAGCAAATAACCTGCTATTTTGATGTGCCAAGGAGGTAAAAAGCTACTTACACTCCTGTAACCATGTCAATTACTAATGACTTTCCATGGATAAACCCCAAAAGAGTAATTAAAACCCTTTTTGGACTAGTATCCATTGATTTACCTCATAGCAACCAGTCAAACACTGATATTTGCAATTCTACGTAGAAATGAGGTAAAAACTTCTAAAATTCATTAAAAATACAATTCTTAATTAATCTTTCTGAAACTTTCAGGACAAATTGATAACTGTATTATCTATGGTAAAATTCAAAAGAATTACAGTCTTACTAGTAAAATTAAAAGTTTTACTTACAGTCCATTTTTGGTTATTCTTCGTGAAACACTGAATCTTCAAAAATTCACAGTAAATACAACCTGTGATGAAATTGTCAATAACATTGATAACTTTGGGAAATCAATGATTAATTTGGAATAAAAGAAGATTTACAAATGTTACTGCTTTTATTTTTAACCATATTGAGGTTGGTAGTCACGTAAAAGCATCAATTAAGCAATTATGATAATTTTACATGACAACAGATGATGTAAGTACTAATCCAAAAGGGTTTAATGCTTTCTCACTCACTGGTTTTTCAGTTTGCTCCATGGAACGCCTCTGTGAGCTGTTGTTTACTTAAAAGAGGCCTTCTCTTGCTGTTTTTTCTGCATCATCATCTTATTATCATTTTATATCATTGTTACCAACAAGTAAGTATTAGTTAAACTATTCTTAAGTGTTTTAAATCTTTCAGAATCAATCAGAAAGACGTGAAATCATAGAATCCAACTATAAATTGTTGTCATCCTGCTATAAGTCATTTTGATCTCCTAAATCCACAATTCTATGTCAAATTTCTCTACTTTTATCTATCAATAAGTTGTTTGGAGTATTAGTGAGTCATTTATCTTTAATTCTTAAAGTTTTTCTATAGTAATAGTTTTCTTCAAGAATTAGCTTTATAATTATTCTTGCAAAAGATAATTATATATTAAAATAATTTTATTATTTTAATAAAAGAAGTTTTTATTATTAAATTCTTCTTGTAATTGATTCTTGTAGACAATTACTTGCTCACTGTTAAAATCACTAGTAGTGTTTGACACGTGAAAGAAATAATTCTTTAATTATTTAATTGTGGTTATAATAATATTTTATTATTATATTTCATAAGAACAGGCATAGTACTGTTGATTAATAGTAATATTATCATTAGTTTCATAGTCACATCTTACAAGGATCTACAGAGTTTCTCCTACTGTAATTTTTAACAGGAAAAAGCTTAATAAACTAAGTTCAATCAAATACAGCTCAATAATAACATTAGTCAAAAAAATAATCCTCATATTCAAAATAAGGAAAATTAAGATCAAGTATTAAAATGATGATAATTTTTAGAAAAAAATCTTTTTGAAGCATGTTAATTCTCTGCAAACGCACAAAAAAAATTATTTCAAGGAAGCTTCCAAAGACAGAATAAATGCAATGATAATAATATGAAGACCTTCTTTTCAAAATTCTTTGGTTGAATATCATAACATGTACTTGAAAATTAATTCAATCTTTTTTTTGAGTATTTTGAGTAAAAAACAAATTTTTCACTTTATTATATTCCTCTTTTTGGCCTTTTTCACTTTAATTTTCTTCTGAAAATATTTGGAAACATTTAGGTTACAGGCCTCACATCTTTTGGGAGGGGTATGGTACAATTAAGCCTTATATGTCCCTCATTCTTGATTCCATGAGCTTAAATTCTATATTACAACTCAATATTTGAATATGAAAGGATTCAGATTATGGAATATAACTAACAAATCCTACATGAGTTTGGCCAAACATGACCTCAAAATTATTTCTATGTAGTTATTGTAACGGGTATATAAAAGAATATTGATGAAAAATAAATCACTCTCCAAAGGTTTCAAGAAAAGATGGAAAATATTAATGGAATATTCTTAAAAAAACTAACTCTCTGTTATTGAAACTAGCAAAAAAATAGGTTTTGTTTGAATACCAGGTAATTGATTGAATTAGAAGGGGATTTTATGGGATATTAGAAGCTTCTTTAAAAGAAAATAATGATAAATACTACTTCAAGTATAAAACCAAATTTTTTTATACTCTGAGTGATTTTTGATAGGTAGAGTGAAGGATTTTGAAAGAACTTAGATTATTTTTTGAAAATGGCTTTATGTATCTGAGAATCTATATGTGCACAAATCGAATGTTTCTTCTAGCTCATCTCTAATTCTACTCCTGAAAGATTCTGACTAAAATTTGTACTCTCAACTTTTTTTTGAATAGTAATAAAAAATACTTTAAACAGATTTACCTCCGCCATTATTTGAAGGTATATTCATACTATTTATGCACATCTGAAACCTTTAAATCTAATAAAAAGCTTATAATATCAATAAAATTCCTCTTTTCTTTGTATCTATAAATGAAATTACTTTTTCTATACAAAAACTGGAAGTTGGTATGATAAATAAATCTTGACAGAAAAAAATAAAATAATTTTAAAATAAATAAGATAAATTTTATCATCCATTGAAGAACTAGAGATTTGTATTTTTTGCTAACTTCTAACCAAACTTCAAACTGCTTTATGCTTTATATTAATATAAATGGCCTTCATCTTCTTTCTCATAAAGGCTACTGGGAGAGAAATTTTCATACTATTTGCCTGCTTCCTAGTTTTTGATTGAGGTTCTCAATTTGGATATATTGCTAAAGTGTTATTCCCTTTCAAATAGACTTCCCAAATTCATCATAAAATTAACCAGTTTTTTAGCTTTAATACATAAGCTATTTTCAATTCATCCTAATATCTAACTAGAGGCTTTAATCTCATCATTAGAAAATAAACTACAGAATATCAAATGAAATATTCCAGAAAATAAATATGTATCCCAGGAATTTAATGAATAACATTTAGATTATAAGACAGTTCTAAAGAGCATTATATTGGGATTATCAAGATATAAAAATTAGTTTTCCTCCAATTTCAAATGTAGAATTGAATTTCTTTGGAAGATAATCCCAATATTCAGATAAAAGGGCTAGAGAATACCCAGTTATGCACTTTCTTTGCTCTTCTTCTTCAAATGTTATCCCAAAACAACAATTCTAATCAAATGACAGCTATTATTTCTGACCTTATAGTTAAGCTATTTCATACAAAAATCCAACAAATTAAGCTGGTAGATAATTTTTACAGGCCAAATCATATAGAAAAGAGGCATATGAATAGGTCATTGAAAGGAAATCTTCTGCATAACACAAAATGTTCAGATAAATGTTTTCTCTATTGTTATTATTCCAAGATATTCTAATATTTACAAATACTCAAACATTCAAAATCAGGAATATTATGAGTTAATTAATCTATTTTTAATTTCCAAATGAATGATATTTCTCTAACAGTGGGAAAAAGTGAGAGATATAGCTTAAGGGTTAATAAATACTTTTAAGACGCACAGATTCAATTACAGATTGATGTTTACATTTTCTCAAGCTTTGAGAAAGGCTTGGACTTTTGAAATATCTTTTTTAAGTCAATTTACTTCTCAATAAATACTAATTATTTCCCCATCATTTAAATTAATGTGATATATATTGGTTTTGAGCACCATGAAAGATTGTGATTTTTAATTGAATAGTTCATAGTAAGATACAAATTAAGATATATCATAAATGTAAAATTTCTTTCCCTCTTGAGGGATGAAGGTGTGAGAATTTTCCACAAAAAATAATATTCAAATGGCAAGTTAATTGAAAGTGTATGGCTTGGATATATGGCTTGAGTTTCTTCCAAGCCTTCCAATTTCCAATTGAATTTCTTTTCTGCCTTCCAAACTGTAACCAATCTATCTCCCATTTCATGTCCCAAATGCAAAACCTGCATTCAGGTTTGGCCAATTTACTCATGGTTAATTCTGTAGATTTTAAAACACATTTATTTAGATCAAGTATTATATCCAGTATGTTTGAGTTCACCAGTTTTTAAAAAATTATTTACCAAAATTTCAATTCCTCTTGCAATAATTCTATACTTGAAGGAGCTAAATGAATCTCCAAGCTCAAATATACACTTCAAGCTTTCCGAAAATGGCCATTTCCCAAACTTAATTTCTTTATTTTCTGATGTATGAGGCTAAAGGATAAGATTCTATTTTCTTAAAAGCACTCATAATTCATGAGAAACTTTGGGAATACTCAGAATTTCAAGGAAATTGGTTTTCTCACTGATTTAAGTAAGAAGAAGTGCCTCAGAGGACTTAATATCATTCTAAAGTACCTTTATTGTACAATTACTTCATTATAATCAAGTACCTTTAGACTTAATGGCCTTTGTATTCCATTTTCCCACCCTGATACTTAACTTCCACAAACCCTTCACAAAATATGGAGGAATTCTTAAAAGTTCTGGATTTTTCAGAATGAACTAATTACTTCTGGATAGCTCATTCCTTTCTCAAAGGCCTTATCTCTCACCTTTATACCAAATTCAGCTTTTTAGTAGTGATATTGGAATATCTGACTACAAAAAGTACTCAAATCTTGGCACTAACCTTGTATAATCTATATCCAAACTAATCCCAAATTGTTCTAAATCTGAAAAACTCTTACTAATTCAAGATATTTCCACCCAAATTAATACAATTAAATTTTCTTTTTGAATGATGTTACAAGAACCAATTTCTTCCCTTAAACACTGGAAAAAAAGTGAAATCTAAATGAAGATATATTTCCTTACCCTTAGCAAAAAAATAACAAAGTGAATTGCTTCTCTGTATATAGATACCTTCCTAAAATATATTAATAGCTAATAGGTGTTGGTAAACACACAAAATCTTTTATTCAAAACAGGTAAGCTCTCACGTGTTTTTATCAATTTATGGCCAAAACACATAACTTTATGGTAAAAAGACATGAGTGGCCTATTTTTTTAGAAAAATTCCTCAGGCTTATTTTTGAGCATTTTTTATTTTTTTTTCCATATTTTTTGGATGTGGGATGTGAAGATCCCCAAATTTCTTTTTACCCAATTTCGAAAAATGGCTGATTTTCTTGAAGAAATTCAATAAAAATGTTTCCACTTATTAATTTCCATGATTTCTTTTCAAAATGAGGAGAAGAACCTTGAGAATCAACACCCATAAACCCAAAATTTTGGGTTTCTTGTTGAATGGGACAATTGTAGGCCTAAAAGGTGCTTTTTTTATGTTTTTTGTTCATTTTTGTAGCTAAATTCAAAATGCCATTTATGATCTCAATGTAATTGAAAATGTAATCTATGGAATTAGTGGAAATCAAAATGCCCTTTATGTAATTAAGAGTGCAATTTATGGAATTAACAGTGCCATAAATGGCATCACAAATGACATAATAATGCCATAAATGGCATAAAACGTGCCATAAAAATTCCATAAATGGCATTAACAGTGACATCTATATGGTTTATGGAATTATTTACAGTGCCATAAATGGCATCAAAAACAGAATGGAAATCACATTTATGGAATTGATAACAGTATAACAATTCCATTTATGGCATTAACAGGAATCAACAATGACATTTAAATGCCATAAATGGTTTTAAAAGTGCCATTATTGGTATTAACAGGAATCAACAAGACATGTAAATGCCATGAATGGTTTTAACATTGCCGTTTCTGATATCAACAGTAACATAATAATGCTATTTATAGAATTAAAAGTGCCATAAAGGCATCAACAATGTAATAGAAATGCCATAAACAGAATCAGCAATTCCATAAATGGCATTAAAAATGCAATAAATGTGTTTTTACCCAATACAGGTTTGTTTTAGCTACATTTGGATTAAAAATCCCCTTATGTGTTCTTACCAATTTATTGCAAAACCATGTAAGTTTTTAGTAAAAAACCATAAGGGCTTATGTGGGTTTACCAACACCTTAATTAATATTCATTGGAAGTGAAACAGATTTTATCAAGTATTTATTTCTTATAATTGAACCTCCAGTAGAAATAAATCTCTCAAAGATGGTGTTTATTGAAAAAATAGTAAGATTTCCCCTTGCATAAGCACGATTAGTTTGATGATTTTTTTCATTTCTTAGAATATTCAGGATATGATTGCCCTTATTAAGAAAATATTTTCAAAGTATTTTTGAAGAATAAATAAATTTTGTATTACTTTTATTTCCTCTTTATGAAATCAAATTAAAATTCATAATCATTTTGTGATAATTTATATTCCAAATTTTCCAATTTGAATTGTTTAATTATCTATTGTGATTCCTCTAACTAATGTGCATATGTGAGATAGATTTACTAGATGGGAATATTCCAAATAAATCTTATTTTTCCTCTCCACAGGAATTTTGAAATTTCCAATTTTTTGATTGTTTTATATGATATCTCTTATTCATGTGCATACATGAAATAGAATTACTAGATAGTAATTACTCTATATAAGCTATATGCTTTGTCTCCAAAGAAAAACTTTAGAATAAATTCTTTCAAGAAAGATAATATCAACATATTACTTGCTATAAAATGCTACATCTCAAGAGTTTCAACTTAATTCTGCCTAACTGTATATCCCCCCAAAAAAAGTTACAATAAATTTTCTCCTATTATTAAAACATTTTGACCATTCCTTATTACTCTATAATAAATATCATTATAGAGCTTATGAGATCTGATATCAATTTTGCAACATCATTCTTGATATCTATATACTTCAAACCAATAAATGAACATAAAATTAAATATCCATTAGGTTTGCATGTTAATAGAATTACAGTGTGTTTATCAGTCCTTATTTTTAGCTTAGTATTATTGAGAAATATTCCAAAAATATCATAGGTTTCTTTTTGTGATTATGTATATAAGTATTCATAATTTCTAGGAATAATCAACCCAGAAATTCTTTTCATTAACTGTGGCTGAAACAATTGTGGAATAGAAATAGATAGCACAACACCAACTCCATTTTCTTTTTAAGAACTGTTCAAGCCACCATCATTCCTGAAGTTCAAATTCCATGCCTGCTTGAAGGTGTTTTTTGCTCATGGTGATTGTGGCATGGGAAGTTCAAATACCAGATATCCCAGCCTCTTTTTTAAACGCTGAATTTCAGCCTGTGACCCCAAACAGAGAACCAGAATGACACCAAAATTTAATGAATAGTGGTAATGACCCTTTATACCTGAGTATAAAAATACTGAAAAAGTGCATTTTTTACAGATATCATCCTCAAGAGGAAAATATCAAAATTGATAATATGCCTTTACTATACAAATTGGATAATAATTGGTCAAGAAAGAATTACTTTTAGCTTGGATTAACACTAAATGTGAGCCTGTGAGATATGTATGACATAGCCATAAGGCCACAAATAGCTTTCAAACAGTTGATTTAGTCTTAAACGGACTTATCAGTTGAATTTAAAGCAAAAAATAGCAAAAAAGAAACATAAATATATTTTGGATAAACAAATTTATTATTATGTTGCTTTTGGATTCTACACCAAAGGTAACATAGGGTAGACCCATAGGGTGTTATAACCAAAAATGGTTATTTATTATGTTACTAGAAGATTTAAGAATCTCACAGTAAAATTGAAACTTTTTTGACATTTTCTAAAAATTGTTAAATTTAAGCTTATTTAAGCTTAAATTTAAAGTTGCATAACGTTTATGCAAACTGCCCAAAACCTTGGTTAAAATTGAGGTGTTGTATATATTTACTGAATTGGCCAAGGATTTGCCATACAAAATGTAAAACATGCATGAGCTCAAGTGAAAAGTGCTTAAAGCCATAGTATGGGTTTAAATATATAAAAAGGCAAAATCCACACAGAAAGGTGAGACAAAGGAAAAAGACCAAAGAGAGCTGGGGTACCCAAATTTTGGGATCTGCAAGGACTCTATTAAGGTTTTCCACCTGTATTTTAAAATTTTCAAACTTATTTAAATTTTAAGATTCCACTTTGATCCAACCTGAAGGTTGAAACTGGTTTTATCCTAATTTGGACAGGAATTTCAAGCTTCCAAAGGGTAAATCCCAATATTAAAGCTTGAAATAAAGATTTTAAGAACTATTAAAGCTTAAAGAAGATTAAAACTTCAAATTTATGAGCATCAAAATCTTATCAAGAGTTAAGGTTTTGTGTGTATTGGTATTTTACATGGAAAAACAGCAATAACTTCAAAAGTGAATTAAAAATACAAATCTTGATGGATTTTCTTGAAGTTTTCAGAAACCTTACAAATGAATTTTACCTGTGTAAAAATAAAATCTCAAGTATGTCTTTTAAACAGCTTTAATTGCTAATTAGCCTTGAAATTAACAATTTTAATTATTCTTGGAGAAAATTAAGATTTCTTCAAAAATCTATGAAAAGTTCAGTTTAAGAGATTTTTGCTTGAAACGTTTTTTTCAAGTTTTTCATGTAATTAACTTTAGTATAAATAAACTTAATTTATATTAAAACCTAAAATAATTCATCCAAAAGAGGATTACAGTTACTTGGAGTTGAGAATAACACTGCTAACTTTAAATCGGAATAGAAAATAAGTTTCATTAAGTTAAGAGCCTTATTTTTAAGCATTTTTCATTTTTGACCTTAGCACGCCCTCTATAGCCATTATGAATCATGAGAGCTTCAGGCATATAATAAGCCTACACATCACTGTTTTTTCCAACAACCAATCATCATTCCACTTACATTAGAAATTTAAACAGGTAAGGTTTTATTAACTATAAGAGATGATTGATAAAGTATTCTCTCAAGTATATTATTCTTTATTAAGCTTGATTTAAATAATTAAAATCATATAAATCAGATTATTGTTGTAATCACAAATAATATATTTTATTATACAAAATTAGTGTCTTAAATATCTTTTAAATCCACAAATTACTCTTATAAACTCTTAACCCCTGGTTTCTCATAAAGAAATTGTTTTTATCTTTGAAAATATCAATTTTTGTAGTTTTTTTAACTTATAAATATTAATTAATATAATGAATTTTGTTATTTGACTTGTTGTATCAAATAAATATTATAAGTAAGTTTTCTCTAAAATTACATATCTTTTTTTATCTATCATTGGTTTTTTTATATAGAATTTTTCTATAAGTATTATCTCTCCACATTATTTTTGATAATTTCTTTTACAAATCATATTTATATACTTTCTATCAGTGGTTAAATATTATTATGTTCCATGTGTCATTGTCTCATTAAGAGCTTTACACTTCTTATTGTTATAATTGTCAGTGACTATAAAAACAATGGCCTAATTATAGCTTATTATGATTATGAAGATTTTAATTATTATTAAAATATTTAATAATAATTAAATTCCTTTTTGTATATAATTGGTTTTAATAGTTATATTAATTTGTGGCTATAATATATCATTATATCATATTTTCTTCTGAGGAACATCATAGTACTCTTGATCTTTGATACTATTATCAAGAGTTTCATAGACAAAACTTAAATTTGGGGGCCTGGCCATTATTTCAACCACTTTTTGGGACATAAATCATATCCTACACCTTATGTTACTGCTATTTGAAGTAACATTGCCATATTTAATATAATTTTGAATTTTTTGGGACTTATTCCTTATAAATAAACTTTATAATATTAATAAAGCCATTTTTCTTAGGAATATTTTTTGCAAAAATATGATATTGAGTGATTCAAAATAGACTTTCATTGTATAAATTGTGAGCTTTTCAAATCATAGACTTGAAATATATTCTTTGAGTTATTCTAGTATAAAGTGAATAATAATAAGATTTTGATTGATAAACTATTAATTGCATATTTGTTATTTCTTTAAGGAAAACAAAAATAGAATAAAAATATTAAAAAGCTCAAAATCTTTAATTCAAAATATTTTTCTTTACTATTTAGATAATTTTCTTTATTTTTGACATAATTTGCCATAAATCACATCAAAAAAACTTTATTCAACAAGCTGAGCTAATAATTTTTTCATTATCATTTATTAATAAAATAACTTATATTATTTGTTTTCTCCAGTGTCATACATCAGAGAAAGCTCTTCTGACTCTAGTATCTCAGAGTCAAGTATTGAAATTCAAACCAGCTCAGCACCAAGGGGTTTGGTTACAAAAGAACCCTTTAAATGTCAAGAAAGTGAATTCAATCCATTCCTTAGTAAAACTTGCTTTAAATTGACATGAAATGACTACTACTGGAAGTGGAAGTAACTACTCCATCCAATAAAATGGATCTGGACCAGGAAATTCAAAAGACAATAATTTCAGCTTAGAGGAGAGGCACAAATGGAGGATTCCAGAACTTCCACCAGTTCCCAAAGGTTATACAGCACCTTTAACACTCTTCTTGAGAGTACAGAAACTGAAATAACTGCTATTCCTGCTGTCAGACCTGAATCATTTCCAACAGGCAAAATTAGAGATATACCAGTCTCAGTACAAGAACTGGTATATGGTGGAAAAGCAGCAGGAGTGGCAACTTGTGCAAATCCTCTGGATAGGGAGAATGAACTATTATGTTCCATTAAAGAAGTTCTTGGGACCAGAAAATAAAGAGGACCTTCTGAAGAGTTGGAAATTCATGTCCTGCAAAGGACAAGTCCAAAAGATGAAAGCTTGGCTGAAAAACCAAAGAATTTTATCATAGGCACAGAAGAAAGAGTTGGCCCAAAAAATGGACAACAGCCCAGTGGAAGGTCCTCAAAACTCAACAAGTGCCAAAAAGAGTTCAAGCAAGCCCAAAGGAGCAATCAGAAGGACAAGCAAAAGGCAAAGGGAAAGGCAAATTCCAAGTAGAACAAACCTTACCCACAGAATTAAACAATTCAAAAGAAAGAAAAGAGAGCCATGGAAAATCTGTTCAATACAGCAAGAAATTTGAAGTAATTCAAAAACAAGGAGGAGGATGGAATGAATCAATCCTTTACAAAGAAATAGAACTTATAAATCTTGTGTCTCACCTTGAAACTTGGAATAAAGAAATTTCATCAAAGCTTAACAATTTTGAGTATATCCAACAAAAGTTGAGTAGAGAAATTTTACAAGTGAAAGACTCAAAAAATACCATTATTGGTCTAGAAAATGTGAATAAAGATAATATTTTCTCTTTGCGGCATATCTGTGAGATAATTGAGTCCAAAGTTACTTTTCTCAATCAACCAGATGATAATTCCATCTCTTTTATTACTAAACAATTGGAATATTTAAGGATAATAGTGAAAAACTTGGAAAATTCAACTGGTCACAATGTAGTTTTTTTCCAAGATTGATTTGAAAAAAAGAGATAAAGAAAGACTTTAATTCAAAGAAGAAATTTATTCAAGTATGAATAATATATCACTGAAAAATGAGTTGCCAAGACATTTCACACCAATTCTTGATAGAAATGTCTTTTGCTTTAATAAGGACTTACATCATAAAATTTAAAGCAATGCAGAGGTGGAAATTTTATGAAGTTTCAAGGACATTCACAGGTCAGAGGAATGGCCAACCCTCAGTGGTGAAGGTTAATATAATCATATGAAATTTTTGAAAACAATTTATATGTTTAAGGAAGACTTTAACATACCAGATTAATATATAAGCTCCATATTACACTCATTATTTACTAAATCAGCAAAGAAATAGTATTATAAGATGAGACAAGACCATGGTAAACACTCCTGGCCATGGTCAAAAAGAAAAGTTTATCCAAATGGGCAAATGATTCCTTGATATTTATAATGGAAAATTATTTTGAAGAATCCATTTTTAGTATTGAGGGGGACAGACCCATGTCCTGGTTTCTTAAACAGAAGGACAGATTAACTGTTCTTCATCCTGATATGTATGAAGCAGTGGTACATAAAAGGATATTAATAAAATGTGGTGGTGACCTCGAGCATGCTATAAGAAGAAAATTTATTGTGCCTTGCTGTACAGAATATTATATCAATTCCATGGAAGACATTACTACCAGAACAAAAATTGGTAAAAATTGGTATAAACCCCCAATAGACAATAATACTAGTGGGAGTAAAGTTTCAATACCAAATAAACCACAAGACAGAGCTCCTTTAAAATATAATAAATGTGGAAGTACATCTTATTTGGCTAATACTTGTCCAGAGAAGACAAAAATCAATGAGATAGCAATTGAAAAATCCGAAGACACAAAATAAACAAATGATGTATCTTTACATGAAAGTAATTCTGAGCCTTCTGAAGAAGAAGAACTAGAAGATCGACTTAGTGTAGAAAACATTAATGTATCCTTTGAAGTCACAGAAGTGCTTGCTCACTTACCACAGTACAGTGATTAATGTATGGACCTAATACATGTGAAAGATGCTAAAATGCAGAAATCCAAGCCTTCCAAAGGTAAAGGTTATACAGCTGGATTGTCTTGTATCACTAATATTGTGATAGACAACAAAGAAGCCACAATACATATTGACTCAGGTTCTTTCTGCACTTTTTTTGGTAAAAATTATCTTGAAAAAGCTTATACTAATTGGCACAAACAATTGACGTCAATTGAAGGTATAAAACTTAGCAGTGCCAGCCAAGATTTTCAGCCTTTGGGAATTCTTGAAGGAAAAATAATATTTCCTCATCTTTCAAGAAGCATCAGACTGATGATTTAATTTGTTTTTATGAGTAACTGCACTTCACAGCATTCTATACTTGGAAATTATTATCTCAATTTATATGATATTGATATTAATAATATTAAAGACAGATTATTCACAATATGATAAAATAAAAGGAGGGAATTTTCTTTTCCTCTAGAGAAAGGAGAAATAACTGTCATTAGAAAAGTAAAAAAATTTTATAAGGAAAAATTTGTGAGATATCAATTTATTGAAGCACAAATTAGTCATGAATTAAAATTAGAAATGAAGGAGTACCTTATTGAAATTATATTTCAATATACAGAATCTTTTGCTCCTGATAATGATCCACTAGGGACTCTAAAACTCTATGAAGTGGAAAGACCTTACCCTCAACTATTAAGAAGAACAGCTTACCCAGCTAACCCAAGAGCTCATGAAGCATTGTAAAATCATATTGATGAGCTGATGAACCTGGGATTTTTAGAAAGGTTGGATATAGTAAGGAAGTAGAAGTCACAACCACTGTAATCATTACTTGGAATAATGATAAATCAAGGATGTTCGGTGATTTTAGCTCATTGAGTACCTATACCATTCCAGACAGGTACCCATTTCCTAGAATCCATGATACTTTGACTCAATTATCCAAAGCAAGATTCATTGCTTCCATGGATTTCCTTAAAGGTTTCCATAAGAATGTTTTGACACCTGATTCTAGGAAATTATTGAGAATAATTTCTCATTGGTGCATTTACAAATACTTGAGTATTCCTTTTGGTATTAATAATGCACCATCTAATTATCAAAGAATGATGAATACCATTTTCCCACATGAGTTATCAGAGGTATGGTGAATCATTTATATTGATGCCATTATTATTGGTTCAGAACCCTTAAAATTGCATTTAGAAAGATTTTCATTAGTACTTAAGAAGCTTATTTAAGTGAACATGGAAATATCTCTCAAGAAATGTAATTTTGAACGTCATGAGTTAAATGCTCTAGGAAAATTATTTTCAGGACTGAGCCTTGGTGTTGATAAAAAAAAGTGGCTGCAGTCTTACTGAAACAAGTTCTTCAGAAAAAACAAGAAATGATGTCTTTCTTACATTTCCTAGTTATTACAGGTAGCACCTTAAAGATTTTTCAAACCATGGTAGATCATTGTACAGAATTTTTGATCAAAAAACTGTCTTTGAAATGACAAAAGAAAGGATTCAAGAATATGAAAAGATAAATTATGCCTTGACCAATGCACCATTATTATTGATTCCAGACTGGAAACTTCCTTTCATGCTGTATATTGCTGTGTGTGGTGAATTTCTAGATGAAGCTCTTCATAAAGTTCAAATTGTCAATGACAAGCCTTATGAAGGCCCAGTTTGTTTTATCTCAAGAAAGATTAAACCTACAGAGGCTTTATATGGAGGGAGCCAAATGGAGTTCCTTTTCCTTGTTTGTGATTTGAAATAATTTCATTATCATCTTGATAGTAGTGTGTTTGAGGTAATTACTGATTGTAATTCTGTGAAATGACTTAACATGATCACTCCAAACAGACACATTACAAGATGGATGATTGATATACAGGAGTACAGAGGAAATATGTCCATAGTAAATAAAGCTGTAAATATTCATCAACATTCTGATGGCTTGAGTAGATGGGAATTACCCAATACACCTTACAATCCTTCTTATGTTCCTGCAAATGCAGAAACTCAAATTCCAATTGAAGTAATTAACATCACAGATGTTGGATAAGAATTATTTGAAGAAGTTAGAGAAAGCTATAATAAAGATAAAACTGCCATATTATTACTTTTCTACTTTACAAATATTGCAAAGGTGCAGCTTTCCCTAACTCTTGAGATGATATTTGGAAGACATATTATGATAATGGAAAATTCCATTTATTTGATGGTATCTTATATCACAGGTCTAAGCACATATGTGTAATGGTCTTATGTATTAGAATGCTAATTAAAACAATATTAATAGATTTCCATGCCAACATTTATTCTGGACATCTGTCTGAAGACAGAAAAATGGAAATAATTAAGACATGTGCTTGGTGGCCATCTTGGAGAAAATATGTGATTTAGTACTGTCACAGTTGTGACAGGTGTCAAAAGGCCAATAAAGCTCCTTGTTAGCCTGGGGCCTCTAGTGTGGCTTTCAGTCTAATTACTACAAATTTTCATAAAATAAAGGGTAGTGGAGTACTATTCAGTTGAATTAATAGAGACGTCAATATATAAAAAGGGCATTTATTTGGTGGAATTAGCTTCACCAATATGAAAAACACTAAAAGTAAATTTGATTACTTATATTTGAGAGATCTAATAATGACAAATTGTTATTAATTTATTTTTAAAGAAAAATATTTTCAAGAGCTCTGAGGAATAATTTTCAAGTAGAATTTTCCTCTTTAAATATTTTATATACCAAATAAAAGTAAAACACAAATAAACTGATAAAATGTTTGGAAGAAAATATATTGTTAAAGTAGCCAGATATATAAAAAAGAATATGCTGTTGTTAAAGAAGCAAAGCTACTATCCCAACAAATTAAAAGGGCTTTATAGAAACAAGATGCAACAATATTTTTATAGCTACAAAAAGTAAATGAGTGCCTTGTAAACAAGATTAATATAACAAATAATCTTAAATGAGTGACCTTTAAACAAAAAGAGATGAAAACAAAAGTAATATTGAATTTAAACAGATGAATTGAAATAATTCAAGGAAAATTTAATGAGATTTATTGGAGCTTGTGTAGCAGGTAATTTGATTCATGCCTTCAGTCTCATACCACTGGTAAAAGGTTTGGTTTAATGATTCATATCCAAGAACCAAGTACCCCATAGGAAGTGCTTTATCTGCATTGGGTAATTGCCTTACCACCTGGTGGTGAAAGAAATTTCCAATTCATTTCTTGTTACTGTAGAAAGATATACAAAAACTCCAATCTTTTAACCATTTCATAAATATGAAACAGCTATGGATACACCTATTTTAATTTGGAACATAGTAATATCTCATAGTAGTCTCTTTAAAACTATCATTAGTGATAGAGACCCAAAATGTACATCAGCCTTGTGAGCAAATTTACATAGGCTTTTGGGTACAAAGCTATCATTCTCAACAGCTTACCATCCACAAACTGATGGATTAGCAAAAAGAATGATTCAGACCCTTGAGGAAATAATCAGAAGATCTTGTACTTATGGCCTGGAGCTTAAAGATTCTGATGTCTTTACCCATTATTGGTGTAGACCTGTACCAGCATTGTAATTAGCCTACAAAACTTCCATTGATTCTTCAACAGGAAAAAATGCTGAAATGTTGGAAAAAGGATGGAATCCTAAACTTCCAGTTGATAATTTGAGGGAAGACTTAGTTGATATTTATCCAACTGCATCAAGCTTAAAGCTAATGCTTGATAAAGTGAGGCATAATGCCAATCAAAGCATGACTGATACCTTTGAATATGCTAAGAAAAAGTGGGATAAAAGTCATAATACCCCAGAATTAAAAGTAGGGGACTTAATACTAGTTTCAACCATGAATGTTAACAATAATAAAGGCCCAAAGAAATTTAGAGATTCCTTTTCAGGACCATTTATTATGAAAGCCTTTCATGGAACAAATGAAGTACAAGTAGAAGTATCAAGGGAATCGGAAAACAAACATCCAGCTTATCTTATCTTTTTTTTAAGTGAATACTGATATTATCAAGTCAGTCATTTAGCACCCTTTCCTCTTTTCTTTATTTTCCTGTCAGTGGATATTGGTGGTCATATATTTTACTAATTACGTTGTTCATTCTGGCAGGTTGAAACAGTGATTAAGGACTTACTTGGTTGGTTCTTTGTCCATTTGGCTTCATATTTCTCTTGTTGCATTTCATCATTGTACCTTCATATTTCTTAGACAAATCCAATTATTTTATTTTATCTTTTTTTTTTTGGAGTATTTCAAGTGAACTCCCTGATTTCTGAGTACCACGCCACTCTTGCTTTTCCCAAGAGCCCCTGTGGCATTATATTAATTAACTCATGATTTCTTTTCATTATGTTTATCTTTTCTTTATAATTACATTCACCCATTCATTGATATTATGACTCTTTAATGCTAATGAACCTTATGATTCATTGTCATCTCTCAATTTTCTCTCATTCATTCTTCATTTTTGAAAATTGAAAGCTGACCCACTTCTTGGTTTGTTTCCACTTTGAAATCTTCATTAAAATCATCAATTAATTCATTTATAATTCAGGCTTTCATTTTCATTTTCATTTGATTTTCAAATTTGTCATGAAGATTATTCAGACACATTCTTCATTTCAAGATTCATATTGATTAATTTTGAAAGATGAACTCACTTGATTTGATTTGATTGACTTATTTGACATAAAATTGATATTGACTTCAAAAAACTTGATTGACCTGAAGATTTGATTGATTTTTCTGACTTTTCACATCAAGAATTTTGACATAAATTGATTTTGCCTCAAGAATATATTTTATTTATTAATTTTCTGAAAGACTTTTATTTTGATTGATTTGACATACTGATTCATTAACTTGAAGATTTCATCTTGAAATATGATTAATTGATTTACCTCAAGATTTTATTTTTATTCATTTATTTTGATTTTGACTTAAAGTTCTATTTTGATTTGCCTCAAGATTCTTATCTTCAAATTTTAATTTTTATCCATTCTATTCCATTTTTATCCTGAAATCATGCCTATCCAATACTCACCTCCTGCTAGATGGACAAGATCTCAGTCCAGAGCTCAAGCTGTTCTCACTCCAGCTCCAAGAGCTCCTCTTGATGGCACTGGAGAAGTTCCTCAACTGTGGGCCCAATTAGACAGAGGACCACATTTGGAAGAAGAAACACCATCCAGGAAGGAGGAAGAGGTCCAAAAAGATCAAGTTGACTTTCAGGAGTAGTTTGTAGTCTTCCAGGACTTTCAAGGAAGACTTTCAAAGGCCCTGGTGAAGATGGTGAAGAGGAGGAGGGGTCTGACGGTACTGAAGGTGTTCGTGCTCCTGTGGGGGCATCCCAAGGTACTAAAGGGCCAGCTTTAGCCCAGTCTAATCATACTGTCACTCATCATCCTGAAACATCCTTATTGGCCATTATGCAGCAAATGACTAAGATTATGGCCAATCTTCAAGCAGATTCCTCTTCTAAAGTCTAAAGACCACCAGCCTTCAAGACTCTATCTATGGAGGCACCAGATATCTTTGATGGGACTTGGTGCTTCAAAGTCAGAAGTTTCATTCAGTCCTGCCAACTTATCTTTCATAATGATCTGGGAAATTTCTCTCAAGACAGGAAGAAAGTACTTTATTCCACTTTGTTCCTTATTGGCAGGGCTGCCAAATGGATTGTGCATTATCTTTCCAATCTCACTAATGAAGATCCAAACCGTCTTCTCAATTCTTGGGTTTTATTTGAATCTAAACTCTTTACCTTGTTTGGGGCCCCAAATGATGTTAGAAAAGCTGAAGCAGAGTTGTATTCCTTAAAAATGAAAGAAGGTGGACATGTTTGATTGAACATTGCCAATTTCAGAGGGTTGTCTTCAAGAATTGGAGTGTGAGCCTTAAGGTATATTTTACATACCCAAATAGGCAACAACTATCTTTAAAAATGAATTTGGAGCTATGCATAACCCATAGGTCATGCATATATTCAAAATTCATCATTTTTTATTTCAGAAAAGATGAATAACGTTTTTGTGAGTATGTAAATCCATGGATATAAGGCAAGATCTGGATTCTACACAATAATTCACCTAGGATAACTCCATAGAGTGAATAAGCTTAAATTAACTCTAAGAGGTGGTAATATGGAAAATACTTCAATACCACATAAAAGAATTGTGAAAATTTTTGTTTTTCTCAATTTCACACCAAAATAATGAGAATGTGAGAAATCCCATGTTACATATATATTAAGAATAGTGTCATGCATGTTTGTGGCACTTAATATTATGGTATTCTTACATACAGTTTTGATACACCCATAGTGGATATCAGTCTTGAAGCCTTAATTTCTACTTTTGACGTGAAAATAGCTAAGGGGGACAAAAGACATCAAAGAGAGCCAGGGTACTCAACTTCTGAGGCCTCTGAGGCATGGATAGCTCTAAAGCTTGGATTCATGGCTTATCTTAGCCCATTTAGTATACTAAAACCTTTTGGGAACCTAGTTACCAAGTTAAAATCTCATTAAATCATAACAAAATTGCAAATAAGCTACTATTTTGACGTGACAGAGAGGTAAAAAGCAACTTAGACTCCTGTAACTATGTCAATTCTTAATGATTTTCCATTAATAAACCCCAAAAGATTAATTAAAACCCTTTTTGGACTAGTATCCATTTATTTACCTCATAGCAACCTGCTATATAGTGTTATTTGCAATTCTACATAGAAATGAGGTAAAAACTTCAGAAATTCATTAAAAATAAATTTCTTAATTAATATTTCTGAAACCTTCAGGACCAATGGAGAACTGTATGACCATTATAGAAACCAAAGAGAATTACAGTTTCATAAGTAAAATTCCAAGTTTTCCTTACAGTCCATTTTTGATAATTCAATGTGAACTACTTAATCTTCAAATATTCACAGAAAATAAAACCTGTGATGAAATTTCCAATAACATTCATAACTTTGAGAAATTAATGTTTATTTTGAAATAAAAGAAGATCTACAGTTGTTACTCCTTTTATTCTTTCCCATATTATGGTTTGTAGTCAGGTAAAAGCATCAATTAAGTAATTATGAGAATCTTACATGACAACAGATGATTCAATCATTAATCCAAAAAACAAATTCTTGGTCACTGGTTTTTTAGTTTCCTCCATGGCACGCCTCTGTGAGCTGTCTTAGACTTAAAAAAGGCCTCTTCTTGCTGTTTTTTCCAAATCATATTATTATCTAATTATATCTTTGTTACCAACAAGTAAGTATTAGTTAAAATATTTTGTTAAGTGGTTTAATTCTTTCAGAACCAATCAGAAAGACATGAAATCATAAAAACCAACTATATATTATTGTAATATTGCTATAAATAAATGTTTATCCTTTAAATCCACAATTATACATCAAATCTCTCTACCAATCTTTTTCCAAGGTTCATTGTAGTATTAGTGAGTGATTTATTATTAATTCTTAAAAGTTTTTCTCTAGTAATAGTTTTATTCAGAAATTATACTTATAATTGTTCTTGAAAAAGACAATTATATATCAAAATGATTTTATTATTAAATACTTCTTGTAATTGATTCTTGTAGACAATTACTGATTACTGTTATAATCACTAGTAGTGTATAACAAGTAAAAAAAAAATTAATTAATTATTTAATTGTGGTTATAATAATTTTATTATTATATTTCATACAAACAGTCATAGCACTGTTGATTAATAGTAATATTATCAAAAGTTTCATATACAAATATTACATGGAGATTGGGGTGAAAGAGATCTCATCCAACATTTCAGGAAGGTATTGCCATCCAGGATTCTGGATCAGTTGGTCTGCCATCCTTCAAGAATTGACTCTCTTCAAGACTTGATGTATATTACCCTGGAGCTTGATACCAGGTACCATGAGGGGCAAAATAAGAAGGGTCATTTTCAAGAGAAGAATCCTGAAGCCTCAGAGTGGAATTCTTCTCATCCTCAAAATTCTTCAAGCTCAAATCAAAAGAAGAAGTATTTTCAGAAGAGGGACAAGCCCCATTCTTCTTTGATTAATGAGGACTTCAATTTGATGGGTTCTGAAAAAGAAAGAAGAATCAAGGAAGGCTTATGTGCCTATTGTTGTGGGAAGAATAGTATTGAGTCTTGTTTCAAAAAACCACACAACCAGCTTGCCCAACCATCAGGAAAATTTCCCAGCCAGGGAAAAGCCTGAGTGAAGATCATTTTGTGTTCAATGGTCTTCACTGTTTTCCATCCAGAGAAAAATTGTGGATTCTGAATACTGGTGTCAAGAATTCTTCAAAATGTTTTGTCTTTTCTTCTATATCTGATTTGTTTTACAGTATTATCATTGATAGTGGTGCTACTAACTCATTTATTGCAAAGAGGTTTGTTCACAAGTATTTTTTGATCATGTCAGGGCTTTGACATTCTTAATCATTTTAATCCATCTATTGATTTGAGGCAAAGGCTGATCATAAGGACTATTATGATCCTCCTAAATCTTTCATTAATGACTTTTCTTTTTCCAAATCATGTGCAGCTCTGGTTGGTGATTCTAGAACACCATCATTTCCATCTTCTGTCCATATTCCTTCCCATAATTCCCATCAGTCCATGATATACTCTAGAGATGAAGTCTTCAAAAAGATTCAAGATGTTGGAGAATAATTCTGTATTTTCACTTCATCTCCTCTTTGGGAGTATGGACCTTCCTCCTTCATCTTATCATTACTCCCTGGAGGAGTTGTGTGATGAAGAGGAAGAGCCAGAAGAAATAGAAGCTGTGATGAATTTTGTTACTTCTGCTTATCACCAGTATTTGTATATATTCTCCAAGTTGAAAGCAAAGAAAATTCCTCCTCACCCCACCTGTGATCATCATATCAAACTGGAGGGTTCTCTACCTCCAGTTGGGGTGATCTACCCTTTATCCAACCAAGAGTCAGGTACACTCAGGGACTACATTTCAGAGAATATAGAGAAAGGTTTCATCTTTCCAAGCTCCTCTTCAACAAGAGAACCTGTCCTATTTGTCAAAATAAAGGATGGTAGCCTCTGTTTGTGTGTTGATTACCAAAAACTCAATTCTGTGACTAGGAAGAACAAATATCCTGTACCTCCTATGAATCAGCTTCTCACTGTTTTCAATGGTTCTTCTATATTCTCAAATATTGATGTTTTTGGTGCATATAGCCTTCAAAGAATCAAGGAAGGTGATGAACATTTGACTTGTTTTAGAACTAAATATGGCAGTTATGAGTACTTGATCATGCCATTTGGTCTTACCAATTCTCCTTCCTCTTTTCAAAACCTTTTCAATGATATTTTTCATGATCTTCTTGATGTTTATGTTGTGGCTTATTTGGATTACATTATGGTCTTTCCCAAATCTGAGGAATAACATTTCACTCATGTGTCCACTGTTCTTTCCAGAATTGGAGCCAATAACCTCTTTTCTAAGACCTCCGAGTGCCTATTTCATGTTTCTAGTGTAGAGTATTTAAGTTATATTAATTCTTCTGGGGGCCTCAAGATGCACCAAGAGAAAGTCCAGCAAACTCTGAATTGGCCATCTCCAAGAAACCTCAAGACTCTTCAATCTTTCCTTGGCTTTGCCAATTGTTACTGCCATTTGATCAAGAATTATTTAAAGAAGATTAATTCACACACCAGTTTCCTCAAGACAGAGTCCCGTTTTCCCCTCAATTAGGAATCTCTTAGACAGTTTCATCAACTCAAAAAGGCTTTCACCACTGCTCCAATCCTTCTCCAACCAACATTGTAGAGACTGATGCTTCTGATTATGCCTTGGGTTCTGTACTGAGTCAGGTTTCTGACTCAGGAAAACATTCAATTTCATTTGATAGCTGCAATCCTCTTCCAGAGGAGCTCAACTATGAGATTCATGAAAAGGAACTCGTTGGCATAGTCTGGGCTCTCAAACACTGGGGAGCTTTTCTTCTCTCTCTTTCTTCCCCTTTTAAAGCTCTCACTGATCATTCTTCACTCCAATACTTAATTTCATAAAATATTCTCACTCTCCATCAAGCCTTCTGGGCTGAGTTCTTATCTTAATTTCATTTCTCAATCACTTACCACCCTGGCTGCTTGGAAACCCTTCCAGATTAATTGTCACGTTGGGACAACATTTACCCAGAGAAGGGGGGAGGATTCCATCAGCAAGAACCCAACAAATTATCAACAAATAATCAAGAAAGATGAAAGTCAAGCCTCAAAATTCTTTGCAGTAAAGGTGGATTCATTTTCAAATTTTATTGACTCAATTAAGAAGGAATGATTGCAAGATTCTAAATATAGAAGAATTCTTCAAGATTTGGGTAAAAGTAAATCTGTCCAAGCTTATTCTTCTGATTCCTCTTCCGAACTTCTCCTTTTCAAAGATCAGTTGGTGGTTACAAATGACCCCACAATTCAACTCAGCTTACTTCAAAAGAGGATTTACTCTCCTCTAGCTGTACAACCTGGCTGAAAGAAGACTCTCAAACTTGTCGAGTGTGATTTTCACTGGTCTGGCATAACTCAATTCTTCAAGGATTATGTCTCATCCTGTCAGCAGTGTTCAAGAAACAAGAATATTCCTCACAAGCAGTTTAGATTCCCCAAGCCTCTTCTAATTCCAAATGGTCCTTGGATTTGTCTTTCAACGGATTTCATCACTCAATTGCCGCTTTCCAATTCCTTTGACTCAATCCTTTTCATAGTGGACAGATTCTCAAAAATGGAAGTTTTTATTCCAAAAATGTCTTCAAAACTTCACTGGATTTGGCCCAGTAGTACATCAAGAATGTTTTCTAAAAGCATGGCCTTTCTTCAAGCATTGTTAGTGATAGAGGATCTCTTTTTGTTTCTTCCTTTTTGAACAATATTTGTCAGCAGCTTAAGATTTCAAAAGATTTGTCAACTGCTTACCATCCAGAAACTGATGGAGAGACAGAAAGGGTAAATCAGATACTAGAAAAGTCCTATTGGATGCAATTCAGTTATCATCAAGATGATTGGAACACATGGCTCCCTCTGGCTGAATTTGCCTACAATAATTCTGATCACTCTTCAACAAAACAATCACCGTTTTTCACTATTTATGGAAGAGATCCTCAATTTGACTCAGTCAACATTACTCAAAATACTGCTTCTGGAAGGATTTCAACAAAAGCTCAATATTTATGGCAAGATGTCAAGAGAGAACTTGAAGTTGCCATATACAGGTTTAAGAGGTATGCAGATAAAAGTAGAGCTAGTCCACCTTTTTTCAATCCTGGTGAGATGGTATGGCTTTCTTCAAACAACATCAAATGAACTAGACCTACCAAGTAACTTTCTGAAAGGTGGTTGTGTCCTTTTCTAATCTTGAAGAAATTCAGCACTCATTCCTACCATCTCAACCTCCCATCTCAATAGAAGTCCATCCACCCAGTCTTCCACATTTCGCTCTTGGAACCAGTCAGGAAATGAAAGATACCAAATAGGCATCAAGAGCCTCCTCCTCCAATAATCATTGAAGAATAAGAGGAATTGAAAGTCTCTCAAATACTGGCCTCAGAACTTAGGAGAGGAAAATTATGGTATTTTCTGGAATGGAAAGGCTTTAGTAAAGACCCAGAAAGATCCACTGGGGAACCAACTGAAAACCTCAAGAGTTGTCCTGAAATTATCAAGGATTTTCATTCTTTATATCCTGACAAGCCCGTATCCAATTCTTCAAGAGCTTGATTATTGATGGTGCTTGGTGGGGAGAGGAATTACCAAACGTAAGTCCCACTCCTGGTATTCACCTTTAGAGGTATTCTACCCTTCTTGTTGTAAGAATCACCTTGGCCACTCTGTGAGCACTCTGAAGTTTTTGGACACAGATCTTTGGCCAGTCTTTCAACATCACTTCCAAAATTAGGGCCATTTTCACTTGGTAAAATGGACCATTCCTTTTCTTAAGTTCCTTTCAAGTCTTGACCCTTTCAAATTCATTAATTCAACAATTATTTAATTTTATGGCACTGGTGGGAGTGGTAACTACCAAAAGAATGTTCCTCTCCTGGTGCGCACTTCCCTGAGGGGTCTACAATATTTAAAAACATCACCATGGCCACATTGTGAGCACCTGGCATCATATTTTTCTTTCCAGGTCCTTGGCTAATTTCCAAATCAATTAGCAACCTCTGTGATGAAGATTGGAGCTTTGTAAAGACTCATTTCCTTTCATTTTTCTCTTTTCTTTTCTTATTTCCATTCTCATGATTTCATTTTTATTTTTGTTTTAAATTTTTCTCTTATCATGTCAAATTTCATGCCAAAAAATCATTGCTCATTTACATCATCATCAATCTTGCAGCCAATGTCAAAAGAAGATCAAGAAAGTCCCACATCATATGCCAACATCTTGATATCAGTATCAAATTTTATTTCTCAAAAGAACCCTCCTTGTCCCTCTCCTAAAAACCCTTTCCAATAGCCTAAACAGGCTTCATCTTGTATTGGTGCTCAGGAGGTCACCATTTCAAGGTGGGGGGTACTGTCACAACCATGACAATTCACTCTCTTGGACCTCCATAGGGCATATCCATTCCCTATCCACTTCATGGAAATTTGGCCATATCCATAATCATTGGCCAAATTGGCAATTTTACCTTTTGTGGCCCTTTGTGGCCATTTCACTATCTGGGGCCAACTTGGCCCCTTCATCATCATCAGGCCTTTCCTGGGCAGTTTCTGCGTTTATAAAATCTTATGTATTTTCCAGTAAACAGGGAAAATACAACCCAAAAGCCTGTTTTTGGAGTTTGAAGCTTTAAATGCAGATTTGCGCATTTTGGCGCATTTTGCTGTATTCAGCCAGTTTATGCCATTTTTCCATGTAATATGGGAAATATGCCCAAATGGCCATATTAGGCCATTTGGGGCTTAATTTCCAGCTTTGTGCAAATACAGTTCTAAAGCTGTATAAGCTGTATTTTGCCAAAACACTTTGTCACCTCTGAAGCCACCCAAAACCCATTTTTCACCCATATCCTCCTTGCATCCTCCCAAAGGACTTTGGGCCACTTTCACCCCCCAATATCCAAAAATTCCATAAATGGTGTTAGACACCATTGTTCATCTTTTTTCCATAAGCAATTCAATGGCACCCATTTCACAGGGTTATTTCAACATCTCAAAAGTCATCAAGGCATCACGTCACCCAGAGGATTTGTCAAGGCTCAAGGACAAGTGTTACTCTCAAATAGCAATGATACCATCAAGCCATCATTGTAAATTCTTACTCACAATATTCCTCCCGGGAAACACCAGTAACTCATTCTCAAGGGATATACAAGAGGTATCTCAAAAACCATTTTTCAAGTGTCAATGCTCCATCAATCCACCTTGGCAACCACATTCATTCAATACAGTGTGAATTCATCAAGACCTCTATTTTCAATCATACACCATGGAAATATCATTAAGCGCAGTTCACTTCCCAATTTAGCAAGGTATACATTTCCTCAGACAGTCAATACAGCTGCCATGCTGAAGGAGTCAAGCTTCCAACTTCTCACATATACTAGCCTCCCTTGACCCTGGGGGGTTTTCCCCAGTTAATTCATATATTCTTCTTTTATTTTATCTTTATTTATCTTATCTTTTTGTTAAGTGAATACTGATATTATCAAGTCAGTCATTGAGCACCATGTCATCTGTTCTTGCTTTGCCTGTCAGTGGATATTGGTGGTCATATCATTTACTGATTTCAGTGTTCATTCTTGCAGGTTTAAACAGTTATTAAGGACTTACTTGGTTGGCTCTTTGGAAATTTGGCTCCATATTTCTCTTATTGCATCTCATCTTTGTACCTGCATATTTCTTAGAGATATTCATTTCTTTTACTTTTTATTTGTGTTCTTTGGAGTCTTCCAAGTGAGTTCCCTTATTGCTGAGTGACAGGACACTCTTTTTTTCCCAAGCTCCCCTGTGACAAAGACCAAATAGAGCTATGGTGTCCAACATTTGGGATCTGCAAGGACTCTTTTAGCATTGTCCACCTTTATTTCATAATTTTTAACATTATTTAAAGATTAAGATCAGACTTTGATCTAACCTTAAGGTTTAAACTGGTTTTATCCCAATTTGGACAAGAATTTCAAGCTGCCAAAGGGTAAATTCCAATACAGAAGCTTGATTGTGAGCCTTAGAGGTATTTCATATACCCAAAAGACCACAAACAACAAAATAAGATAAAAATATGGAGAAAATTAATTTATTTATATTATCAAAATGAAAATTGAAATATAAATACCAATTTATATACAAAAAGAAGAATTTAATCATAATTCAAAATAAAAACTACATTAAATCTTAAAATTATGAAAATACATTTTTACTTGAAAAAAACTAAGTAAAAATCAATTTTTAATAAAATTAATGAGATTAAAATATTTTTGGTAAGAAGTTACATAAAATATTATATAAAGTCTTATCCAATAAAAAAAACATAAGAAAATTACTTCACCATTGGATTTTTCATAAAAAATAAGGTAGGGTCACCTCTGAGTAAAATTTCTGTAACTCAACTCTAGATAAGATTAAATTAAGTTTTTAGTATTTTCTGTACAAAAGTTGAAAATCTCCGAAACATTAATTTAATTCACACCACGTGTGGTGTTAACCATCAAATTTTGTGTAAAAATTGAGGTGTTTTGTGTAGCTTAGAAGTTATGAGGAATTGAAGTCTTTTCAATTGAAATGTCAAAATGTCCACGTGTATTACATAAGTGAACTTTAATTTACATATGAGGTATCAATTATTACAGTAAGTGTATTTTCAAACTAAATTGAATTACATATTTAAATCACAAGTATAATACATGATGAGGAATTAAAGGAAGAATAAGTTGGAAAGATTAATTTGGGGGGGTAAAGGAACTCTAGCTCTAAGGGGGAGCCAGACCCCCAAAATCCTTTCTTCCAGGCATTAGATGTCAAAATTTACACAAAGGTTCATTACCATTGGCCTGTAATTGAGTAACAGGGTCTGTGACTCAATTGATGATGAGGTTTTGATCCCAACCAGGGCAGTTTTAACTGTTGCAAAGCGGGTAAAACTACCCTTAAGTCAAATAAATCTTAGTAAAAACAGTTTTAACTGGCTTCTACGTCTCTTACACACATTCTTACATGTTTTGAAGGCTCTAGACTAGCTATTACTATAGCAATGGCTGATTTAAGGGTCTAAAATGGCTAAAAATATCCAAAAATGGCTCAAACCAGCCCTCTTTTGTTCTAAACCAGGGTTCATTGATGCCATAATTGTCTTTTCTGATGTCAGAGTGTTTTTCATGACTGACAAGAGTAATCTTTACTTTTTGAGTAAGAAAATTGATGGCTATAAAAGGATGTCTTCTTTGCCTCACTTTTCTCTTCATGGTAGAATCTTTTCCTTTTATAATTAGTTTAAACACTGTTGAACCAATCAATAAAAGATTCCAACCACCTTCTTTTATATCATTTTAAAACTTTTTGCCACATGAAAAAATCATTATAGTAATTTTTTGTAACTCTTATAATCATTTTTACCCCTGAACCACCCCATAAGTGAATTAAAGCATCTTTCATCACTGTAAACTTTGTCACTTTTTTGCCAAATTTACTCTGGTCACTTTTGGGCTTGTTTTCTCTTCAAAAATCTTTTGAAAGACTTTGTTCTTTAATTCATTTCTTGCAGTTCTTTTCTCAATTAATTCCAATTGAAATTGCTCTTGAAGCAATTTCTTTTGTAGCCTTAAATATCTCTTGTAGAGTATTTTTGGATACGTTTTTATTGTTGGTAAAACAATAAATCTTTATAATATTAAATTTTTATACTTATAAGGTTAAAAAAATGAATTTGGAGTGTTCTCTCTTAAAATTACTATTTCTTACTATTATTAATCAAATTTTTACCTTATACAAATATTGAGGACAGGAAAAGTACTTTATTTTCAATCAAAGTTTCATATCCACACCTTACATTTGGGGGCCCAGCTGTGATATTTTACCTGTGACATAAATTTTTACTCTTTTTTAAATCTTTTTCCTTATATTGAAAAATTGAAAAACATATAAAAAATACTTATAATTGAAAAAATCTATCAAAAATAAAAAAAATTATATTATAAGTGAGGCTTTATTTTTCATTTCTCTTTAGAAAAGAATCTTTCTTTACTTAATCAATTGGCTTTTTTCATTAGTTTTAGTGCCTGACAACATGGTAAGACAAGAAAATATTGAAACAGCCTCAAACATAACCAGCATTATTCCTGCAAGTACTATTAATTCTGACCATATTAGTACAATTATTATAACTCATAATTATCAACCAGAACCAATTTCCTCCAAATTAGTTACCTTGTCTATCAGTAATACCCTTCAGTAGGCAAAGAATTTGGCCAATAGTAAGTTTTTTGACGTAAAATTACTATTTTAAGCTTTTCAATCATAACATATGCCTTCAACAAGATCAGGAGCCAACTATGACCCCTCAAGCAGTTTCCAAAAAGGTCATAGATGTGATTATGGAAGACGCCAATCAGCTACAGAAGGACAAGGGTCAGTTGATGACTTCCAAATTAAAAAATTGTGCCATTCTGAAGCTGTGAGCCTTGAGGTATATTTTACATACCCAAATAGGCCACAATTATCTTAAAAATAAATTTTGAATTATGCATAACTCATAAGTCATGCATATATCCAAAATTCATCATTTTCAATTTCAGAAAAGATGAATAACTTTTTATTGAGTGAGTAAATCCATGGATTTAAGACCAGATTTGGATTCTACACAAAAGTTCACCTAGGGTAGCTCCATAGAGTGAATAAGGCCAAATTAACTCTTTGAGGTGGTAAAATAGAAAATACTTCAATACCACATAAAAGATCCATGAAAATTTTTGTTTTTCTTAATTTCACGCCGTAATAATGGGAATGTGAGGAATCCCATGTTACATATACACTAAGAATAGTGTTATGCATGTTTTGAGCACTTAATATCATGGTATTCTTACATGGACCTTTGGTACACCCATAGTGGATATCTCACTTTAAGCTTAAATTTCTATTTTGACGTGAAAAATAAGCAAGGGGGACAAAAGACATCAAAGAGAGCCAGGGTACCCAACTTCTGAGGCCTCAGAGGCGTGGACAGCTCCAAAGCTTGGATCCATGGCTGACCTTGGTCTAATTGGTAAGCCAAAACCTTTTGGGAACTTGGTTACCATGTTACAACTACTGTAAATCTTAAGAAAATAGCAAATAACCTGTTATTTTGACGTGCCAAGGAGGTAAAGAGCTGCTTAGACTCCTGCAACCATGTCAATTCTTAATGATTTTACATGGATAAACCCCAAAAGAGTAATTAAAACCCTTTTTGGACTTGTATCCATTGATTTACCTCATAGCAACCAGTCAAACACTGATATTTGCAATTCTACGTAGAAATGAGGTAAAATCTTCAAAAATTCATTAAAAATACAATTCTGAATGAATGTTTCTGAAACTCTCAGGACTAATAGAGAACTGTATTATCTATGGTACAACCAAAATGAATTATGGTTTTACTAGTAAAATTGAAAGCTTTACTTACAGTCCAGTTCTGACTATTCTACATGAAACACTGAATCTTCAAAAATTCACAGTAATTACAACCTGTGATGAAATTGGCAATAACATTTATAACTTTGAGAAATCAATGATTATTTTAGAATAAAAGAAGATTTACAGATGTTACTCCTTTTATTCTTAACCATATTGGGGTTGGTAGTCACGTAAAAGCATCAATTAAGTAATTATGATAATCTTACGTGACAACTGATGATGCAATCAATAATCCAAAAGCGTTTATTGTTTTCTCACTGACTGGTTTTTCAGTTTGCTCCATGGCACGCCTCTGTGAGCTGTTGTTGACTTAAAAGAGGCCTCCTCTTGCTGTTTTTTCCACATCATCATCTTATTATCATTTAAACCATTATTACCAACAAGTAAGTATTAGTTACAGCTATTCTTAAGTGTTTTGAATCTTTCAGAATCAATCAGAAAGACGTGAAATCATAGAATCAAACTATATATTGTTGTAATACTGTTATAAATCCATTTTAATCCTTAAAATCCGCAATTCTACGTCAAATCTCTCTATATTATCTTTCAATAAGCTCTTTGGGATAATAGTGAGTGATTTATTTTTAATTCTTAAAGTTTTTCTCTAAAAATATTTTTCTTGAAGAATTATCATTATAATTATTCTTGCAAAAGATAATTATATATTAAAAAAATTTTATTATTTTAATAATAGAAGTTTTATTATTAAAATCTTCTAGTAATTGATTCTTGTAGACAATTACTTGCTCACTGTTAAAATCACTAGTAGTGTTTACCACGTGAAAGAAATAATTTTATAATTATTTGATTGTGGTTATAATAATATTTATTATTATATTTCATAAGAACAGACACAGTACTGTTGATTAATAGTAATATTATCATCAGTTTCATAGTCACATCTTACATTTGGGGGCCCTGCCGTGATTTTATCCATAGACTTGGCTTTAATCATATTCTAGACTTCATTTTTGTGTTCTAAAAAACCACCATACCTACCACATCTTACATTTGGGGGCCTGGCCGTGTTTTTTGAACCTTATACCCTTAATTAATATATTTATTAAGCTCTAAAATATATTAATTTAATAACTTTTTTCTTTCATTTTAAAGTTAAAATAATTTTTATTTTTGAAATTGTTTTGGAACTTCTTTTTCATTGAGGAATTTGGTTTAATTTTATACTGTTTTTACACATGGCTTTTCACATCCAAAACCTTTTAAAATTATCCTTTGAGTTACTCTGAATTAATTTTCATTCAAAATCTTGAATTTTAATTTTTTTCTTTAAAAAGAATAATTTTTTAATAAAAAAAAATGTAAAGCTTATAAAAAATCTTTAAAAATATTTTCAAAAGTATAAAATTTTTTTTTTTCTCTTTTATAATTTTTTAGTGTCTTTAATCAAATACTGTGCAGCTGGCAACAGACTCAGTAAAAGATATATCACTAGTCCAGAATCTTCAGAAGCAGAATCTGAAGAAAGTATTGAGGTGCAAATCGCTCAAAGAGGCACCTTATTTAACTCAGAAAAGACTAAATTACCACCAAAAGGTGTGTATTTTATCTTATATTTTCACCTTTTATCTTTAAATTGACATGAAAATGGTGCATACCAGGAATGGAAGCAACTATTCAGTCAAACCAGATGGATGTGGGCAAGGAAGAGGCAAGACCAAATCAAGAAGTGCCAAATCTTCCACAAGAAAGGCATATTTGGAGGATGCCAGAGTTGCCCCCCATTCCCCAAGGTCTGTACCCACAGATTTTGACGTGCATTCTGAGCCTGAACTAATTTATGACAATATTTCCAGGGCTGAACCATTTTCAAGTGGCAGAAATAGAAATATATCAATTCCAGTACAAAAATTGGTTCAGAGCAGCCAAAGAAGAAGAGTGGGAAATATGCCCAAGCCTTTGGCAGGGGGCCATGAACTCCTACTTACACATCAAGAGCTTTCTGGGTCAGGAGAAGACCATAGAGCTCTTAGTAGGATGGAGCCCCCTGTCTTGCAAAGACAAGGTCAAAAAGATAAAGAATTGGCTGAAGAACCAAAGTCTTTTATCCATAGGCCAGAAGAAGGAACTGGAAATGACTCCAGCTTTGGAGACAGAAGCCCCAGTGGCGTCCACCAGCTCTAAACCAGCTCCAGAAGTGTCCAAAGACAAGCCCAAAGGACCTCAGAAGAAGCAGAGAGGTCCCAAGAACAATCAAAGCAAGGGCAAGGGCAAAGCAAATTGGCACAGACCTTACCCACACGGGTACAGGATCCCCAAATTGTAGCCTTCAGCAGTGGACAGTGTGTTCAACATGGCCAGAACTCTCATGGAATTCACAGCCAAGGAGCAGGAAAGGATGAACAGGACCTTTCCATGCAAATAAATCATGTACAAAGTAGTATTAATGTAGAAATTGGTAAACTTGATTCAAAGTTAACTAAAATAACATCAGATATTAATGAATTGAAAAAACATGACAAGAAATATACTGAATGGTATGAATTAACAAATTCCAGATTTGATTCAATTACCAATGCTTGTAGCAGAATTGAGAGTACATGTCAGATTCAGAATGATGAAATGGAAGATCTTTCTATTTTTAAAATGAATGATTAACTTAAGATTCTACAAGATCATGTCTTGAAGATAGTTGAAAACACCAATCAGTTTGCTACACATTTAGCAAAAAGTGACAGTGAAAGGCAGAAGTTAAAGAATGAAATCATTGCAAATGTAGAACAAATTCATAAGAATTATGAATCACATATGTCAAGACATTCTAAACCTTTAACTGAAGAAAAACGTTATGTTAATGGAAGTTTTGCCCCACTTCTAGGAGAAAATGTTGTCTCTGTCAAAGATATTCCCAAATTAGAAGAATGGCCAACATTCTCTGGTGAAGGAGAATATAACCATATTGAGTTCATCAGGACTATTGATATGTTACAAGAAGACTTTAATATACCTGATGAAATCATAGTGGGGAAGTTACACTCTCTGTTTACCAGGACTGCAAAGAAATGGTATTACAAGATGAGAATGGATAATGGAAAACATGGTTGGTCTTGGTGGAAATCTGAAGTGATTACCAAATGGGCCAGCAATTCTTGGAGGTTTAAAATGGAATTTTTTTTTGAAATTGCCATTTTTAACTCAGAGAAGGATAAACCACTTACTTGGTTCTTCAAACAAAAAGACAGATTATCTGCTTTACACCCAGATATGTCTGACACTATGATTAATATGAAGATAACAAGAAAGTGTGGAGGAGAACTGGAACATGCTATCAAAAGCAGATGTGTAGAACCCTGTTCAACAGAGGACTACATTAATGCAAAGGAAGATATCATTACCAGGACAAGAATTGGTAAAACTTGGACTAGAATCCCTATGGAATCCAAGATGATCCCAAGGATTCCCAGAGAGGATAAAAGACCAGAAAGACCTGTCTTGAAGTGTCATAAATGTGGAAGTACTTCACATTTAGCAAACAATTGCACCAAAAAGACAAAAATCAATGAATTCATTGAAGAAATTCAGTGTACTAAAGAGAAAGAGGAATCTGATCAAGATTCTGCAGTCTCTGAAGACACACCAGTGGAGGACTATCCCATTGAAAACATTACAGCTTTCTTTGAAGTCACAGAAGTCCATACCCACTTGCCAAAGTATAGTGAGGACTGCTGCAACCTGATCAATATCCAAGATGCCAGAATGTGTAAAACTAAACCTGCTAGAGGAAAAGGTTACACTGCTGGAGCATCCTGTATCACATCAGTTTTGATGAGTGATATTGAAGCCAAAGTAAATTTGGATACAGGGGCATTTTGCACTTGTGTAGGCAAAGATTATCTCCAAATTATACTTCCTGAATGGAAAAACCATCTATTACCAATAGAAGGTGTGCAATTCAGTAGTGCCAGTAACAATATGTACCCCTTGGGTATATTAGACACTAATCTTGTATTTCCACACCCAGCAGGAAGTGTAAGGATGAGAACTGAGATTGTTATAATGGATAATTGCACATCTCAGCACATCATTCTTGGAAATGATTACTTGAATATGTAAGGTATTGACATAAATAACCATAAAGACAGATATTTCACAATTGGGGATAACAAGAGACAAAAATTTGGTTTTTCCAATATGCCAAAACAAATATTTATAGTATCTTCTGTCAAGGATACTTACAAAAATGAATTTGTGTCTAATCAACTTGTTGAAGGACAAATTAATCCATCATTGTCACCAAAAATGAGGAATGAACTTATTAATGTGTTATACACATAAAATAATGCATTTTCCTCTGATAATGAACCATTAGGTGCTTTAAGAGGACATGAAGTTGATATTACTCTTAATATTGACAGGCCATATCTTCCAGTACTTAGAAGACCAGCTTATCCAGCCAGTCCCAGAGCTAGAGAAGCCTTGGAAAAACATATCCAAGAGTTAATCCAACTTGGTGTACTAAGAAAAGTAGGCCATAATGAGGAAGTTGAAGTGACAACACCTGTTATTATTGCATGGCATGATGAAAAGTCAAGAATGGTTGGGGATTTCAGAGCATTGAATACCTACACAGTTCCAGATAGGTATCCAATTCCTAGAATTCAAGAAACCCTGACTCAATTGTCTAAAGCCAAGTATATAACATCAATGGATGCATTGAAAGGTTTCCATCAGAATGTTTTGACGCCTAAAGCTAAGAAATTACTTAGAATTATCAGTCACTGTGGTATTTATGAGTATCTTAGAATGCCATTTGGCATTAAAAATGCTCCATCCCATTATCAAAGAATGATGAACACAATCTTTCCCACAGAATTGTCTGAAGGATGGCTTATCATTTATATTGATGATATTATCATATGTTCTGATTCATGGTCTTTGCACGTTGTAAGACTTGTAAGAGTACTTCGCAAAGTTGCAGAAGTGAACATGAAAATATCACTTAAGCAATGCAATTTTGGTTTTGAAGAACTCAAAGCATTAGGACATATTGTTTCTGGTTTAAGCTTGGGTATTGACAAAAGCGAAGTAGCAGCAGTGTTACTTAAGCCAATACCCCAGAATAAAAAAGAAATAATGTCTTTTCTTGGGCTTGCCAGTTATTATAGGCAACAATTGAAAGACTTTGCAATTATAGGCAAGTCACTTTATAGAATCTGTGATCAACAGACTGTATTTGAAATGACACAAGAGAGAATTAGAGCTTATGAGAAGATAAGGAAAGCCCTTACAGAAGCACCTTTACTCCTCATGCCTGACTGGAATGTTCCTTTTAAATTGTACATTGATGCATGTGGAGATGGATTAGGGGCAGCCCTACATCAAGTCCAAATTATTGATGAAAAACCTACAGAAGGACCAGTTTGTTACATCTCAATGCAAATCAAACCAACAGAAGCCAGATATAGTGCAAGCCAAATGGAGTGCTTATGTTTGGTATGGGCACTTGAGAAATTACACTATTATCTTGATGGCAGTGTTTTTGAAGTGATAACTGACTGTAATGCAGTAAAATCACTTCTCAACATGAAAACTCCCAACAGACACATGTTGAGATTGCAAATAGCCATTCAGGAATATAGAGGAAACATGACTATAGTCCACAAAGCAGGAAACATTCACAAGAATGCTGATGGACTTGGAAGGTGGGCATTAGCCAACACTCCTGATAACCCAGCGTATGTACCCTTGGAAGCTGAACCACAGATTCCAATTGAAGGGATTAATATAACTGATATTGGGACTGAATTCTTTGAAGAGGTCAGAGAATCTTATAAGAAGGACAAGAATTGCCATATCTTGACTTTTTTGTTAGATAAAGACTGCAAAGATACATCTTTGGTCAATGCACTAGATGAAGTTTGGAGAAATTCCTATTCTGAATGGAGATTTCACTTGTTTGATGGGATTATTTACCACAGAACCAAACATTCTTTTGTAATGACATTATGCAGCAGACTGCTTATCAATACAATTCTTCATGAATGCCATGATAGCATCTACTCTGGACACATGTAAGAGGACAGAACACTTGAAAAGTCAAAAACTGTGCATGGTGGCCATCTTGGAGAAAAGAAACCATTGAATATTGCCATACCTGTGACAGATGCCAAAAGGCAAACAGGAGTACAGGCAAGAAATTTGGACTTATGATCCATATTCAAGAACCAAAATCCCCATGTGAAGTTGTTCACATGGATTGGGTCACAGCACTTCCTCCAAGTGGTGACAAAAGCTTTAATGCTTGTTTAGTCATTGTATACAGATATAGCAAGACTCCCATATTCTTACCATGTCATAAAGATGACACTGCTATGGACACAGCTCTTCTTTTATGGAGTAGAGTTATTTCTCATACAGGATTATTTAAGAATATCATAAGTGACAGAGATTCCAAGTTCACATCTGCACTTTGGACCAATATTCATAGATTGTTTGGGACTAAGTTATCATTCTCTACAGCATATCACCCTCAGACAGATGGGCTAGCAGAGAGGATGATTCAAACTTTAGAAGACATGATCAGGAGATTTTGTGCTTATGGGTTAGAATTCAAAGACTCAGATGGCTTTACCCATGACTGGTGCACTCTGATACCTGCATTAGAATTGGCATATAAGACATCAGTCCATTCTTCCACAGGACAAACTCCTGATATCTTAGAAAAAGGATGGAATCCAAGACTCCCAGCAGTCACACTGAGGAAAGACTTGATTGACATTCATCCTACAGCTTCCAGCTTCAAGATAATGCTTGATAAAGTAAAACATCATGCAAAACAAAGTATGAATGATGCTTCTGACTATGCAAAACAGAAGTGGGACAAGAGTCATAAAGTACCAGACTTCAAAGTAGGGGACTTAGTTCTAGTTTCAACCTTGAATTTTAATAATATCAAAGGACCAAAGAAACTTAAAGATTCGTATGTAGGACCTTTTGTTATTGTTTCCTTACATGGAACCAATGCAATTCAAGTGGAATTGAGTGGTGAATTGGAAAATAAACACCCCACTTTTCCAGTCAGCTTGATAAAGCCTTATCAACAAGCTGATAAAGAATTGTTTCCTTTAAGGAACCCAACTCCTTTAACTGTTCCACCAGTGGAACAGAATGAAGACAAAAAGATAAATAAAGTCATTAAAGAAAGGAGACTTAGGGGTAAAAATCAGAGAGAATATCTTGTCAGATATATAAATCCAGTACATGAAGATGAAAGGCTGGCAGAATCAGATATACCTGACTCAGATAAACTCTTGAGAAGATTTAGACATGAAAGAAGGCCAAAAGCCTGAATATGTCTATAAATGTGCTTTAAATTACTTGATCTGATAAACAGGAAAGTGAACTTTCTTCCCTTTTATACGACCACAAGGAAGGCTTTGCATCAGATAAAGAGCCACTAGGGGAAATCATTGGTCATTAAGCTGAAACTATTCTCAATATTTAAAGACCTTACCCACCACTCTTGAGAAGACCTGCATATCCAGCAACCCCAAAATCAAGAGAAGTTGATATTTGATACTATTATCAAGAGTTACATAGACAAACCTTACACTAAATAAGCAGAAAATCTCATTTTCACCTCTCATGAAGCGTATGCATATTTGATGAAAGCCCCATAAAAAGGTCTGGTTTTCAAATTTCTCAGTGAGAGATATATGATGTTTTTAGAAATTTTCCAATAGCACCCATACTCCAACAAATATTATATCTACATTCAACCCAAAGGGAACCCCTTAAAAGCCCAAGAGGGCTTGTACAAACCTGTACAAATGTACATCCAAATTAAATATCTGGGGAGATACTTCATTTTAATATACCATAGACAGATCTCTTATTCCAGAGCCGGCTAGGAGATTTTGGCTCAAATGTCTTCTAACAAAATACCGGATTTCTGAAAATATAAATTCAAAGAAAGCCTTGTATCTTGAACTTATATTAATAAAACTGAATGTTCAGGTATATTAATCTCAGGAGCTCAGCAAGCCCAACAGATCTTTGTCATTGTACTTCTGATATCTTTCCCTTATACATTCTGCTATTTTGTTGAGGGGTAAGAATGAGAAATCAAACCCTGAAGAGCCAATGAAGCCCTTGAATTATTTTTCCTTGGATTCTTGATATTTTAAATATTAACTGAGATCTGGATTGCAATTTTTCTGACAAATATTGGCCTGTATCAAATTTGTACCAGCTTATACTGGCTTAGTACCTAAAGTGATGCTATTTCAAAGCTTAAACACACCATTAATTACTAAATTTCTTCATCCACATACTCTGGATATGTTATAGCTGCTATGATGTGGCTTTTGGAGAGTTCTTTCACCCTTTCTTTCTCCATAATGAGCATTTGTGGTGCCAAAATCACAATTCTGACTGTACTGATGTCAGGATTGATGGTATAGTCACCATTCAGGCTCTAGAGTAAATCCCTTCACTATTAAGACATTTGAAGAGCTTAATAGACCTTCAAAGTCCTCAAAAGGGATGAAAGAAGGCTTTTCCTCGCAGGAAAAGGACCTCATTATCCCATAATATTAGCTTTATGTGGTGAAACCTTCCTACAAAAGTAGTACCCTCAGAAAACCCTTGACATAATTATTATTAGTAATTATTTTAATATAATTAGTTTTCAATAAATCTTCAACTTCTGCAGTCAGGTCTCTTCATAAATTCATCAACATTATTCCATTATAGTAGAGTCCTTGATTATTGTCTTTTCAAATACTTTCATTGTGTCACAATCATATTACTAGTTTTTATTTACAGCTTTTAAGCTTCGAAATAGACCTTCCTTGACATAGAAAAATAAGCAATAAAGATTTTTAGTCTTTGATGTTATTTTAATCTAGGTTCTCCGTATTGTTTCTGTACTCTTCCTTTGTGGAAGGTATTAGGTGAAAAACCTTTCAGCACAAACATCTTTTTTATTTCTTTAGATAGCAAGTCTTAAATAGGAATTAATGCAAGTTCATAATGAGATCTTCAACTTTTTTTAACTCATTTTATGTATTTTATTGATTATGTAAAAGCTAAAGGAGTTTGCAATTTGGTTAACACCAAATTTTGAGGTTAAATGTGTCAGCCTGTGACTCAAAACCAGAGAACAAGCATGACTTCCAGAATACCATAAACCAATGGTAGAGCAAAATACCACCAAAACATGGAGCTGAGCCAAAAAGGCTCAAAAGGTATCAAACAAAGGAGGAAAATCATGTCTTTCCAAATGTGCAAGTCCCATAACCATAGGAAAAATAATAACAAATTTATTCAAGCTCAAAGCAGTTGCTGAGCATAAACCTTAATTTTCACGTCTCATCTGAAATCCAGAACAAGAGGCTGAACCCTATCAAATGGGTATTCAAATCAAAGCTCTCAATCAGGGCTATCTAATGGTACTAGAAAAATTGAGCTAGAACCAAAACTATAGAAGGTATGGCCAAAATAAGGTGAAATAAGGGTGAATAAAATATTCACCTCTCATCCAGCTTCTACAGTTTTAATGTGAGAGACCCAAAGTGCGGTCTCTTTGGAAAGAGAACAATCAGGGATATATGATGTTGCCATTCATTTCCCCATATCTCATCTAGAACAAAAGTTATGGGGAAAACAAGTTCCATACAGATTTTGAGAAAATCATATATCTGGATAACTAAAATTGAACATGGCATAACTTTGCCATATTTGATGTTAGCCATACTAAATGAGGTACCATTGTGTATATCTCATCCAGGGCTACACAATGAACAAATGTTGAGCTCAATATCTTAAAAACAAAAAAAGGTATAGCAGCCTTAAGGTCAAAATCCCACATTTAGACCAATACAGCTTTACTTTGGGATAATATCCCATAAGTATGATTATGGGGTGTCAAATAGACAAATAAACTTGTTTATACTTCAATACCTCATAGTTCAGTAAAATAAAGAGGTTCCTACAGCTTCTGTACAGCTTCTGAGGCTTCAGAAGCACCAGAACACACCTGTAAACTCCATTGGTGAAACTTTTAACCCTGCATAGGGTAAAAATGACAACTCGTGGTTCTAAAACCACATTTCCACCCAATAATAGTCTGTATTTAGTGTAGAACCACAAACCACCCCACAGTAGTGAAAATGTTCACTCTGTGGTCGTGTGCAGAGGTAAACAACCTCCCACTACCCCAGAACAAGATAAAAGGAGGCCTTTACTCACCAAAAGGCCAATCCATCATCCTGTTCTTAGTATTCTTATTTGGTATAGCTTCTTAAAGAAGTGGTACCCTTAGAATTAAGCAGGTAGAATTATAATTTTGATTATTGCAGGGTTTATTATTGTAAACCAACAGGTAAACACTGCACCCAGGGCTATCAATAGCACTCACGATCACTAAATTCTTTTAGTATATCCCTTTGAACCATTTACTAGCTCAATTATCATCATTATTTTCGTGTCACACTCATAGTTATAGCTTTTTATTATTGTTTTACTGCTATATCATTGAGTCACCCTGACATAATGCCTCCAGTCAGATATCTTAGTCAAATTTTGAGATGGATTTTTTGTAATCTTTTAGAATTGAAGGACTCATTGAGCTCTTTTAAATGGCTGTATCTTTGGTGGGGTCTTTAAAAGCCTTTCTTTATGTTTAGGGGAAGCTAATTAGAGAAAAATTGGAAAATTAATAACTGCCTTACATGAAATCCAAAAAATTCCTTGTCAACTTCCTCAACCCCTATTGAAATTCTTTCCACAAAATTTATTTAACAATTTCTGCTATCAAATTTTATGCCAATTCTTTGACTTTCATACACTTGGCCACTTTGGGACCCATCAAAGCTTCAGACCCTTGAAATTAGATTTGGGAACCCAGCTTTCCCTAGGCCATTATCCATCCTTACCCCTCTGGGGGCCTCCTACAGCCTCCATGGTCCATAGGTTCTGAAGCCTCCATTGAACCCCCTGTTCCAAGAATGGTCAAATAGCTAATGTTACCAATCAACTCCAGTTGGAACCCACAAGATATTCCATTCCAGAAATCCACAAAGGGGACATTGGCATGTACTAATTGAAAACTCCCCCAGCCTTTATAATAACCATACACACAAAATGGTGCATATTTGGCCATGTCATATCCCTCATCATTGTCAAGATAGAATTATTCATTTTGTTTTATGGTAAATTCATTTCTGGGAATTCTTCATCCCCAGTAATAGCTATGGCCTATCACTTCAAAGATAATTATTTCAAGATTACAGGTGCCATTGTGAGCAGTTGTATTTATTTGAGACCAGCCTCCTACCTCAAGAAGGCTGTAGCCTCAAAAATTGAGTATTCCTCCAAGGGAGTACTGTCCATGTGCCCTCAAGAACTTAAGCCATGTAGTCTCCAGAACATTTTTAAGGATTTCAAAGCTCAATAAACCATGTAAAGCCCATTTCAATCCATATATGCTTCAATAAAAGCAACCTGTGTATAATTGACCCGTTTGGTCAATACAACTCAAAAATTTGTTGATTTCAATACACCCTATTGATTTCTCAATTTAGCCAAGTATTTGTTTTCCCAAAACATGCAATAAAGCTGTCTGCTAATAATCCAGCTGGGTTTCATCCTGTAAGGATCAAGGTTTTGACTTTTCATATATACTGGCCACTCCTTCATCCTCTAGGGAATTTTTCCCTGTTTCTTAATCTACTTGATTCATTTTTATGCTTTATTCTCTCTCATCCTCTGATAATGAACACTGGTGGCCTTGAATCAATAATTTGTACCCTTTTCTTTGCTGTTCATTGGATAAGGGGGGTCATCTCCTTGCAAATTCCCTTATTCCTTATGAAAATTTTGAAACAGGAAAATAAGTGTTTGCTTGATTTTCTGTTGGACCATTGTATTCTTCTCTCTGCTTACCCTTTTTTTACTACATCTTTGTTAAAGGAACATGTTCCATACTTTATTATTAGTGGATAGTTGGTCAGAACTTAATACTGTTATAGATTTTCCTATTCTTATCCAGCTTGAATATGAATTTCACATTACAAAATTGGAGACTTCCCTCTTGTATTTGGCTTATTTATGATCTTTATATCCTCACTTATAAGGCTGAAAGCTTTATACCATTATCTATGGTATATTTATCTCATTCTGTTATTATTCCAGAGTAACAGGAGCAAATATAATCATAATAAAGGATTCAAATATTTGAAATAACATTTAAATAAAAAATAAGAAATATATAGGAGAATTACAACCTCTAAAAGTAGTAGCAAATACACATTTGTAGATACACTTTTGGAACTATAAAAACCAAATCCTATGAGCTATTTCATAAGGTAATATGCTTTTCCTATACACATTTTCAATTAATTTGATTTAACAAAAAAATGCAAAAAGCCTCATGTAATTTGAATCCACTTTCTAATATTATTAATAAGCACATAAAAGGCTCATTGAGTTCTTTGAGTTATACCTTTTTCACGAAAAAAACAAATCTCTTATTATTTAATAAGTAAATTCAATCATACAGCTGAAATTCAATTAGTCCCTTGTTATTCTTATGATCACATGTTGCAGGGGCTCTTGGGGAGAAGAAGAGTCCCCTGGCACTCAGTGGATAAAAGCTCACTTGGAAGTACTCCAAAGAATTAAATAAATAAAGAATTGTCACAGGGGCTCATTGAAGTGAAGAGGGCTTGGCACTCAGTAAACTGGAACTTACTTATGGAGAGCTCAAGATATGGTAAATTGGAAAATACACTTAAGAATGTAATAAGATTAAATTGATATATAAAGAAATATAAGAAAGCAGAAAAAAATAATAATAGTAAGAAATAGAAGAGCCAACCACAAACAAGTCCAAGTCCACTGTTTCAACCTGTCAGAATGGAAAGAGAAGGGTTAATAAGGATATTCCCACCCAGCTCATACTGTAGATCCAAAGACTAACTTAAAATCAAATTGATATAATACCCAAGAGAAGGATAAAAATATTTATGAAATAATAAATAAACTAAATTAATTAACTGGGGAAAATTTCCCAGGGGGAGAAAGAGGGGCTGGTATATGTGAGAATCACCAGCCCTGATCCAGACAGAGAATTTTCATGAGAATGGTTGATGATTAAATTGAATCTGGCCAATACAGGTCCTGTACGGATGTATAGGATCTGTACAAGAGGTCTGGTGGTATTGAGTAATCATACAGTTTCAGGATGGTGTATCCAAACTGTATTGGGTAATTCCAACCTGTACAGAAGTTGACAGGCTGAATTGATGAACCAGACTGTATGCATGTTTCAGGGAAGAAGATTGCTGAGACTGAATGCTGATACACATAGTGGATTTTCTGGTTTGAGTTGTTTTAGTGGGTGTAAGTGTGAATAACCTTACCCCTGATTAGTGGTTGCTAAATTATCCCCCTCTGGAAACTGGTGGGCTCCTAAACACCATAATACTGGGCCACTGTTGAGTGCATCTCAATATCCCCACATTTTTTCAAAAAATTTCTTTTTAATTTATCTTTTCCTCTTGGCTGTTATCCCGAAAATCCAATATTCTTTTTTCTGTCATACTTGATTTAATTTATCTTCCCCCCTTCTTTTACATTGAGTAAGTGCTTTTCAACTTTTTAAATATGCTTTTCTTTGAATTCCATAAGTGTCTTCTTTTCGATTCATGGCCCTTGGGTTGTATCCCAAAAAGAATGCCGTAGAGCTCTACTGCTCAAAAAATGATGGCTAATGAGTATATTTCCATATATCTCATTGTGATTTGGCCAACTTGATGTTTTAGGCCCCCTCTTGCCTTGATTGAAAATCCTGAAGACTCAAAGGAGGGGTCTTGTCCCCATTGTCCTTGAAAAATGGCCTTGGGTCCATTTTGGTTCCTGGCCATCACCATGGCCATTTGGGAAAATTTTGGTTTTAGGCCCATTTTTGGCCCTTTATGGTCCTTTAGGTCTTTTTGGTGTCCTATAGTCTGTGGGCTGTGGGCCATGGTTCATCGTCTGTGGGGGCTATTGGAGTCCCCCTGGGCCCAAATATGCTGGGGCTTCAGGGGGTTGATGGACCAAACTTCACCCATATGGCCTGGGCCCATTAAGAGGGTCCAGGAACATCAAGAACTTGGCCTCCTCAAGGTTGAGGGGGAGGTCCTGGGTGGTGATTTGAACCCAAACAAAGGACCTTGAAGCTTCACTTTGAGGACTTTGAGGGGGGCCATAACCCACTTTCTTGATTAATTTTTCAGGTTTAAAGTGCATTATTCTGATCACTTTAACTCTTCTTCTTGCATATTGCTTTAGTCATGAGTTCCAAACTGAGTGAACTCACTGAATTTTCTCCTTCTGCGCCACCACCATCTGTGCTTTGTGGTTCTGGAATCCTTAGTCAATTGGCTTCACCTTGGTCAATGGCTTCTTCTGGTCACTTTGGTCCTGCCCAAGCCTATGATGGTTTTAAAGAAGTTGAGGTCCTTGATCCTGCTTGTACTGAGTGTTTGGCCAAAGGAAAGGATTGTTTACAACACTAGAATACAAGGTCTTCAAGGTGCCACTTTTGCTTTTCTGGGAAGAAGTCATATTGTCAAACTGGACTGCCCTCTTCCAATGTCAGAAGATATTTATGGAGCAAGAAAGATGGGCCTTTTGGGAAAGAGTTCCCAGTTTCTGAGGCCCCTACCCCTGATGGTAATTCAGGGTAGTCCAATTGTGAGAGCAATGTGGCCAGGTGGACTAATGCTGGAGGGCTCATCCCAGTTGGTGGTAGGCCAATCTATTCCAGCTCAGAAGTCCTCATATTCAGGATCAATACTGAAGTTGTAGTGAAAAGGATAAGACAAATTGCTGATTCCCCACCTGATCCTGATGCTGAAGGTAGTGATCAATTGTATGGTGAAGAAGCTGTGGTGGTTCATAATTCCATTGGCCATCAATGCAGTACTTCCCCTTCTCATCCTCCTTTCAAAAGATTCCAAAGTCACATCATTCCCAGCACTCCCAGAACTTCCCAACCAACTCTTGCTACCATTCCCACTTCTTTTCCTCCTGCTTCACCAAGTTCTTCCACCGCCAGGCCTGCCTTGATTCCAGAAGTAAGACCATCCCCCATCCACCATTCCAGGAATTCCCCCATAGTCACCTCTCAACAACTCCAACATGTGTCCAGCTCCAGTAGAAGAAGAGAAGAACTTTCTCCTTTGCTGTTTCCTTCTGCCCAAGTGTTTCAGAAACAGGATCATTGGCCTATCCAAGTTACCATAGAAGATCTAAATACAGCAAGTGAAAATCAAGATGCTGTGGCCAGGTTTTTCAAAAGAGTTGATAGAAATAGTAGGGAAGTTATTGAGTATGTTAATAATGGAACTATTCCTGGTACTTCCTCTGAGGAGATGGCCGCAAAGCTTTCCTGGTATGAAGAGGAACTGATCAATAATTTGAAGAGAACCTTTGATAATTTGGGTAGAGATAACTAGTTTTCTTTACCTTGTTTGTGTTTGGTTTGACTTCTATCCCCACTCTTATAAAATACTAAAAAATAAAAAATAAATGCAACCTCCCAAAACATGATATGGGAGGGAATGCTTCTGCTTTAAATAAATAAAAGAAATAAGATTATACAAGTAAATAAAGAAAAGAAATTTAGAGAAAAAGAGAGTAAAGAAAGAAATAAAGAGATTACTGAGGTCTGTCCTTCTTGTGGTGAGTTACTTTATTTTGACCAAGAATGTTCTGAAAGATAAAAAACAAGCATTTGATCCTTACAGAGTGGCCAACGTAATGTTTTACAAGAAGTAGAACCCTCAGTGATGCATACCAGGAGATGAAACTTACTTTCATAACTTCCACTCCCCACCATGAACCATAAAAGGATAGATTTGCCATGATTTACTTTAAAGTAATAAATGTATTGAATAATGATAATTGGCATAAGCTGGAAAAGAAATAATAAAAAACATAAAAGAAGAAATTTGCCCATATCTTGATGAAAGGTCCAAATTCAAGGGTATTGATGTTTCAAGACCTTCTGGAACTGTCCAAATAATTGACAAGTGTTCACAAAGTGGTCAGGGTGATTCTTCAAACATATTTGGGTAGAATACCCCCTTAAAGGGAAATTCCAGGAGAGGAACTTACTTTCATAAAATCCAATCCCCACCAAGCACCATAAAATCAAACTCTTGGGGTATTTGGGACAGGCTTTTCAGGATACAATGAGTGGAAATCATTGAAAAAGTCTGGTGAGTTGGTAATTCTGGAAGCTGGTTCCCAAGTTTTTCTTTCTGGGTCTTCACTGAATCCTTTCCACTCTACAAGATACCATAATTTACCTCTTTTGAGTTTTGAGTCCAGAACCTGAGCCACTTCCCATTCTTCTTTCTCCTCCACTAGGATTGGTGGTGGTGGAAATTGATTTCAATTTGGGATACTTGACTGGTTGACTGGTTCTAGTAATTACACATGGAATACAGGGTGAACTGACTTCCATTTCAAATGCAACTTGGGGTGATATGCATGACTTCAAACTTTCTTCAAGACTTTAAAAGGTCCCAACAATTTTTCTGAAAGCTTCTTGGTGGGTCTTGTAGTCTTGATATTCTTGGAGGCTAGCCATACTTTGTCCCCAGGCTGGAAATCAGGTGGAATTGTTCTATTTCTATCTGCATACTTCTTGAATCTCCTTATTTCTGACTCTGATTCTTCTTTGACTAATTGATGCACTGATTTGAGTTTTGTTGATAACTTCCCAGCAGGTGAGGCTTGAGAAATATGGATTGAGTCAAAGCTGGTATTTCTTCCATAAATGGTGAAAAAAAGGTGATTTCTTTGTTGATGAGTTTTCTGTAATATTGAAGGCAAATTCATACATAGGGAGCCAGTTGCGCTAGTAATCTTGATGGTAACTGACATAAATCCAAAGATACTGTTCTAGAATCTAATTTACCCTCTCTGTCTGTTCATTTGTTTCAGGATGAAAAGCAGTTGAAAGAGCTTTTTATATCTTGAGCTGCTGACATAATTGAGTCCAACATGATGAAACAAATGAAGATCCTCTATCACTAACACTACTGGCTGGAAGACCATGTTTTGGAAAAGACATGGTTAATGAAGATTTGAGCTAATTCCAGGGCAATGATTTTTCCATAAGCTAGAATGAAGATTTCCATTTTTGAGAACCTGTCCATAACTACTATAAATGAATCAAAGTTGTTTGACAAGGTCAATTGAGTGATAAATTCCATTGATAATGAATTGCAAGGACCAGATGGAATTTGAAGAGGATTGAGTAATCCAACCTTCTTATGATTAATGTTCTTGTTTCTTGAACATTTCTGACATAAGGACACATAGTCCTTAGTGAATTGATTCATGCCAGCCCAATAAAAATACCTCTTGATGTTATTGAGGGTCTTCTCCTGGTCAGGATTTACAGCAAATGGTGAGTCATGATGCCTTTGAAGAATATTGAGTTGGATTTCTTCATTTCTTGGGATTACCACTCTATCTTTGAATAAAAATAACTTGCATTGAGGTTCAAGAGAATAACCTGAAACTGATTCACCTCTTTCTAGTTGCTTGATTATTTCCTTGTAGTCTTTGTCTTTCCATAATTCCTTTTGAATCTGATCAACCAAATCTGAGAATATTTCAACCTTGATTGAGAAGAATCTTGACTCTTGAATTCCATCTTGCTTGATTACTTGATGAAAATTCTGAGTATTCTTGCTGATGAAGTCCACCCCCCTCTCTGGGTAGATGTTGTCCCAACATTACAAGGCATCTGGTAAATTGGCCAGCCTGCCTGAGAGGTAAGTGATAGTGAAATGAAACTCAGAAAGAAATTCATACCAATGGGCCTGACAACAAGTAAGAACTTTGGAAGACATGAAATACTGAAGAGAAAGGTGGTCTGTAAAGACCTCAAACAAATTGGAAAGAGAAAGAAGAAAAGCCCTCTGGTGCTTGAGAGCCCAAACTATGCCAAGGAGTTCCTTGTCATGAATTTCATAGTTCAGCTCAGCTGGAAGAAGCTTGCAACTATCAAATTCAATGGGATGCTTTCCTTAGTAATTCACCTGACTCAGTACAGCACTCAAGGAATAATCAGAAGCATCAGTCTCTACAATAGTTGGTAGAGAAGGATTGAAATGGGAAAGGATAGAGGCAGTGATGGAAGCTTCTTTCAGTATTGGAAACTGACAAAGAGCTTCCTCATTGAAGATAAAAGGAGAGTCTTTTTTGAGGAGGGAAGTGAGAGCAGTGATTTTTTTAGAGTAATTTTTAATGAAACAACAATATATATTGGCAAAGCCAATAAAGCATTGAAGAGATTTGATGCTCTTAGGCTGTGGCCAATTGAGGATCTGCTTAACTTTGGAAGAATTCATCTTGAGGCCATCACTTGAAACAACATTGCCCAAGTATTCCACACTTGAGGCATTGAATACACACTTTGAGGCTTTGGAAAACAAATTATTGTCCCTCAGTCTTTGGAGGACAGAGGCCACATTTTGGACATGTTCCTCCTAAGAACTACAAAAGACCTTAATATAATCTACATAAACTACAGCAAAAATGTTCAATAAATCTGAAAATATATCATTTACAAGATTTTGGAAAGAAGCAGGAGCATTGGTAAGCCCAAATGGCATAACCAAATACTCATAACTACCATATATGGCTCTAAAGGCAGTTAAGTGCTCATCCCCCTCTTTGATTCTCAGGATATTATATGCACCACACAGATCTATCTTGGAGAAGATAGTGGAACCGTTGAATACAGTAAGAAGCTGGTTCATAGGAGGAACAGGATACCTGTTCTTCCTAGTGACAGAATTGAGTTTGTGGTAGTCAACACACAAACAAAGGCCACCATCCTTTTTCTTAAAAAAAGGGCAGGTGCTCCTGCTGAAGAGGAGCTTGGCCTTATGAAACCTTTCTCTACATTCTCTGAAATGTAGGCCCTTAGTGTTTCTGACTATTGATTTTATAATGAGTAGATAAAACCAACTGGAGGTAGAAGACCCTCCAGTTTGATATGGTGATCACAGGCATGGTGTGGAGGAAGTTTCTCTTCTTTCACCTTGGAGAATACATCCAAATATTTGTGATAAGAAGGAGGGACTACCTTCAACACAGTTTTAAGTTCTTCTGGCTCTTCCTCATTGCACTGCTCGTCCAGTTAGGCATGAAAAGATAAATGTGGAAGGTCCATATCCCCTTGAAATAGATGAAGTGAAGATATAGAAACATCTTATCCAACCTCTTTTATCTCTTTGAAGACTTCATCCCTTCATAGAAGTAATGACTGGGAGGGCATGATGGAAGGGATATGGGCAGAAGAAGGAAGGGAAGTTTTCTTAAGTTCACCAACCAGAGCAATACTGTGGACAGCAGTGACCAAGTCATTACTAGTAGAAGAATTAATACCATTAGAATCCTTATGACTATAATCATAGGTGATGAATCCATTTTTCCAATAAATAAAGGCCTTAAAATGGTAGAGGAAATTATAGCCCAATATTAGGTCTTCTCCCTTGGGTGAATCTATGATAAAAAAGTCCCATTCAAAGCTTGGGGAGGAAGGAAAATTAATTACCCACTTGGTATAATGAGGCATGAACAAGTCAGGGAATTCATTTGAATCCAAGATTGAAATAGGAATCTTTTCAGGGAGCTCTGGAACAGTCAATGAGTACTTGAGAGCAAAATTCTTTTCAATAAAAGAGTTTTTAGCACCATAATCAATGAGAATACTATGAAAGATATCAGAGACAGAAGAGAAAATAAAAAAATTTAAATATTTCTTGACACTATTATTCATAGTGCACAATTGCGGTCTTTAAGGAAAGAAGTGAGAACCATTCAACACATCATGATCCCCACTCAGGATTTTCCCTGCTTGCTAGGGAAGCCTCTTAATTATCCAGGCTTGTTCTGGGCTCTCTTGAAGAATTTTCAATTGGGTGTTTTCCACCACAATAAGTACATAAGCCTTCTTCAATCCTCCTCTCATTTTCATAACAGATTAATTTATTGTCCTTATTGAGAAGAGCAGCATGAGGCTTTTCCTTTGAAGATTGAAATTGCTTGCCCTTCTTATTCTTCTTATAGTGAGGCTTTTTTGAAGAAAAGCATTGAGGAGGTCTCAAGGGATTGGATCCAATGACAGGAAGCTTCTTTTCTTGATTGCCACCCTTTTCCTTCTGCCTCTCATGGTACCTGGTATCTAATTCCAAGGTGACATCCATGATTTCTTGAAGAGTGTCAAATGTTCCAGGGTGAGAAGCCAACTGATCTAATAATCCTGATGCCAATCCTCTTATATAAACATGAATGTAAGCCCATTCTCCCCAATCTACAATTCTTTACATTCAGCTTCTGAAATCAGAAATTTACAAGGAAACATGACCACTTTCCTTCATCCTCAAATTTTCCAACTCTTGTTCAGCTTTCCTGACTTCATTGGGGTCATCCAACAGAGTGAATAATTGGCTTCCAAACAATTGCAAATCAATGAGGAGGTAGCAAGGATATTTATTGGAAATATTTGAAAGGTAGGGTTCAGTTAATTTGCCATCTCTGCCAGTGAGAAAAGAAGTTCAGCAAACAACTTTCTTCTTGTCAGAGAAGAAATTTTCTGGATCATTATGGAAAATAAATTGACCTCTGAATTTATGGGCTTGAGTACCATCAAAAGAATCAGGTGCCTTCATTGATGGAGTATTGAATTCAGGGGCTTTTGAATTGTCACTGGGAGAAACTTCTTGAGTGAGTTGCCCCATGAATTAAGTCATCTGCTCTATCATCTTGAGTAAATTTGGTTCAGATTGAGAGACAAGAGGTTGATTAGAATGGGCTAGACTTGCGGCTTCAGAAACCTCAGGGGCACCTGCCAAGGTAGCTGCCACTTCAGTTTCCACAGACTCCTCCCCAAATCTACTTCTAGGAACTTGAAAAATGCTTGGATAACCAAGCAACAAGCCAGAGAATGATCTTGATCTTCTTGACTTCACACCTCCTCCTCTGGAGAATGATGCTCCTTTCATTGGTGGTCCTCTGTCTCAATTTGCACTCAGTTGATGAACTGATGGCGTGCGGTCAAGAGGAGCCCTTTCTGTAGGAGTAAGAAAAGGTTGATGTCTTTGAGATCTTGTATTTTTGGCTAAGGGGCTATGCTGAACTAGCATTATGAAAGAATAAGAAAATAACTTGATGGTACTTGAAAATAAGGAATCAAAAGCTTGGCTAAATCAATATCAATGAAACTCTTGATGAATATTGAGGAATCAATAAAAATTCTTGAGGTGAAATCAAATTCAATCAATAAATTAGTTCATTAAGTATTAAAATTCAATTCAAACTAAATATCAAGAAATCTTGAAGAGCTCAATAATCAATAATCAATAATCAATCAATGTCTTCAATAAAAATCAAATTTTTGAGGAATCAATCAATCAATCAATCTCTTCAATAATCAGTTCAATAGCTTGATGAATAATTTCAATCAATAATCAAATAAATTCTTGAGAATAATCAGTTTCTTGAGCAATTCAAATCAGTCAATTAACCCAATCCAAACAGAATCCTGAATCGCTGAATCAATAACCCAAGTGAATCCCAATCAATCAACCAATCAATAAAATTCTAAATAAGACCTGAATAAGCAAACAAAAGGAAAATTTGATTTGATAAAAAATTTAGAATTACATTGAGATGGTCGGCAATGATTAAGAAATTAGAAGAATAAATTTTCATTTGAATGAAATGAATGACATGAAAATGGATTAGAGAAAAAGAATAATCATGAAGAATAATAAGATCATAAAAGAGTCATAATTTGAAGAATAAGATAAATTTACTTAAATGAATGGAAAGAAAGAAGAAAATATAAGTTAATTAATTTAATGTCACAGGGGCTCTTCTAAGCAAAGAGGGCCTGGGACTTACTTATGGAGGGCTTGAGATATGGTAAATTAGAAAATACACTTAAGGGTGTAATAAGATGAAATTACTAAATAAAGAGATATAAGAAAGCAGCAACAAAAATAATGAAAGTGAGAAATAGAAGATCCAACCACAAACAAGTCCAAGTCCACTGTTTCAACCTGTCAGAATGGAAAGAGAAGGGTTAATAAGGATATGGCCACCCAACTCATACTGTACAGGTAAAGAAAGAAAAATGCAAATATTAACTTAAAATCAAATGTATATAATACCCAAAATAAGGATAAGAATATTTATAAAATAATAAATGAACTAAATTAATTAACTGGGGAATGATGGGCTGGTATATGTGAGAATCACCAGCCCTGGACCAGACAGAGAGTTTTAATGAGAATGATTGATGATTAAATTGAATCTGGCCAATACAGGTCCTGTACAGATTTAAAGGATCTGCACAAGAGGTGTGGTGGTATTTAGTGCTCATAAACTTTCAGGATGGTGTATCCAAACTGTATTGGGTAATTCCAACCTGTAGAGAAGCTGTGTGAGCCTGTGAGGTATGTATAACATACCCATAAGGCCACAAATGACTTTATATACAGTTTGATTTAGTCTTCAACAGACTTTTCAATTGAATTTGAAATAAAAAATAATAAAAAATAAGTATAACTTTTTTTTGGATAAACAAAGTTATAAATATTATGTCATTTTTGGATTCTACACCAAAAATGAACTACGGTACACCCATAGGGTGTTATACCCAAAAAGGCTTATTTCTTATGTTATTGGAAAATTCGACGATCTCACAGTACTGATGTAAATTTTTTAACATTTTGTTAAAAATTGTTAAATTTAAGCTTAAATAAGCTTAAATTTAAAGCTGCATAAGTTTTATGCAAACTTACCAAAATTTTAGTTAAAATTAAGGTGTTGTGTATCTTTATTGAATTGGCTGAGAATTTGCCATGCAGAATGTAAATCCTGCATGAGCTCAATTTAAAAGGCTTTAAGGCCATAGTATGGCTTCAAAGAAATAAAAGGGCAAAATCCATGCAAAAAGGTGGGACAAAGGAAAAAGACCAAACAGAGCTGGGGTACCCAGCTTTTTGGATCTGCAAGGATTCAATTAAGGTTGTCCACCTGTATTGGAGGATTTTCAACCTTATTCAAACTTTAAGATTAGACTTTGATCTAACCTTAATGTTTAAACTGGTTTTAACCTAATTTGGACAGGAATTTCGAGCTTCCAAAGGGTAAATCCCAATATTCAGGATTGATATCAAAGTTTTGAGACCTGTCAAAGCTTAAATAAACTTAAAACTTTAAGGTTACAAGCATTAAAGCCTTATCAAAAGTTAAGGTTTGGTGTGCATTGCTATTTTACATGGAAAAATAGTAATAACTTCAAAAATTCATTCAAGATCCAATTCTTAATGGATTTGCTTGAAACTCTCACACAGCTTACAACTTAATGTTCTCTATATATAAATTAAATTTCAAGTATTGTTTCTAAATAGAATTTTTGGGTAATTAGCCTGGAAATTTACTTTTTTAATTATTCTTGAAGAAAATTAAGATTCCTTTAAAAATTGACTAAAAATTGGGTTTAAGAGATTTCTGCTTGAAGCTCTATTTTTAAGTTGCTCATGTGATGAAACTTAATATAAAGAAACTTATTCTATATTAAAACTTGAAATAATTAACTTAGATGAGAATTAAAGTTACTTGGAGTTAAGAATAACACCGGTAACTTCAAATTGGAATTCAAAATAAGCTACCTTAAGTTAAGAACCTTATTTTAAAGCATTGTTTTGCATTTTTGACCTGAGCACACCCTCTATATCCATTATGAATCATGAGAGCTTCTCTGTAGACATAAAAAGAGTATTTTCATCACTGTTTTGGTCCAGAATCAATTATCAATCCAATCATATTAGGCATTTAAACAGGTAAAGTTTCATTATATATAAAATCTTATTATTAAAATATTTCTTAAGTATTTTATTCTTTATAAATCCTTTAGCTAAATAATTGAAATCATAGAAATTAGATTATTGTTGTAATCACCTTCAATATATTTTGTTTTAGAAAATTATTGTCTTTAAAATATCTTTTAAAATCCACAAATTGCTCTCAAAAACTCTTTAATCATATTTTTTATAGTAAAAAGTTGCTTTATCCTTTAAAATATTGATTTTTGGAGCTTTTTTGACTTATAATAATTATTTAATATAATAACTGTTGTATTTGACTTGTTGTATTAAATTTATATTATAGGTAAGTTTTCTCTAAAAATTCTATATCTTTTTTATCTATTATTAGTTTTTTCTATAAGAATTATTTCTGCACAGTGTGTGTTTTAATTCTTTTATAAATAATGTTTATATATTACTTTTAAGTGGTTAAATATTTATATTTTCCATGTGTAATTGTCTCATTAAGAGCTTTACACTTCTTATTGTTATAATTGTCAGTGACTATAAAAATAATAGAATAATTATAATTTATTATACTTATTAAATGTTTTATATATAATTATTTTTAATAATTACATTAAAATTTGGGGTTATAATATTTTATTATATTATATTTTTCTACTGAGGACAGTCATAGTACTCTTGATATTGTTACTATTATCAAGAGGTTCATAGACAAACCTTACAAGTTGACAAGCTGAATTGATGAACCAGACTGGATGCATGTTTCAGAAAGGAAGATTGCTGAGACTGAATGCTTATACACACAGCTGATTTGCTGATTTGAGGTGTTTGAGTGGGTGTAAATATGAATACCCTTACCCCTGACAAGTGGTTGTTACAAGAATATGGATTATATTTCTTTAACAAGAATGCAATACAAAAAGAGTAAGCAGAACAAAGACCTCAATGGCCAAGGAGCCTATCAAGTAAATTCTTATATCACTGTTTGAACCTTTTCAGAAGGAATAAAGGAGTTAGTAAAGATATTAAAAGGAAAGGAAAGGGTTCAAATAGATGACTTGATATAATCAGTATTCACCATCAAAAAATGAGGTAAGATAAATTATAATAAAAATCCCATAGATTAATTAACTGTCAAAAAAGTCCCCAGGGGATTCAAGAGTGGTTGGTATATGTGGGAAGTTGACAACTTGTATATTTTAAGTTAAAAACCCAGCTGTATTGACTGATTTGAGAGCATACTTTGGCAAATTGGGAAATGAACTTTATGTATCAAAATACCTACAGTATTGAGGTGAATTGACCATAAGGGTCAGTGCCATACAGGTTGCTTTGAATGCAGTCTGTATGGTTGCCATATGGCTGAATTGAGTTGTCCAATGATGTTATGAGCTTTGGCACCTTAATAACTGGCCTTAGGTCACCCATGCTCTTAATACTTGAAAGTCCTTGGGAAGTATCCCCATTGGTGAATGCTATATGGTTAGTGGTAGAGCCTGATTATAGAAAGACGCTGGCCATGAATTTTGTCAACTGTTGATTCTGGCATCTGTCCTCTTGAATGGATGTCCTTGAGGAAATTGCCATAAATAAAATCTAAGAGAATGAGGGTGTCAGAGGAAAATTCACAAAATAAACTGGGGAAGAAGTATAATATTTTCCATTTGAGAGATTGAGCTTTACAGAAATGGAACCATGTGAGAAAATGATTGATTTTGGTGTTATGGCCATTTTTTGAAGAAATGGGGGCCAGGGTCTATTGGGAAAGACCCATTAACCTTTGATGGAATGGTGGCCAGAAGGGTGTGTTAGTGTTTAGGCCTGAAGGTGGCCCCATAGGCCTTATGGCGATATTTGGGAACCATGAGGCTTATGGCCATTTTGGCCAATATTGGCCTTGGGGATCAAAAGTCATCTTTGAACCCCCTTGCAGTCCTTAAGATACACCCTGCGGGCTGTAATATGCATTTCAAATTCCGTAAGCCATAAAACACGGCCTGAAGGCCGTATAGGTTTTAGGAGGCCCCTACAGGGGTTAGGACAAAATTGGCCTAACCAAACCAGGGTCCCAAAGTTGTGACATGCCTCCAAATGGCCAAATGGATGGAGCTCCAATAATTGCCATAAACCTGTGAGCAGAATTTCTTCATTAAATGATGAAACAAACCTTGGAATCTGATTTTAGGCAGTTGTAAAGGACTTGTTTGAAAGGTTTGTGACATCACAAAAGCTTTGATAGCATTGGTTTCACTGTGATACCTCCAGCTGTAAAAAAGGATACAACAAAAAAGTGGATTTAAAATATTAAATAAATAAGTATAATTTGTAGATTAATGAATTTAATAATAAATTCCATTTATAAATTGCATTATCAACATCACTCAAAAGATGAATTTAAATTTTCACAAATTATTCTACCGCTTTGTTTAGTTAACAATGGCTCTGAAATACTCTTGGAAGAATGAAAAGTCTTAAGAATTGTTACCCAAGAAAAAATAATGAAGATTCCTCTTAATTTTGTTTCTTTCTAATTATGAAATAAGAAAGAGAGACATTTAAGTCATTTGTGCACCAAATTATTATTGACTTTGAGGATTTTAGGACACCGTATCATAACATAAAACCATCCATATCTCATCTTTCTGCCATGGCCATTATAGTGATGATTATTGCAAATTTGATGTGATTTCTGAATCTTAATATCTCAATACATTCACTAAAATTATCTCACATCCACCTATAATGAAAGTAGAATCTTTTGATGGCTTTCATTATATTTGAGTATTTCTTTGCACTCATAGTTATCAACCATGGTGTAGTTATTCAAGACCTAAAGTTTCTTTTATGGTGAGATCATACTCATCCTGACCGACATCTTTTTCATGAATGCACAACCCACCTGTCAATCATAGGTCTCAGACTGCCAGCTTCCTTTAGCTACTCCCAATGAAATTAGAATTTTTGGAAAGCAGATGCATTTTCGTCCAAATTGAACCCTTCTCAAAATAAGTGCTAGTGAACTGTAAATTGAGTAAGCCATGCTAATATCCATCTTGACCCACTTCAAGACAATAATTTCGAAGATTATCATCTTTTGCCAATTATCAGAGCTCCTTAGGAGCAAGCGGAGTAAATGCTGAACTTAGGTTTATCTTTATTGAGATGACATGCATTCAAACGCAGTAAAACGAACCATGATGAAATCAAGAAAAAGTGGCATAAAAGCCAAAGGTATTGAAATACAAATTCTAGATTGGATGTTCTAGTATATGATTTTGTGCGCCGAAAAGTCTATCCTAAAGATTTGACTTTCTGTATGTTTTGGATGAGGCAAAGCAATGTTTTTAAAAAATCAATATGTAACAACCATGTTAATCCAGGCTAACTTTATTAAGCAAATAAATTATCTTTGAAGATGACGGCATAACAGAGACTAAAACAGCAGCTTTGAATTTATCATCTCGGGGCTTGACGGATCAAGTTCTTGGTTTATAGATGGATAGCAAATCAAATCAGAAAACAAAAATCAATAGTCCGACAGAACTTTTCTTGGCTTGAAGGGGAATCGGTCTTATGCTTCAATTTTGGCTAATTGTTGCGAGGCTTCTTTCCAAGGTTGAATTAATTTCTCGTCATTAGTTTGACTGGAACCAACAGAGTATTTGAGGGCCCGTTGAAAAAACTCTTTGGCAGCTTGACAACCAGGTTTTAATCCACACCAATCTGGTCGATTTTTAAAATTCGGGTCATTCGGACAACTCGCAAACTTCATGCCGAGGAAGTTGGACGCCATGGCGGCGGTTAGGCGGAGGTCACGTTTTAAAAGGCTGCTTTGTTCTGCCAGTCGACCCGAGGTATGTCTTGTACTTCCAAGTTTGAAGCTTTCGCCCGCCAGTGAATCCAGAGCCAACAGTGCCGAATCTGCTTCCTGTAGCGCTTGAAGGCACTGATCGATTACTAATTGATCCTTTGTTGTCCCACCTGCTTGTCTAAGTTCAGACAGATATACAGATGATAATGCCGACCGACTCCTTAGCCAAAGATGCTGCAATTGGGCATCTGGCGATTCCTTTGCCTTTGAGTCAGCATATTGTTTTGCAGCATGCAAAAAATCATGTATGAGAGTCTGGAAATTGTGGGCTGTTGAAAGATCAATGGTGACAAGATGGGTTGAGAGTTGAAAGAGGGAAGATATAGTCAAGCGAGCAACGACTGGCGAAAATGTTGCCCAATGGCCACCACTCTCAGAGCTGTTCTGCGAGAATTCCTTGAGCTTGTTTTCAATCTGTTTCACGTCAGCTTTGATTGAACGCGAGGTAAGTCCAGAAGATGTTTTGGTTTTTTGGTTAGAATTCCATAACCAGCCCCACCAAGTGGATGAGGACTCTGCTTGATGGTGTTGTAATAAAGGCTTAGTGGGAGAAGAGTCGGCAACAGAACGCTGGTGGCTGCTTTTGATAGCCGTCTCGAGACCATGAGTGATTGCCCAGATGAGATATTTCTCCGATGTTTGTTGATGGAGCATAGCGCGATCAAGGTCTGTTGGGCGCTCGAAAGCAGCGAGTTTCAAGCCGAGTTCGCCTAGGCGCCGAGCAGCTCTCAAGGCCTCATGTAATTCCCAATGATTTAAACCCCCGTCACCACGCCGTTTCGTGGATGCCAAACAGGACCGCCACACTTGAGCATAGATTTCATAGGCTTTGAAAAGGCTGAGCGAAGTGTCGATTCGCTGACAAACTTCGGCAAGACGATTCTGCAGTTCAATCAGTGTACGATCATTGGGTTGGAGACCAGCCTCTTTCGCTATGAAAATTGCCTCTTGCAGCCTGGCTTCGGAAATAGCGTAGGCAGAATCGACAAGGCGGTGGTCGGAAGTATCTTGACGCTCCTGAGGGCCCAAGCCTGCCCGACCTGTCTGCCAATTCTCGGCAACCCAAGCAGCTCGAATCAATGATCGAGCTCGCCATCCGATCCTGGGATCTGTACCCTTGCCCATAAACCCAGCACTCCAGCCGGAGACTTCCTCGTTCCATGCGTAGGAATCAGCTGTGATCCCTGGCCCACGGTTGGCGGGAGGAAGCTCTATATGCTCGACCCAAAGATGTAAACCAACAAAACCAACAACTGCAGTTATCCCTAAACCGACACCGCTATACACAAGAATTTTTATGACCGTTCCAATTGATCGGAAGGCCACCTTGGCTTGCCCCTTTGCATCCTCGGGCGGTGGCTGTTGTGTTCCGCTTTCCCGGCCGCCACTGATCGATGCAAGCACGTGTCCATCCGAACTTGAAGCATATCTAGGTCGGTAGGAAAATGTTTGCCTTTTTCTGATACCATGAAGGGGGCGACGAAGGTGGGAGTTAAACATTACGTCCGAAAGAGCAGGGTGATTGGCGCAACTGAAGGGAGTGGGTATATGGCTATAGGAAATCAAAGACAACCCCAACCTCCGCCGAAAATGCAATACGGCACCAATTGAAGAGTCGCCGGCAACCTAACCCACAACCACCAATTGGCATAATCCAGAGCTTTCAAGTCTACTAAGGTGAATCTTTACCTTTCAAGACCCATATCTACCTTTCTTGATACATTGTGTATATCCTTGATCAGGCGCTCCTTGAAATAAGCAGGCAACTATCAGCTTAGGTTTTCCACACACAATATAAATGATTTCTTTGGATTATCATCTGATCCTCAGCTTCTTTTTAGGCAAAGCCATGCGTCTAATATTAGTGGTTGATAACTATGACTCCAACTTTAAGCCAATTTTACATGTCCTTTTTTTTCTTTTCAGCAAAAAATTTGTTGGGAATGTAAAGAATTTTACCATTCAGAATGGCATGGTGATTGTCATAACCATTTGAATAACGGCCTTTATGGTCTTTTGCCCCCATAATGGACCAAATTGCCTTCTATAGATATTTGGTCCTCTTTGGAGTCTTCACCCATATGCCAGATTTGGGCCAAAAGAACCTCTTTGCGCTTTTTGTCGCTGTCCCACTTTGTTGCATTTTTGTGCAAAAGTGTAACAAATGCCCTTTTTCCAAGGAACCCCATAAACCCCTAACAGACCAGATCAACTAGGGATAATTTTGTTGACCCAACAGAACAAGAAGACTAGTAGAAAGCCAGGAGATCCATTTATGGTCAAGACATTAATGAAGACCAGAATTACTCAAGGAACCATTTAAGGTCTGCATGAAACAATGTACAAAAAATTACTATTTTTATATATCTGCACCATGACTTTCCCTATTTTTGAGAATAATAAAAATAAATTGATTACTTTAAAGTATTTTCAAGCATCAGGGATAATATTGATCATACAAAATAGTAATAAATACAATGTAATATTATAATTGTTAGATAATTATCATGGTATTAAGACAATATGTTAATATAACACAGGTTAGCTGGGGCCTCTTTAGTGGCTTCCACTCTAATTATTAGGGAACTAATGAAAGAAAGAGAAGTTGAATGGCTATAAATTCAAATCAATAGAGAAATCACCAAGTAGAACTTTTGAAATTTAATTTAAAGATAATCATAACTGCTTAAATTCAAATATCTTTTTTGTATGTGAGAGATATAACATTCTCTTTAAAAAGAATGATATTGATTTTTATTTTAGACAAATATATTCATAAGATCTCTGAGGAATCATTCTGAGGCAGAATGATCATCTTTAAGTTTTGTCACCTTAATATAAAAAATTAAATAAAAATACTTCATTTTTTTTGTCTGAAGGAGGTTTTTATAGTTACAGGTATAAAAACAGAAAATAAATCTTGTTATAGAAGCAGATCTACTATATCACCAAGGCCAAATGGTTTTTAGAAACAAGATTACTATAGCTACAAATCTTGCAAGCATGACTTCTAAACAAGATTACTATAACCAAAAATATTAATTAGAAAAAAGGAGTGACTTTAAAAAAAAAAACAGAGAATAAAAAAACTAACCTTGAGTTTTCACAAAGAAATTGAAATAATTTGAAAAAAATTTGAAGAAAGTGATTGGAGCTTTTGTACAAGGTAAGTATTTCTATTCTTGCAGGCTCACAGGATAGTTAATATATTTGAAAAATAATTCCTGTGAACAACAAGATATAGCTAAATGAAATTTATTATTTTAGGCTGTTGGTAAACACATGTAAACCCTTACATGTTTTTACCATTTTATGGCCAAAACACATAATTTTATGGTAAAACATGTAATTGGCTTATTTTTTTAGAAAAAATTCCTCAGGCTCAATTTTGAGCATTTCTATAATTTTTTTTGCCATATTTTTTCCAACATGGGATATAAAGGTCCCCAAATTTTTGCAATTTTTTTCCCAATTTGGCAAAATGGCCTATTTTTCAAAAAAAATTTGTTAAAAATGTTCCCATGTATGAATCTCCAATTTTTGTTTTAAAATGAAGGGAAAAACCTTTAGAATAAAAAACAGAAGCCCAAAATTTCAGGTTTTTTTGCCAGGACAATTGTGGGCTCAAAAAGTCCTTTTTTATGTTTTTTTGATCATGTTTGTAAGTCAATTTAGAATGCCATTTCTGACATCAATTTAATTAAAAATGTAATTTGTGACATGAGTGGAAATTAAAAATTCCATTTTTGGCATTAAAAGTGCCATAAATGACATCACAAAAGACATAACAATGCCATAAATGGCATCAAAAGTGCAAAAAAATTGCATCAAGAATGACATATACATGCCATTTATGACCATAACATTTGCATAAATGGCATAAATGAAATTAAAAATGCCATAAATGGCATTGTATGGCATTTAAAATGCCATAAATGGCCTCAAGAATGGAATGATGTCACAACCATGTGTAATCATCCCCCCAATGGGTGTTTATGGCAAATCTAGCCTCATCCCATTTTATTGCCAATTGGCAATGTAATCAGTTTTATGGCCATTTGAACCATTTTGGTGCTTTATGGCCTTTAGGCCATATCCCCGTTCACTGGTGCTTTTGGCCAATTTTCCACCTCACCAACCCCCAGGCCAATACTTTAGTTTTGGGCCTGGGGGTCCATTTTGTCTTCCAGGGGCTTCTTGCCCCTCTATCCATCACCACTGCCTTTGTGTGAGCCTTGAGGTATAATTTACATACCCAAATAGGCCAAAATTATCTTCAAAATAAATTTTGAATTATGCATAACTCATTAGTCATGCATATATCTAAAATTCATCATTTTTGATTTGAGAAAAGGTGAATAACTTTTTATTGAGTAAATAAATCCATGAATTTAAGGCCAGATTTGGATTCTACACAAAAATTCACCTAGGGTAGCTCCATAGAGTGAATAAGCTCAAATTAACTCTTTGAGGTGGTAATATGGAAAATACTTCAATACCACATAAAAGATCCGTGAAAATATTTGTTTTTCTTAATTTCATGCCAAAATAATGGGAATGTGTGAAATCCCATGTTCCATATACACTAAGAATAGTGTTATGCATGTTTTGAGCACTTAATATGATGGTATTCTTACATGGACTTCTGGTACACCCATTGTGGATATCTCACTTGAAGCTTAAATTTCTATTTTGACGTAAAAAATAAGCAAGGGGGACAAAAGACATCAAAGAGAGCCAGGGTACCCAGCTTCTGAGGCCTCATAGGCGTGGACATCTCCAAAGCTTGAATACATGGCTGATCTTGGCCCAATTAGTAAACCGAAACCTTTTGGGAACTTGGTTACCATGTTACAACTACAGTAAATCTTAAGAAAATAGCAAATAACCTGCTATTTTGACGTGCCAAGGAGGTAAAGAGCTACTTAGACTCCTGTAACCATGTCAATTCTTATTGATTTTCCATGGATAAGCCCCAAAAGAGTAGCTAAAGCCCTTTTTGGACTTGTATCCATTGATTTACCTCATAGCAACCAGTTAAACACTGATATTTGCAATTGTACATAGAAATGAGGTAAAAACTTCAAAAATTCATTAAAAATACAATTCTCAATGAATCTCTCTGAAACGTTCAGGGACAATGGAGAACTGTATTATCTATGCTACAACCAAAAAGAATTACAGTTTTACTAGTAAAATTAAATGTTTTAACTACAGTCCATTTTTGACTATTCTACATGAAACCCTGAATCTTCAAAAATTCACAGTAATTACAACCTGTGATGAAATTGCCAATAACATTGATAACTTTGAGAAATCAATTGTTATTTTGGAATAAAAGAATATTTACAGATTTTACTCCTTTTATTCTTCACCATATTGGGGTTTGGTAGTCATGTAAAAGCATCAATTAAGTAATTATGATAATCTTACATGACAACAGATGATGAAATCAATAATCCAAAAGGGTTTATTATTTTCTCACTCACTGGTTTTTCAGTTTGATCCATGGCATGCCTCTGTGAGCTATTGTTGACTTAAAAGAGGACTCCTCTTGCTGTTTTTTCCAAATCATAATCATCATCTTATTATCATTTAAATCATTGTTACCAACAAGCAAGTATTAGGTAAAGCTATTATTAAGTGTTCTAATTCTTTCAGAATCAATCAGAAAGACGTGAAATCATAGAATCCAACTATATATTGTTGTAATACTGTTATAAATACATTTTGATACCTTAAATCCACAATTCTATGTCAAATCTCTCTGTCTTATCTTTCAATAAGCTCTTTGGAATATTAGTGAGTGATTTATCCTTCATTCTTAAAGTTTTTCTCTAAATACTTAGTTTTCTTCAAGAATTATATTTATAATTATTCTTGCAAAAGATAATTATATATTAAAATAATTTTATTCTTTTAATAAAAGAAGTTTCATTATTAAAATCTTCTTGTAATTGTTTCTTGTAGACAATTACTGCTCACTGTTAAAATCACTAGTAGTGTTTAACACATGAAAGAAATAATTCTGCAATTATTTAATTGTGGCTATAATAATAAAATATTATTATATTTCATAAGAACAGACATAGTACTGCTGATTAATAGTAATATTATCATCAGTTTCATAGTCACATCTTACATTTGGGGGCCTGGCCATGATTTTAACCATAGACTTGGCTTTAATCATATTCTAGACTTCATTTTTTGTTCTAAAAACTACCATACCTACCCATATCTTACATTTGGGGGCCTGGCCATGTTTTTTGAACCTTGTACCCTTAATTAATATATTTTTAAGCTCTAAAATATATTGATTTAATAATATTTTTTCTTTCATTTTAAAGTTGAAATAATTTTTATTTTTGAAATTGTTTTGGAAATCTTTTTCATTGAGGAATTTGGTTTAATTTTATCTGTCTTTACACATGGCTTTTTCACATCCAAAAACTTATAAAATTATTCTTTGAGTTACTCTGAATTAATTTTCATTCAAAATCTTGAATTTTAATTTTTTTTCTTTAAAAAGAATAATTTTTTTAATAGTAAAAGATATAAAACTTATAAAAAATCTTTAAAAATATTTTAAAAAGTATAAAAAATGATTTTTTCTCTTATAATTTCTTTTTCTAGTGTCTTTAATCAAATACTGTGCAGATGGCAACAGACTCAGTGGAAGATATATCACTAGTCCAGAATCTTCAGAAGCAGAATCTGAAGACAGTATTGAGGTGCAAATTGCTAAAAGAGGCACCTTATTTAACTCAGAAAAGAATAGATTACCACCAAAAGGTGTGTGTTTATCTTATATTTTCACTTTTTATCTTTGAATTGATGTGAAAATGGTGCATACCAGAAATGGAAGCAACTATTCAGTCCAACCAGATGGATGTGGACAAGGAAGAGGCAAGACTCAATCCAGAAGTGCCAAGTCTTCCTCAAGAAAGACACATTTGGAGGATTCAAGAGTTGCCCCCCATTCCCCAAGGTCTGTACCCACAGATTTTGACGTGAATTCTGACCCTGAACTGATTCATGATAATATTTCCAGGGCTGAACCATTTTAAAGTGGCAGCAATAGAAATATATCAATGCCAATACAAAAATTGGTTCAGAGCAGCCAAAGAAGAGGAGTGGGAAGTATGCCCAAGCCTTTGGCAGGGGCCCATGAGCTCCTACTTACACATCAAGAGCTTTCTGGGTCAGGAGAAGACCATAGAACTCTTAGGAGGTTGGAGCCCATTGTCTTGCAAAGACAAGGTCAAAAAGATAAAGAATTGGTTGAAGAACCAAAGTCTTTTATCCATAGACCAGAAGAAACAGTTGGAAATGACTCCAGCTTTGGAGACAGAGGCCTCAGTGGCGTCTACCAGCTCCAAGCCAGCTCCAGAAGTGTCCAAGGAAAACCCCAAAGGACCTCAGAAGAAGAAGAGAGGTCCCAAGAACCATCAATGCAAGGGCAAAGGCAAAGCCATTTGGCACAGACCTTACCCACAAGGGTACAGGATCCCCAAATTGGAGCCTTCAGCCGTGGACAGTGTATTCAACATGGCCAGGACTTTGATGGAGTTCACAGCCAAAGAGCAGGAAAGGATGAACAGAACTTTTCCAAAGAAATGATAGATCAGATACATTTTGTTCAATCTGATATTCATGTAGCCCTTGGTAAATTTGATGCAAAGATAAATAGACTTACATCAGAAATAAGTGAATTAAAGAGAAATGAAAAAAGATATACTGAATGGTATCAAGTGGCAAATGCCAGAATTGATTCCATTATTAATACATGTAACATAATTGAAAGTACATGTCAGGTTGAGAATGATGAAATGGAAAATCTTTCCATTTTTAAAATGAATGATCAACTTAAAATTCTAAAAGATCATGTCTTAGAGATAGTTGAAAATACCAATCAGTTTGCTACACATTTAGCAAAGAGTGACAGTGAAAGAAAGAAGTTAAGGAATAAAATCGTTGCAAATGTAGAGCAAATTCATAAGAATTATGTACCACATATGCCAAGACATTCTACACCTTTGACTGAAGAAAAACCTTCTGTCAAAGGAAGTTTGACCCCATTTTTAGGACAAAATTCTATCTCTGCAAAAGATATTCCCAAATTGGAAGAATGGCCAACATTCTCTGGTGAAGGTGAATAAAACCATCTTGAGTTCATCAGGTCTATTGATATGTTGCAAGAAGACTTTCATATACCTCATGAAATCATAGTGGGAAAATTACACTCTCTGTTTACCAGAACTGCAAAGAAATGACATTACAAGATGAGAATGGATCATGGGAAACATGATTGGTCTTGGTGGAAGTCTGAAGTGATTGCCAAATGGGCCAACAATTCTTGGAGGTTTAAAATGGAAAATTCTTTTGAAAGTGCCACTTTCAACTCAGAAAAGGATAAACCACTTACTTGGTTCTTCAAGCAGAAAGACAGATTATCTGACACTATGATTAATATGAAGATATTAAGAAAGTGTGGAGAAGAACTGGAACATGCTATCAAAAGGAGATGTGTGGAACCCTGTTTGACAGAGGACTAAATTAATGCAATGGAAGATATCATTACTAGGACAAGAATTGGTAAAACCTGGACTAAAATCCCTATGGAATCCAAGATGGTCTCCAAAATTCACAGAGAGGACAGAAGACCAGAAAAACCTGTCTTGAAGTGTCATAAATGTGCAAGTGCTTCACATTTAGCCAACACTTGCACCAAAAAGACAAAAATCAATGAAGCTCAAGTCATTGAAGAAGTTCATTGTACTGAAGAGAAAGAAGAATCTGCTCAAGATTATGCAATCTCTGAAGACACATCAGTGGAGGACTATCCTATTGAAAACATAACAGATTTCTTTGAGGTCAGAGAAGTCCATACCCACTTACCACAGTACAGTGAAGATTGCTATAACCTGATCAATATGCAGGATGCCAGGATGTGTAAGACCAAACCTGCCAGAGGAAAAGGTTATACTTATGGATCATCCTGTATCACATCAGTTTTGATGAATGATATTGAAGCCAAAGTCAATTTGGATACAGGGGAATTTTGCACTTGTGTGGGCAAGGATTATCTCCAAGTTATACTTCCTGAATGGAAAAACCTCCTATTACTAATAGAAGGTGTGCAATTTAGTAGTGCCAGTAACAATATGTACCCCTTGGGTATATTAGACACTCATCTTGTATTTCCATACCCAGCAGGAAGCATAAGAGTGAAAACTGAGATTGTGGTAATGGATAATTGCACATCTCAGCACATCATTCTTGGAAATGATTACTTCAATATTTATGGTATTGACATCAATAATAATAAAGACAGATATTTCTCAATTGGAGAGAACAAAAGACAAAAATTCTCTTTTTCCAATATGCCAAAACAAATATCAATAGTATCTTCTAGAAATGATACTTATAAAGAGGAATTTGTGTCTAATCAACTTGTTGAAGCACAAATTAATCCATCACTGTCACCAAAAATGAGGAATGAACTTATTGATGTGTTATACACATACAATAATGCATTTGCCTCTGATAATGAACCATTAGGTGCTATAAGGGGACATGAAGTTGATATTACTCTTAATATTGACAGACCATATCCTCCAGTACTTAGAAGACCAGCTTATCCAGCCAGTCCCAGAGCTATAGAAGCCTTGGGAAAACACATCCAAGAGTTAATCCAACTTGGTGTAGTAAGGAAAGTAGGCCATAATGAGGAAGTTGAAGTGACAACAACTATTATTATTGCCTGGCATAATGATAAGTCAAGACTGGTTGGAGATTTCAGAGAATTGAATACCTACACAATTCCAGATAGGTATTCAATACCTAGAATTCGAGAAACCTTTACTCAATTGTCTAAAGCTAAGTATATAACATCAATGGATGCATTAAAAGGCTTCCATCAAAATGTTTTGACACCTAAAGCTAAGAAATTACTTAGAACTATAACTCACTGTGGTATTTATGAGTATCTTAGAATGCCATTTAGCATTGAAAATGCTCCATCCCATTATCAAAGAATGATGAATACCATCTTTCCCCCAGAATTGTCTGAAGGATGGCTTATCATTTATATTGATGATATCATCATATGTTCTGATTAATGGTCTTTTCACCTTGAAAGACTTTCAAAAGTACTTCACAAGGTTGCAGAAGTGAACATGAAAATTTCACTTAAGAAATGCAATTTTGGTTTTGAAGAACTCAAAGCATTAGGACATGTTGTTTCTGGTTTAAGCTTGGGTATTGACAAAAACAAAGTAGGATCAGTGTTACTTAAGCCAATACCCCAGAACAAGAAAGAAAAGAACAGTATCTTTGGATGTATGTCAGTTACCATCAAGATGACTGGTACACCTGGCTCCCTCTGGCTGAATTTGCCTATAATAATGCAGAACATTCATCAACCAAGCAATCACCCTTTTTCACCATTTATGGAAGAAATCCCAGCTTTGACTCAATCCATATTTCTCAAGACTCACCTGCTGGAAAGTTATCAACAAAACTCCAATCAGTACAGCAAGTTGTCAAAGAAGAATTAGAGTCAGCAATAAGGAGATTCAAGAAGTATGCAGATAGAAATAGGGCAATTCCACCTGATTTCCAACCTGGGGACAAAGTATGGCTAGCTTCCAAGAACATCAATACAACAAGACCCACCAAGAAATTATCAGAAAGATGGTTGGGACCCTTTGAAGTTCTTAAGAAGATTGGCAGCCATGCATATCACCTCAAGTTGCCTCAGCAATGGAAGACAGTTCACCCTGTATTTCATGTGTCCTTATTAGAACCAGTCAAGCATTCAACTATCCCAAATCGTCATCAATTGCTGCCACCACCAGTTTTAGTGGAAGAGCAAGAAGAATGGGAAGTGGCTCAGGTTCTGGACTCAAAACTCAAAAGAGGTAATTTATGGTATCTTGTAGAGTGGAAAGGATTCAGTGAAGACCCAGAAAGAACCACTTGGGAACCAGCTTCCAACCTTACCAACTCACCAGACCTTGTCAAGGATTTCCACTCATTGTATCCAGACAAGCCTGGTCCAAACACCTCAAGAGTTTGATTTTATGGTGCTTGGTGGGGAGAAGAAGTTATGAAAGTAAGTTCCTCTCCTGGCATGCACCTTTAAGGGGGTATTCTACCCATATGTTGTTGTAAGCATCACCTTGGCCACTTTGTGAGCACTTGTCAATTCTTTGGACAGGTTCAGGAAGCATACAACATCAATACCCTCCATTTGGACCTTATCAAGATATGGCCAAATATTTTCTTTCTTTCTTTATGTTCATTTTCCTTCTTTATTATCACTTCATTTTATGCCAATCATCATAATTCAAGACATTCATTACTTCAAGTCATTTACGGCAATTCATTTCAGTAGTCATTTATGGCAATTCATTTCAGAAGGCATTTATGGCAATTTATTTCAGTCTTATGGTGCTTGGTGGGGAGTGGAAGTTATGAAAGTAAGTTCCATCTCCTGGTATGCATCCCTGAGGGTTCTACTTCTTGTAAAACATCACCTTGGCCACTCTGTGAGCATCAAATGCTTGGTTTTCATTTTTCAGACACTTCTTGGCCAGAATCAAGCAACTCACCACAAGAAGGACCAGCCATCAGGATTTTTCTTTATTTCTTTCTTTACTCTCATTTTCTCTTATTATTTTTCTTTCTTTCTTTACTTGTATAATTTTCTTTCTTTTATTTCTTTAAAGCAGCAGCATCCCCTCCCCAAATCATGTATTGGGAGGTTCCATTATCTTTTTTATTTTTTATTTTTTAGTAGTTATAAGAGTGGGGATAGAAGTCAAACCAAACACAAACAAGGAAAAGGAAACTAGTTATCTCTACCCAAGTCATCAAAAGTTCTCTGGAAGTCATTTATCAACTCATCTTCATACCAGGCAAATTTTGCAGCCATCTCTTCAGAAGCAGTACCTGGAATAGTCCTGTCATTGGCATACATAATCACCTCTCTGCTATTTCTATCAACCCTCCTGAATAATCTGGCCACAGCATCTTGATTTTCACTAGCCGCGTTGGGATCTTCTCTGGTAACCCGGATAGGCCAACGTTCTCTTCTTTGAAAAACTTGAGCAGCAGGAAACGGCAAAGGAGACAATCCATCTCTTCTTCTGCTGGAGCTGGCCACAGGTTGGAGTTGACGGGAGGTGTTTATGGGTGAGTTTCTGGGCTGTTGAACTGGAGATGGTCTTACTGCTGGATTCAAGGCAGGCCTGGTGGTATGGGAAGTAGTTGGTGAAGGAGGAGGAAGGGTTGTAGGAATAGAAGCAAGCATTGGTTGGAAGTTTCTTGGAGTGCTGGGAATAATTTGGCTTTGGAATCTGGTGTTGGCAAGAGGTTGAGAAGAGGAATTGCTGGATGTATGGCCACTTGAATGAGGAATAACTTGAACTTCTTCACCATCCAACTCATCACTTCCTTCAGCATCTGGATCTGATGGGGAATCAACAATTCTTCTTAGCTTCTTCACTACTTTCACCACTCCATCAGCATTGGTTCTTGAAATTGGAATTTCTGAGCTGTAGTGGATGGGCCTACCACCAATTGGAATGGACCCTCCAACATTAGTCCATCTGGCCACATCCCTCTGCCTGGAACCAGTCACTACATCAAGATATCAGCACCAATTCAATCAAAATATGCAAATCACTCACATTGAGAAAATCCAGAAGTGGCATCAGGGGTAGGTTCCTCAAGAATGGGGAATTCCTGCCCATAAGGCCCATCCTTCCTACTCCATAGGTGCCTCCTGACCTGGGACAAAGTTGATCCGGTACGGCGGCATGGCTTCTTCCCAATAAAGCAGAAATGGCATTTTGATGATCGAGGATTGTAATGTTGGAAGCAATCCTTACCCCTGGCCAAACACTCAGTACAGGCAGGATCAAGAACTTCAACTGCTCTGAACCCATCATATGTTTGGGAGGGGTCAAAATGGCCAGAAGACGCCATAGAAGGAGAAGACAATTGACTGAAGACGCCAGAACCATGAAGAATAGACGGTGGCGGTGCAGAAGGGGAAGATTCAGTGAGTTCAGTCAGTTTGGAACTCATAACTGAAGAATGTGCAAGCAGAAGATTCAAGACGTCAGAATCAATCCACTCCACATCAAGAAAAAGGAAATTTGACTCAAGGAAATGGGGCCATAACTCAATTATGCCCCACCTCAAAGCCTGTAAGGTGAAGGTTCACACCCCTTTGGGGCTGAACTCATCACCCAGGGCCTCCCCTGCAACTTTGGGGGAGGCCAAGATCTTGATGGTCCTGGACCCCTTCAATGGGTCCAGGCCATATATGGTGAAATTTGGGAATGGGCCATTTTTGGGCCCCTTGGTCACCCTGGGTCCCCAGCAAATTTGGGCCTGGGGGCCTCCAATAGCCCCCACGGACCACGGCGTACGGCCCACGGACCGCAGACCGCGGCGTACGGTCCACGGCCCACGGACCACGGACCGCGGACCGTAGGATCCCAAAACACCCAAAAAGGCCTATTATGGCCAGAAATCAACAAAAATGCCCTAATCACTGAAACACCCAAAAAGGCCTAAAAGGCCATAAAAAGCAAATTTCATCAAGATCACTCAGGATGGAGGCCACAGCCCAAAACCCACTTGGAGGGCTGTCTGAGGCCAATTCCTTGGATGATGGGGACAAGACCCCTTGGAGGAAAGTTTCACTCATTCATTGGATTAAGTCTGGGCCAATGAGTACAAGTCATATACTCATTGGGCCCCAATTTCTGAGCACAAGTGCTCAATGGCCTTTATTCTGGGATATATCCCAAGGCCACATCCCAAGGCATGGCTGATTGAATCAAAAGAAAAAGAATGGCATATTCTGGAAGGAATACTCACTCAAGCTTGGAAAAAGGGGGAATCAATTGAATTTGGCAGGGAAGAAGGAATGAGGGATTTTCAGGATAATGGTCAAGAGGAAAGAAAATTAAAAGAAGAAATTTTTTTTGAAAAAATGTGGGGATATTGAGATGCCACTCAACAGTGGCAGGGTATTATGGTGTTCAGGAGCCCACCAGTTTCAAGAGGGGGATACTGTAACAACCATCCATCAGGGGTAAGGGTATTCATTCATACACCCACTCAAACACCTCAAATCAGCAAATCCAGTATCTGCATCAGCAGTCAGTTTCAGCAATCTTCATTCTGAAACATGCATACAGTTTGGTACATCAATACAGCCTGTCAATACTTGTACAGGATGGATTCACCCAATACAGTTTCAATACACCAGTATGAAACTGTATGATCACTCAAATACACCACACCTCTTGTACAGGTTCTGTACAGCTGTACAGGACCTGTATTGGCCAGACTCAATTCAACAATCAATTATTCTCATGAAAATTCTTCTCTGGATCAGGGCTGGTGATTCTCACATATACCAGCCCCTCTTTCTCCCCCCTGGGGACTTTTCCCCAGTTAATTAATTTAGTTTATTTATTATTTTATAATTACTCTTATCCTTATTTTGGGTATTATAATTATTTAATCTTAAGTTAGTCTTTGCATTTCTCTCTTCGCCTGTACAGTATGAGTTGGGTGGCCATATCCTTATTAACCCTTCTCTTTCCATTCTGACAGGTTGAAACAGTGGACTTGGACTTGTTTGTGGTTGGCTCTTCTATTCTTTACTCTTATCTTTTGTTGCTGCTTTTCTTATATTTATTCTTTAGCAATTTATCTTTAACACTCTTAAGTGTATCCCCTTTTATCTTATCTTTGAGCCCTCCATAAGTGAGTCCCAGTTTACTGAGTGCCAGGCCCTCTTCACTTCGAAGAGCCCCTGTGACACCAAGTCACTATATAGAATCTGTGATCAACAGACTGTATTTGAGATGACACAGGAGAGAATTAAAGGTTATGAGAAGATAAAGAAAGCTCTTACAAAAGCACATTTACTCCTCATGCCTGACTGGAATATTCCTTTTAAATTGTACATTGATGCATGTGGAGATGGATTAGGGGCAGCCCTACATCAAGTCCAAATTATTGATGACAAACCTACAGAGGGACCAGTTTGTTATATCTCAAGGCAAATCAAATCAACAGAGGCCAGATATGGTGCAAGCCAAATGGAGTGCTTATGTTTGGTATGGGCACTTGAGAACTTACACTATTATCTTGATAGCAGTGCTTTTGAAGTGATAACTGACTGTAATGCAGTAAAATCACTTCTCAACATGAAAACTCCCAACAGACATATGTTGAGATGGCAAATAGCCATTCAAGAATATAGAGGAAACATGACCATAGTTCACAAAGCAGGAAACATTCACAAGAATGCTGATGGACTTAGCAGGTGTGCATTAGCCAACACTCCTGATAACCCAGATTATGTACCTTTGGAAGCTGAACCACAGATTCAAATTGAAGGGATTAAAATAACTGATATTGGGACTGAATTCTTTGAAGAGGTCAGAGAATCTTATAAGCAAGACAAGAATTGCCATATCTTGACTTATTTATTAGAAAAAGACTGCAAAGATATTTCTTTAGTCAATGCACTGGATGAAGTTTGGAAAAATTCCTATTCTGAAGGAAGATTTCACTTGTTTGATGGGATTATTTACCACAGAACAAACATTTTTGAGTAATGACATCATCCAGAAGATTGCTTATCAATACTATTCTTCATGAATGCCATGATAGAATCTACTCTTGACACCTGTCAGAGGACAGAACACTTGAAAAAGTGAAAAACTGTGCATGGTGGCCATCTTGGAGAAAAGAAACCAGTGAATATTGCCATACCTGTGACAGATGTCAAAAAGCAAACAGGATTACAGGCAAGAAATTTGGACTTATGATCCATATTCAAGAACCAAAATCCCCTTGGGAAGTTGTTCACATGGATTGGGGCACAGCATTTCCTCCAAGTGGTGACAAAACTTATGATTCTTGTTTAGTCATTGTAGACAGATATAGCAAAACTCCCATATTATTACCATCTCATAAAGATGACACTGCTATGGATACAGCTCTTCTTCTATGGAGTAGAGTTATTTCTCATACAGGATTATTCAAGAATATCATAAGTGACAGAGATCCCAAATTCACATCCGCACTTTGGACCAATCTTCATAGATTGTTTGGGACTAAGTTATCATTCTCTACAGCATATCACTCTCAGACAGATGGGCTAGCAGCGAGTGTAAGGTTTGTCTATGAAGCTCTTGATAATAGTAGCAAAATGAAGAGCACTATGACTGTCCTGAGTAGAAATATATAATATAACAAAATATTATAACCACAAATTTAAATATAATTATTAAAAATAATTATATAAAAAAATAAATTTAATTATTATTATCATAAAATATAATAATAATAAAAAATAATAATTATAATAAATTATAATTATTCTATTATTGTTATAGTCACTGACAGCTATAACAGTAAGAAGTATAAAGCTCTTAATGAGACAATTACACGTGGAAAATATGTATATTAACCACTTATAAATAATATAAATATTATTTATAAAATAATTAAACACACACTGTGCAGAAATAATTCCTATAGAATAAAAATTCTATATAAAAAAAACTAATACTAGATAAAAAAATATAGAACTTTAGGGAAAACTTACTTATAATATTTATTTAATACAAGAAGTAAAACAAAAACAGTTATTATATTAAATAATAATTATAAGTTAAAAACACGCCAAAAATCCATAATTTTAAAGATAAAACAACTTTTTATAATAAAAATTAAGATTAAAGAGTTTTTAAGAGGAATTTGTGGATTTTAAAAGATATTTAAGATGGTTTAATTTTATATAATAAAATATATTATTGGTGATTACAACAATAATCTCAATTCTATGATTTCAATTCTTTAATTTTAATTAATAAAGAATAAAATAACTTCATAATTACTTTAATAATAAGATTTTATATTTAATAAAACTTTACCTGTTTAAATTTCTAATATGATTGGATTGATAATGAATGATGGATAAAAACGGTGATGAAAAGACTCTTTTTATGTATTCAGAGAAGCTCTCTTGATTCATAATGGATATAGAGGGCATGCTCAGGTAAAAACTGAAAAACCATGCTTAAAAATAAAGCTCTTAGCTTAAGGTAACTTAATTTTAATTCCAATTTCAAGTTAACAGGGTTATTCTTAACTCCATGTAACTTTAATCCTCATTTAAACTAATTATTTTAAGTTTTTAATATAAATAAACTTATTTATATTAAATTTAATCACATGAACAACTTAAAAATAGAGTTTCAAGCAGAAATCTCTTAAACTCAATTTTTAATTAATTTTTAATAAAATAATAATTTTCTTTGAGCTTTAATTAAAAGAGTAAATTTCCAGGCTATTTACGCAAGGAATTTATTTATAAAAGATACTTAGAATTTAATATATACGTAGATAATATTAAATTGTAAGCTGTGTGAAGCTTTCAAGCAAATACATTAAGAATTGTATTTTTAATGAATTTTTGAAGTTATTGCTATTTTTCCACATAAAATAGCAATACACACCAAACCTTAAGTTTTGATAAGGTTTTAATGCTTGTAACCTTGAATTTTTAAGCTTATTTAGGCTTTTTAAGCTTAATTAAGCTTTGACAATTATTAAAACCTTGAATTCAAGCCTGCATATTGGGATTTACCCTCTGGAAGCTTATGATTCATGTCTAATTTGGGATAAAACCAGTTTAAACTTTAATGTTGGATCAAAGTCTAATCTTAAAGCTTACATAAGGTTTAAAATCCTCTAATACAGGTGGACAACCTTAATTGAATCCTTGAAGATCCAAAAAGCTGGGTACCCCAGCTCTATTTGGTCTTTTTCCTTTGTCCCACCTTTCTGCGTGGATTTTGCCCTTTTATTTATTTAAAGCCATACTATGGCCTTAAACCCTTTTAAATTGAGCTCACGCAGGATTTACATTCTGTATGGCAAATCCTTAGCCAATTCAGTAAATATACACCACACCTCAATTTTAACTAAAATTTTGGTAAGTTTGCACAAACGTTATGCAATTTTAAATTTAAGCTTATTTAAGCTTAAATTTAACAATTTTAAAAAAATGTTAAAAAAGTTACATTAGTACTGTGAGATTCCTAAATCTTCTAATAACATAAGAAGTAAGTGTTTTTGGGTATAACACCTCATGGATGTACCCTAGATTTTTTTTAGTGTAGAATCCAAAAATGAGATAATATTTATAACTTTGTTTATCCAAACAAAGTTATACTTATTTTTTGTTATTTTTTATTTTAAATTCAATTAAAAAGTCTGTTGAAGACAATTTTAACTGTGTATAAAGTTATTTGTGGCCTTATGGGTATGTTATACATACCTCACAGGCTCACAGAAAGAATGATTTAAGCTTTGGAAGACATGATCAGGAGATTTTGTGCTTATGGGTTAGAATTCAAAGACTCAGATGGCTTTACCCATGACTGGTGCACTCCTATACCTGCATTAGAACTGGCATATAAGAATTCAGTCCATTCTTCTACAGGACAAACTCCTGCTATGTTAGAAAAAGGATGGAATCCAAGACTCCCCGCAGCCACACTTGGGAAAGACTTAATTGACATTCATCCTACAGATTCCAGCTTCAAGATAATTCTTGATAAAGTAAAACATCATGCAAAACAAAGTATGAATGATGCTTTTGATTATGCAAAACAGAAGTGGGACAAGAGTCATAAAGAACCAGACTTCAAAGTAGGGGACTTAGTTCTAGTTTCAACCTTGAATTTTAATAATATCAAAGGCCCAAAGAAACTTAAAGATTCTTATGTAGGAGCTTTTTTTATTGTTGCCTTACAAGGAACCAATGCAGTTCAAGTGGAATTGAGTGGTGAATTGGAAAATAAACATCCCACTTTTCCAGTCACCTTGATAAAGCCTTATCAACCAGCTGACAAAGAATTGTGTCCTTTAAGGAACCTAACTCCTTTATATGTGCCACCAGTGGAACAGAATGAAGACAAAAAGATAAAGGAAGTCATTAAAGAAAGGAGACTTAGGGGTAAAAATCAGAGAGAATATCTTGTCAGATATAGAAATCCAGTACATGAAGATTAATGGCTGGCAGAATCAGAAATACCTGACTCACATGAACTCTTGAGAAGATTTAGAAATGAAAGAAGGCCACAAGCCTGAATATGTCTATAAATGTGCTTTAAATTACATTATCTGAGTGATGTAAAGAGGCTGGACAGTGGAAATTAACCCCCTTTGGGGCTTTTATTCTTCATACCATTGATAAAACTGTAGTACAATTTTATTTTTTGGTGGGAGGGAATGTGAGCCTTGAGGTATATTTCACATACGCAAATAGGCCACAATTATCTTAAAAATAAATTTTGAATTATGCATAACTTATAAGTCATGCATATATCCGAAATTCATCATCTTTGATTTCAGAAAAGATGGATAACTTTTTATTGAGTAAGTAAGTCCGTGGATTTAAGGCCAGATTTGGATTCTACGCAAACATTCACCTAGGGCAGCTCCATAGAGTGAATAAGCTCAAATTAACTCTTTGAGGTGGTAATATGGAAAATACTTCAATACCACATAAAGGATCTGTGAAATTTTTTGTTTTTCTTAATTTCATGCCAAAATAATGGGAATGTGAGAAATCCCATGTTACATATACACTAAGGATAGTGTTATGCATGTTTTGAGCACTTAATATCATGTTATTCTTACATGGACTTTTGGTACACCCATAGTGGATATCTCACTTGAAGCTTAAATTTCTATTTTGACGTGAAAAATAAGCAAGGGGGACAAAAGACATCAAAGAGAGCCAGGGTACCCAGCTTCTGAGGCCTCATAGGCGTGTACAGCTCCAAAGCTTGGATCCATGGCTGATATTGGCCCAATTAGGAAACTAAAACCTTTTGGGAACTTGGTTACCATGTTACAACTACAGTAAATCTTAAGAAAATAGCAAATAACCTGCTATTTTGACATGCCAAGGAGGTAAAGAGCTTCTTAGACTCCTGTAAACATGTCAATTCTTAATGAATTTCCATGGATAAACCCCAAAAGAGTAATTAAAACCCTTTTTGGACTTTTATCCATTGATTTACCTCATAGCAACCAGTTAAACACTGATATTTGCAATTCTATGTAGAAATGAGGTAAAAACTTCAAAAATTCATTAAAAAACAATTATTAATGAATCTCTCTGAAGCTTTCAGGCCCAATGGAGAACTGTATTATCTATGCTACAACCAAAAAGAATTACAGTTTTACTAGTAAAATTAAAAGGTTTACTTACAGTCCATTTTTGGCTATTCTATGTGAAACACTGAATCTTCAAAAATTCACAGTAATTACGACCTGTGATGAAATTGCCAATAATATTGATAAATTTGAGAAATCAATTATTATTTTGGAATAAAAGAATATTTATAGATTTTACTCCTTTTATTCTTAACAATATTGGGGTTTGGTAGTCATGTAAAAGCATCAATTAAGTAATTATGATAATCTTACATGACAACAGATGATGCAATTAATAATCCAAAAGGGTTTATTATTTTCCCACTCACTTGTTTTTCAGTTTGATCCATGGCATGCCTCTGTGAGCTATTGTTGACTTAAAAGCGGACTCCTCTTGCAGTTTTTTCCAAATCATAATCATCATCTTATTATCATTTAAATCATTGTTACCAACAAGCAAGTATTAGTTAAAGCTATTCTTAAGTGTTCTAATTATTTCAGAATCAATCAGAAAGACGTGAAATCATAGAATCCAACTATATATTGCTGTAATACTGTTGTAAATACATTTTGATACCTTAAATCCACAATTCTATGTCAAATCTCTCTGTCTTATCTTTCAATAAGCTCTTTGGAATATTAGTGAGTGATTTATCCTTCATTCTTAAAGTTTTTCTCTAAATAATTAGTTTTCTTCAAGAATTATATTTATAATTATTCTTGCAAAAGATAATTATATATTAAAATAATTTTATTATTTTAATAAAAGAAGTTTTATTATTAAAATCTTCTTGTAATTGATTCTTGTAGACAATTACTGCTCACTGTTTAAATCACTTGTAGTGTTTAACACATGAAAGAAATAATTCTTTAATTATTTAATTGTGGTTATAATAATAAAATATTATTATATTTCATAAGAACAGACATAGTACTGCTGATCAATAGTAATATTATCATCAGTTTCATAGTCACATCTTACACTTTGGCCCAACATGCTTGATTATGGGGCCTGAGGCCTCTAAGCCCCATGGTCTGTGGGACCCTTAGGCCCCTTTTGGCCTAAATCCAATGGTAAAAATGGGGCCAAGGGGGGAAGTCCACCACCCCAAAGGCCAGGTGGGCCCACCTGAGCAATTTTGGCCCCAATCTCAACAGTCCCAAAAATGGCCAAAAGGACCCCAGGACCCAAATTGGCTACCATCTCAGGTCCATAAAGACTTCCCTCAAATTCAGGGGAAGACCTCTCCTTCATCAAGGTACCCTGTACCACAGGATCCAGGCATGGTGCATATATGGTATAAAATACCATTATGCACCATTTTTGCTCAGCAATCCAGCGGTGATGTTTTCAGGACACAATTATGTACTTCCAATTAAGGTCCCCAAATCCAACACCCCTTTCAAAGGAAGACTTTTCAGTAATTCAGTCCTGCAATCTCTGGCAGCTACCAGAAGAGCATTTGAGGACCCCAACCACCTGGCCCTGCAGGAGTTGGGTTGTATTTTGTTTTCAGGATTATTCCCAGGTTAACTTCAAGGGGTTATCAATAATTAAATCAGTTGTCAAGGCATCAAGTACTTCAGTATTCCTTGGACACCTCAATTGGTCCATAAAGGCTGTATTCAAGCAGCCTGTATGGCCTTGGCGCTTTTGGGCCAATTCATGTTACACTGTGGGAATTAGGTCACACGGCTCAATTCTCAAGATGGCCAGATCTATATTGACCCAAAACAGTCAATACAGCTGGGTGATCAACCCTCCAGGATCAGTCTTCAACGTTTCACATATACTGGCCACCTTTTCTTCCCTGGGGACTTTTTCCCCAGTTAATTAATATATTGGATTTATTTTTATCCTTATTATCTTTTCATTAATTAAAGTAAATACTGATAATCTTAAGTCAGTCATTTGAACCTTTCTTCTTTGCCTGTTGGTGGATATTGGTGGTCAGATCCCTTGCTAATTCCATTGTTCATTCTGGAAGGTTGAAATAGTTAATTGAGGATTCATTTGGTTTTCTCTTTGGACTTTGGCTTTCTTTTATTATCTTTTGCCATTGGCTTCCTTCTTCTTTTATCTTTGGCATATTTGTCCTTTCTTTTATTATTCTTTAAAGAAATATAATGCTGGTTATTTCTTTATTCTTTTGGAGACCTCCAAGTGAGTTCTTAATTACTGAGTTCCAGGCCACTCTTTTCTTTTCACAAGAGCACCTGTGACATTATACTAATTAATTAATAATTTCTTTTCATTTAATTCATTCATTTCATCAAAGTTATGACTCTTTAGTGCTTATGAATTCTATGATTTATGGTCACTTCCCAATTTTCTCTCATTCATTCTTCATTATTCAAAATCAAAAGCCGACCCATTTTATTTCTGTTTTTCTCTTTCAAATCTTAATTCTAATCATCAATTCTTTTCAATTCTTAATCCAAGTCTTATCTTAAATTTTAATTGATTTTCAAACAGCTCATAAAGATTATTTAGACACATTCTTCATATCAGGATTCAATTTTATTCATTCTTCAAGAATTTTTGTTTAAGGAAGAATTCACTTGATTTTGATTTTATTGACTCATTTGACATAAAATTGACTTTGACTTCAAGAAATTTGATTGTCCTGAAGATTCTTTATTCTGCTGATTTTTTCACATCAAGAATTCTGACATAAATTGATTTTGCCTCAAGATTTTACTGATTGATTAATTTTCTGCAAGATTTTGATTTGATTGAATTGACATATTGATTGATTGATGTACCTGCAGATTTTCATATGATTTATTGATTTTTCCACAAGATTTGATTTTGATTTTGATTTCAAGCTCTAATTTTGAATTGCCTCAATTTTCTCATCTCAAATTTTGATTTTTTTACTCATTTATTTTAATTCTTATCCTGAAATCATGTGTATTCAACACTCACCTCCTGCAAGACATACAAGATCTCAGGCCAGAGCTCAAGCTGTTCTTACTCCAACTCCAAGAGCTCCTCTTGATGGCACCCTAGAAGTTCCTCAACTGAAGGCCCAATTAGACAGAGGACCCCATATGGAAGGAGCAGAACCATCCAGGAAGGAAGGAAGGGGGCCAAGAAGATCAAATTCCTTCTCAGGGGTAGTTGGCAGGTTTCCAGGACTTTCAAGGGTCCTGGTGAAGATGGTGAAGAGGAGGAGGACAATTCTGTGGAAGAGGAGGAGGAGAATTCTGTGGGAGAGGAAGAGTCTGATGGTACTAAAGGTGTCCATGCTCCTGTGAGGGCATCCCAAGGTACTTGAAGACCAACTATAGACCAGTCTAATCAGCCTGCCTCTCATCAGTCTGAACCATCCTTATTGGCCATCATGCAGGAGATGACTCAAATTATGGCCAATATTCAAGCAGCTTCATCTTCTGAATCATAAAGACCACCATCCTTCAAGACTCCATCTAAGAAAGCACCAGAATTCTTTGATGGGACTCAGCCCTTCAAAGTTAGAAGCTTTATTCAGTCTTTTAAATTAATCTTTCATAATCATCCTGCAAATTTCTCTCAAGACAGAAAGAACGTTCTTTATGCCACTTGATTTCTTATTGGCAGGGCTGCAAAATGGATTGAGCCTTATATTTCCAACCTCATCAATAAAGACCCAAGCTACCTTCTCAATTCTTGGAAATTATTTGAATCTCAACTCTTTAATTTATTTGGGGACCCAAATGAGGTTAGAAAAGCTATAGCAGAGCTGGATGCCTTAAGAATGAAAGAGGGTGGTCATGTTTCTTTATACATTGCCAATTTCAGAAGTTTAGTTTCAATAATTGGAGATTGGGGGGAAAGGGCTCTCAGCCACCACTTCAAGAAGGGATTGCCATCCAGTATTTTGGATCAATTGGCCTCCCATCCTTCAAGAATTGACTCACTCCAAGACTTAATGGATATTACCCTGGAGCTTGATACAAAGTACCATGGGAGAAAAAAGGAGAATAGCCATCATCAAGAGAAGAAGCCTGAAGCCTCACAGTCAAATTCTTCTCATCCTCAAAGTTCTTCAAGTTCAAATCAAAAGAAGAAAAAGAATTTTCAGAAGAGGGAAAATAATCAATCTTCTTTGTTGAATAAAGATCTAAAGCTGATTGATTCTGAAAAAGAAATAACAATCAAGGAGGGTTTATGTACCTATTGCAGTGGGAAGCATAGTCTTGAGTCCTGTTTCAAAAAGACTCAAACCAAGCTTACCCAACTGGCAGGGAAATTTCCCAGCCAGCGAAAAGCCTGAGTAAAGATAATGTTGTGTTCAATGGTCTTCACTGTTTTCCACCCAGAGCACAATTGTGCATTCTGAATACTGGTGTCAAGAATTCTCTTAAATTCTTTGTTTTTTCTTCTCTTTCTGATGTTTTTTATAGTATTCTCATTTATTCTGGTGCTACAAACTCATTTATTGCAAATCAGTTTATTCACATATATTCTTTGACTATTTCAGAACTCGCAGAGAATATTCCTCTTATCATTTTGGACTCTTCTGAGTCCCCTTCCTTATTTGTGACTCATCATACCAAATATATGGTTGAGCTCCCTTCCTTCCCAAGCTTTGAATGGGACTTTTTAGTAATTGATACTTCCAAGGGAGAAGAACCCATATTGGGATTTGACTTTCTTAGTTATCTTAATCCATCTATTTATTGGAGGAAAGGGCTGATCACCTTTATTGCTGATCATAAGTACTATCATGAGCCTTCAAATCCTTTCAGTAATGATTTTTCTTCTGCCAAATCATGTTCAGCTCTGGTTAGTGATTCTAGAACACCATCACTTTCATCTTCTGTCCATATTCCTTCCCTCAACTCTCATATTTAATTACTTTCCTCTAGAGATGAAGTCTTCAAAGATATTCAAGATGTTGGAGAATATAATTTTGTATCTTTAATTCATCTCTTCTTTGGTAATATGGATCTTCCTCCTTCATCTTATCATGACTCCCTGGAGTAGTTGTGGGATGAAGAAGATCCAGAATAAGTAGAAACAATGATGAAGGTTGTTCCTTCTGCTTATCACCAGTACCTGGATGTATGCTCAAAGGTGAAAGCAGAGAAACTTCCTCCTCACGGCGCCTTTGATCATCATATTGAGCTGGAGGGGTCTCTATCTCCAGTTGGGGTGATCTACTCTTTAGCAAACCAAGAGTCATATAAACTCAGGGCCTCAATTTCAGAGAATGTAAAGAAATTCTTCATCAGGCCAAGCCCCTCTTCAACAGGAGCACCTTTCCTCTTTTTCAAGAAGAAGGATGATGGCCTCTGTTTGTGTGTTGATTACCGCAAACTCAATTCTGTGACTAGGAAGAACAAGTATTTTGTTCCTCCTATGAATCAGCTTCTCCATTTTTTTTCAGGATCTTCAATCTTATCCAAGATTGATTTGTGCGGTGCATATAATCTGCTTGGACTCAAGGAGGGTGATTAACATGTGAAAGCTTTTAGAACTAAATATGGCAGTTATGAGTTCTTGGTTATTCCATTTGGGATCACCAATGCTCCTGCCTCTTTTCAGAATCTTTTCAATGATATTTTCTATGATCTTCTTGATTTTTATGTTGTGGTTTATTTGGATGACATTATGTTCTTTTCCAAATCTGAGGACAAACATGTCACTCATGTGTCCACTGTTTTTGCCAGACTCAGAGCCAATAGCCTTTTTCCCAAGGCCTCCAAGTTCCTGATTCATGTTTCTACTGTAGAGTACTTAGGCTATATTGTTTCTTCCAAAGGCCTCAAGATGGACCAAGCAAAGGTCCAGCAAATTCTCAATTGGCCACCTCCAAGAAACCTCAAGGCTCTTCAATCATTCCTTGGCTTTTCCCATTTTTACTGCTGTTTCATCAAGAATTATTCAAAGAAGATTAATTCACTCAACAGTTTGCTCAAGAAATATTCCTCTTTTCCCCTCAATGCAGAAGCTCTTAGCCAGTTTCACCAACTCAAAGAGGCCTTCACCACTGCTTCAATCCTTCTCTACCCACCATTGTAGAGACCAATGCATCCAATTATGCCTTGGGTGTTGTACTGAGTCAAGTTTCTAACTCAAGAGAACATCCCATTGCATTTGATAGCCACAAATGTATTCTAGAAGAGCTCAAATATGATATTCATGAGAATGAACTGCATGGAATAGTCTGGACTCTCAAGCACTGGAGGGCTTTTCTTCTTTCACTCTCTTCCCCTTTTCAAGTTCTCACCAATCACCCTTCCTTGCAATAATTCATGTCCTCCAAAATTCTTACTCTCTGTCAAGCTCTCTGAGCTGAATTCCTTTCTGGATTTCATTTCTCTATTACTTACCTCCCTGGAAGCCTAGCCACTCTTCTGGATTCCTAATCCGTTGGGACAACATTCATCCAGAAAGGGGGGAGGATTTCATCAGCAAGAATACAATGAATTTTCAACAACTTGTTATACAAGATGAAGTCCAACCCTCATGATTTTTTGGCAGTCAATGTGAAATGTTTTTCAAATTTCATTGAGTCAATTCAGAAGAAATTATGGCAAGATTCTCAGTACAGAAGCATCCTTCAAGAGCTGGGTAAAGGTGAATATGTTCAAGATTACTCTCTTTATTCCTCTTCCCAACTTCTCTTATTCAAAGATTGGGTGGTGGTCCCAAATGACCCCACAATTCAGCTCAGTATTCTTAAAATGTGGCATGATTCTCCTCTAGCTGTACACCCTGACCAAGAGAAGACTCTCAAACTTGTCAAGCAGGATTTCCACTGGTCTGGCATGACTAAAATTATCAAGCATTATGTTTCATCCTGTCAACCGTGTTCAAGAAACAAGAATATCCATCACAAGAAGTTTTTACTGCCCAAACCTCTTCCAATTCCAAATGGTCCTTGGATTTTTCTTTCAATGGACTTTATCACTCAACTTCAGCTTTCCAATTCCTTTTATTCAATTCTGGTCATAGTGGACAGATTCTCAAAAATGGCAGTTTTTATTCCAACAATGTCTTCAATAACTTCACTGGATTTGGCACATTTATTCATCAAGAATATATTTCAAAAGCATGGCCTTCCTTCAAAAATTGTCAATGATAGAGGTTCACTGTTTGTTTCTTCCTTTTTGACCAAGCTTTGTCAGCAGCTCAAGATTTCAAAAGATCTGTCAGTTTCTTACCATCCAGAAGCTGATGGACAGAGAGAGAAGGTAAATCAGATACCAGAACAGTACCTTTGGATGTATTTCAGTTGTCATCCAGATGATTGGAACACCTGGATCCGCCTGGCTGAATTTGCCTACAATAATTCTGATCACTCTTCAAAAAAACAATCACCGTTCTTGACTGTTTATGGAAGAGATCCACAATTTGACTCAGCTCACATCACTCAAGATACTCCTGCTGGAAAGTTATCAACAAAAATCTAATCAGTACAGCAAGAGTTCAAGAGAGAACTTGAAGTTGTCATGAACAGGTTTAAGATGTATGCAGGTAAAAGTAGGGAAATTCCACCTGTTTTTAATCCTGGTTACATGGTATGGCTTTCTTACAAGCACATCAAATCAACTAGACCCACCAAAAAACTGTCCAAAAGATGGTTGGGTCCTTTTCCAATCTTGAAGACAGTCAGTACTCATGGTTACCACCTCAAGCTTCCATAAAAATGGAAATACATCCACCCAGTCTTTCACATTTCCTTCCTTGAGCCAGTAACAACATCAACAATCCCAAATTGGCATTAAGAGCCTCCTCCTCCAATAATCATTTAAGAAGAAGAGGAATGGGAAGTCTCTCAAATTCTGGATTTCAAGATCAAGGGAGGAAAATTATGGTATTTTGTGTAATTGAAAGGTTTCAGTCAAGACCCAGAAAGATCCACTTGGGAGCCAACCAAAAACGTCAAGAATTTCCCTCAAACTGTCAAGGATTTTTATTCTCTATATCTTGACAAGTTGGAACCCAATTCTTCAAAAGCCTGATTAATTTATGGTGCTTGGTGGGGAGAGGAATTACCAAAAGCAAGTACAACTCCTGGTATGCACCTTTAGAGGTGTTCTACCCCTTCTTGTTGTAAGCATCACCTTGGCCACTCTGTGAGCACTTGTCAGCTTTCTGGACACAGGACTCTGGCAAAGCTTGCAACACAAATTATAATCCTGATTCCCATTTTCACTTGGGGAAATGGACCATTCACTATTATTTTCACTTTCCAAGTTCTTTTAATTTTCAATTAATTTCTTGAGAGATTTGTTTTTATTTTTATGGCACTGGCAGGAGTGGTAACTACCAAAAGTAAGTTCCTCTCCTGGCGTTAACTTCCCTTTAGGGGTCTACAATCTTTAAAAACATCACTTTGGCCACTCTGTTAGAACCTGGAATCAAATCTCTTTTCCAGTTCCTTGGCAAATTCAAATAAGCTTTCAATGTCCATGATGAAAATTGGAATCCCCCTCAAGATTTTGTTTCTTATTTTTCCTTTATGTTTCTGTTATTTTTATTCCTTTATACCTTTTAAAAAATCTCCTTTCTTATAATCTTAATGCCAAATCTTTACATCAAGTCAATTCTTCAAAAATTCAAAAGCCAAATTTCAAAAGAAGACCAAGTCATCCTCATGTCATATACCAACCTTTTACCAGTTCTAAAATTTCTTTCAAGATTAAATACCTCTGGAATCCCTATGTCCAATCCTTCTCAACAGCCTCAACAGGCTTTTACCTTGGTTTAAGTCTCAGGAGCTCACCACTCAAGGTGGGGGGTACTGTCACAACCATGTGTAATCACCCCCTCCAATGGGTATTTATGGAAAATCTAGCCTGATCCCATTTTATGGTCAATTGGACATTTCATCATTTTTATGGCCAATTGGACCATTTTTGTGTTTTATGGCCTTTTGGCCATATCCCCTTTCAATGGCCACATATGACCCCAATCCTCATTTACAGCCTCAGGCCATATCTTTCAACCATCCACCCTTTTAACAAATTTTCCACCTCACCAACCCCCAGTCCAATACCTTTGTTTGAGGCCTGGGGGTCCATTTGGTCTTCCAGGGGCTTCTGGCCCCTCTTGGCCTAACTCCAAGGGGGGCAGGTGGGTCCCAAACCACAAGTGGGCCCACCTGAGCCCAATTTTGGACCCAATCTCAACAATCCCAAAAATGGCCAAAAGGACCCCAGGACCCAAATTGGCCACCTTCAACCAATGGCCTCTGGAAACCATCTCAGGTCCAGAAAGGCTTCCCTCAATTCAGGGGAAGACCTCTCCTTCATCACGGTACCCTGTACAAAAGAATCCAGGCATGGTGCATATATGGTATAAAATACCATTATGCACCATTTTTTCTCAGCAATCCAACGGTGATGCTTTCAGGACCCAATTATGTCTTTCCAATTCAAGTCCCCAAATCCATCACCTATTTTGAAGAAATATTTTCAGTCATTCATTCTTGCAATCTCTGGCGGCTAGCAGAAGATCCTTTGAGGACCCCAACCACCTGGCCCTGAAGGAGTTGGGTTGTATTTTATTTTCAGGATTACTCCAAGGGTAATTTCAAGAGGTTATAAATCAATCAATCAGTTTTCAAGGCATCAAGTACTTCTGTATTCCTTGAACAACTCAATTGGTCCATACAGGCTGTATTCAAGCAATTTGTATGGCCTTGACCCTTTTGGGCCAATTCAGTCACGCAGTTCAATTCTCAAGATGGTCAGATTTTTATTGACCCAAAACAGTCAATACAGCCGGGGATCAACACTCCAGGATCAGTCTTCAACGTTTCACATATACTGGCCACCTTTTCTTCCCTGGGGACTTTTTCCCCAGTTAATTAATATATTGGATTTATTTTTAACCTTATTTTCCTTTCATTTATTAAAGTAAATACTGATAATCTTAAGTCAGTCATTTGCACCTTTCTTCTTTTCCTGTCAGTGGATATTGGTGGTCATATCCTTTCCTAATTCCAGCGTTCTCTCTGGAAGGTTGAAACAGTAAATTGAAGATGCATTTGGTTGGCTTTCTTTTATTATATTTGGGCATTGGCTTTCTTCTTCTTTTATCTTTGGCATATTTGTCCTTACTCTTATTCTTCTTTAAAGAAATATAATCCTTGTTATTTCTTTATTCTTTTGGAGCCCTCAAAGTGAGCTCTTGATTCCTGAGTGCCAGGCCACTCTTGTATTTCAACAAGGGACCCTGTGACGCATGAATGGCCTTACAAATGTCATTTATGTCATTAAAAATTCCATTGTTGAGGCCACCTATGGCATTGTTGATGCAATAAATGGGATTGCTAATGCCATGAATGGCCTTAAAAATTCTATAAATGGAATTAATGGCATCGGAAATGCCATAAATAGCTATATTTCATTCAAAAAACACCCCTCACATGTTTATACCATAAAATTACATTTTTTTACCAATTTCTGGCAAAAACAAATAAGTATTTAGTAAGAACATGTAACGGCTTACATTTTTTACCAATGCGTTAACTTTATTAAATTTTACATCTATTGCAGACTTAATATATCTAATTCAATCCATTATTTTCTTGGAAAATTACTGTTCATCCTTTCCGGTTCCTTGGCTGTGAATTTCATCAGAGTTCTTGCTATATTGAACACACTATCCACCACTGGAGGTTTGAATTTGGGAATCCTGTATCCTTGTGATTAAGCTCTGTGCCAATTGGCTTTATGATCCTTGAGGTATATTTTACATTCCCAAATAGGATACAATTATCTTCAAGTTAAAATATGAACTAGGCATAACCCATAAGTCATGCATATATTCAAAATTCATCATTTTGGATTTCAGAAAAGATGAATAACTTTTTTGTGAGTAGGCAAATCCATGGATTTAAGGCCAGGTTCCAACTCTACACATAAATTCACCTTGGGTAGCTTCATAGAGTAAATAGGCTTAAATTAACTCTATGAGGTGGTAATATGGAAAATACTTCAATACCACATAAAAGAATTGTGAAAATTCTTCTTTTTCTCAATTTGACACCAAAATAATGGAAATGTGAGAAATACAATGCTACATATACACTAAGAATAGTGTTATGCATTTTTGTGGCATTTAATATTATGGTTTTATTACATACAGCTTTGGTACACCCATAGTGGATATCAGTCTTGAAGACTGAATTTCTATTTTTCACGTGAAAATAGCTAAGGGGGACAAGAGACATCAACAAGAGCCAGGGTACCAAGCTTCTGAGGCCTCTTAGGAATGGATAGCTCTAAAGATTGGATCCATGGCTGATCATAGCCCAATTAGTATACTAAAGCCTTTTGGGAACTTGGTTACCAAGTTAAAATCTCATTAAATCATAAGGAAATTGCAAATAAGCTGCTATTTTGACATGCCAAGGAGGTAAAGAGCTACTTAGACTCTTGTAACCATGTAAATTATTAATTATTAATTATTTTTCCTGGATAAACTCTAAAAGAGCAATTAAAACCCTTTTTGTACTAGTATCCATTGATTTACCTCATAGCAACCATCCATATAGTGCTATTTGCGATTCTACATAGAAATAAGGTAAAAACTTCAAAAATTCATTAAAGATACAATTCTTAATCAATATTTCAGAAATTTTCAGGACCAATTAAGAACTTTATCATCCATAAATAAACCAAAAATAATTACAGCTTAATGGGGAAAATTAAAAGTTTTACTTACAGTCCATTTTTGATGATTCCATGTGAAATACTGAATCTTCAAACTTCACAGAAAACATAACCTGTGATGAAATTTCTAATAAAATTGATAACTTTGAGAAATTAATGTTTAGTTTTGCATAAAAGAAGATTTAAAGCTTTTACTCCTTTTATTCTTAACCATAAATGGGTTGGTAGTCACATAAAATCATCAATTCAGTAATTATGATAATCCCAACTGACAAAAAATGATGAAATCCATAATCCAAAAAACATTATTGTTTTCTCACTCACTACTTTTTCAGTTTGGGCCATGGAATGCCTCTGTGCGCTCTCTTTGAGTTAAACCAGGCCTCCTCTTGCTGTTTTTTCCAAATCATCTTATTATCCAATTATACCATTATTACCAACAAGTAAGTATTAGTTACAGGTTTTATCAAGTATTTTAAATCTTTTAGTATCAATCAAAGGGAAATTAAATAAAATAAAATCAATTATATATTGTTTCAATCTTGTTATAAGTCACTTTTGATCCCTTAAATCCACAATTATCTGCCAAATCCCTCTAACATATTCTTTCTGAGGTTCACTGAATATTAGTGAGTGATTTATTATTATTTCTTGAAGATTTTATGTAGTATTTGTTTTCTTCAAGAATTATCATTATAATTATTCTTGAAAAAGATAATTATATATTAAAATCATTTTATTATTTAAATCCTTCTTCTAATTGATTCAAGTAGACATTAATGCTTACTGTTATAATCACTAGTAGTGTATAGCAAGTAAAAGAAATAATTAATTAATTAATTAATTGTGATTATAATAATTTTTGTTATTTCATTTCATAAGAGCAGTCATAGTACTGTTTATGTGAGCCTTGAGGTAATTTTTACATACCCAAATAGTCCACAATTATCTTAAAAATAAATCTTGAATTATGCATAACTCATAAGTCATGCATATATCTAAAATTCATCATTTTTAATTTCAGAAAAGATGAATAACTTTTTATTGAGTAGGTAAATCCATGGATTTAAGATCCGATTTGAATTCTACACTAAAATTCACCTAGGGTAGCTCCATAGAGTGAATAAGCTCAAATTAACTCTTTGAGGTGGTAAAATGGAAAATACTTCAATACCACATAAACAATCCGTGAAAAATTTTGTTTTTCATAATTTCACGCCAAAATAATGGAAATGTGAGAAATCCCATGTTACATATACACTAAGAATAGTGTTATGCATGTTTTGAGCACTCAATATCATGGTATTCTTACATGGACTTTTGGTACACCCATTGTGGATATCTCACTTGAAGCTTAAATTTCTATTTTGACATAAAAAATAAGCAAGGGGGACAAAAGACATCAAAGAGAGCCAGGGTACCCAACTTCTGAGGCATCAGAGGCGTGGACTGCTCCAAAGCTTGGATCCATGGCTGATCTTGGCCCAATTAGTAAACTAAAACCTTTTGGGAACTTGGTTACCATGTTACAACTACAGTAAAACTTAAGAAAATAGCAAATAACCTGCTATTTTGACATGCCAAGGAGGTAAAGAGCTACTTGGACTCCTGTAACCATGTCAATTCTTAATGAATTTCCATGGATAAACCCCAAAAGAGTAATTAAAACCCTTTTTGGACTTGTATCCATTGATTTATCTCATAGCAACCAGTGAAACACTGATATTTGCAATTCTACGTGGAAATGAGGTCAAAACTCCAAAAATTCATTAAAAATACAATTCTCAATGAATATTTCTGAAACTTTCAGGACTAATGGAGAACTGTAATGTCTATGGTACAACCAAAAAGAATTACAGTTTCACTAGTAAAATTAAATGTTTTACGTACAGTCCATTCTTGACTATTCTACGTGAAACACTGAATCTTCAAAAATTTACAGTAATTACAACCTGTGATGAAATTGGCAATAAAACTGATAACTTTGAGAAATCCATGATTATTTTTGAATAAAAGAAGATTTAAAGATTCTACTACTTTTATTCTTAAGCATATTGGGCTTGGTAGTCACATAAAAGCATCAATTAAGTAATTATGATAAACTTACGTGACAACAGATGATGCAATCAATAATCAAAAAAGGCTTATTGTTTTCTCACTCACTGGTTTCTCAGTTTACTCCATGGCCCGCCTCTGTGAGCTGTTGTTGACTTAAAAGAGGCCTCCTCTTGCTGTTTTTTTCCACATCATCATCATCTTATTATCATTTAAATCATTATTACCAACAAGTAAGTATTAGTTATAGCTATTCTTAAGTGTTTTAAATCTTTCAAAATCAATCAGAAAGATGTGAGATCATAGAATCCAACTATATATTGTTTTAATACTGTTATAAATCCATTTTGATCCTTAAAATCCACAATTCCACGTCAAATCTCTCTATCTTATCTTTCAATAAGCTCTTTGGAATATTAGTGATTGATTTATCCTTCATTCTTAAAGTTTTTCTCTAAAGAATTAGTTTTCTTCAAGAATTATCTTTATGATTATTCTTGCAAAAGATAATTATATATTAAAATGATTTTATTATTTTAATAAAAGAAGTTTTATTATTAAAATCTTCTTGTAATTGATTCTTGTAGACAATTACTTGCTCACTGTTAAAATAACTAGTAGTGTTTAACACGTGAAAGAAATAATTCTTTCATTATTTAATTGTGGTTATAATAATATTTTATTATTATATCTCATAAGAACAGACACAGTACTGTTGATTAATAGTGATATTATCATCAGTTTCATAGTCACATCTTACAGTTTATTAATAGTAATATTATCAGCAGTTTCATAGACAAATATTACAGGATTTGCCATTTCCCTTTCCTTGATTGTTTTTGAGACCTCTCTGTTTCTTCTGAGGACCTTTTGGATTGTCTTTGGACTGTTCTGGAGCTGGTTTGGAGCTTATTGATGCTACTGGTCCTTCTTTCTACAAATCTGGGGTCATTTCCAACTCTTTCTTCAAGTCTATGGATAAAGTAATTTGGCTCTTCAACCAATTATTTATATTTTTGACCTTGTCTTTTCAAGACAAGGGACTCCATCCTCCTAATGGATCTATGTTCTTCTCCTGACCCAGAAAGCTCTTGATGTGTAAGAAGGGTCTCATGGCCCCCTTAAAAAGGCCTTAGCATATTTCCCACTTCTTGTGAGCCTTTGAGATATGACCAAATATCCAAAAAGGTAACAATAAAAACTTTACAATACTTATTCCTCCAAATAATTATCTTGTGACAAGTAAAAATATCATAAAAAAGCACAAATTCTGAATAAACTTAAAATATGATGAATAAAAATTTGAAATAGATTACACCAGATTTCCCATGATAAAACACAAATATAACATCTTTATGGCATATCTGTAAAGTCAATAACTAATGAGTAATAAGCTACAAATGCCATGAAAAGACATAAATTCTTATTTTTCTAATACACCAATGAAAAAAATTTGAAATAAATTGCACTATTGGATTCCCCATGAAAAACTACACATAAAATAATTTTATTTCATTTCTCTAGAGTTAATACTTAAGGGATTAAGCTGAATATATGCACTTTTTTGGTCAACCCATACATTCATGGTTTTTAGCTAATATCTCTTGAAATATAAATGATAGAGAGCTAAAACAAAAGTAAATTCAACACCTAACTACTGTAAGAACACAGGTATGAACTTTATTTGACAAGCAATAAACAAGGTCATAACCTGTAAGGGTTTATTGAAAAAAGCGCTAGAGCTGTTGACCACTTTGTTGTGAAAGTGGTCCAAACTTAAAATAAGGTGGATATTTGTGTTCTACTAGCTCATACATGAATAAAGATGTATATTGTATCATAATATTAAAGGTAACCCCACTGAAATCATGGTTTGAAGTTTAAAATATTGAATTTCAACAGAAAAGATGAGATACAAGAAAAATCATCAAAAATAGAGGTTTGATTATGCAATGAAATTCTTTTGGTATTTAAATAACAAAATGCCAAGCTATCATAATTCACTCTCTGAATGGCTTTAGTGTGTATTAATTATAAGGTATTAATTATCAAAGTTTAAGCTTAAAATGGATCATTTATGATCACTCACTGTAATCTTATTCTTTAGTTTAACAGTTATATAAGTGATTAAACTGGTGAATACGATTACATTATGGCTAATACTAATAAAATACACAAACAAAATGCTTCTTCCAAGCCTATTATGCTTTCAAACCTACAGTTATAGTGATAACTCTAAATAATGGTGTAATAGTGAGATAAGATGCTTTGATCATGATGTAATCATCACTCAACCTTGAAATACTGATCTTTCCGGTGGATACCATCATTCCACATCTACAAGAAGCCTTCTGGACTCTAGAAGGGAGGAATTTACTTTAAATAGAGCCCTTTTTACTCTATTTCCCCCTCAGACGCATCAAAAACAACAAAACATTGAATAAAAAGGTAAAATCTTTATTCTTTATATATAAATCATTTATATCATCAAAGACCAAAGTTAATCTTTATTATAATCATCAATCTTGACATGATTACTCCTTTTTTTATAATTGTTTTGTTATGTTTCTCTATAAATCTTATTTTCTATGTAAAATCAAGAATATTTGGAATTTCTCTTATTTTATTTTGTAAATACAATTTAAATAAGTTGTATTTACATTTTTTGGCGTAAAATCATTCAAAATTATTATATTTAGTGTTAAAAGTAGGTTATTTTCTCTTTTATAATAAATTCTCTCTATTATTACTCTTAATATTTCTTATATTAAAAACATCAATATTGGTTATATTATTGTTATTGATTGTTTTTTATCATTAAAAGACAATTTTTTATGCCTTATTATTTGTTGGTAACAATAATAAAAGCTTCAAATATATTAATTATTATATATTAATTATTATATATTAATTATTATATATTAATTATTATATATTAATTATTATATATTAATTATTATATATTAATTATTATATATTAATATATTACTTTTATTATATTATTATATTTATTTAATAATTTAATAATCTTACACCATAATTGTAATAATAACTTATTATTTATTTAATTCATTTGATAAGGACATTGATAGTACAATAAATGAAATATTTGTAACATTTACTTATTGTTTCATAGTCAAACCTTACATTTGAGGGCCTGGCCATGATGTTTACTTAAAGACCTTTGAAAAAGACTCATTTTGGGTTTATCAAATAATGAGTTATATTTATTGATTTCAAGAGCTATTGAGGCATTTGGAAAGCAATTGTACTGTCTTACATGTGGTTTTTAACATTCTTAGACTTGCAAGAACTTTCTTTGAGCGACTCTAATGATTAAAAAAGATATTTATAAATTAATTTTAGAAAGAATTGTCTTAATTTTATTTCATTCTTTAAAAAGAAAAATATAAAGATAATAAAAAATCTATATAAAAAAACAATAAAAAAACTTATTTTCATTTATCTTATTAATTTGGAAGAAATTAAAGCAATTTTTATGTGGAAATTGTCATATCTTATCAAAAATAATACTATTAAGAAAAGACTTAAATTTCTTTGTCTTTTCAGTTTTTGCAGACAACCCAGCAGAGGATAATCAAACCACTGTTGAGAGATTGGTGGAAGAAACTTGTCCAAGTTCTCCAACACCAATTTTCTATAAGAAAAAGAAATCTAAGAAATTAGTCTTTCCAGGACCCACTATTCAGGACTCTGAAGGTGAGTACCTCCTTTTTAATTTCCATAAAGAGATTTTTTTTTTCTGAAATCTTTTGTTTTCTTAAATTTTTACTATGACTACTAGGAGAGGATCCCAATACTCCATCAAATCAGATGGAGGTGGACTCAGAAGTAGATTTGATCCCTCAAAAGGGAAAAGAAAGAGCAAAATCCCCAGTGGAACAGAATCCACACAAGGAAGTGCCATAGCCAAAAGGCAAGTCCCAGATATGCCCACGATTTCTGAACCAGAATTTGAACTAAGTATGAGGAATTCCAACAGGGACAAATCACATTCAAAGGGCTCAAATAGACATTTATAGAAGCCAGTACAAGCAGTATTACACCATGTACAAGGACAAAGATTGGGAAATGTTGCCACAAATCCACCAAGGAGTGATGAGCTCCTGGAATATCCTGAAAAAATTCCTCAAAGAGGAGGAAATAGTGAGATACTCCAATTGATGGTATCCACTATCATCCAAAACTCAAATCAAGAAGATAAAGGAATACCATGCCAAAACAAAAGAGGAAAGCAAGGAAGAATCCCAAGTAGATTCTACCAGCAAGCCTCAAGCCAACCAACTTCCCCAAGAAGGGAAGAAGAACAAGAAAAAGAATTGGAGGAAACCATATTCCCCAAGTGACAGGATCCCAAAAATCCAAAAAGATGCCATGGACAATGTCTTCAAAATGGCCAGAACCTTGATGGAATTCATGGACAAAGAGGAAAAAAGAATGAGACAACCTTATTTCCCAAAGAAATACCTTTGTCTCTGGATTTTTTAAAGACTTTAACTGAAATCAAAAATAGTATCTTTCCTCTCAAAGCCATTAAAAATAGTCTATTATCCTTACAAGAAATAAAGGACAGCTTATCATCTTTAACAAAAATTGATGCACAAAACAAAAAAGAAATTTATAACATTAAATATATGGTTGAAAATAACAAACCAAAAAATCCTAATTCACAATACTCAAAAGTTAATACAAGGAGAAAAAGAACTGTATAAATACATAAAATATATTAAAGCAAAAACCTTAACAATCAATTATGATGTGAGCATTGACAATTTAACAGAAAAACTAAACAAGATAAGTATCTCTGTTGAAAAATTTGAAGAAAGGACTTCATCACATCAAAGATTACTTCTAGACCATGTAGAGAAAAGTGATGAAGCAAAAATGAATATTAAAGATGACATTGAAAGCGAAATAAGACTTATTACTGAAAAAATGGGTAAAATAAATGAGGCTAACTTAAATATGCCAAAGTTATCAACCCCATTTTCTCACATAAAAAGTCCTGTTAAACCAAAAGAGGGAATAACAAGACCATTCATGAAAGACTGGAATCATCAAGACAATAAACAAGTTTTAATGGAAGAAGCTCCTCAATTAAAAGAATGGCCAACATTCACAGGTGAAGGTGAATATGACCATATGTCATTCATTAAAAAAATTGATATTTTACAAGATGATTATGCCATACAAGATGAATTAATCACTGCAAGATTACATTCATTATTTGAAAAATCTGAAAAAAGATGGTATTATGGCATAAGACAACCCAATGGTAAGAATACCTGGTCTTGGTGGAAAAATGAAATAATCACCAAATGGGAAAATGATTCCTGGAGGTACAAAATAGAAAATGAGTTTGAAAGTTCCTTCTTTGATTCAGATATGGATAAACCTTTTACTTGGCTCCTAAAACAAGTTGAAAGATTGAATGCACTGTACCCCAAAATGTCACAAAAAATGGTGCACATAAAGATACTTAATAAATGTGGAGGGGAATTAGAGCATGCCCTAAGAAGCAGGTTCATAGAACCATGCTCCACAGAGGAATATATCTATGCACTGTAAGATATATTTACAAGAACTAAGTTTGGTAGAACTTGGAAAAAAGTGGACATCAAAAGTCCAAATAAACCATTTATCAGGAAAGATAAACCAAGAGAGCCTTTCAAACCCAATACACCTAGCAATGAGCAAAGAAATTGCCATAAATGTGGAGTTATTGGACACTTAGCAAATAATTGCCTCAAAAAAGAAAGAATCAATGAAATTGTGGAAAGAGATGACCACAATGACAAAGAAGAAGAATAATATTCTAAAAAATACACTGAAGAGTCAGAAACTTCTGAAAGTGATGAAATCAATATAATTAATGCACAAATTAGTAATATTTACTTAATATATGAATTATGAGATGTTAACTCAAACTTACCACAAGTTGGAACATCTGATACAAGCCTGACAAACATACAAGATGCCAAGCTGTATATAATTAACCCACCAAAAGGAATGGGATATACAGCTGGAAAGTCAAGTATAAGCATTGTCATGGTTGAGAACCAAGAGGAAAAAGTAAACTTGGATACAGGAGCATATTGTACATGTGTTGGTAAAAGTTACTTGGAATCAATTGTAACATATTGGGAAGGAAAACCTATACCAATATAAGGAGTCAAATTTAGTAGTTCCAGTAAAAGCATTAAGCCCCTTGGAATAATAGACTTAACATTAATTTTTACTCACCCTTCACAATTTATAAGACTGAAATTAGAGTTTGTAGTACTGAACAACTGTGCTAGTAACCACTTTATACTTGGAAATGATTACTTGTCAATTTATGGCATAGATATCTCAAATCAAAAAGACCAATATTTTACCATAGGAGACAACAAGAGGCAAAAATTTGGGTTTCTAAATAACAAAAAACAAATCACAGTCGTCAAAAAAGAAGAGAAAAACCCAGAAAAAGACTTTTTCATAGGGGACCAACTCAAAGAGTCAGAATTCAATAAAGAATTAACAGAAAAGATGAAAGAAAAATTGATTGACCTATTATTCAAATATAGATATGTGTTTGAAACTGACAAAGAGCCACTAGGTTCCATTATTGGACATTAAGTAGACATTATCCTCAATGTAGAAAAACCTTATTCACCTCTGTTAAGAAGACCAGCTTACCCAGCTAGTCCAAGAGCTAGAGAAGTGTTAGAGGTACACATTAAAGAATTGATAGACCTTGGGGTATTAAGGAAAGTAGGACATAATAAACAGGTAGAGGTCACTAAACCTGTCATTATTACTTGGCATAATGGAAAATAAAGGATGGTAGGGGAATTTAGAGCTCTAAATACCTACACTATCCCTGACAGATATTTAATACCCAGAATCCATGAGTTATTGACACAATCTTCACAGGATGAGCTCACTACAACCATGGATTCTCTGAAAAGATTTAATCAGAATGTCTTGAAAGACAATTTCAAGAAACTACTGAGGATAATAGTCCAGTGTGGGATATATGAATATTTAAGGATGCCATTTGGTATAAAAAATGAACCTTCCCATTATCAAAGGATGATCAACACCATATTTCCTAAAGAGTTATCAGAAGGATGGTTAATCATCTATATTGATGATATCATAATTTGCTCAGAAACTTGGGAAAGTCACTTAACAAGACAAGAAAAGGTATTACAAAAGATAGTCCAAGTGAATTTGAAAATTTCCCTCAAAAAGTGTCATTTTGCCAATAGTGAGCTTATAGCACTAGGAAATGTTGTATCTAGACTAAGCTTGGGTATAGATAAAAACAAAGTAGCAGAAGTACTACTGAAACCAATTCCCCAAACCAAAAAAGAAATGCAATCATTTCTAGGATTTGCTGGTCTGTGAGCCTTGAGGTATATTTTATATACCCAAATAAGCCACAAATATCTTTAAAAAGAGAATTTTAACTATGCAAAACCCATAAGTCATGAATATATTCAAAATTCATCTTTTTTTATTTCAGAAAAGATGAATAACCTTTTTGTGAGTAAGTAAATCCATGGATTTAAGTCCAGATTTGGATTCTACACAAAATTTTACCTAGGGTAACTCCATAGAGTGAATAATCTGAAAACAACTCTAAGAGGGGGTAATATGGAAAATACTTCAATACCACATCAAAAAATTGTGAAAATTTTAGTTTTTCTCAATTTCATGCCAAAATAATGGGAATGTGAGAAATCCCATGTTACACATACACTAAGAATAGTGTTATGCATGTTTGTGGCACTTACTATTATGGTATTTGTACATACATGTTTGATACACCCATAGTGGATATCAGTCTTGAAGCCTGAACTTGTATTTTGATGTAAAAAATAATCAAGGGGGACAAAAGACATCAAAGGAAGCCAGGGTACCCAACTTCTGAGGCCTCTGAGGCATGGACAGCTCCAAAGCTTGGATCCATGGCTGATCTTGGCCAAATTAGTATACTAAAACCTTTTGGGAACTTGGTTACCAAGTTAAAATCTCATTAAATCATAAGAAAAGAGTAAATAAGCTGCTATTTTTGACATGCCAAGGAGGTAAAGAGAAGCTTAGACTCCTTTAACCATGTCAATTCTTAATTAATTTCCATGGATAAGCCCCAAAAGATTAAGTAAAACCCTTTTTGGACTAGTATCCATTGATTTACCTCATACTATTGTACGTAGAAATGGGGTAAAAACTTCAAAAATTAATTAAAAATACAATTCTTAATTAATCTTTCTGAAACTTTCATGAACAATTAATGAAAGTATAATTCATAAAGAAACTGAAAATAATCATAATTTTATAAGCAAAATTAAAATCTTTACTTACAGTCCATATTTGATGATTCCATGTGAAACACTGAATTTTCAAAAATTCACAGAAAATACACTCTGTGATTAAATTTCCAATAAAATTTGAGCTTTGATAAATGGATTATTATTTTGAAATAAAAGAAGATTTAAAGTTGTTACTCCTCTTATTCTTAATCATATTTGGGTTGGTAGTCATGTAAAAGCATCAATTGAGTAATTATGATAATCTTACATGACAACAGATGTTGCAATCATTAATCCAAAAAGGATTATTGTTTTCTCACTCACTGGCTGCTCATTTTTCTCAATTGCACCTATCTGTGAGCTGTCTTAGACTTAAAAGAGGCCTCCTCTTGCTGTTTTTTCCAAAATCATCACATTATTCAAATATACCATTATTACCAACAAGTAAGTATTACTTAATTGTTTCTTAAGAGTTTTATTCTTTCAGAATCAATCAGAAATACTTGAAATCATAGAAATCAACTATATATTGTTGTAATCCTGTTATAAATCCATTTTGATCCATTAAATCCACAATTATATGTCAAATTTCTCTGCTATTATCCTTCATAAGTTCTTTGGAGTATTAGTGAGGGTTTTGTCTTAATTCTTAAAGCTTTTCTCTAGTAATTGTTTTCTGCAAGAATTATATTTAGAATTATTCTTGAAAAAGATAATTATATATATTAAAATAACTTTATTATTTTAATAAAGAAGTTTGATTATTAAATACTTCTTGTAATTGATTCTAGTAGACAATTACTACTTACTGTTATAATCACTAGTAATGTATAGATAGTAAAAGAATTAATTAATTGATTAGTTAATTAATGAATTAATTGTGGTTATAATAATTTTTATTATTATATTTTGTATGAACAGTCATAGTACTGTTGATTAATAGAAATATTATCAGCAATTTCATAGACAAATCTCACATTTGGGGTCCTGGCTGTGTTTTTTGAACCTTTTACCTTCAATTAATTTCTTTTTCAGTTCTAAAAAAAATTAATTTAGTTATCTCTTATCTTTCAGTCTAAAGTTAAAGTTATTTTTTTTTTGAAATTGTCTTTAAAATATTCTTCATTGAGGAATTTGGTTTAATTTTATATTGTTTTACACATGGCTTTTTCACATCCAAAAGCTTATAAAATTATTCTTTGAGTTACTCTGATTGGATTTTAAATCAAAATCTTGAATTTTAATTTTTTTTAAAAAAGAATAATTTTCTTTATATATAAAAGATGAAAGCTTATAGAAAATCTTTTGAAAAATCTATTAAGTATAAAAAATAATTTTTCTCTCTAGTGTCTTTAATCAAATACTGTGAAGCTGGTAACAGACTCAGTAAAAGATATATTACCAGTACATAATCTGAAGGCAGTATTGAAGTTCAAATTGCTAAAAGAGGCACTTTTTTCAAACAGAAAAAGCAAAACAACCACCAAAAGGTGTGTATTTTTGACTTTATTCTTAATTTTTTCTCTTAAATTGATGTAAAGTTGTGCATATCAGAAATGGAAGCAACTATTCAGTCCAACCAGATGGATGTGGACAAAGAATAGGCAATACCAAGTCCAGAAGTGGCAAGTCTTCCTCAAGAAAGACACATCTGGAGGATGCCAGAGTTGCCCCCATTCCCCAAGGTCTGCACCCACAAACTTTGATGTGAACTCTGAGTCTGAAATAATTCATGATAATATTTCAAGGGCTGAACAATTTTCAAGTGGCAGGAATAGCAATAATCAATTTCAATGCAAGAATTGGTTCAGAGCAGCCAAAGAAGAGGAGTGGGAAATATGCCCAAGCCTTTGGCAGGGGGCCATGAACTCCTACTTACACATCAAGAGCTTTCTGGGTCAGGAGAAGACCATAGAACTCTTGGGAGGATGGAGCCCATTGTCTTGCAAAGACAAGTTCAAAAAGATAAAGAACTGGCTGAAAAATAAAAGTCTTTTATCCTTAGACCAGAAGAAGGAACTGGAAATGACTCCAGCTTTGGAGAAAGAAGGCCCAGTGGCGTCTACCAGCTACAAACCAGCTCCATAAGTGTCCAAAGACAAGCTCAAAGGACTTCAGAATAAGCAGAAAGTTCCCAAGAACCATCAAGGAAAGGGAAAAGGGAAAGCCAATTGGCACAGACCTTACCCACAGGGGTATAGGATCCCCAAGCTGGAGCCTTCAGCCATGGACAGTGTCTTCAATATGGCCAGAACTCCCATGAAATTCACAGCCAAAGAGAAGGAAAGGATGAACAGGACCTTTCCACACAAATAATACAAGAAATACAGTTTTTCAAATCTAGTATTGATGTAGAAGCTGGTAAATTTGATGCAAATTTAAGTAAAATAACATCATATATAAGTGAATTAAAAAGAAATGACAAAACTTCTACTGAGTGGTATAAGCTGACAAATGTCACACTTGATTCAATTACCAATACATGTGACAGAATTGAAAGTAAATGTCAAGTTCAAGAGGATGAGATAGGAGATATTTCCATTTCAAACCTCAATGAACAACTTTCAATTCTGAGAAGTCAAGTTTTAGAAATAATCAATAATACAAATTGGTTTGCCACACATTTGGCAAAAAGTGACAGTGAGAGGCAGAAATGAAAGAATGAAGTCATTGCAAATGTGGAGCAAATTCATAAGAATTATGAACCACATATGCCAAGACACTCTATACATCATTGCAAATGTGGAGCCAATTCATAAGAATTATGAACCACATATGCCAATACATTCTACAACTTTGACTGAAGAAAAACATTCTGTAAAAGGGAGTTTGACCCCCTTTTTAGGAGAAAATTCCATTTATGCAAAAGATATTCCCAAACTGGAATAATGGCCAACATTATCTGGTGAAGGAGAATATAATCATATTGAGTTCATCAGAACAATAGATATTTTCCAAGAGGATTTTCACATACCTGATGAAACTATAGTGGGAAAGCTGCACTCCGTGCTTACAAGAGCTGCAAAGAAATGGTATTACAAGACAATACAAGATCATGGTAAACATGATTGGCCTTGGTGGAGATCTGAAATAATCACCAAATGGGCTAACAATTCTTGGAGATTTAAAATGGAAAATGCTTTTGAAAGTGCCATTTTTAACTCAGAAAGGGCCAAACCACTTCTTTGGTTCCTCAAACAGAAAGACAGTTTATCTGCTTTATACCCAGATATGTCTGCCTCTATAATTAATATGAAAATGTTAAGAAAATGAGGAGGAGAGCTAGAACATGCTATAAAGTGCAGGTGTGTAGAACCCTGTTCAACAGAAGACTAAATCAATGCCATGGAAGATATCATTACTAGGACAAGAATTGGTAAAACCTGTATTAGAGTCCCTATGGAGTCCAAAAATGGTCTCCAAAACTTTCAGAGAAGATAAGAGGCCTGAAAGACCTGTCTTGAAGTGTCATAAATGTGTAAGCACCTCACATTTAGTCAAAACCTGTACCAAAAAGACAAAAATTAATGAAGCTCAAGTCATTGAAGAAGTTCAGTGTATTGAAGAGAAAGAGGAATCTGACCTAGATTCTGCAGTCTCTGAGGATACACCAGTAGAAGACTATCCTATTGAAAACATTTCAGCCCTCTTTGAGGTCACAGAAGTCCATACTAACTTCCCACAGTCCAGAGAGGATTGTCATAACCTGATCAATATCCAAGATGCCAGAATGTGTAAAACCAATCCTTCTAGAGGTAAAGGATACACTGCTGGAGCATCTTGTATCCCATCAATCCTGATGAATGATACTGGAGCCAGAGTAAATTTGGATACAGGGGCATTTTGTACTTGTGTAGGAAAGGATTATCTTCAAGCCATACTCCCTGTATTTAAGAGCCATCTGTTATCAATATAGGGTGTAAAATTTTGAAGTTCCAGAAATAATATGTACCCTTTGGGCATATTGGACACTAATCTTGTCTTTCCACATCCAGAAGGAAGTGTGAGAATGAATACAGAGATAGTATTAATGTACAATTGCACATCTCAGCACATCATTCTGGGGAATTATTACTTGAATATTTATGGTATTGACATCAATAAACATGAAGACAGATATTTCACAATTGGAGAAAATAAAAGACAAAAGTTTTCCTTTTCCAATATTCCAAAGAAAATATCTATAATATCTTCTGTTGAAGATACTTATAAGGAAGAATTTGTGAATAATCAACTTGTTGAAGCACAAATTAATCCATCATTATCACCTAAGATGAGGAATGATCTTATTGATGTATTATATAAATATAGGAATGCCTTTGCTTCTGATAATGAACCATTAGGCACTATTAAAGGGAATGAAGTTGATATTACTCTTAATATTTACAGACCATACCCTCCAGTACTTAGAAGACCAGCTTATCCAGCCAGTCCCAGAGCTAAAGAAGCCTCAGAAAAACATATCCAAGAGTTGATCCAACTTGGTGTACTAATTAAAGTAGGCCATAATGAAGAAGTTGAAGTGACAACACCTGTTATTATTTCTTGGCATATAGATAAATCAAGGATGGCTGGGGATTTTAAAGAATTGAATTCCTACACAGTTCCAGATAGGTATCCAATTCCTAGAATTCAAAAAACCTTGACTCAATTGTCTAAAGCCAAGTATGTAACATCAATGGATGCATTAAAAGGCTTTCATCAGACGCTTTTGACTCCCAAAAATAGGAATTTACTTAGAATTGTCACTCACTGTGGTATTTATGAGTATCTCATAATGTGATTGGGTATTAAAAATGCACAATCCCATTATCAAAGAATGATGAATACTATCTTCCCCACATAATTCTCTGACGGATGGCTTATCATTTATATTTATGATATTATCATATGTTCTGACTCATGGTCTTTGCACCTTGAAAGGCTTGCAAGAGTACTTCATAAAGCTACAGGAGTGAATATGAAAATTTCACTCAAGAAATGTAACTTTTGCTTTAAAGAACTTAAAGATTCAGGACATATTGTTTCTGTTTTAAGCTTGGGTATTGACAAAAATAAAGTGACAGCAGGGTTACTTAAGCCAATACCCCAGAATAAGAAGGAAATTATTTCTTTTCTTTTCTTTGCCAGTTATTACAGACAACATCTGAAAGACTTTTCAATTATAGCCAAATCACTCGATATAATCTGTGATCAACAGACAGTATTTGAGATGACACAGGAAAGAATTACAGCCTATGAGAAGATAAGGAAATTTTTTACAGAAGCACATTTACTCCTCATTCCTGACTGGAATATACCTTTTAAATTGTACATTGACACTTGTGGAGATGGATTAGGGGAAGCCCTACATCAGGTCCAAATTATTGATGACAAACCTACAGAGGGACCAGTTTGTTACATCTCAAGACAAATCAAACCAAAGAAGCCAGATATGTTGCAATCCAGATGGAGTGCTTATGTTTGGTATGGTCCTTGATAAATTACACTATTATCTTGATGGCAGTGTTTTTGAAGTGAGACCTGACTGTGATGCCGTGAAATAACTTCTTAATATGAAAAATCCCAATGGACATATGTTGAGATGGCAAATAGCCATTCAAGAATATAGAGGTAACATGACTATAGTTCATAAAGCAGGAAACATTCACAGGAATGCTGATGGGCTTAGCAGGTGGGCATTAGCCAATACTACTGATAACCCAGCATATGTACCTTTGGAAGCAGAACCACAGATTCCAGTTGAAGAAATTAACATAACAGATATTGGGACTGAATTCTTTGAAGAGGTCAGAGAATCTGATAAGCAAGACAAGAGTTGCCATATCTTGACTTCCTTGTTAGATAAAGACTGCAAAGATACATCTTTAGTCAATGCACTGGATGAATTTTGGAAGAATTCCTAATCTGAAGGAATATTTCACTTGTTTGATGGGATAATTCACCACAGAACCAAACATTATTGTGTAATGACATTTTGTAGTGGATTGCTTATCAATACCATTATTCATGAATGCCATGATAGCATCTACTCTGGACAGCTGTCAGAAGACAGAACACTTGACAAAGTGAACAATTGTGCATGGTGGCCATCTTGGTGAAAAGAAACCATTGAATATTGCCATACCTGTGATAGATTCTAAAAAGCAAACAGGAGTATTGGCAAGAAATTTGGACTGATGATTCATATTTAAGAACCAAAATCCCCTTGGGAAGTTGTTCATATGGATTGGGTAACAGCATTCCTCCAAGTGGTGATAAAGTTTATAATGCTTGTTTAGTCATTGTAGAAAGATATAGCAAGACTCCCATATTCTTAACATGTCATAAAGATGACACTGCTATGGATACAGCTCTTCTTCTATGGAGTAGAGTCATTTCCCATACAGGATTATTCAAGAATATCATAAGTGACAGAGATCCCAAGTTCACATCTGCACTTTGGACCAATCTTCACAGATTGTTTAGGACTAAGTTATCATTCTCAACAGCATATCACCCTCAAACAGATGGAGTAGCAGAGAGAATGATTCACACTTTAGAGAACATGATCAGGAGATTCTGTGCTTATGGGTTTAAATTCAAAGACTCATATGGCTTTACCCATGACTGGTGCACTCCGATACCTGCATTAGGACTGGAATATAAGACATTAGTCTATTCTTCTACAGGCCAAACTCCTGCTATGTTACAAAAAGGATGGAATCCAAGACTCCCAGCAGACGCATTGAGGAAAGAATTGATTGAAATTCATCCTACAGCTTCCAGCTTCAAGATAATGATTGATAAAGTGAAACATCATGAAAAACAGAGTATGAATGACGCTTTTGACTATGCAAAACAGAAGTGGGACAAGAGTCACAAAGTACCAGACTTCAAAGTATGGGACCTAGTTCTAGTTTCAACCTTGAATTTTAATAATATCAAAGGCCCAAAGAAACTTAAATATTCTGATTTAGGACATTTTGTTATTTTTGACTTACATGGAACCAAGGGATTTCAAGTGTAATTAAGTGGTTAATTAGAAAAATAAACACCCCACCTTTCCAGTCAGCTTGATAAAACCTTATCAACAAGCTGAAAAAGAATTTTTCCTTTAAGAACTCACTTCCTTTGACTGTACCACCAGTGAAACTTGTTGAAAACAAAAGAATAAAGAAAGTCATTGAAGAAAGGAGACTTATGGGTAAAAATCAAAGAGAATATCTTTTCAGATATAGAAATCCAGTACATGAAGATGAATGGCTGGCAGAATCAGAAATACCTGACTCAGATAAGCTCTTAAGAAGATTTAGACATGAAAGACGGCCAAAAGCCTGAATATGTCTATAAATGTGCCTTAAATTACTTGATCTGAGTAATGTGAAGAGGTTAGAGAGTGGACATTAACCCCCTTTGGGGGCTTCTTCTGGATACCATTGATAAAATTGTAGTAAATGTTTTTTGGTGAGAGGGAATGTGAGCCTTGAGGTATATTTTATATACCCAAATAGGCCACAAATATCTTTCAAAATTTATTTTGAACTATGCATAACCCATAAGTCATGCATATATTCAAAATTAATCTTTTTTTAGTTCAGAAAGGATTCATACCTTTTTTGTGAGTAAGTAAATCCATGGATTTAAGGCCAGATTTGGATTTTAACCAAAAATTCACCTAGGGTAACTCCATAGAGTAAATAAGCTTAAAATAACTCCAAGAGGTGTTAATATGGAAAATACTTCAATACCACATAAACGAATTGTGAAAATGTTTGGTTTTCTCAATTTCACACCAAAATCATGGGAATGTTAGTAAACTCATGTTACATATACACTAAGAATAGTGCTATGCATGTTTGTCGCACTTAATATTATGGTATTCTTACATACACCTTTGATACACCAATAGTGGATATCAGTCTTGAAGCCTGAATTTCTCTTTTGACGTAAAAAATAGTCAAGGGGGACAAAAGACATCAAAGAGAGCTGGGGTACCCAACTTCTGAGGCCTCTGAGGCATGGAAAGCTCTAAATCTTGGAGCCATGGATGATATTGGCCCAATTAGTATACTAAATCCTTTTGGGAACCTGGTTACCAAGTTAAAATCTCATTAAATCATAAGAAAATAGCAAATAAGCTGCTATTTTGATGTTCCAAGGAGGTAAAGAGCAACTTAGACTCCTGTAACCATGTCAATTCTTAATGAATTTCCATGGATAAACCCCAAAAGAGTAATAAAAACCTTTTTTGGACTATGATCCATTGATTTACCTCATAGCAACCAGCAATATACTATTATTTACTATTCTACGTAGAAATGAGGTAAAAACTTCAAAAATTCATTCAAGATACAATTCTTAACGAATCTTTCCAAACATTGCAGGACCAGTTAAGAAGAGTATACTTCAAATCAAAAAAAAATAATTAAATTTTTTAAGTAAAATTCAGAGTTTTACTTACAGTCTATTTTTGATGATTCCACGTGAAACACTGAATCTTCAAAAATTCACAGAAAAAACACTCTGTGATAAAATTTCCAATAACATTGATAACATTGATAAATCAATTATTCTTTTTAAATAAAATAATATTTACAGTTGTTACTCCTTTTATTCTTAACCATATTTGGGTTGGTAGTCATGTAAAAGCATCAATTAAGTAATTATGATAGTCTTACATGACAACAGAAGATTCAATCATAAATCCAAAAATGATGATTGTTTAATCACTCAATGTATTCTCATTTTTCTCCATGGCACGCCTCTGTGAGCTGTCTTAGACTTAAAAGAGGCCTCCTCTTGCTGTTTTTTCCAAAATCATCACATTATTCAAATATACCATTATTACCAATAAACAAGTATTAGTTAATCTTTTATTAAGAGTTTTATTATTTCAAAATCAATCAGAAAGACGTTGAAACATATAAATCAACTATATATTGGTGTAATACTGTTATAAATCCATTTTGATCCAGTAAATCCACAGTTATACAATAAATGTCTCTGCTATTATCTTTATAAGTTCCTTAGAGTATTGGTGAGTTTTCTGTCTTAATTCTTAAAGTTTTTCTCTAGTAATTGTTTTCTTCAAGAATTATATTTATGATTATTCATGCAAAAGATAATTATATATTAAAATAATTTTATTATTTCAATAAAGAAGTTTTGTTATGAAATACTTCTTGTAATTGAGTCTAGTAGATAATTACTTCCTACTGTTATAATTGCTAGTAGTGTATAACAAGTGAAATAAATAATTAATTAATTAATTGTGGCTATAATAATATTTATTATTATATTTCATAAGAACAGTCATAGTACTGTTGATTAATAGTAATATTATCAACAGTTTCATAGACAAATCTTACATTGTTACTACAGAAATCATATAAAGGACTTTTTCAAGAATATCCAAATTCTTGTATAAACTCTGTGACCAACAGACAGCTTATTAAATGAGTGAAGAAAGAGTTAAAGAATATGAGGAATTGAAAAATTCCCTCCCAAATGCCCCATTTCTTTTAATGCCAGGTTGGGAACTACCTTTCAAGCTATACATTGATGCATGTGTAGAAGGATTAGGTTCTGAACTGCACCAGGTACAAATCATCAATGATAAACCTGTTGAAGGACCAATTTTCTTCATTTCAAGACAAATTAAGCCAACAGAAGCAAGGTAGCAAGAAAGCCAAATGTAATGCCTTTTTTTGTGTGGGCTTTAGAAAAATTAAATTATTATTTGGGTGGTACAGTGTTTGATGTAATTACAGACTGTGATGCTGTAAAATCTTTGTTAAACATGAAGACATCAAATAGAATATGCTAAGATGGCAAATTTGTATCCAAGAATATAGAGGAAATATGACTATAGTTCATAAAAATGCAGATGGTCTTAGTAGATGGGCTTTAGCAAATACACCTGCAAACCCAGCATGGGTACCACAGGAAGAGCACCACATAGAAGGAATATGTGTCACAGATATTGGCACAGAATTCTTCAATAAAGTTAAAGAAAGCTATGAAATGGATAAGAACTGACATATCCTATGCCAACTGCTTATGATAGACTGCAAATACCCATCACTTTCATCCAAACTAGATGAAATATGGAAAAAAGCATATGATGAAGGCAGATTCCACCTCCTTGATGGAATACTGTCTCATAGGACGAAACACACATGTGTCATGACCCTAAAAGATAGGACCTTGATAAATACTATAATACATGAATGTCATGATAGTGTTGCAGATGGACATCTCTCAGAAGATAGGACACTAGAAAGGTTAAAACATGCTCTTGGTGGCCAGATTGGAGAAAGGATGTTTCAGAATACTTCCAAACCTGTGACATATTTCAAAAATTAAACAGAGCCATAGGACAGAAATTTGGAATGATGATTCAAATCCAAGAACCAAAATCCCCATGGGAAATATTTCATATAGATTGAGTAACAGCCTTAGCTCCAGGCGGAGACATGAGTTACAATGGATTCCTAGTACTGTTTGACAGATACAGAAAAACTCCAATGTTGCTACCATATCATAAAGATGACACAGCTATAGACAAAGCCATAATGATATGTAATAAATTTATTAGCCATACTGTGAGCCTTGAGGTATATTTTACATACCCAAATAGGCCACAATTCTATTAAAAAGAAATTTTGAATTATACATAACTCATAAATCATGCATATATTCAAAATTCATCATCTTTGATTTCAGAAAAGATGAATAACTTTTTATTGAGTAAGTAAATCCATGGATTTAAGGATGTTACATATACACTAAGAATAGTGTTATAAATGTTTTGAGCACTTAATATTATGGTATTCTTACATGCACTTTGGGTACACCCATAGTGGATATCTCACTTGAAGCTTAAATTTCTATTTTGACGTGAAAAATAAGTAAGGGGGACAAAAGACATCAAAAGAGAGCCAGGGTACCCAACTTCTGAGGCCTCAGAGGCGTGGGCAGCTCTAAAGCTTGGATCCATAGCTGATCTTGGCCTAATTGGTAAACTAAAACCTTTTGGGAACTTGGTTACCATGTCACAACTACTGTAAATCTTAAGAAAATAGCAAAGAACCTGCTATTTTGACCTGCCAAGGAGGTAAAAAGCTACTTAGGCTCCTGTAACCACGTCAATTCTTAATGACTTTCCATGGATAAACCCTAAAAGAGTAATTAAAACCCTTTTTGGACTTGTATCCATTGATTTACCTCATAGAAACCAGTCAAACACTGATATTTGCAATTCTACGTAGAAATGAGGTAAAAACTTCAAAAATTCATTAAAAATACAATTCTTAATGAATCTTTATGAAAGTTTCAGGACCAATTGAAAACTGTATTATCTATGGTACAACCAAAAAGAATTACAGTTTTACTAGTAAAATTAAAAGTTTTACTTACAGACCATTTTTGGTTATTCTACGTGAAACACTGAATCTTCAAAAATTCACAGTAAATACAGCCTGTGATGAAATTGTCAATAACATTGATAACTTTGGGAAATCAATGATTAATTTTTCATAAAAGAAGATTTACAAATTTTACTCCTTTTATTCTTAACCATATTGGGGTTGGTAGTCACGTAAAAGCATCAATTAAGTAATTATGATAATCTTACGTGACAACAGATGATGCAATCATTAATCCAAAAAGGTTCATTGCTTTCTCACTCACTGAGCTTTCAGTTTGCTCCATGGCACGCCTCTGTGAAGCTGTTGTTGACTTAAAAGAAGCCTCTTCTTGCTGTTTTTTCCAAATCATCATCATATTATTAATCATTTATATCAATATTACCAACAAGTAAGTATTAGTTAAAACTTTTCTTAAGTGTTTTATTCTTTCAGAATCAATCAGAAAGACGTGAAATCATAGAAATCAACTATATATTGCTGTAATACATTTATAAATTCATTTTGATCCTCTAAATCCACAATTCTACGCCAAATCTCTCTATCTTATCTTTCAATAAGCTCTTTGGAATATTAGTGAGTGATTTATCTTTAATTATTAAAGTTTTTCTCTAAAATTAGTTTTCTTCAAGAGTTATCATTATAATTATTCTTGCAAAAGATAAATATATATTAAAATAATTTTATTATTTTAATAAAGAAGTTTTTATTATTAAATTCTTCTTGTAATTCATTCTTGTGGACAATTACTTGCTCACTGTTAAAATCACTAGTAATGCTTAACATGTGAAAGAAATAATTTTTTTAATTATTTAATTGTGGCTATAATAATATTTTATTATTATATTTCATAATAACAGACATAGTACTGTTGATTAATAGTAATATTATCATCAGTTTCATAGTCACATCTTACACATACAGGCTCATTCTGAAATATCATAACTGATAGAGACCCCAAATTCACTTCAGAATTATGGACAAACCTCCATAACCTTTTTGGAACAAAGCTATTGTTCTCAACAGCTTACCACCCTCAAACTCATGGTCTAGCAGGAAGAATGATACAGACCTTAGAAGACATTATCAGAAGATTCTGTGCTTATGGACTAGAATTCAAAGACTCTGATGGCTTTACCCATGATTGGTGTACCTTAATACCAGCTCTTGAAATGGCATGAAAAACATAAATCCATTCTTCAACTGGCAAAACACCAGCAATGTTAGAAAAAGGTTGGAATCCAAGACTTCCTTATGACACCCTCAAAGAAGACTTAGTGGATATACATCCAACAGCAAGAAGCTTTAAAATAATTCTTGACAAAGCAAGACATCATGCAAACAAATGTGTGCAAGACTCTTTTAAATATTCAAAAGAGAGATGGGATAAAAGTCATAAACCACCTGACTTCAAAGTAGGAGACTTGGTCTTAGTATCAACTTTGAATTTTAATAATATCAAAGGCCCAAAAAATTGAAAGATTCCTTTGCAGGACCATTTATGATAAAAGCACTACATGGACCTAATGCTGTGCAATTAGAACTAACAGGTGAGCTTATGAACAAACCCCCAACTTTACCTTTAAGTCAAATAAAAACTTGAATTTCAAGTGACAAAGATTTATTTCCACTAAGAAACAAAATCCCACTTGAAATTTGAAATCCCCCCCCCCCCTAGAAGAAGGAGAGGAAAAGAAAATTGTAAAAGTCCTTAAAGAAAGAAGGACAAGAGACAAAAAAGAAAGGGAATACCTTGTAAGGTATAAAAACCCAGCTCAAGAAGATGAATGGCTACTTGAGAAACATATAACTAATTCTGATAAACTACTAAGAAGTTTCAGACATGAAAGAAGACCTAAAGAATAAAAGAGTTAAGTATTATTGAGCTTCAAGACTAAGAAATTCTAATGAAGAGGTAGGACAGTGGATGATACCCTAATGAACTATATCAGATTGTAGTACAATCTTTTTTGGTGGTAGGGAATGTGAGCCTTTGGGTTATGACCACATATCCAAAAAGATCACAAGAAAAACTTTACAATCATTATTCCTCCAAATAATTATCTTAAAACAAGTAAAAATACCATAAAAAAGTAAAAATGCGGAATTGACTTATAGTATTATGAATAAAAATGTAAAGTAAACTACACCATTAGATTCACCATGATAAATCACACATATATCATTTTTATGGCATATCTGTAAAGTCAATAACTAATGAATAATAAGATAACAATGCCATAAAAAGACATAAATTCCTATTTATCTCAGAAACCAATGAAAAAACATGTAAAATGGATTACACCATTGGATTCCCCATTAACAGCTACACATAAAAAAAGTTTTTTTTATTTCTCTAAAGTTAATACTTAAGGAATTAAGCTGAATATATGCACTTTTTTGGTCAGCCCATACATTCATGATATTTAGCTAATATCTCTTGAAATCTACATGATAGAGAGCTAAAACAAAAGTAAATTCAACACCTAATTATTGTAATAACACAGGTATGAACTTAATCTGACAAGTTATAAACAAGGCTATAACTTGTAAGGGTTTATTGAACAAAATTGCTAGAGCTGTTGACCACTTTGTTGTGAAGGTGGTCCAAGCTTAATATAAAGTAGATGTTCAGGCTCTACTAGCTCATAGGTGAAGGAAGATGGATTTTTTATCATAATATTCAAGGTAAAAGCCCCTGAAATCATGGTTTGAAGTTTAAAATATTGAATTTTGACAGAAAAGAGAAGATACAAGAAAAATCATCAAAGATAGAGTTTTTATGATGTAATGAAATTCTCTTGGTAGCTTACTAAGGAAATGCCAAGCTATCAGAAATCACTTTTGAATGTCTTTACTGTGTATTAATTAAAAGCTAGTAATTATCAAATTTTAAGCTTAAAATTTATCATTTATGATCACTCACTGTAATCTTATTTTAAGCTTAACAGCTATATAAGTGATAAAACTGGCAAATACTATTATATTGTGATTAATACTGATAAAATCCACGAATTTTAGGCTTTTTCCAAGTCTATGATGTCATCAAAACTAGAGTTATAGTGATAACTCTAAATAATGACATAATAATGAGATAAGATGGTTTGATCATGATGTAATCATCACTAAACCTTATAATACTGATCATTTCCAGTGGATACCATCAGTACACACCTAATAGAAGCCTTTTGGACACTAGAAGGGAGGAATTTACTATAAATAGAGCCCTTTTTACTGTATTTCCCCCTCAGACGCAACAAAAATAATAAAAAATTGAATAGAAAGGTAAAATATTTATTCTTTATATATAGATCATTTATATAATCAAATACCAAAGTTAATCTTCATTATAATCATCAATCTTGAGGTTATTACTCCATTTGTTTTATTGTTTTTGTCATATTTCTCTATAAATCTTATTTTCCATGTAAAAGTAAGAATATTTGTAAATACAATTTAAAAAAGTTTTATTTTCATCTTTTGGCATAAAATATTTCAAAATTATTTGATCAAGTTTTAAAAGTAGGTTATTCTCTCTATTATTACTCTTAATTCTTTTATCAATATAAAGAGTATTTATATTAATATATAACATTAATATTGGTGATATTATTGCTATTAGTTGTTTTTTATCATTAAAAAACAATTTTTTACGCCTTATTATTTGTTGTTGACAATGATAAGAGCTTTGAATATGCTAATTATTATATATTAATATCTTATTTTTATTATATTATAATTTTATTATATAAATTATATTATTATATTTATTTAATAATATGATAGTTTTACACCATAATTGTAATAATACTTTATTATTATAATTATTATTCATTTTACTCATTTAATAAGGACATTCCTAGTACAATAGATAAAATATTTTTAATATTTACTTATTGTTTCATAGTCAAACCTTACACTCCTCATCCTTGGCTTCTCTGTACCAGCTTCTGTATTGGGACTGATATATTTCTATTGCTTCCACTTGAAAGTGGTTTAACCCTTGAAACATTATCTTTAATAAGTTCAGGCTCAGAGGTAATTTCAAATTTTGTTGGTACAAACCTTGGGGAATTGGGGGAAGCTCTGGTATCCTCAAAACGAGCCTTTCTTGAGGAAGGCCTGGGGCATCTATGGCTCTGGTCTTTCCTCTTCTTTGTCAAGATCCATCTGGTTGGACTTAATATCTACTTCCATTTCTTGTATTCAGAATTTTCACATTAATATGAGAGAAAATAAAGAAACAAGACAAAGAACACATACCTCTTGGTGGCTATTTGGATAAATTTTCTTTAAATTAAATGCCTCTTTTAGCAATTTTAATTTCAATTCTGTCTTCATATTTTTCTTCTGAAGATTCTGTACTGGTAATAAATCTTTTACTGATAGTATTACCAGCTAAAATGTACTTGATTAAAGACACTAGAGAAAAATTGACATAAGAAAGACTATTTTTTATACTTTTAAAATATTTTCAAGATTTTTCATATTTTTTTTTTTATATATTATGAAAGTTATTATTCTTAAAGAAAAATAAATAAATTTAAGAATTTGAATCAAAATTTAATTTGGAGTAACTCAAAGAGGAATTTTATAAGCTTTTGGATGTGAAAAACCACATGTAAACAATAGGGGGTGTCAAAGTTACCAAATCCCACACTCAAAATGCCGAGTTTTTTTTTGCCAAAATCCCACATTAATTTTTTGGGATTTCAGAAATCCCACACCTAAAGAGGTGAGGTATTTTGAGGTACAAAAACCCAGGTTTTTTGGTACCAAATCCCGTGTTTAAATACCAAAATCCCACCTTTAGCTTCCCATAAAGGCACCTTTTTCAAACACACAACTCAGTAAGGGCATGTTAAATTGCATAAAAATTTCCTTCTCTTGCATAAAATCTAAATACACTCATCATTTATTAAGTTATTTGATTTCAAATTTCATTTACTACCAGCCGTTTCTTTATTTACCATGCCCAAGGCATCGCAAAGGCTACCTTTACTTCAGACCTTGAACTCACTTCAGTTCATCGATGCTCTCAACTCTGATAGTGATTCTGATATCCAGGAAGATATAATCTTGTTAGATATGATAACCTCACAAAGATACATCAATCCTCGTAGAAGATATCCATCTCATTACATGTATACAATGAATGATTTACAGACATTCTCATCTGAAAAGTTTCGACAGCTATGTAGGACAACACATGAATCATTTGAAAAATTGGTTGCACAAATTCAAGCTGATAAAATCTTTCAAAACTCATCACAAAACAAACAACGCAATCCTGCCATCCAATTGGCTGTGGCATTATCAAGGCTAGGATCAAATGGAAATGGGGCCGCTTTGGGAAAGATTGGAATGTTGTTTGGAATTAGCCATGGGGCTATTGTGTTGTACACTCAAAGAGTCATTCAGATATTAATGAAGTTGAAGCGCAAAGTAATTGTGTGGCCAACAATAGAACAACGCAGAGAAATGTCTCAAGTAATGCAAGCAGAAGGCTTCCCTGGGTGCATTGGGTTTATTGATGGGAGTCTCATACCATTATCACAACGTCCTCCCAATGATGGTGAAGCGTATTTTGATCGCAAAAAAAGGTAAGCTGTTGAATCTTTATTCTTTATTTCAATCTTACTGATGGTTTACATATAAGGTATTCTATGTCAATACAACTGGTTTGTGATATCAACAAGCAGTTCACTGCTCTGCATGTTGGTTGTACTGGGTCACTTCATGATTCGAATGTCTATCAACATATGAAAATAGCACAAACACCTCAAGAGCTTTATGAAAAGGATCAGTACTTACTTGCAGATTCGGCATATGCAAGCTCTCCTTGGGTTGTTCCAGCATATAAGGGAGTTGTAGCACATAATGAAGACAACCGTTCGTTCAATTACTGTCTAGCAAAATCAAGGGTCAGAATCAAGCATGCAATTGGCATTTTGAAGGGGAGGTGGTTTTCTCTAAGGGAAATGAGAAATCAAATGAGGTATAATCATGAAATTGAATATTTTGTTAGTTGGGTTGTGTCTTGCACGATTTTACATAATATGTTAGCTCAAATTGGTGATGAGTGGTTTGATTTATATGAAGATGATGATCCACCACAAGTGGAAAATCTGGCCAACCATGACATTGGGGAAGATGTGCTAAATATGCGTGAGGAAATTAAACCAATCACTTTGGCATGGAAAAATAGTCAATTGTAAATTTCTTCAGGACCAATGTTTTATGTACTTAATTTAATGGCATACAACGGAGTGGAGATGTTATTCATAAAATAAAAGTATTTACAATTAACATTTTTTACTTCTTTTTTGATCCTGCATATTTCGTTCAAAGTACCCATTGACTCTTGAATTTATTTCGGTGGGTGTCATTTTCAAGAATTTGTCACCTACATTAAATAATTTATGGTTTATTTGAAAAGAACATCCAAAATGAGTAATTGTGTCATGATTGATAATTTCTGGAGGTGGTTTTGTTGTATGATGAACCATTGTTGATGTCTTCCAAAGTATTTCCATGATGCCAGGTTTTTTTGAAAAATTGATCTCCATTTTTAATTCAGGGAAGTGTAAGCCATGTCCAGAGGGGGTGAAGATAGTAGGAAGTGGAAGGAAATCTTTTTTTGATACAAAAGAAAAAATACCATAAGTCCAGGCATTGAGATCATTTAAATCTTTGTGTGGCTTATTGAAAAATCCATCTTGGGTGACAATGACATTGGTAAACGATTTGAATCCTTCCTTGGGATTGGCAGAAGTCCATTTGAGTTGACTGAAGTTGGGTAATTGGGCTGCTTCCATTAATGATTGATTTTCATTTGCTGCTAATTTTGAAAAATGGGAGATTCTTGAGTAAATGAATTCGTCATATTCATGAAGCTTGATCCATTGATTGTTATCTGTTTCAATTTGATGAGGAGTTAAACCAGGTTTTCTGGAGTAAACACCTAATAATTTTGTAATAAGTCAGTAATTATTAAGGGAATATGACAAAAAGATCACACACCTGCAGATTTTCCAGCATCAGAACCAGATCGAAACCCAATACCTTTCATAATGCCACCTTCGAGTTGCTTATTGGTTTTAATTTCTTGTCGATTTTGAGATAAGGACATTAATGTCATGACAATTTTTTTCAGCATTTGAGAGTGGCCAGAATAATTATCAAATGGGGTTATTTCATATATGATGACAGGCAAAAACGGCTTGGATGTTTTATTAATGAGGGTATAAGGATGGGGGAGAGTGTTAAGTGATGGAAGTTTTAACCATGAGGCATTTGAAGATTTCTTGTCAATCGAAATTGTGGAAAAGTTTTTAAATTCTTTTTTGGAATGGCCAAGGTGAGACATTATTTCTTTTGAATCATGGATGTGTTGTCTTTGGCTTCGGGTGAGCTTTCTTTTATTATTTAATTTGGTATTATTATCCTCATGATGTTCTATATTTGGTTTAGTCCTAACCATGACATCAAGAGGAGTAATATGAGCTTCATCATCTTCCAAATCATTCTGATGATGTGCTGAGTCTGGTTTAGTCCTAACCATGACATCATCAAACTGATTGGAAGAATGAGAAGGAGGAGGAGATTTTTTTTTGAATTTTAAGGATGATGGAAGGGATGGGAAATGAAATGACATTGCAAAAGAAACCCTTATAAATAATCCACCCCTACATGAACAAATAAAACAAAAATTAAAACAAAAAAGAAAAAAAAAGGTTAGTAAAGATCATAATCCAAAAAAAAAGTCAGAAATGGATAATGATGGGTGATGGTTAGTAAAGATCATAATCCAAAAAAAAAGTCGGAAATGGATAATGATGAGTGATGGTTAGTAAAGATCATAATCCAAAAAAAAAAGTCGGAAATGGATAATGATGAGTGATGGTTAGTAAAGATCATAATCCAAAAAAAAAAGTCGGAAATGGATAATGATGAGTGATGTATGATGATGATTATAAAAAAAGAAAGAAATAATGATGGGTGGGTGAGTTGTGGATGATGATGGTGATGGGAGGTGCAAAAAAATGATTACAATATTTTAAAAGACCAAAAGGACATTACCTACAGAAAAATTTAAAAAAAATTAGCAAAAAAGGATTGTGATTGAACAAAAAGAAGAGAAATTCACTTACCTGAATTTTGAAAAAAGTGAGTTTTTTTTTAAGAGGGAAGGGTGAAAAATAAAAATAGAATAAAAATAATTGAGAATTGACAAATCAAATTTAAAAAATTTGGTGATTTTTTTTAAGAGGGAGGAGTGAAAAGCAAAAATGAAAATTAAAATTTGAAATTCAAAAAAAAAAAATTTAAAAAAAGTTTTTTATTTTTTTAATTGGGAGGGGTGAGCAGTAAAAAAAAAAAAAAAATTAAATGAAATTAAAGGAAAAAATCAACTTTAAAAAGCAAATTAAAAATTAAGAATTAAAAATCAAAAATCAACTGAACAAGGGACTTTGCCCATTTAAAAGTTGAAACCCTTCAAAATAAAAAATAACCATTAAATTTAAAAAAATATATAGAAAAAGATGAAAAAATTTCCCAACAAACCATAAAATGACATTTTCATAAAAAAGGAAAAAAACTGTCATCGAATTTGATTTTTGAACAGACTTCATATAAATGCTCAATGCAAAACTTGCCCAAATTTGCAAATCTGCCGCAAATTGCAAATAAATGTCATATGCACTTGGAATGGCAAGTTGGTGCGTCAATTATGCATAAAAATTGAAATTTCCCTTTGGTAATAAAGTGGAGTTAGATTTCATGACATAAGATCAATAATTAAACAAGCACCATATATAAATTGATCACATTACACATATGTAATAAGTTATTTTTTATTGACTAATGCCAGAATGCGTTCCAGCTCCCCGATTGGCCTGCTTGATGACAATGCCGCTATAGTGAGATCCATCTGGCATTGCTTTTCCTTCAATTCCAATTCACGATTCCACTTTTCTTTTTCAAATTCATGTTTCTTTGCATTTTGCTTCTCGTCAAACTCCAATTGTTTTTGTAGCTTGACTTCTTCAAACCGTTGTTTTTCCATGTTGCACACTTTCTCTTCATTCCACCTCTCCCTGTCCCACTCCAAACGTGCATGATCACTTATTTCACGGGCTAATAAGCATGAATTTTGTCAGTAGGATTCTTAATAGTATCCATAATTGCAAGTCATACCTTTGTTCCGTGATTCAAGTATATTTGCATAAGTAGGTGCAAACATATCCAGCGACCTTTTCCTAGAACCACTCTTGTCATTCAAGTTGGGTGTCATGGCTTGATTACGCTTTTGTGCTGAATGCATTATGGATTTACTTTGGTGATCAAAGGAGGAATAATCAATATTGGTGTGAATAAATATGACTCTTAAATGTACTTACCAAATCATCTTGAAGGTTTTCCACTGGAACCAAGTTATCCTCATTATGAAGCAAACGATCCAGACTGTGAGGTGAATCCAAGTGATTATTCTCCTTTGAAAAGCAAATGGGCTTTAATTATCTGAGGTATAAAAAGGAAGAGACCATAGCGTACCTTATCAAGCAAAACATCATCATCATCACCATTGAGACTGTCTTTTTCTTGCGAATCATAGCTTGCAATGGGAGTGACATTGGGCTTGTGGCCAAAGAGCACATCCATTTCTGCATAGCAAGGACACATACTTTCCAGCTTTTCACTCATGGATTTTATTCCTTTACTCTCATCTTCTTCCGTTATTCCAGCCCCAGTTAAGTTTTCGAATTTTTTGGCTGCCATATATTTCTTTTTATATGTTCGCCATCGATCTTGGATGCTGCTTGAACTAAGGTTTAGGCGATTTCGTGATTTTTTGTTGACCTCAATGGCCATAAGCTGAAACCCATGCTGCTTTGAGGAAGGAGGTCTTCCAATAGTTGTTGAACCGCTAGTACCAAAACATGACTCGAAATTGGACTTGACTGAAAGCCAATTAATTATTGTTAAATAATCTGTACGTATTAAGTGACCTGATGGATGAGGCAGGCCAGAGGTGATCTTCATGTCTGTCTTGATTTGTCTTGCTTTGGATCGAGGCATTATTATATGGATGATGAAGTATAAATGGACTATCAGCTGTTCGGTCAGATTGTCCAAAATGGAGTTCAGAAGAACATGTTGTACAGGTATGAATTGTGAGTACTCATTTGGGTTAGGTTTCAAGCTGAAATCCCAGATGCATAGGATTTGGTCAAAATACCAGGGGACTCAGTTAAAATACCATGGGATTTATACATAAAAAACCTGGGATTTAGTGTTGGGATTTGGGTTCCAAATCCCGTGTTATTTTAAGGCGGGATTTGGTGACTTTGACACCCCCTAATATAAAATTAATCCAAATTCCTCAATTAAAAAAGATTTCTAAGATAATTTTTAAAATAAAAATATATTTCACTGTCAATTCAAAGACAAAAATTATTAAAATTAATATATTTTTGGAGCTTAAATATATATTAATTGAGGGTACAAGGTTCAAAAAACATGGACAGGCTCCCAAATGTAAGATGTGTCTATGAAACTGTTTATAATATTAGTATCAATCAGCAGTAATATAGCTGTTCTTATGAAATATAATAATAATAATAATAATAATAATAATAACCACAATTGAATAATTAATTACTTAATTATTTCTTTCACTTGTTATACACTACTAGTTATTGTAGCAGTAAGCAGTAGTTCTCTACAAGAATCAATTACAATTATTTAATAATAAAGCTTCTTTATTAAAAAATAAGATTATTTTAATATATAATTATCTTTTTCAAGAATAATTATAATGATAATTCTTGAAGAAAACTATTACTAGAGAGAAACTTCAATAATCAAATAAAAACACTCACTAATACTCCAATAATACCTCTTAAAGAATTGGCAGAGTGATTTCATGATTAAGTGTGGATTTAAAGGATAAAAATGGTATTATAACAGTAATAAAAGAATATTCTAGCTAAATGATATTGTAAGTAGTATGTTTCTATGATTTCACTTCCTTATGATTGATTAAGAAGGAATTAAAACACTTAAGAAAAGTATTAACTAATACTTACTTGTTGGTACTGAACATATAATTGGATAATAAGATTATTTTGAAAAAACAGCAAGAGGAGGCCTCTTTTTTAATTCAATAACAGCTCAAAGAGGCATTCCATGGAGAAAACTGAAAAAAAAGCTGGTGAGAAACCATTAATCCTTTTTGGATAATGGGTTGCATGATTCATTGTCATGTAAGATTATCATAATTACTTGATTAAGTCATTTTACATTACTACCATTACATTTATAGTTAAGAAATAAAGAAGTAGAAAATTTAAATCTTCTTTTATTTAAGAATAGTCATCAATTTCTCAAAATTATCAATTTTATTGGAAATTTAATCACAAATTGTATTTTCTATGAGTTGTTGAAGCTTGAGTGTTTCATGTGGAATCATCAAAAATGGACTGTGAGTAAAACGTTTCATTTAAATTATCAAGTGATAATTCTTTTTTTATATTTATTATAATTTTATCAATTGTTCCTGAAAAATTCAGAAAAATTCATTAATAATTGTGTTTTTAACGATGTTTTGAAGTTTTTACCTTATTTCTATGTAGAATTTCAAATAGCAGTTTTAGCTGGTTGCCATGAGGTAAAGGCATTAATACTAGTCCAAAAAGGGTTTTATTTGTGTAAGATCATTAGTAATTGACATTTTTACAGGAGTCATAGTAGCTCATTGCCTCCTTGTCACATCAAAATAGCAGCTTATTTCCTCTTTTCTTATGATTAAATGGGACTTTAACTTGGTAACCAAGTTCCCAAAATTTTGTAGTAGACTAATTGGGCCATGCTAATCCATGTATTCAAGCTTTAGACCTTTCCATGCCTCAGAGTCCTCAGAAATTTGGTACCCTGGCTCCTTTTGATGTCTTTTGTCACCCTTAGCTGTTTTCACATCAAAAATAGTCATTCAGGCTTAAAGGCTAATATCCACTATGGGTGTACCAAGCCTGTATATAATAATACTGTATTTTTAAGCTGGAAAAACATGAATCACTCTGATCTTAGCCTATATGTAAAATGGTATTTTACACATTCTCATTATTTTGGCATAAAATTGAGAAAAAAAGTACAATTCTTTCATGTTGTTTTGATGATGTTGTATTGAAGTATTTTCCACATTACCACCACATAGAGTTAATTTAAGCTTATTCACTCTATGGAGCTACCCTAGGTGCAAATTGGTTTATAATTCAAATCTTTCCTTTAATCCATGGACTTAGTTACTCAAAAAATGTCATTCATATTTCTCTACATGAAAATAATGAAGTTTTGATATATAAATCACTTATTTGTTATGTATAATCCAGAATTCATTTGCATATCAATAATGGCCTTTCTGGGTATGCAAAATATATCCCATGGCTTACACATAGCCCTTATATTTCAATAGAAATATCTCATTCAAAATTTAATAGCTGTGAAAGTTCTTGAAGAACTTATAAGCCCTATGCTTATAGCTATCTCACTATTATATATATCATATCCATATATTTTCATTTAATAATATTAAGGTATCCAACCAAGCAGGTGGGGATCTATAGCATACCATGATATCATTTAATACTACTGTTTTATTATTTCATTGTAGTCTGATTTTATCGGTTCTACCCTTATTCTAAATATTCTCACTGGAAATTATCTAAACCATTTATTTTGAAACTATTGTCCATTTCTAACATTACATATCAAAAATCAATACTATAATTCTTTATCATAATGTATAAGCTATTAATAACTATTATTGAATGGATATATTGATAGTGTATCCACATATATATAGCTATCTTGATATTGATTTGGTCAGATAAAGATTTCTAGAGATCTCTCTTTATTTTTAAAACCACAATCTTAAAAGTAATGATTTCTGAGCTTTTCAGGGATATTTTTAGTCCCTTCAGAGGGGTAACTAATACACCTTAGTAACAATTTTAACATAAATTGTTTACCTATGATTTTTTCCCAAAGTACCATTTTTGATATTTGTTATGGGAATTATTAACTTAAAATAGTCATAAAAACTATTTAAATAATTATTAATAAAAAATAAATTGACTAAATTAAATTAATTATATACATAAAAAAATAGTTTTTTTTCTGAGTTGAATAACCAATTGAATTTTTCCTATTTCTGACTTAATAATTCTTATACAACTTTCAAAAATTCTATCATATACTTCTATTTAAACTGGAATCAATTTGAATTTTCTTAATTCATTTCAAAATTTCTCAATATTAAGCCCACCAACTATAGTAAAAAACTGGAATGTTTCATTTTTTAATAGTATTTCTTTTAATGAAAGATAGTTCAAAGCAAGGAGGGGCTGCTGGGAGAAATGATTTTCTTGTAAACTATATGATTATGTTATAGGTCAATGTTTTGGAGAACTACAAGATGGAAATTATTCAATAATCAAGGGAAAGTGAAAAATTAATCCCATTAATTTGTAAAGTAATTTAAAGAGGAGTAGTGAGATTATTGGGTGGGGCTAATTATCAGGTTTACATTCAGAACTAAGATGATATTTCCTATTTCATATAATTGAAAGATTAATCCAGCTTGTATATTGTCAAAAAAATCAAATCTGGGTTGAGAAAAAGTAGATCATAGGTGAGCACCAACCATACAATAAGACATGGTGGGAGAGTTGAAAATTCTCCCACCTTCCCAGGAGCTCTTCATGAGTACTTAAAGATTCTTTATCTTCATTTTTTGGAAAACTCTTTATAGTACCTGTCACAGGGGCTCTTCCAAGTGAAGGGGGCCTGGCACTCAGTAGACTGGAACTCACCTATGGAGTGCTAAAGGATTAATAAGATTGAGTACACTTAAGAGTGTAATAAATATATCATTTCTAGTAAAATAGATATAAGGAAAGAAGTAACAAAAGAATAAGAGAAAAGGATAAAAGAGCCAACCACAAACAAGTCCAAGTCCACTGTTTCAACCTTTCAGAAAGAAAGAGAAGGTTTAATAAGGATATGGCCACCACAGCTCTACTGAACAGGTGACAAAATGAAAAGACCAACTTAATACCAATAAATAACATATGCTAAATAAGAATAAGAATATTTATTAAATAATAAAACAAATATATTAGTTAACTGGGGAAAGGTCCCCAGGGGGAGAAAGAGGGGCTGGTATATGTGAGAATCCACAAGCCATGATCCAAAGAGTGAATTCTCTTGAGAGGAATCTTCATTTGAATTGATTTGATTAATAAAGCCCCTATATGGATGTACAGGGTCTTTACAAGAGGTGAGGTGGACTTGGGTGATCATACAGTTTCAGACTTGTGAATCCAGCCTGTACAAAGGTTGACAAGCTGTATCAATGAACCAATCTGTATACATGTTTCAGCAAGAATATTTCTAAAGCTGATTATTGATATACATACTAGATTTTCTGGTTTGATGAGTTTGAGTGGACTTAAGGCTGAATACCAATACCCCTAATAGTGGCTGTGACAGTACCATTGCACTAAATATTATGGCCTTTAACATATTTCTACTGATTTTTTTTGGTTGATGTTTATTATGGATGGGAAGAATTTTGGTAGAATTTGGTAGACATTAATTAATATGGTTGAGATTTGTCAAGATGTGGGGGAAATAAGATTGAGTATTTTGCCAAGATGAAGCTAAAAGGTGTACAAGTGTAAGATGTGTCTATGAAACTGATGATAATATTACTATTAATCAATCAGTACTATGACTGTTCTTATGAAATATAATAACAAAAATGTTATTATAACCAAAATTAAATAATTAAATAGTTATTTCTTTCACGTGTTAAGCACTACTAGTGATTCTAACAGTGAGCAAGTAATTGTCTACAAGAATCAATTACAAGAAGATTTTAATAATAAGACTTCTTTTATTAAAATAATAAAATTATTTGAATATATAATTACCTTTTGCAACAATAATTATAATGATAATTCTTGAAGAAAACTAATTTTAGAGAAAAACTTCAAGAATTAAGAATAAATAACTCACTAATATTCCAAAGAACTTATTGAAACATAAGATAGAGAGATTTGACGTAGAATTGTGGACTTTAAGGATCAAAATGAATTTATAACAGTATTACAGCAATATATAGTTGGATTCTAAGATTTCACGTCTTCCTGATTGATTCTGAAAGATTTAAAACATTTAATAATAGCTATAACTAATACTTACTTGTTGGTAATAATGATTTAAATGATAATAAGATGATGATGATGTGGAAAAAACAGCAAGAAGAGGCCTATTTTAAGTCAGCAACAGATCACAGAGGCGTGCCATGGAGCTAACTAAAAAACAAGTGAATGAGAAAACAATAAACCCTTTTGGATTACTTATTGCATCATATGTTGTCACGTAAGATTATCATAATTACCTAATTGATGCTTTTACATGACTACCAACCCCAATATGGTTAAGAATAAAAGGAGTAACATCTGTAAATATTCTTTTATTCCAAAATAATCATTGATTTCTCAAATTTATCAGCTTTATTGCCAATTTCATCATAGGTTGTAATTACTGTAAATTTTTGAAGATTCAGTGTTTCACGTAGAATAGTCAAAAATGGACTGTAAGTAAAACTTTCAATTTTACTAGTAGAACTGTAATTCTTGTTGGTTTTACCATAGATGATTCAGTTCTCCATTGGTCCTGAAAGTTTCCGAAAGATTCATTAAGAATTGTATTTTTAATGAATTTCTGAAGTTTTTACCTCATTTCTACATAGAATTGCAAATATCAGTGTTTCACTGGTTGCTATGAGGTAAATCAATGGATACAAGTACAAAAAGGGTTTTAATTACTCTTTTGGGGTTTATACATAGAAAATCATTAAGAATTGACATGGTTATAGGAGTCTAAGTAGCCTTTTACCTCCTTGGCATGTAAAATTGCAGGTTATTTGCTATTTTCTTAAGATTTACAGTAGTTGTAACATGGTAACCAAGTTCCCAAAAGGTTTTAGTTTACCAAATAGGCCAAGATCAGCCATGGATCCAAGTTTTGGAGCTGTCCATGCCTCTGAGGCCTCAGAAGTTGGGTACCCTGGCTCTCTTTGATGTCTTTTGTCCCCCTTGCTTATTTTTTATGTCAAAATAGAAATTTAAGCTTCAAGTGAGATATCCACTCAGGGTGTACCAAAAGTCCATGTAAGAATACCATGATATCAAGTGCTCAAAACACGCATAAAACTATTCTTAGTGTATATGTAACATGGTATTTCTCACATTCCCATTATTTTGGCGTGAAATTAAGAAAAACAAAATTTTTCACGGATCTTTAATGTGGTATTGATGATGTGGTATTGAAGTATTTTCCATATTACCACCTCAAAGAGTTAATTTGAGCTTATTCACTCTATGGAGCTACCCTGGGTGAGGTTTTGTGTAGAATCCAAATCTGGCCTTAAATCCATGGATTTACTTACTCAATAAAAGGTTATTCATCTTTTCTGAAATCAAAAATGATGAATTTTGGATATATGCATGACTTATGAGTTATTCATAATTCAAAATTTCTTTTTAAGATAATTGTGGCCTATTTGGATATGTAAAATATACCTCAAGGCTCACATTCCCTCCCACCAAAAAATAAAATTGTACTACAATTTTATCAATGGTGTAAAGGGTAAAAGGCCCCAAAGGGGACTAATGTCCACTGTTCAACCTCTTTATATCACTCAGATCAAATAGTTTAAAGCACATTTATAGAAATATTCAGGCTTGTGGCCTTCTTTCATGTCTAAATTTTCTCAAGAGTTTATCTGAGTCAGGTATTTCTGATTCTGCCAGCCATTCATCTTCATGTACTGGATTTCTATATCTGACAAGATATTATCTTTGATTTTTACCCCTAAGTCTCCTTTCTTTAATGACTTTCTTTATCTTTTTGTCTTCATTCTGGTCTACTAGTGGAACAGCTAAAGGAGCTGGGTTCCTTAAAGGAGACAATTCTTCATCAGCTGGTTGATAAGGCTTTATTAAGCTGACTGGAAATGTGGGGTGTTTATGTTCCAATTCACCACTCAATTCCACTTGAACTGCATTGGTTCCATGTAAGGCAACAATAACAAAAGGTCCTACATAAGAATCTTTAAGTTTCTTTGGGCCTTTGATATTATTAAAATTCAAGGTTGAAACTACAACTAAGTCCCCTACTTTGCAGTCTGGTACTTTATGACTCATGTCCCACTTCTGTTTTGCATAATCAAAAGCATCATTCATACTTTGTTTTGCATGATGTTTTAGTTTATCAAGCATTATGTTGAAGCTGGAAGCTGTATGATGAATTTCAATCAAGTCTTTCCTCAGTCTGTCTGCTGGGAGTCTTGGATTCCATCCTTTTTCTAATATAGCAGGAGTTTGTCCTGTGGAAGAATGGACTGATGTCTTGTATGCCAATTCTAGTGCAGGTATCAGAGTGCACCAGTCATGGGTAAGGCCATATGAGTCTTTGAATTCTAACCCATAAGCACAAATTCTTCTGATCATGTGTTCTAAAGTTTGAATCATCCTCTCTGCTAGCCCATCTGTTTGAGGGTGATATGCTGTAGAGAATGATAACTTAGTCCCAAACAATCTATGAAGATTGGTCCAAAGAGCAGATGTGAACTTGGGATCTCTGTCACTTATGATATTATTAAATAATCATTTATGAGAAATAACTCTACTCCATAGAAGAAGAGCTGTATCCATAGCAGTGTCATCTTCATGAAATGGTAAGAATATGGGAGTTTTGCTATATCTGTCTACAATGACTAAACAAGCATTATAAATTTTGTCACCACTTGGAGGAAGTGCTGTGACCCAATCCATGTGAACAACTTCCCAAGGGGAATTTTGGGTCTTGAATATGGATCATAAGTCCAAATTTCTTGCCTGTACTCCTGTTTGTTTTTTGACATCTGTCACATATATGGCAATATTCAATGGTTTCTTTTCTCCAAGATGGCCACCATGCACGGTTCTTTAATTTTTCAAGTGTTCTGTCTTCTGACAGGTGTCCATAGTAGATGCTATCATGGCATTCATGAAGAATGGTATTAATAAGCAATCTGCTACATAATGTCATTACACAAGAATGTTTGGCTCTGTGGTAAATAATCCCATCAAACAAGTGAAATCTTCCTTCAGAATAGGAATTTTTCCAAACTTCATCTAGTGCATTGACCAAAGATGTATCTTTGCGGTCTTTATCTAATAAAGAAGTCAAGATATGGAAATTCCTGTCCTGTGTATAAGATTCTCTGACCTCTTCAAAGAATTCAGTCCCAATATCAGTTATGTTAATCCCTCTAATTGGAATCTGTGGTTCAGCCTCCAAAGGTACATAAGCTGGGTTATCAGGAGTGTTGGCTAATGCCCATCTGCTAAGTCCATCAGCATTCTTGTGAATGTTTCCTGCTTTGTGGACTATAATCATGTTTCCTCTATATTCTTGAATGGCTATTTGCCACCTCAACATATGTCTGTTGGGAATTTTCATGTTAAAAAGTGATTTTACTGCATTAAAGTCAGTTATCACTTCAAAAACACTGTCATCAATATAATAGTGTAATTTCTCAAATGCCCATACCAAGCATAAGCACTCCATTTGGCTTGCACCATATCTGGCTTCTGTTGGTTTGATTTGTCTTGAGATAAAACAAACTGGTCCTTCTGTAGGTTTGTCATCAATAATTTGGACTTTATGTAGGGAATCCCCTAATCCATCTCCACATGCATCAATGTACAATTTGAAAGGAATATTCCAGTCAGGCATGAGGAGTAAAGGTGCTTCTGTAAGAGCTCTCCTTATCTTCTCATAAGCTTTAATTCTCTCCTGTGTCATCTCAAATACAGTCTGTTGATCACAGATTCTATAAAGTGACTTGGCTAGAATTGCAAATTCATTTAAGTGTTGCCTATAATAACTGGCAAACCCAAGAAAAGACATCATTTCTTTTTTATTCTGGGGTATTGGATTAAGTAACACTGCTGCTACTTTGTTTTTGTCAATACCCAAGCTTAAACCAGAAACAATATGTCCTAATGCTTTGAGTTCATCAAAACCAAAATTGCATTTCTTAAGTGAAATTTTCATGTTCACTTCTGCAACCTTGTGAAGTATTCTTGCAACTCTTTCAAGCTTCAAAGACTATTAATCAAAACATATTATAATATCATCAATATAAATGATAATCCATCCTTCAGACAATTCTGTGGAAAGGATGGTATTCATCATTCTTTGAGAATGGGATGGAGCATTTTTAATGCCAAATGGCATTCCAAGATACTCATAAATACCACAGTGAGTGATAATTCTAAGTAATTTCTTAGCTTTAGGCATCAAAACATTTTGATGAAAGCCTTTCAATGCATCCATTGATGCTATATACTTGGCTTTAGATAATTGAGTCAAAGTTTCTTGAATTCTAGGGATTGGATACCTATCTGGAACTGTGTAGGTATTCAATGCTCTGAAGTCTCCAATCATTCTTGACTTATCATTATGCCAGGCAATAATAACAGGTGTTGTTACTTTGACTTCCTTATTATGGCCTACTTTCCTTAGTACACCAAGCTGGATTAACTCTTGGATATGGTTTTCCAAGGCTTCTCTAGCTCTGGGACTGGCTGGATAAGCTGGTCTTCTAAGTACTGGAGGATATGGTCTGTCAATATTAAGAGTAATATCAACTTCATGTCCCCTTATAGCTACTAATGGTTCATTATCAGGGGCAAATGCCTTACTGTATGTGTATAACACATTAATAAGTTCATTCCTCATTTTTGGTGATAATGATGGATTAATTTGTGCTTCAACAAGTTGATTAGACACACATTCATCTTTATAAGTATCCTTAACAGAAGATACCACAGATATTTGTTTTGGCATATTGGAAAAAGCAAATTTTTGTCTTTTGTTATCCCCAATTGTGAAATATCTGTCTTTATGGTTATTGATGTCAATACCATAAATATTTAAGTAATAATTTTCAAGAATGATGTGCTGAGATGTGCAATTATCCATTACCACAATCTCAGTTTTCATTCTCACTCTTCCTGCTTGGTGTGGAAATACAAGATTAGTGTCTAATATACCCAAGGGGTACATATTGTTACTGGCACTACTAAATTGCACACCCTCTATTGGTAATAGATGGTTTTTCCATTCAGGAAGTATAATTTGGAGATAATACTTTCCTACACAAGTTCAAAATGCCCCTGTATCCAAATTTACTTTGGCTTCAATATCACACATCAAAACTGATGTGATACAGGATGCTCCAGCAGTGTAACCCTTTCCTCTAGCAGGTTTTGTTTTACACATTCTGGCATCTTGGACATTGATCAGGTTTCAGAACTCCTCACTGTACTGTGGCAAGTGGGTATGGACTTCTGTGACCTCAAAGAAAGCTGTAATCTTTTCAATGGGATAGTCCTCCACTGGTGTATCCTCAGAGACTGAAGAATCTTGATCAGACTCCTCTTTCTCTTCAGTAAACTGAATTTCTTCAATGACTTGAACTTCATTGATTTTTGTCTTTTTGGTGCAAGTTTTTGCTAAATGTGAAGTACTTCCACATTTATGACACTTCAAGACAGGTCTTTCTGGTCTTTTATCCTCTCTGGAAATCTTTGGGACCATCTTGAATTCCATAGGGATTTTAGTCCAAGTTTTACCAATTCTTGTTCTGGTAATGATATCTTCCATTGCATTAATGTAGTCCTCTGTTGAACAGGGTTCTACACATCTGCGTTTGATAGCATGTTCCAATTCTCCTCCACACTTTCTTAATATTTTCATATTAATCATAGTGTCAGACATATCTGGGTGTAAGGCAGATAATCTGTCCGTTTGCTTGAAGAACCAAGTAAGTGGTTTATCTTTCTCTGAGTTAAAAATGGCACTTTCAAAAGCATTTTCCATTTTAAACCTCCAAGAATTGTTGGCCCATTTGGTAATCACTTCAGACTTCCACCAAGACCAATCATGTTTTCCATGATCCATTCTCATCTTATAATACTATTTCTTTGCAGTTCTGGTAAACAGAGAGTGTAATTTCCCCACTATGATTTCATCAGGTATATTAAAGTCTTCCTGTAACATATCAATAGTCCTGATGAACTCAATATTTTTATATTCTCCTTCACCAGAGAATGTTGGCCATTCTTCTAATTTGGGAATATCTTTAACAGAGACAACATTTTCTCCTAAAAGTGGGGTAAAACTTCCTTTAACAGAAAGTTTTTCCTCAGTCAAAGGTGTAGAATGTCTTGGCATATGTGGTTCATAATTCTTATGAATTTGTTCTACATGTGCAATGATTTCATTCTTTAACTTCTGCCTTTCACTGTCACTTTTTGCCAAATGTGTAGCAAATTGATTGGTATTCTCAACTATCTTTAAGACATGTGCTTGTAGAGTTTTAAATTGATCATTCATTTTAAAAATAGAAAGATCTTCCATTTCATAATTCTTAATCTGACATGTACTCTCAATTCTGCTACAAGCATTGATAATTGAATCAAATTTGGCATTTGTTAATTCATACCATTCAGTATATTTCTTGTCATATTTTTTCAAATCATTAATATCTAATGTTATTTTAGTTAACTTTGAATCAATTTTACCAATTTCTACATTAATAGCTCTTTGTACATGATCTATTTGCGTGGAAAAGTCCTGTGCATCCTTTCCTGCTCCTTGGCTGTGAATTCCATGAGAGTTCTGGCCATGTTGAACACACTGTCCATGGCTGAAGGTTCCAATTTGGGGATCCTGTACCCTTGTGGGTAAGGTCTGTGCCAATTGGCTTTTCCTTTGCCCTTTCCTTGATGGTTCTTGGGACCTCTCTGCTTCTTCTGAGGTCCTTTGGGCTTGTCTTTGAACACTTCTGGAGCTGGTAGACCCCACTGGGGCTTCTGTCTCCAAAGCTGGAGTCATTTCCAGTTCCTTCTTCTGGTCTATGGATAAAAGACTTTTGTTCTTCAACCAATTCTTTATCTTTTTGACCTTGTCTTTGAAAGACAGGGGGCTCCATCCTCCTAAGAGTTCTATGGTCTTCTCCTGACCCAGAAAGCTCTTGATGTGTAAGTAGGAGTTCATGGCCCCCTGCCAAAGGCTTGGGCATATTTCCCACTCCTCTTCTTTGGCTGCTCTGAACCAGTTTTTGTACTGGCACTGATATATTTCTATTGCTTCCACTTGAAAATTGTTCAGCCCTGGAAATATTGTCATGAATCAGTTCAGGCTCAGAATTCACGTCAAAATCTGTGGGTACAGACCTTGGGGAATGGGGGCAACTCTGGCATCCTCCAAATGTGTCTTTCTTGTGGAAGACTTGGCACTTCTGAATTTTGTCTTGCCTCTTCCTTGTCCACATCCATCTGGTTGGACTGAATAGTTGCTTCCATTTCTGGTACGCACCATTTTCACGTCAATTTAAAGATAAAAGGTGAAAATATAAGATAAAGTACACACCTTTTGGTGGTAATTTAGTCTTTTCTGAGTTAAATAAGGTGCCTCTTTTAGCAATTTGAACCTCAATACTATCTTCAGATTCTGCTTCTGAAGATTCTGCACTAGTGATATATCTTTTACAGAGTCTGTTCCCAGCTGCACAGTATTTGATCAAAGACACTAAAAAATTATAAAAGAGAAAAAATTATTTTTTATACTTTTTAAAATATTTTTAAAGATTTCTATAGGTTTTATATTTTTCAATATTAAAAAAATTATTCTTTTTAAAGAGAAAAAAAAATTAAAATTTAAGATTTTGAATGAAAATTAATTGAGGGTAACTCAAAGAATAATTTTACAAGTTTTTGGATGTGAAAAAGCTATGTGTAAAAACAGTATAAAATTAAACCAAATTCATCAATGAAAAAGATTTCCAAAAGAATTTCAAAAGTAAGAATTATTTTAACTTCAAAATGAAAGAAAAAATTATAAAATTTATATATTTTAGAACTTATAAATATATTAATTAAGGGTACAAGGTTCAAAAAACACGGCCAGGCCCCCAAATGTAAGATGTGTCTATGAAACTGATGATAATATTATTATTAATCAATCAGTACTATGACTGTTCTTATGAAATATAATAACAAAAATTTTATTATAACCACAATTAAATAATTAAAGAATTATTTCTTTCACATGTTAAGCACTACTAGTGATTTTAACAGTTAGCAAGTAATTGTCTACAAGAATCAATTGCAAGAAGATTTTAATAATAAAATTATTTTAATATATAATTGTCTTTTGCAAGAATAATTATAATTATAATTCTTGAATAAAACTAATTTTAGAGAAAAACTTTAAGAATTAAGAATAAATCACTCACTAATATTCCAAAGAACTTGTTGAAAGATAAGATAGAGAGATTTGACGTAGAATTGTGGATTTTAAGGATCAAAATGAATTTATTAAAGTATTACAACAATACATAGTTTCATTCTATGATTTCACATATTTCTGATTGATTCTGAAAGATTCAAAACACTTAATAATAGCTATAACTAATACTTACTTGTTGGTAATAATGATTTAAATGATAATAAGATGATGATGATGTGGAAAAAACAGCAAGAAGAGGCCTCTTTCAAGTCAACAACAGCTCACAGAGGCGTGCCATGGAGAAAACTGAGAAACCAGTGAGTGAGAAAACAATAAACCCTTTTGGATTATTGATTGCATCATCTGTTGTCACGTAAGATTATCATAATTACTTAATTGATGCTTTTACGTGACTACCAACCCCAATATGGTTAAGAATAAAAGGAGTAACATCTGTAAATCCTCTTTTATTCCAAAATAATCATTGATTTCTCAAATTTATCAATTTTATTGCCAATTTCATCACAGGTTGTAATTACTGTAAATTTTTGAAGATTCAGTGTTTCACGTAGAATAGTCAAAATGGACTGTAAGTAAAACTTTGAATTTTACGATTAAAACTGTGATTCTTGTTAATTGTACCATAGATAATACAGTTCTTCATTGGTCCTTAAATTTTAAGAAAGATTAATTAAGAATTGTATTTTTAATGAATTTTTGAAATTTTTCCCTCATTTCTACATAGAATTGCAAATATCAGTGTTTCTGTGAGCCTGTGAGGTATGTATGACATACCCATAAGGCCACAAATGATTTTATAAACAGTTAATTTTGTCTTAAAGAGACTTTTTAGTTGAATTTAAAATAAAAAATAATAAAAAATAAGTATAACTTCTTTTTGGATAAACAAAGTTATAAATATTATGTCATTTTTGGATTCTACACCAAAAATAACCCAGGGTACACCCATAGGGTGTTATACCCAAAACCACTTATTTTTTATGTTATTGGAAGCTTTAAGAATCTCACAGTACCAATGTAACATTTTTAACATTTTTTAAAATTGTTAAATTTAAGCTTAAATAAGCTTAAATTTAAAATTGCATAAGGTTTATGCAAACTTACCAAAATTTTAGTTAAAATTGAGGTGTGGTGTATATTTACTGAATTGGCTAAGGATTTGCCATGCAGAATGTAAATCCTGCGTGAGCTCAATTTAAAAGGGTTTAAGGCCATAGTATGGCTTTAAATAAATAAAAGGGCACAATCCACGCAGAAAGGTGGGACAAAGGAAAAAGACCAAATAGAGCTGGGGTACCCAGCTTTTTGGATCTGCAAGGATTCAATTAAGGTTGTCCACCTGTATTGGAGGATTTTCAACCTTATTTAAACTTAAATATTAGACTTTGATCCAACCTTAAGGTTTAAACTGCTTTTATCCCAAATTGGACAGGAATTTGAAGCTTCCAAAGGGTAAATCCCAATATGCAGGCTTGAAATCAAGGTTTTAAGAACTATCAGAGCTTAATTAAGCTTAAAAGCCTTAAATAAGCTTAAAACTTTAAAGTTTCAAGCATTAAAACCTTATCAAAACTTAAGGTTTGGTGTGTATTGCTATTTTAAGTGGAAAAATAGCAATAACTTCAAAAATTCATTAAAAATCCAATTCTTAATGTATTTACTTGAAAATTTCACACAACTTAAAATTTAATATTATCAATATATAAATTAAATTTTAAGTATCTTTTATAAATAAAATTCCTGGGTAGTTAGCCTGGAAATTTACTCTTTTAATTAAGCTCAAAGAGAATTATGATTTCTTTAAAATTTAATTAAAAATTGAGTTTAAGAGATTTCTGCTTGAAACTCTATTTTTAAGTTGTTCATGTGATGAACTTTAATATAAATAGGTTTATTCATATTAAAAACTTAATATAATTAGTTTAAATGAGGATTAAAGCTACATGGAGTTAAGAATAACACTGGTAACTTCAAATTGGAATTAAAAACAAGTTGCCTTAAGTTAAGAACTTTGTTTTTAAGTATGGTTTTTCAGTTTTGACCTGAGCACGCCCTCTATATTCATTATGAATCATGAGAGCTGCTCTGAAGACATAAAAAGAGTCTTTTCATCACTGTTTTTGTCTATAATCATTATTCAATCCAATCATATTAGAAATTCAAACAGGTAAAGTTTTATTATTTATAAAATCTTATTATTAAAGTAATTCTTAAGTTATTTTATTCTTTATTAATTGTAAATTGAAGAATTGAAGTCATAGAATTCAGATCATTGTTGTAATCATCAATAATATATTTTATATTATAAAAATTATCATCTTAAATATCTTTTAAAATCCACAAATTCCTCTCAAAAACTCTTAAATCTAAAATTTTATCATAAAAAGTTGTTTTATCTTTAAATTTATTGATTTTAGGCGTGTTTTTAACTTATAATTATTATTTAATATAATAACTGTTGTTGTTTGACTTGTTGTATTAAATAAATATTATAAGTAAGTTTTTCTCTAAAGCTCTATGATTTTTTTATCTAGTATTAGTTTTTTTTTATATAGAATTTTATTCTATAAGAATTATTTCTGCACAGTGTGTGTTATAATTCTTTTATAAATAATATTTATATTATTTATAAAGTGGTTAATATTCATATTTCCACGTGTAATTGTCTCATTAAGAGCTTTACATTCCTTATTGTTATAACTGTCAGTGACTATAACAATAATAGAATAATTATAATTTATTATAATTATTATATTTTTTTTTATTATTATATTTTGATAATAATAATTAAAATTTATTTTTATATATAATTATTTTTGATAATTATATTTAAATTTGGGGTTGTAATATTTTATTATATTATATTTTTCTACTGAGGACAGTCATAGTACTCTTGATATTGTTACTATTATCAAGAGTTTCATAGACAAACCTTACAGTTTCACTGGTTGCTATGAGGTAAATCAATGGATACAAGTTCAAAAAGGGTTTTAATTACTCTTTTGGGGTTTATCCATGGAAAGTCATTAAGAATTGACATGGTTACAGGAGTCTAAGTAGCTTTTTACCTCCTTGGCACATCAAAATAACAGGTTATTTGCTATTTTCTTAAGATTTACAGTAGTTGTAACATGGTAACCAAGTTTCCAAAAGGTTTTAGTTTACCAATTAGGCCAAGATCAGCTATGGATCCAAGCTTTGGAGCTGTCCACGCCTCTGAGGCCTCAGAAGTTGGGTAACCTGGCTCTCTTTGATGTCTTTTGTCCCCCTTGCTTATTTTTTACGTCAAAATAGAAATTTAAGCTTAAAGTGAGATATCCACTATGGGTGTACCAAAGGTCCATGTAAGAATACCATGATATCAAGTGCTCGAAACCCGCATAAAACTATTCTTAGTGTATATGTAACATGGGATTTCTCATGTTCCCATTATTTTGGCATGAAATTAAGAAAAACAAAAATTTTCACAGATCTTTTATGTGGTATTGAAGTATTTTCCATGTTACCACCTCAAAGAGTTAAATTGAGCTTATTCACTCTATGGAGCTACCCTAGGTGAATTTTCGTGTAGAATCCAAATCTGGCCTTAAATCCATGGATTTACTTACTCAATAAAAAGTTATTCATCTTTTCTGAAATCAAAAATGATGAATTTTGGATATATGCATGACTTATGAGTTATGCATAATTCAAAATTTTTTTTTAAGATAATTGTGGCCTATTTGAGTATGTAAAATATACCTCAAGGCTCACAACAAGTCTGGTATTGGGGTATAAAAATGGTCAGTGGAAGATGTTGTTGCAATTTATACATGATAGTATATAGAGGTCAGCAAGTCTACTGACACTGGGTAGTACTTCAGTGAAAGCCTCACAGTAAATACACTTCAAGAGCAGCATTGGTTTGTGTTTCAAATTTGCTTATAAAAAAATATACAGGATGGCATTTCAAAAGAGAACATATTTCCTTGACTCTGAGAATTGAAATAATCTCTTGAGGCTATCAGGATTAAAAGGAGCTTAATAAATTGTAAATAAAAAGAAATATAACAAACCTTGATGAAAGTAGATCAACTCTCTTCCGCAGTGAAGATTAAATCCTGATTTACTAACAAATAGAGTATTAAAGTAAAGATCAAGAGCTTGATAAGTGAAAAAAGTGTATTCTTGGTCTAAAAAAGTACTCCTTACTCTAAGCTTTTTGAGTGATTTTTATATCATGACTATTGGTTACTGATTGATTGAAAGCGTATTTTTATTAGGGGGAGTCAATCTTTGCCGCAAATGCAAAATATAAGACATCCCATATGTCACCTAAAGAGTGTGTGTGAAAGTACAATATGAGATGCTATCCCATATTTCCAGCAGCCCCCCAAACACTGCCTTCTTGGTCAGTTTTGAGGGCCAATTCTGGGTTCTTGGTGGAGCAAAAAACCTGAGTTATTACAGGGGACAGAGGGGCTTAGTGAATGAGATACCACCAAATAGGGCTTGCCTGTTTTCAAAATTATATAATTGCATTTTGTGATATTGCATGGCCAAATTTGGCAAAGATTGACTCCCCCTATTATGAACTGCTGTTTTGGGGCTCCTTAACTTCAACAACTACCTCAACACCTTTCAAAAAAAATGAATAAAACACTCATCAAAATCACCATCACCTCATCACATCCAACTCAATCACATTTACTATCCTTTCTTCCTTTCTCCTCTCTTCTCTCCAACTATCTCTCCCCTGCTTGTACCTACTCTTAAACTACTCTGCAATTCATGAGCCCTAGACCAGCTTTCTCTAAACCTCCTCCCTCCCAGCTAGCATCACTGATGAATCCCACTCCTTATCCTCTCAAAGAAGACAATCATATGATCATCCCAGAAATATACAAGAGTGAACCAGAATTCCTCACCCAATTCCAACATACCAACCAACCAAACACCTTAGCTATCATCCTCAAAAAACTAGAAAACTTAGATAAAATAGAAACTAACATAAACTTTCCTGCAAATTTAGAAACACTGATCACACATTTAAGCGATAGAATCAACGAGTTGAGAGAAAAACAATCAAAAATGGACAAAGTCATCAGTAACCTGCTTTCCTTTGCAGCAAGTGCAGCTGGAGCCAGAAGAACAAACAAACAAACCTTACCAAAACGCCCACCACCAGAAATATGCCAGAACCAACCCCATGAACCCAATAGATTCAAAAAATACCACATTGTCATCTGTTCAAAATTTGGAGCACCTAAACCATTTGAAAAGATCTCCTCACAAGAAGCCTGAAACACAATCAACAAAGTTTTAATGGAAATCAACCTCACTTTCCAAAACAAACCAATCATAATCAGAGCCTTCACACAATACCCTTCAGGTAACGATAAGCTTTACACAACATTAAGAGTGGAAGCTCAATGGCTTCTGGAAAAAAGATTGTCTTGGACTCACCGGGCGGACCCACTTTTCCTATTATAGTCCACTCTTGCCCCACTTATGTAGATGTTGACAATGAGATCTGTAGAAATGCCATCCTCCAACAAAACAAGATTGAAAAGAATTATGTAGACAGAACACAATGGCTAGGTCACCCCAAGGAAGAAGACAAATCCCATGGCTCACTGATAATCCACTTCACTGACAGACTCTTGACCCAACACATCCTCTGAGTGGGGCTGATCTTCAATGAGAATTTTATGAGAACAATGGCCTACACACCAGGCCTGGTACAATGCTTTATGTCAGGGTGACTCTATGATATAGCTGTACAATGACAAAGAAAAGCTATAACTCTGAGTGTGACACGAAAATGAAGATGATAATTAGAATAATAGAGGGTAAAAAGGGCTATACTAAATAAATTCAGTGATGGTGAGTGCTGCTGATAGCCCTGGGTGCAGTGTTTGCTTGTTGGTTTACAATAGCAAACCCTACAATACTTAAGTTTAAAGTATAACCTGTTAAATTATAAGGGTAACACTGCTTTTAAGAAGCTATACCATGTAAGAATACTAAGAACAGGATGCTGGATTAGCTTCCTGGTGAGGCAAAGCCTCCTTTTATCTTGTTGGGAGGTAGTGGGAGGTGGTTTACCTCTGCACACGACCACAGAGTGAAACATTTCACTCCTGTGGGCTGATTTGCGGTTCTACACACTCAATACAGACTAGTATTGGGTGTAAATGTGGCTTTAGAACCAAAAGTAGTCATTTTTACACTATACAGGGTGAAAAGTTTCACCAATGGAGCTTACAGGTGTGTTCTGGTGCTTCTGACGCGTCAGAAGTTGTACAGAACCTGTATGGACCTCTGTATTTGACTTAACTATGAGGTATTGAAGTATAAACAAGCTTCTTTGTCTGTTTGACACCTCAGAATCATCCTTATGGGATAGTATCCCACTGTAAGGCTGTATTGGCCAAACTGTGGGATTTTAACCTTCAAACTGCTATAGCTTTGTCAGTTTTTAAGATATTGAGCTCAAAATTGGTTCATTGTGTAGCCCTGGATGTGATCTACACAATGGTTCCTCATTTGGTATGGCTATCATTAAATATGGCAAAGTTATGCCATGTATCTGTGTCACAGGGGCTCATCTAAGTGAAGAGGGCCTGGCACTCAGTAAACTGGGACTCACTTATGGAGGGCTCAGGATATGGTAAGAAATAATACACTTAAGAGTGTTAAGAGATGAATTACTAATAAAATAAATATAAGAAAAGCAGCAACAAAAGAATAATAGTAAGAAATAGAAGAGCCAACCACAAACAAGTCCAAGTCCACTGTTTCAACCTGTCAGAATGAAAAGAGAAGGGTTAATAAGGATATGGCCACCCAGCTCATACTGTGCAGGCAAAGAAAGAAAATGCAAAGACTAACTTAATATTAAATAAATATAATACCCAAGATAAGGAGAAGAATATTCATAAAATAATAAATAAACTAAATTAATTAACTGGGGAAGAGTCCCCAGGGGGAGAAAGAGGGGCTGGTATATGTGAGAATCACCAGCCCTGATCCAGAGAGAGAATTTTCATGAGAGGATTGAATTATTGAATTGAGTCTGCCCAATACAGGTACTGTACAGCTGTACAGAACCTGTACAAGAGGTGTTGTGGAGTTGAGTGATCATACAGTTTCATAATGGCTTATCCAAACTGTATTGGGTGAATCCAACCTGTACAGATGTTGACAGGCTGTATTGAAGTACCAAGCTGTATGCATGTTTCAGAAAGGAAGATTTCTGAAGCTGAATGCTGATTCAAATAGTGGATCTGCTGATTTGAGGTGTTTGAGTGGGTGTATTGATGAATACCCTTACCCCTGGTGAGTGGTTGTTACAACAAGTTTTCTTGTACACATTTATGATTTGTCCAAAAACTGTATGAAACTTGTTTTCTCCATATCTTTTGCTCTAAATAGTATATGGGGAAATGGATGGCACCATTCGATATCCCTGATTGTGCTCTTTCCGAAAAGACCCCACTTTAGGTATCTCACACTAAAACTGTAGAAGTTAGATGGGAGGTGAATATGTTAATCACCCTTATTTGACCTTACTTTGGTCATAACTTCTGTAATTCTGGTGTAGCTCAGTTTGGCTAGTACCATTGGATAGACCTGACTTGGAGCTTCAATTTGAATACCCATTTGATGGGGTTAAGCCTCTTCCTCTGGATTTCAGATGAGAGATGAAAATTAAGGTTTATGCTCAGCAATAGCTTTGAGCATGAATAACTTTGTTATTCTTTGTCCTATGATTTGGGACTTGTATATTTGGAAAGAGGTGATTTTCCTCTTTCCTTTGATACCTTTTGAGTTAATTTGGCGCAGCTCCATGTTTTGGTGGTATCTTGGCTTTACCATTGGTTTATGGTATTTGGCTGTCATGCTTGTGCTGTGGTTTTGAGTCACAGGCTGACACTTCAACCATCTGAAAACAGGCCACCAAGAATTTCAATGAAAAGAAGAACCAGCCTGTTCCAGATGTGGTGGAGCACACCCACCACAAGACTGCAAAGACCTAACTTACACCCCTTCAATCAGAAGATGTGTGCAATGCGTAAATAAGGACAAATCCCAAAATCAGACAGTTAACCTATATGATGAGAAATACAGGCACTCAGCACTCAGCCAAAAATTCCCATCTTCCATAAAGAAAACCTCAACCTAATCCCACCACCTAGAATCCATGGAAAATAACAAGCACATAGGTAGCACAACAGGAACATCAATATCTTACCAAGGAAGTGAAGGATATGAAAACTCTCCCCTAGATCAAAATCACATCCCATTACTAATTCAGCTGAACCATGACCTAACCCTCCTCCAATTTAATTGTCACAAAAGATACAATTCCACTCTTAGTATCCTGAAATCAGAACTAACACACATTGCTTTCCTTCTACAGGAACTGTGGATCAACCCACACATGTGGCTCCCACCAACCCATCAGAACTGGCATCAATTGACCCCTGAAAACACACCAAAGAGAAAAGAAGACAAACCTTGTGCATGTATTTATATCAACAAGTGACTCTCTTCCCACCAGATCATTAACCACCCCAAGAAAGTGCCCGCTTGTCTGTGGCAACAGTAGTAAACACAACAGAAGACATCCCAAAGCTTACCATCCTCTCCCTATACAGCCCACCCACTACCGTTTCTGGACTAGTGGTACTAGACCAATGGCTACAGACAGAAGCAACCCAACAAACCCTGACCTTCATCATGATGGACTCCAATCTCCACCACCCCCTTTGGAACCTGACTAAATACTACCACACCCACACCCAGGCACAAAACCTCATCAAAGCTTTTGGAAAGAAAGGATTCCACTTAATATCCCCCAAACACACCCTCACCTTCTTGGGTCCAGTCGGCAAACCCACCACAATTGACTTAACGTGGGCCAGCCATACAACTCTGAACCTTCAACCAGTTACTCAAGTACAACTCAACAACCCCTCATCTGATCACCACCTGATCCTCACAAGAATCACCCTTCCAAACTCAGCTCCATGTATACCAGAGAAACACATATTGATTCACCTGAATAACCTGGACCCCACCCTACAACTCAGTTAACCTCCAACATAAGAAACGCCCATGGAATCAATTCAGAATTTCACCAAGAAAATCACCACCTCACTAACAGCAGCTTACACCAACCAAGGTAAATGGGTAACAACCAGTGTGACAAGATCCAAGCCCTGGTGTAACAAGGAACAACTAGACAAATTGGTCAAGTCCAGGAACTGATAAAGACAAAAAATGCTCAAACACCAAAGCAAGGACTCAAAAAGAGTATATCATTATTGTCAACAACACCTCAAAAAGAAAATCTGGGAACTCAAAAGCAACCATTGGAAAATATTTCTGGCCTATAAAGGCCCTGACCATGTATACCAAGAATACAGGTTCACAAAGAATAAACAAGAGGATTAGATTACTCCACTCAGAAAAAGAGAAGGAAATCTAACATCAGATTTCACAGAAAAAACATCCCTACTCTTCCATGGCACCTCAGTAGTGGAAACCACTGTGGACCTTGTGGACATACCAAGCTACTAACTGCCAACCATAACACCAAGTTTTCCACTGATCACCAAAGACAAAATTGAGAACACAATTTCGGAACTCCCAAACAAAGAGGCCCCAGGGCGGGATGGTATCCCCAATGAACTAATAAAGCTGTCTAAACCTCACTTGCTTTACCTTTAAAATTTTTGCCTCAAACAGGGAAGCTACCCAAGCATATGGAAGGAAGCCTGCACAGCAATCATCGGGAAAGTGGCCAAAGAAGACCACACTTACCCCAAGGCCTACAGACCAATTGTGCTGATAGACACACTAGGAAAATTATTTGAGAAGATAATCAACACCCAATTAACTTACTGGGCACACCAAACAAACACAATCCACTCTGGACATGTAGGAGGTAGGTCTGGCAGAAGCATTAACAATGCCTTTGTCATGCTCACTTCATGGATCCATCACAAAGGAAGGGAGGGTAAAATGGTTTTGGGCATCTTTCTAGACGTTAAGTCGGCATACCCTTTTTTTCATAAATAGAGACTAATCCACACATTGGAAAAGAAAGGGTTCCCCCCTTATCTGTGCTTAATTATCAATTCTCACCTCTCTAACAGGACAACCAGCCTGAAGCTCAACAAATTCATATCCCAGAAGCTCCAAATACCCAATGGTTTACCCCAGAGATCCCCTCTATTAGTAACCTTGTACCTGTTATATAACTCTGATCTACTCCTCCCTAGCCCCCCCTCACTCAACAAAGACAAGATATCCGTAGCATATATTGATAATGTGACACACCTCCTACCTGTCACAGATATCCAACATGGAGAGGACATGGCCAGATCTCAGAGTTGGGGTTTAAGGTATGGTTCCATTTTTGATGAAAAGAAAACTAACTTTGTAATTTTTACAAAAAAGCAACAACCCTCAAAAAATTCATTATTTTGGGGTCAACCCACATCCTCATGAACAAAGTGAGATGGCTAGGGGTCACCATAACACCTACCCTATCACTGGGCCCTCATTTACGTACAATTGAAGCAAAAATCAATAACACCATCAATCAGCTAAACAGGATAATATGACCAACTTTTGACCTACACCAAAAAGAGGTGTGTATACCAGTCGCAGCAGTTGTGACAACAAGAATTATACATGGTAGCATCATATGGTATACCAACAGGAACAAGAAAACTATTGAAAAGCAGCTCAACAACTGGCTATTCCGGGCTGTCAAGCTAAGTATAGGGATGATGAAGCAAACCCCCACACCCTTTCTCAAACTTCTCAGAGGTATTGGGGATCTAACAAAACAGAACATCAAACTAACTCATAACTATCTTCACTCCAAAATGACAGCCCCTAAAAACAACATGTACAGGACACTGGTATGGAGGGAACTGACCTCCAACCCCCCCTTGCACCCCTCCCCACTAAACAGCTTGCTAGGTAAACACACCTTCCTACAGCAACACTCCACTAAGGCTGAAATCCTATGGCCTTCCCCATCCCACCATGGTCCAGCCAAATCACAAGCTTAATCAACATCAACTTGACCAAAGAACAGGCAAAAAAGGAGATAGCAAACCAACTTGCATCCAAAGAGTCAGCCCAAATTCTGATGTTCTTTGCTGACAGCTCCCTCATCCTGGGTAAAGGAGGGGGTGTAAGGTTTGACTATGAAACAATAAGTAAAGATTACTAATATTTTACTTATTTTACTATGAATGTCCTTATAAATAAAACAAATAAGATATATACAAAAATAATTATTATAATTATGGCATAAAAATAATTATTATAATTATGGCATAAAAATAATTATATTATTGAATAAATGTAATAATATAATTTATATTATAAATAAATATATTAATATAAGATAATTAATATATCTAAAAGCACTGTATTATTTTTAACAACAAATAATAAAGGTGTAAAAAATTGTTTCTTATTAATAAAAAACATATAATAACAATGATATTGCTAATATTAAAGTTATAAATTAATATAAATACTATTTATATTAATTAAAGAATTATCAAAGTAATAATAGAGAGAAAATTATTATAACAAGAGGAAATAACCTAATTTTAACACTTAATATAATAATTTTTAATGATTTTATGCCAAAAAAATATAAATACAACCTATTTAAATTGTATTTACAATAAAAAATTAAGAGAAATTACAATTTATCTTGATTTTACGTGGATTTGAGGTTTTTAAGAGAAATATAACAAAACAATGGAACAATTGGTGTAATCACATCAAAGGTGGTGATTATCATAAATATTAACTTTGGTCTTTAATAATATAATAGATTTATACATAAAGAATAAAGATTTTACCTTTTAATTTAATTGTTTCAATGTTTTAATGTGTCTGAGGGAAAAATAGAGTAAAAAGTGCTCTATTTATAGTAAATACCTCCCTTCTAGAGTCCAGAAGTCTTCTAGTAGACATGTACTGATTCTTTCTACTAGGGTTGATCAATATCTTAAGGTTTAGTGATGATTACATCATGATCAAGCCATCTTACCTCATTATTACACCATTATTTAGAGTTATCACTGTAGCTCTAAGTTTGATGACGTCATAGGCTTGGAAGAAGCCTAAACTTTGTGGATTTTATTATTACTAATCATATTTTAATAGTATTCACCAGTTTTATCACTTATATGACTGTTAAACCTCAAATAAGATTACAGTGAGTGATCATAAATGAACAAATTTAAGCTTAAACTTTGATCATTAGCAACTTTTAAGTTATACATGCTACAGCTACTCTGAGAGTGGAGTCTGATAGCTTGGAATGTCCCTACTAAGCTTCCAAGAGCATTTCATTAAATTATCAAAACTCTATGTTTGATGATTTTTCTTGTAACTCCTCTTTCTTTTCAAAATTGAATATTTTAAACTTCAAACCATGATTTCAAGGGGTTATACCTTGAATATTGTAATAAAAATTAAATAATTCTTCACGAATAAACTAGTAGAATCTAACTGTCTACTTATTTTTAAGTTTGGACCACTTTTACAACAAAGTGGTCAACAGTTCTATTGGTTTTATTCAATAATCCATTACAAGTTTTAACCTTGTTTATAGCTTATGAAATAAAGTTCATATCTGTATTTCTCAGTAATTAAATGGTGACTTGATTTTGGGTTTATCTCTCTATCTTGTATATTTTAAGAGATATTAGCTAAAAACCATGAATATATGCGTTGACCAAAAAAGTGCATATATTCAGCTTAATTCCTTAAGTATTGACTTTAGAGATTAGCTTTATGATTTTTTTATGTGTAGATTTTTATGGAGAATCTAATGGTACAATTTATTTCACATGCTGTTTCACTGGTTTCTAAGATAAATGAGGTTTTGTACCTTTTTTAAGATATTATTACGTATACTTTAGTAATTATTGACTTTTCGGATATGCCATAAAAATGACATATGTGTATTTTACCATGAGGGGTCTAATGGTGTAATTTTTTTTAAATGTTTATTCATTAGATTCTGAGTTAATTCAGATTTTGTACTTATTTATGGTATTTTACTAATTTTTGAGATAATCATCATAAGTATAATTATTACAGAAATTTTGCTGTGACCTTTTTGGTTATGTGGTCATATCTCAAAGGCACAAAGGGGGGCCGCAGCCATGGTAATCAACACACAAAAGAGGAAAACAGTTTATGTTGGGAGAGACTTAATCATCACAAACTTTGAAATGGAACTAACAGCACTTTCCCTATGTCAGGACCTCCTAGCTGAGCACATCAACACCCATGGCGCCCCTCCAACAGTAGCAATATTCTCAGATAGCCAGGCAGCCCTCAAGAGTGTCACATTTCCCAAGAAAAAATCCCCTGGTCAACAACTCATGACCAGAATATACAACAATTTCCAATGCTGGTCACCTTACTTTCCAAGAACACTTGGGAATCCAGCAAAACAAAGTAGAGAAACTAGCAAAGCAAGCAACCAATTCCAACATAACTGCTCCCCACACTCTACACCACATCAGCTTATCCAGACTAAGGCAAACAACCAACCAGCAATCAAGGACACCTCCCACCCTCATAGCCCCAGAACTTGCCAGAGCTGCATTCAAGACCCCGCCCACCCTGATAATCCAGGCACTTGATAGACTTAAAAAAGGGCAAGCATCCACCATCCACCAATTACAATCCAACCACATACCACTTAATGCCTACCTACACCAAATCAAACAAGTTCCCTCCCCACGTTGCCCACACTGCAATGCCCAGGACAACACTTCTCACTACCTACTATTCTGCAGCAAATTCCATACCCAATGAAGAGACTTCAAAAAAAACATACGCAAACACAATATTCAACTAAACCCCAATGGCAGCACCTCAATCCTAGACTGCCCAACAGCCTTCAAACTCTTGGAAGATTACAACACCTCAACAGAAATATTCCAATACATCAAGAACTACCTCCCCCCAGATATACCACTTATCCCCCTTGAATCACTCCCTTTCAACACCTAAAACACTCACCACTATCCTCCCTTTCCTCTTCTTTTTAGCTTTCCCCTCTCATTTGTTTCTCTCCCTTTGTTTTTCTTTTCTTTCTTTAAAAAAATCTTTTCTCTTGTTTTCCTCTGATATCCTTTTTTTCCAATTTGTAACTTAGCCACCATTCCCCCATCAGCGCCCAACACCACCAACTGGGAAGATTGAAAGCTGTGTTAGGAACAATTGATCTCTGAGTCAGGAAACCTCCAGCCCCAAGGGGCCAACCCCCCACATATGACACCTAACAATGGCCTGACCAACCATCAACCTGCACCCTAGGCTTTATTCTAATCATTCTCCAAGCCCACCTGGAGTGGAGTGATGACCCACTCCAGGAAGCACATCCACAATAAAGACTTCAAAACCAATCTACCCCAACAGATGGACTGATGTGGGGGCCCTTTTGTTTCTAACACAGCTCAAGATCTGACCAGAGACATGAGCCAACAAAAGAACTACACTCACAGCACTTAACACAATTGACGAGTAGAATGTGTGCAAATATCATGGAAGCTAACACTCATTTATTGTAAATAGTCCTTACTAAAAACTAGAATTAATTGCTTGTAAATAGAAATTATAGTGTGGTATGTGAAATCAACAACACTTTAAAAAAACACTGCTGTTTTGTTAGGAAGTTTATCATTTATTTTAATGTAATTTTCAAACTTTTATGAATGAGAATTGCACCAAATAGAAGATCTGGGGCTTACAATGGTATTAGTTTTCCAGGTTTTGTCAGCCTATTTGTGACTAAGATTTGTGGTTTTCTGCCCTAATTTGAAATTTGAAATTTGAATATTCCCTTTACACAAAATATTTTCAGTTTCATTTTTTAATTGTGCATCCAGCTGGACAATGCATTTTTCTTTCACTGAAATAACATCTATTGATGGAATTGGGGGTGCTCATTTTGATAAAAGATGGGAAATAAATGTAATAGGGAAAATTAAATGGCAATTAATTTACAATTTTATCAAGATTGTATCTAGTCACCTCTTTTAGAAACTATATCAGGTAGCCACCTTCATTAGCCAAGAAATTTCCTTTTAGTAAGTTGGCTTTTAAAGCCGGCTTTTCTGATCCCCAAGCTGAAATTCTTAATAACCATGCAAAGCGTGATAAGCCGCAAAACTCATTCTATATGACATACCAAGTCTATAAAATGAATGTTTAATCCCATAAATCTAAATATACTTCTTTGAGATTATAATTATTAATTTTGATTTTTAAGTGAAATATCTTTCAATTGGTCATTTTTCCAAGTCAACAGATTGATTTCAACTACAATATTAAACAAAAGAAATATTCTTCTTTGAAACTTCGTAAAAAAATCACGGGCAAATGTTCAAAAAAAAAAAGTTCATGATATTAAAATAAATAAATTCAATAATGATAATTTTAATGTTTCTCAATGTTTTTTATTTCAACAGTTAAGTTACCTTAATGACTAGGAAAATAATTCGTTGATTGAACTTCCGATATCCTAAAAGCATGCACAAGTTTGATTTCAGCTTCATCCCTACCATCTTGCATTCTTTCTCGCTTTGATCCCATCTTCTCACACTTTAAAATAATCTTGCTCGGCTTAAACTGTAAACTTTTAGCGGTGATCGAATTGTTCCAGGCTTCCAGCAATTTAAGTTTCTGTTGCTGACTCTGACGAAAACCTGTGCGACGATATAATGTGCAAGGTAAAATATTTGTTTCTTCAAAGAGTTCAGGAATCTGATTAAACATCCAGCTTTTCGATGTGCTGTTGTACAGTACAGTACAGTACGCTATAGGCTTTGGTCAAGAAACCGTCTTCCTCCTACCCAGCTTATCAACTTGACTGGAATTGAATGATTTTTAGTCTGAAGAAATCGATTGACAATAAACGATTGGGTCAAGTCAAACCGAGTCGCCATCAACACGCTCAAATCACAGCTCCCAACTTTCAAGAAGTTAGTTTTCAAATTTAATACTATTGACCTCTTTGACTCAGGGTATAAGTCATCCCAAGGCTCAAGCGCATTTGACCGATTGCTTTATGATGACTCAAGAAACCTAATCGAAACAGGGTTTGTCATGCACATGATGATTGCTTACGTGACCTCCAGTTGATGGTAAAGGTCACACTGGCGTAAGGGAGTCTTGGTCATCCAACGATCTCTCGATGATGATTTTCTAGTTGATTGAAAGATTCTGTCTGAAATGCAATCAGACTCTTGACCAAAGACAGCACGGTCACGGTCATGCAGTACTGTACAGTACTACTATACTCATCAAAATTAGTAAGCATTTTTAATCAGCTGTCGATCACGGTCAAGTGCTCAATACTACACCAAGACTACTATCATCTACTCATCACACTCTTTAGCGCCGTCTCATCTTAAATATTAATAAAACTATGAGATCTTGATTTCATTCCAGTTGGTCAGTCAACGATCCTTCCGACGGGCGTGCTAATTGGGCGGCGCTTGTCATGGGCAGGAACAAGTCAGTCTAAAACTGGTCCAAGTCCCAAGTGCTTTCTAGCGCTTCGAGACAAAGTTTTGATGTGTCAACTTGGTCAACTTTCATTCCAAGATTCTATGATCTCATCATATTACTCCAACCTAAGTCTGGTCTCGGTCATGCTCTTGACTGATTCCGATCGTCTTGGCCGTTGGGACTCTTGACCGTTGGAGCTCCTGCTCCATCCCATCAACTTCATGGAGCTCTTGCCTATAAAATTCAATCCATGCTTGAGGTTCATCGTCTCTTAACCTGCTCTAATTCTTACTTTGTGTTCTAACTCTTGTCTTAACTACTCTTGGTCTAGTCTTCTCAACTGATCTTATTGTGTGCACTTGTACGGGTTAATAATAATTCAAGTACTTGAGCGTACAGTACAGTACAGTACTCCACTTGACAAGACTGATTTAAACTCCATCAAGATTATCTCCATTGTCTTCTCACCGGCCTTTTTACTCTGTGCAATCTCAGATCTCTCCGCTCATTCTTGCAACCAAGTCCTGATCGTCCGGTTCCCCTTTGTGTTACTCTCTCAGCAACTTTTCTTTAATTGCACTAATTTGTTCAAGTTTAGAAGATTTACCAACTGCTTTTCTATAATTTCGTCTGCTGTCTTGCCTTTTTCCTTGGCTAACTCATTCTTACCATTTAACAATCTAGGTGAGTTGATTTACAAAAGTCAATCAACAAAGGAAAAGGCTTGCAATTCGTCTATCATTCTAGCCTTTGTCCAATTTTCGGCTGTTTCAACTACAAATTGGGAAGATTGACTCGGTTGTTTTTTTTTCTTCTAGTTATTCAACACTTTAGGTTTTGCTTTTGAATACTACTATCCAATCCACACTGCCTCGATCATTCTTCACTTGACCTAACCAATTTTTGATACAAGTCGCCAGTCTTGGGCCTGCAGTCAATTCTATGAGCTTTGAAGTTCTATCGGCTTTGGATAAAGAAAATCAGCTGTGTACTTCAACCGAGCATATGTCTTCTGGCGAGGATCGAATATTAAACTTTACTCCCGGGGCATTTTTTATGTCTCATGACACTGCCTTACCGAGTGGCCACCCTGGCCCAACTCCTCATGCAATCGGTCCCATTGGAAGTTCGCGACCCGGGTCAAGGGTTGCAAACAACGGTCATGCTCGTGACCTGCAAATGCCAAACCATCCCTCTCAGAAGCCTTGTTGGGCAGAGGGAGCTAATGGAAGCCTTTCCGCTCTCTCTAACCGCCGGGAGTCAATTTCCAATGATCAACATGGTTCTACCTTTAAGGTCGTCACTTGTTCAGGCGGCTCTTCACTGAGCGCGAGCATGTGGGCCACCCCAAGTTCAATCACATCCCAATCTCAACTGGCCCCGCACAAACAAAGCTTTGCTAACCAAAGCCTCGCCGCAGGCCGATCAATTCCGCTTGTCAAGGAGCCCGACGCTATTCCCAGTGTCTTGCGCCAGCCTACTCATCTCTCGGCTCATTTTGACAAGCAGATTGGATCACCAGCTGGGAGAGTTGCCAATCCTCACCAATCTTCACCCGAATACTCGTTGGGAAAACTCGACAACACTTCAGCCTACAATTCCCCGGCTCTAAGCTTTAGTCAGACTGGTTCTGCACCATCTACTGGTCGTTCTTTTCTTTGCTTGGATGGCGGCTCCAACCAATTTCGAAACGCGAATTTGAATGGCTTTTCCCTTAATTCTTCGGATGAGAATAGCCCAAACAGCCTTGGTCTCAGGAAGATTGATACTGTCTACTATTCACCCCGTAGTTTTCCTTTGGATACAACGCTTATTGATGAGACGCCCTGGCCTTTAGGGCCCTCTTTGGGCGAGGTCAGTTGTTGTCGATCAAGTATGTGGCGTGAAACTTGAGCTGATGTATGTCTGGAATTTGACAGGAGGCATTTTATTCCAAGTCTAATGTTACCAAGGCACAGCACACACGACTTGCGCCATTGCGCACCAGATCTCCTAGTCTTTGGAACTCGTCTGACGTTCCACGCTCAATAACTCTTTCTTCCCCGCAAGATGTCAACCCTCCAGTAGCTTTAGCGTCCCCTCTAGCAGTTCAGCCTGGCACAAACGACATCATCCACCAGCTTTTGTTGAGAGTAGAACAATTGGAACGGAAGTGTCTTCAGCAAGACCAGGATCTTCTTCAGTTGAAGGCCAGCCTCACCTTGGTGGGAACTCCATCACAAAGAAGTCATCAGTCGAATAGCAGCAACACTGCCAATCTTGTCAACGGAAACACGTTCCAGAGCTCTAATCATTCTAGGGGTCTTCCATCGGCCAATTCTGCCTTGCTCAACAATCTCGGCAATGGCACGATCACTCTTGCGGATTCCGGTTTGGGAAATGTTGGAAATGGTGTTTCAAGCGCACAATCAACTGCTTCGCCTCTCCCGCAACAACGTCAAGATGGTCCAAATCACCCTGTGCAAGGACTAAATCAGGGCAGTAATGGGTTCAATCAGAGGCAGGCTGGGCCCTTGGATTATAACACTGTAAGTTGCAGCAATCAGAGTCTTGAGCTCGGCACTTTGATTAGGTTTTTGGATTTTAACCGGAGCCTCTGTCTTTATCAGGGACGCACTAACTCTTTGACGCAGACCATGCCATTGGCATACCAAGCCTCCAATCATGGTACAGCCAACCATGGTTCACTAGTTGCAAGTGGTCAAGGAGTGGTCAATTATAGAGCACTCCTCGCAGGCGATACAGAATGCGACTTTGAGGTGGGCATGTGGGATTTATTTAGCTTAATACTGGCTGCTGAAGATTTTCTGCTTGGATTGAACAGTACTTTATTAAGAGGATCACAGAGAACAACGATCAACAGGCAAGTATCTTTATGCAACAGAAGCTCAAGCAATCTGCCGTCACAAACTTTGGAGGCTTGGAAAAAAACCAACCCAAGTCTGGTGGTGCTGTCAGCGTCACAAATGCTAGAAAGGAGATCACAAGATTGGTGATTGATTACAGTTTGGAGCTGATGACCAATCGTTTTGGTAAGAGCCCACTTCGATTCCCTCCACACCAAAGACCAGCAACATTTTTGTTGATTTGTTCCTGGGGAACATAGGTAATTTTCTTGTTTCACGAGCAATCGAGCATGCAACTCCTCAAGAGCGCCAAAGTCTCGCAGAAAGAATTCGAGGCCAAATAGTGACCTTAGCTCAAGATACTTTTGCCACACATTGCCTTCAAAAGATGATTGATGTGGATGAAGGGGCTGAAAAACCTGTTCGTCACATGATTTCCCAAGAGCTCATGAAGAAAAAAGAAACTGTGACACACAAGAGCGCAGGACATGTCTGGGCAAGACTCTTGAGTATTGGCGGTAGTTCCAGCGGAACGATCTCGTTAAATAGTGATGTTAACAAAGAACGCGGAAACAATCACTACGGAGATGGCGCCGAAAAATCTGACGCGCTTGAGCAAAGCTTGAACCAGTTGCTAAAAGGAGAATGGGGTTGGTAGCCTATCCAAAAGAGTTTACGGTAAAACTATTTGCTGATATCCTTCCTCTAATACGCAGCGATCACGGCAAAAGACGAAGTGGGATCTTTGATTGTTCAGAGCGTTTTAGAAAACTGGAGCGAAGCAGCCAAGGCTGACGTGGTCGAGGAGTTGTTGATAGATATTTATAGCTGTGCAGTGCAACAATGGGGAGTAAGCTGAATAGCCTTTTGCCCGGCTTTGCGAATCTCGATTGACCTCTTCCATGACTTTGATTACAGAATTTTGTCATTTTGCATTTGATTGAACATTCCACGGGCGAAATTCAAAAGAAATTATTTGAGCGACTGACTGAAACCCAATTGGCATGTGAACTGTCGATGGACAATTTTGGAGCAAAAGCAATTGAAAAGGTTTTGAAAGTTTCAGGAATGGAAAGCCAGATTGTTGAAGATTATGTCAAGGCGATTTGCGAATATGGACATGGCCGACCAGCGTGAGTAGGGCATAACTTTCAAGATTTGAGCTTGAAGAGCGCAACTGAATGATGTGTTTTTGATTTCATCAGGTTGATTGAGATTGCTTGCCATCAAGCAGGAGCTCAGGTATTGACGCTTTTGTTTACATCGGCTCCCAATCCGATTAGAGATTTGATGATTCAAACTGTGGTAAGAATTTGCTTGGTAGCTTTGACTTGAAATTGCTCGTTAGAACTAACAAGACATTGGCTTTTGAATAATTTGGCTGATTTAGCGAAGAAACGGCGTAACTATGAAGTCTTCTAAGGCGGGTAGTAAGATTGTGAGTGTATACATGGCCAAAAGCCAATGGCAATAGCTCCGATTTATCGAAGGTTTGCTTATTGGGCCATTTCAACAGTGGTTTTTGGTCGAGCGAACTCGTGCGTGGGTGGGACACTGAAATGCTAGGGGCGACCAACTTGCGCTATCTGTTTACCAAGGTCTTGAAGAATGATTTTTATTTATTTATTAATTTTTACCTTTCACCAGAAGCTATACGATTCCAAAGCAATTGGTTTGGCCCGCGAACGACTGACAATCCGTGCCAGGTAATATGAAAAAGTGGCTGCTTAATTATATAATAGGAATAGTTTTACCCATTTGCTGTAGTACTTAATTGAATTAAAACTCAAGCTCGGTCGTTGGTTGGGCAGTAGGTTGTAGTTACTCATAACCGCTTATCGTGAAGTCAGTGTTGCAAATTGAAATATGAAAGCATCTGCATTTGTGATTTTGTCGGTTGAGTCAACTAGTGCTTTGGGGTTGGAGGAAACCTGTTTCGTTTTGAACACATGGCGATCAGTGGAAACGAGGACTCCGAACAAATCTTTTTTCAATGTAAATTCTGCTCATTCAGCCTCAGTCGCTTAACATTTCTCTTTTAATACTATTCAAGTCAATGTTTTTTATCATAATCATATACTCCATGTATGCTTATTTGGCTAATTCATATTTTAGTAAAATACTGTGAACAAACTAAGACAGGTAAACTTGGCGGCTCAAGCGTCTCCATGCTTGCGCTGTGTTGGAGCAAGAGGACACACCCTTTTGGCTTGGTGAGCCAGTGCTGAGTCGATTTAAGTCTTGCGATATGATGCATAAGTTGAATTTTAGGCAAATCAGGCCATTGAAAGAATGGGGGACTTGAAATTCCCATTGTCAAGTTTGGAGCACAATGCATATGCATTATAGATGCAGTGTGTGAGGCATGCGGTAATTTCATGAGAATCCTTAATAATGTTTGGAGTTATTTATATAAGGTATTCAAGAAAAATCATTCCATTAGAAGAACGCTTATAGAATGATTTAATTATTTTCCTTCAAAATATTGAAGTTTTAAGTAAACTATGAGTAATAAGTTCAGGTAGTTAAACAAAAGCTGAACAAGAGAGCCAATAGAGTTCAATATTAAGTAAACCTTAATGAAAGAAGTGAATTTAAGACAGATAGCAAGATAGACTCAACTTTTGAGAATGGGGGAATGTGCCCCTTTATAGAAGACTTGGGTCATGGTTATTAAAAAACCACTCAGAAATCTTAAAGAATAATTGAGTGGTCAACTTATAACTTTGACCTTTAGAAGGTACTCACCAACCTTTACTCCATAATAGAAATAAGCTGAGGAAGTGTCAGGATGAAGTCAGTTCAAGACTTGATTGAGGGCTCTTCTGAGCCTTTGAGGTAATTAAATTACCCAAAAGGTCACAGAGTATAAATATGAAGAAGAATAATTATAATTATAATTTTTTCAAATTATTTGATTAAATAGACTCAAAATAAGTCTTAAAATAAAATTATGATAATAAATTCTACTCATGAATTTTATAAAAATTATTTAGGAATTATTTTTTTTATTTGTACAATCTTACTCATAAAAATGAGGGAAATTGAAAGAAATAATTGAAATTTTGAAATTGAAATATTTCTAAGGTTAAATAAATATTTTCATTGAGTAAATAAAAAAGGAAAATTTTTCTCACCATTGGACTCCTCTTGAGAAATTACCTTGGGTCTCCTATTTGTTAAAGCTTTGTTCATTTTAAGCTTAAGAGTGAAAAAATAAGATTTAACTGAACAATTTTCAATTCAATTCAAAATAATATAAATAACACCCCAGTTAGGTGTGTAATGTATTTTAGAACCTATGAGGAATTGAAGTCTTTTTGATTGAAATGTCAAAATTTGCATGTATATTACATAAGTGAACTTCAAATTACATGTGAGGAATTAAAAATTACATTTCTGTACTGTAATTTTTTAATTGAAATCACATATATACATTATTAAGTATGATAGATTTTGAGGCATCAAAGAAAAAATAAATTGAAAAGATGAACATTTTGGGGAAAAAAACCCTGGCTCCAAGGGTTCCAAACTCCCCCAAAATTGTTGATTACAGGTGTGGGATGTCAAAATGCCCACAAGAGCTCAATAATTTTGGTCTGGTATTGAATTACAGGATCTGTGACTTAATTGATGATGAGGTTTTGATATCAACCAGGGAAGTTTTAACTGTTGCTAAGAGAGTAAAAAAACCTCACCAAAGCAGTCTCAACTGTTGCAAAAGGACCTTATACAAATTATGACATGTTTTGGAAGCCTTCAACCAACCATTACTATGGTGATTTTTAGTTTGTATGACTAAAATGGCTAAAAAATGGCCTTTTTGGGTCTCAACCAAGTGTAAAAGATGCTATAGTTGAATTTTATGTTGAAAGTATGTTTCTAATGAATGTTGAGGGTCAACTTCACTTTTGGGTGAAGAAAATGGTGGCTATAAAAGAATTTCTGCTTTGATTCATGCTTTCCTTTTATGAATAGATTAATAATAATTAAGCATCCAAATGAAGATTCCAACCAACCATTTCGAATAATAATAGTAATATTAATCACTTTGAAGGTTCTTTTTACTCTTTTAAGCCTTATAACCTCTCAGAGGTGAATTAAATCATCTTTCATCACTTTACAATTTGTCAATTTGTTTCCAAAATCAATCTAGTCACTTTTGAGTGTCTTTTTATTTTAAAAATTCAGATCTTTGATTTTTTAATTAATTAATTTCTTTAAGTTCTTTTCCCAATTAATTCCAAAATAATTACTCTTTCAGAAACTCTTTTATATCCTAAAATAGATCCTCTAGAGAATTTTACAATAAATTTTTATTGTTAATAAAAAAATAAATCTTTATTTTAAGATTTGTTTATGAAACTCTTGATAATATTACTATTAATAAAGCATACTGTGACTGCTCTTATGAAATATAATAAATAAATAATTTCTTACTCATTTCTTTTACTTTTTATACACTAATGATTATTATAAAAGTACATATTAACTGTCTACTAGAATCAATTACAAGTTTTAATAATAAAACTTCTTATTAAAATGATATAAAATTTATTCAATCAATAATAATTATGAATTCCTTGAAGAAAAATATAAACCTTAGAGAAAAACCTTCATAATTTAATAAATTTCTCCATATTACCCCAAAAATACCTTAAAAATATCTGGTAGGGTATTTAACAGATTAGTTGTAGATTTAAAGGATCAAAAGTTAATCTAAAATGGTAATACAAAAGTTTAAAGTTAAAAACTATTGAGAGTAGTATCATTATTTTATTTTATATGTTTATTACTGATTTGGAATGATAAAAATGATTTAGAATAATTTTAACTAATACTTCCTGATGTTATTAATGACTAAATGGAATGATAATATGATATCTGGAAAAAACAGAAATACTAGGAATCTTTTACATCTAAAACATCTCACATAGGCATTTAATGGATAAAACTGAAAAACCAGTTAATTTAATTTTTTTATTGATTAATTCACTTGTAGTCATGTAAGATTTTCACAATTAGTTAATTAAGTCATTTTACATTGCTACCAAACCATCTATGGTTAAGAAATAAAGGAAATGATACTGTAAAACTTCTTTCATTTCAAAAAAACATTTTTCAATAAAATATATAAATCTTATTGCAATTTTTATTACAGTTTCTATTTTCTGTAAATTTTTGAACATTCAGTGTTTTACATGGAATAATCAAAAAGGGACTGTAAGTAAAATGTTTAATTTTAATTATGAAGTCATTATTATTTTTGGTTTTAATATAAAATATCCTTTTCTTCATTGGTCCTAAAATTTTCAAAAGGATTAATTAAAACTGTTATTTTAATTACTTTTCAAAGTTTTACCTTATTATCTATGTGGTATTGGCAAATAGCATAGAGACAGCTGATTTCCAAGAGGTAATTTTATGGATAATAGTCCAAAAGGGGTTTCTGATAAATCTTTTGGAGATTATCCATGGAAATTAATCAAGAATGAGAATGGATAAAGGAGTCAGAGTTACTCATTATCTCCTTGTCACATCAAAGTAAAATCCTTTTTGTTATTTTCTCATGATTTAATCAGTTATCAACTAGTTAATAAGGGTCCCAAAAGGTTTAATAGACCAATTTAGGAAAAATAAGCCATGGATACAAAAGTTGGAGCTCATCATTCCACAGAGGCCTCAGAATTGGGGTATCCTGGCTTTCTTGAATATCTTTAGTCCCCCTTAGATGTTTTCATGTAACAAATAGTAACTAAGGCTTAAAGACTAATATTCACTATGGGTGTACCAAAGCTGTATTCAAGAATGAATTAATTTAAAGTTCTAAAAAAATCCATAAGACTATTATTAGTGTATATGTAAAATGGAATATCTCACAATACCATTATTTTGGCATAAAATTGCAAAGAAAGATTTTCAAAATCATTTTATATGGTGTTGATAATGAGGGATTGAAGTATTCTTCATATTAACACCTAATAGAGTTAATTTAAACTTATTCACTCTATGGAGTTACACTAGATAAATTTTTTTTTCTAGAATCCAAATATGTCCTTAAATCCAGAGATTTGATATTTTTCTATATGAAAAATAATCAATTTTAGATATATAAATTACTTATGGTTTATTTTTATTCCAAAATGTGTTTCAAAATAAATTGTGGAATATTTTAGTATGTTAAATATACATCAAAGATCACATTCCCTCCCACCAAAAGATCAAATTTTATTACAATTTTATTGTTGAGTCATTATGTGAGCCTGTGAGGTATGTGTGATATAACCATAATATGAGCCTTGAGGTATATTTACATTCCCATATAGGCCAAAGATATTCTTAAAAATAAATTTTGAACTATGCATAACCCATAAGTCATGAATATATTCAAAATTCATTTTTTTTATTTCAGAAAAGATGAATAACTTTTTTTGTGAGTAAGTAAATCCATGGATTTAAGGCCAGATTTGGATTCTACACAAAACTTCACCTAGGGTAACTCCATAAAGTGAATAAGCTTAAATTAACTCTTTGAGGTGATAATATGGAAAATACTTCAATACCACATGAAAGAATTGTGAAATTTTCTGTTTTTGTCAATTTCATGCCAAGATAATGGGAATGTGAGAAATCCCATATTACATATACATTAAGAATAGTCTTATGCATGTTTGTGGCACTTAATGCTATGGTACACCCATAGTAGATATCAGTCTTGAAGCCTGAACTTCTATTTTTGATGTGAAAATAGACAAGGGGGACAAAAGACATCAAAGAGAGCCAGATAACCCACCTTCTGAGGCCGCTGAGGCATGGATAGATGTAAAGATTGGATCCATGGCTGATCTTTTCCCAATTAGTATACTAAAAACTTTTGGGAACTTGGCTACCAAGTTAAAATCTCATTAAATCATAAGAAAATAGCAAATAAGCTGCTATTTTGATGTGCCAAGGAGGTAAAGAGAAACTTAGACTCCTGTAAACATGTCAATTCTTAAAGATTTTCAATGTATAAACCTCAAAAGAGTAATTAAAAACCTTTTTTGGACTAGTATCCATTGATTTACCTCATAGCAACCAGCAATATAGTATTATTTGCAATTATACATAGAAATGAGGTAAAACCTTCAAAAATTCATTAAAAATAGAATTCTTAATAAATCCTTCTGAAACTTTCAGGACAAATTGAGAACAGTATAATTCATAAAAAAACAAAAAAAAATCATACTTTTATAAGTAAGATTGAAAGTTTCACTTATGGTCCATTTTTGATGAATGAATGTGAAACACTGAATCTTCAAAAATTCACAGAAAGTACACTCTGTGATGGAATTTCACATAAAATTGATAAATTTGAGAAATTAATGTTTATTTTTAAATAAAAGAAGATTTACAGTTTTTACTCCTTTTATTCTTAACCATATTTGGGTTGGTAGTCATGTAAAAGTATCAATTAAGTAATTATAATAATCTTACATGACAACAGATGATGAAATAATTAATCCAAAAAGAATTATTTTTTTCTCACTCACTGGTTTTTCAGTTTTATCAATGGCATGCCTCTGTGAGCTGTCTTAGACTTAAAAGAGGCCTCCTCTTTCTGTTTTTTCCAAAATCATCACATTATTCAAATATACCATTATTGCCAACAAGTAAATATTAGTTAATCTTTTCTTGAGAGTTTTATTCTTTCAGAATCAATCAGAAAGACTTGAAATCATAGAAATCAACTATATAATGTTGTAATACTGTTATAAATCCATTTTGAACCATTAAATCCACAATTATCTGTAAAATTTCTCTGCTATTATCCTTAATAAGTTCTTTGGAGTATTAGTGAGTGTTTTGTCTTAATTCTTAAAGTTTTTCTCTAGTAATTGTTTTCTTCAAGAATTATATTTATAATTATTCTTTCAAAATATAATTATACATTAAAATAATTTTATTATTTTAATAAAGAAGTTTTATTATGAAATACTTGTAATTGAGTCTAGTAGACAATTACTGCTTACTGTTATAATCACTAGTAGTGCATAGCAAGTAAAAGAAATAATCAACGAGTCAATTAATTATTTAATTGTGGTTATGATAAATTTTATTTTTATATTTCATAAGAACAGTATTAGTACTGTTGATTAATAGTAATATTATCAACAGTTTCATAGACAAATATTATACATAAGGCCACAAATAACATTATACACAGTTTATTTAGTATTAAACAGACTTATCAACTAGATTTGAAATAAAAAATAACAAAAAATAAATATAACTTTTTTTTGGATAAACAAAGTTATAATTATCATGTTATTTTTGAATTCTACAAAAATAACCTAGGGTATACCCATAGGGTGTTATACCCAAAAATGATTATTTCTTATGCTATTAGAAGATTTAACAATCTCACAGTAAAATTGCAACTTTCTCTAAAATTTTTTTAAATTGTTAAATTTAAGCTTAAATTTAAAGTTGCATCAGGTTTATGCAAACATACCAAAATTTTAGTTAAAATTAAGGTGTTGTGTATATTTACTGAATTGGGCAAGGTTTTGCCATACAGAATGTAAATTCTGCGTGAGCTCAATTTAAAGGTGTTTAAGGCCATAGTATGGCTTTAAATAAATAAAAGGGCAAAATCCACACAAAAAGGTGGGACAAAGGAAAAAGGCCAAGCAGAGCTGGGGTACCCAGCTTTTTGGATCTGAAAGGATTCAATTAAGGTTGTCCACCTGTATTGGAGGATTTTAAACCTTATTCAAGCTTGAAGATTAGACTTTGATCCAACATTAAAGTTTGAACTGGTTTTATCCCTATTTGGACAGGAATTTCAAGCTGCCAAAGGGTAAATCCCAATATGCAAGCTTGAAATTAAGGTTTTAAGAACTGTCAAAGCTTACATAAGCTTAAGATTTTAAAGCTACAAGCATTAAATCGTTATCAAAAGCTAAGGTTTTGTGTGTATTCCTATTTCAAATAGAAAAATAGCAATAACTTCATAAATTCATTAACAATCCAATTCTTGATGGATTTGCTTGGAATTTTCACACAACTAACAATTTAATATTATCTATGTAGAAATTAAATTCCAAGTATTGTTTATAAATAGGTTTTATTGGTAATTAGTCTGGAATTACACTCTGTTAATAATACTTACAGAAAATCAAGATTTCTTCAAAAATTGAGATTAAGAGATTTTTTCTTAAAGCTCTGTTTTTAAGTTTTTTATCTGATGAACTTCAATATAAATAAACTTAACTTATATTAAAACTCGAAATAATTAATCCAAAAGAGGATTAAAGTTACTTGGTGTTAAGAATAACACTGGTAACTTTAAATTGGAGTTAAAAATAAGTTAACTTAAGTTAAGAACCTTATTTTTAAGTATTGTTCTGCATTTTTGACCTGAGAATTCCCTCTATATCTATTATGAATCATGTGAGCTGCTCTGTAGACATAAAAAGAGTCTATTAATCACTGTTTTTGTCCATCACTTATCATCATTCCAATAATATTGGACATTTAAACAGGTCAAGTTTTATTCAATATAAAATCTTATTATTAAAGTAATTCTTAAGTTATTTTATTCTTTATTAAAATTTAAAATTAAAGAATTGAAATCATAGAATTCAGATTATTGTTGTAATCATCTATAATGTATTTTATTTTATAAAATTATTCCCTCAAATATCTTTTGAAATCCACAAATTCCTCTTAAGAAACTCTTTAATAATACTTATTGTCATAAAAAGTTGTTTTATCTTTTAAAATATTGATTTTTGGTGTGTATTTAACCTATAAAAATTAATTAATATAATAACTTTTGTTGTTTGACTTTTTATATCAAATAAATATTATAAGTTACTTTTTCTTTAAAGTTCTATACTTTTTTATCTAGTATTAATTTGTTTATTGAATTTTAACAAGAATTATCTCTACACAGTGCGTGTGATAATTCCTTTTATAAATAATATTCTTATATTATTTATAAGTGGATAAATATTAATATTTTCCACATGTAATTGTATCATCAAGAGCTTTACACTTCTTATTGTTATAACTGCCAGTGACTATAAAAAAAATAGAATAATCATAATTATTAGATTTATTTTTTTCTTAAATTAAATAGCTCAAATAATTACATAAATTTGTTCTTATAATATTTCATTATATCATATTTTTACTGAGGACAGTCACAGTACTCTTGATATCTGTTACTATTATCAAGAAATTCATAGACCAACCTTACATTTGCGGGCCTGGCCCTGATTTTACCCAATTTTTGGTACAAAAATGATATTCTAGACCTTATTTCACTGTTTTTGACGTAAAATTGCCATATTTACTTTAATATTGGCTTTTTTTGGGACTTATCCCTTATGAATAATCTTTATAATATTGACAAAGTTATTTTTTTCTTGAGAATATTGCTTGAAACAATATACTATTGAGTGATTTGGAATAAATTTCTATTGTCTAACTAGTGGCTTTTTCACACAACAGACTTGAAATTTATTCTTTGAGTTATTCTAGTATAAAGTGAATAATAAAATTTTGATTAATAACTTATGAATTGAATAATTATTATTTCTTCATAGCAAATAAAAAATATTCACTTAAAAGTATTTTTCTTTATTATTTAGACATTTTACTTTATCTTTGATGTAATTTTCCATAAATTACATTAACACAACTTTATTCAATAAGTTGAGTTAATGAGTTTTTTTATTTCTTGAAAAATAACTTATATGTTGTGTTTTTCTTCTAGTGTCATCTATCAGAGAAAGTTCATCTGACTCTAGTATCTCAGAGTCAAACCAGCCAAGCACCCAGGGGTTTAATTACAAAAGAACCCTTTGAAGGCCCAGAAAGTGAATTAAATCCATTTCTTAGTCTAATTTTCTTTGAATTGACGTGAAATGGCTCCTACCAGAAGTGGAAGCAACTACTCCATCCACTCAAATGGATCTGGACCAGGACATTCAGGTCATAAATCCAAAAGACAAGAATGTCAACCCAGAGGAGAGGCACAAATGGAATATGTCAGAACTTACACCAGTTCCCAAAGGTTCGCCAGCACCTTTGAAACTCTTATTGAGAGTCCAGAAGCTGATATAACTGCTATTCCTATTATCAGCCTTACCCATTTCCAACAGGCAAAGATAGTGATATACCAGTATAAGTACAGGAACTGGTTTATGGCAGCAGAGAAGCAGGAGTGGGAACTTCTGCCAAGTCTTTGGATAAGCACAATGGACTCATAGCTTGTGAGCCTTAGAGGTAATTTCATATACCCAAAAGACCACAAATACAAAAATAACATATTAATATAAATAAAATGAATTTATTTATATTATTAAAATAAAAATCAAAATATAAATATAAAATTATATTAAAAATAAAAAAATTAATTACAATTTAAAAATAAAAGTACATTAAATTCTGTAAGTAGAAAATTACATTTATACTTGAAAAAATTAAGTAAGAATAAAATTTTAACAAAATTGTGAAAAAATAAATAAATTTGGAAAAAAGTTAAATAAAAATTATTATAACTTTTTATCCAATAAATAAACACATAAAAATTATTTCACCATTGGATTCCTCATAAAAAATCAGGTGGGGTCACCTCTGAGTGAAATTCTTGTAACTCAACTCTAAATAAGCTTAAATTAAGTTTTTAGTATTTTCAATACAAAAGTTGAAAATCCTTAAAACCTTAATTTAATTCACACCACATGTGGTGTTAACCATCAATTTTTGTGTTAAAATTGAGGTGTTGTGTTTAGTTTAGAAGTTATGAGGAATTGAAGTATTTTCAATTGAATTCAATTGAAATGTCAAAATGTGCGCGTGTATTACATAAGTTAACTTTGATTTACATATGAGGTGTCAATTATTACTGTATTGTACTGTACAATTGAATTGAATTACATATGTAAATTATAAGTATAATACATGATGAGGAATTAAAGGAAAAATAAATTGGAAAGATTAAATTTGGGGGGGAAAAGGAACTCCAGCTCTAAGGGGGAGCTAGACCCTCAAAATCCTTGCTGACAGGCGTGGGATGTCAAAATTCATGCAAAAGTTCATCACTTTTGGCCTGGAATTGAGTTACAGGGTCTGTGGACTGAATTGATGATGAGGTTTTGATACCAACTGGGGTAGTTTTAGCTGTTGCCAAGAGGGTAAAACTACCCTTAAGATAAAACAACCATAGTAAAAACAGTTTTAACTGGTTTCTACGCCTCTTACACACATTCTGACGTGTTTCGAAGGCTCTAGGCCTGGTATTGCTATAGTAATGGCTGATTTAAGGGTCTAAAATGGCTAAAAATGGCTTAAACCAGCCCTTTTTGGTCTAAACCAGGGTTCAATGATGCCATAATTGGCTTTTCTGTTGTCAGACTGTTTTTAACGACTGACAAGAGTAAAATTTACTTTTGGAGTAAGAGAATTGATGGCTATAAAAGAATGTCTTCTTTGCCCCACTTTTCTCTTCATGTTAGAATCTTTTCCTTTTATAATTAGTTTAAACATTGTTAAAAAAATCAATAAAAGATTCCAACCCCTTTTCTTATATCATTTTAAACCTTTTAAACCACGTGAAAAAATCATTATAATCATTTTTTGTAACTTTTATAATCATTTTTACCCCTGAACCACCCCAAAAGTGAATTAAAGCATCTTTCATCACTGTAAACTTTGTCACTTTGTTTCCAAATTCAATCTGGTCACTTTTGGGCGTGTTTTCTCTTTAATATTCTTTTTAAAGACTTTGTTCTTTAATTAATTGCTTGCAGTTCTTTGCTCAATTAATTCCAATTGAAATTGCTCTTGAAGAAATTTCTTTTGTAGCCTTAAAATATCTCTTGTAGAGTATTTTTTGGATAAATTTTTATTGTTGGTAAAACAATAAATTTTTATAATATTATTGTTTTATAATAATAAAGCTATAAACAATAAAATTGGCGTGTTTTCTCTTAAAAATAATATTTCATACTATTTTTAATTGATTTTTACCTTATACAAATTTTGAGGACAGGAAAAGTACTTGATTTTTAATCAAAGTTTCATATCCACACCTTACATATCTTCAAGTGAAGAAAATAATGGGCCCGGAAAAGAAAGAGGACCTTCTGAGGGGTTGGACACCCATGTCTTGAAAAGGACAAGTCCAACAGATAAAAGCCTGTTTGAAAAAAAAGCATTTTGTCAGAGGACCAGAAGAAGAAGTTGGCCCAAGGAAAGGACAACAGCACTGTGGAAGCTCCTCAAGCCTCCACAAGTTCCAAACAAGGACAAGAAAGACCCAAAGAGCAATCAGAAGGGCAAGCAAAAGGCAAAATCCAAATGGAACAGGCCTTACCCACAGAATTACAGAATCCCAAAGAAAGAAAAAACAGCCATTGACAATGTGTTCAATGTGGAAAGAACTCTGATGAAATTAAAAAACAAGGAGGAGGAAAGAATGAACCAATCCTCTCCAAAGAAATAGACCTCGTAAAACTTGTAACTAATTTTGAAGCTTGTAATGAAGAAATGTTTAGCAAAGTTCAAAAAATTTGAGTATATCCAACACAAGTTGGGTAGAGAAATTTTACAAGTAAAAGAGTCACAAAAGACCATTATTGGTCTAGATAATTTGGATAAAGGCAAAATTTTGTCTTTGACACATATTTGTGAGAGAATTGAGTCCAAAGTCACCTTTCTCAATCAACCAGATGATAATTCTATATCTTTTATTACTAAAAAGTTAAAAGACTTAAGAATACAATTGCAAAACTTGAAAAATTAAACTGGTCACAATGCTGCCCCTTTCCAAGAACAATTGGAAACACATGATAAAGCAATACTTGAATTGAAAGAGTATATTCAATAAAGTATTAAGAATATATCACTAAAAGATAAATTGACAAGGAAATCTACACCAATTCTTGATAGAAATGTGTTGAACTTGAATAATGACTTACATCATAAAATTACAAGCAATGCAGAGGTGGAGGCTACGTGCAATTTTAACAATATTCCCAGATTAGAGGAATGGCCAACCTTCAGTGGTGAAGGGGAATCTAATCACATGGAATTTATGAAAAAAATTGATATTTTTAAAGAAGACTTTAGCATACCAGATGAATACAGATCTGCTAAATTACACTCATTATTTACCAAATCAGCAAAGAAATGGTATTATAAAATGAGACAAGACCATGCTAAACATTCTTGGCCTTGGTGGAAAGAACAAATCATTTCCAAATGGGAAAATGATTCCTGGAGATTCAGAATGGAAAATTCTTTTGAAGAATCCATTTTGATGTTGAAAAGAACAGGCCCATGTCCTGGTTTCTTAAACAAAAGGACAGATTAACTGCCCTTCATACTGATATGTCTGAAAGAATGGTACATAAAAGGATATTAAGAAAGTGTGGTGGTGACCTTCAGAATGCTATAAGAAGCAGATTTATTGAGCCTGGCTCTACAGAGGATTATATAAATTTCATGGAAGACATCACTAGCAGAACAAAGATTGGTAGAAATTGGTATAAACCCCCAATAGACAATAAAACTAGTGGGAAGCCGATTTCAAAACCAAATAATCCACAAGACAGAGCTCCTTTTAAATGTCATAAATGTGGAAGTACATCTCATTTGGCAAATACTTGTCCAAAAAATACAAGAATAAAGGAGATAGAAACTGAAAAACATAATGATACAAAAGAAGCCAACAATGTATTTTTAAATGAAAGTGACTCTGATACTTCTGAAGAAGAAGAACTAACAGATTAACTTAGTATAGAAAACATTAATGTTTTCTTTGAAGTAACAGAAGTGCATACTCACTTACCACAGTACAGTGATGAATGTATGGATCTAATAAATGTGAAAGATGCTAAAGTGAAAAGAACCAAACCTTCCAGAGGTAAAGGTTATACAGCTAGATCATCTTGCATAACTAATATTGTGATAAGTAACAAATAAGCCAAGATACATCTTGACTCAGGAGCTTTCTGCACTTGTGTTGGGAAGAACTATCTTGAAAAAATTTATACCAATTGGCAAGAACAATTAATGCTAATTGAAGGTAAAAATCTCAGAAGTGATAGCCAACATATGCACCCTGTGGGAATTCTTGAGGCAGCAATGATATTTCCTCACCCTGAAGGAAGTATAAGACTGAGAGTTGAATTTGTTGTTATGAATGACTGCACTTCACAATATTTTATACTTGGAAATGATTATCTTAATATTTATGGTATTGATATTAATAATAATAAAGACAGATATTTCACTATAGGGGAAAATAAAAGGCAAAAATTTGCTTTTACTCTGGAAAAGAGAGAAATAACTTTCATCAGACAAGTGAAAAATGTTAATAAAGAAGAATTTGTGCCAGATCAATTGAGTGAAGCACAAATTAGCCCCGCATTAGAATTTGAAATGAAAGAAGAGCTTATTCAAATTTCATTTCAATACAAGGAAGCCTTTTCTTCTGATAATGAACCACTTGGAGCTATCAGAGGCCATGAAGTGGAAATTATTACTAATTTGGAAAGAACTTACCCTTCACTATTAAGAAGTACAGTTTACCCAGATGGCTCCAGGGATAGAGAAGAATTAGAATCTCATATCAATGAGCTGATGAAACGGGCAGTTCTTAGAAACATTGGACACAATGAGGAATGAGAAGTCACAACTCCTGTAATCATTACTTGGCATAACAATAAATCAAGGATGGTTGGTGATTTTAGAGCATTGAATACCTATACTATTCCAGATAGGTACACAATTCCTAGAATCCATGAGACTCTAACTCAATTATCTCAAGTAGGATTCATCACTTCTATGGATTCCCTTAAAGGTTCTCACCAGAATTTTTTGACACCTCATGCTAGGAAATTATTGAGAATTATAGCCCATTGTGGAATTTATGAATAATTGAGGATGCCTTTTGGGAATAAAAATGGACTCTTTCATTATCAAAGAGTGATGAATACCATTTTACCACAAGAATTATCAGAGGGATGGTTAATCATTTATATTGATGACATTATTATTTTTTCAGAAACCTGGACATTGCATTTAGAGAGACTTTCATTAATACTTAAGAAAATCATTCAAGTGAACATGAAAATATCACTTAAAAAATGCAATTTTGGATTTTGTGAATTAAAAGCTCTGGCACATGTAGTTTCAGGACCAAGCCTGGGTGTTGATAAAAACAAAGTGGCTGCAGTCTTACTGAAACCAATGCTCCAGAGAAAGGAAGAAATGATGTCTTTTTTGGGGTTTTCCAGCTATTATAGGAAGCACCTCAAATATTTTGCAATCCATGCCAGAGAATTTGTCAGAATTTGTGACCAACAAATTGTCTTGGAAATGACACAAGAAAGGATTCAAGAATATGATAAAATCAAGTATTCCTTAACCAATACACCATTTTTATTGATTCCAGACTGGAAATTTCCTTTCAAGCTGTATATTGATGCATGTGATAGGGGGTTAGGTGCAGCTCTTCATCAAGTTCAAATTCTCAATGAAAAGCCTTATGAAGGTCCAGTTTGTTTTATTTCAAGACAAATTAAACCTACAGAGGCCAGGTATGGAGCAAGCCAAATGGAGTGCCTTTACCTTGTTTGGGGTTGGAAAAAGTACATTATTATCTTTATGGTAGTGTTTTTGAAGTTATTACTGATTATAATGCAGTGAACTCACTTCTTAACATGAAAACACCTAACAGACACATGTTAAGATGGAATATTGCTATACAGGATTATAGAGGAAATATTACCATAGTAAATAGAGCTGGAAATATTCACAAGAATGCTTATGGCTTGAGTATATGGGCACTACCCAATACACCTGATAATCCTGCATATGTTCATGCAAATGCAGAACCTCAAATTCCAATTGAAGGAATTAACATCACAGATGTGGGAACAGAATTCTTTGAAGAAGTTAGAGAAAGCTATATGTAAGATAAAAATTGCCATATTCTTACTTCTTTACTTGACAAATATTGCAAAGATACAGATTTAGCTAATTTTTTGGATGATGTATGGAAATTCTCATATTAAATTGGAAGATTTCATTTGTTTGATGGTATTTCATATCATAGGTCTAAACACACATGTGTAATGGTCTTATGTAGTAGAATGTTAATTAACAAAAAATTACTAGAGTGCCATTACAACATCTATTCCGGAAATCTGTCTGAAGACAGAACAATGGAAAGAATTAAGACATGTCCTTGGTGGCCATCTTGGTGAAAAGATGTCATTGATTACTGTAACAGCTATGACAGGTGTCAAAAAGCTAATAAAGCTAATGGTAAAAGATTTGTCTTAATGATTCATATCCAAGAACCAAGTACCCCATGGGAAGTGGTTCATATGGACTGGGTAACTGTCTTACCACCTGGTGGTGAAAAAAGATACAATGACTGACTTGTTATTATATACAGGTACAGCAAAAATCCAATCTTTCTACCATGTCATAAAGATGACACAGCTATGGATCCTGCTCTTTTAATTTGGAATAGGGTAATATCTCATACTGGTGTCTTTAAAAATAACTTAGTGATAGAGACCCAAAATTTATATCAGCCTTATGGACAAATCTACATAAGCTTTTGGGTAAAAAACTATCTTTCTAAACAGCTTACCATCCACAGACTGATGGATTAGCAGAAAGAATGATTTAGACCCTAGAGGACATGATCAGAAGATTTTGTGCTTATGGCCTGGAGTTTAAAGATTATGATGGCCTTACTAATGAATGGTGTAAGCTTATACCAGCATTGGAGCTAGCCTACAAGACTTCTATCCATTCTTCAGCAGGAAACACTCCTGCAATGTTGGAAAAAGGATGGAACCCTAAACTTCCAGTTGACACTTTGAAGAAAGATTTAATTGATATTAATCCAACTTCTTCAAGATTTAAGTTATTTCTTGATAAAGTGAGGCATCATGCAAATAAAAGCATAAAAGATGCCTATAGATATGCTAAAATAAAGTGGCATAAAAGTCATAAAGCTCCAGAATTCAAAGTAGGGGATTTAATAATAGTTCAAACCTTGAAATTTAATAATATTAAAGGCCCAAAGAAATTGAAAGATTCTTTTGCGGGCCCATTTATTATTAAAGCCCTTCATGGGAAAAATGCAGTACAAGTAGAACTTTCAGGCAAATTGGAAAACAAACATCCAGCTTTCCATGTCAGTCTTGTAAAGCATTACACTTCAAGTGATAAGGAATTATTTCCTTTGAGAAATGAAACACCTCTAGAAGTACCACCACTTGATCAAAGTAAGGAGAAAAAGGTACTGAAAGTCTTACAGGAAAGGAGACTTAGGGGAAAAACTGATAGAGAATAATTAGTAAGGTACAGAAACCCACAACATGAAGATGAATGGCTTTCAGAACATAAAATACCAGATTCCCAAAGGTTTCTCACAAGGTTCAGACATGAGAGAAGACCAATTCCTCAATAAAAAGTTTCAATTGTGTGATTTAAATATTTGAGAAATTAAAAGTAGAGAGGTTTGACAGTGGATTATAACCCCCCAAATAAACTGGGGGTAAACTACTAAGTGAAAAATGTAGTACAATTTTTTTTGGTGGTAGGGAACGTGAGCCTGTGAGGTATGTGGGACATACCCATAAGGCCACAAATAACATTATACACAGTTGATTTAGTCCTAAACCTTCTTATAAATCAAATTCAAAATGAAAAAATAACAAAAAAAATGATAACTTTTTTTAGATAAACAAAGTTATAATTATTATGTCATCTTTGCATTGTACTGCAAAAATAACCTAGGGTATACCCATAGGGTGTTATACCCAAAAATGAATATTTCTTAGCTTATTAGAAGATTTAAGAATATGACAGTACAATTGAGAATTTTAACATTTTTTTAAAATTGTTAAATTTGAGCTTAAATAAGCTTAAATTTAAAGTTGCATGGGGTTAAGCAAACTGTAAGGTGTGGATATGAAACTTTGATTAAAAACCAAGTACTTTTCCTGTCCTCAAAATTTGTATAAGGTAAAAATCAATTAAAAATAGTAAGAAATATTATTTTTAAGAGAAAATACGCCAATTTTATTGTTTATAACTTTATTTGTATAAAAAAATAATATTATAAAGATTTATTGTTTTACCAACAATAAAAATGTATCCAAAAAATACTCTACAAGAGATATTTTAAGGCTACAAAAGAAATTTCTTCAAGAGCAATTTCAATTGGAATTAATTGAGCAAAGAACTGCAAGAAATTAATTAAAGAAAAGAGTCTTTAAAAAGAATATTAAAGAGAAAACATGCCAAAAAGTGACCAGAGTGAATTTGGAAACAAAGTGACAAAGCTTACAGTGATGAAAGATGCTTTAATTCACCTTTGGGGTGGTTGAGGGGTAAAAAGGATTATAAAAGTTACAAACAATGATTATAATGATTTTTTAACATGGTTAAAAGGTTCAAAATGATTTAAGAAAGGTGGTTGGAATCTTTTATTGATTGGTTTAACAATGTTTAAGCTAATTATAAAAGGAGAAGATTCTCACATGAAGAGAAAAGTGGGGCAAAGAAGACATTCTTTTATAGCCATCAATTTTCTTACTCCAAAAGTAAAATTTACTCTTGTCAGTCGTGAAAAACAGTCTGAAAACAGAAAAGCCAATTATGGCATCATTGAAACCTGGTTTAGACCAAAAAAGGGCTGGTTTAAGCCATTTTTAGCCATTTTATACCCTTAAATCAGCCATTACTATAGCAATACCTGGTCTGGAGCCTTCAAAACACATCAGAATGTGTGTAAGAGACGTAGAAGCCAGTTAAAACTGTTTTTACTATGATTGTTTTATCTTAAGGGTAGTTTTACCCCCTTGGCAACAGCTAAAACTACCCCAGTTGGTATCAAAACCTCATCATCAATTGAGTCCACAGACCCTGTAACTCAATTCCAGGCCAAAAGTGATGAACTTTTGCGTGAATTTTGACACCACACGCCTGTCAGAAAGGATTTTGGGGGTCTAGCTCCCCCTTAGAGCTGGAGTTCCTTTTCCCCCCCAAATTTAATCTTTCCAATTTATTTTTCCTTTAATTCCTCATCATGTATTATACTTATAATTTACATATGTAATTCAATTGAGTTGTACAGTTCAATACAGTAATAATTGATACCTCATATGTAAATCAAAGTTCACTTATGTAATACACGCGCACATTTTGACATTTCAATTGAATTCAATTGAAAATACTTTAATTCCTCATAACTTCTAAAATATACAAAACACCTCAATTTTAACACAAATTTTGGTGATTAACACTACATGTGATTTGAATTAAATCAAAGTTTTGAGGATTTTTAATTTCCATACAGAAAATACTAAAAACTTAATTTAAGCTTATTTAGAGTTGAGTTACAAAATTTTCACTCAGAGGTGACCCCAGCTGATTCTTTATGAGGAATCCAATGGTGAAATAATTTTCATATGTTTATTTATTAGATAAAAAGTTATAATAACTTTTATCTAACTTTTTTCCAAATTTATTTATTTCTTTACAATTTTGTTAAAAATTCATTTTTACTTAATTTTTTCAAGTATAAATGTAATTTTACAATTTCAAATATTAATGTAATTTTATTTTTAAATTGTAATTAAATTTTTAATTTTGAGTATAATTTTATATTTATATTTTGATTTTTATTTTAATAATATGAATAAATCTATTTTATATATATTTATATGTTAATTTTGTATTTGTGGTCTTTTTGGTATATGAAATTACCTCTAAGGCTCACATTCCCTCCCACTCAAAAAAAATATTACTTTGTAATATTAGTACTTCTAGTGTGTCTGAATCTCCTGAGTTTGGTAGCTTCTGGTATATCTTTTTCTTCTAACCATTCATCTTCACAAGTTGGGTCACTGTACCTAACAAGGTATTCCCTCACTTTCTTGGTTCTTAATTTTCTTTCTTTGAGAACTTTGGTAATTTTCTTAGTACCAGATGTCTCAATAGGAGGTATAACTTGGGAATCCTATTTCTCAAGGGAAATTTCTCAGCATCACTAGATTTATATGGTTTTACCAAGCTTTCTGGAAATGTAAGTTGCTTATTACTAAGTTCTTCAGATAATTCTACTTCAACAGCATTTTCTCCATGGAGGGCTTTAATAAAAAAAGGTCCTGCAAAGGAGTCTTTGAGCTTTTTACATCCTTTGATGTTATTGAAGTTGGTGGTGGATACTAGTACTAAATCCCCTATCTTGAAATATGGAGTGGCATGAGATTTGTCCCATTTATCTTTAGCATATGCAAATGAGTCTTCCATGCATTTCACTGCATGCTTTCTGGCTCTGTCTAGCATTCCTTTGAAGCTGGCAGCTGTAGGATGTATTTCAACCACATCTTTCCTTAAAGAATCTTGGGGTAATTTGGGATTCCATCCTTTTTACAAAATAGCAGGAGTCTCATTGGTACTGGCATGAATGGAGGTTTTGTATGCCAATTCAAGTGCAGGTAGAAGAGTACACCAATCATGGGTGAAACCTATCACTATCTTCAAGTTCAAGGCCATATGCAAAAAATATTCTCACCATGTCCTATAAGGTTTGGATCATCCTTTCAGCCAGGCCATCAGTTTGTGGGTGGTAGGCTGTAGAGAAAGACAGTTCAGTGCCAAATAATTGGTGAAGATTTGTCCATAGTGCTGAAGTGAATTTGGGACCCCTATCACTAATGATATTTGTAAATATCCCAGTCCATGACACTACTCTATTCCATATCAGAAGAGCTGTATCCATGGCTGTATCATCCTTGTGACATGGTAAAAAGATTGGAGTTTTACTGAATCTGTCTACAACTACTAGGCAGGCATTATAACTTCTGTCACCTCCTGGTGGTAGGCCAGTTACCCAATCCATATGGACAATTTCCCAAGGTCTGCTTGGTTCTTGGATTTTTATCAGATTTCCAAGTCTCTTGCCAGTGGATTTATTTGCCTTTTGGCATCTGTCACAGGTTTTGAAATACTCTGTAACATCTTTCTGCCACATTGGCCACCATATGCAGGTCTTTACTTTCTCTCTTGTTCTGGCTTCAGACAGATGTCCTGAAAAGGGGCTATCATGGCATTCTTTCAGTACAAGATTGATTAATGACCTTTCTACAACTTTCATGACACATGTGTGCTTGGTTCTGTGGTAAATTATACCATCCAGTAGGTGAAATCTTCCTTCATCATAACATTTCTTCCATACTTCATCCAAGGCGTGTATTGGAGAGTTGTCTTTACAGTCTTTGTTGAGTAATTGGCATAAGATGCTACAATTCCTATATTGAGTGTAACTATTTCTGACTTCCTCAAAGAAGGTGGTGTTCAAGTCTGTAACACTTATTCCTTCTATTGGGATTTGTGGTAAAGCTTCTTCTGGCACATAAACAGGATTATCAATATTGTTTGGTAATGGCCATCTGCTTAGTTCATCTGCCTTCTTATGAATATTCCCATACTTATGAACAATAGTCATATTGCCTCTGTATTCTTGTATGGCTATTTGCCATCTGAGCATATGTCTGTTGGGTGTTTTCATGTTTAAAAGTGATTTGACAGCTGTACAATCTGTTATCACCTCAAAAACACATCCCTCTAAGAAGTAGTTCAGTTTCTCCAAGCCCCAGAAAAGGCATAGACATTCCATTTGACTTGCTCCATATCTGGCTTCAGTTGGTTTGATTTTCCTGGATATGAAACATATGGGTCCTTCTACAGGTTTATCATTTATGATCTGAACTTGGTGAAGTGAAGCACCTAGTCCATCCCCTGATGCATCAATATACAGTTTGGAAGGTAATTTAAATTATTGCATCAGTAAGAGTGGAGAAGTGGTCAAGGCTTCTCTTAGAGACTCAAAAGCTTTGACTCTGTCAACAGTAATTTCAAATACTGTGTCTTCATCACACAATTTATAAAGTGGTCTTGCTATGGATGCAAAATCTTTAATGTGTTTCCTGTAATATCCTGCAAAACCTAAGAATGACTGAATTTCCTTTTTGTTCTGAGGCATGGGTTTTAACAATACTGCTGGAACTTTGTTTTTGTCAATTCCAAGGGGCAAACCAGATACAACATGTTCTAGTGCCTTAAGTTCTTTAAATACAAAATGGCATTTCTTCAAGGATATTTTCATGTTTGCTGATTGAATTTTTGTCAAAGCTCTGGACAATCTCTACATGTGCCCCTTCCAAGTCTTGGAACAGACATTAATGTCATCAATGTAAATGATTAACCATCCCTCTGAGAGTTCTTCAAGGAAGATTTCATTCATAATTCTTTGGAAGTGTGAAGGTGCATTTTTGATACCAAAGGGCATCCTCAAGTATTCATACACTCAACAATGAACAGTAATTCTCAAGTATTTTCTTGCTCTTGGTGTCACCACATTTTGATGGAATCCTTCAAGGGAATCCATAGTGGCTATATACGCTGCTTGAGATATTTGAGTAAGGGTAATTTGGATTTTTGGTATTGGGTATCTGTCTGGAACAGTGTAAGTGTTCAGAGTTCTAAAGTCCCGAAACATTCTGGATTTTCCATTATGCCATGCCACCATGACTGGTGTAGTTATTTCTACTTCTTCATTGTGGCCTACTTTTCTTATTACACCAAGGTCCCGAAGTTTTTTGATATGAATTTCTAGAGCTTCTCTTGATTTTGGACTCGCTGGATATGCAGGTCTTCTTAAGAGTGGTGGATGAGGTCTCTCAATGTTAAGAATGATTTCAACTTCATGACCAATAATTGCTCCTAGAGGTTCTTTGTCTGAAGCAAATGCTCCTCTGTGGTCATACAAAAGGGAAGAAAGTTCATTTTCTTGTTTATCAGTCAGATGAAGGCTTATTTCAGCCTCATTTAACTGTTCAGACTTGAATTTCTCTAGCTCTAAGCTGACTGGTGATACTTTGTTTAATGTAATTTGTCTTTTAAATGGTAAAAAGGCAAATTTTTGGCGCTTATTGTCTCCAATAGTAAAGTATCTGTCTTTGGTGTTATGCAAATTTATCGCATACATGATTAAATAGTCATTTCCCAATATAAAATGGGTACTAGAGCAATTTTACATAACAACAAATTAAACTGTGATTCTTAAATTCCCATTTGTGTGTGGGAATATGACATTGGTCTCAAAGATTCCTAATTCTTTCATTGGGTTACTTGCACTGTTGAATTTTATTCCATCAATTGGTAACAATTGGTCTTCAAAATTTGGTACACAAGTCTTAAGAAAAGATTTTCCAACACAAGAGCAGAAGGTTCCTGGGTCAAGCAAAAGTTTGGTGGGCTTGTTGTCAATCATCACTTCTGTTATACAGGAGTTACCAGCTGTATAACCTTTTCCCCTGTTTGGTTTTGTTTTCATAAGTTGTGCATCTTGAACTTTTGATAAATCAAGTTGACCATTGCTCAATTGTGGCAAGTGGGAATAAGATTCCATGATGTCAAAAGTTGCATTGACATTTTCTATATCTTTTGAGGATTCAGAAAATATTGTTGACTTATCATCTGAATTGTCTTCAATTATGTCATCTTTTTCAACACCAGGTTCCTTTTCAATATCAATTTCATTGATTTTTCCCTTCTTTGGACATGTATTGGCTAAATGGGCGGTGCTTTGGCAAATATGGCACCTTCTGACTGTATCTGCAGATTTATACTTAATATTATTAGAATTTTCTTTGGGGTTTTTGTCCACAGAATCTTTCCAAGGTGTATTAAACCTTGTTTTGAGATTCACCCTACTAGAACCAATTTTGGTTCTGGTGGTTACTTCTTCTAATATATTGATAATATCCTCTGCTGAAGATTGTTCAGTAGTCCTGCTTTTGATAGCATTCTCTAAGTAACCTCCACATTGTCTCAGAATGTTTCTATGGATCATAAATTCTGACATGTCAGGATATAATGCTGTTAATCTGCCTTTTTGTTGGCAAAACCATGGTAAAGCTTTGTCTTTATCAGCATTAAATTTGGCAGATTCAAAGGCTGTTTCAACTTTAAACCTCCAAGCATCATTTGCCCATTTGTTGATGATTTGGGTTTTCCACCAAGTCCAACTCTGGTGTTCATGTGCTTGTCTTATTTTGATGTACCATCTGTGAGCTGATTTGGTAAACAAGGTGTTAAATCTGGCTGTTACCAATCTGTCTGGTAATTCACAATCCTCTTTGATCATGTCAATACCTCTAATGAATTCCATATGGTCATACTCTCCTTCACCAATGAAGTGAGGCCATTCTTTAAGTTTTGGAACTTCTTTCAAGAGTGCTTGGCCAATTGATGGTTCTAAGTTATGAAAAGAAGTAGAAAATTCATTTTTTAACTGTGAATTTTCAATATCCAATACTTGTGAATTGGGAATACTTGCATCTTCATTTTGATTCAGAGGTGTAGACATTCTTGGTAAAGTGTTTAGCAGTTGTTCAATATCATTCATTTTACTGTTGTTACACCTTTGTGAATTTTTTAATTCATGTTGCAAGCTTTGTATAGAGTTTATGACATTCTTTTTATGATCATCCTCTTTATATGTTAGCTCATTCCATAATTCTGTTTGTTTAGTATTATCAAATATAACCTCATTTAACTTTGTTGTTAATTTTGATACTTCCTCTCTTGAGGTATCAAAATGCTTTTTTAGGGCAACTATATTTGTCTTTACTTCAGAAAATGATTTTGAAATATCATTAAGAGATTTTTTATTATCTTCTTTGATAGTGCTTATTGCTTGTTTTATTCCTGTTTCAATTATGTCATCAATATTGAATTTAGAATATTTGTCTGTTAATTCTTTAATAATGGCAGATTGTTCATTTATCTTAATGCCAAAAAATTATCATTATTGGAAGTTTTGATTGTTCTTAAAACTCTTTCAAAGCATTGAAGTGTATCATTTATTTGGTTTAGACTCAAGTTATTTGTCTTAAGATTGTCACAAATTGATGTATTTTTATCAGAAAGATGACTTTTTACATCAGAAATAGCTTTATACAACTCTGGAATACACTTAAAAGTATCAGAAATTATTTTTGATATTTTAATTTGGCTTCCTCCTCCTTTTGTAATTTTATCATGGTTCTGGCCATCTGGAATACATTTTCCATGGCATCCTGTTGAATCTTTGGGATTCTGTAGCCCTGGCTGTAAGGCTTTGGGGCTGGTGCCTTCCCTTTGCCCTTTTTTGGAGTTTGTGGCTGCTTTTTGTCACAGGGGCTCTTGGACAGAAATACAAGAGTGGCCTGGCACTCAGCAATCAGGGAACTTACTTGGAAGACTCCAAAAGAATAAAGAATAAAAGTAATAAGAATGAATTCCTCTAAAAGATATGCAAAAGAGGAAAGGGAAGCCAAATGGCCAAAGAGCCAACCAAGTAAGTCCTTAATCACTGTTTCAACCTGCCAAAAATGAATAATGGAATTAGTAAGGATATGACCACCAAATATCCATTGACAGGCAAAGTGCTAAATGACTGACTTAATAATATCAGTATTTGCTTAACTAAAATGAAAAGAAAATATAGATAAAAATAAATCAAAGTATATTAATTAACTGGGGAAAAACCCCCCAGGGTGGAAAGGGTAGCCGGTATATGTGAAAAGCTGAGAGCTTGAGTTCTTCAGGCTGAAAAATGATCTGTATTGATCCTTGAGGCTGTATTGATTGTTTTGGGAATTGATACAGCTGGCTAATATTGAAATTGAATTGGGTTGAATGAACTTCCCATGCTTTAAAGTGAAATACAGTTCTTGATGGATCCAGACTGTATTGAAATGAATGTGGTTGCCAAGGTGGATTGAGTGGAGCTTTGACACTTGACAGCTTATTTTGGCACTGCCTCTTGAATACACTTGAGAATGAATTGACAGTATTCCCTTGGAAGGAATACTTGGAGTGAGAATAACCAATGACTGCTTGATGGCGTCATTGGTCTTTGACGCTGAAACACTTGCTCTTGAGCCTTGATGACTCCTCTGAATGATTGGGTGCCTTGATGACCTGCTGAGATGTTGGAATGTTGAAAAGACCATTTGATATTGCCACCATTGAATTGCTGTTGAAAAATGATGCACAATGATATATAACATCATTTATGGCATATTGATTGATTGGAAAGAAGATTACGTCCAAAGGTCTTGAGGTGGAAAGGCAGAGGGGAAAAGGATGGATGTGATGGCTTCAGAGCTTGGAAAGGTGTTTCTGGGCCTTTTGGGTTCCGAGCCAAAAACTGGCCCAAAAGGCGGGAAAGTGTCTTTTGGACACTTTGCGTCAAAGTGCGCAAATGCGCATTATGAGCCCAAATGGCCAAAAACAGCCATTTGGGCCATTTCCCCTGGTTTTGAGGGAAATGACCAGCAATACCCATTTGGGCATAAATTGCCGCTATGGGTGCTGGACTGAGGTGAAGGGCCATGAAGGCCCCAAAACACAAATGGCCATAAATGGCCCATAAGATGATGACGTGGCCATATTGGCCACTGGTGATGGATATGGTCAATTGGCCATAAAAGAACTGTGGCTTGATATGCCATATGGGGATCCAAGGAAGTGAATTGCCATGGTTGTGACAGTACCCCCCACCTTGAAATGGTGAGCTCCTGAGCACCAATACAAGGTGAAGCCTGTTGAGGCTATTGGAAAGATTTTGAGAGAGTGATTCAAGAGGACTGATTAAGGTAAAAAATTTGAAAACTGATATTAAGAATTTGACATTTGACGCAGGACTTGCTTGATCTTCTTTTGACATTGGCTTCATGATTTGAATTTAATTTTGAAATGAATGAAAATTGTTTGACGTGATAAAAGAAAATTTGAAATGAAAGTAAAATAGAAATAAAGAATGAAAATGAAAATAAGAAAAGAAAAGGAAAAAGAAAAAGAAAAATGAATTGAATCTTGAGGAGGTTCCAATCTTCATCACGGAGGTTAATAACTGATTTTGAAATTGGCCAAGGACCTGGAAAGATAAATTTGATGCCAGGTGCTCACAAAGTGGCCAAGGTGATGTTTTGACAAGATTGTAGACCCCTCAGGGAAGTGCACACCAGGAGAGGAACTTACTTTTGGTAGTTACCACTCCCGCCAGTGCCATAAAAATAAAACAAAAATGTTGAAGGAATGAATTTGAATTTGGAATCTTGGAAATGAATTGAAAAGTGAATGGCCCATTGTCCCAAGTGAAAATGGCCATAAGATTGGAAATGAAGTTGAAAGCCATGCCAAGATCTGTGTCCAAAATTGCAAAGTGCTCACAGAGTGGCCAAGGTGATTCTAACAACAAAAAGAGTAGAATACCCCTAAAGGTGCATACCAGGAGTGGGACTTACTTTTGGTAATTCCTCTCCCCACCAAGCACCATAATGAATAAAGCTTTTGAAGAATTCGGCCCAGGCTTGTCAGGATATAATGAATGAAAATCTTTGACAAGTTCAGGACAATTCTTGAGGTTTTCGGTTGGTTCCCAAGTGGATCTTTCTGGGTCTTGACTGAAACCTTTCCATTCCACCAGATACCATAATTTTCCTCTCTTGAGCTTTGAGTCCAGTATTTGAGAGAATTCCCATTATTCTTCTGCTTCAATGATTATTGGAGGAGGAGGCTCTTGATGCCTATTTGGGATTGTTGACGTCTTGACTGGTTCCAAAAGGGAAATATGGAAAACTGGGTGGATGGATTTCCATTGAGATGGAAGCTTGAGGTGGTAGGCATGAGTGCTGACTTTCTTCAAGATTGGAAAAGGACCCAGCCATCTTTCAGACAGCTTTTTGGTGGGTCTGGTTGATTTGATGTTCTTGGAAGAAAGCCATACCATGTCACCGGGATTGAAAACAGGTGGACTTGCTCTACTTTTATCTGCATACCTCTTAAACCTGTTTATGGCAACTTCAAGTTCTCTCTTGACATCTTGCTGTACTGATTGGATTTTTGTTGATACCTTTCCAGCCGGAGTGTCTTGAGTGATGTGAACTGAGTCAAAATGAGGATCTCTTCCATAAACAGTGAAAAACGGTGATTGTTTTTTTGAAGAGTGGTCAGAGTTATTGTAGGCAAATTCAGCCAGAGGGAGCCAGGTGTTCCAATCATCTTGATGATAACTGACATACATCTGAAGGTACTGTTCTAGTATCTGATTTACCCTCTCTGTCTGTCCATCAGTCTCTGGATGATAAGCAGTTGACAAGTCTCTTGAAATCTTGACCTGCTGACAAAGATTGGTCCAAAAGGAAGAAACAAAAAGAGAACCTCGATCACTAACAATGCTTGAAGGAAGGCCATGCTTTGAAAAAATATTCTTGATGAATAAATGGGCCAAATCTAATGAAGTGATTGAAGCTATTGTTGGAATAAAAGCTGCCATTTTTGAGAATCTGTCCACTATGACTAAAATTGAATCAAAGGAATTGGACAATGGCAATTGAGTGATGAAATCCATTGAAAGACAAATCCAAGGACCACTTGGAATTGGAAGAGGCTTGAGGAGTCCAAACTTCTTGTGATAAATATTTTTGTTTCTTGAACACTGTTGACAGGATGATACATAATCATTGATAAATTGAGTCATGCCGGACCAGTGGAAATCCCGCTTGACAAGTTTGAGAGTCTTCTCTTGGCCAGGGTGTCCAGCTAGAGGAGAGTCATGCCGCTTTTGAAGTATATTGAGTTGAATTGTGGGGTCATTTGGGACCACCACCCAATCTTTGAAAAGGAGAAGTTTGGAAGAGGAATCAAGAGAATAATCTTGGACAGATTTACCTTTACCCAAATCTTCAAGGACACTTCTATATTGAGAATCTTGCCACACTGCCTTCTGAATTGAATCAATCAAGTTTGAAAATGAATCCACCTTGACTGCAAAAAACTTTGAAGCTTGAATTTCATCTTGCTTGATTATCTTCTGATAGTTCATTGGATTCTTGCTGATGAAATCCTCCCCCCTCTCCGCATAAACGTTGTCCCGACATGACAAGGCATCTGGAAGGGTGGCCAAGCGGCCAGGGCGGTAAGTGATTGAGAAATGGAATTCAGATAAAAATTCAGCCCAGCGGGCTTGACGGCAAGTGAGAATCTGGGAAGACATAAAATATTGAAGAGATGAATGATCGGTGAGAACTTCAAAAGGGGAAGAAATTGAAAGAAGGAAAGCTCTCCAGCGCTTGAGAGCCCAGACTATGCCAAGGAGTTCCTTGTCATGAATCTCATAATTGAGCTCAGCTGGGAGAAGCTTGCGGCTATCAAATGCAATGGGATGTTTTCCTGAGTCAGAGACCTGACTCAGTACAGCACCCAAGGCATAATCTGATGCATTGTTCTCTACAATGGTGGGTAGAGAAGGATTGGAGCAGTGGTGAATGCCTCTTTGAGTTGATGAAACTGTCTAAGAGCTTCCTCATTGAGGGGAAAACGGGAATCTTTCTTGAGGAAACTAGTGAGTGAACTAATCTTCTTTGAATAATTCTTGATGAAACGGCGGTAGAAATTGGCAAAGCCAAGGAATGATTGAAGAGCCTTGAGGTTTCTTGGAGGTGGCCAATTGAGAATTTGCTGGACTTTTGCTTGGTCCATCTTGAGGCCTTCAGAAGAAACAACATAACCTAAATATTCCACACTAGAAACATGGAATAGGCATTTGGACACCTTAGCAAAGAGGTTATTGGCTCTGAGTCTGGAAAGAACAGTGGACACGTGAGTGACATGTTCTTCCTCAGATTTGGAAAAGACCATAATGTCATCCAAATAAACCACAACATAAACATCAAGAAGATCATAAAAAATATCATTGACAAGATTTTGAAAAGAAGCAGGAGCATTGGTAAGCCCAAATGGCATAACCAAGTACTCATAACTACCATATTTGGTTCTAAAACAAGTCAAATGTTCATCACCTTCCATGATTCTGAGCAGGTTATATGCACCACGCAAGTCGATCTTGGAGAAGATAGAAGAACCATTGAAAACAGTGAGAAGCTGATTCATAGGAGGAACAGGATACTTGTTCTTCCTAGTAACAGCATTGAGCTTGCGGTAATCAACACACAAACGGAGGCCACAATCTTTCTTTTTGACAAAAAGAACAGGTGCTCCTGTAGAAGAGGAGCTTGGCCGGATGAAACCTTTCTCTACATTCTCTGAAATGTAGGCCCTGAGTGTATCTGACTCTTGGTTTGATAAAGAGTAGATCACCCCAACTGGAGGTAGAGACCCCTCCAGCTTGATATGATGATCACAGGCACGGTGAGGAGGAAGTTTTTCTGCTTTCACCTTGGAGAATACATCCAAGTACTGGTGATAAACAGAAGGAACAACCTTCATCACGGTTTCTATTTCTTCTGGCTCTTACTCTTCATCCCACAACTCCTCCAGGGAGTCATGATAAGATGAAGGAGGAAGGTCCATATTCCCAAAGAAGAGCTGAAGTGAAGATACAGAATTATCTTCTCCAACATCTTGAATCTCTTTGAAGACTTCATCTCTAGATTATAGTAATGACTGATGGGAATTAAGGGAAGGAATATGGACAGAAGACGGCAATGATGGTGTTCTAGAATCACCAACCAGAGCTGCACATGATTTGGCAGAAGAAAAGTCATTACTAAAAGAAATTGAAGGATCATTATAGTCCATATGATCAGAATTAAAGGTGATCAATCCTTGCCTCCAATCAATAAATGGATTAAAATGATTAAGAAAGTCAAAGCCCAATATGAGGTCTTCTCCCTTGGGAGTATCAATGAATAAAAAGTCCCATTCAAAGCTTGGGAAGGAAGGGAGCTCAACCATATATTTAGTATGGTGAGTCACAAATAAAGAAGGAGACTCAGAGGAGTCTAAAATGATGAGGGGAATCTTCTCTGGAAGTTCTGAAGTAGTCAATGAATACTTGTGAACAAACTGCTTTGCAATAAATGAGTTGGTAGCACCAGAATCAATGAGAATACTGTAAAAAACATCAGAAAGAGAAGAAAAAACAAAAAATTTAAGAGAATTTTTGACACCAGTATTCAGAATGCACAATTGTGCTCTGGATGGAAAACTGTGAAGACCATTGAACACAACATGATCTTCACTCAGGCTTTTCCCTGGCTGGGAAATTTGCCTGACGGTTGGGTAAGCTTGTTTTGAGGCCTTTTGAAACAGGACTCAAGACTATGCTTCCCACCACAATAGGTACAAAGACCCTCCTTGATTCTTCTTTCTTTTTCAGAGTTCATGAGCTTGAAATCTTTATTCAACAAAGAAGAATGGGGCTTGTCCCTCTTCTGAAAATTCTTCTTCTTCTTATGACTTGAACTTAAAGAATTTTGAGGATGAGAAGAACTCGACTTTGAGGCTTCTGGCTTCTTCTCTTGATGATGACTCTTTTCATTTTGCCTCTCATGGTACCTGGTATCAAGTTCCAGGGTAACGTCCATTAAGTCTTGAAGAGAATCAATTCTTGAAGGATGGGAGGCCAATTCATCCAAAATCCTGGATGGCAATCCCTTCCTGAAATGATGGATGAGAGCTCTTTCACCCCAATCCCCGATTCTTGAGACTAAGCTTCTGAAATCAGCAATGTATAAGGATACATGCCCACCTTCTTTCATTCTCAAAGAATCCAACTCAGGTTCTGCTTTTCTGACTTCATTAGGGTCACCAAATAGAGTGAAGAGTTGAGATTCAAATAAAGGCCAAGAATTGAGAAGGTAATTTGAATCTTGATTGGTGAGATTGGAAAGATAAGGCTCAATACATTTTGCAGCCCTGCCAATGAGTAATGAAGTGGCATAAAGGACCTTCTTTCTGTCTTGAGCAAAGTTTGCCGGATCATTATGAAAAATCAATTGAAAAGACTGAATAAAGCTTCTAACTTTGAAGGGCTGAGTCCCATCAAAGCATTCCGGTGCCTTCATAGATGGAGTCTTGAAGGCTGGTGGTCTTGATGCTTGAAGATTGGCCATAATCTGAGTCATTTGCTGCATGATGGCCAATAAAGATGGTTCAGACTGATGAGAGACAGGCTGATTAGACTGGGCTAGAGTTGGCCCTCCAGTACCTTGGGATGCCTCCACCGGAGCAGGGACACCTTCAGTACCATCAGACTCTTCCTCTTCCACAGAATTCTCCTCCTCCTCTTCACCATCTTCACCTGGACCTTTGAAAATAGTCCTTGAAGTTCCTGGAAATCCGCCAACTACAACTGAAAATGAACTTGATCTTCTGGGCCCTCTTCCTTCCTTCCTGGATGGTGCTGCTCCTTCCATGCGGGGTCCTCTATCTAATTGGGCCCTCAGTTGAGGAACTGCTGGGGTGCCATCTAGAGGAGCTCTTGGAGTTGGAGTGAGAACAGCTTGAGCTCTGGCCTGAGATCTTGTCTGTCTTGCCGGAGGTGAATGTTGAACAGGCATGATTTCAGGAATAAAAATGAAATAAATGAATTAAAAACAAAATTTGCTTGAAGTGAAAAGAGTCAACAATCAAATCTTGAGGAAAATCAATGAATCAAAATGAAAATCTTCAAGTACGTCAATAAATCAAAATCAAATGAAGTCTTGAAGTCAAATCAAATCAATGTCTTGAAGTAAATCAATGAATCAAAGCCAAATGAGATCTTCAAGTAAATAAATCAATCAATCAAATCAATCAAAATCAAAATCTTGCAAAAATCAATCAATCAAATGAAATCTTGAAGAAAAATCAATTTATGTCAAATGTCTTGATGTGAAAAATTCAGCAAAATCAATGAAATCTTCAGGTCAATCAATTTTCTTGAGGTCAATATCAAATATGTCAAATCAATAAATCAATCAAAATCAAGTGAATTACTCTTTAAAAACCAAAATTCTTGAAGAATGAATCAATTATGAATCTTGATGTGAATAACGTGTCTGAATATCTTGATGAAAAATTTGAGAATCAAAGAAAATCAAGATGAAGCCTGAATTATGAATGAAAATGAAAATTTGATGATTTGAAAAAGATTTTAAAAAAATAACAAAAATAAAAAATGGGTCAGCTTTCAATTTTCAAAATGAAGAATGAATGAAAGAAAATTGAGAGGTGACGATGAATCATTAAGTTCATAAGCGTAAAAGAATCATAATTTCGATGAAATGAGTGAATGAAATTATAAAGAAAGAATGAACAGAATGAAAAAGAAATTATGAGTTAATTAATATAATGTCACAGGGGCTCTTGGACAGAAATACAAGAGTGGCCTGGCACTCAGCAATCAGGGAACTCACTTGGAAGACTCCAAAAGAATAAAGAATAAAAGTAATAAGAATGAATTCCTCTAAAAGATATGCAGGTACAAGATGAGATGCAAAAGAGGAAAGGGAAGCCAAATGGCCAAAGAGCCAACCAAGTAAGTCCTTAATCACTGTTTCAACCTGCCAAAAATGAATAATGGAATTAGTAAGGATATGACCACCAAATATCCATTGACAGGCGAAGAAAGAGAAAGAGAAAAGTGCTAAATGACTGACTTAATAATATCAGTATTTGCTTAACTAAAATGAAAAGAAAATATAGATAAAAATAAATCAAAGTATATTAATTAACTGGGGAAAAACCCCCCAGGGTGGAAAGGGTAGCCGGTATATGTGAAAAGCTGAGAGCTTGAGTTCTTCAGGCTGAAAAATGATCTGTATTGATCCTTGAGGCTGTATTGATTGTTTTGGGAATTGATACAGCTGGCTAATATTGAAATTGAATTGGGTTGAATGAACTTCCCATGCTTTAAAGTGAAATACAGCTCTTGATGGATCCAGACTGTATTGAAATGAATGTGGTTGCCAAGGTGGATTGAGTGGAGCTTTGACACTTGAAAACTTATTTTGGCACTGCCTCTTGAATACACTTGAGAATGAATTGACAGTATTCCCTTGGAAGGAATACTTGGAGTGAGAATAACCAATGACTGCTTGATGGCGTCATTGGTCTTTGACGCTGAAACACTTGCTCTTGAGCCTTGATGACCTGATGAGATGTTGGAATGTTGAAAAGACCATTTGATATTTCCACCATTGAATTGCTGTTGAAAAATGATGCACAATGATATATAACATCATTTATGGCATATTGATTGATTGGCAAGAAGATTACGTCCAAAGGTCTTGAGGTGGAAAGGCAGAGGGGAAAAGGATGGATGTGATGGCTTCAGAGCTTGGAAAGGTGTTTCTGGGCCTTTTGGGGTTTTTGGCCACTTTTGGGTTCTGAGCCAAAAACTGGCCCAAAAGGCGGGAAAGTGTCTTTTGGACACTTTGCGTCAAAGTGCGCAAATGCGCATTATGAGCCCAAATGGCCAAAAACAGCCATTTGGGCCATTTCCCCTGGTTTTGAGGGAAATGACCAGCAATACCCATTTAGGCATAAATTGCCACTATGGGTGCTGGATTGAGGTGAAGGGCCATGAAGGCCCCAAAACACAAATGGCCATAAATGGTCCATAAGATGATGACGTTGCCATATTGGCCACTGGTGATGGATATGGCCAATTGGCCATAAAAGAACTGTGGCTTGATATGCCATATGGGGATCCAAGGAAGTGAATTGCCATGGTTGTGACACTTTTTCATGTTGAAATTGCTGCTTCTGGCCACTGGGGCTGTTTTTGGAACTGGTTTGGGTGGTTGAGGGTTGTTTTTCCTCAATTCTAGTGTCAAAAGAATCATGTTTTTCTTCTCCATCAATGGATGCCATCCATTGAGCAATTTGCAAGTATTGGGATGGCCCAGGAATTTTCTCACAGTCAGGTAAGAATTCATGTAATTCTTCCACAGGTCTGCAAGGATCTGGTACTCCTTGAACTGAAGTGCATTCTTGCATGCACTGTGGCTGGCTTTGTATATGTCCACTGAGGCTTGTTGTGGCGGTGTCAGCTCTTTTTGAATGTAAAATGGTATTATCAGCTTCAGAATGACCCATTTTAGTTGTTTGGAAGTCATCAACTGACCCTTTTCCTTCTGTACCTGATTGGCCTCTGCCATAATCACGTCTATTACCTTTCTGGGAGCCGCTTGAGGGGTTATACCTGGCTCATGATCTGGTTGAAGGCATAATTATGGTTAAAAAGGCTTAAAATAGTAATTTTACGTCAAAAAACTTACTATTGGCCAAATCTTTGGCTTTCTGAAGAGTATTACTAATTTCCAAGTTGACTAATTCAGAAGAAATTGGCTCTGGTTGAATGTTCTGAGTCACAATAATAGTACTATTATGATCAGAATTAACAGTACTGGCAGGAATAATGCTGGTTACTGTTGAGGCTGTTTCAATGTTTTCTTGTCTTACCACGTTTTTAGAAACTAAAATCAATGAAAAAACCAATTAATTCAGTAAAAAAAGGATATTTCAAAAAAGAAATTAAAATATAAGCCTCACTTATAATATTAAAAAAAATTATTTTTTTATTGATTTTTTGAACTATAAGTATTTTTTATATGTTTTTAAATTTTTCAATATAAGAAAAAGGATTTAAAAAGAGTAAAAAGAATATGTCACAGGTAAAATATCACGGCTGGGCCCCCAAATGTAAGGTGTGGATATGAAACTTTTATTAAAAATCAAGTACTTTTCCTGTCCTCAAAATTTGTATAAGGTAAAAATCAATTAAAAATAGTAAGAAATATTATTTTTAAGAGAAAATACGCCAATTTCATTGTTTATAGCTTTATTAGTATAAAAAAAATATTATAAAGATTTATTGTTTTACCAACAATAAATATTTATCCAAAAAATACTCTACAAGAGCTATTTTAAGGCTACAAAAGAAATTTCTTCAAGAGCAATTTCCATTATAATTGATTGAGCAATGAACTGCAAGCAATTAATTAAAGAACAGAGTATTTAAAAAGAATATTAAAGAGAAAAAATGCCCAAAAGTGACCAGAGTGAATTTGGAAACAAAGTGACAAAGTTTATAGTGATGAAAGATGCTTTAATTCACTTTTGGGGTGGTTCAGGGGTAAAAAGGATTATAAAAGTTACAAAAAATGATTATAATGATTTTTTCACGTGTTTAAAAGGTTTAAAATGATTTAAGAAAGGTGGTTGGAATCTTTTTTTGATTGGTTTAACAATGTTTAAACTAATTATAAAAGGAAAAGATTCTCACATGAAGAGAAAAGTGGGGCAAAGAAGACATTCTTTTATAGCCATCAATTTTCTTACTCCAAAAGTAAAATTTACTCTTTTCAGTCGTGAAAAAAAGGCTGACAACAGAAAAGCCAATTATGGCATCATTGCACCCTGGTTTAATCCATTTTTAGCTATTTTAGACCCTTAAATCAGACATTACTATAGCAATACCTGGTCTAGAGCCTTCAAAACACTTCAGAATGTGTGTAAGAGACGTAGAAACCAGTTAAAACTGTTTTTACTATGATTGTTTTATCTTAAGGGTAGTTTTACCCTCTTGGCAACAGCTAAAACTACCCCAGTTGGTATCAAAACCTCCTCATCAATTGAGTCCACAGACCCTGTAACTCAATTCCAGGCCAAAAGTGATGAACTTTTGCGTGAATTTTGACACCACACGCCTGTCAGAAAGGATTTTGGGGGTCTAGCTCCCCCTTAGAGCTGGAGTTCCTTTCCCCCCCAAATTTAATCTTTCCAGTTTATTTTTCCTTTAATTCCTCATCATGTATTATACTTATAATTTACATATGTAATTCAATTGAGTTGTACAGTTCAATACAGTAATAATTGATACCTCATATGTAAATCAAAGTTCACTTATGTAATACACGCGCACATTTTGACATTTCAATTGAATTCAATTGAAAATACTTTAATTCCTCATAACTTCTAAAATATGAACCACACCTCAATTTTGACACAAATTTTGGTGATTAACACTACATGTGATGTGAATTAATTTAAAGTTTTGAGGAATTTCAATTTTCATACAGAAAATACTAAAAACTTAATTTAAGCTTATTTAGAGTTGAGTTACAAAACTTTCACTCAGAGGTGACCCCAGCTAATTTTTTATGAGGAATCCAATGGTGAAATAATTTTTATATGTTTATTTATTAGATAAAAAGCTATAATAATTTCTATCTAACTTTTTTCCAAATTTATTTATTTTTTTACAATTTTGTTAAAAATACATTTTTACTTAATTTTTTCAAGTATAAATGTAATTTTACAATTTCAAAATTTAATGTAATTTTAATTTTAAATTGAAATTAAATTTTTGATTTTGAATATAATTTTATATTTATATTTTAATTTCAATTTTAATTTTAATAATATAAATAAATTTATTTTATTTATATTTATATGTTAATTTTGTATTTGTGGTCTTTTGGGTATATGAAATTACCTCTAAGGCTCACACAAACATACCAAAATTTTAGTTGAAATTAAGGTGCTGTGTATATCTACTGAATTGACTAAGGATTTGCCATAAAGAATGTAAGTCCTGCGTGAGCTCGATTTGAAGGTGTTTAAGGCCATAGTATGGCTTTAAATATATAAAAGGGAAAAATTGATGCAAAAAGGCCAAACAGAGCTGGGGTACCCAGCTTTTGGGATCTTCAAGGATTCAATTAAGGATGTACACCTGTATTGGAGAATTTTTAACCTTCTTCAGAATTTAATATTAGACTTTGATTGAAAATTAAAGTTTAAACTGGTTTTATCCCTATTTGGACAGGAATTTCAAGTTGCCAAAGGGTAAATCCCAATATGAAAGCTTGAAATCAAGGTTTCGAGAGCTTTCAAAGCTTGAATAAGCTTAAAATATTAAAGTTACAAGCATTAAAACCTTATTAAAAGTTAGGGTTTTGTATGTATTGGTATTTTACATGGAAAAATAGCAATAACTTCATAAATTCATTATAAATCCAATTCTTGATGGATTTGCTTGGAATTCACACACAGCTTACAAATGAATATTATTTGTGTATAAATTAAATTTTAAGTATCTTTCACAAAAAGGTTCTATTGTGAATTAGTCTGGAAATCCACTCTTTTAATAATACTTAAAGAAAATCAAGATCTCTTTCAAAATTAATTAAAAGTTGACTTTAAGAAATTTTTGCTTAAAACTCTATTTTTAAGTTTTTCATGTGATTAACTTTAAAATAAATAAACTCAATTTATATTAAAACTCAAAATAATTAATTGAAAAGAGGATTAAAGTTACTTGGAGTTAAGAATAACACTGGTAACGTTAAATTGGAATTGAAAATAAGTTACCTTAAGTTGAAAACCTTCTTTCTATGTATGGTTTTGCAGTTTTGACCTGAACATTCCCTCTATATCCATTATGAATCATGAGAGGTGCTCTGTAGTCATAAAAAGAGCCTATTTATCACTTCTCATCATTCCAATCATATTAGACATTTAAACAGGTAAAGTTTTATTAGATATTAAATCTTATTATCAAAGTAATTCTCACAATAGTTTATTCTTTATTCAATTTTAAACTGAAAGAATTGATATCATAGGATTCAGATTATGGCTGTAAACATCTATAATATATTTTATTGTATAAAATTATCCTCTTAAATATCTTTTAAGGTCTACAAATTCCTCTTAAAAACTCTTTAATCAGATTAGTTTTCATAAAAAGTTGTTTTATCTTTTCCAATATTGATTTTTGGTGTGTTTTTAAATTATAATCATTACTTAATATAATAACTGTTTCTGTTTGACTTGTTGTATTAAATAAATGTTATAAGTAAGTTTCTCTTTAAAGTTCTATACTTTTTTATCCAGTATTAGTTTTTTTATAGAATTTTTCTATAAGAATTATCTCTACACAGTGTGCATAATAATTTCTTTTATAATTAATATTCTAATATTATTTATAAGTGGATAAATATTAGTATTTTCCACAAGTAGTTGTCTCATTAAGAGCTTTACACCTCTTATTGTTATAACTGTCAGTGACTATAACTATAATAGAATAACTCTAACTTATTATAATTATTAATATTTTTATAATTATTAACGTATTTAATAATAATTAAATTTATTTTTTTCTTATATAAAATTATTTTAATAATTATATAAATTTGTGGTTATAATATTTAATTATATTATATTTTCTACTGAGGACAGTCACAGTACTCTTGATATTTGTTACCATTATCAAGAGCTTTATAGACAAGCCTTACACTTTAAAAAGACTTGAAAATCTTCAATGGGTCATTAATATATGATTTCAAATATATTAATAGCAGTAAGATCAGGTAATTAAAGGACAGTTCTAGGAATTTTCAGGATTGTGACATTGTTTCATTTCTAAATCTTCTAAAATGTTCATTTGAGACATTTCTGTCTGATTTTTCCAGTCACTCAACTTTTTGTACTGGGTTCCTATATGTGAATGGATATTCCCTGTTACGTTTACCCCGAATTCCCCTTTCTTCTATTTATTTCTTTCTCTTCCTTTATTCACCCTGTTTCACTGGTGTTACAGTAAAAGGAGTGTAGTTAATTAAAGGAAACAATTATTTATCAAATGGTTGAGAGGGTTTAATCAAGCTGACTCGGAAATTGGGGTGTTTTTTTACAATTCACCACTCAATTTCACCTGAGCTTTATTGGTTTGTTGTAAGGAAACAATAATCAAAGGTCCTACATAAGAATATTTGAGTTTATTTGGGACTTTAATTCAATTAAAATTGAAGGTCAAATCTAGAATTAAGTCTCCTACTTTGAAGTCTGGTAATTTGTGAATCTTGTCCCATTTCTGTTTTGCATATCCAAAAGCTTTAACCATACTTGCTTTGCATGGTGTTTCACCTTATAAAAAATAAGATTGAATCAAAAAGCTATAGAATTAATTTTAATTGAGTCTTGCCTCAGTGTGTCTTCTGAGAGTCTCGGATTCCCTCATTTTTCTAAAATATCAGGAGTTTTACCTGTGGAAGAATGAAAATATGTCTTGTATTCAAATTCTGGTGCAGGCTTTAAAGTGAAATAATGATGGGGAAAGCCATCTGAGTCTTTGAATTGCAAACCATAGGAACAGAATTCCCTTAGAATGTCTTCTAATGTTTAAATCATTCTCTCTGCTAGTCCATCATTCTGAGGGTGGTATGCTATAGACAATAATAACTTGGTTCTAAAGAATCTGTGAATATTGGTCAAAAGTGAATATGTGAACTTGGGGTCTCTGTCACTTCGGATATTCTTTGATAACCCTTTATCAGAGATAACTCTATTCAAAATGAGGAGATCTGTATCCATTTCAGGGTCATCTTTATGAGATGGAAAGAATATGAGATTTTTTCTATATCTGTCTACTATGACTAAACAAGACTTATAAATATTGTTACCACTTGGAGGTAGTTCTGTGCCCAAATGCATGCAAGCTAATTACCAAGGGTATTTTGGTTCTTGCATATGAATCATAAGTCGAAATGTCTTGCTTGTGATTCTGTTTACTATCTGGAATCTTCCACAATTATGAAGATATTTAATGATATCTTTTCTCTAAGATGGAAACTATGCACATGTCTTTCCTCTTACAATTTTCCAATTGTCTTAAAGGTTTCCAGAATAAATTCTATCATGAAATTTATGGAGAATGGTATTGATTAGAAATATACTGCATAATGTCATCCCACAGTAATTATGAGCTCTGTGATATATTATACAAGAAAACAAGTGAAATATTCAGTAAGAATAGGAAGGTTTCCATAAAACATCCAATTAATTAACTAAATCTGTGTTGTTGAAGGCCTTGTATAACATGGATATTAAGATATGGCAATTAATTTCCTGTTGGTATGACTCTCTGACTTATTCAACGAATTCAGTTCCAATGTCAGTTATACTGATTCCTTCAATTGGGATTTGTGGTTCCTCTTCTACAGGTACATAAGTGGTCTTATCAGGTGTATTTTCCAATCCCCAACTGCTAAGTCCATTAAAATTCTTATGTATATTTCCTTTATCTCCTTGAATTGATACTTGCCATCTAAACATATGCTTGTTGGGTGTTTTAATGTTTAACAGTTATTTGACTGCATTACAGTCATTTATAACTTCAAAAACACTTCTAACAGGATAATAGTGTGATTTCTCAAGTGCAAATAAAAAATATGAGTATTAAATCTGGCTTGTGCCATATCTGGCCTCTTTGGATTTGATTTTTATTGAGATAAAGCAAATCGGTCGTTCTATTGGTTTGACATAAATAATCTGGACTTGGTGAAGGGTTGCCCATGATCCATTTTCACTTGCATCAATTTACAACTTGGAGGATAGATTCCAGTCAGGAATAGAAAGTAAAGGTAAGTTTGTAAGAGCTTTTTTTACTCTCTAATGTCATTCATTCATCTCCTGAGTCATCTCAAATAATTTTTGTTAATCACATATTCTATATATTGACTCAGATAGAATTGGAAAACATTTTAGGTGTTGCCTACAATAGCTGAAAAATTCAAGACAAGAAATAATTTCCTTCTTGTCCTGGGGTATAGGCTTAACTACAACTTATGCTACTTTGTTCTTGTCAATAACCAAGATTAAGATGGAAGCAATATGTCCAAGTACTTTCAGTTCTTCAAAGCCAAAGTTACATTTCTTCAGTGAAATTTTCATATTCACTTCTGAAACTTTTTGTAATCATCTTGATAGTCTTTTGAGGTGCAAATAACACAAATCTGCACACATAATTATATAATTAATACAGATAATGAGGAAGCCTTCAGAAATTTATGTGTTAAAGATAGTATCAATCATTCTTTTATAATGAGATTGAGAATTTTCAATCACAAAGGGCATTCTCAGATACTAATAAATACAATAGTAAGTGATAATTATGGGTAATCTCTTGCCTTTTAGGGTCAAGAAACTATAATGATGAACTTTTAATGAATCCATTGAGGTTATATACATGGCTTTGGAAGGTTTGGTGAGGGTTTCTTGAATTCTGGGAATTGGGTACCTATATGGAGCTGTGCAGGTATTCAATGCTCTCAAATTTCCACCCATCCTTGATTATTCATTATTTCAAGAAATAATGACTGGAGTTGTAACTTAAGCTTCTTCATGATGGCATACTTTCCTCAATACACCAAGTTGAGTAAAATCTTTTGTATGTTTCTCCAAAGCTTTGATGGCTCTTGGGCTTTCTGGGTAAGCTGGGTCTCTTAGCAGTGGAGGGTATGTTCTGTCAATATTAAGTTTAATATATAATGCTTCATTATCTGAAGCAAAGGCATTATTATATGAGTACAAAAAATTAATAAGCTCTTGCTTCATTTTTGGTGATAAGTCTAGATCAATTTGTGCTTCACTAAGTTGATTTTACACAAATTCTTCCTTTCTCTTATATTTGACTGAGGATATCACTAATGTGTCTTTGGAAATATTGGAACAGGAAACCTTATGTCTCTTTTTATCTCTAATTGAAAAATATTTATGTTTATGGCTACTGATGTCAATAACATAAATGATAAAGTATTCATTACTAAGGATGATGTGTTGACAAGTGTAATTATTCATTACTTATCCAAGAATCAAAACTCAGGGTTTAATCTGATATTGCATTTTTTTAAGGGAGACTTATCTCTTTGATAATTTTCCCAAGTGAATTAATCCTTCCTGATGCACTCTTGAAGTTCCTTGCTTTTGTAGGGATTAACTCTTCCTCTAATTTGGGGAAGTGATTTTTCAGGTATTATTTTTCCACTATGGACCAACTAGTTTATGTTTCAGTTATCATTGGGTGTTTGGGTTTTTCAATGTACACTGAAAAATTTGTAGGTGTACCATGGATGAACCCCATAAGCTTGTTTAGTTTTACCAAAAATGTTTGTGAATCCTGTGTGTTTTTGAAGAGATCTTTGTCTGTGGTTACTTGTGGTATTACAGAGTCCAACTTTATGTCTTGTATATCCAGTAAATTTTTTTTGATTTAATTCCACTATGTATTCCTCCCTGTGATCTGAGGCTATTTCCCATTCTTTCAGAATCCAATTTGTCACCTGTTGGTTTTTCCTTTGATTCCTCATCAATTGCATATACTTTATGTTTTGGTCTTGTTCAAATATTTGAATAATTTTCTGGTGACCCACAGTTCTGGAAATCATTTTTCTTTTTGGGAGTTTCTTTTCCCTTATCTTTATGCGTTTATTTCACTTGAGCCTTATTTTTGTCTTTGAACTTGGTTTTCTATGAGGTGTGCCTCCCAATTTCTTTCTTTTTTCTTAAATATTGTATGAAATTTGAAATGTAATAAGTACTTCTGGTGTTTCAGAATCTGAATTTCAATTAATGTTCTAATTCTCCTGGAAATTCTTTCAGAAGCTTATGATTCCTCATTTCTGTTGTCATGTGAGAATAAATAGATTTGAGTCTTTTTATTTGTTTAAGACACCATTAAGAGGGGTATTTCTCTGTAAAGTAACTGTCACTCTGAAAAGAAATGGTCTTCTCCCAAATACAAGTGCTATTACTGTAGCTTTTTGTAAGGTTTGACTATGAAACAATAAGTAAAAATTACTAATTTATTACTTATTGTACTCTGAATGTCCTTATAATTGAAATAAATAAGATTAAAATAATAATAATAATAAGGAAATATTATTATTATGGCGTAAAAATATTATATTATTAAATAAATATAATAATATAATTAATATTATATGAAATTATAATATTATAAATAATATATTAATATAAAATAATTAATATATTATAAAGCTCTTTATTATTGTTACTAACAAGTAATAAAGGCGTAAAAAACTGTTTTTTATAAATAAAAAACAATTAATAACAATAATATTACCAATATTAAAGTTATATATTAATATAAATACTATTTATATTAATTAAGAATTATTAAGAGTAATAATAAGAGAGAAATTATTATAATAAGATGGGATAACCTACTTTTAACACTTAGAATAATAATTTTGAGATATTTTACGCCAAAAGAATAAAATACAACTTTTCCAAATTGTATTTACAATAAAGAATAAAGAAAATTACTAAATTTCTTGATTTTACGTGGAAATGAGTTTATAGAGAGACTTATGACAAAAACAATTAAAGAATTGATTTAATCACGTAAAAATAGTGATTAATATTAAGATGGTCTTTGGTCTTTAATAATATAAAAGTTTTATATATAAAGAATAAAGAAATTACCTTTTATTTAATTGATTTAATGTTTTTGATGCGTCTGAGGGGAAAATAGAGTAAAAAGAGCTCTATTTATAGTAAATACCTCCCTCCTAGAGTCCAACAGGCTTCTAGTAGACGTTTACTGATCATATCCACTGGAATTTATCAATATTTTAAGGTTTGGAGATGATTACATCATTATCAAACCATATTACATCATTATTACACCATTATTTAGAGTTATCACTATAACTCTAAAGTTGATGACATCAGAGGCTTGGCAGAACCCCAAATTTCGTGGATTTTATTAGTTTTAATCATAAACTAATAGTATTCACCAATTTTATCACTCTTAAGACTGTTAAACTTAAATTAAGGTTACAGTGTGTGATCATAACTGCTCAAATTAAGCTCAAACTTTGATCCTCAATAACTTTTAAAATTTACACGCTACAGCAATTCAGAGAGTGAATTCTGACAGCCTGGCATAACCTCATTATGCTGCCAAGAGATTTTCATTACATCATCAAAACTCTAATTTTGATGATTTTTCTTGTAACTCATCTTTTCTGTCGAAATTCAATATTTTAAACTTCAAACCTTGATTTCAGGGGGTTATACCCTGAACTTAATAATGAAAATTACATCATTCCTCACGAATGAACTAGTAGAATCCAACTGTATAATTTGATTTAAGTTTGGAGCACTTTCACAACAAAGTGGTCAACAGCTCAGTTGATTTTTATCAATATTTCATCATAGGTTTTAACCTTGTTTATAATTTGTAAAATAAAGTTCATATCTGTGTTCTCACAGTAATTACGTGGTAACTTTATTTTTGGTTCATCATTCTATCATGTATAGTTTAGAAGATATTAGCTATGATCCTTGAATATATGCGTTGACCAAAAAAGTGCATATATTCAGGTTAATTCCTTAAGTATTAACATTGGAATTTAGCTTATTAATTGTTTTATGTGTGGAATTTCATGGGGAATCCACTGGTACAATTTAGTTTACATGTTGTTTCATTATTTCTTGAGATAAATAGGGTTTTATGGTTTCTATAAGGTATCATACCTTATGATTCCTTAAATATTGACTTTACAGATATGCCATAAAAATGGTATATGTGTATTTTTCCATGGGGAATCCAATGGTATAATTTATTTTACATGTTGATTCATTGGTTTTTAAGTTAAACCAATTTTTGTACCAATTTATGGTATTTTTTGTATGTTTAAGTAATTATTCTTAATGTATAATTATTCTAAGTAATTTTAATATAATTATATTAAAGGTATAATTATTCTGAGTCTTTTTTGTGACCTTATTGGGTATGTGGTCATATCTCAAAGGCTCACACTTTTAATCATTTGGTTTCTCCACCATGGCCTACTTTTCCTGCCATGTATCTCCTTAATTTCAGTGTACCATATTTCTTAATGGCCTCTGAATGAAGTGTTGAGTCTTTTTGTGATCCAGTAGTCTGGTATCTTTGAAAAATAAACAAATTTGCCATCAATATGATTCATGACTTCTTCATGATCATATTCCTCAACCCCTGAAAAGTTTGGCCAAATTAACACTTCTGGTAATTTTTTGAGCTCTTGTTTCTACAAATAACTAAGGTTTTTTCCATCTTGGTAAATTGATTCAGATATTAAACTTAGATCCTGGTCCCCAGGCTCTTGTGTATCTTCTTTATTGTCTTATTTCACTTGTTGAGAGTTGTTGATGATGGGTTCATTAACTTGGTTTTTTTGAGGAAAGAGATTTTCTTCTTGTTCTGCTTTATAATAGACATAATCAATATATTTCCCAAGATTTTCCTGTTCCTGCTACAAATTTATCAGGTACCTCCACATATTCTGTTGTCCCTCTATCATTGAGTTCAACCCCCTGTTTGTTGTATCAAATTTTTCCCTGATTTTGGTTAAAGTTGAGTTGATGTTTTTAATGAATGTTGCTTTTAAATAATTATCTTATTTCAATTTTTGTTATTTCTGTCCTCAAAGATTGTGAGTTTTCATGTGCCCACTGAATCAATTGCTCTAATTTGGCTTAGGTGAATTTGTTCTTCACAGGTTCATTGTTTTCAAACTTATGAGTGGGGATTGTATTTCCAGTCATAAGCTCTTTATCAATTGATTCTGGGCCAGTAAGACTATTCTTAGGTGCAACTATCTTTTTCTTTTGTGAACCTCTTGTACCAAGTCCATGAGTTTCTTAATCAAGGGGTCTGCTTCTTTCTTCCTCTAGTTGAAAGAGGTCTTGTTTGTCTCTTGGGCTCTTTTTCTTCTGGTAGCTACCAGGAATGATTTTAGAGTACTGGATGAACTGGCCTTTGGTTTGTAAGGCCTGTAACTGCTGGGCCGTTTTGGGGAAGATGTAATTTCCTCCTCCATTCCTTGGGGCTCCTGAATATAACTGGGCTCTTTCATATTCCAAGAATTTTCCTTGGCTTATATGGCTTCCTGGTTCTTTCTGATTCTGGTTTCTCTTTCTTCTAAGAGCCTGAAATTAGTTTTGGGATTCCAACCTTTCATTTCTCCCATAAACTCCAGCCAAGCAATTTGCGTGAGGTAGATCTTCTGGGTTATTATTCTTATTTCTGCCCATGATGCAGCCATTATGAAAGTCCTTTTGTACATACTATATGAAAAAGGTCTTTCAAATTTTTGTAGATTTTATTGACTTTTCTGAATTTGTCCAATCCCTGGTTGGACTTTTGGGTTGTGTTTGATCCAGAATGAGACTTTGGGCAGGAGTTCTGTGATTGTAAGTCCTTTTCTGACCATTTAAAAAAATAAATTAATTGGATGTCTTCTTCCTCCTCTGTTTCTTCCTGGGAATCAAAATCTCTAAGAAATGGAGGTGTCATTTTGACAATTTGAAAGGTTTCAGAAAATAACAAATTATATATGTTTTGAGTTTTATTTACCTTTGGCAGACCCTTGTACAAATATATGTTCTACACTCTTTGGGAATTCACCTTTAGAGCTTAAAGTTGGCTTTATTACAGTTTTTTTCTGTTTTTGAACTGGCTTTGGTGATCTAACCTTGCTGGTTGGTGCTTTTCTGGGTTTCTTTTTCCTCGGTACAGCCATGGGTCTCCACTATTTTGAGTTTATGGCCACCTCACTGTGCCTTTGGGTTTTGGCAGCACCTCTCTTTCTGATGAGGCTGTCACAGAGGGATTTCTGTGTGACTGGGTTTCCAGTGGAATGTAGTCTTTTTCCACTTTCAGAAGAAAGAAAAAGATTTTTGTATGTTAGTTTGTGATAAAACAAAAGGTTTTAACTCAATTCTACTGTTATTTTTCGTATTCTTGAGGGTTTTTCAAGTGTCTTATGTGTATTTTATGTGGGGTTTTGAGAAATAACAGTTTTTGGGCTTTTTCACTAAGAATTTATAGTTAAGAATATCAATATCAAAGTGGCCGGTGAATGATTCACTTTGATATTGTAATTTTTTTATCATTAATTAGAAAAGCACATCAGAAATATTATTTTTCTAATTTGGATACTATAAATATTATATTGATAATAGCTATTTACTTTGATAATTGATTATTTATCAGTATACCAATTTATTACAAGTTTTCACATCAATTTGAGTGAATAACATTTTGAAAGTGATATTTCTATTAAGATATTTCCTTTTAAATAATAAAAACTCCTTTATTATTCATATTTATTAGATTTAATGCACTTTGGTCAAAAATAATAGTTTTTCTCATAAAATGTACTATTTTCATATTAAAATATGTAAAAAGAACTGAATGATACTACTTCATTATTATCAATTTTGGTGGAAATAGGAACATTATAGAAATGAATGAGTATATATACTCAATAATAAACAAAACATCCTTTAATATATATTTCCAAGTAAAAGAATTTATCTAATATGATGATATATATTATACTTTATAGTAGAAATTATAGAGAAAAAAATAATAAAATTTGAAAGTTACTCACTTTTATAGTGAAATACCTTGGAAATGGTGTGAATACACCAGGATCACTCCAAGTTATGTCCAATAAGGCTATAAGCCAAGAACAGGCCCCCAAAGTGTCAGGATGATTCTATATAGTAGCTATAAGTTTGTAAATACAAGCTATCATTATGACTGTGAAATGGTGAAATTGATTAATTAAAGATAGAAAGTCCCTACTGTTCAATGGTAAAAGTGGTGATGAGTCTACTGAGGACCTTGGTTCAACTCAGATAATATCTTGGACTTTGAAGATGAGTAAGAGAATTAGTATTTGATTATATTTTTTCTACTATAAGGGCACTACTGATGGTTGACAGTTTTTCTATGTAAGGAAATTAATAATAAGATGATGAAGGTATTTTCCACTGAGGAAAGACATGATTTTTTCTCTTCTGGGGACTTTGAAGGGATTGTAAGCTCTTCAAACATCTTTAGATTGAATTTTTCACTATGGAGGCTCAATTGTGGGTTTACACCATCAATTCTGATATCAGTACACTCAGAATTGTGGTTTTGTAAGGTGTGGATATGAAACTTTAATTAAAAATCAAGTATTTTTCCTGTCCTCAAAATCTGTATGGGGTAAGATATGATTAAAAATGTTAAGATTTAAGATTTTTAAGAGAAAAAATTCTGAATTTATTGTTTTTAACTTTATAAGTATAAAAAAAATAATAATATCAAAATTCATTGTTTTACCAACAATAAAAAGTTATTCAAAAATACTCTGAAAGAGATATTGAAGCCTACAAAAGAAATTTCTTCAAGAGAAATTTCACTTGGAATTAATTGAGAAAAAAACTTCTGGAAATTAATATGAGGATAAAGTGTTTAAAAAGAATATTCAAGAGAAAACACACCCAAAAGTGACCAGATGGAACTTGGAAACAAAGTGACAAAGTTAACAGTGATGCAAGATGCTTTGATTCACTTATGGGGTGGTTCATGGGCAAAATTGATTATAAAAGTTAAAAAAGCTGATTATAATATTTTTTTCACGTGTGTAAAAGGTTTAAAATTATTTAAAACGGGTGGCCAGAATCTTTTATTCATTGGTTTAACAGTGTTTAAGCTAATTATAAAAGGAAAAGATTGTAACATAAAGAGAAAAGTGGGGAAAAGAAGTTATTCTTTTATATCCACCAGTTTTCTTACTCCGAACGTGAAATTTACTCCTGTCAGTCGTGGAAAAACACTTTGAAAACAGAAAAGTCAATTATGGAATTATTGAACCCTAGTTTAGACAAAAAAGGGCTGGCTTTAGCCATTTTATGCTGTTTTTAACCATTTTAGACTGTAAGGTTTGTCTATGAAAATCTTGATAATAGTAACAAATATCAACAGTACTGTGACTGTCCTCAGTAGAGAATATAATATAATTGAATATTATAACAAAAAATTTAAATAATTATTAAATAATTATATATAACAACATAAATTTAATTATTATTAAATAATTTAATAATAATAAAGATATCAGTAATTATAACAAATTATAATTATTCTATTATTGTTATAGTCACTGACAGTTATAACAATAAGAAGTGTAAAGCTCTTAATGAGACAATTACACATGGAGAATAGTAATATTTATCCACTTATAAATAATATAAGAATATTATTTATAAAAGAAACTATTACACACAATGTGTAGAGATAATTCTTATAGAAAATTCCAAAAAAAACTAATACTAGATAAAAAAATATATAACTTTGAATAAAAACTTACTTATAATATTTATTCAATAAAACCAGTCTAAAAACAACAGTTATTATGTTAAATAATGATTATAAGCTAAAAACATGCCAAAAAGCAATATTTTAAAAGATAAAACAACTTTTTATGAAAAAATATTATTAAAGAGTTTTTAAGAGGAATTTGTGGATTTTAAAAGATATTCAAGAGAATCATTTTATATAAGAAAATATATTATAGATGACTACAACAATAATCTGAATTCTATGATTTCAATTCTTTAAAATTAAAAATTTAATAAATAATGAAATAACTTAAGAATTACTTCAACAATAAGATTTTATATTGAATAAAGCTTGACCTTTTTAAATGTCTAATATGATTGAAATGATGATGAGTGATGGACAAAACAGTGATGAATAGACTATTTTTATGTCTACAGAGCAGCTCTCATGATTCATAATGGATATAGAGGGCGTTCTCGGGTCAAAGATGCAAAATCATACTAAAAATAAGGTTCTTAACTTAAGGTGACTTATTTTTAACTCCAATTTAAAGTTACCAGTGTTATTCTTAACTACAAGTAACTTTAATCCTCTTGTGGATTAATTATTTCAAGTTTTAATAGAAATTAGGCTTATTTATATTAAAGTTCATCAAATTAAAAACTCAAAAAAAGAGTTTTAAGCAAAAATCTCTCAAGCTCAATTTCCAATCAATTTTTAAAGAAATCTTAATTTTCTTTAAGTATTATTAAGAGAGTGGATTTCCAGGCTAATTACCAATAAAACCTGCTTCTAGAGGATACTTGAAATCAAATTTGTACACAGATAATATCAAATTGTAAGGTTATTTGAAAATTTAAAGCAAATCCATCAAGAATTGGATTTTTAATGAATTTTTGAAGGTATTGCTATTTTTCCATGTAAAATAGCAATACACACAAAACCTTAACTTTTGATAAGGTTTCAATGCTTGTAACTTTACAATTTGAAGCTTATTTAAGCTTTTTAAGATTAATTAAGCTTTGAGATTTCTTAAAAACTTTATTTCAAGCTTGCATATTAGGATTTACCCTTTGGCAGCTTGAAATTCCTGTCCAAATTGAGATAAAACCAGTTCAAACTTTGATGTGGAATCAAAGTATAATCTTGAAGTTTAAATAAGTTTGAAAATTCTCCAATACAGGTGGAAAAGCTTAATTGAATCCTTGCAGATCCAAAAAGTTGGGTACCCCAGCTCTGTTTGGTCTTTTTGCCTTTGTCCCACCTTTTTGCATGGATTTTGCCCTTTTATTTATTTAAAGCCATAATCTGGACTTAAACACCTTTAAGTTGCGATCACACAGGCTTTACATTCTGTATGGAAAATCCTTGGCCAATTCAGTAAATATACACAAAACCTTGATTACAACTAAAATTTTGGTATGTTTGCATAACCCTATGCAACTTTAAGTTTTAGCTTATTTAAGCTTGAATTTGAATTTTTTGATAAAATGTTTAAAAAATTTGTGATTGTACTGTGAGATTCTTAAATCTTCTAATAAGCTGAGAAATATTCATTTTTGGGTATAACACCCTAAGAGTATACCCTAGGTTATTTTTAGACTAGAATCCAAAAATGACATAATAATTATAACTTTGTTTATCAAAAAGGCTTAAGCTTATATTTTGTTATTATTTATTTTAAATTAAGTTGGTAAATCTGTTTAAGACTAAATGGACTGTGTATAATGTTATTTGTGGCCTTATGGGTATGTCAGACATACCTTACAGGCTCAAATAGACCCTTACATCAGCCATTGCTATAGTAATACCTAGTTTCAAGACTTCAAAAAAAGTCAGAATGTGTGTAAGAGACATCAAAACCAGTTAAAACTGCTTTTACTAAGATTTATTCAACTCAAGGGTCATTTTACCCTCTTGGCAACAGTCAAAGCTTTCCTGGTTGGTCTCAAAACCTCATTGTCAATTGAGTCACAGACCATGTGACTTAATTCCAGGCCAAAAGTGATGCACTTTTTCATGAATTTTTACAACCCACACCTGTCAGCAAGGAATTGGGGGGAGTCTTGCACCCTTTGAGCCAAGATTCCTTTTTCCCCAGAATGAATCTTTCCAATTTTTTTTCATTAATTCCTCATCATGTATTCTACTTGTAAGTTACACATGTAATTAAATTGAGTTTTTACAGCACACAACTGCAATAATTTATACCCCATATGTAAATCAAAGTTCACTTATATAATACACGCACACATCTTGACATTTCAATTGAAAATACTTGAATTCCTCATAACCTCTAAACTACACAACACACCTCAATCTTAACACCAAAATTGATGGTTGACACCACATGTAGTTTGAATTAAATTAAGGCTTTTAGCATCTTCAATTTTTATACAGAAAATACTAAAAACCTAATTTAAGCTTGTTCAGAGTTGAGTTCCAGAAATTTTACTCAGAGGTGACCCCACCTTATCTTTTATGAGGAATCCAATGGTGAAAAAAGTTTCATATGTTTATCTATGGGATAAGAAGTTATGATAATTTTTATTGAACCTTTCCCAAAAATATTTTGATTTTGATATTTTTGTTGAAAATTCATTTTTACTTAATTTTTTCAAGTAAAAAGGTTTTTTCAAAATTTTAAATTCCAAAGAAATTTAATTTTTAAGCTATAGTTAGTATTTCAATTTTATCTTTATATTTCAATTTTTGTTTTTTAGAAATTCACTTTATTTAAAATTATATCATTTTTATTATTTGTGGTCTTTTGGGTATATAAAAATACCTCCAAGGCTCACATTACCTCCCCTAAAGAAGGATATTAATTTGTAATATTGTTATTTCTAGTGTGTCTGAAACTTTTGAGAAGCTTGATAGATTCAGTTATGTATTTTTCTTCCAAAAATTAATATTCAAAAGTTCAGTTATTGAACCTGACAAGGTATTCCCTTACTTTCTTAGTTCTCAACTTTATTTCTGTGAGAACTTTAGCAATTGTCTTTGTACCAGATAACTCAGCAGGAGGTATATTCTGGGGAACTTTATTACACAAGGAGAGTTTTCCAGCATCAGGAGATTTATAAGGATTTATTAAGCTTACTGAAAAAGCATGATGCTTATTACAAAGTTCTTCAGATAATTCCACTTCAACAGAATTTTCTTCATGGAGGGCCCTAATGACAAAAGGTACTTCAAAGGAATCTTTGAGCTTTTTAAATCCTTTAGCTTTATGGAAGTTAGTGTTAAATACAAGTACTAAATCTCCCACTTTGAAGTATGGAGTGGCATCTGATGTGTCCCATTTGTCCCTGGGATATGCAAATGAGTCCTCCATGCACCTTACTGTGTGCTTTCTAGCCTTATCTAGCATTCCTTTGAAGCTAGAAGCTGTGGGAGGTAGCTAAACCAAATACTTTCTCAAGGAGTCTTGGGTTAGTCTGTGATTCCATCCTTTTTCTAGAATAGCAGGAGTTTTATTGGTACCGTCATGAATGGATATTGTATATTCTAACTTCAATGGAGGTAAAAGGGTGTACCAAGAATGGGTGAATCTATCACAATATTTGAATTCAAGGCCATATGCACAAAGTATTCTGACCATGTCTACCAAAGTTTGGATTATTTGTTCAGATAAACCATCAGTTTGTGGGTGGTAGGCTGTAGAGAAGGATAAGTCTGATCCAAATAGTTGGTGAAGGTTTGCCCATAGTGATGAGGTGAATTTGGGATCCCTGTCACTACTAATGTGTGTGAATATGCCAGTCCATGATACTACTCTATTCCATATCATAAGGGATGTATCCATGGCTTTATCATCTTTGTGACATGGAAAAAACATTGGATTCTTTCTGAATCTGTCAAAAATTACTAGGCATGCCTCATAGCATTTGTCACCCCCTGGTGGTAGACCAGTTACCCAATCCATATCAAAGGATTTCCTAGGGTCTGTTGGGTTCTTGGATTTTGATCATATTTCAAAGTCTTTTGCCAGTGGATTTGTTTTCCTTTTGACATCTTTAACAGGGTTTGCAATACTCTGAAACATCCTTTTGCGACATTGGCCACCATATAAAGGTCTTGACCTCCTCCCCTGTTCTGTGCTCAGATAGGTGTCCTGAGAAGGAGCTGTCATGGCATTCTTTCAGTACAAGATTTATTAAGGATCTGTCCACAACTTTCATTACACATGTGTGTGTAGTCCTATGGTAAATTATTCCATCTAGTAATTGTAATCTTCCTTCATTGTATGATTCCTTCCATGTTTAATCTAAGGAATTTATTAAGGAGTTATCTTTAGAGTATTTAGTAAGCAATTGGCATATGATTCTACAGTTCTTATCTTGAGTACAGCTGTTCCTTACTTCCTCAAAGAAGGTGGTTTTCCGGTCTGTAATACTGATTCCTTCTATTGGGATCTGTGGGGAAGCTTCATCTGGTACATAAGCAGGATTATCAATGTCATTTGGTAATGGCCATCTGCTTAGTAAATATGCATTTTTGTGGATATTTCAATCTTTGTGAACAATGGTCATATAAACTCTATACTCTTGTATGGCTATTTGCCATCTGAGCATAAGTCTGTTAGGTGATTTCATTTTTAGAAGTGATTTAACAGTGGTAAAATCTGTTATAGCTTCAAAAGCACATCCTTCCAGAAAGTAATTAGGTTTTTAAGGCCCAGAAAAGGAATAGACATTCCATTTCACTTGCCCCATATCTGGCTTCAGTTGGTTTGATCTGCCTAGATATGAAACATATGGATCCTTCCACAGGTTTGTTATTTATGATCTGGACTTGATGAAGTGAAGCAACTAGCCCATACACTGATGAATCAATACAAATCCTAAAGGGTAGCTTAAATTCTAGCATATGTAAGAGTGGAGAAATAGTTAAGGCTTTTCTTAAAGATTAAAAGGCTTTTACTATGTTCAAGTCATCTCAAATACTGTGTCTTTGTCAAATGTTGTATAAAGAGGTCTTTCTATTGATGAAAATTCTGCAAGATGCTTCCTCTAGTATCTGGAAAAGCCCAAAAAATGACTGAATTGACTGTTTTTTGAGGCATAACTTTCAGTAGTACTTCTGAAACCATGCTTTTGTCAATTCCAAGGGATAGACCAGATACTACAAGTCCTAGGGCTTTGAGCTCTCTGAATTCAAAGCGGAATTTCTTTAAAGAAATTTTTCTCTTCACAGATTAAAGTTTTCTCAAAAATCTGGATAATCAGTATATATGTTCCCCCCAAGTCTTGGAACAGACAATAATGTCATCAATGTAAATTATTAACCATCATTCTGAAAGTTCTTTGGGGAAGATTTAATTAATCATTCTTTGGAAGTGTGAAGGTGCATTTTTGATACCAAAAGGAATCCTCAAATATTCATACACCCCACAATGAACAATAAATCTCAGATATTGCCTAGCTCTTGGTGCCACAACATATTTATGGCATACCTAGAGGGCATCCATAGTGCTTATGTACATTTCTTGAGATATTTGAGTAAGGGAAATTTGTATTTTTGTTATGGAATACCTGTCTGGGACAGTGTAAGTGTTCAGAGCTCCAAAGTACCCAACCATCCTTGATTTTCCATTATGCCATGCCACTATGTGTAAGATGTGACTATGAAACTGGTGATAATATTACTATTAATCAACAGTACTATGTCTGTTCTTATGAAACATAATAATAAAATATTATTATAACAACAATTAAATAATTAAAAAAATTATTTCTTTCACGTGTTAAGCACTACTAGTGATTTTAACAGTGAGCAAGTAATTGTCTACAAGAATCAATTACAAGAAGAATTTAATAATAAAAACTTCTTTATTAAAATAATAAAATTATTTTAATATATAATTATCTTTTGCAAGAATAATTATAAAGATAATTCTTGAAGAAAACTATTACTAGAGAAAAACTTTAAGAATTAAGAATAAATGACTCACTAATACTCCAAAGAACTTATTGATAGATAAGAGTAGAGAAATTTGACGTGGAATTGTGGATTTAAGGGATCAAAAGGATTTATAACAGTATTACAACAATATATAGTTGGATTCTAGGATTTCACGTCTTTCTGGATGATTTGGAAAGATTTAAAACACTTAAGAATAGCTTTAACTAATACTTACTTGTTGGTAATAAAGATTTAATAAATTGATAAGATGATGATGCGGAAAAAACAGCAAGAAGAGGCTTCTTTTAAGTCAACAACAGCTCACAGAGGCGTGCCATGGAGCAAACTGAAAAAACCAGTGAGTGAGAAAACAATAAACCTTTTTGGATTAATGATTGCATCATCTGTTGTCATGTAAGATTATCATAATTACTTAATTGATGCTTTTACATGACTACCAACCCCAATATGGTTAAGAATAAGAGGAGTAACATCTGTAAATCTTCTTTTATTCTAAAATAATCATTGATTTCTCAAAGTTATCAATGTTATTGCCAATTTCATCACAGGTTGTAATTACTGGGAATTTTTGAAGATTCAGTGTTTCACGTAGAATGGTCAAAAATGGACTGTAAGTAAAACTTTGAATTTTACTAGTAAAACCATAATTCTTTTTGGTTGTACCATAGATAATACAGTTCTTCATTGGTCCTGAATGTTTCAGGAAGATTCATTAAGAATTGTATTTTTAATGAATTTTTGAAGTTTCTACCTCATTTCTACGTAGAATTGCAAATAGCAGTATTTTGCTGTTTGCTATGAGGTAAATCAATGAATATGGATCCCAAAATGGTTTAATTACTCTTTTAGGGTCTAGTCATGGAAAGTCATCAAGAATTGACGTGGTTACAGGAGCCTAAGTAGCTTATTACCTTCTTGGCACGTCAAAATAGCAGGTTATTTGCTATTTTTCTTATGATTACAGTAGGTGTAACTTGGTAACCAAGTTCCCAAAGAGTTTTAGTTTACCAATTGGGCCAATATGAGCCATGGATCCATGCTCTGGAGCTATCCACGCCTCTGAGGCCTCAGAAGTTGGGTACCCTGGCTCTCTTTGATGTCTTTTGTCCCCCTTGCTTATTTTTTACGTCAAAATAGTAATTTAAGCTTCAAGTGAGATATCCACTATGGGTGTACCAAAGGTCCATGTAAGAATACCATGATATTAAGTGCTCAAAACATGCATAACACTATTCTTAGTGTATATGTAACATGGGATTTCTCACTTTCCCATTATTTTGGCTTAAAATCAAGAAAAACAAAAATTTTCACGGATATTTTATGTGGTATTAATGATGTGGTATTGAAGTATTTTCCATTTTACCACCTCAAATACTTAAATTGAGCTTATTCACTCTATGGGTCTACCCTAGGTGAATTTTTGTGTAGAATCCAAATCTGGTCTCAAATCCATGGATTTACTTACTCAATAAAACGTTATTCATCTTTTCTGAAATTGAAAATGATGAATTTTGGATATATGCATAACTTATGAGTTTTGCATAATTCAAAATTCCTTTTTAAGATGATTGTGGCCTATTTGGGTATGTAAAATATACCTCAAGGCTCACATTCCCTCCCACCAAAAAATAAAATTGTACTACAATTTTTTTAGTGATAAAAGAATAAGGCCCCAAAGGGGGGTTTTATCTGAGTCAGGTATATCTGATTCTGCCAGCCATTCATCTTCATGTACTGGATTTCTATATCTGACAAGATATTCTCTCTGATTTTTACCCCTAAGTCTCCTTTCTTTAATGACTTTCTTTATCTTTTTGTCTTCATTCTGTTCCACTGGTGGGACATTTAAAGGAGTTGGGTTCCTTAGAGGAAACAATTCTTTATCAGCTGGTTGATAAGGCTTTATCAAGCTGACTGGAAAAGTGGGGTGTTTATTTTCCAATTCACCACTCAATCCCACTTGAACTGCATTGGTTCCATGTAAGGAAACAATAACAAAAGGTCCTACATAAGAATCTTTAAGTTTCTTTGGGCCTTTGATATTATTAAAATTCAAGGTTGAAACTAAAACTAAGTCCCCTACTTTGAAGTCTGGTACTTTATGACTCTTGTCCCACTTCTGTTTTGCATAATCAAAAGCATCATCCATACTCTGTTTTGCATGGTGTTTTACTTTATCAAGCATTAATTTGAAGCTGGAAGCTGTAGGATGAATGTCAATCAAGTCTTTCCTCAGTGTGTCTGCTGGGAGTCTTGGGTTCCATCCCTTTTCTAACATAGCAGGAGTTTGTCCTGTGGAAGAATGGACTGATGTCTTGAATGCCAATTGTAATGCAGGTATCAGAGTGCACCAGTCATGGGTAAAGCCATCTGAGTCTTTGAATTCTAATCCATAAGCACAAAATCTCCTGATAATGTCTTCTAAAGTTTGAATCATCCTCTCTGCTAGCCCATCTGTTTGAGGGTGATATGCTGTAGAGAATGATAACTTAGTCCCAAACAATCTATGAAGATTGGTCCAAAGTGCAGATGTGAACTTGGGGTCTCTGTCACTTATGATATTCTTAAATAACCCTGTATGAGAAATAACTCTACTCCATAAAAGAAGAGCTGTATCCATAGCAGTGTCATCTTTATGACATGGTAAGAATATGGGAGTTTTGCTATATCTGTCTACAATGACTAAACAAGCATTATAACTTTTGTCACCACTTGGAGGAAGTGTTGTGACCCAATCCATGTGAACAACTTCCCAAGGGGATTTTGGTTCTTGAATATGGATCATCAATCCAAATTTCTTGCCTGTACTTCTGTTTGCTTTTTGGCATCTATCACAGGTATGGCAATATTCAATGGTTTCTTTTCTCCAAGATGGCCACCATGCACAGTTCTTCACTTTTTCAAGTGTTCTGTCTTCTGATAGGTGTCCAGAGTAAATGCTATCATGGCATTCATGAAGAATGGTATTGATAAGCAATCTACTACACAGTGTCATCACCCAAGAATGTTTTGTTCTACGGTAAATAATCCCATCAAACAAGTGAAATCTTCCTTCAGAATAGGAATTTTTCCAAACTTCATCTAGTGCATTAACCAAAGATGTATCTTTGCAGTCTTTATCCAATAAAGAAGTCAAGATATGGAAATTCTTGTCTTGTTTATAAGACTCTCTGACCTCTTCAAAGAATTCAGACCCAATATCAGTTATGTTAATTCCTTCAATTGACATCTGTGGTTCACCTCCAAAGGTACATAAGCTGGGTTATCAGGAGTGTTGGCTAAAGCCCATCTACTAAGTCCATCAGCATTCTTGTGAATGTTTCCTGCTTTATGAACTATAGTCATGTTTCCTCTATATTCTTGAATGGCTATTTTCCATCTCAACATATGTCTGTTGGGAGTTTTCATGTTAAGAAGTGATTTTACGGCATTACAGTCAGTTATCACTTCAAAAACACTGCCATCAAGGTAATAGTGTAATTTCTCAAGTGCCCATACCAAACATAAGCACTCCATTTGGCTTGCACCATATCTGGCTTCTGTTGGTTTGATTTGTCTTGAGATATAACAAACTGGTCCTTCTGTAGGTTTGTCATCAATAATTTGGACTTGGTGTAGGGCTGCCCCTAATCCATCTCCACATGCATCAATGTACAATTTAAAAGGAATATTCCAGTCAGGCATGAGGAGTAAAGGTGCTTCTGTAAGGGCTTTCTTTATCTTCTCATAAGCTTTAATTCTTTCCTGTGTCATCTCAAATACAGTCTGTTGATCACAAATTCTATAAAGTGACTTGGCTAGAATTGCAAAATCTTTCAAGTGTTGCCTATAGTAACTAGCAAATCCAAGAAAAGACATCATTTCTTTTTTATTCTGGGGTATTGGCTTAAGTAACACTGCTGCTACTTTATTCTTGTCAATACCCAAGCTCAAACCAGAAACAACATGTCCTAATGCTTTGAGTTCTTCAAAACCAAAATTGCATTTCTTAAGTGAAATTTTCATGTTCACTTCTGCAACTTTATGAAGTACTCTTGCAAGTCTTTCAAGGTGCAAAGACCATGAGTCAGAACATATAATAATATCATCAATATAAATGATAAGCCATCCTTCAGACAATTCTGTGGGGAAGATGGTATTCATCATTCTTTGATAATGAGATGGAGCATTTTTAATGCCAAATGGCATTCTAAGATACTCAAAAATGCCACAGTGAGTGATAATTCTAAGTAATTTCTTAGCTTTAGGCGTCAAAACATTTTGATGGAAGCCTTTCAATGCATCCATTGATGTTATATACTTGGCTTTAGACAATTGAGTCAATGTTTCTTGAATTCTAGGGATTGGATACCTATCTGGAACTGTGTAGGTATTCAAAGCTCTAAAATCTCCAACCATTCTTGACTTATCATTATGCCATGCAATAATAACAGGTGTTGTCACTTCAACTTCCTCATTATGGCCTACTTTCCTTAGCACACCAAGTTGGATCAACTCTTGGATATGTTTTTCCAAGGCCTCTCTAGCTCTGGGACTGGCTGGATAAGCTGGTCTTCTAAGTACTGGAGGGTATGGTCTGTCAATATTAAGAGTAATATCAACTTCATGTCCTCTTATAGCGCCTAATGGTTCATTATCAGAGGCAAATGCATTTTTATATGTGTATAACACATTAATAAGCTCATTCCTCATCTTTGGTGACAATTATTGATTAATTTGTGCTTCAACAAGTTGATTAGTCACAAATTCATCTTTGCAAGTATCCTTGACAGAAGGCACTACAGATATCTGTTTTGGCATATTGGAGAAAGCTAATTTTTGTCTCTTGTTATCTCCAATTGTGAAATATCTGTCTTCATGGTTATTTATATCAATACCATAAATATTTAAGTAATCATTTCCAAGAATGATGTGCTGAGATGTGCAATTATCCATTACTACAATCTCAGTTTTCATTCTTACACTTCCTGCTGGATGTGGGAATACAATATTAGTGTCCAATATGCCCAAGGGGTACATATTGTTACTGGCACTACTGAATTGTACACCTTATATTGGTAATAGATGGTTTTTCCATTCAGGAAGTATAATTTGGAGATAATCTTTGCCAACACAAGTGCAAAATGCCCCTGTATCCAAATTTACTTTGGCTTCAATATCACTCATCAGAACTGATGTGATACAGGATGCTCCAGCAGTATAACCCTTTCCTCTAGCAGGTTTTGTTTTACACATTCTGGCATCTTGGATATTGATCAGGTTGCAGCAATCCTCACTGTACTGTGGCAAGTGGGTATGGACTTCTGTGACCTCAAAGAAGGCTGAAATGTTTTCAATGGGATAGTCCTCCACTGGTGTATCTTCAGAGACTGCAGAATCTTGATCAGACTCTTCTTTCTCTTCAGAACGTTGAATTTCTTCAATGATTTTAACTTCATTGATATTTGTCTTCTTAGGGCAAGTGTTGGCTAAATGTGAAGTACTTCCACATTTATGACACTTCAAGACAGGTCTTTCTGGTCTTCTTTCCTCTCTAGGAATCTTTGAGACTATTTTGGACTCTATTGGGTTTTTAACCCAAGTTTTACCAATTCTTGTTCTGGTAATGATATCTTCCATAGCATTAATGTAGTCCTCTGTTGAACAGGGTTCCACACATCTTCTTTTGATAGCATGTTCCAGTTCTCCTCCACACTTTCTTAATATTTTCATATTAATCATAGTTTCAGACATATCTGGGTGTAAAGCAGATAATCTGTCTTTTTGTTTGAAGAACCAAGTAAGTGGTTTGTCTTTTTCTGAGTTAAAAATGGCACTTTCAAAAGCATTCTCCATTTTAAACCTCCAAGAATTATTGGCCCATTTGGTAATCACTTCAGATTTCCACCAAGACCAGTCATGTTTACCATGATCAATCCTCATTTTGTAATACCATTTCTTTGCAGTTCTGGTAAACAAACAGTGTAATTTTCCCACTATGATTTCATCAGGTATATTAAAGTCTTCTTGCAACATATCAATAGTCCTGATGAATTCAATATGGTTGTATTCTCCTTCACCAGAGAATGTTGGCCATTCTTCTAATTTGGGAATATCCTTTGCAGAAATAATATTTTCTCCTAAGAATGGAGTCAAACTTTCTTTGACAGAACGTTTTTCTTCAGTCAAAGGTGTAGAATGTCTTGGCATATGTGGCTCATGATTCTTATGAATTTGCTCCACACTTGCAATTATTTCATTCTTCAATTTCTGCCTCTCACTGTCACTTTTTGCTAAATGTATAGCAAGTTGATTGGTGTTCTTAACTATTTGTAAGACATGGTCTTCAAGAGTTTTAAGTCTATCATTTACTTTAAAAATGGAAGGATCCTCTGTGTCATTATTTTGACATTGGTTCTCAATTCTTTCACAAGCATTGCTAATTGACTCAAGGGTGACAGTTGTCAATTTATGCCATTCAGAATGTTGCTTGTCATTTTTCTTTAAATCATTGATGTCTAATGTAATTTGCTTTAACTTTGACTCAAGTTTGCCAATTTCTACATTAATACTTCTATGTACATCAGTTATTTGCGTGGAAAGGTCCTGTTCATCCTTTCCTGCTCCTTGGCTGTGAATTCCATAAGAGTTCTGGCCATATTGAAGACACTGTCCACGGCTGAAGGTTCCAATTTGGGGATCCTGTACCCTTGTGGGTAAGGTCTGTGCCAATTGCCGTTGCCTTTGCCCTTGCCTTGATGGTTCTTGGGACCTCTCTGTTTCTTTTGAGGTCCTTTGGGCTTGTCCTTGGATGCTTCTGGAGCTGGTTTGGAGCTGGTAGATGCCACTGGTGCCTCTGTCTCCAAAGTTGGAGTCGTTTCCAACTCTTTCTTCTGGTCTATGGATAAAAGACTTTGGTTCTTCAACCAATTCTTTATCTTTTTGACCTTGTCTTTGCAAGACAGGGGGCTCCATCCTCCTAAGAGCTCTATGGTCTTCTCCTGACCCAGAAAGCTCTTGATGTGTAAGTAGGAGTTCATGGCCCCCTGCCAAAGGCTTGCGCAGATTTTCCACTCCTCTTCCTTGGCTGCTCTGAACCAGTTTTTGTACTGGCATTGATATATTTCTATTGCTGCCACCTGAAAGTGGTTCAGCCCTGGAAATATTACCATAAATCAGTTCAGGCTCAGAATTTACGTCAAAATCTGTTGGTACAGACCTTGGGGAATGGGGGGCAACTCTGGCATCCTCCAGATGTGTCTTTCTTGTGGAAGATTTGGCACTTCTGGATTTGGTATTGCCTCTTCCTTGTCCACATCCATCTGGTTGGACTGAATAGTTGCTCCCATTTCTGGTATGCACCATTTTCACGTCAATTTAAAGATAAAAGGTGAAAATATAGGATAAAATACACACCTTTTGGTGGTAATTTAGCTTTTTCTGAGTTGAATAAGGTGCCTCTTTTAGCAATCTGCACCTCAATACTGTCTTCAGATTCTGCTTCTGAAGATTCAGGACTATTGATGTATCTTTTACTGAGTCTGTTACCAGCTGCACAGTATTTAATTAAAGACACTTCAAAGAGAAAAAAATATGATAAAAGAAATTATTTTTGTGTTTTAAGATATTTTTAAAAGATTTTTTATAAATTTTATTATTTTTTAATATTAAAAAAATTATTCTTTTTAAAGAAAAAAAATTAAAATTTAAGATTTTGAATGAAAATTCATTCAGAGTAACTCAAAGAATAATTTTATAGGTTTTTGGATGTGAAAAAGCCATGTGTAAAACAGTATAAAATTAAACCAAATTCCTCAATGAAAAAGATTTCCAAAACAATTTCAAAAATAAGAATTATTTTGCCTTTAAAGTGAAAGAAAAAAATATTAAATTAATATGTTTTAGAGCTTAAAAATATATTAATTAAGGGTACAAGGTTCAAAAAACACAGCCAGGCCCCCAAATGTAAGATGTGACTATGAAACTGGTGATAATATTACTATTAATCAACAGTACTATGTCTGTTCTTATGAAATATAATAATAAAATATTATTATAACCACAATTAAATAATTAAAAAAATTATTTCCTTCACGTGTTAAGCACTACTAGTGATTTTAACAGTGAGCAAGTAATTGTCTACAAGAATCAATTACAAGAAGAATTTAATAATAAAAACTTCTTTATTAAAATAATAAGATTATTTTAATATATAATTATCATTTGCAAGAATAACTATAAAGATAATTCTTGAAGAAAACTTTAAGAATTAAAAATAAATGACTCACTAATACTCCAAAGAACTTATTGATAGATAAGAGTAGAGAAATTTGACGTGGAATTGTGGATTTAAGGGATCAAAAGGATTTATAACAGTATTACAACAATATATAGTTGGATTCTAGGATTTCACGTCTTTCTGGATGATTTGGAAAGATTTAAAACACTTAAGAATAGCTTTAACTAATACTTACTTGTTGGTAATAAAGATTTAATAAATTGATAAGATGATGATGCGGAAAAAACAGCAAGAAGAGGCTTCTTTTAAGTCAACAACAGCTCACAGAGGCATGCCATGGAGCAAATTGAAAAAACCAGTGAGTGAGAAAACAATAAACCTTTTTGGATTAATGATTGCATCATCTGTTGTCACGTAAGATTATCATAATTACTTAATTGATGCTTTTACATGACTACCAACCCCAATATGGTTAAGAATAAAAGGAGTAACATCTGTAAATCTTCTTTTATTCTAAAATAATCATTGATTTCTCAAAGTTATCAATGTTATTGCCAATTTCATCACAGGTTGTAATTACTGTGAATTTTTGAAGATTCAGTGTTTCACGTAGAATGGTCAAAAATGGACTGTAAGTAAAACTTTGAATTTTACTAGTAAAACCATAATTCTTTTTGGTTGTACCATAGATAATACAGTTCTTCATTGGTCCTGAATGTTTCAGGAAGATTCTTTAAGAATTGTATTTTTAATGAATTTTTGAAGTTTTTACCTCATTTCTACGTAGAATTGCAAATAGCAGTATTTTGCTGGTTGCTATGAGGTAAATCAATGAATATGGATCCCAAAAGGGTTTAATTACTCTTTTAGGGTCTAGTCATGGAAATTCATCATGAATTGACGTGGTTACAGGAGCCTAAGTAGCTTATTACCTCCTTGGCACGTCAAAATAGCAGGTTATTGGCTATTTTTCTTATGATTACAGTAGGTGTAACTTGGTAACCAAGTTCCCAAAGAGTTTTAGTTTACCAATTGGGCCAAGATGAGCCATGGATCCATGCTCTGGAGCTATCCACGCCTCTGAGGCCTCAGAAGTTGGGTACCCTGGCTCTCTTTGATGTCTTTTGTCCCCCTTGCTTATTTTTTACGTCAAAATAGTAATTTAAGCTTAAAGTGAGATATCCACTATGGGTGTACCAAAGGTCCATGTAAGAATACCATGATATTAAGTGCTCAAAACATGCATAACACTATTCTCAGTGTATATGTAACATGGGATTTCTCACTTTCCCATTATTTTGGCTTAAAATCAAGAAAAACAAAAATTTTCATGGATATTTTATGTGGTATTAATGATGTGGTATTGAAGTATTTTCCATTTTACCACCTCAAATACTTAAATTGAGCTTATTCACTCTATGGGTCTACCCTAGGTGAATTTTTGTGCAGAATTCAAATCTGGTCTTAAATCCATGGATTTACGTACTCAATAAAAAGTTATTCATCTTTTCTGAAATTGAAAATGATGAATTTTGGATATATGCATAACTTATGAGTTTTGCATAATTCAAAATTTCTTTTTAAGATGATTGTGGCCTATTTGGGTATGTAAAATATACCTCAAGGCTCACACTATGACTGGTGTAGTTATTTTGACTTTCTCATTGTGGCCAACCTTTCTTATTACACCAAGGTCCTGAAGTTCTTTAATATTCAGCTCCAGGGCTTCTGTTGATTTTGTTTCTTGGTGGATATGAAGGCCTTCTAAAGAATGGTGGATAGGTTCTTTCAATATTCAAAATTATTTCAACTTCATGGCCAACAATTACCCCCAAAGGCTCTTTATCTGATGAAAAGGCTTCTTTGTGGTCCTATAGAAGGGTAGAGATTTCATTTTTCTGTGTTTCAGGAAGATGAGGACTTATTTCAGATTTATTAAACTATTCAGACATGAATTTATCAAAATTTAAGCTGACTAGTGATACTTTATCTATATTAATTTGTCTTCTGAAGGGGAAAAAGGCAAATTTTTGACACTTATTGTCCCCAATAGCTGTCAGGCTGAGTCTATGATAAAGATGTATAATAGTACTTACAAGCTTGAAATATGACTGTGAAATGTTAAAAATAGTAATAAGAAGGTTTGTTTATGGTTATAAGGGTTTTAGAATGAGATGATAAGGGCTTTACTATAATAATATAGTGGTGGTGAGTGCTGCTGAACGCCCTGGGTGCAGTCTTACCAGTTGGATTACTATAATAAGAGCTACAATACTTAAATTTAAAGTATAACATGATTATTTCCAAGAGTATAGCTGTTTTGACAGTTTTACTATATAGGAATTCAAGAGGAAGATGGGGATTCCTTTTCTGGCAGTGAAAAGGCCTCCTTTTATCCTGAAATGGGGTGAAAAGGCTGCTAGATCTTTTTACGTAGAGTAAGTGAAGATTTTTCACTCTCAAGGACAGGCTTGTGGTTTGAAAAAGGCCTGTATAGGCCTTATTGGGCTCAGATGTGGTTTTGAAACCACATCTGGGCAGTTTTCACCAATACAGGGTGAAAACATTCATGTGGGGACCACACAGCTTGATTCTGACATATATGACACATAGAATGCTGTACAGAACCTATATGGGACCCCAGTATTGAATGAACTATGAGATATTGGAGTCAAAACAAGCTTCTTTGTCAGTTTGACACCTCATAATCATGGTTATGGGATAAAATACCAGGGTAAGGCTGTATTGGCCAAAATGTAGGATTTTGACCTTAAAACAGCTATAACTTTGTCAGTTCTTGAGATATCAACCTCAAAGTTGGTTCAGTGTGTAGCCCTGTGTGTGTTAAACAATGGTACCTTATTTGATAAGGTTATCATTACATATGGAAAATTTATTGTACGTACAAGACTTTTGTACATATGCATGTTTTAGGCAAAAAGCTGTAGTGGGCTTGTTTGCCTTATAACATTTGTTCTAGATGAAATATGGGGAAATAAATGGCACCATCAGATAGCCCTGATTGTGCGCTTTCCAAAAAGACCCCACTTTAGGTATCTCACACCAGAACTGTAGAAGTTAGATTAGAGGTGAATGTTTTATTCACCCTTATTTGGCCTGAATTTGGCCATACCTTCAGTAATACTGGTGCTAGCTCAGTTTGGCTGGTACCATTGGATAGCTTTGATTTAGAGATTCATTTTGAATACCCATTTTTAGGGTTAAGCCTCTTACTCTGTATTTCAGAAGAGAGGTGAAAATTAAGCTTTATGCTCAGCAACAACTTTCAGCAGGAATAACTTTGTTATTCTTTGTCCTATGGTGGTGGGACTTGTATATTTGGAAAGGGGCGAGTTTCCTCTTTCTTTTGATATTTCTTGAGCTGATTTGGAACAGCTCCATGTTTTGGTGGTATCTTGGCTATACCATTGATTTATGGTATTTGGCTGTCATGCTTGTGCTCTGGTTTTGAGTCACAGGCTGACATACCCTCCCTTCAAAAAAGGATCATCATTTATGAGACTGTTAAGTCCTCCCAGAGGCTCTGAATCCCCTTTAATGAAGTTTCAAATCTGGTATGGCATCTTCTGCCAACCATTTGTCTTTATCAGCTGGATGGGCCTTGAATCTGACTAAGTATTGTCTCTGATCCTCCTGGCCTTGATAATTTTCTTCCCAGGTCCAGGGGAGTCCTCCACTTCCACTATTTCTGGTGGTGTGGGGTTCTTCTTCCTGGAGGGGATTTTGTCCTCCTCTTTTTGGAAATATGGCTTGACTAAACTCACCGGAAAGACTGGGCGTTTCCTGGAAAATTGCTCTGTGAGTTTGACTTCCACTGCGTTTCCCTATCAATTTAATGATAGTGAAAGGCCCCACAAATGAGTCTCTCATTTTCTTGGGTCCTTTGAGATTATTGAAGTTAAGTGTAGACACCAACACTTTGTCCCCTTCTTTAAAGTCAGGTTCCATGTGTGATTTGTCTCACCTCTGCTTGTTATATTCTTTTGCCTCAGCTATGCATTTGGAAGCTGTATCACAAGCTCTCTTCCACACTTCATGGAAATCTTTGGCTGTGGGGTGTATGGTCAGAAGATTGTCTTCAGGTGATCCACAGGCAATAGGGGATTCCACCCTTTCTCTAACAGTGCAGGTGTTTTTACTGTGGTAGAGTGCTGACTTGTGTTATAAGCCAGTTGGACTGATGGTAGAAGAGTAACCCAGCCATGGGTGTAACCTTCATGGTCCTTGTATTCCATTCCATAGGCACAGAATCTTCTAAGGATGTCCTCCATTTTTTGGATCATCCTTTCAGCTAATCCATCTGTTTGTGGATTGTAAGGTGTAGAAAAAGAAAGTTTAGTACCCAGCATGTCATAGAGGTTGGTCCAAAATTCAGATGTGAACTTTGGGTCCCTATCACTGATGATAATCTTAGGGACTCCACAGGTAGATATGATGTTATTCCAGAATAACAGAGCAGTATCCATGGCTGTGTCCTCCTTGTCACATTATAGGCACCTCATACTCTTGCTGAACCTACTAACCATTATTAAGCAGGAATTGAAGTTCTCTTTGCCTCCTGGGACAAGTCCTGTGACACAGTCCATGTTGATGGTTTCCCATGGGTGTTTGGGTTCTTCTATGTGTTGAAGTAACCCATACTTCTTCCCATGTTTTCTATTCTCCTTTTGGCATCTTTAACAAGTGTTGATGTATTCACTCAACTCTTGTTCCCATCTGGGCCGCTAAGAAGTGCTTGCTACCCTTTCTTTGGTCCTGTCTTCACTAATGTGTCCCATATAGGGGAGATCATGGCATTCCTGTAGGATCAAAGATATATTGTCTATGTCTATTATTGTGAGTGCACTAGTGTGCTTCTCTCTATGGTAGAGCAGGCCATCTATAAGGAAATATTTATTGTCCTTATAGTCCCTCAACCAGGGTTCCTATCACTGGGATTCCAGTTCTGGGCTCCTGTATTTTTGTTGAAGGAGTTGTTGTCAGGGTGACTCTATGATATAGCTTTACAATGACAAATAAATGCTATAACTATGAGTGTGACACGAAAATAAGGACAAGAATTAAGATGATACATGGTTAAAAGGGCTATACTAAATGAACTTAGTGATGGTGAGTACTGTTGATAGCCCTGGGTGCAGTGTTTATCTGTTGGTTTACAATAATAAACCCCACAATAATTATAATTTATAATTATACCTGTTAAATTCTAACATTAACACTTCTTTTGAGAAGCTATACCACGTAAGAATATCAAGAACACGATGCTGAATTTGCTTCCTGGTGAGGCAAAGCCTCCTTTTATCTTGTTCTGGGGTAGTGGGAGGTGGTTTACCTCTGAACACGACCACAGAGTGAAAGTTTTCACTACTATGGGCCGGTTTGTGGCTTTATACACTCAATACAGGCTAGTATTGGGTGAAAATGTGGTTTTAAAACCACAAGTAGTCATTTTTACACTATACAGGGTGAAAACCTTCACCAATGGAGTTTACAGGTGTGTTCTGGTGCTCCTGACACATCAGAAACTGTACAGAACCTGTATAGACCTCTGTATTTGACTTAACTATGAGGTATTGAAGTATAAATAAGCTTCTGCGTCTTTTTGATACCTCATAATCATACTTATGGGATAGTATCCCACTATAAGGCTGTATTGGCCAAACTGTGGGATTTTGACCTTAAAACAGCCATACCTTTGTCATTTTTTGAGCTATCAACCTCAAAATTAGTTCAGTGTGTAGCCCTGAATGTGTTCTATACAATGGTACCTCATTTGATATGATTATCATCAAAAATGGCAAAGTTATTCCATGTACAAGTTTTTTGTACATATGTATGTTTTGGACAAAAAGCTGTATTGGGCTTTTTTGCCCCATAACTTCTGCTATATTTTGGATATAAGGAAATGAATGAAAGCATCAGATAGCCCTGATTTTGCTCTTTCCAAAAAGACCCCACTTTAGGTATCTGACCATAAAACTGTAGAAGTTAGATGAGAGGGGAATGCTTTGTTCACCCTTATTTGGCCTGAATCTGACCATAACTTCAGTAATACTGGTGCTAGCTCAGTTTGGCTGGTACCATTGGATAGCCCTGGCTTAGAGCTTCATTTTGCATACACATTTGATGGGTTGAAGCCTCTTAATCTTTAATTCAGATGAGAGGTGAAAATTAAGGTTTATGCTCAGCAGTAAGTTTGAGCATGAATGACTTTGTTATTCTTTGTCCTAGGGTGATGGGACTTATATTTTCAGAAAGGAGTGAATTTTGTATTTCCTTTTATACCTTTTGAGCTTATTTGGCTCAGCTCCATGTTTTGGTGGTATCTTGGCTATACCATTGATTTATGGTATATTGGCTGTCATGCTTGTGCTCTGGTTTTGAGTCACAGGCTGACATACCCTTCCTCTAAAAAAAAGGCTCATTATTGATGAGACTTTCCTCTCTTCTTGGAGGTATTAGCATGGTTCATGTGACGTTGATCCAACAATTTTCTTGTTGTCATACCCTCCCTGTCTGGTGGCTTATGTTTCAAACCATCCCGGTGTTGGGTCATAGGTTTCCTCCTTTGGCAATGGACTGAACCGATTTCCTCTATTCCATGGTTCTTAAATTCCACCAAATATTACTCATGGGGGTTGGGTTCACTGTATGAATTATCTCCACAGCCATTCCCCACACTATCAGAGTCAGATTCATGAACTTCTTGGTCTTTTATTGTTTCTTCCTCCCTTGCAAATATCTCTTCTCTGTCTTTGGGAGAATTTTCTGCATAGTGATTGGGTGATTCACAGTTTTTAAATCCTGTTGTGATTTCAGATTCTGAATCATGAGTTTATTTGGCTTCCAGGGTTGGATTCTCCCTGTTATCACCAGTACTATGGTTATTGTATCTACCAATAGATGTTCTAATCCTTACTTCTTGCAAATTATTGGATATTTGATCCAAGGTGGCTTCTTTGAAGCATCTGCATTTTACTGCATGTTCTAAGTCTCCTGGTAGTTTGGTCAACAGTTTGTGATTTCTCATTTCTGTTGTTATGTGAGGGTCAATGGCTATTAACCTTTTTGATTGTCTCAGAAACCAATCATATGGATCTTTGTCCACTGTGTATCTATCATTTCCAAATGAAAGGGTTTTCTGCCTTATCCATGTATCATTTCTGTACTTTTGGATTGTTTGGTCCCTCCACCATGGCCAGTTTCTTCTGCCATGGATTTCTTTCATTTGTGTGTACCAAATACTAGCATGTCCCTTAAAAGCTGTATTTAATCTGGAAGTAATACAGTAATCTGGTATACTTGGTACATCAGTGAAGAGTCCATCAATATAATCTATGAGATCCATATGATCATACTCTCCAGTTCCAGAGAATTTGGGCCAGCTTGAGGCCTCAGGAAGCTGTTTCAAGGCTTCCTTTTCAATATAAGACATATTATCTCCATCCTGGTATTTTGATGGAGATCTTGCCTTATTCACCAATAAAGAATCTGGTTTGATGTCTTCCTGGTGGTATGGGGTGTTTCCAGAAACATGCCCTTGTGTTTGGGTTTTTACTTTTTGGCAGAAATTGAACAATTTGTCAATATCTTGATCCAGGTATTCCCTGTCCCTTTTGCAGTGATTTTGCTCCTCTAAGACTTGATTTAGTCTTCTTTTGGAATCTTCTGAGGCTTTATACAATTCAATATAGTCCTCTTGAAGAGTATGAATAGTTTTTGTTTGTAAGGTACAAACCTCTTGTAACCTTGAAATACTTTCATGGAGTCTTTCAAACTTCTTTTGAGTTTTTTCTACAAATTGGGAAAATTGTAACCTTAGAGTATTACTACTTATGGTACTCTCAGGTATCACAAAATTGTGTTTCATCTGAGTGGAGATATCATTCCTTATCATAGGGCTGCTAGGTGCATTAGAAGTATTTACAACTCTTTGTTGTTTCTTTGTACTTCTTGCAACAGGTCCAACAGTTTCTGGATCATAGGATCTGACTCTTTCAGCCTCTGATTGAAAGAAGTCTTGTTCTTTCCTTATGATCCTCTTCCTCTCCTGGATTCTATCTTGGATTGGAAAGTATAGTGACTCTTGGTCACTGATCTTCTGGTGCCTGAGTGGTGTGAAGCCACTAGGGAGTCTGGTTGGGTTACCAGTCCTCATGAGCCTGAAAGGGTCAGAGTGTGTTATCTCTTGTTCCATTTCTTGTCTATGATAAGTTCTTTGAAGAATATCTCTTTGAGGGAAATCTTCTGAATACTTTCTACAGGCTCTTTGTAGTGGGAATCTGGTTTGAATTCCCTGTCTTCCATTCCCCATTGGAGAAGTTCTTGCAAGATTTGATGGGTTAGAACAAACTGTTCTATGCAAGCCATTCCTGGAGGTTTGCTGTTGAAACCTATCTTGGAAGGTGTAGAAAGGTTCATTTTACCATGTATTATGACTTTGAACAACTTCAACTTTTCTCTTTTCCAGGCCTCTATTCCAACTGATGGTTTTTTCTCTTTGTAAGGACTAATCCCTTGGAAATCCAAAGTCTTTGGAATGAGGTGGTATCATTTCTGATTTGTAAAGTGAGAGTTTTAGCTAGTTGATTGAATCCTTTTTTTATTAGGAATTTATAAGTCACTTTGGACAAGTTATTATTGAAAATATCAATAATAAATATCAATCAACTCTCTCCAATATATACTCTGTATATATTAAAAAAGATTAATAATAAAATATGGTTTGTATTTTATTATGAAGTATTATTATTGAAATTATCAATAATAATGATAATAATCAATTTTTCACGCCAATTTGGGTGAAAAAATGAATTATAAGAGTTTTTCTGTAAGAGAAATTCAAACAATATATACTTTGTATATATTATGAAAAAAAAGATCAATAATAAAATATGATTTGTATTTAATTATTGAGTATTATTATTGAAATTATCAATAATAATGATAATAATCAATTTTTCACGCCAATTTGGGTGAAAAATGAATTATCAGAGTTTTTATGTATAAAAAATTCAAATAATATATACTTTGTATATATTATGAAAAAAAAACAATAATAAAATATGGTTTTTATTTCATTATAAAGTAATATTATTGGTATTATCAATAATAATGATAATAATCTATTTTTCACGCCAATTTGGGTGAAAAAATGAATTATCAGAGTTTTTCTTCAAGAAAAATTCAAATAATATATACTTTGTGTATATTATGAAAAAAAAACAATAATAAAATATGGTTTTTACTTTATTATAAAAAGAGAATATTTTATAAATATAAATTATATATTTATAACTCTTCAAAAATGAAAAATATTATTTTTCAAAAAAAGGATATGTATACAGTTTTTTATTATTATTATGTTTTTTATACATTTTTTATTTTTGAGTAAAAAAAATCAGAATAGAGAAAAACCACGAAATTAATCCCCTTCAGGGATTCTTATGGCTTAAGAAGAGTGAAAATAAGCAATAAAACAAGGATAATAACTCTAAAAAGCATGAATATAAGCTAAAAATAGTGAAAACAAGCTAAATTTCGTCTGAAATAGGTAGAAAACCCGGCCAGGCCCCCAAAATGTCAGGGTGACTCTATGATATAGCTTTACAATGACAAACAAATGCTATAACTATGAGTGTGACACGAAAACAAAGATGAGAATTAAGATTATAGATGGTTAAAAGGGCTATACTAAATGAATTTAGTGATGGTGAGTACTGTTGATAGCCCTGGGTGCAGTGTTTATCTGTTGGTTTACAATAATAAGCCCTACAATAATTATAACTTATAATTATACCTGTTAAATTTGAAGAGTACCACTTCTTTTGAGAAGCTATACCACGTAAGAATATCAAGAACAGGATGCTCAATTTGCTTCCTGGTGAGGCAAAGCCCCCTTTTATCTTGTTCTGGGGTAGTGGGAGGTGGTTTACCTCTGCACACGACCACAGAGTGAAACCTTTCACTACTGTGGGCTAGTTTGTGGCTCTATACACTCAATACAGGCTAGTATTGGGTTGAAATGTGGTTCTAGAACCACAAGTAGTCATTTTTACACTATACAGGGTGAACATTTTCACCAATGGAGTTTACAGGTGTGTTCTGGTGCTCCTGATGTGTCAGAAACTGTACAGAACCTGTATAGACCTGTGTATTTGACTTAACTATGAGGTATTGAAGTATAAATAAGCTTCTGCGTCTTTTTGATACCTCATAATCATACTTATGGGATAGTATCCCACTATAAGGCTGTATTGGCCAAACTGTGGGATTTTGACCTTAAAACAGCCATACCTTTGTCATTTTTTGAGCTATCAACCTCAAAATTAGTTCAGTGTGTAGCCCTGAATGTGTTCTATACAATGGTACCTCATTTAATATGGTTATCATCAAAAATGGCAAAGTTATTCCATGTACAGGTTTTTTGTACATATGTATGTTTTGGACAAAAAGCTGTATTGGGCTTTTTTGCCCCATAGCTTCTGCTATAGTTTAGATATGAGGAAATGAATGACACCATCAGATAGCCCTGATTGTGCTCTTTCCAAAAATACCCCATTTTAGGTATATCACACTAAAAATGTAGAAGTTAGATGAGAGGTGAATGTTTTGTTCACCCTTATTTGGCCTGAATTTGACCATAACTTTAGTAATACTGGTGCTAGCTCAGTTTGGCTGGTACCATTGCATAGCCCTGGCTTAGAGCTTCACTTTGCATACCCATTAATAACTTTTTTATTCTTTGTCCTATGGTTATGGGACTTATATTTTCAGAAGGGGTGAGTTTTGTTTTTCTTTTGATACCTTCTGAGCTGATTTGGCTCAGTTCCATGTTTTGGTGGTATCTTGGCTATACCATTGATTTATGGTATATTGGCTGTCATGCTTGTGCTCTGCGTTTGAGTCACAGGCTAACAGTTGTAACAATATGCCACACTGTTTGTGTTTGGAATATGTCTTCATCACTGCATTGAATAATTCAGTGTGCAGTTCTGAGGAGCATATTCCCAGTATGGGAGTTTCTGTTCCTTCTGAGTTTGTGTTTCCACTGTCTGGGGTATCACTTTCTGGTGCCCACTCAGAAAATCTGAAGTTTTTCTACCTGTCTATTTCCATGAAATGGATAGTCATTTTAGCTGCTATTTCAGGGTCATAAGCTGGGTTTCTTTTGACACTATCCAGTGACCATTTGCATTTGTATGACTTTTACCTTCTTTGTATATGATGGTCATATTCCCTCTATACTCCTGGATGGCTATTTGCCACCTCAGAATGTGTCTATTGGTAGTCTTCATGTTCAGTAAAGACTTCAACGCTGTTCAGTATGTGTAGAATTCAAAGACTGCACCCTCCAAATAATAATGAAGTTTCTACAGAGCCCAGACTAAGCATAGACATTTAGTCTGGGTGGCCCATAGCTGGATTCTGATTCTTTCAGCTGCCTAAAGATGTAACATAGTTCTCCCTCTCTTGGTTCACCATCCACATTTTGTCTTTTGTAAAGGGCTGCTCATAAGCCTTTGATACATGCTTCATCTATGTATAACTTGAATGGTACTTCAAAGTTGGGCTAGATGAGAAAAGGTGCATTTATGGGTTTGTATTTGATCCTTTCATATGCATCCCTTCTCTCCTTGGTAATTTCAAAAACTACATCTTTTGAACATAACTTGTATGAACTACTAGTTATGTGGGCAAAGGTTTTGATGTGGTTTCTATAATAGCTATCAAACCCAATTAAAGATTGCATCTCTTTGATGTTTCTTGGTATTGGCTTTTGCAGTACTGCTTCTACTTTGTTCTTGTCAATTTCCAGACTAAGACCTGAGACTTTATGCCCTAGAGCTAGTAGCTCTTTTTTGCCAAAGTTGCACTTTTTAAGTGAAATTTTCAGATTTATGGGTGTGCATTCACTTAGCACTCTGTCTATGTATAGCACATGGTCTTCCCATGTCTCTCAGTATATAATGGGGTCATAAATATCTACTACCATCCAGTCTTTCAATATTTCCTCTTGAAATATGGTGTCCATCATCCTTTGGAAGTGGGCTGGTGCATTCTTGATGCCAAATGGAATCCTGGTGTACTCATATATGCCCATATTACATATGATTTTGAGTAATTTCATGGAGTTTGGTTTAACTCCATTCTTGTGGAAGCCTTTCATACAATCCATTTTGGTTATTTATCTGGCTTTTGCCAGCTTGTCTAAGGCATGAGGTATCAGCCTGTGACTCAAAACCAGAGCACAAGCATGTCATCCAAAATACCATAAACCAATGGTATAGCCAAGATACCACCAGAACATGGAGCTGAGCCAAATCAGCTCAAAAGGTATCAAACAATAGAGGAAACTAACCCCTTTCTGAAAATATAAGTCCCATCACCATAGGACAAAGAATAACAAAGTTATTCCTGCTCAAAGTTATTGCTGAGCATAAACCTTAATTTTCACCTCTCATCTAAAATCAAGAAGGAGAGGCTTAACCCCATCAAATGGGTATTACAAATGAAGCTCTAAGCCAGGGCTATCCAATGGTACTAGCCAAATTGAGATAGCACCAGTATTACTCAAGTTATGGCCAAATTCAGGCCAAATAAGGGTGAAGAAAACATTCACCTCTCATCCAGCTTTTGCAGTTTTAGCATGAGATACCTGAAGTAGGGTCTTTTTTGAAAGGGAAAAATCAGGGCTATCTGATGGTTTAATTAATTTCCCCATAGCTCAACTAGAGCAAAAGGTATGGGGCAAATAAGCTCAATACAGCTTTTTGCCTAAGCCACGCAAATGTACAAAAATTTGTACATGGGATAACTTTGCCATATCTAATGATACCCATATCAAATTAGGTACCACTGTGTAGAGCACATACAGGGCTATAAATCGAACTACTTTTGAGGTTTATATCTCAAGAATTGACAAGGTTATGGCTGTTCTAAGGTCAGATTCTCACCTGCTGTCATATACAGCCTTACCATGGGATAATGTCCCATAATGGTTCATATGAGGTGTCAAAAAGACAAAGGAGCTTGTTTTTACTTCAATAACTCATATGTAAGTCAATACTGGGGTCACATACAGTTTCTGCACAGCATTCTACGCATCATACATGTCAGAATCAGGCTGTGAGGTCCCCAGATGAAGGTTTTTACCCTGTATTGGTGAAAGCTGCCCAGATGTGGTTTCAAAACCACATCTGAGCCCAATAAAGGCTATACAGGTCCTTGCAAACCACAAGTCTGTCTCAGAGAGTGCAAAAATCTTCACTTCCTCTATGTGGAAAGGTCTAACACCCTTTCCACCCCATTTCCGGATAAAAAGGAGGCTATTCACAGCCAGAATTTCTTTCCTCATCCTGCTCTTGAATTCCCACGTAGTACAACTGTCAAAAACAGTTCTACTCTTGGAAAAGAATCAGGTATACTCTTAATTCAAAAGTATTGTAGTCTTTATTATTGTAATCCAACAGGTAAAGCTGCACCCAGGGCTTTGAACAGCGTCACCACCACTATTGCAAAATAGTAAAGCCCTTTATTTCATTTATAAAACCCTTATTATCAATAAAAACCTTCATTTTATCACTTTATTTCTGTGTCACAGTCCAATTTAAAGTTGTAACTACCCTAATTACTGCTTCTACATAGACTCATCCTGACATTTTGGGGCCCTGGCCGTGTTTTTTGACCATTTTGGACCTTATAAGTGAGTTTTTTACTTATTTTATCTTTTTAGGCATAATGATTTCTTAAAAATATATATTTATTATATATTTATCCTTATACTAATATTAAAAAGAGTACTTGTTATGTGGCTAATAAACACAAGACCTTTATTTTTGGCATGTTCTATATATAAAAACACTTTTAGCCATTAATGCAGTCTTAATTTTTAATTAAATTAAGACACCTCATACTAATACATCAACAGTTTAGGCATGGTTGGGCAGACTGTTAACTCAATTACCCTCTTACATACCACTTTTTGACAGTTTATACTTGCTAATTACAAGTTATTCTGTGAGATATTGGTATACAAACAGTATACCAAATATCAGTAAGCTGTATTTCTGATGTGAAATTGTTAATTAAATTACACTGTCATTGTACAAGGGCATATTGTATTGATATACAAGCCCAGAGGCCACTCTTAGACATGCAAATAGCATTTTAAGAAATCTTAACTGACATTAAGCCCTCTTTTTCGTGTTTTATTTCAGTGAAAGATAACTTCATACCACTAGAAAGCCAGTCACAGGCCAACGCACCAGTGACACCCTCAGAACCAGAGGGAAGCAACGGCAAAGGAAAGAGGCACAGTGAAGGCCTGATAACAGCAAAGAAGTGGACACCCATTCCATCACAGAAGAGTAGAAAACCACGAAATTCTGCTTCAATACAAGGTAAACCAACCTTGATAACTTGTACAGGAAAAATTACTATAATTAAGCCAGTTGTAACCTCTAAAGGTAAATTTCCCAAATCAGCAGACAACAAATTTGTACAAGGCATAGTCAAAGGTAAATACCCTAAGAGCATAAAATATTTGACTGCTTGCAAACACTAACATGTCACCTGTACACCTGAGAGATCTTGGCTTCCCAAGGAACCAGCCAGAGGATAGAGAAGGCTTGTCCAGAATCAGAAGACCTGAAAGAGGAAACCTTGGACACAGTAGTGGATGGCAAAACAATGAGGGAGATAATATCAACCCTGCCAATCACACTCCAATTGAATGGAGACCTCAAACCACAGGACTGGAAAGACATGGATCAAGTTCTTCAGCTCCACCAACTCCTCAAGGACCTATTCCAATGGAGCATGGACAACAAGAGGCTCAACCTGGCATCTCACTGGGCAGAACTTGCAGCAAGTTGCCAGAAGATCTGTCTCAAAGAGATAGACTTCAAATACCTTATGATAATCACCAAAGCTTGGAATCCTACCAGACAGTTCAGACTCCTGGAGGCAAGGGTGCAGAGGATAAGGGAGAATCAAGCCACTATCCAAGCTATAGAAGAACAGTTAACCCAGACAGGGCCTACCCAGATTCCTTCAGGCTCACAAGGAGCAGGCCGAATCAGCTCCCCAGTGGCTTCAAACCATTCAGACACAAACAGATCAATGACCAAGAGTCACCACTCTTCACAATTCCAGGAGGTTTCCAGGAGAAGAAAAGGATACAAGGGGAAAAACAAGACCTCTTTCAGCCAAAGGCAGAAAGAATCAAACCCCATGATCCAGATGTTGTTGGATTTGGTGAAAGAAGTGCACAAGAGCCAGAAGTAGCTGTAAACCACTCTAGAATCAGTAGTCCTAGTAATAGAAACATTACCCCCACTCAGACTGAACATAACATTGTCACATCTGAGAGTAACATCAACAGTGATGCACTGTGGTTACAAATGTCCCAATATACTGAGCAATCTGAAAAACAGTTTGCAGAACTTGAAGCAAGCCATGAGAGGATGAAGAAATTAACAGCCTCTATGGATAAAATAATTCAAAATCTTCAAGAAGGACATGCTCAATTGAGCAAAGCCTCTGAAGAGACCATTACTGCTAGACTGAACACAGCATTTGAAGGTCATGCTAGTATATGGTACACAGAAATGAAAGAAATCCATGGCAGAAGAAGCTGGCCATGGTGGAAGAGTCAAATCATCCAAAAGTACAGTAATGGTACTTTGGTATGGCAAAAGACCATGTCATTTGAAAATGACAAATACTCTGGACAAAGATCCATATGAGTGGTGTCTTAGACAGTCTAAAAGACTTCAAGCCATTGACCCTCAGATGAACATCCAAATGAGGAATCACAAACTTCTGACACAAATGCCAGGAGAACTAGAGCATGCAGTAAAATGCAGATGCAACCAAAATTGCACTCTGGATGACATTGCTAATACCTTACAAGACATAAGGATAAGAACTAATATAGGGAAATTCAGCCCATATAAGAGCAGTGGTTTCAAAGAGAAGAAACCTTTCAGGGTGGATTTTAAAGACAAACCCAAAGAAAGGGTGGCAGAACTGACAAAGAAGGAGAATTCTTGTCACAATTGTGGTTCAACAGACCACTACGCTAACAACTGTCCAAAGGCAAAGAAAAAAGTCTATGCCATTGAGACAGTCGCAGAGGAGGAATCCCCAACAGAGGATTCTGGATCAGACTCTATGGGTGATGCCATCAGAGAATTATCTGATGATGACCAAGACCCAAAGGAAGAATTTCTAGTAGAATACCAAGAGGAAACCCCACTAGAAGTTCAGGACATAAAGTTGGAAGCAGGCATGCCACAAGACACTGCCAAAAAAAACTTGTGCAAACATACACAAGATGCACAAACATTTCTGGTTACACCAACCAAAGGAATGGCATATATACATGGAACAGCCACTAAAATGACTGTCTGTGCTGACAATGCTCAACATCCGTTGATCATTGATACTGGGGCACACTGCTCCATAGTGGCCAGCAATTATCTGGATAACCATTTTCCATATTGGGAGAAACAGCTCTTGCCAACCAAAGCAAAGAACTTTAAAAGTGCCTCAGGGAAGATGACTTCCATTGGTACAATTATCAAAGAGATAATTATACCCCGCAGGAAGGGTAATATTAGACTCAACCAAGAGTGTGTAGTGCTTGATGATGCTCACATCCAAGGGTTCTTACTGGGAACAGACTACCAGAGAATTTATGGCATAGATATTTACAACATTAAAAATAGGCACATTACCATTGGTACCAACAAGGAAAAGGACTTTTCACTTGATATATACCATACATCTTCTCAAGATCCACTAGAAGAACTTATGAACGAATTCAGAGAGGGACAGTTTAGAACTACCCTGACCAGTAAACAAACACTATTTTACTGAGGATGTTGAGAAAGACCAGACCAGCATTTGCCATTGGTGAAGAACCATTAGGCAAGACCAAAGGCCATGATATAGAACTATATCTGGATATGGAAAGACCTTATCCACCCATGCTTAGGAGACCTCCTTATCCAGAAAGCCTGGAAACCAGGAAAGAAATTGAAAAACACATCAATGAACTCCTAGACATGCATGTCATCAGGATGATTGGACATAATGAAATAGTGGAAATCATCACCCCTGTCCTAATCACCTGGCATGATGGCAAGTCTAGACTGTGTGGAGACTTCAGAGCTCTGAATAACTACACAAAAGCAGACAGGTAGCCTATACCCAGGATACCTCATGCCCTGGATAAACTGGCAAAAGTCAAATACATAACCAAAATACATTGTATGAAAGGCTTTCACCAAAATGGAGTTAAACCAAGCTCTATGAAATTACTCAGAATAATATGCCATATGGGCATATATGAGTATACCAGGATGCCATTTGGCATCAAAAATGCACCAGCCCACTTCCAAAGGATGATGGACACAATATTTCAGGAAGAAATATTGGAAGGCTGGATGGTGGTATATATTGATGATATCATTATATACTCAGAGACATGGAGAGACCATATACAATACATAGACAGAGTGCTAAGAAAATGTACACCCATCAATCTGAAAATTTCACTGAAAAAGTGGAATTTTGGCCAACACCAGCTACTGGCTCTAGGACATAAAGTCTCAGGTCTTAGTCTGGTAATTGACCAGAATAAAGTAGCAGCAGTACTGCAAAAGCCAGTACCAAAGAGCATCAAAGAGATTCAATCTTTACTTGGGTTTGCTAGCTACTATAGAAACCACATCAAGAATTTTACCCACATAACTAGTAGTTTATACAAGTTGTGTTCAGAAGCAGTGGTTTTTGAAATTACCAAGGAAAGAAGAGATGCATATGAGAGGATCAAACATTAACTCACAAATGCACCTGTACTCATCTGGCCTGACTTTGAACTACCATTCAATTTATACATAGATGCAGCATGTAGCCAAGGCTTAGGAGCAGCCCTTCACCAAAGAAAAATTGTGGATGGTGAACCAAGAGAAGGAGTAATATGTTAAATATCTAGGAAACTGACATATTCAGAGGCCAGGTATGTGGCCACCCAGACTGAATGTCTATTCTTAGTCTGGGCTCTGGAGAAACTCCATTATTATTTTGAGGGTGTGGCTTTTGAAGTCTACACAGATTGGACAGCCTTGAAGTCTTTACTGAACATAAAGACTACAAATAGACACATGATGAGATGGAAAATAGACATCCAGGAGTATAGAGGGAACATGACCATCTTATACAAAGAAGGTAAAAGTCATACCAATGCAGATGGCCACTGGATAATTTCAAGAGCAATCCAGCTTATGACCCTGAAGTTGCAGCCAAAATCCCCATCCATTTCATGGAAATAGATAGGAGGAAGAACTTCAGATTCACTGAATGGGCACCAGAAAGTGGTACCCTTGACAGTGGAAACACTGATTCAGAGGGAACAGAAACTCCCATACTGGGAATAAGTTCCTCAGAACTTCACAATTAATTTTTAAGTGCAGTACTGAAGTCTTATGCCAAACACAAACAGTGGGGCATATTACTACAACTCCTTCAGAAAACGTACAGGAGTCCAGAACTGGAATCCCAGCTGGAAGAACCCTGCTTAAGGGCCTTTAAGGACAACAAGTTCTTCCTTATAGATGGCCTGCTCTACCACAGAGAAAAACACACAAGTGCACTCACAGTGGTAGAAAGGGACCACATCGCTCTGATCCTGCAGGAATGCCATGACTGCCCCTATATGGGACACATGAGTGAGGATAAGACCAAGGAGAGGGTAGTAAGCACAGCTTGGTGTCCCAAGTGGGAACAACAGTTGAGTGAATACATCAACACTTGTGAAAGATGCCAAAAGGAAAATAGGAAACATGGGAAGAAGTATGGGTTACTTCAACATATAGAACAACCCAAACACCCATGGGAAACCATAAACATGGACTGGGTTAGAGGACTTGTCCCAGGAGGCAAAAAAAACTACAATGCCTGCTTGATCATAGTTGATAGGTTCAGCAAGAGCATGAGGTGTCTAACATGCCACAAAAAGGACACAGCCATGGATACTGCTCTGTTATTTTGGAATAATATCATATCTACCTGTGGAGTCCCTAAGATCATCTTTACTGATAGGGACCCAAAAGTCACATCTGAATTTTGGACCAACTTGTATGACATGCTTGGCACCAAGCTTGCTTTTTCCACAGCTTACCATCCGCAAACAGATTGCCTAGCTGAGAGGATGATCCAAACAATGGAGGACATCCTTAGAAGGTTCTGTGCCTATGGAATGGAATATAAGGACCATGAGGGATATACCCATGACTGGGTTACCCTTCTACCACTGTCCAACTGGCTTATAATACAAGTCAGCACTCGACCACAGGAAAAACACCTGCACTGGTAGAGAAAGGGTGGAATCCCTTGTGGCCCATGGATCACTTGAAGAAGAATCTTGTGATCATCCACCCCACAGCCAAAGACTTCCATGATATGTGGAAGAGAGGTTGTGACACAGCTTCTAAATGAATAGCTGAGGAAAAAGAATATAATAAGCAGAGGTGGGACAAGACACACATGGAACCTGACTTTAAGGAAGGGGACCAGGTGTTAGGGTCTACACTAAACTTCAACAATATTAAACGACCCAAGAAGATGAGAGACTAATTTGTAGGGGCCTTCACTATCATTAAGTTGGTAGGCAAGAATGCAGTGGAAGTCAAACTCACAGAGGAGCTTTCCAGGAAACACCCAGTCTTTCCAGTGAGTTTGGTCAAGCCATACTTCCAAACAGAAGAGGGAAAATTCCCCTCCAGGAAGAAGAGCCTCACACCACCAGAAATAGTGGATTTAGAGGACTCCCCAGGACCTGTGAGTAAGATCATCATGGCCAGGAAGATCAGACCTAATGGGAAGGATCAAAGACAATATTTAGTCAGATTCAAGAACCAAACAGCTGATAAAGACAAATGGTTGGCAGAACATGCCATACCAGATGTGAACCTTCATTTTGATATTTTCAGGGCCGCTAGGAGGACTGAAAAGTCTCATCAATGATGAGCCTTTTTTAGAGAGAGGGTATGTAAGCCTGTGACTCAAAACCAGAGCACAAGCATGACAGCCAAAATACCATAAACCCATGGTATAGCCAAGATACCACCAAAGCATGGAGCTGACCTAAATCAGCTCAAAAGGTATCAAAAGATATAGGAAACTCACCCCTTTCTCAAAATATAAGTCCCATCAACATAGGACAAAGAATAACAAAGTTATTACTTCTCAAAGTTATTGCTTAGCATAAACCTTAATTTTCACCTCTCATCTAAAATCCAGAAGTAGAGGCTTAACCCCATCAAATGGGTATTCAAAACGAAGCTCTAAGCAAGGGATATCCAATGGTACTAGCCAAACTGAGCTAGCACAAGTATTACCTGAGTTATGGCCAAATTCAGGCCAAATAAGGGTGAACAAAACATTCACCTCTCATCTAACTTTTGCAGTTTTAGTGTGAGATACCTAAAGTCGGGTATTTTTCAAAAGAGCACAATCAGGGCTATCTGATGGTGTCATCAATTTCCCCATAGCTCAACTAAAACAAAGTTTATGGGGCAAATAAGCTCAATACAGCTTTTTGCCTAAACCATGCAAATTTACAGAATTCTTGTACATAAGATAAACTTGCCATATTGAATGATACCCATATCAGATGAGGTACCATTGTGTAGAGCACATACAGGGCTACACACTGAACCAATTTTGAGGTTGATATATCAAGAATTGACAAAGTTATGGCTGTTTGAAGGTCTAATTCCCATCTGCTGTCATATACAGCCTTACCATGGGATAATGTCCCATAATCATGAATATGAGGTGTCAAACAGACAAAGGAGCTTGTTTTTACTTCAATACCTCATATGTCAGTCAATACTGGGGTCCCATACAGTTTCTGTACAGCATTCTACGCGCCATACATGTCAGAATCAGGCTGTGAGGTCCCCAGATGAAAGCTTTCACCCTGTATTGGTGAAAACTGCCCAGATGTGGTTTCAAAACCATATCTGAGGCCAATAAAGGCTATACAGGTCTTTGCAAACCACAAGTCTGTCTCATAGAGTGAAAAAATCTTCACTTCCTCATGTGAAAAGTCTAACACCCTTTCCACCCCATTTCAGGATAAAAAGGAGGCTTTTCACAGCCAGAATTGCTTTTATCATCCTACTCTTGAACTCCTACGTATTAAAACTGTCAAAAACAGTTATACTCTTGGAAAATAATCAGGTATACTCTTAATGAAGAAGTATTGTAGTCTTTATTATTGTAATCCAACAGGTAAAGCTGCACCCAGGGCTTTCAACAGCGCTCACCACCACTATTGAAAAATAGTAAAGCCCTTTCATTTCATTTATAAAACCCTTATTATCAATAAAAACCTTTATTTTATAGCTTTATTCCTGTGTCACAGTAAAAGTTAAAGTTGTAACTAGCCTAATTACTGCTTCTACATAGACTCATCCTGACATGAGGTATCCTGGGTATAGGGTACCTGTCAGCTTTTGTGTAGTTTTTCAGAGCTCTGAAATCTCCACACAGCCTATACTTCCCATCATGCCAGGTGATCAGCACAGGTGTGGTAATCTCCACTATCTCATTATGTCCAATATTTCTGATTACATCCATGTCCAGGAATTCATTGATATGTTTTTCAATTTCCTTCCTGGTTTCCAGACTTTCTGGGTAGGGAGGTCTCCTGAGCATGGGTGGATAAGGTCTTTCCACATCCAGATATAGTTCTATATCATGGCCTCTAATCTTGCCTAATGGTTCTTCACCAACGGAAAATGGTGGTCTATTCTTTCTCAGCATCTTCAGTAAGCTTAGTTTTTGTTTACTGGTGAGGGTGGTACTAAACTGTCCCTCTCTGAATCCATTCAGTAGTTCTCCTAGAGGCTCTTGGGCAGATATTTGGTATATGTCAAGTCAAAATTTCTTCTCCTCATTGGTACCAATGGTAATGTGCCTGTTTTTCAATTTCAAATGTCTATGCCATACATTATCTGGTAATCTGTTCCCAGTAAAAACCCTTGGATGTGGTCATCATCAAGCACAACAAACTCTGGTTTGAGTTTGATTTTACCTTTCCTATGGGGTATAATTATTTCTTTGATAATTGTCCCAATGGAAGTCATCTTTCCTGATGCACTCTTGAAGTTCTTTGCCTTGGTGGGCAAGAGCTGGTTTTCCCAGTTTGGGAAGTGGTTGTCCAGGTAATTTCTGGCGGCTATGAAGCAGTGTGCCCCACTATCAATGATCAATGGGTGTTGAGGATTGTCAATTCAAACAGTCATTTTTGTGGCTGTTCCATGTATTTATGCCATTCCTTTGGTTGGTTTAACCAGGAATGGTTTTGTACAAGGTTTTGTTGGCAGTGTCTTGTGGAATGCCTGCTTTTAACTGTATGTCCTGAATCTCTAGTGGGGTTTACGCTTGGTATTACACTAGGAATTCTTCTCTTGGGTCTTGCTCTTCATCAGATTGTTCTCTGATGGCATCTCCCAAAAGTCTGAGTCAGATCCTGTAAGGTTTGACTATGAAACAATAAGTAAAAATTACTAATTTTTTACTTATTGTACTCTGAATGTCCTTATAATTGAAATAAATAAGATTAAAATAATAATAATAATAAAGAAATATTATTATTATGGCGTAAAAATATTATATTATTAAATAAATATAATAATATAATTAATATTATATGAAATTATAATATTATAAATAATATATTAATATATTATAAAGCTCTTTATTATTGTTACCAACAAATAATAAAGGCGTAAAAAACTGTTTTTTATAAATAAAAAACAATTATTAACAATAATATTACTAATATTAAAGTTATATATTAATATAAATACTATTTATATTAAATAAGAATTATTAAGAGTAATAATAAGAGAGAAATTATTATAATAAGATGAAATAACCTACTTTTAACACTTAAAATAATAATTTTGAGATATTTTACGCCAAAAGAATATAATACAACTTTTTCAAATTGTATTTACAATAAAAAATAAAGAAAATTACCAAAATTCTTGATTTTACGTGGAAATGAGTTTATAGAGAGATTTATGACAAAAACAATTAAAGAATTGATTTAATCACATAAAAATAGTGATTAATATTAAGATGGTCTTTGGTCTTTAATAATATAAGAGTTTTATATATGAAGAATAAAGAAATTACCTTTTATTTAATTGATTTAATGTTTTTGAAGCGTCTGAGGGGTAAATAGAGTAAAAAGAGCTCTATTTATAGTAGATACCTCCCTCCTAGAGTCCAAAAGGCTTCTAGTAGACGTGTACTGATCATATCCACTGGAATTGATCAATATTTTAAGGTTTGAGGGTGATTACATCATGATCAAACCATATTACATCATTATTACACCATTATTTAGAGTTATCACTATAACTCTAGGTTTGATGACATCAGAGGCTTGGCAGAACCCCAAATTTCGTGGATTTTATTAGTTTTAATCATAAACTAATAGTATTCACCAATTTTATCACTCTTAAGACTGTTAAACTTAAATTAAGGTTACAGTATGTGATCATAACTGCTCAAATTAAGCTCAAACTTTGATCCTCAATACCTTTGAAGATTTACACGCTACAGCAATTCAGAGAGTGAATTCTGATAGCCTGACATAACCTTATTATGCTGCCAAGAGCTTTTCATTACATCATCAAAACTCTATTTTTGATGATTTTTCTGGTAACTCATCTTTTCTGTCGAAATTCAATATTTTAAACTTCAAACCTTGATTTCAGGGGGTTATACCCTGAATTTAATGATAAAAATTACATCATTCTTCAAGAATGAACTAGGAGAATCCAACTTTATACTTTTTTTAAGTTTGGAACACTTTCACAACAAAGTGGTCAACAGCTCTGTTGATTTTTATCAATAATTCATCATAGGTTTTAACCTTGTTTATAATTTGTAAAATAAAGTTCATATCTGTGCTCTTACAGTAATTACGTTGTAACTTTATTTTTGGTTCATCATTCCATCATGTATAGTTTAGAAGATATTAGCTATGATCCTTGAATATATGCGTTGACCAAAAAAGTGCATATATTCAGGATAATTCCTTAAGTATTAACATTGGAAATTAGCTTATTAATTGTTTTATGTGTGGAGCTTCATGGGGAATCCACTGGTTCAATTTATTTCACATGTTGTTTCATTAGTGTTTGAGATAAATAAGGTTTTATGATTTTTATAAGGTATTATACCTTATAATTCCTTAAATATTGACTTTACAGATATGCCATAAAAGTGGTATATGTGTATTTTTCCATGGGGAAGCCAATGGTATAGTTTATTTTACATGTTGATTCATTGGTTTTTAAGTTAAACCAATTTTTGTACCAATTTATGGTATTTTTTGTATATTTAAGTAGTTATTCTTAATGTATAATTATTCTAAGTAATTTTAATATAATTATATTAAAGGTATAATTGTTCTGAGTCTTTTTGTGACCTTATTGGGTATGTGGTCATATCTCAAAGACCCACAGATCCCTCCTCTGGGACTTTTGCAATGCCATAGACCTTTTTCTTTTCCTTTGGACAGTTGTTGGCATAGTGGTCTGTTGAACCACCATTGTGACAAGAATTCATTTTCTTTGCCACTTCTGCCACTAACCCCTGGGCTTGTCTTTAAAATCCACCCCAAAAGGGTTTTTCTCCTTGAAACCACCGCTTTTATATGGGGTGTATTTCCCGATATTAGTTCTTTTCTTTACATCTTGTAAGGTATTTGTAATGTCATCTAGAGTGCAATTGTGGTTGCATCTGCATTTCACCAAATGCTCTACTTCTCCTAGCATTTGTGTCAGTAGTTTGTGATTCCTCATCTGAATGTTCATTTGAGGATCAATGGCTTTAAGTCTTTTAGACTGTCTGAGACACCACTCATATGGATCTTTGTCCACAGAGTATTTTTCATTTTCAAATGAAATGGTCTTCTGCCATATCCAAGTACCATTGCTTTATTTTTGGATGATTTGACTCTTCCACCATGGCCAGCTTCTACTGCCATTGATTTCTTTCACTTCTGTGTACCATATACTAGCATGTCCTTTGAATTCTGTATTAAGTCTAGCAGTAATCCAATAGTCTGGAATGCTTGGTACATCAATGAAAAGTCCATCAATATAATCTCTGAGCTCCATATGATCATATCTTCCAGTTACAGAGAATTTGGGCCAGCTTGAGGTGTCAGGAAGTTGTTTCAGGGCTTCCTTCTCTGAATAAGACACATTATCTCCATCCTGGTACTGTGATGGAGATCCTGCCTTATTTATCAACAAGGAATCTGGTTTGATGTCATATTGATGATATGGATTATCCATAACATGGCTTTGTGGTTGGGGTTTCATGTTATGGTAGACATTGAACAGTTTGTTTATTTTGTGATCCAGGCAGTCCCTGTCCCCTTGTCACAACCACAAATAATTACCCCCTCAATGGGTGTTGCAGCAATTCCAACCTGAACCCAAGTAATGGGAAATTGGCCATAAAATATCTTTATGTCAAACTGTACCCCTTTTGGTGCTCTATGGCCTCTTGGCCATAACACCCTTCCACTGGCCAAATATGGCCCCAGGCCATGTCCTGCCTTCATTGGCCCCATTGGGCAATTCCTCACCTAACCAACCCCCAGGCCATTATCCTTGTTTCTGGGCCTGGGGGTCTTCTCAAAATTCCAGGGGCCCATGGCCCCTCTAGCCAAAACCAGGGCCCTTGTCCCAACCCTTTATATTAAGCGGGTTTGGGCCATTTAGGCCCCCTACCACCTTTACGGCCCGTGGTCCGTGGGATGCTTAGGCCCCTTTTGACCCAATTCCAATGAGGCCAAAAGGGGCCAAGGGAGTCAGTTCAGCAGCCCCCAAACCACAAGTAGGCCCACCTGAGCCAGTGTTGACCCCAAAAACCCAACAAACCCCCAATGGCCACAAAACCACCTTAGGACCCAAATTGGCTATAAATCAGTCCATGGCCTCTGGCAAGCATCAGAGGCCACCAGATCAACTCCAAGCAAGGATTCCCCTCCAGTACAGGGGAAGACTTCCATTTCTTCAATGCACTCCATACTAAAGGACCAGGAGTGGTGCATATATGGTATAATATACCATTATTCACCATTTTTTCTCAGCAATCCAACGGTGACAATTTCAGAACCCAATTATGTAATCCCAAATCAAGTCCTAAGTCCATCACCATTTTCAAAGAAGGATTTCCAGCTATTCAGTCTGGAAATTCCCTGGTGGCTACCAGAGGACCATTTGAGGACCCCAACCACCTGCCCCTGCAGAGGTTGGGGTTGTCAATTACCCATCAGGACTATTATGAGGGCAATTCTCAGAGGTTAACAATATTTTCAATAATTGTCAAGGAATCAAGTATTCAGAATTCGTTGTACAACTCAATTGGTCCATACAGGTAGTAATCAAGCATCCTGTATGCCCTTGGCCCAATTGGGCCAATCCATATTCCACTGTGGGAATCCAGTCACACAGTTTCAATTCTCAAGATGGCCAGAACTTTATTGACCCAATTCAGACAATACAGACGGATGATTCACCTTCCAGAATCAGCCTCTCAGTTTTTCACATATACTAGCCACCATTCATCACCTGAGGACTTTTTTCCCAGCTAATTAATATATTGGATTTCTTTTTATCCTTATTTCCTTTTCATTTATTAAAGTAAATACTGATAATCTTAAGTCAGTCATTTGCACCTTTTCTTCTTTGCTGGTCAGTGGATATTGGTGGTCATATCCCTTACTAATTCCAATTTTTTTTCTGGAAGGTTGAAACAGTCAATTGAGGATTCATTTGGTTGGCTCTTTGGCTTTTGACTTCTTATTATCATGGCCATTGGTTTCCTTTTATTTTATATTTGGCATACTTGTCTTTAACTTTTATTCTTCTTTTAAGAAATATATTCTTTTAATCCTTTATTCCTTTGGAGCCCTCCAAGTGAGTTCTTGATTCCTGAGTACCAGGCCACTCTTGCGTCCATACGAGCCCTTGTGACACCCTTTTTCTGTGGTGTTGTTCCTGAAATACTAGATTAAGTCTTTTTTTGGTTTCTTCAGAGGCTTTGCTCAGCTGAGCATGTCCCTCTTGAAGAGATTTGACAATTTTGTCCATGGAAGTGGTTGATGTTTTCATCCTCTCATGGATTTCTTGGAGTTCTGGAAACTGCTTTTGAGTATGCTCAGCAAATTGCAACATTTGTAACCACAGTGCATCACTGTTTAGGTTACTCTCAAGTGTGACAACACTATGTTCAATCTGAGTGGGGGTAATATTTCTATTAATAGGAATACTGATTCTAGAGTTATTTACAACTACTTCTGGTTGTTGTGCACTTCTTTAACCAAATACAACAGCTCCTGGATCATTGGGTCCGACTCTCTCTTCCTCTGGCTGAAGGTGGTCTTGTTTTTGCCCTTTTATCCTTGTCTTCTCCTGGAAGCTTCCTGGGATTTTGAAGAATGGTGACTCTTGGCCACTGATCTGTTGGGTTCTAAATGGTGTGAAGCCACTGGAGAGCTGATTTGGCTTGCTCTTGAAGTAATCTAAGTATGCCCTGTCTGGGTCAGCTATTCTTATATAGCTTGGATAGTGGCTTGATTCTCCCTTATCCTGCTTGCCCTCACCTCCAGGAGTCTGAACTTCCTGGTGGGATTCCAACCTTTGGTGATTACCATAAGCTCTCTGAAGTTTATATCTTTGAGACAAATATTCTGGAAACTTGCTCCAAATTCTGCCCAGTGGGATTCCAGGTTGAACCTCTTGTTGTCCATGCTCCATTGAAGTAAATCTTTGAGGCGTTGGTGGAGCTGAAGAACTTGATCCATATATTTCCAGTCCTCTGGTTTGAGCCTCCTGTTGAATTGGAAAGTGAATGGCAGAGTGGGTATGATTTCCCTCAGTGTCTTGAAATCCACCACTGTGTCCAAGGTGTCATCTTCCAGGTTTTCTGGTTCTGGAAAAGCCTTCTCTTTCCTCTGGCTGGTTCCTTTGGAAGCCAAGGTTTCTGAGGTGTACAGGTGACATATCAGTGTTTTTAAGCAGTCAAAAACTTCATATTCTTAGGGTATCTACCTTTGACCGTGCCTTGTACATATTTGATGTCTGCTGATTTTGGAAATTTACCTTTAGAGGTTACAACTGGGTTAATTAGGGTAATCTTCCCTGTAGAAGTGGTTAAGGTTGGTTTACTTTGTATTGAAGCAGAGTTTGGTGGTTTTCTATTTCTCTGAGTGGCAATGGGTGTCCACTTCTTTGCTGTAATGAGACCTTCACTATTCCTCTTTCCTTTGCCCTTGCTGCCCTCTGGTTCTGAGGGTGTCACTGGTATGTTGGCCTGTGACTGGGTTTCTAGTGGGATGTAGTTTTCTTCCACTGAAATAAAACAGGAAGAGAGGCCTTAATGTCAGTTAAGACTTCCTAAAATGCTGTTTTTGCACCTCTAAGAATGGCCTTTGGGCTTATATGTAACTACAATATGCCCTTGTATGGTGAAAGTGTAATTGAATTAACAATTTAATGTCAGAAATATAGATCACAGATATCTGGTACACTGTTTGTATTCCAGTATCTCACAGAATAGCTTGTAATTAGCAAGTATAATCTGATAAAAAGTGGTATGTAAGAGGGTAATTGAATTAGCAATACACCCAACCATGCCTGAACTCCTGGTTTTACAGTAAGAGGTGTCCTTATTGAATTAAAAAAAGGACTTTATTAATGGCTTAAAGTGTTTTTATATGTAAAACACGCCAAAAAGAAGGGTCTTGTGGTGATCAAATTATAATCAACCACACCACAATGTGATTAAAAAAGATAGGAATTAATGGTATGTAACATATACCACTTGAAATATATAAAAGATATGTGTTTTATATATTTTTTTTAAAAAAGAATTACTCCTAAAAATATAAAACAAATTGTCAGAATAGAGAAAATAAGAGAAAAAACTTACTTATATGGTCCAAAAAGGGTTAAAAAACACAGCCAGGCCCCCAAAATGTCAGGCTGAGTCTATGATAAAGATGTATGATAGTACTTAAAAGCTTTAAATATGACTGTGACACAGTAAGAATAGTAATAAGAAGGTTTTTTGATGGCTATAAGGGTTTTAGAATGAGATAATAAGGCTCTTACTATAATAATATAATGGTGTTGAGCGCTGCTAAAAGCCCTGGGTGCAGTCTTACCAGTTGGATTACTCTAATAAGAGCTACAATACTTAAATTTAAAGTATAACCTTATTACTTCCAAGAGTATAACTGTTTTTGGAAGTTTTACTATGTAGGAACTCAAGAGCAGGATGGGGATTCCTATTCTGGCAGTGAAAAGGCCTCCTTTTATCCTGAAAGGGGGTGAAAAGGCTGCTAGACCTTTTCATGTAGAGGAAGTGAAGATTTTTCACTCTCAAAGACAGGCTTGTGGTTTACAAAAGGCCTGTATAGCCTGTATTGGGCTCAGATGTTATTTTGAAACCACATCTGGGCAGTTTTCACCAATACAGGGTGAAAGCTTTCATCTGGGGACCACACAGTTTGATTCTGACGTGTATGACGCGTAGAATGCTGTACAGAACCTGTATGGGACCCCAGCATTGACTGAAATATGAGGTATTGAAGTAAAAACAACCTTCTTTGTCAGTTTGACACCTCATAATCATGGTTATGGGATAAAATCCCTGGGTAAGGCTGTATTGGTTAAACTGTGGGATTTGGACCTTAAAACAGCCATAGCTTTGTCCGTTTTTGAGATATCAACCTCAAAATTAGTTCAGTGTGTAGCTCTGTGTGTTTCCTACAAAATTGTACCTCACTTGATATGGTTATCATTAAATATTGAAAAGCTATTCTATGTACAAGAATTTTGTACATATGCGTGTTTTAGGCAAAAAGCTGTATTGGGCTTGTTTGCCTTATAGCCTTTGTTCTAGATGAGATATGGGGAAGTAAATGGCACCATCAGATAGCCCTGATTGTGCTTTTTCCAAAAAGACCCCACCTTAGGTATCTCCCACTAAAACTGTAGAAGTTAGATTAGAGGTAAATGTTTGTGAGCCTTTGAGATATGACCACATACCAAATAAGGTCACAAAAAACTTAGAATAATTATACCTTTAATATAATTATATTAAAATTACTTAGAATAATTATACATTAAAAATAATTACTTAAATATACAAAAAATACCATAAATTGGTACAAAAATTGGTTTAACTTAAAAACCAATGCACCAAAATGTAAAATAAATTATACCATTGGATTCCCCATGGTAAAATACACATATACCAATTCTATGGCATATCTGTAAGGTAAATATTTAATGAATTATAAGGTATAATACCTTATAAAAACCATAAAACCTTATTTATCTCAAGAGCTAATGAAACAACATGTGAAATAAATTGTACCAGTGGATTCCCCACAAAATTCCACACATAAAACAATTAAGAAGCTAATTTCCAAAGTTAATACTTAAGGAATTAACCTGAATATATGCACTTTTTTGGTCAACGCATATATTCAAGGATCATAGCTAATATCTCCTAAACTATACATAATAGAATGATGAACCAAAAAAAAAGTTACCACGTAATTACTGTAAGAACACAGATATGAACCCTATTTTACAAATTATAAACAAGGTTAAAACCTATGATGAAATATTGATAAAAATCAACAGAGCTGTTGACCACTTTGTTGTGAAAGTGTTCCAAACTTAAAAAAAAGTATACAGTTGGATTCTACTAGCTCATTCGTGAAGAATGATGTAATTCTTATTATTAAATTCAGGGTATAACCCCCTGAAATCAAGGTTTGAAGTTTAAAATATTGAATTTTGACAGAAAAGATGAGTTACAAGGAAAATCATCAAAATTAGAGTTTTGATGATGTAATGAAAATCTCTTGTCAGCATAATAAGGTTATGCCAGGCTATCAGAATTCACTTTCTGGATTGCTATAGCGTGTAAATCCCAAAAGTTATTGAGGATCAAAGTTTGAGCTTAATTTGAGCAGTTATGATCACTCACAGTAACCTTAATTTAAGTTTAACAGTCTTAAGAGTAATAAAATTGGTGAATACTAATAGTTTATGATTAAAACTAATAAAATCCACGAAATTTGGGGTTCTGCCAAGCCTCTGATGTCATCAAACCTAGAGTTATAGTGATAACTGTAAATAATGGTGTAATAATGATGTAATATGGTTTGATAATGATGTAATCATCTCCAAACCTTAATAAATTGATCAATTCCAGTGGGTATGATCAGTACACGTCTACTAGAAGCCTGTTGGACTCTAGGAGGGAGGTATTTACTATAAATAGAGCTCTTTTTACTCTATTTTCCCCTAAGACACATCAAAAACATTAAATCAATTAAATCAAAGGTAATTTCTTTATTCTTTATATATAAAACTATTATATTATTAAAGACCAAAGACCACCTTGTTGTAATCATCTATTTTGACGTGATTAAATCATTTATTTAATTGTTTTTGCTAAAAATCTCTTTAAAAAACTCATTTCCACGTTAAAATCCAGAATAATTTGTAATTTTCTTTATTTTTATTGTAAATACAATTTGAAAAAGTTGTATTTATATTTTTTGGCGTAAAATATTTCAAAATTATTATATTAAGTGTTAAAAGTAGGTTATTTTCTCTTATTATAATAATTTCTCTATTATTACTCTCTGAATAATTCTTTAATTAATATAAATAGTATTTATATTAATTCATAACTTTAATATTAGTAATTTTATTGTTATTAATTGTTTTTTATTAATAAAAAGTAATTTTCTACGCCTTTATTATTTGTTGGTAACAATAATAAAGAGCTTTTTAAATATATTAATTATTTTATATTAATTTATTTATTTATTATATTATATTTTCATAATATAAATTGTATTATTATATTTATTTAATAATATAATTATTTCACGCCATAATAATAATAATTATTTATTATTATTATATTTTTAATCTTATTTATTCAATTCATAAGGACATTCAGAGTACAATAAGTAATAAATTAGTAATTTTTACTTATTGTTTCATAGTCAAACCTTACATTTGGGGGCCTGGCCGTGATGTTTACTTAAAAGACCTTTAAAAAGATTCTAATTGGGTTTATCCAATAATAAATTATATTTATAATCATAAAATTATATAATAATTTTATATTTTATTGATTTTAAAAGCTATTGAGGCATTTGGAAAGCAATTGTACTGTCTTACACGTGGTTTTTTCACATCCTTAGACTTGCAAGAACTTTCTTTGAGTGACTCTAGTGATTAAAAAAAGATAATTTATAAATTAAAAATAATTTTTTATAATTTAATTTTGTAAAAGAATCATATTCATTTTTTATTTTATTCTTTAAAAATAAAAATATAAAAAATATTAAAAAATATTAAAAAAAACCAATAAAAAAAAACTTATTTTTTTTATTATTTTTTATTCATTTCTTTATTCATTTCAAATTTTTAAAAAAGATATAAAAGCAATTTCTACGTGGAAAATTGCCATATCTTGCCAAAAAATAACACTTCTTATAAAATGACTTATATTGATTTGTCTTTTTTAGTGTTTGAAGATAACCCAACAGAAGACAACCAAACTACTGTTGAGAGATTGGTGGAAGAAACTTGTCAAAGTTCTCCAACACCAGTTATTACCAAAAGAAAGAAAGCTAAGAAATTAGACTTTCCAGGACCCACCATTCAAGACTCTGAAGGTGAGCACCTCTTTGATAATTGCCATAAAAAGAATTTTTATCCTAAAATACTTTTATTTCTTATTTTCTTAAATTATGACTACCAGAAGAGGTTCCCAATACTCCATCCAATCAGATGGAGCTGGACTCAGAGGTAGAACTGATCCCTCAAAAGGGAAAAGAAAGGGCAATATCCCCAGTGGAGCAGAATCCACACAAGGAAGTTCCTTATCCCAAAGGCAAGTCCCAGAAATGCCCATGATATCTGAACCTGAATTGGAGCTAAGTATGAGTAACTCAAATAGGTACAAATCACATTCAGAGGGCTCAAATAGACATCTACATGAGCCAGTAGAAGCAGTATTACACAGTGTACAAGGAAAAAGATTGGGAAATGCTGCCTAAAATACACCAAGGAGTGATGAACTCCTGGCACATCCTGAAAAAGTTCCTCAAAGAGGAGGAGATAGTGAAATACTTCAATGGATGGAATCCACTGTCATCCAAACCTCAAATCAAAAAAATCAAGGATTACCACGCCAAAAAGAGGGAGGCAACCAAGGAAGAAGCCCCAGTAGCTTCTACCAGCAAGCCCCAAGCCAGCCCACTTCCCCAAGAAAGGAAGAAGAACAAGAAAAAGCATTGGAGGAAACCATATTCCCCAAGCTACAGGATCCCAAGAATCCAAAAGGATGCCATGGACAATGTTTTCAACATGGCCAGAACCTTGATGGAATTCAAGGACAAGGAAGAGCAAAGAATGAGACAACCTCATTTCCCAAAGAAATAACCTTGTCCAAAGATGTTGTAAATACTTTAACAGAAATTAAAAATAGTATATTACCTCTAAAAGAAATTAAAGATAGTTTATTATCACTACAAGAAATAAATAACAATTTATCTTCTTTAACAAAAATTGTTGTGCAAAACAAGAAAGAAATTGACAACATTAAGTTTATTGTTGAAAATAATAAACCAAAGAATTTAATTGAAAATACTCAAAAATTAATACAAGGACAACAAGAATTGTATAAATACATAAAAGATATCAAAGACAAGACTTTGACAATCAATTATGATGTGAGTATTGACAATCTTACAGAAAAATTAAATAAATTAAGTATTTCTGTAGAAAAATTTGAAGAAAAGACTTCATCACACCAAAAATTACTTTTGGACCATGTGGAAAAAAGTGATGAAGCAAGAATGCATCTGAAAGATGATATTCAGAGTGAAATAAGGCTTATTACTGAAAAAATGGATAAAATTAATGAGGCTAATTTAAATATGCCAAAGTTATCAACACCATTTTCTCATATAAGAAGCCCTGTTAAAACAAAAGAGGAATTTTCAAATCCTTTCATAACAGACTTGAGTCACCAAGATAATAACCAAGTCTTAATGAAGGAAGCACCTCAATTGAAGGAATGGCCAACATTCACAGTAGAAGGTGAATATGACCACATGTCATTTATTAAAACAATTGACATGTTACAAGAAGACTATGCCATACCAGATGAATTAATCACTGCAAGATTACATTCATTGTTTGAGAAATATGCAAAAAGATGGTATTATGGCATAAGACAAACAAATGGTAAAAATACCTGGTCTTGGTGGAAACAAGAAATAATCACCAAGTGGGCAAATGATGCCTGGAGGTATAAGATAGAAAATGCATTTGAAAACTCTTTCTTTGACCCAGAGAAAGACAAACCTTTAACTTGGTTCTTGAAACAAGTTGAAAGGCTTAATGCACTGTACCCAGAAATGTCACAAAAGATGGTGCACATGAAAATACTTAAAAAATGTGGAGGGGAACTAGAACATGCCCTAAGAAGCAGATGTATAGAACCATGCTCCACAGAAGAGTATATAAATGCACTAGAAGATATAGTGACAAGAACAAAAATTGGCAGGACTTGGAAACAATTGGACATTAAAAGCCCAAATAAACCATTTATCAAAAAAGATAAATCAAAAGAATCCTTTACTCCCAATACATCCAACAATAATGAGCAAAGAAAATGCCATAAATGTGGAGGTATCGGACACTTGGCCAATAATTGCCTTAAAAAAGCAAAGATTAATGAAATTGTGGAAACAGAAAACCACAATGACAAAGAAGAGGAATCTGACTCTGAAAAAGAGACAGAAGAGTCAGAAAGCTCTGAAAGTGATGAAATCAATATAATTAATGCACAAATTAATAATATTGATATAATTTATGAAGTACTGGATGTTAATTCAAACTTACCACAAGTTGGAACATCTGACACAAACCTGACAAACATACAAGATGCCAAAATGTATAGAACCAAACCTGCAAGAGGAATGGGATATACAGCTGGAAAATCAAGTATAAGTATTGTTATGGTTGATAACCAAGAAGGAAAAGTTAACTTGGATAGAGGAGCATATTGCACTTGTGTTGGCAAAAGTTATTTAAATACCATTGTCCCAAACTGGCAAGAAAAACTTATGCCAATACAAGGTGTCAAATTTAGTAGTGCAAGTGAGAGCATGAAGCCCCTTGGAATAATTGATTTAACACTAATTTTTCCTCATCCCTCACAATGTTTCAGAATTAAAGTAGAGTTTGTAGTAATGGACAACTGTGCTAGTAATCATTTCATACTTGGGAATGAATACTTATCAATCTATGGTATAGATATCTCCAACCAAAAAGATAGATATTTTACCATAGGAGATAATAAAAGACAAAAGTTTGGCTTCTTAAATAACAAAAAACAAATCACAGTTATTAAGAAGGAAGAAAAAATTCCAGAAAAGGAACTTTTTATATCTGAACAACTTAAAGAGGCAGAATTCAATCAAGAATTAACAGAAAAAATGAAAGAAAAATTGATTGACCTCTTATTTAAGTATAAAAATGCCTTTGCAACTGACAAAGAGCCACTAGGTGCCATAATTGGACATGAAGTGGATATAATTCTTAATGTAGAAAAGCCTTACCCACCTTTATTAAGAAGACCTGCTTATCCAGCCAGTCCAAGGGCTAGAGAAGCCTTAGAAGTGCACATTAAAGAATTAATGGACCTTGGAGTATTAAGAAAGGTTGGACATAGTGAACAAGTAGAAGTTACTACACCTGTCATTATAACTTGGCATAATGGAAAATCAAGGATGGTAGGAGACTTCAGAGCCCTGAACACCTATACCATTCCAGACAGATATCCAATACCTAGAAACCATGAGACATTGACCCAATTGTCACAAGCTAAGTTCATCACAGCTATGGATGCTCTTAAGGGTTTTCATCAAAATGTCTTAACAGACAATGCCAAGAAACTACTAAGAATAATAGTCCATTGTGTAATTTTTGAATACTTAAGAATGCCATTTGGGATAAAAAATGCACCTTCCCATTATCAAAGAATGATGAATACCATATTCCCTGAAGAATTATCAGAAGGATGGTTAATTATCTATATTGATGATATCATAGTTTGCTCAGAAACTTGGGAAAATCACCTTACAAGACTAGAAAGGGTACTACAAAAAATAGTCCAAGTGAATATGAAAATTTCCTTGAAAAAGTGTCATTTTGCATATAGTGAACTAAAAGCACTAGGACATGTTGTATCTGGACTTAGTCTAGGCATAGACAAAAGCAAAGTAGCAGCAGTACTACTCAAACCAATGCCTCAAACCAAAAAAGAAATCCAATCATTTTTAGGATTTGCTGCTTACTACAGACAGCATATAAAGGACTTTGCAAAGATTGCCAAATCCTTATATAAATTATGTGACCAACAAACAGTTTATGAAATGACTGAAGAAAGGGTCAAGGCATATGAAGAATTGAAAAATTCAATAACAAATGCCCCATTTCTTCTAATGCCAGATTGGAAACTACCTATCAAACTATACATTGATGCTTGTGGAGAAGGATTAGGTGCTGCACTTCACCAAACACAAATTATCAATGATAAACCAGTGGAAGGACCAATTTGTTTCATTTCAAGGCAAATAAAGCCAACAGAAGCAAGGTATGGAGCAAGCCAAATGGAATGCTTATTCCTAGTGTGGGCTTTAGAAAAACTGCATCATTATTTGGATGGCACATTATTTGATGTAATCACAGACTGTAATGCTGTGAAATCACTATTAAATATGAAGACTCCAAATAGACATATGCTGAGATGGCAAATTGCTATCCAAGAGTATAGAGGAAATATGACTATTGTACATAAATCTGGAAATATTCATAAAAATGCAGATGGTCTTAGCAGATACCCCTGACAATCCAGCATGGGTACCACAAGAAGAGCACCATATAGAAGGAATACGTGTCACAGACATAGGCACAGAATTCTTTAACCAAGTTAAAGAAAGCTATAAGACAGACAAAAATTGCCATATCTTAAGCCAACTTCTAATGAAAGACTGCAAAGATCCATCACTTTCATCAAAACTAGATGAAATATGGAAAAAGGCATATGATGAAGGAAGATTCCACCTCCTTGATGGAATCCTTTACCATAGAACAAAACACACATTTGTTATGGCCTTAACAGATAGAACACTAATAAACACTATTTTACATGAGTGTCATGATAGTGTTGCATCTGGACATCTCTCAGAAGATAGGACACTAGAGAGGGTGAAAACCTGCTCTTGGTGGCCAAATTGGAAGAAAGATGTTGCAGAGTACTGCCAAACCTGTGACAGATGTCAAAAAGCCAACAGAGCCACAGGAAAGAAATTTGGAATGATGATCCAAATCCAAGAACTAAAATCCCCATGGGAAATAGCTCATATGGATTGGGTAACAGCACTACCTCCAGGAGGAGACAGGAGCTATAATGCATGTCTAGTGTTAGTTGACAGGTACAGTAAAACTCCCATGTTCTTACCATGTCATAAAGATGACACAGCTATGGATACAGCCATAATGATATGGAATAAAGTCATTAGCCACACAGGCTTATTCCAAAATATTATAAGTGACAGAGACCCAAAGTTCACTTCAGCATTATGGACAAATCTCCATAACTTATTTGGGACAAAGCTATCATTATCAACAGCTTACCATCCCCAAACTGATGGTTTAGCAGAAAGAATGATACAGACCTTAGAGGACATGATCAGAAGATTCTGTGCTTATGGGCTAGAATTCAAAGATTCTGATGGTTTTACCCATGATTGGTGTAAACTAATACCAGCACTTGAACTGGCATATAAGACATCAATCCATTCTTCTACTGGCAAAAAACCAGCAATGCTAGAGAAAGGTTGGAATCCAAGACTTCCTTATGATACCCTCAAAAAGGACTTAGTGGACATACATCCAACAGCAAGCAGTTTTAAGATAATGCTTGACAAAGCAAGACACCATGCAAACAGATGCATGCAAGACTCTTTCAAATATGCAAAAGAAAGATGGGACAAAAGTCATAAACCACCTGACTTCAAAATAGGAGATTTGGTATTAGTATCAACTCTTAACTTTAATAACATAAAAGGACCAAAGAAATTGACAGATTCCTTTGCAGGACCATTTATGGTAAAAGCACTTCATGGACCCAATGCTATACAATTGGAACTTACAGGTGATTTAATGAATAAACACCCAACTTTCCCTGTAAGTCTTATAAAACCTTACAGCTCAAGTGACAAGGAATTATTTCCACTAAGAAATAAACCCCCACTTGAAATTCCCCCTTTGGAAGAAGGAGAAGAAAAAAAAATTGTAAAAGTCCTTAAAGAAAGAAGGACAAGGAACAAAAAAGAAAGAGAATACCTTGTAAGGTATAGAAATCCAACTCAAGAAGACGAATGGCTACTTGAGAAAGAAATAACAAATGCTGATAAACTACTGAGGAGGTTTAGACATGAAAGAAAACCTAAAGAATAACAAAATCAAGCATTATTGAGCTTCAGGACTGATAAAGTCTAATGAAGAGGTAGGACAGTGGATGATACCCTAATCACACATATCAGATTGTGGTACAATCTTTTTTGGTGGTAGGGAATGTGAGCCTTTGAGATATGACCACATACCCAATAAGGTCACAAAAAAGACTTAGAATAATTATACATTAAAAATAATTACTTAAATATACAAAAAATACCATAAATTGGTACAAAAATTGGTTTAACTTAAAAACCAATGAACCAAAATGTAAAATAAATTATACCATTGGATTCCCCATGGTAAAATACACATATACCATTTTTATGGCATATCTGTAAAGTCAATATTTAATGAATTATAAGGTATAATACCTTATAAAACCCATAAAACCTTATTTATCTCAAGAACTAATGAGACAACATGTGAAATAAATTGTACCAGTGGATTCCCCACAAAATTCCACACATAAAACAGTTAAGAAGCTAATTTACAAAGTTAATACTTAAGGAATTAACCTGAATATATGCACTTTTTTGGTCAACGCATATATTCAAGGATCATAGCTAATATCTCCTAAACTATACATGGTAGAATGATGAACCAAAAATAAAGTTACGACGTAATTACTGTAAAAACACAGATATGAGCCTTATTTTACAAATTATAAACAAGGTTAAAACCTATGATGAAATATTGATAAAAATCAACAGAGCTGTTGACCACTTTGTTGTGAAAGTGTTCCAAACTTAAAAAAAGTATACAGTTGGATTCTACTAGTTAATTCGTGAAGAATGATGTAATTTTTATTATTAAATTCAGGGTATAACCCCCTGAAATCAAGGTTTGAAGTTTAAAATATTGAATTTCGACAGGAAAGATGAGTTACAAGAAAAATCATCAAAATTAGAGTTTTGATGATGTAATGAAAAGCTCTTGACAGCATAATAAGGTTATGCCAGGCTATCAGAATTCACTTTCTGAATTGCTGTAACGTGTAAATCTTAACAGTTATTGAGGATCAAAGTTTGAGCTTAATTTGAGCAGTTATGATCACTCACAGTAACCTTAATTTAAGTTTAACAGTCTTAAGAGTGATAAAATTGGTGAATACGAATAGTTTATGATTAAAACTAATAAAATCCACGAAATTTGGGGTTCTGCCAAGCCTCTGATGTCATCAAACTTAGAGTTATAGTGATAACTCTAAATAATGGTGTAATAATGATGTAATATGGTTTGATAATGATGTAATCATCTCCAAAACTTAAAAAATTGATCAATTCCAGTGGGTATGATCAGTACACGTCTACTAGAAGCCTGTTGGACTCTAGGAGGGAGGTATTTACTATAAATAGAGCTCTTTTTACTCTATTTTCCCCTAAGACACATCAAAAACATTAAATCAATTAAATCAAAGGTAATTTCTTTATTCTTTATATATAAAACTATTATATTATTAAAGACCAAAGACCACCTTGTTGTAATAATCTATTTTGACGTGATTAAATCATTTCTTTAATTGTTTTTGCTAAAAATCTCTTTAAAAAACTCATTTCCATGTTAAAATCCAGAATAATTTGTAATTTTCTTTATTTTTATTGTAAATACAATTTGAAAAAGTTGTATTTATATTTTTTGGCGTAAAATATTTCAAAATTATTATATTGAGTGTTAAAAGTAGGTTATTTTCTCTTATTATAATAATTTCTCTATTATTACTCTCTTAATAATTCTTTAATTAATATAAATAGTATTTATATTAATTCATAACCTTAATATTAGTAATATTATTGTTATTAACTGTTTTTTATTAATAAAAAGCAATTTTTTACGCCTTTATTATTTGTTGGTAACAATAATAAAGAGCTTTTTAAATATATTAATTATTTTATATTAATATATTTACTTATTATATTATATTTTCATAATATAAATTATATTATTATATTTATTTAATAATATAATTATTTTACGCCATAATAATAATAATTATTTATTATTATTATATTTTTAATCTTATTTATTCAGTTCATAAGGACATTCAGAGTACAATAAGTAATAAATTAGTAATTTTTACTTATTGTTTCATAGTCAAACCTTACAATGTTTTATTCACCCTCATTTGGCCTGAATTTGTCCATAACTTCTGTAATACTGGTGCTAGCGCAGTTTGGCTGGTACCATTGGATAGCCCTGACTTAGAGCTTAATTTTGAATACACATTTGATGGTGTTAAGCCTCTTACTCTGTATTCCAGATGAGAGGTGAAAGTTAATGTTTATGCTCAGTAACAGCTTTGTTATTCTTTGTCCTATGGTGTTGGGACTTAAATATTTGGAAAGGGCTGAGTTTCCTCCTTCTTTTGATATCTTTTGAGATGATTTGGCTCAGCTCCATGTTTTGGTGGTATCTTGGCTATACCATTGATTTATGGTATTTGGCTGTCATGCTTGTGTTCTGGTTTTGAGTCACAGGCGGACAATAGCAAAGTATCTCTTGTTACTGTTTTGTAAATATATGCCATACATGGTTAAGTAATCATTTCTCAATATAAAAAGGGTACTAGGTCAGTTTTCCATAACAAAAAATGCAACAGTTACTCTTAAATTTCCATTGATAGGTGGAAATATGACAGTAGTTTCAAATATGCCCAATTCTTTCATGGGATTACTTGCACTGTTGAGTTTTATGCCAGCAATTGGCAACAATTGATCTTCAAAATTTGGTACACAATTCTTAAGAGCTGATTTTCCAACACAAGAGAAGAAGGCTCCTGGGTAAATTATGGCTTGAGTGGGTTTGTTATCAATTACTACTTCTGTTATAAAGGAATTTCCAGCTGTATGACATTTTCCTCTGTTTGGTTTGGCTTTCATAAGTTGCACAGCTTAACGTTTAGACAAATCAAGTTGACCATTTCTCAATTGTGGAAAGTGGGAATAAGAGTCCATGATGTCAAATGTGACATTAATATCTTCTATATCTTTTTAAGATTCAGAAAATATTTATAATTTATCATCTGAATTGTCTTCATTTACATCATTTTTTTCAACATCAGGTTCTTTCTCAATGGCAATTTCATTGATTTTTCCCTTTTTGGGACATGTGTTAGCTAAATGTGTGGTACTTTGGCAAATATGAAACTTTCTGGTTACATCTGCAGAGTTATACTTCATATTATTAGCATTTTCTTTAGGATTTTTGTCCACAGAATTGTTCCAAGTTGTATTAACCTTTTTTTAGGATTCACCCCACTAGAACCAATTTGGGTTGTGGGGGCTACTTCTTCCAATATATTTATAATATCTTATGCTGAAGATTTTTCAGTAGTCCTGCTTTTGATAACATGCTCTAAGTAACCTCCAAATTGTCTCAGAATATGTCTGTGAATAATAAATTCTAACATGTTAGGATACAATGCTCTTGATCTGTCTTTCTGTTGGCAAAACCATTATAAGGCTTTGTATTAATCAACATTAAAGTTTGCATATTAAAAGGCTGTTTTGACTTCAAATCTCTAAAAATTATTGTCCCATTTATTAATAATTTGGATTTCCCACCAAGTCCAACTTTGGTAATCATGTGCTTGTCTTAAGTTGGTTTACAATCTATGAGCTGATTTGGTAAACAAGGTGTTATTTCTGGCTGTTACTAATCTGTCCGGTAATTTAAAGTCTTCTTTGATCATGTCAATAACTCTGATAAATTTCATATGGTCACATTCTCCTTCACCACTGAAGTGAGGCCATTCCTTGGGTTTTGGTACTTCTTTAAAAGGTGTGTGGCCCATTGATGGTTCAAAGTTATGGAAAGAAGTGGAAAGTTCATTATTTGAATGTGAATATTCCAAATGCAATACTTGTGGGTTAAAATTTCTTGTACACTCATTTTGATTCAGAGGTGTAGAAATTCTTGGTAAGGTGTGCAATAATTGTTCAATCTCATTTATTTTACTGGTGCTACAACTTTGGAAATTTCTGAATTCATTTTGGAAGCCTTAAATTAAATTTATTACTTAAATTTTATACATGTTTTCTTTATGTGTCAGTTCTTACCATACTTCTGTCTGTATTGTATTATAAGAAGTAAGTTGATTCAATTTCATTGTTAATTTTGATAGTTCCTCTTGTGAGGTGTCAAAACATTTTTTCAATGAAATAGTATGTGTCTTTACTTTAGTAAATGAATTCAAAATGTCATCAAGGAATTTCTTATTATCTGAATTGATAATATTTATGGCTTGTTTTATTCTTGTTTTGATTATGTCATCAATATTGAATGTAGAATATTTATCTGTCAATTCTTTTATAATTGTAGATTTTTCATTTATCTTATTACCAAATGAATTGTCATTATTGGAAATTTCAATTGTTCTCAAAACTTTTTCAAAAGCCATAGGTTTTCATTTATTTGGCTCAGAATTAGATTATTTGTCTTGAGATTGTTATAAATTGATGAATTTTCATGAGAAATATGACTTTTTATTTCATTTATAGCTATTTAAAAATTTGGAATGCCATCCAGAATGTCAGAAATAATCTCTGATATTTTGATATGGGTTCCTCCTTTTTCTGTCATTCCATCATAATTCTGGCCAACCGAAATACATTTTTTATGTGGATGGTAACATGTCTCCGACTCAAAGTGAAACAAATGGTGAACCAAGGAGAGACCATTTCACTCCACATGAGGAGGGCACTTTGGAAAATAGTGAGCTCACCCACCCTCAAATGCCCCTCACCCAGGGTATGCTTGATAAATCTGAGATGAGACATCAAAGGAACCAGGCTTGCAAAGCTCACAATGTGGAAAAAAATGCAAGCAAGAGGAACAACAAAGATGGCTGAAAGAGGAGCTTCCTGATAATATCCATGGGATGAGATCAGCTGTACATTCCCATTGCCTGTTCCTACTCAAATTGAGGAATAACAATTTCTTCTCAGTACAAGCACCACCCAGCACAGAAGAGAATGAAATGGCAATTCAAGTTGCTGGTCATGTAGGATATGTCCCCAAAGATGTTTTCCATGAGCTATCAAAACAGGATCAGTCTCAGGGTTTCCAAAGCTACTGAAAAAATGAGCTCCACAAGTTAGTACTAAAGCAATTCACATCTTACTGGGAGAGTTCGTGGCAACATCTATTCAATGAGTTGATGTCTATGGTGTTTTACTGTACCTTCAATCTTGCACTTGACAGCACCAACTACCATCATTACTGTTGGAACAAGGATAATAATAACTACTGGGTCATTGTGAGCCTTGAGGTATATTTTACATACCCAAATAGGCCACAATTATCTTAAAAAGAAATTTTGAATTATACATAAATCATGCATATATTCAAAATTCATCATTTTTGATTTCAGAAAAGATGAATAACTTTTTATTGAGTAAGTAAATCCATGAATTTAAGGCCAGATTTGGATTCTACACAAAAGTTCACCTAGGGTAGCTCCATAGAGTGAATAAGCTCAAATTAACTCTTTGAGGTGGTAAAATGGAAAATACTTCAATACCACATCATCAATACCACATAAAAGATCCGTGAAAATTTTTGTTTTTCTTAATTTCATGCCAAAATAATGGGAAAGTGAGAAATCCCATGTTACATATACACTAAGAATAGTGTTATGCATGTTTTGAGCACTTAATATCATGGTATTCTTACATGGACTTTTGGTACACCCATAGTGGATATCTCACTTGAAGCTTAAATTACTATTTTGATGTAAAAAATAGGCAAGGGGGACAAAAGACATCAAAGAGAGCCAGGGTACCCAACTTCTGAGGACTCAGAGGCGTGGATAGCTCCAAAGCTTGGTTCCATGGCTGATCTTGACCCAATTGGTAAACTAAACCTCTTTGGGAACCTGGTTACCATGTCACAACTACTGTAAATCTTAAGAAAATAGCAAATAACCTGCTATTTTGACGTGCCAAGGAGGTAAAGAGCTACTTAGACTCCTGTAACCACGTCAATTTTTAATGACTTTCCATGGATAAACCCCAAAAGAGTAATTAAAACCCTTTTTGGACTTGTATCCATTGATTTACCTCATAGCAACCAGTGAAACACTGATATTTGCAATTCTACGTAGAAATGAGGTAAAAACTTCAAAAATTCATTAAAAATACAATTCTTAATTAATCTTTATGAAACTTTCAGGACCAATGGAGAACTGTATTATCTATGATACAACCAAAAAGAATTCCAGTTTTACTAATAAAATTGAAAGTTTTACTTACAGTCCATTTTTGACCATTCTACGTGAAACTCTGAATCTTCAAAAATTCACAGTAATTAAAACCTGTGATGAAATTGGCAATAACATTGATAACTTTGAGAAATCAATGATTTTTTCGGAATGAAAGAAGATTTACAGATGTTACTCCTTTTATTCTTAACCATATTGGGGTTGGTAGCCACGTAAAAGCATCAATTAAGTAATTATGATAATCTTAGGTGACAACAGATGATGCAATCATTAATCCAAAAAGGCTTATTGTTTTCTCACTCACTGGTTTTTCATTTTGCTCCATGGCACGCCTCTGGGAGCTGTTGTTGACTTAAAAGAAGCTTCTTCTTGCTGTTTTTTCCACATCATCATCATCTTATTAATCATTTATATCAATATTACCAACAAGTAAGTATTAGTTAAAACTTTTCTTAAGTGTTTTATTCTTTCAGAATCAACCAGAAAGACGTGAAATCATAGAAATCAACTATATATTGTTGTAATACCTTTTTAAATTCATTTTGATCCTCTAAATCCACAATTCTACGTCAAATCTCTCTATCTTATCTTTCAATAAGCTCTTTGGAATATTAGTGAGTGATTTATCTTTAATTCTTAAAGTTTTTCTCTAAAATTAGTTTTCTTCAAGAATTATCATTATAATTATTCTTGCAAAAGATAATTATATATTAAAATAATTTTATTATTTTAATAAAGAAGTTTTTATTATTAAATTCTTCTTGTAATTGATTCTAGTAGACAATTACTTACTCACTGTTGAAATCACTAGTAGTGCTTAACACGTAAAAGAAATAATTCTTTAATTATTTAATTTTGGTTATAATAATATTTTATTATTATATTTCATAAGAACAGACATAGTACTGTTGATTAATAGTAATATTATCATCAGTTTCATAGTCACATATTACATTTGGGGGCCTGGCCGTGTTTTTTGAACCTTGTACCCTTAATTAATATATTTTGAAGCTCTAAAATATATTAATTTAATAATTTTTCTCTTTCATTTTAAAGGTAAAATAATTCTTATTTTTGAAATTGTTTTGGAAATCTTTTTCATTGAGGAATTTGGTTCAATTTTATACTGTTTTTACACGTGGCTTTTTCACATCCAAAAACTTATAAAATTATTCTTTGAGTTACTCTGAATTAATTTTCATTCAAAATCTTAAATTTTAATTTTTTTTCTTTAAAAAGAATAATTTTTTCAATATTAAAAAATATAAAACTTATAAAAAATCTTTAAAAATATTTTAAAAAAGTATAAAAAATAATTTTTTCTCTTTTATAAATTTTTTCTAGTGTCTTTAATCAAATACTGTGCAGCTGGCAACAGACTCAGTAAGAGATATATCACTATTCCAGAATCTTCAGAAGCAGAATCTGAAGAAAGTATTGAGGTGCAAATTGCTAAAAGAGGCACCTTATTTAACTCAGAAAAGGCTAAATTACCACCAAAAGGTGTGTATTTTATCTTATATTTTCACTTTTATCTTTAAATTGACGTGAAAATGGTGCATACCAGAAATGGAAGCAACTATTCAGTCCAACCAGATGGATGTGGACAAGGAAGAAGCAAGGCCAAATCCAGAAGTGCCAAATCTTCCACAAGAAAGACACATCTGGAGGATGCCAGAGTTGCCCCCCATTCCCCAAGGTCTGTACCAACAGATTTTGACGTAAATTCTGAGCCTGAACTGATTCATGATATTATTTCCAGGGCTGAACCATTTTCAAGTGGCAGCAATAGAAATATATCAATGCCAGTACAAAAATTGGTTCAGAGAAACCAAAGAAGAGGAGTGGGAAATATGCCCAAGCCTTTGGCAGGGGGCAATGAACTCCTACTTACACATCAAGAGCTTTCTGGGTCAGGAGAAGACCATAGAACTCTTAGGAGGATGGAGCCCCCTGTCTTGCAAAGACAAGGTCAAAAAGATAAAGAATTGGTTGAAGAACCAAAGTCTTTTATCTATAGACCAAAAGAAAGAGTTGGAAATGACTCCAGCTTTGGAAACAGAGGCACTAGTGGCGTCTACCAGTTCCAACCCAGCTCCAGAAGTGTCCAAGGACAAGCCCATGGGACCTCAGAAGAAGAAAGGTCCCAAGAACCATCAAGGCAAAGCCAATTGGCACAGACCTTACCCACAAGGGTACAGGATCCCCAAATTGGAGCTTTCAGCCGTGGACAGTGTCTTCAATATGGCCAGGACTCTTATGGAATTCACAGCCAAGGAGCAGGAAAGGATGAACAGAAACTTTCCACGCAAATAATTGGTGTACAAACTAGTATTAATGTAGAAATTGATAAACTTGAGAAAAAGTTAACTAAAATTGCATCAGATATAGTTGAATTAAAGAAAAATGATAAAACATACATTGAATTGCACCAAGCAACACATGCCAGACTTGACTCAATTACCAATTCTTGCAAAAGAATTGAAAACATGTGCCAAGTTCAGCATGATGAGATGGAAAAACTTTCCATTTTTAAGGTGAATAATCAACTTACAATTTTACAAGACCAAGTCTTAAAAATAGTTGAGAATACCAACCAATTTGCTATACACTTAGCAAAAAGTGACAGTGAAAGGCAGAAGTTGAATAATGAAATAATTGCAAGTGTGGAACAAATTCATAAGAATCATGAACCACATATGCCAAGACATTCTAAACCTTTAACTGAAGAAAACCGTTCTGTTAAAGAAAGTCACACCCCATTCTTGGGAGAGAATGTTCACTCTGCAAGAGATATTCCCAAAATAGAAGAATGGCCAACATTCTCTGGTGAAGGAGAATACAACCATATTGAATTCATAAGAACTATTGATATGTTGCAAGAAGACTTGAATATACCTGATGAAATCATAGTGGGAAAATTACACTGTTTGTTTACCAGAACTGCAAAGAAATTGTATTACAAAATGAGGATTGATCATGGTAAACATGATTGGTCTTGGTGGAAATCTGAAATTATTACAAAATGGGCCAATAATTCTTGGAGGTTTAAAATAGAAAATGCCTTTGAAAATGCCATTTTTAACTCAGAGAAAGATAAACCACTTACTTGGTTCTTCAAGCAAAAAGACAGATTATCTGCTTTACAACCAGATATGTCTGACACATTGATTAATATGAAAATATTAAGAAAGTGTGGAGGAGAATTTCAACATGCTATCAAAAGCAGATGTGTAGAGCCCTGTTCAACAGAAGACTACATTAATGCTATGGAAGATATCATTACCAGAACAAGAATTGGTAAAACTTGGTCTAAAATCCCAACAGAATCCAAGATGACCTCTAAGATTCCCAGAGAGGATAAAAGACCAGAAAGACCTGTCTTAAAGTGTCATAAATGTGGAAGCACTTCACATTCAGACAACACTTGCACAAAAAAGACAAACATAAATGAAGCTCAAGTCATTGAAGAAATTCAGTGTACTGAAGAGAAAGGAGAGTCCGATCAAGATTCTGCAGTCTCTGAAGATACACCAGTAGAGGACTATCCCATTGAAAACATCACCGCTTTCTTTGAGGTCACAGAAGTCCACACCCACTTGCCACAGTACAGTGAGGATTGCTGCAACCTGACCAATATCCAAGATGCCAGAATGTGTAAAACAAAACCTGCTAGAGGAAAGGGCTATACTGCTGGAGCATCCTGTATCACATCAGTTTTGATGTGTGATATTGAAGCCAAAGTAAATTTGGATACAGGGGCATTTTGCACTTGTGTGGGCAAAGATTATCTCCAAATTATACTTCCTGGATGGAAGAACCATCTGTTACCAATAGAATGTGTACAATTTAGTAGTGCCAGTAACAATATGTACCCCTTGGGTATATTAGACACTAATCTTGTATTCCCACACCCAGCAGGAAGTGTAAGGATGAAAACTGAAATTGCTGTAATGGATAATTGCACATCTCAGCACATCATTCTTGGAAATGATTACTTGAATATCTATGGTATTGACATCAATAACCATAAAGACAGATATTTCACAATTGGGGATAACAAAAGACAAAAATTTGCTTTTTCCAATATGCAAAAACAAATATCTGTGGTATCTTCTGTCAAAGATACTTATAAAGATGAATTTGTGTCTAATCAACTTGTTGAAACACAGATTAATCCATCTTTGTCACCAAAAATGAGGAATGAACTTATTGACATGTTATACACATACAATACTGCATTTGCCTCTGATAATGAACCATTAGGTGCTATAAGAGGACATGAAATTGATATTACTCTTAATATTGACAGACCATATCCCCCAGTACTTCGAAGACCAGCTTATCCAGCCAGTCCCAGAGCTAGAGAAGCCTTGGAGAAACATATCCAAGAGTTAATTCAACTTGGTGTACTAAGGAAAGTAGGCCATAATGAGAAAGTTGAGGTGAAAACACCTGTTATCATTGCTTGGCATAATGATAAGTCAAGAATGGTTGGAGATTTCAGAGCATTGAATACCTACACAGTTCCGGATAGGTATCCAATCCCTAGAATCCAAGAAACCTTGACTCAATTATCCAAAGCCAAGTATATAACATCAATGGATGCATTGAAAGGCTTCCATCAAAATCTTTTGACGCCTAAAGCTAAGAAATTACTTAGAATCATCACTCACTGTGGTATTTTTGAGTATCTTAGAATGCCATTTTGCATTAAAAATGCTCCATCTCATTATCAAAGAATGATGAATACCATCTTCCCCACAGAATTGTCTGAGGGATGGCTTATCATTTATATTGATGATATTATCATATGTTCTGACTCATGGTCTTTGCACCTTGAAAGACTTGCAAGAGTACTTCACAAAGTTTCAGAAATGAATATGAAAATTTCACTTAAGAAATGCAACTTTGGTTTTGAAGAACTTAAAGCATTAGGACATGTTGTTTCTGGTTTAAGCTTGGGTATTGACAAAAATAAAGTGGCAGCAGTACTGCTTAAGCCAATACCCCAGAATAAAAAAGAAATGATGTCTTTTCTTGGATTTGCTATTTACTATAGGCAACATTTAAAAGACTTTGCAATTCTAGCCAAATCACTCTATAGTATCTGTGATCAACAGACTGTATTTGAGATGACACAGGAAAGAATTAAAGCTTATGAGAAGATAAAGAGAGCCCTTACAGAAGCACCTTTACTCCTCATTCCTGACTGGAATATTCCTTTTAAGTTGTACATTGATGCATGTGGAGATGGATTAGGGGCAGCCCTACATCAAGTCCAAATTATTGATGACAAACCTACAGAAGGACCAGTTTGTTATATCTCAAGGCAGATCAAACCAACAGAAGCCAGAAATGGTGCAAGCCAAATGGAGTGCTTATGTTGGGTATGGGCACTTGAGAAATTACACTATTACCTTGATGGCAGTGTTTTTGAAGTGATAACTGACTGTAATGCAGTAAAATCACTTCTTAACATGAAAACTCCCAACAGACATATGTTGAGATGGCAAATAGCTATTCAAGAATATAGAGGAAACATGACTATAGTTCATAAAGCAGGAAACATTCACAAGAATGCTGATGGACTTAGTAGATGGGCTTTAGCCAACACTCCTGATAACCCAGCTTATGTACCTTTGGAAGCTGAACCACAGATTCCAATTGAAGGAATTAACATAACCGATATTGGAACTGAATTCTTTGAGGAGGTCAGAGAATCTTATAAACAAGACAAGAATTGCCATATCTTGACTTCTTTATTAGATAAAGACTGCAAAGATACATCTTTAGTTAATGCACTTGATGAAGTTTGGAAAAGTTCCTATTCTGAAGGAAGATTTCACTTGTTTGATGGAATAATTTACCACAGAACAAAACATTCTTGTGTTATGACATTGTGCAGTAGATTACTTATCAATACCATTCTTCATGAATGTCATGATAGTATCTACTCTGGACACCTGTCAGAAGACAGAACACTTGAAAAAGTGAAGAACTGTGCATGGTGGCCATCTTGGAGAAAAGAAACCATTGAATATTGCCATACCTGTGACAGATGCCAAAAAGCAAACAGGAGTACAGGCAAGAAATTTGGACTTATGATCCATATTCAAGTACCAAAATCCCCATGGGAAGTTGTTCACATGGATTGGGTCACAGCACTTCCTCCAAGTGGTGACAGAAGTTATAATGCTTGTTTAGTCATTGTAGACAGATATAGCAAAACTCCCATATTCTTACCATGTCATAAAGATGACACTGCTATGGATACAGCTCTTCTTTTATGGAGTAGAGTTATTTCTCATACAGGATTATTTAAGAATATCGTAAGTGACAGAGATCCCAAGTTCACATCTGCACTTTGGACCAATCTTCATAGATTGTTGGGGACTAAGTTATCATTCTCTACAGCATATCACCCTCAAACAGATGGGCTAGCAGAGAGGATGATTCAGACTTTAGAAGACATGATCAGGAGATTTTGTGCTTATGGATTAGAATTTAAAGACTCAGATGGCTTTACCCATGACTGGTGCACTCTGATACCTGCACTAGAATTGGCATACAAGACATCAGTCCATTCTTCCACAGGACAAACTCCTGCTATGTTAGAAAAAGGATGGAATCCAAGACTCCCAGCAGACACACTGAGGAAAGACTTGATTGACATTCATCCTACAGCTTCCAGCTTCAATATAATGCTTGATAAAGTAAAACACCACGCAAAACAAAGTATGGATGATGCTTTTGATTATGCAAAACAGAAGTGGGACAAGAGTCATAAAGTACCAGACTTCAAAGTAGGGGACTTAGTTTTAGTTTCAACCTTGAATTTTAATAATATCAAAGGCCCAAAGAAACTTAAAGATTCTTATGTAGGACCTTTTGTTATTGTTGCTTTACATGGAACCAATGCAGTTCAAGTGGAATTGAGTGGTGAATTGGAAAATAAACACCCCACATTTCCAGTCAGCTTGATAAAGCCTTATCAACCAGCTGACAAAGAATTGTTTCCTTTAAGAAACCCAACTCCTTTAACTGTACCACCTGTGGAACAGAATGAATACAAAAAGATAAAGAAAGTCATTAAAGAAAGGAGACTTAGGGGTAAAAATCAAATAGAATATCTTGTCAGATATAGAAATGCAGTACATGAAGAGAATGGATGGCAGAATCAGAAATACCTGGCTCAGATAAACTCTTAAGAAGATTTAGACATGAAAGAAGGCCACAAGCCTTAATTTGTCTATAAATGTGCTTTAAATTACTTGATCTGAGTAATGTAAAGAGGTTGGACAGTGGACATTAACCCCCTTTGGGGCCTTATTCTTTTATCACTAATAAAATTGTGGTACAATTTTATTTTTTGGTGGGAGGGAATGTGAGCCTTGAGGTATATTTTACATACCCAAATAGGCCACAATTATCTTAAAAAGAAATTTTGAATTATAAATAAATCATGCATATATTCAAAATTCACCATTTTTTATTTCTAGAAAGAAGAATAACTATTTATTGAGTAAGTAAATCCATGGATTTAAGGCCAGATTTGGATTCTACACAAAAGTTTACCTAGGGTAGCTTCATAGAGTGAATAAGCTCAAATTAACTCTTTGAGGTGGTAAAATGGAAAATACTTCAATACCACATCATCAATACCACATAAAAGATCCGTGAAAAATTTTGTTTCTCTTAATTTCACGCCAAAATAATGGGAAAGTGAGAAATCCCATGTTACATATACACTAAGAATAGTGTTATGCATGTTTTGAGCACTTAATATCATGGTATTCTTACATGGACTTTTGGTACACCCATAGTGGATATCTCACTTGAAGCTTAAATTACTATTTTGACGTAAAAAATAGGCAAGGGGGACAAAAGACATCAAAAAGAGCCAGGGTACCCAACTTCTGAGGACTCAGAGGCGTGGATAGCTCCAAAGCTTGGTTCCATGGCTGATCTTGACCCAATTTGTAAACTAAACCTCTTTGGGAACTTGGTTACCATGTCACAACTACTGTAAATCTTAAGAAAATAGCAAATAACCTGCTATTTTGACGTGCCAAGGAGGTAAAGAGCTACTTAGACTCCTTTAACCACGTCAATTCTTAATGCCTTTCCATGGATAAACCCCTAAAGAGTAATTAAAACCCTTTTTGGACTTGTATCCATTGATTTACCTCATAGCAACTAGTGAAACACTGATATTTGCAATTCTACGTAGAAATGAGGTAAAAACTTCAAAAATTCATTCAAAATACAATTCTTAAAGAATATTTCTGAAACTTTCAGGACCAATGCAAAACTGTATTATCTATGGTACAACCAAAAAGAATTACAGTTTTACTAATAAAATTAAAAGTTTTACTTACAGTCCATTTTTGACCATTCTACGTGAAACTCTGAATCTTCAAAAATTCACAGTAATTAAAACCTGTGATGAAATTTACAATAACATTGATAACTTTGAGAAATCAATGATTATTTTGGAATGAAAGAAGATTTACAGATTTTACTCCTTTTATTCTTAACCATATTGGGGTTGGTAGCCACGTAAAAGCATCAATTAAGTAATTATGATAATCTTAGGTGACAACAGATGATGCAATCATTAATCCAAAAGGTTTTATTGTTTTCTCACTCACTGGTTTTTCAGTTTGCTCCATGGCACGCCTCTGTGAGCTTTTTTTGACTTAAAAGAAGCTTCTTCTTGCTGTTTTTTCCACATCATCATCATCTTATTAATCATTTATATCAATATTACCAACAAGTAAGTATTAGTTAAAACTTTTCTTAAGTGTTCTATTCTTTCAGAATCAATCAGAAAGACGTGAAATCATAGAAATCAACTATATATTGTTGTAATACATTTATAAATTCATTTTGATCCTCTAAATCCACAATTCTACGTCAAATCTCTCTATCTTATCTTTCAATAAGCTCTTTGGAATATTAGTGAGTGATTTATCTTTAATTCTTAAAGTTTTTCTCTAAAATTAGTTTTCTTCAAGAATTATCATTATAATTATTCTTGCAAAAGATAATTATATATTAAGATAATTTTATTATTTTAATAAAGAAGTTTTTATTATTAAATTCTTCTTGTAATTGATTCTAGTAGACAATTACTTACTCACTGTTAAAATCACTAGTAGTGCTTAACACGTGAAAGAAATAATTCTTTAATTATTTAATTGTGGTTATAATAATATTTTATTATTATATCTCATAAGAACAGACATAGTACTGTTGATTAATAGTAATATTATCATCAGTTTCATAGTCACATCTTACAGTCATTGCATCTTTAATGGAGTGATATTTCACTCATTTGAAAACAGAATGGACATCAATTCAAAAGGATGCAGAGTATTTGGTAAAAAATAAGGAGAATCGAATTCTCACAAAGATTTGCCAAAGGGTTGATAATACTATATTTTTAATCATGGTTAAGTAATTCTGATGATAATCTAATTGATTATGTGCAGACCTGTGAGCACTGTTGTGAATGTTGTAATATGGCTGAATTTCCCATTTTAGCTTCATAATTAAATTACCCTTGGGTACTCTGAGATACTGAGGAGGTAGTGGAAAATGTAAATCAAGTTTACCACAGAGTGTGATTATGCAGGCGCTAATGCTTATTTGATGAGTTTGTATCAAAAATTCATAGAGACATAGAGTTTTGTAATTGGATTGAAAAAAGGGTAAACAAACTATTGATAGATTACCAGAAATTCAATTCATAGATTATGGTAACATTCCCAAAGGTCTATCTTCCCAGGTGTTTGATCAATATTGGCTCAAAAATTGTATCAAGATGCAGACTCTTTCCCTCAAGATACTTGAAATCCCAGTAATTAGCACAAATTGGGATGCTCTGCAATAAGTTAGCAAAAGAAATGTATAGCACAGTAACATATTGAGGATTGGGGAATAGTTTGTGTGGGTGTAATACAGTCTTATTATTATTTCTTAAATGTGTAACAACGTGATAAATAAATCATACTAGAAAGGAATTGTCAGCCTGTGACTCAAAAACAGAGCATAAGCATGACAGCCAGATACCATAAACCAATGGCAGAGAAAAATACCACCAAAACATAAATGTGAGCCAAGCCATCCCAAAAGGTATCAAAAAAGAAGGAATCTTACCCTTTTCCAAATATAAAAGTCCCATCATCATAGGACAAACAATAACAAAGTTATTCCTGCTCAAAGAAGTTGCTGAGCATAAACCTTAATTTTCACCCCTCATCTGATATCCAGAGAAACATACTTCTCCCCAGCAAATGGGTATTCAAGTTGAAGCTCCAAGTCAGGGCAATACAATGGTACTGGAAAAATTGAGCTAGAACCAAAACTACAGAGGCTATAGACAAAATAAGGTCAAATAAGGTTGAATAAAATATTCACCTCTCATTTAATGTCTACAGCTTTAGTGTGAGATACCTAAAGTGGGGTCATTTTGGAAAGGGAACAATAAGGGCTATCTCATGGTGCCTTTCATTTCTCTATATCCCATCTATAGCGAACGGTATGGGGCAAACCAGTTCCATACAGATTTTGAGAAAATCATACATCTGGATAACTAAAATCAAACATGGCATAACTTTGCCATATTTATTGATACCCATACCAAATGAGGTACCATTGTATAGATCTCATCCAGGGATACTCAATGAGCCAACTGTGAGCTCAATATCTCAAACACTGACACAGTTATGGCAGCTTTAAGGGTACAATCCCACAGCTGGGCAAATACACATTTACTGTGGGATACTTTCCCATAACTTTAATTATGAGGTGTCAAATAGACAAAGAAGCTTGCTTATACTTCAATACCTCATAGTTCATTCAATACTGGGGTCCCATACAGGTTTGGTACAGCATTACACATGTCATACATGTCAGAAGAGGGCTGTGTGGTCTCCAGATGAACGTTTTCACCCTGAATTGGGGAAAACTGCCCAGATGTGGTTTCAAAACCAAATATTAGCCCAATAAAGAGTATACAGGCCTTTTAAAAACCACAAGCCAGCACCCAGAAGTGAAAAATATTCACTTCCTCTAGGTGGATGGTCTAGAGGACCTTTCCACCCCATTTCTGGATAAAAGGAGACCTTTTCTCTGCCAGAAAAGAAATCCCCATCCTTCTCTTGAATTCCAACATAGTACAGCTTTCAAAAACAGCTATACTCTTGGAAAATAAACAGGTATACTTTAAGTCTTAATTATTTTAGCTCTTATTAGAGGAATCCAACTGGTAAGACTTCACCCAGGGCTTTCAGAAGTGCTCACCACCACTCTTCCAGAATAGTAAAGCCCTTAAACCATTATATAAGACATTTCTTATCATTAATTATCTGTGTCACAGTAATAGTAAAAGTTTGAAATGCATCTCTCACCACTTATTCATAGACTCAGCCTGACACAAATGCTTTTTCAGGTACTGTACTATGGTTTCCCTTATCAAGATTTTTCTATGGCTCATTTTCCTTGAGGAAATATTGAAGAAATTCAAGCCATCTCATGGTGCTCATAATTGTGGACCTCTGATGGGGTGAAAAGGAGTTATCACCTTTTTCAACCACAAATTAGATAATATCAGGAAGCTGCATGCAGTTAATGATCATTTCTTTTCTTGGACCTATTTGTATGTTGAATGTGGCATTCCCATAGAGAAATATTTCAGACTAGTAATATGATCAGGCACACAGATGAGCTTGAAAGGCACCTTTCACATGTTGACCTCAACTGAATAAGGAGTGATATAGTGAATAACCTTCACAGGTTGTTGGCCAAAACAATGGAGCTGATCAACAGCCTGAGCCTCAATGGCTGGGTTCCAATTGGGCTCCTGGAAAGGTGGATGTCAGTGTTGAAAAATTTGGGTAAAGTTTTTGGGGTCCCCTCACCATTCAATAGATGATATTAGTGCAAGTTATGTTGAGGCCTGTCCCAGCCAGGGCAATGGATGCAATGAGTACTTTACATTCAGGATTATTGAATAATTTATCAGGGGCCTTCTCCAGGCCTCTTTCCATAATTGTTTTATCAATTTGTGCTGAAAGGATAGAGTGATGGGAAAGTAAAATACCAATTCTACCAAAAAAATGTGGTAAGATAGATTTAATTGGTAATGGATAGATATTACAATTTAGTCAAAGATCAAGAAATTGGGTCCATTGTGATTAAGTCACCAATTTGCATGGACCACACTTTGATTGTTTGTTCTTCAGTAATTGTTTGAGTAGTTGTTCAATTTTACTACTCATCATGCATGTATCCACATCCACAATAGTTTGGGTGATTTTTGAGCTATGCTGACTGCTCCCGCCCTCTTGGTCTTCCAAATCTGAATCTGCCATTGTGTTAAGAATTATATGATGGTTACAACGTATATGCAGCTTATTAATACTTCTGAAAAATTCCTCTGGTCCTTTCGTTTTTGATGATGGGAATTCTTTGTATAATTCAGAATATTCTTGCTGCATTGTTGGGTTAAGTGGGAGAAGTTCATAGTGATGGCCAATAGTGGGGAAGGATTTGAGATGTGTGGTTTTGGTGCAGCCCAATTCCACATGCAAAATATCATTGATACCTTTGGAAAGACTATTCAGGATGAAAGATGACCAATTATCTTGATTTGAGCTCTGGGGTTGGGTGATGAATGATATTATGCCCAAAAGGTCATAAATGGTGTTGTGAGTGGGTGTGGGGGTTAAACACATTCTATGGGATGATTGGAGGCTATTAATGGCATGTTTATTGGCAGTTTATTGAGAGAGAATATAGCTATAAGATGCGGGAATGGTTATTGGATATAATAGCTAATTTGATTTATCAAAAGATCAGACATTCACTGTGCTTCATCCAAAATTATACAATGCCAATCAATTTTAAAAATGCATCATGTAGAGGTATTGTTTTGTTAAAATTCTTGGGTAAAAGTATTGTAGGAAGTGATGAGAATATTACATTGTAAGATTTTGGCCTCAGATAATGAGTGACTAGTGGGGTGATGGTAGATGTTGGCTTGCAGTGGTCCAGCCTGAGCATGCTTGGATATTTCTGATTTCCCGTTGGTGATTGGCGGCTCCTTGGAGGTAGAAATTAGTGCAATGGAATGAATGGTTTTACCTAATCCCATATCATCCACAAGCAGTCCACCAAGAGGTGTATTGGTTGAAAGGGATTAAAACAAGCTGACCACCTTGTTTGTAATTATGTGCCTGGCATTAAAAGTGGATTCAGGGGGTGAGGTGGCCTGAAGGCTATGGGTATATTGTCCATTGGGAATTTCTGGATCACAGAGAAAAGCTAGTCTGGCTTTTTGATGAGGGAGGAGTGGGTATTAATAATGGGAAGGTCTGAACCACTGGGTCATTGTATCAGTTTTTGCTTGGATGACAAAGAAAAGACAGTTGGATAAAAGAGTGGAGTTGAGTTTGAAGTGGGAGATGTGGGAGTAAAAAGTTGACATTGACTATGAGAATTACCATCATATTCTCTACAAGTTTTAATCTTGAAGTCTTGCTTTCCAAAACTTTCAATGATGAATAGAATTTTTGGATAGCATGTGAATAACATCAACACTAGATTGGGATTTTGAGATGAGGAAGGATCATGCTGATTATTCATCAATACTGCCTCAACAAGTAATGTTTTTAGTAGGATTGGATTTGAACTTTCAATCAATTCCCCACAAGGACCACAGTGCATAAACGTTTTTGGTGCCCCAAGGAATGGTATTAACATTTTGAAAAGAGCTCCAGGGAGAGAGCCAATAGTATGTTTGTGGTTGGGGAGATATATGAACATATTGCGTTTATTGTGCCATAGGATAATCAAATAATCTAAGTGGAAATTATCAGTATGTAAGGCTATATCACTATTAATTTTAATGCAAATATTAATCATCCCAATTCAAAGTGGCTGTGAAGGGGTTGACATTATGTGTAAGGTGTGGATATGAAACTTTGATTAAAATCAAGTACTTTTCCTCCTCAAAATCTTTATAAGGTGAAAATATGATTAAAAATGTTAATAATTAAGTTTTTTAAAAGGAAAAATGCCAAATTTATTGCTTTTAGCTATATTAGAATAATACAATAATATTATAAAGATTTATTGTTTTACCAACAATAAACATTTATCCAAAAATACTGTACAAGGGATATTTAAAGCTACAAAAGAAATTTCTTGAAGAGCAATTTCAATTGGAATTGATTGAGAAAAGGACTGAAAACAATTAATATAATAGCAGATGCTAAAAAAATATTAAAGAGAAAACACGCCCAAAAGTGACCAGAGTGAATTTGGAAAAAAGTGACAATGTTAACAGTGATGAAAGATGCTTTAATTCACTTATTGGGTGGTTCAAGGGTAAAAATGATTATAATAGTTTCAAGGAATAATTATAGTTATTTTTCACGTGGTTATAGCATTTAAATGATAAGAAAAGGGTGGTTGTAATATTTTATTGATTGGCTTAACAGTGTTTAAACTAATTATAAATGGAAAAGATTCTAACATGAAGAGAAAAGTGGGGCAAAGAACAAATTCTTTTATAGCCACCAATTTTCTTAATCCATAATTAATAGTTACTCTTGTCAGTCGTTAAAAACACTCTGACAACAGAAAAGGCAATTATGGCATCATTGAACCCTGGTTTGGACTAAAAAAGGACAGGTTTTAGCTGTTTTTTCCATTTCCAGCCATTTTGGACCCTTATATCAGCCACTGCTATAGTAATACCTAGTTTTAGGCCTTCAAAACACTTCAGAATTTTTTTAAGATATTTCATAACCAGTTAAAACTGTTTTTAAAATGATTTTTTTTATCTTAAGACTAGTTTTAACCTCTTGGAAACAGTTAAAACTGCCCTGGTTGGTATCAAAACATCATCATCAATTGAGACACAGACCCGGTGACTCAATTCCAGGCCAAAAGTGATGAACCTTTGCATGAAGTTTGACATCTTAAGCCTCTCAGGAAGGAATTTGGGGGTCTGGATCCCCCTTAGTGCCAAGATTCCTTTCCCCCCCAGAATCAATCTTTCCAATTTATTTTTTCTTTGATTCCTCATCATGTCTTATACTTATAATTTACATATGCAATTCAATTGAGTTTTTACAGTACAATACTGTAATAATTGATACCTCATATGTAAATTAAAGCTCACTTATGTAATACACATGCACATTTTGACATTTCAATTGAAAATACTTCAATTCCTCATGACTTCTAAGCTACACCCAACACCTCAATTTTAACACAAAAATTGATTTTTAACACCACATGTGATGTGAATCAAATTAATTTTCTGGGCCAGTATAAAATCTTTCTTCAATCACGTTAGTGTCACTTTATAGTCACTGGATTTAGTGGGTCATGTCACGTCAGTGTCAAGACAACGTCAATCGTCACATGTGTCACATGAGAATGTCACTCAAAGCCCAAAGCTATTTCAACACTATTCGCAATGTTTGGGTAATTTCACCTCATTGGCTTCCACATCCCCACCTAATCCACCCCAATTCTTCACATGCTTACGCGCCCACACTGCCCTCCAGATGAGACTCCAAAACTGCCCCCCCATCTCTGTCTTCACCACTCCTTACACTTTCACACCCCCGCCCTTACCATCTTTATGCTCACGTGGTGCCCTCCCGACATGCCTCAAACACTGCTTACCATCCTTACGCTTGTGGAGTGCACTCCTGACATGCTCCCAACACCACTTATCCTTATGCTTGTGTAGTGCCCTCCCGACACCACTTATCCTTACGCTTGTGTAGTGCCCTCCCGACATGCTCCCAACACTGCTGCCCATCCTTACCCTTGCGGAGTGCACTCCCGCCATGCTCCCAACACTGCTTACCATCCTTACACTCACGGAGTGCACTCCCGACATGCTCCCGACACCACTTATCCTTATGCTTGTGTAGTGCCCTCCCAACATGCTCCCAACACTGCTTATCCTTACGCTTCTGTACTACATCCATAGTGTACGGTGGCTTGTTGGTTTACACAATTAACATAATCACCAAAATATGCTGAGTGGCCTTCTCTGTCAACAGGACCTAAGGGGAAATTAGTCAGTATATTCACAATGTTGTGGTTAGGGTTTAAATCATGAGACTCACAAATTAAAACCTAATCAGTGGACTATTTAAGACAAGAATTGTGTCTCCTGTTTCCCCAGCAAAACCATTTTATTTCATATTATTCAAATGGAACACTTTGCTTAGTCCTTACCTCATGAGCTTTAGTAGGTTTCTCACTAGTCAACTTTATTCAATGTTTCACAGGGAAGTTATTTCATTTGAATGATATGAAATAATTTGCAACACATCACCTGCTTGAATTTCCCGACAAATCATCTTTTCCAAATGCAATACAATTTCAATTGAAGGTACCAAGTCTGTTGATGTGCAGGTTTATTTTGTTCAGCTTGTGGTTCTAAAATATATTTTTTCTAGAATATTCAATAACTCTTAAGCTTCTTCAAATTGATATTTAACTTCTTTCAAGCTCGCCAAAATTCTCCAATATTACCTCAAAAGGGATCAGCTTTTTTAAGCTTATTTTACTTCCACCTTTTTTCTTCAATTTGCATCTTTTTATTCTACAATCTTCAATCAGGTTATCAATCAACCCGTTAGTATCTATTTGCTTAATAAACTACCTCCGCTATGGCCCAAACCCCGGGAAATTCAACTGAATTCAATGAACAACTAACTTCAGCCCCAGAGAGTGGAAGTGAAATCTCTGATATGGCCAATAGTCGGGAATTAGGCATTGAAGTAGAGAGCCAGTCACATGAAGATAATCAAGGTCCACCAGTTCTTCCAGAATGTGAGTATGCATCCATCTTGAATATTTCTAATCACTCAAAACCTGATATGGTGTCATAGCCTTTATTTTAGGTCAGCCTCCAAGCTCTCAGAAACCAGATTTTAAAAGTTATGAGAAGGAAAAGACTGTTGAACCTTGTGCACCGAAAGAAGATGATGTAATTTTCAGTGGGGAGGTGGAAATTATATCCAAGGAACAATTTATCTCCAACATTGCTCAAACAATCCCAAGCCTTGAAAAAATTCAAAATGATAGTAAAATTCCTGATTATGTGCGTCAAAAGATTGCTGAAGCCATGAGCCTGCTCAAAATGGACTTGAACCATAAGTCCATTACTAATTCAAAACAAAATTGATAAAAATAACTGCTTACAATATATGGGCAGGTGTGGAGGTGGGAGAATCTCTACCTGAAGTATCTCGAGTCGTAATTGGATTTCCAGGAAAAGGGTTAGGAAAAAGACCAAATATACATGCAACCAAAAAAAAAAAAAAACGCCGTACCTTTGAAGCCGCAAAGGATTCTTGACATCAAGGTGATGAAATGATTAATGTTGAAGGGGACCATATTGATCATGAACCTCCACATACTGAACCCCCCCCCCCCATACTCAATGAAACAATCCATGATGAAGCTCCACATACTGAAAGCCCCCCAATAGACAATGAAACAATCCATTATGAAACCCCTCCCGCCTCTCAGAAAATTCAAGCCTTTCAAGAAAGGGAGACAATTGAACATGATACAATGGGACAAGATATGACTGATATAATTCCTGACCCTGAGCCGAAAGTGTCATTGTCTGCTAATTTTCAAGGAATATTTTTATCCCGCATGGAATAGTTTGCAGGCATTTGGAATTATCATTACAATATTACTCAACAATCATGGAAAAGGGGGCTTGATAATATCAATAGTATTTACAAAAATCAATGGGACAATTTACCAACAAAGGATGCTCATACATTCCTGCCTGTTGGTATTAAGGTGATCAGTAACCAAGAGCTTAAAATGTCGGCTTGGCTGGAGGACCTTGGGATGGCAGGTGAGTTTTATCTTTGTGCATGATACATGATTATTGGCTGTTGACTGGTGATATGTATTGCATTATACAGGGTTAGATTTTTTAAAGCCAACAGAAACAGAAGTGTTTTTTGATCACAACATTTGGAATCTCAAATTGATGAAGGAATCATCTAAACCTCCAGAGAATCTCCCAAAATATGAACACTCCTTCTTCAAAATGGTTCAGAGCCTTCTTTACCCCTCCAATCCAGTTAAACATTTTTGGGCAAATTTTATGTTTGAATCCATTAGTTTAGTCTCATACAATGTGATTGCACCCAAACCATATGTTGCACCAACATCAAATTTGACCGATCCTCTGGGACTCAAATGGGGAGCAGTTGAATACCTTGCCTCCTGCTTGAGTAAATAAAAGCAATGTGCAACCAAACTCAGCATTGAAGATGGCGGGGCTGACAATGAGATATCCACAAAGCCGCACAAGAGCCTGGAGGATCTAATGGATACAGTTATCCATTTGATTATTGCGTACAACATGGTACGTGCACATACAAAGGTCGAAGTTAATGGCATCAAAGACAAACTCACAAACTCAAAAAAAAATGAGGCTATCAAAGATCTTTTGATGTGTCACAAGAATATCAGAATAAATTGAATTTTCTATGGTATATTAGCTGCATTCTGTGTGGCAGGGGTTTTTGGCTTGATAGTATGATCAGATGAAAGGAAAACAATCTCAGTGAGAGGGACTTTATCACTCATTGACATTTCCAAAAGACTTTCAGAGGGTAAAGATCTAGTAGAGCCGGTGTGGCTATGTACTAATAGGTATATATGTAGCTTACTGTGAGCCTTTGAGATATGACCACATACCCAATAAGGTCACAAAAAAGACTCAGAATAAATATAACTTTAATATAATTATATTAAAATTACTTAGAATAAATATACATTAAGAATAACTACTTAAATATACAAAAAATACCATAAATTGGTATAAAAATTGGTTTAACTTAAATACCAATAAATCAACATGTAAATTAAATTATACCATTGGATTCCCCATGGAAAAATACACATATACCACTTTTATGGCATATCTGTAAAGTCAATATTTAAGGAAATATAAGGTATAATACCTTATAAAAACCATAAAAACTTATTTATCTCAGAAACTAATGAAACAACATGTGAAATAAATTGTACCAGTGGATTCCCCACAAAAATCCACATATAAAACAATTAATAAGCTAATTCCCAAAATCAATACTTAAGGAATTATCCTGAATATATGCACTTTTTTGGTCAACGCATATATTCAGTGATCATAGCTAATATCTTCTAAACTATACATGCTAGAATGATGAACCAAAAATAAAGTTACCACGTAATTACTGTAAGAACACAGATATGAACTTTATTTTGCAAGTTATAAACAAGGTTAAGACTTATGAGGAAATATTGATAAAAATCAACAGAGCTGTTGACCACTTTGTTGTGAAAGTAGTCCAAACTTAAAAAAAGTATACAGTTGGATTCTACTAGTTTATTCGAGAAGAATGACGTAATTTTTATTGTTAAATTCAGGGTATAACCCCCTGAAATCAAGGTTTGAAGTTTAAAATATTGAATTTCGACAGAAAAGATGAGTTACAAGAAAAATCATCAAAATTAGAGTTTTGATGATGTAATGAAAAGCTCTTGGCAGAATAATAAGGTTATGTCAGGCTATCAGAATTCACTCTCTGAATTGCTGTAGCGTGAAAACCTTAAAAGCTATTGAGGATCAAAGTTTGAGCTTAAATTGAGCTGTTATGATCACATACTGTAACCTTAAATTAAGTTTAACAGTCTTAATAGTGATAAAATTGGTGAATACTATTAGTTTATTATTAAAACTAATAAAATCCACGAAATTTGGGGTTCTGCCAAGCCTCTGATGTCATCACACTTAGAGTTATAGTGATAACTCTAAATAATGGTGTAATAATGATGTAATATGGTTTGATCATGATGTAATCACCCTCAAACCTTAAAATATTGATCAATTCCAGTGGATATGATCAGTACACGTCTACTAGAAGCCTGTTGGACTCTAGGAGGGAGGTATTTACTATAAATAGAGCTCTTTTTACTCTATTTTCCCCTCAGACGCATCAAAAACATTGAATCAATTAAATAAAAGGTAATTTCTTTATTCTTTATATATAAAACTCTTATATTATTAAATACCAAAGAACATCTTAATATTAATCACTATTTTTACGTGATTAAATCAATTCTTTAATTGTTTTTGTTATAAATCTCTCTATAAACTCATTTCCACGTAAAATCAAGAAATTTAGTAAATTTCTTTATTTTTTATTGTAAATACAATTTGAAAAAGTTGTATTATATTCTTTTGGCGTAAAATATTTCAAAATTATTATTTTAAGTGTTAAAAGTAGGTTATTTCATCTTATTATAATAATTTCTCTCTTATTATTACTCTTAATAATTCTTAATTAATATAAATAGTATTTATATTAATATATAACTTTAATATTAGTAATATTATTGTTATTAATTGTTTTTTATTTATAAAAAACAATTTTTTACGCCTTTATTATTTGTTGGTAACAATAATAAAGAGCTTTATAATATATTAATTATTTTATATTAATATATTATTTATAATATTATAATTTCATATAATATTAATTATATTATTATATTTATTTAATAATATAATATTTTTACGCCATAATAATAATATTTCTTTATTATTATTAGTATTTTAATCTTATTTATTTCAATTATAAGGACATTCAGAGTACAATAAGTAATAAATTAGTAATTTTTACTTATTGTTTCATAGTCAAACCTTACATTTGGGGGCCTGGCCGTGATATTTACTTAAAAGACCTTTAAAAAGATTCTATTTGGGTTTATCCAATAATAAATTATATTTATAATCATAAAATTATATAATAATTTTATATTTTATTGATTTTAAAAGCTATTGAGGCATTTGGAAAGCAATTGTACTGTCTTACACGTGGTTTTTCACATCCTTAGACTTGCAAGAACTTTCTTTGAGTGACTCTAGTGATTAAAAAAGATAATTTATAAATTAAAAATAATTTTTATTATAATTTAATTTTATAAGAATCATATTCATTTTTTATTTTATTCTTTAAAAATAAAAATATACATAAAAAAATATTAAAAACCAATAAAAAAAGTTATTTTTATTCATTTTTATTCATTTCTTTATTTATTTCATTTTTTTTAAGATATAAAAGCAATTTCTACGTGGAAAATTGCCATATCTTGCCAAAAATAACACTTCTTATAAAAAGACTTATATTTATTTGTCTTTTTTTAGTGTTTGAAGATAACCCAACAGAAGACAACCAAGCTACTGTTGAGAGATTGGTGGAAGAAACTTGTCAAAGTTCTCCAACACCAGTTATCACCAAAAGAAAGAAAGCTAAGAAATTAGACTTTCCAGGGCCCACCATTCAAGACTCTGAAGGTGAGCACCTCTTTTTAAATTGCCATAAAAGAATTTTATTCTAAAATACTTTTATTTTTTATTATTCTTTAATTATGACTACCAGAAGAGGTTCCCAATACTCCATCCAATCAGATGGAGCTGGACTCAGAAGTAGAATTGATCCCTCAAAAGGGAAAAGAAAGGGCAATATCCCCAGTGGAACAGAATCCACACAAGGAAGTGCCTTATCCCAAAGGCAAGTCCCAGAAATGCCCATGATATCTGAGCCTGAATTGGAACTAAGTATGAGTAACTCAAACAGGTACAAATCACATTCAGAGGGCTCAAATAGACATCTACATGAGCCAGTACAAGCAGTATTACACAGTATACAAGGACAAAGACTGGGAAATGCTGCCTCAAATACACCAAGGAGTGATGAACTCCTGGCACATCCTGAAAAAGTTCCTCAAAGAGGAGGAGATAGTGAAATACTCCAATGGATGGAATCCACTGTCATCCAAACCTCAAATCAAAAAGATCAAGGATTATCATGCCAAAAAGAGGGAGGCAACCAAGGAAGAAGCCCCAGTAGCTTCTACCAGCAAGCCTCAAGCCAACCCACTTCCCCAAGAAGGGAAGAAGAACAAGAAAAAGCATTGGAGGAAACCATATTCCCCAAGCTACAGAATCCCAAGAATCCAAAAGGATGCCATGGACAATGTCTTCAACATGGCCAGAACCTTGATGGAATTCAAGGACAAGGAAGAGCAAAGAATGAGACAACCTCATTTCCCAAAGAAATAACCTTGTCCAAAGATGTTGTAAATACTTTAACAGAAATTAAAAATAGTATATTACCTTTAAAAGAAATTAAAGACAGTTTATTATCACTACAAGAAATAAATAACAATTTATCTTCTTTAACAAAAATTGTTGTGCAAAACAAAAAAGAAATTGACAACATTAAGTTTATTGTTGAAAATAATAAACCAAAGAATTTAATTGACAATACTCAAAAATTAATACAAGGACAACAAGAATTGTATAAATACATAAAAGATATCAAAGACAAGACTTTGACAATCAATTATGATGTGAGTATTGACAACCTTACAGAAAAATTAAATAAATTAAGTATTTCTGTAGAAAAATTTGAAGAAAAGACTTCATCACACCAAAAATTACTTTTGGACCATGTGGAAAAAGGTGATGAAGCAAGAATGCATCTAAAAGATGATATTCAAAGTCAAATAAGGCTTATTACAGAAAAAATGGATAAAATTAATGAGGCTAATTTAAATATGCCAAAGTTATCAACACCATTTTCCCATATAAGAAGCCCTATAAAAACAAAAGAGGAATTGTCAAATCCTTTCATAACAGACTTGAGTCACCAAGACAATAACCAAGTCTTAATTAAGGAAGCACCTCAATTGAAGGAATGGCCAACATTCACAGGAGAAGGTGAATATGACCACATGTCATTTATTAAAACAATTGACATGTTACAAGAAGACTATGCCATACCAGATGAATTAATCACTGCAAGATTACATTCATTATTTGAGAAATCTGCAAAAAGATGGTATTATGGCATAAGACAGACAAATGGTAAAAATACCTGGTCTTGGTGGAAACAAGAAATAATCACCAAATGGGCAAATGATGCCTGGAGGTATAAGATAGAAAATGCATTTGAAAACTCTTTCTTTGACCCTGAGAAAGGTAAACCTTTAACTTGGTTCCTAAAACAAGTTGAAAGACTTAATGCACTGTACCCAGAAATGTCACAGAAGATGGTGCATATGAAAATACTTAAAAAATGTGGAGGGGAACTAGAACATGCCCTAAGAAGCAGGTGTATAGAACCATGCTCCACAGAAGAGTATATAAATGCACTAGAAGATATAGTGACAAGGACAAAAATTGGAAGGACTTGGAAAAAATTGGACATTAAAAGCCCAAATAAACCATTTATCAAAAAAGATAAATCAAAAGAATCCTTTAAGCCCAATACATCCAACAATAATGAGCAAAGAAAATGCCATAAATGTGGAGGTATTGGACACTTAGCCAATAATTGCCTTAAAAAAGCAAAGATCAATGAAATTGTGGAAACAGAAAACCACAATGACAAAGAAGAGGAATCTGACTCTGAAAAAGAGACAGAAGAGTCAGAGAGCTCTGAAAGTGATGAAATCAATATAATTAATGCACAAATTAATAATATTGATATAATTTATGAAGTACTGGATGTTAACTCAAACTTGCCACAAGTTGGAACATCTGACACAAACCTGACAAACATACAAGATGCCAAAATGTATAGAACCAAACCTGCAAGAGGAATGGGATATACAGCTGGAAAATAAAGGATAAGTATTGTTATGATTGATAACCAAGAAGGAAAGATTAACTTGGATACAGGAGCATATTGCACTTGTGTTGGTAAAAGTTATTTAAAAACCATTGTCCCAGACTGGCAAGAAAAACTTATGCCAATACAAGGTGTCAAATTTAGTAGTGCAAGTGAGAGCATGAAGCCCCTTGGAATAATTGATTTAACACTAATTTTTCCTCATCCCTCACAATGTGTCAGAATTAAAGTAGAGTTTGTAGTAATGGACAACTGTACTAGTAATCATTTCATACTTGGAAATGACTACTTATCAATCTATGGTATAGATATCTCCAACCAAAAAGATAGATATTTTACCATAGGAGATAATAAAAGACAAAGGTTTGGATTCTTAAATAACAAAAAACAAATCACAGTTATTAAGAATGAGGAAAAAATTCCAGAAAAAGAACTTTTTATATCTGAACAACTCAGAGAGGCAGAATTCAATCAAGAGTTAACAGAAAAAATGAAAGAAAAATTGATTGACCTCTTATTTAAGTATAAAAATGCCTTTGCAACTGACAAAGAGCCACTAGGTGCCATAATTGGACATGAAGTGGATATAATTCTTAATGTAGAAAAACCTTACCCACCTTTATTAAGAAGACCTGCTTATCCAGCCAGCCCAAGAGCTAGAGAAGCCTTAGAGGTGCACATTAAAGAATTAATGGACCTTGGAGTATTAAGAAAGGTTGGACATAATGAACAAGTAGAAGTTACTACACCTGTCATTATAACTTGGCATAATGGAAAATCAAGGATGGTAGGAGACTTCAGAGCCCTGAATACCTATACCATTCCAGACAGATATCCAATACCCAGAATCCATGAGACATTGACCCAATTGTCACAAGCTAAGTTCATCACAGCTATGGATACAGCCATAATGATATGGAATAAAGTCATTAGCCACACAGGCTTATTCCAAAATATTATAAGTGACAGAGACCCAAAGTTCACTTCAGCATTATGGACAAATCTCCATAACTTGTTTGGGACAAAGTTATCATTCTCAACAGCTTATCATCCTCAAACTGATGGTCTAGCAGAAAGAATGATACAGACCCTAGAGGATATGATCAGAAGATTCTGTGCTTATGGGCTAGAATTCAAAGATTCTGATGGTTTTACCCATGATTGGTGTACACTAATACCAGCACTTGAACTGGCATATAAGACATCAATCCATTCTTCTACTGGCAAAACACCAGCAATGCTAGAGAAAGGTTGGAATCCAAGACTTCCTTATGACACCCTCAAAAAGGACTTGGTAGATATACATCCAACAGCAAGCAGTTTCAAGATAATGCTTGACAAAGCAAGACACCATGCAAACAGATGCATGCAAGATTCTTTTAAATATGCAAAAGAAAGATGGGATAAAAGTCATAAACCACCTGATTTCAAAATAGGAGACTTGGTTTTAGTATCAACCCTTAATTTCAATAACATAAAAGGCCCAAAGAAATTGAAAGATTCCTTTGCAGGACCATTTATGATAAAAGCACTTCATGGACCCAATGCTGTGCAATTAGAACTCACAGGTGAACTAATGAACAAACACCCAACTTTCCCTGTAAGTCTGATAAAACCTTACAGTTCAAGTGACAAAGAGTTATTTCCACTAAGAAATAAACCCCCACTTGAGATTCCCCCCTTGGAGGAAGGAGAGGAAAAGAAAATAGTAAAAGTCCTTAAAGAAAGAAGGACAAGAAACAAAAAAGAAAGGGAATACCTTGTAAGGTATAGGAATTCAACTCAAGAAGATGAATGGCTACTTGAGAAAGATATAACAAATGCTGATAAATTACTAAGAAGATTCAGACATGAAAGAAAACCTGAAAAATAAAAAAGTTAAGCATTATTGAGCTTCAAGACTAACAAAGTCTATTGAAGAGGTAGGACAGTGGATGATACCCTAATCACACATATCAGATTGTGGTACAATCTTTTTTGGTGGTAGGGAATGTGAGCCTTTGAGATATGACCACATACCCAATAAGGTCACAAAAAAGACTCAGAATAAATATAACTTTAATATAATTATATTAAAATTACTTAGAATAAATATACATTAAGAATAACTACTTAAATATACAAAAAATACCATAAATTGGTACAAAAATTGGTTTAACTTAAAAACCAATGAATCAACATGTAAATTAAATTATACCATTGGATTCCCCATGGAAAAATACACATATACCACTTTTATGGCATATCTGTAAAGTCAATATTTAAGGAAATATAAGGTATAATACCTTATAAAAACCATAAAAACTTATTTATCTCAGAAACTAATGAAACAACATGTGAAATAAATTGTACCAGTGGATTCCCCACAAAATTCCACATATAAAACAATTAATAAGCTAATTCCCAAAATCAATACTTAAGGAATTATCCTGAATATATGCACTTTTTTGGTCAACGCATATATTCAGTGATCATAGCTAATATCTTCTAAACTATACATGCTAGAATGATGAACCAAAAATAAAGTTACCACGTAATTACTGTAAGAACACAGATATGAACTTTATTTTGCAAGTTATAAACAAGGTTATGACTTATGAGGAAATATTGATAAAAATCAACAGAGCTGTTGACCACTTTGTTGTGAAAGTAGTCCAAACTTAAAAAAAAGTATACAGTTGGATTCTACTAGTTTATTCGAGAAGAATGACGTAATTTATATTGTTAAATTCAGGGTATAACCCCCTGAAATCAAGGTTTGAAGTTTAAAATATTGAATTTCGACAGAAAAGATGAGTTACAAGAAAAATCATCAAAATTAGAGTTTTGATGATGTAATGAAAAGCTCTTGGCAGCATAATAAGGTTATGTCAGGCTATCCGAATTCACTCTCTGAATTGCTGTAGCGTGAAAACCTTAAAAGTTATTGAGGATCAAAGTTTGAGCTTAAATTGAGCTGTTATGATCACATACTGTAACCTTAAATTAAGTTTAACAGTCTTAATAGTGATAAAATTGGTGAATACTATTAGTTTATTATTAAAACTAATAAAATCCACGAAATTTGGGGTTCTGCCAAGCCTCTGATGTCATCACACTTAGAGTTATAGTGATAACTCTAAATAATGGTGTAATAATGATGTAATATGGTTTGATCATGATGTAATCACCCTCAAACCTTAAAATATTGATCAATTCCAGTGGATATGATCAGTACACGTCTACTAGAAGCCTGTTGGACTCTAGGAGGGAGGTATTTACTATAAATAGAGCTCTTTTTACTCTATTTTCCCCTCAGACGCATCAAAAGCATTAAATCAATTAAATAAAAGGTAATTTCTTTATTCTTTATATATAAAACTCTTATATTATTAAAGACCAAAGAACATCTTAATATTAATCACTATTTTTACGTGATTAAATCAATTCTTTAATTGTTTTTGTTATAAATCTCTCTATAAACTCATTTCCACGTAAAATCAAGAAATTTAGTAAATTTCTTTATTTTTTATTGTAAATACAATTTGAAAAAGTTGTATTATATTCTTTTGGCGTAAAATATTTCAAAATTATTATTTTAAGTGTTAAAAGTAGGTTATTTCATCTTATTATAATAATTTCTCTCTTATTATTACTCTTAATAATTCTTAATTAATATAAATAGTATTTATATTAATATATAACTTTAATATTAGTAATATTATTGTTATTAATTGTTTTTTATTTATAAAAAACAATTTTTTACGCCTTTATTATTTGTTGGTAACAATAATAAAGAGCTTTATAATATATTAATTATTTTATATTAATATATTATTTATAATATTATAATTTCATATAATATTAATTATATTATTATATTTATTTAATAATATAATATTTTTACGCCATAATAATAATATTTCTTTATTATTATTAGTATTTTAATCTTATTTATTTCAATTATAAGGACATTCAGAGTACAATAAGTAATAAATTAGTAATTTTTACTTATTGTTTCATAGTCAAACCTTACACTTACTGAATAGGAGTTTCTTTTCATTGGAGTCTTTTAACCCCACTGTACCTCTGAGATTTGAATTTGTGCAATGCTTGGTATTAGACTTTGGTGATGCCTGGGTGGAGAAGCACAGTCTTGGTTCAAATGAAAAGGTCACATTGACTGTACCCAGGTAAGCTAAGCTTACAGCCAGGAGTGACCCATTTTAGATTATCATTGTATCAAATATATTGTAATTTGATTTTAGAGAGTGATTTATGGATTTAATAATTTTGACTAACTATCCTAATCCAGATGCCTCAGTATTAATCTAAATAATAAAGAACTTTGTATGGAAACATACCTCCATACACCATAGAAAATACTCCAACATGACACAAATTCAGTCAGGAAGGTGTGCCTACATTGACCACATGCAGGAGCATTGCAGAACGTGGATATTTTCACCTCCAGCTGAGAATAGGCCAAATTGCACATCTTCTTTCAAAAGCACAAGCAGCATAAGGCATCTGCAGCGGGGTGCATGTTCCACTTTCACTTTCTCGGGATATTCCAAATGCTTGGATTTGAAACTCATTGAATGGGTCTTTTGTTGGTTCACAAGGTTTAACAATATTTTTGTCAGGATGAGTCTATGTTGAAGTGGTAATAAAGTTATTTACAACTAAAACTATGACTGTGACACGTGAAACAATAGTTTAAAATACTTTTATAAAGGTTAAAGAAGGTTTAATTCAATAATAAAAGGGCTTTACTATAAGGAATATAGTGGTGGTGAGCGCTGTTGAAAGCCCTGGGTGCAGCTTTACCTGTTGGGTTACAATAATAAAGACTACAATACTTCAATTTAAGAGTATAGCTGGTTATTACCCAAGGGTAAAACTGTTTTTGACAGTTTACTACGTATGATATTCAAGAGAAGGATGAGGAGACAATTCTGGCTGTGAAAAGCCTCCTTTTTATCCTGAAATGGGGTGGAAAGGGTGCTAGACCTTTCCACATAGAGGAAGTGAGGATTTTTTCACTCTCTAGTACTGGCTTGTGGTTTGCAAACAGCCTGTATAGCCTGTATTGGGCTCAGATGTGCTTTTGAAACCACATCTGGGCAGTTTTCACCAATACAGGGTGAAAATCTTCATCTGGGGACCTCACAGCCTGATTCTGACGTGTATGACGCGTAGAATGCTGTACAGAAACTGTATGAGACCCCAGTATTGACTGACATATGAGGTATTGAAGTAAAAACAAGCTCCTTTGTCTGTTTGACACCTCATATTCATGATTATGGGATATTATCCCATGGAAAGGCTGTATATGACAGCAGGTGGGAATCTGACCTTAAAACAGCCATACCTTTGTCAATTCTTGAGATATTAACCTCAAAATTAGTTCCGTGTGTAGCCCTGTATGTGCTCTAAGCAATGGTCCCTCATTTGATATGGATATCATTAAACATGGCAAAGTTATACCATGTACAAGATTTTTGTATATTTGCGTGTTTTAGGCAAAACGCTGTATTGAGCTTGTTTTCCCCATGCCTTCTGCAGTAGTTGAGATATGGGGAAGTGAATGAAACCATCAGATAGCCCTGATTGTGCTTTTTCCAAAAAGACCACACTTCAAGTATCCCACACTAAAACTGTAGAAGTTAAATGAGAGGTGAATGTTGTGTTCACCCTTATTTGGCCTGAAATTGAACATAACTCCAGTCATATTGGTGCTAGCTAAGTTTGGCTGGTACCATTCGATAGCCCTGGCTTAGAGCTGCCTTTTGAATACCCATTTGATGGGGTTAAGCCTCTCCTTCTAGATTTTAGATGGGAGGTGAAAATTAAGGTTTATGCTCAGCAATAACTTTGAGCAGGAATAACTTTGTTATTTCTTGTCCTATGGTGATGGGACTTATATTTTCAGGAAGAGGTGAGTTTCCTCTTTCTTTTGATTCCTTTTGAGGTTATTTGGCTCAGCTCCATTTTTTGGTGGTATCTTGGCTATACCATTGGTTTATGGTATTTTGGCTGTCATGCTTGTGCTCTGGTTTTGAGTCACAGGCTGACATAACCTCCCTCAAAAAAAGGCTCATCATTGATGAGACTTTTCAGTTTACCTAGAGCCCCTGAATCTCCTTATATGAAGGTTCCCATCTGTTATGGCATCTTCTGCCAACCATTTGTCTTTATCAGCTGTTTGGTGCTTGAATCTGACTAAGTATTGTCTTTGATCCCTCCCATTAAATCTGATCTTCCTGGCCCTGATGATTTTACTCAAAGTTCCTGGGGAGTCCTCCACTTCCACTATATCAGGTGGTGTGGGGTTCTTCTTCCTGGAGGGGAGTTTGTCCTCCTCTGTTTGGAAGTATGGTTTGACCAAACTTACTGGAAAGACTGGGTGCTTCCTGGAAAATTCCTCTGTAAGTTTGACTTCCACTGCATTCTTTCCTATCAGCTTAATGATAGTGAAAGGCCCTACAAATGAGTCCCTTATCTTCTTGGGTCCTTTAAGATTATTAAAGTTCAGTGTAGACACTAGTACCTGGTCCCCTTCTTTAAAGTCAGGTTCCATGTGTGTCTTGTCCCACCTCTGTTTATTATAATCTTTTGCTTCAGCTATGCATTTAGCAGCTGTATCACAAGCCCTATTCCACATATCATGGAAGTCTTTGGCTGTGGGGTGGATGGTTAGAAGATTCTTCTTCAAATGATCCACAGGCAACAAGGGATTCCACCCTTTCTCTACCAGTGCAGGTGTTTTTCCTGTGTTAGGGTGCTGACTTGTATTATAAGCAAATTGGACAGCTGCTAGAAGGGTAACCCAGTCATGGGTATATTCTTCATGGTCCTTATACTCCATTCCATAGGCACAGAACCTTCTAAGGATGTCCTCCATAGTCTGGATCATCCTTTCAGCTAGGCCATCTGTTTGGGGATGTTAAGCTGTGGAAAAAGCAAGCTTACTGCCAAGCATGTCATACAAGGTGGTCCAAAATGCAGATGTAAATTTTGGGTCCCTATCACTAATGATGATCTTAGGGACTCCACAGGTAGATATGATGTTATTCCAAAATAACAGAGCAGCATCCATGGCTGTGTCCTCATTGTGGCATGGTAGACACCTCATGCTTTTGCTGAATCTATCAACTATTATCACACAGGAATTGTAGTTTTCTTTGCCTCCTGGGACAAGTTGTGTAACCCAGTCCATGTTGATGGTTTCCCATGGGTGCTTGGGTTCTTCTATGTGTTGAAGTAACCCATACTTCTTCCCATGTTTCCTATTTGCCTTTTTGCATATTTCACAAGTGTTGATGTATTCACTCAACTCTTGTTCCCACTTGGGCCACCAAGCTGTGCTTGCTACCCTCTCTTTGGTCCTGTCCTCACTCATGTGTCCCATGTAGGGGCAGTCATGGCATTCTTGCAGGATCAATGAAATGTGGTCTCTGTCTACCACTGTGAGTGCACTTGTGTGCGTTTCTCTGTGGTAGAGCAGGCCATCTATAAGGAAAAACTTCCCATCCTTATAGGCCCTCAACCAGGGTTCTTCCAGCTAGGCTTCCAGCTCTGGACTCCTGTACTTTTGCTGAAGGAGTTGGAGTAGTATGCTACACTGTTTGTGTTTGGCATAAGATTTCAGTACTGCACTAAAAAATTCATTGTGTAGTTCTGAGGAGCTTATTCCCAGTATGGGGGTTTCTGTTCCCTCTGAATTAGTGTTTCCACTGTCAAGGGTACCACTTTCTGGTGACCATTCAGAAAATCTGAAGTTCTTCTTCCTATCCACATCTATGAAATGGATACAAATATTGGCTGCAACTTCAGGGTCATAAGCTGGATTGCTTTTGACATTGTCCAGTGGCCATCTGCATTGGTATGACTTTTACCTTCTTTTTATATGATGGTCATGTTCCCTCTATACTCCTGGATGGCTATTTGCCATCTCAGCATGTGTCTATTCGTAGTCTTCAAGTTCAGTAAAGACTTCAAGGCTGTGCAGTCTGTGTAGACTTCAAAGACTGCACCCTCCAAATAATAATGGAGTTTCTCTAGAGCCCAGACTAGACATAGGCATTCAGTATGGGTGGCCCCATACCTGGCTTCTGAATCTTTCATCTGCCTTGAGATGTAGCAAATTACTCCTTCTCTTGGTTCACCATCCACAATTTGTCTTTGGTGAAGGGCTGCTTTTAGGCCTTGACTGCATTCTGCATCTATATATAACTTGAATGGTAGTTCAAGGTCAGGTAAGATGAGCACAGGTGCATTTGTGAGCTCATATTTGATCCTCTCATATGCATCCCTCCTTTCCTTGGTTATTTCAAAAACTACATCTTTTGAACATAACTTGTATAAACTACTAGTTATGTGTGCAAAGTTTTTAATGTGGTTTCTTTAGTAGCTAGCAAACCCAAGGAAAGATTTCATCTCTTTGATGCTCTTTGGTACTGGCTTTTGCAGTACTGCTGCTACTTTATTCTGGTCAATTTCCAGACTAAGACCTGAGACTTTATGTCCTAGAGCCAGTAACTCTTGTTGCCCAAAATTGTACTTTTTAAGTGAAATTTTGAGATTTATGGGTGTGCATTTACTTAGTACTCTGTCTATGTATTGCACATGGTCTTCCCATGTCTCTGAGTATATAATGATATCATCAATATATACCACCATCCAGCCTTGCAGTATTTCTTCTTGAAATATTGTGTCCATCAACCTTTGGAAATGGGCTGGTGCATTTTTGATGCCAAATGGCATCCTAGTATACTCATATATGCCCATATGGCATATTATTCTGAGTAATTTCATGGAGTTTGGTTTGACTCCATTTTGGTGGAACCCTTTCATACAATCCATTTTGGTTATGTACTCGAATTTTCCAGTTTATCCAAGGCATGGGGTATCCTGCGTATAGGGTACCTGTCTGCTTTTGTGTAGTTATTCAGAGCTCTGAAATCTCCACACAGTCTAGACTTTCTATCATGCCAGGTGATTAGGACAGGGGTGGTAATTTACACTATTTCATTATGTCCAATCTTGCTGATGACATGCATGTCTAGGAGTTCAATGATATGTTCTTCAATTTCTTTCCTGGTTTCCAGGCTTGCTGGAGAAGGAGGTCTCCTAAGCATGGGTGGATAAGGCTTTTCCACATCCAGATATAGTTCTATATCATGGCCTTTGATCTTGCCTAATGGTTCCTCACCAATGGCAAATGGTGGTCTGTTCTTTCTCAGCATCTTCAGTAAACTTAGTTTTTGTTTACTGGTGAGGGTAGTGCTAAACTGTCCCTCGCTGAATTCTTTCAGTAGCTCTTCCAGTGGATCTTGAGAAGATATCTGGTATATATCAAGTGAAAACTTCTTTTCCTTCTTAGTGCCAATGGTGATGTGCCTATTTTCACTGTTGTAAATGTCTATACCATACATCCTCTGGTAGTCTTTTCCCATTAAAAACCCTTGGATGTGGGCATCATAAAGCACTACAAACTCTGGGTTGAGTCTGATATTACCCTTCCTGTGGGGTATAATTATCTCTTTGATAATTGTCCCAATGGAAGTCATCTTCCCTGATGCACTTTTAATGTTCTTTGCCTTAGTGGGCAAGAGCTGTTTTTCCCAGTTTGAGCAGTGGTTACCCAGATAATCTTTGGCCACTATGGAGCAGTGTGCTCCACTTTCAATGATCAATGGATGTTGAGCATTGCCAATACATACAGTCATCTTTGTGGCAGTTCCATGTATGTATGCCATTCCTTTGGTTGGTATAACCAGGAATGTTTGTGCATCTTGTGTATGTTTGCACAAGCTTCTGTTGGCAGTGTCCTGTGGCATACCTGCTTCCAACTGTATGTCCTGAATTTCTAGTGGGGTTTCCTCTTGGTATTCCACCAGAAATTCTTCTCTTGGGTCTTGGTCATCATCAGATGGTTTTCTGATGGCATCACCCATAGAGTCTGAGTCATAATCCTCTGTTGGAGATTCTTCCTCTGGGACTTTCTCAATGGAATAGAATGTTTTCTTTGCCTTTGGACAGTTGTTGGCATAGTGGTCTGTTGAACCACAGTTGTGACAAGAATTCCTCTTCTTTGCCACTTCTGCCACTCTTTCTTTGGGTTTGTCTTTAAACTCTACCCTGAAAGGTTGTTTCTCCTTGAAACTACTGCTCTTATATGGGGTGAATTTCCCTATATTAGTCCTTTTCCTTATGTCTTGTAAGGTGTTGGGAATGTCATCTAGAGTGAAATTTTGGTTGCATCTGCATTTTACTGCATGTTCTAGTTCTCCTGGCAGTTGTGTCAGAAGTTTGTGATTCCTCATTTGGATGTTCATCTGAGGATCAATGGCTTTAAGTCTTTTAGACTGTCTAAGACACCACTCATATGGATCTTTGTCCACAGAGTATTTGTCATTTTCAAATGACATTGTCTTCTGCCATATCCAAGCTCCATTACTGTACTTTTGGATTATTTGACTCTTCCACCATGGCCAGTTTCTCCTGCCATGGATTTCTTTCATTTCTGTGTACCATATACTAGCATGACCTTTAAATGCAGTATTCAATCTACAGTGATCCAGTAGTCTGGTATGCTTGGTAAATCAATGAAGAGTCCATCAATATAATCGATGAGTTCCATATGATCATATACTCCTGATCCAGAGAATTTGGGCCAGTTTGAGGCCTCAGGAAGCTGTTTCAAGGCTTCCTTCTCTGAATAATACATGCCATCTCCATCTTGGTATTGTTATGGGGATCTTGCCTTATTCATCAACATGGCATCTGGTATGATGTCATCTTGTTGATATGGATTATCCATAACTTGGCCTTGTGGTAGGGGCTTCAAGCTATGGTAGGCATTAAGCAATTTTTTAATGTCTTGGTCCAGACACTCCCTGTCCCTTGTGCTGTGGTGTTGTTCTTCAAAGACTATATTCAGTCTTTTGTTTGTTTCTTCAGAGGCTTTGCTCAGTTGAGCATATCCTTCTTGAAGCTTTTTAACTATCTGTTTGAAGGAGGCTTGAGTTTGTCTCATCCTCTCTTGGCCAGCTTTAATTATTGCAAACTGCTTTGCAGATTGTTCAGCATATTGGGACATTTGTAACCACAGTGTATTACTGTTGATGTTACTCTCAGATGTGACAATGTTATTTTCAGTCTGAGTGGGGGTAATGTTTCTATTACTAGAACTACTGTTTCTTAAGTGGTTTACAACTACTTCTGGTTCTTGTGTACTTCTTTTACCAAATCTAACAGCTTCTGGATCATGCGGTCTGACTCTTTCCTCCTCTGGTTGAAGGAGGCTTTGTTCTTGCCCTTGTTTCCCTGTCTTCTCCTGGAAACTTCCTGGAATTGTGAAGAATGGTGACTCTTGGCCACTGATCTGCTGGTTTCTTAATGGTGTGAAGCCACTGCAGAGCTGTTTTGGCCTGCTCCTTGTGAGCCTGAAGGAGTCTGAGTAGGCCCTGTCTGGATTAACTGTTCTTCTATAGCTTGGATAGTGGCTTGATTCTCCCCTACCCTCTGTGCCCTTGCCTCCAGGAGTCTGAACTGCCTGGTAGGATTTCAACCTTTGGCAATTACCATCAGGTCTTTGAAGTCTATCTCTTTGAGACAGATCTTCTGGCAACTTGCTCCAAGTTCTGCCCAGTGACTTGCCAGGTTGAACCTCTTGTTGTCCATGCTCCATTGAAACAAATCTTTGAGGAGTTGGTGGAGCTGAAGAACCTGATCCATATCCTTCCAGTCCTCTGGTTTGAGGTTCCTGTTGAATTGGAGTGTGAATGGCAAGGTTGAAATTATCTGCCTCATTGTTTTGCCATCCACCACTGTGTCCAAGGTGTCCTCTTCCAGGTCTTCTGGTTCTGGACAAGCCTTCTCTGTCATCTGGCTGGTTCCTTTGGAAGCCAAGGTCTCTGAGGTATGCAGGGGACATATCAGTGTTTGCAAGCAGTCAAAAACTTTATGTTCTTAGGGTATTTACCTTTGACTGTGCCTTGTACAAATTTGTTATCTGCTGATTTGGGCAGTTTGCCTTTGGAGGTTACAACTGGGTTGATAATTGTAATCTTCCCTGTACAATTGGTTAAGGTTGGTTTACCTTGTATTGAAGCAGAGTTTCGTGGTTTTCTACTCCTCTGAGTGGCTATTGGTGTCCACCTTTTGGCTGTAATGAGGCCTTCACTAAGTCTTTTTCCTTTGCCCTTGCTGCCCTCTGGTTCTGAGGGTGTCACTGGTGTGTTGGCCTGTGACTGGGTCTCAGGTGGTATGAAATTTTCTTCCACTGAATCAAACAGGAAAAAGAGGGCTTATGTCAGTTAATACTTCTTAAAAGGCTTGTTTTGCATGTCTAAGAATGGCCTCTGGGCTTGTATATTATTACAATATGCCCTTGTATTATGACAATGTAATTGAATTAACAATTCCACATCACAAATACAGCCTACTGATATGTGGTATACTGCTTGTATACCAATATCTCACAGAATACTTGTAATTAGCAAGTATAATCTGTCAAAGGTGGTGTATTACAGGGCAATGGAGTTAACAATGTGCCCAAACACGCCTCAACTGTTGGTTCATCAGTATGAGCTGTCTTGATTAAATTAAGAATTAAGACTGTATTAGTGGCTTAAAAGTGTTTTTATATACAAAACACTCCAAAAATACTGGTCTTGTGGTTATTAGCCACGTGACAAATACTCTTTAAGATATGAGTATTTTTTAAAAAATAAATAAAAAAATATTAATATATATATTTTTTAGAGAAAATGACACCTGTAAGGATAAACAGGTGTCAATAAAATGATAAAAAAGAAAAAACTTACTTGTGATAAGTCCAAAAAAGGTTTTAACACACGGCCAGGCCTCCAAAATGTCAGGATGAGTCTATGTTGAAGTGGTAATAAAGTTATTTACAACTAAGACTATGACTGTGACACGTGAAGAAATAGTTTAAAATACTTTTATAAAGGTTAAAGATGGTTTAATTTAATAATAAAAGGGCTTTACTATAAGGAATATAGTGGTGGTGAGTGCTGTTGAAAGCCCTGGGTGCAACTTTACCTGTTGGATTACAATAATAAAGACTACAATACTTTAATTTAAGAGTATACCTGGTTATTACCCAAGAGTAAAACTGTTTTTGAAAGTTTACTACATAGGATATTCAAGAGCAGGATGAGGAGACAATTCTGGCTGTGAAAAGCCTCCTTTTTATCCTGAAATGGGGTGGAAAGGGTGCTAGACCTTTCCACATAGAGGAAGTGAAGATTTTTTCACTCTCTAGTACTGGCTTGTGGTTTGCAAACAGCCTGTATAACCTGTATTGGGCTCAGATGTGCTTTTGAAACCACATCTGGGCAGGTTTCACCAATACAGGGTGAAAATCTTCATCTGGGGACCTCACAGCCTGATTCTGACGTGTATGACGCGTAGAATGCTGTACAGAAACTGTATGGGACCCCAGTATTTACTGACATATGAGGTATTGAAGTAAAAACATGCTTCTTCATCTATTTGACACCTCATATTTATCATTATGGGATATCATCCCATGGTAAGGCTGCATATGATAGCAGGTGGGAATCTGACCTTAAAACAGCCATACCTTTGTCAATTCTTGAGATATCAACCTCAAAGTTGGTTTGGTGTGTATCCCTGTATGTGCTCTACACAATGGTACCTCATTTGATATGGGTATCATTCAATATGGCAAAGGTATCCCATGTACAAGAATTTTGTACATTTGCGTGTTTTAGGCAAAAAGCTGTATTGAGCTTGTTTGCCCCATAACTTCTGCAGTAGTTGAGATATGGGGAAGTGGATGACACCATCAGATAGCCCTGATTGTTCTCTTTCCAAAAAGACCCCACTTCAAGTATCCCACACTAAAACTGTAGAAGTTAGATGAGAGGTGAATGTTTTGTTCACCCTTATTTGGCCTGAAATTGACCATAACTCCAGTAATATTTGTGCTAGCTCAGTTTGGCTGGTACCATTGGATATCCCTGGCTTAGAGCTTCATTTCGAATACCCATTTGATGGGGTTAAGCCTCTCCTTCTAGATTTTAGATGAGAGGTGAAAATTAAGGTTTATGCTCAGCAATAACTTTGAGCAGGAATAACTTTGTTATTTCTTGTCCTATGGTGATGGGACTTATATTTTCACAAAGAGGTGAGTTTCCTCTTTGTTTTGATACCTTTTGAGCTTTTTTGGCTCAGCTCCATGTTTTGGTGGTATCTTGGCTATACCATTGGTTTATGGTATTTTGGCTGTCATGCTTGTGCTCTGGTTTTGAGTCACAGGCCAACAATTTTCCTTTTAATAGCTTTTCAAATTTGGTTTTTGAGAGCTTGGAGGCTGAGCTGAAATAAAGGCTATGAAAAAACTCTCACATCTTAAGAGATTACAAATATTCAAGATGAATTTATGCTCAAATTCTGGAAGAACTGGTGGATCTTGATTATTTTCATGTGACAGTCTTTCTACTTCAATTCCTAATTCATGACTACTGATCATATCAGAGATTTTACTTCAACTCTCTGGGGCTGAAGTTTGTATTTCATTGATTTCAGCTGAATTTCCCAAGGTTTGGGGAATATTGGAGGTAGTTTATTGAGTAAATAGATGGTGACAAGCTGATTGAGAACTTGATTGAAAATTGTTTGTCAAAAATATCAAAATTGATGAAAAAAGGCAGGAGTTCTGAAAGTGGCGGAAGTAAATTAAATCCAAGATATTGATGATTGAAGCTTTTCAGGTAATATAACTATTGGAGAGTTTTGAAAATTTGAAAAAATTTCAATCTCAATTTAAACCGTCTCAATAACTAGTCAATTTTCTAGAACAATAAACTTGTAGAACCAGATGCTCACCAAAACAAACCTACTCATAAACAGCCTTCAAACATTCTATCAATTTCTATGGAATTTGCAAATATTAATTTGTTGGGAAATACAAGCAGGTGATTTATTAAAAAGTATTTCATCTCATTCAAACAAAATCACTTCCCTGTGAGAAATTGAATAAAATTGACTAGTGAGAAACCTATTGAAGTCAATTTTGAACTATTCAACCCCCAAGAGGTAAGGACTAAGCAAAGTGTTCCATTCTAATGATATGAAATAAAACTGTTTGTTACAGAAACAGAAGAGACAATTCTCATCTTAAATAGTCCACTTATTATGCTTTAATTTGTGAGTCTCATAATTTAAACCCTAACCACAACATTGTGAATATCCCCACATATTGACCCCAGAAGATGTTGGTGGAGAAGGGCACTAAGTCGATTCCTGTGATTGGTTTCATCATGTATGCCAACATGCCACTGTACCCTATGGCTTTAAACACTTACTATGATGGAATGTCACTCATACCAAATTGAGGGAGTGCATTGGTCATTGGTAGTTGGGGATGATTTGGTGAGACAGGAGGATCCTGAAATGAAATAGTTGTGTGGCAAAATTTGAACACTGTAAATTAACATTAAGCAGTTTGATATCAATTTCCAATGGAAAGGATGCATAAGCAAATGTTTGTATGACAATAAGAATGGTCAAGTGGGGAAATGAATAGCCCTTGGTGCAAAAGCCATTCATTGTGTGAGCGTAAGGATGGAAAATTGAAAACATGAGAAGGAAGTGCGGGAATGTAAGCATTGTAAGCTACAGAGATGGTGAGGAATTGGTGAGGAAGAATAAGGATGGTAAATGTTGGAAAAGCAGAAGACAATGTGTGCCTGAGCATAAGAATTTTCAATTGGGCAAATGATCAGGAATTGGGGAAGATGCCAAACATAGTGCAAGTGTAAGGATGATCAATCAAAAGCATTAGAAGGCACTTCAGGAGCATAAGGATTGTAAGCTTCAGAGGGGATGAGGAGGGATCATGGGAGTGCCAGAAGGGGTGAGCATGGAGATGGTGTGGCGGGGTTGGAGGCAGAGCTATAGGGAGTTGCAAGAGACTAAGCATGGTAAGTGGCGGAAAGGATTAGGTGGGAGCGTGGAAGCACAAGCACAGGTAAGTGTGGAAATGGGGTGGTGGGGTCAGAGGCATATCCATAGGGCACTGCAGGTGCATAAGCATGGTAAGTGGCGGGGTTGTACCAATCATATGTTTGAAAGGGATCAAAGTTTCCTGAGGAAGCCATGAACCAGGGTGAACCCAATCAACTGAATATGCCATACCCACAAAGGATATATTGTGGTGGAACAGAAGAGGAATATTAAGCTACTCCAGTCAGTTTGGAACTCATTTCCAGAGTTATGGAAAAAAAAGAGTCATTTCTGTCAGGTTGAGTCTATGTAGGAGTAGTAATTAGGATATTTACAGCTCTAACTGTGACTGTGACACATGATAAAAGATTTAAAATAAAGGTATTGATATAGAATAAGGATTTTGTAATAAAATTTAAAGGGCTTTACTATTTTAAAATAGTGGTGGTGAGCGCTGTTGAAAGCCCTGCATGCAGCTTTACCTGTTGTATGACAATAATAAAGACTACAATTATTAAGATTATAGCTATAACTGGTTATTTTCCAAGAGTATAGCTGTTTTTGAAATTTTTACTAGGTAGGAATTTAAGAGCAGGATGTGGAAAGCTTTTCTGGCTGTGAAAAGCCCTCCTTTTATCCTGAAAGGGGGTGGAAAGGCTTCTAGACCTTTCCACGTAGAGGATGTGAAGATTTTTCACTCTCTAAGACAGGCTTGTGGTTTGAAAAAGGCCTGTATAGCCTTTATTGGGCTCAGATGTGGTTTTGAAACCACATCTGGGCAGTTTTCACCAATACAGGTTGAACATTTTCATCTGGGGACCACATAGCCTTCTTCTGATGTGTATGATGTGTAGAATGCTGTAAAGAGACTGGATATGACCCCCATATTGACTGACTTATGAGTAATTGAAGTATAAAAATGCTTCTTTGTCTGTTTGACACCTCATAATCATGGTTATGGGATATTATCCCATGGTAAGGCTGTATTGGCCAAAATGTGGGATTTTGACCTTAAAACAGCCATACCTTTGTCAGTTCTTGAGATATAAACCTCAAAATTGGTTCAGTGTGTATCCCTGTATGTGTTATACACAATGGTACCTTATTTGATATGGTTATCATTAAGTATGGCAAGGTTATCGCATGTACAAGATATTTTGTACTAATGTGTGTTTTGGGCAAAAGCTGTATTGGGCTTGTTTGCCCCATAACCTTTGTTCTAGTTGAGATATGAGGAAATGGATGACACCATCAGATATCCCTGATTGTGTGCTTTCCAAAAAGACCCCACTTCAGGTATCTCACACTAAAACTGTAGAAGGTAGATGAGAGGTGAATGTTTTGTTCACCCTTATTTGGCCTGAATTTGGTCATAACTTCAGTAATACTGGTGCTAGTTCAGTTTCCTGGTACTATTGGATAGCCCTGACTTAGAGCTTCATTTTGAATACCCATTTGATGGGGTTAAGCCTCTTCCTCTGTATTTCAGATGAGAGGTGAAAATTAAGGTTTATGCTCAGCAACAAATTTGAGCAGGAATAACTTTGTTATTCTTTGTCCTATGTTGATGGGACTTGTATATTTGAAAAGGGGTGAGTTTCCTCTTTCGTTTGATATTTTTTGAGCTAATTTGGCTCAGCTCCATGTTTTGGTGCTATCTTGGCTATACCATTGGTTTATGGTATTTTGGCTGTCATGCTTGTGCTCTGTTTTTGAGTCACAGGCTGTCATACCCTCCCTCAAAAAAGGGCTCATCATTGATGAGACTGTTTAGTCTTTCTAGAGGCTCCAAATCTCCTTAAATGAAGGTTCCCATCTGGTATGGCATGTTCTGCCAACCATTTGTCCTTATCAGCTGTTTGGTTCTTGAATCTGACTAAGTATTGTCTTTGATCCTTCCCATCAAGCCTTATCTTCCTGGCCCTGATAATGTTACTCACAGTTCCAGGGGAATCCCCCACTTCCACTATCTCTGGTGGTTTGGGGTTCCTCCTCCTGGAGGGTAATTTGTCCTCCTCTGTTTGGAAGTATGGCTTCACTAAGCTTACTGGAAAGACTGGGTGCTTCCTGGAAAATTCCTCTGTAAGTTTGAGACCACTGCATTCTTTCCTATCAACTTAATGATAGTGAAGGTCCCTACAAAGGATTCTCTCATCTTCTTGGGTCCTTTAAGATTGTTGAAGTTTAGTGTAGACACTAACACCTGGTCCCCTTCCTTAAAGTCAGGTGCCATGTGTGTCTTGTCCCACCTCTGCTTATTATATTCTTTTGCCTCAGCTATGCATTTAGAAGCTGTGTCACAAGCCCTCTTCTACATGTCATGGAAGTCCTTGGCTGAGGGGTGTATGGTCAGAAGATTCTTCTTCAATTGATCCACAGGCAACAGGGGATTCCACCCTTTCTCTACCAGTGCAGGCTTTTTTCCTGTAGTAGAGTTCTGACTTGTATTATAAGCCAGTTGGACAGCTGGTAAAAGGGTAACCCAGTCATGGGTGTATCCCTCATGGTCCTTGTATTCCATGCCATAGGCACAGAACCTTCTAAGGATGTCCTCCATTGTCTGGATCAACCTTTCAGCTAGGCCATCTGTTTGTGGATGGTAGGCTGTGGAAAATGCAACCTTGGTGCCAAGCATGTCATAAAAGATGGTCCAAAATTCAGATGTCAATTTTGGGTCCCTATCACTAATGATGATTTTAGGGACTCCACAGGTAGATATGATGTTATTTCAGAATAACAGAGCAGTGTCCATGGCTGTTTCCTCTTTATGGCATGGTAGAAACCTCATACTTTTTTCTGAACCTATCAGCTATGATTAAGCAGGCATTGTAGTTTTCTTTGCCTCCTGGGACAAGTCCTGTGACCCAGTCCATATTGATGGTTTCCCATGGGTGTTTGGGTCCCTCTATATGTTGAAATAACCCATATTTTTTCCCATGCTTCCCATTTGCCTTTTGGCATCTTTCACAAGTGTTGATTTATTTACTCAACTCTTGTTCCCACTTGGGCCACCAAGCTGTGCTTGCTACCCTCTCTTTGGTCCTGTCTTCACTGATATGTCCCATATAAGGTCAGTCATGGCATTCCTGCAGGATCAGGGAGATGTGGTCTCTGTCTAGCACTGTGAGTGCACTTGTGTGCTTCTCTCTGTGGTAAAGCAGGCCATCTACAAGGAATAACTTTTTATCCTTATAGGCCCTCAACCAGGGTTCTTCCAGCTGGAATTCCAGGTCTGGACTCCTGTATTTTTGTTGAAGTAGTTGTAGTAATATGCCACACTGTTTGTGTTTGGCATAAGACTTCAGTACTGCACTGAAAAATTAATTGTGAAGTTCTGAGGAACTTATTCCCAGTATAGGAGTTTCTGTTCCTTCTGAATCAGTGTTTCCACTGTCTGTGGTGCCACCTCCTGCTGCCCATTCAGAGAATCTGAAGTTCTTCCTCCTATCTGTTTTCATGAAATGGATAGGGATCCTGGCTGCAACTTCAGGGTCATATGCTGGATTGCTCCAGACATTATCCAGTGGCCATCTGCTAAGGCTATCTGCATTGGTATGACTTTTACCTTCTTTGTATATGATGTTCATATTCCCTCTATACTCCTGGATGACTATTTGACATCTCAGCATGTGTCTATTTATAGTCTTCATGTTCAGTAAAGACTTCAAGGCTGTGCATTCTGTGTAGAATTCAAAGACTGCACCCTCCAGATAATAGTGGAGTTTTTCCAGAGCCCAGACTAAGCATAGACATTCAGTCTGGTTGGCCCCATATCTGCCTTCTGAATCTTTCAGTTTCCTAGAGATGTAACATATTACTCCGTCTCTTGGTTCACCATCCACAATTGGTCTTTGGTGAAGAGCTGCTCCTAAGCCTTGGCTACATGCTGCATCTATGTATAACTTGAATGGTAGTTCAAAGTCAGGCAAGATGAGTACAGGTGCATTTGTGAGTTCATGTTTGATCCTCTCATATGCATCCCTTCTTTCCTTGGTAATTTCAGAAACTACATCTTTTGAACACAACTTGTATAAACTACCAGTTATGTGAGCAAAATTCTTGATGTGGTTTCTATAGTAGCTATAAAACCCAAGGAAAGATTGCATCTCTTTGATTCTCTTTGGTACTGGCTTTTGCAGTACTGCTGCTACTTTATTCTGGTCAATTTCCAGACTAAGACCTGAGACTTTATGTCCTAGAGCCAGTAGCTGTTGTTGGCCAAAATTACACTTTTTCAGTGAAATCTTCAGATTGATGGGTGTACATTTACTTAGCACTCTGTCTATGTATTGTACATGGTCTTCCCATGTCTCTCAGTATATAATGATATCATCAATATATACCACCATCCAGCCTTCCAATATTCATTCTTGAAATGTTGTGTCAATCATCCTTTGGAAGTGGGCTGGTGCATTCTTGATGCCAAATGGCATCCTGGTATACTCATATATGCCCATATGGCATATTATTCTGAGGAATTTCATGGAGTTTGGTTTAACTCCATTTTGGTGGAAGCCTTTCATAGAATCCATTTTGGTTATTTATTTGGCTTTTACCAGTTTATCCAAGGCATGAGATATCCTAGTTATAGGGTACCTGTCTGCTTTTGTCTAGTTGTTCAGAGCTCTGAAGTCTCCACACAGTCTAGACTTGCCATCATGCCAGGTGATTAGGACAGGAGTGGTTATTTCCACTATTTCATTGTGTCCAATCTTTCTTATGACATCCATGTCCAGGAGTTGATTTATATGTTTTTCGATTTCTTTCCTGGTTTCCAGACTTGCTGGATAAGGAGGTCTCCTTAGCATGGGTGGATAAGGTCTTTCCACATCCAGATATAGTTCTATATCATGGCCTCTAATCTTTCCTAGTGGCTCTTCACCAATGGAAAATGGTGGTCTGTTATTCCTCAGCATCTTCAGTAAACTTATTTCTTGTTTACTGGTGAGGGTAGTGCTAAACTGGCCCTCTCTGAATTCATTCAGTAGCTCCTCCAGTGGATCATGGGTAGAGATTTGGTATATATCAAGTGAAAATTTCTTCTCCTTGTTAGTACCAATGGTAATGTGCCTGTTTTTACTATTGTAAGTATCTATGCCATACATCCTTTGGTAATCTGTTCCCAGTAAGAGGCCTTGGATGTGGGCATCATCAAGCACTACAAACTCTTGGTTGAGTCTGATATTACCCTTCCTGTGGGGTATAATTATCTCTTTGATAATTGTCCTCATAGAAGTCAACTTCCCTGATGCACTTTTAAAGTTCTTTGCCTTAGTGGGAAAGAGCTGTTTTTCCCAGTTTGGGAAGTGGGTATCCAGATAGTTTCTGGCTACTATGGAGCAGTGTGCTCCACTATCAATGATCAGTGGATGCTGAGCATTGCCAATACATACAGTCATCTTTGTGGCAGTTCCATGTATGTATGCCATTCCTTTGGTTGGTATAACCAGGAATGTTTGTGCATCTTGTGTATGTTTGCACAAGCTTCTGTTGGCAGTGTCCTGTGGCATACCTGCTTCCAACTGTATGTCCTGAATTTCTAGTGGGGTTTCCTCTTGCTATTCCACTAGAAATTCTTCTCTTGGGTCTTGGTCATCATCAGATGGTTTTCTGATGGCATCACCTATGGATTCTGAGTCAGAATCCTCTGTTGGCAACTCCTCCTCTGGGACTTTCTCAATGGCATAGACTTTTTTCTTTGCCTTTGGACACTTGTTGGCATAGTGGTCTGTTGAACCACAATTGTGAGAAGAATTCCTCTTCTTTGCCACTTCTGAGACCCTTTCTTTGGGTTTGTCCTTAAACTCTACCCTGAAAGGTTGTTCCTCTTTGAAACAACTGGTCTTATATGGGGTGAATTTCCCTATATTAGTTCCTTTCCTTATGTATTGTAAGGTATTAGCAATGTAATCCAGAGTGCAATTTTGGTTGCATCTGCATTTTACTGCATGCTCTAGTTCTCCTGGCAGCTGTGTCAAAGGCTTGTGATTCCTCATTTGGATGTTCATCTGAGGATCAATGGCTTTAAGTCTTTCAGACTGTCCAAGACACCACTCATATGGATCTTTTTCCACAGAGTGTTTGTCATTGTCAAATGACAGAGTCTTTTTCCATACCAAAGTACCATTACTATACTTTCGGATGATTATACTCTTCCACCATGGCCAGTTTCTTCTGCCATGGATTTCTTTCATTTCTGTGTACCATATACTAGCATGACCTTCAAATGCTGTATTTAGTCTAGCAGTAAGCCAGTAATCTGGTATGCTTGGTACATCAATGAAGAGTCCATCAATATAATCGATGAGTTCCATATGATCATATTCTCCTGTTCTAGAGAATTTGGGGCAGCCTGAGGCCTCAGGAAGCTGTTTCAAGGCTTCTTTCTCAGAATAAGACATATTATCCCCATCCTCGTATTGTGATGGAGATCTTGCTTTATTCACCAGCATGGCATCTGGTTTGATGTCCTCTGGGTGATATGGATTATCCTTAACATGGCGTTGTGGTTGGGGCTTTATGTTATGGTAGACATTAAACAATTTGTTTATATCTTGATCCACACAATCCCTGTCCCTTCTGCTGAGGTGTTGTTCTTCAAAGACTATATTCAGTCTTTTGTTGGTTTCTTCAGAGGCGTTTCTCAATTGAGCATGTCCTTCTTGAAGAGTTTTAACAATTTTATCCATGGAGGCTGTTAATTTTTTAATCCTCTCATGGCTTGCTTCAAGTTCTGCAAACTGCTTTTAAGTTTGCTCAGCATATTGGGACATTTGTAACCACAGTGCATCACTGTTTAAGTTACTCTCAGGTGTGACAACATTATGTTCAATCTGAGTAGCAGTGATATTTCTATTAAGGGGACTACTGATTCTAGAGTTATTTACCGCTACTTCTGGTTCTTGTGCACTTCTTTCACCAAATCCAACAGCTTCTGGATCATGGGGTCTGACTCTCTCTTCCTCTGGTTGAAGGAGGTCTTGTTTTTACCCTTGTTTCCTTGTCTTCTCCTGGAAACTTCCTGTAATTGTGAAGAATGGTGACTCTTGGCCACTGATCTTCTGGTTTCTGAATGGTGTGAAACCACCAGAGAGCTGATTTGGCCTTCTCCTTGTGAGCCTGAAGGAATCTGAGTATGCCCTGTCTGGGTAAGCTGTTCTTCTATAGCTTGGATGGTGGCTTGATTCTCCTTTATCCTGGTTGCTCTTGCCTCCAGGAGTCTGAACTGCCTGGTAGGATTCCAACCTTTGGTGATTACCATAGGTTCCTTGAAGTCTATCTCTTTGAGACAGATCTTCTGGCAAATTTCTCCAAGTTCTTCCCAGTGAGATGCCAGGTTGAACCTCTTGTTTTCCATGCTCCATTGAAATAAATCTTTGAGGAATTGGTGGAGCTGAAGAATTTGATCCATGTCTTTCCAGTCCTCTGGTTTGAGGTTCCTGTTGAAATGGAGTGTGAATGGCAAGGCTGATATTATCTCCCTCATTGTTTTGCCATCCACAACTGTGTCCAAGGTGTCCTCTTCCAGGTTTTCTGGTTCTGGAAAATCCTTCTCTGTCCTCTGGTTGGTTCCTTTGGAAGCCAAGGTCTCTGAGGTATACAGGTGACATTTCAGTGTTTGCAAGCAGTCAAAAACTTTATGTTCTTACGGTATCACCAGGGCATTTTTAGTCTAACTGGCTGACCAGTAATAACATATTCCTTTGATAAAACAAGAATGTGACATATTGGTACTAACTTAATGGCCTATTTGTAACCATTATGTTCCTTAAATATGGCTTGAATATAACAAAAAGAAAATATTAAAATTAAAAAAAAAATAAACACCCATCATTAAGGATTATAAAACATTAATTGAAGCTTGGAAAGTGAGATGATGGCAAAATATAAACATATTTTGAATTGGAAATTATTAAGAACCACATAATATCTTTCTCAGTATTCTGCCTTGGAATTAAGCCTCCTAAAAGTGGATATTACAAAGTCACATGGAAGTTGAATTGAGGTTGTATAATACCCTTTTGAAGCCATTCATGTATTCCTCAAATCTATCCTATCATGAAACCACATGATGGGAAATTTTTAAAATTTTATATCAGATAAACTCTAAGTTTTTACAGACCTGTTTTACAGTCACAATTCCAAATACCCTGTGAGCCTAAGGATTAAAACCTCATAGGGACCTGAGAGGGGAGAAAGCATACATTACAGGGTATGCAAAGTACTAGAAATTAGGATTGTAAGAGCTATCCAATAGATAGGTTAAGAGGGGCTTTTCTAAATTGAATAAAAATCCCTGATGCAGCCAAAAGATCTGCTTTGAGCCATCTTAATGCAGTACATATATTTTTTTAGCTAGTTCATAATTAAATCTAAATTATGTTATATCCTACAATGACAAACCATTCAATAATGGATTCAATTGAACAATGTAGAGGTATTTTTTATACTCAAGAAGACCAAAATATGATAGAATATTGTTAGATTGAATAATTATTGAATTATTTGATTTAAAACCCCTGTATATATTAAGATATGGCCAATCAAGAAGGAAATTGGTTTCTATTTGTATTGGAGAAACTCTAATGAAATATGGTTCCTGAGTGATGTATGGATCAACCAGGGAATAAATCGTTTTTATTATTCCAAATTCTACTATTCCATTATTTTTATATGTTATTTGGCTGTTTCCCCTATTCTTCATATGAGTGGAGAAATTGTTCCCATTAAAACTAAAGGTCAAGTGTGATTTGTAATAAGGGGACAGAACTTTATAATTATCACTAAATAAATGTGCATTATAACAAGCAATGTATTTTTTGAGTGGATACTTGACTTGAAGGAATTTAAGTATTTCTTCATAACTACAATCATCAAGCCGTTGTGGATTCTTTGAGCCATTCTTTGCTTCATTGTTTAAGTTCAAGAGACTATTTATTTGAGAAATCATTTCTGTTGAATCTTGTGAATGCAAAAGATATGCTAGGTTTGACTTCCGGCATGTCTTTTTTAACATTGTTAAAGATATATTTGCTGGAAGATTCATTTTATTAGTACTTATTGATAGGAATTGACCATGTAAATTTAAATTTTTTAAAAAAACCCACATATTTTATTGTTGGATAAAAGCTTACTCAAGTTACCATTCATTTGCTCAAAGGCCCAAGTAGCTGTTCCCCTACATGGACCCCATTGAAGCATCAATTCAGGAATATGATTGGCAAAATGATAATTGGGTTTGCTTCTCTGATTAGGGAAAAGCTTTTGACAGGACTTTCAAAATTTTGACCAAAGTATTGTCCAATCACCAACCTTCTTCTGTGTTACATTTCCAGACATTGCAATATTTAAACAGCTGATAAGTAAGAATGTATTATTCATAATTCCCAAAGAAGTTTCTTTCCCCTCAAGCTGAGAAACTAAAAAGAAGAAAGGTAAGTAGACCTTGTATAGTAGCTCCCATTCGGCGGCCTTGAGACTTCCATGTTTAGCTGAGCCAAGATTCTTTGGGACCCTTGTCCAGAAAGAAGGAATAGTTGTTTTTTCTACTATTTGACGTAAGTCTTTGATATTTTCATGGTTAAAAACTCCATATGAATGAAATGATAAATCAAATCCTTCTACATTGATTTCAGAGCTGATAGGAATAAAGTCTGGATCATCATTGTAAGGCTCTGTCAGGGAGGAAAAATGAATATTATCACTACCCTTCATCTTTCTTGTTGAACTTTCTTGTGCTTTAAACTGATTGCTTGGGTTTTGTGCTTCATTCTGTAATCCTCTCCATTCTTTTCTGGAAATAATCACTTCAATATCATCACTATCTGTGGAATCATTCTCAAAAATTCCCAATTCTTCTGACTTATTTCTTTTATTCTTCCATGTTGACTCGGGAATACATAGCTTAAAAAATGCATGATCCTTGACTACACCTAATAATAAGTTGTGCATAATATCTAAAGATACCATTTTTGTTGCATCCCAGTAAGGAAGATCTTCAAGGATTGAATAGCGTACACCTTTCTCCTTGAAAAATGAAGCTCGCTCAGTAGCAGTTGAGAAATTGAGCCAGGAATCCACATATCGTTTATGTGAACATAACTTTCTGCTAGGCCATATATCTGTTTCGATATCTTCAATATGATCTTTGTGGATTGTACAGAAGCTACAGAATCTTGAACCTGAGTGTGAAATGAACCCAGTTATCTTTCTAATAGCCACAATATCACCAATAACAGTCAAAATGGCTAATCGAATGGTTTCACCTGAGTTGGAATTACTGGTTGGAAAAAAGTGAACACCCTTCCAAAGCTCTTTGAGCTCTTCAACAAGCGGTCTCAGAAGGTAATTAAGCTGTTCACCATTTGGCTCTTTTGGTCCTGGAATGATGGCTGGAATATAAATGTTTTCTGGCTTCATACGTACTTCAGGAGGAAGATTGAGACAAGCCAGCATTATAGCTCCAGTACTGGAGGTACGGCTGGAATTTCCAAAGGCATTAAACCAATCAACATATAGTGAAAATGCAAGATGCCCAGGCTTTGTAAGAAATGGAGATTCTTGATTCCCTTTGAAGTTCTTCCAAATTTCACCTTGCCAAATGTCTGTTACTTCAGAGTTATTTTGAGCTTCAATGTGCAAGGATAGCAATTCATGGATCTTTGGTCTTTGAAGAAAGCGCCCCAGCCAAGACTTGAAAGTTTGATAGTAGAAAAGCTTGTGGGGTGAGAAATGCTTTTTCAGGGGTAGATGAGGTAAATCAATAATTTTTCCAAGTGGTTCATTACATGGAGCTTGAATTTGATGGGGCTCAAGGTACCTATGACATTTAATATTTAAATTGCCTTCTACTTCACATTGGGAAGCCAAAAACCAGCATTCAGGACAGGAAACATAAGAAAAAAGTGTAGGATCCAATCTTAACCATTGATAGACAGAAATTGGATCCTTTGGTATTTTCATTTTATTTTCCTTGAATACTTTTTCTTGCTTCTTCTGCGATTGTTCTATTAAGACTTTTAAAGCTGGGAGGAGGAACCTGGATGCCTTGCGGCCAATATCATGATAGCTATCCAATATGGCCGTGATAATCATTGCTGTAATTCCTGAATTGTTATTTTGTACCAAATGCTGATAGGACCAAAATGAGCAATCAAAATGTTCCAAATTTGACATTGGTTCCAAATGTATTGAATTATCAAATATCTGTTTCTGATGGAACTTTTCAGATGCTATAACCAGAGAAGCACATGAAGACGTGTGATTGTTGATTTCAGTATCAGAATTAAAGCCAATAGCTTGTGTTTTATCTTGAATTTGTTTTGAAATCTTGTCAATATGAGATATATAATCATTTTTGGTGAATGCTAGGCCACAAGAGATACCAGAGGGTGAATGATGTGTTTTTTTGATGCATTCCTTACATAGGCAAATCTTCAGTTTTGAATAACTTTTAAAATTCATCAGGGGCTATTCAGAGGTAGGGTGTTAGCTTGAGATTAGTATGATTAAATATTCAAAAGAGAAAAAATAAGCTATTGACTTGGCTTTTTTCAAATGCAAGGGCTATATATAGATACTTATATTCTTATTTTCAATTGGAATACACCTGTGTACAGTTGGTACAAACCAAATTATTAAAAATCTCATTTCAAGATATCATGGCAGAGATGACTTTCCAACTAGTAACTCATTTCACAGCTATGCTTCCAAATTTACATAGGAAAGGTACTGATATGCAATGGCTCAAACAGGGTTGTATACTATAGTTGATCAAAAGCCACATATTCAGTGGGTTTAAAACCTAATTTTTGATGTGTTGTTCTTCATAATTTGTCATTGAAACTGCCCCCTGCTATTATTATCCTTTTTACAGGGGATTCTCTCAAATATATGATTGGAACAGCCTTTCATGATTAATTACCCCTTGAATGAGTCATTTTTCAAAACAGTTGATAAAAATCAAAATTCCTTGTTTATTATTACCCTCTCAACATGGGGTTTTGCCACAACTGAAGCTAAAAATCCCTATTCTCCATTGACCTCCAAATGTGGCATTGTTTTCTACAGCTATTTCTAATAACCCCCCATGGATGATTACCAATCAGTCTGGGAGGTGTTTGTTTTAGCTTCTTTGAGCAACCCCCGTTTTGTATTAGATTTTCATGGGGGTTTGTTTGACATAGCTGGTTTGAACTACCCCAATTAGCCTATTTCCCTTCTGTTTGGGGGTTGTTCATTCTAGCTGCTTCAAACATCCCCCTGTTACTTATTACCCTTCTGCCAGGATTGTGTGTTCTAGTGTCTTCAAAAAAAACCCCGTTGCCTATTGACCTTCCTACGGGGGTTTGTTTGTCATAGCTGCCACGAACAACCCCCCGTTTCCTATTACCCTTCTGTCGGGGGTTGTTTGTTCTGGATCCTTCAAACAACCCCCCATTGCCTATTACCCTTCTGTTCACGGATTGTTTGTTCTGGCTCCTTTGAGCAACCCCCTGTTACCTATTACCCTTCTTTTGGGGGATTGTTTGTTAAAGCTGCTTAAAACAACACCTTGTTTGGTATTACTCATCTACTGGGTGGTTTGGGGGTTGTTCATACTAGCTGCTTCAAACATCCCCCTGTTACCTATTACCCTTCTGCCAGGATTGTTTGTTCTAGTGTCTTCAAAAAAAACCCCGTTGCCTATTAACCTTCCTACGGGGGTTTGTTCGTCATAGCTGTCACAAACAACCCCCCGTTTCCTATTACCCTTCTGTCGGGGGTTGTTTGTTCTGGCTCCTTCAAACAACCCCCCATTGCCTATTACCCTTCTGTTGGGGGGTTGTTTGTTCTGGCTCCTTTGAACAACCCCCTGTTACCTATTACCCTTCTTTTGGGGGATTGTTTGTTAAGGCTGCTTAAAAAAACACCTTGTTTGGTATTACTCATCTACTGGGTGGTTTGGGGGTTGTTCATACTAGCTGCTTCAAACATCCCCCTGTTACCTATTACCCTTCTGCCAGGATGGTTTGTTCTAGCGTCTTCAAAAAACCCCCGTTGCCCATTAGCCTTCCTATGGGGGTTTGTTCGTCAGAGCTGCCACGAACAACCCCCCGTTTCCTATTACCCTTCTGTTGGGGGTTGTTTGTTCTGGCTCCTTCAAACAACCCCCTGTTGCCTATTACCCTTCTGTTGGGGGATTGTGCGTTCTGGCTCCTTTGAACAACCCCCCATTCCCTATTACCCTTCTCTTAGGGGATTTTTTGTTAAAGCTGCTTAAAACAGCACCTTGTTTGATATTACTCATCTATTGTTGGGTTTTTTATCACAACTGGTATGAACACCACCCTTTTTCTTGTGCCCCTTGATATGGGGGGTTGTTTTACAATATCTTCTAAAAGCAACCTTCCATTTTTCATTATGCCCATATCTGGTTTTGTTTGTCATAACTGCAAGTCAAATAAGCAAAAGGGTTTTTTTCAAAGAATCAAGTTCCAAAAAGAGTTTGGTTCACCCTAGCTTTTTCAAACAAGCCACTATTGAAAATCCACCTTCAAATACGAGGTTAAGTTCAATCACTGATTTGAGCCAAACCCTGTGCATCAATCCCCTTTGATAAAGCATTTGACTACCTGTCCAATGGGAAATAATGTGTAGAGGATGGGTTTCCCAAATTATTTCTTATTTGTTGTTCCTGATCTATGGATAGGTACTAACCCTACACTCCTTGGGATACCACAAGACTTATGCAAATAATCATTATCTGCATGTATTAATACCATTATCACCTATATTAATCAACAATTGATAAGTAAGTGTCTGAGAAATGAGCCATATGATTGGCTTTCATATCAAAATTCAAGTCATCATAGAATGAATACAATTAATTACTATGGAAACAATAATATAAAGGCACTCCAGATGGTTGATTAATAATGGATCTTTGGAAAATGATTGAATCAGCCTTGATTTCATTATTATAATTAAATAATCGGATACATAGTATTGAGGATTGATCTTATATATAAGATACCTGTTCCTAAGATTATCCCATGCGCTTCCTTTCCAACTGAATAATTTGCACATACCTTTACCATCATTTTCTAAACAAAGCTTTTCAATTAAAACTGAATCATTCATACCACATGGATCCATATAATATCTCACTTCCTGCTAGCGTGACAGATAGCTCTGATGATTGTGAGCTCCATATTTAAAATTTTAGCTTATTTCATATGCCTTTTTAATCATAATTCATTTTTTTCCAGATAAAGAAGCCCCTGAAGCTATACATCAATCTACCACACCAACCCCACCTCCACAGACTACCAGCTCAATACATCAATCTTCACCAAAAGTGGCTGGTCCACCAATATCCTCACCAAAAGTGGGTGGTCCATCAATTTTACCCCCAATTCCCAGTGGTGCGATTCATCAGACACAATCTCCTTCATCAAGGGTGGCATATCCACCAAGTCCCAGTAAGACGAGCTTGCAGGAGAAATCATCATCCCCAAAGGTATCTGGTCCTGCAAATAGGCTAGAAATTCCAAAACCATTGAAGCTAGTTCAAATAAAACCATTGGTTACGTATTCCTCAAGTGAATCAGGTAAGTAATTAATTATTATAATAATATGTATGTACTTATTTTTTGATGTAAACTGAACAGAATCCAAGGAATCAGAGGAAAGTGGAATGTCTGATCTTAATCTGGAGACGCCAAAAGCTTCCCATCAATCTATATCTAAAGGTGTACTTTCAATTACATATTAATTACCACAAAATAGCAGGTTTTAACTATTCTTGATATATTTCATAGATTATAATCAATCTCAACCTGCAGGCCAGGCTGAAATTGATGAATTTGAGGCTTTTCGCCAGAGGGCAGAAGTTCACATTCAAGAAGAGAATGCTAGAAAACATCCGCAAATTGGGAAAGCCTCAGTTCCATCAGAACGTAACAAAGGCAGGGTTCATTTTGATGAAAGCTTGAAACCGGGTCCCAGCTCTTCCTCAAGTCTTAAAGGAAAGTCATCAGTTATGGAGCATCCTTCCATCCAGATATCTACTGGGGGTTCTTCTCCCAATGGAATTTGAAATTCCACAAATTTATACACCAACAAATTTTAGGCAGATCCCTGTTCAAATTGTTTGTGCAGAAGTTCCTGGTAGGAAGATGATTTCAGTCCCAAAAAGAGTGCACCAGATATTTGAAGCCAATGAAGGTGGAATTACATCAAGTTCGGAAGAAGAATTATCAAGTATTTTATTTTTTCATTACTGTAATTACAAATGAATTTATCAGGTATCATATGGACCAGATATTCCAAAGTTTGGTTGATACTGGCGTAGGAAAATTCATGGTTGGCTTGGTTAGTAAAGTCACCATTTGTATCCAAAATTATTTTAATAGAAGCTAACAGGACAAATTATTCAATAGGGCAAGAGAGAAAGAGGAAACGCATGTCTGACCCATTTTCCATCCCCACAGAACCCAAAGATTTGTATCAGGCCAAAGTACCCATTGAAACACAAAGGCCAGGATTATTTTCTTTTCCATTTTCAAGGAATTCATATACAAAGGAAAATCAAAAACAAAGAATACGCATTGAAAAGAGTAATGAGGAGGAAGATGGTAATCCTTCATCCCAAAATTGATCAAATATTAAATTTTCTAAAACCCTATTGGTCTTTGAATCTTTATAAATACAGGTAGTGAAGATGGTTACTCTTCACCCATACAGCTTAAATCTGTTTCAAATCCTATATACCAAATGAAAAGCTCCAAAGGGAAGGAGCGGGCAAGTGAGCTTAAAACATGGTTCTTCAAGTGCATACTGAACATTTATTAAACTTAATTTCTTCTTTGAAACTATCCATTTTAGCTGAGCCCCAGGATCCTGAACATCAAGTTTCAAATTATCAGGAGCAGATAGTTACAGCATCCTCAGTAGCATCAACAAGCCGAGTTAAGATTCCTGCAAAAAATGATAATCTGGGACCAAAAACAATGGCAGATTATTCAAGACATAAGGGTGGGACCAATCTTTCAAAAAATAACAAGGGAAAGTTGAAATCAACTTCACAAGAATTAGCTACAGATAATTATTTACATGAATCCTTGTTTAGTGACTCAGATGGTATGTAAATAAATTCCTTTTTTGGGTGTAATAATGTATTAATGATAATTTATTGAAAACACAGGGAATGAAGATCAATATGCTAGAGATGCAAGGGCCCGATCTAACAAAGGTTTGAGAAAAAAAAATAGTGCATCAGCAAAGAGAAAATCACAAAAAGAACATCTGAAGGAACTGAAGGGAGTACTTCCAGATGGAAGCAAATCAATGCGTACAATTGTTCAGATACACTGCCGTGAAATCCTCAATATGGTAGCCAGGGACATTACCACACTTCCTGATCCACCAACTGATGCAGAAAGACAGCTGGCTTTAATTCGTGGGAAAAGCATTGCATTCGATCCAGACCAATTGACTACTACTGCCTCACGGAACATACAAAGCAAGGCCTTCAAGAGTTATGTCAATACACAAGTCAAATCACTAGGGTTGACACACTTTACATTTGATTGGTGTAGTGGATGGAAGCATCCTTATAATGAACTGATGGCGACTTTGTTCTATCGCACATTTGATATGGCATTGAGATCTGGTGAATACAACAATTATTATTGGTCTCCTGACCATAATAATCATGCAATAGTTACAGCAATTCTGGAGACGTATTTCACATACTTATCTAATGAGTATCGCAACAAACAGAAAGGTGTGGATTTCATTGCAGCACGCAAAGAAAAGAAAAGGTTAGAGGCAGCTAGAAAAAGGGTAAGTTTTTTGTAATTATTATTCTTGATGTGCACTTAATGTTTCTCTTTTTAGCTGGCAGAGAGAAGACAACAATGGTGCGATGAGAATGGTTATTTCCGATTGGCCTCCCAATTTGATGACCCTCATGTCTGTTCAGCTACTGAGGAATACATTGACAACTCTGGATTGGTCAAGCTGCGAAAATTAGGGTTACATTGGCGTTCAACACTTTTAAACAAGATCATGTACAAGATTGATGAGTCAATGGGATTAGGCCAAAGCATAGGTAAAAGTCGCAAAAAGGTAGTAAAGCCTCCAAGGGAGCCCCCAACTCATGATGAGGATGATGTACGTATTCCCAGTTGTTTGAGCTACCAAGCCTATGATTCTGGAGCCCTCAAGAGCCTTACCCAGCAGCAAATAATAGGTCTGGGAATAAAAAAAGATGAAATATTTGAGGGTAGCTTTGAAGGAGGAGTTTGGAATTTTTTTGAATTTGTTAAATTATCTTGAAACTTGGTGGAATTCCTGTTTTATTTGGCTCCTTGAATGTATAGAAGGTGGTCTCACTTTTTTTTATTATAACTCATTATCTCCTTGAGCAATAATGTCTCCCAATCAAATGTCATTAACACGGTGGACCTGAATTAATCAAGCATTATAAATGAGATATTTAAAAGAAATAGTAGTGGACTAAAAATAATTAATTACCTCATTAGTTTTTTTTTATGCTCTTGAACCTATTAAATAATGAAAAAGAATTTCCTTCAATTAGATTTCTCTTCCAAAAGATTGAATGGTTCCATATCATACCCTTTGAATATTTATTTCTATGGTATCTTGTGATATGAAACGGAAAACCTTCACGATGCTACTTTTCCCTATTCTATGTAGTCTGTCTATTGCCTGTGATTCTTGGGAAGGATTCCAATGTGGCTCCTTTAATGCAAGTAATTAGCTTAATTATTTAATTATGCTTCTTACAACACTTACCATTATAAATACAATTTGTGCACATGTAATATTGAGACCTGTACCAGCAGCAATGAGAGATGCAAGTAGAATTTTACAATCACTTTGACTAGAAAACTGTGAGAGGGCTTTTTGTTGATTTTTGGATGAGGTTTTTCCATCAATTCGAGAAAAACTTAATCCTTTATGGACCAAGACAATTCCAATCCTATGAGTTTATATTAGCAAATAAGTCAGAAAGTTCATGTAAGATGAAGTATAAGATATACTTACAAATCTAAAAACTGTGTCCATTGAGAATAAATCACACACTTGGCTTCTGGCACTTCTATTACTTCTTTTTTTAAAAGGTTCATTAATTTCAGTATCTTCCAGCTTTCAAGGCATTGACTTGTGGTGATCTTCTTTATCAAATAATTGGGTTCATTTTCACATTGACTTGACATACTTTGAACTTCTGAGAAGTTTGAATAATCAACTTCCTCCCTTGAACTGGTTGTTTCTGCTAGTATGGGATGATTGCATAAGCGTCTTAATTGCTGAATACTAACTAATAAATTTCTTCTCTCGGATTTCTTCTTTTCCTCCTTAGCTTCATCAGTATAGAGATATTCAGAAAAGTTTTCCATAAAAATTCTATCATAATACAGTCTAATATTTGGAGGTAATGGCCTGCAAACCTCTTCTTCACATATAAGAGGTAAACTTGGAAGAACCACTGTTTTCAATCGGCGTAGCATCAAATGGCGTGTGACCATATGAAAGGGCTTCAAATCGCCAATTTCAAGGTGCTTTTGTAATATACCATCCCATGGCTGGGCCCCTAATGGCTGATTACAAGAGATGAATCCAAACAATGACATGTAATCATTGAGAGAATTATTTAATGGGGTCCCTGTAAGACATAGTCGGTTCTTTGTTTGAAGGGACATGATTGCAGCATGAACATGTGCATGAGAATTTCTGATAACACTGTTAGCCAAATTATGAAGTTATTAGTTTTGATTATGGCATCTCAAAACCAAATGACTTTGCAGCTCTGACTTACTGTGCTTCATCTAAAATTACTCTATACCATTGATAATCATAAACTGGCCCTTTTGGTGTTAACCTGAAGTCCATTCTGAGGGTTTCATAGGTTGTGATGATGATATTGCTTTGAATGGATTTAATGATGAGATCTTTGCAACGATTACTTCCATGGTATCGAAGAACATGCAAATTATTAGGATATGTGTGCTTATTTATTTCTTCTTCCCAGTTTTCAATCAATCTTTTAGGACACACAATAATGGTTGCTTGGCATCCACTGATAGTGGATAAACTGGATTTCTGGTAGTTTCTTGCAGAATTAAGAGTGTGGGCTACCAGAGAAATTGCTTGCAATGATTTTCCTAGGCCCATGTCATCAGCAAGGATTGATCCCAAAGGTGATGGTGGGTGCAAATCAGAGTTTGAGGTGATTATTGTTTCGTGAGTAATCTTATGTTGCCATAGAATTTTAGAGGGAGAAGAAATCCTTTTCCAAAATGCAATGGCCGAGACAGAATTTGGAGATTCACGATCTATAAGAAAAGAAAGTCCTTGTGCTTGATGATAGAGTAGCTTAGTTTTGATGATGAAGGTGGGGGGATATAAAGGTTGCAAGTCACAACCACTTGCAATATCCAATGACTCATCAATCAATAAAGGTGGAGAGTAATATTGCTTGGAAATATGAGTAAGCTGTAGACTCATTGGGCAGTTGACATGCATTTCAGGTCGATAGGAAATAGGCACATTTACTCCCACATGATATTGATAAAACGATTTGAGGGCATATTGCATATATGAAGAGGTAGTGAACAGTAAAATCCCAATTTTGATTGTTGATATCATTGAATTAGTCAAGTTCAAAGCACATTCACAGAGGAATTGTGGTTCATCGTCGGAATCCAGGCATTTTAGTCCACCAGCTGGACCATAAGTTGTTTTTTTGGGGGGACTTGGGAGGTGAGGTATAAGTGCTGATGAGAGATTTGTTGGTAATTTCCCAATGATGCTGTTTGAATTGGCGAAGTAGACATACACATTATTGTAATCATGAGATAGTTGAATCCAATATGTGGAGGTGGCTGATGGAGGGATATGAAGAAGACAAGGTGTTACTTCACACAAAATTGTATTAATAACACCAATGCAATATAACATGATATTCAAATTATCTATGGAAGGGATATTTAAAAAAATGGATCTATCCTCTATGGGGGAAATAGGAACTTTTGATTAATGGCAGGCTTTATATATGCAATGTTGATGATGAGAGGGAATATGAAAAAACACTTTTTTTAGTGTATTTCAAATCAGGCATTGAAATTTCACAAGCTAAAAAATCAATAATAGGTGTGCCTTCTGTTTGCACTAACTGATTCAAAGTAAGGGATGGTTGGTGTCATCTTGATTTGAAAACCCCCTGTGGATAATCAGCCTTTTTTCCAATTGTCTGGTGGTTCACATCAGCTTCTTTGAATAACACTAATATCAGGGTTGATGAACCATAGGGTGTTCTTATCACATGAGGGTTTGACTGCAGCAGATATGCTTGGACACCCTGTCAATGAAGGGTAAATTCATAGCATCTTCCAAAACCCCCTGTAGGCAGTTATGCTTCATACGGGGGGTTTTTCATTATAGCTCCCACAAACAACCCCCCATAGCCAATTATGCTTCATACGGGGGGTTTTCATTATAGCTGCCATGAACAACCCCCCATAGCCAGTTATTGTTCACACGGGGGGTTGTTTGTTACAGCTGCCACAAACAACCCCCCGTAGCCGATTATTCTTCATACGGGGGGTTGTTTGTTATAGCTGCCATGAACAACCCCCCGTAGCCAGTTATTGTTCACATGGGGGGTTGTTCGTTATAGCTGCCACGAACAACCCCCCGTAGCCAGTTATTGTTCACACAGGGGGCTGTTTGTTATAGCTGCCATGAACAACCCCCCGTAGCCAGTTATTGTTCACACGGGGGGTTGTTCGTTATAGCTGCCATGAACAACCCCCCGTAGCCAATTATTCTTCATACGGGGGGTTGTTTGTTATAGCTGCCACGAACAACCCCCCGTAGCCAGTTATTGTTCACACGGTGGGTTGTTTGTTACAGCTGCCACAAACAACCCCCTGTAGCCAATTATTCTTCATACAGGGGGTTGTTCATTATAGCTGCCACGAACAACCCCCCGTAGCCAGTTATTGTTCACACGGGGGGTTGTTTGTTATAGCTGCCATGAACAACCCCCCGTAGCCAATTATTCTTCATACGGGGGGTTGTTTGTTATAGCTGCCACGAACAACCCCCCATAGCCAGTTATTGTTCACACGGTGGGTTGTTTGTTACAGCTGCCACAAACAACCCCCTGTAGCCAATTATTCTTCATACGGGGGGTTGTTCGTTATAGCTGCCACGAACAACCCCCTGTAGCCAGTTATTGTTCACACGGGGGGTTGCTCGTTATAGCTGCCACGAACAACCCCCCGTACCCAGTTATTGTTCACATGGGGGGTTGTTCGTTATAGCTGCCACGAACAACCCCCCATAGCCAGTTATTGTTCACATGGGGGGTTGTTTGTTACAGCTGCCATGAACAACACCCCGTAGCCAATTATTCTTCATACAGGGGGTTGTTCATTATAGCTGCCACGAACAATGCCCCATTGCAAAATGTAGATCGTACAGGTGTTTTGGTTCCCCAATTGTAATTTAATATGATTTTTCTGGAATTGTTTGTTGTAAAAATACCTAAACAAACTTTTCTGATTGTATTTTCTTGTTAGATGACCTATAATACAGGTAAGTACCAACAAAGTCTGCACTATAGATTCTTTGACGTTTTTGAATGAATGGTGAGTCATTTAATCATACAGGTAACCATTGTGTATTACTGTATCAGTCATACTAAAGTATGAAGAGCATATAAAAATTCAAGACTTTTCAGGCATATATACCACCCTTGGGATCCCAATTGCCCTTTTGCATCCCTCCTTCTTGGAAAACCCACATTATTTCGCAATGCCCTCAATGATATTCAATTCAAAAGGTTATCCTTCAACCTCTTCATTAAGTATTTCACCAGCATCAGCCTCTAATAACACGGATTGTGATTCTAGTGACTCCAACACCTCAGAAACCCAATCCTCATCTAATCCTGAACCACATCCCCTCACTACAGAATCTATAACAAATAGTCTAATATCCAGTGCCGAACATCATAGACTGTCAATGTCAACTGATGAGCTGGATTTATCAAGAAATCCATGTGTTCCAGATCCTGATCTCATTCCAGCATGTCCATCATGGGAACAATTTTTGGAATCAACATATCCAATGCAACTTCCTTTTTTGAATGAAAACCAAACCTATTCAACTACATCCACAAGTCAACCACCCATTTTCAATGTTGAAAAGGTTCAGTTAACACAGGAAGAGTTTTTGTTATCCATGGAAAAGAAGGTTAAGCGACTCAAAAAAATGATTGAGGATCCTTTGACCCCGTTTGACGACCAAAAGATCATGGAAACTCTTATGAGCTCATTCATCTCAAAGATCAAATGTGAGCCTTCCTTGTGATTCGATCTGACCTTTATTAATACTTATTCACCTCAATAATTTCCATAGGTATTGAAGATGGAAGCACACTTCCACCAGAAAGTGGTATAATAATAGGTAATACTAGCTTATTGCCAAAACGTAAAAAATTCTCAAAGAAAAAAGATAAGACACACAAACGCACCCGATTCAAAGCTGTTCAGGAAAACCCGGAGAACAGTGTGAGCAAGGATAGTTGTAAGTTATTTTCATCTTATGAGAAATTTAACTTTTGAATAAAATTCCTGATGATTTTTTAATATGAGCAGCACAAATTGGAATAGAAACTCTTTTTAATCCCGAATCAAGTAATGAGAATACACATTCACAAACAAATGTAACTCTGGAGATTGAAAATATAAATCATCCAACAAATGAAACTAACTCATCTCAGGCTCCCTTAAATTCTGATCCAATCATCTCATCATCATACCTGCCAATTCATAGTGCATCTAATCAAAATCTACCCAATCTCAACCCATCGTCTATAGCAGCATCACCAATTCCTATCTCCTCAAATTCAGCTATTTTATCTTCATGTAGTTCAGTGATACCCCTGGCTTCCAGTTGTATAGATAATATGCCTCACCTCAACCAACAATCCAATGACACACCTTGCCTTAATTTACCAACTTCTTCATTGGCTACTTCTACTTCCCTGTTTTCTATATCATCACATGATAATCAATCAGGGAATTTAATCACTCCAGTCGTTATCAATAATAATGATAGTCCAATTCCAAGCTCATCCTCCATGAATCCACAAAATAACCCCACCCAGATTGATTCCCAAGTCTCTACTCAAAACCATGCCATGACACCGTCACACCAGGCCTCTTCAAATCCAAACCCCTCAACATTTAATTCCATGCCTCCAAACAATGACCCAAACTCACCTATTTTCTTTCAACATGCCATCTTATTTTTGAGGAGTATTGATACATTTGAAAACACTATTGGGGCACACCATAACTCCTTGGTTCAGAAAGCCATTCATTATTTGATGGAAAAGCGCTATCAACAAAGTGAACAAGAAGCTTCCTTTCCCACCACTCTACCCTGTAGTATACGATTCCTTTCTGATAAGAATACCTTGGCTGATGCATGGCTTGATCAATTCCAAACAGACTGTAAGTCTCTTTCTTTATTTATAGTGAAATACCCCTAATATTTGGTCGTAATTTATAGATCCTGGAATTTTTGAACCCAGTATCAATGAACCATTTTATGATCCTGAAGTTTTCAATTTCCCTTACATCAAGACCCAAGAATGGAATCATCAATCACACCCTTTATATCATTTCTTGAAATATCTCTGTCTGCCCTCACGTCATGCATGCCGAAATTGGTCCAGGGTATTCTTCCAATGCATTGGATTGGTACATGAAGATCTAACTTTACCTATTATTAATGTTCTTGAGGAAGATGTTCCTCTTGAGCTCTCTCAGGATTACCGTGCCATGAAGTATTTCACTTCATGTGTTAATCAAATCAACTCAAGAGGAATTAGTGGTATCGAAGGTCATTCAACTAAAAAAAGGCCTCAAGCTCCAACTCAGATCCTCATGCAGATTTAAACCATCTCATTAATAGCATCTACTTAATGTTCCAGGCATTTGCAATTCTTCGTTTTAGGTGTAAGCTCAATAGTGGCTCTACCAACCTTTCATCAGTCCAAGCAAACCAGCTCATTGTCAAGGCAATTAATGATCCCCAAATCTGACCGTCATATCACATTCTGGCCTCATTCCTTGCTGCTGGTTGTCATGGGCTAATGCTTTGCCCTCAAGATCATCGCAAATTTGGTGTCTCCCCTTCCTTTCAATTATTAATGCTGGCTTCACAGTTAAACCGCTTGAACTCACATCCAATAAAAGAGACTATTTGGAGAAGGTTAAATCAGTATATATGTGATCTTTTTTCATCTGCTTTCCCTTCACCTCAGTCTTTTCATGAAGTGCGTATTGCCAGATATGATTTGGCTTGTGCAATCATTTTAGACTTGGGAGAGTTCTTTCACAGAGAAAACCCCAATGTATCCAGCTATGTTGTGTCTCTTCCTAGATCAGCTCCACAAACAACAAATGTTACTGTTACAAGTCTTGAACCTTCTTCATAAATTATTTTAGCTATGTTGTACTTAAAATCATATCTTTCTGAAGAATCTGAGATGAGGAAGAATGACTCCTTGGTGAACCTTTATACCATAATTCCAAATTGGATATAAATGAGTGAGAGCTTATGTTTTGTTTGGTTCCAAAAATAATTGTGTCAAAAATTAATGATATGATTTCAAAAACAAATAGTAATGTACAATATTATATTATTGAAGATAGTTAAAGTCAAAATCTGTGCAATAAATACACTACATGTTAATGAATTTGTTTTTAAAAGGGAAAATTCAAAACCAAATAATTAAAGAAAAGTGAGAAGCAATACACAAACATTTGGGTTAGCTCTAGCTTACTTTGCTCAGCACAAATGATAAGAGAAATCTTTTGAACTAAGGAGCTGAGAGGTGTTCAAGTGAACAGCCAGCTTTGATAGATAAACTAGTTACAACTGTGAAACCTTACTGGTTTCACTTGTGGGACTAATATTTTGTAGGCTAAGTTTCTAGTACCTTTTTGTTGAGCTACAAAGAACCTATAATTTGACCAAACAAATGAAATGCAAAAAACATTCATTTGAGTTATCATAATTTATTATTAATTTTTCAGGTTTGAGCAAAAATTATTTCCAAATAAAGTATATATTAAAATTCCTTTTTTATTTTATGTGAATTTCTTGTTGAACAAGTTCTTAAATAACTCATGTGATTATATATAAATTAAACAGAGCCCATCATAGTGATCCAAATTGAGAAATTATATTAACAGTATAAATGTAGTACTGTACAGTTTTTTAATCAATTTTTTAATTTTTTTGAGTTCCAATAGAATTTCAATAGAATTTAAATTTGATTTGATTTGATTTCGTTGGGTTCAAATTTCATTAAATTTAATCTTATTCAATTAAACTATATTAAAGTAAATTAAATTAAAGTAAAGTAGAGTACTTTAATATAAATTCAATTTAAATCACTGAAAAAATTTGTCAAGAGGTCAAGTTTTTTGGGCCTGAATTCGGCAGATATGCCACATTCTGGACCAAGAAAATCGGGGAAAATGTGGAATCAATATCAGGCAAAATTTTGATTATTTATGGCAGGGATTGACTCCCCCTATTTTGTGTAACAAAAGTATGTTATTTTGAGTTTTTAAATCTGTGTCAAGTTTCAAAGTATATGAATAATTCAATTAATTCAAGTCACAAATTAAAATTTGACATATGATGGATTTCTTGAGATTTATTAGAATTGAGTAAATATAAAAAAAATTGATTGAAATAAAATAAAATATAGAATTAAGATTAATTTTTTATGTTTTATTTTGTTTTTTGAATTGGTGATTTGAAAGTGTTTGAAAAAATAAGGTTGGATTTTAGACAAGTTTTTTGAAAATAATATTGATTGAGTTTTAGTCTTTTGATGAATTTTCAAATTGATATGATGGTTTTATTTTTTGGTTGGGTTCAAAAGCAATAATGGGAATTTTTTCAAAATGATTGAGTATCTTCCCCACTTTCCCTTTTCTTGAAATTCTTATATTTGTTTACCAATACCTTTGAATAATTAGTTATCACAATGATATCAGTTGAAATGAAAATTCTTGAAGTGAAATCGCCGTGCAAATTGTTCTTTTTTTTTCATAAAAAAAAGATAATAATTCACTTTCCAAGGATTCATGAGAATTGATTATGAGCAGTGTCATTTTAAAGTATTTCTTTGTTAATTCCAACGCAATCTTATGAAATCAATCTGATGTTTGTTTGTTTTTGTTTTATGGATCAAGGATGATGTCCTTTACATCATTTATAATAGCTCAGGAGTCAAGAATAGGCAATACAATATTCCGACTTTTTTCAGAAAAGTCTACTCAAAAATATGTGTGATTTTTTCAAACAAAATAAGTAATTTGAAGTAGTGAAGGAATGTTTGATAAAACACATTGCAACAAAGCGTCCAACATCAATGATGAAGTGTGTATCTTTGAAGAGAATTCAACAAATAATTTCCGATGAAAGAATTACTATGAAATAAGTATATATAAGTTATGGTATATAGATGATTCAAGTGCATCTATAAAGCAAACAAATGTGGTAGAATTGGAAGTATAAAGCCAAGTTGAGGACATTGGTTGAGAGTCAAAGAGACTAGTGAAGTTGGGGTAAGACGTAACAAATTTGAGGAACATTTACTTGATTTGAGTGAACAAGACGATTCAAAAGGATCAAACTAAATAAAAAAAGCATATATGCTAAAGCAGGGCCAGTGGGTTTGGTAGCAAACCTCAGCTGATAAAATAGGTTTTTTGTATGAGGGTAGGTAAAACTGGTTGGATTGATCATAACTATTGAGGGTCAACTTGTTGTTGTTTGCTTCGTTGTTCCTTGCGACGTTTGACATCCCAGTTGAAAACATGAGCAATCTTGACTTGACTGGTAGTTATTTGATTTCATAAGAAGACTTCTTCTGTGGCTTCCGCCAGTTTTAATTTTGCTGATTGAATTTTATTTTTCAATAGTTCAAGAGCTTTGTTTAATGGATAAGCTAGCATGGTATTAGCCTTGAAAGCAAAACAATGTTAGTTTTGAAACAAGTGAAGAAAGTAATTTAAAAAGATGCCTACACCTAACAAAAGATAAACTTCATCTACCTGTTCAAACATAGCACTAGTGTAGACTGTATCAGCCAATTCAAAATGAGTTTCTATGATTTGATTTTGTTCCTAAAAAGCTGATTACATCAGTCTAATGTGAATCGAATTCATAAAAATTATAAAAAATTTATAAAAAAGTCTTTAAAACGAGATTTCTTCAAAATAAATAATTCATAAAATGAAGTTGTTCTTTTTTGGTCTCTTAGTACAGATCATTTAATAGCCCTAACCCTACTTCTGCTCATCCATACAAAGGCATTTTCCTTCCCAAACAATGAACTACTGAATTCAACAAAATTTCTCTATCCAACCTCAACATGCTTCCAAGAAATCCCCCCTCTTCAAAAATATCTGATTGGTGCCGCCAGGGCCCACAGATTTTTTCAAAAAATAATGACTCTTTAATTTCACCTCATCCAACTCAAAATAAACAAAAATACTCTACTGAAGGATCAAAATCATCTAACGATTTAAATTCACTTGATTGGTGCTGCCAGGGCCCACTTGTTGAATTTAAGTCTGAAGGTTCCTTGCAACGAAATCCTAAATTTAATAAAAAAAGAACCCGAGCTCAGCGACGACATCAAGCAGCCATCCATCAAGTACAATCTGAACTACAAGTAAATCCTAATCAAACAACTGAAGATTGTTTGATTCAGGTTTACCCAAAAGCAAAAACCAATTTGCTAATCTTACCTAGGGCCTCAATTTCTGAAAAACCTAAATTTGTTTTTGACTGTGCTAATAAAAAGTCACTGATGATTTTTTGTGTTCACAACTTAGTCAATTCATCAAAAACAACTCAAGAGCTTAAAAATATTATTTCGACTCTAATGAAATTAGGCCAAAATCGTCAGCCAATTAAAAATAAAAATAAAATTTCTGGTATAATGAAAGGAGTTGGGTTCCAAGCCGGATCAGACAAGGACAAGAGTGCAGGTAGGGAAATACTAACCGTCCATAATTTAAAACTAATGAGATCGCTTATTCAGAATACAGGTGTTTATGCCTTCAAGAAAGGTCTTACACCTGAGCAACTTGAAGAAGACACAATAAATCATGAAAAGTTATCTTCATATAATAACTTTATTTTTAATCATATTGCTGAGTTCACCCAGGTTGCCCCAGCCAGTAACTCAAGACTCATGCTAGATGCCTCTTTACCATCTTGGCATGAATCTCAATGGCCCTTAGCTCCAATAGAAGATAAACAGATTTTTCGAACGTTATCATCACTCATAATGGATTTCACAATGAAATCCATGTTGATCAACATGATGTCAATCCCTGGACCTATGGATTGTTTTCTTTCATTAATTCTGATACTTTTGAATGCCTCCAATCACCTCATAATACTTTTGGGCATGGATTATTTTTCCCAGATTATAATTTTATACTGGATTTTGCAAAATCCAATGGAATTATTGAGGTTTTGTGGAAAACCTCTGAAATCAAACATCAAACTACACAACCACCTTTAATACTCAAAAACTATCCATTGATAACCCACTTTGGAGAATCGTTTCAAATTTCCAAAGGCCTCTTTGCTCAAGGACAAAACTTGAAGAATTTAGACCCTTCAATCATACAGAAAAAGACTTTCAGCCTGCCTGAACGAAGGATTAAATATTATCCAAAACAAAAACAAACAAACTAGCTAAGTGGCGAACTTCTATTTTATTCAAATTGGTTAAAATTGTTTTTAATAATTGCTAATTTTTTATCTTAATCATTATTATCATCAACATCTTTATCAAATTCATCAAAATCTAAATCTTTAGACTTTAATTCAAATTTAAATCTATTGAAAAATCACCAAAAAAATCATTTGAAATTGTTTCATTCAAAACCAAACTTATATTCTATCATTGAACGTAATTCAATCAAAAAAAATAAAATAAAACTCAAATTATCATCAACATCAAAAAAATTCTCTTTCAAATCACTTTAATAAGTCTTTTCAAATTGATTCGATTGATTCAATCAAATCATCTGCTTCTTCTATCAAATCATTCAAATAAGATCAATCTATCATCAATATAAAATCTAACTCATCAAATTCTAATTCAAAACTTAAACAAATCTTAAATTCATCTAATCATCATTCAAAAACCTCAATCAATTCAAATCAAAACTTCGAGCTCAACATGAACATTTCATCATCCCAAAATCAATCTCATCTTTTAACTAAAAATACTTTTGATCTCAATAATAATTCTAACCCTGTAAGTCTTCATTCTTAATTGAATCACCTTGAAAATTCACTCATCCTTTTCCTTTAATTTTGGTCCACCCCCCCTCACCCCTCAAAAAATAACAAAAAAATCTTATCCTTATCATCATCATCATTTAATCAATATCCTGATCAAGTATCTAAACTTGCTAATCCTTCAATACAACCTTCATCATCATCATCAATTCGTCAATCTAAATTAAACTCAAAACTTAATTGAAACTTAAACCCTCAAATCAAACTACAACATCGCCCTTCATCTAAATCATCCATTCAAACTCATTTGGCCATCTCAAATTCTAAAGCTCTATTGTATCCACATCTCACAAGCAATTTAATCCTCCTCAAATTAAATTATCCAAGCCACCAAAAATGAACTCGTCTGATTTTGATACTTATCTCCAACCAATTCAAATTTAGTGGCCTTGTTGGGACAAAATTTAAACATTAATTCAAATCATTCTCCTTCCTCAACTGTTCATAATCTATCAAATTTTTTCTTAAATTCTAATCCAATTAATTCAATCAAGTCCAAATTACCCTGAATCTCAAACGTACCAAATATATTCTTCAAAGAATCTTTCTTTCTGTCAGATCCTGAAGCTTTTGATTTAATCACTCAAACTCCTTTGCTCAACTCAAACCTCAATCAAAACTCAAATTCATCTATCAATCATCAATCGGATACATCATGAATTCCTGATCTAGCAACCAATCAAATCTTACAAGAAGAATTATCCCATTATCTTGTTATCGTTCAACTTCATTTGGCTCAAGAAATAAGCTTACATTCTACTAGCTTTTTCTCAGCTCTTGGTAACCTTCAATCTTTACATGCTCAAACCGCATTTTGTAGATCTCAAATCAAAAATTTAATCCATCACCTCAATCAATTAAAATTCTCAGTTTCTCGACATTATCTACTGTATTCTAAACATAAAAAGCTTATTCTTATTCAAAAAACGTACGTAATTGATCAAAGCCCCTCTTTTCATCAAATAAACTAATGTTCTCAAACTATGCGTTGGGTCAGAATTTAAGAGTTAATCTGTCTTGTAGCCTTAAGGAAATATTACCAGATCGCTTCCTCAAAATCTCTAAAGCAACCTATCAGAAACTTTTAATCTGCCTTCAAATTGTCGTACATAATATTTTATATTACTTTCTTTGGCTAATCCCTTAAATGCTCAAAACACTCTTTTGAATGCATCAACTTACCAACCTCAAACCTCACTCAAGTCAAATTCATCCAAAATCATTCATATAAATTCACAGGACATTGAAAAAGCTTCTTTGCAAATGATCGATATCGAGAATCTTAGCTTAAAGCCTAATGGGGTGGTGCAAGATACAGCTGAATTGGCCAATGTTTGATTTGCCAAGGTGATTGGCATTCGGTCAGAGATCCACGCTCAATTAAACTCCGTAAAATTCTTTGAAATCTTTCATACTAGTTGGCAATTTGTTGTTTGATGCGAGGTGATCAGTAGAAGGATGATTGTAGCTCTAAGAGGTGTCTTGGTAAGACAAGCTAAAGCGCTTTTACAAAGCTTTCATCAAAAGAATATCACCGAGAGCGCCAAAGTTTAGAACAAGAGCAGTGGACTCAAGTTGAGATCCCAAGTCAAATTCAGAAAATTGTTAGTGCGATCATTAGTAGTGCAATGGAGGACTCCAAGCTATTTATCTTGTCCAAGCAATCGTCGGTACCTTCAGAGTTGACTGAATCTCCAAAAACAATACCCCTCTCTAAGCAACTTGATGTTGAGGGAACCCCTTTCCACACTGTCGGCGCCATCTTAGAAAGCTTGAATACTTTAGGAGATTATTTAAAGATAGTAATCAACTGTTCAATATTAACAACTGATACAATGGGAAAAGTAATTGAATTTCTCAAAGCGTTCAATTCAAGAACTTGCCAAGTGGTATTAGGGGAAGGCGCCATTCGATCCAGGGGTTTGAAAAATATTGCAGCCAAACATCTTGGTAAGTTTTTTTTTCTTTTTCAATTCACAAAATATTGACATATTCTTGATCTTATATCTCTCCTCTCTTAGCTCTAGCATCACAAGCCTTGTCGACAATGATCAGCTTAGTTCCTTATGTTCGAGAGTGTTTCCGACGTCATTTGAGCCCAAAGCAGGCCGTCATGCTTGTGGATTTTGATAAACTAAAGAGAGATTATCAAGAGCATCAGAACGAAATTCATGCCAAATTGGTTTCAATCATGGCTGATCGCTTGGCTGTGTACCATCAAACCTTACAAGCGATCGATTGGGAAAGTCTCAAGAGCTCGTCGAGTGATCCAAATCCTTATCTAAAGAATCTGCTCAAAGAAGTCACCACCCTTCATCGAGTCCTCAGCCGTTATTTATTAACATCAACATTACAGGTCATCCAAGTCAAATAATATGTTATTACTTCATCCTGATGTCTAGTTCCACTCATAGGCCATCATGACTCAAGTTTTTTCAGCCATCCATCTCACTCTCTCCGAAGAATTGAGCAAAGCCAACATACAAAGCGCACATGCTAAAGAACAACTCCTGCAAGATGTGCAATTTTTAATGAGCAAATTAAATGAATTAAAAGCTATTGATGAGATTCAAGAAAAATTAAAAGACTTTCAGGAAACATTGAACAAGAAGCTGCTGCCAAAAGAGGCAGAATCTGAAAGCAGGCTCCAGCCCATCAACTTCACCATTGACGGTAACTTTAGAGCTAGATTTAGATTTTTGTCTCCTGGAAGACCCGCTCTTAATTCGCCTTTACCATTGCCAGCTCAAGTCAAGAAACCATCCAATTTGTCCAAGGATCTACCTCCGACTTGCTCTGAAACTAAGGTTGCCGAGTCCAAAGTAGCTTCAGAGAAAAACCAGACGTCAAGTACCATATAAAATGAAATAGAAGAAATGCCAATGAAACATCCTCACCAACACCATCTCATCCACCCAAATTGACACTGAGTCAACGACTGGCAGCATTAGCTACCGATTGAAAAAATCAAGTACCTTGGGAGGTGAACATTCTTTTTTCAGATGATCCAATTTGTGTTTTTGGCATAGTTTCAGATAGTTTCCATCTAAGCTTAGTTAAAATACCAAAACAATGTATGAGCTTCATATTTTTACACAAATAATAAAGTGTATTATTTTTATTCATCAGAAAAAAGATACAAAATTTCAAATGAATTTCAGGAATTACCTTCTGCCATTATGTTAGAGACCGCCCACATTAAGTAGAGAAATTTGCTTCATCAACATATCACCCATCTAGTGTCCTTGAATAAATTACATTTAATGTGAGCCAGTGATAATCAATTTGGCTGGGTATTTATTTCCAGCTCTTGTGATCTATTTTAAAAACCATCTTAAGTCATTTTCACAGTCAATACAAAATAAACAAGATTTATTCTTTGAATAATAGCTTTACATAAATTATATAACAATATTAGTATTGGAATTCATGACAATTTACTTTGTGTTCTGAAAGGAATTTCCCAATGAATAGAATTTATGTTTTGGTTGAATGAGAATAATTCATTAATTAGATATGCTCAAAAAAAAGACCCCATAAATTAAATTGAAAGTCAATTGACTATATTTTTATAGAAATATGATAAAAATTGTCAGTTTTCCATCAATATTAAGTTTTGAATAGCAAGCTCCATTAAGAGATACTATAAAAGAGCACAATATTTCAAAAAAAGAATTTATATAAATAGAATTTATTTGTATATGAAAATATTTGCCTTAATTTCTTTTCATACTTTGATATATATATTGAATTTAAGTATCAGGATAATATGAAACATATATACCAGCTTCATTTTCGCAATCATTAGATATCCACACACAAAATGATTCATCACAATTGGCTTAAAAATAACTTTAAAAATATCCTTGTAATGTCAGATATTGAAATTATTTATTGATCTGAACATGAAATTTGGGAAATTCAAAATAATTCAAAGAATAAATATTTCATTTTAATATTATTTCTAAAGTTTTAGCAGCCATTGACTGAGATAAAATGAGTTCATAATTAATTTATATTTAATCCAGGGGATTTACAGAAAAGAATTTCCCCTTTTGTCATAGTATTTCATGGGTTTATGATGATTATCATGAAATATCTGGCTGAGGATAGATTTCAAGTGATATCATATAGTTGTTTCCAAGACATTCTATGATTACATCAAAAGAACATTTTGACAACATCAAAGTAAATTTTTAGGATTGGTTAGGGGAACAGGATATTACTGGCCAGCCAGTAACCTGAAAAATGCCCTGGTGTATTTACCTTTGACTTTGCCTTGGTCAAATTTGTTGTCTTCTGATTTGGGCAATTTACCTTTAGAGGTTACAACTGGGTTAATCTTAGTAATTTTCCCTGTACAAGCTGTTAAGGTTGGTTTACCTTGTATTGAAGCAGAATTTAATGGTTTTCTACTCTTATGGGTGGCAATAAGTGTCCACTTTTTTTCTGTGATAAGTCTTTCACTGTGCCTGTTTCCTTTCCCTTTGCGGCCCTCTGGTTCTGAGGGTGTCACTGGTATATTGGCCTGTGACTACGTTTCTAGTGGTATGAAGTTATCTTCCACTGAATCAAACAGGAAAAGAGGGCTTAATGTCAGTTGAGACTTCTTAAAATTCTGTTTGCATGTCCAAGAATGAAGTCTGGGCTTGTATACTAATACAATATCCCCTTGTATAATGACATTGTAATTTAATTAACAATTTCACATCAGAAATACAGCTTACAGATATTTGGTATACTGTTTGTATACCAATATCTTACAGATTACTTGTAGTTAGCAAGTATAATCTGGTAAAAGGTGGTGTATATGAAGGTAATTGAATTAGCAATATGCCCAACCACACCTCAACTGTTGGCTTTACAGTAAGAGGTGTCTTTATTTAATTAAAAGAAAAGACTGTATTAGTGGTTTAAAGTGTTTTATATGTAAAACACACCAAAAATAGAGGTCCTGTGGTTATTAGCCACATGACAGGTACTCTTATAATATGAGTATCAAATGGTGTATACACCAATTAATCCAGTGAATATATAATATATATATTCTTGAGAAAAATTACACTTAAAAAATAAAACATAATGTCAGAAATAGAGAAAATAAGTGAAAAAACTCACTTTTAACATCCAAAAAAGGTTAAAACATGGCCAGGCCCCCAAAATGTCAGGTTGTGTCCATGTAAGAGTAGTAATTAGGCTATTTACAACTCTAACTATGACTGTGACACATGATAAAAGATTTAAAATAAAGTTATTGATAGAGAATAAGGATTTTATGATAAAATTTAAAGGGCTTTACTATTATAAAATAGTGGTGGTGAGCGCTGTTGAAAGCCCTGGGTACAGCTTTACCTGTTGGATGACGATAATAAAGACTACAATTATTAAGATTATAGTTATACCTGGTTATTTTCCAAGAGTATAACTGTTTTTGACAGTTTTACTACGTAGAAATTTAAGAGCAGGATGTGGAAAGCTTTTCTGGCTGTGAAAAGCCCTCCTTTTATCCTGAAATGGGGTGGAAAGGCTGCTAGACCTTTCCATGTAGAGGAAGTGAAGATTTTTCACTCTCTGAGACAGGCTTGTGGTTTTCAAAAGGCCTGTATAGACTTTATTGGGCTCAGATGTGGTTTTGAAACCACATCTGGGCTGTTTTCACCAATACAGGGTGAAAATCTTCATCTGGGGACCACATAGCCTTCTTCTGACGTGTATGACATGTCGAATGCTGTACAGAATCTGGATGGGACCCCAGCATTGAATGACTTATGAGTCATCGAAGTATAAATATGCTTCTTTGTCTTTTTGACACCTCATAATCATCGTTATGGGATATTATCCCATGGTAAGGCTGTATTGGCCAAAATGTGCGATTTGGACCTGAAAACAGCCATACCTTTGTCAGTTCTTGAGATATCAACCTCAAAACTAGTTCAGTGTGTATCCCTGTATGTCTCCTACACAATGGTACCTTATTTGATATTGCTATCATTAAATATGGCAAAGTTATCCCATGTACAAGATATTTTGTACATATGTGTGTTTTGGGCAAAAGCTGTATTGGGCTTGTTTGCCCCATAACCTTTGTTCTAGTTGAGATATGAGGAAATGGATGACACCATCAGATATCCCTGATTGTGTGCTTTCCAAAAAGACCCCACTTTAGGTATCTCACACTAAAACTGTAGAAGTTAGATGGGAGGTGAATGTTTTGTTCACCCTTATTTGGCCTGAATTTGGTCATAACTTCAGTGATACTGTTGCTAGCTCAGTTTGGCTGGCACCATTGGATAGCCCTGACTTGGAGATTAATTTTTAATACCCGTTTGATGGGGTTAAGCCTCTTACTCTGTATTTCAGATGAGAGGTGAAAATTAAGGTTTATGCTCAGCAACATATTTGAGGAGGAATAACTTTGTTATTCTTTGTCCTATTTTGATGGGACTTGTATATTTGGAAAGGGGTGAGTTTCCTCTTTCTTTTGATACCTTTTGAGCTAATTTGGATCAGCTCCATGTTTTGGTGGTATCTTGGTTATACCATTGGTTTATGGTATTTTGGCTGTCATGCTTGTGCTCTGGTTTTGAGTCACAGGCTGGCAGTTCCAATAAGATATGCATATCAATCCTGAAGGTCATAAAGGTTCTGAGGCCATAACTTTGTTTATGGCCCCCTCAAGGTCCTCAATATGGGGCTCCAAGATTTCTTTGGACCCCAATCACAAAGCTAGTACCTCCCCTTAAATTTTGGGGAGTTCACTCTTTCAATGGCCCTGGACCATTCCAAATGCATCAAAAGGGCCCATCTTGGGCCTTTGGACCCCCTGGAACCCCAGAATATTTGGTCCCAGGGGGGCTAAATCGGTCCTGGGATACTCCAATAGCTCCCATGGACCGCTGATGACAGCATATGGGCTGTGGATCATAGGAACCTCCAGTTGTCCAAAAAGGCCATAAAAATGGCCGGGACCCAAAATGACCCCAAAAGTCAATTGGGACCATTTCTTCAAGGACTATGGGGACAAGAACCCTCATTTCAAAAATTAAGATATGCATATTCAGGACTGTGTGAAATAAAAGGCCCCAGAAGACCAACTCTGCCAATTCTTGCAAGGTTATACATTCATGAAGGCATTATTCATCAATTTTAAATTGATGAACTTGGCAGCTTTCATTTTGGGAGACCTCCCAAGGCCAATTAAGGAAAAATAAATTTGAGCATATTGACTTAAGACAAAGATATAGCTCAAAGAAATTGAATCTTACTTACTTAATGAAGGGGGTAGTGGTTAAGGGAAAAATATTAAAGAATATTAAAGCAGGGTAATTTAAGGATAATAATCAAGAGGAAAGGAAATTAAATTTGCAATATTTTGAAAAAAACGGTGGGGATATTGGGACAACACTCAACAGTGGCAGGTTATCATAGTGCTCAGGAGCACTCCTTTTTCAAGAGGGGGATACTGTCACAGCCACTATTTAGGGGTAAGGGTACCCAATCTTAAACCACTTAAGCTCATCAAGCCAGAAATCCATTTTGTGTATCAGTAATCAGTTTCAGCAAATCTTCATTCTGAAACATGCATAAAATCTGGTTCATCAATACATCCTGACAATACTTGTACAGGTTGGATTCACAAACTACAGTTTTGGATTAAAAAGTTTAAAGCTGTATGATCACCCAACCCCACTACACCTCTTGAATAGACCCTGTACATCCATACAGGGGCTGCACAATTCAAATAAATCCAATCAATGATTTCTCTGTGGAAAATGCACTCTTTGGATAAGGGTAGTGGATTCTCACATATACCAGCCCCTCTTTCTCCCCTTGGGGACTTTTCCCCAGTTAATTAATATACTTGATTTATTATTTAATAAATATTATTATTCCTAATTTTGGAATAAATGTTTCACTTCTATCAAGTTGGTCTTTGCATTTCTCACCCGTTCAGTGGAGTTGTGGTGGCCATATCTGTATTAACCCTTCTCTTCCTTTCTGACAGGTTGAAAAAGTGGACTTGGACTTATTTGTGGTTGGCTCTTTTATTCTTTACTATTACTCTTATGTTTTCCTGCTTTTTGTATTTAATTTCATTAGCAATATCATTTTTATTACACTCTTAAGTGTATTCATTCTGATTCTATATGAGCCCTCCATAAGTGAGCTCTAGCTTACTGAGTTCCAGGCCCCCCTCTTCACTTAGAAGAGCCCCTGTGACAGCCTGAAACAATATGTCCAAGTTCTTTGAGTTCTTCAAAATCAAAATTTCATTTCTTAAGTGAACTTTTCATATTCACTTCTGCAGCTTTGTCCAGTACTCTTTCAAGTATCTTAAGGTGCAAAGACCAAGAGTGTTAACATATAGTTAAATGATCAATTTGATAATGAGATGGAGAATTTTTAATTCCAAAGGGTATTTTCAGATACTCATAAATACCACAGTTAGTGATAATTCTAAGAAACTTCTTGGCTTTTTGCATCAAGAAATTCTTATGAAAACCTTTCCATGAATCCATTGAGGTTATATACTTGGATTTGGAAAGCTGGGTCAAGGTTTCTTGGATTCTAGGAGCTAGCTACCTATCTAGAGCTGTATAGGTATTCAATGCCCTAAAGTATCCAACCATCCTTGATATTTCATTATTTCAAGAAAGAAGGACAGGAGTTGTGACTTCAACTTCTTCATTATTGCCCATTTTTCTCAACAAACCAAATTTAGTCCACTCTTTTATATTTTCTGCAAGGATTACTTAGCTCTTGGGCTTTCTGGGTAAGCTCATCTTCTAAGCACTGGAGGGTATTTTCTGTCAATATTAAGAGTAATATTCACTTCATGCCTTCTTATTGTGCTTAATGGTTAATTGAATTAGTAAAACGCATTTTTATATGTGTATAGCACATTTATAAGCTCTTGCTTCTATTTTGGTGATAAGTCTGGATTGATTTGTAATTTACTAAGCTCATTTGACACAAATTCTTCTTTATTCTTGTATTTATTTGAAGATATCACTGATAGTTTATTGGGAATATTGGAAAAAACAAATTTCTGTCTTTTATTCTCTCTAATTGCAAAACGTCTGTCTTGAAGCTTACTGTTGTCAATACCATAAATGCTCAAATGGTCATTACAAATTCTGATGTTTTGAGAATTACAGTTATCCATTACAAATATCTTTGTTTTCATCCTCATAATTCCTGTTGCGTTTTGGAATACCAGGTTATTACCCAATATACCTAGTGGGTCCATATTATTCCTAGCACTGCTAAACTGCACACCTTTCATTGGAAGCCAATATTTTTACCAGTGAGCTAGAATACTATGCAGGTAGTCCTTTCCTACACAAGTGAAAAAGGCACCTGTGTCTAGGTTGACTTTGGCTTCTACAACAATTATCAAGATTGATGTAGCAGAAAATTCTCCAGCAGTGTATCCTTTCCATCTAGCAGGTTTGGGTTTACACATTCTGACCTCTTGGATATTAATAACTTCAAAGAGTGATGTTATATTTTAAATATTACACTCTTCCACTGGTTTATCATCATAAATTGAGGAGTATGGGTCAAGTTCTTCTCTTTCTTCAATGGCTCGTACCTCAGTTATTTTTGTCTTTTTTGTAAAAGTATTGGCCAAATGGGAAGTTTTTCTACATTTATAGAATTTCAAGAAAGATCTCTCAGTTTTATTTTCCTCTCTTGGGTTATTTTTCATGATTCTGCACTCAATAGGCATACTAGTACAGGTTTCACCAATCCTGGCCTAGTGATGATATCTTCCATTTCATTAATATATCCCCATTTGGAATAGGGTTTGACCCATCTGCATGTGATAGAACTTTCTAGTTCACCACCACATTTACTCAATATCTTCATCTTAATCATTGAGTCAGACAGATCTGGTTGTAAAGAAGATATTCTGTCTTTCTGTTTGAGGAACAAATCATTTTGTCCTTTTCAGAATTAAAAATGGAACTTTCAAAGAATTTCCCATTTTAACTCTTCACAAATTATTGGCCAGCTTGGTGATTATCTCATTTTTCCACCAAAGCCAATTATTCTTTCCAATATCTTTCCTGATCTTATTATACTATTTCCTAGAAGTTTTGGTAAGCAAAGATTGCAGTTCTGACACTATGGAATCATCTGGTATTTTAAAGCCTTCTTGTAACATGTCCACAGATCTGTTAAATTTCATATGGCTGTATTCTCCTTCACCAGTAAATCTTTACCATTCTTCTATTCTGGGAATATCCTTGGAAGAAAATGGAATTTCTCCAGGGGTATCTCTTGTAAATTTATTGAAAATTTCCTTTGGAGATAATCCCCCTTCAGCTAAAGGTGTAGAAAATCTGGGCATATGTGATTTTGATTCATAAATCTTATGAATTTGATTCAATTTTGAAATTATTTTTTCCTCCAATTTCTTTATCTCATTATCACTTCTTTCCAGGTGTATGGTAAATTTGTTTGTGTTATGAGTTATCTCAAGAATATTCCCTTTCCAATTCATGAGTTGGTCATTGATTTGATGGGTGGAAATATTATCCATTTTATGACTGTTTAACTCAATTTTTCTCTCAATTCTGTTACATGTGCTATAAGTAGACCCAATATCTGGAGTTGTCACTTTAACCTATTAAGTGTAATTTTCACCATTTCTTTTCAATTTATTCATATTTAATTTTGATTTCTTTAAGTTTTTATCAAACATTTTGATTTTACCCTCAATGGTGAAATCAATATGTTTAGCTTCATCTATTATTTTTGTGGAAAATTCCTGTTCATCATTTCCTGTTACTTAACTATGAACTACATAAGAATCCTGGCCATATTTAACACATTGTAAACAGCTGAAGGCTCCAATTTGGGAATCCTGTATGCTTTTGGGTAAGGTCTCTGCCAAATGGCTTTTCCCTTTCCTTTGTTTTTGTTGTTTCTGGTACCTTTCTTCTTGCTCTGTGGTCCCTTGGGCTTGTCTTTGGGGAGTTCTGCAGCTGGTTGATGTTAATAGTCCTTGCTTTTCCAAATCTGGGGTCATATACTGTTCTTTCTTTTGGGCTACTGATAAAAGACTCTGGTGCTTCAAACAATTATTCATCTGCTTGACCTTGTCATTGAAAGACATGGGGCTCCAACCTCCAAAGAGTTCTATGCTTTTCTCTTGACCCAGAAATTTCTGGATGTTTAGGTAAGATCTCATGTCCTTTGGCCAAAGGCTTGGGCATAATTCCCATTCTTCCTCTTTGTTGCTCTGAACAAGTTTTTCTACCGGGACTGATATATATTCATGGCCTCCACTTTGAAATACTTCAGCCCTTAATACAGTACTCTGAATTAGTTCTGGGTCAGAATTCACCTCAAAATTGGTGGTTACAGACCTTGTATAATGGGGGAAAAATCTGGCATTCTCCAAAGATGCCTTTCTTGAGGAAGGCCTTTCAGGTTTGACTCTTTTCTTACCTCTTCCTCTGTGTCCATATCCATATGGTTGGACTGAGTAGTTGCTTCCATTTTGGGTATGCACCATTTTCATGTCAAAATGAGGTAATGGAATGTTAAAATAATAAAACACACACCTTTTGGTGACTGTTTTGGTAAATATGTCTTAAATGAACTTCCTTTCTTGAAAATTTGTACTTTGACACTTCCTTGAGATTCTGGGCAGGTAAAATATCTTTTTCCAAGCTTATTACTAGCTGAAATGTACTTGACCAAAGACACTAAAAATATCCAAAATAATAGGAAAAAGAAATTTTTATATTTTAAGCATTTAAAAAAGGTTTTTCCAACTTTTTTTGCAATTTATATAAAAAGAAAAAAATTTTTTGAGGAAACAAAAATTAATATTTCAAGATTTTGAACCAAAAGGAAATTTAGAGTAACTCAAAGAAGAATTTTATCATTATTGTATGTGAAAAATCCATGTGTAAACAAATATAAAATTAATAAAAATTCCTCAACAAAAAGAGATTTTCAAGAAAATTTCAAAAAATATAAACTATTTTTTTGTTAACAGAAATGAAATTAATTATCAAATTTATTTTTAAATTGAGAGATATATTGAGGGTGTTGGTAAACACATCTAAGCTTTTAGTAAAAACACGTAAGTGACCTTAATTTTCAAAAACAATTCCTCAGGCGCAGTTTTGAGGATTTTTTTAATTTTTTTTTGCCACATTTTTCCCAACTTGGCATGTCAATAAGCACAAATTTTTTCAAATTTTTTTTTTTGCCAAATTTCACCAATTCGGCCAATATGCCAAAATGGCATATTTTTTTCAAAAATTCATTTAAAATCTTCCCACTTATGAATTTCCTAATTTTTTTGTAAAAATGAAGGGTTCAATGTGAAGAATAAAGCACCGGAATCCCATAATTTTGGGAATTTTTTTGGGTGGGACAAGTGAAGGTGCAAAAAGGGTTTTCTTTTCAAATGTTTTTTCCGTCATTGTAATATGCCTATTTTTAAAAAGTGAATTTAACAACTTCCCACTTATGAATTTCCCTCATTTTTTTTTAAATTGAAGGGTTCAGTCTGCACAATAAAGAACCAGAATCTCATGAATTGGGAAAAAAAAATTTGGTGGGACAACAAGTGAAGGTGCAATGAGTATTTTTTTTCCACTTTTTTTTTCTTGTGTGTAATATGAATATTTTCAAGTACAAAAGTTCCACATGTTTGATAAAAAAGGAGACTGAGGTGGGATTTAAGCAATAAATATGACTGAGGAGGGGGATAATTGGCATAAACTGTATATACAAAAATCATTCAATCAGAATCAACCTCCAAAATAGTGGGTTTTTTCTGAGAGAGGGGAGGAAGATTGGACAAATACAACATTCTGTGTTTCTTAAATTTATCAGCCCACCCCAGGGCTTGTTTTTGGGCATGAATCTGCCAGTTCACAGTAATGGGGGGGACTGTATAGAGTTTAGAAATGATGATGTCCAAAGGAACAAAATGAGAACAACTATTCAAGAAGCAGATGAAAATGGGGGTATTATCATTTGGAGGACAAAAATAAGGGAAAAAAGAAAAAGATTGGGCTGTGGAATAAAAGAAAACTGGTATTTTATAATTATTTGCAATTGGATCCCCCATGTCAGGCATGGACATCCACTTGCTTTTTGGAGCCTGGTCAACATCTTCATACCATTCAATTCTTTCCAAATAAGAGGATACTGAGGGAATTAAGGTGTTCATGGCTTCATAAAGGTCTTTTTTTTGGTGAATTTCTTCATCCCAGTCACCTCTGACATCAGCCCATTGATCTTGAGTCTTGTAAATGAAGTGGGATACTGTTCTGTAGCCACAGTTTCCATCACCCTGGACATTGATGGCCTTGAAGGTGCATTTCAATATAAACTTGGGCAAGTCTTCTGAGCCAGTTATCTGATAAAATAAGCTCCAAAAATTAATAAATATCAAAATAAACAACATAAAATTACATTAAAAAGAATCAGAAACTCACAAACAGCTTGGAGCATTCATGTTAGCCTGGGGCCTCTAACGTGGCTTCCAGTCTAATTACTAGGCATTTTAATAAACTAAAATAACAGTGGAATACTATTAAGTCAAATTGATAGAGACGTCACTATATAAAAGAGAAGTATTTTATTGGTGGAATGAGTTTCACCAATATGAAGAATACTGAAAGTAATTTTTATTACTTCTATTTGAGAGATCTAATAACAAGAATTTGTTACGAATTTATTTGTAAAAAATATATTTCTAAGAGCTCTGAGGAATCATTCTCAAGTAGAATGATCCTCTTTAAATGCTGTAGATACAAAATCAAAGTAAGACACAAATAAACTGATAAACTGTTTAGAAGAAAATATATTGTTATAGTAACCTGATATATAGCCAGGGAGATGCTGTTTCTATAGAAGCAAAGTTACCATCTCAACAAATTAAAAGGGTGTTATAGAAAAAAGATGAAACAATATTTCTATAACGACAAAATGTTTAAATGAGTGACTTGGAAATGAGATTACTATAACAACTAATCTTAAAAGAGTGACTTATAAGAAATAGAAGAAAACAAAATTAAAAGTGAATCTACACAGATCAATTGAAATAATTCAAAGAAAATTTAATGAAAGTGTTTGGAGCTTGTGTAGCATGTAATTCTTTTCATGCTTGCAGGCTCACAATTCATCACTTGTGTGATAATTGCTTTGAAAATGCTCACAGGTCAAGTCAATTGCATCATAGATATTCAAACTGGTGGCATGCTTGTGTGATTTTCTTTGTGAGGTTTTGCTTCCAATTGCCAATCTTCTGGAACTTCTAAGGGTTACTTCTGACTTATTTAATTCAGTTGCTGAGGGTAGTGAATCTTATGAACTGATGGATTTATATGATGAGTCCTTAGAATCTTCAGATTCTTCAGATGGGTCCACTTCCTTATTTGGAGAGGGGACATTTGACTGGGATCTTGAAGTTGTTGTGCTGGTCACTTTTGATGGGGGTCTTCCTCTTCTCTTGGATTGACTTTCAATAATTTCAAATCGGAAGGTTCTCTTTTGTTTTGATTTTTGTTTTTATTCTTGGCTCCTTGGGGTCTTCCACGGATATTCTTGCATTCTAGAGGGTCTTCATAATATTGATCATCCTCTTGATTCTTGGGAATTTGATCAAATGGGACTTTTCCAGTCAAAACATCTTGAAAATGTTGGAGTATTGGAGTGATTTCTGCCATTGGTCTTTGAAACAGGTCTTGCCCAATGTCTTCAAATATTTTCTTGGCTTCATTCTTTCTTTCTTTCTTTTTCAACACTTTGATCATCACCTTGAAAACTATCCTGAGAAAAATATGACAAATGAAATCAGTTAATAAGAAGAAATTAAAAAACCCTCACAGGCAAATTCAAATGCCATTGAGGACAGAAGTCTGATAATTCAAGCCTTTGGCACTTGGCAAATTCCTTTTGGGTCTTATGCTTGCAAGGAATGCCTTTATAATTGTTGTATTTGTTGGTGCATTTTTCATTTGGAGGGAATTTTGTTTTGAAATTTTCAAAGGCAATCTGAAGAGCATAATGAGACACCTTTCCATTGAGGGCACAGATGTGTGGAGGAAAATTCTTGACATGGACAATCATTTCTTTGGAGATTCTGTTGATAATTCCAATAAATTGTTTTCTGAATGCCATGTGGAGTTCCCTGACTACCTCCAGGAGAGTACCAGTGGACTTTTGGAGCCAAAGTTTAACCATGGCATGGGCACCTTCAACTCTGGAGGTGGAGCCCACACCCAGGTGGCAATGGTGGTTGGTCCAGGCTGGGACATAATACTCCTTTAGAGGAAGCCAGGTATTTTCCAAATACTGAAAGACCTCAGCATTTTTAACTTGCTTTTGAAGCTTCTTCCAGTTGTCTTTGAAATACTGTTCAGTGGGTGAATAAATAAGCTGAGAAAAGAATCCCAAAGTCATTAATAAAGACAATAATAAGAAAAAAAGTGAAATAAAATGAAATGAAGTGAAGAAGTATATTACTTGATTCCAAAGTCCCATAAAATCTTCAAAATCAGTTCCATGACCCAATTTCGTCATGCAATGAGCAGATACATCCTTGTTGATGTGCCAAATGCATAGCATGACTTTGGAGTCTGGGAAGAGCTTCTTAATAGAGTTTTTCAAGGCCATATCCCTTTCAATAACAATAACTGGAGGGGGAACAATATTGGTGTTGTTGAGGACCTTTTCAATGTATTGATTTAATGCCCAAGTATATGAAGTTTCATTTTCATTCTTCATCAAACAAAAAGCCCCAGAGAAGGTCTTATTTGTTGAGCTGAATCCAACAATATGAAAAAGGGGCATTTTGTACTTATTGGTTTTATAAGTACAATCCATAAGAATTACATGAGGAAAGCCATGAAGAAGTTTTATGGCCAGGGGGTGAGTGAAAAACAAGGAGATAATGTGTCCCTCAGAATCCCTTTCAGAGGACCAAACAAAATTTTCTTCTTTGAGAGTGTCAATAAGAGCATCAATGGGCCTTCTGCCTTGCAGTTTGTCTTTCTTGATTTTCTTGACTTGGTTGTAAATGTCTTGAAGGATTACAGGCCTGTCAGACTCCCTCTGGCTGCATAATTGGGCCTGAATTTTCCTTGGCATGAGCAGTGATTCAGTCATTTGAGCAATTTGGGATGTTTCTTTCTCATTGAATTTCCTGAAAGCAGGATGTGCCATGATATTTTCAGTGCCATCATGGCTACGTTCAGGATTTTTGACTTTAAGAGTCCAAGTGGTACTCTTGGCATATTTCCTGGCATAAAGTCTAAAAGGACAGTCAAGATTTCTTGAGGTGACTGTTTTGAAGGGGATTTTGTTGGGATTTGGGGTGCCAGACCTGTCACAACATATTTCAATTTGGTTATGGGTCATATTGGACCTCAAGGTGGACACAGCATACCCCTGAGCCCTGGCAACATTATGCACATGTTGCCAAAGAAGTTCAAGGGTCTGAAATTCACCTTCAGTGGGGGGTTGAAGCATTTTTCAATGAAAATTATGTATATAAGTGAAAAAAAGGGGGATTTGGGGGATTTGGAATGGGGTAAGAAACTTTTGAAATGTGAAAAAGAGTTGAAAAAAGGTGTGAAAAATGAACAGAAGTGGTTAAGAGTGAAAGTAAGTGGTTTAAATGTGGGATTAATAGATGAGGGAAGGTAAAACATTGAAAATTGAGAGGCTTGAAAGCAGGTTGTGGTGGAAAATTCAGTCTTTGGGGGAAAAAAAGAAAAAAAGTGTGAAAAGCTTTTCAAAATGGCTTTGGTAATGCTGTTTTTCCAAAAAAAAAAAAACAATGGTTTGGGGTGGGGATAATGTGGATTATTGGGGTGTTTGGGCTTGTTTGTTTTTTTTGGGGGGGGCTGGGCAAAAAAATCTGAAACAATTTGGAGTTAGAAAGGTTTTGTGGGGAAAAAACGTCTTTTGGGCATGTTTTGGCCCAATACAGGCCCAATGGTGTTTAATTTTTAATTAAAAATGGGCCCAGGGCACCCCTTCATGTTTTTACCAACACCCTATATTTATTAAGGATTTAGGGCTGAAAAAACATGGCCAGGCCCATAAATTTAAGATTTGTATATTCATGGCAGTTTTTACAACAAAAAGAGGAGGTCTATGATATGCTTAAGGTCCAAAAATTTGGTTGAAATAACAGCCAGGCCCTCATATTTAAGAGTTGTCTACGAGACTCTTGATAAAATTACTGTTGATCAAGAGTACTATGACTTTTCTTATGAAATATAATAAATCAAGTAATTGTAGCCACAAAAAATTAGTAACTTGCTTTATTATTTCTTTTACTTTCTATACACTACTAGTGGCTATAAAAGTAAGAAGTCATTGTCTACTACAATAAATGAAAAGAAGAGTTAATAATAAAAATTTGTATTAAAAAAATATAAAAGAATTTTCATCAATAATTATCTTTTGAACAATAGCTATAGTAAAGTCTTGAAAAAAACTTAAAATCTTAGAGAGAAACTTTAAGGATTTTACAAAAGACTAATTAATACTCCAAAAATATCTTGAAAAGAATTGGCAGAAGGATTTGACAGATTATTTATGGATTTGAGGGATCAATAATAGATTTATAACAGTAATAAAAAAATCAATAGTTAAATAATATTATAAAGAGTCTAATTCTTTGATTTAATTTCTTTCTCATTTCTTTGGAAAGATAAAATACTTGAGAATAATTTTAAGTAGTACTTACTTGTTGGTATTAATAATAAAGCTGAATGATATGATGATGTCTGTAAGAAAAAGCAATAATAGGCTTTTTTCAAGTCTACAGAAGCTCACAGGCACATGCCATGAAGAAGACTTAAGAAACCAGTCACCTTAGCTGGTAGAATGATTACATCACTTGTAGTCACATATGATCATCATAATTACTTAATTAAGTCAATTTATGTGACTACCAAGCCATTTATTGTTAAGAAATAAAGGAGGAAAAACTGTAAATCTTCTTTTGTTTCAAAATGGAAATCAGTTTCTTGAAGTTATCAATGTTATTGGAAATTTCTTAGCAGGAAGTATTTTCTGTGAATCTTTGAAGATTGAGTGTTCCTTATGAAATCATCAAAAATGGGCTGTAAGTAAAACTTTCCATTTTAATTATGAAGCCATGATCATTTTAATTTTAGTTTGAATTATAGATTTATCCATTAGTTCTTAAAGTTTCGGAGGTATTCATGATTAATTTTCTCTTTAAGGAATTTTTAATTTTTTACCTCAAAGTCTACATGATATAGAAAAATAGCAGAGATAGCTGGTTTCCAAGAGGTAATCTCATCAATAATAGTCTCAAAGCAGTTTTAATAACTCTTTTTGTGTTTATCCATGGAAGATCATTAATGAAGGACTTGGTTACAGGACTCATAGCTGCTCCTTACCTCATTGTGATGTCAAAATAGCAGCTTATTTTCCAATTCCTCATTACTTGATGGGATAATAACTTGGTAAAAAGGTTCCCAAAAGGTCTTAATAGGCAATTTGGGCTATTAATAGCCATAGAACCACTTTTTGGAGCTGACTAGGCCTCTGAAGCCTCAGAGGTTGGGTACCCTGGCTCTCTTTGATGTCTTTCCTCCTCCTTAGCTATTTTCATGTCAAAAATGATAATTCAGGCTTAGAGACTGATATTAACTATTGATTTACCAGGAGTTTATGTAAGAATACATTAATTTTAAGTGCCACAAACATTCATAAGACCATTATTAGTGTATATGTAATTTGGGATCCCCCACAATACCATTGTTTTGGTGTTATAATGCAAAAAAAAAACAAGAATTTACACAATTATTTTATGTGGTATTGATAATGCAATTTTGAAGTATTTTCCATATTATCACCTCATGGATTTAATTTATTCTTATTCACCCTATGAAGCTATTCTAAGTGAATTTTTGTGTAGAAATCAAATCTGGCCTCAAATGCATGGATTTGCTTACTCACAAGAAGGTTCATATTTATTTATATGATAATAATAGATCATAAATATATGCATGACTTATTGATTATGTATATTCCATAATTTCTTTCAATATAAAATTTGGCCTTTATGGGTATATATAATATACCTCAAGTCTCATGGAGTGACTCAGGAAAGCACTCCATTTCATTTGATAGTTGCCAGCTTCCTCCAGCTGCACTCAATTATGAAATTCATGAGAACAAGCTCCTTGGCAAAATTTGGACCCTCAAGCACTTGAGATTGTTTCTTCTTTCTCTTTAAAATCCTTTTGAAGTATTAACAGACCATTCCTTTCTTCAGAATTTCATGTCTTCTAAAATTCTTACTCTCCATAAAGTCTGTTGAGCTAAATTTCTCTCTGAATTCTACTTTTACATCACTTACTACTAAGACAGGATGGCCACTTTATCAGATTCCTTGCCACATAGAAACAAAATGTACATTGAGAGGGGGGTGGAGTTTGTCATGAAGAATCCCCAAAGCTTTCATAAAGTCTTCAAGAAATATAAAATTTGAGAATCAAGATTCTTCTCAATCAAGGTTGAGGTTTCCTCAGACCTAATGGTGCAAATTCAGAAAGAAGTATTGCAAGAAAATCAATATAAATACATACTAAATCAATTAGAAATCATTGAATCAATTCCATATTATACTCTTGAACTTCAGTCCAAGTTTTTATTATTAAAAGATATAGTGGTAATCCCTAGAAACCAATCAATACAATTGGATATTCTTTGAAAGCACCATGATTCACCATTAAATGGCCATCCTGGCCAAGAGAATACCTTCAAGCTAATCAAGAGGGATTTCTATTGGGATTTCAAGTATCAATTTACTAAGGACTATGGGTGCTCATGTCAGAAATGCTCAAGAAACAAGAACATTTTCCATAAGAGTTTTGGATTACTCAAGCCTCTTCAAATTCTATCTTGTCCTTGTAATTCATTATAAATGTACTTAATAACCAATTGCCTTAATCAAAATATTTTGATTCAATTTTAGTAGTTGTGGAACACTTCTCAAAAGTGTAAATCTTGATTCAAATTTATTTCTGGATGTGTAAATCAATAGTGGTACTCTTGATGAACTTGGAGGACTTTATTTTCTAAAATGCCTTCCAATACTATCAAAAAAATTCAAAATTCAACCCATATTATTATAATATTATAAATTAAATAAAGATCTATCATAATAATTTTGATAGTTTGTTTTTATTTTAAATCAAATAGGAAAGGTCTTGTTAACTATAATCTCAGTCACCACATTTTGTTATAAATTGAGGAATTTGTTTATACTGTCAAATCTATTTTTCTTTGAAATTAAAATCCACTCTTCTTTATATTTCTCGAAATTCTACTGATGAATTATCTTACAAATACTTCTTTTGACATATTTTTATAATAAAATTAGTTTATTGTTAACAAGTAGGTATTTTTACATTGTTATTTCTTATTTATTTTAAAATCTTACATATTTTTATCATATTATAGTCATTTATTTATAAATGAAACATTTCACCATAAAATTACTCCTGGTAAAATATTCTTGTTTGTCTTATTTCTACCTTGGTAATAAAAAAGAATTATAATTCATAATAATGACCTTTGGTAATATTATTATTATCTAATCTATATATTATTCAAAACTCTATCTTTACAAATTTACTTATTATTTTTCTATAATATTAATTTATTAATATCATTAGAGTGGGTTTTTTTTTACAAAATAAGAACAGACAAAGTAAAATAATAAAATTTTGATTAATTTAAAGATTAATTTCATAGTCAAATCTTAAAATGAAACAAGCAGTTCACCCTCATGGTGCTTGTTAAGTTTTACCTAACACACATGAGCCTTCAGAATGCAATATTTCCTATACTTTATCTACCAAAACCTATTTTACCTTCCTATACCCATTAATTGTGCAATCCTGTACTTTAATATGCAAATTTTTGTCTTGAAATGGGAATATTATTTCAGGTAGCATGGCTTCAACTCATGGGCTTAGAGAGGTTAACCAACACTTTAGTGAAGTGAATGTGCCTTTTGCTGCAATGCAGACTTATGGGTCTTGAAAGGTACTTCCCTATGCCTTAACTTTGCTCAACCCATTCCAAATGATGTCCATCAGAAAATATGGCTCAAGACAGGATCTGTTTTACAGTGATCTGATATAGTTTTCTGTCCACCCCACTCAACAAGCAAGTTTGAATAAAGGTTTTATTGATTTTTTTGTGATTTGTGTTGAGATATGTTGATAAGCTATATATCAAGCCTGAAACAGTAGTTGTGAAGCTTTTCTCTCCAATATTCAATTTTATGTGAGCATTACAATTCATTTTATGGCTCAAATATGGAATTATAAAGGCAAATAAAAAGATCTCAAAGCTAGCATCCTGAAGAGAATATCCCAAATAACTAAAATAATCCCCTAAAACCCCCTAGGATGGTAGAAAGTTGATTCTCAAATTGTATAGATCATCTAAAAGCTCTGTAAAAGCAGATTTGTTATTGGGAATAATCTGAATAGGATATACTACACTGGATTTAATACTGAAAAGGCTTTAATCTTTGATAGCTCAATTAAGAAACAAATGAAACCTATTATTGAAAAGCTTCCTCAGACCCCAATGGCAAAACTGCTTAATCAAATAAAATAAATGGAGGACTACCTCTGTCAGGTGACTAGACCATAGAATTAGTTCAGCTTATTGTTTGAAGTATATTTTACACAGCATTACAGCTCTCCATAAGATACATTTGTTTCCATATTTGTATTTATTTGTAAACTTGATGAAATCTTGCTTGAGATTTTGCCTCAGTTATAACAATGCTGAAACTTCTGGTCATAAATTGGGTTCTCTTACTCTGACAGCTTCAATAGATTAATTTTTCCCTCTTCACTTGAGCTTCCAAGGTAATTTGAATCAAGGTTGTCAAACCATATTGATTTATTGAAATAGCAACTTTTGCCTCATTATTGCAGGATTAAATGGACCAGCTCAATCACCATTCCCAGGGAGGAGGCACAACCCTTTGTTTTGCTGCGTTAAACAAGCCAGGTCTTTCCCTAATGAGCCATTTTTTTATGGCTCGTACTATTCTCAAGCCAACCCATCAGTTGAAACCAAACGTTCAACTAGTAACCAAAGCAGTGAAGCAAGGTGAAGACTTATGCATACCAAGAGACAATTAGCATTGGGACTATACTTGGCATTTCAATACATGAATAAAAACTAGCTTTGTATTTACCTATTGTGTTTCATTGCTTGCATAGCAGTTGAAAGCCAAGAGCCATCCAAAAACCGATTTTACTTCGAAATTTCTTTAAATTAGAAGCCTTTACAGTTTTATGCCCGCCAAATGCTCAAGTGTTATCTCCCAAAATTTTGTTCTCTACAATTACGAAATGATTGCAGCTTACTTAGAATTTCTGCAAGCAACAAACCATACATTTACCTAAAATGTCATCATGATAATGGTGATGACAGTGGGGTTGGTTGAATGTCGAAAGTTTCCTGATTAAATTGATGAGATTAGGCAATCATGGTCACAAAGCACAAGTCCATGTGAACTTACTTCTAAGAAATCAAGCACTGATGCGGGACTTGATAGCATGTTAAAAAACTTTTTTTCCTCTCGGTTGGAGAACCACGGATTGAGCATATCAGCCAAATGACGATGGTAAAGGGGAAACAAGAAACCTGTTTCAGCTGATATGGTAAGAAAGCGCTTAAAACCGTCATCCCAAAGAGACTCAGTCCTTTAAATCTGGCGTAAATTTTGGTGAGAGATTTATGACACCAAACAGTCAAAGGAAGTACCTCTACTCCCTGTAAGGGAATCCGGTCGTAACCGGCAAAAAGTGCGGGATTTTCTTGCAAACCCCTTGCGCTCATCACGCCTGAAACACCGCAAAATTCCCGTGTTCGCTGGGCATCGGCTAGGGCGAAAACGTCACCATTGGCGATGACCGGTACTGCGCCATTGGCACTTGTCTGAGCTTCTTGCCTTGCAAATTTAATGCCGTCCAGAAACACCGGATGTGAACTTGCTTGTTGACGAGTTCGCCCTGTAATGTTGAATGAATTCATTGGCGATTTGCAAAACTGCGATGAAAGACTTAACCCGGAACTCACCATGAACCGTGATCATGGAGACATTGGCAGCAAGAGCAGTCTTGATCAACTGGGATGTATTTCTAGATTAAATACAAACCGAATTGTTAGAATAAGCCGATTTAAATCTTAGAAATAGGAGTTAAAGAGTTTAGAATAAATACCTTAAATCTTGGTCAAGCCTTATTTTAATGGAAACAGGAAAATCCTCGCCGCAACGATTTTTGACAGAGCGAACCAGCTCATGGACTAAATCGGGCTATCAGCTTAAATTAGCTATGGAAACATCATGCAAAGATTAAAACAAAACCACCTTGCGTAGTAGGGCTGAACCAATCCCTTCCTTGTACGCCCAGGATTGAGGGCAGCCGCAATTAATATCTATTCCATCAACATAACTGATGGGTATTGCGTATAAAATAATAAATTACTGATTTTAAAGGCTTTTAATCTACTTTTACTTGGAAAATACTTACTCTCGAATAAGTCCAGCAGCGTGACTCATGTAGAATGGATTATTGCCACCAAATTGAGCAATCAATGCACCCTTGACTCGACGTCGGGGACGGATTTCGATATTTTCCGATGATGGACGAGCTTCTTGCATCCAAAACACGCCCCTCTCAGTCTCGCTTGTAGAAAAATCGGAGTCGCGTGCTTTTTGGGAGAGACTGAACTCTTGCGCCCTGCAACCAACAGGATCAATTCGAAGGATTGACCATGCGTCGGAGGATGAATAGCTCACAGGATCATAGGCGTAAACGTTATGTGCGTTTCGTATTCGGATACCAGCTTCCGAAAAGGCAATTTCGAGTATCTGACCATGGGCGCTAACGGCGACACCTGTGAGTTGACACGGCCAATCATCGTCCTAAGGAAGGAGAAACCTCACCACAAATATTGACCTGGGTGAATTCATTCAACATCTCTGGAGGGCTGAGGACCTCCGCCGGACCTGAAAGCTCATGCGGCGGATCCAAGACGTCTAGAGGGGGCGACATAGTTGTCAAGAGCGACGATGAAGGCGAAAAATAACCAAAACCAAGGAGCCGTGATGATTCGAGACGGAAGCTGGCGATAGGATCCGGTTCATGAGGATACGGCTGAATCACTGAGGGCGGTGGGAAAAGAGGCTGTTGACCAATTTGGTTGAGCCCAGCACGGCTCCACCACCCCCTACGAAGCCATAATCACAGCATGGACCACCCTGATGAGCTTTCAGGATCATTTTGAAACCATTTTTGGCTTGCTTGGCTCAAAATGAGTGAGAAAATATACAAATTTGATAAACTTCCACTCCATGCTCTTCCAATAGAATTTGGCCAAGGTATGCAGCTTGGAAAATTCAGACCACAATTAGTTTTACTAGACAAAAAATGATTCATTAGGGGGTGTCAAACCTACCAGATCCTGAATTACAGCTCTTGTTTTGTTTCCCTCACATCCCACATTTAATTTTCTGGATTTTGTAGATATTATAGCTCTAGATCTGTGGTATTCCAAAGTCCCAAAACCCAAGTTTTCACATCGCAAATCCCGGCCTTGTTTGTATTGCCCAAGTCTTTTTTATACCACCACCACTGGCATTTTTTAGCAGAAAGATGTGTTCAATTGCGTGATGTGTTTCTACTAGTCATTACGAAAAGATCAAATAAGTTTATCTTTCATCTACACCTTCAATAAACTTGCAAAATCCCTGAATCCAATCTCCATAATTAAATACAATATTAATGCCTAAATCATCAACCAAAATACCTTTGCTTCATGAAGTTAATTCTTTGAAGAATATATATGCCATGGGATCTGATTTGGATTGAGACCTTGAAAACACAATGTCACTTTTAGATCCCATAGCTCGCCAATGTTGTCTTGTTCCTCAATGGACAAATTAATTTGCCTATATATATACCTCTGCAGATTTGGAAGGCTTATCCAATCACAACTTCAAACAACAATGACATACTACTCATGATTAATTCAAATATTGGTACTAATTATTCGATAAAATGAAGATTTCCTCAATGCATCGACATATAGAAAATGAGATCTAGCCATACAAATAAAGGCTGAACAGGAAGTACCAAAGCAGTATATACTTCAAAGTTACAATAGCCTCCCTGAGAACAACTATAGTAATAAGAATCAGAGTTTATATTTACTAAACACAGTTCTTTGAGAGCTATGAAGCACATTATATTTCATATTTTTAAGTACTCACCTTCCCCCACTTCAAAAATGCATTATAAACTACATTGGTACTACTCATCCAGCCTTGATAAAAATTGCATATGTATTTTCTCAATTAGGTTCCAAGGGAAATGGGGCCTCTGGGGAAGCTTGAGTTATTATTTATAGTGGGACATGCATCTATTTCTTTGAGCCTTAAGGTATCGTTTATATGCCCAATTATGCCACAAATAACTCTAAATAGCTTTTGGAATATACAAAATCCATAAGTCATGTTTAAATCCAGAATTCATCATTTTTTACAAAGAAAATATGCATAACCTTTTTTTCAGTAAATAAATCCATGGATTTTAGGCCCAATTTGTATTCTAAACAAAAATTCACTTAGGGTAACTCCATAAAGTGAATAAGCTTAAATTACCTTTATGAGGTGGCAATATGGAAAATACTTCAACACTTCATCATAAATACCACATAGAGGATTTGTGTAAATTTTTGTTTTTTTCTTTTTCACACCATAATAATGGGATTATGAAAAGTCCCATATTACATATACATGTTTGTGGCACTTCAAAATACTTTATTATTACACCCATGGTGTCAGGGTGGGTTTATGTAGTTGCTTAAAAACAGTAGACACAAGCTATCACTATGACTGTGACAAAGTAAAAATAGCTAAAAAGAGATAAAAAAGTTTCCCTTTTATGTAATAACAGTGGTCAGCAGTCTACTGATAACCTTGGTTGCAATAATCCAATATCAATTGACTATAAATATTACTAAAATAATTCATAAATTTAATTATATCAATGTTCTTCCGAGAGTACTATTGGTATAACACAGCTTTATTGTGTGATAGTATTAAATAATTGATGATGAGGTTATTTCCTAGTTGAAGAAGGACTGCTTCTATCCCTTTTGGGGATGTTAAGGGACTGGTAAGGTCTTCATATGTCTGAAGAGCTAAAAGCTTTACTCTGGAGTTTGGATTGTGGCTCTGTACCATCAATTCTGCCTTCAGAAAAATCAGAATTGTGGTTTTGGGACCACAAATAATCATTCTGGATCAATACAGGGTGAAAAAAACTCTTCAGAGACCACATCAGAGCTGTTATGGCTTGTCCAGAGTGTGTAAACTCTTTATTTTAGTCAATCTGGGCAGGTTTAAGATTTAAAAACCATTATTTTAAGTATCAACCAGTACTGGTTGGTATAGGTTTAGTACAGGTCAGTATTAGCCAAAAACTTCCAATCCAGATATCTCAGTCAATAATTGAGATATCCAGAATCCAAGAGTACAGAGTTTAAGGAATTTATGATTTATTCAATTTGGTATGCTTCATGTCTACCCTTCTCAAAAAAGAAAAATTTTCAAGGGATTTAAGTTTTTGATGTATTTTTGTATGTAAGAATGTGGCTTCAAAAACTTCCAATCCAGATATCTCTGTGAATTTAGAAGATATCATAATTCCAATAATACATAATATTATGTCTTGATGAGCTCTTCATTTTGATATACTTTACAGTACAGCTGTAATAATATATATCAAATATACAGGGGTTTCTTGATATTGTTGTTTCCATGAATCATGTATTTTGTATAGTAAGCCTTTGCACCCAAATACCTGAACCAATTTTAGAGATACAGATGTCTGCAGTATCTCAGCTTAAGTATCAAATTCATATATTTAATTTGGTTATATATTTGTACAGTTTTGTACACGCCTTCTTGGCCTTCAAATGTTTTTTTGGCTTTAAAAGGGTGATAGTGGTATTTCCTGAAGTAGGGGTGCTGCTGGAAAATGAATAGCACCATTAGATACCTCAGTGAAATATTCAAGAAAAATAACATCTTGGTGGTGTTTGCAGTAAATATGAGTAAGCTAGATGAGAATTTAAAGACGTTTTATGATTATTTTCATCTTATCTTTAGGTGGTTATTTCATTTTTACTTGGCCCATTTGGAGAAAATTGGTAACATATTATTTTGTGAATTCCCCTCTTTATAATTATAAACTCATGCAATTTATATGTCCAGTGCATTTTATACAACTGTTCATGGTATTTGGATGTCATTCTGGTTCTTTTTTTGGAGTCACAGGCTGACACATAGCTGATATAATGCTGAAAGGCTGAATTACCAGCTTGATGTAAAAAATATCCCAGAGGGACAAAATGTATTTTAATATAGCTGTTCCAGTTTGGATTAATGGAGAAGCTAAAAAAGGTTTCCATTATTATCTTCTAAGTTGAAGGTTAAGGTGGTCCATGTGCTGTATCATGGAAGAGTTGGAGTATGAGGGTGTAACAAAGGGTGAAATGTGAGCCTTTGAGATATTACCACATATCTAGAAAGGTCACAAAGAAACTTTGAAATACTTATTTCAATAATGAAAATTGAAGTTATTATCTTAAAATAAGTAAAAATGCCATAAAAAGGAATAAAACCTTGATTATCTCACAAGCAAATGAATAAACATGTTAAATAAGATACACCATTGAAATCCCCATGAATAAATACAAATATAAAATTCCTATGTCATATATGAAGAACCAATAATTACTGATATGACCTTAGTATATGCAATTTCATTGGTGGGGAGTGATATTTCCATGCCTCAACCTAAATCTTATACCTATGCTTATTCATATAACTGTGGATTCAGATACACCTTAACGCTTTTCATGGATGTAGTTTGCTAAATCCACACCATTTTGTTTTCAATCCAAAAGAACTATAATTTCACAGTTAACCACTTTCAATTTCAATGTTCATATGAATCTCTAAGAAAATTTTTAATAGCTCAGCATATGTCAACGTACTTGCTACAGTTGCTCTTACATGAATAAAATAACCACCATAAGGACAGGAAAATAAAATCCAATCAGCAATTTGAATGAGAAAAATGTACACACCTTGCCAAAGTAGGCTTCCTTTGTTGTACCTGTAATTAATAAATATAAAATAAGTTCTTAATTTTTCATTAAATAAAGCTTCTTAGGAATTAACATACCCTTTGCATGTTTATCTCCACTGTATCAGGTGATATAAAATGGTATGCCATTGAATTCTTACTTTTCCCAGTACAATGTAGACAATCAATAGCTTGATATTCAGCATATGGATCTCAATGAGGCTCCTAGACATATACTAGATATATATATATTATATTAAAATATCCCCTCATGGTCATATAATCATAATCCATACCATTATAAATACAACGTCTGCACAAGTTATATTCACACCAACCCCTGAAGCCCCTATTGAAGCCACAAGTACTTCTAAGTTGTTTTTTTACTTGAATTTTCAAAGTTCTGCCTCCTGTGTAGCTTGGCCTATTGTCCTGTAAACTTGTGTGAGAACAATCTTATTGTTTTCTAATACAATTCCAATCCTACCAGTTTATCACCAATAATTGTCAATCAAAAGCTTCATAATTATCAAAGGAGAGGTATAAGACAGAAGTTTCATAGACAAAAGAAGGGAAATAATCAAACTTATACATCAATAAATGTTGTAAAATGTGAAAAAATAAATGATTTTGGTGTTTAATTTGCAATGTTGTGGTGTGATAAAGGAATTTTCAGGAGCCTCTGAGTTTTAGTGCTTTGTAGACATGTTTTGACATCAACATGTGTTGCTATAGTTCTATTCAAAAACCTCACTTCTATCTGTGTCCCATATGGTGAGATCACACCTTCAATGTCATATATACTTTCACTAAGCAAGTGATGATTGAAACAAAGGTGAAGCTTGTTTATATACTTGAATGTAATTTCTGGGCCTTGATGAGATGATTATAAAAAATCTTTGTAAATCTCATTATATCTATCTAATTTCTAATCTGAGAGAGGTTCATGGATATAATCATGATTAATTTCAGGTAGATCATTTAAAATGCTATACGTTTTTCTTTGTAGAGAAAGATGCCTCAGGCATAACTGAAGGGGGCTATGATTTCCTTTTTTAAGCATGTAAAATATAGTTGGTAACCAATTCTCATGTTTTCTTTTGATGTGCTGTAATGAAGGTGATTAGGCTCCTTAAGTCATTTATACTGTTTTTAATAGAGGTTACTGTCAGGCAAATGCATCTGGATGTTTGGATTGACCCAATTGCTTTGAGTAATGCTTACTCCTGACTTCTTATCTTACTAGGTATGTCAATTTCATTCATATACATTTCATCAGAAGTCCACAGTTTATAAATAATAAGCTTAAAAAATCACTTGGCCTCATCTCAGACAACTTGGTACCATTCACTATGATAAATCCAAGAGCTTTCTATATTATTAGGCTGACCAAACCCATGAGCTAAAAAATGATAGCTGGATATTACAATATCAGCTTTGGACCATTTCTTAAGTCCAATCTCCTTTCCTTTTTTCCGATTATAGGTGACAAGCTTTAGTTGGCATATGTATGTGTGTAATTTGAATTCATCTTCCCAATTCTTTATCAAACAAGGTAAGCATATTGTGAGTGTGTAATGTTTTTGTTTTTTTATTAAGAAAATGGATAGATGGTTTGCCTAGTCCCATTTCACCTGCAAGCAGACAGCCCAGGGGAGTATGGCTGAAGGAGTCTGGGAGGTTTTTTACTTGCTTCTTTGTGATGCTATGTATTAAATTTATTCTTTTAGTTGAGGATGATGGCTTATTAAACCACAGAGAACTTGCTGATTTTCAATTTGGGTTTTCTCTATCCAGGAGGAATGCTAATCCTTGCTTTTGATGAGGCTTGAGTGATGTTCTTAAAAATGGTATTAGGGATTGGATTTGTGGAAGGTCATTCCCACTTGGAATCTTCAGGAGCTGTGAGTGCAACTCAGGTGACAAAAATATGTTCTGAGAAGAGATAACTGCTTGTGCTCCATGTGTGAGATAAGTGAACACCCACAACATTCATAGCAGTTGTATCATTCTGGTTGGTGAATTAATATTGCATTCTGCCTCATGAGGTCAAATATATCAATTCTTGATGGGTAAAATGAACAAATAAGCATTACTATTGGAATAGTGATGTTCATCTTGTTGTAAAGCTTAAACTTCAAAAACCTCTCAATGAAGAGTTTCTGGTTGGTGTTTTTCTCTGGATTAGTGTGACCCATGCCAGCAGAACCACAGGGTATAAATAAATTGGGGTCACCCAATAATGGTACCAGTGCAGAGGTGAAATACAGAAGAAGGCTACCCAAAGCTTCTCCTTGATGTCGTGTATACAAGAATGAATTTTGACTTGTATGAAATAAGAAGATCCAATCATCCCATGCAAAAGGTTTATGAATGGGATTAGTGAGGCATACATGGGTTTTCAATATACCAAGGCAATATGACTTCAAAGGATACATCTTTTGAAGAAAGATTCAGTTGGATCTTGACAGGAATAAATGGTAAATGAAATGAACTGGAGAGAAATAATATATAATAAATTAGTTTTTATACTAATCAGGCTGACTTGTGGCTTGCAGGTTATATTTTTATTATGAATAATTTCACATGAGGCTCAATGAAATATTGCTTGAGTGACACATGAGGCTTCAATTGTTATTTCTGATTCATAGCTTGAGTGCATGGAAGATGATGATATCATTTGAAAATCAGAATCTTAATCATAATATCATGAGATCAATTCTGCATTGCTTTGACACACATTTTATCACTTATGGGGATGGATTCTTCTCTTGACATATTTTTGATAAAGTAGGTGGTTTCTTAGCATAATCAACATTTTATATTAAGTTTGAGTAGAAAAAAGCAGGTCAATTTAGAGAGGAAAGGAACTTTATTCTTGGATCTGTAAATATAATTGTATCAAGCTCTGAATGAGTAGAATCTTGCTATTTGAAGTCCTTACTTCAAACAGAATGCATGGAGAAAATTCCCAAGGATAATTAACAATCATACATTTAAAAAATATCACCAAATGAAAATGAAAAGTAACAAGAAATTCATATGTTGGAAAGCTTCATTTTTTTGGTTGATTTCTTTTCTTTTCATTTTGAATCCTTTATTGATTCCCAGAAGTATTCTCTTCTTTGGTTATTGGATACATACATAAAAGGCTTTTAGCTCCTGAATATAGCTTGGAGTTGATTTGGAAAGAACAGCCAAAGTCAGTTATGGTGGGAAGTTCATAAAATAAAGGAGGTGGCTTATTGTCCTGGTGCAAAGTTTTTGAAGTTTCCCAGAAAAGCTCAATAATACCTTGTTTTTGAGAAAAATTCAAAAGTGTGGAGTATTTAGGAAATGAAAGGCCATAAACACAGGAGCAGATGGAAGATGGAATTGATTGTATGGCTGATTTGTCAAAGAATATGAACAAAACATAGGTCCAAGTACTCACATCCTTCTCATCTCTATGAACATTATTATGAAAACCATTGATTGTTATGATTACATTGGGGAAATACTGTAATTTTTGGTGGAAAATTGGATTCCATTCACCTTCATGCCATTCAGGTAGCTGGGATTCTTGCATTATGTCATTATTCTCACAGGCAGCAGACATAGAAAGAATGGTGATGTGGGAGAATTTTTTTTTAAAACCTAGAAGGGTCATCCATTGTTCATTATCTGCTTCCAATATTTCTGGATTAAATGTGGTCTTCCTGGCATAAACACCTTGTAAAAGGAGAATAGAATTTTCTGAAGATTCACCTAAGGATTTACCACTATCACTTCTGCAGAGAAATCCAACTCCTTTCATATGACCATTAATAAGATCACTATTGGATTTGATATGAGGATGATTTTGGGCTAATTTGTAAAGTGATATTATTAATTGACTTAATGAGGTAAAATCTGTAGAAGGATTATGAAATGGATGCAAGTGATAAATGAAGAGGGGCTCATGATTTTTTGAATTAAAAACTATTGAAGGATTTGGGATTTCATTTATAGAGGGTAATAAGAGTTCATTTATTTGATTTTTCTTGGGTTAAGCTGTAACTGTACTAAATTCACCTCTGCTTCTTGACACATGGTCCAAAATTTGGCAGAGTAGTTTTTGTGCAACTTGACATCTTCTATGTGTATGATTACATTTCTTATTGGAAGATGAGTCATGTTTGGATAAGGGCTAATAATTTGAAACTGGTGAAATAGACCTTCCCATGGAATGATCCTTGGAATTCAAAAATAAATCATCCTTTCTGTTTGTGTGGTGTAAGCTTGAGTTTTGAAGAGTTATCGTATGCATTGAGTCACTAATTGATGAAGAAAAATAATCTACAACCAGTGAAATAGTCCTTCCCATGAAATGTTTTTCTTCATCATTAAGTGACTCCATACATTTTGGGAGTTCAATGAGCTGGTATGGTGACTGTTGACTCATGATTGGTGAAAAAGAAAGAAGCAAAGTTTGAGGCTTTCCCCTAGAATAACTTTCATCAGATAAAATAAGATAAAATATTTCAAATTAAAAATCAATGCATAAATAAATTTGTAAAAATAAAATTGAAATAAAAAATAAATGATTTAAAAGACATAATTGATTAAATAAGTCACTGGGGCTGTAAGAGCCCCAGCCAGCTAATTAAATAAAAAAATAGATAAATAAGAAATTGATTTAAAATTAAGAAAATCACATCCTTAAAATAGCTCAAATAAAAAAGAAATAAATAAATAAATAAAATCTGAAAGTGAAATAAAAAAATAAAAAAATAAAAAATTTATTGAAAATGTCAAAAAAAACTAAAAAATTAAATTTCTAAAAAAAATAAGTCAACCCAGTGAGCAACTTAAATAAAAAAATTGTAAATAAAACATAAAACAATGCAAGCAAATCAAATTACAAAAATTAAAAAATGTTAAAATGAAAAAAACAAGTAAAAAATAAATTAAATAAAAATGAAAAAAAAATAAATTCCTAAAAAAAGAATAAGTTACTGGGGCTCTTACAGCCCCAGCAATCAAATGAAATATAAAAAATGAAAAAAAAATAAAAATTTTTTTTTTTCAAAAAAAAAGGTTGCTGGGGCTGTAAGAGGCCCCAGTGAGCATATTAAATAAAAATGAAAAAAAAAATCAAAAATTAAGTTTTTTTGGAAACATAACTTGCATGGGCTGTTACAGCCCCAGCAATCAAATCAAACAAAAAAAAAGTAACAAATAAATTAAGAAAAAAAAAAGAAAAAGAAAGGTTGCTGGGGCTCTTACAGCCCCAGTGAGCATTTTTAATAAAAATGAAAAAAAAAATAAAGAATGGATTTTTTTTTAAAAAAATAAGTCACTGGGGCTGTCCCAGCAATCAAATTAAAGAAAATGAAATAATATTTATTTTTTAAAAAATTGGTTTCTGGGGCTTTTACAGCCCCAGCAAGCATATTAAATAAAAAAAAGAATTAATTAATTTCTTTTAAGAAAGTAAGTTTCTGGGGCTGTTACAGCACCAGAAATCAAATTAAATAGAAAATGAAATAAATAATTTTTTTCTTAAAAAAATGGTTTCTGGGGCTCTTACAGCCCCAGTAAGCATATCAAATAAAAATAAGAATTAATTTTTTCCAAGAAAAATAAGTTTTTGGGGCTTTTTAAGCTCCAGAAATCAGATTTACTAAAAAAAAACAAATAAATTACATTAAAATGATAAAAAAAGGTTGCAAGGGCTTTTACAGCCCAAGCGAGCAGCTTCAATAAGAAAGAAAGAAAAAAAACTAGTTGCTGGGGCTGTAAGAGCCCCAGCAACCTAAGTTAAATAAAAAATTAGATAAAAAATAAAATTATTCAAAATTAAAAATAGATGATTAAAATTAACCTTTCTTTTCAAGTTAATAAATTCAATCAATTAAATCAAATTGAATAAGAAGTAATAAAATAATTAAATTAAAATTAAAAAAACTTACTTCAGGATGTTTTGATTACAAGTTTTAGGCTGAGAGGATTATTTTACATTGAAGAATGATATATTTTTAACTTAAAAACAATTAGGTTTGATTTAGTATATTAATAATGGTAATAATTCAAAAGAGAACACTTATTTGCGGCAAAAACAACCTTTGAAGTCAATGTGATGTGAATGACCTAATGGTTAGAGCTTCTGCATCTCAAACTGGTTGAGAGGTGGAATGTTCAATCCTGGGCACTGGCCAGACTCACCCAGGGGCACCTGTATTGTGCATCTGGGTGGTTGGTAACACTATCTTTGGCAAACCAAACCCAACTCATTCTTTTGTGGTGTAACAGGCAGGCTCTGTGTGTTCAAGCCCCATAGAAAGTCCCTGGAATCACTTCTCATATATTTCCATTTGTTGCTAAATACCCATAAGCACAACTGTTTTCTAATGTGATACTTTTGGAATCAAGTTGTTCCCTGTAAGTTTTGTTGCAATGAGGTGATAAAGGCACACTGGTTAATCTTATAAGAAGCTTGGAATAAAGGTGTTCAAACTCCTGACGCCGTACAGTAAACATATTTTGCACTCAATAGTTATGAATTGCAGGTAACAGGTAATAATAAGTAATATGACACAAAGGCTCTTTTATAGCTTTTGAATGGCTTTGCCAATGCCAGCCTTTCTAGGTAAGCTCATTATTAAATAAGACTTCAAAGGGTGTTTTTTTGCCATGCTTCACCAAATTCCAATGCTAAATATTATGCAAGGAAGTATTTTCTTGGGCAAATTGGAAAAGATGAATTATTTGAGAAAAAGCTTTAATTAGGGATTTCACATATATACTTGTTTGTGTGCTTCCATATCTCTTCATCTGGAAAGGATTCTTTTCTCTTGAGCATTGATGTAATTTCCAAAGGTTGAAGGGTCCCTTTGGCTGAACTAATGCAGTAATCAGCTGAGCACACCAGAAGTTCATGTACACCCCCTGTAACAAATGCTGAAATCAGATTGTAGCATGGCCTTCCAGCCTTCATCTAATCTTTAATGGTCACCAAATATTGCAAAGGATCCACTCCTCTCTTGACCAATTGCTTTCCAATTTTCTGAGTAGTTTTTAAATCAACCTTATTTTTTTCCCAGACCAAATTGAATGCAATCATTAGCTGGAGGATATTATCAACCAAGCCAGTCAAAGTTGGTTTTAAAATTTCTTTTGATGTAATACTAGTACCTTCTTGACTTTCATTGCTTTGTGGAGCAAGTGGAACCTTGTTGATACTCAAAAATGAGCCCAAATATAGCATGGCACTAATATCCAAAGATAAAGAATCACTGGCACTTCAATTAGAAATATTGAATGTAACTGGAGGGTTCTGATAATCCATATAAAGTGAAATGGCTTCAAAAAAATATTGAAAACTTTCTTCTTTTTATGTTTACTTGGTTGAACAAGATTGTGCACCAATAGATACAGTGCATGGAGCCTCTTGGGTAAACCCACAGGTATGGACATGTCATTTTTAAATAATGGCGAATTCCAAATTGTCTCATAGAGTAACGGCTCCTCAGATATTGGGGAAAACACCCAAGTCTATAGAAACAATGGAATTAGCTAGATAACCAATATAAATATTTCTGAAAGTGTCTTTACCAGCTGCATGGAGCTCTTCAAGCCACTCTTTCATTCTAATGTCCCTACAACTCTTGTAGCAAATCCCACATTGGAGCTTTTTCCAAGATCCATCCTTTGGAACAAGTGATTTGTGCTTCATGAAGGTCATTTGATCAAATCTTCCCTTTTGATTACATGATATGACATTAGAATGTAATTAAATTTGTTTTTATTTTCCAATATAATTTTCATTCATGAATGACTTGGAATTGGAGTTAGTGAACAAGCAGCAGAGTCAACTGATTGGTCAGTAGAATTTCATCCTCAGCAACTGTACTTATATTTTCATTGGGAACAGTAGTTACTTCCTGATTTCCCAAAGTTTGATTTTGAACAATGTTTTCATGATGATTGGTTACACCTCCAATCTCAGGACTTTCAACAGGGTGATTATTTGTGGTGTTTATTTAAACTCCATTATTATTTTCATTAGCAGAAGGACAAAGAGCCCCTGATTCCCCCTCATTAACTTCAGGAGCCAATTGAAAACTTAAACAAATTATCTTTTTTGCTTTATTCTTTGAAGTTTTTAACTTCCTTTTTGAAGAAATGTTTGTCATTGTACCCATTTTAACATGTGATTCAGGAGGTAGTGTATTTCCTGATTTGACTTCTAAAATTATAATTCCAAGATATTAGGGTGGAATTTGAAATATATGGTATATCAATTTCTTTATACATACAAATAATATCAGCAAAAAGTAGTTCTCTGGCCTCCTGGAGCTTCTCATGAGTATTGAGGATCATGTGCATCTTTGAAAATTCCTTCTAATATTGGGGCTATTTGTGATGAATTGTTCAAGAACTGTTCCTTTGTAATCACTCCTATTTCAGCCTCAAAAAGAAACTCAGTAGATATTTCTGTGGAAGAAGCCCAATGAGCATGGAGTTCCTCTAAGTTGCTTCTGTGCATTATTTCTGATTAAATGAGTTACTGATAAGACTTTTTTGTTCAGCCATGAATTCCATTATAAACATTCCTTCTGGAAATTCTGGAGGTGGATTTGGGATGTCTGTACTAATGGCAATGATACTCAAGCTTGATGAGCACTTGTTATCAGGGGTGTTACTATTGGTGTCCATAGAGACAAAAACAACTCATCATAGATAAAGATGATATATGTGCTTGGAAGGTAAGTATTTCATTAAACTATAAGAAAGGGTTGTATTTCTAAGCTACAAATTAAAATGAAAATCCCTTTTATAAAATCAATGACGAGAAAAAGAGGGTGTCACAGGGGCTCCAGTGGAAAACAAGAGTGGCCTGGCACTCAGGAATCAAGAACTCACCTGGAGGGCTCCAAAAGAATAAAGAAATAACAAGGATTATATTTGTTTAAAGAAGAATAAGAGTAAGGAAAAATGTGCCAAATATAAAAGAAAAAAGGAAGCCAATGGCCAAGATAATAAGAGAAAGCCAAACACCAAAGAGCCAACCAAATGAATCCTCAATTAACTGTTTCAACCTTCCAGAAAGAACAATGGAATTAGTAAATGATATGACCACCAATATCTACTGAAAGGCAAAGAAGAAAGGGTGAAAATGACTGACTTAAGATTATCAGTATTTACTTTCATAAATGAAAAGAAAATAAGGATAAAAGTAAATACAATGTATTAATTAACTGGGGAAAAAGTCCCCAGGGAAGAAAGGTGGCCAGTATATGCAAAAGGTTGAAGACTGATACTGGAGGGTTGATCACCCAGCTGTATTGACTGTTTTGGGTCAATAAAGATCTGGCCATCTTGAGAATTGAACTGTATGACTGAATTCCCACAGTGGAATATGAACTGGCCCAAAAGGGCCAAGGCAATACAGCTTTCTTGAATACAGCCTTTATGGAACATTTGAGTTGTCCAAAGAATAATGAAGTACTTGATGTCTTGACAACTTATTTAATGATTAATAACCTCTTGAAATTACCCTTGGAATAATCCTGAAAAGAAAATACAACCCAATTCCTGCAGGGCCAGGTGGTTGGGGTCCTTGAATGGTCTTCTTGTAGCCACCGGGGATTGCAAGACTGAATGACTGAAAGACTTCCTTTGAAATGGGTGATGGACTTGGGGACTTGAATTGAAAAGGCATAATTTGGTCCTGAAATCATCACCATTGGATTGCTGAGCAAAATTGGTGCATAATGGTATATTATACCATATGTGCACCATGCCTGGATCCTTTGGTACAGAGTACATTGGTGAAGGAGAGTTCTCCCCCTGAATTGAGGGGAAAACTTGCTGGACCTGAGCTGGTTCCCTCTGGTGGTTGCCAGAGGCCAGGGGTTTAAATTGAAAAAACTGTGGTTCTTGGCCATTTTTGGTATTGCTGAATTTGGGGCCAAAAATTGGCTCAGGTGGGCTGGTGGACTTCCCCCTTGGCCCCTTTTGACCTCATTGGATTTAGGCCAAAAGGAGCCTAAGGGTCCCATGGTATGTGGATTATGGCCCGCAGAACATGGGCCATAGAGGGCCTAAATGGCCAAAAAAGGCCATTTATTCCTTAGACCCCATAATCAAAGGAGTTGGTCTAAAAGCCCCGGTGATGGCTAGAGGGGCCAGAAGCCCCTGGAAGACCAGATGGACCCCCCAGACACAAAAGAAGCTATTGGCCTGGGGGTTGGTGAGGTGGAGAGTTGGTCAAAAAGGCCAATTCCTCCAGGATATGGCCTGAGGCCATAAGTGGCCAGTAAAACGTGATAGGGCCCAAAGGCCATAAAACACCAAAATTCTCCAATGGGCCATAAAATGAGATCAAACTATATTTTACACAAACACCCATTGGGGGGTGATTACACGTGGTTGTGACAGAGGGCCAGAAGGGGGTTATTGAATGTTTTGGTATAGAAGCTTCTAATTCATATAAGAATACAGAATGCAAAATAGTACCACACATAAAAAGACCTGAGGGGAACTTTTTATTTGTTCCCCTCATAAAATGAAAACTAATGAAAGTTGTGATTAGACTGAAATTGTACACCTGTCACAAAATTCATCTTCCTGTTCAGAGTTGACACATCAATCAAGGATCCATTTGGAAAATATATAAAGCTATTTGAATACTTCTGAAATGTTCCAAGTGCATTTTGATGTGCTCATAAATTTACATTTCTTTTTCCCAGAAAAACTCAAACAAAAGCTCCCTTGGAATGGAGCTTCATCCCACAATCCATTCTAGTATGATCCTATTTTGATATCCATATGATGATTGAATTTAAAAGACTAAAGAATTCTTAATTCAAATCATGAATAATCATAATTTTCTCAAAATTTCTATTGTAAAATCATTCTCACTCTAACCACAAGTTGCCAATATCAGTGTGCAAGAATTGGAAAGGTGTTCCTCTTTTACAAAATATATCAATCCAATAATGATGCTAAGACCGTTGAGATATTAATATCAATCTATATTCCACAAAAGAATAAATCAATTTTTAGACCTCTAGTTCTTAAACATGTCAATTATTTGAAATAGTATCCTCATCTTCCCCCTTATGTCTCCTATCTTTCATTTTGAGCCTGATTACTCCCAATTTGACACTCATTCAGTCCATTATAGTGAATCAGAGTTTTCATATCCTTCTCAGGATACTATTTAGCTCCCAGGAAAGCCTTGAAGCCCCACAACCTTCCACCACCTGAATGCTTGACTTCTAGAATTGAATCATTACAACCCATTGAAGCTCTGAATCTACATGAATCTGGGACAATTTAATACAAAGGTGATATTGAGGAAATGAAATACTTTGTACAGGCCATTCCTCATTGCACACCTGCTTTTTTGGTCCCTCATGAAAAATTCCCTCTCATTACTGACCCAGATAAATATGATTACTCCACTGGATGTAAGCTCACTTATATTTCCATTCATCCACTACACTTTTACTTATTTGAATGTCTATATAGTGAATTTAGAGCCACATCCACTTCCAAGGTTCAATGATGTAGATACCCTGATCCAGCTTGCACAAAATTGGGCTAAAGGTCATCACTATGCATTAAAAAAGAAAAATTCTCATCAAGGAAAGAATGTTTATTTGGCATTTGACTGATATGGTGAGTATATAAGCCTTAAGGGACTTACCCAGAGGCAGTCAACAGAAAAAAAATGTGGATGCAAGCTTAGACTCAAAGGCTCTATTCCTGATCCCAGTAAGTCATCAAATATATTGTACATATTTACTGTGCTCTTAGCAGTAAGGTGATATCAATTCTGGGGAATTTCACACAATTTACCTCACCAGATCTGGCTATTGGGCTTTGGGCTTTAGTCTCACTAGAGATCCTGCATAATCATCCACTCTCTACAAACCCATCAGTACATCTCATTCATGGTAGAATTAATGAAAAAAAATTGTGCAAGTTGAAGGATTGATGAAGGCAAATGTATGTCCTAATCAAATTTGAAGCCAGCTTTATTCCCAAGGAAATACCTGTACCACAAACAGAACTCTGTATAGCTACAAAGGAAATTTATCAATCAAGGAAAGAAAAGGGAAATATCAACTGGAATATCTAATACATATTCTGAAATAGAGCAATTGGATTCATAGTAAACAAGTTAATACAAATGGAAAGATTACAAACCTATTCTTTGCACACCCAGCCTACATTAAATTGGGTAATATAAACCACCATTTGATATTGATTTATGCCACTTGCTGGACATGCAAGTACAACTTGCCACTTTTACACATGGCTGGCCAAACTGCAACTGGTCACACCTTCTCATTAGCCTTTTCCTACATGGAACAGAAAAATGATGATGGATACATATGGGCCCTTCAAGAACTCAAAGCTTTGTTTAAGCCAACCAGAATTCCCAAGGTTATTCTTACAGATCATAAGCCAGCTCTGAAGATGGCCATTCAATTGGTCTTTCCTAGCTCAATCCATAATTATTTCACATGGCACATCAGCAAAAAAACTATCCAAAATTGTCACAAATATTTTTAAGGGGATTATTGGAAGGATAATCAGACATCCTGGAGCCTACTGGTCAGTTCCAAGTCAACTGAAGAATATGATAACAATCTTGAAAAACTTAAAAAAGAGAAGTCAAATGATTATGTGGTTTCATGGGCATATATCTCAAACAACCTACTCCCATTAAACAAAAAATTTGTCACTGCTTGGGAAAGCCAGTATCCTCACCTAGGAAATTAAGCCAGCTCCCATGTTGAATCTGCACACTCCTACATCAAATCCTTCATTAATAATTCTAATGGAGAGCTTTCTACAGTATTCAGAAATTTCAAAACAGCAATTGATATTCAATTTAAATATATCCACCATACTATGGGAAAAGAAAGAGCCCACAAATTGACTGATGTTTCCCCACCTTTCAAGCAGCTAATTGGTACTATATCAATCAAAACAATAAAAATTATTGAAGAACAATTTTGAAAGCGCAAACACCAACCAAATCTTTAGCCATTCTCCAAAACACTGATGAATGGCATGGGGATTCCTTGCTCACAAGAAATTTAGAAAATTCTTAATACTAAGGGATACATTGGAAGTGAAGATTTGTCATCTGAAACAGAATCTACTTTATAATCCTCTTGAAGTAGGTGCCATCTTATTTCTGATATGTGTGATTTTAGTCATGCCAAAATCATGTTGAACAGGACATTGATTCTAATTCACAATGGAATTTGAAACAAAAAATGGAAAAGATTGAAAAGGAAGTTGATGAACTTGAAATATAATTACAAAAAAAATTGATCAAGAAAATTCAGGAGCTACTTGGCTTTCAATACACAACCATTAAGCTTTATCACCCCAAAAAAGCTTCAATTTGATGTGGTAGGCCATCCCTGAAAAGGAAAAGGGTAAAGTCTACCAAAAGGCTTCCATCCAGGTTTGAAATCCAGAAGGATATCCTGAATTGCCACAAAATATGCATGGAGCTACTATTGGTCCCAAAGCTCAATTTATGAGGGGGGAAAGTTCTATTTGATGAAAAAAGAGACAAGCCAAGATGATGAAACTACAACAAAAGGAAAAAGAAAACTATTAAATGTTATAGGAAAGTTGGAAAAAAACTTGAGACCCTGAAATAACTCAAATTGTTTGGAAGAACCAATGAGTGGTGGGTCAATTTTGCTATGAAAATGAATAACTGAAAAATAACCTCTATTTATCAGACTCTCTATATTGATAAGATACAGCCATATTTCATGAAAAAGTTCATTAAGAAAATTTTTAATCCTCCTGCAGATGGGAATTGTGGATTTCATGTGGTGGCAAAGGGATTGTCACTTTCAAGCCCAAAAAAGGAAAACAGCTGGAGAGAAGTGAGATCTGATTTGATAGAAGAAATTGATAGGAATTGTAATTATTACAATCAAATATTGGGAGGAGCAGTTTAAATGGATAAGATAAGAGATAATCTGAAAGATACAGCTATTACAGGAATGGGAAACTGGTTAAGTAAATGGGATCATGGCCCAATATTGACAAATACATATAAGCTTCCATTTGAGTTTTTCCATCAAGATTGGCAGAACTACCCACCACAGACATTCCTTCCAACCCTACACAGTAAATGTGGAGTGTCAATTATGAATCCAATATCCCTAGGTCACATAAATGGTAATCATTGTATACTCATTATTTTCAATGAACGTGAGATAGGCAAATTACCTCTTCCTGAATTGCCACCACAGTAGCCCAGGGCACTTTCAAATCAATCAGCATCAAATTGGAGAAGAGTGTATTCCTCATCAATAAAATTATTCCGCAAATGTAGACAGATCACTTGTATATAGCAATTTTTTTCATTATAGAGTTTGTTGTCAAATGTCTGATATAAACATCTTATTTGAAATGGATTTAGTAATCACTTGGATTAGTGAATTTAGCAAATTACATCCATGAAAGGCAGGAAGGCATATCTGAATCCACAATTTTATGTGTAGGCATAGGTGTGGAGATATCACTCCCCTTTATGAGTAGTGCCTATATTCATGGCTTTTAGCTTATATCTCTTGAAATATGCATGATAAAGAGTTGAACCAAAAATAAATCTACCACTTGAATACTTTCATGATACAGATATAAACTTTATTTGGAAAGCTATAAGCAAGGTTATAATCTACAATGGTTTATTGAGAAAAATAAGAAACATTGTTGACCACTTTGTTTTGCAAGTTTTTTGAATATAAAAATGAGATATTAATATTTCACTAGCTAATAAGTAAATAATTGTGTAATTTTTATCAATATATTCAAGGTAAAAGCCCTTTGAATCATGGTTTTAAGTTTAAAATAGTAGATTTCAACAGAAAAGATGAGTTACAAGAAAAATTGTCAAAAAATAGAGTTTTGATGATGTAATTAAATGCTCTTCAAAGTTTAATAATTAAATGCCAATTTATCAGAGTTCACCCTCTGAATGGATGTATAAGTTATAACTCAAAGGGTATAAATGCTCAAATCTTAAGTTTACAATTGATCATTTATGATCACTCACTGTAAGCTTATTTTAAGTTTAACATTTATATAAGTGATAAAATTGGTGAATGATGGTTTATTATTATCCAAAATGATGAAATTAACAAATGTTGGACTTCTTTCAATCCCATGATGTCAGAAAACTTAGTGTGACATTGATAACTCTAAGTAATGGCATGATAATAAGATAAGATGGTTTAATCATGATTTGATCATTACCAAACCTGCAAATAATGATTAAGTAAAGTGGATAAAATCAGTCAAAATCTACTAGAGGTCCTTTAAGACTCTAGGAGGGGGAATTTTAATATAAATAGAGCTCTTTTTTCCTCTATTTCCCCCTCAGGCACAACAAAAAACACTAAAAATATTAAATCAAAGGTGATAACTTTATTCTTTTTATATAATACTATTATATAATTAAATAATCAAGTTCATATTCATATTAATAATCAATTTTGATGTGATTAAACCATTATTTAAATTGTTTTTGTTAAATTTCTGTCTAAATCTCTAATTCCACCTAAAATAAAGAAAATTTGTAATTTCTTTATTTTTTATATGTAAATACAATTAAAATAAGTTTTATTTAAATTTTGGCATAAAATAATTCAAAATTATTATATTAAGTGTTAGAAGTATGTTATATTTCTCTTCTTATAGTAATTTCTCATTATTATCATTATTCTTAATGATTCTTTATTAATATCAATAGTATCTATAGTAATGTATAGCTTTAATATTAGCAATATTATTGTTAGAAATTGTTTTTATAAGAAAATAGAAGTTTTTAATGCATTTATTATTTGTTTGTAACAATAATCAATTGCTATTAATATATTAATTATTAAATATTAATATATTTATTTTATTATATTATTTCTTTATAATAAAATTTCTATTATGATATTTATTTAATTGTGAAGCTTTGAGATATGACCACATACCCAAAAAAGGTCACAAGAAATATTTAATATAATTATACATTAAAAATAATTACCTTAAAACTATCAAAATACCATAAATTGGCATAAAACTTGGTTTAACTTAAAAACCAATGAAGAAACATGTGAAATAAATTATACCATTGGATTCCCCATGGTAAAATACACATATAACATTTTTATGGCATATCTGTAAAGTCAATATTTAATAGGTTATAAGTAATAATACCTTATAAAAAACACAAATCCTTATTTATTTCAAAGACCAATGAAACAAAATGTCCAATAAATGGTACCATTGGATTCTCCATAAAAATCCACATATAAAAAAATTAAGAATCTAAGCCTCAAAATCAATACTTAAGGAATTAACCTGAATATATGCACTTTTTTGGTCAACGCATATATTCAAGGATTTTAGCTAATATCTCTTGAAATATGCATAATAGAGTGATGAACCAAAGATAAATTCATCAATTAATTACTGTAAGAATACAGAAATGAAGTTTATTTCACAAGTTATAAACAAGGTTGAAACCTGTAAGGAATTATTGATTAAAATCAACAGAGCTGTTGACCACTTTGTTGTGAAAGTGGTCCAAACTTAAAAAAGTAGACAGTTGGATTCTACTAGCTCATTAGTGAATAATGATTTCTTTTGTATTATAATATTCAAGGTATAACCCCTTGAAATCATAGTTTGAAGTTTAAAATATTAAATTTTGACAGAAAAGATGAGTTAGAAGAAAAATCATCAAAAATAGAGTTTTGATGATGTAATGAAATTCTCTTGGCAGAATAATGAGGTTATGCCAAGCTATTAGAATTCACTCTCTGAATTGCTGTAGGGTGTAAATCTTAAAAGGTATTAAGGATCAAAGTTTGAGCTTAATTTGATCATTTATGATCACTCACTGTAACCTTAAATTAAGTTTAACAGTCATATGAGTGATAAAATTGGTGAATACTATTAGTTTATGATTAAAACTAATAAAATACACGAATTTTGGGGTTCTGACAAGCCTTTGACGTCATCAAACTTAGAGCTATAGTGATAACTCTAAATAATGGCGTAATAATGATGTAATGAGGTTTGATCATGATGTAATCATCACCAAACCTTAAAATATTGATCAATTCCAGTGTATATAATCAGTACACGTCTACTAGAGGCCTGTTGGACTCTAGGAGGGAGGTATTTACTATAAATAGAGCTGTTTTTACTCTGTTTTCCCCTCAGACACATCAAAAACATTAAATCAATTAAATTAAAAGGTAATATCTTTATTATTTATATAGAAATCTTTTATATTATTAAAGACCAAAGATCATATTATTATAATCATCAATTTTGACGTTATTAAATAATTTATTTAATTGTTTTTGCTAAAAATCTCTCTAAAATCTCATTTCCACATAAAAATCAAGAATATTTGTAATTGTCTCTATTTTTTATTGTAAATACAATTTGGATAAGTTGTATTTACATCAATTGGCTTAAAATATTTAAAAATTATTATATTAAGTATTGAAAGTAGGTTATTTTCTCTTATTATAATAATTTTCTCTTTATTATTACTTTAATAATTCTTTAATTAATATAAATAGTATTTATATTAATTTATAACTTTAATATTGGTAATAGTATTGTTATTAATTGTTTTTTACTAATAAAAAACAATTTTTTACGCCTTTATTATTTGTTTGTAACAATAATAAAGTGCCATTAAATATATTAATTATTTTATATTAATATATTTATTTTATTATATTATATTTTATAATATAAATTATATTATCATATTTAATTGATAATATAATTATTTTTACACCATAATTATAATAATTCTTTATTATTATAATTATTTTTATCTTATTTATTTCATTTATAAGGACATTCATAGTACAATAAGTAAAATATTAGTAATTTTCCTTATTGTTTCATAGTCAAACCTTACATTAATAATATATATATTTTACGCCATGATTAGTAATTATATATCTTATTAATTCCTTGAATAAGTAAATTCAGAGTACAATAAGTAAACTATTAGTGATATTTACTTATTGTTTCATAATCAAACTTTACATTTGGGGGTCTGGCAATGATATTTACTCAAATACATTTAAAAAAGATTAAAATTGGGCTTATCCAAGAATAAGTTATATAATAACTTTATACTTATTGATTGTAAAAGCTGTTGAGTAATTTGGAAAGTAATTGTACTGGATTGCACATGTTTCTTCATATCCTTAAAATCTCAAGAACTTTCTTTGAGTGACTATCATGGTCAAAAAAGGATATTTATAAATTGAAAATAAATTTATATTATAATATAATTTTCAACAATCATAATAATTTTTATTTTATTCTTCAAAAAAAGAAATAAAAAAGAAATAAAAAATCATTGTTATTCCTTTTTATTCCTTCATTTGATTGATCTATCTCATTTTGAAAGATATAAAAGGAAATTTTAGATGGAAATCGCCAGGTTGTATCAGAAATAACACTTTTATGAAAAGATTTATATTTATTCTTCTTTTTAGTGTTTGAAGACAACCCAACAGGGTACAACCAGACAACTGTTGAAAGATTGGTGGGAGAAACTTGTCAAAGTTCTCCAAAACCAGTTTTCAGTAAGAAAAGAAAAGCTAAGAAATTAGTTTTTCCAGGACCCACCATTAAGTACCCTGAAGATGAGTACCTCTCGTAAAATTGCCATAAAAGATTTTTCAATTTTTATGAAATCTTTTTATCTCTTAATTTTTGTAATATGACTACTAGAAGAGGATCCCAATACTCTATCCAATCAGATGGAGCTGAACTGAGAAGTAGAATTAATTCCTCAAAAGGGAAGAATCCCCAGTGGAACATAATCCACTCAAGGAAGTGCCATATCCCAAAGGAAAGTCCCAGAAATGGATCTAATATCTGAGCCAGAGTTGGAACTAAGTATGAGTAATTCCAAAAGATACAAATCACATTCAGAGGGATCAGATAGATATTTAAATGAGCCAGTACAAGCAGTACTACATGGTGTTCAAGGACAAGGATTGGGAAATGTTGCCAAAATTCCACCAAGGAGTGATGAACTCCTGGCACATCCTGAAAAGGTTCTTCAAAGAGGAGGAAATAGTGAAATAATCCAATGGAGGGAATCCACTATCATCCAAACCTCAAATCAAAAAGATAAATGACAGGCACAGCAATAAGGGGGAGGCAAGCAAGGAAGCAGCCCCAGTAGCTTCTACCAGAAATCCACAAGCCAGCCAACGTCCCCAAAAAGGGAAGAAGAAAAAGAAAAAAATGGGAGGAAACCATATTCCCTAAACTACAGGATTCCAATAATCCAAAAAGATGCCATGGACAATGTTTTCCACATGGCCAGAGCCTTCATAAAATTAAAGGAAACGTAGGACCAAAGAATGGGAAACCCTTCTTTCCCAACGAACTAACTTTGTCTCCAAATGTTGCAAATACTTTAAGATAAACAAAAAGTAGTACATTACCTTGAAAAGATACTAAAAACAGCTTATTCTCTTTACAAGAAAGAAATGATAGCTTATTATATTTAACAATTATTGTTGTAAAAAACAAAAAAGGAATAGACAGAATTGAATTTATGAGTGGAGGTAATAAACCAAAATTATTAATTGAGAATACTCAGAAATTAATACAAGGATAACAAGAACTGTAGAAATAAATAAGAGATATTAAAGAAGAGACATTGGAAATCAATTATGATGTGAGTATAGATAATTTTACAGAAAAATCAAATAAATTAAGTACTCATGTTGAAACATTTGAAGAAAAGACTTCATCATACCAAACATTACTTCCACATCATTTAGAAGAAAGGTGATTGAGAAAAAATGAATCTTAAATATGGAATTAAAAGTGAAATAAGAATTCTTACTGAAGGAATGGACAAAGTAAATGAGGCTAACTCAAATATTCCAAAGTTATCAACCCCATTTTCTCCCATAAGAAGTCCTTTTAAAACAAAAGAGAAAATGAAAACCCCCTTCATATCAGACTTAAGCCATCAAGACAATAACCAAGTTTTAATGAAGGAAGCACCTTAACCAAAAGAATGGGCAACATTCACAGGCAAAGGTGAATATGACCATATGTCATTTATTAAAGCAATTTACATGTTGAAAGAAGATTATTCCATACCAGATGAATAAATCACTGCAAGATTACATTCATTATTTGAAAAATATGAAAAAAGATGGTATTATGGCACAAGACAAACAAAATGCAAAGATACCTGGTGTTGGTGGAAAAATGAAATAATAACCACGCGGGCTAATGATGCCTGGGGGTAAAAAGTATAAAATTCATTTGAAAATTCCTTTTTTGATCCAGATAAGGATAAATCTTCAGCTTGGCTATTAAAACAAGCTGAAATATTAAATGCAATTTACCCAGAAATGCTGCAAACAATGGTGCAAATGAAGATAATTAAAAATTGTGGAGGAGAACTGGAATATTCTCTGAGAAGAAGGTGAATAGAACCATGTTATACAGAAAAGTATATGAATTTACTAAAATGTATAATCACAAGAACCAAAGTTGGAAGAACATGGGAGAAAGCTTTAAGGAAGCAATGAAAATCAAATAGTAATAATTTATCTTTGAGTAAAATAAATGAAAAGTCTGTTATTATCAAAGAATTAACAAAAAAATATTCCAAATTAAATACCTATGAAATTATTGAAACAAAAATACAAAAAAAATTCAGCATTATTATCAAAGAAGATAATAAGAATATCCTTGATGACATTATAACATTATTTTCTGAAGTAAAAAGATAAAATTTCTTTTCAAGAGTGTTTCTATCCTTTATAAGAATTATCAAAATTAATAATTAAAAATGAGAACATCATTTCTGACTATACCAGACAAACATAATTGTGGAAAGAAATGACAATTGAATCATTTATGTAAAAAATTGAGTCAATAAATTTAATACAAGGTCTTTAACATGAAGCCAGAAATTTCAAAAGGTGTAATAGAAATAAATTAATTGAATTTGAAAACTTACTAAACACTTTTCCAAGCATTTATAAACTTCTAAAAAATATGAAGACAGGGTAAATTTCAGCCCATAAGTATTGGATGTAGAAAATTTTCAAAAAATAATTTCATTTCCCACATCTTTCTACAGTTTGTACCCATCAATGGTCCAAGAGCTTCTGAATATGTAGCAAAACATAAGGAATGGTATCACTTCAGGTGTGCAGGAGAATATGACCATATGGAGCCTTTTAAGGGATTCAAATTATCAAAGAGGACTATGAGCTACCGGACAGAATTTTAACAGCAGGATTCAAACCCTTGTTTATCAAATTAGCTCATTAATGGTATATCAACTTCAGGAAAGAACATAAACACCAAAGCTAGACTTAGTGCAAAACCCAGATTATCAAAAGATGGGCCAATAATGCTTTGAGATTTGAAGCTGAACCAGAATTTAAATATGAAAACCTTAATTCTGAAAGGGACAGAGCCTTCCCATGGTTGTTCCAACAAAAATAAATATTGTCAGAATTCATTATTTAAAAATAGCTACAAAGAAATGTGGAGGAGAATTGGAGAATTCTGTAAAAATCAGGACTAGTGAACAATCCTCAGTAGAGGATATTATTAATATATTAAAAGTAGAAACTAGGGAAAAAATTGGTTCTAGAAGTATTAATCTCAAAAAAGACTTCAAGCGCCTTTAAAATATTCTGTGGAAAAAAATCGGAAGTAAAACTCTACTCATATGAGAAATTAATCTGCAGAAAAAATCTGAATGTGCTTTATTTAGAAAATTAAAACCCATTTAGCCAATAACTTTCGAAAAAGAGGGAAAATAAATTCAACTTTCATTTGAAAAGAGCCTGATTGAGAAAGAGATGATATCACAGAAAAAAACTGAGAAGATAAGTCATCAATATTTTTTTAATGTTCCAAAGATAAAGAAAACCTCAATGCTACATCTTGGAACATGGAATATTAATCCCACCTGCATATCTTAATGGAAATAAACTTGATTTGTCAAAAGTTCAAAATGAACAACTTATTGAAACAAATCTAAATAGGTGAAAAGGGCATAGTGATGGAAATTCCTGTATAAAAGAAGTAGTAATTGATAAGAAACTACCAATCTTTTACTTGACTCAGAGGTCTTCTTCTCTTTTGTTGTAAGATCCTTCCTGAAAGGTTGTGTACCAGATCTTTAATATCAATTGTTACCAATTTATTGATTAAAAATCAGTAGTTCAAGGAATCCAATTCAGCCATTGACCAAGCTTGAAGCCACTTTCATATTCCCAAATATAAATAATAGCTTATCAGTAAATGTTAAATTATTATTTATGGACAGCTTCTGAAGTATCTTTTTTATATTGTGGAATAATTATCTCCTAATGTATGGCATATATGTACCGAACAGAAAAAAAGATAGTGTCACATGTTGGAATGTGATATTCAACTTTCCAGTATTAACCAATATTTCAACTGTTTTAATAGCCTTTTTCCAAGAGCTCTCTTGGTTGAGGTCTGGAGGACAGCATTGTGACAATAAAATGCTTACCAATGTCATGGGTTTGATTCCAGTTGGAGACAAGGAGAGGTCTCTATAAAACAACCAGAAATTTGTGGTTTTTCTATCCATTGGTGTACAAGGGATCTTCCCCTTGGGGGTTCCTTTAAGGCTTCTGTAGTGACTAATGTAGCTCCATGAGGGCTACATGGGTAATACCATCAGTTAAATGCACTTCAGGACACAGTGCTCTAAGCCTGGGGGTACTGTCACATGGTGGAATATAGTCTTCAACTTTCCAGTATTAACCATTCTTTCAACTGGCTTATTAGACATTTCTGAAAGGGGTCCCTTTGTTGAGGTCTAGAAGACAGCATTGTGACAGATAGATGCTTTGATATTGGTAAAAATAATCAAAAAATTCCTTTTTACCTTTTGAAAGACAAATTACTGTAAATGAAATATCACCAGTAAGCTTGAAAGTAGAGAAATTCAAATTAGAAAAGATTAATGAAGCTTAAATTAGCCTTCATAATACTCATATACAGTACAAAGAACTCTCTGTTGTTCTGTATGACCATCAAGAGGCCTTTGCCTCAGATAAACAGCCATTAGGGATGACTATTTTTAATGAAGTTTATATTATATTGAAGATTGAAAGAACTTACCCATTTCTCTTAAGGAGGCCTGCATACCCAGAAAGAGAAAGGTCAATTGAAGCCCTTCATCTACATATTAAATAACTCCTAGATCTTGGTTCAATAAGGAGATTTGGCTACAATGAGGAAGTATAAATAAGTACACCAGTAATAGTGGTATGGCATAATGAGAAGTCCAGAATGGCTTGGAATTTAAGAGCCTCAAATACTTACACTTTTCCAGAAAGGTACCCCATACCAAAAATCCAGATTTTCCCCACTCATATTTTTCAAGAAGTATAAATCAGAAAAATTTATTCCTTGAAAGTATTCCACAAAAATGTGGTAAGACCAAGGGAAAGAGTATATTTTCAAAAAATGGCTCATTTTGGGGTGTATGAATACTTGAGAAGGTGTTTTGTAATCAAGAATGTACCTTCACATTTCTAGATAATGATTAATGGAAGGTTTTCTAAAGAGCTTTCAGATTGATTTCTTATCATATGTATTTACAATATTATTTTCACCTCTGAGACTTGGGAAGATGATATAAATAGATTATCCAGGGTTCTGAGAAAGATGCAATCAGGAAAATTGAAGCTTTTTTTCTAGAAATTTCACTTTGGATTCACAGAACTGAAACATTGGGACATTTAGTAGCTGGTCTGTCCCTTGGAATACAAAGAAGAAAGAATAAGAAGTCTTTTTAAGACCTATTACTCAGAAGGAGAAAGTCATCTGATCATTTGTAGGATTTTTTGGCTACCACAGACAGCATGTTGAGAATTTTGCATCAACTACAATACATCCTTACAAAATGTGTGGTATATATAAAGTGTTTTTCAGTACTTTTGATAGGGTAAAAGCCTTATTCATGGCCCCACTACTTATAATTCCAGATCTCAAACTACCCTTCTTAATTTATCTTCATTCATAAGAAGATGTCTTGGGAGAGGCGCTTCACCAAGGTCAAATCAGTAATAACAAAGCCTGTGCAAGAACCAATATTTTTTATATCTAGGAAATTCCAAATAACTAAAGAAAGATATATATAAAGTCAAACATAGCTTCTATACCTTGTTTGGGTCTTAGAAAACCCAAATTAATTCTTTGAGCATTTCATTGAGGTTGTAAGAGAATTTGCAGCTGTGAAATCATTCCTAAATATGAGAAAATTAAACAGGAATAAGTTTATATGGCAACTATGCATACAGAAATACAAAGGTAATATAGCCATTTTACATAAAGCTTGGAATATTTGCAAGAATGCAGATGGGTTAAGAAGATGACCATCACAAAATAGAATTGAAAATCCTGCATATGTGTCAGAAGAAGATTTTTCACAAATACCAATTCAACGAATTATTGTTACAACATGAAAACCACCTTCTGTGAGGAATTAAGGAACAGCTATACACAGAAAAGAAGCTTCAGTATTTTATGACAATTTCTTCCTAAAGATTTTAAATGTACTTCTTTGATATACTCCTTGGATTATATATAGAAAAATATCATGATAAAGGAAAATTACACCCCATTTATGGCATAATATACCATATAAAAGAACAAAATAGGGTTGTGAAATCTATAGATAGATATTCAAGTGAGCTTTTATTGAGAGAGTGCTATGACAGCCCCTTCTAAGGACACCTTTCTGAGGACAGAACAAGAGAAAAGGTTAAGACCTGCACATGGTGCTCAATGTGGAAAAAATATGTTTCAGAATACTGTAAGACCTGTAAGACCTGTTACATATATCAAAAAGCCAATGCGTAAATCAGTAAAATACTTAGAAGTTTCATCAAAATACAACCCAATAGGCCTTGAGAAAGCATCCATATAGTGTCAGCCTGTGACTCAAAACCAGAGCACAAGCATGACAGCCAAATACCATAAATCAATGGTATAGCCGAGATATGACCAAAGCATGGAGCTGAGCCAAATAAGCTCAAAAGGTATCAAAAGAAATAGGAAACTCATTCCTTTCCAAACATACAAGTCCCATCACCATAGGACAAGGAATGACAAAGTAATTCCTGCTCAAAGTTGCTGCTGAGCAGAACCCTTAATTTTCACCTCTCATCTGGAATACAGAGTAAGAGGCTTAACCCCATCAAATAGGTATTCAAAATGAAGCTCTAAGTCAGGGCTATCCAACGGTACCAGCCAAACTGAGCTAGAACCAGTATTACTGAAGATATGGCCAAATCCAGGCTCAATAAGGGTGAACAAAACATTCACCTCCCATCTAACTTCTACAGTTTTAGGGTGAGATACCTAAAGTGGGGTCTTTTTGGAAAGGAAACAATCAGGGCTATCTGATGGTGTCATTCATATCCTCATATTGAAGCTAGAGAAAAAGCTATGAGGCAAACAAGCCCAATACAGCTTTTTGCCTAAAACACACATATGTACAAAATTCTTGTACATGGGATAACTTTGCCATATTTAATAATAGCCATACCAAATAAGGTACCATTGTGTAGATCACATACAGGGATACACTCTGAACCAATTTTGAGGTTAAATAACTGACAGCGTTATGGCTGTTTTAAGGTCAAAATCCCACAGTTTGGCTAATGCAGCCTTACCATGGGCTAATATCTCATGACCATGATTATGAGGTGTCAAACTGACAAAGAAGCTTGTTTTTACTTCAATAACTCATAGTTCATTGAATAATGGGGTTCCATACAGGTTCTGTACAGCATTCTACGCGTCATACACGTCAGAATCAGGCTGTGTGGTCCCCAGATAAAACTCTTCACCCTGTATTGGTGAAAACCGCCCAGATGTGGTTTCAAAACCACATCTGAGCCCAATACAGGTTATACAGGCCCATTGCAAACCACAAGCCTGTCTTAGAGAGTGAAAAATCTTCACTTCCTCCACGTGGAAAGGTCTAGCAGCCTTTCCACCCCATTTCAGGATAAAAAGGGGCCTTTTCACAGCCAGAAAAGGTTTCCTCACGCTGCTCTTGAATTCCTACATAGTATAACTGCCAAAAACAGTTCCACTCTTGGAAAATAAACACATATACTTCTAATTTTAAGTATTGTAGAGTTCATTATTGTAATCTGACAGGTAAAGCTGCACCCAGGGCTTTCAATAGTGCTCACCACCACTATTCTTCAATAGTAAAACCCATTTATTTTAATAATAAACCATTATTATACTTTAATACCCTTATTTTTAATATTTATAACCGTGTCACAGTCATATTTCAATTTGTAATTAGCCCACTTACAGCTTCATCATAGACTCAGCCTGACATATAGAGTGGGTAGCTGGCCTAACAGCTTTCAGCCTGTGAGGAAAACACTAGAGCACCATCATGACATCCAAAGGTTTCACAAACAGGGTACTTAAGAAAAGGTTTGATACACATCTTTCCACCTTTACTTAAGCTAATAAAGGTATGATAAAGCCACAAATACAAAATAAATAACTTCACCAAGGTAATCTTCAAATGGGAACACCTTAAAAAGGAAATATTGTCTTTATTGAAATACCATTACTGAAACCAAACAATAATAATAAACCAAGCTCTTAAGGCTAAAATCTCTTACTGATTATAAGTCTTGATATTAAACTGTCATCTAAAATTTAGAGATTGGATCACAGACCCACCAAGTAGGGACTTTCATTGAATACCTCAATCAGGGCTATCCAATTGTACTACTTTAAATACTTTAGAACCAGTGGATCACAAATTAAAATACAAACATTATTTGGAAAACTTGAAAAGATAATACTAATTTTTTGCTTCTTGTCTACCTTCCACTCTTCCTATAAGAGACCTTTCAAATGAAATATTTCTATTAATTTCTACAGTAGGGCTACATAAGAATTTGATCTTTTTCCCTTTATGTTAAACTTCGCAGAAGGTATTTCCACTTTTCTCTCAAAAATAAGAAGAAAACTTTGAGCCTGTATAGCTTTTGCATACTTAATCCAAGGTGATTAAAAAGTGTAGGAATCTTGTAAAGCTTACTTGTGACTACAATTGGAGCTACTTTTGAGCTCATTATCTTAAATACTGACAAAAGTGTTCAGGATTTAGGGTTAAAATCCCATTCCAAGTGGTACTGTGGGATACTATCCCCCATAGCTAAATTATGAGGTGTCAAAGCCCCCAAAAGGCTTCTTATCCAATAGTTGCTCATAATACAGGCTTCAAAAAAGTTGATTGTTAGGTTGAATTTTGCCACCAACCTGGAATGAAAGATCAATTCCAGGTGCTCACAAAGTTACCAAGGTGATGCTTTGACATATTCTAAACCCCTCTGGGAAGTTCACATCAGCAGGAACCATGAGTAAATTGGCTACACCTAGGAGCAGGTTTTACATTTGAGATTAGCTTGGACTCAATTTGGAGTGAGCTTGGACACTTCCTGTGAACTAGGTTGGAACCAGAATTCAAATGTTTGTTAGTATTCCCAGCTCTTCCAAGCCACTGGAATATTACAGAATTTCCCAGATTTTCCTCTTTTTTCAACTGGATGTAGTAAGTAGATAATTTAGTATATCAAAACTATTTCAATTTATATTTTTATCTTTGAATTAATATTTTTCAAGATGAAAATTGCATCTCAATATTTATTTTCCATTTACAAAATTCCAGTTCTTTTTGAGGACAAAATTATTCAAAACCACTCTTGAATATGATAAAAGCCTTTATATGTCTTTATTTATTACTTGATGCTTTTTTAGAAATATCAATTCTTTTTTCTTATTCAAAGACTGGCTCAAAAAAATAAAATCAGATGTTTTGAGCTGTAGCCCCTTCTTTAGAAACTGGATTGATGGGAATAATTTTTTTCCCGTTTTTTTCTAAAAAACTTTGCAACCTCAGACAGAAAAGAGAAAAGATGTTATATTTTTTAGATGGAATTCTTTCCCCAATGATACAAAAATTGATATCTATTGTTTTGTTTATTGATTAGAATTACTAGAAATTGTTTTTTATTTTTTTCATTTTCTGCTTCCTTTTTATTATGAATCGATTTCATCAATGTCTAATATAAGCACCAACATTCATCTTTTTCATTGAGACATAGCATTAGTCTGGCTTGTTTAAAGTCTTTCTTTATCAGCTCAGAGGAGAAGCAGTGAGCCTTATGCAAAAAGGCTCTTGCTACTGGAGGAAATCAATAATTCAACAATAAAATTACAGTAAGAGGCCCATAATGGCAGCTACTGTAAAATTCTTGACTATCATCGAAAATATTACATAAGCAGGAATTACAGTTGCTTTACTGTAATAAACTTTATATATTTCAAACTTGTTATAGTAACAGTCCTTGTCAAGGCCTGTTACTGTAATTTTGATTAAAAGAAAATATATAAAAGTAAATTAAAACCAGTTTACATATATAAAAGCTCAACTCAGTAAAACTCAATAAAAACACAAAAAAAGAAAAAAATCATAAAAAAAATCAAAATAACATATTACCATAAAATATGGATGAAAAAATCAAAAAACTATTGACAAGATAAAGAAAACTGTTTTTTAGTAGCAGAAAGCATTGCGTTATACTTTCTTTCTCCAAGACAAATAGTATGAGCTTCATTTAAATAATGAAGATAAACTAAATGAAAATATCATGAATTTTCTTATATTTAATAGCTTTGAGGTAACTATATCATTTTCAATCAATCATTTGTCATAAAGAAAAAACTTTTGGGATATTCTTTATGGCTTTTATGTCGCTGTTTTCTTTTGCAAATATAGATTTAACTTATATTTATGTTTAAGAATAGATTCAGTAATTCAAATAGGAGTATATATTGAGCTAAAAATAATTCCAATGGTATTAATCAGAAATCATATTTTTTTTATTGTAATGAATAAGGACCACTTCACTCAATTTCTGAGACCTCTCTGCCCATAAATTATAGTATTATGTCAAAAAAATATCAAAATACTTGATTTTACTTAAATCCTGTTTGAAACTCCTTGATATTCAGATTAATTATATTTTTCTTCTTTTGAAATGTTAAACAGCATTTTTGTTAATTTTTGAATACACATATTTGAAAATTTAGATCACAGTCTTATGGATAAAAAGAATAAAACTAATTTTTTATTGTGATAATGATTTAATTGTTTGTAAAGAAAAGTTATTAATGGGTTCAAGAATTTCTGGATAGAAACCTTTCACATATTTCCATTAAAAGATAATATTAATGATGCCAATTCCTTTTTAAATCATTCACAATGAAAATTAAATAATTAAAACATTATTCAGACCAGGTTTTGATTATCAGTGGAAATGGCTCTGAAGTGATCTTTGTGGCACTTGAATCTTGATTCCTAACAAGTTCTAACTTGCTTAGGGAACTGCCTCTATTGCATGCTACTTATATATATTATCTAATTCTTTCATTGAGGATAGATACTAAATAAAAACAAGAACTTTTACTCTATCATCCTTTGAAAACATTTGAAAGAGCTTAGTACATGCTTTTCTTAACTGAATCTTACAAACAGCTGCTTATTGGTGACTCATCATTTTTTGAGGCTGTAAAATACATAAAATTAACCTTAACCTCACACACATAGCACAATTTTTATAGATATTCTTTGAGGAATAAATTTTCAAGGAACCAATCTTTAACAGTTGCTTTTCCTTCCTTTAATATGGAATTTCCATTACTTAAAAAATTGAATTGAATTGTTTTATTTATTCATAAATCTGAAGTTTTCAATTATTTTACATGGCTGATTAAACTCCATATTAGATTAAATAAAATTATTCATTGAGTTATATGAAGTGGTCCCTGATAAATTTAAGGAAATATTGTTTGAGAGAAATGGGAAAATTATTTTTTATATCAGTTTTGATAATATTAGTTTTTTGTTTTCTAATTATTGATGAATTCAAAATCTGTGTTTAAATACTTGAAGCTATAAACCCACAAATTTCAGATAAAATTTTTAATTGTCTGGTGAATTGAGAGCTCTCCATAAAGCTAAATAGTGACAAAATTAGATTAGTAGTAAGGAAATCTTATTTAAAATTTAAATAAAACATACAATACAGCCAATATGATCAAAAACTTATTACACAGATATCTATCTTTATCAAGCATTTTAAAATTATCAAATGATCTCTCAAATTTATTTTTTAGTAATATTAATACATTAAGATTAAATTTAATCAAGTTTCACACAAAAACTAGCATCTTTCAAGTTTTATTTCATTTCTTGATAAAAACACTGCCATGATATCCTTCAAATAAAAAACAAAATTATCTTGTTTTTCAAATATTAAAGTAGTTCAATAGATAAAGATGGTTACTTCAAAATTGGGAATTTCTTCAGAATAGTATGAAAAGTGAATATCAGTTGGTATCAATAAAGAAAAACATTTAATTATCCAAAAAAATAAAGAAGTGCACGTTTTTTATGCTTTAATATTCTTTTTTATGAAACTTCTTTTTATATTAATATTGAAATTGCTCTTAGTTATAAGATGAAATTTTATAATAAAAAGATGGCTAATTCTAGAACTGAAACCAAATATTCCAGTTTTGGTAATTATATTATCTATTTAAAAGTTTAAAACCATCCTATAAAGTAATCAATTGGCTGTAATAGGGGTATGGTTTTTCAATATATAGCACAGATTTGGGGTCCGCCCCTTAAAATTACTTTGTCCCATAAATCTTGAAAGAGTGTTTTAATTGTGGTTTAAATATTATTTCAAACAGAGGAGAAATAAATGGATATAATTTTTCATAAAATAACTTCTTTAACTGATAGAAAACAGGTCAATGCTACAGTAAATGTTTTACAATATTTATTTGTGAAGGAACTCCAAAATTCTAAAACAAATCTTATCAGTAATGCAAAATTTCTTTGAAACTTGTAGATTTTTAAGTAAATATAATTCATACATGGAATTCCATAAGTGGGATTCAAATAGAATTAATTCTGAACCTAAAATACACATTTCAAAATCTATGAGAAAGACCCCCAAAGGTTGAATGTACTGTAAATTTAATGATCAAAAGTAATAAAGAAGATTAAAACAATAGGGGAAATTGAAATAGGTTTTTCAAGCATGTATTTTTGAATTATTGATCTCTGATAAGACCAACCAAGAACTTCTATTGAGCTAAATGAATTGATAATTTGAGGCTTGCATATGTTGCTTGAATTTCTTCCAAAACTTCTATTTCTAAATTCAATTTCTGTGCTATTTCCAACCTGAATCCAATCTATCTCCCATGTCAAATTCCAAATGCAACATTTGCTATCAGGTGTAGCAATTTTGCTCATGGTGAGAGGAGCTTACTTTTGGTAGTTACCAATCCCTCCAGTGGGATAAAGAAAAATTTCAATTTTACAAGGGAATGAATTGTGATGATAAAGCCTTGGAAATTAGAAAAGAAAAGAATGGTACATTTGTCCAAGTAAGAATTTCCATAAAGGATGGAAGTGAAGTTTAAAGATTTGCCAATTTCCTGTGTTCAATGAATTCACAATTTCTCACAGAGTGGCCAAGGTGATTCTTACAACAAAAAGGGTAGAATACCACTAAAGGTGCATCCCAGGAGTGGGAATTTGAGTTCATAAAATCCTCTCCCCACCAAGATAGATGAAAGATAAAGCTCTTGAGAAATTCAGTCCTGGCTTTTCAGGATATAAGGAATGTAAATATTTGAAAATTTCAGGACAATTATTGAGGTTTTTGGTTTGTTCCCAAGTGGAACTTTCTGATTCTTGACTGAAACCTTTCCATTACACCAGTTGCTGTAATTTTCCCCTGTTCAAGTTAGAATCAAGAATTTTCTGACTTGATTGAATATTAGAAAAGTACCACACTACCTTTCTGACAGTTTTTTTGTGGTTTTTGTCAACTTTATTATCTTGGATAAAATTAATACCAAGTCAGAAGGATTGAAAACAGGTGGACTTGCTCTTTTTTTGACTGCATATCTTGTAAGACTGATTAGGGAAGCTTCAAGCTCTCTATTGACAGCTTTCTTTACTGATTGGACTTCTGTTGATAATGTTCCAGCAGGAGTGTCTTGATTAATGTGAGCTTAGTCAAAATGTGGATCTTTTCCTAAATAGTGAAAAACAGTGATTGTTTTGTTTAAGAGTAGTCAGAGGTAAAGCCAGAGGAATCCATTTGTTACAAGCATATTGATGATATCTAACATACATCAAAAGACACCTTTCCAGTATCTTATTTACCCTCTCTGTCTTTCCATCAGTTTCAGGATGATCAGAAGTTGACAGAAATCTTGAAAGCTTGAGCTTCTGAAAAAGATTTGTCTGAAAGGAAGAAAAAAAAAGTGAACCTATATCACTGATAATTATTAATGGAAGGCCATTGATGGAGAAAATATTCTTTATGAATGAATGGGCCAGATCCAGTTAACTGATTGAATACATTTTTGGAACAAATATTTCTATTTGTGAGAACCTGTTCATTATAAATTGAGTTGAACCAAAGGAATTTGCCTGTGGAAATTTAGTGATTAATCCCATTTAAAGACAACTCCAAGGACCATTTGGAATTGTCACAGGCTTGAGTAATCCAAGCTTCTTGTAATAAATGTTCTTGATACTTGAACACTTTCCACAGGATGAAAGCAAATTCTTGATTAATCTAGTCATGCTAGACCAGTGGAAATCCCACTTTTCAAGCTTGAGAGACTTCTTTTTGCCAGGGTGACAAGCTATAGGAGAGTCATCGGAATTTTGAACTATATTTAGCTGAATTGTGGGGTCATTTTAGACCACCACCATATTTTTGAAGAGAAGGAGTTTGGAAGACAAATCAAGGAAATAATATTTCACAGATCTACCTTTACACAAACTTTGAAGAATATGCTTGTACTGAGAGTCTTTCCATAATGTCTTCTGAATTGAATGAATAAGATTTAAAAAGGAATCCACCTTTACTGCAAAAGACCAGCAGGTTTGAACTTCATGTTTCTTAATTAATTTTTATAAATTCATTAGGTTCTTCCTGATGAAACCCTACCCCCTCTCTGAATAAATTTTGTTCCAAAATGACAAAGAATCAGGAATAGTTTGAAGGAAGATGGGTAAGGAAATGGCTGAGAAATGAAATTCAGAAAGGAATTCAGCCCAGCGGCGTTGAAGAAAATAAAAAATTGAAGAGAAGGATGATTGGTGAGAGCTTCAAATGGTTGAGAAAGAGAAAGACAAAAATCCCTGCAGTACTTGAGAGCCCAGATTAATCCAAAGAATTCTTTTTCACGAGTTTTATAGTTGATTTCTTCTGGAAAGATATTGCATCTATCAAATACAATTTTAATTTTTCCTGATTGAGAGACCTGACTCAATACAGCACCCAAATAATAACTCGATAAATTGGTCTCTACAATGGTGGTTAGAGATATATTGAAGTGAGAAAGGATTGGAGCTGTAGTGAAAGCTTCTTTTATTTATTGAAAATGGCTTAGATCTTCCTCATTTAGAGGGAAAAGGTAATATTTCTTGAGGAACTTAGTGGGTGAACTGATTTTCTTTGAATAATTCATGATGAAAAATCCAAGGAATGATTAAAAAGCCCTGAGGTTTCTTGCAGGAGGTCAATTCAGAATTTGCTGGATTTTTTATTTGTTTATCCTTAGGCCTTCAGAAGAAACAACATAACCTAGATATTCAACACTTGAAGCATGAAAAAGGAGCTTGGACACCATAGAAAAGAGGTTACTATCTCTTTGTCTGGTAAGAGCAGTGAAAGATGAGTGACATGTTCTTCTTGAGAGTGGTAAAAGATCATAATTTCATCAGGATAAGCAACTAAATAAATCTGAATAAAATCAGAGAAAGAATTATTGACAAGATTATGAATAGAGGAAGGAGAATCGGTGAACCCAAATGGCATAACCAAACACTCATAGCTTCTATATTTAGCTAAAAATGCTATTAGCTGTTCATCAACCTCCTTAATTCTGAGAATTCTATATGCAACACACAAATCAATATTGGAGAAGATAGAAGAACCATTGAAAACCACAAAGAGCTCATTCATAGGAGGAACAGGATACTTTTTCTTCCTGGTTACAGTAGTGAGTTTTCAGTTATAAACACACACAAAAAGGCCACCATACTTCTTTTTGACAAAGAGGGGCTTGAAAAAATGAAACCTTTTCCTACACTCTCTGAAATTTACACCCAGAATGTGTCTGAATCTTGGTCTGATAGAGAGTCACTGACCCAAATTTAATATGATGATCACAGGCATGGTGAGGAGGAATTTTCTTTTTTTCTCCCAAGTTTGAGAATACATCCAGATAGTGATGATAAGCAGAAGGAAAAGCCTAAATTTTGATTTCAATTTATTCTGTATTTTCCTTTTCATCCCACAACTCCTCCTGGGAGTCATGATAAGATGAAGGAGGGATGTCCACAGGCCTATGAAAGAGATGTAGTGAAGATATTGAATTTTCTTCTCCAACATCCTTCATCTTTAGGGTATAGTAATGACTGAGGGGAATTCATGCAAGGAATGTGATCAAAAGTTCACAAAGATGAATTTTTAGAAACACTAACCAGAGTTACAAAAGTACTTCCAAAGCCATTGATGAGTTTGATAAAAAATTAGTAGAGTCTTTATAATCATTATTAAAATTAATCAGCCCTTGCCACAAATAAATGTATGTATTAAAGTGGTTGAGAAAGTAAAATCCCAATATGAGGTCTTCTCCCTTGGGAGTATACATGTCAGGGTGACTCTATGACATATCTGTACAATGATAATAAGAAGCTGTAACTGTGAGTGTGACACAAAAATGATGATTATAATGAAGTGAGAAGATTGTTAAAAGGGATATACATACTAAATAATTTAGTGATGGTGAGTGCTATTGATAGCCCTGGGTGCAATGTTTATCTGTTTGTTTAAAATAATCAACCCTAAAATAATCAAAATTATAATTGTACATGTTTGATTCTAAGGTTACCACTTCTTTCAAAAAGCTTTACCATATAAGAATATTAAGAAAAGGATGATTTTTTGCTTTCTGGTAAGTAAAAGCCTCCTTTTATCTTTTTCTGGGGAAGTGGGAGGGTTTTTACCTCTTCACACAGCCACAGAGTTAATTTTTTGACTACTGTGGGTTGGCTTGTGGTTCTATGCACTCAATAAATACTTTTATTGGGTTAAAAGGTGGCTTTAAAACCACAAGTTGGAATTTATACCCTTTACAGGGTGAAGGATTTCACCAATGGAGTTTACAGGTGTATTCTGGTGCTTCTGGCGCGTCAGAAGCTGTACAGAACAAGTCTGTATGAAACCTTTTAGTAATTTTATGAGAATTTAAAGAATAGAAAGCCTTCAACTCAATTTTTTAGCTGTTAATTCAATTATATGGACAGCTGTCCCACAGTAAGATACCATACTGGCTAGTTTGGGATTAAAATCTTCAAACCTAAATATCTTTGTTGTTTTTACAGGCAGGGGGCTAAAAAGGGGCTCATCTTGTAGCCCTTGATAGGCTCTGCACAATGGTTACTCAGTGTGTATAGTTAGCATTAAATATGGCAAAGTTATACCAAGCTTAAATTACATTTGCAATTTCTGGAATTTCTATGAATCCTGAATTAAGTTTGTTTTCTCAATACCATTTCTTCTAGTTGAGTTATGGGAAAATGGATTTCACCATCAGGAAGCCCTGATTATTCTCTTTCCAAAGAGAACGCACTCTGCATATCTCACACAAAAACTGTAGAAGTGAGATAGAGGCAAATATTTGTTTTATCCTTATTTGGCTTATTTTTCGCCATAACTTCTGTAGTTTTGGTGCTAGGTCCATTTGGCTAGTTTCATGGGATATCCCTTATTGGTATATTTAATTTGAATACCCATTCTCTGGATTTCAGCTTGTTTCTGTGGATCTCAGATGAGAGGTGAAAATTAAGGTTTATGCTCAGCCACTTCTGTGATCAGGAATAACCTTTTTATTCTTTGTCCTATTATTATGGGACTTTTATATTTGGAAAGAAATGATTTTCCTCTTTTGTTTGATACCTTTTGAGCTTCTTTGTCTCTGTTCCATGTCTTGGTGGTATCTTACTCTACCATTGGTTTATGGTATTCTGACTGTAATCCTTGTGCCCTGGTTTTTGGTAACAGGCTGACAATAAATGACTAAAAATTCTCATTAAAATCTTGGTATAGAAGGGAGCTGAACCATATATTTAGTATTTTGAATTAAAAATAAGAAAGGATACCCAGGGGAGTCCAAAATGATAAGGGGAATAACCTCTGGAAGTTTTGACATGGTCAAAGAGTACTTGTAAACAAATTCCTTTGCAATAAATGATTTGGTATCACCAGAATCAATGAGAATACTGTAAGGTGTGGATATGAAACTTTGATTAAAAATCAAGTACTTTTCCTGTCCTCAAAATTTGTATGAGGTAAAAATATGATTAAAAAATAATATGAAATAGTATTTTTCAGAGAAAAAATTCCAATTGTATTGTTTTTAACTTTATAATTTTAAAAAAATACTATTTTAAAGATTTATCCAAAAATAAGTTACAAGAGATATTTAAAGCTACAAAGGAAATTTCTTCAAGAGAAATTTCAATTGGAATTAATTGAGAAAAGAACTGCAAGAAATTAATTAAACAAAAACCTCTTTAGAAAGGTATTTAGAGAGAAAACACACCCAAAAGTAACCAGAGTGAATTTGGAAACAAATTTACAAAGTTAACAATGATGAAAGATGCTTTAATTCACTTATGGGGTGGTTCAAGTGGTAAAAATGATTATAAGAGCTACAAAAGATGATTATAATGTTTTTTTCATGTGGTTAAAAGGCTTAAAATGATATAAAAATGGTGGTTGTAATCTTTTATTGTGTCTGGCTGACTCTATGATGAAGGTGTAATAAGGCTATTTACAGCTTTTAACCATGACTGTGACACAGTGAAATTAATTTAAAAGAGGTTCATAATGGAGAATGAAAGTTTAATATTTGATAATAAGGGCTTTACTATTGTGAAATAGTGGTGGTGAGTGCTGTTTAAAGCCCTGGGTGCAGCTTTACCTGTTGGTCTACAATGATAAAGTCTACAATACTAAAGTTTATAGTATAACCTGGTTACGTTCCAAGAGTATAGCTGCTTTTGACAGTTTTACTACGTAGTAATTCAAGAGCAGGATGAGGAAACCTTTTCTGGTGGGGAAAAGGCCTCCTTTGATCCTAAAATGGGGTGGAATGGCCCTCTAGACCATCCACGTAGAGGAAGTTAAGGTTTTTTCACTTCAGAGTACTTGCTTGTGCTTTTAATAGTGCCTTTATGCTCTGTATTGGGCTAAGATGTGGTTTTGAAACCACATCTGAGTAGTTCTCACCAATACAGGGTGAATGGTTTTATCTGGGGACCACATAACCCTATTCTGACATGTATGACACATAGAATGCTGTACCAAACCTGTATGGGACCCCAGTATTGAATGAATTATGAGATATTGAAGTATAAACATGTTTTTTCATATATTTCACACCTCATAATGATACTTATGAGAGAATATCCTACAGTAAGACCGTATTTGTCTAATTGTGGAATTTTGAGCTTAAAGCTGCCATAACATTGGCAGTTTTTGAGATATAAAGCTCAAATTAGGTTCATTGTGTATCCCAAATGTGTTCTACACAATGGTACCTCATTTGATATGGCTATCATTAAGTATGGCAAAATTATGCCATGTACAAGACTTTTTGTATATATATATGTTTTGCTTAAAAACTTTATAGAGCTTGTTTGCCCCATAACTTTTGTTCTAGATGAGATATGAGGAAATGGATGGCACCATCAGATATTCCTTATTGCACGCTTTACAAAAAGACCCCACTTTAGGTATCTCACACTAAAACTGTAGAAGTTAGATGTGAGGTAAATATTTTAATCACCCTTATTTGACCTTATTTTGGTCATAGCTTCTGTAATTCTGGCGATAGCTCAGTTTGGCTAGTACCATTGGATATCTCTGACGTATTGCTTGATTTTGAATACCCATTTGATGGGGTCAAGCCTCTTCCTCTGTATTTTAGATGAGAGGTGAAAATTAAGGTTTATGCTCAGCGACAGCTTTGAGCAGGAATAACTTTGTTATTCTTTGTCCTATGATGATGGAACTTGTATCTTTGGAAAGGGGTGAGTTTCCTCTTTCTTTTGATACCTTTTGAGCTTATTTGGCTCAGCTCCATGTTTTGGTGGTATCTTGGCTATACCATTGATTTATAGTATTTGGCTGTCATCCTTGTGCTCTGGTTTTGAGTCACAGGCTGACATACACTCCCTCTAAAAAAGGCTCATCACTGATGAGACTGTTAAGTCCTCCTAGACGCCCTGAATGTCCTTAGATAAAGGTTCCCATCTGGTACGGCATTTACAGCAAACCATTTGTCTTTATCTTCTGTCTGGTTTTTAAATCTGACCAAGTACTGTCTCTGGTCTTTACCATTCAGTCTAATCTTTCTGTCCTTGATGATTTTCTTCACAGGCCCGGGGGAGTCTTCCACCTCCACTATCTCTGGTGGGGTGGGGCTTTTCTTCCTGGACGGGAATTTATCCTCCTCTGTCTGGAAGTATGTCTTGACTATACTCACTGGAAAGACTGGGTGTTTCCTAGAAAATTCTTCTGTGAGTTTGACTTCCACTGAATTTTTCCCTATCAATTTAATGATAGTCAAGGGCCCTACAAATGAGTCTCTCATCTTCTTTGGTCCTTTAAGGTTGTTGAAGTTTAGTGTAGACACTAACACTTGGTCCCCTTCTTTGAAGTCAGGTTCCATTTGTTTTTTGTCCCACCTCTGTTTGTTGTATTCTTTTGCCTCAGCTATGCATTTGGCAGATGTGTTACAAGCCTTCTTCCACATATCATGGAAGTCTTTGGCTATGTGGTGGATGGTCAGAAGATTCCTCTTCAAGTGATCCACAGGCAATAGGGGATTCCACCCTTGCTCTACCAGTGAAGGTGTTTTTCCTGTGATAGAGTGCTGGCTTGTGTTATAAGCTAGCTGGACTGCTGGTAGAAGGGTAAACCAGTCATGGGTGTAACCTTCATGGTCCTTATATTCCATTCCATAGGCACAGAATGCTTTGAGGATTTCTTCCATTGTTTGGATCATCCTCTCAGCTACTTCATCTGTTTGTGGATGGTAATCTGTAGAAAAAGCAAGTTTAGTACTCAGTATGTCATAGAGGTTGGTCCAAAATTCTGATGTGAATTTTGGGTCCCTATCACTGATGATAATCTTAGGGACTCCACAGGTAGATATTATGTTATTATTAAATAACAGTGCAGTATCCATGGCTGTATCCTCTTTGTGACATGGTAGGAACCTCACACTCTTGCTGAACCTATCAACTATTATCAAGCAAGCATTGAAGTTCTCCTTGCCTCCTGGTACAATTCCTGTAACCCAGTCCATGTTGATGGTTTCCCACGGGTGCTTGGGTTCCTCTATGTGTTGAAGTAACCCATAATTCTTCCCATTTTTTCAATTTGCCTTTTGGAATCTTTCACATGTGTTGATGTATTCACTCAACTCTTGTTCCCATTTGGGCCACCAAGATGTGCTTGCTACCTTCTCCTTGGTTCTGTCTTCACTCATGTGTCCCATATAGGGGCAGTCATTGCATTCTTGTAGGATCAAGGATATATGGTCCCTGTCTACTATGGTGAGTGCACTTGTGAGCCTGGTGGGTATATATGACATTCCCATAAGGCCACAAATAACTTTTTATACAGCTGATTTAGTCTTAAACAGACTTTTTGGTTGAAATTAAAATGAAAAATAACAAAAAATAAGTATAACTTTTGTTTGGATAAACAAAGTTATAAATATTTTGTCATTTTTATATTCTACACCAAAAATCACCTAGGGTACACCCATAGGGTGTTATACCAAAAAATGTTAATTTCTTAAGTTATTGGAAGATTCAAGAATATCACAGTACTGACGTAAATTTTTTAACATTTTTTTAAAATTGTTAAATTTAAGCTTAAATAAGCTTAAATTTAAAGTTGCATGAGGTTTATGCAAACTTACCAAAATTTTAGTTAAAATTGAGGTGTTGTGTATATTTACTGAATTGGCTAAGTATTTGCCATACAGAATGTAAATCCTGCGTGAGCTCAATTTAAAAGGGTTTAAGGCCATAGTATGGCTTTAAATAAATAAAATGGCAAAATCCATGCAAAAATGTGGGACAAAGGGAAAAGACCAAACAGAGCTGGGGTACCCAGCTTTTTGAATCTGCAAGGATTCAATTAAAGTTGTCCACCTGTATTGGAGAATTTTCAACCTTATTTAAGCTTTAAGATTAGACTTTGATCCAACCTTAAAGTTTAAACTGGTTTTATCCCAATTTGAATAGGAATATCAAGCTGCCAAAGGGTAAATCCCAATATGCAAGCTTGAAATTAAAGTTTTGAGACCTGTCAAAGATTAAATAAGCTGAAAATCTTAAATAAGCTTAAAATTTTAAAGTCACAAGTATCAAAACCTTATCACAAGTTAAGGTTTAGTATGTATTGCTATTTTACATGGAAAAATAGCAATAACTTCAAAAATTCATTAAAAGTCCAAATCTTAATGGATCTGCTTGAAAGCTTCCCACAGCTTACAATTCAAAGTTCTCTGTGTATAAATTAAATTTTAAGTGTCTCTTATAAACAGCTTTTATTGGTAATTAGCCTGGAAAATTAATCTTTTAATTATACTTAAAGAGAATTAATATTTCTTTAAAAATTAATTAAAAATTGAGTTTAGAAGATTTTTACTTGAAACTCTATTTTCAAGTTGTTCATTTTATTAACTTTAATATAAATAAGCTTATTTTATATTAAAGCTTAAAATAACTAACTTAAATGAGGATTAAAGTTAATTAGAGGTAAGAATAACACCAGTAACTTTAAATTGGAATTAAAAATACATTACCTTAAGTTAAGAACCTTATTTTTAAGCCCGGTTTTTCATTTTTAATCTGAGCATGCCCTCTATATCCATTATTCGTAATGAGAGCTGCTCTGCAGACATAAAAAGAGTCTATTCATCACTGGTTTTGTCCATTAATTCAATCCAGTCCAATTATATTAGACATTTAAACAGGTAAAGTTTTATTACATATAAAATCTTATTATTAAATTAATTCTCAAGTCATTTTATTTCTTATTAATTTCAAATTAAAGAATTGAAATTCTAGAATTCCGATTATTGCTGTAAACACCAAATAATATATTTTCTTTTATAAAATTATTGTCTTTAAAATATCTTCTAAAATCCACAAATTCCTCTTAAAAACTCTTTAATCATATCATTTATCATGAAAAGTTGTTTTATCTTTACGAATATGGATTTGTGGCATGTTTTTAACTTATATTAATTATTTAATATAGTAACTGTTGTATTTCACTTGTTGTATTAAATATATATTATAAGTAAGTTTTTCTCTAAAATTCTATAATTTGTTTTATCTATTATTAGATTTTTCATATAGAATTTTTTTAAAATAAATATATCTGCACACTGTGTGTTATAATTTCTTTTTATAAATAATATTCATATTATTTATAAGCGGTTAAGTATTTATATTTTCCATGTGTAATTGTCTCATTGAGAGTTTTACACTTCTTATTGTTAGAGCTGTCAGTGACTATAATAATAATAGAATAATTATAATTTATTATAATTATTAATATTTTTTTATTATTATATTATATAATAATAATTTAATTTAATTTTTTAATATAATTATTTCAATAATTATATTTAATTTGTTGTTATAATATTTTGTTATATTAGATTTTTCTACTGAGGACAGTCTTTTTTTTTAAAGTGTTATTGATTTCACATACCATACTGTAATCTATTTACAAGAAGATAATATAGCTATTTACAATAAAAACGTGATTTATGACTCTATAGATGTGGCTCTTGGTCTCTGAGGTCCAAGGGAATGCTTTTGTGACGATTTGCTGTTGTTATGGTTGGTGGGCTTTGCTTGAGATGGTTGGGTGGCAGCATTCCCTTTGTCCTCCTGCCTAGGAGGTGAGGTGGTGTGATTTGATTTGGTTTGGGGGGCTCTCCACCCAGGTTGTCAAGCCGGGTGGGGTTGTGCATGAGTTTTGTGGGAGCTTTTTCTGGGTGGTCAGTCCAGTATTGTTGGGTCCTTACGCCCTTCAGACTTCAGGAGATGCTGGCCCAAATCACAAGCTAGCCCTTGTTGGTTGTAGTTGTGTTTCAGAGAGTCGGGGGTGAGGGCTACAAATGAGTGGGGATATTTGAGAGGAAAGATAGAGATAAGGAGAAAGGAAAAGAAGAAAAGAAAGAGAGAACAGGAAGTAAAATGAAAAGAACAAAAAAGAAGAGGTTGAGGTACAGGTGATAGGAGAAGAGGGAAAGAGGGGGAACTAACAAAATTGTGAGGGATGGAGTGGGGGTGGGGTGGTGAGGATAGGGGCCAAGGAGTTAGGGAGTAAGGGGTTATAGAGGGGGGAGGGGGAGGGTTGTGGGGTGGTAAGAGAGTGAGGTGGTAGGAAGTTTAGTATGTATTGGAATCTGTTGCTGGTTATTATGAAATCAGAAAGGAAGGGAAAGGCAAGGGGGGAATCCAGAATGGATTTGAGGCTTTTGGGGTTCAGTTTGATTTTGTGTTTTATTATTTGTTGGGTGAAGTGGTGTCTTTGGTTGTTACTGAGGAAAGTCATAGTACTCTTAATATTGCTACTATTATCAAGAGTTTCATAGACAAACCTTACAGCACTAGTGTGCTTTTCTCTATGATAGAGCAGGCCATCTATAAGAAAAAACTTGTTATCCTTATAGTCACCCAACCAGGGTTCCTCTAACTGGGATTCCATTTTGGGGGTCCTGTATTTTTGTTGAAGGAGTTGCAACAATATGCCACACTGCTTGTTTTTGACATATGTCTTCATCACTGCATTGAAGAATTCACTATGCAGTTCTGAGGAGCTTATTCCCAGTAGGGAGTTTCTGTTCCTTCTGAATCAGTGTCTCCACTTTTTGGGGTACCACTTTATGGTGCCCATTCAGAAAATCTGAAGTTTTTCCTCCTATCTATTTCCATTAAATGGATAGGGATCTTAGCTGCTACTTCAGGGTCATGAGCTGGCTTGCTTTTGACATTGTCTAGTGGCCATCTGCTGAGGCCATCTTCATTGGTATAACTTTTACCTTCTTTGTATATGATGGTCATATCTCCCCTATACTCTTGAAAGGATATTTGCCACCTAAACATGTGTCTATTGGTAGTCTTCATGTTTAGTAAAGACTTCAGAGACTGCACCCTCCAAATAATAGTGTAGTTTCTCTAGAGCCCAGCCTAAGCATAGACATTCAGTCTGGGTTTCCCCATACCTGGCTTCTGAATATTTCAGTTTCCTACAGATGTAGAATATTACTCCCTCTCTTGGTTCACCATCCACAATTTGTCTCTGGTGAAGGGCTTCCCCTAAGCCTTGGCTAGATGCTGCATCTGTGTACAGCTTGAATGGCAGTTCAAAGTCAGGTAAAATGAGCACAGGTGCATTTGTAAGTCCATGTTTTATCCTCTCATATGCATTCCTCCTTTCCTTGGTAATTTCAAAAACTACATTTTTGGAACATAACTTCTACAGACTACTAGTTATGTGGGAAAAAATTCTGATGTGGCTTCTGTAGCAGCTAGCAAACCCAAGGAAAGATCGCATATCTTTGATGTTCTTTGGTACTTGTTTTAGCACTACTGGTGCTACTTTGTTCTGGTCTATTGCCAGACTAAGACCTGATACTTTATGTCCTAGAGCTAGTAACGTTTGTTGGCCAAAATTGCACTTTTTAAGTAAAATTTTCAGATTAATGGGTGTGCATTTACTTAGCACTCTGTCTATGTACTGCACATGGTCTTCCCATGTTTCTTAGTATATAATGATGCCATCAATATATAATACCATCCAGTCTTCCAATATCTCTTCTTGAAATATTGTGTCCATCATCCTTTGGAAGTGGGCTGGTGCATTTTTGATGCCAAATGGCATCCTGGTGTACTCATATACTCCCAAATGGCATATGATTCTGAGTAGTTTCATGGATTCTGGTTTAACTCCATTCTGGTGAAAACCTTTCATACAATCCATTTTTTTTATGTATTTGACTTTTGCCAGTTTGTCTAAGGCATGAGTTATCCTAGGTATAGGGTACCTGTCTGCTTTTGTGTAGTAGTTCAGAGCTCTGAAATCTCCACACAGTCTAGAATTTCCATCATGCCAGGTGATCAGGACAGGAGTGGTGATCTCCACTATTTCATTGTTTCCAATCTTTCTGATGAAATCCTTGTCTAGGAGTCCATTGATGTGTTTTTCAATTTCCTTCCTAGTCTCCAGACTTTCTGGGTATGGAGGTCTTCTGAGCATGGGTGGATGAGGTCTTTCCACATCCAGATATAGTTTTATATCATGGCCTCTAATTTTGCCTAGAGGTTCTTCACCAATGGAAAAATCTGGTCTGTTCTTTCTCAGCATCTTCAGTAAACTTAGTTTCTGTTTACTGGTGAGGGTAGTGCTGAACTGGCCCTCCCTGAATTCATTCAGTAATTCTTCCAGTGGATCCTGGACAGATATTTGGTATATATCAAGTGAAAATTTCTTTTCCTTCTTGGTACCAATGGTAATGTGCATGTTTTTACTATTTTAAATATCAATACCCTACACCCTCTGGTAATCTGTCCCAAGTAATAACCCTTGAATGTGGGCATCATCAAGCACTACAAACTCTGGGTTGAGTCTGATATTACCCTTTCCGTGGAGTATAATTATCTCTTTGATAATTGTGCCAATGGAGGTCATCTTCCCCAAAGCACTTTTGAAGCTCTTTGCCTTGGTTGGAAAGAGTTGCTTTTCCCAACTTGGGAAGTGGTTGTCCAGATAATTTCTGGCCACTATGGAGCAGTGTGCCCCACTGTCAATGATCAATGGGTGTTGAAAATTGTCAATTGAAACAGTCATTTTTGTGGCTGTTCCATGTATGTATGCCATTCCTTTGGTTGGTGTGACCAGGAATTTCTGTGCATCTTGTGTATGTTTGCACAAGTTTTTATTGGCAGTGTCTTGTGGCATTCCTGATTCCAACTGTATGTCCTGGATTTCTAGTGGGGTTTCCTCTTGGTATTCCACTAGAAATTCCTCTCTTGGGCCTTTCTCTTCATCAGATTGTTCTCTGATGGCATCTCCCATGGAGTCTGATTCAGAATCCTCTGTGGGGGGTTCCTCCTCTGGGACTTTCTCAATGTCATAGACTTTTTTCTTTGGCTTTGGACATTTGTTTGCATAGCAGTCTGTTGAACCACAATTGTGACAAGAATTTTTCTTCTGAGTCACTTCTGACACTCTTTCTTTTGGTTTTTCTTTGAACTCCACCCTGAAAGGTTGTTTCTCTTTGAAACCACTGCTTTTATATGGGGAATATTTCCCTATATTTTTTCTTTTCCTTATTTCTTGTAAGATATTTGCAATTTCATCTATAGTGCAATTTTGGTTGCATCTGCATTTTAAGGCATGCTCTAGTTCTCCTGGCATTTGTGTCAGGAGTTTGTGATTCCTCATCTGAATGTTCATTTGAGGATCAATGGCTTTAAGTCTTTTAGACTGTCTAAGAAACCATTAATATGGATCTTTTTCCACTGAATACTTGTCATTTTCAAATTACATGGTCTTTTGCCAAATCCAAGCACCATTGCTGTACTTTTGGATTATTTGACTCTTCCACCATGGCCAGTTTCTCCTGCCATGGACTTCTTTCATTTCTGTGTACCAAATACTAGCATGTCCTTTAAATGCTGTATCAAATCTAGCAGTAATCCAGTAGTCTGGAATGCTTGGTACAACAATGAAGAGTCCATCAATATAATCTATGAGTTCCATATGATCATATTCACCTGTACCAGAAAATATGGGCCAGCTTAAGGCCTCAGGAAGCTGTTTTAAGGCTTCCTTCTCAGAATAAGGCATATTGTCTCTATCTTGGTATTGTGATAGATATCTTGCCTTATTCACCAACATGGCATCTGGTTTGATGTCCTCTTGGTGATATGGATCATCCATAACATGGCCTTGTGGTTGGGGCTTCATATTATAGTTGACAGTAAACAGTTTGTTTATGTGTTGATCCAGACAATCCCTGTCCCTTTTTCTGTGGTGTTGTTCTTCAAGGACTAGATTCAGTCTTTTGTTGGTTTCTTCTGAGGCTTTGATCCATTGTGCATGTCCTTCTTGAAGGTTTTTAACAATTTTGTCCATGGAGGCTGTCAATTTTTTCATCCTCTCACGGCTTTCTTCAAGTTCTTCAAACTTCTTTTGAGTTTTCTCAGCATATTGGGACATCTGTAACCACAGTGCATCACTGTTCAGGTTACTCTCAGGTGTGACAACATTATGTTCAATCTGAGTGGGGGTAACATTTCAATTAATAGGACTACTGATTCTACAGTTATGTACAACTACTTCTGGCTCTTGTGTACTTCATTCACAAAGTTTCAACAGCTTCTGGATCATTGGGTCTGACTCTCCCTTCCTTTGGCTGAAGGTGGTCTTGTTTTTGCCCTTGTATCCTTGTCTTCTTCTAGAAACATCCTGGTATTGTGAAGAATAGTGACTTGTTGCCACTGATCTGTTGGTTCCTGAATGGTTTAAAGCCACTGGAGAGCTGGTTTGGTCTACTCCTTGTGAGACTGAAGGAATCTGAGTATGCCCTGTCTGGGTCAGTTGTTCTTCTATAGCTTACATAGTGGCTTGATTCTCCCTTATCCTGTTTGACTTCACCTCCAGGAGTCTGAAATTCCTGGTGGGATTCCAACCTTTGGTGATTACCATAAGATCTCTGAAGTCTATTTCTTTGGGACAGATCTTCTGGCAACTTTCTCCAAGTTCTGCCCAGTGGGACTCTAGGTTGAGCCTCTTGTTTTCCATGCTCCATTGAAAAAGGTTTTTGAGGAGTTGGTGGAGCTGAAGAACTTGATCCATATCCTTCCAGTCCTCTGGTTTGAGGTTTCTGTTGATTTGGAATGTGAATGGCAGAGTGGGTATGATTTCTCTCAATGTCTTTCCATCCACCACTGTGTCGATGCAGTCCTCTTCCAGGTCTTCTGGTTCTGGAAAAACCTTCTCTGTCCTCTGGCTGGTGCCTTTGGAAACCAAGGTCTCTGATGTGTACAGGTGACATATCAGTGTTTTCAAGCAGTCAAGAAATTTCTGTTCTTAGGTTATTTACCTTTGACTATGCCTTGTACAAATTTGTTGTCTGCTGCTTTTGGAAATTTACCTTTAGAGGTTACAACTGGTTTAATTACTGTAATATTCCCTGTACAAGCTGCTAAGGTTGGTTTACCTTGTATTGAAGCAGAGCTTTGTGGTTTTCTATTCCTCTGAGTGGCAATGAATGTCCACTTTTTAGCTGCTTTAAGGCCTTCACTGTGCCTCTTTCCTTTGCCCTTTCTGCCCCCTGGTTCTGAGGGTGTCACTGGTGTGTTGTCCCGTGACTGGGTCTCTAGTGGGATTTTGTTTTCTTCCACTGAATCACACAGTAAAAGAGGGCTTATTGTCAGTGAAGACTTCTTAAAATGCTTTTTACACGTCTAAGAATGGCCTCTGGGAAATATATTTCTACATTATGCCTTTGAATTATGACAGTGTAATTGGATTAACAATTCCATGTCAGAAATACAGCTTACAGATATCTCAGACACTGTTTGTATACCAGTATCTCACAGATTAACTTGTAATTAGCAAGTATAATCTGACAAAGTGGTTATGTAAGAGGGAAATTGAAATGAACAATGTAACCAACCACACCTTCACTGTTGGTTTTACAATGAGAGGTGTCCTTAGTTAATTAAAAAAAGGACTATATTAATGGCTTAAAGTGTTTAAATATGTAAAAAATGCCAACATAAGGGTTTTGTGGTGATTAAATTATAATCAACCACACAATAAGGCAAAAAATAGAAGAAAACACAGTGGTATACAGGATATACCAATCAAAAAATAAAGAAAAGATGTATTTTTTGTTTCTTATTCAATAGAATTTACGCCTAAAAAAGAGAAACAAAAGTTTCTTATGAAGAAAATAAGAGAAAAAACTCACTTATAAGGTCCAAAAAGGTTGAAAAACACAGCCAGGCCCCCAAAATGTCAGGTTGAGTCTATGCTGAAGGTGTGATAAGGCTTTTTACAGCTTTTAACTAAGACTGTGAAATGTTAAAATTAATTTAAAAGAGGTTTATAAAGGAGAATAAAAGCTTAAGATTGGATAATAAGGGCTTGACTATTGTGAAATAGTGGTGGTGAGCGCTTTTGAAAGCCCTGGGTGCAGCTTTACCTGTTGGGCTACAATAATAAAGTCTACAATACTAACGTTTATAGTATAACCTGGTTATTTTCCAAGATTATAACTGTTTTTGACAGCTGTACTACGTAGTAATTCAAGAGCAGGAGGAGGAAACCTTTTCTGGTGGGTAAAGGGCCTCCTTTGATCCTAAAATGGGGTGGAATGGCCCTCTAGACCATCCATGTAGATGAAGTGAAGAGTTTTTCACTTCAGAGTACTGGCTTGTGGCTTTCATAGTGCCTGTATGCTCTGTATTGGGATCAGATGTGGTTTTGAAACCACATCTGGGCAGTTTTCACCAATACAGGGTGAAGTATTTCATCTGGGGACCACATAGCACTCTTCTAACATGTATGACACATAGAATGCTGTACAGAACCTGTATAGGACCCCAGTATTGAATGAATTATGAGGTATTGTAGTATAAAAATTCTTCTTGGTCTATTTGACACCTCATAATGCCACTTATGGGAGAATATCCCACAGAAAGACTGTATTGGTCTAATTGTGGGATTTTGAGCTTAAAACTGCCATACCTTTGTCAGTTATTGAGATATCAAGCTCAAATTTGGTTCATTATGTAGCCCTGGATGTTTTATACACAATGGTACCTCATTTGATATGGTTATCATTAAGTATGTCAAAGGTATGCCATGTACATGATTTTTTGTACATATATATGTTTTGCTTAAAAACTGTATAGAGTTTGTTTGCCCCATACCTTTTGTTTTAGATTATATATGAGAAAATGGATAGAACCATCAGATAGCCCTGATTGTGGGCTTTCCAAAAAGACCCCACTTTAGGTATCTCACACTAAAACTGTAGAAGCTAGATGAGAGGTGAATATTCTAATCACCCTTATTTGACCTTATTTTGGTTGTAACTTCTGTAATTCTGGTGATAGCTCAGTTTGGCTAGTACAGTTGGATAGCCCTGACTTAGAGCTCCATTTTGAATACCCATTTGATGGGGTTAAGCCTCTTCCTCTGTATTTTAGATGAGAGGTGAAAATTAAGGTTTATGCTCAGCAACAACTTTGAGCAGGAATAACTTTATTATTTTTTGTCCTATGATTATGGTACTTGTATATTTGGAAAGGAGTGAGATTTCTCTTTCTTTTGAAACCTTTTGAGCTGATTTGGCTCAGCTCCATGTTTTGGTGGTATCTTGGCTATACCATTGATATATAGTATTTGGCTGTCATGCTTGTGCTCTTTTTTTGAGTCACAGGCTGACATATTGATTTGTTTAACAGTATTTGGACTAATTATAAAAGGAAAAGATTCTAAAATGAAGAGAAAAGTGGGGCAAAGAAGACATTCTTTCATAGCCATCAATTTTCTCACTCCAAAAGCAAAATTTACTCTTGTCAGTCATGGAAAACACTCTGAGAACAAAAAAGCTAATTATGGCATCATTGAACCCTGGCTTAGACCAAAAAAGGGCTGATTTTAGCCATTTTTACACCCTTAAATCAGCCATTACTATAGTAATACCTAGTCTAGAGCCTTCAAAACGCGTCAGAATGTGTGTAAGAGACGTAGAAACCAGTTGAAAATGTTTTTACCAAGATTTCTTTAACTCAAGGGCAGTTTTACCCTCTTGGCAACAGTTAAAGCTACCCTGGTTGATATCAAAACCTCTTCATCAATTGAGACACAAACCCTGTGACTCAATTCCAGGCCAAAAGTGAGGAACACGTTCATGGATTTTGAAATCCCATGCCTGTCAGCAAGGATTTTGGGGGTCTGGCTCCCCCCCCCAGAATTGATCCTTCCAATTTATTTTTTCTTTATTTCCTCATCATGTCATACACTTGTAATTTACACATACAATTAAATTGAGTTTTACAGTAAACAAATGTAATAATTGATACCTCATATGGAAATTAAAGTTCACTTATGTAATACACATGCACATTTTGACATTTCAATTGAAAATACTTCAATTCCTCATAACTTCTAAACTACACACAACACCTCAATTTTAACACAGAAATTGATGGTAAACACCACATGTGGTGTGAATTAAATTAAGGTTTTGAGTATTTTCAAATTTTGTACATACAATACTAAAAACCTAATTTAAGCTTATTTAGAGTTGAGTTACAGAAACTTTACCCAGAGGTGACCCCACCTTATTTTATGTGAAGAATCCAATGGTGAAGGGATTTTCCTATGTTTCTTTATTTGATAAAAATTTATAATATATTCTATGTACCTTTTTATCTAAAATATTTTCATTTAACCAATTTTATTAGAAATTCATTTTTACTTAATTTTTTCAAGTTTAAATGTATTTTCATAATTTTAAAATTTGATGTAATTTTTATTTTAAATTATAATTCAATTTTTTTTGTATATAAATTTGTATTTATATTTTAACTTTAATTTTGATAAGATAAATAAATCCATTTTTATTTATATTTGTATCTTATTTTGTTATTTGTGGTCTTTTGGGTGTATGAAAATAACCTTAAGGCTCACAAATACTGTAAAACACATCAGAAATAGAAGAAAAAACAAAAAAATTGAGAAATATTTTGACACCATTATTCATAATTCACAATTTTTCTTTGGGTGGAAAATAGCAGAGACCATTAGACACATCATTATCTTTACTAAGGCTCTTTCAAGGGTTGGAAATAAGCCTGCTGGTTGGGTAAGCTTGTTTTTCGGCCTTTTAACACAAGCCTCAATACTATTCTTCCCATAACAATAGGCACACAAGCCCTTCTTCAATCTTCTCTCCTTTTCAGAAACCATCAACTTTTGGTCCTTATTCAGGATGGAAGAATTGGTCTTGTCCCTCTTTTGCACATTAAAATTATTCTTCTTGTTGCAACTTGAACTTGAGCAATTTTGAGGATGAGAAGAGCTTGACTTTGGGGCTTCTGTCTTTTTTTCTTTAAAATTATTCTTCTCCTTTTGCCTCTAATGGGACCTTGTATCAAGCTCCAAGGTAACCTCCATTAAGTCTTGAAGATAATTAATAGTTTAAGGATAATATGACAATCAATCAAGAATTCTGGAGGCCAATCCCTTTTTATAATGGTGCATAAAAGCCCTTTTTCCCCAATCCCTGATTCTTGACACCAAACTTCTAAAGTGAGAAATATATAGAGAAAATTCCTTCCTTCCTTAATCCTTAAGGAATTTAACTCTGCTTCAGCTTTTCTAACTTCATTTGGGTCCCCATATAAAGTGAAGATTTGGTATTTTAATAGTGCTCAAATATTGAGGAGGTAGCTTGGGTCTTGATTGGTAAGATTTTAATTATAATTCTCAATCCATTTTGCAGCCCTGCAAAAGAGAAATTAATTTTCATAAAGATCTTCCTTTTCTTCAGAGAAATCTTCTTGATCATTATGGAAAATCATTGTGCAAGACTGAATAAAGCTTCTGACTTTGAAGCGTTTAATCCAATCAAAACAGTCTGGTGCATTCATAGATTGAGTATTGCATGCTGGTGGTCTTGAAGCTTCTTGAATATTGGCCATAATTTGAGACATCTCTTTCATGATGCTAAATGAAGATTGTTCATAATGATGAGACTGGGCTAGAGTTGGCCCTCCAGTAAATTAATATGACCCCACAGGAGGAGGGACAAATACAGTACAATAAGAATATTCCTCTCCCACAGAATTCTTCCCCTCTTATTCACCATCTTCACCAATACCTTTGAAAGAGGTCTTTGGCATTCCAGGAAAAGTGCTAACAGCTCCTGAGAAGTATCTTGATATTCTAGTCCCCCTTCCATCTTTTCTGGATGGTTCTTCTCCTTCCATAATTTGTTCTTTGTCCAAATGGACCCTCAGTTTAGGAACTTCTGTGGTCCCATCATGGGTCACTCTTGGTGTTGGAGTGAGAACAGTTTGAATTATGGACTGATATCTTGTTTTTATTGCAGGGGGTGAATTTTTAACAGGCATGATTTCAGAATAAAATAAAATAAAAGGAGTATAAGATCAAAATTTGAATATGAAAAACTTGAATCCAATCAAATATGAATAGCTTTAAGTCAAATATAAATCAATATCTTTAATTAATAATAAAAAATAAATCAATTCATGAGGAAAATAAAATCAAATCAAACCAATTCCACAAGAAAGTAAATCAATAAATCAAATAAAATCAATTAAATATTCAAATAAATGAATCTTTTGAAGTAAAAATCAATTTTATATAAAATATATCAGTCAAAATCAAAATAAAATGAAATGTTCCTGTTAATGAAAATTCTTAAAGAAAAACGTATATATAAATATTAATTCATCAAGGTTTTGGATTAAATTAATTTTGTGACTATTTCTGAAAATCAAATTTTAAGCTTTCACCTTAAATAAAATTAAATGGAATGAAAATCACTAAAAATGGTTAGCCAAAAAATATTTTTTAAGAGAAAAATAAATTTAAATAAATATTGATAGAAATTTATAAGGAAAAAATAAATTTTTTGAGAGTAAAAGAATTATTGATAATTGAGATTATTGAAGAAAAAATCATAAGAAGTCATAAGAATTTCATAATTGATGAATTAAGGGTTTTGGTAAACACACATAAGCTTTCAGTAAAAACACGTAAGGCCTTACATGTTCTTACCAATTTATGGCCAAAACATGTAATTTTATGGTAAAAACATGTAAGTAACTTATTTTTTGAATAAAAATTCCTCAGGCTCAGTTTTGAGCATTTCTATAATTTTTCTTTGCCATATTTTTTCTGAAATGGGATTTGAAGGTCCCCAAATTTTTTCAAAAAGATGTTTTTGCCCAATTTCTCCATTTTGGCCAGTTTGGAAATATAGCCTATTTTTTCAAAAAAATTCATTAAATATGTTCCCACTTATGAATTTCCATAATTTTCTTTTTAAATAAAGGGCAAAATCTTGAGAATAAAAAACTAGAAGCCCAACATTTTGGGATTTTTTTGCGAGGACATTTGTAGGCCCAAAAAGTCCTTTTTTTTACATTTTTTGTTCATGTTTGTAATTAAATTGAGAATGCCATTCATGACATAAATTGAATTAGAAATGTAATTTATGATTAGTGGAAGTTAAAATTTCACTTTTGGCATCAACAGTGCCATTTATGACATCAAAAGTGCCATAAATGGCATCACAAATGACATAATAATGCCATAAATGGCATCAAGAATGACATACAGATGCCATTTATGGCCAGAAAATTGGAATAAATGGCATTACAACAATGCCATAAATTGAATTTAATGGCCTTAACAATGCCATAAATGGCCTCAACAATGGCATGAATGGCCTTAACATTGGCCTTAAAAATGGAATTAATGGCCTTAACAATACCATAAATGGCATTAAAAATGCCATTTATGGAATCAACAATGCCATTTGTGGCATTAGGAATTCTATTTATGGCATTAATGATGCCATTCATGGCATTGTTAATGTGGCATTATTAATACCATTGGTGGCATTGTTAATGTGGCATTATTAATACCATTAATGGCATTGTTAATGTGGCATTATTAAGGCCATTTATGGCATTGTTAATGTGGCATTATTAATGCCATTTATGGAATTGTTAATGTGGCATTATTAATGCCATTTATGGCATTGCTAATTTGACATTATTAATTCCATTTATGGCATCAATGGCATCAGAAATATTGCATTGTTGATGCCACAAATGGCATTAATGGAATCAGAAATGTTGGATTGATAATGCCATAAATGGCATTGTTAATGCCACAAATGGCATCGTTGATGCCATAGATGGCATTAATGGCATCAGAAATTTCATAAATAGCCATATTTCATTTAAAACCCACCCCTTACGTGTTTTTACCAATTGATGGTAAAAACATGTAAGTTTTTAGTAAAAACACATAAGCTCTTACATGTTTTTACCAATACCCTTAATTAATTATTTTTAAATCAGAAAGAAATAATGAAAGAATCCATTTCAATTTAATTGATCCAATTTCACAGGGGCTCTTTGGAATACTACTAGTGGCGTGCAACTCAGTAATCAGGAAACTCACTTGAAAGACTCCAAAAGGAGTTGAATAAATAAGAATAGGAATATATTTCTTTAATATGAAAAATCGTAATTACAAAATATATGTGCTAAGAGAAAAGAATCAAATTACCAAAGAGCTAACTAATTAAGTACTTTCTCACTGTTTCAACCTTCCATAAAGAACAATATAATTAGGAAAGGATATGACCACCAATATCCACTGACAGGAAATGGACAGGTACAAATGAATTACTTAAGAATATCAATATTTAATTTCAGGATGGAAAGGAAATAATAATAATAAATCCAGTGGATTAATTAGCTGGGAAAAAGTCCCCAGGAGAGTAAAAAGTGGCCAGTATATGTGAAGATCTGAAAAACCAATCCTTGAAGGCTGAAAACTCAACTGTAGAAATTGTGGACAGTTGTATTGAATTTTTGGGGAAATGCACCTTGGATTGGATGTATTGAAAGATCAAAGTTTTAAATTCAATTGACCAGAATTTTCAATTCCATACATATTTCTTAAGTGAAGTATGTATGGATGAAGTTAGTTGCTGAGGTATCAATAGAGCTTTGATGCCTGGCCAACTTCTGTGCATAAATGCCGCTTGAATCATCCCTTGGAAATCCTTGGCCAGTATTATGTTGGGGAAATACTGCTTATTTGAAGTTACTGATACCTTAATGGACCAGGTTATTGGTATTCTCAACTGTGCTTATTGAAGCTCTACTCACTACCCCCCATGGGTTAGGAACTGGTGTCCTTAAATACCTTCCTTCAAAACTGGGCTTGAGGACTGGTAACTTATTATCAGATGACATAATTGGTTCTTGAGAATTTCACCATCAAATTTCTGAGGAAAAATGGTGCATTAATTTTATATGACAGCATATATGTCATATGTTGATGTCCATCAAAAATTGGGTCCAGAAGGTCAAAGTGTCACAGGGGCTCTTCTAAGTGAAGAGGGCCTGGCACTCAGTAAACTGGGACTTACTTATGGAGGGCTCAGGATATGGTAAGAAAAGAATACACTGGGTAGTGTTAAGAGATGAATTACTAAATAAAGAATTATAAGAAAAGAAGCAACAAATAATAGGATTAAGAATAAAAGAGCCAACCACAAACAAGTCCAAGTCCACTGTTTCAACCTGTAAGAATGGAAAGAGAAGGGTTAATAAGGATATGGCCACCCAAATCATACTTTACAGGCAAAGAAAGAAAGAAGGCAAAGACTAACTTAAAATTAAATAACTATAATACCCAAAAATAAGGATAAGAATAATTGTAAAATAATAAATAAATTAAATTACTTAACTGGGGGAAAATCCCCAGGGGGAGAAAGAGGGGCTGGTATATGTGAGAATCACCAGCCCTGATCCAGACAGAGAATTATCATAAGAAGATTTGATGATTGAATTGAGTCTGGCCAATACAGATCCTGTATGGATGTACAGGATCTGTACAGGAGGGATGGTGGTATTGAGTGAGAATACAGTTTGGAAATGGTTTATCCAAACTGTATTGGGTAATTCCAACCTGTACAAGTATTGACAGGCTGTATTGATGAACCAGACTGTATGCATGTTTCAGCAAGGAATATTGCTGAAACTGAATGCTGATACACACAGTGGATTTGCTGGTTTGAGGTGTTTGAGTGGGTGTAAGTATGAATACCCTTACCCTTGATTAGTGGTTGTTACAATATCCCCCTCTTGAAACTGATGGGCTCCTGAACAGCATAATTCCTTGCGACTGTTGAGTGGAATCTCAATATCCCCCCATTTTTCTAAAAAAAATTCTTTTTAATTTTACTTCCCTCTTGACCATTATCCTGAAAATCTCCTCTTCACTTCTTTACTTTCCTACTTGATTTAAATTATCTTCCCCCTTCTTTTAACTTGAGTAAGTGCTTTAAACTTCGAAATATGCTTCTTTTTGGATTAAGTCCTTTTCTTCCCTTCAAGGTATGGCCTTTGGGTTGTATCCCAAAATGAGTGAAATAGAGATCTTCTGCTCAAAAATTGATTTCCAATGAGTATATGTTCATATATCTCATTGTGAATGGTCCAAATTGATGTCTTGGCCCTTCCTGCCTTGATTGGAATTCCTTCAAAATCTTCCATAGGGGGGTATTGTCCCCATTATACCTGAAAATGCCTCAAAAATGGCTTTTTGGGCGCAATTGGCCCCACCCTTGATTTTGGGTTATGGCCCTTCCTATGGTGATTTTGGGTCATTTTTTGGCACATTTTGGTATTTTAGTGGTTTTGGGGTCCTACAATATGTGGGGGCTATTGGAGGCCCCCAGGGCCTAAATTGGCCCCTGAGCCCAAATTTGCTGGGGCTTCGGGGGCCCATTAGAGGGGTCCAGGAAGATAAAGATTCTTACCTCCCCAAAGTTTCAGGGGAGGTCCTGGGTGGTGACAAGAGCTTTGAGGGAAGCCATAATTGATGTATGGTCCCCACTTCCTTGAGGGCATATTTTTCTTCAGACTTGAAGTGATTGGACCTGACTTTTGAATCTTCTGCTTGCCTACTTCTTAGTCATGAGTTCCAAACTGACTAAACTCACTGAATCTTCCTTTTCTTCACCGCCGCCATCTTTTCTTCATGGTTCTGGAATTCTCAGTCAATTTTCTTCTCCATCAATGGCTTCTTCTGGTCATTTTGATCCCACCCAAATTTATGATGGCTACAAGGAAGTTGAAGTTCTTGATCCTGCTTGTACCAAATGTTTGGTGAAGGGAAAAGAATGTTTTGAACATTACAATCCCAGATCTTCAAAATGCCACTACTGTCTCATTGGGAAGAAGCCATGCCGTTGAGCTGGGAAGCAAGCTTCCAATGTCAGGAGGTATTTATGGAGTAAGAAAGATGGGCCTTTTGGAAAATAGTTCCCAGTTTCTGAGGCTCCTACTCTTGATGGTACTTCAGGTTATTCTGCTTGTAAGTAAATTGATTTGATTGCTTGAATGGATACTGAAATCTTGATTCAGTGACTGGTTCTAGGCAGAGGGATGTGGCCAGGTGGACTAATGTTGGAGGACCCATTCCAGTTGGTGGTAGGGATAACTAGTTTTCTTTTTCTTGTTTGTGTTTGGTTTGATTTCTATCCCCACTCTTATAACTACTAAAATGAAAAATAAATGGAACCTCCCAATACATGATTTGGGAGGGGATGCTGCTTCTCTTTAAACATAAATAAAAAGAAATATACAAGTAAAGAAAAGAGAGAAAAAGATAGTATAGAAAAGAAAATAAAGGAGCTCCTGAGGTTTGTCCTTCTTGTGGTGATTTGCTCGATTTTGGCCAAGAACTGTCTGAAAGATAAAAACCAAGCATTTGATGCTCACAGAGTGGCCAAGGTGATGTTTTACAAGAATTAGAACCCTCAGGGATGCATAACAGGAGATGGAACTTACTTTCATAACTTCCACTCCCCACCAATCACCATAAAACAGATAACTTTGCCATAATTGACTTTGAAGTAATGAATGTCTTGAATAAATATGATTGGCATAAGCTGGCAAATAATATAAAGATGAAAGATAAAAAAGGAAGAAGAAATTTGGCCATATCTTGATGAAAGGTCCAAAATTGAGGGTATTGATGTTGCAAGGCCTTCTGAATCTGTCCAAATAATTGACAAGTGCTCACAAAGTGACCAAGGTGATGCTTACAGCAATATTTGGGGAGAATAACCCCTTCAAGGTGCATGCCAGGAGAGGAACTTACTTTCATAAACTCTTCTCCCCACCAAGCGCCATAAGAAATCAAACTCTTGAGGTATTTGGACCATGCTTGTCTGGATACAATGAGTGAAAATCCTTGACAAGGTCTGGTGAGCTGGTAAGGTTGGAAGCTGTTTCCCAAGTTGTTATTTCTGGGTCTTCACTTAATCCTTTCCACTCTACAAGGTACCATAATTTGCCTCTTTGGAGTTTAGATCCAGAACCTGAGCCACTTCCCATTCTTTTTGCTCCTCCACTAGACCTGGTGGTGGTGGCAATTGATGACAATTTGGGATACTTGACTGCTTGACTGGTTCTATTAGGGACACATGGAATACAGGGTTAACTGACTTCCATTGTTGAGGCAACTTTAGGTGATATGCATGACTTCAAAGGGTCACATCCATATTTCTGCAATTTTCTTGGTGGGTATTGTAGTCTTGATGTTCTTGGAAGCTAGCCATACCTTATCCTGGGGTTGAAAATCAGGTGGAATTGACCTATTTCTATCTTCATACTTCTTGAATCTCCTTATTTCTGACTCTAATTCTTCTTTGACAACTTGCTATACTGATTGGAGTTTTGTTGATAACTTTCCAGAAGGTGAGTCTTGAGAAATATGGATTGAGTCAAAGCTGGGGCTTCTTCCATAAATGGTGAAAAAAGGGGAGTGCTTTGTTGATTAATGTTCTGCATTATTGTAGGCAAATTCAGCCAGAGGGAGCCAGGTGTGCCATTCATCTTGATGGTAACTGACATACATCCACAGATACTGTTCTAGAATGTGATTTACCCTCTCTGTCTGTCCATCTGTTTCAGGATGGAAAACAGTTGAGAGATCTCTTGATATCTTGAGCTGCTGAAATAAATTGGTCCAGAATGATTAAACAAATAAGGATCCTCTATCACTGACAATACTGACTGGAAGGCTATGTTTGGAAAAGACATGGCTGATAAAGATTTGAGCTAATTCCAGAGCAGTTATTGTTCCATAAGTTGGGATGAAGATTGCCATTTTTGAGAACCTTTCCACAGCTACTAGAATTGAATCAAAGTTGTTTTACAAGGGCAATTGAGTGATAAAGTCCATTGATAAAGAATTCCAAGGACCAGATGGAATTTGAAGAGTCTTGAGTAATACAAGCTTCTTATGATAAATTTTCTTGTTTCTTGAACATTGCTGACATGAGGACACATAGTCCTTAATGAATTGATTCATGCCAGGCCAATAAAAGTCCCTCTTGATGAGCTTGAGGGTCTTCTCCTGGCCAGGGTGGCCAGCCAACAGTGAGGCATGATGCTTTTGAATAATATTGAGTTGGATTTCTTCATTGCTTGGGATCACCACTCTATCTTTGAATAATAATAACTTGGGTTGAGGTTCAAGAGAATAATCTGTAACTGATTCACCTCTTGCTAGTTGCTTGAGTATTTCTTTATAGTCTTTGTCTTGCCATACTTCTTTTTGAATCTTGTCAGCTAAATCTGAGAATATTTTCACTTTGATTGAGAAGAGTCTTGACTCTTTAATTCCATCTTGCTTGATTACTTGATGAAAATTTTGAGGATTCTTGCTGATGAAGTCCACCCCCCTCTCTGGGTACATGTTGTCCCAACGTGACAAGGCATCTGGTAATGTGGCCAGCCTGCCTGGGTGGTACATGATAGTGATATGAAACTCAGAGAGAAATTCAGCCCAGCAGGCTTGACAACAAGTAAGAACTTTGGAAGACATAAAATACTGAAGAGAAGAGTGGTCTGTCAAGACCTCAAAAGAATTGGAAAGAAAGAGAAGAAAAGCTCTCAAGCGCTTGAGAGCCCAAACTATTCCAAGGAGTTCCTTGTCATGAATTTCATAGTCCAGCTCAGCTGGAAAACGCTTGCAACTGTCAAATGCAATGGGATGCTTTCCTGAGTCATTCACCTGGCTCAGTACAGCACCCAAGGCATAATCAGAAGCATCAGTCTCTACAGTAGTTGGTAGAGAAGGATTGAAATGAGAAAGGATAGAAGCAGTGGTGAATGCTTCTATGAGAATTTGCAACTTACTAAGAGCTTCCTCATTGAAGATAAATGGAGAGTCTTTTTTGAGAAGGGAAGTGAGAGAAGTGATTTTTTTGGAGTAATTTTTAATGAAGCGACAATAGAAATTGGCAAAGCCAAGAAAGGATTGAACAGCCTTGATGTTCTTTGGCTGAGGCCAATTTAGGATTTGCTGAATTTTAGAAGAATCCATCTTGAGGCCATCACTTGAAACAACATAGCCCAAGTATTCCACACTTGGAGGCTTTGGAAAACAAATTATTGTCTCTCAGTCTTTGGAGGACAGAGGACACATGTTTGACATGTTCCTATTCAGAACTTGAAAAGACCATAATATTATCTAAATAAACTACCACAAAAATATCCAAGAAATCTGAAAATATGTCATTCACAAGATTCTGGAAAGAAGCTGGAGCATTGGTAAGGCCAAATGGCATAACCAAATACTCATAACTACCATATTTGGTTCTAAAGGCAGTTAAGTGCTCATCCCCCTCTTTGATTCTCAGGAGATTATATGCACCACACAGATCTATTTTGGAGAAGATAGTGGAACCATTGAATATGGTAAGGAGCTGGTTCATATGAGGAACAGGATACCTGTTCTTCCTAGTGACGCATTGAGTTTGCAGTAGTCAACACACAAAGGAAGATCTCCATCCCTTTTATTGACAAAAAGGACAGGTGCTCCTGTTGAAGAGGAGCTTGGCCTTATGAAAACTTTCTCCACATTCTCTGAAATGTTGGCCCACAGTGCTTCTGACTCTTGATTTTATAATGAGTAGATAACACCAATTGGAGGTAGAAGACCCTCCAATTTGATATGATGATCACAGGTGCGGTGTGGAGGAAGTTTCTCTGCCTTCACCTTGGAGAATACATCCAAATATTGGTGATAAACAGGAGGGACTACCTTCAACACAGTTTCAATTTCTTCTGGCTCTTCCTCCTCATCCCACTGCTCCTCCAGGGAGGCATGAAAAGATAAAGGAGGAAGGTCCATATCCCCTTGAAAGAGATGAAGTGAAGATATAGCAACATCTTCTTCAACATCTTTTATCTCTTTGAGGACTTCATCTCTTAATGGAAGTAATGACTGAGAGGGAATGATGGAAGGGATATGGACAGAAGAAGGAAGGGAAGGTGTCTTAAGCTCACCAACCAGAGCAACACTGTTGACAGCAGTGGAAAATTCATTACTAGTAGAAGAAATAATACCACTAGAATCCTTATGACTAGAATCATAGGTGATCAATCCATTTTTTCAATTAATAATGGGATTAAAATGGTAAAGAAAATCATAGCCCAATATCAGGTCTTCTCCCTTGGGTGAATCTATGATAAAGAAATCCCATTCAAAGCTTGGGAAGGAAGAAAAGTCAACAACCCACTTGGTATGATGGGTGATAAACAAGGCAGGGGATTCATTTGAATCCAGAATGAAAAGAGGAATCTTTTCAGGGAGCTCTGACCTAGTCAATGAGTACTTGAGAACAAAATTCTTTGCAATAAAAGAGTTTGTAGCACCAGAATCAATGAGAATACTATAAAAAATATCAGAGACAGAAGAAAAAATAACAAACTTTAAAGATTTCTTGACACTAGTATTCAGAGTGCACAATTGTTCACTTGAAGGAAATAAGTGAGAACCATTGAACACATCATTATTCCCACTCAAGCTTTTCCGTGTTTGTGAGGGAAGCCTCTTGATGACCCAGGCTTGTTCTGAGGCCTCTTGAAGCATTTTTCAATTAGGTGTTTTCCACCACAAGAAGTAAATAACCCTTTGTTTATCCTCCTCTCCTTTTCAGAACCAATTAATTTATTGTCCTTATTGAGGAGAGCAGAATGAGGCTTGTCCTTTGAAGCTTGAAATTGCTTGCCCTTCTTATTCTTCTTATGGTAAGGCCTTTTTGAAGATGAGTCTTGCGGAGGCCTTGAAGAATTGGATCCAGTAGCAAGGGGCTTCTTTTCTTGATGACTACCCTTCTATTTCTGTCTCTCATGGTATCTAATTCCAGGGTAATGTCCATGAGTTCTTGAAGAGTATCAAAATTACCAGGGTAGGAAGCCAACTGGTCCAAAATTCTTGATGCCAATTCTCTTCTATAAATATGAATATAAGCTCTTTCTCCCCAATCTCCAATTGTTGAAATTAAGCTTCTGAAATCAGCAATGTACAAGGATACATGACCACTTTCCTTCATCCTCACATTGTCTAACTCTTGTTCAGCTTTCCTGACTTCATTGGGATCACCAAACAGAGTGAATAATTGAGTTTCAAATAACTTCCAATTATTGGGGAGGTAGGAAGGATATTCATTGGAAATATTGGAGAGGTAGGGTTCAATCCATTTGCCAGCTCTACCAGTGAGAAAGGAAGTTGAGTAAAGAACTTTCTTCCTGTCAGAGAAGAAATTTTCTGGATCATTATGGAAAATCAATTGAAAGGGTTGGATAAATCCACTCAATTCATGAGCTTGAGTAATATCAAAAGAATCAGGTGCCTTCATTGATGGAGTTTTGAATGCAGGGGCTTTGGAATTGTCCCTGGGAGCAACTTCTTGAGTGAGCTTCCCCATGAATTGAGTCATCTGCTTCATCATCTTGAGGAAGTTTGGTTCAGCTTGAGAGACAAGAGGTTTATTAGAATGGGCTAGATTTGCAGCATCAGAATCCTCAGGGACACCTGCCAAGGCAGTTTCCACTTCAGTTTCTTCAGAATCCTCCTCTTCCACAGACTCCTCCCCCTCTTCATCTTCAGCTTACCCTAATCTTGCTCTTGCACCTTCAGACATGCCAGGATAACCACCCAATAAGCCAGAGAAGGATCTTGATTTTCTTGATTTCATTCCCCCTCTTCTGGAGGGTTCTGCTCCTTCCATTGGTGGTCCTCTGTCCAAATTTGCACTCAGTTGATGAACTGATGGTGTGTGGTCAAGAGGAACCCTTGCTGCAGGAATGAGAACAGCTGTATTTCTTTGAGATCTAGTGTTTTTGGCTGGATGGCTATTCTGAACTGGCATTATTGAGAAATTAAGAATGAAAATTTATGATACTTTAGAATAAGGGATCAACACTTGGCCAAATAAATAATCAATAAAATCTTGATGATATTGAGGAATCAATCAATAGTCTTGAGGTTTTAACAATTAAATCAATCAATTGATCAATTCAGTAAATATCAGCAGTCAATCAAATATTAATAAATCTTGAAGAATTCAACAATTAATCAATAAATCTTGAAGAATTCAACAATCAATCAATAAATCAATCAATAAGTCAATGTCTCCAATATAAATTCAAGGTCTTGAGGAATCAATAAGTCAAATCAATATCTTCACAAATCAAAATCAATCAATAATCAATTCTTGAGGATCAATCAGTTATCTTGAGGAATTCAAAGTCAATCATTCCAATCCAAATAAAATCCTGAATTGCTGAATCATTAACCCAAATGAATCCCAATCAATAACTCCTGATAGACGTGAATAAACAAACAATAGAAATATTTGATTGAAATGAAATTGAGAATGAGAATGAGATGGTCAGAAATGATTAATAATGAAAGAATCAATTTTCATATGTATATAATGAATGAGATGAAAATTGAAGATAGAACAAATCATCATAATGAGAAATCATAAGATCATAAAAGAGTCATAATTGATGAATGAGAGAAATGAGGTTAAATGAAAGAAAAGAAAGAATCAAATATGAGTTAATTAATATAATGTCACAGGGGCTCTTCTAGGTGAAGAGGGCCTGGCACTCAGTAAACTGGGACTTTTATGGAGGGCTCAGGATATGGTAAAAAAGGAATACACTGAGTAGTGTTAAGAGATGAATTACTAAATAAAAGAGTATAAGAAAAGCAGCAACAAATAATAGGAGTAAGAATAAAAGAGCCAACCACAAACAAGTCCAAGTCCACTGTTTCAACCTGTCAGAATGGAAAGAGAAGGGTTAATAAGGATATGGCCACCCAGCTCATACTGTACAGGCAAAGACTAACTTAAAATTAAATAACTATAATACCCAAAAATAAGGATAAGAATTATTATAAAATAATAAATAAATTAAATTAATTAACTGGGGAAAAATCCCCAGGGGAGAGAAAGAGGGACTGGTATATGTGAGAATCACCAGCCCTGATCCAGACAGAGAATTATCATGTGAATATTTGATGATTGAATTGAGTCTGGCCAATACAGGTCTTGTACAGATGTACAGGATCTGTACAGGAGGGATGGTGGTATTGAGTGATCATACAGTTTGGAAATGGTGTATCCAAACTGTATTGGGTAATTCCAACCTGTACAAGTATTGACAGGCTGTATTAATGAACCAGACTGTATGCATGTTTCAGCAAGGAAGATTGCTGAAACTGAATGCTGATAAACACAGTGGATTTTCTGGTTTGAGGTGTTTGAGTGGGTGTAAGTATGAATACCCTTACCCCTGATTAGTGGTTGTTACACAAAGAAGGGTCTTCTGGTCTTGAAAAAATTGGCTACAGAGAGTTGTTGGTGGCCCTCTGGTAAACTTCAGGGGCCACTTCTGGATTCTTAAGGGTCATTTGGATTTATGACCATTTTGGTCAAATGGCTTGGCCCCCTTTGGCTTCATTGAATTTAGCCCAAAAGGGGCCTAGGACATCTTACAGATCACAGGCCATAGAGGCTGTAGGGAGGCCCAATGGTTCAAAATGGCCATTTGGGCTAGAACCCCATGATAGAAGGGGTTTGTCCAAAAGACCTGGAGGTGGTTAAACAGGTCAAAACAAGGGTGATGGCATTGGGGTTGGGAATGATGGTGGAGGCCCAGGAGGACCAATGATGAGGATTTTCCCTGTGAAGGAATGATGAAGAGCTGGGGCCACAGAGCACTAATGTGACCAATTGGCCATAAGATGTTTATAACCGGAATCTGTTATAATCCATCCATGCAGGGTTATATCCCATGATTGTTACAAAATGTCATTCACAGTGTAAAAATCCCTTTTTGTGGAGTTTTGAAAGGTTTTTTTTTGTTTTTTTAATTGAAAATGAGCTCAGGTCATCTCTTAGGTGTTTTTACTAATTTATGGCAAAAACACATAAGGATTTAGTAAAAAAAATCTAAATTCTTATGTGTTTTTACCATTTTGCTTACATGCTTTTACCAGCACCCTACATAAAATATACAAAAAAACAAATTAAAATTTGAAAGAACCTTTTTCTTAAAAAAATTGAATTGAATTGGAAAATTCATTGAGATATTGAAATAAATATTAATTTGATAATTAATAAAGAAATTAAAAAAATGAATGAACATATATATATAGAGATATTATTTTAATTCAAATCATGAAAAATACCAAATAAATAATAATAATAAATTGAGTTTTATTAATTTAATTAAATGTAGTGAAGCTTATATTAATGTAATAAGAGAATTATTCATAAATATATATATATATATATAATATTAAGATTAATTATCAAGACTTGAACTAAATTTTTTTATTGATCCTGGTTAATGTAAAATTTATTTACTAAAGTGTAAACACATTAAAATATTTCAAGTATGATTTTAAAGTGTCTTTTTCAAAATTATTTTACATTATAAAAACTTCTTTATAAAATTTAATGTTAATATAAATCTTACTTATTAAAATTAATTTTATTATATTAAAATATTAATTAAAATTATGGATTTAAATCATTAATTAATTTAATCACACTTTTTTTAAATTACAATCAATTTTCAAAAATTAAGAATTTTTTGATTTTATCTCAATTAAAAACTTTTTAATTACTTCCTTATTTTTGATAATTTTTTTAAAACTTCAATTTTCTCTTGTTGAGTTATCTTCTTATGTTCTTATTTTCTTATCTTTTTTTTGAAAACTAGATGTAATATTCAACTATTAAAACTCAATTTTAAATTATTCAAATCATAAAAATTCAAATTATTGTTTTTTTTCATTGATTTTTTAGTTAATGAATAATTTTTTTAATATTGAATTTAATTTTTTTAATTTTTTTAATATTGAATTGTATGATTGTGGTTTTTGAAACAATTTCAAGGTTTAGAACTTTTATTTCACAAAAAAAAAATAATAACAAACAAATCAAACAATATTAAATGATTGGTACCATCATCAACTTAGCCCAATTCCAACTTAATGTCCTCATCTTACCAATGTTCAGGTCACTAAGTTACTGACCAAGCATGTTTCAACCAGGACCATCCACTGTGAGATGCAGGAGCTGGGTAAGGCTTCAAGAATTGCACCAACAAATTAAAAAAAATAGTTTTTGGGTCTTTGTTCCTTGATGAACGGTATGCAAAGTTTCTAGTAACTAGAAAGTCTATCATGTAAAATAAAAAAACCAACTTAAAAATTCTTTAAACCTCAATTCTTGAAGATGGTCTACACTACATTTCATTTTAAATCGCCGTAACAAATTAAAAAATTTAACAACCTTTTGTGGATTTTAATATTCAGATATTATTATTTATATATGTATAATTTTACATGAACTCAGCCAAAAGTTAGTTTTTCCTTTAAAAGGTATCGATGGTTTTATTTTTGTTATTTTGAAAAAAGTTCATGATAAGATGCTTTATGATCGAGCTGAAAAACCTGTACCAATTTTCTACGTGACATGTTAATGCATTGACTTTAATTGAGAAGTTTTTTTAAAAAAAAAAGAACCTCAATAACCAAGCCAAAAAGTAGACAAACACAACTTTGTTTGAATAATACTAACTTTTGTAAGCATTTTAATTCCAGTCGTTTAAATGTTAACCTGCCAATTAAATATCATTGTTTAAGAGTTTGTAAAAAAATCATGATTTTGAGTAGAAGTTGAAATTTTTATATAGGTATTTCTAATTAACTAACTTATCAATTAAATAGAAAGTTAAAAGTGCAACTCAAACTTGAGGTTATTGGAAAGTAACCATGATCAAAATTGGGTAAGTTTTTCATGAGATTCAAACGCCACCCAGCTCGAAATAAAGGACCAGTTGAGTGAGTTTATTGCAGGATGGGAGGGATTTCCACTCCAGGCCATGGCCAAAAAGATGAGAGCGACCCCAAGTCAAAAGTCAAAGTTTTTCAAGTACCGATGATGAGCATAGAGTGGGTGAATCGATATGATTAGATATTTCCAAAAGGCTTCCAAGACTTTAATTGACAGTTCTCATTGATTCATCGAGATATCATTTTGAGTGTTGGGTTGGATAAGATGAGGGTATTTACGCTGTTTGATTTCATTTAATCTTTGCTCGACAGTTGGCTCTTGGTAACGTTCAAATAAGCCTTTATCTAATTCAGTTTGATATCTTTCTGCCAAAGTGAGGATTAATTGTTCAAGGTCGGTTAGACCTTTTTGAAGTGCTTGAATGGCTGATTTGTTATCATACATTTGAATTCGCAAGTGAAGTTTTTGCTCTGAAGGATGTGGCAGGGAATAACCACAAAATTCGACCTCGGGACTAGAAAGTTTCAAAGAGAAGGATCATTGATATGAATGAAATTTGAGTGTGAGAAATTAATTTATTAAAGATACGAGTGAGAAAATTAACTTTTTCATGATTATATAACGCAGAGAGTTTCCCAGAGTGTGATCCTCTTCCTTGAGTGAGAAAGTAGCAGCATCATGGGTAGCGCCGGGTAGCTAATTTAATATAACGAAAGCAGATGTGAGATACGTGGGGGCAAGTTAGTGAAGAAGCGCCAGATGGAAATCTCACAATGGTGACTTTGTCTGGATCTGGAGGAGTTTCGGACCCAGCTGGGGCGATAGCACTGTCATGCTCGATATTCATGAGGACGACGAAGTGGGATTGCGCGATGGCGGCGAGGTCGATGAGACTGGCTCTGCGGATGGTGCCGAGAGCGATGAGTGTTGAGAGGATAATGAGGAGACGCAAGGAGAGGATGAGTGGATTAAATGCGGCGAGCTTTTATTGGGGGACTGCGCGTTGACCGTTCTGCGCGGAGGGTAAACCTAATTGGAAATTTGCAATCATCATCGCAGCCCGAGGAATGGCAACGAGCACGGCAGACCTCGAGAAATCAGTGAGGTTCTTCCGGAAAAGTTGAAAGAGAAAAACAAATCACTCCTGTTCAGCAAGCCAGTTTTGGTAATGCACCCAGCCAGGGTACTGCGCATGATAAAGCCAGCTTTGGAAAGGCTTCCCAAAGGAGCAAGAAACCTGATTACAAGGTTAACAGACTCAGATCAGAGTCTGAAAACCAAGCTGGTAATGATCTAAGCTATGGTTAAAAGGAGGGCCTTAAAGAAATACCATCAGTGGCTATCAGTCATAGGACAATATGATCACATGGAGCTTATAGAATACATTGAAAGACTCTTGGCTGATGTCCCAAAATTCCCAGATTACTGGTTAACAAAAAGGCTCAGAACAGCTCTGAAAGGCCATGTACACATACAGTGTGGTATTCCATAACAACAATACCATTAAAATGTTTAAAAAACATTCAACTATTAGAGCTCTGGGGATATGGAAATCAAAACTGTAGAATCATGCAAGTAAAAAACAGAATTGGAAAACTCCAGAGGTAGAAAACAAAATTGTACAGCTTTTGTGAGCCTTGAGGTATATTTTACATTCCCAAATAGGCCGCAATTGTTATGGAAAGAACTTCTGGGATATACATAACCCGTAAGTCATGGATATACCCAGAATTCATTATTTTTCTTATGAAAAAATATCAAAAATGTTTTTGTGAGTAAGTAAATCCATGGATTTAAGGCCAGATTTGGATTCCACACAAAAATTCACCAAGGGTAACTCCATAGAGTGAATAAGCTTAAAGTAACTCTATGAGGTGGCAATATGGAAAATACTTCAACACCTCATCATCAATATCACATAAAACAATTTTGATTTTTTTGCAATTTTCATTCCAAAATAAGGTTATTGTGATAAATTCCATATTACATATACACCAAGAATAGCTTTATTGATGTTTAGGGCACTTAATACCACTATATTCTTACATAAAGTTTTGGGACATCCATAGTGGATATCAGTCTTTAAGCCTGAATTACTATTTTTGAGGTGAAAATAGCTAAAGGGGAAAAAAGGCATCAAAGAGAGCCAGGGTACACAACTTCTGAGGCCTCATTAAATAATGAGAAAATAACAAATAACCTACTATTTTGACATGATAAGGAGGTCATGTAAAACTCTGACTCCTGTAAGCATGTCCATCTTTAATAATTTATGATGTATAAACCTAAAAAGGGTAATTGAAACAATTTTGGAACTAGTATCCATGAAGCTTTCTCATGGGAACCAGCTGTCGCTATGCTATTTGCTTATACCATGTAGAAAATAGGATAAAACTTCAAAAATTCATTTAAAATACCATTCTTAGCATATAATTCTGAAGCTTTCAAGACCAATGAAGAAAGGGATCTTGCATACTAAAATAAAACAAATCATGACTTTATGAAAAAAATTAAAAATTTTACTTACAGTCCACTTTTGACAATTTCATTTAAAACACTGAATCTTCAAAAATTCCCAGAAAATACAACTTGTGATGAAATTTCCAATAAAATTGATAAATTTGATTAATAATTTTTTTTTTAAAGAAAAGAATATTTCCAGTTGTAACTCATTCATTTCTTAACCATGAATGGGTTGGTAGCCATTTAATATCAGTTAATTAAGTAATTATGATAATATTACATGACTAAAATTAATTTAATCAATAATTGAATTAATTTTGTTGATTCCTCACTTACTGGTCTTTATGTTTTCTCCATGGCATAAATATGCAAGCTGTTGTAGACTTAAAAGAAACCTATTATTGCTGTTTTCTTCCAATAATGATTATATCATTCAGTTTAATCATTCATCCCGTCAGAAAGTATTACTTAAGAATCATTCTTAAGCATTTTTATCTTTCCAAATCAATCAGAAAGAAATTAAATGAAAAAATATTACTTTTGCCAATATTATTTAACTGTGAATAGTTGTATTACTTATTTGAATCAACTTTTGATCCTTTAAATCCACAAATAATCGGTTAAATAACTCTACCAGACATTTTTAAGATATTTTTGAAGTAATAGTGAGCTATTTGTTAAATTCTTCAAGTTTTTATCTAATTTTTATAATTTCTTTCAAGAATTTAAAATAATTCAATATTCTTTTGATAAGAATATTTAGTATTAAACCTTCTTGTAATTGATTCTACTAGAAAATACTGCTTACTTTTATATTCGCTAGTAGTGTGTAATAAGTAAAATAAATAATTAAGAAGTTCCTTATTCATTTTTGGTTATCATAAAGCTACTTATTATATTTCATAAGAAAATTTATAGTAATCTTGATTAATAGTAATATTATTAAAAGTTTCATATGCACATCTTATTTTTGAGGGCATGGCAATGTTTTTTAAACCTTGAAACCTTAAGCAATATATCTTTTAGCCTCAAAATCTACTAAAGTGGAAAAATTTCTTTCTTTTGAAACAAAAATAATTCTTATTCTTTTTAATTATTTTAAATCATTTTTTATTGAGTAATTTGGATTAAACTTAAATTGTTTTAAACATGACTTTTTTAATATCCAAAAACTGATAAGGTTCTTTTTTTATTTATTATGATTTTTTTTTGATTCAAAATATTGAAACATTAATATTTTTCTTAAAAATAATTTATTTCTTTCCATATATAAAAAATTTCAAAAAATATTTTCCTCTCACTAATTTTCACTTTCTTGGTGTCTATAATCAAATAAATTTCAGCTTGTACTAAAATTAGTAAAAGATATATTAACAGTTCATAAACTGAAGAAATTTTGAAAGTCCATATTTTCAAGAAAAGCAATTTATTCAAGGTAGATTTGCCAAGCCAAATACAAAAAGGTGTGTGTTTCATTTTTTTATCCATAATTATCTCATATTGACATGAAAATGGTGAATACAAGAAATGAAAGCAACTATTCAGTCCAAATAGATTGATCTAGACAAGCAGGAAGAGGTAAGACAAGAGCCAAAACTAGAAGGCCTTTGTCAAGGAAGGTATATTTGGAGAATTTTAGAGTTTCCCCATTCCACAAGGTCTGTAACAACCAATTATTATATGAACTCTTAACTAGACCTGATTCAAAGCACTGTCTTAATGTGAGCCTTAGAGGTATTTTTGTATACCCAAAAGACCACAAATAACAAATTATGTTATAGCTATAAATAAATCACTTTATTTATATTTTAAAAACAAAAGCTAAAATATGAATATATAATCTATATACAAATTTGAAAATTTGATTATAAAATAAAAATAAAAATTACATTGAAAATTATAATTTTGAAAACACATTTTTACTTGAAAAAATTAAATAAAAATAAATGTTCAATGAAAATATTAAAATTAAAATATTTTTAGAAAAAATTTAAATTTAAAATTTTTATAAATTTTCATTAAATAAATAAACTTATGAAGATTATTTTCACCATTGGATTCCTCATAAAGAATAAGGTGGGGTCACCTCTGGATAAAATTTCTGTAACTCTACTCTAAATAAGCTTGAATTAAGTTTTTAGTATTTTATGTATGAAAATCTGAAAACCCTCAAAAGCATAACTTGATTCACACCACATTTGGTTTTAAACATCAATTATTGTGTTAGAATTGAGGTGTGGTGTGTAATTCAGAAGTTATGAGGAATTGAAGTATTTTCAATTGAAATGTCAAAATGTGTGCATGTATTACATAAGTGAGCTTTGATTTACATATGAGGTATCAATTATCACAGTTGTTTACTGTAAAGACTCAATTGAATTACATATGTCAATTACAAATATCATAAATCATGATGAATTAAAGAAAAAATAAATTGGAAAGATTAATTCTGGGGGGGAAAGGAATCTTGGCTCCAAGGGTGGAAGACTCCCCCCAATTCCTTTCTGACAGCCATGGGATGTCTAAATTCATGAGAAAGCACATAACCTTTGGCCTGGAATTGAGTCACAGGGTCTGTGACTTAATTGATTATGAGGCTTTGATACCAACCAGGGCAGTTTTAGCTGTTTCCAAGAGGGTAAAACTACCCTTAAGTTAAAAAGTCTTAGTAAAAAAAGTTTTAAATGGTTTTGATGTCCTGTACACACATTATTACTTGTTTTGAAGGCTTGAAACCAGGTATTGAGATAGCAATGGCTGATTTAAGGGTCTAAAATGGCTGAAAATAGTAAGAATGGCTAAAACCAGCCACTTCCTGGTCCAGACCAGGGTTCAATAATGGCATAATTTAATTTGATTTTAGAGGTAATGACAGAGATTTTACTTAATGGTACAAAGTTACAACTGTGAGAATTGGTGTCAGCCTGTGACTCAAAACCAGAGCACAAGCATGACATCCAGAATGCCATAAACGAATGGTAGAGTAAGATACCACCAAAAAATGGAGCTGAGCCAAAAAAGCTCAAAAGCTATCAAAAAAAAGAGGAAAATAACCTTTCCAAATATATAAGTCCCATAATCATAGGACAAAGAATAACAAATCTATTCAAGCTCAAGCAGTTGCTGAGCAAAAACCTTAATTTTTACCTCTCATCTAAAATCCAGAGAAAGAGGTTGGAACCCATCAAATGGGTGTTCAAACTAAAGCTCTCAATTAGGGGTATCCAATGGTACTAGAAAAATTGAGCTAGCACCAAAACCACAGACACCAGGACAAATGTTGTGTCAATTGCCGGCAATTGACTCCACTTTGCACCACTGTCAGTATAGAATATTGCTTCAGTTGCGTTAGTGTCACATTATAGTCACTGGATTTAGTGGGTTACGTCACGTCTGCATCAAGACAACATCAATTGTCACATGTGTCACATGAGTATGTCACTCAAAGCCAAAACCCATATAAACGACATTGGCAAGGTTTGGGTAATTACACCTCATGCTGTAAGGCAGCAGTTTGACATGCTCATATTTGTGCATGAGATGACTTCCACCCCACCCCTTTACCATGCCTACTCTCACATGAATTGGCTTCCGAACCCCTGTCTAATCTTCTCTGGCCGTTACCATGCTTATTCTCCCACAGCACCCTCAAGATATGCCTCCACAGCCACCCACCCTTACGCTTCCGCACCCCTCCTTATGCTTTCTCCCTTGCGCTTACCATCCTTATGCTCCTGCAGCACCCTCAAGATATTACTCCAACGCTGCCACCCCTCCTTATTCCTCCACACCACCGCTTCTTACCATCCTTATGCTTCCACAGTGCCCTCAACATATGCCTCTGACACCACCACCCCTCCTTACGCCTCCACACCCTGGCCACTTACCATGCTTATGCTCCCTTATCAGATATATAGGGTATGGTGGCTTTTTGGTTTACATGATGAACCCAATCACAGAAATATGCTGAGTGGTTTTCTCTACCAACATCTTTTGGGGGAAATTGGTGGGGATATTCACAATGTTGTGGTTATGGCTTAAATCATGAGCATCACAAATTAAAGCCTAATAAGTGGACTATTTAAAAACAAAATTGTGTCTTCTGTTTTTGCAACAAAACCATTTTGTTTCATATCATTCAAATGGAACACTTTGCTTAGTCCTTACCTCATGAGCATTGAATAGTTCAAAAGTTGACTTAACTAAGTTTCTCAATAGTAAACTTCATTCAATTTCTCACAGGGAAGTAATGTTATTTGAGTGAGATGAAATAATTTGCAACACATCACCTCCTTGAATTTCCTGACAAATCATATTTTCGTGATGCAATACAAGTTCAATAGATATTGATGGAATGCTCAAAGGATCTTTATGGGAAGGTCTCTTTTGGTCAGCTTGTGGTTCTAAAATGTCTTTTTTCTAGAAATTTTACTAACTATTGAACTGATTTAAATTGATATTTAACTTCTTTCAAACTTTCCAAAAATCTCCAATACTGATGTTACCTAAAAAAGAATCAATAATTAATATCTTGAACTTATTTTACTTTCACCACTTTCAGAACTCCCCCTTTTTTTGTCAATTTTGATTATTTTAATCTAAAATTTTCAATCAATTTATCCACCAACTTGTCAACATCTAGTTACTCAATAAACTACCTCTGCTATTCTCCAACCACTTTCCAAAACCCTGGTAAATTCAACTGAATTCAATGAACTACAAACTTAAGCCTCAGAGAGTGGAAGTTAAGTCTCTGATATGGTCAGTAGTCATGAATGAGGCATTGAAGTAGAGAGCCTGTCACATGAAAGTAATCCAGATCCACTGGTTCTTCAAGAATGCAAGCATAGATTCATATTGGATATTTTTAATATCCAAAATCCTGATAGTTTTTTCATAGTCTTTATTTCAGCTCAGCCTCCAAGCTCTCAGAAACCAAATTTTAAAAGCTATGAGAAGGAAAAGACTGTTGAACTTTGTGCACCAACAGAAGATTCTGGGAAAGATGATGTAATTTTCAATGGCAAGGTTGGGATTATATCAAAGGAACAATTTGTTTTGTAAATTTCTCAAACAATCTCAGGGTTGGAAAAAGTTCAAAAAGATATTCAAATTCCTGATTATGTATGTCAAAAGATTGCTGAAGAAATGAGCCTACTCAAGATGGATTTGAACCATAATTCCATTAATAATTCAATACAAAAATGATAAAAATAGCTGCTACTTACAATACATGGGTAGGTGTGGAGGTGGGAGAATCTCTACCTGAAGGATCTCATTTAGTAATTGGAGTTCCAGGAAAATTCTTAGGAAAAAGACAAAATATGAATGCCACAAAAAAACCAACAAAAACACCATACCTTTGAAAATGCAAAGGATTCCTGGGATCAAGGTGATGACATGATCAATGTTGAAGTTGGGAATAATGATAATGAACCTTGGCATACTGAAAGTCCCCGTAATAAATGAAACAATCCATGATGAAACCCCTCCCACCTCTCCTCAAAATATTCAAGCATTTCAAGAAAGGGAGCAAATAAATCATGATACAATGGGTCAAGATATGACTGATATAATGCCTGACCCTGAGCCCCAGATGTCATCCTCTGCTAATGATCAAGGAATATTTTTATCCCGCATTGAAGATTTTGGAGAAATTTTTGATTATCATTCCAGTATCACTCAAGAATAATGGAAAAGAGGGCTTGATAATGATAATTTAAGGTGTGGAGATGAAAATTTGATTAAAAATCAAGTAATTTTTCTGTCCTCAGAATTTGTATAAGGTAATAATATGATTAAAAATGTTAAGAGTTAAGATTTTTAAATGAAAACACACCAACTTTATTGCTTTTAACTTTAGAAGTATAAAAAAAATAATATTGTAAAGATTTATTGTTTTACCAGCAATAAAAATTTATCCAAAAATACTCTACAAGAGGTATTCAAGGCTACTAAAGAAATTTAAGTTGAAATTAATTGAGAAATAGACTGCAGGCAATTAATATAAGAAAAGATTCTTTAAAAAGAATATTAAAAAGAAAACTTACCCAAAAGTGACCAGAGTGAATTTGGAAACAAAATGACAAAGTTAACAGTGATGAAAGATACGTTAATTCACTTATGGAGTGGTTCAAGGGAAAAATGATTATAATAATATTTCATGTGGTTGAAAGGTTTAAAATGATAAGAGAAAGATTGTTGGAATTTTTTATTGATTGGTTTAACAGTGTTTAAACTAATTATAAAAGGAAAAGATTATGACATGAAGAGAAAAGTGGGGTAAAGAAGACATTCTTTTATAGCCACCAATTTTCTTACTCCAAAGGTAAGTTTTACTCCTTTCTGTCGTGAAAAACACTTAAAACACAAAAGACAATTATGGCATCATTGAACCCTGCTTTAGACCAAAAAGGGATGGTTTTAGAAATTTTGGACCCTTAAATCAGCCATTGCTATAGTGATACCTGGTTTTAAGCCTTCAAAACATGTCAGAATGTTTTGAAGAGATGTCAAAACTAGCTAAAAATGTTCTTAATATGATTGGTTTATCTTAAGGGTAGTTTTACCCTCTTGGCAACAGTTAAACCTGCCCTGTTTGGTATCAAAACCTCATCATCAATTGAGACATGGACCCTGTGACTCAATTCCAGTCCAAAAGTGATGAAATTTTGCATCAATTTTGACATCTAATGCCTGTCAGAAAGGAATTTGGGCGTCTGGCTCCTGCTTAGAGCCAAGATTCCTTTTCCCCCCAGAATCAATCTTTCCAATTTATTTTTTCTTTCATTCCTCATCATGTATTATACTTGTAATTTAAATATGTAATTAAATTGAGTTCTTACAGTACACAACTGCAATAATTGATACCTCATATTTAAATGAAAGTTCCCTTATGTAATACACACACAAAATTTGACATTTCAATTGGAAATACTTGAATTCCTCATAAATTCTGAAATACACACAAAACCTCAATTTTAACACAAAAATTGATGGTTGACACCACACGTGATGTGAATTAAATCAAGGTTTTGAGTATTTTCAAATTTTGTACAGAAAATACTAAAAATTTAATTTAAGCTTATTTGGAGTTGAGTTTCAGAAATTTTATCCAGAAATGACCCCACCTTATTTTTTATGAGGAGTACAATGGTGAAATAATTTTCATGTGTTTATTTTTGGAATAAAAAGTTAAAATAAATTTTATTTAAATTTTTTACAAAAATATTTTAATTTTAGTATTTTTGTTGAAAATATATATCTACTTAATTTTTTGAAGTAAAAAATGTGTTTTCAAAATTTTAAATTCCCAAGTAGTTTTTTATTTTAAATTATAATTGAATTTTTTATTTTGTATATGCATTTTATGTTTATGTTTTGAATTTTTTATTAATAATAGAAATAAATTTATTTTATTTATAATTGTACAATTTTTTATTATTTGTGGTCTTTTGGGTATATAAAAATACACCTAAAGCTCACAGATAATATCAATAGTATTTAAAAAAAGCAATGGGACAATTTACCAACAAATGATGCTGATACATTCCTGCCTGTTGGTATTAAGGTTATCAGTGTCCAAGAGCTTAAAATCCTAGCCTGGCTTGAGGAGCTTGCGATTTCAGGTGATTTTTATCTTTGTGAATGATACATTATGATTTGGCTGATGACTCAAGTGATATACATTGCAATATATAGGCTTAAATGCTTTCAAGGCAACAGAAACCAAAGAAATTTTTAATCATAACATTTGGAATCTCAAATTGATGAGGGAATAAGCAAAACTTTGAGATAATCTACCAAAATCTGAACAATCCTTCTTTACCCCTTCAATCCAATTGAACATTTTTGGGCAAATGTTATGTTTGAATCCATTAGTTTTGTCTCATATAATGTGATTGCACCCAAACCATATGTGGCACCAATAACAAACTCTACCGACCCTCTTGGACTTGAATGAGAAGCTGTTGAATACCTTGCCTCCTGCTTTACTAAATTGAAGCCATTTGCAACACACCTTAGCATTGAAGGTGGCGGGGATGACAATGAGGTATTGACAAAGCAGCACAAGAACTTGGAGGATCTAATGGATACAGCTATCCATTAGATTATTGCATATAACATGGTATGTGCACATACAAAGGTCAAAGTCTATGGCATGAAAGTAAAACTCACAAGTTCAAAAAAAATGAGGCCATCAAAAATCTTTGGGTGTTTCACAAGAATCTTGGAATAAATCCAATTTGAAATGGTATATTAGCTGCATTCTGTGCAGAAGGGGTTTGTGGTTTGATGGTATGCTCAGATGACTGGAGAACAAGCTCAGTGAAATGAGCTTTATCCCTCATTTCCATTTTTAAAAGACTTTCAGAGGGAAAAAATCTAGTAGAGCCAGTGTGTCTATGTACTAATAAGTATATATGTAATTTTCTGAATAAGAGTTTCTTCTCATCAGATTCTTTTAACCCCACTGTACCTCTTAGATTTGAATTTTAATGATTTCTGAGTGGCAAAGAGTGGTATTGGTTCAAATGAAGAGGTCACATTGACTGTAACCAGGTCAGCTAAGCTTACAACCAGGATTGACCTGTTTTAGATTAGCTTTGTATCAAATAGATTGTAATTTACTTTTAGGAAGTGATTTTTTAACTTAATAATTTTGACTGACTACCCTACTCCCTGAATGCCTCAGTATGAATATCAATAATAAAGAAATTTGTATGGAGGTATACCTCCGTACACCATTGAAAATGCTCCAACATGACACAGACTCAGTTAGGGAGTTGTAGCTGCATTGACCATATGCAGGGGAATTTAAGGAAGTAGATATTTTCACCTCCAGCATATAATAGGCCAAATAAAACTGCTTCTTTCAAAAGTACTTGCAGGATAAGGCATCTGCAGTAGGGTGCATGCTCCACTAGCACTTACTTGCAATGATTCAATAGTTTGATTTGAAACTCATTTAATGGGTGCATGAATATGTCAAATTTAATAATTACATATCCAGCACATTATTTTTGGGTCAGGTACTTGGGATTGCCAACTTGAAAAAGTCTCATGTAATCTTTCATTTTCTAGGGGGAAATAAAAAACATTCATCAACCAAAAAAATTTTTAGGGGAAATTAATAATTCACACAATAGTCATTAATCTTTTGGTTTCATTTAATTTTCCTGTGAAAGCATGCCATTCACAAAACAAGGAAAGGAGCCTTAAAGGGAGCTTGTGGGGAAACATTGGGGGGGAGGAAGGAAAGTGTGAGTTGCTCAGTTATTTTCAAGGTATATATAGATATATAAATGGGCTTTCAATCATGTGGCACCCTCATTGGGCCCCATGGAGGAACATTGGCTTTAGTCAGTTTATATTGAGCCAATACCATGTTTGCTTCAGCAGGGAAGTCATAGATGTGTGCCGAATAAAGCTCATTGGGGATTGGGCACTATTCTGGATTCAAAAGGGCTTGTTTCAAATGGGAGTCATCAGTATCTGATATCTTTTCTTCTTCAACACCAAGTGATCCCTTGACAACTTGGGAATAGTGGCACATCCCAAGAGACAAATGAGGCCAAAACCACCCAAAGGAATAAGTTTTTTTCCTCCAGCGAGCCAACAGAACACATATCAATGCCAGTATCAGCAAAAATGACCCCCAGTGAGATTTGGAGGATTGTGGATCTCACTCAGATCAAACGCATTCACTTTGGCCAGATTACTCATTGCCCTTGTCAAATTCACACCTTTCACAACAATGAGTGAGGTTGAGGTCAATCAATGGGATGAATTATCACAGTTTTATTTCACTAAAGAAAATTCACAGACCTGATTGCAATAAATTGGGCATTGCTGGAGGAATTTATGTTTGCTATTGGGTGGCGCAAATGCAGCACAAAGAACAAACAATTTGGAATTTACAGAAGTCTTGTGAAAATTGAAGATGCAAAAGAAGGATTGCAAAATGGAGGTGCAAATCTTAGCTTGGTGGGTTGAATTCTAGGTCAATCCTTACAATATGTTGGGGATAAATTATTTCAAAAGATGTGAATTTGCTAAAAGTCATTGGGGGTCCCCTCCTTTCATCATGTCAAATATGAAGCTGGGAATCCCAACAATAAGGGGGCTTTTGAGTTTTCTTCTGCTCTCACTTTCACAATGAATGGATTAAAAGCTCACCTCATGTTGATAAGGATTCATTTTTTTATTCTTTAGGATGGTGGTTTCAATTTGATAAGTGGACCGGGGAAATTTAAAAAGATGCATCAAAGCGTTGTACTGGGGGAAATTGATTTCCCCAAATGACCATTTTTGGATTGATCTATCTGAATGTCATGGGCTCATTTAGGTAGTATGGGCAAGTAGTACATTCTTCATTTATACTGATCCAGAACAGGACAACAAAAGCACAACCCTAGTGGGGTTGTCCGCTCAGTGCTCAAGGAAGGTAGAAAAAACAATGTGGCAGAAAAGCTAGGGCTATTATGAAATTGGCAGGGGAGTGGGCTATCAGATTAGGGATAGTAATAAAATATCATCCCAATTTGGTTGGGTGTGGGAATTAGAGGGTGATTGGACAATAATGATGTTGTACTGCGGAATACAATATGCACCAGCAGGATTGGATGGTTTGCAATTGGGGATATACAGTGGCTCAAATGAAAAAGGGGTGTAATGGCTCATGTATGGTGGCATGCCACTGTACATGATCCTATACTGAGTTTATTAGCACTATTCTCACTTGTTGTCAATAATGGGACCAGTTGGCTATCCCGAAAAAGGGGAATTACCTCCCATGATTTTTGTATGCCTCATTGTCACACAACAGGGCATAGAGGTCCCATGGGGGTTGGGGTCATTTGCATGCCCAGGTTCCCGGCCCTCCACATGCAAATCCTTATGCATGTATAGTATACCTACATTTCAAATGCAATTCCTTACGTTTGTCCAGGATCCCAAACCTTCACATGCAATTCCTTACACTTTTCCAGGATCCCAAACCTTCACACGCAACTCCTTATGCTTGTCCATGTTCCTGATGCTTCAAACATGACTCCTTAAGCTTTTCCAGGCTCCCAACACTTAACACCCAATTCCTTTTTCTTATCCAAGCTCCCACCCCTTCACACACAAATCCTTATGCATGTAAGATTAATTTCATGCAAACTTAGGAAAGGCAATGACTCACAAAGCTTAGGTGGATTGCTCGCATGCGCAGAACCACAGGTTTTTTATGATTAAGATCTCAAACAGTATAGACCCATGGATGAAGAAAATGTAGAAGGCATTAATGATTACTGTTTGCACATTTTCTGCAAAAGAGGTTTATAAAAAGAAATAATTTCTCAAAAATTAGGTGGGCCTCTCACAAAAGTTATTCTCAAGAAAGAAGTGATTTTCAATGTGTAAGAAATAAGAAAACTTCACGGAAAGAAAGAATGTCACAGAAATCATTTTTTTTTGATTGATTACAAATAACTTATGTAAATGAGTGTATTACAAAAGGAAATAAGTGAAAAAATTGCAAAAAACTATTTTGATTTTTATCTTTTAAGAAATTTTGAGACTATCCTGGTGATTTCCTCCTTTGGATAAGCCTCCAATGTGTGCCAAAGGAGAGAGTTTAGTTCCTCCAGGAATTCCTGGTTCATCTCATTTTGATGAGCTTCCTCCACAAAGGGAATCATGTGGAGCAAGTGGCAATGCTCCAACAAGATTCAGTTGATTGATTTGTGGAAAATTGCTGGAGGAATCATGAGAGTCAGTTGCAAGTTGTTGAGTTCCTTCAGAGCCTTATTGTGGGAATGAGGTGACTTTGTGCTGGGGGGAGCAGGTGATTGGGTTCTCAGAGGCAATGGGAGGTACTTATGGGGAAGGCACCGGGGGGAGTGGTGCAATGGGGAACAGGAGGGGAGGGGGAGTTTTGATGGGCATATTGTCAATGATGATGATTGAGCAGGGTGTGGCAGGAGGAGCTGGAAATGGTCAAAGGAGCAGTGAGGGAAGGTTGGTAACAAGAAAAAAGTGGAAATTGGTACTTACCAAAAGGATCCTTGGTTGATTGCATTGAATGCACCTCAGGTTCAGGCTCAATTGTCAAAGCGCTCTCATGTGATGGTAATTGAGAATCTGAGGCTTTACTTGGGCCCAGAATAGGTGGCTCATTGTTCTGGGAGGGCTCTACAAATGGAGGAAGAGTCAGTTCACTTGATTTGAAAGGCAAAATGAGAAATGTAACAGCTTTCTGCTTACCACAGAATAAGTCCTCTGACAATTGGGTGCCACTTGGGCCTGGAGTGGGTTGCCACAGAGTTTGCTCATGAGGCATACAGGGAACACAGGAGTCTGGTCAAGGGGGATCTAGTGGGTTTTGTTCTATGGGGGAAGAAGAAGAGTCAGTATGACTTCATGAATGAAAATGAGTCAAGGAGGAGAAAGACTACTTACTTTATTGTTTGAATCTCATGGGTGACAATCAGCCCAAGCTCAAATGTCCTCTTGCCATTGCCATACTTCATCAGCTGGATAATCACTTCACTCCAGTCAAGGAGTGAAGTGACCTAGGAGGGTGTGAACCTTTGAGATATGACCACATACCCAAAAAGGTCACAAGAAATATTTAATTTAATTATACATTAAAAATAAGTACCTTAAAGCTACAAAAGTACCATAAATTGGTATAAAACTTGGTTTAACTTGAAAACCAATGAACAAACATGTGAAATAAATTATACCATTGAATTCCCCATGGTAAAATACACATATCCCATTTTTATGGTATATCTGTAAAGTCAATATTTAATAAGTTATAAGTAATAATACCTCATAAAAAACACAAATCCTTATTTATTTCAAAACCCAATGAAACAACATGTGAAATAAATGGTTTCATTGGACTCTACATAAAATTACACACATAAAACAATTAATAAGATAAGCTTCAAAATCACTACTTAAGGAATTAACCTGAATATATGCACTTTTTTGGTCAACGCATATATTCAAGGATTTTAGCTAATATCTCTTGAATTATGCATGATAGAGTAATGAACCAAAAATAAAGTCATCACGTAATTACTGTAGAAATACAGAAATGAAGTTTATTTCACAAGCTATGAACAAGGTTCAAATCTGTAAGGAATTATTGATTAAAATCAACAGAGCTGTTGACCACTTTGTTGTGAAAGTGGTCCAAACTTAAAAAAAGTAGACAGTTGGATTCTACTAGCTCATTCGTCAAGAATAATGTATTTTTTATTATAATATTCAAGGTATAACCCCTTGAAATCATAGTTTGAAGTTTAAAATATTAAATTTCAACAGAAAAGATGAGTTACAAGAAAAATCATCAAAAATAGAGTTTTAATGATGTAATAAAATGCTCTTTGAAGCATAATACGGTTATTCCAAGCTATTAGAATTCACTCTCTGAATTTCTGTAGCATGTAAATCTTGAAAGTTATTAAGGATCAAAGTTTGAGCTTAATTTGATCATTTATGATCACTCACTGTAACCTTAAATTAAGTTTAACAGTCATATAAGTGATGAAATTGGTGAATACTATTATTTTATGATTAAAACTAAGAAAATACACAAAATTTGGGGTTCTTCCAAGCCTTTAATGTCATCAAACGTAGAGTTATAGTTATAGCTCTAAATAATGGCATAATAATGATGTAATGTGGTTTGATCATGATGTAATCATCACCAAACCTTAAATTATTGATCAATTACAGTGGATATGATCAGTACACGTCTACTAGAAGCCTGTTGGACTCTAGGAGGGAGGTATTTACTATAAATAGAGCTCTTTTTACTCTGTTTTCCCCTCAGATGCATCAAACACATTAAATCAATACAATTAAAAAGGTAACATCTTTATTCTTTATATATAAAGCTTTGATATTATCAAAGACCAAAGATCATCTTATTAAAATCATCAATTTCGACGTGATTAAATCATTTATTTAATTGTTTTTGTTAAAAATCTCTCTAAAACCTCATTTCCACATAAAAATCAAGAATATTTGTAATTTTCTCTATTTTTTATTGTAAATACAATTTGTATAGGTTGTATTTAAATTATTTGGCGTAAAATATCTCAAAGCTATTATATTAAGTATTAAAAGTAGGTTATTTTCTCTTATTATAATAATTTTTTCTTTATTCTTTTTTTAATAATTCTTTAATTAATATAAATAGTATTTATATTAATTTATAGCTTTAATATTGGTAATATTATTGTTATTAATTGTTTTTTATTAATAAAAAACAATTTTTTATGCCTTTATTATTTGTTTGTAACAATAATAAAGTGCTATTAAATATATTAATTATTTTATATTAATATATTTATTTTATTATATAAATTATATTATCATATTTTATTGATAATATAATTATTTTTACGCCATAATTATAATAATTATTTTTATCTTATTTCTTTCATTTATAAGGACATTCATAGTACAATAAGTAAAATATTAGTAATTTTTACTTATTGTTTCATAGTCAAACCTTACATTTGGGGGCCTGGCTGTGATATTTACTCGGAAAGACCTTTAAAAAGATTCTAATTGGGCTTATCCAATAATAAATTATGATTATAATCATAAAATTATATAATAATTTTATATTTATTGATTTTAAAAGCTATTGAGGCATTTGGAAAGCAATTGTACTGTCTTACATGTGGTTTTTCACATCCTTAGACTTGCAAAAACTCTCTTTGAGTGACTCTAGTGATTAAAAAAGATATTTTATAAATCAAAAATAATTTTATATTATAAATTCATTTTATAAAAGAATCATATTAATTATTTTATTTTATTCTTTAAAAATAAAAAATAATAATAATAATATTAAAAACCAATAAAAAAGTTATCTTATTCATTTTAATTTCATTTCTTTGATTATTTTCATTTTTTTTTAATAAAAAAAAAGATATAAAAGCAATTTTTACATGGAAAATTGCCATATCTTAACAAAAATAACACTTTTATATAAAAGACTTATCTTTATTTGTCTTTTTTAGTGTTTGAAGACAACCCAACAGAGGACAACCAAACCACTGTTGAAAATTGGTGGAAGAAACTTGTCAAAGTTCTCTAACACCAATAATTACCAAGAAAAAGAAAGCCAAGAAATTGGACTTTCCAGGACCCACCATTCAGGACTCTGAAGGTGAGTACCTCATTTATAACTTGCCATAAGAAAATTCCTGTTCTGAAATCCTCTTATTTCTTATTTTTCTTATGATATGACTACCAGAAGAGGCTCCCAATACTCCATCCAATCAGATGGAGCTGGACTCAGAGGTAGAATTGATTCCTCAAAAGGGAAAAGGAAGGGCGATATCCCCAGTGGAACAGAATCCACACAAGGAAGTGCCTTATCCCAAAGGAAAGTCCCAGAAATGCCAATGATATCTGAACCTGAATTAAAACTAAGTATGAGTAACTCAAATAGGTACAAATCATATTCAGAGGGCTCAAATAGACATTTACATGAGCCAATACAAACAGTACTACACAGTGTACAAGGACAAAGATTGGGAAATGTTGCCTCAAATACACCAAGGAGTGATGAACTCCTGGCACATCCTGAAAAAGTTTCTCAAAGAGGAGGAAATAGTGAGATACTCCAATGGATGGAATCCACTATCATCAAAGCCTCAAATCAAAACAATCAAGGAGTATCATGCCAAAAAGAAGGAGGCAACCAAGGAAGAAGCCCCAGTAGCTTCTACCAGCAAGCCCCAAGTCAACCCACTTCCCCAAGAAGGGAAGAAGAACAAGAACAAGAATTGGAGAAAACCATGTTCCCCAAGCTACAGGATTCCCAAAATCCAAAAAGATGCCATTGACAATGTCTTCAACATGGCCAGAACTTTGATGGAATTCAAAGACAAAGAGGAACAAAGAATGAGACAATCCCATTTTCCAAAGAAATAACCTTGTCTCCTGATGTTGTAAATACTTTAACAGAACTTAAAAATAGTATTTTACCTCTTAAAGACGTTAAAAATAGTTTATTATCTTTCCAAGAAATAAATCATAGCTTATCATCTTTAACAAAACTTGTTGCACAAAATAAGAAAGAAATTGATAACATAAAATTTATGATTGAAAATAATAAACCAAAGGTATTAATTGAAAATACTCAGAAATTAATACAAGGACAACAAGAGTTGTACAAATACATAAGTGACATCAAAGAAAAAACTTTGACAATCAATTAGGATGTGAGTATTGACAACTTTACAGAAAAATTAAACAAATTAAGTATTTCTGTAGAAAGATTTGAAGAAAAGACTTCATCACACCAAAAATTACTTTTGGACCATGTGGAAAAAAGTGATGAAGCAAGAATGCATCTGAAAGATGACGTTCAAAGTGAAATAAGGCTTATTACTGAAAAAATGAATAAAATTAATGAGGCTAATTTAAATATGTCAAAATTATCAACACCATTTTCTCACATAAGAATCCCTGTTAAGCCAAAATAGGAATTAACAAATCCATTCATAACAGACTTGAGTCACCAAGACAATAACCAAGTCCTAATAAAGGAAGCACTTCAATTGAAAGAATGGCCAACATTCACAGGAGAAGGTGAATATGACCACATGTCATTTATCAAAAAAATTGACATGCTACAAGAAGATTATGCCATATCAGATGAATTAATCACTGCAAGATTACATTCTTTGTTTGAGAAATCTGCAAAAAGATGGTATTATGGCATAAGGAAAACAAATGGCAAAAATACCTGGCCTTGGTGGAAACAAGAAATAATCACCAAGTGGGCTAATGATGCCTGGAGGTACAAAATAGAAAATGCATTTGAAAATTCTTTCTTTGACCCAGACAAAGACAAACCTTTAACTTGGTTCTTGAAACAAGTTGAAAGACTTGATGCATTGTACCCAGAAATGTCACAAAAAATGGTGCATATGAAAATACTCAAGAAATGTGGAGGAGAGCTAGAGCATGCCCTAAGAAGCAGGTGTATAGAACCATGCTCCACAGAAGAGTATATTAATGCACTAGAAGACATAGTGACAAGAACAAAAATTGGCAGGACTTGGAAGAAACTGGACATTAAAAGCCCAAATAAACCATTTATCAAAAAAGATAAATCAAAAGAATCCTTCAAGCCCAATACATTTAGCAATAATGAGCAAAGAAAATGCCATAAATGTGGAGGTATTGGACACTTAGCCAATAATTGCCTTAAAAAGGCAAAGATTAATGAAATTGTGGAAACAGAAAACCACAATGACAAAAAAGAGGAATCTGACTCTGAAAAAGAGACAGAAGAGTCAGAAAGTTCTGAAAGTGATGAAATTAATATAATCAATGCACAAATTAATAATATTGATATAATTTATGAAGTACTGGATGTTAACTCAAACTTACCACAAGTTGGGACATCTGACACAAACCTGACAAACATACAAGATGCCAAATGTATAGAACCAGACCTGCAAAAGGAATGGGATATACAGCTGGAAAATCAAGTATAAGTATTTTTATGGTTGATAACCAAGAAGGAAAAGTCAACTTAGATACAGGAGCTCATTGCACCTGTGTTGGTAAACGTTATTTGAAAACCATTGTCCCAGACTGGAAAGAAAAACTTATGCCAATACAAGGTGTCAAATTTAGTAGTGCAAGTGAGAGCATGAAGCCCCTTGGAATAATTGATTTAACACTAATTTTTCCTCATCCCTCACAATGTGTCAGAATCAAAGTAGAGTTTGTAGTAATGGACAACTGTACTAGTAATCACTTCATACTTGGGAATGACTACTTATCAATTTATGGTATAGATATCTCTAGCCAAAAGGATAGATATTTTACCATAGGAGACAACAAAAGACAAAAGTTTGGCTTCTTAAATAACAAAAGACAAATCACAGTTATTAAGAATGAAGAAAAAATTCCAGAAAAGGAACTTTTTATATCTGAACAACTTAAAAAGGCAGAATTCAATCAAAAATTAACAGAAAAAATGAAAGAAAAACTGATTAACCTCTTATTTAAGTATAAAAATGCCTTTGCAACTGACAAAGAACCACTAGGTGCCATAATTGGACATGAAGTGGATATAATTCTTAATGTGGAAAAACCTTACCCACCTTTACTAAGGAGACCTGCTTACCCAGCTAGCCCAAGGTCTAGAGAAGCCTTAGAGGTACACATTAAAGAATTAATGGACCTTGGAGTATTAAGAAAGGTAGGACATAATGAGCAGGTAGAGGTCACTACACCTGTCATTATAACTTGGCATAATGGAAAATAAAGGATGGTAGGAGACTTCAGAGCCCTGCACACCTATACCATTCCAGACAGGTATCCAATACCCAGGATCCATGAGACATTAACACAATTGTCACAAGCTAAGCTCATCACAGCCATGGATGCCTTAAAGGGTTTTCCTCAAAATGTCTTAACAGACAGTGCCAAAAAACTACTGAGGATAATAGTCCACTGTGGAATTTTTGAATACTTAAGAATGCCATTTGGCATAAAAAATGCACCTTCCCATTATCAAAGAATGATGAATACCATATTTCCTGAAGAATTATCAGAAGGATGGTTAATTATCTATATTGATGATATCATAGTTTTCTAAGAAACTTGGGAAAGTCACCTTACAAGACTAGAAAGGGTACTACAAAAAATAGTCCAAGTGGATATGAGAATTTCCTTGAAAAAATGTCATTTTGCATACAGTGAATTAAAAGCACTAGGACATGTTGTATCTGGACTTAGTCTAGGCATAGACAAGAATAAAGTAGCAGCAGTACTACTTAAGCCAATGCCTCAAACCAAAAAAGAAATGCAATCATTTCTAGGTTTTGCTGGTTACTATAGACAGCATATAAAGGACTTTGCAAAAATTGTTAAATCCTTGTATAAGCTATGTGACCAACAAACAGTCTATGAAATGACAGAAGAAAGAGTCAAGGCATATGAAGAATTGAAAAATTCCTTAACAAATGCCCCATTTCTTCTAATGCCAGATTGGAAACTAACCTTCAAGCTTTATATCGATGCTTGTGGAGAAGGACTGGGTGCTGCACTACACCAGACAAAAATTATCAATGATAAACCAGTGGGGGGACCAATCTGTTTTATTTCAAGACAGATAAAGCCAACAGAAGCAAGATATGGAGCAAGCCAAATGTAATGCCACTGCTTAGTGTGGGATTTAGAAAAATTACATTACTACTTGGATGGAACAGTATTTGATGTGATTACAGACTGTAATGCTGTAGAATCTCTATTAAATATGAAAACTCCAAATATACACATGCTGAGATGGCAAATTGATATCCAAGAATATAGAGAAAATATGATTATTGTTCATAAATCTGGTAATATTCATAAAAATGCAGATGGTCTTAGCAGATGGGCTCTAGCAAATACCCCTGACAATCCAGCATGGGTACCACAAGAAGAACACCATATAGAAGGAATATGTGTTACAGATATTGGCACAGAATTCTTTAACCAAGTTAAAGAAAGCTATAAGATAGACAAAAATTGCCATATCTTAAACCAACTTTGAATGAAAGACTGCAAAGACCCATCACTTTCATCAAAACTAGATGAAATATGGAAAAAGGCATATGATGAAGGAAGATTCCACCTACTTGATGGAATCCTTTACCATAGAACAAAACACATATGTGTTATGGCCTTAACAGATAGAACCCTGATAAACACTATTTTACATGAGTGTCATGATAGTGTTGCAGCTGGACACCTTTGAGAAGACAGGACACTAGAGAGGGTGAAAACCTGCTCTTGGTGGCCAAATTGGAAGAAAGATGTTATAGAATACTGCCAAACCTGTGAAAGATGTCAAAAAGCCAACAGAGCCACAGGAAAGAAATTTGGAATGATGATCCAAATCCAAGAACCAAAATCCCCTTGGGAAATAGTTCATATGGATTGGGTAACAGCATTACCTCCAGGAGGAGACAGAAGCTATAATTCATGCCTAGTATTGGTTGACAGGTATAGAAAAACTCCCATGTTCCTACCATGTCATAAAGATGACACAGCTATGGACACAGCCATAATGATATGGAATCAAGCTATTAGCCATACAGGCTTATTCCAGAATATCATAAGTGACAGAGACCCAAAGTTCACTTCAGCATTATGGACAAATCTCCATAACTTGTTTGGGACAAAGTTATCATTCTCAACAGCTTACCATCCTCAAACTGATGGTTTAGCAGAAAGAATGATACAGACCTTAGAGGACATGATCAGAAGATTCTGTGCTTATGGGCTAGAATTCAAATACTCTGATGGTTTTACCCATGATTGGTGTACACTAATACCAGCTCTTGAACTGGCATATAAAACATCAATTCATTCTTCTACTGGCAAAACACCAGCAATGCTAGAAAAAGATTGGAATCCAAGACTTCCTTATGATACCCTCAAAAAGGACTTGATGGATATACATCCAACAGCAAGCAGTTTTAAGATAATGCTTGACAAGGCAAGACACCATGCAAACAGATGTATGCAAGACTCTTTCAAATATGCAAAAGAAAGATGGGATAAAAGTCATAAGCCACCTGATTTCAAAATAGGAGACTTGGTCCTAGTATCAACTCTTAATTTCAATAACATAAAAGGCCCAAATAAATTAAAAGATTCCTTTGCAGGACCATTTATGATAAAAGCACTTCATGGACCCAATGCTGTGCAATTGGAACTCACAGGTGAACTAATGAACAAACACCCAATTTTCCCTGTAAGTCTGATAAAACCTTACAGCTCAAGTGACAAGAAGTTATTTCCACTAAGAAATAAACTCCCACTTGAAATTACCCCCTTGGAAGAAGGAGAGGAAAAGAAAATAGTAAAAGTCCTTAAAGAAAGAGGACAAGAAACAAAAAAGAAAGGGAATACCTTGTAAGGTATAGAAATTCAACTCAAGAAGATGAATGGCTTCTTGAGAAAGATATAAAAAATGCTGATAAACTACTAAGAAGGTTCAGACATGAAAGAAAGCCTGAAAAATAAAAAAGTTAAGCATTATTGAGCTTCAAGACTAACAAAGTCTATTGAAGAGGTAGGACAGTGGATGATACCCTAATTAAACATATTGGATTGTGGTACAATCTTTTTTGGTGGTAGGGAATGTGAACCTTTGAGATATGACCACATACCCAAAAAGGTCACAAGAAATATTTAATTTAATTATACATTAAAAATAAGTACCTTAAAGCTACAAAAATACCATAAATTGGTATAAAACTTGGTTTAACTTAAAAACCAATCAATAAACATGTGAAATAAATTATACCATTGGATTCCCCATGGTAAAATACACATATACCATTTTTATGGCATATCTGTAAAGTCAATATTTAATAAGTTATAAGTAATAATACCTTATAAAAAACACAAATCCTTATTTATTTCAAAACCCAATGAAACAACATGTGAAATAAATGGTACAATTGGATTCTCCATAAAATTCCACACGTAAAACAATTAATAAGCTAAGCTTCAAAATCAATACTTAAGGAATTAACCTGAATATATGCACTTTTTTGGTCAACACATATATTCAAGGAGTTTAGCTAATATCTCTTGAATTATGAATGATAGAGTGATGAACCAAAAATAAAGTCATCACTTAATTACTGTAGAAATACAGAAATGAAGTTTACTTCACAAGTTATAAACAAGGTTAAAATTTGTAAGGAATTATTGATTAAAATCAACAGAGCTGTTGACCACTTTGTTGCGAAAGTGGTCCAAACTTAAAAAAAGTAGACAGTTGGATTCTACTAGCTCATTCGTCAAGAATGATGTATTTTTTATTATAATATTCAAGATATAACCCCTTGAAATCATAGCTTGAAGTTTCAAATATTAAATTTCAACAGAAAAGATGAGTTACAAGAAAAATCATCAAAAATAGAGTTTTGATGATGTAATGAAACGCTCGTGGCAGCATAATAAGGTTATGCCAAGCTATTAGAATTCACTCTCTGAATTGCTTTAGCATGTAAATCTTAAACGTTATTAAGGATCAAAGTTTGAGCTTAATTTGATCATTCATGATCACTCACTGTAACCTTAAATTAAGTTTAACAGTCATATAAGTGATAAAGTTGGTGAATACTATTAGTTTATGATTAAACCTAATAAAATCCACGAATTTTGGGGTTCTTCCAAGCCTTTGACGTCATCAAACTTAGAGTTATAGTGATAAATCTAAATAATGGCATAATAATGATGTAATGTGGTTTGATCATGATGTAATCATCACCAAACCTTAAAATATTGATCAATTCCAGTGGATATGATCCGTACACGTCTACTAGAAGCCTGTTGGACTCTAGGAGGGAGGTATTTACTATAAATAGAGCTCTTTTTACTCTGTTTTCCCCTCAGACGCATCAAAAAGATTAAATCAATACAGCTAAAAAGGTAACATCTTTATTCTTTATATATAAAACTTTTATATTATCAAAGACCAAAGATCATCTTATGAAAATCATCAATTTTGACGTGATTAAATCATTTATTTAATTGTTTTTGTTAAAAATCTCTCTAAAACCTCATTTCCACGTAAAAATCAAAAATATTTGTAATTTTCTCTATTTTTTACTGTAAATACAATTTGTATAAGTTGTATTTACATTATTTGGCGTAAAATATCTCAAAACTATTATATTGAGTATTAAAAGTAGGTTATTTTCTCTTATTATAATAATTTTTTCCTTATTATTCTTTTAATAATCCTTCATTTAATATAAATAGTATTTATATTAATTTATAACTTTAATATTGGTAATATTATTGTTATTAATTGTTTTTTATTAATAAAAAACAACTTTTTACGCCTTTATTATTTGTTTGTAGCAATAATAAAGTGCTATTAGATATATTAATTATTTTATATTAATATATTTATTTTATTATATAAATTATATTATCATATTTTATTGATAATATAATTATTTTTACACCATAATTATAATAATTCTTCATTATTATAATTATTTTTATCTTATTTATTTCATTTATAAGGACATTCATAGTACAATAAGTGAAATATTAGTAATTTCTACTTATTGTTTCATAGTCAAACCTTACAGAGGGGGGGTGGAAAAATTGATACTGGAGGGAACCGGGCTTATTGTGCAGAAGCGTGCCTGTATGCCTGTTTGTGGTCCCAGGGTCCATTTGCACTCAGGAAGACTTTCATCATTGTTGACTACAAAGGAGTCCTGTGTGGGGACTCCTCTGGCTGGGTGGCTGGAAGGGGAATTGTCACAATGCTGTCTGCCAGACCTCAGAAAAGGGAACTCTTGCCAAAAAAGCTATTAAGCCTGTTGAAAGACTGGTTAATACTGCAAAGTTGTAGATCAAATTCCACCATGTGACAGGCACACAACAAACAAACATTTTTTGTGTGCTTGTTGGAAAGCATCACAGGAATTGGTTGTTGTGGAGGAGCAAATGCAGGGGAGGGCCTGCTTAGAGAACAACGTTCATGAAATCTGAAATAAAGGAAAATGAGGTTAGTTGCTGGATAGAAAGGAATATTTCAAGAAAAGAGGAAGACATACAATGAATTATAAGTTTAAAATATATTTCAATTATTGAAGCTTTAAGAGTGAGGTTTGAAAAGTCTGAAAGAAAGTCATAATGAAGATTTAGTATTAAGAGTGGAACATAACATATATAAAAGTGTTAAATGGAGAAGATGACACACAATGTAGATAGAAGTGGGGTTCTGGATGTATAATTGGGAAAATAATGTACCTAAAGGGAAGGGGAGTGGTTAATTTTGTGCAATAGAACAGAGTGAAATATGCACAGGGATGAGAAGAGCATGTGAAGTGAGAAAAAGTGAAGCGGGTGAGAAAAAAAAGAGAAGTGCATGTTGGGAAAAGATGGTCTTTTATACCACAAATAAGCTAAGCCAGTCGCAGCAGTCGCAGCACCCACAAAGGTCTCAGCTTCAAGGCCAGTTAGGGAAGTGAAACTCATTTGCAGCCAATGCTGTGGATAAGAAGGAAAATGCAGGGAGTATAACAATTGGATCAATTTTTATACTCAGCACCCCTTTTTTGCATTAAAAATGCACACAATTTCTTGGGGGTGCTTATGTGAGGGAATTGTTGAATGTGCATGGGACTGCAATCCAAAAATGCACCAGAAGATAAGTACAGGGTCCATTTGGTCTCAGCTGACCATGGTGAGAATACCACTGCTATGGCCGGGTGATAGAGTTTGAACAAAGGGTGCAGAGGCTGTATTACAAGTGAATACAGAATGATCTTGAATGGACCCATGGCACAGGCATGCCTTGGTGTCATATTTGAAATTCTCAGTGGCTGCTAATTTGAATTTTGAAACCATTGAGCTATTTCTATAACAATATCAAATGCTCCACTGCTCAGCTATTGCTATTTCATCATTGTAAGCACACAATCTGAGAATTTGGGAAAACATTGGAAGACATTTCATGTGCTTTGGTCAAGTGCACAGCAGTGGCCTTTCCAATAAACTATCGCAAAAAGGGCTCCAACCATGGCATTCAAAAAGGTTTGCACACTGCATTGTGAAAAGACATACATGCTGAGCTTGCATGTGCAAGTCAGGTGAATTACCACACTGAGCTTGGGGCGCATGAACAGAACATATGCAAAAAATGGAAAGGTGGATACTAATATTTTATATGCAGGCAGGCTGAACTATTATTAAACAATCCTAATTTGTAGTTCAGCCAGACCTTTAGTATGTACTGTACCTACACCATTGGTGTATGTGGCAGGGCTGAGCAATTGCTGTACAAGAATCTAACTGTCACAGGGGCTCTTTGAAATGAAGAGGGCCTGGAACTCAGTGAACAGACTTACTTATGCAGGGCTCAGAATAAAATACTCAAATGATAAGAGTAATGAAATAAGAGGATAAATTACTAGTCATAGAATAATAAGCATTAAAAGATATGAGAGAAAAACAAAAGCAATAGTAAAGAGCCAACCACAAATAATCCTGTACCACTGTTTCAACCTGTTCAGAAAAGAGAAAAGGATTAATAAAGGATATGGCCACCAGGAATCTACTGAACAGGTGAGGGAAGGCAAAGACTAACTTAATAATTAATAAGATAATATTTCTTAATGAGAAATAAAATAATATTAAATAATAAATCCAATATTTTGATTAACTGGCGGAAAAACCCCCAGGTGGATGAAGAGGGGCTGGTATATGTGAGAAATACCAGCCTTGGAGTTTGAGTTTTGAGATACTTGCCTGTATGCTGGAAGAAGTTGGATGTGGGATTGAATCCTGTATTGGTGAATCCAATACAGGTTATACAGTCAATACAGGTATTTGTGCCTGTATTGATGACAGGCCTGTATTTGATGAATCCTGTATTTGGGTCTTGCCTGTGTGAAACGGTATTGAGGTCTGAAAACTGTATTTGGAGAGTATTGAATGAAACCCCCTTGCTGATTGGGTTTTAAAGGGTATCAATGAAGTAATGATTGTTGAAGATGATTGGTAATGCCCCTGCCTCCTTGGCTGTGACATTATCCCCCTCTTGAAAGTGGTGAGCTCTGAGCACCATAAGTATAGTGAGTCTTGATGAGCTTGCAATCAATACATACAGTTCTTTCTCCAAATTCCTTAAATTTATACCATTAAACTTTCTTCTTCAATCAACACTCAAACAAAATTTTCATTTGATTACTTGTAGGTATTTTCCCCTTGATCTTGATTCTGAATTCCCTCTTTTCCTTCAAAATGCCTTCATTCTTCTTAAACTTTCTTCATTCTTGTCTTGAGTGTCTTCACCAAACTTTTCTTGAGTCCTGATGGCTTTTGAAAAGTGGGTGACCTGGGCTTATGTCCCAAGAACACCTGATTTCATCATAATTTGAATATTGAGAGTGTTGGCATAAAATGGCCAATACTTGAGGTTTTGAACCATTTCAGAAGTCCTGGTCGAAATCCCTGATTTTGTGATTAAAGGGGTTTTTGGCAAATTTGCACAAATGCGCATATATGCCATAATGGCATATATTGGTGAAAAAATTGAAAAAAGTGATTAATCATGTAAAAATGGCCTTATAATGGATTCTGGCCATTTTGCGCATTTTTGCACAAATGTGCAATTATGATGAAATGGGCCAAAAAGGCCTTTTGAAGCCTTTTGACAAGATAAAGAGGCCTTTTGCGCAAAACTGCACAAAATGCGCAAATTTGCCAATATGCATAATTAAGCATATTTTGATGAAAAATGATAAAAATGAGCTATTTTGAAGTTTTGAGGTCTGATATGGCCATTTGTGCCAAAGTGCATAAATTCATGAAATTGGCCAATCGGGCCATTTGAAGCAGTTTTTTTCTTTTTGATCTTGATTTCTTCTTGAATGTCTTTCTTCTTATCCCCTCCTTGACTGGTCAATTTCCATAAATGCCTTGCTGATTGGGTTTTGGCTTTCAATTTTGATATTAGGGATGAGTTTAAGGCTGACTTGAAGAAGTTTTGATGAGGGTTATCTGTAGCTAGTCTTTACCATTACTAGTGTTTTGCTCTTTTATTATTGAATGAATTGACTCCCCAAACATGATATGAGAGTGATGACTACTGCTTTTGAAATAAGAAAAAAAATAAAACATACAAGTAAAAGAAAATGAAATGAAATAAAAATGAAAATGAATTGAGAGAAAAAAAAAGAGGGTAAAGAAAGAAATACAAAATGCCTGAGGGATGTCCTTCTTGTGGTGAGTTGCTTGATTTTGGCCAAAATGTTCTGAAAGATAAAATCAAGAATTTGATGCTCACAGCGTGGCCAAGGTAATGTTTTACAAGAAGTAGACCCCTCAGGGATGCATACCAGGAGATGGAACTTCCTTTCACAACTTCCACTCCCCACCAAGCACCATAAATGAAAAAGAAATTATGCCATAACATGAATTGTGGTAATGAATGTCTTGAAAGATATTGAATAGCATAATTTGGAATAAAATTTGTGAAAGAAGGAAAAAGAATAAAAAATAAAAAAGGGAATTTGGCCATATCTTGATGAAAGGTCCAAATTTAGGGTATTGATGTTGCAAGGCCTTCTAAACCTGTCCAGAGAAATTGACAAGTGCTCACAAAGTGGCCAAGGTGATTCTTACAACATATTTGGGTAGAATTCCCCCTTAAAGGTGCATGCCAGGAGAGGAACTTACTTTCATAAACTCCAATCCCCACCAAGCACCATAAATCAAACTCTTGAGGCATTAGGGCCAGGCCTGTCTGGATAAAAAGTGTGAAAATCCTTGACAAGGTCTGGGGAGTTGGTAAGGTTGGAAGCTGGTTCCCAAGTTGTTCTTCCTGGGTCTTCATTGAATCCTTTCCACTCCACTAGATACCATGATGTACCTCTCTTGAGTTTTGAGTCCAGAACCTGAGCCACTTCCCATTCTTCTTTCTCTTCCACTATTACTGGAGGTGGTGGCAATTGGTTTCAATTTGGGATAGTTGATTGCTTCACTGGTTCTAACAAGGACACATGGAAGACAGGCTGAACTGACTTCCATTGTTGAGGCAACTTGAGGTGATATGCATGGCTGCCAATCTTCTTGAGAACTTCAAAGGGTCCCAACCATCTTTCTAAAAGTTTCTTGGTGGGTCTTGGTGTCTTTATGTTCTTGGAAGTTAGCCATACTTTGTCCCCAGGTTGGAAATCAGGTGGAATTGCTCTATTTCTATCTGCATACTTCTTAAAATGCTTTATTGCTGACTATAATTCTTCTTTGACAACTTGCTGTACTGATTGGAGCTTTGTTGATAACTTTCCAGCAGGTGTATCTTGAGAAATGTGAATTGAGTCAAAGCTGGGATTTCTTCCATAAATGGTGAAAAATGGTGACTGTTGTGTTGATGAATGTTCTGCATTATTATAGGAAAATTCAGCCAGAGGGAGCCAGGTGTGCCAGTCATCTTGATGGTAACTGACATACATCCAAAGATACTGTTCTAGAATCTGATTTAACCTCTCTGCCTGTCCATCTGTTTCAGGGTGAAAGGTAGTTGAAAGATCTCTCGATATCTTGAGCTGCTGCCACAATTGAGTCCAAAATGATGAAACAAATAATGAACCTCTATCACTTACAATACTGATTGGAAGACCATGTTTGGAAAAGACATGATTAATGAATATTTGAGCCACGTACAAAGCAGTGATTGCTCAATAAGTTGGAATAAATATTGCCATTTTTGAAAATCTGTCTACAGCTACTAAAATTGAATCAAAGTCTCTTGACAAGGGCAATTGAGTGATAAAGTCCATTGATAAAGAATTCCAAGGACCAGATGGCATTTGAAGAGGCTTGAGTAGCCCAAACGTCTTATGGTTGATGTTCTTGTTTCTTGAACATTGCTGACATGAGGACACATAGTCCTTGATGATTTGATTCATGCCAGCCCAATAAAAATCCCTCTTTATGAGCTTGAGGGTCTTCTCCTGGCCAGGATGGCCAGCCAACAGTGAGTCATGACGCTTTTGAAGAATTTCCAATTGAATTTCATGATTGCTTGGAATGACTACTCTATCTTTGAACAATAATAATTTTGCTTGAGGTTCAAGAGAATAGTCTGGGACTGATTCTCCTCTTGCTAATTTCTTGAGGATTTCCTTATAATATTTGTCTTGCCATACTTGTTGTTGAATTTGATCAACTACATCTGAAAACATATCAACTTTTATTGAAAAGAATCTTGACTCTTGAATTTCATTTTGCTTGAGAACTTGATGAAAACTTTGAGGATTTTTGCTGATGAAATCCACCCCCCTCTCTGGGTACACGTCGTCCCGCGGTGACAAGGCATCTGGTAAAGTGGCCAGCCTGCCTGGGCAGTAAGTGATAATAAAATGGAATTCAGATAGAAATTCAGCCCAATGGGCTTGACTACAAGTAAGGACTTTAGAGGACATAAAATGCTGAAGAGAACAATGGTCTGTCAAGACCTCAAAGGAATCAGAAAGAGAAAGGAGAAAAGCTCTCCAGCGCTTGAGAGCCCAAACTATGCCAAGGAGTTCCTTGTCCTGAATTTCATAGTTGAGTCCAGCTAGTAAGAGCTTGCAACTATCAAATGCAATGAGATGCTTTCCTGAGTCATTCACCTGACTCAGTACAGCACCCAAGGCATAATCAGAAGCATCAGTCTCTAAAATAGTTGGTAGAGAAGAATTAAAATGAGAGAGAATAGGAGCAGTGGTGAAAGCTTCTTTGAGTATTTGAAACTGACTAAGAGCTTCCTCATTGAAGATAAAGGGAGAATTTTCTTTAAGGAGGGAAGTGAGAGCAGAGAGTTTTTTGGAATAATTTTTAATGAAACAACAATAAAAGTTGGCAAAGCCAAGAAAAGATTGGAGGGCCTTGATGTTCTTGGGCTGAGGTCAATTGAGGATTTGTTGAAACTTTGAAGAATCCATCTTGAGGCCATCACTTGAAACAAAATAGCCCAAGTATTCCACACTTGAGGCATGGAATACACACTTTGAGGCTTTAGAAAACAAATTATTGTCTCTCAGTCTTTGGAGACCGAGGCCACATGTTTAAAATGTTCATCCAAAGAGCCAGAGAAGACCATAATATCATCTAAGTACACTACAAAAAGAATATCCAAATAATCTGAAAAGATATCATTCACAACATTTTGGAATGAAGCTGGAGCATTGGTTAAGCCAAATTGCATAACCAAATACTCATAACTACCATATTTGGTTCTAAAGGCAGTTAAGTGCTTATCCCCCTCTTTAATTCTCAGGAGATTATAAGCACCATACAGATCTATCTTGGAGAAGATAGTAGCACCCTTGAATACAGTAAGAAGCTTATTCATTGGAGGAACAGGATACCTGTTCTTCCTAGTGACAGCATTAAGTTTGCGGTAGTCAACACACAAACAAAGGCCGCTATCCTTTTTCTTAAAAAAAAGGAAAGGTGCTCCTGTTGAAGAGGAGCTTGGCCTGATGAAACCTTTCTCTACATTCTCTGAAATGTAGGCCTGCAGTGTTTCTGACTCATTCTTTGATAAAGAGTAGATAACACCAACTGGAGGTAGAAGACCCTCCAGTTCAATATGATGATCACAGGCACGGTGTGGAGGAAGTTTCTCTGCTTTCACTTTGGAGAATACATCCAAATATTTGTGATGAACAGGAGGGACTACCTTCAGAACAGTTTCAATCTCTTCTAGCTCTTCCTCCTCATCCCACTGCTCCTCCAGGGAGGCATGAAAAGATAAAGGAGGAAGGTCCATATTCCCTTGAAAGAGATGAAGTGAAGATATAGCAACATCTTCTCCAACCTCTTTTATCTCTTAAAAGAATTCATCTCTTAATGGAAGTAATGACTGAGAGGGAATGATGGAAGGGATATGGACAGAAGGAGGAAGGGAAGGTGTCTTAAGTTCACCAACCAGAGCAACACTGTTGACAGCAGTGGGAAAGTCATTACTAGTAGAAGAAATAATACCACTAGAATCTATATAACTAGAATCATAGGTGATCAATCCATTTTTCCAATCAATAATGGGATTAAAATGGTAAAGAAAATCATAGCCCAATATTAGGTCTTCTCCCTTGGGTGAATCTATGATAAAGAAATCCCATTCAAAGCTTGGGAATGAAGGTAAGTCAACAACCCACTTGGTATAATGGGTGATGGACAGGGAAGTGGATTCAGTGGAATCCAAAATGAAAAGAGGAATCTTTTCAGGGAGCTCTGACATGGTCAATGAGTACTTGAGAACAAAATTCTTTGCAATAAAAGAGTTTGTAGGACCAGAATCAATGAGAATACTATAAAAAATATCAGGGATTGAAGAAAAAATAAGAAATCTTAAATATTTTTTTGACACTAGGATTCAGAGTGCACAATTGTGCTCTTGAAGGAAAGAAGTGAGAACCATTGAACAAATTATGATCCCCACTCAGGATTTTCCCTGCTTGCTAGGGAAGCCTTTTGATGACCCTTGCCTATTTTCAGGCCTCTTGAAGCATTTTTCAAATGGGTGTTTACCACCACAATAATTGCACAAGCCTTCTTTGATCCTCCTCTCCTTTTCAGAACCAATCAATTTATTGTCCTTATTGAGGAGAGCAGCATGAGGCTTGTCTTTGGACACTTGAAAATTCTTCCCCTTCTTATTCTTCTTGTGATAAGGCTTCTTTGATGATGAACTTTGAGGGGGCTTGGAGGAGTTGGATCCACTGATTGGAGTCTTCTTCTCTTGATGACTACCCTTTTCCTTCTGCCTCTCATGGTATCTGGTATCTAATTCCAAAGTGATGTCCATGAGCTCTTGAAGGCTATCAAAGTTTCCAGGGTGAGATGCCAATTGGTCCAACAATCTTGATGCCAAGCCTCTCCTATACACATGAATATAGGCCCTTTCCCCCCAGTCTTCAATTCTTGAAATTAAAGTTCTGAAATCTGCTATGTAAAAGGAAACTTGACCACTTTCTTTCATCCTGAGATTGTATAACTCTTGTTCAGCTTTCCTGACTTCATTGGGATCACCAGACAGAGTGAATAACTGGGTTTCAAACAACTGCCAGTTATTGAGGAGATAAGAAGGGTATTCATTGGAGATATTTGAGAGGTAAGGTTCAATCCATTTTCCAGCTCTACCAGTAAGAAAAGAAGTTGAGTATAAGACCTTCTTCCTGTCAGAGAAGAAGTTTGCTGGGTCATTATGGAAAATTAATTGACAAGATTGAATAAATCCTCTCAATTTATAAGCTTTAGTACCATAAAAAGAATCAGGTGCCTTCATTGATGGAGTATTGAATGCAGGGACCTTTGAAGTGTCCCTTGGGGCAACTGCTTGAGTGAGTTGACCCATGAATTGAGTCATCTGCTCCATCATTTTGAGAAAATTTGGTTCAGCTTGAGAGACAAGAGGTTGATTAGAAAGGGCTAGATTTGGAGCTTCAGACGCCTCAGGGGCACCTGCCAAGGGGGCTGCTACTTCAGTTTCTTCAGACTCCTCCCCCTCTTCATCTTCAGCTTCCCCTAACCTGCTTCTTGGCCCTTGAAGAATTCTTGGATAGCCACCCAACAAGCCAGAGAATGATCTTGATCTTCTTGACTTCACACCTCCTCTTCTGGAGGGTGCTGCTCCTTCCATTGGTGGTCTGCTCTCCAAATTTGCACTCAGTTGATGAACTGATGGTGTGCGGTCAAGAGGAGCCCTTGCTGTAGGAGTAAGAACAGCTTGATGTCTCTGGGATCTTGTATTCTTGGCTGGTGGGCCATGCTGAACTGGCATCATGAAAGAAGAATGAATAAAAACTTGATGATACTTTGAATAAAATAAGGCTTGACCAAATCAAATTAAATGAGAATCTTGATGATCTTGAAGAATCAATAAACAGTCTTGAAGTGAAAATACTCTGAGAAATATTGAAGAATGAAAATGACAGAATCAAATTCTTATGGATAATCAATTTCAATCAATAAGTCAAATCAAGTCAAGCAATCAATCAAATCAAATAAATCAAGTCAATTGAAAATCAAATCAATTGTGTCTTGAGGAATTCACTCAATATCTTCAAAAATCAATTCAATTTTCTTGAGGAATCAAATTCAAATAAATCAATTAAGTCAGATCTTGAGGATAAATCAGCTATCTTGAGGAATCAAATCAGATCAATCAATTGGATCAAATCAGAGTCTTGATGTAAACTCAATTTCTTGACTAATCAGATCAATCAATCAATAATTCTTGAGAATTTCAAATCAACAATGAGAGCCCCAATTCAATAAGCTCCTGAAACAATGAATCAATTAATCCCAAATTCCAATCAATTAAACCTGATAAAAGAACTTGAATTCAGACAGAAGATGAAATGAAAATTGATTGAGAATTAAAAAGAAAATGAAATGGTCAGCAAAATTTTTGAAATGAGAAAAAGAATCAATTTTCATTTGAATGAAATGAATGAGATGAAAATTGATGAGAGATAATGAAATCATAAAAATCATGAAGAGATCATAATTGAGAATGAGAGAAATGAATATGAATGAATGAAAGAAAAGAAGCAATTATGAGTTAATTAAAATAATGTCACAGGGGCTCTTCGAAATGAAGAGGGCCTGGAACTCAGTGAGCAGACTTACTTATGCAGGGCTCAGAATAAAATAATCAAATGATAAGAGTAATGAAATAAGAGGATAAGTTCCTAGTCATAAAATAATAAGCATTAAAAGATATGAGAGAAAAACAAAAGCAATAATAAAGAGCCAACCACAAATAATCCTGTACCACTGTTTCAACCTGTTCAGAAAAGAGAAAAGGATTAATAAAGGATATGGCCACCAGGAATCTACTGAACAGGTGAGGGAAGGCAAAGACTAACTTAATAATTAATAAAATAATAATTCTTAATGAGAAATAAAATAATATTAAATAATAAATCCAATATTTTGATTAACTGGGGGAAAAAACCCCAGGTGGATGAAGAGGGGCTGGTATATGTGAGAAATACCAGCCTTGGAGTTTGAGTTTTGAGATACTTGCCTGTATGCTGGAAGAAGTTGGATGTGGGATTGAATCCTGTATTGGTGAATCCAATACAGGTTATACAGTCAATACAGGTATTTGCTCCTTTATTTGGGTCTTGCCTGTATGAAACTGTATTGAGGTCTGAAAACTGTATTTGGAGAATGTTGAATGAAACCCCCTTGCTGATTGGGTTTTGAAGGGTATCAATGAAGTAATGATTGTTGAAGATGATTGGTAATTCCCCTGCCTCCTTGGCTGTGACACTAACATGCAATCACCCCAGGGCATTGAGTTATATGTCTCAAATTCATCCCTTTAATTCACCTTGTTAGAGAGCTCTGCCTCACTACTGCACATATGCTGGTGTCTTCCAGTTATCCTCAGGGGTGCATAGTGGGATGAGAAATGATTCAGGTCATATGCAAACGGTGTATTAGCTCTGGTGTTGAGGCCGGCGAAAATTTTCACTGGTGCCCACAAATTGTTGTCTTGGTAAATTTTTTCCCAAGCACCCCTCTATGGGTCATACACAAGGAATTTTCATATTCTTGGCGGGGCTTTTGGCACCTGTCTTCTGGCCAGCAGTTTGCTTGTGTGAGTGGCCCAATTAACCACAGATTTCCACACTCCTTAGCAAAAAAGCCTGAGGCAAATCTGTGAGGATTATCTACAGCCTCATATGCATTAGCATAACACCCACTTATGATCAATGAGGCAGGATATTGTTGTGCAGGGACACATTCAGATGCACACCACCGCAGGTCATATGCTGTAAATTGTCACACACATGAAAAAGGCTTTGGTGTGTGTCTTCTGGCTAACATTCAGCTTGTGGGGGTGGCCTAATTAGCCACAGATTCTCACACATGTCAGGGAAAAATCTGATACCAATCTGCATGGATTAGTTAAAGCCTCAAACACAATAGGGGAGAATGTGCAAGTGGATCATGGGTCACACCTGGCACCTCTTATTAAAGTCACACATTCACCCCTAGAAACCCAGTAGGAATGAGACCATAAGAATGTTTGCCAACAACAAAACTCATGTTTGGTGGCATGCAACCATACATACCTCACCCGCCCAAAGAAAAAGATAACCATGGTGCAATTTTAATTTTGGCCACCCCCATTTCCCTGAGGTTGCTGCACAACAATTAACCTGCATAAGATCCAATTAATGTTTGCTGTCACACCAGCAAAAATGGCTGCATTCCTCCAATATGCCACTGTACAAGCAGCTGCTATATTGAATCCAATTTTTTCATACCATAATGTGAACTTTGGTACACCCATCCTGGCATAATATGCTGCATAGTCAGCAGTCATATGGGAGAACCCACATTCTTGCCACCTTGCCTTGATATATGCGCCGATTTGAATATGAAAATTATACATCCAAGAGGCCCATGTTCCAACCAACCATCCATGAAACCACAAGCCATCCCTATTTTAACCCATTTCTGCCTCTCATATAATCACCTCCACCTCTGATTTTTTCTCTTCATTCCCTTTAGCTAAACCTTCCTGATCATATTAATTCCCACTGTCCCCAAATAACTCATAATAAAAATAATGTCAACCCCTTCACAGCCACTGTGCATTGGGATAATTAATATTTGTATTAAAATAAATAGTGATATAGCCTTACATACTGGTGATTTTCACTTAGATTCTTGGATTATCCTATGGCACAATCAACACAACATATTTGTATATTTCCCCAATCACCAGAAAACTATTGGCTCTCTCCCTGGAACTCTTTCCAACATGTTTATACCATTCCTTGAAGCACCACAAACCTTCATGAACTGCAGTCCTGGGGGGGAATGGATTGAAACTTGCCAATCCAATCCTACTCAAACATTATTTGTTGAGGGTGTATTGATGAAAGATCAGAATGACCCTTATTCATCTCAACAAACTAATCTTGCATTGATATTTTTCACATGGTATCTCAACATTCTATTCATAATTGAAAGATTTAGAAAATAAGACTTCAAGCTTAAAATGCCTAAAGAATATGACTGTAATTCTCATAGTCAATGTAAACTCTGTACTCCGACAAATCCAACTCAAAACTTGACTCCATCCTCATATCCAGAAGTCTTTTTCTTGTCATCCAAGAATAAACTGATGCAATTACCTGGTGGATCAGACCTTCCCATGATTAATACCCCCTCCTAATTCTTCAAAAAAATGGACTAGCTTTTCCCTGGGATTGAGAAATCCCCAATGGACAATCTGCCCATAGCCTTTGGGCCACCTCAGCCCATGGATGCACTTTGAAAGCCAGGCACATAATTACAAACAAGGTGGTAAGCTCATTCAAATCCGTCTTGGTGGACTTCTCATGGATTATATGGGATTAGGTAAAACCATTCAGCCCATTGCACTCATTGGCCCCTCCAAGAAGGGGCTAATTACAACCCCCCACCTCTCTTAATCACCAACTGGCAATCAGAAATAACCAAGAATTCTCAGGCTGGAGCACTGCAAGCCAACATCTACCATGGCCCCACTAGTCACCTGTTCTCCAAGGCCAACATCTTACAATGAGATATTGTCATCACCTCTTAAAATACTATCACCCAAGAATTCAAATAAAAAAATACTTCTACATCATGCATTTTTAAAATCAATTGGCATTGTATAATTCTGGATGAAGCACAGTGAGTTTCTGATCTTTTAATAAATCAAATGAGCTATTATATCCAATGACCCTTCACCCATGTTTTAACCATGTTTTCTCTCAATACACTGCCACTCACCATGCCATTAATAGCCTCCAATCATCCCATAAAATATGTTTAATGGGCACACCCATTCACAACACCATTTATGAACTTTTGGGCATAATATAATTCATCACAAAACCCCAGAGCTCAGATCAAGATAATTGGTTACCTTTAATCCTGAATAGTCTTTCCAAAGGTAGAAATTTTTTATTTCCATTTAATCATATTTATATAGAGATTTTGCTTTATTTTCATTTCATTTTTATTTTTCTTTCTTTTTGCTTCATTTTCACTTTCTTTTCATCTTATTTTGATTCCCAATTCATTTCATTTTTATTTTGTTTTTACTCTATTTATATTTTGTTTATATTTTATTTATATTTTATTTATATTTTATTTATATTTTATTTATATTTTATTTATATTTTATTTATATTTTATTTATATTTTATTTATATTTTATTTATATTTTATTTATATTTTATTTATATTTTATTTATATTTTATTTATATTTTATTTATATTTTATTTATATTTTATTTATATTTTATTTATATTTTATTTATATTTTATTTATATTTTATTTATATTTTATTTATATTTTATTTATATTTTATTTATATTTTATTTATATTTTATTTATATTTTATTTATATTTTATTTATATTTTATTTATATTTTATTTATATTTTATTTATATTTTATTTATATTTTATTTATATTTTATTTATATTTTATTTATATTTTATTTATATTTTATTTATATTTTATTTATATTTTATCTATATTTTATTTATATTTTATTTATATTTTATTAATATTTTATTTAGATTTTATTTATATTTTATTTATATTTTATTTATATTTTATTAATATTTTATTTATATTTTATTTATATTTTATTTATCTTTTATTTATATTTTATTTATATTTTGATTATATTTTATTTATATTTTATTTATATTTTATTTATATCTTATTTATATCTTATTTATATTTTATTTATATTTTATTTATATTTTATTTATATTTTATTTATATTTTATTCTCATTTTATTATTATTTTATTTTTGTATTGTTTTTATTTCATTTTTATTTCATTTTTATTTTATTGTTATTTTATTGTTATTTTATTGTTATTTTATTGTTATTTTATTGTTATTTTATTGTTATTTTATTGTTATTTTATTGTTATTTTATTGTTATTTTATTGTTATTTTATTGTTATTTTATTGTTATTTTATTGTTATTTTATTGTTATTTTATTGTTATTTTATTGTTATTTTATTGTTATTTTATTGTTATTTTATTGTTATTTTATTGTTATTTTATTGTTATTTTATTGTTATTTTATTGTTATTTTATTGTTATTTTATTGTTATTTTATTCTTATTTTATTTTTATTTTATTTTTATTTCATTTTTATTTTATTTTTATTTTATTTTTATTTTATTTTTATTTTATTTTTATTTTGTCTTTATTTTATTTTTATTTTATTTTTATTTTATTTTTATTTTATTTTTATTTTATTTTTATTTTATTTTTATTTTATTTTTATTTTATTTTTATTTTATTTTTATTTTATTTTTATTTTATTTTTATTTTATTTTTATTTTATTTTTATTTTATTTTTATTTTGTTTTTATTTTATTTTGATTTTATTTTTATTTTATTTTTATTTTATTTTTATTTTATTTTTATTTTATTTTTATTTTATTTTTATTTTATTTTTATTTTATTTTTATTTTATTTTTATTTTATTTTTATTTTATTTTTATTTTATTTTTATTTTATTTTTATTTTATTTTTATTTTATTTTTATTTTTATTTTATTTTTATTTTATTTTTATTTTATTTTTATTTTATTTTCATTTTATTGTTATTTTATTTTTATTTTATTTTTATTTTGTTTTTATTTTATTTTTATTTTATTTTTATTTTATTTTTATTGTATTTTTATTTTATTTTTATTTTATTTTCATTTTATTTTCATTTTATTTTTATTTTATTTTTATTTTATTTTTATTTTACTTTTATTTTATTTTTATTTTATTTTTATTTTATTTTTATTTTATTTTTTTTTTATTTTTATTTTATTTTTATTTTATTTTTATTTTATTTTTATTTTATTTTTATTTTATTTTTATTTTATTTTTATTTTATTTTATTTTATTTTTATTTTATTTTTATTTTATTTTTATTTTATTTTTATTTTATTTTTATTTTATTTTTATTTTATTTTCATTTTATTGTTATTTTATTTTTATTTTATTTTTATTTTATTTTTATTTTGTTTTTATTTTATTTTTATTTTATTTTTATTGTATTTTTATTGTATTTTTATTTTATTTTTATTTTATTTTCATTTTATTTTCATTTTATTTTTATTTCATTTTTATTTTATTTTATTTTTCTTTTTATTTTATTTCTATTCTATTTTTATTTTATTTTTATTTTATTTTTATGTTATTTTTATGTTATTTTTATTTTATTTTTATTTTATTTTTATTTTATTTTTATTTTGTTTTTATTTTATTTTTATTTTATTTTTATTTTATTTTTATTTTATTTTTATTTTATTTTTATTTTATTTTTATTTTATTTTTATTTTATTTTTATTTTATTTTTATTTTATTTTTATTTTATTTTTATTTTATTTTTATTTTATTTTTATTTTATTTTTATTTTATTTTTATTTTATTTTTATTTTATTTTTATTTTATTTTTATTTTATTTTTATTTTATTTTTATTTTATTTTTATTTTATTTTTATTTTATTTTTATTTTATTTTTGTTTTATCTTTATTTTATTTTTATTTTATTTTTGTTTTATTTTTGTTTTATTTTTGTTTCATTTTTGTTTTTATTTTTTTCTGAGTTTGTTTTGATTTTAGTCTTATTTTGTTTCTATTTCAATGTTATCTATTATTATCTTTATTCAATGACATTTAATTTTGAATTTTATTTTATTCTAACTTAATTTTGAGTTTTTGTGATTTTTCAATTCCCTCTAATTTTCTTTCATTTCCCACATTTCCCGTCATTCTCTTTCTTATTTTTTCTAGTTTTTTTTTAAATTTTTTGAATGTTGTGATTTTCTTTGATTCTTTTTTTAATTTTTCTAATTCCTATTAATCTTTTTCTATTGTTCTTAACTGGTTGATTTTTTCTTAATTTTTGATGTTTTTTAATTGATTCATCTTTTAATTTTGTTGTTTTCACTTTTTTCACTTTTTTTTCATATTTACATCTATGTGCAAGGTATTTTGGGTCTAGATATGCTGGAATCATTGTAATACCACTGATAAAATAAGAAAATAAAAAAAGAAATATTATTGGGAAACATACTGCTGAAATTCAAAAACAAAAAAATAAAGGAAATCAGAAAGCTTTAATTCATATGAAATTAAGATAGAGCAGACAAAAAATATGATAGAAGCATAAGTAAAGAATTGTATTTCACAATTAGTAAATATGTAAGAAGCTATAGATTTCAATGTAATGGGTACCTGATGAAAGAATGCTGAGGTCAAAAGTGATTTTAGATTTTACATTAATTTTGTAAAATTATCAAAAATACCTTGCACAGATTTTGGAAGGAAAAATATACTATTATTTTCATGGTCATTGATAAGAATATAGAGGATATTTCTGCGAAATGATTCAATAAAAGCTATTTTTAAGTAATTTGGATTGATTTATCACAAGATAATTCCCCCTATTTAATACTTAAAGAGTCTATAAGAGTAATGAATTATCAAATTTTCCCAATCCAATTTTTTTCTAACTTGACTCTATCAATGGTACAACCTAGCCAGTGGAGGAGGGTTTGAGAAAGGTTTGAGAATAATTTGAAAGAAGGTGAACACAAAATTCATCTCAGGCTTGAGAAAAAACCCCAATATCCCAAAAGAGTGGCCTAGAAGTTATTTCTGAAAATTATTGCTTCTGATTATAGAAATATGCATGAAAATGAAAAGAAATTGTAGAGTTTGTAGTGCTGTATTTGAAATTTTATGATGAGATAACGAAGGCACATATGATTATAATTCACTCAGATAGCCTAATGGCTCATAATAAGTGTTTTCATAGACAAAAAACACTTGGTATCAGATTGTTAATTATTTTACAGATATATTTATGAAAAACTACTTTCTAAAAGGTTTTCTAATCAGCTACTTCAAAGATGCTTCTTGTAAACTTTATCCAGAGATTTGAGATGTCTTACCATGAATCATTTTGAATTTGTTTTTCTTTGTAGAAGCAAAAAGTCCAAACCAAAACTTTCTTTGAGGTGATTATTAGTGTTTGGACTTTATAGAAAGGTTATTGAGTGTGAACAAATAGGAGAAATTTGGCATTTATCTTTTAAGCTGGAATTGTTCCATTGTCAAAAAAACTAATAGAAGCATATTTTGAAAAAAAGTATGAGATTATTATTCAATTTTAAAACTATTATGTCTTGTATTATTATGGGCTTCATTCATAGTTAATTATAATATGTTGAATCAGAAGACAGTACCAAAATATACTTCCAAGATGATAGGTAAGCGTATATATAGATTTAGTTTGAAAAATTGAAATGAAACTCCCAAGTTGAAGGAAAAACTTAAATAATAAAGGAGAAATACTTAATTTACATACTTTATTTCAAGTTCCTTATGAGGGAATAAAATGTTTGATTAATACTTTCTCTAGATATAACATGTTATATTCAGATATCTGAGTATTTCAATAAGTCATTTTGGCTATTTGATTAGTTTTCCAAGCCCAAAAAAGAAGGTATTCAAAATCATTCGGTTGGAAACCACAATTGAAGAGTGTTCATTATTCAGTTGATCTGGGAGGTCAATTCTTGGAAGAATATCATCTAAAGGATTTGAGGCTTTAGTATTGCATATTCTGTCATAAATTTGAAACAGATAAATTCTAAAATTATTCTGAGCTTATTGTGTAGATATAAATATTATAAAAGAATTTGTCTGAAAATGAGAATAATGAATGAAATTTTAATCAAAGCTTTATTTTCAGGCCGAGTCTATGATAAAGGTGAATAATAGTATTTAAAAGCTTTAACTATGACTGTGACACGGTGAAAATAGTTGAAAAGAGTTTGATTTATAATGATAAAAGGGCTTTACTATTGTATAATAGTGGTGGTGAGCACTTCTGAAAGCCCTGGGTGCAGTCTTACCAGCTGGGTTACTATAATAAGAGCTACAATACTTGAGTTTAAATTATAACATGGTTATTTTCCAAGAGTGTAACTGTTTTTGACAGCTGTACTATGTAGGAATTCAAGAGCAGGATGAAAAAACCTTTTCTGGCTGTGAAAAGGCCTGTTTTTATCCTAAAATGGGGTGAAAAGGCTTCTAGACCTTTCTACCTAGAGGAAGTGAAGATTTTTCACTCCCAAGTACTGGCTTGTGATTTTCACAAAACCTTTATGGCCTGTATTGGCTCAGATGTGGTTTTGAAACCATATCTGGGCAGTTTCCACCAATACAGGGTGAAAAGTTTCATCTGGGGAACGCATAGCCTGATTCTGATGTGTATTACACAAGAGTTCTGTACAGAACCTGTATGGGACCCCAGTATTGAATGAACTATCAGGTATTGAAGTATAAACATGCTTCTTTGTATGTTTGAAACCTCATAATCATGGCCATGGGATATTATCCCACTATAAGGCTGTATTGGCCAAACTGTGGGATTTTGACCTTTAAAAAGCTATAAATTGGTCAGTTTTTGAGATATCAACCCCAAAGGTGGCTCAGTGTGTATAGCTGGATGTGTTCTACGCAATGTTACCTATTTTGATATGATTATCATTAAATATGGCAAAGGTATGCCATATAAAAGTTTTTTGTATATATGTATGTTTTGGCCAAAAGCTGTATAGAGTTTGTTTGCTCCATAACATTTGTTCTAGGTGAGGTATGGGGAAATGAATGGCACCATCACATAGCCCTGATTGTTCTCTTTCCCAAGAGACCCCACTTTAGGTATCTCACACTAAAACTGTAGAATTTAGATGGGAGGTGAATATTTTGTTCACCCTTATTTGGCCTGATTTTGGCCATAAATTCTGGAATACTGGTGCTAGGTCAATTTGGATAGTACCATTAGATAGCCCTCACTTGGAGCTCTATTTTGAATACCCATTTGATGGGGTTAAGCCTCTTCCTCTGTATTTCAGATGAGAGGTGAAAATTAAGGTTTATGCTCAGCAACAGCTTTGAGTAGGAATAACTTTTTTATTCTTTTTCATATGATGATGGGAATTTTATATTTGGAAAGGAGTGAGCTTTCTCTTTCTTTTGATACCTTTTGAGCAGATTTGGCTCGTCTCCATGTTTTGGTGGTATCTTGGCTATAACATTGATTTATGGTATTTGGCTGTCATGCTTGTGCTCTGGTTTTGAGTAACAGGCTGACATACCCTCCCTCTAAAAAAGGCTCATCACTGAGAGGCTGTGAATCTCCTTAGATGAAGGTTCCCATGTGGTATGGCATCTTCTTCCAACAACTTGTATTTGTCAGCTGTCTGGTTCTTGAAGCTGACTAAGTACTGTCTTTGATACTTACCATTAAGTCTGATCTTCCTGGCCTTAATGATTTTCTTCACAGCTCCAGGGGAATCCTTCACTTCCACTATTTCTGGTCTGGTGGGGTTCTTTTTCCTGGGGGGGATTTTGTTTTCCTCTGACTGGAAGTATGACTTGACTAAACTCACTGGAAAGACTGGGTGTTTCCTAGAAAATTCTTCTGTGATTTTGAATTCCACTGCATTTTCCCTATCAATTTAATGATAGTGAAGGGCCCTAAAAATGAGTCTCTCATCCTCTTAGGTACTTTGAGATTATTAAAGTTCAGTGTGGACACCAATACTTGGTCCCCTTCTCTAAAGTCAGGTTCCATGTGTGATTTGTCCCACCTCTGCTTATTATATTTTTTTTGCCTCAGCTATGCATTTGGCAGCTGTGTCACAAGCCCTCTTCCACATTTCATGGAAATCTTTGGCTGTGGGGTGGATGGTCAGAAGATTTTTCTTCAAGTGATCCACAGGAAATAGGTGATTCAACCCTTTCTCTAGCAGTGCAGGTATTTTTCCTGTGGTGGAGTGCTGACTTGTATTATAAGCCAGCTGGACTGCTGGTAGGAGTTTAACCCAGTCATGGGTGTATCCTTCATGGTCCTTGTATTCCATGCCATAGGCACAGAATCTTCTAAGGATGTCCTCCATTGTCTGGATCATCCTTTCAGCTAATCCATCTCTTTGTGGATGGTAAGATGTGGAAAATGCAAGCTTGGTGCCAAGCATGTTATACAAGTTTGTCCAAAATTCAGATGTGAGCTTTGGGTCCCTATTGCTAATAATGATTTTTGGGACTCCACACATAGATATTACCCTATTCCAAAATAACAGAGCAGTATCCATGGCTGTGTCCTCCTTGTGACATGGTAGACACCTCATACTCCTGCTGAACCTATCAACTATGATCAAGCAGGCATTGAAGTTCTCTTTGCCTCCTGGGAAAATTCCTGCGACCCAGTCCTGGTTAATGGTTTCCCATGGGTTTTTGGGATCTTCTATGTGTCGAAGTAACTCATACTGATTCCCATATTTCCCATTTGCCTTCTGGCATCTCTCACAAGTGTTGATGTATTCACTCAACTCTTGTTCCCATTTGGGCCACCAAGCTGTGCTTGCTACCCTTTCCTTGGTCCTGTCTTCACACACGTGTCCCATATTGGGGCAGTCATGGCATTCTTGTAGGATCAAGGATATATGGTCTCTGTCTATTATTGTGAGTGCACTAGTGTGCTTCTCTCTATGGGAGAGAAGGCCATCTATAAGGAGAAATCTGTTGTCCTTATAGTCCCTCAACCAGGGTTCCTCTAGTTGGGATTCCAGTTCTGGGCTCCGGTACTTTTGTTGAAGGAGTTGCAACAATATGCCACACTGTTTGTCTTTGGCGTATGTCCTCATCACTGAATTGAAGAATCCATTTTTCAGTTCTGAGGAGTTTATTCCCAATATGGGAGTTTCTGTTCTTTCTTGGACAGCGTTTCCACTGTCTGGGGTACCACTTTCTCGTGCACATTCAGAAAATTTGAAGTTTTTCCTCATCTATTTCCTTGGAATGGATTGGGATCTTGACTGCTACTTCAGGGTCATAAGCTGGATTGCTTTTGACATTATCCAGTGGCCATATGCATTGGTATGACTTTTACCTTCTTTGTATATGATGGTCATGTTCCCTATATACTCTTGCGTGGCTATTTGCCACCTCAACATGTGTCTATTGGTAGTCTTCATGTTTAGTAAAGACTCCAAGGCTGTGCAGTCTCTGTATACTTCAAAGACTGCAGCCTCCAAATAATAATGGAGTTTCTCCAGAGCCCAGAATAAGCATAGACATTCAGTATGGGTGGCCCCATAGCTGCCTTATGAATCTTTCAGTTCCCTAGAGATGTAACATATTACTCCCTCTCTTGGTTCACCATCAACAATATGTCTCTGGTGAAGGGCTGCTCTCAAGCCTTGGCTACATGCTGCATCTATGTATAACTTGACTGGTAGTTGAAATTCAGGCAAGATGAGTACAGGTGCATTTGTGAGTTCATGTTTGATCCTCTCATATGTATCCCTTCTTTCTTTGGTAATTTCAAAAACAACATCTTTTGAACATAGCTTGTATAAACTCCTAGTTATGTGGGAAAACTTTTGATGTGGTTTCTATAGTAGCTAGCAAACCCAAGGAAAGATTGAATCTCTTTGATTTTTCTTGTTACTGGATTTTGCGGTACTGCCGCTACTTTGTTCTGGTCAATTGCCAGACTAAAACCTGAGACTTTATGTCCTAGAGCTAGTAGCTCTTGTTGGCCAAAATTACACTTATTAAGTGAAATTTTCAGGTTGATGGGTATGCATTTACTTAGCACCTTGTATTCCCATGTCTCTGAGTATATAATGATGTCATCAATATATACTACCATCCAGCCTTCCAATATTTTCTCTTGAAATATTGTGTCCATCATCCTTTGAAAATGGGCTGGTGTAATTTGCATGCCAAATGGCATCCTGGTATACTCATTTATGCCCGTATGGAATATGATTCTGAGTAATTTCATGGATTTTGGTTTAACTCCATTATGGTTTAAACCTTTCATACAATCCATCCTTTTTATGTATTTGGCTTTTGACAGTTTGGCTAAGGCAAGAGGTATCCTGGGTATAGGGTACCTGTGAGCTTTTGTGTATTTATTAAGAGCTCTGAAGTCTCCACACAGCCTAGACTTTCCATCATGCCAGGTGATCAGGACACAAGTAGTAATTTCCACTATTTTATTATGCCCAATCTTTCTGATGACATCCATTTCCAGGAGCTCATTGATATGTTTTTCAATTTCCTTCCTGGTTTCCAGACTTTCTGGGGATTGAGGCCTTCTGAGCATGGGTGGATAAGGTCTACCCACCTCCAGATATAGTTCTATATCATGGCCTCTAATTTTGCCTAGGGGTTCTTCACCAATGGCAAATGCTGGTCTGTTCTTTCTCAGCTTCTTCAGTAAGCTTAGTTTCTGTTTACTGGTGAGGGTAGTGCTAAACTGGCCCTCTCTGAATTCATTCAGTAGTTCTTCCAGTGGATCCTGAGAAGATATTTGGTATATATCAAGTGAAAATTTCTTTTCCTTGTTGGTACTAATGGTAATGTGCCCGTTTTTACTATTGTAAATATAAATACCATACATCCTCTGGTAATCTGTCCCAAGTAAGAGCCCTTGGATGTGGGCATCATCAAGCACTACAAACCCTGGGTTGAGTCTGATATTACCCTTCCTATGGGGTATAATTATCTCTTTGATAATTGTCCCAATGGAAGTAATCTTCCCTGAAGCACTTTTTAATTTCCTTGACTTGGTTGGAAAGAGTTGTTTTTCCCAATTTGGGAAGTGGCTTTCCAGATCTTTTTGGGACACTATGGAGAAGTGTGCCTCACTTTCAATGATTAATAGCTGTTGAGCATTGTCAACAAAAACAGTCATTTTTGTGGCTGTCCCATGTATGTATGCCATTCCTTTGGTTGGTGTGACCAGGAATGTTTGTGCATCTTGTGTATGTTTGCACAAGTTTTTATTGGAAGTATCTTGTGGAATGCCTGCTTCCAACTGTATGTACTGGATTTCTAGTGGGGGTTCCTCTTGGTATTCCACTAGAAATTTTTCTCTTAGGTCTTGCTCTTCATCTGGTTGTTCTCTGATGACATCTCCCATAGCGTCTGATTCAGAATCCTGTGTTTGGGATTCCTCCTCTGGGAATTTCTCAATCTCATAGACTTTTTTCTTTGCCTTTGGACAGTTGTGGGCATAGTTTTCTGTTGAACCAAAATTGTGACAAGAATTTTTCTTCTTGCTCACTTCTGACACCCTTTCCCTGGGTTTGTCTTTAAACTCCACCCTTAAAGGTTGTTTCTATTTGAAACCGCCCCTCTCATATGGGGTGTATTTCCCTATATTAGTCCTTCCCTTACATCTTTTAAGGTATTTGAGATTTCATCTAGAGTGAAATTTTGGTTGCATATGCATTTTACTGCATGCTCTAGTTCTCCTGTCATTTGTGTCAGGGTTTTGTGATTCCCCATCTGAATGTTTAGTTGAGGATCAATGGCTTTAAGTCATTTAGAATGTCTCAGACACCATTCATATGGATCTTTGTCCACAAAATACTTGTAATTTTCAAATGACATGGTTGTTTGCCATATCCAAGTACCATTTCTGTACTTTTGGATGATTTGACTCTTCCACCATGGCCAGTTTCTTCTGCCATGGATTTCTTTCATTTCTGTGTGCCATAGACTAGCATGCTCTTTGAATTCTGCCTTAAGTCTAACAGTGATCCAGTAGTCTGGTATGCTTGGTACATAAATGAAGAGTCCATCAATATAATCTGGGAGCTCCATATGATCATATTATCCTATTCCAGAGAATTCGGGCCAGCTCAAGGCCTCAGGGAGCTGTTTCAAGGCTTCATTCTCTGCTTAAGACATATTATGTCCATCCTGGTATTGTGATGGAGATATTGCCTTATTCATCAACATGGCATCTGCTTTAATGTCATCTTGGTGATATGGATTATCCATAACATGGTCTTGTGGTTGGGGCTTCATGTTATGGTAGACATTAAACAGTTTGTTTATGTCTTGATCCAGACAATCCCTGTCCCTTTTTCTGTGGTTTTGTTCTTCAAAGACTAGATTAAGTCTTTTGTTGGTTTCTTCAGAGGCTTTTCTCAATTGAGAATGTCCTTCTTGAAGGGTTTTAAAATTCTTTCCATGGAGGCTGTCAATTTTTTCATCCTCTCATGGCTTGCTTCAAGTTCTGCAAACTTCTTTTGAGTTTTCTCAGCATATTGGGACATTTGTAACCACAGTGCATCCCTGTTTAGGTTACTCTCAGGTGTGACAACATTATTTTCAATCTTAGTGGGGGGAATATTTCTATTAATGGGACTACTGATTCTAGAGTTATGTAAAACTACTTCTGGTTCTTGTGCACTTCTTTCACCAAGTCCAACATCTTCTGGATCATTGGGTCTGACTCTCTCTTCCTTTGGCTTAAGGTGGTTTTGTTTTTTCCCTTGTATCCTTGTCTTCTCCAGGAAGTTTCCTGGGATTGTGAAGAATGGTCACTCTTGGCCACTGATCTGTTGGTTTCTGAATGGTATGAAGCCACTGGAGAGCTGATTTGGCCTGCTCCTTGCGAGCCTGAAGGAATCTGAGTATGCCCTGTCTGGATCAGCTGTTCTTCTATAGCTTGGATAGTAGCTTGATTCTCCCTTATCCTGTTTGCACTCACCTCCAGGAGTCTGAAATGCCTGGTGGGATTCCAACCTTTGGTGATTACCATAAGTTCTCTGAAGTCTATCTCTTTGAGACAGATCTTCTGGAAACTTGCTCCAAGTTCAGCCCAGTGAGATGCCAGGTTGAACCTCTTGTTGTTCATGCTCCATTGAAATAGATTTTTGAGGAGTTGGTGGAGCTGAAGAACTTGATCCATATCTTTCCAGTCCTCTGGTTTGGGGTTCCTGTTGAATTGGAAAGTGAATGGTAGAGTAGGTATGATTTCCCTCAGTGTGTTGACATCTACCACTGGGTCCAAGGTGTCCTATTCCAGGTCTTCTGGTTCTGAACAAGCCCTTTCTGTCCTCTGGCTGGCTCCTTTGGAATCCAAGGTCTCTGAGGAGTACAGGCGATGTATCAGTGTTTTCAAGCAGTCAAAAACTTTATTTTCTTAGGGTATATACCTTTGACTGTGCCTTGTTCAAATTTTGTGTCTTCTGCTTTTGGCAATTTTCCTTTAGAGGTTACAACTGGGTTAATTATGGTAATCTTCCCTGTACAAGTCGTTAAGATTGGTTTACCTTGTATTGAAGCAGAGTTTTGTGGTTTTTCCTGTGGTATTCCATACCTTTTTACCAGTTTCAAGAAATTCTTTTGGGTATTAAAGGTTGGAAAATCAAGATCCCAATGACTAATTCAGGAAATCACCACCCAAAGGACATGATTAAAATCACAAACAAAAAAAACCAGGAATAACATCAACAGTAGGGAGGAATGGAAGATTTTAGCATTCAAAATTGAAATATTCAATATACTTATATAATGAAATGAATAATAGAGGAGTCCAATCTTATGGAGTTACACAATAAAACCTACATATAAGGCTTACATGATCAACAATAGGCTTAATACATACATAAAAACTCAAAATTACATGAACAAAGTAACATTGTAGTATTATATCCACCCTAAAGCCATCAAGAAGATTATATTACCAAGCATTACAGTAACCAAAATACAGTTCATGTGACACAAGGATCATATGAAAGTATCAAATCCAATTCAATACATGAAAATCCACTAAAAACTTAAATATTACACAACAATACAGGAGACCAAATAAGACTTATGCAGTCCACATGCATAAGATCTGGACATTACACAGCCAAAGGATTATTAAAATTCAACTTAATTGAAATTCAACTAGCTGCATGAAAGGAAAATACACTAAACTTTAAAGTACACAGCAATTACAGTAATCAAGAATTAAAACTCAAGAGGATATCCCCACATTACACAGCATAATCACCTGGAACTAAATAAATCTTACAAACAAATTATACATGGGCTTATTCACATAACGCCACCTTCATCCTTTACTCACCAGCATTAATTCCTCAAGGCTGTGCAAGCTGACTAAAGCGGTGTAAAGGAGGAGTCATCTGATACTGCTATCAAAAATCCCCACCAAACAAAAACATCTCAATCTTAATTTTGACCAAACAAATGGTGAAAATATCTCAGTCATATGATACCATTCCCAATTTTACACACTAGCATTAATCTCTCAAGGCTGTGCAAGATTACTAATGCAGTGTAACAGATACGTCATCTGACTTTTGTTACCAAAATCTACACCAGCAAAATTATCTCAAGGGCAAGAATAAAAATTTACATGGAGAGCCCATGGGTACTTCTCACAACATAAAAGGAGGCCTCTCTCTCTCATTTTCTCCTTTTCTCCCCATGAATCCAATTAGTTATATACCAAGAAGGAGAATAACTATTCATCCCTTACTAGTAGGTTAATCTAGAAATTATTATTATTAAATTAAACTAAATAGTGGTTTATAAATAGATGTAGTTAACAGTAGGTCTGCCTATATTATAAATTCATCTATTAGTGAAATACTCATATTCAACAAAATACTCATATTATACTCTTCTCACTAGAAGAAAATCTATATCACTATTATTATCATCACACAATATATCTTACATATTATCAAAATTATTTACCAACAACAACTATTTAAGCTATCAAACAATATTATTATATATTATCACTATTACTAAATTTTTCTCATATTGAGCTATTATCCATTAAAACAAAATACCTTCAACAAAGAAAATAAATTAAAATCACCACTCAGTACTATTATATCTATTATTTATTTTACTCAATTATTACTTTATTATCCTAAAGTCACCTAAAAATTTATCTTTTGAAATTATTTTATCTAAATTAGTATTATTATTTTATCATTAGGCTGGTTATTGAATAGGTCTGATAGAGACTGCTAAAAAGTCTTCTCTAGTTGTAAAGCCACAATCTTAAATATTGATTTGTGAGCTCTGTAGGGAGATTGTTTAGTATATTCAGAGGGGCAGCTAAAACACCATTAGCACCCTTGGTTACAGGATTATTTCAGCAATTCAAAACTGTTTACCTGTGATTTCCCCCTCAAGGACTGCCTTATCCAATCCCACACTAAAAGGAGTTCCACATCTGGTGTCCCAACAGTGGCCATTTCAACTTGAACATTCAACAATCAGTCAATAATCATAAAAGAAGAAGCCCAAATCAAAATACCTCACAAAAAATCATTATAATTTTCAAGAATTAACCATCAACATTCTCATACAATCTGGAATCTGGAAACAAATCCCATTCCAAATCATCATCACCATCACAATCCTCAAATCAATCATACCATTTTTATTATCCAGTATAAGAAGGAACACCAGAAAATCAAACACCTCAGGATATTGATTTACTAATTGCAACACCAAGAACAGAACAGAAGGAAAAGGAAGAATTAAGGAGATTTTTCTTCAAGTTGATTCAAGAAGCAAGGAAAAACAAGAGAATTACAAAAGAATTCAAAGGATCAGTTTATCAAGTAGAAATGAATCAACAATCAGCATCTGACTTACCACCATTACCTGAAGATACTGTAGAAGAACAGTATGCAGAATAAAGTGAAGAGGAAGATCAAACAGTACAAATACAAAGTCTTATGAAGCAAATGCAAGATCTATTGTTAACAAAAAGTGAAAAGAAAGGAAAAAGAAGGGAACAAACAACTTCCACACCTGGAGCCAGTCCAAATGAATTTACATTACCAAGGCATGTTAGGCCTGAAGATTCACCCATATCACCTACACCTGGACCAAGAGCAACCTCTACTCCAGCAACAGAGCCAAGAACTCAAAATATTCCAAGGAGAGTTTTTGTCACTACACCTAATAACCCAAGTCCATTACAGCAGAAAGTTCCAAGACAAGAAAGACCTGTAGTTAAAATTAAAGCAAAAGATTACAATCTAAATTTTGATGGAGAAGAAGTAGAGAAATTTATCAAGAAAGTGGAAAGAATAGCTCAAATTGAAGGGGCAACAGATGAAGACCTAGCAATGCAAATGGAATTTTGGACAACAAAGCAAAAGGTGAGTGACGCAATTGAAGCTATGCCAGGTTATGAAGAAGGAAATTGGACACAACTTAAGAAAGATCTCATAACAAAATGGGGAAGAGTTGAACCTGAAAGAAGATACAGAAAAGACTCACTGATGAAGCTTTTTTCTGAAACTCAAGAAGATGGAGGAATTGGTAGTCTATCACAATATAAAAAGTTTATGGGATAATATGAAACCATTGTTACTTACTTATTAAGATACAGGTATATTCATCAAGATAACATGTTCCATGAAGACTTATTTGATTGTCTTTCAGCTGATAGTAAAGGGGCCATAAGCAAGGAAATGATTAAAGATAATGTCATGGTTAGAGCTGAAGATGGAGGATACCTTATACCACCTATGAAGATCCTCAAGAAGTACATTGAACAAAAATTGGAAGCCAGAATATTAGTAACCAAAAGATTCTCATCATCAAGAGATACAGGAAGGAATGTTACTAAAAATAAAAATAAAGTTCATTTCAAGGAAGAGGCTTTCCCAGGAATGAATGAAGCTTTTAATAAAATGAAGGAAATTACTGAATCCCTCAAAGAACAAAAACTGGAAACTAGAAAGCAGACACAAGGGGAAAATGAATATTTCAAGAGATTTATGACTCAACTAGAAGAATTGAAAAGTCTATCCAAACCTCCAATGGTTGGGGTTACCAATAATCAACAGCTCAAACCAAGAAATGATCTACCCCCATTCTCACAAAGGCATGTTCCCTATGCACCAGCACAAAACATACCAAAACCTTATGTCAAATGTTATTACTGTCTGGAGGAAGGAAATTCAGTTAATAGATGTAACTACCTATTTGAAGATCAAAATAAGAAATGGGTCAGCAGACAAGGAGGTGGATTCTTACTTCCAAATTGGCAAAGAGTACCAACAGATGGAAAAATATCACCCAAGAAGTTAGTTGAAGAATTTGCAAAAGAACAGGAAGAACTTACCAAGAAAAGAAAAGAAAATGAAGCTAAATAATCAACACACCAACCAAAAGAATTAAACATAATACAAGTAAAGAAAAATGACATTTCAACAGCTATAGCCAAAATCGAAGATTGGGGAAGCTGGCAACCACCAACCATATCATCAGCCAATGATCCATTCCTCAATAATTATGAATTGAGAAACACCAAACAAGGACCCTCAAGAAATGAGCATCCAAGTCAAGAACCAAAAATAATGGAAACACCACTAAAAAAGAAACCAAACATACTGTCACAACCACGTATTTTGACCCTCCTCCTTGATGGCGGCGGCAATCCAACCTGGAGCCAATTGGCCATGTCACATGATTTATGGCCAATTGACCCCCTTTGGGTGTTCCATGGCTCTTACGCCATAACCCATTCCATTGGCCACGTATGGCCTCCATCATCTTTTATGGCCTCAGGCCATATCCTGCGTCATTGGTCCTCTTGGCCAATTTCCACCTCACCAACCCCCAGGCCTCCATCACTGTTTTTGGGCCTGGGGGGTCCCTTTGTCTTCTAGGAGCTTCCAGGCCCCATGGCCACCTTCATTGGTTTCCTGGCCACCCCTTTCATTATGGGGGTTTTGGCCTAAATGGCCTTTTTGGGGCCATTTGGGCCCCCCACGGCTTCTACGGTCCGTGGTCCGTAGGCGGATTAGGCCCCTTTTGGCCTAATCCAATGAGGCCAAAAGGGGCCAAAGGGGGCAGCCACCTAGCCCCCAAGGCGAGGTGGGTCCCAAACCACAATTGGGCCCACCTGAGCCATTTTTGGCCACCAATCCCTTGGACCCAAATTGGACCAAAAACACCTTGGATCCATTTTTGGCCATAAATCCCGTAGGACCCATTTTTAGCCCTGGACCACCATGGACCAACTTCACTGCGACAGCCTCTGGCAATCACCAGAGGCCACCAGATCAGCTCAGCAAGCCTTCCCCTCAACTTAAGGGGAATTCTTTCCTTTCCTTCATGCACTCCGTACTCAAGATTGCAGGTGTGGTGCATATATGGTATTATATACCATTATGCACCATTTTTACTCAGCAATCCAATGGTGACGTTTTCAGGACCCAATTCCACCTTTCCATTTCAAGGTCCATAATTCCAACGCCCATTTCGAAGGAGGACTTTTCAGCTCATCAGTCTGGCAATTCAGAAGATCATTCAAGGATCCCAACCACCTGTATCTGCAGGAGTTGGGTTGGTAAAATTCATTCAGGATTATTCTAAGGTCAATTCTCAAGAGGTATTACATCATTTAAATCAGTTGTCAAGACATCAAGTATTCAATACTCCTTGGACAACCCAATTCATCCATACAGGCCTTATTCAATCAACCTGTATGGCCTTGGCCCAATTGGGCCATTTCTTATTCCACTGTGTGAATTCCATCACACAGTTCAAATTTAAAGATGGCCAGAACTGTATTTCCCGATTCGGACAATACAGTCATTGATCCACCTTCCAGGATCAATCTTTCAGCTTTTCACATATACCGGCCACCTTTCATTGCCTGGGGACTTTTTTCCCCAGTTGATTAATATATTGGATTTATTTTTTATCCTTATTTTCTTTTACCTTATTAAAGTTAATACTGATAATCTTAAGTCAGTCATTTAGCACCCTTTTTTCTTTTATTTCCTCGCCTGTCCAGTGGATATTGGTGGTCATATCCTTATACTAATTCCATTTCCTTTTCTGGCAGGTTGAAACAGTGAATTGAGGATTCACCTGGTTGGCTTCTTGGCTTTTGGCTTCTTTAGTATCTTTGGCCATTTGCTTCATCTTTTTCTTATCTCATCTTTTGGCATACTTGTTTTCTCCCATATTCTTTCTTAGAGAAAATTCATTCTTATTATTATTTTATCTTTGGAGCCCTCCAAGTGAGTTCTTGATTCCTGAGTGCCAGGCCCTCTTCTTCCAAGAGCCCCTGCGACATTATATTAATTAACTCATAATTCTTCTTCATTCATTCATTCTTTTATTCTTATATTTTAAATTCATTCATTCATTTTATCAAAATTATGATTCTTTAACATTTTATGATCTTATGATTCTTCGTCACCTCTCAATTTTCCCTCATTCATTCTTCATTCTGAAAATTGAAGGCTGACCCAATTTTTATTTTTTGTTATCTTCTCAATCTCATTCTCAATCTTAATCAATCTATTTTTATCCATAATTCAGGCATTTTTTATCTTTGGTTCTCAAGTTATCCATCAGGTTATTCAGACACGTTCTTCATATCAGGATTCACTTTGATTTATTCCTCAAGAATTTTTGATTTTTTGGAAGAATTCACTTGAAAATTGATTTGATTGACTAATTTGACATAATTGAGATTGACCTCAAGATAATTGATTGACCTGAAGATTTTATTGATTTTGCTGATTATTCACATCAAGATTTTTGTCATAAATTGATTTTTGACTCAAGAATTCATTTTGATTGATTGATTTTTTCTGCAAGATTTTGATTTGATTTGATTTTGATTGTTTGATTGATTGATTTATTGACTTCAAGATTCTCATTGATATTGAATTTTACTTCAAGACTCATCTGATTTGATTGATTGACGTATTTGAAGAATCTTGATTCATTGATTATCCAATTTCCTCAAGATTTGATTGTTGATTTTGTACTTCAAGAAAATTTTGATTTTATTTCATTTATTTTGGTTGATTATTCCTGAAATCATGCCAGTTCAACATTCACCTCCAGCAAGACAGACTAGATCTCAGGCCAGAGCTCAAGCTGTTCTGACTCCAACTCCAAGGGCTCCTCTTGACGGTACCCCAGCAGTTTCTCAACTGAGGGCCAGATTGGACAGAGGACCCATTATGGAAGGAGCAGCACCATCCAGGAAGGAAGTAGGAGGGCCAAGAAGATCAATGTCTTTATCGGGAGTGGTTGGGGGATTCCCAGGATTTTCAAGAACCAGTCCCAAGGTTCAAGGTGAAGATGGTGAAGAGGAGGAGGAGAATTCTGTGGAAGAGGAAGAGTCTAATGGCACTGAGGCTGCTCCTGCTCCTGTGGGAGCATCTGAGGGCACCAGAGGACCAACTCTAGTTCAAAGGTCCTGGTGAAGATGGTGAAGAGGATCAGTAGAATTATGTGGAAGAGGAAGAGTCTGATGGTACTGAAGGTGTCCCTGCTCCTGTGGGCGCATTCCAAAGTAATGGAGGGCCAACTCCACCCCAGTCTAATCAGCCTGCCTCTCATCAGTCTGAACCGTCTTTATTGGCCATTATGCAGCAAATGACTCAGATTATGGCCAATCTTCAAGCAGCTTCTTCTTCTGAATTATCAAGACCACCAGCCTTCAAGACTCCCTCTATGAAGGCTCCAGAATGCTTTGATGGGACTCAGCCCTTCAAAGTCAGAAGCTTTATTCAATCTTGTCAACTCATCTTTCATAATGATCCGGCAAACTTCTCTCAAGACAGAAAGAAGGTTCTTTATGCCACTTCATTCTTAGTTGGCAGGGCTGCAAAATGGATTGAGCGTTATCTTTCCAACCTCAATAATCAAGACTCAAATTATCTCCTCAATTCCTGGCCATTATTTGAATCCCAATTGTTCACTTTATTTGGAGACCCAAATGAAGTTAGAAAAGCAGAAGCTGAATTGGATGGCCTTAGGTTGAAAGAAGGTGGGCATGTTGCTTTGTATATTGCCGACTTCAGGAGTTTGATTTCAAGAATTGGGGATTGGGGTGAAAGGGCTCTTATTCATCATTTCAGGAAGGGCTTGGCCTCCCATCCTTCAAACATTGATTCTCTTCAAGACTTAATGGACGTCAGCCTGGAACTTGATACCAGGTACCATGAGAGGCAGAAGGAAAAGAATCATCATCAAGAGAAGAAGCCTGAAGCCTCAAAATCTCACTCTTCTCATCATCAAGTTTCTTCAAGTTCAAGACCAAAGAAGAAATTTCATTCTCAAAAGCGGGACAAGCCCCATTCTTCATTGTTGAATAAGGACTTCAAGTTGAAAGGTTATGAAAAGGAAAGAAGAATCAAGGAGGGTTTGTGTACCTATTGTGGCGGGAAGCATAGTCTTGAGTCCTGTGTCAAAAGGCCTCAAAACAAGCTTACCCAACCGTCAGGCAGTTTTCCCAGCCAGGGAAAAGCCTGAGTGAAGATCATGTTGTGTTCAATGGTCTTCACAGTTTTCCTTCCAGAGCACAATTGTGCATTCTGAATACTGGTGTCAAGAATTCTCTCAAATTCTTTGTTTTCTCTTCTCTTTCTGATGTTTTTTACAGTATTCTCATTGATTCTGGTGCTACACACTCATTCATTGCAAAGCAGTTTGTTCACAAGTACTCATTGACTACGTCAGAACTTCCAGAGAAGATTCCTCTTATCATTTTGGACTCCTCTGAGTCCCCTTCCTTATTTGTGATTCACCATACTAAATATATGGTTGAGCTCCCTTCCTTCCCAAGCTTTGAATGGGATTTTTTAGTCATTGATACTCCCAAGGGAGAAGACCTCATATTGGGCTTTGACTTTCTCAATCATTTTAATCCTTCTATTGATTGGAGGCAAGGGCTGATCACCTTTAATACTGATCAAAAGGACTATTCTGATCCGTCCAATTTCTTCCGTAATGACTCTTCTTCTGCCAAATCATGTGCAGCTCTGGTTGGTGATTCTAGAACACCATCAATTCCATCTTCTGTCCATATTCCTTCCCTTAATTCCCATCTGTCATTACCATCATCTGGAGATGAAGTCTGCAAAGAGATTCAGGATGTTGGGGAAGATAATTCTGTATCTTCACTTCATCTCTTCTTTGGGAATATGCACCTTCCTCCTTCATCTTATCATGACTCCCTGGAGGAGTTGTGGGATGAAGAGGAAGAGCCAGAAGAAGTAGAAACCGTGATGGAGGTTGTTCCCTCTGTTTATCACCAATACTTGGATGTATTCTCCAAGGTGAAGGCAGAGAAACTCCCTCCTCACCGTGCCTGTGTTCATCATATCGAACTGGAGGGGTCTCTACCTCCAGTTGGGGTGATCTACTCTTTATCCAAACAAGAGTCAGATACACTCAGGGCCTACATTTCAGAGAATGTAGAGAAAGGTTTCATCCGGCCAAGCTCCTCCTCAACAGGAGCACCTGTGCTCTTTGTTAAAAAGAAAGATGGTGGCCTCCGTTTGTGTGTTGATTACCGCAAACTCAATGCTGTCACTAGGAAGAACAAATATCCTGTTCCTCCTATGAACCAGCTTCTTAATGTCTTTAATGGTTCTTCTATCTTCTCCAAGATTGATTTGCGTGGTGCATATAACCTGCTCAGAATCAAGGAGGGTGATGAACATTTGACATGCTTCAGAACTAAATATGGCAGTTTTGAGTATTTGGTTATGCCATTTGGGCTCACCAATGCTCCTGCCTCTTTTCAGAATCTTGTCAATGATATATTCCAAGATCTTCTTGATGTTTTTGTTGTGGTTTATTTGGATGACATTATGGTCTTTTCCAAATCTGAGGAAGAACATGTCACCCATGTGTCCACTGTTCTTTCCAGACTCAGAGCCAATAACCTTTTTGCCAAGGCTTCTAAATGCCTTTTTCATGTTTCTAGTGTAGAATATCTTGGTTATGTTGTTTCTTCTGAAGGCCTCAAGATGGACCAAGCAAAAGTCCAGCAGATCCTTAATTGGCCTCCTCCAAGAAACCTCAAGGCTCTTCAATCCTTCCTTGGCTTTGCCAACTTCTACCGCCATTTCATCAAGAATTATTCAAAGAAAATCAGTTCACTCACCAGTTTCCTCAAGAAAGATTCCTGTTTCCCCCTCAATGAGGAAGCTCTTAGCCAGTTTCATCAACTCAAGGAGGCCTTCACTACCGCTCCAATCCTTTCCCACTTCAATCCTTCTCTACCCACCATTGTAGAGACCGATGCATCCAATTATGCTTTGGGTGCTGTACTGAGTCAGGTCTCTGACTCAGGAAAACATCCCATTGCATTTGACAGCCGCAAGCTTATTCCAGCAGAACTCAACTATGAAATTCATGACAAGGAACTCCTTGGTATAGTCTGGGCTCTCAAGCGCTGGAGGGCTTTTCTTCTTTCTCTGTCCTCTCCTTTTGAAGTTCTCACCAATCACAGTTCCCTTCAATACTTCATGTCCTCAAAAGTACTCACTCGCCGTCAAGCCCGCTGGGCTGAATTCTTATCTGAATTTCATTTTTCGATCACTTACCGCCCTGGTCGCCTAGCAACTCTTCCGGATGCCTTATCACGTCGGGACGACGTCTATCCGGAGAGGGGGGAGGATTTCATCAGCAAGAATCCAATGAATTTTCAACAACTCATTAAGCAAGATGAAGTTCAACCCTCAAAGTTTTTTGCAGTCAAGGTGGATTCTTCTTCAAATTTGATTGATTCAATTCAGAAGAAATTATGGCAAGATCCTCAGTACAGAAGTATCCTTCAAGATTTGGGTAAAGGTAAATCCATTAAGGATTACTATCTTGACTCCTCTTCCCAACTTCTCCTCTTCAAATATCGGGTGGTGGTCCCAAATGACCCCACAATCCAGCTCAGCATTCTTCAAAAGCGTCATGACTCTCCTCTAGCTGGACACCCTGGCCAAGAGAAGACTCTCAAACTTGTCAAGCGGGATTTCCACTGGTCCGGCATGACTCAATTCATTAAGGATTATGTATCATCCTGTCAACAGTGTTCAAGAAACAAGAATATCCACCATAAGAAGTTTGGACTCCTCAAACCTCTTCCAATTCCAAATGGTCCTTGGATTTGTCTCTCAATGGATTTCATCACTCAACTGCCCCTGTCCAATTCTTTTGACTCAATTCTTGTCATAGTGGACAGATTCTCAAAAATGGCGGTTTTTATTCCAACAATGTCTTCAATAACTTCTTTGGATTTGGCCCATTGATTCATCAAGAATATCTTCTCAAAGCATGGCCTTCCTTCAAGCATTGTCAGTGATAGAGGTCCCCTTTTTGTTTCTTCCTTCTGGACCAATCTTTGTCAGCAGCTCAAGATTTCAAGAGACTTGTCAACTGCTTACCATCCAGAAACTGATGGACAGACAGAGAGGGTAAATCAGATACTAGAACAGTATCTTCGGATGTATATCGGTTATCATCAAGATGATTGGAACACCTGGCTCCCTCTGGCTGAATTTGCCTACAATAACTCTGACCACTCTTCAACCAAGCAATCACCGTTTTTCACTGTTTATGGAAGAGATCCTCAATTTGATTCAGTTCACATCACTCAAGATACTCCTGCTGGAACGTTATCAACAAAAATCCAATCAGTACAGCAAGATGTCAAGAGAGAACTTGAAGCTTCCATAAACCGGTTTAAGAGGTATGCAGATAAAAGTAGAGCAAGTCCACCTGTTTTCAATCCTGGTGACATGGTATGGCTTTCTTCCAAGAATATCAAATCAACTAGACCCACCAAGAAACTGTCTGAAAGATGGTTGGGTCCCTTTCCAATCTTGAAGAAAGTCAGTACTCATGCTTACCACCTCAAGCTTCCATCTCAATGGAAATCCATCCACCCAGTCTTCCATATCTCACTCTTGGAACCAGTCAAGACATCAACAATCCCAAATCGGCATCAAGAGTCTCCTCCGCCAATCATTATTGAAGAAGAAGAGGAATGGGAAGTCTCTCAAGTACTGGATTCAAAGCTCAAGAGAAGAAAATTATGGTATCTGGTGGAATGGAAAGGTTTCAGTCAAGATTCAGAAGGATGCACATGGGAACCAGCTGAAAACCTCAAGAATTGTCCTGAACTTGTCAAAGATTTTCATTCGTTATATCCTGACAAGCCAGGACCCAATTCTTCAATGGCTTGAATTTTTATGGTGCTTGGTGGGGAGAGGAATTACCAAAAGTAAGTCCCACTCCTGGTATGCACCTTTAGGGGTATTCTACTCTTCTTGTTGTAAGCATCACCTTGGCCACTCTGTGAGCACTTTTCAATTTGGACACAGACTTCTTGGCCCGGCTTTCAACATCCGAATTCCAAATTTATGGCCATTTACACTTGGGAAAATGGACCATTCCTTTTTTATTCTCCTTCCCAAGACTTTATTCTTTCAACAAATTCATTTATCAAGATCTTTCTTATTTATGGCACTGGCGGGAGTGGCAGTTACTAAAAGTAAGTTCCTCTCCTGGTGTGCACTTCCCTGAGGGGTCTACAATCTGTCAAAACATCACCTTGGCCACTCTGTGAGCACCTGGCATCAAATTCTTTTATCCAGGTCCTTGGTCACTTTCAAAATCAATTGTCGTAATCTGTGATGAAGATTGGATTCCTCCTCAAATTTCATTTTCTTTATTTTTTCTGTTTTCTCTCTTTATATCTGTTTCCTTTTCTCTTTTACTCTTTATATTCTTTTAAAATTTCTTTTCTTATAACTCTTTAACGCCAAAATCTTTATGTCAAATCATGTCTTCAACTTTGTCAAAGCCAAATGTCAAGAGAAGATCAAGTCAACCTCAATTCATATGCCAACAAGCTTATCAGTTCAATTCTTCTTTTCAAGATTCAATACCTCTGGAATCCTTACGTCAAATCCGTCTCATTAGCCTCAACAGGCCTCTACCTTACCTTGGTGCTCAGGAGCTCACCATTCAAGGTGGGGGGGTACTGTCACAACCACGTATTTTGACCCTCCTCCTTGATGGCGGCGGCAATCCAACCTGGAGCCAAGTTGGGGCCAATTGGCCATGTCACATCATTTATGGCCAATTGACCCCCTTTGGGTGTTCCATGGCTCTTACGCCATAACCCATTCCATTGGCCACGTATGGCCTCCATCATCTTTTATGGCCTCAGGCCATATCCTGCGTCATTGGTCCTCTTGGCCAATTTCCACCTCACCAACCCCCAGGCCTCCATCACTGTTTTTGGGCCTGGGGGGTCCCTTTGTCTTCTAGGAGCTTCCAGGCCCCATGGCCACCTTCATTGGTTTCCTGGCCACCCCTTTCATTATGGGGGTTTTGGCCTAAATGGCCTTTTTGGGGCCATTTGGGCCCCCCACGGCTTCTACGGTCCACGGTCCGTAGGCGGATTAGGCCCCTTTTGGCCTAATCCAATGAGGCCAAAAGGGGCCAAAGGGGGCAGCCACCTAGCCCCCAAGGCCAGGTGGGTCCCAAACCACAATTGGGCCCACCTGAGCCATTTTTGGCCACCAATCCCTTGGACCAAAAACACCTTGGATCCATTTTTGGCCATAAATCCCGTAGGACCCATTTTTAGCCCTGGACCACCATGGACCCACTTCACTGTGACAGCCTCTGGCAATCACCAGAGGCCACCAGATCAGCTCAGCAAGCCTTCCCCTCAACTTAAGGGGAATTCTTTCCTTTCCTTCATGCACTCCGTACTCAAGACTGCAGGTGTGGTGCATATATGGTATTATATACCATTATGCACCATTTTTACTCAGCAATCCAATGGTGACGTTTTCAGGACCCAATTCCACCTTTCCATTTCAAGGTCCATAATTCCAACGCCCATTTCGAAGGAGGACTTTTCAGCTCATCAGTCTGGCAATTCAGAAGATCATTCAAGGATCCCAACCACCTGTATCTGCAGGAGTTGGGTTGGTACAATTCATTCAGGATTATTCTAAGGTCAATTCTCAAGAGGTATTACATCATTTTAATCAGTTGTCAAGACATCAAGTATTCAATACTCCTTGGACAACCCAATTCATCCATACAGGCCTTATTCAATCAACCTGTATGGCCTTGGCCCAATTGGGCCATTTCTTATTCCACTGTGTGAATTCCATCACACAGTTCAAATTTAAAGATGGCAAGAACTGTATTTCCCGATTCGGACAATACAGTCATTGATCCACCTTCCAGGATCAATCTTTCAGCTTTTCACATATACTGGCCACCTTTCATTGCCTGGGGACTTTTTTCCCCAGTTAATTAATATATTGGATTTATTTTTTATCCTTATTTTCTTTTACCTTATTAAAGTTAATACTGATAATCTTAAGTCAGTCATTTAGCACCCTTTTTTCTTTTATTTCCTCGCCTGTCCAGTGGATATTGGTGGTCATATCCTTATACTAATTCCATTTCCTTTTCTGGCAGGTTGAAACAGTGAATTGAGGATTCACCTGGTTGGCTTCTTGGCTTTTGGCTTCTTTAGTATCTTTGGCCATTTGCTTCATCTTTTTCTTATCTCATCTTTTGGCATACTTGTTTTCTCCCATATTCTTTCTTAGAGAAAATTCATTCTTATTATTATTTTATCTTTGGAGCCCTCCAAGTGAGTTCTTGATTCCTGAGTGCCAGGCCCTCTTCTTCCAAGAGCCCCTATGACACATACCTGGATCCTATATTGAAGATGAACATGGAACAGTGGAAAAAACAATTATTCCCACTAAATTCAAGAAACCTCAAGAGTTCAAAGAGGAAGAAGTTAGCCCAGAAGTTAAAGAAAAACAGGATTCTGGAAAGCAGCAAGAGTTGACTCAAAATACTGTTAAAAACAAGAATATAAAGCAAGAAAACACAGATTTTCAAGAGGTCATGAGTCAAATTATCAAATAGGTTTTGGATTAGAAGATAAATCTCACCTTAGAGAAAGTTCTTATCATGTCACCCAAAGTTATCAACCAGCTTAAAAATTTGACAACAGAAGAAAGAAACTCAATCAACTCACTTGACACAAAAGAAATTCAAACCAAACTCATAAACCATCATTTAGGAGATTATGAACAGCCCAAACTACATTATGCCTGTCCATTGGGATTTATGCAAGTGTACTTAGGAGAAGAAGGACATGAAATAATGGCATTAGTAGATACAGGATCAGAATTGAACATAATACCAGAAGATTCAGCAATAAAAGCAGGACTCACCACAAGATTTCTCAACATGAATTTAAGGGGGATTGGTGGTCACTGTACTTCAATAGTAGGATTAGCAGAATTTAACCCAATCACTCTAGTTACTGGGGAAGAAAGAAATATACACCTTTTGGTGGCAAGGGGAGCATTACACACAGTATTGGGAAGGCCCTTCCTTGCAGACAACAACATCAGATTAGACTTTTCTCAACAAAAAGGGGAAATATTCAGTTATATAGAGCTAGATGGAAGAAGACTTTGCTTACCAATTTGTTCACCACAGAAAGTAGGATGGAGAGAAAACCCACCAGCAGGAATGGAAACATGTGCAGTTTCTAAATTGGAAGATTGGAAAGAATTACCAGTAGAGAAAGAACCAAGTTCCAATAATCAGGAAACTTCAGAAGAACATCCTCACCAAGTATTTAAGGAAAAAGAAATAATGAAATCTGAAGGTAAAAGGGAAATAAAAGTGGAATTAGCCCCAGTTAATACAGAAAAGATTAAGCTAAAGCCTAAAGAAATAAAGCTTACAGTAATTTCAACTTCAAGAAAGGAAAATGGAAATACTTGTAGCCAAGTACCTCAAACCATAAACAATTATAACTTCAAAAATGCTGAAGTAATAAGAAAAAATCACTCACTAAGCTCTTTTCACCTATCAAAGCATTGAAATCCCTTTCAAAAGGAATATTTAAGAATTGTTGGAAGGCAAGTATAAAACCAGTTGCAACAGTAATAAATGTCACAGCAGAGGCAAGATATTTGAACTCTCATTCAAATAAATTAGCATTAAATTCCTTAAAAGAAATTTCTCTCAAACACAAAATTACCCTAAATAAAGACATCAAACCTCAAGAAAATCCTATAATTCAGGAAGAAAGTATTGAATCAACCTCAAAACCCAAACAAAATGAAGAATTAAATAAAATCTTGGAAAATATCATGGATAATCAACCAAAAAATGGAAATTATTATGGTCAAGAAACTGCAAAGAAAGCATCCAGAAAACCCAACATAAAAAATAATGGGGATAAGGATAAATCACTCTTACCACAAGAAGTAACCAGTCCACCAATTTTATCTTCAAATTTAATCAAACCAGAAGCATCACTCAAAAAAGACAATGACAAAATTCAGCAACTTCAACTTTTCCCCTCAAATAAGATAAACATAGACCCAAGGCGTATTATGCAAAATAAAGATATTACTCAACAAAACCTACAAAATTCAAAAATTGGAATAGGAAAATCAGAACAAGATTTGTCCAAAGAGCTAATTCAAGAACCAAAAGAAGAATCAGATACTTATCTTCCCAAAGTAAATAACCTATTTCATATCCATACATCCAATAAGGATCCAACATTCCCAGAATATTCTCAACACTTTAAAAATTTCAACCCAAGCAGAGAATTGAATAAGGAAATCCAACTTGAAAATGAAGTTATCAAGAAAGTGGTAACTGTAGAAAAAGGAATTGAAATTACCAAAAATGAAGATCCAATTAACCTAAAACCTCAAGATTTTACTAACACCAGAAATCATATAGAAAACAGTTTTATGGAAAACAAACCACATCCAAATAGAAGGTATAGCTCAAATCCTATGAAATACTCTACCAATTCCAAAGAAGAAGACTCACCTACCCCAAATTATCACTCTAATAAAGGAAAAACCAAGTCAAATAAAATTACAGCCAAAAAGGCTAGATTAAAGAATAGTCTTGAAAGCAAGTCCTTACATTCTCAATAATTTCATTTGGGTCTCAATTATCCATAAAAAGTTAAAAATAAAAAAATAAAACAATAATATATATTGTTATTAAATTTAGATCTTATATATTATTCATATCCTTTATATAAATGATCACCAATTGTTTTTTTTAATTTATATTATCTTATTTTATCTTGTTATTTGAAATATTCATCATTATCCTCTTATATACTCTATCTTATTTTGTTATTTTGTTATTTATTTTTTTTATTTTTATTTTTTATTTTTTTTATCACCATAATATGTGGTTCTTAGAGCTCAACTTAATATCAGCGGGTCATAGGTAACTGAAGGAGTAGCATGTTTAGTTTACTCTTTCATCGTCTTTTCAGATACAAATCATTCAACACACCTAAAGAAAATAATAAAATAAAATAAAGTAAAAAAAATATATATATAATAATAATAATTTTATCTCTTGAGTCACCATTGGTTTCAAATATCGGCTCTTGCTAATATAATCAGCTTGCGTCATAAATGCAAGAGCCTAAACCAAAAGAATAATATAAATAACCTATATATATATATACATATAAAAGTAGTAACAATATAATAATACTAAGCTTACATGAGTAGGATAAAGCCATTCTACTCACTAGATGTCAACGCATCATTTTTGGCATCCAGAATCCTAAGAGTGGTAAGTATATTAATGACACTAGATATATATACATATAAAAAAAAACCCACTCGCTCATACGGTTATACAAATTCATGAGCGTACTCAACAAAGATCAAAGGCACAGGAGACGTGGAGTGTTCACAGCGGCGGTTTGAGCTTCTCAAAAATATTGATGGAAGTCTTGAGCATGTTGAAAAAACTCAGTACCAAAACATTCAAACAATTGATTAAAAAGATGTTGATTTTTCATAGACGTATCAGTATCCATGGATGCTGCAGTAATTGAGGAAGGTGGATTTTTTCCGGTGGGGGAATGGTTTGGCGAAGTACCAAAATCAGAGCCCAAGGCAGGGGGTGAATTGACAATATAATAAGGAGGAGAAGGAAGGGTGTTATCATGAACTAAAGAAGCGACAGTGGGTGGAACTTCACTAGCAAGAGGAATAGCATTTAGGCGATTGACAGAAGTAGGAGGCGTGTAAGGGGGAGTAGTAGAATAAGCGTCATCAGGGAAGATACAATTTATTATGTATCTGTAACCTTTAAATGAAATAGTAATGGTATCACGACCTTCATCATTAGTTTTAATTGAGGCACAAAATATGTCAGTCATAATGAAAAAGGGGTATGAATAAAAGGGACGAACCAGTTAACAATAGCTATATATAATCTTTGCTGGCAACCTATGCAAGATAAAATAGGGTACAATGAGATACATGAGTGGACACATGCAAAAGAGGGAGACACTATACCTATTACTAAGAAAGAAATGAAAAAAAAGGGGGCCGAACCACTAACTAATACCAAGATAGAATTCCAGCTGCAACGGACTTAGGAAAGAATAAGATAATAAGAATAATATATGCAAATTAAAATGCTATATGAACACAAACAATTAAAAAGCAGAAAATTTGATTAGTGACAAAAAACCCACAGTAGATTAAAAAAATAAAAATAAATAAACAACAAAATAATATTTATAATAAAAGAAATTGAATGAGGAATTACCAACCATTAGAACCAATGCCACAAACAAACAAAGGATCAATCATAACCAAAGACTCCAGCGTAATAAAGTAGACAGAAACACCACACTTGTGGCTTAAAGGTTAGATAAGTTTAAAAAAAATAAAATAAAAGAATAATATATATATAATAATAAATAATCATAATAAATAAGAAGGAGAAGAAAACAGGACACCTGGAAACTCATAAACGGAACGGCATTACACCCTAAACACTGCCAACAGTTTTTAATAAAGTATATAAACAAAGAAGAAGAAGAAAACAAATAAAACATACCAAAAACAAAATAATAATATGGCCAACAACAAGGATTGGCATTACTAGAAACCAACCACAACATAGAAATAACCAGATGTGGTGTCTAAAGAGGGAGAAAGAAGCCACAATAAGAAGAAATAATAATAACAAAAAAAAACATTGCAAAACAAAAAAAAAAGGTAGAAATTACATTGAGTGGGCAGAAGAAAGAAAACACCCGCGGCTAGAAAACAAAACCAAATACTTCAAATTTGAAGTATTCACACCCAGCTACTTCAAAAAAAAAAAACTTCTTAACATTCAAAATTAATTATTTTTTTATTTTTTATTCATTATATAATTGATAAAATTATGAATTATCATTTTTTAATTCATTGATAACTCACAAAAAAAAATCCAATTAAGCAAATATTTCAAAACACAATTCAAAACTCAGGATGAGGTCCTAGATAAGACCTTAAGCTGTCTGAATAATTACTTTATCTTTTATCAATAACATTCAACAAAATCAACTCAAGAAAAGGTCCTAGATAAGACCTTAAACTTTCTGGATCATTATTTCATCATCAATCAAGACACTTCAACAAAATTCAACTCAGGAAAAGGTCCTTGAAAAGACCTCACACTGTCTAAATCATCTTTCTTTATCAAACAAACTTCAATAATTCAAGCTGTGGTCCTGAATAAGACCTTAAAATATATCAAATCTATTTCTTTTATTATTCATTTATCTCATTTTATGGCAACACTGGTGGAAATATTTAATCAAGAAAAGTTATTAGTAGCTGGAAGGATTTTTATTAAATGGAGAGGGAAATCACCATCAATCAGTATTAATTATGTTGAAGATTAACACACATATAAAAAAAACAAGAAACAACAGGGTACAAATTAAATATGAAGAAATGGAGATTCAAAATCAATATAACAAGCCATCAATGGAGTTATCAACTGAATTTATTGAAATAAAAAATTTAAAGAAAGAAAATTCTCACTTATGAACCCAGGATATTGTACTTGAGACTGGAATGCTGGGGACAGCATTAAATGGAGAGGGGGATGTGGTATTCCATACCTTTTTACCAGTTTCAAGAAATTTTTTTGGGTATTAAAGGTTGGAAAATAACGATCCCAATGACTAATTAAGGAAATCACCACTCAAAGGACATGATTAAAATCACAAACAAAAAAAACCAGGAATAACATCAACAGTAGGGAGGAATGGAAGATTTTAGCATTCACAATTGAAATATTCAATATACTTCTATAATTAAATGAATAATAGAGGAGTCCAATCTTATGGAGTTACACAATAAAACCTACATAAAAGGCTTACATGATCAACAATAGGCTTAATACATACATAAAAACTCAAAATTACATGAACAAAGTAACATTGTAGTATTATATCCACCCTAAAGCCATCAAGAAGATTATATTACCAAGAATTACAGTAACCAAAATACAGTTCATGTGACAAAAGGATCATATGAAAGTATCAAATCCAATTCAATACATGAAAATCCACTAAAAACTTAAAGATTACACAACAATACAGGAGACCAAATAAGACTTATGCAGTCCACATGCATAAGATCTGGACATTACACAGCCAAAGGATTATTAAAATTCAACTTAATTGAAATTCAACTAGCTGCATGAAAGGAAAATACACTAAACTGTAAAGTACACAGCAATTACAGTAATCAAGAATTAAAACTCAAGAGGGTATCCCCACATTACACAGCATAATCACATGGAACTAAATAAATCTTACAAACAAATTATACATGGGCTTATTCACATAACACCACCTTCATCCTTTACTCACAAGCATTAATTCCTCAAGGCTGTGCAAGCTGACTAAAGCAGTGTAAAGGAGGAGTCATCTGATACTGCTATCAAAAATCCCCACCAAACAAAAACATCCCAATCTTAATTTTGACCAAACAAATGGTGAAAATATCTCAGTCATATGATACCATTCCCAATTTTACACACTAGCATTAATCTCTCAAGGCTGTGAAAGATTACTAATGCAGTGTAACAGATACATCATCTGACATTTGTTACCAAAATCTACACCAGCAAAATTATCTCAAGGGCAAGAATAAAAATTTACATGTAGAGCCCATGGGTACTTCTCACAACATAAAAGGAGGCCTCTCTCTCTCATTTTCTCCTGTTCTCCCCATGAATCCAATTAGTTATATACCAAGAAGGAGAATAACTATTAATCCCTTACTAGTAGGTTAATCTAGAAATTATTATTATTAAATTAAACTAAATAGTGGTTTATAAATAGCTGTAGTTAACAGTATGTCTACATATATTTTAAATTCATCCATGAGTGAATTACTCATATTCAACAAAATACTCATATTATACTCTTCCCACTAGAAGAAAATCTATATCACTATTATTATTATCACACAATACATTTTACATATTATCAAAAGTATTTACCAAAAACAACTATTTAAACTATCAAACAATATTATTATCTATTATCACTATTACTAAATTTATCTCATATTGAGCTATTATACATTAAAACAAAATACCTTCAACAAAGAAAATAACTTAAAATCCCCACTAAGTACTATTATATCTATTATTTATTTTACTCAATTATTACTTTATTGTCCTAAAATCACCTACAAATTTATCTTTTGAAATTATTTTATCTAAATTAGTATTATTATTTTATCATTAGGCTGGTTATTGAATAGGTCTGATAGAGACTGCTAAAAAGTCTTCTCTAGTTGTAAAGCCACAATCTTAAATATTGATTTGTGAGCTCTGTAGGGAGATTGTTTAGTATATTCAGAGGGGCAGCTAAATCACCATTAGCACCCTTGGTTAGAGGATTATTTCAGCAATTCAAAACTGTTTACCTGTTATTTCCCCCTCAAGGACTGCCTTATCCAATCCCACACTAAAAGGAGTTCCACATTACTCCTCTGACTGGCAATGGGTGTTCACCTTTTTTCTGTTATGAGGCTTTCACTGTGCCTCTTTCCATTTGCCTTGCTTCCCTCTGGCTCTGAGGGTGTCACTGGTATGTTGGCCTGTGACCAGGTCTCTAGTGTGATGTAGCTTTCTTCGACTAAAATAAAACAGGAAAAGAGGGCTTAATGTCAGTTAAGACTTCTTGATATGCTGTTTGCATGTCAAAGAATGCCCTCTGGGCTCATACATTTCTATATTATGCCCTTGTATAATGACAGTGTAATTGAATTAACAATTTCAAGTCAGAAGTACACCTTATAGATATCTGGTACACTGTTTGTATACCAGTATCTCACAGATTAACTTTTAATTGGCAAGTATAATCTGAAATAATGTGGTATGTAAGAGGGTAATTGAATTAATAATACACCCAACCATGTCTCAACTGTCGGTTTTACAGTAAGAAGTGTCCTTATTTAATTAAAAAAGGACTTTATTATTAGTGGCTTAAAGTGTTTCTATATGTAAAACACGCCAAAAATATGGGCTGTTTTGGTGATTAAAGTATAATTAACCACGTAAAAATGTAATTTAAAAAAGATGAAAATTGATGGTATATGGCATGTACCACTTTAAAAATGTATATAAGATATGTATTATATAGATTGCTTTGAGAAATTATGCCTAAAAAGAGAAAACAATATACCAGATCATAAGAAAATAAGTGAAAAACTCACTTGTAAGGTCCAAAAAAGTCAAAAAACACAGCCAGGCCCCCCAAATGTCGCGCTGAGTCTATGATAAAGGTGTATAATAGTATTTACATGCTTTAAATATGACCTTGAAATGGTGAAAATAGTTTAAAAAGAGTTTGATTCATAATAATAAAAGGGCTTTACTATTTTATAATACTGGTGGTGAGCACTGCTGAAAGCCCTTGGTGCAGTCTTACCAGTTGGGTTACTCTAATACGAGCTACAATACCTAAGGCTAAAGTATAGCCTGGTTATTTTCCAAGAGTATAACTGTTTTTGACAGTTTTAGTATGTAGGAATTCAAGAGAAGGATGAGGAAACCTTTTCTGGCTGTGAAAAGGCCCCTTTTTATCCTAAAATGGGGTAAAAAGGCTTCTAGACCTTTCTACATAGAGGAAGTGAAGATTTTTCACTCCCAAGTACTGGCTTGTGATTTTCACAAAATCTGTATGGCCTGTATTGGCGCATATGTGGTTTTGAAACCATATCTGGGCAGTTTCCTCCAATACCGGGTGAAAATTTTCATCTGGGGAACACAGCCTGATTCTGATGTGTATTACACATAGAATCCTGTACAGAACCTGTATGGGACCCAACTATTGAATGAACTATGAGGTATTGAAGTATAAAAATGCTTCTTTGTCCTTTTGACATCTCTTAATCATGGTTATGGATATTATCCCACTATAAGGCTGTATTGGCCAAACTGTCAGGCTGAGTCTATGATGAAGCTTTAAGTGGGCTAATTACAATTTTAAATATGACTGTGACACGGTTATAAATATTAAAAATAAGAGTACTAAAGTATAATAATGGTTTTACTATTGAAGAATAGTGGTGGTGAGCACTATTGAAAACCCTGGGTGCAGCTTTACCTGTTGGATTACAATAATAAAGTCTACAATACTTAAAATTAGAAGTATACCTGTTTATTTCCCAAGAGTAGAACTGTTTTTTACAGCCATACTACATAGAAATTCAAGATCAGGATGCGGGAACCTTTTCTGGCTGTGAAAAGGCCCCTTTTTATCCTGAAATGAGGTGGAAAGGCTGCTAGACCTTTCCACGTAGAGGAAGTGAAGATTTGTCACTCTCTAAGACAGGCTTGTGGTTTGCAAAAGGCCTGTATAGCCTGTATTGGGCTCAGATGTGGTTTTGAAACCACATCTGGGCAGTATTCACCAATACAGGGTGAAAAGTTTCATCTGGGGACCACCCAGCTTGATTCTGACGTGTATGATGCGTAGAATGCTGTACAGAACCTGTATGGGACTCCAGTATTGAATGAACTATGAGGTATTGAAGTAAAAAAAGCTTTTTTGTCATTTTGACACCTCATAATCATGGTTATGGGATAATATCCCATGGTAAGGCTGTATTGGCCAAACTGTGGGATTTTGACCTTGAATCAGCCTTAACTTTGTCAGTTCTTGAGGTATAAACCTCAAAATTGGTTCAGTGTGTAGCCCTGTATGTGATGTACAAAATGGTACCTTGTTTGGTATGGTTATCATGAAATATGGCAAAGCTATCCCATGTACAAGAGTTTTGTACATATGCGTGTTTTAGGCAAGAAGCGGTATTGGGCTTGTTTGCCTCATAACTTTTGTTCTAGGTGAGATATGGGGAAATAAATGGCACAGTAAGATAGTCCCGATTTTTCTCTTTCCAAAAAGCCCCACTTTAAATATCTCACACTAAAACTGTAGAAGCTAGATGAGAGGTGAATAGTTTGTTCACCCTTATTTGGCCTGAATTTGACCATAACTTCTGTAATACTGGTGCTAGCTTAGTTTAGCTGGTACCATTGGATAGCCCTGGCTTAGAGCTTAATTTTGCATACCCATTTTATGGGGTTAGGACTCTTACTCTGTGTTTTAGATGGAGGTGAAAATTAAGGTTTATGCTCAGAAACAACTTTGAGCAGGAATCACTTTGTTATTATTACTCCTATGATGATGGGACTTGTATATTTGGAAAGGGGTGAGTTTCTTCTTTCTTTTGATACCTTTTGAGAAGATTTGTCTTAGCTCCATGTTTTGGTGGTATCTTGGCTATACCATTGGTTTATGGTATTTGGCTGTCATGCTTGTGCTCTGGTTTTGAGTCACAGGCTGACACAAACTGTGGGATTTAGACCTTTAAACAGCCATAGATTTTTCTGTTTTTGAGAGATAAACCCCAAAATTGGTTCAGTATGTAGCCCTGGATATGCTCTACACAATGGTACCTCTTTTGATATGGTTATCATTAAATATGGAAAACGTATGCCATGTGCAAGTGTTTTTGTACATATATATGTTTTGGCCAAAGCTGTATGGAGCTTGTTTGCTCCATAACATTTGTTCTAGGTGAGGTAGGGGGATATTATAGGCACCATTAGATAGCCGTGATCGTTCTCTTTCCAAAGAGACCCAACTTTAGGTACCTCACACTAAAATTGTAGAAGTAGGATGGGAGGTGAATATTTTGCTCACCCTTATTTGGTCTGATCTTGGCCATAGCTTCTTCAATACTGGTGCTAGCTCAGTTTGGATAGTACCATTGAGTAGCCCTGTCTTGGAGCTTCATTTTAAATTCCCATTTGATGGGGTTAAGCCTCTTCCTCTGTATTTCAGATGAGAGGTGAAAATTAAGGTTTATGCTCAGCAACAACTTTGTTATTCTTTGTCCTATGATGATGGGACTTGTATATTTGTAAAGGGGTGAGTTTCCTCTTTCTTCTGATACTTTTTGAGCTGATTTGGTCCAGCTCCATGTTTTGGTGGTATCTTGGCTATCCCATTGATTTATGGTATTTGGATGTCATGCTTGGGCTCTGGTTTTGGGTCACAGGCTGACATTTGTTGATTAGAGGGAAAGGTTTCAATCTAATTATAACTTTCAAGCCAAAATGAGGGTTTGTTTTACTATTATCATTAAGTTTTTAATCAGGTGCTGTGGATTTTTCAAACAGATGACATTGTTATAATGTTGCATAAAATTTTCTAATAGTGTGAAGTTTGTTTTTTTTGAATTAAAACATATTTGAAAAGAAATATGCCAGAGGAATATATATTCTTCATAATTTTTAAATTAGAATTGTTTATAATAAGATACAATTGTGGTAATTCAGTTTCAATTGAAAAAAGAATTGAAATAAAAAAATTAATTCATACATCAATTTAATTTTTTATATGAATAATTATCTTTAGAGAAACTATTATGAGATAACCAAAAGTTTATATAATGAAAGTTCATTTCCAGAAAAGTAGTGAATCCTCCCAATACAGAGAAGAGTCCATTTTCACCCTTGAGAGCCAATTGCTGATCATGAGCTTATCAAATGCGTTGATTCTAAAGACCATTATTATTTATGTAAATAAGCAAAATATATAAAATGAGAATTGGTTTCAAAAGAATGCTTTTTTATGATGGAATTGTAATTTTCTTCCCTTTTTTAATTGGGAAAAGATGTTATAGTATTGCTGATTTTTCTTTGAAAAAAAAGTGTGAGCCTGTGAGGTATATATGACATACGCATAAGGCCACAAATAACTTGATATACAGATGATTTAGTCTTGAACAGACTTTTCAGTGGAAATTAAAATTGAAAATAACAAAAAAAAGTATAGCTTTTTTTGGATGAACGAAATTCTAATTATTATGTCATTTTTGAATTCTAAACAAAAAATAACGTAGGGTGCACCCATAGGGTGTTATACCCAAAAATGCTTATTTCTTAAGTTATTGAAAGATTTAAGAATCTCAAATTACTAGTGTGACTTTTTTGACATTTTTTAAAAATTGTTAAATTTAAGCTTAAATTTAAAGTTTCATAAGGTTTATGCAAACTTACCAAAATTTTAGTTAAAATTGAGGTGTTGTGTATATTTACTGAATTGGCTAAGGATTTGCCATACAGAATATAAAGCCCTTGTGAGCTCAATTTAAAAGGGTTTGAAGCCATAGTATGGCTTTAAATAAATAACAGGGCAAAGCAAAAACCACGCAGAAAGGTGGGACAAAGGAAAAAGACCAAACAGAGCTGGGGTACCCAGCTTTTTGGATCTGCAAGGATTCAATTATGGTTCTACACCTGTATTGAAGGATTTGAAAACTTATTTAAGCTTGAAGATTAGACTTTCATCCAACTTTAAAGTTTAAAGTGGCTTTATCCCCATTTGGACAGGAATTTCATGCTGCCAAAGGGTAAATCCCAATATGCAAGCTTGAAATTCAAGTTTTGGGAGCTTTCAAATATTAAATAAGCTTAAAACTTCAAATTTACAAGCATTAAAGCCTGACCAAAAGTTAAGGTTTAGTGCGTATTGCTATTTTATGTGGAAAAATTGCAATAACTTCAAACATTCTTCAAAAATCCAAATCTTAATGGATTTGCTTGAGGTTTTCACACAGCTTACAATTCAATGTTATCTGTTTATAAATTTAATTTTAGTTATCCTTTATAAAAAGTATTTATTGGTAATTAGCCTGGAAAATTACTCTTTTAATTATACTTAGAGAAAATTAAGATTTCTTTAAAAATTCATTAAAAATTGATTTTAAGATATTTTTAATTGAAACTTTATTTTTAAGTTTTTTATGTAATGAAATTCAATATAAAAGATATTTTTTCATATCAAAACTTAAAATAATTAACTTAAATGAGGATTAAGGTTACTTGGAGTTAAGAATAGCACCAGGAACTTTAAATTGGGATTAAAAATAAGTTACCTTAAGTTAAGAACCTTATTTATAAGAATGGTTCTTTAGTTTTGACCTGAGAACGCCCTCTATATCCATTATTAATCATGAGAAATGCTCTGCATATATAAAAAGAATTTATTATTAACTGATTTCGTCAACCAATTCAATCCAATCCAATCATATTAAAAATTTAAACAGGTAAAGTTTAACAAAAATAAAATCTTATTATTAAAGTAATTCTTAAGTTATTTAATTCTTTATCAATTTCAAATTAAACAATTGAAATAATAGAATTCATATTATTGCTGTAAACACCAAATAATATACTTTATTTTATAAAATTATTGTCTTTAAAATATCTTTTAAAATTCCCAAATTCTTATTAAAAATTCTTTCATCATATCATTTATTATAAAAAGTTGTTTTATCTTTTGAAATATCTATTTCTGGTGTGTTTTTAACTTATAATAGCTATTTAATATAATAACTGTTGTATTTGACTTGTTGTATTAAATATATATTATAAGTAAGTTTTTTTTAAAAAAATTCTACAATTTTTTTATCTATTAGTAGTTTTTTTATATAGAGTTTTTCTATAAGAACTATATCTGCACAGTGTGTTTTATAATTTCTTTTTCATAAATAATATTGATATCATTTATAATTGGTTAAATATTTATATTCTCCATGTGTAATTGTCTCATTAAGAGCTTTACACTTCTTATTGTTATAACTGTCAGTGACTATAAAAATAATAGAATAATTATAATTTATTGTCATTATTAATATTTTCTCACTATTATATTGTACAATAATAATTAAATTAATTTTTTTTAATATAATTTTTTTTTAATAATTATATTTAATTTGTGGCTATAATATTTTGTTATATTATATTTTTCTACTTAGGACACTCATAGTACTCCTGATATTGTTACTATTATCAAGGGTTTCAGAGACAAACCTTAAATTTGGAGGCCCGGCCGTGATTTTAACCAATTTTTGGGACATAAATCATATTCAAGATCTTATTTTACTCTCTTTTGACGTAAAATTGCCATATTTATTTTAATATTGGCTTTTTTTGGGACTTATCCCTTTTAAATAATCTTTATAATATTAATAAAGTTACTTTTTCTTAAGAATATTGTTTGAAACAATATACTATTGAGTTACTTGGAATAAATTTCTTTTGTCTAACAAGCAGATTTTTCACATCAGAGACTTGAAATTGATTCTTTGAGTAATTCTTGTATAAAGTATATAATGATACAATTTTGATTGATAAATTATTAATTGCTATTTCTTTGAAGAAAATATAAAATAAAATAAAAAAAATCCAATCTTTATTAGAGTTTTTTTTTCTTCAATCTTTGGACATTTTTTCTTAATTTTGACATAATTTGCCATAAATTACATTAAAACAACTTTACCCAATAAGTTGAGTGTATCAGTTATTTTTATTGTTTGATAAAATAACTTATATATTTTTTTTTCTCTAGTGCCATCCATCAGAGAAAGTTCTTTAGAGTCTGAAGCCTCAGAGTCTAGTATTGAAATTCAAACTAGCCCAGAACCAAGGGGTTTAATTACCAAAGGACCCTTAAAAGGTCCACCAGGTGAATTCAATTCATTTCTTAGTCCATTTGTCTTAAAATTGACGTGGAGTGACTCCTAATAGAAGTGGAAGGACCTACTCCATCCAATAAAATGGATCTGGACAAGGACATTCAAGTAATAAATACAAAAGACAAGAATGTCAGCCCAAGGAGAGGCAAAAATGGAGGATGCCAGAACTTCCACCAGTTCCCAAAGGTTAGCCAGCACCTTTGATAATCTTATTGAGAGTCCAGAATCTGACATAACTGCTATTGCTGTCGTTAGGCCTGAATCACTTTCAACAGGAAACAATAGAGATATACCAGTTTCAGTACAAGAACTGGTTTCTGGCGGCAAAACAGAAGGAGTGGGAGCTTCTGGAAAGTCTTTGGATATGCACCATGAACTCATATCTTCAAGTGAAGAAGCTCATGGGCCCAGAAAAGACAGAAGAAATTCTGAGTGGTTGGAAACCAATGTCTTGCAAGGGACAAGTTCAACAAATAAAAGATTGGTTGAAAAACCAAAGCATTCTGTCAGAGGACCAGAAGAAGAATTTGGCTCAAGGAAAGGAAAAAAGCCCAGTGGAATCTCTCCAAGCCTCCACAAGCAAAATTCTGCATCAACAAGTGCGAAACAAGGAAAAGCAAAATGCAAAAAGAAATCAGAAGGGCAAGCAAAGGACAATGGGAAAGGCAAAATTCAACTGGAACAAGCCTTACCCACAGAATTACAGAATTCCCAAGAAGGAGAAGACAGCCATGGAAAATGTGTTCAATATGGCAAGAACTCTAATGAAATTCAAAAGCAAGGAGGAGGAAAGATTGAACCAATCTTTTGCAACAAAGTAGACCTTTTAAAGCTTTTAACTCATTTTGAAACTTCTAATAAAGAAATTTTAGCAAAGTTTAATAATTTTAAGTATATCCAACAGAAGTTGGGTAGGGAGATATTACAAGTAAAAGAGTCACAAAAGAACACAATTGGTCTAGAAAATGTGAATAAAGACAATATATTGTCTTTTACACAAATTTGTGCAAGAATTGAGTCTAAAGCTACCTTACTCAATCAACCAGATGACAATTCCATTTGTCTTATAACTAGACAGTTGAAAGAATTAAGAATACAAGTTCAGAACTTGGAAAACTCAACTGGCCACAATGCAGCTCTTTTCCAAGAACAATTGGAAAGAAGTGATAAATAAAGACTTGAATTGAAAGAAGGTATGAAATAAAGTATTAATAATATATCACTGAAGAATGAATTTCCAAGACAGTCCACACCAATTCTTGACAGAAATGTGCTAAACTTGAATAATGAATTACATCATAGAATTTCAAGTAATGCAGAAGTGGAGACTGCTTGTAATTTTAAAGACATTCCAAGATTAGAGGAATGGCCAATCTTCAGTGGTGGAGGAGAGTATAATTATATGGAATTTATGAAAAGAATTGATATGTTTAAAGAATAATTTAGCATACCAGATGAATACATAAGTGCCAGATTGCCTCCCTGTTTACCAAATCAGCAAAGAAATGGTATTAAAAAATGAGGCAAGACCATGGTAAACACTCTTGGCCTTGGTGGAAAGAAAAAATTATTTCCAAATGGGAAAATGAGTCCTGGATATTTAAAATGGAAAATTCTTTTGAAGAAGCAATTTTTAATATTGAGAGGGACAAGCCCATGTCTTAATTTCTTAAACCAAAAGATAGATTAACTGCTACTCATCTTGATATGTCTGAAACAATGATTCATAAAAGGATATTAAGAAAATGTGGTGATGACCTTGCGCATGGTATAAGAAGCAGATGAATTGAGATTTGCTCTAAAGAAGACTAGAACAATGCCATGGAAGACATCACAACTAGGACAAAAAATTGGAATGAATTGGTATAAAGCCCCAAGGGACAACAAGACCAGTAAGAAACCAATTCCAAAAACTAATAAACCACATGACAAAGCTCCTTTGAAATGTCATAAATGTGGAAGTCCATTGCATTTGGAAAACACTTGTCCCAAAAAGACAAGAATAAATGAGATAGAAATAGATAAAGTTGAAGACAAAAAAGAAAAAATAATGTATCTTTACAAGACAGTGATTCTGAGCCTTCTGAAGAAGAGGAGGTACCAGATGAACTTAGTATATAAAATATTAATGTTTCCTTTGAAGTCACAGAAGTACATACTCACTTACCACAGTACAGTGATGAATTTATGGATCTCATACATGTGCAATATGCTAAAATGCAGAAAACCAAACCAGCCAGAGGTAAAGGCTATATGACTGGATCATCTTGTATCACTGATATTGTGATAAACAACAGAGAAGCCAAGTTACATCTTGACTCAGGTGATTTTTGTACTTGTGTTGGAAAAGATTACCTTGACAGGATTTATACCAATTGGAAAGAAAGCTTAATTCCCATTGAAGGTATAAAATTCAACAGTGCTAGCCAGGATTTGCACCCCTTGGGACTTTTTGAAGCACCAATGATATTCCCTCATCCTGCAGGAATTATCAGAGTAAAAGTTGAATTTTTTGTTATCAATAATTGTACTTCACAACACTTTATACTTCAAAATGATTATCTCAATATTTATGGAATTGATATTAATAATCATAAAGACAGATATTTCACTATAGGGGAAAATAAAAGGCAGATATTTTATTTTCCTCTAGGAAAGAGAGAAATAACTGTCATTAGAAAAGTAATGAATGTTAATAAAGAAAGATTTGTGTAAGATCAGTTAATTTGAGCACAAATTAGTACTGAACTAACATTAGAAATGAAGGGAGAGATTATTGAAATTTTATTTCCATACGGAGAGGCCTTTCCTTTTGATAATGAACCACTTGGTGCTATTAAAGGCCATGAAGTGGACATTATTCTTAATGTGGAAAGACATTACCCTCCACTATTAAGAATACCATCTTACCAGCTAGCCCTAGGGCTAGAGAAGCATTAGAAAGTCATATCAATTAACTAATGAAACTGGGAGTTCTTAGAAAGGTTGGGCACAATGAATAAGTAGAAGTCACAACTCCTTCAATCATTACTTGACATAATGATAAATGAAGGATGGTTGGTGATTTCAGAGGATTGAGTACCTACACTATTACAGATAGGGATCCAATCCCCATAATCCATGAGACTTTGACTCAATTATCCAAAGTGAAATTTATAACTTCTATGAATTATCTTAAAGGTTTCCATCAGAATTTTTTAGCAAATGATTCTATGAAATTATTCAGAATTATTTCTCATTGTGGTATTTATGAATACTTGAGGTTGCCTTTTGGTATTAAAAATGAACACTCTCATTATCAAAGAATGATGATGACCATTTTCCCACATGAATTATGAGAGGGGTGGTTAATAATTTATATTGATGACATTATCATTTGTTCAGAAACCTGGAAATTGCATTTAGAGAGACTTTCATTAGTACTTAGAAAAATCCTTCAAGTGAACATGAAAATATCTCTTAAAAAATATAATTTTTGGTTTCATGAGCTGAAAGATTTAGGACATGTAGTATCAGGACGGAGCCTTGGTGTTGATAAAAACAAGGTTGCTGCACTCTTACTGAAACAAATTCCCCAGAACAAGAAATAAATGATTTCTTTCTTAGGGTTTTCCAGTTATTACAGACAAAACCTTAAAGGTTTTGTAATCCATACCAAATCAGTGTACAGAATTTGTGATCAACAAGCTGTCTTTAAGATGACACAGGAAAGAATTCAAGCATATGAAAAAATCAAGTATACCTTTACTAATGCACCATTATTATTGATGCCAGACTAGAAACATCCTTTCAAGCTGTATATTGATTCATGTGGTGAAGCCCTAGGTGCAGCTCTTAATCAAGCTCAAATTATCAATGAGAAGCCTTATGAGGTCCCAATTTGTTTTATCTCCAGACAAATCAAACCTACTGAGGCCAGATATGGAGCTAGCCAAATGGAGTGCCTTTTCCTTATTTGGGCTCTGGAAAAACTTCATTATTATCTTGATGGTAGTGTGTTTGAAGTAATTACTGATTGTAATTCAGTAAAATCACTTCTCAACAGGAAGACTCCAAACAGAGACATGTTAAGATGGCAGATTGCTATTCAGGAGTATAGAGGCAATATGACCATAGTATATAAAGCTTGAAATATTCACAAGAATGCTGATGGCTTGAGTAGATGGCAATTAACCAATACATCTGACAATCCTGCCTATGATCCTACAAGTGTAGAAACTCAAATTTCAATTGAAGGAATCAACATAACAGATGTGGGAACAGAATTCTTCGAAGAATTTAGAGAATTTTCATATTAATACTGCTCTACTTGAAACAGATTGCAAATATGCATTTTTGGCTAATTCTCTGGATGATATTTGGAACACATCTTATGTAAGGTTTGTCTATGAACCTCTTGATAATAGTAACAATATCAAGAGTACTATGACTGTCCTCAGTAGAAAAATATAATATAGCAGAATATTATAACCAAAAATTAAATAGAATTATTGAAAATAATTATATGAAATTTTTTTTTATCATTTTTATATAGAATAATTATGATAAATTATAATTATTCTATTATTGTTGTAGTCACTGATAATTATAACAATAAGAAGTGTAAAGCTCTTAATGAGAAATTTACACGTGGAAAATATAGATATTTAACCACTTATAAATGATATAAATATTATTTATAAAAAAGAAATTATAAGACACACTGTGCAGATATAATTCTTATAGAGAAATTGCATATAAAAAACTGATAATAGATAAAGAACTTGTAGAATTTTTTTAAAAACACTTACTTATAATATATATTTAATACAACAAGTCAAGTACAACCGCTATTATATTAAATAGTTATTATAAGTTAAAAACACACCAAAAATAAATATTTTAAAATATAAAACAATTTTTTATAATAAATGCTATGATTAAAGAGTTTTTAATAGGAATTTGTGGATTTTAAAAGATATTTTAAAGAAAATAATTTTATAAAATAAAATATATTACAGGTGATTACAACAATAATCTAATTTCTATAATTTAAATTCTTTAATCTGAGATTCATCAAGAATAAAATACTTAAGAAATACTTTAATAATAAGATTTTATATATAATAAAGCTTTACCTGTTTAAATTTCTAATATGGTTGGATTGATAATTGATGATGGACAAAAACAGTGATGAAAAGACTCTTTTTATGTCTACAGAGCAGCTCTCATTATTCATAATGGATGTAGAGGGCATTCTCAGGTCAAAACTGAAAAGGCATGCTTAAAAATCAGGTTATTAACTTAAGGTAATTTCTTTTTAATTCCAATTTAAAGTTACCAGTGTTATTATTAACTCCAAGAAGCTTTAATCCTCATTTACGTTAATTATTTCAAGTTTTAAGATAAAAAAAGTTTATTTATATTAAATTTCATCAGCTGAACAACTTAAAAATATAGTTTCAATCAGAAATCTCCTAAACTCAATTTTTAATTTATTTTTAAAGAAATCTTAATTTTCTTCAAGAATAATTGAAAAGGTAAATCTCCAGGCTAATTACCCAGGAATTCCATCTATAAGGAATACTTAAAATTTAATCTGTATATCCATAATACTAAATTGTAAGCTGGGTGAAATTTTCAAGCAAATCCATTGAGAATTGGATTTTTAATGAATTTTTGAAGTTATGACTATTTTTCCACGTAAAATAGCAATACACACCAAAACTTAACTTTTGATAAGGTTTTAATGCTTGTAGCCTTAAAGTTTTAAGCTTATTTAATCTTTGACAGGTCTCAAAACTTGAATATCAATCCTGAATATTGGGATTTACCATTTGGCAGCTTGAAATTCCTGTCCAAATTGGGTTAAAACCAGCTTAAACCTTAAGGTTGGATCAAAGTCTAATCTTAAAATTTAAATAAGGTTGAAAATCCTCCAATACAGGTGGACAACCTTAATTTAATCCTTGCAGATCCAAAAAGATGGGTACCCAAGCTCTGTTTGGTCTTTTTCCTTTGTCCCACCTTTTTGTGTGGATTTTGCCCTTTTATTCATTTAAAGCCATTCTATGGGCTTAAAACCTTTTAAATTGAGCTCACAAAGGACTTACATTTTGTATTGCAAATCCTCAGCCAATTCAGTAAATATACACAACACCTCAATTTTAACTAAAATTTTGGTAAGCTTGCATAAACCTCATGAAACTTTAAATTGAAGCTTATTTAAGATTAAATTTCACAAATTTAAAAAAATGTTAGAAAAGTTACATTAGTAATGTGATTTTCTTAAATCTTCCAATAACATAATAAATAAGATTTTTTTGGGTATAACACCGTATGGGTGTACCCCTGGTTATTTTTGGTGTAGAATCCAAAAATGACATAATATTTATAGCTGTGTTTATCCAAACAAAAGTTATACTTATTTTTTGTTATTTTTTATTCTAAATTCAATTAAAAGGGCTTTTGAAGACTAAATCAATTGTATATAAAGTCATTTGTGGCCTTATGGTTCTGAATCTTCTGAGAAGCTTTTGGTAATCAGGTATTTTTTCTGCTACAATCCATTCATCTTCATGTTGTGGATTTCTGTACCTAACCAAGTATTCTATTTAATTTTTTCCCTAAGTCTTCTTTCTTTCAAGACTTTTAGTATTTTTTTCTCTTCACTTTGATCAAGTGGAGGTACTTCTAAGGGTGATTTATTTCTCAAAGGAAATAATTCCTTATCACTTGAAGTGTAATGCTTTACAAGACTGACAGGGAAACTTGGATGTTTGTATTCCAATTCGCCTGAAAGTTCTACCTCTACTGCATTTGTCCCATGAAAGGCTTTAATAATAAATGGTCAAAAGGAACTTTCAATTTCTTTGGACCTTTAATATTATTAAAGCCTAAGGTTGAAACTGGTATTAAGTCGCCTACTTTGAATTCTGAGGTTTTATGATTTTTATCCCATTTCTGTTTAGCATATTCAAAGGAATCATTCATGCTTTGATTTGGATTATGCCTTACTTTATCAAGCAATAATGGAAAGCTTGAAGCAGCTGGATGAATATCAACTGAATCTTTCTTCAAAGTATCTACTGGAAGTTTAGGGTTCAATCCTTTTTCCAACATTGCAGGAGTTTTGCCTGTTGAAGCATGGATGGATGTTTTGTAGGCGAATTCCAATGCTGGTATAAGAGTACACCAATCATGGGTAAAGCCATCAGAATTGTTAAACTCAAGGCCATAAGCACAAATTTTCTGATCATGTCCTCAAGGGTTTATATCATTCTTTCTGCTAACCCATGTTTTTGTGGATGGTATGCTGTTGAGAATGATAGTTTTGTACCCAAAAGCTTATGTAAATTGGTCCATAAGGCTGATTCAAATTATGGGTCTCTATAACAAATGATAGTTTTAAAGGGACCAGTATGAGATATAAATCTGTTCCAAATAAAAAGAGCTGTATCCATAGCTGTGTCATCTTTAGGACATGGTAAAAAATTGATGTTTTGCTATATCTGTCTACAATGACAAGAAATGCATTGTAACTTTTATCACCTCCAGGTGGCAAGAAACTTACCCAATCCATATGAACTAGTTTCCATGGGGTACTTGGTTCTTGGATATGAATCATCAAGCCAAATCATTTAGCAGTAGCTTTATTGGCTTTTTGGCATCTACCAAAACTGTGACAGTACTCAATGACATCTTTTCTCCAAGATGGCAACCAGGCACATGTCTTAATTCTTTCATTTGTTCTGTATTCAGACAGATGTCCAGAATAAATGTTATCATGGAATTCTAGCAGTATTGTGTTAATTAACGTTATACTACACAGGACCATGACACATGTGTGTTTAGATCTATGATATAAGATACCATCAAAAAAATGGAATCTTCCATCATCATAAGGTTTTTTCCAAATATCTTTCAGAGAATTAGTCAAAGCTGAATCTTTGCAATCTTTGTCAAGTAGAGAAGTAATAATATGACAATTTTTATCCAGCTTGTAGCTCTGTCTAACTTCTTCAAAGAATTCTGTTCCAACATCTGTGATGTTAATTCCTTCAATTGGAATTTGCGGTTCTGTGCCTGTGGGAACATAGGCAGGATTGTCAGGTGTACTGGGTAATGCCCATCTACTTAAGCCTTCAGCATTCTTGTGAATATTTCAAGCTTTATGTACTATGGTCATATTTCCTATATACTCCTGTATAGCAATCTGCCATCTTAACATGTGTCTGTTTGGAGTCTTCATGTTAAGAAGTGATTTTACTGCATTACAATCAGTAATTACTTCAAACACACTACCATCAGGATAATAATGAAGTTTTTCCAGAGCCCATACAAGGAAAAGGAACTCCATTTGGCTGGCTCCATATCTAGCCTCAGTAGGTTTGATTTGTCTTGAAATAAAACCAATTTGACCTTAATAAGGTTTGTCATTGACAGTTTGAACTTGATGAAGAGATGCACCTAGGCCCTCACCACATCAATCAATATACAGCTTGAAAGGAGCTTTCCAGTCTGGCATCAGTAATAATGGTGCATTGGTCAAGGCATATCTGATCTTTTCCTATGCTTGAATCCTCTCCTGTGTCATTTCAATGACAGTTTGTTGATCACAAATTCTGTACAATGATCTGGCATGGATTGCAATATCTTTAAGGTGCTGCCTTTAATAACTGGCAAGCAATAGGAAAGACATAATCTCTTTGTTGTTCTGGGGAATTTGTTTACATAACACTGCAGCTGCTTTGTTTTTATCAACACCAAGGCTCACTCCTGAGACAACATGTCCTGCAGCTTTCAACTCATGAAACCCAAAATTAAATTTAGTAAGAGATATTCTCATGTTCACTTGATGAATTTTCTTGGGTACTCATGAAAGTCCCTCTAGATGCAATTGCCAGGTTTATGAACAAATAATAATGTCATTAATATGAATGATTAACCATCCCTCTGATAATTCATGTGGAAAAATGGTATTCATTATTCTTTGATAATGAGAGGGTGCATTTTTTAATACCAAAACGCATCCTCAAGTATTCATAAATACCACAATGAGAAATAATCCTCAATAATTTCCTAGCATGAGGTGTTAAAAAATTATGATGGAAACCTTTAAGAGCATCCATAGAAGTGATAAACTTTGCCTTGGATAATTGAGTAAAAGTCTCATGGATTTTAGGGATTGGATACCTATCTAGAATAGTGTAGGTACTCAATGCTCTGAAATAACCAACCATCCTTGATTTATCATTATTCCAAGTAATGATGACAGTAGTTGTGACTTCTACTTCTCCATTGTATCCAACTTTTCTAAGAACTCCCAGTTTCATTAGTTCATTAATATGACTTTCTAATGCCTTTCTGGCCCTAGGGCTAGCTGGGTAAGCTGGTCTTCCTAAAAGGGGAGGGTAAGGCCTTTCCACATTAAGAATAGTGTCCACCTCATGGCCTTTGATAGCCCCAAGTGGTTCATTATCAGAAGCAAAGGCTTCCCTGTATTGAAATAAAATTTCAATAAGTTCTTCCTTCATTTCTGGTGTTAATTAAGGACTAATTTGTGCTTCAATTAATTGATCTGACACAAATTTCTCTTTATTAACATTTTTCACTTTTCCAATGACATTTATTTCTCTTTTTCTGGAGGAAAAGAAATTTTTTGCCTTTTATTTTCCCCTATAGTGAAATACCTGTCTTTATGATTATTAATATCAATACCATGAATATTGAGATAATCATCTCCATATATAAAGTGTTGTGAAGTACAAGTATTAATACCAACAAACTCAAATTTTAATCTGATACTTCCTGTAGGATGAGGGAATATCATTTATGCTTCAAATATAGCCAAGGGGTGCATATTTTGGCTGGAACCGCTGAGCTTTATACCTTCAATTGGCATTAACCTGTCTTGCCAATTGGTATAAATATTTTAAATATAATCTTTTCCAGCACAAGTACAAAAAGCACCTGAGTCAAGATTTATCTTGGCTTCTCTGTTGCTTATCACAATATTAGTGATACAACATGATCCAGCTGCATAACCTTTACCTCTGGCTGGTTTGGTTTTCTGCATTTTAGCATCTTGCACATGTATGAGATCCATACATTCATCACCGTACTGTGGTAAGTGAGTATTCAATTCTGTAACTTCAAAGGAAACATTAATATTTTCTATACTAAGTTCATCTGGTAATGCCTCCTCTTCAGAAGGATCGAAATCACTTTCATGTACAGGGACCTGATTTGTTTCTTTTTTGTCATATTTTTCTATTTCTATGTCATTGATTCTTGTCTTTTTGGGACAAGTATTAGCCAAATGAGATGTACTTCCACACTTGTGACATTTTAAAGGAGCTTTGTCATGTGGTTTATTGGGGTTTGGAATTGGTTTCCCACTGTTCTTGTTGTCCATTGGGGATTTATACCAATTACTACCAATTTTTGTTCTATTAGTGATTTCCTCCATAGCATTGATAGCATCTTCTGTAGAGCAAGGCTCAATACATCTGCTTTTTATAGCATGCTAAAGGTCACCACCACACTTTCTTAATATCCTTTTATGTACCATTGTTTCAGACATATCAGGATGAAGGGAAGTTAATCTGTCCTTTTGTTTAAGAAACCAAGACATAGGCCTGTCCCTCTCAATATTAAACATGGCTTCCTCAAAGAATTCTCCATTTTAAATCTCCAGGAATCATTTTCCCATTTGGAAATAATTTCTTTTTTCCACCAAGGCCAAGAATGTTTACCATGGTCTTGTCTCATTTTGTAATACCATTTCTTTTCTGATTTGGTAAAAAATGAGTGTAATCTGGAACTTATGTATTCATCTGGTATGTTGAGGTCTTTTTTAAACATATCAATTGTCTTCATAAATTCCATATGATTATATTCCCCTTCACCACTGAAGGTTGTCTATTCCTCTAATATTGGAATGTGTTTAAAATTGCAAGCAGTCCCCACATCTGCATTACTTGAAATTGCATGATGTAAGCCATTATTCAGGTTTAGCACATTTCTGTCAAGAATTGGTGTGGACTGTCTTGGAAATTCATTTTTCACTGATATATTGTTAATAATTGATTGAATATTTGAATATCTTCTTTCAATCCAAGTCTTGCTTTATCACTTTTCTCCAATTGTTCTTGGAAAAGACCTGCATTGTGCCCAGTTGAGCTTTCCAAGTTTTGAAGCTGTATTCTTAATTATTTTAACTTTCTAGCTATAAAAGAAATATAATTGTCATCTGGTTAATTCAGTAAGGTAACATTAGACTCAATTCTTGCACAAATTTGTTTCAAAGGCAAAATATTGTCTTTATTAATGTTTTAAAGGCCAATCATGGTCTTTTTTGACTCTTTTACTTGTAGTATCTCATTACCCAACTTCTGTTGGATATACTCAAATGTCTTAAGCTTTGTTATAATTTCTTTATCACAAGCTTCAATTTGGGTTACAAGCTTTAAAAGGTCTATTTCTTTGGAAAAGATTGGTTCAATCTTTCCTCTTCCTTGGTTTTGAATTCCATCAGAGTTCCTCCCATATTGAACACATTTTACATGGCTGTCTTCTCTTTCTTGGGAATCCTGTAATTCTGTGGGTAAGGTTTGTTCCATTTGGGCTTTGACTTTTGCTTGCCTTTCTGATTGGTCTTTGGGGTTTGCTTGGGCTTGTTTGGCAGTTGTTGAGGTGCATTTTTGCTTGTGGATTCTTGGGGAGCTTCCACTGGGCTGTTTTCCTTCCCTTGGGCCAAATTCTTCTGATCATCTGATAACATGCTTTGGTTTTTCAACCAAGCTTATATCTGTTGGACTTGTCCTTTGCAAGAAAACGCTTCAGAAGTTCTTCTGTCTTTTCTGGCCCCATGAACTTCTTCACTTGAAGATATGAGTTCATGGTGCCTATCCAAAGACTTGGGAGAAGTTCACACTCTTGCTGATTTGCTGCCATAAACCACTTCTTGTACTGAGACTGGTATATCTCTATTGTTGCCTGTTAAAAGTGATTCAGGCCTAACAACAGCAATAGCAGTTATCTCAGCTTCTGGACTCTCAATAAGAGTATCAAAGGTGCTGGCTAACCTTTGGGAACTGGTGGAAGCTCTGGCATCCTCCATTTGTGCCTCTCCTCTGGACTGACGTTCTTGTCTTTTGGATTTATGACTTGAATGTCCTGGTCCAGATCCATTTGATTGGATAAAGTAATTGCTGCAACTTCTAGTAGGAGTTGTTTCACATCAATTTTAAGAAAAAATGGACTAAGAAATGAATTGAATTCACCTGCAGGACCATTAAAGGGTTCTTTGGTAATTAAACCCCTTGGTGCTGGGCTAGTTTGAATTTCAATACTAGACTCTGAGGTTTCAGACTCTAAAGAACTTTCTCTGATGGATGAAACTAGAGAGAAAAAAAAATAAGTTATTTTATCAAACAATGAAAAAAGCTATACACTCAACTTATTGGATAATGTTGTTTTAATGGGATTGATGGCAAATTACATCAAAAATAAAGAAAAATGTCTAAGATTAAAAAATTGTTTTTAGTAAAGATTTTTCATTTTTAATTTTTTTATTTTATTTTATATTTTCTTTGAAGAAATAACAATTATGCAATTAATAGGTTACTAATCAAAATTGTATTATTATTCACTTTATACTAGAATAAATCAAATAATAAATTTCAAGTCTGTGATTGGAAAAAGCCACTAGTTAGGCAAAAGAAATTTATTCCAAGTCACTCAATAGTATACTGTTTCAAACAATACTCTTAAGAGAAAATTACTTGATTAATATTATAAAGATTAATTATAAGGGATAAGTCCCAAAAAAGCCAATTTTAAAGTAAATATGGAAATTTTACGCCAGAAAACAGTAAAATAAGGTCTAGAATATGTTTTATGTCCCAAACATTGGTTAAAATCATGTCCAGGCCCCAAAATGTAAGGTTTTTTTTTATGAAACTCTTGATAATAGTAACAATATCAAGAGTACTATGAATTTCCTCAATAGAAAATTATAATATAATAAGATATTATAACCACAAATTTAAATATAATTATGAAAAACAATTATATAAAAAAGGAAATTTAACTATGATTATATAAAATAATAATAAAAAAACATAATAATTATAATAAATTATAATTATTCTATTATTGTTATAGTCACTTACAATTATAACAATAAGAAGTGTAAAACTCTTAATGAGACAATTCCATGTGGAAAATATAAATATTCAACCACTTATAAATAATATATAAAATTTATTTTCAAAAGAATTAAAACACACACTTTGCAGAAATAATTCTTATAGGAAAATGCCACATAAAAACACTAGTAATAGATAAAAAAATATAGGATTTTAAAGAAAAATTACTTATGATATGAAATTAATACAACAAGTCAAACAACAACAGTTATTATATTAAGTAATTATTATAGGCTAAGAAAATGCCAAAAATCAATATTTTTAAAGATAAAACAACTTTCTATAATAAAAATGATGATTAAAGAGCTTTTGAGAGGAATTTGTGGATTTAAAAAGAAATTTTAAAGAAAATAATTTTTTAAAATAAAATATATTATAGGTGATTACAACAATAATCTAATATCTATGATTTCAATTCTTTAATTTAAGATTAATAAAGAATAAAATACTTAAGAAATACTTTAATAATAAGATTTTATATATAATAAAACTTTACATGTATAAATGTCTAGTATGATTGGATTGATAATTGATGATAGACAAAAACAGTGATGAAAAGACTGTTTTTATGTCTACAGAGAAGCTCTCATCATTCATAATGTATTTGAAGGGTGTGCTTAGCTCAAAACTGAAAAACCATGTTTAAAAATAAGGGTCTTAACTTAAGGTAACTTATTTTTAATTCCAATTTAAAGCTACAAGTGTTATTCTTAACTCCAAGTAACTTTAGTCCTCATTTAAGTTAAATATTTTAATTTTTAATATAAAATAATTTTATTTATATTAAAGTTAATCACATGAAAAACTTAAAAATATCTTTTCAATCAGAAATCTCTTAAACTCAATTTTTAATTAATTTTTAAAGGAATCTTAATTTTCTTTAAGAATAATTAAAAAGGTAAATTTCCAGGCTAATTACCCAAGAATACTATTTATGAAGGATAATAAAAATTTAACCTATATATACATAATGTTAAATTGTAAGCTGTGTGAAAATTTCAAGCAAATCTATTCAGAATTGGATTTTTGATGAATTCTTGAGGTTATTACTATTTTTCCATGTAAAATAGCAATAAACACCAAAATTTAACTTTTGATAAGGTTTCAATTCTTGTAACCTTAAGGCTTTAAGCTTATTTAATCTTTGACAGGTCCCAAAACTTTAATATCAAGGCTGAATATTGGGATTTACCCTTTGGCAGCTTGAAATTCCTGTCCAAATTGGGTTAAAACCAGTTTAAACCTTAAGGTTGGATCAAAGTCTAATCTTAAAGTTTAAATAAGGTTGAAAATCCTCAAATACAGGTTTAAAACCTTAATTGAATTCCTGCATATCCAAAAAGTTGGGTACCCCAGCTCTGTTTGGTCTTTTTCCTTTGCCCCACCTTTTTTCATGGATTTTGCCCTTTTATTTATTTAAAGCCAAAATATGGCCTTAAACCCTTTTAAATTGAGCTCACACAGGATTTACATTCTGTATAGCAACTCTTCAGCCAATTAAGTAAATATGCACAACACCTCAATTTTAACTAAAATCTTGGTAAGTTTGCATAAACCTTATCCAACTTTAAATTTAAGCTTATTTAAGCTTATATTTAACAATTTTAAAAAAATTGTTAAAAAAGCTACATTAGTACTGTGAGATTCCAAAATCTTCCAATAATATAAGAAATAAGCTTTTTTGGGTATAGCACCATATGGGTGTACCCCAGGTTATTTTTGGTGTAGAATCCAAAAATGATTAATATTTATAACCTTGTTTATCCAAAGAAGATTTATACTTATTTTTTGTTATTTTTTATTTTGAATTCAATTGAGAAGTCTGTTGAAGACTAAATCAACTGTATATAAAGTCATTTGTGGCCTTATGGGTATGCTATACATACCTCACAGGCTCACATCTTATGACAATGGAAGATTCCATTTGTTTGATGGTATCTTATATCATAGGTCTAACAACACATGTGTCATGGTCTTATGTAGTTAAATTTTAATAAACGCAATACTACTGCAATGCCATGATAACATTTATTCTGGAAATCTTTCTGAAGACAGAACAATGGAAAGAATTAAGACATGTGCCTGGTGGCCATCTTGGGGAAAAGATGTCATTGAGTACTGTCATAGTGGTGATAGATGCCAGAAAGCCAATAAAGCTACTGGTAAGAGATTTGGTTTAATGTTTCATATCCAAGAACCAAGTACCCCATGGGAAATGGTTCATATGGATTGGGTAACTTCCTTACAACCTGGAGGTGATAAAGGTTACAATGCATGTCTTGTCATTGTTGACAGATATAGCAAACCTCCAATATTTTTACCATGTCATAAAGATGACACAGCTATGGATACAGCCCTTTTGATTTGGAAAAGAGTCATATCCCATACTGTTCTCCTAAAAATATTATTAGTGATGGAGACCCAAAATTTACATCAGGCTTATGGACTAATCTACATAAGTGTTTTGGTACAAAACTATAGTTCACCACAGCATACCATCCACAAACAGATGGGTCAACAGAAATAAGGATTCAAACCCTTGAGGAAATGATCAAAAGATTTTGTGCTTATGACCTGGAGCTTAAAGATTCTGATGGTTTTACCCATGATTGTTGTAGCCTTATACCAGCATTGAAATTAGCCTATAAGACTTCTATCCATGCTTAAACAGGCAAGACTTATGCAATTTTGGAAAAAGGATGGAACCCTAAACTTCTAGTTGATAATTTGAAGAAAGATTTAGTTGATATTCATCAAACTGCTTCAAGCTTTAAATTATTGCTTGATAGAGTGGGGAATCATGCAAAACAAAGCATGAATGATTCCTTTGAATATGCTAAACATAAATGGGATAAAATTCACAAAAACCCATAATTCAAAGTAGGGGACTTAATACTAGTTTCAACCTTTAATTTTAATAATATTGAAGGTCCAAAGAAATTGAAAGATTCCTTTGCAGGACCATTTATTATTAAAGCCTTTCATGGGACAAATGCATTACAGGTAGAACTCTCAGGAGAATTGGAAAACAAACATCCAGCTTTCCCTGTTAGTCTAGTAAAGCATTACACTTCAAGTGATACGGAATTATTTCCTTTAAGAAGTTAAACACCCTTAAAAGTACCAAATTGATCAATGTGAAGAGAAAAAGGGACTAAAAGTCTTGAAAGAAAGGTGACTTAGGGGAAAAATGAAAGATAATCATTTGTCAGGAACAAAAATCCACAACATAAAGATGAATGGATTGTAGTAGAAAAAATACTTGATTCCCAGAAGTTTCTCAGAAGATTAAAACATGAGAGAAGACCAATTCCTCAATGAAAAATCTGAATTGTGTGCTTTACATACTTAAAATAATAAGTAGAGAGTTTGGACAGTGGATGATACCACCCAAATTAACTTGGGGGTATACTACTAAAGAAAATTGTGGTACAGCTTTTTTTGGTGGTAGGGAATGTGAGCCTGTGAGATATATATGACATACCCATAAGGACACAAATAAATTTATATACAGCTGATTTAGTCTTGACCAGACTTTCCAGCTGAAATCAAAATGAAGTATAACTTTTTTGGATAAACAAAGTTATAATTATTATGTCTTTTTTGGCTTCTACACCAAAAATAACCTAGGGTACACCCATAAGGTGTTATACCCAAAATTTCTTAAAAATTATTGGAAGATTTCAGAATCTCACAGTACTAGTGTGACGCTTTTAACATTTTTTTAAGAATTGTTAAATTTAAGCTTAAATAAGCTTGAATTTAAAGTTGCATAAGGTTTATGCAAACTTACAAAAATTTTAGTTAAAATTGAGTTGCTGTTTATATTTACTGAATTGGCTAAGGATTTTCCATACAGGATGTAAATCCTGCATGAGCTCAATTGAAAAGGGTTTAAGGCCATAGTTTGGCTTTAAATAAATAAAAGGGCAAAATTCACACAAAAAGGTGGGACAAAGGAAAAAGACCAAACAGAGCTGGGGTACCCAACTTTTTGGATCTGCAAGGATTCAATTAAGGTTTTCCACCTGGATGGAAGGATTTTCAACCTTATTTAACCTTTAAGATTAGACTTTGATCCAACCTGAAAGCTTAAACAGTTATTATCCCAATTTGGACAGGAATTTCAAGCTTCCAAAGGGTAAATCCCAATATTAAATATTGAAATTGAAGGTTTAAGAGCTGTCAAAGCATAAATAAGCTTAAAACTTCAAAAGTAAAAGCATTAAAAACTTAACAAAAGCTAAGGTTTAGTGTGTATTGCTATTTTATGTGGAAAATAGCAATAGGAATTTCAAGCTTCCCAAGGGTAAATCCCAATATTCAAGCCTGAAATTAAATTTTTGAGACCTGTAAAAGATTTAATAAGCTTAAAAAGCTTAAAACGTTAAATTTACAAGCATTGAAACCTTATTCAAAGCTAAGGTTTAGTGTGTATTGCTATTTTATGTAGAAAAATAGCAATAACTTCAAAAATTCATCAAAAAACCAAATCTTAATGGATTTACTTGAAGATTGCACACACCTTAAAGCTCCATGGTATCTGTGTATAAATTGAATTTTTAGTATCCTTTCTAAACAGGTTTTATTGGTAATTTGCCTGCAAAATTACTCTCTTAATTATACTTAGAGAAAATCAAGATTTCTTCAAAAATTAATTAGAATTTGAGTTTAAGAGATGTTTACTTGAAAATTTATTTTTAAGTTTTTCATTTGATGAACTTCAATATAAATAAACTCATTTTATATCAAAACTTAAAATAATTCACTTAAATAGGGATTAAAGCTACTTGGGGTTAAGAATAACAATAGTAAATTTAAATTTGCATAAAAATAAGTTACCTTAAGGTAAGAACCTTATTTTTGAGCATGGTTGTCAGTTTTGACCTGAGCACGCCCTCTATATCCATTATGAATCATGAGAGATGCTCTGAAGACATAAAAAGAGTCTATTCATCACTGTTTTTGTCATTCGATTAAATACAATCCAATCATGTTAGACATTTAAACAGGTAAAGTTTTATTAAATATAAAATCTTATTATTAAATTAATTCTAAAGTCAGTTTATCACTTATCAATTTTAAATTAAAGAATTGAAATTATCGAATTCAGATTATTGCTGTAAACACTAAATAATATATTTTCTTTTATGAAATTATTGTCTTTAAAATATCTTTCAAAATCCACAAATTTCCCTTAAAAACTCTTTAATCATATCATTTATCATGAAAATTTGTTTTATCTTTCAAAATATTGATTTGTGGCTTGTTTTCAACTTATAATAATTGTTTAATATAATTACTTTTGTATTTGACTTGTTGTATTAAATATATATTATAAGTAATTTTTTTCAAAAAATTCTACAATTTTTTCTATTTATTATTAGATTTTTTATATAGAGTTTTTCTAGAAGAACTAAATCTGCACAGTGTGTGTTATAGTTTATTTTTTATAAATAGTACTTATATTGTTTATAAGTGGTTAAATATTTATATTTTCCATGTGTAATTGTCTCATTAAGAGCTTTACACATCTTATTGTTATAACTGTCAGTGACTATAACAATAATAGAGTAATTATAATTTATTATAGTTATTAATATTTTTTTTCTTATTATATTGTATAATAATAATTGAATTGATTTTTTTTTATATCATTATTATTTTTTAATAATTATATTTAATTTGTGCTTATAATATTTTGTTATATTATGTTTTTATACTGAGGACAGTCATCTTACTCTTGATATTGTTACTGTTATAAAGAGTTTCATGGACAAACCTTACAAAAAGAAAGTAAGAAACCTTGTAAATTTCAACTATACCAAAATAGTATCATTCAATGAGTTTTTTAAGAATATCCCTGAAGTTTATTTTCAGACTTTTGGGTATATTGTTTGCTATATACAATCTAGTAGATGATTATTTTTGAGAAATGAAATATCTCATGATACTTCCATGATGAAAGAAAGTGAAACAGTGAGAAAACTCCAAGCTTGGGAAAATCTAGAATAGTATTTTCTTTTAAGCTTCAAAGGAATAACCAATTAAATGGATAATAGGAATAGAATATTATAGCCAGGGAATTTCTTTTTGGGAAAAACTCATTATAATCTGATGCTTGCAATTAATCTCAAAAATATTTTGAAAATGATTGAAAACGGAAGTGATACATCTTAATTTGTATTGTTGTTTCTTAAATAAATGTAAGCTTAGCTTCAAGGACAGATTAATAATGAGAGATACACATTTTGTGATTTTTGTGAGAGAGAGAAACTGATTTTGGGTAGGTCTCTCGAAAAGGATATTTTGATATAAATGTTTTTGAATTTGGAAATATTTTGTTTTTCACAAAATCATTTGAAGAGAAAAAAGATTATAAAAGGGAATATTTGATAGGATATGCAAAAACAGGGTACTTTGGTTCTGATAGATATATAAAGCTCTTTGACATGGCCATTGGACTTATTTTTATTTGAATTTTTTTTGTTTGTGATTCAAATAAGCTTTTGAAATAAAGGGTATTTAATAGGTTCCAGAAGCAAGATCATTCAATTTCTTTTATATGAAGTTTTCTAAAGCTTGAAGGGCCATCTTGGAATATGACGAAATGTTGATACCAAATCAGAGCCCAATATGAAGCAATATGCAATCCTAGTTAGAATTTTGTTGAGCCTGGTAGCCTTTTTCATGCTGACTAAGAGATAATTATATAATGTTATATTTGTAAGATGTGTCTATGAAACTTGTTGATAATATTACTATTAATAAACAGTACTATCACTGTTCTTATGATATATAATAATATAAATGATTATAACCAAAATTAAATAATTAAATAATTAATTATTTCTTTTACTTGTTATACACTACTAGTGATTATAACAGTAAGAAATAATTGTCTACAAGAATCAATTACAAGAAGAATTTGATAATAAACCTTCTTTATTAAAATAATAAAATTTGTTTAATATATAATTATCTTTTATAATAATAATAATAAAAAGAACCCTTGAAGAAAACTATTACTAGAGAAAAACCTTAAGAATTAAATCAAAACACTCACTAATACTCCAATGATCTTATTGAAAGATAATAGTAGAGAAATTTGACAGATAATTGTGGATTTAAAGGATCAAAATTGATTTATAACAGGATTACAACCATATATAGTTGATTTATATGATTTAACGTCTTTCTTATTGATACTGAAAGAATAAAACCCTTAAGAAATAGCTCCAACTAATACTTACTTGTTGGTAATAATGGTATAACGGAATAATGTGATTATTTGGAAAAAACAGCAAGAGGAGGCCTCTTTTAAGTATAAGACAGCTAAAAGAGGTGTGCCATGGAGCAACTGAAAAGCCGGTGAGTGATAAAAAAAAACCCTTTTGGATTATTGATTGCATCATCTGTTGTCACATAAGATTATCATAATTACTTAATTGAGGCTTTTACATGACTACCAACCCATTTATGGTTAAGAATAAAAGGAGTAAAAACTGGAAATCTTCTTTTATTCCAAAAAAATCATTTATTTCTCAAATTTGTCAATGTTATTGGAAATTTCATCACAGGATGTATTTTCTGTAAATTTCTAAAGATTCTGTGTTTCACATGGAATCATCAAAATGGACTGTGGGTAAAACCTTTAATTTTACTTATGAAAGTATACCTATTTTTGGTTTTTATACTAATTATACAGTTCTCAATTGGTCCTGAAAGTTTCAGAAAGATTCATTAAGAATTGTATTTTTAATGAATTTTTGAAGTGTTTACCTCATTTCTACGTAGAATTGCAAATAGCAGTATATGGCTGGTTGCTATGAGGTAAATTAATGGATATTAGTCCAAAAAGGGTTTTAATTACTCTTTTGGGGTTTATCAATGAAAAGGCATTAAGAATTAACATGGTTACAGGAGTCTAAGTTGCTCTTTACCTCCTTGGCATGTCAAAATAGCAGCTTATTTGCAATCATCTCATGATTTACTGAAGTTGTGATATGGTAACCAAGTTCCCAGAAGGTTTTAGTTTACTAATTGGGCCAAGGTAAGCCATGAAACCAAGCTTTAGAGCTGCCCATTCCTCAGAGGCCTCAGAAGCTGGGTACCCTGCCTCTCTTTGATGTCTTTTGTCACCCTTGACTATTTTTCACGTCAAAAATAGAAATTCATGCTTCAAGTGAGATATCCACTATGGGTGTACCAAACGTGCATGCAAGAATACCATAATATTAAGTTCCCAAAACATGCATAACACTATTCTTAGTGTATATGTAACATGGGATTTCTCACTTTCCCATTATTTTGGCATGAAATTGAGAAAAACAAAGATTTTCACAGATCTTTTATGTGGTATTGATGATGTGGTATTGAAGTATTTTCCATATTACCACCTCAAAGACTTGATTTGAGCTTCTTAACTCTATGGAGCTACCCTAGGTGGAGTTTTGTGGAGAATCCAAATCTGGCCTTAAATCCATGGATTTACTTACTCAATAAAAAGGTATTCATCTTTTCTGAAATCAAAGAAGATGAATTTTGCATATATGCTTGAGTTATGGGTTATGCATAATTCAGAATTTATTTTTAAGATAATTGTGGACTATTTGGGTATGTAAAATATACCTCAAGGCTCACAGTATTTTTATCTTATTATAAGAAAGAAAAGCTAAGACAGACTACTTTTGGAACTCCCAAGATTATAAAAATGAAGAATAAAATTATTATAAGTCAATTAACATGTCTGTATTTATGATTTAATTACTCTTTGCCACATATAGTTATGATAATTTGTAGATTATGTAATATCAGACAGACAACAGAAAATCTGAATTTAAAACATAATGAATTTACTACTGTAAATATTCTATTATGAAAAATTTGAAATTGAAATCCATATTTATAACTTGTATTTATAATTTCATTACAGGTTGAATTTCCTGGGAATTTTTTAAAATCTTCTTTTTGGCATAGAATCTTGAAAAATGGACTATATTTAAATATTTTGATTCAGGTTGTGAACCCCAAAATACTTTTTATTTTAAAAAGGGATTGGTTTATTATCATTTTCCTAAGAAGAATGATTCATCAATAATTATATCTTTTATGATACTTTGAATTTTACCTCATGTTATAAAAATTGAAGGTTTTAAAGGTAGATAAAAATCTATTTCCAAAGGGTATTTACTTAGATCCAAGTCCTAATAAAGCTTAAAGAAGCTTATTTGGGTACATGGATAATAAATAATATGTATTCAGCATGGATAAAAGCCCTTGAGGTTATCATTAAATTCTTGGCATCTCAAAACAGTAGCTTATTTATTTGATAGGAATTAGAGTTAGTAGCTGAGCCCCAAAGGGTATTTATGAATTGATGAAAATTTGAACCATCTTAGATGAATTCTTGGAGTTTGGCTATAACACAGAAGCCCCAGAAATTGAGCTACCCTGTGTCAGGTCCAGTCTATGCAGAATCTATAAGGCAGTAATTACAAGCTTTAACTATTACTGTGAGACATAAAAATAATGTAATGATAAAATAAAGGGGGATTCACTATTGAGAAATAGTGATTATCAGTCTTGTGATATCCCTTGTCTCAGTTCTTATCAATTAGATGATTATAAGAAGAAATCAAATAATGAAATTCACAAATATATCTTATATATTCTAAGATTTAATTCTGTGTAAGAAAGGATAACTATGTTATAATAAGCACATAGGTTTATGGGGGGGAACCTCCTTTTATCTCACATGAGGGTTGAAAGAGGTGGATAATCTCTCAATATGTTTATGGAGTGAAAATTTTCACTTGGGCGGTTGGTTGGGGTTGAACAAGGCTGGTACCACCTGTATCAATTCTCAAGTGTGGTTTCAGAACCACATCACAGCCCTTTGATGAAAATTTCAACCAATAGAAGATTTGACGACTTTATACAAGCCAGGATGTGTCTAATTGTGTAAAGATATTTTCTGGGGGACCATTATTACACAAGCTATGAATAATCAATGTGAAACACCAATTGAATGGTTTTCAAACCTTATAATTTAATGGTATGTAATATTTTACCACAGTTCTACTCCATAAAGGGTAGATTGGGACTTTATGAACTATATTATTAGTACTCAAAAGATGAATAGTCTGTTTGAATATTCAAAGCCTCATAATTAAATTGTATGGGGTATTATTGCACAATACCACCTGGGATGGGATTTTATCTTCAAATCTGTAATAGCTTTGTCACATTTTAAGATAATGAGCTCAAAACTGGCTCAAATGTTTTCTGAGAGAGGGTTCTAGCAGATGGTTTCTACTTGTGACCCACTATGGAATATTAATGCAAATGCTATGCAGGCTCAAAGTATCTTTACTTTCTTGTAAAATAATATCTTTCTTCTTTTAAGAAAAATGAAAAGGTTATTGAGCTGTGTAGGATAAAAGGGATAAGGATTACATTTTAATGTAGCCCTTCTCTAGTCTGTTTATAAGGTTTTTTTGTTTGACAGGTATTTCATCAAAGCTCTGAAAACTAGATGAGAGGTCAAAAAATAATTTTATTTCTCCAAATTTTTTGAATAAGTTTTTTATAGTGATTTTTGATCAGGGCTGCGACAGTTTTGAAGTAGTATCATTGGAGAAACCTCATTGAACACTTCAATAAAAGGCCTGACTTGGTGGGCCTGTGTTCAAAGCTCTAACTTTTAGATGGAATGTGAATAATAAGGTTTATTCTCAGAACGAGTTTACCGTCTTACCAACTTGGTTTATTCTTATTGTTGGGTTAAAAGAACAATATGCTGTGAAAGGAGAAGGTTTCCCCTTTCATACGATCCCAAATAGGTTCTGCTTTCTGTATTTAGGGGCTCATTGCACTTTCAATTTGTTTAATCAAGGTTGAAGGTCTTCATTTCACTCCTTCTTGTGTATCATGTTTATGGTACTTTTGAATGACATAATTCTTCTCTGGTTTTGAGTCCCAGGCTCAAACCCAGGATCTCTTAGACTGAAACTTTTAATCAGTTTTGATGTAAAATCAATTATTCCCTTTTGTGTCATATTGAAGATAGGGAAAACAAAACAGCATTTAATAATACTATAAAAGAAAGAGCTCAAACAATTCACCATCAAGAAAAGCCACCCTGGCCAGTGGGGTTAGCAGGTCTAACCTGCTTCTAGATTTAGTTCCAACCTTAGTTCTAACATTAAAATATTTTTTCAGATACTTCTAGCCACAGGATTGGACATTAAGAATGTTACCTGATTGAAATAGAAGATTATAGATTTTCCATGAAGTTATTTTGTCTCCTCATAGATACCATATTCACCATTAATCAATTTAAGGGGGTCTTGAATTAAACTTCTCTCATTAAGATCTGTGGAACATACTAAGATGAGCTCCATTGTCCTTGCAAAGTGAAAGAATAAACTCACTTCACATGGGCCACCATTACCAAGAAATTATTCTTTAACTTTTTTTGAAAGAAAAGTTTCAATTTATAAAAAGAAATTTTCAACAAATGAAATATTATCCAACCTCCCCTTGCACCATATCATCTTTTATATGCTCTTAAAGTCTTTAAATGAGTTTGGAATGGTATAACCCAAGGATTAAATATTTTCTTGATAAGTATATTGTTTTTTCAATTACTCGTTGATATTCCATATATGTATATTGAAAAATATTTTTCCACAAGTGTTTGCAGCTTGATTCATAGCGACAAATTCTTGTAAATAAGTAGTATTAATCTTTCTTTTGAATATTTTTACTCTTATATTGATTATTCAACATATTAATTTAAGTATATTCTTACAGCTTAATAAGCCTTTTTCATTTTATTGACAAATTTTCATTGGTTAAGGTATTTTTATATTTGAATGTCCAAGTGTGTTTAGTTTACTCATCTTTTGAATAAGCCACAATGGTACTTATGAAAGATAACTTCATTTTTTTTTCCAAATCACTATATTTCGTTCTTAATAACTCATAATTATTCAAATTCAATCCATTTTCTCAAACATTTTCTATATGCACCTTTGCAAAGACCGCAAGTATTGAATTTTGACAGTCCCAATTTGTGGATCAACATTTTTCATCTCTCACATCAGTTGTTTATTGCCATAAATGCTAATTTATTGTTTTAAATTTCTCCTAGTAGCTGAAATATTATGAGTTATAAAACTTCTTTTAAAAGAAGTGCAAATAATAATCATGAGGAAGCTTGAATGAAATTAAAAAAAAAAACATTTATTTTGTGAATTTAAGTTTTCTCTTTTGATTTGTTTTTTAGAAATCAATTTTATTCTTGTTAATATTTTGATTTTTCTGATATATTTATACTGAGTTGTTTCTCAACAATTAGAGAAGAATCAATTTTCTTCTAATTTTTTTACTTTTCATGATTGCATCAAATGTTTTTTTACTCTGTTATTGCCCTTTGATATTTTTGATTTTTTTTTGGTATTTTGAGAAGAAAGACTGTTTTAATACATTTTTGTTTCACTTCAGCAATTCATTCATTTTTTTAATTTTTCTTTGTTTCTTTTTTAACTTCATCTACTGTGCATAATTTTTATTATCTTTATTATTTTTGTTTTTTCATTATTTTTCATATTTTTCATATTTTTATTATTTTTATTATTTTTATTATTTTTATTATTTTTATTATTTTTATTATTTTTATTATTTTTATTATTTTTATTATTTTTATTATTTTTATTATTTTTATTATTTTTATTATTTTTATTATTTTTATTATTTTTATTATTTTATTATTTTTATCATTTTTATTATTTTTATTGTTTTTATTATTTTTATTATTTTTATTATGTTTATTATGTTTATTTTTTTATTAGTTTTATTATTTTTATTATTTTTATTACTTTTATTATTTTTATTATTTTGTCTTCTCTTTATTTTGAATTTTTTCATTTTTTGATTTTTAATTTTATAAATTTTATTTCAATTTAACTCTTTTTGTTTAAATATTTTTTCACATTCAAATGTAATTCTTTCATTGTCTTTTATTTTATTGTATTTTATTTTATTGTATTTTATTTTATTTTATTTTATTTTATTTTATTGTATTTTATTGTATTTTATTGTATTTTATTGTATTTTATTGTATTTTATTGTATTTTATTGTATTTCATTGTATTTTATTGTATTTTATTGCATTTTATTGCATTTTATTGCATTTTATTGTATCTTATTGTATCTTATTGTATTTTATTGTATTTTATTGTATTTTATTGTATTCTATTGCATTTTATTGTATTTTATTGTATTTTATTGTATTTTATTGTATTTTATTGTATTTTATTGTATTTTATTGTATTTCATTGTATTTTATTGTATTTTATTGTATTTTATTGTATTTTATTGTATTTTATTGTATTTTATTGTATTTTATTGCATTTTATTGTATTTTATTGTATTTTATTGTATTTTATTGTATTTTATTATATTTTGTTGTATTTTATTGTATTTTATTGTATTTTATTGTATTTTATTGTATTTTTTTGGTGTTTTCTTATTCCCGCTCAGACTTAACATAAAAACCCTTTTTTATCTGGGTATTTCGGCAAAAACATCACTTAAAAAAACCCACATTTTTTGGATCAAAATCCCATGTGCATTTTAACTTTGAATGCTTTCTTTTTAAAAAAATCAAGGTGGGCATTTTTCAAAATCACTATGTTAGGTGTGGGTTTAAAATATATCTGCCTTTCATAAAACAAAAAAAATTAAATCATTACTTACAAGCAATCTTGAGCTTAATCTTTACTCTCACCATTCAAATAATTCCACCCAAATGTTCATCAGATTCAACGAATAAAGACTGTACTTCTGATATGAGAAATTCAGGACATCTTACAACTGCCAAATATCTAATATTAAGAAGTTGGCTAAACAGAAAGGAGCATTATGATTCTTTTTTTTGCCCTTCTGGAAAAACATCAATTGGAAGCTCCCCATTATCAAAAAAAATTGGATTCCAATTAATGGCTAATTAGGTTAACAAGAAGTCAAAAAATCATTTGAAGCTGACCCTTAACAATACAAGGGATCAATGGCAAAATTAGAAAAAAATCATATATTTGCAAAAAATTATGAGAAAAAAACAGGTTCAGGTATTACTTATGAAGACACCAAGAAAGGGATTCCCACAATGATTCAAAAGATGGAAACACTTTACTCATGCTATTCACAAATGGATGACCTCTTTTGGTATAAACCAAATTTAACACCACTGGCAACTTGCAACTTCCCTGAGTTGGAAACAAATGTGACTCTTGATGAAGATGAATCCTTTATAAATAGTTAATTATGTCTCATGTTTTTTGTCAAAAATATTTGGAGGATTAGGCTTATTATAAAATCCATAGGTGTTTGAAAGGTCATTCAACCAGAAAGACATTACCAGCATTAGTGGGATAAGAAAAAATGCAACCAGAAGCCGTAATGACAATTTTATTCAAATTGATGAATTTTTCACAAAAAAAGTAATAGTGTCTCATTAAACAAATTCTGAAGGAATTTCTAACTCGGTATTCTATGGATGAATAAGGGAAAAAGCCGTGAAGTATCAATTTAATCTCAAATTGCTCCAAGTATCACAATGAATATTAATAAGGAAGTTGTTGTAGAAGAGAGCACATCTGCTTCAGTACAGAAAGAAAGTATTTCAAAAACATCAACAGAAATAATTAGACATGAATCAGTGAAGAACTCAAATCCACAATGTGGGTCAAAAAGAAAACCGGAATCAAATTGTGTACACTCATATGCTTCAGCATTTATTGCAAGACCAGAAGGTGATCAATGAAAACAAATATTAGTTACCTTATATTCAAGTCTGCCAATTTGCTTATATTAGCACATAGTAAAAGTGATTCTTCCAAATTGGAATGGGAAAAAAGCAAGTGGCAAGCAGAAAAAGAAGTTGAAAGAAAACGTCTCAAACAGGGGGAGATCATGAAGAAAATTGAAATTGATTTTGAAAGAGATAAAAAGGATAAAGAGTTGAAATTTAAAGAATGAAAACTCAAAACACAAAGTGATTTTGAAGCCAAAAAATTACAACTTCAAATTGACTTGCAGCATGAACAAAAAAAATGGATTTAACTATTGCAATGTTACAATCAAATTGCTCAGGAAATGAGCCAGAAAATATCATAAAGCTAATTAATAATAAATAGTATGCTATATTTTTCTGTTTGGAGATTCAAATAAATTTTTTTGTGTGAGTATTAAATATATTACTATATTAGTTATCAGATTATACACACAATATGGGATATCATAGTGGTTATACACCTATGTTTTTGGATGCTGAAAATTATTAACTTGATGTGAGATTTGAGACGTGCTTCTAATAAGAGGTTTAACTTTGAGATTCAGTATGTTAATATGAATTTTTATTTACAAGATTAATTGAATAGTGTAAGTATGAGTGAGGATTTGATACAAGGAACAGATATCAAGATAGTACCTATTGTTTTGAGGATGAAGAAATTCTATCAATAATTGATTGATGGTCATAATCGGTAAAATCGGATATTCTTCTATCTTTGAGAGATTTGAACAAATTATATGTTTTTTTGGAAATATGCATTGAAATTGAGAGTCTTGTGAATTTCCCATTTGAGCCACCATCTGGATATAATGTGAAATGACGGATAGTCTTGGCATACCATACCATATGGCAAATTCCTGGGTTTTTTAAGGTCAATTGAATACTTATTTCCTGATCAGGAAACACAAAATATCCATTAAAGAAATCATAAACTGAATCAGAAATTGTTGAGGAATTTTTGATAATAGGAATAAAAAGGAAAAAAGCAAAGTCTGAAGCATCATTATCACAATGTGGAAAATTGAAAAACTCATTTAATGTATATGTAATATAATTTGCAAAAGAAGCTTAATTTGTGTTCTTTCAAGAGAAAAAGGGTTGTTCAAAGCCAGGTATTCCAATGTTTTTCATAGTCTGGGTATTTTTTCATTAAATTACTGATGCAATATTGTTGAAAAGAGTTCCAATAATCACTGATATTTCTGGGGCCATAGATGAAACCAGCTGATATTTTTCAATCCTTCCAGAAATCTGATTGGTAGAGAAATATTTTCCCAAATTATAATCACCAAGACGAGGAGGACCCAGCCAATTGCATACATTTACCCATGAATCCTGTTGCCACATTCTTTCTTCTTGCCAAGGAAAGAAGTCATTTTCATGAGATAAGATGATAAAAGTTTCATATTTGATGTTTCATGGTCACTCATGGATTCAAAATTTTGGAATTTTATTGAAGCAAAAACTTGATTTGATGATCTCTGAACTGAGGTATTATGGAGAATAGTAAAGCCATGGGTAATAAGTTTATAATTTTGCTGAAAGTAATGGCAAAAATTTAGTGCTTTTCAAATCCAAATTTGGCATAATTGTTGGCGTTCTTCTTCATTTGTTGGAATTGGATTGAAATAAGCCTCTTGATTTGATTGAACAAATATATTAAAGGCTTTTTAAATATCTGAATGAATACACTTTGTTTGTTTTTTGATTCTATCTGCATGCATTCTTGATGAATGAGTTTGATCAATTTCTGACCAATGGCTGATATCCCAATGTCAAACATCGGGTTAGCAATTAATTCGCAGGAAGGCACCAGCCAGAGATTTCCACAAAAAAACATTAATAAAAATGTAAAAAAGAAAATATGTCAGCTATATTTCATGACTAAAAAAAAACAATAATTAACTGGTCATGGCAGTTATTCTTCTTTCTCCCCATTATCTTCCAATAATTAATATTGAAATCAAATCTAATTTAGAAATAAAATTAATGATATTTTTTTTAAGAATAAAATAAAATTAAATCTAAAAGAGTGGTCATTAAAAAAAGTCAGTTATTTTTTTTGATTTCATATTATTTTATATATCAAAAGCTTTGGATTGAGTAATATTTTCAAAAAAATAATTACATCGATCAATATTCTCTTTCAACAAAAATGGAGTCTGATCAAACATTCTTTTCTATTTTATTTAAAATGGACTTTTTCAAAAAAAAAAAATTATATCGATCAAGATTTTTTTAAAAAAGAATTCTGGTTTATCAAAGGTCTTTTTTTTAAAAAAAAAAAACTGATGAATATAGATGAATAGTAAAATAAAATAAAATAGTTTTTTGGTAAAGTATTTATTTTTTGTATAGATAATAATCAACACTCACATTCTTTTTCAATGATTGATATTGAAATAAAACCAACATTAAAAATATAATTAGCAAGGTTTTTTTTTTAAAAAAAAAATATGATTATATCTACAGATATTAGTAGTGAAAAACAGTCAGTTGCTTTCTATTTCATTCGGGATGGACTTTTTCAAAAAAAAAGATTAGATCCATCAAGATTTTTTTTAAAAAATAAATCTTATCAATCAAAGGTCTTTTTTAAGAAAACCGATGAATATAGATTAGTAGTAAAATAAAATAAAAGACTTTTTTGTAAAGTATTTATTTTTTGAATAGATGATAATCAACACGCAAATTCTTTTTCCATGATTGAAATTGAAAAAAAAACCAAATTTAAAAATAGAATTCACGATTGAGTTTTTCTTTTAAAAAAATATGATTATATCTACAGAAATGGGTAGTAAAAAACAGTCAGTTACTTTCTATTTCATTCAAAATGGACTTTGTCAAAAAGAAATTAGATCAATCAAGATTTTTTTTAAAAAAGAAATCTGATCTCTTTTGAAAAAAATGGAGTTTTATCAAACATTTTGTTCTATTTCATTCAAAATGGACTTTTTCAACAAAAAACTTAGATCGAGCAATTTTTTTCAAAAAATAAATCTGATCGATCAAACGTCTTTTTTACAAGGAAAACTGATGAATATAGATGAATAGTAAAATAAAATAAAACAGTTTTTTGGTAATATATTTATTTTTTGAATAGATGATAATCAACACTCACATTCTTTTTTCAATGATTGATATTGAAATAAGTCAAACTTTGAAAATATAATTAATAATAGTTTTGTTAAGAGAATATCATTATATCTACAGAAATTAGCAGTAAAAAAAAGTCAGTTAATTTCTATTTTATTTGAAATGGACTTTTTCAAAAAATAATTAGATTGATAAATATTTCTTTTAAAAGAGAAATATGATTGATCAAAGGTATTTTTTAAAAAATATGGATGAATATAGATCAATAGTAAAATAAAATAAAATAGCTTTTTTTTAAACAGATGATAATCAAGACTCACATTCTTTTTCAATGATTGATATTTAAATAAAATCAACTTTGAAAATAGAATTAACAATGTGATAATTTTTAAAAACATCTCTATATCTACAGAAAGTAGTTATAAAAAGAATTCAGTGATTTTCTATTTTATTTAAAATGCTCTTTTTCAAAGAATCATAAGATCAATGAATACTATTTTTTGAAAAGATATAGTTTGAGTAAGGCTTTATTGTAAAAAGGTTATATATTGATCAAAGTCTCTTTTTCTAAAAACAGGTAAGAAAGAACACTATAATAAGTGAAAGATAATCATATATTTTTAAATAGATAGTAATAATTACTCACGTTTTTTGTAATTATTTAATAAAATCCAACTCAAAAATATTTGAGTTGGATAGAATAAAAGTAGATCTACAAAAATTAGTAATAAAAGAAATTTAGTTATATTATATCTTTGGATTTATATTTAAGTAGAAGAAGAATCCAAAAATACTTAAAGTTTTTGCTTATTTTTTTTGAAACAAATTCAACATTCTAAAATATTTTGACCAATAAATCAATTTAAATTAACCAAAAAAGGAGTTTGAAATAAAAATCAAACATTTCATGTTTTTTAACAAAGGGTATATTAAAAGAATCACTTACTGGTGAAAATTCTCCTTGAATGAAATTCAGATAAAGGGAACTTTTGAAAAATATTTATAAATTCTTTCTCAAAAAGCAAAATTTAAAGCAATACCAATAAAAAAAAATGAAAATTAATTAGTCTTTTATTGAATAGGGAGTAGTCTGGAAAGACTACTCACTGAGATCACTTGGGTGTAAATTAATAAATTTGGCATATCTTGAATAATAAGTAGTCCGAAAAGATTAATTTTTTAGAATGAAAAGAGTAATGACCACTTTTGTTACTGTGTTTTTGTTTGGAATATCTAACTCTTTGAAAAATAAATAACCAAATTTATTTGAAAAAACTTGAATTAATCAAATTTTGCTATTTTCTTGGTGATTTTATAATAAAAAGATGAGAATACCTTGAAAACATCCATGGCAATTTGTTTGCAATTTTTATTTTGAAAAGCAAAATAAAAATACTCACAAAAGTCTTAGTCTACTCACCTTTCAAGGTATTTACAATGAAAAGGATTTTGTTTTAATTTTCTTACATTTTAATTCTTTCAATATTGGCAATATGTTTTCAATTGTCTGTTTTTTATTACAAACACATGAAAAATCTAGAAACCTTTAGCAACCACTTGTCCTTTCAAAATGAAATTTATCATAATTTCAAGAAAGGTTAATTTGATGAGCAAGAAGGCATGTTATTTTTGCTAACAGTAGAATATTTCTTCTAATTCATTAACAAATTCCCTAGAAATAGAAATATTCAACAAAAATTTAGTCATGGATTTTCTCAAAAAAATTCTGTTATTCATGTTTTATTTGTGAAGCTATGAGCAATCCTTTCACCTTTATTTATATAGAAAAGGAATTATCATAGCCAGAAAACTGAATCATTCTATTTTTTATTATAAATAATAAAAGCTCAATTCATATTAAAGAGACCAGATTAATGAGAGGAGGTTGGAAATGAAAATTTCTATCTGATTAAAAATGATTTTGCTTTATTTTAATTTTTGCAAACTCACTTTTTTATGATAAAATATATCAAAATTAAAAATTATTATACCAATTGAATGTAATTTCTCTCACCTTTTCACGTATGTTTTCTGCAGCACGACTTTCATTTATTTATGGTATTAATTGAAGCTTGGGTGGGTAATTATCATCATGTAATTCAAGCCATTGATCACCAATTTTTGCTAGGAGATTATGCAATATTAATCAGCTGATTACCCAATCAACAAAAGCTTTAAAATCTTCTCCATTCTTAATTTGACACTGAATTTGCTGCAATTAATCAATATAAAAATGGGTTTCACATATTTATGCTTCCTATCAAAGTAAACGTCAGGATCATTGGGCGGATTTTGAGATAATGGGATCAAGCTTGCCTCAATAAATCCAATGCAACCTGGAAATTCCTCAGCTTGCATTATATGTGACAGCTTTACCTGTTTATTTGCATCTTTAAATGTGAGATACCTTGATTTGTGATTTAAAAGTGCTGATATAATATGTTGTGTATAAAGTATCACAGTCCCTTGGCTAATGCCAAGAATTGATCCAATATGGCTGACGGAAGATCCTGTTCCAATACTACCTAGGCGGAACAGTGCTACAGCTGATTTTATTTTGATATCACATTGCTTGAGATTAGAATTATTTTTGAATACTTCATCATGGCCTATAAGACTAACAAGATCTTGAAATATACAATATGATGTTTGACATAATTGTCTAAATTTTGCAGATGGTAAGCTTTCCAGATCACATGGTTGGTAAATATATGGGGGTTTGTGAACTTGAAATTGCTTCAGATATCACTTTTCAAACAAGTAACCAAGGGTTAAAATTTCCTCTTCAAGTTCTTCATGAATCTCACCTTCCATGGCATATGCACAATGGGATGCATTTAAATCAAAATTAATTTGTCTCCACTGTAACCTTTTTGGAATTATGAAAGAATTAATTTGGTAGGCTGAAAGAGTTTTGAAGATGAGTTAGTGTTTTTTTTTTTGGTAAAGATGGAATTTTGTATTAAAAAAATCAAGTTTTTGGGGATTGAAAACAGCACAGTTTTTGAGGTGTTAATTTTTCAAAATTCCAAAAATTAATTGTGTCATTTAGGTCAAAAAAAGGTTGGGTATTTTCCGTGTGGTATATAGTAACTTTGGGGGGACTATTGTATTTTTTCTGGTTTTTGTTTTTTTATGTTTATTTTTTGTTTTTTTTGTGTTTTATTTTGTGTTTATTTTGTGTTTTTTTTTTTTTTTTTTTTTTTTTTTTGTCTTTTTTTTGTCTTTTTTTTTTTTTTTTTCTTGTTTTTTTTGTTGAGGTGGCATGCTTATTTAGGAATTGTTACATTCATCAGAAACAATTGATTTTGATGTAATAAACTCCAGTGGATTGAAATATATTTAGGGTGTTGGTAAAAACACGTAAAAGCTTACGTGTTTTGGCCATAAATTGATAAAAACACGTAAGGGGTGCCCTGGGCCCATTTTTAATTGAAAATGAAACACGATTGGGCCTGTATTGGGCCAAAACATGCCCAAAACAGGTTTTTTCCCCACAAAACCTCTCTAACTCCAAATTGTTTCAGAGTTTTGGCCCAGCCCCCCCAAAAAAAAACAAGCCCAAACACGCCAATAATCCACATCATCCCCACCCCAAACCATAGTTTTTTTTTTTTGGAAAAACAGCATTACCAAAGCCATTTTGCAAAGCTTTTCACACTTTTTTTTTCTTTTTTTCCCCCAAAGACTGCATTTTCCACCACAACAACCTACTTTAAAGCCTCTCAATTTTCAATTTTTCACCTTCCCTCATCTATTAATCCCACATTTAAACCACTTTCTTTCACTATTAGCCACTTCTGTTCATTTTTCACACCTTTTTTCACCTCTTTTTCACATTTCAAAAGGTTCTTACCCCATTCCAAATCTGCCAATTCCCCCTTTTTTTCACTTTTATGCATATTTTTCATTAAAAAATGCTTCAACCCCCCACTGAAGGTGAATTTCAGACCCTTGAGCTTCTTTGGCACCATGTGCATAATGTTGCCAGGGCTCAAGGGTATGCTGTGTCCACCTTGAGGTCCAATATGACCCACAACCAAATTGAAATATGTTGTGACAGGTCTGGCACCCCAAATCTCAACAAAAGCCCCTCCAAAACAGTCACCTCAAGAAAGCTTGACTGTCCTTTTAGACTTTATTCCAGGAAATATGCCAAGAGTACCACTTGGACTCTTGAAGTCAAAAATCCTGAACATAGCCATGATGCCACTGAAAATATCATGGCACATCCTGCTTTCAGGAAATTCAATGAGCAAGAAACATCCCAAATTGCTCAAATGTCTGAATCACTGCTCATGCCAAGGCAAATTCAGGCCCAATTATGCCGCCAGAGGGAGTCTGACAGGCCTGTAATCCTTCAAGAAATTTACAACCAAGTCAAGAAGATCAAGAAAGACAAACTGCAAGGCAGAAGGCCCATTGATGCTCTTATTGACACTCTCAAAGAAGAAAATTTTGTTTGGTCCTCTGAAAGGGATTCTGAGGGACACATTACCTCCTTGTTTTTTACTCACCCCCTGGCCATAAAACTTCTTCATGGCTTTCCTCATGTCATTCTTATGGATTGTACTTATAAAACCAATAAGTACAAAATGCCCCTTTCTCATATTGTTGGATTCAGCTCAAGCAATAAGACCTTTTCTGGGGCTTTTTGTTTGATGAAGAATGAAAATGAACCTTCATATTCTTGGGCATTAAATAAATACATAGAAAAGGTCCTCAACAACACTAATCTTGTTCCCCCTCCAGTTATTGTTATTGACAGGGATCTGGCCTTGAAAAACTCTATTAAGAAGCTCTTCCCAGACTCCAAAGTCATGCTATGCATTTGGCACATCAATAAGGATGTATCTGCTCATTGCATGAAGAAAATTGGTCATGGAACTGATTTTGAAAATTTTATGGGCCTTTGGAATCAAGTAATATACTTCTTCACTTTATTTCACTTTGCTTCTTATTATTGTTTTTATTAATGACTTTGGGATTCATTTCTCAGGTTATGTATTCATCCACTGAAAAGTCTTTCAAAGACAATTCGAAGTAGCTTCAAAAGCAAGTCAAAAGTCCTGAAGTCCTGCAATATTTGGAAAAGACATGGCTTCCTCTAAAGGAGTATTATCTGCCAGCTTGGACCAACCACCATTGCCACCTGGGTGTGGGCTCCACCTCCAGAGTTGAAGGTGCCCATGCCATGGTTAAGCTTTGGCTCCAAAGGTCCACTGGTACTATCCTGGAGGTAGTCAGGGCTCTCCACATGGCATTCAGAAAACAATTTATTGAAATAATCAACAGAATCTCCAAAGAAATGATTGTCCATGTCAAGAATTTTCCTCCACACATCTGTGCCCTCAATGGCAAGGTGTCTCATTATTGTAAGATGTGACGATGAAACTGATGATAATATTACTATTAATCAACAGTACTATGTCTGTTCTTATGAAATATAATAATAAAGTATTATTATAACCACAATTAAATAATTAAAGAATTATTTCTTTCACGTGTTAAGCACTACTAGTGAATTTAACAGTGAGTAAGTAATTGTCTACTAGAATCAATTACAAGAAGAATTTAATAATAAAATTATTTTAATATATAATTATCTTTTGCAAGAATAATTATAATGATAATTCTTGAAGAAAACTAATTTTAGAGAAAAACTTTAAGAATTAAAGATAAATCACTCACTAATATTCCAAAGAGCTTATTGAAAGATAAGATAGAGAGATTTGATGTAGAATTGTGGATTTAGAGGATCAAAATGAATATATAAATGTATTACAACAATATATAGTTGATTTCTATGATTTCACGTCTTTCTGAATGATTCTGAAAGAATGAAACACTTAAGAAAAGTTTTTAACTAATACTTACTTGTTGGTAATATTTATATAAATGATTAATAAGATGATGATGTGGAAAAAACAGCAAGAAGAAGCTTCTTTTAAGTCAACAACAGCTCACAGAGGCGTGCCATGGAGCAAACTGAGAAACCAGTGAGTTAGAAAACAATAAACCTTTTTGGATTAATGATTGCATCATCTGTTGTCACGTAAGATTATCATAATTACTTAATTGATGCTTTTACGTGACTACCAACCCCAATATGGTTAAGAATAAAAGAAGTAACACCTGTAAATCTTCTTTTATTCCAAAATAATCATTTATTTCTCAAAGTTATCAATGTTATTGCCAATTTCATCACAGGTTTTAATTACTGTGAATTTTTGAAGATTCAGTGTTTCACATAGAATGGTCAAAAATGGACTGAGAGTAAAACTGTAATTCTTTTTGGTTGTACCATAGATAATAAAGTTCTCCATTGGTCCTGAAAGTTTCAGAAAGATTCATTAAGAATTGTATTTTTAATGAATTTTTGAAGTTTTTACCTCATTTCTACATAGAATTGCAAATATCAGTGTTTCACTGGTTGCTATGAGGTAAATCAATGGATACAAGTCCAAAAAGGGTTTTAATTACTCTTTTGGGGTTTATCCATAGAAAGTCATTAAGAATTGACGTGGTTACAGGAGTCTAAGTAGCTCTTTACCTTCTTGGCACGTCAAAATAGCAGGTTATTTGCCATTTTCTTAAGATTTACAGTAGTTGTGACATGGTAACCAAGTTCCCAAAGGGGTTTAGTTTACCAATTGGGTCAAGATCAGCCATGGAACCAAGCTTTGGAGCTATTCACGCCTCTGAGTCCTCAGAAGTTGGGTACCCTGGCTCTCTTTGATGTCTTTTGTCCCCCTTGCCTATTTTTTACGTCAAAATAGTAATTTAAGCTTAAAGTGAGATATCCACTATGGGTGTACCAAAATTCCATGTAAGAATACCATGATATTAAGTGCTCAAAACATGCATAACACTATTCTTAGTGTATATGTAACATGGTATTTCTCACTTTCCCATTATTTTGGCGTGAAATTAAGAAAAACAAAAATTTTCACGGATCTTTTATGTGGTATTGATGATGTGGTATTGAAGTATTTTCCATTTTACCACCTCAAAGAGTTCATTTGAGCTTATTCACTCTATTGAGCTACCCTAGGTGAATTTTTGTGTAGAATCCAAATCTGGCCTTAAATCCATGGATTTACCTACTCAATAAGATGTTATTCATCTTTTCTGAAATCAAAAATGATGAATTTTGAATATATGCATGATTTATGAGTTATGTATAATTCAAAATTTCTTTTTAAGATAATTGTGGCCTATTTGGGTATGTAAAATATACCTCAAGGCTCACAATTATGCTCTTCAGATTTCCTTTGAAAATTTCAAAACAAAATTTCCCCCAAATGAAAAATGCACCAACAAATACAACAATTATAAAGGAATTCCTTGCAAGCATAAGACCCAAAAGGAATTTTCCAAGCGCCAAAGGCTTGATTTATCAGACTTACATCCTCAATGGCATTTGAATTTGCCTGTGAGGGTTTTTTAATTTCTTATTATTATTATTTTTCTTATTAACTGATTTTATCTGTCATATTCTTCTCAGGCTGGTTTTCAAGGTGATGATCAAAGTGTTGAAAAAGAAAGAAAGAATGAAGCCAAGAAAATATTTGAAGACATTGGGGAAGACCTGTTTCAAAGACCAATTGAAGAAATCACTCCAATACTTCAACATTTTCAAGATGTTTTGACTGGAAAAGTCCCATCTGATCAAATTCCCAAGAGTCAACAGGATGATCAATATTATGAATACCCTCTAGAATGCAAGAATATCCATGGAAGACCCCAATGAGCCAATAATAAAAGCAAAAATTAAAAAAAAGAGAACCTTCAAGATTTGAAATTATTGAAAGTCAATCCAAGAGAAGAGGAAGACCCCCCTCAAAAGTGACCAGTACAAAAACTTCAAGATCCCAGTCAAATGTCCCCTCTCCAATCATGGAAGTGGACTCATCTGAAGATTCTGAAGATTCTGAGGACTCATTATCTAAATCCATCAGTTCATCAGATTCACTACGCTCAGCAACTGAATTGAAACAATCAGAAGTAACCCTTAAAAGGTCCAGAAGATTGGCAATTGGAATCAAAACCTCACAAAGAAAATCACACAAGCCTGCCACCACTTTGAATATCTATGATGCAATTGACTTGACTTGTGAGAATTGTCAAAGCAATTATCACACAAGTGATGAATTCTCAAAGCTGTTTGTGAGTTTCTGATTCTTTTTAGTGTAATTTTCTGTTTTTCATTTGGATATTTATTCATTTTTTGAACTTATTTTATCAGATAACTGGCTCAGAAGACTTGCCCAAGTTTATATTGAAATACACCTTCAAGGCCATCAATGTCCAGGGTGATGGAAACTGTGGCTACAGAACAGTATCCCACTTCATTTACAAGACTAAAGATCGATGGGCTGATGTCAGAGGTGACTTGGCTGAAGAAATTCAACAAAATCAAGACCTTTATGAAGCCATGAACACCTTAATTCCCTCAGTATCCTCTTATTTGGAAAGAATTGAATGGTATGAAGATGTTGGCCAGGCTCCAAAAAACAAGTGGATGTCCATGCCTGACATGGGGGATCCAATTGCAAATAAGTATAAAACACCCGTTTTCTTTTATTCTACAGCCCAATCTTTTTCTTTTTTCCCTTATTTCTGTCCTCCAAATGATAATCTCCCCATTTTCATCTGCTTCTTGAATAGTTGTGCTCATTTTGTTCCTTTGGACATCATCATTTCTAAAGTTTATCCTGTCCCCCCATTACTGTGAACTGGGAGATTTATGCCCAAACACAAGCCCTGGGGTGGGCTGATAAATTCAAGAAACACAGAATTTTGTATTTGTCCAATCTTCCTCCCCCCTCTCAGAAAAAACCCACTATTTTGGAGGTTGATTCTGATTGAATGATTTTTGTATATACAATTTATGCCAATTATCCCCCTCCTCAGTCTTATTTATTGCTTAAATCCCACCTAAGTCCCCTTTTTTATCAAACATGTGGATCTTTTGTACTTGAAAATAGTCATATTACACACAAGAAAAAAAACAGTTGAAAAAAACACTCATTGCCCCTTCACTTGTTGTCCCACGAAAAACATTTTCCTAATTCATTAGCTTCTGGTTCTTCATTTTCCGGATTAAACCCTTTGATTTTTAAAAAAAATGAAGGAAATTCATAAATGGGAAGTTATTAAATTCACTTTTTAAAAATAGGCATATTACAATGACGGGAAAAAACATTTGAAAAAAAAACCTTTTTGTGCGTTTGCTTGTACCACCCAAAAAAATTCCCAAAATTATGGGATTCTGGTGCTGTATTCTTCACATTGAACCCTTCATTTAAAAAAAATGAAGGAAATTCATAAGTGGGAATATTTTAAATGAATTTTTGAAAAAAATATGCCACTTTGGGATATTGGCCAAATTGGTGAAATTTGGCAAAAAAAAAATTTTTGAAAAAATTTGTGCTTATTGACATGCCAAGTCGGGAAAAATATGGCAAAAAAAAATTAAAAACACCCTCAAAAATGAGCCTGAAGAATTTTTTCTGAAAAATAAGGTCACTTACGTGTTTTTACTATAAACTTACGTGTTTTTACTCAAAGCTTACATGTGTTTACCAACACCCTATATTTAACTTGAAGTTGACTTTGAAATTCAGAGTTATATCCCATAAACATAAAAAAACATTGAAAAAAGTTCAAAGCCAAATAATATCACTATTTTTGGAAATAATTGAAACTTTGACAGAGGATTTTTATTCAAAATATTTCAAGAAATGTTATGTGTAATTGGTTTGAATTAATAGCTTCAAGAATATCCTTAGTGCTTTTTCAATTCAGGAATTTATAAAAATATTCAATGGTTAAATAATCCCTTATGAAACTTGTATGCAGCTTGACTAAAAATTGGTCAGTAAATGTGGGTTGGACAAAGATTTGAGCTAAATTTGAATGAAGCTAAAAACACATTTCACCCAAACCTTTTAATCAACAAAAACCCAAAAACAAAAGGTCTGAAGGAACAAATTTCTTCTGGGGGGATGATCATTTTCAATAATGAGCAGAAACTATGACCACTTACCACTTTATTTAAAAATTTATAAGGAAATCACAAAAACTACTCTTATCTGATCTGACTCAGAGAGCTAAAGAACTTGTAATATGTGTTTTTATTGACATGAAACATTTTTTATCAGATTACAAACTCTTACATAGAGACATTTACTGCAATGTTAAATTCTCAAATTTTGTTAAATATTCCACTTCAAAGGTTCCTTCCATAAATGTTATTTTGATCTCTAAATCTAGATAGCAGAGTGATGAGCATTTGATAATCATTCCCACTGGGATTAAATCTTCAAAAATGGGGTTGAAAATTGATTTAAATAGGTTTGAGGCTTCTTTCTCTCAATGAAGAAAAATAAGCCATAGACTGTTACTGTGAGATTCTTTTGCCTTTTTTTGCACTTTAGTAACAAAATCTTTAAAAATGAAGATTCCCTTGAAGAGAGTGTTAATTTTTCTGCTCTGTATTGGAACACAATTTTTTATGAAACAGTTGTAAATGGTGACAATCTGTCAGTCTGAGTCTATGATAAAGTGGTAATAAGGGTATTTTCAACTTTAAATATGACTGTGACACAGATAAAAAAGAATAAAAAAGGTTGTATGTTGATTGTATAAGGGTTTTAATATGAGGAATAGTGGTGGTGGGCACTGTTGAAAACCCTGGGTGCAGTCTTACCAGTTGGATTACTATAATAAGGACTAAAATACACTAAATAAAGGTATACCTGATTCTTTTCCAAGAGTACAACTGTTTTGGACAGTTGTACTACATAGGAATTCAAGATCAGGATGGGGATTCCTTTTCTGGAAGAGAAAAGGCCTCCTTTTATCCTGAAAAGGGGTGGAAAGGTCCTCTAGACCATCCATGTGGAGGAAGTAAAGGCTTTTTCACTTCAGAGTACTGGCTTGTGGTTTGCACAATGCCTGTATGCTCTGTATTGGTCTCAGATGTGGCTTTAAAACCACATCTGGGTAGTCTTCCCCAATACAGGATGAAAACTTTCAACTGGGGACCAAACAGCCCTCTTCTGACATGTATGATGCATAGAATTATGTACAGAACCTGTATGGGACCCCAGTATTGAATGAACTATGAGTTTTTGAAGTACAAACAAGCTTCTTTGTCTTTTTACACCTCATAATCATAGTTATGGGATAGTGTCCCACAGTAAAGGTGTATTGGCCAAACTGTGGTATTTTGACCTTAAACCTGCTATACCTTTGTCAGTTTTAGAGATATTGAGCCCAACCTTGGTTCATTGTGTAGCCCTGGATGGAATCTACACAATGGTACCTCTTGTTATATAGGTAACATTGAATATGGCAAAGCTATGCCATGTTCAATTTTTGTTATCCATATGTATGATTTTCTCAAAGTGTATGGGATTTGTTTTCCCCATAGCTTTTGTTCTAGATGGGATATGGGGAAATGGATGACACCATCAAATAGATATGATTTTTCTCTTTTCAAAAAGACCCTACTTTAAGTATATCACACTTAAACTGTAGAAGTTGGATGACAGGTGAAAATTATTTTACCCTTGATTGACCTTATTTTGGTCATAAAATCTGTAGTTTTGTGGCTAACTCAGTTTTGCTAGTACCATTGGAACGCCCTGACGTAGCGCTTCAATTAAAATACCCATTTTATGGGGTTAAGCCTCTTCCTCTGGATCTCAGATGACAGGAGAAAATTAAGGTTTATTCTCAGCAACAAATTTGAGCAGGAATAACTTTGTTATTCTTTCTCCTATGATGATGGGACTTGTATATTTTGAAAAAGGTGAGTTTCCTCTTTTTTGATACATTTTGAGCTTTTTTGACTCAGCTCCATGTTTTGGTGGTATCTTAGCTTTACTATTGGTTTATGGTATTTAACTGTCATGCCTGTGCTCTGGGTTTGAGTCACAGGCTGAAATACCTCCCCTCTAAAAAAGGCTCATCATTGATGAGACCTTTCAGTACTCCTAGAGGTCCTTAATCTCCTTAGGTGAATCTTCCCATCTGGTATGGTATCTTCTGCCAGCCATTTGCCATTGTATGTTGTTTGGTTGTTAAATATGACCAGATATTGTCTCTGGTCTTTACCATTCAGTCTGATATTCCTGGCCTTGATGATATTTTTCACACGGCCAGGGGAGTCTTCTACCTCAACTATGTCTTGTTACTGGAGGGAAACCTATCCTCTCCTGTCTGGAATTAGGGTTTGACCAAACTTACTGGGAATCCTCGGTGTTTCCTAGGGAAACCCTCTGTAAGTCAAACCTCTACTTCATTTTTCCCTATTAGTTTGATGATAGTAAAAGGTCCCAAAAATGAGTCTCTCATTTCTTCCGGTCCTTTGAGGTCATTACAATTAAGAGTAGACACTAAAACTTGGTCCCCTCCTTTGAAGTCTGGTTCCATGTGTGTTTTGTCATACCTCTGTTTGTTGTACTCTTTAGCCTCAGCTATGAACTTAGCTACTGTATCACAAGCTCTCTTCCACACGTCATGGGAGTCTTTGGCTGGAGGGTGGATAGTCAGAAGATTTTTCTTCAAGTGATCCACAGGTAATAGGGGGTTCCACCCTTTTTCTACCAGTGAGGGTTCTGTCCCTGTGGTAGAGTGCTGGCTTATGTTGTAAGCCAGTTGGACTTCTGGAAGGAGTTTGAATCAATCATGGGTGTATCCTTAATGGGACTTATACTCCATGCCATATACACAGAATCTCCTGATGATGTCCTCCATTGTCTGGACAATCCTTTAAGCCAAACCATCTGTCTGTGGATGGTAAGCTGTAGAAAATGAAAGTTTTGTACCTAACATATCTTAGAGGTTGGTCCAAACTTCTGATGTGATTTTTGGGTCCCTATCACTGATTATGATCCTTGGGACTCCACATGTGGATTTGATGTTATTCCAGAATAAAAAGCCTGGATCCATTTCTGTGTCTTCCTTATGACATGGCAGGAACCTTACGGTTTTACTGTACCTATCAACTATGACTAGGAAAGCATTAAAGCTTTCTTCGCCTCCTGGGACTAGTCTTGTGACCCAATCCATATTGATGGTTTCCCATGGGTGTTTCAGTTCTTCTATGTGTTGAAGTAGCCCATATTTCTTCCCATGCTTTCTGTTTGCCTTTTGGCATCTTTGACAAGTGTTGATATATTCCCTCAACTATTGCTCCCATTTGGGCCACCAAGCTGTGCTTGCTATCCTTTCCTTGGTCCTTTCTTCACTAATGTGTCCCATATAGGGGAAGCCATGACATTCTTGCAGGATCAGGGATATGTAATTCCTGTCTATCACTGTGAGGGCACTTGTATGCCTCTCTCTGTGATAGATTATTCCATCTATAAAGAAAGACTTATTGTCCTTATAGTCCCTCAACCAGGGTGCCTCTAACTGGGATTCCAGTTCTGGACTCCTGTATTTCTGATGACGGAGCTGTACCAATATGCCACAATGTTTGTGTTTGGCACAATTCTTGATTAATTCACTGGAGAATTAATTGTGTAGTTTTAAGGAGCTTATCCCCAATATGGGAGCTTCTGTTACTTCTAATTCAGCATCCTCACTATCTGGGGTACCACTTTCTGGTTCCCATTCAGAAAATTTGAAGTTTTTCTTCCTGTCTATTTCCATGAAATCAATAGGAATCTTGGCTTCCACTTCAGGATCATAAGCTGGGTTGCTTTTGACATTATCCAGTGGCCATCTACTGAGGGCATCTTCATTTGTGCAGCTTTTTCCTTCTTTGTATATGATGGTCATATCACCTCTATACTCTTGGATGGCTATTTGCCACCTCAAAATGTGTCTATTAGTGGTTTTCATGTCAAGTAAAGACTTGAGTACTGTTCAGTCTGTGTAGTCTTCAAAGACTGAACCCTCCAGATAATAATGGAGTTTATCTAGTGCCCAGAATAGGCATAGGCATTCAGTCTGCATTGCTCCATACCTAGGTTCTGAATATTTCAGTTTCCTGGAGATGTAGCATATTACCCTTTCCCTTGGTTTACCATCCACAATTTGTCATTGGTGCAGGGAAGCTCCCAATTCTTGAGTGAAAGCTGCATTTATGTAAAGCTTGAATGGTAATTCAAATTAAGGGAGTATCAGGACAGGTGCATTGGTGAGTTCATGTTTGATCCTCTCATATGCATCCCTTTTTTCTGCATTCATTTCAAAACCTACATCTTTTGAACATAGCTTTTATAAACTACTAGTTATTTGGGTAAATATGTTGATGTGGTTTCTGCAGTAGCTAGCAAATCCGAGGTAAGATTTCATCCCTTTAATGTTCTTTGGTACTAGATTTTGCAGTACTGCCGCTACTTTGCTCTGGTCTATGGCCAGGCTAAGGCCTGAGACTTTATGTCATGGTTCCAGTAATTATTGTTACCAAAATTGCACTTATTAGGTGAAATTTTCAGATTGACGGGTGTGAATTTACTCAGTACTCTGTCTATGTACTGCACATGGTCTTCCCATGTCTCTGAGAATATAATTATGTCATGAATATATACTACCATCCAGCCTTCAAATATTCCTTCTTGAAACATTGTGTCTATCATCCTTTGGAAGTGGGCTGGTGCATTTTTGATGCTAAATGGCATTCTGGTGTACTCATATATACCCATATGGCATATAATTCTGAGTATATTCATGTAGCATGGTTTAACTCCATTCTGATGAAAACCTTTCATACAATCCATCTTGGTTATATATCTGGCTTTTTCCAGCTTTTCCAGGGAATGAGGTATCCTTGGTATAGGGTACAGAGATTTTGTGTAGTTATTCAGGGCTCTGAAGTCCCCACACAATCTAGATTTTCCATCCTACCAGGTGATAATGACAGGAGTGGTGATTTACACTATTTCATTATGTACTCTCCTCTTGATGACATCCATGTCTAGGAGTTCATTTATGTCTTTCTCAATTTCTCTCCTAGTTTCCAGGCTTGGTGGATATGTAGTTCTTTTCAGCATGGGTGGATAAGGTCTTTCCACATATAGATATAATATTATATCATGGCCTCTGATTTTGCATAAAGGTTCTTCACCAATGGCAAATTCTGGTGTATTTTTCCTCCGCATTTTCAGTAGACTAGGTTTTTGTTTACTGGTGAGGTTGGTGCTGAATTGGCCCTCTTTGAATTCATACAGCAATTCTTCTAGGGGGTCATGGGTAGACATTTGGTATATATCAAGTAAACATTTATTTTCCTTGTTTGTACCTATTGTAATATGCCTGTTTTTACTATTGTAAATATCAATGGCATACATCCTTTGGTAGTATGTTCCCAGCAAGAATCCTTGCATTTGGGGATCGGCAAGCACACCGAACTCTGGGTTGAATATGATATTACCTTTCCTATGGGGTATAATTATCTCTTTGATATTTGACCCAATGGATGTCATCTTCCCTGATGCACTTTTAAATTTTTTTGCCTTGGTTGGCAAGAGCTGTGTCAAAGGGGCTGTTGATGAAAGAAAGAGTGGCATGGCACACAGGAATCAAGAACTCACTTGGAGGGCTCCAAAAGAATAAAGAAATAAAGAAGAATATTTTTTTTAGAGACAAAGAAAGCAACAAAATATATTCTAAAGATTAGAAGGAAACCAAAGGCCAAAGAGCCAACAAAATGAGTCCTCAATTCCCTGTTTCAACATTCCAGAAAGAACAATGGAATTAGTAAAGGATATGACCACCAATATCCACTTAAAGGCAAAGAAAAATTTGCAAATTACTGACTTAAGATTATCAGTATTTAATTTAATAAATGAAAAAAAAGGATTGAAATAAATCTAATATATTAATTAAATGGGGAAAGAGTCTCCAAGGAAGAAACGGTGGCCATTATATGTGCAAAGTTAAAATACTGATCCTGGAGGCTTGATCACCCAACTGTATTGACTTTTTTGGGTCAATACAGAGCTGGAAAGCTTAAGAATTGAGCTGTGTTACTGAATTACCACAGTAGAATATCAATTGGCCAAAAGGGCCAAGGCCATACAGGTTTTTTGGATACTGCCTGCATGGCCCAATTGAGTTGTCCAAGGAATGCTGAAGTGCTTGATGCCTTGAAAACTGATTGAATGATTGGTAGCCTCTTGGAATTACCCCTTGAATAATCCTTGAATGAAATAACAACCCAACTCCTGAAGGGCCAGGTGGTTGGGGTCCTCAAATGTTCTTCTGGTAGTGTCCAGGGATTGAAAGACTGAATGACTCAAATTTTTTCTTTGAAATGGGTGATGTATTTGGGGACTTGGGTCCTGAAAATATCACCATTGGACTGCTGAGGAAAAATGGTGCATAATGGTATATTATACCATATATGCACCACACCTGGATCCTTTGGTACGGGTACATTGATGAAGGAAAAATCTTCCCCTGAATTGGGGGGAAGGCTTGCTGGACCTGAGCTGGTTGTCAGAGGCCATGGTTTCAAATGGGAAAACCTGTGGTTCTTGGCCAATTTGGGTCCTGGGCTTTTTTTCCCATTTTGGGATTGTTGGGATTCTTGGCCAAAAATGGGCTAAGGTGGGCTGAATTGTGGTTTGGGACACACCTGGCCTTGGGGGTTAGTGGACCTCCCCCTTGGCCCCTTTTGGCCTCATTGTATTTAAGTCAAAAGGGGCCTAAAGGTCCCACAGACCATGGACCGTGGTGTATGGCCTTTGGCAATCAAGGGCTGAAATGGTTCAAAAATTCCATTTAGGCCATAGACCCTCTAATCAAAGGGGATGGGCCAAAAGACCTGGTAATGGCTTGAGGGGCTAGGGGCCCCTGGAAGGAAGAATGACCCCCAGGCCCAAAAACAAGGATAATGGCCTGGGGGTTGGTGAGGCGGAAAATTTGCCAAGGAAGCCAGGGAGTGCAGGATATGGCCTCAGGCCCTGAGTGGAAAGAAGAAGAGGATATGGCCCAAAGGCCATAAAGCACCAAAATGGGCCAATTGGCCATAAATTGGGGTCAGGCTAGAATTGCCATACACACCCATTGGGAGGGGGGTTATTAGACGTCATTGTGGCACTACCCCTCACCCTGAATGGTGAGCTCCTGGGCACCAAACCAAGGTAAAATCCTGTTAAGGCTGCTGAGAAGGATTGGGCGTAGGGAATCCATAGGTATTGAATCTTGAAATGGATATTTTATATCTGGTAAGAGGTTGGCATATGACATGAGGATGAGTTGGTCTTCTTTTGACATTTGGCTTTGGAATTTTTGAAGGATTGAGTTGAAATAAGGATTTTAGCATTAATATTTATAAGAAAGAAAATTTTGAAAGAGTATAAACAAAATAAAAGTCAAAAGAAACATAAAAAGAAAATAAAATAAAGAGAAATGAAATCCTGCAGAGGATTCCAATGTTGATCAAAGCTGATTTGAATTGATCAAGGACGTGGAAAATAATGTTTGATTCAAGGCCTCACAGAGTGGCCAAGGTGATGTTTTGAAACATTGTAAACCCCTCAGGGAAGTGCACACCAGGAGAGGAACTTACTTTTGTAGTTACCCATCCCTCCAGTGCCATCAAAATGAAAAAACATTTCGCTGAAGGAATGAGCTGGAAAATGAAAGACTTGGAAAGTGAAATGGGTAGTGAATATTCCATTTGCCCAAGTGAAAATGGCCATAAGGATTGGGATTGGTGTTGAAAGTTTGGCCAGAGTCCTGTGTCCAGAAAATTGACAAGTTCTCATAGAGTGGCCAAGGTGATGCTTAAAACAAAAAGGATAGATAACCTCTAAGGGTGCATACCAGGAGTGGGACTTAATTTTGGTAATTCCTCTGCCCACCAATCACCATATAAAACTCAAGCTCTTGAAGAATTTGCTCCTGGATTGTCAGGATACAAAGAGTGAAAGTCCTTGAAAAGTTCAGGGAAATTCTTGAGGCTTTCAGTTGGCTCCCAGTGGATCTTCTGGGTGTTGACTGAAGCCTTCCCATTCCACCAAATACCATAATTTTCCTCTCTTGATCTTGTAATTGAGTATTTGTGAGACTTCCCATTCCTCTTCTTCTTCAATGGTGATTGGAGGAGGAGGTTCTTGATGCTTATTTGGGACTGCTGATGTCTTGAATGGTTCAAAGAAGGAAATGTGGAAGACTGGGTGAATGGATTTCCATTGGGGTGGACGCTTGAGGTGGTAAGCATGAGTATGAAATTTCTTCAAGACTGGAAAAGGACCCAACCATCTTTCAGACAGTTTTTAGTGGGTCTAGTTGATTTGATGTTCTTGGAATAAAGCCATAACATTTCACCAGGATTGAAAACAGGTGGACTTGCTCTAATTTTATCTGCATACCTCTTAAGCCCGTTTATAGCCACTTCAAGTTCTCTCTTGACATATTGCTTTACTGATTGGATTTGTGTTGATAAATTTCCAGAAGGAGTATCTTGAGTGATGTGAACTGAGTCAAACTGTGGATCTCTTCAATAAACAGTGAAAAACAGTGATTTTTTTGAAGACTGATGAGATTATTGTAGGAAAGTTCATCCAAAGGGAGCCAGATGTTCCAATCATCTTGATGATAACTGACATACATCTGAAGGTAATGTTCTAGTAACTGATTTACCCTCTCTGTCTGTCCATCAGTTTCTGGATGTTAAACAGTCAACAGATCTCTTGAAATCTTGAGCTTCTGACAACGATTGGTCCAGAAAGAAGAAAAAAAATGAACCTCTATCACTGACAATTCATGAAAGAAGGCCATGCTTCAAAAACATATACTCTTTATGAATAAATGGGCCAAATCCAGTGAGGTTATTGAAAACATTGTTGAAGTAAAATCTTCCATTTTTGAGAATCTGTCCACTATGACAAGAATTGAATCAAAGGCTTTGGATAGTGGAAGTTGAGTGATAAAGTCCATTGAAATGCAAATCCAAGGACCATTTGGAATCGGAAGACGTTTGAGGAGTCCAAACGTTTTTTGATGGATATTCTTGTTTCTTGAACACTGTTGACAGGATGAGACATAATCCTTGACAAATTGAGTCATGCTGGACCAATGGAAATCCCACTTGACAAGTTTAATAGTCTTCTCTTGCCAAGGGTGTCCAGCTAGAGGTGAAGCATGATGCTTTTGAAGAATACTGAGTTGGATTGTGGGGTCATTTGGGACAACAACCTGATCTTTGAATAAAAGGAGTTGGGAAGAGGAATCAAGAGAGTAATCTTGGACAGATATACCCTTACCCAATTCTTGAAGGATAGTTCTGTACTGAGAATCCTGCCATAATTTCTTTTAAATTGATTCAATCAAATTTGAAAAAAATTCCACCTAGACTGCAAAAAATCTTGAGGGTTGGACTTCATGGTGCTTAATGAGTTGTTGAAAATTGATTAGATTCTTGCTGATGAAATCCTCCCCCCTCTCGAGATAAATGTTGCCCTGACATGATAAGGCATTTGGAAGAGTAGGTAGGCTGCCAGGGCAGTAAGTGACTGAGAAGTGAAATTCAGAAAAGAATTCAGCCCAGCGGGCTTGACAGCAAGTAAGGAATTTTGAAGACATGAATTATTGCAAGGATGAGTGATTGGTGAGAAGTTCAAAAGGGGAAGAAATGGAAAGAAGAAAAGCACTCCAGCGCTTCATATCCCATACAATGCAACAAGTTCCTTGTCATGAATCTCACAATTTAGCTCTTCTGAGAGAAGCTCGCAGCTATTGAATGCAATGGAATGTTTTTTTGAGTCAGAAACCTGACTCAGTACAGCACCCAAGGTATAGTTGGATGCATTGGTCTCTACAATGGTGGGTAGAGAAGGATTGAAATGGGAAAGGATTGTACCAGTGGTGAAGGCCTCTTTGAGTTGATGAAACTGACGAAGAGCTTCCTCATTGAGGGGGAAACAGGAAACTTGTAAGTGAACTAATCTTCCTTGAATAATTCTTGATGAAACATCAATAAAAACTAGCAAAGCCAAGGGAGGATTGAAGAGCCTTGAGGTTTATTGGAGGTGTCCAATTGGGAATTTTCTGTATTTTTGATTGGTACATCTTGGGGCCTTCAGAAGAAACAACATAACCTAAATACTCTATACTAGAAACATGAAACAGGCACTTGGAGGCCTTAGCAAAGAGGTTATTGGCTCTGAGTATGGAAATAAAAGTGGACACATGAGTAACATGTTCTTCCTCAGATTTGGAAAAGACCATAATTTCATTGAAATAAACCACAAAATAAACATGAAGAAGATCATAAAAGATATCATTGACAAGATTTTGAAAAGAGGCAGGAGAATTGGTAAGCCCAAATGGCATAACCAAATACTCATAACTGGCATATTTATTTCTAAAAGCTGTCAAATGTTCATCACACTCCTTGATTGTGAGCACATTATATGCACCATGAAAATCACTCTTGGAGAAGATAGAAGAACCATTAAAGGCAGTGAGATCCTGATTCATAGTAGGAACAGGATACTTGTTCTTCCTAGTAACAGCATTGCGTTTGCAGTAATAAACACACAAATGGAGGCCATAATCTTTCTTTTTGACAAAGAGGACAGGCACACCATTTAAGAGGAGCTTGGCTGGATGAAACCTTTCTCTACATTCTCTGAAGGGTAGGCCCTGAGTTTATCTGACTCTTGGTTTGATAAATAGTAGATCACCCCAACTGGAGGTAGAGACCCCTCCAGCTTGATATGATTATCACAGGCATGGTGAGGAGGAAGTTTATCTGCTTTCACCTTGAAGAAAAAATCCATGTACTGGTGATAAGCAGAAGGAACAACCTTAATCACAGTTTCTATTTCTTCTGGATCTTCCTCTTCATTCCACAATTCCTCCAGGGAGTCATAATAAGATGAAGGAGGAAGGTCCACATTCCCAAAGAAGAGATGAAGTGAAGATACAGAATTATCTTCTCCAACATCTTGAATCTCTTTGAATACTTCACCTCTAGAGGACAGTAATGAATTATGGGAACTAAGGGAAGGAATATGGACAGAAGATGGAATTGATGGTGTTCTAGAATTACCAACCAGAGCTGCATGTGATTTGGCAGAAGAAAAATCATTACTGAAAGATTTAGAAGGATTACAATAGTCCTTATGATTAGAATTAAAAGTGATCAGTCCTTTCCTCCAATAAATAGATGGATTAAGATGATTAAGAAAGTCAAAGCCCAATATGAGGTCTTCTCCCTTGGGAGTTTCAATGAGTAAAAAGTCCCATTCAAAACTTGGGAAGGAAGGGAGCTCAACCATAGCTTTGGTTTGGTGAGTCACAAATAAGGAAGGGGACTCAGAAGAGTCCAGGATAATAAGAGAACTATTTGCGTGGAGCTCTGACATGGTCAAATAAAACTTGTGAACAAACTGCTTTGCAATAAATGAGCTGGTAGCACCAGAATCTATGAGAATACTGGAAAACATATCAGAGAGAGAAGAAAAAACAAAGAGTTTAAGAGAATTCTTGACACCAGTATTCAGAATGCACGATTGTGCTCTGGATGGAAAACAGTGAAGATAATTGAACACAAAATGATCTTCACTCATGCTTTTCCCTGGCTGGGAAAGCTGTTTTTCAGTCCTTTTGAAACAAGACTCAAGACTATGCTTCCCACCACAATAGGTACATAAGCCCTCCTTGATTCTTCTTTCTTTATCAGAATTAAATAACGTGAAGTCTTTATTCAAAAAATAAGAATGGGGCTGTTCCCTCTTCTGAAAATTCTTCTTCTTTTGATTTGAATGTGAAGAATTTTGAGGATGAGAAGAAATTGAGTTTGAGGCTTCAGGCTTCCTCTCTTGATTAATATCCTTCTCCTTCTGCCTCTCATGGTACCTGGTATCAAGCTCCAGGGTAATTTCCATTAAGTATTGAAGAGAGTCAATTCTTGAAGGATGGGAGGCCAATTGATCCAAAATCCTGGATGGAAATCCCTTCCTGAAATGATGGATGAGATCTCTTTAAGCCCAATCATCAATTCTTGAAACCAAAATTCTGAAATTGGAAATGTATAAAGAAATATGTCCACCTTCTTTCATTCTAAAGGAATCAGACTCCGCTTCAGCTTTCCTGACTTCATTTTGGTGCCCAAATAAAGTGAAGAGTTAAGATTTGAATAGATTCAATGAATTGAGAAGGTAACTTTGGGCTTGATTGGTGAGATTGAAAAGATAAAGCTCAATTAATTTTTCAGACCTGCCAATAAAAAATGAAGTGGCATAAAGGAATTTCTTTTTATCTTGAGAGATATTTGCCAAATGATTATAAAAGATTAATTGACAAGACTGAATTAAGCTTCTAACTTTGAAGGGTTGAGTCCCATAAAAGCATTCTGGTGCCTTCATAGATGGAGTATTGAAGTATGATGGTATTTATGCTTCAGAAGATTAAGCTGATTGAAGATTGGCCATAATTCGAGTCATTTGCTGCATAATGGCCAATAAGAATGGTTCAGACTGATGAGAGACAGGCTGATTAGACTGGGGTGGAGTTGGCCCTCCATTACTTTGGAATGCACCCACAGGAGCAGGGACACCTTCAGTACCATCAGACTCTTCCTCTTCCACATAATTCTACTGATCCTCTTCACCATCTTCACCAGGACCTTTGAAAGTGGGCCTTTAAAGTTCTGGAAACCTGCCAACTACTCCTGAAAAGGAACTTGATCTTCTTGGCCCTGTTACTTACTTCCTGGATGGTTCTGTTCCTTCCAAATTGGGTCCTCTGTCTAATTGAGCCCGCAGTTGAGGAACTGCTGTGGTGCCTTCAAGAGGAGCTCTTGGAGTTGGAGTGAGAACAGCTTGAGCTCTGGCCTGGGATCTTTTCTGTCTTGCAGGAGGTGAATGTCGAATAGGCATTATTTCAGGAATAAAATAAAGTAAAACAAATAACAAATCAAAGTTCAAACAGGAGAAAATTGAGGCAATTAAAAATGAATCTTGAAGTCAAAAGCAAAATCAAATCTTGAGGAAAAATGAAGGAATCAAATGAAAATCCTCAGGTACATCAAATAATTAAATATCAAATGAAGTCTTGAAGTCAATCAGTAAATATTTAAATTCAATCAAATCGAAAATCTTGCAGAAATCCATGAATCAAATTAATTCTTGAGGACACATCAATTTATGTTAAAATTATTGATGTGAAAAATTAGCGAAATCAATAACCTTCACGTCAATCAAATTTCTTGAAGTCAAAGACCATTTTATGTCAAATGAGCCAATAAAATGAAAATCAAGTGAATTCTTCCTTAAATAAAAATTCTTGAAAAATGAATCAAATTGAATCCCAATATGAAGAGCGTGTCTGAATAATCTTGATTACCAATTTGAAAATCAATTAAAGAATAAAATGAGATCTGAATTAAGATTTCACTTCTCAAGAATGAAGAATGAATGAGGAAAATTGAGAAGTGATGATAAATCATAAAATTCATAAGCATTAAAGAGTCATAATTTTGATGAAATGAATGAATGAATAAAATTAAAAGAAATTATCAGTTAATTAATATAATGTCACAGGGGCTCATGATTAAAGCAAGAGTGGCCTGGCACTCAGGAATCAAGAACTCACTTGAAGGGGTCCAAAAGAATAAAGAAATGAAGAAGAATATATTTCTTTGAGAGAAAAAGGAAGCAATGAGAGATATGCCAAAGGTAAGAAGGAATCCAAAGGCCAAAGATAATAAAAGGAAGCAAAAGGCCAAAGAGCCAACCAAATGAATCCTCAATTCACTCTTTCAAACTGCCAGAAAGAACAATGGAATTAGTAAGGGATATGACCACCAATATCCACTGACAGGCAAAGAAAAAGGTGAAAATGACTGACTTAATATTATCAGTATTTAATTTAATAAATGAAAAGAAAATAAGGATAATAGTAAATCCAATATATTAATTAACTGGGGAAAAAGTCCCCAAAGAAGAAAAGGTGGCTAGTATATGTGAAAAGTTTAAATACTGATCCTCGAGGTTTGATCACCCAACTGTAATGACTGTTTTGGGTCAAAACAGAACTGGAAATCTTTAGAATTGAGCTTTGTGACTGAATCCCCACAGTGGAATATGAATTGGCCCAAAGGGCCAAGGCCATACAGGTTTCTTGAATACTTCCTGTATGGCCCAATTGAGTTGTTCAAGGAATACTGAAGTGCTTTATGCCTTGAAATCTGATTGAATGATTGATAAAATCTTGAGATTACCCCTTGAATAATGCTAGAATGTCATAACAACCCAACTCCTGCAGGGACAGGTGGTTAGAGTCCTTGAAAAGGCTTCTGGTAGCAGCCAGGGATTGTAAGACTGAATGACTGAAAATCTTCCTTCAAAATGGGTTATGTATTTGGGTACTTGGGTTAAAATGACATAATTGGGTCCTAAAAACATCCCAATTGGACTTCTGAGCAAAAAGTGTGCATAATGGTATATTATACCATATATGCACCATGCCTGGATCCTTTGGTATGGGGTACATTGATTAAGGAAAAGTCTTCCTCTGAATTGAGGGGAAGCCTTTTTAGACCTGAGCTGGTGGCCCCTGGTGGTTGCCAGAGGCCATGGATTGAAAGAAGCCAACCTGTGGTTCCTGGGGTCCTTTTGGCCAAAAATGGGCTCAGGTGGGCTCACTTGTGGTTTGGGACCCACCTGGCTTTGGGCCTAGTAGACTTCTCCCTTGGCCCCTTTTGACCTTATTGGATTTAGGCCAAAAGGGGCCTAAACATCCGACTGACTGTGGGCAGTAGACACCATAGGGGGCCTAAATGGCCCCAAAAGGACATTTACAGCATAGACCCCCTAATCAAAGGGGGTGGGTAAAAGGCCCTGGTGTTGGCTAGAGGGGCTAGGGGCCCCTGGAAGGCAGAATAACACCAGTCCCAAAAACAAGGATAATGGCTTGGGGGTTGGTGAGGTGGAAAATTGGCCAAGGAGCCAGGGATTGCAGGATATGGCTTGAGGCCACGAATGGCCAGAAGAACTGGATATGGACCAAAGGCCATAAAACACGAAAAGGTGCCAATTTGCCATGAAACCAATGATATGGCCAATTGGAAATAAATTGGGGTTGGGCTAGAATTTCTGTAAACACCCATTGGGGGGGCTATTACACGTGGCTGTGACACCCTGCTTCTCCCAATTTGGGAAGCGGTTATCCAGATAATCTTTGGCCACTATTGAGAAGTGTGCACCACTTTCAATAATCAAGGGGTGTTGAGCATTGTCAATACACACAGTCATTCTTGTGGCTGTCCCATGTATATATTCCATTCCTCTAGTTTGTGTGAATAGGAAGGTCTATGAATCTTGTGTATGTTTACTAAAGTTCTTATTTGCAGTATCTTTTGGCATTCCTGCTTCCAACTGTATGTCCTGAATTTATAGTTGTGTTTCCTCTTGGTGCACCACTAGAAATTCTTCTCTTGGGTATTGGTCATAATCAGAGGGCTCTCTGATGGCATCACCCATGGAGTCTGTTTCAGAATCCTCTGTTGGTGATTCTTCTTCTGGTAATTGTTCAATGGAAAAGACTTTTCTCTTTGCCTTTTGACAGTTGTGAGCATAGTGGTCTGTTGATCCACAATTGTGAAAGGTTTTCTTTTTTTCAGTCTGTAAGATGTGACTATGAAACTGATGATAATATCACTATTAATCAACAGTACTGTGTCTGTTCTTATGAAATATAACAATAAAATATTATTATAACCACAATGAAATAATTAAAGAATTACTTCTTTCACGTGTTAAGCACTACTAGTGATTTTAACAGTGAGCAAGTAATTGTCTACTAGAATCAAGTACAAGAAGATTTTAATAATAAACCTTCTTTCATTAAAATAATGAAATTATTTTAATCCATATAATTATCTTTTGCAAGAATAATTATAATGATAATTCTTGAAGAAAACTAATTTTAGAGAAAAAAAACTTTAAGAATTGCGGATAAATCACTCACTAATATTCCAAAGAGCTTATTGAAAGATAAGATAGAGAGATTTTACATGGAATTGTGGATTTTAAGGATCAAAATGGATTTATAGCAGTATTACAACAATATATAGTTGGATTCTATGATTCTACATCTTTCTGATTGATACTGAAAGGTTTAAAACACTTAAGAATAGCTGTAACTAATACTTACTTGTTGGTAATAATGGTTTAAAATAATAATAAGATGATGATGTGGAAAAAACAGAAAGAAGAGGCTTCTTTTAAGTCAACAACAGCTCACAGAGGCGTTCCATGGAGGAACCTGAAAACCCAGTGAGTGAGAAAACAATAAACCTTTTTGGGTTATTGATTGCATCATCTGTTGTCACGTAAGATTATCATAATTACTTAATTGATACTTTTACGTGACTACCAACCCCAATATGGTTAAGAATAAAAGGAGTAACATCTGTAAATCTTCTTTTACTCCAAAATAATCATTGATTTCTCAAAGCTATCAATGTTATTTCCAATTTCATCACAGGATGTAATCACTGTGAATTTTTGAAGATTCAGTGTTTCACGTAGAATAGTCAAAAATGGACTGTAAGTAAGACTTTGAATTTTACCAGTAAAACTGGAATTCTTTTTGGTTGTTTCATAGGTAATACAGTTTTCCATTAGTCCTGAAAGTTTCAGAAAGATTCATTAAGAATTGTATTTTTAATGAATTTTTGAAGTGTTTACCTCATTTCTATGTAGAATTGCAAATATCAGTGTTTCACTGGTTGCTATGAGGTAAATCAATGGATACAAGTCCAGAAAGGGTTTTAATTACTGCTTTGGGGTTTATCCATGGAAAGTCATTAAGAATTGACATGGTTACAGGAGTCTAAGTAGCTCTTTACCTCCTTGGCACGTCAAAATAGCAGGTTATTTGCTATTTTCTTAAGTTTTACTGTAGTTTTAACATGGTAGCCAAGTTCCCAAAATGTTTTAGTTTACCAATTAGGGCATGATCAGCCATGGATCCAAGCTTTGGAGCTGTCCACGCCTCTGAGGCCTCAGAAGTTGGGTACCCTGCCTCTCTTTGATGTCTTTTGTCCCCCTTGCCTATTTTTCACGTCAAAATAGTAATTTAAGCTTAGTGAGATATCCACTATGGGTGTACCAAAGGTCCATTTAAGAATACCATGATATTAAGTGCTCAAAACATGAATAACACTATTCTTAGTGTATATGTAACATGGGATTTCTCACTTTCCCATTATTTTGGCGTGAAATTAAGAAAAACAAAAATTTTGACGGATCTTTTATGTGGTATTGAAGTATTTTCCATTTTACCACCTCAAAGAGTTAATTTGAGCTTATTCACTCTGTGGAGCTACCCTAGGTGAATTTTAGTGTAGAATCCAAATCTGGCCTTAGATCCATGGATTTACTTACTCAATAAAAAGGTATTCATCTTTTCTGAAATCAAAAATGATGAATTTTGGATTTATACATGACTTATGAGTTATGCATAATTCAAAATTTCTTTTTATGATAATTGTGGCCTATTTGGGTATGTAAAATATACCTCAAGGCCCACATATTCACATCTGCTATTTTTGGTTTTTCTTAATTCTAAAACCTGTAAGGCTGTTTTTGAAGCTTATGCCTCTATATAGAGAGTTCTTCCCTATATTAGTCCTCTTCCTTGCATCTTGTAAGGTATTGGAAATGTCATCTAGAATGCAACTCTGGTTGCATCTGAATTTTATTGCATGCACTAATTCTCCTGGCAGCTGTGTCAGGAGTTTGTGATTCCTAATTTGAATCTTAATTTGTGGATCCATGGCTTTGAACTCTTTGGACTGTCTAAGACACCACTCATATGGATCTTTTTCCACAGAGAACGTGTTATTTTTAAATGACATGGTCTTTTTCCATAGCCAATTACCATCGCTATACTTTTGGATTATCTGGACCTTCCACCATGGCCATTTTCTTCTTGTCAGCCTGCGACTCAAAGCCAGAGCACAAGCATGACAGCCAAAATACCATAAACCAATGGTACAGCCAATATACCACCAAAACATGGAGCTGAGCCAAATTATCTCAAAAGGTATCAAAAGAAAGGGGAAACTCGTCCCTTCCCAAATATACAAGTCCCATAATCATAGGACAAAGAATAACAAAGTTACTCCTGTTCAAAGTTGTTGCTGAGCATAAACCTTAATTTTCACCTCTCATCTGAAATACAGAGTAAGAGGCTTAACCTCATCAAATGGGTAGTCAAAATGAATCTCTAAGTCAGGGCTATCCAATGGTACCAGCCAAACTGAGCTAGCAGCAGTATTACAGAAGGTATGGTCAAATTCAGGCCAAATAAGGGTGAACAAAACATTCACCTCCCATCTAACTTCTACATTTTTAGTGTGAGATACCTAAAGTGGGATCTTTTTGGAAAGAGCACAATCAAGGCTATCTGATGGTGCCATCCATTTCCTCAGATCTCAACTAGATTAAAAGGTATTGGGCAAACATGTTCAATACAGCTTTTGCCTAAAACTGTCACAATGCTGTCTGGCAGACCTCAGCAAAGGGAACTCTTGCGGAAAAGGCTATTAAACCGGTTGAAAGACCGATTAATACTGGCACATTGTAGATCACATTCCACCATGTGACAAAAACATGCATATGTACAAAATATCTTGTACATGGGATAAATTTGCCATTACTAATGATAACCATACCAAACAAGGTACCATTGTGTAGAGCACATACAGGGCGACACACTGAACCAATTCTGAGGTTGATATCTCAAGAACAGACAAAGGTATGGCTGTTTTAAGGTCAAAATCCCATATTCTGGCCAATACAGCCTTACCATGGGATAATATCCCATAACCATGATTATGAGGTGTCAAACAGACAAAGAAGCATGTTTATACTTCAATACCTCATACGTCAGTCAATACTGGGGTCCTATACAGTTCCTGTACAGCATTCTATGTGTCATACACCCAGAATGAGGCTATGTGGTCCCCAGATGAAGGTTTTCACCCTGTATTGGTGAAAACTGCCCAGATGTGGTTTCAAAACCACATCTGAGCCCAATACAGGATATAAAGGCCTTTTCAAACCACAAGCCTGTCTCAGAGAGTGAAAAAATACTCCTTTCCTCCATGTGGAAAGGTCTATCAGCCTTTCCACCCCATTTCAGGATAAAAGGAGGGCTTTTCACAGCCAGAAAAGCTTTCCACATCCTTCTCTTAAATTCCTATGTAGTACAACTGTCAAAAACAATTATACCCTTGGAAAATAAACAGGCATAATTATAATATTGATTATTGGAGTCTGTATTATTGTCATCCAACAGGTCAAGCTGCACCCAGGGCTTTCAACAGCGCTCACCACCACTATTTTATAATAGTAAAGCCCTTTAAATGTTATTATAAATCCTTATTATCAATCAATACCTTTATTTTTAATCTTTTATCATGTGTAACAGTCACAGTTAAAGTTGTAAATAGCCTAATTACTACTTCAACATACACTAAACCTGACATTTTGGGGGCTTGGCCATGTTTTAGCCTTTTTTGGACCTTAAAAGTGAGTTTTTTCACTTAATTTCTCTATTTCGGACATTTTGTTTTATGTTTTTAGGTGTAATTCTTTCTTGAAATACATATATACTATAGATTTCTTTATACTCATACTGCAAAGAGCACCTGTCACATGGCTAATAACCACAGGACCTTTATTTTTGGTGTGTTTTGCATATAAAAACACTTTAAGCCACTAATACAGTCTTTTTTAATTAAATAAAGACACCCCTTACTGTAAAACCAACAGTTGGGACGTGGTTGGGCATATTTTTAATTCCATTACCCTCTTACATACCACTTTGTATCAGTTTATACTTGCTAATTACAAGTTATTCTGTGAGATATTGGTATACAAACAGTATACAAAATATCTGTAAGCTGTATTTCTGACATGAAATTGTTAATTAAATTACACTGTCATTATACAAGGGCATATTGTAGTAACATACAAGCCCAGAGGCCATTCTTAGATGTGCAAACAGCATCTTGAGAAGTCTTAACTGACATTAAGCCCTCTTTTTCCTGTTTGATTCAGTTGAAGATAACTTCATACCACTTGAAACCCAGTCACAGGCCAACATACAAGTGACACCCTCAGAACCAGAGGGAAGCAAGGGCAAAGGAAAGAGGCACAGTGAAATACTGATTACAGCAAAGAAGTGGACACCTATTGCCACTCAGAAGAGTAGAAAACCACAAAATTATGCTTCAATAGAAGGTAAACCAACCACAACAGCTTGTACAGGGAAAATTACTATAATTAACCCAGTTGTAACCTCTAAAGGAAAATTGTCAAAAGCAGCAGACAAAAAATTTGTACAAGGCACAGTCACAGGTATATACCCTAAGAAAAGAAAGTTTTTGACTGCGTGAAAACACTGACATGTCACCTGTATACCTCAGAGACCTCGGCTTCCAAAGGAACTAACCAGAGGACAGAGAAGGCATGTACAGAACCAGAAGACCTCGAAGAGGACACCTTTGACACAGTGGTGGATGGAAAGACACTGAGGAAAATAATATCAACCTTTCCATTCACACTCCATTTCAACAGGAACCTCAAACCAGAGGACTGAAACGACATGGATCATGTTCTTCAGCTCCACCAACTCCTCAAAGATTTATTTGGATGGAGCATGGACAACAAGAGGTTCAACCTGGAAACTCACTTGGCAGAACTTGGAGCAAGCTTCCAGAATATCTGTCTCAAAGAGATAGACTTCAAGGACCTTATGGTAATCACCAAAGGTTGGAATCCTACCAGGAAGTGCAGACTCCTGGAGGCAAGGGAAGCCAGGATAAGGGAGAATCAAGCCACTATGCCAGCTATAGAACAACAGCTGACCCAGACAGGAAATAATCAGATTCCTTCATGCTCACAAGGAGCAGGCCAAATCAGCTCTCCAGTGGCTTCACACCATTCAGAAACCAGAAGATCAGTGGTCAAGAGTCACCATTCTTCACAATTGCAGGAAGTTTCCAGGAGAAGACAAGGAAACAAGGGCAAAAACAAGACCTTCTTCAGCCAGAGGAAGAGAGAGTCAGACCCCATGATCCAGAAGCTGTTGGATTTGGTGAAAGAAGTGCACAAGAACCAGGAGTAGTTGTAAATAGCTTATGAATCAGTAGTCACATTAATAGAAATATAACCCCCACTCAGATTGAACACAATGTTGTCACACCTGAGAGTAACTTAAAAAGTGATGCACTGTGGTTACAAATGTCCCAATATGCTGAGGAAACTCAAAAGCAATTTGCAGAACTTGAAGCAAGCCATGAGAGAATGAAAAAATTAACAGTCTCCATGGAAATTTTTCTTAAAACTCTTCAATAAGGACATGCTCAATTGAGCAAAGCCTCTGAAAAAACAAACAAAAGACTGAATCTAGTCTTTGAAGAACAACACGACAGCAAAAGGGACAGGGAATGTCTGGATCAAGAAATAAACAAACATTTTAATGTCTACCATAGCATGAAGCCCCAACCACATAGCCATGTTATGGATAATCCATATGACCAAGATGACATCAAACCAGATGCCATGTTGATGAATAAGGCAAGATCTCCATCACAATACCAGGATGGGAATAATATGTCTTATTCAGAGAAAGACGCCCTGAAACAGCTTCCTGAGGCCTCAAGCTGGCCCAAATTCTCTGGGACAGGGGAATATGATCATGTGGAGCTCATAGATTATATTGATGGACTCTTCATTGATTTACCAAGCATACCAGATTACTGGATTACTGCTAGACTAAATACAGAACTTAAAGGTCATGCTAGTATATGGTACACAGAAATGAAAGAAATCCATGGCAGAAGAAACTGGCCATGGTGGAAGAGTCAAATCATCCAAAAGTAAAGTAGTGGTACTTGGATATGGCAAAACACTATGTCATTTGACAATGACAAATACTCCGTGGAAAAAGATCCATATGAGTGGTGTCTTAGACAGTCTAAAAGACTTAAAGCCATTGATCCTCAGATGAACATCCAAATGAGGAATCACAAGCTTCTGACACAACTGCCAGGAGAACTAGAGCATGCAGTGAAATGCAGATGCAACCAAAATTGCACTCTAGATGACATTTCTAATACCTTACAAGACATAAGGAAAAGAACTAATATAGGGAAATTCACCCCATATAAGAGCAGTGGTTTCAAAGAGAAACAACCTTTCAGGGTAAAATTTAAAGACAAACCCAAAGAAAGGGTGGTAGAAGTGGCAAACAAGAATAATTCTTGTCACAATTGTGGTTCAAAAGACCACTATTGCAACAACTGTCCAAAGGAAAAGAAAGAAGTCTATGCCATTGAGAAAATCCCAGAGGAGGAATCCCCAACAGAGGATTCTGAAACAGACTCCATGGGTGATACCATCAGAGAACCATTTGATGATTACCACGACCCAAGAGAAGAATTTCTAGTGGAATACCAAGAGGAAACCCCACTAGAAATCCAGGACATAGAGCTGGAAGCAGGGATGCCACAGGACACTGCCAACAAAAACTTGTGCAAACATACACAAGATGCACAAACATTCCTGGTCACACCAACCAGAGGAATGGCATATATAAGTGGAACAGCCACAAAAATGACTGTCTGTATTGAGAATGCTCAAAATCCACTCATCATTGATAGTGGGGCAGACTGCTCCATAGTGGACAGAAATTATCTGGATAACCACTTCCCAAATTGGGAAAGACAGCTCTTTCCCTCCAAGGCAAGGAACTTTAAAAGTGCTTCAGGGAAGATGACTTCTATTGGGAAAATTATCAAAGAGACAATTATATCCCACAGGAAGGGTAATATCAGACTCAACCCAGAGTTTGTAGTGCTTAATGATTCCCACATCCAAGGCTTCTTACTGGGAACAGATTACCAAAGGATGTATGGCATAGATACTTACAATAGTAAAAACAGGAACATTACCATAGGTACCAACAAGGAGAAGAAATGTTCGCTTGATATATACCAAATATATACCCATGATCCACTGGAGGAGCTACGGAATGGATTCAGAGAGGGCCACTTTAGCACTAACCTCACCAGCAAACAAAAACTAAGCTTACTGAAGATGCTGAGGAAGAACAGACAATCATTTGATATTGGTGAAGAACCACTAGGCAAGATCAAAGGCCATGATATAGAACTATATCTGGATGTGGAAAGACGTTACCCACCCATGCTCAGGAGACCTCCTTATCCAGAAAGTCTGGAGACCAGGAAAGAAATTGAAAAACATATCAATGAACTTCTGGAGTTGGATGTCATCAGAAAGATTGGACATGATGAAATAGTGGAAATAACCACTCCTGTCCTAATCATCTGCCATGATGGCAAGTCTAGACTGTGAGGAGACTTCAGAGCTCTGAACAAATACACAAAATCAGACAGGTACCCTATACCTAGGATACCCCATGCCTTGGATAAACTGGCAAAAGCCAAATAAATAACCAAAATGGATTGTATGAAAGGTTTCCACCAGAATGGAGTTAAACCAAACTCCATGAAATTGCTCAGAATAATATGCCATATGGGCATATATGAGTATACCAGGATGCCATTTGGCATCAAAAATGCACTAGCCCACTTCCAAAGGATGATGGACACAATATTTCAAGAAGAAATATTGAAAGGCTGGATGGTGGTATATATTGATGATATCATTATATACTCAGAGACATGGGAATACCATGTACAATACATAGACAGAGTGCTAAGTAAATGTAAACCCATCAATCTTAAAATTTCACTGAAAGAGTGTAATTTTGGCCAACAAGAGCTACTAGCTCTAGGGCATAAAGGCTTGGGTCTCAGTCTGGAAGTTGACCAGAAGAAAGTAGCATCAGTACTGCAAAAGCAAGTACCAAATAGCATCAAAGAGATTCAATATTTCCTTGGGTTTGCTAGCTACTATAGAAACCACATCAAGAATTTTGCCGACATAACTAGTAGTTTATACAAGCTATGTTCAAAAGATGTAGTTTTTGAAATTACCAAGGAAAGGAGGGATTCTTATGAGAGGATCAAATATGAACTCACAAATGCACCTGTACTGATCTTGCCTGACTTTGAACTACCATTCAAGTTATACATAGATGCAGCATGTAGCCAAGGCTTAGGAGCAGCCCTTTACCAAAGAAAAATTGTAGATGGTGAACCAAGAGAGGGAGTAATATTTTACATCTCTGGGAAACTGAAAGATTCAGAAGCCAGGTATGGGGCTACTCAGACTGAATGTCTATGTCTAGTCTGCACTCTGGAAAAACTCTATTATTATCTGGAGGGTGCAGTCTTTGAAGTCTACACAGACTGCCCAGCCTTGAAGTCTTTAATGAACATGAAGACTACAAATAGACACATGCTGAGATGGCAGATAGCAATGCAGGAGTATAGAGGGAATATGTAAGGTTTGACTATGAAACAATAAGTAAAAATTACTAATTTATTACTTATTGTACTCTGAATGTCCTTATAATTGAAATAAATAAGATTAAAATAATAATAATAATAAAGAAATATTATTATTATGGCGTAAAAATATTATATTATTAAATAAATATAATAATATAATTAATATTATATGAAATTATAATATTATAAATAATATATTAATATAAAGTAATTAATATATTATAAAGCTCTTTATTATTGTTACCAACAAATAATAAAGGCGTAAAAAATTGTTTTTTATAAATAAAAAACAATTAATAACAATAATATTACTAATATTAAAGTTATATATTAATATAAATACTATTTATATTAATTAAGAATTATTAAGAGTAATAATAAGAGAGAAATTATTATAATAAGATGAAATAACCTACTTTTAACACTTAAAATAATAATTTTGAGATATTTTACGCCAAAAGAATATAATACAACTTTTTCAAATTGTATTTACAATAAAAAATAAAGAAATTTACTAAATTTCTTGATTTTACGTGGAAATGAGTTTATAGAGAGATTTATAACAAAAACAATTAAAGAATTGATTTAATCACGTAAAAATAGTGATTAATATTAAGATGATCTTTGGTCTTTAATAATATAAGAGTTTTATATATAAAGAATAAAGAAATTACCTTTTATTTAATTGATTTAATGTTTTTGATGCGTCTGAGGGGAAAACAGAGTAAAAAGAGCTCTATTTATAGTAAATACCTCCCTCCTAGAGTCCAACAGGCTTCTAGTAGACGTGTACTGATCATATCCACTGGAATTGATCAATATTTTAAGGTTTGAGGGTGATTACATCATGATCAAACCATATTACATCATTATTACACCATTATTTAGAGTTATCACTATAACTCTAAGTGTGATGACATCAGAGGCTTGGCAGAACCCCAAATTTCGTGGATTTTATTAGTTTTAATCATAAACTAATAGTATTCACCAATTTTATCACTCTTAAGACTGTTAAACTTAATTTAAGGTTACAGTTTGTGATCATAACAGCTCAATTTAAGCTCAAACTTTGATCCTCAATAACCTTTAAGGTTTTCACGCTACAGCAATTCAGAGAGTGAATTCTGATAGCCTGACATAACCGTATTATGCTGTCAAGAGCTTTTCATTACATCATCAAAACTCTAATTTTGATGATTTTTCTTGTAACTCATCTTTTCTGTCAAAATTCAATATTTTAAACTTCAAACCTTGATTTCAGGGGGTTATACCCTGAATTTAATAATAAAAATTACATCATTCTTCACGAATGAACTAGTAGAATCCAACTGTGTACTTTTTTTTAAGTTTGGAGCACTTTCACAGCAAAGTGGTCAACAGCTCTGTTGATTTTTATCAATATTTCATCATAGGTTTTAACCTTGTTTATAACTTGTAAAATAAAGTTCATATCTGTGTTCTTACAGTAATTACGTGGTGACTTTATTTTTGGTTCATCATTCTATCATGTATATTTTAAAAGATATTAGCTATGATCACTGAATATATGCGTTGACCAAAAAAGTGCATATATTCAGGATAATTCCTTAAGTATTGATTTTGGGAATTAGCTTATTAATTGTTTTATATGTGGATGTTTGTGGGGAATCCACTGGTACAATTTATTTCACATGTTGTTTCATTAGTTTCTGAGATAAATAAGGTTTTATGGTTTTTATAAGGTATTATACCTTATAATTCCTTAAATATTGACTTTACAGATATGCCATAAAAATGGTATATGTGTATTTTTCCATGGGCAATCCAATGGTATAATTTATTTCACATGTTCATTCATTGGTTTTTAAGTTAAACCAATTTTAGTACCAATTTATGGTATTTTTTGTATATTTGAGTAATTATTTTTAGTGTATAATTATTCTAATTAATTTTAATATAATTATTATTAATCTTTTTTGTGACCTTATTGGATATGTGGTCATATCTAAAAGGCTCACATTCCCTACCACCAAAAAAGATTGTACCACAATCTGATATATGTGATTAAGGTATCATCCACTGTCCTACCTCTTCAATAGACTTTGTTAGTCTTGAAGCTCAATAATGCTTAACTTTTTTATTTTTCAGGTTTTCTTTCATGTCTGAACCTTCTTAGTAGTTTATCAGCATTTGTTATATCTTTCTCAAGTAGCCATTCATCTTCTTGAGTTGAATTTCTATACCTTACAAGGTATTCTCTTTCTTTTTTGTTTCTTGTCCTTCTTTCTTTAAGGACTTTTACTATTTTCTTTTCCTCTCCTTCTTCCAAGGGGGGAATCTCAAGTGGGGGTTTATTTCTTAGTGGAAATAACTCTTTGTCACTTGAACTGTAAGGTTTTATCAGACTTACAGGGAAAGTTGGGTGTTTGTTCATTAGTTCACCTGTGAGTTCTAATTGCACAGCATTGGGTCCATGAAGTGATTTTATCATAAATGGTCCTGCAAAGGAATCTTTCAATTTCTTTGGGCCTTTTATGTTATTGAAATTAAGGGTTGATACTAAAACCAAGTCCCCTATTTTGAAGTCAGGTGGCTTATGACTTTTATCCCATCTTTCTTTTGCATATTTAAAAGAATCTTGCATGCATCTGTTTGCATGGTGTCTTGCTTTGTCAAGCATTATCTTGAAACTGCTTGCTGTTGGATGTATATCCACCAAGTCCTTTTTGAGGGTATCATAAGGAAGTCTTGGATTCCAACCTTTCTCTAGCATTGCTGGTGTTTTGCCAGTAGAAGAATGTATTGATGTCTTATATGCCAGTTCAAGTGCTGGTATTAGTGTACACCAATCATGGGTAAAACCATCAGAATCTTTGAATTCTAGCCCATAAGCACAGAATCTTCTGATCATATCCTCTAGGGTCTGTATCATTCTTTCTGCTAGACCATCAGTTTGAGGATGATAAGCTGTTGAGAATGATAATTTTGTCCCAAAAAAGTTATGGAGATTTGTCCATAATGCTGAAGTGAATTTTGGGTCTCTATCACTTATAATATTTTGGAATAAGCCTGTGTGGCTAATGACTTTATTCCATATCATCATGGCTGTATCCATAGCTGTGTCATCTTTATGACATGGTAAGAACATGGGAGTTTTACTGTACCTGTCAACTAATACTAGGCATGCATTATAACTCCTGTCTCCTCCTGGAGGTAAAGCTGTTACCCAAGCCATATGAACTATTTCCCATGGCGATTTTGGTTCTTGGATTTGGATCATCATTCCAAATTTCTTTCCTGTGGCTCTGTTGGCTTTTTGGCATCTGTCACAGGTTTGGCAGTACTCTGCAACATCTTTCTTCCAATTTGGCCACCAAGAGCAGGTTTTCACCCTCTCTAGTGTCCTATCTTCTGAGAGATGTCCAGATGCAACACTATCATGACATTCATGTAAAATAGTGTTTATTAGTGTTCTGTCTGTTAAGGCCATAACACATGTGTGTTTTGTTCTATGGTAAAGGATTCCATCAAGGAGGTGGAATCTTCCTTCATCATATGCTTTTTTCCATATTTCACCTAGTTTTGATGAAAGTGATGGGTCTTTGCAGTCTTTCATTAGAATTTGGCTTAAGATATGGCAATTTTTGTCTGTCTTATAGCTTTCTTTAACTTGGTTAAAGAATTCTGTGCCAATGTCTGTAACACATATTCCTTCTATATGGTGCTCTTCTTGTGGTACCCATGCTGGATTGTCAGGGGTATTTGCTAGAGCCCATCTGCTAAGACCATCTGCATTTTTATGAATATTTCCAGATTTATGAACAATAGTCATATTTCCCCTATATTCTTGGATAGCAATTTGCCATCTCAGCATATGTCTATTTGGAGTCTTCATATTTAATAGTGATTTCACAGCATTACAGTCTGTGATTACATCAAATACTGTGCCATCCAAATAATAATGCAGCTTTTCTAAAGCCCACACTAGGCATAAGCATTCCATTTGGCTTGCTCCATACCTTGCTTCTGTTGGCTTTATCTGCCTTGAAATGAAACAAATTGGTCCTTCCACTGGTTTATCATTGATAATTTGTGTTTGGTGAAGTGCAGCACCTAGTCCTTCTCCACAAGCATCAATGTACAGTTTGAAAGGTAGTTTCCAATCTGGCATTAGAAGAAATGGGGCATTTGTTAAAGAATTTTTCAATTCTTCATATGCCTTGACTCTTTCTTCTGTCATCTCATAGACTGTTTGTTGGTCACATAGCTTATACAAGGATTTAGCAATCTTTGCAAAGTCCTTTATATGCTGTCTATAGTAACCAGCAAATCCTAGAAATGATTGCATTTCTTTTTTAGTTTGAGGCATTGGTTTAAGTAGTACTGCTGCTACTTTATTTTTGTCTATGCCTAGACTAAGTCCAGATACTACATGTCCTAGGGCTTTCAATTCACTATATGCAAAATGACACTTTTTCAATGAAATTTTCATATTTACTTGGACTATTTTCTGTAGTACCCTTTCTAGTCTTGTCAGGTGATTTTCCCAAGTTTCTGAGCAAACTATGATATCATCAATGTAGATTATTAACCATCCTTCTGATAATTCTTCAGGAAATATGGTATTCATCATTCTTTGATAATGGGAAGGTGCATTTTTTATCCCAAATGGCATTCTTAAGTATTCAAAAATTCCACAATGGACTATTATTCTTAGTAGTTTCTTGGCATTGTCTGTTAAGACATTTTGATGAAAGCCCTTAAGAGCATCCATAGCTGTGATGAACTTAGCTTGTGACAATTGGGTCAATGTCTCATGGATTCTGGGTATTGGATATCTGTCTGGAATGGTATAGGTATTCAGGGCTCTGAAGTCTCCTACCATCCTTTATTTTCCATTATGCCAAGTTATAATGACAGGTGTAGTAACTTCTACTTGCTCATTATGTCCAACCTTTCTTAATACTCCAAGGTCCATTAATTCTTTAATGTGCACCTCTAGGGCTTCTCTAGCTCTTGGACTGGCTGGATAAGCAGGTCTTCTTAATAAAGGTGGGTAAGGTTTTTCTACATTAAGAATTATATCCACTTCATGTCCAATTATGGCACCTAGTGGCTCTTTGTCAGTTGCAAAGGCATTTTTATACTTAAATAAGAGGTCAATCAATTTTTCTTTCATTTTTTCTGTTAACTCTTGATTGAATTCTGCCTCTCTGAGTTGTTCAGATATAAAAAGTTCTTTTTCTGGAATTTTTTCCTCATTCTTAATAACTGTGATTTGTTTTTTGTTATTTAAGAATCCAAACTTTTGTCTTTTATTATCTCCTATGGTAAAATATCTATCCTTTTGGTTGGAGATATCTATACCATAGATTGATAAGTAGTCATTTCCAAGTATGAAATGATTACTAGTACAGTTGTCCATTACTACAAACTCTACTTTGATTCTGACACATTGTGAGGGATGAGGAAAAATTAGTGTTAAATCAATTATTCCAAGGGGCTTCATGCTCTCACTTGCACTACTAAATTTGACACCTTGTATTGGCATAAGTTTTTCTTGCCAGTCTGGGACAATGGTTTTTAAATAACTTTTGCCAACACAAGTGCAATATGCTCCTGTATCCAAGTTAACCTTTCCTTCTTGGTTATCAACCATAACAATACTAATACTTGATTTTCCAGCTGTATATCCCATTCCTCTTGCAGGTTTGGTTCTATACATTTTGGCATCTTGTATGTTTGTCAGATTTGTGTCAGATGTTCCAACTTGTGGCAAGTTTGAGTTAACATCCAGTACTTCATAAATTATATCAATATTATTAATTTGTGCATTAATTATATTGATTTCATCACTTTCAGAGCTCTCTGACTCTTCTGTCTCTTTTTCAGAGTCAGATTCCTCTTCTTTGTCATTGTGGTTTTCTGTTTCCACAATTTCATTAATCTTTGCTTTTTTAAGGCAATTATTGGCTAAGTGTCCAATACCTCCACATTTATGGCATTTTCTTTGCTCATTATTGTTGGATGTATTGGGTTTAAAGGATTCTTTTGATTTATCTTTCTTGATAAATGGTTTATTTGGGCTTTTAATGTCCAATTTTTTCCAAGTCCTGCCAATTTTTGTCCTTGTCACTATATCTTCTAGTGCATTTATATACTCTTCTGTGGAGCATGGTTCTATACACCTGCTTCTTAGGGCATGTTCTAGTTCCCCTCCACATTTTTTAAGTATTTTCATATGCACCATCTTTTGTGACATTTCTGGGTACAGTGCATTAAGCCTTTCAACTTGTTTTAAGAACCAAGTTAAAGGTTTATCTTTCTCTGGGTCAAAGAAAGAGTTTTCAAATGCATTTTCTATCTTATACCTCCAGGCATCATTTGCCCACTTGGTGATTATTTCTTGTTTCCACCAAGACCAGGTATTTTTACCATTTGTTTGTCTTATGCCATAATACCATCTTTTTGCAGATTTCTCAAACAAAGAATGTAATCTTGCAGTGATTAATTCATCTGGTATGGCATAATCTTCTTGTAACATGTCAATTGTTTTAATGAATGACATGTGGTAATATTCACCTTCTCCTGTGAATGTTGGCCATTCCTTCAATTGAGGTGCTTCCTTCATTAAGACTTGGTTATTGTCTTGGTGACTCAAGCCTGTTATGAAAGGATTTGATAATTCCTCTTTTGTTTTAACAGGGCTTCTTATATGAGAAAATGGTGTTGATAACTTTGGCATATTTAAATTAGCCTCATTAATTTTATCCATTTTTTCTGTAATAAGCCTTATTTCACTTTGAATATCATCTTTCAGATGCATTCTTGCTTCATCACTTTTTTCCACATGGTCCAAAAGTAATTTTAGGTGTGATGACGTCTTTTCTTCAAATTTTTCTACAGAAATACTTAATTTATTTAATTTTTCTGTAAGATTGTCAATACTCATATCATAATTGATTGTCAAAGTCTTGTCTTTGATATCTTTTATGTATCTATACAATTCTTGTTGTCCTTGTATTAATTTTTGAGTATTGTCAATTAAATTCTTTGGTTTATTATTTTCAACAATAAACTTAATGTTGTCAATTTCTTTCTTGTTTTGCACAACAATTTTTGTTAAAGAAGATAAATTGTTATTTATTTCTTGTAGTGATAATAAACTATCTTTAATTTCTTTTAGAGGTAATATACTATTTTTAATTTCTGTTAAAGTATTCACAACATCCTTGGACAAGGTTATTTCTTTGGGAAATGAGGTTGTCTCATTCTTTGCTCTTCCTTGTCCTTAAATTCCATCAAGGTTCTGGTCATGTTGAAAACATTGTCCATGGCATCCTTTTGGATTCTTGGGATTCTGTAGCTTGGGGAATATGGTTTCCTCCAATGCTTTTTCTTGTTCTTCTTCCCTTCTTGGGGAAGTGGGTTGACTTGAGGCTTGCTGGTGGAGGCTACTGGGGCTTCTTCCTTGGTTGCCTCCCTCTTTTTGGCATGATAATCCTTGATTTTTTTGATTTGAGGTTTGGATGACAGTGGATTCCATCCATTGGAGTATTTCACTATCTCCTCCTCTTTGAGGAACTTTTTCAGGATGTGCCAGGAGTTCATCACTCCTTGGTGTATTTGAGGCAGCATTTCCCAGTCTTTGTCCTTGTATACTGTGTAATACTGCTTGTACTGGCTCATGTAGATGTCTATCTGAGCCCTCTGAATGTGATTTGTACCTGTTTGAGTTACTCATACTTAGTTCCAATTCAGGCTCAGATATTATGGGCATTTCTGGGACTTGCCTTTGGGATAAGGCACTTCCTTGTGTGGATTCTGTTCCACTGGGGATATTGCCCTTTCTTTTCCCTTTTGAGGGATCAATTCTACTTCTGAGTGCAGCTCCATCTGATTGGATGGAGTATTGAGAACCTCTTCTGGTAGTCATAATTAAAGAATAAGAAAAAATAAAAGTATTTTAGAATAAAATTCTTTTATGGCAATTTAAAAAGAGGTGCTCACCTTCAGAGTCTTGAATGGTGGGCCCTGGAAAGTCTAATTTCTTAGCTTTCTTTCTTTTGGTGATAACTGGTGTTGGAGAACTTTGACAAGTTTCTTCCACCAATCTCTCAACAGTAGCTTGGTTGTCTTCTGTTGGGTTATCTTCAAACACTAAAAATGACAAATAAATATAAGTCTTTTTATAAGAAGTGTTATTTTTGGCAAGATATGGCAATTTTCCACGTAGAAATTGCTTTTATATCTTAAAAAAAATGAAATAAATAAAGAAATGAATAAAAATGAATAAAAATAACTTTTTTTATTGGTTTTTAATATTTTTTAATATTTTTTATGTATATTTTTATTTTTAAAGAATAAAATAAAAAATGAATATGATTCTTATAAAATTAAATTATAATAAAAATTATTTTTAATTTATAAATTATCTTTTTTAATCACTAGAGTCACTCAAAGAAAGTTCTTGCAAGTCTAAGGATGTGAAAAACCACGTGTAAGACAGTACAATTGCTTTCCAAATGCCTCAATAGCTTTTAAAATCAATAAAATATAAAATTATTATATAATTTTATGATTATAAATATAATTTATTATTGGATAAACCCAAATAGAATCTTTTTAAAGGTCTTTTAAGTAAATATCACGGCCAGGCCCCCAAATGTAAGGTTTGACTATGAAACAATAAGTAAAAATTACTAATTTATTACTTATTGTACTCTGAATGTCCTTATAATTGAAATAAATAAGATTAAAGTAATAATAATAATAAAGAAATATTATTATTATGGCGTAAAAATATTATATTATTAAATAAATATAATAATATAATTAATATTATATGAAATTATAATATTATAAATAATATATTAATATAAAGTAATTAATATATTATAAAGCTCTTTATTATTGTTACCAACAAATAATAAAGGCGTAAAAAATTGTTTTTTATAAATAAAAAACAATTAATAACAATAATATTACTAATATTAAAGTTATATATTAATATAAATACTATTTATATTAATTAAGAATTATTAAGAGTAATAATAAGAGAGAAATTATTATAATAAGATGAAATAACCTACTTTTAACACTTAAAATAATAATTTTGAGATATTTTACGCCAAAAGAATATAATACAACTTTTTCAAATTGTATTTACAATAAAAAATAAAGAAATTTACTAAGTTTCTTGATTTTACGTGGAAATGAGTTTATAGAGAGATTTATAACAAAAACAATTAAAGAATTGATTTAATCACTTAAAAATTGTGATTAATATTAAGATGATCTTTGGTCTTTAATAATATAAGAGTTTTATATATAAAGAATAAAGAAATTACCTTTTATTTAATTGATTTAATGTTTTTGATGCGTCTGAGGGGAAAACAGAGTAAAAAGAGCTCTATTTATAGTAAATACCTCCCTCCTAGAGTCCAACAGGCTTCTAGTAGACGTGTACTGATCATATCCACTGGAATTGATCAATATTTTAAGGTTTGAGGGTGATTACATCATGATCAAACCATATTACATCATTATTACACCATTATTTAGAGTTATCACTATAACTCTAAGTGTGATGACATCAGAGGCTTGGCAGAACCCCAAATTTCGTGGATTTTATTAGTTTTAATCATAAACTAATAGTATTCACCAATTTTATCACTCTTAAGACTGTTAAACTTAATTTAAGGTTACAGTTTGTGATCATAACAGCTCAATTTAAGCTCAAACTTTGATCCTCAATAACTTTTAAGGTTTTCACGCTACAGCAATTCAGAGAGTGAATTCTCATAGCCTGACATAACCTTATTATGCTGTCAAGAGCTTTTCATTACATCATCAAAACTCTAATTTTGATGATTTTTCTTGTAACTCATCTTTTCTGTCAAAATTCAATATTTTAAACTTCAAACCTTGATTTCAGGGGGTTATACCCTGAATTTAATAATAAAAATTACATCATTCTTCACGAATGAACTAGTAGAATCCAACTGTATACTTTTTTTTAAGTTTGGACTACTTTCACAACAAAGTGGTCAACAGCTCTGTTGATTTTTATCAATATTTCCTCATAAGTCATAACCTTGTTTATAACTTGCAAAATAAAGTTCATATCTGTGTTCTTACAGTAATTACGTGGTAACTTTATTTTTGGTTCATCATTCTAGCATGTATAGTTTAGAAGATATTAGCTATGATCACTGAATATATGCGTTGACCAAAAAAGTGCATATATTCAGGATAATTCCTTAAGTATTGATTTTGGGAATTAGCTTATTAATTGTTTTATATGTGGAATTTTGTGGGGAATCCACTGGTACAATTTATTTCACATGTTATTTCATTAGTTTCTGAGATAAATAAGGTTTTATGGTTTTTATAAGGTATTATACCTTATAATTCCTTAAATATTGACTTTACAGATATGCCATAAAAATGGTATATGTGTATTTTTCCATGGGGAATCCAATGGTATAATTTATTTCACATGTTCATTCATTGGTTTTTAAGTTAAACCAATTTTAGTACCAATTTATGGTATTTTTTGTATATTTGAGTAATTATTTTTAGTGTATAATTATTCTAATTAATTTTAATATAATTATTATTAATCTTTTTTGTGACCTTATTGGATATGTGGTCATATCTCAAAGGCTCACAGAATATGACCATCATATACAAAGAAGCTAAGGGTCATACCAATGCAGATGGCCTTAGCAGATAGCCACTGGATAAGGTCAGGAGAAATCCAGCTTATGACCCTGAAGTTGTAGCCAAGATCCCTATCCATTTCATGGAAATAGATAGGAGAAAGAACTTCAGATTCTCTGAATGGGCACCAGGTAGTGGTACCCTTGACAGTGGAAACACTGATTCAGGGGGAACAGAAATCCCCCTACTGGGAATAAGCTCCTCAGAACTGCACAATGAATTTTTCAGTGCAGTACTGAAGCCTTATGCCAAACACAAACAGTGTGGCACATTACCACAACTCCTTCAACAAAAATACAGGAGCCCAGACCTGGAATCCCAGCTGAAAGAACCCTGGTTGAGGGCCTATAAGGATAACAAGTGTGTCCTTGTAGATGGCCTGCTTTACCACAGAGAGAAGCACACAAGTGCAATCAGAGTGGTAGACAGAGACCACATCTCCCTTATCCTGCAGGAATGCCATGACTGCCCCTACATGGGACACATGTGTGAGGACAGCACTAAAGAGGGGGTAGCAAGCACAGCTTGGTGGCCCAAGTGGGAACAAGAGTTGAGTGAATACATCAACACTTGTGAAAGATGCCAAAAGGCAAATATTAAACATGGGAAGAAGTATGGGTTACTTCAACATGTAGAGGAACCCAAACACCCATGGGAAACCATCAATATGGACCGGGTCAAAGGACTTGTCCCAGGAGCCAAAGAAAACTACAATGCCTGCCTAATCATAGTTGATAGGTTCAGCAAGAGTATGAGGTGTCTACCATGCCATAAAGAGGACTAAGCCATGGACACTGCTCTGTTATTCTGGAAACAATTATATCTACCTGTGCAGTCCCTAAAATCATCATTAGTGATAGGGACCCAAAATTCACATCTGAAATTTGGACCAAATTGTATGACATGCTTGGCACCAAGCTTGCATTTTTCACAGATTACCATCCACAAACAGATGGCCTAGCCGAAAGGATGATCCAGACAATGGAGGACATCCTTAGAAGGTTCTGTGCCTATGGCATGAAATACAAGGACCATGAGGGATACACCCATGACTGGGTTACCCTTCTACCAGCTGTTCAACTGGCTTGTAATACAAGTCAGTACTCTACCACAGGAAAAACACCTGCACTGGTAGAGAAAAGGTGGAATCCCCTGTTGCCTGCGGATCACTTGAAGAAGAATCTTCTGACCATCCACCCCACAGCCAAGGACTTCCATGACATGTGGAAGAGGGCTTGTGACAAAGCTGCCAAATGCATAGCTGAGGCAAAAGAATATAATAAGAAGAGGTGGGACAAGACACACATGGAACCTGACTTTAAGGAAGGGGACCAGGTGCTGGTGTCTACACTAAGCTTTAATAATATTAAAGGACCCAAGCAGATGAGAGACTCCTTTGTAGGGCCCTTCACTATCATTAATTTGATAGGAAAGAATGCAGTGGTAGTCAAAATTACAGAGGAATTTTCCAGCAAGCACCCATTCTTTCCAGTAACTTTAGTCAAACCATACTTCCAAACAGAGGAAGACAAATTCCCCTCCAGGAGGAGGAACCCCACACCACCAGAGATAGTGGAAGTGGAAGATTCCCCTGGACCTGTGAGTAAAATCATCAGGGCCAGAAACATCAGACTTAATGGGAAGGATAAAAGACAATACTTAGTCAGATTCAAGAACCAAACAGCTGATAAGGACAAATGGTTGGCAGAAGATGCCATACCAGATGGGAACCTTCATTTAAGGAGATTCAGAGCCTCTAGGAGGACTGAAAAGTCTCATCAATGATGTCAGGCTGAGTCTATGATAAAGGTGTATATGAGTATTTACAAGCTTTAACTATGACTGTGACATGGTAAAAATGGTTTCAAAAGATGATAAGATTGATAATAAATGATTTAATTTAAGATTTAAAGGGCTTTACTATAGAGATATAGTGGTGGTGAGCACTGTTGAAAGCCCTGGGTGCAGCTTTACCTGTTGGATTAAAATAATAAAGACTACAATACTTTAAATTAAGAGTATACCTGATTATTTAACCAAGAGTAAAACTGTTTTTGACAGTTTACTACGTAGGTTATTCAAGAGCAGGATGAGGAAAGGTTTTTGGCTGTGAAAAGCCCTCCTTTTATCCTGAAATTGAGGTGGAAAGGCTGCTAGACCTTTCCACGTAGAGGAAGTGAAGATTTTTCACTCTCCAGGACAGGCTTGTGGTTTGCAAACAGCCTGTATACCCTGTATTGGCATCAGATGTGGTTTTGAAACCACATCTGGGCAGTTTTCACCAATACAGGGTGAAAATTTTCATCTGGGGACCTCACAGCCTGATTCTGACGTGTATGACGTGTAGAATGCTGTAAAAACTGTATGGGACCCCAGTATTGACTGACATATGAGGTATTGAAGTAAAAACATGCTTCTTCGTCTATTTGACACCTCATATTCATGGTTATGGGATATTATCCCATGGTAAGGCTGTATCTGACAGCAGGTGGGATTTTGACCTTAAAATGGTCATAGCTCTGTCAGTTTTTGAGATATCAAGCTCAACGTTGGTTCATTGAATAGCCCTGTATGAGCTCTACACAATGGTACCCAACCCGACATGGTTATCATTAAATATGACAAAGTTATCCCATGTACAAGTATTTTTGTACATTGGCGTGGTCTGGTCAAAAGCTGTTTTAAGCTTGTTTGGCCAATACCTTCTGTTGTAGTTGAGTTATGAGGAAATAGATGGCACCATCAGATAGCCCTGATTGTGCTCTTTTCAAAAAGACCCCACTTTAGGTATCTCACACTAAAACTGTAAAAGTTAGATGAGAGGTGAATGTCTTGTTCACCCTTATTTGGTCTGAATTTGACCATAACTCAAGTAATACTGGTGCTAGCTCAGTTTAGCTGGTACCATTGGATAGCCCTGGCTTAGAGCTTCATTTTGAATACCCATTTGATGGGGTTAAGCCTCTCCTTCTAGATTTTAGATGAGAGGTGAAAATTAAGGTTTATGCTCAGCAATAACTTTGAGCAGGAATAACTTTGTTGTTTCTTGTCCTATGGTGATGGGACTTATATTTTCAGAAAGAGGCAAGTTTCCTCTTTCTTCTGATACCTTTTCAGCTAATTTGGCTCAGTTCCATGTTTTGGTGGTATTTTGGCTAAACCATTGGTTTATGGTATTTTGGCTGTCATGCTTGTGCTCTGGTTTTGACTCACAGGCTGACAAATGATGAGTCTTTTTTATAGGGAGTGTATGTCAGCCTGTGACTCAAAACCAGAGCACAAGCATGACAGCCAAAATACCATAAACCAATGGTACAGCCAAGATACCACCAAAACATGGAGCTGAGCCAAATTAGCTCCAAAGGTATCAAAAGAAAGGGGAAACTCACCCCTTTCCAAATATGCAAGTCCCATCATCTTAGGAAAAAGAATAACAAGTTATTCCTGCTCAAAGTTGTTGCTGAGCATAAACCTTAATTTTCACCTCTCATCTGAAATACAGAGTAAGAGACTTAACCCCATCAAATTGGTATTCAAAATGAAGCTCTGAGTCAGGGCTATCCAATTGTACCAGCCAAACTGAGCTAGCACCAGTATTACAGAAGTTAAGGTCAAATTTAGGCCAAATTAGGGTGAACAAACATTCACCTCTCATTTAACTTCTACAGTTTTAGTGTGAGATACCTAATGTGGGGTTCTTTTGGAAAGAGAACAATCAGGGCTATCTGATGGTGTCATCCATTTCCTCATATCTCAACTAGAACAAAAGGTATGGGGCAAACAAGCCCAATAGAGCTTTTGCCTAAAACACACATATGTACAAAATATCTTGTACATGAGATAACCTTGCCATATTTAGTGATAACCAGATAAAATAAGGTACCATTGTGTAGAGCACATACAGGGCTACACACCAAACAAATTTTGAGGTTGATATCTCAAGAACTGACAAATTTATGGCTGCTTTAAGGTCAAAATCCCACATTCTGGCCAATACAACCTTACCATGGGATAATATCCCATAATCATGATCATGAGGTGTCAAACATACAAAGAAGCATGTTTATACTTCAATACCTCATAAGTCAGTCAATACTGGGGTCCCATACAGTTTCTGTACAGCAGTCTACACATCATAAATGTCAGAAGAAGGCTATGTGGTCCCCAGATGAAGGTTTTCACCCTGTATTGGTGAAAACTGCCCAGATGTGGTTTCAAAACCACATCTGACCCCAGTACAGGCTATACAGGCCTTTGCAAACCACAAGCATGTTTCAGAGAGCGCAAAAATCTTCACTTCCTTCATGTGGAAAGGTCTAGCAGCCTTTCCACCCCATTTCCGGATAAAAGGGAGGCTTTTCACAGCCAGAAAAGCTTTCCACATCCTGCTCTTAAATTCCTACATAGTACAACTGTCAAAAACAGTTATAATCTTGGAAAATAAACAGGTATAATTATAATATTTATTATTTTAGTCTTTATTATTGTCATCCAACAGGTAAAGCGGCACCCAGGGCTTTCAACAGCGCTCACCACCACTATTTTATAATAGTAAAGCCCTTTAAATATTATTATAAAGCCTCATTATCAATCAATATGTTTATTTTTAATCTTTGATCACATGTCACAGTCAGAGTTAAAGTTGTAAATAGCCCAATTACTACTTCTACATAGACTCAACCTGACACTTCTAAAAAGGATTTTTTTCATTTCTGTGTAACAAATAGTAGCATATCCTCTGAATGCTGTATTGAGTCTAGCATCAATCCAGTGATCTGGTATGAGTGGTACATCAATTAAAAGTCCATCAACATAATCAATGAGGTCCAAATGATCATATTCTCCTGTGCCACAGAATTTGGGCCAGTTTGAGGCCTCTGGAAGCTGTGTTAATTCTTCCTTCTCAGAATAAGACATTTCATATCCTCTCCAACAAGGAATCTGGTTTGATGTCTTCTTGGAGATAAGGATTATCCAAAACATGGCCCTGTTGTTTGGGCTTCAGGTTTTGGTAGACATCAAAAATCTTGTTCAAGTATTTATCCAGACAATCCCTTTCCCTTTTGCAATGGTGATGCTCCTCTCAAACTTGGTCAAGTCTTCTGTTGGTTTCTTCTGAGGCTTTGCATAGTTGAGCATGGCCTTCCTGAAGAGGTTTTACAGTTTTGTCCATTGAGGCTGTTGATTTTTCCATCATCACATGGCTTTTTTGGACCTCTGCAAAGTATTTTTGAGTTTTCTCTGCAAATTGGGACATTTGTAACAATAGTGAATCACTGTTCAAGTTACTCTCAGGTGTGACAACATTGTGTTCATTCTGAGTGGGGGTAATATTTCTATTACTAGAGCTACTAATTCTAGAAGTATTTAAAGCTATTTCTGGCTCTTGTGTACTTCTTTAAAACATTTCAAAACCTTTGGGATCATTGGGTCTGACTCTCTCTGCCTTTGGCTGAAAGAAGTCTTGTTTTTTCCCTTGTATCCTTGGATTCTCCTGGACACTTCCTGGGATTGTGAAGAATGGTGAACCTTGGCCACCGATCTGTTGGTTCCTGAATGGTGTTGTGGAATACTCCTCTGTGTGCAATAAATGAGGCAATACCTGGAAGGGGAAATGACAAGAAAACAGTTTTGAATTTCTGCTAAAGCTTGTAACCCTTTCTCTGCTTGTGTGCTAGAATACTCTAGACTTCCCTTCCTATTGATGCTGAATTATCTTGAATTTAGCTCCATAATCAATTTATTTATTTGATGGTGGCTGGGTCATAAAAGTCTATTAAACAGACTCTATCAGACTTTGATTTTTTCTTAAAAAACACCACATATTTGAAGGAAAATACATAACACTAATTTCATAATTTGATAAGTAATAAGAGATACTCTTTAGTTGGTTGGTTTTGTAAAATTTCTTATGATGATTTGGGATAACAAAGATTTCAATTTCAAAGAACTAAAGTAAACTTTTGAAAAAAAATTATAAGTATTGATAACTTGATAATAAGGATAAATGTGACTGATTATGGTATGAGTATTTTTTTTATAGACTACTTCTAATAATAACACTACTCATTTTGATATGATTATATAAGTTAATTTTTTTAGTTTAGAAACTAATGTAATTTACTTTTAACTAATACTTGATTATTAATCACTAAGACTATACTAATAATAAAAGCTCTTTTTCTAAATGGAGGGGCATTTTCCCAAAATCTAAATATGATGATGATAAGACTATTTTTACAATAATAAGGGACTTTTCCCCTTATTTTTTATGACTATGATGAAAGCTATTCTTTAATAAAGGGGCCTTTTTCCCAATATTAAAATACTATGATTATCTAGATTAACCTACTAGTAAGGGATGAACTCTGGAAAAAATAAATTCAAATTACATTTCCAAAAGGAGCATGAGGTTTGAAAAATGAAAATTGGAAGTATCTATACTCTCCAGAATTAGGTTTGGTGAGAAAAAAGTACATCTTGAATCCAGGATAACTTGTGGTTTCATATTGGTTCAATATTCTAGAAAGTTCCTGGGTGTTCTTTTTTTATTTCTTGGGGATCAATTTTGGTTTTGATTCAAGTTTCCCATATTGAATAATTTATTTTGAATATTAATTTTGAATTTGAATATAATTTTCTTGTTTTATTTTGATTTTTTTCAATGTCCCACTATGAACATTTGCTTGGTGTCTTCATACAATACAATGATAACACTTCTGTTCCTTATGAATGGCATCTTACTCATTGAGTTCACCTGTTCCCAACAACTAAACAAACACTTGTACCTAGAATACCAAAGTCTTCTTCAATATAGATGGGTCATACATACCCTATACCATATTTGTAATGTACTTTAAATTCATTTATTTTCCAACCTTGGATTAACTAGGATAAAGTATTGATAAAATTTTTCCCTTTTTCTTTCAGATATTAAACCCTAGTTAAACTAATTCATAACCATAATTCCTTCAAGTGATATAAATTAACCCTCACTCATAATATGACCCCTATGAGACTTATAACTCTGCCAAAAAATAATTTTTCCATGCCTCATTATCATAACTAAGACCCATTGTGCTGTAGTAGTATTTCACTACACACTTAAAATTATTAGAAAAATTGAAAATTAAAATAAATATGAATAAATTGAAAATGGTGATGATTTTGAGTAAACCAATCCTTCAGAGTTTTGTAGTGTTTTATGGTTCAGGGGGGTGGCACATTATAAGTAGCAGTTTATTTTTCCACTTATAAGCTGTTTTGGCTTAGAATTTTAATTAACTTGAAGCTTTATACCCTTAGGTTAGAGAAGAACAGCTCCTTCATTTAAATCAACAGATTTTCAAAGCAAAGAAAAATTAAATTTTTGGTCCATTAAGCCAAAATGGTCTAGGAATACCACTCTGTGAAGCCACTAGAGATTTGAGTTGGTCTACTCTTGTGAGCCTGAAGGAATAAGAGTAGGCCCTGTCTGGTTCAGCTGTTTTTCTATAGCTTGGATAGTGGCTGGATTCTCTCTTATCCTGTTTTCCCTCACCTCCAGGAGTCTGAACTTCCTGGTGGATTCCGAACTTTGGTGATTACCATAAGGTCTTTCAAGTCTATCTATTTGATTAATACCTTCTGGAAACATGCTCCAAGTTCTTCCCAGTGGGATGCTAGGTTGAACCTCTTGATGTCTATGATCCTTTGAAAAATGTCCTTAAGGAGTTGGTGTGCTGAAGAACTTGATCCATATCCTTCCAGTCCTCTCTTTTGAGGTTTCTGTTGATTTGGAATGTGAATGGAATAGGGGGTATTATTTCCCTCAGTGTCTTGCCATCCACCACTGTGCCCAAGGTGTCCTCTTCCAGGTCTTCTGGTTCTGAACAGGCCTTCTCTGTCCTCTGGCTGGTTCCATGGGATTCTATGGTTTTCGAGGTGTACATGTGACATATTAGTGTTTGCAAGCAGTAAACAAATTAATTTTCTTTGGCTATTTACCTTTGACTGTTCCATGTACAAATTTCTTATCTACTGCTTTGGGAAACTTGCCTTTACAGGTTACAACCTTGTTAATTATTGTAAGGTTTGACTATGAAACAATAAGTAAAAATTACTAATATTTTACTTATTGTACTATTAATGTCCTTATGAATGAAATAAATAAGATAAAAATAATTATAATAATATAGATTTATTATAATTATGGCGTAAAAGTAATTCTATTATTAATAAAATATAATAATAAAGTTTATATTATAAAATATAATATAATAAAAGTAAATATATTAATATAAGAGAATTAATATATTTAATAGCATTTTATTATTGTTACAAACAAATAATAAAGGTGTAAAAAATTGTTTTTTATTAATAAAAAATAATTAATAACAATCATATGACTAATATTAAAGTTATAAATTAATATAAATACTATTTTTGTTAAATAAAGGATTATTAAAAGAATAATATAGAGAAAATTATTAATATAAGAGAAAATAAGCTAATTTGAACACTTAATGTAATAATTTTGAGATATTTTACGCCAAATAATATAAATACAACTTATAAAAATTGTATTTACAATAAAAAATAGAGAAATTACAAATATTCTTGATTTTTTACGTGGAAATGAGTTTTAGAGAGATTTTTAACAAAAACAGTTTAAACAAATGATTTAATCACATCAAAATTGATGATTATAATAAAGATGAACTGTGTTATTTAATAATATAAAAGTTTTATATATAAAGAATAAAGTTATTACCTTTTTGTTTGTATTTATTTAATGTTTTTGATGCATCTGAGGGGAAAACAGAGCAGAAAGAGCTCTATTTATAGTAAATACCTCCCTCCTAGAGTCCAAAAGGCTTCTAATAGACGTGTACTGATCATATCCACTGGAATTGATCAATATTTTAAGGTTTGGTGATGATTACATCATGATCAAACCTCATTACATCATTATTACCCCATTATTTAGAGTTATCACTATAACTCTAAGTCTGATGACGTCAAAGACTTGGAAGAACCCCAAAATTCGTGGATTTTATTAGTTTTAATCATAAACTAATAGTATTCACCAATTATATCACTTATATGACTGTTAAACTTAATTTAAGGTTACAGTGAGTGATCATAATTGATCAAATTAAGCTCAAACTTTGATCCTTAATAACTTTGAAGACTTACACTCTACAGCAATTCGGAGAGTGAATTCTGATAGCGTGGAATAACCTTATTATGCTGCCAAGAGCATTTTATTACATCATCAAAACTCTATTGTTGATGATTTTTCTTGTAACTCATCTTTTCTGTCAAAACTTAATATTTTAAACTTCAAACTATGATTTCAAGGGGTTATACCTTGAATATTATAATACAAAATACATAATTCTTCACGAATGAACTAGTGGAATCCAACTGTCTACTTTTTTTTAAGTTTGGACCACTTTCACAACAAAGTGGTCAACAGCTCTATTGATTTTAATCAATAATCCCTTACAGGTTTTAACCTTGTTTATAGCTTGTGAAAAAACTTCATATCTGTATTCCTACAGTAATTTCGTGATGACTTTATTTTTGGTTCATCACTCTATCATGCATAATTCAAGAGATATTAGCTAAAATCCTTGAATATATGCATTGACCAAAAAAGTGCATATATTCAGGTTAATTCCTTAAGTATTGGGTTTGAAGCTTAGCTTATTAATTGTTTTATGTGTGGATTTTTATGGAGGATCCAATGGTACTATTTCTTTCACATTTTGTTTCATTGGTGCTTGAAATAAATAAGGATTTGTGTCTTGTATAAGGTATTATTACTTACAACTTATTAAATATTGACTTTACAGATATGCCATAAAGATGGTATATGTGTATTTCACCATGGGGGATCTAATGGTGTCATTTATTTCACATGTTTATTCATTGGTTTTCAAGTTAAACCAGGTTTTACACCAATTTATAGTATTTTTGTAGTTTTAAGGTACTTATTTTTAATGTATAATTATATTAAACATTTCTTGTGACCTTTTTGGGTATGTGGTCATATCTCAAAGGGCCAAAATTATGGTAATCTTCCTTCTACAAGCTATTCAAGTTGGTTTACCTTGTATAGATGCAGAGTTTGGTGGGTTTCTACTTCTCTGAATGGCAATTGGTGTCCACTTCTTGGCTGTAATGAGGCTTTTGCTGTGCCTCTCTCCATTTCCCTTGCATCCTGGCTCTGAAGGTGTGAGCCTTGAGGTATATTCTACATACCCAAATAGGCCACAATTATCTAAAAATAAATTTTGAACTATGCATAACCCATAAGTCATGCATATATTCAAAATTCATCATTTTTGATTTCAGAAAAGATGAATGACTTTTTATTGAGTAAGTAAGTCCATTGATTTAATGACAGGATTGGATTCTACAAAAAAATTCACCCAGGGTAGCTCCATAGAGTGAATAAGTACAAATCAACTCTTTGAGGGGGGAATATAGAAAATACTTCAATACCACATAAAAGATCCATGAAATTTTTTTTTCTCTATTTCACACCAAAATAATTGTGAGCCTTAGAGGTAATTTCATATACCCAAAAGACCACAAATATAAAAAATAACATATTAATATAAATAAAATAAATTTATCTATATTATTAAAATAAAAATCAAAATATAAATATAAAATTATATCAAAAATAAAAAATTGATTATAATTTAAAAATAAAAATACATTAAATTTTGTAAATATAAAATTACATTTATACTTAAAAAAATTAAGTAAAAATGAAATTTTAACAAAATTGTGAGAAAATAAATAAATTTGGAAAAAAGTTAAATAAAATTTATTATAACTTTTTATCCAATAAATAAACATATAAAATTTATTTCACCATTGGATTCCTCATAAAAAATCAGGTGGGGTCACCTCTGAGTGAAATTCTTGTAACTCAACTCTAAATAAGCTTAAATTAAGTTTTTAGTATTTTCAATACAAAAGTTGAAAATCCTCAAAACCTTAATTTAATTCACACCACATGTGGTGTTAACCATCAATTTTTGTGTTAAAATTGAGGTGTTGTGTTTAGTTTAGAAGTTATGAGGAATTGAAGTATTTTCAATTGAATTCAATTGAAATGTCAAAATGTGCGCGTGTATTACATAAGTGAACTTTGATTTACATATGAGGTGTCAATTATTACTGTATTTTACTGTACAATTGAATTGAATTACATATGTAAATTATAAGTATAATACATGATGAGGAATTAAAGGAAAAATAAATTGGAAAGATTAAATTTGGGGGGGAAAAGGAACTCCAGCTCTAAGGGGGAGCTAGACCCCCAAAATCCTTGCTGACAGGCGTGGGATGTCAAAATTCACGCAGAAGTTCATCACTTTTGGCCTGGAATTGAGTTACAGGGTCTGTGGACTCAATTGATGATGAGGTTTTGATACCAACTGGGGTAGTTTTAGCTGTTGCCAAGAGGGTAAAACTACCCTTAAGATAAAAACATCATAGTAAAAACAGTTTTAACTGGTTTCTACGTCTCTGAAACACATTCTGACGTGTTTTGAGGGCTCTAGGCCTGGTATTGCTATAGTAATGGCTGATTTAAGGGTCTAAAATGGCTAAAAATGGCTTAAACCAGCCCTTTTTGGTCTAAACCAGGGTTCAATGATGCCATAATTGGCTTTTCTGTTGTCAGACTGTTTTTCACGACTGACAAGAGTAAATTTTACTTTTGGAGTAAGAGAATTGATGGCTATAAAAGAATGTCTTCTTTGCCCCACTTTTCTCTTCATGTTAGAATCTTTTCCTTTTATTAATTAGTTTAAAACTGTTAAACCAATCAATCAAAGATTCCACCCACCACTTTTAAATCATTTCAATCCTTTTACCACATGAAAAAAATCATTATAATCATTGTTTGTAACTCTTATAATCATTTTTACCCCTGAACCACCCCAAAAGTGAATTAAAGCATCTTTCATCACTGTAAACTTTGTCACTTTGTTTCCAAATTCACTCTGGTCACTTTTGGGCGTGTTTTCTCTTTAATATTCTTTTTAAAGACTTTGTTCTTTAATTAATTGCTTGCAGTTCTTTGCTCAATTAATTCCAATTGAAATTGCTCTTGAAGAAATTTCTTTTGTAGCCTTAAAATATCTCTTGTAGAATATTTTTTGGATAAATCTTTATTGTTGGTAAAACAATAAATTTTTATATTATTGTTTTATACTAATAAAGTTATAAACAATAAAATTGGCGTGTTTTCTCTTAAAAATAATATTTCATACTATTTTTAACTGAATTTTACCTTATACAAATTTTGAGCACAGGAAAAGTACTTGATTTTTAATCAAAGTTTCATATCCACACCTTACATTTGGGGGCCCAGCCGTGATATTTTACCTGTGACATATTTTTTTTTACTCTTTTTAAATCTTTTTTTCTTATATTGAAAAATTTAAAAACACATAAAGAATACTTATAATTCAAAAAATCCATAAAAAATAATTTTTTTCATATTATAAGTGAGGCTTAAATTTTTATTTCTTTTTTTGAAAGATCCTTTTTTTTTACTTAATTAATTGGCTTTTTCATTAATTTTAGTGTCTGACAACGTGGTAAGACAAGAAAACATTGAAACAGCCTCAACAGTAACCAGCATTATCCCTGCCAGTACTGTTAATTCTGATCATAATAGCACTGTTATTGTGACTCAAAATAAGCAGCCTGAACCAATATCATCTGAATTAATTAACTTGGACATAAGTAATACCCTTCAGAAAGCTAAAAATTTGGCCAATAGTAAGTTTTTGACGTAAAAATACTATTTTAAGCCTTTTTAACCATAATTATGCCTTCAACCAGGTCAGGAGCCAGCTACAACCCCTCAAGCAGCTCCCAAAAAGGTAATAGACGTGATTATGGCAGAGGCCAACCAGGTACAGAAGGAAAAGGGTCAGTTGATGACTTCCAAACAACTAAAATGGGTCATTCTGAAGCTGATAATACCATTTTACCTTCAAAAAGAGCTGACACCGCCACAACAAGCCTCTGTGGACATATACAAAGCCAGCCACAGTGCATACAACAATGCACTTCAATTCAAAGAGTACCAGATCCTTGCAGACCTGTGGAAGAATTGCATGAATTCTTACCTGACAGTAAGAAAATTCTTGGGCCATCCCAACACTTGCAAATTGCTCAATGGATGGCATCCATTGATGGAGAAGAAAAACATGATGCTTTTGACACTAGAATGGAGGAAAAACAACCCTCCATCACCCAAACCAGTGCCAAAAACAGCCCCAGTGGCCAGCAGCAGCAATTCCAACGTGAAAAAGCAGCCACAAGCTCCAAACAAGGGCAAAGGGAAGGCACCAGCCCCAAAACCTTACAGCCAGGGCTACAGAATCCCAAAGATTCAGCAGGATGCCATGGAAAATGTATTTCAGATGGCCAGAACCATGATGGAATTACAGAAGAAGGAGGAAGCCAGATTAAGGTTCCAGAAATGATTTCTGACATATTTGATTCCATCCCAGAGTTGTATAATGCTATAAATGACGTGAAAAAACATCTTTCTGATAAAAATGACACCATTTGTAACAACATTAAAACAAACAACCTGAGTCTGTGCCAAATTAATGAAACACTTATGTGTTTTGAAAAAGTTCTAAGAACAATTAAAAATTCTAATAATGACAATTCTTCTAACATTGAAATAAATGAACAATCTGCCATTATTAAAGAATTAACAGATAAATATTCTAAATTCAATATTGATGACATGATTGAAACAAGAATTAAACAAGCCATAAATATTATCAAAACAGATAACAAGAAAGTCCTTGATGACATTTCAAATTCATTTACTGAAGTAAAGACATATACCATTGCCTTGAAAAAGTGTTTTGATGCTTCACAAGAAGAAGTATCAAAATTATCAATGAAATTGAACCAAGTCACTTCTGATAAGACAAGACAGACAGAGGTATGGCAAGAACTGACACATAAGGAAGACATGTATAAAATTGAAATAATAAATTTAATACAAAGCTTCCAACATGAATACAGAAATTCCCAAAGGTGTAGCAACAGTAAAATGAATGACATTGAACAAATACTGAACACCTTACCAAGAATGTCTACACCTCTAAATCAAAATGAGGGCACAAGAATTTCAAATCCACAAGTATTGGATCCTGATAATTCACAATCAAAAAATGAATTATCCACTTCTTTTCATAACTTGGAACCATCAATGGGCCAAGCACTCTTGAAAGAAGTTCCAAAACTTAAAGAATGGCCTCACTTCAGTGGTGAAGGAGAGTATGACCATATGGAATTCATTAGAGGTATTGACATGATCAAGGAAGATTTTGAATTACCAGACAGATTGGTAACAGCCAGGTTTAACACCTTGTTTACCAGATCAGCTCACAGATGGTACATTAAAATAAGACAAGCACATGGACACCAGAGTTGGACTTGGTGGAAAACCCAAATCATCAACAAATGGGCAAATGATGCTTGGAGGTTTAAAGCTGAAACAGCCTTTGAATCTGCCAAATTTAATGCTGATAAAGACAAAGCTTTACCATGGTTTTGCCAACAAAAGGACAGATTAACAGCATTATATCCTGACATGTCAGAATTTATGATCCATAGAAAAATTCTGAGACAATGTGGAGGTGACTTAGACCATGCTGTCAAAAGCAGGACTACTGAACAATCTTCAGCAGAAGATATTATCAATATACTAGAAGAAGTAACCACCAGAACCAAAATTGGTTCTAGTAGGGTGAATCTCAAAACAAGGTTTAATACACCTTGGAAAGATTCTGTGGACAAAAACCCCAAAGAAAATTCTAGTAATATTAAATATAAATCTGCAGATACAGTCAGAAAATGCCATATTTGCCAAAGCACCACCCATTTAGCCAATGCATGTCCAAAGAGGGGAAAAATCAATGAAATTGACATTGAAAAGGAACCAGATGTTGAAAAAGAAGACATAATTGAAGACAATTCAGATGATAAGTCATCCATATTTTCTGAATCTTCAAAAGATATAGAAAATATCAATGCCACTTTTGACATCATGGAATCCTATTCCCACTTACGACAATTGAGCAATGGTCAAGTTGATTTATCAAAAGTTCAGGATGCACGACTTATGAAGACAAAACCAAACAGAGGAAAAGGTTATACAGCTGGTAACTCCTGTATAACAGAAGTGGTGATTGACAACAAGCCCACAAAACTTTTGCTTGACCCAGGAGCCTTCTGCTCTTGTGTTGCAAAATCCTTTCTTAAGACTTGTGTGCCAAATTTTGAAGACCAATTGTTACCAATTGATGGTATAAAATTCAACAGTGCAAGTAACCCAATGAAAGCATTGGGAATCTTTGAGACCAATGTCATATTCCCACACATCAATGGGAATTTAAGGATCACAGTTGAATTTGTTGTTATGGAAAATTGCTCTAGTACCCATTTTATATTGGGAAATGACTATTTGATCATGTATGGGATAGATTTACATAATAACAAAGACAGATACTTTACAATTGGGGACAATAAGCGCCAGAAATTTGCCTTTTTACCATTTAAAAGACAAATTACAGTAAACAAAGTATCACCAGTCAACTTAGAGTTAGAAAAATTCAAGTCTGAACAGTTAAATGAGGGTGAAATAAGCCTTCATCTGACTGATAAACAAGAAAATGAACTTTCTTCCCTTTTGTATGACCACAAAGGAGCATTTGCTACAGACAAAGAACCTCTGGGAGCAATTATTGGTCATGAAGTTGACATCATTCTTAACATTGAGAGACCTTATCCACCACTCTTAAGAAGACCTGCTTATCCAGCAAGTCCAAAATCAAGAGAAGCTCTAGAAATTCATATCAAAGAACTTCTAGACCTTGGTGTAATAAGAAAAGTAGGCCACAATGAGGAAGTAGAAATAACTACACCAGTCATAGTGGCGTGGCATAATGGAAAATCCAGAATGGTTGGGGACTTTAGAGCTCTGAACACTTACACTGTTCCAGACAGATACCCAATACCAAAAATCCAAATTGCCCTTACTCAAATATCTCAAGCAGTGTATATAACCACTATGGATGCCCTTAAAGGATTCCATCAAAATGTGGTAACACCAAGAGCAAGAAAATACTTGAGAATTACTGTTCATTGTGGAGTGTATTAATACTTAAGGATGCCCTTTGGTATCAAAAATGCACCTTCACACTTCCAAAGAATGATGAATGAAATCTTCCCTGAAGAACTCTCAGAGGGATGGTTAATCATTTACATTGATGACATTATTATCTGTTCAAAGACTTGGGAGGAGCACATGTACAGATTATCAAGAGTTTTGACAAAAATCCAATCAGTAAACATGAAAATCTCCTTGAAGAAATGTCATTTTGGATTTAAAGAACTTAAGGCACTAGGACATGTTGTATCTGGTTTGTCCCTTGGAATTGATAAAAACAAAGTTGCAGCAGTATTGTTAAATCCCATGCCTCAGAATAAGAAGGAAATTCAGTCATTCTTAGGTTTTGCAGGATATTACAGGCAACACATTAAAGACTTTGCATCCATAGCAAGACCACTTTATAAGTTGTGTGACAAAGACACAGTATTTGAGATGACTGTTGACAGAGTCAAAGCTTTTGAATCTCTAAGAGAAGCATTGGCCACTGCTCCACTCTTACTGATGCCAGACTTTAAATTGCCTTTCAAACTGTATATTGTTGCGTCAGGGGATGGACTAGGTGCTGCACTTCACCAAGTTCAGATCATAAATGACAAACCTGTAGAAGGACCAATATGTTTCATATCCAGGCAAATCAAACCAACTGAAGCCAGATATGGAGCAAGTCAAATGGAATGTCTATGCCTTGTCTGGGCCTTGGGGAAATTGAACTATTTCTTAGAAGGATGTGTTTTTGAAGTAATAACAGATTGTACAGCTGTGAAATCACTTTTGAACATGAAAACACCTAACAGACACATGCTCAGATGGCAAATAGCCATACAAGAATACAGAGGCAATATGACTATTGTTCATAAGGATGGGAATATTCATAAGAATGCAGATGGACTAAGCAGATGGCCATTACCAAATAACATTGATAATCCTGCTTATGTTCCAGAAGAAGCTTCACCACAAATTCCAATACAAGGATCAAGTGTTACAGACTTGAACACCACCTTCTTTGAAGAAGTCAGAAATAGTTACACTCAAGATAAGAATTGTAGCATCTTATGCCAATTAATTAACAAAGACTGTAAAGACAACTCTCTAATACATGCCTTGGACAAAGTATGGAGAAAATCTTACAATGAAGGAAGATTTCACCTACTGGATGGTATAATTTACCACAGAACCAAGCACACATGTGTCATGACAGTTGTAGACAGGTCATTAATCAATCTTGTACTGAAAGAATGCCATGATAGTCCCTTTTCAGGACATCTTTCTGAAGACAAAACAAGAGAGAAAGTGAAGACCTGCATATGGTGGCCAATGTGGCAAAAAGATGTTGCAGAGTATTGCAAAACCTGTGACAGATGCCAAAAGGCAAATAAATCCACTGGCAAAAGACTTGGAAATATGATGAAAATCCAAGAACCAAACAGACCTTGGGAAATTGTCCATATGGATTGGGTAACTGGCCTACCACCAGGAGGTGACAGGAGCTATAATGCTTGCCTAGTAATTGTGGACAGATTCAGTAAAACTCCAATCTTTTTACCATGTCACAAAGATGATACAGCCATGGATACAGCTCTTCTGATATGGAATAGAGTAGTGTCATGGACTGGGATATTTACAAATATCATCAGTGATAGAGATCTCAAATTCACTTCAGCACTATGGACAAATCTTCACCAATTATTTGGCGCAAAACTGTCTTTCTCTACAGCCTACCACCCACAAACTGATGGCCTGGCTGAAAGAATGATCCAAACCTTAGAGGACATGGTGAGAAGATTTTGTGCATATGGCCTTGAATTCAAAGATTGTGATGGATTTACCCATGGTTGGTGTACTCTGTTACCAGCACTGGAATTAGCATATAAAACATCAATCCATGCTAGTACCAATCAGACTCCTGCTATTCTAGAAAAAGGATGGAACCCCAAGTTACCCCAAGACTCCTTGAGGAAAGACTTAATTGAGATACATCCCACAGCTGCTAGCTTCAAAGAAATGCTAGACAAAGCTAGAAAGGATGCAGTAAGATGCATGGAGGACTCTTTTGCATATGCTAAAGACAAATGGGATAAATCTCATGCAACTCCAGATTTCAAAGTGGGGGACCTAGTTCTTGTATCCACCACTAACTTCAATAACATCAAAGGATGTAAAAAGTTGAGGACTCCTTTGCAGGACCTTTTGTGATTAAGGCCCTCCATGGAGAAAATGCTGTTGAAGTAGAGTTATCTGAAGAACTTAGCAATAAGCACCCTACATTTCCAGTGAGCTTGATAAAACCATACAAATCTAGTGATGCTGAGAAATTTCCCTTGAGGAATAAGGTTCCCCAAGTTATACCTCCTATTGAGACATCTGGTACTAAGAAAATAACCAAAGTTCTTAAAGAAAGGAAATTAAGAACCAAGAAAGTAAGTGAATACCTTGTTAGGTATGGTGACCCAACTTGTGAAGATGAATGGTTAGAAGAAAAAGATATACCAGAAGCTACCAAACTCCTGCAGAGATTCAGACACACTAGAAACACCAATATTACAAAGTAATATTCTTTTTTTTAGGGGGAGGGAATGTGAGCCTTAGAGGTAATTTCATATACCCAAAAGACCACAAATATAAAAAATAACATATTAATATAAATAAAATAAATTTATTTATATTATTAAAATAAAAATCAAAATATAAATATAAAATTATATCAAAAATAAAAAATTAATTATAATTTAAAAATAAAAATACATTAAATTTTGTAAATATAAAATTACATTTATACTTAAAAAAATTAAGTAAAAATGAAATTTTAACAAAATTGTGAAAAAATAAATAAATTTGGAAAAAAGTTAAATAAAATTTATTATAACTTTTTATCCAATAAATAAACATATAAAATTTATTTCACCATTGGATTCCTCATAAAAAATCAGGTGGGGTCACCTCTGAGTGAAATTCTTGTAACTCAACTCTAAATAAGCTTAAATTAAGTTTTTAGTATTTTCAATACAAAAGTTGAAAATCCTCAAAACCTTAATTTAATTCACACCACATGTGGTGTTAACCATCAATTTTTGTGTTAAAATTGAGGTGTTGTGTTTAGTTTAGAAGTTATGAGGAATTGAAGTATTTTCAATTGAATTCAATTGAAATGTCAAAATGTGCGCATGTATTACATAAGTGAACTTTGATTTACATATGAGGTGTCAATTATTACTGTATTTTACTGTACAATTGAATTGAATTACATATGTAAATTATAAGTATAATACATGATGAGGAATTAAAGGAAAAATAAATTGGAAAGATTAAATTTGGGGGGGAAAAGGAACTCCAGCTCTAAGGGGGAGCTAGACCCCCAAAATCCTTGCTGACAGGCGTGGGATGTCAAAATTCACGCAAAAGTTCATCACTTTTGGCCTGGAATTGAGTTACAGGGTCTGTGGACTCAATTGATGATGAGGTTTTGATACCAACTGGGGTAGTTTTAGCTGTTGCCAAGAGGGTAAAACTACCCTTAAGATAAAACCATCATAGTATAAACAGTTTTAACTGGTTTCTACGTCTCTGAAACACATTCTGACGTGTTTTGAGGGCTCTAGGCCTGGTATTGCTATAGTAATGGCTGATTTAAGGGTCTAAAATGGCTAAAAATGGCTAAAAATGGCTTAAACCAGCCCTTTTTGGTCTAAACCAGGGTTCAATGATGCCATAATTGGCTTTTCTGTTGTCAGACTGTTTTTCACGACTGACAAGAGTAAATTTTACTTTTGGAGTAAGAGAATTGATGGCTATAAAAGAATGTCTTCTTTGCCCCACTTTTCTCTTCATGTTAGAATCTTTTCCTTTTATTAATTAGTTTAAAACTGTTAAACCAATCAATCAAAGATTCCACCCACCACTTTTAAATCATTTCAATCCTTTTAACCACATGAAAAAAATCATTATAATCATTGTTTGTAACTCTTATAATCATTTTTACCCCTGAACCACCCCAAAAGTGAATTAAAGCATCTTTCATCACTGTAAACTTTGTCACTTTGTTTCCAAATTCACTCTGGTCACTTTTGGGCGTGTTTTCTCTTTAATATTCTTTTTAAAGACTTTGTTCTTTAATTAATTGCTTGCAGTTCTTTGCTCAATTAATTCCAATTGAAATTGCTCTTGAAGAAATTTCTTTTGTAGCCTTAAAATATCTCTTGTAGAGTATTTTTTGGATAAATCTTTATTGTTGGTAAAACAATAAATTTTTATATTATTGTTTTATACTAATAAAGTTATAAACAATAAAATTGGCGTGTTTTCTCTTAAAAATAATATTTCATACTATTTTTAACTGAATTTTACCTTATACAAATTTTGAGCACAGGAAAAGTACTTGATTTTTAATCAAAGTTTCATATCCACACCTTACAATAATGGGAATGTGAGAAATCCCATGTTACATATACACTAAGAATAATGTTGTGCATGTTTTGGGCACTTAATCTTATGGTATTCCTACATGCACCTTTGGTACACCCATAGTAGATATCTCACTTGAAGCTTAAAATTCTATTTTGACATAAAAAAGAAGCAAGGGGGACAAAAGATATCAAAGAGAGCCAGGGTACCCAACTTCTGAGCCTTCTGGGGAGTGGACAGCTCCAAAGCTTGGATACATGGCTGATTTTGGTCTAATTGGTAAACTAAAACCTTTTGGGAACTTGGTTACCATGTTACAACGTCAGTAAATCAAAAGAAAATAGCAAATAACCTGCTATTTTGACGTGCCAAGGAGGTAAAGAACAACTTAGACACCTGTAACCATGTCAATTATTAATGGCTTCCCATGCATAAACCCCAAAAGAGTAATTAAAACCCTCTTTGTACTAGTATCCATTGATTTACCTCATAGCAACTAGCCATATACTGCTATTTGCAATTCTATGTAGAAATGAGGTAAAAACTTCAAAAATTAATTAAAAATACAATTCTTATTGAATCTTTCTGAAACTTTCAGGACCAATTGATAAGTGTATCATCCACATAAAAACCAAAAGAATTATACTTTCATATGTAAAATCAAAAGTTTTACTTACAGTCCATTTTTGATGATTCCATGTGAAACTCAGAATCTTTCAAAATTTACAGGAAATACATTCTGTGATAAATTTTTTGATAACATTGATACATTTTAGAAAGCAATGATTTTTTTGGAATAAAAGAAGATGTACAGTTGTTACTCCTTTTATTCTTAGCTATAAATGGGTTGGTAGTCACGTAAATGCCTCAATTAAGTAATTATGATAATTTTACATGACAACAGATGATGCAATTAATAATCAAAAAGGTTTTATTGTTTTCCCACTAACTGGTTTTTCAGTTTTCTCCATGGCACATCTCTGTGAGCTGTCTTAGACTTAAAAGAGGCCTCCTCTTGCTGTTTTTTCCATATGAGCACATTATTATATCATACTTTTATTACCAAACAAGTAAGTATTAGTTAAAACTATTTCTTAAGTGTTTTATTCTTTCAGAAATCAATCAGAAAGACGTGAAATCATAGAAATCAACTATATTTTGTTGTAATACTTCTATAAATAAACTTTGATCCATTAAATCCACAATTCCACTTCAAATTTCTCTACTATTATGTTCTAAAAGGGTTCATTGGATTAATAGTGAGTATTTTATCTCAATTCTTAAAAATTTTCTCTATTAATAGTTTTCTTCAAGAATTATCTTTATAATTATTCTTGTAAAAGATAATTTTATTATTTTCATAAAGGAAGTTTTTATTATTAAATTCTACTTGTAATTGATTCTTGTAGACAATTACTGCTTACTGTTATAATCACTAGTAGTGTATAAAACATAAAAGAAATAATTTTTTAATTATTCAATTGTCATTATAACAATCTTTTATTAATATATTCCATAAGAATAGTCATAGTACTGTTGATTAATAGTAATATTATCAACAGTTTCATAGACACATCTGACATTTGGGGGGCTGGCTGTGTTTTTTGAACCTTTTACCCTTAATTAATTTATTTTTTAAGTTCTAAAATATATTATTTCAATAGTTTGTTTTCTTTCAATTTAAAGCTGAAATAATTTTTATTTTTGAAATGGTCTTAAAATCTTTTTCATTGGGAATTTGGTTTAATTTTATACTGTTTTAAAACATGGTTTCTTCACATCAAAAAAGTTATAAAATTATTATTTGAGTTACTCTGAATGAATTTTGATTCAAAATCTTAAGCTTTAACTTTTTTCCTTTAAAAAGAATATATTTTTTAATATTAAAAAATTAAAAATTCATAAAAAATTCATAAAAATCTCTTAAAAAGTATAAAAAAATAACTTTCTTCAATTTTTTCTCTAGTATCTTTAATAAAATACTGTGCAGCTGGTAACAGACTCAGTAAAAGATATATTACTAGTCCAGAATCTGAAGACAGTATTGAAGTGCAAATTACAAAAAGAGGCACTTTGTTTAAAATAGAACAATCCAAACAACCACCAAAAGGTGGTTGTTTTCTGTTTCCGATTCTTATTTTATCTTGAATTGACATGAAAATGGTGCATACCAGAAATGGAAGCAACTATTCAGTCCAACCAGATGGATGTGGAGAAGGAAGAGGCAAGACCAAATCCAGAAGTGTCAAATCTTCCTCAAGAAAGACACATATGGAGGATTCCACAGTTTCCCCTCATTCCCCAAGGTCTGTACCCACAAATTTTGATTTGAATTCTGAATCTGGACTGATTCATGATAATACTCCAAGGGCTGAACCACTTTCAAGTGGCAGCAATAGGAATCTATCAATGCCAATACATAAATTTGTTCAGAGCAGCCAAAGAAGAGGAGTGGGAAATATGCCCAAGGCCTTGGCAGGGGGCCATGACATCCTACTTACACATCAAGAGCTTTCTGGGTCAGGAGAAGACCATAGAACTCTTAGGAGGTTTGACCCCATTTTCTTGCAAAACCAAAGTCAAAAAGATAAAGAATTGTTTTAAGAACAAAAGTCTTTTATCCATACACCAGAAGAAAGAACTGGAAATGACTCCAGCTTTGGAGACAGAAGCCCCAGTGGCATCTACCAGCTCCAAACAAGCTCCAGAAGTGTCCAAGGAAAAGCCCAAAGGACCTCAGAAGAAGCAGAAAGGTCCCAAGAACCATCAAGGCAAGGGCAAAGGCAAAGGCAATTGGCACAGATGTTACCCATGAGGGTACGGGATTCCAAAATTGGAGCCTTCAGCCGTGGACAGTGTCTTCAATATGGCCAGGACTCTTATGGAGTTCACAGCTAAAGAGAAGGAAAGGATGAACAGGACTTTTTCATTCAAATAATAGATCAAATACACTTTGTTAATTCTAGTATTGATGTAGAACTTGGCAAATTTGATGCAGAGTTAAATAAAATAATATTAGACATGACTTAATTGAAAAGAAATGACAAGAAGTATACTGAATGGTATTAATTGACAAATGTTAGACTTGATTCAATTACCAATGCATGTGACAGAATTGAGAGTAAATGTCAAGTTCAAAATGATTAAATGGAAGATCTTTTAATTTTAAACATTAATGATCAACTTAGAATTCTGAAAGACCATGTCTTGGAAGTAACTAAAAATACCAATCAGTTTGCCACACATTTGGAAAAAAGGTGACAGTGAAAGGCAGAAGTTAAAGAATGAAATCATTGCAAATGTAGAACCAATTCACAAGAATTATGAACCACATATGCCAAGACATTCTATACCTTTTACTGAAGAAAGAATTCCAGTTTAAGGAAGTTTGAACCCATTCTTAGGAGAAAATGTTATCTCTGCAAAAGATATTCCCAAATTGGAAGAATGGCTAACATTCTCTGGTGAAGGAGAATACAACCATATTGAGTTCATCAGGACTATTGATATGTTGCAAGAAGATTTTCACATACCTGATAAAATTATAGCAGGAAAATTACACTCTCTGTTTACCAGAACTGCAAAGAAATGGGATTACAAGATGAGACAAGATCATGGAAAACATGATTGGTCTTGGTGGAAATCTGAAATGATTACCAAATGGGCCAATAATTCTTGGAGCTTTAAAATGCAGAATGCTTAGGAAAGTGCCATTTTTAGCTCAGAAAAAGATAAACCACTTACTTGGTTCCTCAAGCAAAAAGACAGATTATCTGCTTTACACCCAGATATGTCTGAAAATATTAATAAAATGTGGAGGAGAACTGGAACATGCTATCAAGGGCAGATGTGTAGAACCCTGTTCAACAGAGGACTAAATTAATGCAACTGAAGATAGCATTACTAGAACAAGAATAGGTAAAGCTTGGACCAAAATCCCTGTGGCGTCCAAAATGGTCTCAAATATTTCCAGAGAGGACAAAAGACCTGAAAGGCCTGTCTTGAAGTGTCATAAATGTGGAAGCACTTCAAATTTTGCCAACACTTGCACCAAAAAGACAAAAATAAATGAAGTTCAAGTCATTGAAGAAGTTCAGTGTACTGAAGAGAAAGAGGAATATGACCTAGATTCAGCAGTCTCTGAAGATACACCATTAGAGGATTATCCCTTTGAAAACACTCCAGCTTTCTTTGAGGTCACAGAATTCCATACTCACCTGCCACAGTACAGTGGGGACTTTCATAACCTGATCAATATCCAAGATGCCAAAATGTGTAAAACCAAACCTGCTAGAGGTAAAGGGTACACTGCTAGGGCATCTTATATCACATCAATCCTGATGAATGATATTGAAGCCAAAGTAGATTTGGATACAGGGGTATTTTGGACTTGTGTGGGGAAGTATTATCTTCAAGCCATACTCCCTGGATGGAAAAATCATCTATTACCAATAAAGGGTGTACAATTTAGTAGTTCCAGTAATAATATGTACCCTTTAGGTATATTGGATACTAATCTTGTATTTCCAAACCCAGCAGGAAGTATTGACATGGAGACTGAGATTGTAGTAATGGACAATTGCACATCTCAGCACATTATTCTTGGAAATTATTACTTGATTATTTATGGTATTTACATCAATAACCATAAGGATAGATATTTCACAATTGGAGGAAACAGAAGACAAAAATTTGCTTTTTCCAATATACCAAAAAAAATATCAATAGTATCTTCTAACAAAGATACTTATAAAGACAAATTTGTGGCTAATCAACTTGATGAAGCACAAATTAATCCATCATTGTCACCAAAGATGAGACATGAACCTATTGATGTGTTATACACATATAGTAAGGCATTTTCCTCTGATAATGAGCTATTAGGTGCTAGAAAAGGACATGAAGTTGATATTAATCTTAATATTGACAGACCATATCCTCCAGTACTTAGAAGACCAGCTTATCCAGCCAGTCCCAGAGCTAGAGAATCCTTGAAAAAAGATATTCAAGAGTTGATCCAACTTGATGTACTAAGGAAACTAGGCCATAATGAAGAAGTTGAAGTGACAACACCTGTTATTATTGCTTTGAATAATGATAAATAAAGGTTGGTTGGAGAATTTAGAGCCTTGAATACCTACACAGTTCCAGATAGGTATCCAATTCCTAGAGTTCAAGAAACCTTGACCCAATTGTCTAAAGCCAAGTATATAACATCAATGTATGCATTGAAAGGCTTTCACCAAAATGTTTTGATGCCTAAAGCTAAGAAATTAATTAAAATTATCACTCACAGTGGTATTTATGAGTATCTTACAATGCCATTTTGTATTAAAAATGCATCATCTCATTATCAAAGAATGATTAATACCATCTTCCCCACAGAATTATCTGAAGGATGGCTTATCATTTATATTGATGATATTATAATATGTTCTGATTCATGTTCTTTGCACCTTGAAAGACTTGCAAGAGTACTTCACAAAGTTGCAGAATTGAATATGAAGATTTCACTCAAGAAATGCAATTTTGGTTTTGAAGAGCTGAAAGCATTGGGACATATTGTTTCTGGTTTAAGCTTGGGTATTAACAAAGATAAATTGGAAGCAGTGTTACTTAAGCTAATAACCCAGAATAAGAAAGAAATGATGTCTTTTCTAGGGTTTTCCAGTTATTATAGGAAACACTTGAAAGACTTTGTAATTCTAGCCAAGTCACCCTATAGAATCTGTGATCAACAAACAGTAATTGAGATGACACAGAAGAGGATTAAAGCTTATGAGAAGATAAGGAAAGCTCTTACAGAAGAACCTTTACTCCTCATGCCTGACTGGAATATACCTTTTAAATTGTACATTGATGAAGGTGGATCTGGATTAGGGGCAGCTCTACATCAAGTCCAAATTATTGATGACAAACCTACAGAAGGAACAATTTGTTACATCTCAAGAAAAATCAAACCAACAGAAGCCAGATATGGTGCAAGCAAAATGTAGTGCTTATTTTTTGTATGGAAACTTGAGAAATTACACTATTATCTTGATGGAAGTGTCTTTGAAGTGATAACTGACTGTAATGCAGTGAAATCACTTCTTGACATGAAAACTCCCAACAGACATATGTTGAGATGGCAAATAGCCATTCAAGAATATAGAGGAAACATGACTGGAGTTCATAAAGCAGGAAACATTCACAAGAATGCTGATGGACTTAGCAGATGGGCATTAGCCAATACTCCTGCTAATACAGCTTATGTACCTTTGGAAGCAGAACCACAAATTCCAATTGAAGGAATTAACATAACTGATATTGGGACTGAATTATTTGAAGAACTCAGAGAATCTTATAAGCAAGACAAGAATTGCCATATCTTGACTTCCTCATTAAATAAAGATTGCAAAGATACATCTTTAGTCAATGCATTGGATGAAGTTTGGAAAAATTCCTATTCTGAAGGAATATTTCACTTGTTTGATGGGATTATTTATCGCAGAACCAAAGATTCTTGTGTAATGACATTGTGTAGCAGATTGCTTATCAATAGCATTCTTTCTGAATGCCATGATAGCATCTACTCTGGACACCTGTCAGAGGACAGAAAACGTGAAAAAGTGAAGAACTGTGCATGGTGGCCATCTTAGAGAAAAGAGACCATTGAATATTGCCATACCTGTGACATATTTCAAAAAGCAAACAGGAGTACAGGCAACAAATTTGGACTTATGATCCATATTGAAGAACCAAAATCCCCTTGGGAAGTTGTTTACATGGATTGGGTCACAGCACTTCCTCCAAGTGATGACAGATGTTATAACACTTGTTTAGTCATTGTAGACAGATAGAGCAAGACTCCCATATTCTTACTGTAAGGTTTGACTATGAAACAATAAGTAAAAATTACTAATTTTATTACTTATTGTACTCTGAATGTCCTTATGAATTGAATAAATAAGATTAAAAATATAATAATAATAAATAATTATTATTATTATGGCGTAAAATAATTATATTATTAAATAAATATAATAATATAATTTATATTATGAAAATATAATATAATAAATAAATATATTAATATAAAATAATTAATATATTTAAAAAGCTCTTTATTATTGTTACCAACAAATAATAAAGGCGTAAAAAATTGCTTTTTATTAATAAAAAACAATTAATAACAATAATATTACTAATATTAAAGTTATGAATTAATATAAATACTATTTATATTAATTAAAGTATTATTAAGAGAGTAATAATAGAGAAATTATTATAATAAGAGAAAATAACCTACTTTTAACACTTAATATAATAATTTTGAAATATTTTACGCCAAAAAATATAAATACAACCTTTTCAAATTGTATTTACAATAAAAATAAAGAAAATTACAAATTATTCTGGATTTTTACGTGGAAATGAGTTTTAGAGAGATTTTTAACAAAAACAATTAAATAAATGATTCAATCACGTCAAAGTAGATGATTATAATAAGGTGGTCTTTGGTCTTTAATAATATAATAATTTTATATATAAAGAATAAAGAAATTACCTTTGATTTAATTCATTTAATGTTTTTGATGTGTCTGAGGGGAAAATAGAGTAAAAAGAGCTCTATTTATAGTAAATACCTCCCTCCTAGAGTCCAACAGGCTTCTAGTAGACGTGTACTGATCATACCCACTGGAATTGATCAATATTTTAAGGTTTGGAGATGATTACATCATTATCAAACCATATTACATCATTATTACACCATTATTTAGAGTTATCACTATAACTCTAGGTTTGATGACATCAGAGGCTTGGAAGAACCCCAAATTTCGTGGATTTTATTAGTTTTAATCATAAACTAATAGTATTAACCAATGTTATCACTCTTAAGACTGTTAAACTTAAATTAAGGTTACAGTGAGTGATCATAACTGCTCAAATTAAGCTCAAACTTTGATCCTCAATAACCTTTAATATTTACACGCTACAGCAATTCAGAGAGTGAATTCTGATAGCCTGGCATAACCGTATTATGCCTCCAAGAGCGTTTCATTACATCATCAAAACTCTAATTTTGATGATTTTTCTTGTAACTCATCTTTTCTGTCGAAATTCAATATTTTAAACTTCAAACCTTGATTTAAGGGGGTTATACCCTGAATTTAATAATAAAAATTACATCATTCTTCGCGAATGAACTAGTAGAATCCAACTGTATACTTTCTTTTAAGTTTGGAACACTTTCACAACAAAGTGGTCAACAGCTCTGTTGATTTTTATCAATATTTCATCATAGGTTTTAACCTTGTTTATAATTTGTAAAATAAAGTTCATATCTGTGTTCTTACAGTAATTACGTGGTATATTTATTTTTGGTTCATCATTCCATCATGTATAGCTTAGGAGATATTAGCTATGATCCTTGAATATATGCGTTGACCAAAAAAGTGCATATATTCAGGTTAATTCCTTAAGTATTAGCTTTGGAAATTAGCTTATTAATTGTTTTATGTGGGGATCTTTGTGGGGAATCCACTGGTACAATTTATTTCACATGTTGTTTCATTAGTTCTTGAGATAAATAAGGTTTTATGGTTTTTATAAGGTATTATACCTTATAACTCATTAAATATTGACTTTACAGATATGCCATAAAAATGGTATATGTGTATTTTACCATGGGGAATCCAATGGTATAATTTATTTCACATGTTGATTCATTGGTTTTTAAGTTAAACCAATATTTGTACCAATTTATGGTATTATTTGTATATTTAAGTAATTATTTTTAATGTATAATTATTATAAGTAATTTTAATATAATTATATTAAAGGTATAATTATTCTGAGTCTTTTTTGTGACCTTATTGGGTATGTGGTCATATCTCAAAGGCTCACACTTACCATGTCATAAAGATGACACAGCTATGGATACAACTCTTCTCCTATGGATTAGAGTTATTTCTCACACAGGATTATTTAAGAATATCATAAGTGACAGAGATCCCAAGTTCAAATCTGCACTTTGGACCAATGTTCATAGATTTTTTGAGACTAAGTTATCATTCTCTACAGCATATCACCCTCAGACAGATGGGCTAGCAGAGAGGATGATTCAAACTTTATAAGACAATATCAGGAGATTTTGTGCTTATGGGTTAGAATTCAAAGACTCAGATGGCTTTACTCATGACTGGTTCACTTTGATACCTGAGTTAGAATCGGCATATAAGACATCAGTCCATTCTTCCACAGGTCAAACTCCTTCTATGTTAGAAAAAGGATGGAATCCAAGACTCCCAGCAGGTACACTGAGGAAAGACTTGATTGACATTCATCCTACAGCTTCCAGCTTCACGATAATGCTTGATAAATTAAAATATCATGCAAAACAAAGTATGAAAGATGCTTTTGACTATGCAAAACAGAAATGGGACAAGAGTCACAAAGTACCAGACTTCAAAGTAGGGGACTTAGCTCTACTTTCAACCTTTAATTTTAATAATACCAAAGGCCCAAAGAAACTTAAACATTGTTATCTAGGACTTTTTTTGTTACCTTACATGGAACCAATGCAGTTGAAGTGGAATTGAGTGGTGAATTGGAAAATAAACACCCCACTTTTCCAGTCAGCTTGATAAAGCCTTATCAGCCAGCTGATAAAGGATTGTTTCCTTTAAGGAACCCAACTTCTTTGACTGTACCACCAGTGGAACAGGATGAAGACAAAAAGATAAAGAAAGTCATTAAAGAAAGGAGACTTAGGGGTAAAAATCAAAGAGAATATCTTTTCAGATATAGAAATCCAGTACATGAAGATGAATGGCAAGCAGAAGTCAAAATACCTGACTCAGATAAGCTCTTAAGAAGATTTAGACATGAAAGAAGGCCACAAGCCTGAATATGTCTATAAATGTGCTTTTAATTACTTGATCTGAGTAATGAAAAGAGTTTGGAAAGTGGACATTAACCCCCTTTGGAGTACTTTTCTTCTTTATACCATTGATAAAATTGTAGTACAATTTTATTTTTTGGTGGGAGGGAAGGTGAGCCTTGAGGTATATTTTACATACCCAAATAAGCCACAATTATCTTAAAAATAAATTCTGAACTATGCATAACCCATAAGTGATGCATATATTCAAATTTAATCATTTGTTATTTCAGAAAAGATGAATAGCCTTTTATTGAGTAGGTCAATCCATGGATTTAAGTCCAGATTTTGATTCTACACAAAAATTCACCTAGGGTAGCTCCATAGGGTGAATAAGCTCAAATTGACTCTTTGAGGTGGTAATATGGAAAATACTTCAATACCACATAAAGGATCTGTGAAAACTTTGCTTTTTCTGTATTTCACGCCGAAATAATTGTAATGTGAAAAATCCCATGTTACATATCCACTAAGAATAGTGTTATGCATGTTTTGGGCACTTAATATTATGATATTCCTACATGCACCTTTGGTACACCCATAGTGGATATCTCACTTGAAGCTTAAAATTCTATTTTGACATAAAAAATAAGCAAGGGGGACAAAAGACATCAAAGACAGCCAGGGTACCCAACTTCTAAGGCCTCTGAGGCATGGAAAGCTCCACAGCTTGGATCCATGGCTTATCTTGGCAAAAGTAGTAAGCTCAAACCTTTTGGGAACCTGGTTACAATGTTACACCTTCAGTAAATCATAAGAAAATAGCAAATAACCTGCTATTTTGACATACCAAGGAGGTAAAGAACAACTTAGACACCTGTAAACATGTCAATTCTTAATGACTTACCATGGATAAACCCCAAAAGAGTAATTAAAACCCTTTTTGAACTATTATCAATTGATTTACCTCATAGCAACCAGCTATATACTGCTATTTGCAATTCTACGTAAAAATGAGGTAAAAACTTCAAAAATTCATTAAAAATACAATTATTAATGAGTCTTTCTGAAACTTTCAGGACTAATTACAAACTGTATAATCCCTATATAACTTAACATAATTTTAATTTTATATGTAAAATTAGAAGTTTTAATTACAGTCCATTTTTGATGATTCCATGTGAAACACAGAATCTTTACAAATTTATAGAAAATACATTCTGTGATCTAATTTCCAAAAAAACTGACAGCTTTGATAAATCCATGATCATTTTGGAATAAAAGAAGAGCTAAAGTTGTTACTCCTTTTATTCTTAACCATAAATGGGTTGGTAGTCACGTAAAAGCCTCAATTAACTAATTATGATAATCTTACGTGACAACAGATGATGCAATCAATAATACAAAATGGTTTATTGTTTTCTCACTCACTGGTTTTTCACTTTGCTCCGTGGTATGCCTCTGTGAGCTGTCTTAGACTTAAAAGACGCCTCCTCTTGATGTTTTTTCCATATGATCACATTATTATATTATACCTTTATTACCAAACAAGTAAGTATCAGTTAAAACTATTTCTTAAGTGTTTTATTCTTTCGGAAATCAATCAGAAAGACGTGTAATCATAGAAATAAACTATATTTTGTTGTAATACTGATATAAACCAATTTTGATCCATTAAATCCACAATTCCATGTCAAATTTCTCTACTATTATGTTCTAAAAAGATTCATTGGATTAATAGTGAGTAATTTTTCTCTAGTAATAGTTTTCTGCAAGAATTTTCTTTATAATTATTCTTGTAAAAGATAATTATATATTAAAATAATTTTATTATTTTAATGGAAGAAATTTTTATTATTAAATTCTTGTAATTGATCCTTGCAGACAATCACTGCTCACTGTTATAATCACTAGTAGTGTACAACACTTAAAATAAATAATACTTTAATTATTTAATTGTGGTTATAATAATTTTTTATTATTATATTTCATTAGAACAGTCATAGTACTGTTGATTGATAGTAATACTATCAACAGTTTCATAGACACATTTTACAGGAGGTATCACTGTTGTATTGCCTTGTGGTTGGGTTTCAAGTGGGATAAAATTATGTTCCACTGAACCAAAGAGGAAACAGAGGGCTTAATTCAGTTAAGAAGTCTTAAAATTTTGTTTGAATTTCTAAGAAGGGCCTTTGTGCAATATATTCCTATATTATGCCCTAGTATTATGATGTTGTAATTGAAATTATCAATTGCACTCCAAAAATACTGTTTGGTGAGTTTGTGGTGTAATTTTTTATACCAGTATCTCAAATATTAACTTCTAACTAACAAGTGTAATCTTAATTGGTTCTTGAATGGGCAATTCAGATTATCAATATACCCAACCACCACTCTGATTCTGTTATTTACAGTAACAGAGGTGTTATTTTTAATTAAAAAAGAACAATATTTTTGGCTTCAAATGTTTCAACATGAAAAAACACCAATATATATTTCTGGTGGTGATTAAGTTATAATCAACCACATAAAAAATAGTAATAATGAAGAAATCCCAGTGGTATATAATTATATACCCCTCAAAAAATAATAAAAGAGATTTATTATTATATTATTTTCTTCATACTTTACACTAAAAGGAGAAAAAATGATGTCAGAATAAAAGATTTGAGGAAAAAACAAACTTTTTGAATCAAAATAGTCCAAAAAGTTCAAAAAACACATCCAGGCCCCCAAAATGTCAGGCTGAGTCTATGATAGAGTAATCAAATTAGTATATACAACTCTAACTGTGACTGTGACACAGACAAAAATTGCTAAAAAAGGTTTTTAAAAGGTTTTTAAGGGCTCTCTCAAAGAGTTTTAGTGGTGGTCAGTGCTGTTGAAAGCCCTGGGTGCAATACGTTTCTGTTGGGTTAGAATAATAACCACTACAATACTTAAGATTAAAAGTATACCTGATTATTTTCCAAGAGTATATCTGTTTTTGACAGTTTCACTCCATAGGAATTAAAGAGCAGGATGGGGACTTCTCCTTTGGGAAGAGAGAGAGCCCTTTTTATCCTGAAATTGGATGGAATGGTCCTATAGATCACTTCACATGGAGGAAGTGAAACTATTTCATTTCAGAGTACTGGCTTGTGGACTTCACAAGGCCTGTATACTCTGTATTGGGCTCATATTTGGCTTTGAAACCACATCTGGGAAGCTTTCCCCAATACAGGATGAAAATTTTCATCTGGGGACCACATATTCCTCTTCTGACATGTATGACGCCTAGAATGGTGTACAGAAACTGTGTGGGACCCCATTATTTATTGAACTATGAGGATTTGAAGTATAAAAAAGCTTCTTTTTCTTTTTGACACCTCATAATCATAGTTATGGGATAGTATCCCACATTAAAGGTGTATTGACCAAATTGTGGGATTTTGACCTTAAAGCTGCTATAGCTTTGTCAGTTTTAGAGATATTGAGCTCAATGTTGGTTCATTGTGTAGCCCTGGATGGGATATACAGAATAGGGCCTCATTTGGTATGGGTAACATTGAATATCACAAAGCTATGCCATGTTCAATTTTTGTTATCCATATGTATGATTCTCTCAAACTCTGTATGGAGTTTGTTTGCCCCATAACTTTTGTTCCACATAATTTATGGGGGAATGGATGACACAATCAGATAGCCCTTCTTGTGCTCCTTCCATAATGACCCCAAATTTGTTATCTCACACTAAAATTGTAGAAGTTAGATGAGAGGTGAATATTTGATTCAACATTATTTGACCTTATTTTGGTCATGCCTTCTGTAGTTTTAGGGCTAGCTCAGTGTGGCTAGTACCATTGGATAGCCCTGGTGTAGAGCTTCAATTTAAATACCCATTTTCTGGGGTTAAGCCTCTTCCTCTGAATTTCAGATGAGAGGTGAAAATTAAGGTTTATGCTCAGCAACTTCTTTGAGCAGGAATAAGTTTGTTACTCTTTGTCCTATGGTGATGGGACTTGTATATTTGGAAACAGGTGAGTTTCCTCTTGATTACAATACCTTTTTAGCTTTTTTGGCTCAGATTGATGTTTTTGTGGTATTTTGCTCTAGCATTGGTTTATGGAATGTGGCTGTTATGCTTGTGCTCTGGTTTTGAGTTACAGGAAGAAAGTCTTGCTATATCTCTCTACAATGACTAAGAAATAATTATGACATCTTTCACCACTTGGAGGAAGTTCTGTGACCAAATCCATGTGAACACCTTCCCAAGGGGATTTTTGGTTCTTGAATATTGATCATAAGTCTAAATTTCTTGCCTGTACTCCTGTAGGACATTTGGAATCTGTCACAATTATGGAAATACTCATTGATTTATTTTCTCCAAGATGACCACCATGCACAGATCTTAAATTTCTTTCTTTTGTGGTCCTATTATCAGTGTACATAGTATATTCTACCAAGAAATTGATGAATAATTGTAATGTTAAAGAATATAATTTATAATTGCATTACACAAGAATTTTTAGTTATGTGGTAGATTATGCTGTAAGGGAATTGGAATCTTACTTAAGAATAGAAAGCTTTCCCTATCTAATCAAGTGAATTAACCAAAGAAGTGTCTTTACAGTCTTTGAACAGCAAGGATGTCAATACGTGGCAGTTCTTGTCTTGGTTATATGAATCTCTGACTTCTTCAAAGAATCCAAAATTGCAAAATACTTCAGATGCTGCCTATAGTAACTGGAAAGTTGAAGAAAAGACAGAATTTGTTTTTTATTCGGGTATTTAGGCTTAAGTAGAGCTGCAGATACTTTTTTTTGTCAATAACTAAGCTTAATACTAAAACTAAATATCCAAGTGCCTTGAGCTCTTCATATCCAGAATTTCATTTCTTAAGTGAAATTTTCATATTCACTTCTGCAACTCTTTTCAGTACTCTTGAAATTCTTACAATCTGAAAAGACCATTAGTCTGAACATATAGCTATGTCATCAATTTAGATAATTAGACATCCTCCATAACATTATGTGGGGAAGATGGTATTCATCATTCTTTGATGATGAGATGGAGAATTCTTAATCCCAAAATGCACTCCAAGATACACATAAATACCATAGTGAGGGATAATTATAAGTAACTTCTTGGATTTAGGTATCAAGAAATTCTGATGAAAGAATTTCAATGCGTATATTGTAGTTCTTTTCTTGGATTTATACATTTGGGTCAAGGTTTCTTGGATTCTGAAAATTGGAAACCTATCTGGAACTGTGTAGGTATTTAATTCTCATATTTGCAATCATCCATGTTCTATCATTATGCTAAAAAATAATGACAGGAGTGTTAACTTAAAGTTTATCTTTATGCCTTATTTTCCTTATTAAAGAAAGTTGTATTAACTCTTAGATATGGTTTTCTAAGGATTCTCTAGCTCTGGGGCTTTGTGAGCCTTAGAGGTAATTTCATATACCCAAAAGACCACAAATGCAAAATTAACATATTGTGAGCCTTAAAGGTAATTTCATATACCCAGAAGACCACAAATAGAAAATTAACATATAAATATAAATAAAATAAATTTATTCATATTATTAAAATAAAAATCCAAATATAAATATAAACTTATATTCAAAATAAAAGATTTAATTACAATTTAAAAATAAAATTACATTAAATTTTGGAATTATAAAATTACATTCATACTTGACAAAATTAAGTAAAAATAAAATTTCAACAAAATTGTAAAAAAAGTTAGATAAAATTTATTATAACTTTTTATCCAATAAATAAACATATAAAAATTATTTCACCATTGGATTCCTCATAAAAAATCAGGTGGGGTCACCTCTGAGTGAAATTCCTGTAACTCAACTCGAAATAAGCTTAAATTAAGTTTTGAGTATTTTCAATACAAAAGTTGAAAATCCTCAAAACTTTAATTGAATTAACACCACATGTGGTGTTAATCATCAATTTTTGTGTTAAAATTGAGGTGTTGTGTTTAGTTTACAAATTATGAGGAATTGAAGTATTTTCAATTGAGTTCAATTGAAATGTCAAAATGTGCGCGTGTATTACATAAGTGAACTTTGATTTACATATGAGGTATCAATTATTACTGTATTTTACTGTAAAATTCAATTAAATTACATATTTAAATTATAAGTATAATACATGATGAGAAATTAAAGGAAAAATAAATTGGAAAGATTAAATTTGGGGGGGAAAAGGAACTCCAGCTTGAAGGGGGAGCTAGAACCCCAAAATCCTTGCTGACAGGCGTGGGATGTCAAAATTGAGGCAAAGGTTTATCACTTTTGGCCTGGAATTGAGTTACAGGGTCTGTGGACTCAATTGATGTTGAGGTTTTGATACCAACTGGGGTAGGTTTATCTGTTGCCAAGAGGGTAAAACTACCCTTAAGATAAAACCATCATAGTAAAACAGTTTGAACTGGTTTCTATGTCTCGTACACACATTATGACGTGTTTTGAAGGCTGTAGACCAGGTATTGCTATAGTAATGGCTGATTTAAGGGTCTAAAATGGCTAAAAATGGCTTAAACCAGCCCTTTTTGGTCTCAATCAGGGTTCAATGATTCCATAATTGTCTTTTCTGTTGTCAGACTGTTTTTCACGACTGACAAGAGTAAATTTTACTTTTGGAGTAAGAAAATTGATGGCTTTAAAAGAATGTCTTCTTTGCCCCACTTTTCTCTTCATGTTAGAATCTTTTCCTTTTATAATTAGTTTAAACATTGTTAAGCCAATCAATAAGAGGTTCCAACCACCTTTATTAAATAATTTTAAACCTTCCAACCACGTGAAATAATTATAATCATTGTTTGTAACTTTCATAATCTTTTTACCTCTGAACCACCCCAAAATTGAATTAAAGCATCTTTCATCACTGTAAACTTTGTCACTTTGTTTCCAAATTCACTCTGGTCACTTTTGGGAATGTTTTGCCTTTAATATTCTTTTTAAAGACTTTGTTCTTTAATTAATTGCTTGCAGTTCTTTGCTCAATTAATTCCAATTGAAAGTGCTCTTGAAGAAATTTCTTTTGTAGCCTTAAATATCTCTTGTAGAGTATTTTTGGATAAATTTTTATTGTTGGTAAAACAATAAATCTTTATAATAATATGGTTTTATACTAATAAAGTTATAAACAATAAAATTGGCGTGTTTTCTCTTAAAAATAATATTTCTTACGCTTTTTAATTGAATTTTTACCTTATACAAATTTTGAGGACAGGAAAAGTACTTGATTTTTAATCAAAGTTTCATATCCACACCTTACATTTGGGGGCCCAGCCGTGATATTTTACCTGTGACATATTTTTTTACTCTTTTTAAATCTTTTTTCTTATGTTGAAAAATTTAAAAACATATAAAAAATACTTATAAATTCAAAAAATCTATAAAAAATGATTTTTTTCACATTATAAGTGAGGCTTATATTTTTATTTCTTTTTTGAAATATCCTTTTTTTACTTAATTAATTGGTTTTCTCATTAATTTTAGTGTCTGACAACGTGGTAAGACAAGAAAACATTGAAACAGCCTCAACAGTAACCAGCATTATTCCTGCCAGTACTATTAATTCAGACCATAATAGTACTGTTATTGTGACTCAAAAGAACCAACCTGAACCAATATCTTCTGAATTGATTAACTTGGACATAAGTAATACCCTTCGGAAAGCTAAGAATTTGGCCAATAGTAAGTTTTTTGACGTAAAAATACTATTTTAAGCCTTTTTAACCATAATTATGCCTTCAACCAGGTCAGGAGCCAGCTATAACCCCTCAAGCAGCTCCCAAAAAGGTAATAGACGTGATTATGGCAGAGGCCAATCAGGTACAGAAGGAAAAGGGTCAGTTGATGACTTCCAAACAACTAAAATGGGTCATTCTGAAGCTGATAATACCATTTTACCTTCAAAAAGAGCTGACACTGCCACAACAAGCCTCTGTGGACATATACAAAGCCAGCCACAGTGCATACAACAATGCACTTCAATTCAAGGAGTACCAGATCCTTGCAGACCTGTGGAAGAATTTCATGAATTCTTACCTAACTGTGAGAAAATTCCTGGGCCATCCCAACACTTGCAAATTGCTCAATGGATGGCATCCATTGATGGAGAAGAAAAACATTATGCTTTTGACACTAGAATGGAGGAAAAGCAACCCTCCACCACCAAAGCAAGTGCCAAAAACAGCCCCAGTGACCAGCAGCAGAAATCACAACGTGGAAAAGCAGCCACAAGCTCCAAACAAGGGCAAAGGGAAGGCATCAGCCCCAAAGCCTTACAGCCAAGGATACAGAATTCCAAAGATTCAGCAGGATGCCATGGAAAATGTATTTCAGATGTCCAGAACCATGATGGAATTACAGAAGAAGGAGAAAGCCAGATTAAGATTGCAGAAATGATTTCTGATATATTTGATTCCATCCCAGAATTGTATGATGCTATAAATGACATGAAAAAACATCTTTCTGATAAAAATGAAACCATTTGTAACAACATTAAAACAAACAACCTGAGTCTGTGCCAAATTAATGAAACACTTATGTGTTTTGAAAAAGTTTTAAGAACAATTAAAATCTCCAATAATGATAATTCTTTTGGCAATAAAATAAATGAACAATCTGCCATTATCAAAGAATTAACAGATAAATATTCTAAATTCAATATTGATGACATAATTGAAACAAGAACTAAACAAGCCATAGATATTATCAGAACAGATAAGAAGAAAGTCCTTGATGACATTTCAAATTCATTTACTGAAGTAAAGACATATACCATTGCCTTGAAAAAGTGTTTTGATCCTTCACAAGAAGAAGTATCAAAATTATCAATGAAATTGAATCAAGTCACTGCTGATAATAAAAGACAGACAGAGGTATGGCAAGAACTGACCTATGAAGAAGACATGTATAAAATTGAAGTAATAAATTTAATACAAGGCTTCCAACATGAATACAGAAATTCCTAAAGGTGTAGCAACAGTAAAATGAATGATATTGAACAAATACTGAACAACTTACAAAGAATGTCTACACCTCTGAATCAAAATGAGGGCACAAGAATTCCAAATCCACAAGTATTGGATCCTGATAATTCACAGTTAAAAAATGAATTATCCACTCCTTTTCATAACTTGGAACCATCAATGGGCCAAGCACTTTTGAAATAAGCTCCAAAACTTAAAGAATGGCCTCACTTCGATGGTGAAGGACAGTATGACCATATGGAAATCATTAGAGGTATTTACATGATCAAAGAGGATTTTGAATTACCAGACAGATTGGTAACAGCCAGTTTTAACACCTTGTTTACCAGATCAGCTCACATATGATACATCAAAATAAGACAAGCACATGGACACCAGAGTTGGACTTGGTGGAAAACCCAAATCATCAACAAATGGGCAAATGATGCTTGGAGGTTTCAAGTTGAAACAGCCTTTGAATCTGCCAAATTTAATGCTGATAAAGACAAAGCTTTACCATGGTTTTGCCAAAAAAAGACAGATTAACAGCATTATATCCAGACATGTCAGAATTTATGATCCATAGAAAGATTCTGAGACAATGTGGAGGTGACTTAGAGCATTCTGTCAAAAGCAGGACTACTGAACAATCTTCAGCAGAAGATATTATCAATATACTAGAAGAAGTAACCACCAGAACCAAAATTGGTTCTAGTAGGGTGAAACTCAAAACAAGCTTTAATACACCTTGGAAAAATTCTGTGGAAAAAAACCCCAAAGAAAATTCTATTAATATTAAGTATAAATCTGCAGATACAGTGAGAAAGTGCCATATTGTCCAAAGCACCACCCATTTAGCCAATACATGTCCAAAAAGGGGGGAAATCAATGAAATTGACATTGAAAAGGAACCTGATGTTGAAAAAGATGACATAATTGAAGACAATTCAGATGATAAGTCAACAATATTTTCTGAATCTTCAAAAGATATAGAAAATATCAATGCAACTTTTGACATCATGGAATCTTATTCCCACTTGCCACAATTGAGCAATGGTCAACTTGATATATCAAAAGTTCAAGATGCACAACTTATGAAAACAAAACCAAACATGGGAAAAGGTTATACAGCTGGTAACTCCTGTATAACAGAATTGGTGATTGACAACAAGCCCACAAAATTTTGCTTGACCCAGGAGCCTTCTGCTCTTGTGTTGGAAAATCTTTTCTTAAGACTTGTGTACCAAACTTTGAAACCCAATTGTTACCAATTGATGGTATAAAATTTAACAGTGCAAGTAATCCAATGAAAGCATTAGGAATCTTCGAAGCCAATGTCATATTCCCACACATAAATGGAAATTTAAGAATCACAGTTGAATTTGTTGTTATGTAAAATTGCTCTAGTACCCATTTTATATTAGGAAATGACTATTTAATCATGTATGGGATAGATTTTCATAATAACAAAGACAGATAGTTTACTATTGGAGACAATAAGCGCCGAAAATTTGCCTTTTTACCATTTAATAGACAATTCACAGTGAACAAAGTATCACCAGTCAGCTCAGAGTTAGAGAAATTCAAGTCTGAACAGTTAAATGAGGGTGAAATAAGCCTTCATCTGACTGATAAACAAGAAAATGAACTTTCTTCCCTTTTGTATGACCACAGAGGAGCATTTGCTTCAGACAAAGAACCTCTAGGAGCAATTATTGGTCATGAAGTTGACATCGTTCTTAACATTGAAAGACCTTATCCACCACTCTTAAGAAGACCTGCATATCCAGCAAGTCCAAAATCAAGAGAAGCTCTAGATATTCATATCAAAGAACTTCTAGACCTTGGTGTAATAAGAAAAGTAGGCCACAATGAAGAAGTAGAAATAACTACACCAGTCATAGTGGCATGGCATAATGGAAAAGCCAGAATGGTTGGGGACTTTAGAGCTTTGAATACTTACACTGTTCCAGACAGATACCCAATACCAAAAATCCAAATTGCCCTTACTCAAATATCTCAAGCAGTGTATATAACCACTATGGATGCCCTTAAAGGATTCCATCAAAATGTGGTGACACCAAGAGCAAGAAAATACTTGAGAATTACTGTTCATTGTGGAGTGTATTAATACTTAAGGATGCCCTTTGGTATCAAAAATGCACCTTCACACTTCCAAAGAATGATGAATGAAATCTTCCCTGAAGAACTCTCAGAGGGATGGTTAATCATTTACATTGATGACATTCTTGTCTGTTCCAAGACTTGGGAAGAGCACATGAACAGATTGTCCAGAGTTTTGACAAAAATTAAATCAGTAAACATGAAAATCTCCTTGAAGAAATGTCATTTTTGATCTAAAGAACTTAAAGCACTAGGACATGTTGTATCTGGTTTGTCCCTTGGAATTGACAAAAACACAGTTGCAGCAGTATTGCTAAAGCCCATGCCTCAGAAGAAGAAGGAAACTCAATCATTCTTAGGTTTTGCAGGATATTACAGGCAACACATTAAAGATTTTGCATCCATAGCAAGACCACTTTATAAATTGTGTGACAAAGACACAGTATTTGAACTGACTGTTGACAGAGTCAAAGCTTTTGAGTCTCTAAGAGAAGCCTTGACCACTGCTCCACTCTTACTGATGCCAGACTTTAAATTACCTTTCAAACTGTATATTGATGCATCAGGGGATGGACTGGGTGCTGCACTTCACCAAGTTCATATCATAAATGATAAACCTGTAGAAGGACCCATATGTTTCATATCCAGGCAAATCAAACCAACTGAAGCCAGATATGGAGCAAGCCAAATGGAATGTCTATGTTATGTCTGGGCCTTGGAAAAATTAAACTACTTCTTGGAGGGATGTGTTTTTGAGGTGATAACAGATTTTACAGCTGTCAAATCACTTTTAAACATGAAAACACCCAACAGACATATGCTCAGATGGCAAATAGCCATACAAGAATACAGAGGAAATATGACTATTGTTCATAAGGGTGGGAATATTCATAAGAATGCCGATGGACTAAGCAGATGGCCATTACCAAATAATATTGATAATCCTGCTTATGTGCCAGAAGAAGCTTCACCACAAATTCCAATAGAAGGAATAAGTGTTACAGACTTGAACACCACCTTCTTTGAGGAAGTCAGACGTAGTTACACTCAAGATAAGAAATGTAGCATCTTATGACAATTACTTAACAAAGACTGTAAAGACAACTCTCTAATACATGCCTTGGATGAAGTATGCAGAAAATCTTATGATGAAGGAAGATTTCACCTACTGGATGGTATAATTTACCACAGAACCAAGCACACATGTGTCATGACAGTTGTAGACAGGTCATTAATCAATCTTGTACTGAAAGAATGCCATGATAGCCCCTTTTCAAGACATCTGTCTGAAGACAGAACAAGAGAGAAAGTAAAGACCTCCATATGGTGGCCAATGTGGCAGAAAGATGTTGCAGAGTATTGCAAAACCTGTGACAGATGCCAAAAGGCAAATAAATCCACTGGCAAGAGACTTGGAAATATGATAAAAATCCAAGAACCAAGCGGACCTTGGGAAATTATCCATATGGATTGGGTAACTGGCCTACCACCAGGAGGTGACAGGAGCTATAATGCTTGCCTAGTAATTGTGGACAGATTCAGTAAAACTCCAATCTTTTTACTATGTCACAAAGATGATACAGCCATGGACACAGCTCTTCTGATATGGAATAGAGTAGTGTCATTGACTGGGATATTTACAAATATCATTAATGATAGGGATCCCAAATTCACTTCAGCACTATGGACAAATCTTCACCAATTATTTGGCACTAAACTGTCTTTCTCTACAGCCTACCACCCACAAACTGATGGCCTGGCCGAAAGGATGATCCAAACCTTAGAGGACATGGTGAGAAGACTTTGTGCATATGGCCTTGAATTCAAAGATTGTGATGGATTTACCCATGATTGGTGTACTCTGTTTCCAGCACTGGAATTAGCATATAAAACATCAATCCATGCCAGTACCAATCAGACTCCTGCTATTCTAGAAAAAGGATGGAACCCCAAGTTACCCCAAGATTCCTTGAGTAAAGATTTAATTGAAATACATCCCACAACTGCTAGCTTCAAAGGAATGCTAGACAAAGCTAGAAAGCATGCAGTATGGTGCATGGAGGACTTCTTTGCATATGCTAAAGATAAATGGGATAAATCACATGCAACTCCAGATTTCAAAGTGGGGGACCTAGCTCTTGTATCCACCACCAACTTCAATAACATCAAAGGATGTATAAAGTTAAAAGACTCCTTTGCATGACCTTTTGTGATTAAGGCCCTACATGGAGAAAATGCTGTTGAAGTAGAGTTATCTGAAGAACTTAGAAATAATCATCCTAGATTTCCAGTGAGCTTGATATAGCCATATAAATCTAGTGATGCTGAGAAATTTCCATTGAGGAATAAAATTCCCCAAGTTATACCTCCTATTGAGACATCTGGTACTAAGAAAATTACCAAAGTTCTTAAAGAAAGGAAATTAAGAACCAAGAAAGTAAGGGAATACCTTGTTAGGTACAGTGACCCAGCTTGTGAAGATTAATTGTTAGAAGAAAAAGATATACCAGAAGCTACCAAACTCCTCAGGAGATTCAGACACACTAGAAATACCAATATTACAAAGTAATATCCTTTTTTGTGGGGAGGGAACGTGAGCCTTAGAGGTAATTTCATATACCCAAAAGACCACAAATATAAAAAATAACATATTAATATAAATAAAATAAATTTATTTATATTATTAAAATAAAAATCAAAATATAAATATAAAATTATATCAAAAATAAAAAATTAATTATAATTTAAAAATAAAAATACATTAAATTTTGTAAATATAAAATTACATTTATACTTGAAAAAATTAAGTAAAAATGAAATTTCAACAAAATTGTAAAAAAATAAATAAATTTGGAAAAAAAGTTAAATAAAATTTATTATAACTTTTTAACCAATAAATAAACATATAAAAATTATTTCACCATTGGATTCCTCATAAAAATCAGGTGGGGTCACCTCTGAGTGAAATTCTTGTAACTCAACTCTAAATAAGCTTAAATTAAGTTTTTAGTATTTTCAATACAAAAGTTGAAAATCCTCAAAACTTTAATTGAATTAACACCACATGTGGTGTTAACCATCAATTTTTGTGTTAAAATTGAGGTGTTGTGTTTAGTTTAGAAATTATGAGGAATTGAAGTATTTTCAATTGAGTTCAATTGAAATGTCAAAATGTGCGCGTGTATTACATAAGTGAACTTTGATTTACATATGAGGTATCAATTATTACTGTATTTTACTGTACAATTAAATTGAATTATATATGTAAATTATAAGTATAATACCTGATGAAGAATGAAAGGTAAAATAAATTGGAAAGATTAAATTTGGGGGGGAAAGGAACTCCAGCTCTAAGGAGGAGCTAGACCCCTAAATTCCTTGCTGGCAGGTTTGGTATGTCAAAATTCACGCAAAAGTTCATCACTTTTGGCCTGGAATTGAGTTACAGGGTCTGTGGACTCAATTGATGATGAGGTTTTGATACCAACTGGGGTAGTTTTAGCTGTTGCCAAGAGGGTAAAACTACCCTTAAGATAAAACCATCATAGTAAAACAGCTTTAACTGGTTTCTACGTCTCTTACACACATTCTGACGTGTTTTGAAGGCTCTAGACCAGGTATTGCTATAGTAATGGCTGATTTAAGGGTCTAAAATGGCTAAAAATGGCTTAAACCAGCCCTTTTTGGTCTAAATCAGGGTGCATTGATGCCATAATTGTCTTTTCTGTTGTCAGATTTTTTTTCACGACTGACAAGAGTAAATTTTACTTTTGGAGTAAGAAAATTGATGGCTTTAAAAGAATGTCTTCTTTGCCCCACTTTTCTCTTCATGTTAGAATCTTTTCCTTTTATAATTAGTTTAAACATTGTTAAGCCAATCAATAAGAGGTTCCAACCACCTTTATTAAATAATTTTAAACCTTTTAACCATGTGAAATAATCATAATCATTGTTTGTAGCTTTTATAATCATTTTTACCCCTGAACCACCCCAAAATTGAATTAAAGCATCTTTCATCACTGTAAACTTTGTCACTTTGTTTCCAAATTCACTCTGGTCACTTTTGGGAATGTTTTCCCTTTAATATTCTTTTTAAAGACTTTGTTCTTTAATTAATTTCTTGCAGTTCTTTCCTCAATTAATTCCAATTGAAATTGCTCTTGAAGAAATCTCTTTTGTAGGCTTAAATATCTCTTGTAGAGTATTTTTGGATAAATTTTTATTGTTGGTAAAACAATAAATCTTTATAGTATTATTGTTTTATACTAAGAAAGTTATAAGCAATAAAATTGGCGTGTTTTCTCTTAAAAAAAATATTTCTTACTATTTTTAATTGAATTTTTACTTTATACAAATTTTGAGGACAGGAAAAGTACTTGATTTTTAATCAAAGTTTCATATCCCCACCTTACAGGCTTTCTAGGTAATCTGGTCTTATACATACTTAATGGTATGGTCTGTAAATGTTCAAAGTAATATCAGGCTCATGTCCTCTGATATTTCCTAATGGTTCATGATCTGAAAAAAAATCATTCTTATTTTTTCATGATACGCTAATAATCTCTTGCCTCATTTTTGCTGATATTTCTGGATCAATTTGTGCTTCACCAAGTTGATTTGACATCAATTATTCATCTATGTATGTATTTTTGAATATAATACTGATATTTCTTTTGGGAATATTGGAAAAGGCAAAGTTTTTTCTCTTGTTCTCTCCAATTGTAAAGTTGCTCTATTTATAGTTATTGAGTCAATACCATAAATGTTTAAGGAGTCATTTCAAAGAATGATATTTTGAGAAGTACAATCATTCATCACTACTAGCTCTATTGTCATTATCACACTTCCAGAAGGGTGTGGAAATATCAGTTTAGTGTCTAATATGCCCAAAGGGTAAATATTATTAGGTACACTATTGAACTGCACACCTTCTCTTGTTAATAGATTGTTTTTACATTTTGGAAGTATGACTTGAAGGTAGTCTTTCCCTACAAAATTTAAAAATGCTCCTGTGTAAAAATTGACTTTGGCTTCAACATCATTTATCAATATTGATACAAGAAAAGATGCTCCAGAAGTGTAACCTTTGACTCAAGCAGGTTTAGTCTTACACATTCTGGCCTCTTGGATGTTGGTCAGGTTATAGAAGTCTTCACTGTATTGTGGCAAGTGAGTATGGACTTCAGTAACTTCAAAAAGAATGTGATGTTCTCAATATGATAGTTCTCCACTTGTGTTTCCTCAGATAATTCAGAATCTTTGTCAGATTATTCCTTCTCTTCAGTACACTGAAACTCTTGAATTACTTGAACTTCATTTATTTCAGTCTTTTTGGTACAAGTGTTGGCTAAATGTGAGGTGCTCCCACATATATGGAGCGTAAAGAAAAGTATTTAAGGTCTTCTACCCTCTCTAGACATCTTTGGGACAATCTTGGACTCTATAGGGCTTCTAGCCCTGGTTCTACAAATTCTTGTTCCAGTAATGATATCTTCCATAGAATTAATATACCCCTTTTTTGAACAGGATTATACACATCTACACTTCATAGCATGGTATAGTTCTCCTCCACATTTACTTGATATTTTAATGTTAAATGTTGAGTCAGACATACCTGGGATTAAAGAAGATAATCTGACCTTTTGTTTGAGGAATCAAGTATGGTTTATATTTTTCTGAGTCGAAAAGGGAATTCTCAAAAGAATTCTCCATTTTAAATCTCCAGTTATTGTTGTCCCACTTGGTTTCTCATCTTGTAATACCATTTATTTTAAGTTCTAATAAAAAGAGTGAATTTTTCCCACAATCATTTCATGAGATATATGAAAATCTTCCAGCAAAATATCAATAAAAACTGTACATTAATAATGGATTGAATATATCTAACTTCATCTATTATTTGTATAGGAATGTCCTGTGATACACTTCCTGCTCCTTGGCTGTGAGCTCCATAGTGTTTCTTGCCATATTAAACACACTTTAAATTGCTGAAGTTTCCAATTCAAGAATCCTGTACACTTGGGGTTAAGGTTGGTGCTAATTTCCTTTGCCTTTGCAGTTTCCTTGATTCTTCTTTGGACCTCTCTGTTTCTTCTGAGGTCCTTTGGGCTTTTCTTTGAATCATTCTGGAGCTGGTTGACACTATTGGTCCTTCTTCAAAGCTGGAATCATTTTCAGTTCCTTCTGTTTCTCTATGGATGAAAGAATTAAGTTTTTCAGAAAATTATTTATCTTTTTGACCTTGTCTTTGCAAGAAAATTAAATCAATTCTCCTAAGTGTTCTATGGTCTTCTATTAACTCCAAAAGGCCTGGATGTGGGAGTAGGAGCTCATGGCCCCATGACAAAGGCTTGGAAAAGTTTCCAACTCTTCCTCTGTAAGATTTGACTATGAAATTGATGATAATATCACTATTAATCAACAGTACTATGTCTGTTCTTATGAAATATAATAATAAAATATTATTATAACCACAATTAAATAATTAAAGAATTATTTCTTTCATGTGTTAAGCACTACTAGTGATTTTAACAGTGAGCAAGTAATTGTCTACTAGAATCAATTACAAGAAGATTTTAATTATAAAAATTTCTTTTATTAAAATGATAAAATTATTTTAATATATAATTATCTTTTGCAAGAATAATTATAATGATAATTCTTGAAGAAAACTAATTTTAGAGAAAAACTTTAAGAATTAAAGATAAATGACTCATTAATATTCCAAAGAGCTTATTCAAAGATAAGATAGAGATTTGACGTAGAATTGTGGATTTTAATGATCAAAATGGATTTATAACAGTATTACAACAATATATAGTTGGATTCTATGATTTCAGGTCTTTCTGATTGATTCTAAAAGATTAAAACACTTAAGAATAACTGAACTAATACTTACTTGTTGGTAATAATGATTTAAAGCTGATAATAATATGATGATGTGGAAAAAACAGCAAGAAGAGGCTTCTTTTAAGTCAACAACAGCTCACAGAGGCGTGCCATGGAGCAAACTGAAAAACAAGTGAGTGAGAAAACAATAAACTTTTTTGGATTATTGATTGCATCATCTGTTGTCATGTAAGATTATCATAATTACTTAATTGATGCTTTTACGTGACTACCAACCCCAATATGGTTAAGAATAAAAGGAGTAACATCTGTAAATCTTCTTTTATTCTAAAATAATCATTGATTTCTCAAAGTTATCAATGTTATTTCCAATTTCATCACAGGTTGTAATTACTGTGAATTTTTGAAGATTCAGTGTTTCACATAGAATACTCAAAAATGGACTGTGAATAAAACTTTGAATTTTACTAGTAAAACTGGAATTCTTTTTGGTTGTACCATAGATAATACAGTTCCCCATTAGTCCCGGAAGTTTCAGAAACATTAATTCAGAATTGTATTTTTAATGAATTTTTGAAGTTTTTACCTCATTTCTATGTAGAATTGCAAATATCAGTGTTTCACTGGTTTCTATGAGGTAAATCAATGGATACAAGTCCAAAAAGTGTTTTAATTACTGTTTTGGGGTTTATCCATGGAAAGTCATTAAGAATTGACATGGTTACAGGAGTCTAAGTAGCTCTTTACCTCCTTGGCATGTCAAAATAGCAGGTCATTTGCTATTTTCTTAAGTTTTACTGTAGTTGTAACATGGTAACCAAGTTCCCAAAAGGTTTTAGTTTACCTATTAGGCCAAGATCAGCCATGGATCCAAGCTTTGGAGCTGTCCACGCCTCTGAGGCCTCAGAAGTTGGGTACCCTGGCTCTCTTTCATGTCTTTTGTCCCCCTTGCTTATTTTTTATGTCAGAATAGAAATTTAAGCTTAGTGAGATATCCACTATGGGTGTACCAAAAGTCCATGTAAGAATACCATGATATTAAGTGCTCAAAACATGCATAACACTATTCTTAGTGTACATGTAACATGGGATTTCTCACTTCCCATTATTTTGGCATGAAATTAAGAAAAACAAAAATCTTCACAGATCTTTTATGTGGTATTGAAGTATTTTCCATTTTACCACCTCAAAGAGTTAATTTGAGCTTATTCACTCTATGGAGCTACCCTAGGTGAATTTTAGTGTAGAATTCAAATCTGGTCTTAAATCCATGGATTTACTTACTCAATAAAAAGTTATTCATCTTTTCTGAAATCAAAAATGATGAATTTTGGATATATGTATAATTCAAAATTTCTTTGTAAGATAGTTGTGGCCTATTTGGGTATGTAAAATATACCTCAAGGCTCACATTCCCTCCCACCAAAAAATAAAATTGTACTACAATTTTCTCAATGATAGAAATAATAAATAGCCCAAAAGGGGGGTTAATGTCCACTGTCCAACCTCTTTACATTACTCAGATCAAGTAATTTAAAGCACATTCATAGACATATTCAGGCTTGTGGCCTTCTTTCATGTCTAAATCTTCTCAAGAGTTTATCTGAGTCAGGTATATCTAATTCGGCCAGCCATTCATCTTCATGTACTGGATTTCTATATCTGACAAGGCATTCCCTCTGATTTTTACCCCTAAGTCTCCTTTCTTTAATGACTTTCTTTATCTTTTTGTCTTCATTCTGTTCCACTAGTGGGAAAGTTAAAGTAGTTTGGTTCCTTAGAGGAAACAATTCTTTATCAGCTGGTTGATAAGGCTTTATCAAGCTGACTGGAAAAGTGGGGTGTTTATTTTCCAATTCACCACTCAATTCCACTTGAACTGCATTGGTTCCATGTAAAGAAAAAAAAAACAAAAGGTCCTGCATAATAATATTTAAGTTTCTTTGGGCCTTTGACATATTAAAATTCAAGGTTGAAACTAGAACTAAGTCCCCTACTTTGAGGTCTGGTACTTTATGACTCTTGTCCCACTTCTGTTTTGCATAATCAAAAGCATCATCCATACTTTGTTTTGCATGATGTTTTACTTTATCAAGCATTATCTTGAAGCTGGAAGCTGTAGGATGAATGTCAATCAATTCTTTCCTCAGTGTGTCTGCTGGAAGTCTTGGATTCCATCCTTTTTCTAACATAGCAGGAGTTTGTCCTGTGGAAGAATGGACTGATGCCTTGTATGCCAACTCTAATTCAGGTATCAGAGTGCACCAGTCATGGGCAAAGCCATCTGAGTCTTTGAATTCTAACCCATAGGCACAAAATCTCCTGATCATGTCTTCTGAAGTTTGAATCATCCTCTCTGCTAGCCCATCTGTCTGAGGGTGATATGCTGTAGAGAATGATACCTTAGTCCCAAACAATCTAATAAGATTGATCCAAAGTGAAGATGTGAACTTGGGCTCTCTGTCACTTATGATATTCCTAAATAATCCTGTGTGAGAAATAACTCTACTCCATAGAAGAAGAGCTGTGTCCATAGCAGTGTCATCCTTATGACATGGTAAGAATATGGGAGTCTTGCTATATCTGTCTAAAATGACTAAAAAAGCATTACAGCTTCTGTAACCACTTGGAGGAAGTTCTGTGACTCAATCCATGTGAACAACTTCCCATGGGGATTTTGGTTCTTGAATATTGATCATAAGTGCAAATTTCTTGCCTGTACTCCTGTTTGCTTTTTGGCATCTGTCACAGGTGTGGCAATATTCAATGGTTTCTGTTCTCCAAGATGGCCACCATGCACAGTTCTTTACTTTTTCAAGGGTTCTGTCTTCTGACAGGTATCCAGAGTATATGCTATCATGGCATTCATGAAGAATTGTATTGATAGGCAATCTGCTGCATAATGTCATGACACAAGAATGTTTGGTTCTGTGGTAAACAATCCGATCAATAGAATAGGAATTTCTCCAAACTTCATCTAGTGCATTTACCAAAGATGTATCTTTGCAGTCTTTATCTAATAAAGAAGTCAAGATATGGCAATTCTTGTCCTGTTTATAAGATTCTCTGACCTCTTCAAAGAATTCAGGCCCAATATCAGTTATGTTGATCCCTTCAATTGGAATCTGTGGTTCAGCTTCTGAAGGTACATAAGCTGGGTTATCAGGAGTGTTAGCTAATGTCCATCTGCTAAGTCCATCACCATTCTTGTGAATGTTTCCTTCTTTGTAGACTATATTCCTGTTTCCTCTATATTCCTGAATGGCTATTTGCCATCTCAACATGTGTCTGTTGGGAGATTTCATCTTAAGAAGTGGTTTTACTGAATTACAGTCAGTTATCACTTCAAAAACACTGCCATCAAGATAATAGTGAAATTTCTCAAGTGCCCATACCAAGCATAAGCACTCCATTTGGCTTGCACCATATCTGGCTTCTGTTGGTTTGATTTGCCTTGAGATGTAACAAACTGGTCCTTCTGTAGGTTTGTCATTAATAATTTGGACTTGATGTAGGGCTGCCCCTAATGCATGTCCACATGCATCAATTAACAATTGAAAAGGAATATTTCAGTCAGGCATGAGGAGTAAATATGCTTCTGTAAGAGCTCTCCTTATCTTCTCATAAGCTTTAATTCTCTCCTGTGTCATCTCAAATACAGTCTGTTGATCACAGATTCTATAAAGTGACTTGGCTAGAATTGCAAAGTCTTTCAAGTGTTGCCTGTAATAACTCGCAAACCCAGCAAAAGACATCATTTCTTTTTTATTCTGGGGTATTGGCTTAAGTAACACTGCTGCTACTTTGTTTTTGTCAATACCCAAGCTTAAACCAGAAACAATATGTCCTAATGCTTTGAGTTCTTCAAAACCAAAATTGCATTTCTTAAGTGAAATTTTCATGTTCACTTCTGCAACTTTGTGAAGTACTCTTGCAAGTTTTTCAAGGTGCAAAGACCATGAATCAGAACATATGATAATATCATCAATATAAATGATAAGCCATCCTCCAGATAATTCTGTGGGAAAGATTGCGTTCATCTTTCTTTGATAATGGGATGGAGCATTTTTAATGCCAAATGGCATTCTAAGATACTCATAAATACCACAGTGAGTGATAATTCTAAGTCATTTCTTAGCTTTAGGCATCAAATCATTTTGATGAAAGCCTTTCAATGCATCCATTGATGTTATATACTTGTCTTTAGACAGTTGAGTAAAGGTTTCTTGAATTCTAGGGTTTGGATACCTATCTGGACCTGTGTAGGTATTCATACCTCTGAAATCTCCAACCATTCTTGACTTATCATTATTCCAGGCAATAATAACAGGTGTTGTTACTTCAACTTCCTCATTATGTCCTACTTTACTTAGGACACCAAGCTGGATTAACTCTTGGATATGTTTTTCCAAGGCTTCTCTAGCTCTGGGACTGGCTGGATAAGCTGTTCTTCTAAGTACTGGAGGATATGGTCTGTCAATATTAAGAGTAATATCAACTTCATGTCCCCTTATAGCACCTAATGGTTCATTATCAGAGGCAAATGCCTTACTGTATGTGTATAACACATTTAATATAAATAGTATTTATATTAATTCATAACTTTAATATTAGTAATATTATTGTTATTAATTGTTTTTTATTAATAAAAAGCAATTTTTTACGCCTTTATTATTTGTTGGTAACAATATTAAAGAGCTTTTTAAATATATTAATTATTTTATATTAATATATTTATTTATTATATTATATTTTCATAATATAAATTATATTATTATATTTATTTAATAGTATAGTTATTTTACGCCATAATAATAATAATTATTTATTATTATTATATTTTTAATCTTATTTATTCAATTCATAAGGACATTCATAGTACAATAAGTAATAAAATTAGTAATTTTTACTTATTGTTTCATAGTCAAACCTTACAGTAAGAATATGGGAGTCTTGCTCTATCTGTCTACAATGACTAAACAAGTGTTATAACATCTGTCACCACTTGGAGGAAGTGCTGTGACCCAATCCATGTAAACAACTTCCCAAGGGGATTTTGGTTCTTTAATATGGATCATAAGTCCAAATTTCTTGCCTGTACTCCTGTTTGCTTTTTGAAATCTGTCACAGGTATGGCAATATTCAATGGTCTCTTTTCTCTAAGATGGCCACCATGCACAGTTCTTCACTTTTTCACGTTTTCTGTCCTCTGACAGGTGTCCAGAGTAGATGCTATCATGGCATTCAGAAAGAATGCTATTGATACGCAATCTGCTACACAATGTCATTACACAAGAATCTTTGGTTCTGTGATAAATAATCCCATCAAACAAGTGAAATCTTCCTTCAGAATAGGAATTTTTCCAAACTTCATCCAATGCATTGACTAAAGATGTATCTTTGCAGTCTTTATTTAATGAGGAAGTCAAGATATGGCAATTCTTGTCTTGCTTATAAGATTCTCTGAGTTCTTCAAATAATTCAGTCCCAATATCAGTTATGTTAATTCCTTCAATTGGAATTTGTGGTTCTGCTTCCAAAGGTAGATAAGCTGTATTAGCAGGAGTATTGGCTAATGCCCATCTGCTAAGTCCATCAGCATTCTTGTGAATGTTTCCTGCTTTATGAACTCCAGTCATGTTTCCTCTATATTCTTGAATGGCTATTTGCCATCTCAACATATGTCTGTTGGGAGTTTTCATGTCAAGAAGTGATTTCACTGCATTACAGTCAGTTATCACTTCAAAGACACTTCCATCAAGATAATAGTGTAATTTCTCAAGTTTCCATACAAAAAATAAGCACTCCATTTGGCTTGCACCATATCTGGCTTCTGTTGGTTTGATTTTTCTTGAGATGTAACAAATTGTTCCTTCTGTAGGTTTGTCATCAATAATTTGGACTTGATGTAGAGCTGCCCCTAATCCAGCTCCACCTTCATCAATGTACAATTTAAAAGGTATATTCCAGTCAGGCATGAGGAGTAAAGGTTCTTCTGTAAGAGCTTTCCTTATCTTCTCATAAGCTTTAATCCTCTTCTGTGTCATCTCAATTACTGTTTGTTGATCACAGATTCTATAGGGTGACTTGGCTAGAATTACAAAGTCTTTCAAGTGTTTCCTATAATAACTGGCAAACCCTAGAAAAGACATCATTTCTTTCTTATTCTGGGTTATTGGCTTAAGTAACACTGCTTCCAATTTATTTTTGTTAATACCCAAGCTTAAACCAGAAACAATATGTCCCAATGCTTTCAGCTCTTCAAAACCAAAATTGCATTTCTTGAGTGAAATCTTCATATTCAATTCTGAAACTTTGTGAAGTACTCTTGCAAGTCTTTCAAGGTGCAAAGACCATGAATCAGAACATATTATAATATAATCAATATAAATGATAAGCCATCCTTCAGATAATTCTGTGGGGAAGATGGTATTAATCATTCTTTGATAAGGAGATGATGCATTTTTAATACCAAATGGAATTCTAAGATACTCATAAATACCACAGTGAGTGATAATTCTGAGTAATTTCTTAGCTTTAGGCGTCAAAGCATTCTGATGGAAACCTTTCAATGCATCCATTGATGATATATACTTGGCTTTTGACAATTTAGTCAAGGTTTCTTGAATTCTAGGGATTGGATACCTATCTGGAACTGTGTAGGTATTCAATGCTCTGAAATCTCCAACCATTCTTGACTTGTCATTATTCCATGCAATAATAACAGGTGTTGTCACTTCAACTTCCTCATTATGGCCTACTTTTCTTAGTACACCAAGTTGAATTAACTCTTGGATATGTTTTTCCAAGGCTTCTCTAGCTCTGGGACTGGCTGGATAAGCTGGTCTTCTAAGTACTGGAGGATATGGTCTGTCAATATTAAGAGTAATCTCAACTTCATGTCCCCTTATAGCACCTAATGGTGCATTATCAGAGGCAAATGCATTTCTGTATGTGTATAACACATTAATAAGTTCATTCCTCATTTTTGGTGACAATGACGGATTAATTTGTGCTTCAACAAGTTGATTAGACACAAATTCATCTTTATAAGTATCCTTAACAGAAGATACCACGCATATTTGTTTTGGCATAATGGAAAAAGCAAATTTTTGTCTGTTGAAATCCCCAATTGTAAAATATCTGTCTTTGTGGTTATTGATGTCAATATCATAAATATTTAAGTAATAATTTCCAAGAAGCATGTGCTGAGATGTGCAATTATCCATTACTACAATCTCAGTTTTCATCCTTACACCTCCTGCTGGGTGTGGAAATACAAGATTAGTGTCTAATATACCCAACGGGTACATATTGTTACTGGCACTGCGAAATTGCACACCTTCTATTGGTAAAAGATGGTTTTTCCATTCAGGAAGTATAATTTGGTGATAATCTTTGCCTACACAAGTGCAAAATGCCCCTGTATCCAAATTTACTCTGGCTTCAATATCACTGATCAAAACTGATGTGATACAGGATGCTCAAGCAGTATAACCCTTTCCTCTAGCAGGTTTTTTTTTACACATTCTGGCATCTTGCATATTTATCAGGTTGCAGCAATCCTCACTGTACTGTGGCAAGAGGGTACGGACTTCTGTGACCTTAAAGAAAGCTGTAATGTTATCAATGGGATAGTCCTCCACTGATGTATCCTCAGAGATTGCAGAATCTTGATCAGACTTGTCTTTCTCTTCAGTACACTGAATTTCTTCTATGGCTTGAGCTTAATTTATCTTTGTCTTCTTGGTGAAAGTATTTGCGAAATGTGAAGTACTTCCACATTTATGAAACTTCAAGACAGGTCTTTCTGGTCTTTTATCCTCTCTGGAAATCTTTGGGACCATCTTGGATTCCATAGGGATTCTAGTCCAAGTTTTAACAATTCTTGTTCTGGTAATGATATCTTCCATTGCATTAATGTAGTCCTCTTCTGAACAGGGCTCTACACATCTGCTTTTGATAGCATGTTCCAGTTCTCCTCCACACTTTCTTAATATCTTCATATTAATCATGGTGTCAGACATGTCTGGGTGTAAGGCAGATAATCTGTCCTTTTGCTTGAAGAACCAAGTAAGTGGTTTATCTTTCTCTGAGTTAAGAATGGCACTTTAAAAAGCATTTTCCATTTTAAACCTCCAAGAATTTCTGGCCCATTTGGTAATCACTTCAGATTTCCACCAAGACCAATCATGTTTCCCATGATCTATTCTCATTTTGTAATATCATTTCTTTGCAGTTCTGGTAAACAGAGAGTGTAATGTCCCCACTATGATTTCATCAGGTATGTTAAAGGCTTCTTGTAAAATATCAATAGTCCTGATGAACTCAATATGGCTATATTCTCCTTCACCAGAGAATGTTGGCCATTCTTCTGATTTGGGAATATCTTTAACAGAGACAACATTTTCTCCTAAAAGTGGGGTAAGACTTCCTTTAACAGAACATTTTTCTTCAGTCAAAGGTGTAGAATGTCTTGGCATATGTGGTTCACAATTCTTATGAATTTGTTCTACATTTGCAATGATTTCATTCTTTAACTTCTCCCTTTCACTGTCACTTTTTGCTGAATGTGTAGAAAATTGATTGGTATTCTCAACTATCTTTAAGACATGGTCTTGTAGAGTCTTAAATTGATCATTCATTTGAAAATAGAAAGATCTTCCATTTCATCATTCTGAATCTGACATGTACTCTCAATTCTGCTACAAGCATTGATAATTGAATCAAATTTGGCATTTGTCAATTCATACCATTCAGTATATTTCTTGTCATGTTTTTTCAAATCACCAATATCCAATGTTATTTTAGTTAACTTTGAATCAAGTTTACCAATTTCTACATTAATAGCTCTTTGTAAATGATCTATTTATGTGGCAAATTCCTTTTCATCCTTTCCTGCTCCTTGGCTGTGAGTTCCATGAGAGTTCTGGCCATGTTGAAAACACTGTCCACGGCTGAAGGCTCCAATTTGGGGATCCTGTACCCTTGTGGGTAAGGTCTTTGCCAATTGGCTTTGCCTTTTCCCTTTCCTTGATGGTTCTTGGGACCTCTCTTCTTCTTCTGAAATCCTTTGGGCTTGTCTTTGGACACTTCTGCAGCTGGTTTGGAGCTGGTAGATGCCACTGGGGCTTCTGTCTCCAAAGCTGGAGTCATTTCCAGTTCCTTCTTCTGGTCTATGGATAAAAGACTTTGGTTCTTCAACCAATTCTTTATCTTTTTGACCTTGTCTTTGCAAGACAGGGGGCTCCATCCTCCTAAGATTTCTATGGTCTTCTCCTGACCCAGAAAGCTCTTGATGTGTAAGTAGCAGTTCATTGCCCCCTGCCAAAGGCTTGGGCATATTTCCCACTACTCTTCTTTCGCTGATCTGAACCAGTTTTTGTACTGGCATTGATATATTTCTATTGCTGCCACTTGAAAATGGTTCAGCCCTGGAAATATGGTCATGAATCAGTTCAGGCTCAGAATTCATGTAAAAATCTGTGGGTACAGACCTTGGGGAATGGGGGGAAACTCTGGCATCCTCCAAATGTGTCTCTCTTGCGGAAGAATTGGCACTTCTGGATCTGGTCTTGCCTCCTCTTTGTCCACATCCATTTGGTTGGACTGAATAGTTGCTTCCATTTCTGGTATGCACCATTTACACGTCAATTTAAAGATAAAATACACACCTTTTGGTGGTAATTTAGTCTTTTCTGAGTTAAATAAGGTGCCTCTTTTAGCAATTTGCACCTCAATACTGTCTTCACATTCTGCTTCTGAAGATTCTGGATTAGTAATATATATCTTTTACTGAGTCTGTTGCAAGCTGCACAGTATTTGATTAAAGACACTAGAAATAATTATCAAAGATAAAAAAAAAATATTTTTTATACTTTTTAAAATATTTTTGAAGATTCTTTATAAGTTTTGTATTTTTTAATATTAAAAAAATTATTCTTTTTAAAGAAACAAATTAAAATTTAAGATTTTGAATGAAATTAATTCAGAGTAACTCAAAGAATAATTTTATAAGTTTTTGGATGTGAAAAAGCCACGTGTAAAAACAGTATAAAATTAAACCAAATTCCTCAATGAAAATATTTACAAAACAATTTTGAAAATAAGAATTATTTTAACTTTAAAATGAAAGAAAAAATTATTAAATCAATATATTTTAGAATATAAAAATATATTAATTAAGGGTACAAGGCTCAAAAAACACAGCCAGGCCCCCAAATGTAAATGTGACTATGAAGCTGATGATAATATCACTATTAATCAACAGTACTATGTCTGTTCTTATTAAATATAACAATAAAATATTATTATAACCACAATTAAATGATTTAAGAATTATTTCTTTCATGTGTTAAACACTACTAGTGATTTTAACAGTGAGCAGTAATTGTCTACAAGAATCAATTACAGGAAGATTTAAATAATAAAACTTCTTTCATTAAAACAATAGAATTATTTTAATGTATAATTATCTTTTGCAAGAATAATTATAATGATAATTCTTGAAGATGACTAATTTTAGAGAAAAAATTTAAGAATTAAAAAAAATCACTCACTAATATTCCAAAGAACTTATTGAAAGATAAGATAGAGACATTTGACGTAGAATTGTGGATTTTAAGGATCAAAATGAATTTATAACAGTATTACAACAATATATAGTTGGATTCTATTATTTAACGTCTTTCTGATTGATTCTGAAAGATTTAAAACACTTAAGAATAGCTGTAACTAATACTTACTTGTTGGTAACAATGATTTAAATGATAACAAGATGATGATGATGTGGAAAAAACAGCAAGAAGAGGCCTCTTTAAGTCAACAACAGCTCACAGAGGCGTGCCATGGAGCAAACTGACAAGCCAGTGAGTGAGAAAACAATAAAACCTTTTGGATTATTGATTGCATCATCTGTTGTCACGTAAGATTATCATAATTACTTAATTGATGCTTTTGCGTGACTACCAACCCCAATATGGTTAAGAATAAAAGGAGTAACATCTTTAAATCTTCTTTTATTCCAAAATAATCATTGATTTCTCAAATTTATCAATGTTATTGCCAATTTCATCACAGGTTGTAATTACTCGAAATTTTTGAAGATTCAGTGTTTCACGTAGAATAGTTAAAAATGGACTGTAAGTAAAACGTTTGATTTTACTAGTAGAACTGTAATTATTTTTGGTTGTACCATAGATAATACAGCTTCCCATTGGTCCTGAAAGTTTCAGAAAGATTCATTAAGAATTTCATTTTTAATGAATTTTTGAAGTGTTTACCTCATTTCTATGTAGAATTGCAAATATCAGTGTTTAACTGGTTGCTATGAGGTAAATCAATGGATACAAGTCCAAAAAGGGTTTTAATTACTCTTTTTGGGTTTATCCATGGAAAATCATTAATAATTGACATGGTTACAGGATTCTAAGTAGCTTTTTACCTCCTTGGCACGTCAAAATAGCAGGTTATTTGCTATTTTCTTAAGATTTACAGTAGTTGTAACATGGTAACCAAGTTCCCAAAAGGTTTTAGTTTACCAATTAGGCCAAGATCAGCCATGGATCCAAGCTTTGGAGCTGTCCATGCCCCTGAGGCCTCAGAAGTTGGGTACCCTGGCTCTCTTTGATGTCTTTTGTCCCCCTTGCTTATTTTTTAGGCCAAAATAGAATTTTAAGCTTCAAGTGAGATATCCACTATGGGTGTACCAAAAGTCCATGCACAAATGCCATGATATTAAGTGCTCAAAACATGCATAACACTATTCTTAGTGTATATGTAACATGGGATTTCTCACATTCCCATTATTTTGGTGTGAAATTAAGAGAAACAAAACTTTTCACGCATCTTTTATGTGGTATTGATGATGTGGTATTGAAGTATTTTCCATTTTACCACCTCAAAGAGTTAATTTGAGCTTATTCACTCTATGGAGCTACCCTGGGTGAATTTTTGTGTAGAATCCAAATATGGCCTTAAACACATGGATTTACTTACTCAATAAAAAGTTACTCATCTTTTCTGAAATCAAAATTCAAAATTTCTTTTTAAGATAATTGTGGCCTGTTTGGGTATGTAAAATATACCTCAAGGCTCACAGGTAAAGGTTATACAGCTGGTAATTCCTGTATAAAAGAAGTGGTAATTTCACATGGTGGAATGTGATCTACAACTTGCCATTATTAACTGGTCTTTCAACCAGTTTGATAGCCTTTTTGGAAAGAGTGCGCTTTTCTGAGGTCTGGCAGACAGCATTGTGACAATAAACCAGTTACCAATGTGATGGGTTGAATTCTGGATAGAGACAAGGAGGGGTCTCAATAAAACAACCTGAAATCTCTGGGCTCTCTACTCCATTGGCATACAAGGGTTCCGCCCCTTGGGGGTTCCTTGTAGGCTCCTGTTGTGACTAATGTAGCTCCATGAGGATGGCATGGGCAATACTATCAATTACATGCACTTCAATACACAGTGCTCTAGAACCAGGGTTACTGTCACATGGTGGAATTTTATCTACAACTTGCCAGTATTAACCAGTATTTCAGCTGGTTTAATAGCCTTTTTGGCAATAGTTCCCTTTACTGAGATCTGGCAGACAGCATTGTGACAGGTAATTGATTACAAACCCACTAAACATATACTAGACCCAGTAGACTTCTGCTGTTGTATTGGCAAGTGTTTTCTCAAGAAATTTGTACCAAATTCTGAAGATCAATTACTACCAATTGATGGAATAAAACTAAACAGTGCAAGCAATCCAATAAAGGAATTTGGAATATTTGAAACAACTGTAATATTTCTACATAACAATGGAAATTTAAGAATTACTGTTTAATTCATTTTTATGGAATACTGCTCTAGTACACATTTTATATTTGGAAATGATTATTTAATAATGTATGGCATAGATTTACATAACAATAGGGACAGATACTTTACTATTGGGGACAATAAGCATCAAAAATTTGCCTTTTTACCTTTCTAAAGACAAATTACAGTAAATGAAGTATCACCAGTCAGCTTAGCAGTTGAGAAAATCAAGATAGGATAGATGAATGAAGTTGAACTAAGTCCTCATCTTACTTATATGCATGAAAATGAACCTTCTACCCTCTTATATGAACACAAAGAAGCATTTTGAACGCATAAATAAATATTGGGGGCAGGTATTGGCCATGAATTTGACATTATCTTCAGCATTGAGAGACCTTATCTTCCACTCTTTATAAGGCCTGCATTCCCAGCATGCACAAAATCAAGAGAAGCCCTTGAGCTTCACATTAAAGGACTCTTAGACCTTGGTGTAATAAGAAAATTTGGCCACAATTAGGAGGTTGAAATACCTACACCTGTCATAGTGGCAGGGAATAATAGAAAATATGGGATGGGTGGGGACTTTAGAACTCTAAACATCTACACCGCCCCAGACAGGTATCACATACCAAAGATACAAAGTTCCCCCACTCAAATATCTCAAGTAGGTTACATAAGCACTATGTATTTCCTTGAAGGATTTCATAAAAAGTTATTGAAACCAAGAGCATGAGAATATTTGAGAATTATGTTTCATTGTAGAGTGTATGAATATTTAAGGATGACTTTTGGTATCAAAAATGCACCTTCACACTGTCAAAGAATGATGAAGGAGATCTTCCCTGAAGTACTTTCAGAAGGATGGTTAATAATTCACATTTATTACATTATTGTCTGTTCTAAGACTTTTGAGGAACCTATCTACTGATTATCCAGAGTTTTGGGAACAATCCAATCTGTGAACATGTCAGGCTGAGTCTATGATAAAGGTGTATATGAGTATTTACAAGCTTTAACTATGACTGTGACACTGTAAAAATGGTTTTAAAAGATGATAAGATTGATAATCAATGATTTAATTTAAGATTTAAAGGGCTTTACTATAGAGATATAGTGGTGGTGAGCACTGTTGAAAGCCCTGGGTGCAGCTTTACCTGTTGGATTACAATAATAAAGACTACAATACTTTAAATTAAGAGTATACCTGATTATTTAACCAAGAGTAAAACTGTTTTTGACAGTTTACTACGTAGGTTATTCAAGAGCAGGATGAGGAAAATCTTTTGGCTGTGAAAAGCCCTCCTTTTATCCTAAAATTGAGGTGGAAAGGCTGCTAGACCTTTCCACGTAGAGGAAGTGAAGATTTTTCACTCTCTATGACAGGCTTGTGGTTTGCAAACAGCCTGTATACCCTGTATTGGGCTCAGATGTGGTTTTGAAACCACATCTGGGCAGTTTTCACCAATACAGGGTGAAAATTTTCATCTGGGGACCTCACAGCCTGATTCTGACGTGTATGACGCGTAGAATGCTGTACAGAAGCTGTATGGGACCCCAGTATTGACTGACATATGAGGTGTTGAAGTAAAAACATGCTTCTTTGTCTATTTGACACCTCATATTCATGATTATGGGGTGTTATCCCATGGTAAGGCTGTATATGACAGCAGGTGGGATTTTGACCTTAAAATGGTCATAACTCTGTCAGGTTTTGAGATATCAAGCTCAAAGTTGGTTCATTGAATAGCTCTATATGGGCTCTACACAATGGTACCCAACTTGACATGGTTATCATTAAATATGACAAAGTTATCCCATGTACAAGTATTTTTGTACATTGGCGTGGTTTGGGCAAAAAGCTGTATTGAGCTTGTTTGGCCAATAACCTCTGTTGTAGTTAAGTTATGAGGAAATGGATGGCACCATCAGATAGCCCTGATTGTGCTCTTTCCAAAAAGACCCCACTTCAAGTATCTCACACTAAAACTGTAAAAGTTAGATGAGAGGTGAATGTTTTGTTCACCCTTATTTGGTCTGAATTTGACCATAACTCAAGTAATACTGGTGCTAGCTCAGTTTGGTTAGCACCATTAGATAGCCCTGGCTTAGAGCTTCATTTTGAATACCCATTTGATGGGGTTAAGCCTCTCCTTCTAGATTTTAGATGAGAGGTGAAAATTAAGGTTTATGCTCAGCAATAACTTTGAGCAGGAATAACTTTGTTATTTCTTATCCTATGGTGATGGGACTTATATTTTAAGAAAGAGGTGAGTTTCCTCTTTCTTTTGATACCTTTTGAGCTAATTTGGCTCAGCTCCATGTTTTGGTGGTATTTTGGCTATACCATTGATTTATGGTATTTTGGCTGTCATGCTTGTGCTCTGGTTTTGAGTCACAGGCTGACATACCCTCCCTCTAAAAAAGGCTCATCATAGATGAGACTGTTCAGTCCTCCTTGAGGCTCTGAATCTCCTTAAATGAAGGTTCCCATCTGGTATGGTATCCTCTGCCAACCATTTGTCTTTGTCAGCTGTCTGGTTCTTGAATCTGACTAGGTATTGTCTCTGATCCCTCCCATTAAGTCTGATTTTTCTGGCCCTGATGATTTTACTCACAGGTCCAGGAGAGTCTTCTACTTCCACTATTTCTGGTGGAGTGATGTTTTTCTTCCTGGAGGGGAATTTATCCTCCTCTGTTTGGAAGTATGGTTTGACCAGGCTCACTGGAAAGACTGGGTGTTTCCTAGAAAACTCCTCAGTGAGCTTGACTTCTACTGCATTTTTCCCTATCAACTTAATGATAGTGAAGGGCCCTACAAATGAGTCTCTCATTTTCTTAGGTCCTTTGAGATTGTTAAAGTTCAGTGTAGACACTAGCACCTGGTCCCCTTCCTTGAAGTCAGGTTCCATATGTGATTTGTCCCACCTTTGCTTATTATACTCTTTGGCCTCAGCTATGCATTTGGCAGCAGTATCACAGGCTTTCTTCCACATATCATGGAAGTCCTTGGCTGTGGGGTGGATGGTCAGAAGATTTTTCTTCAAGTGATCCACAGGTAACAGGGGATTCCACCCTTTCTCTACCAGTGCAGGTGTTTTTCCTGTGGTAGAGTGCTGGCTTGTATTATAAGCCAGTTGGACTGCTGGTAAGAGGGTGACCCAATCATGGGTATATCCCTCATGGTCCTTGTATTCCATGCCATAGGCACAGAACCTCCTGAGGATGTCCTCCATTGTTTGGATCATCCTCTCAGCTAGGCCATCTGATTGTGGATGGTAAGCTGTGGAAAAAGCAAGCTTGGTGCCTAGCATGTCATATAAATTGGTCCAAAATTCAGATGTGAATTTTGGGTCCCTGTCACTAATTATGATCTTAGGGACTCCACAGGTGGATATGATGTTATTCCAAAATAACAGAGCAGTGTCCATGGCTGTGTCCTCTTTATGGCATGGTAGACATCTCATGCTCTTGCTGAACCTATCAACTATGATTAAGGAGGCATTGTAGTTTTCTTTGCCTCCTGGGACAAGTCCTGTGACCCAGTCCATGTTGATGGTTTCCCATGGGTGTTTGGGTTCTACTATGTGTTGAAGCAACCCATATTTCTTCTCATGCTTTCTATTTGCCTTTTGGCATCTTTCACAAGTGTTGATGTATTCACTCAGCTCTTGCTCCCACTTGGGCCACCAAGCTGTGCTTGCTACCCTCTCTTTAGTCCTGTCTTCACTCATGTGTCCCATGTAGGGGCAGTCATGGCATTCCTGCAGGATCAAAGAGATGTGGTCTCTGTCTATCACTGTGAGTGCACTGGTGTGCTTTTCTCTGTGATAAATCAGGCCATCTATAAGGAAGAATTTATTGTCCTTATAGGCCCTCAACCAGGGTTCCTCCAGTTGGGTTTCCAGTTCTGGGCTCCTGTATTTTTGTTGAAGGAGTTGGAGTAGTATGCTACACTGTTTGTGTTTAGCATAGGATTTCAGTACTGCATTGAAAAATTCATTGTGCAATTCTGAGGAACTTATTCCCAGTATGGGGGTTTCTTTCCCTTCTGAATCAGTGTTTCCACTGTCAAGGGTACCACTCCCTGGTGCCCATTCAGAGAATCTGAAGTTCTTTTTCCTATTTATTTCCATAAAATGGATAGGAATTTTTGCAGCAACTTCAGGGTCATAAGCTGGATTGCTTCTGACATTGTCCAGTGACCATCTGCTAAGGCCATCTGCATTGGTATGGCTTTTACCTTCCTTGTATATGATGGTCATGTTCCCTCTATACTCCTGGATGGCTATTTGCCATCTCAGCATGTGTCTATTAGTAGTCTTCATGTTTAGTAAAGACTTTAAGGCTGCGCAGTCTGTGTAGACTTCAAAGACTGCACCCACCAAATAATAATGGAGTTTTTCTAGAGCCCAGACTAGACATAGACATTCTGTCTGGGTGGCCCCATACCTGGCTTCTGAATCTTTCAGCTTCCTGGAGATGTAACATATTACACCTTCCCTTGGTTCACCATCCACAATTTGTCTTTGGTGAAGGGCTGCTCCCAAGCCTTGGCTGCATGCTGCATCTATATATAACTTGAATGGTAGTTCAAAGTCAGGCAAGATGAGCACAGGTGCATTTGTGAGTTCATATTTGATCCTCTCATATGCATCCCTCCTTTCTTTGGTTATTTCAAAAACTACATCCTTTGAGCATAACTTGTATAAACTACTAGTTATGTGAGCAAAGTTTTTGATGTGGTTTCTATAGTAGCTAGCAAACCCAAGGAAAGATTGCATCTCTTTGATGTTCTTTGGTACTGGCTTTTGCAGTACTGCTGCTACTTTGTTCTGGTCAATTGCCAGACTAAGGCCTGAGACTTTGTGTCCTAGAGCTAGTAGCTCTTGTTGGCCAAAATTACACTTTTTAAGTGAAATTTTCAGATTGATGGGTGTACATTTACTTAGCACTCTGTCTATGTATTGTACATGGTCTTCCCATGTCTCTGAGTATATAATGATATCATCAATATACACTACCATCCAGCCTTCCATGATCTCTTCTTGAAATATGGTGTCCATCATCCTTTGGAAGTGGGCTGGTGCATTCTTGATGCCAAATGGCATCCTGGTGTACTCATATATGCCCATATGGCATATTATTCTGAGCAACTTCATGGAGTTTGGTTTAACTCCATTTTGGTGGAAGCCTTTCATACAATCCATCTTGGTTATGTATTTGGCTTTGGCCAGCTTATCCAAGGCATGAGGTATCCTTGGTATAGGGTACCTGTCTGCTTTTGTGTAGTTATTCAGGGCTCTGAAGTCTCCACACAATCTAGACTTGCCATCATGCCAGGTGATCAGGACAGGAGTGGTGATTTCCACTATTTCATTATTTACAATCTTCCTAATGACATCCATGTCCAGGAGTTCATTGATATGTTTCTCAATCTCTTTCCTGGTCTCCAGACTTGCTGGGTAAGGAGGTCTCCTTAACATGGGTGGATAAGGCCTTTCTACATCCAGATATAGTTCTATATCATGGCCTTTGATCTTGCCTAATGGTTCTTCACCAATGGCAAATGCTGGTCTATTCTTCCTCAGCATCTTCAGTAAACTTAGCTTTTGTTTACTGGTGAGGGTAGTGCTAAACTGTCCCTCTCTGAATTCTTTCAGAAGTTCTTCCAGTGGGTCCTGAGAAGATATCTGGTATATATCAAGAGAAAATTTCTTTTCCTTGTTAGTACCAATGGTAATATGCCTATTTTTACTATTGTAAATATCTATGCCATACATCCTCTGGTAATCTGTTCCCAGTAAAAACCCTTGGATGTGGGCATCTTCAAGCACTACAAACTCTGGGTTGAGTCTGATATTACCTTTTCTGTGGGGTATAATTATCTCTTTGATAATTGTCCCAATAGAGGTCATCTTTCCAGATGAACTCTTAAAGTTCTTTGCCCTGGTGGGCAAGAGTTCTTTTTCCCAGTTTGGGAAGTGGTTATCCAGATAATTTCTGGCCACTATGGAGCAATGTGCTCCACTGTCAATGATCAGTGGGTGCTGAGCATTGTCAATACATACAGTCATCTTTGTGGCTGTTCCATGTATATATGCCATTCCTTTGGTTGGTGTAACCAGGAATGTTTGTGCATCTTGTGTGTGTTTGCACAAGTTCTTGTTGGCAGTGTCTTGTGGCATGCCTGCTTCCAACTGTATATCCTGGATTTCTAGTGGGGTTTCCTCTTGGTATTCCACTAGAAATTCCTCTCTTGGGTCTTGGTCCTCATTAGATGTTTCTCTAATGGCATCACCCATAGAATCTGATTCAGAATCCTCTGTTGGAGGTTCTTCTTCAGGGACTTTTTCTATAGCATAGACTTTCTTCTTTGCTTTTGGACAGTTGTTTGCATAGTGGTCTGTTGAACCACAGTTGTGGCAAGAATTCTTCTTCTTTGCCACTTCTGCCACTCTTTCTCTGGCTTTGTCTTTAAACTCTACCCTGAAAGGTTGTTTCTCTTTGAAACTATTGCTCCTATATGGGGTGAATTTCCCTATATTAGTCCTTTTCCTTATGTCTTGTAAGGTATTGGCTATATCATCTAGAGTGCAATTTTGGTTGCATCTGCATTTTACTGCATGATCTAGTTCTCCTGGCAGTTGTGTCAGAAGTTTATGATTCCTCATTTGAATGTTCATTTGAGGATCAATGGCTTTAAGTCTTTTAGACTGTCTAAGACACCACTCATATGGATCTTTGTCCACAGAGTATTTGTTATTTTCAAATGACATGGTCTTTTGCCATATCCAAGTTCCATTACTGTACTTTTGGATTATTTGACTCTTCCACCATGGCCAGTTTCTTCTGCCATGGATTTCTTTCATTTCAGTGTACCATATACTTGCATGACCTTTAAATGCAGTATTCAGTCTAGCAGTAATCCAGTAATCTGGTATGCTTGGTACATCAATGAAGAGTCCATCAATATAATCTATGAGTTCCATATGATCATATTCTCCTGATCCAGAGAATTTGGGCCAGTTTGAGGCCTCAGGAAGCTGTTTCAAGGCTTCCTTCTCTGAATAAGACATGCCATCTCCATCCTGGTATTGTGATGGAGATCTTGCCTTATTCAACAACATGGCATCTGGTTTGATGTCATCTGGTTGATATGGATTCTCCATAGCTTGGCCTTGGGGCTTTAAGCTATGGTAGGCATCAAACAATTTGTTGATGTCTTGGTTCAGACACTCCCTGTCCATGCTGCTATGGTGTTGTTCTTCAGAGACTTGATTCAGTCTCTTGTTGGTTTCTTCAGAGGCTTTGCTCAGTTGAGCATATCCTTCCTGAAGGTTTTTAACTATCTGCTCCAATGAGGCTTGAGTTTTTCTCATCATCTCTTGGGCAGCTGAAAATTCTGCAGCCTGCTTTGCAGATTGCTCAGCATATTGGGACATTTGCAACCACAGTGTGTCACTGTTGATGTTGCTCTCAGATGTGATAATGTTATTTTCAGTCTGAGTGGGGGTAATGTTTCTATTACTAGGACTACTGATTCTAGAATGGTTTACAACTACTTCTGGTTCTTGTGTACTTCTTTTACCAAATCTAACAGCTTCTGGATCATGGGGTCTGACTCTTTCCTCCTCTGGTTGAAGGAGGCTTTGTTCTTGCCCTTGTTGCCTTGTCTTCTCCTGGAAACTTCCTGGAATTGTGAAGAATGGTGACTCTTGGCCACTGATCTGCTGGTTTCTGAATGGTTTGAAGCCACTGGAGAGCTGATTTGGCTTGCTCCTTGTGAACCTGAAGGAATCTGAGTAGGCCCTGTCTGGGTTAACTGTTATTCTATAGCTTGGATAGTGGCTTGATTCTCCCTTATCCTCTGTGCCCTTGCCTCCAGGAGTCTGTGCTGCCTGGTAGGGTTCCAACCCTTGGTGATTACCATAAGGTCCTTGAAGTCTATCTCTTTGAGACAGATCTTCTGGCAACTTGATCCCAGTTCTGCCCAGTGAGTTGCTAGGTTGAACCTCTTGTTGTCCATGCTCCATTGAAACAAATCTTTGAGGAGTTGGTGGATTTGAAGAACTTGATCCATATCCTTCCAGTCCTCTGGTTTGAGGTTTCTGTTGAATTGGAGTGTGAATGGCAAGGTTGATATTATCTCCCTCATTTTTTTGCCATCCACCACTGTGTCCAATGTGTCTTCTTTCAGGTCTTCTGGTTCTAGACATTCCTGCTCTATCCTCTGGCTGGTTCCTTTGGAAGCCAAGGTCTCTGAGGTATGCAGGGGACATATCAGTGTTTGCAAGCAGTCAAAAACTTTATGTTCTTAGGGTATTTACCTTTGAATGTGCCTTGTACAAATTTATTATCTGCTGATTTGGGCAGTTTGCCTTTGGAGGTTACAACTGGGTTAATAATTGTAATCTTCCATGTACAAGTGGTTAAGGTTGGTTTACCTTGTATTGAAGCAGAGTTTCGTGGTTTTCTACTCCTCTGAGTGGCTATTGGTGTCCACTTCTTGGCTGTAATGAGGCCTTCACTAATTCTTTTTCCTTTACCCTTGCTACCCTCTGGTTCTGAGGTTGTCACTGGTGTGTTGGCCTGTGACTGGGTTTCAAGTGGGATGTAGTTTTCTTCCACTGAATCAAAACAGGAAAAAGAGGGCTTATGTCAGTTAAGACTTCTTACAAGGCTGGTTTTGCACGTCTAAGAATGGCCTCTGGGCTGGTATATTATTACAGTATGCCCCTGTATAATGACAGTGTGGTTGAATCAACAATTCCACGTCAGAATTACAGCTTTTGGTACCCTGTCACACTGTTTGTGTGCCAGTATCCCACAGATACACTTGTGGTTTTCAAGTGTATTCTGTACAAGTGGTTTTGTATAAGTGTTATTGAGTCAACAATACACTTAATCCACGCCTCAACTGATGGTTTTTCAGTCAGAGGTCTCCTTATTCAGTCAAGAATACAGGACTTATTGATGGCTTATGTGTTTTTATATACAAAACACGCCAAAAATAATTATTTTCAGTGGGTATTAGCCACGTGAAAAATACTCTTTTATAATATGAGTATACAAAAAAAAGATAAAAATATATAAAATATATAAAATATATATATTTAGATGGAAATTACGCCTAAAAAAGATAAAACAATGTGTTAATAAGTCATAAAAAAGAGAAAAGACTTACTTGTAAGGTCCAAAAAAGTCAAAAAACACGGCCAGGCCCCCAAAATGTCAGGCTGAGTCTATGATAAAGGTGTATATGAGTATTTACAAGCTTTAACTATGACTGTGACACGGTAAAAATGGTTTTAAAAGATGATAAGATTGATAATAAATGATTTAATTTAAGATTTAAAGGGCTTTACTATAGAGATATAGTGGTGGTGAGCACTGTTGAAAGCCCTGGGTGCAGCTTTACCTGTTGGATTACAATAATAAAGACTACAATACTTTAAATTAAGAGTATACCTGATTATTTAACCAAGAGTAAAACTGTTTTTGACAGTTTACTACGTAGGTTATTCAAGAGCAGGATGAGGAAAAGCTTTTGGCTGTGAAAAGCCCTCCTTTTATCCTAAAATTGAGGTGGAAAGGCTGCTAGACCTTTCCACGTAGAGGAAGTGAAGATTTTTCACTCTCTATGACAGGCTTGTGGTTTGCAAACAGCCTGTATACCCTGTATTGTGCTCAGATCTGGTTTTGAAACCACATCTGGGCAGTTTTCACCAATACAGGGTGAAAATTTTCATCTGGGGACCTCACAGCCTGATTCTGACGTGTATGACGCGTAGAATGCTGTACAGAAGCTGTATGGGACCCCAGTATTGACTGACATATGAGGTATTGAAGTAAAAACATGCTTCTTCGTCTATTTGACACCTCATATTCATGATTATGGGGTGTTATCCCATGGTAAGGCTGTATATGACAGCAGGTGGGATTTTGACCTTAAAATGGTCATAACTCTGTCAGTGTTTGAGATATCAAGCTCAAAGTTGGTTCATTGAATAGCTCTATATGGGCTCTACACAATGGTACCCAACTTGACATGGTTATCATTAAATATGACAAAGTTATCCCATGTACAAGTATTTTTGTACATTGGCGTGGTTTGGGCAAAAAGCTGTATTGAGCTTGTTTGGCCAATAACTTCTGTTGTAGTTAAGTTATGAGGAAATGGATGGCACCATCAGATAGCCCTTATTGTGCTCTTTCCAAAAAGACCCCACTTTAAGTATCTCACACTAAAACTGTAAAAGGTAGATGAGAGGTGAATGTTTTGTTCACCCTTATTTGGTCTGAATTTGACCATAACTCAAGTAATACTGGTGCTAGCTCAGTTTGGCTAGCACCATTAGATAGTCCTGGCTTAGAGCTTCATTTTGAATACCCATCCGATGGGGTTAAGCCTCTCCTTCTAGATTTTAGATGAGAGGTGAAAATTAAGGTTTATGCTCAGCAATAACTTTGAGCAGGAATAACTTTGTTATTTCTTATCCTATGGTGATGGGACTTATATTTTCAGAAAGAGGTGAGTTTCCTCTTTCCTTTGATACCTTTTGAGCTAATTTGGCTCAGCTCCATGTTTTGGTGGTATTTTGGCTATACCATTGATTTATGGTATTTTGGCTGTCATGCTTGTGCTCTGGTTTTGAGTCACAGGCTGACAGAACATGAAATTTTCTTTGGAGAAATTTCATTTTTGATTTGAAGAACTCAAATCCCTGGGACATTTTTTATCTGATCTATCTGTTGAAATTGAAAAAAAAAACAAAGTTTCAGCAGTACTACTGAAACCTGTGCCTCATAACAAAAAGGTGATCCAGTCATTTTTGGGTTTTGAAGGATACTACAAGCAGCAAATTAAAGACTTTGCATCAATGGCATAACCTCTATATGAATTGTGTGACAAACACACAGTATTTGAAGTTATTGCTGAAAACGTCAAAGCCTTTGAATACTTGATACAACCCTTAACCAATTCTCCACTTCTACTGATTCCAGATTTTAAGCTGCCCTTTGAGCTTTACATTGATGCACCAGCAGATGGACTAGGATATGGAATGTTTATACCTTTTCTTTTTGAAGTGTAACAGATTTTACTGCTGTTAAATGACTTCTAAACATGAAAAAATGCAGAAGAAGTATGCTCAGATGGAAATTAGCTATACAAGAGTATAGGGGTAATATGACCATTGTACACAAGGATGGGAATATAAACAAAAATGCAGATGGACTAAGCAGAGGTCAATTATCAAATGACATTGATAATCCTGATTATTTTCCAGAAGAAGCTTCCCCAAAAGTCCCGATATAAGGAATCATTGTTACAAACCTGAACACTACCTTCTTTGACAAAGTAAGGAACAGTTAAACTAGGTATAGGAATTATAGAATCATATTCCAATTAATTACTGAAGACTCTAAAGATCAATCCATGATACATGCCATGGGTGAAATATGGAAGATTTGATTTACTTGATGGTATAATTTACCATAGGACCAGACACACATGTTTAATGATAATTGAAGACTGATCCTTAATCAATCTTGTATTAAAAGAATGCTATGACAGCCCCTTCTCAGGAAAGCTATCTGAGGACAGAACAAGAGATCAAATCAAGACCTGAATATATTGGACAATGTGGCAAAACAAAGTTGCAGAATATTGCAAAACCTGCGACAGATGTAAAAAGGCAATCAAATTTACTGGAAAAAGACCTGGAAACATGATCAAAATCCAACAATCAAGTAGAACTTGGGAAATCTTTCATATGGATTGGATAGCTTTCCTACCACCAAGGGGTGATAGATGCTATAATTCCTGCCTGGTTATTGTTGACAGGTTCAGTAAGACTCAAATCTTCTTTCCATGTCAAAAATATGATACAGCTATGGATACAGCTCTTCTGATATGGAATAGATTAGTATTATCTATTGGCACACTCACAAAAAGTATTAGTTACAGGGATCCCAGATTCACCTCAGCACTACGGACAAACCTTCACCAATTATTTGGAACAAATTTATCCTTCTCTGCAGCTTACCACCCACAAACTGATGGTCTAGCTGAAAGAAAGATCCAATCTTTGGAAGACCTGGTCAGAGAATTTTGTTCATATGGCCTAGAGCTCAAGAATTGTGATGTATTCACCCATTATTGATGTACCCTTCTACCTGCACTGAAAATGGAATATAATACCTCCATTCATGCCAGTACCCATCAGATTCCTGTTATTCCAGGAAGAGGGTGGAATCTCAGACTACCCAAAGATTCATTGGGAACGGATTGGGTTGAGATACATTCCACAGGTGCTATCTTTAAAGGGAGTTCCAGAAAAAGCTAGAAATCATTCATTAAGGTGCATGGAAGACTCATTTGCATATGCCAAAAGCAAATTGGACAAATCACATTCTACTCCAGATTTCAAACTAGGAGCTTTAGGACTTGTATCTACAACTCATTTCAACAACAAGGGATGTAAAAAGCTCAAAGACTCATTTTCAGGACCTTTTTTTATCAAGGCCCTCCATGGAGAAAATTCTTTTTAAGTGGAATCATCTCAGTAACTTAGTAATAAGCATCCTAAATTTCCAGTGAGCTTGAAAAGTCCTTGCAAGTATGGGAATGCCAAGAAATTCCCCTTAAGTAATAAAGCTATCCAGCACATACCTCCTTTTGAACAATCTGGTGTTAACAACTTACCAAATTTCTCAAATAAAGGAGATTTAGAACTAAAAAAGTATAAGAGTACCTTGTCAGGTACAGCAACCCAACCTGTGAAGATTACTGGTTAGCAGAGAAAGACCTACCTGGTGCTACCAAGCTTCTCAGAGGGTCCAGACACACTAGAAATAAAAATATGACAAATTATCATTCTTTTTTAGGGGGAGGGAATGAGAGCCTTAGAGGTATTTTGATATAACCAAAAGACCACAGATAAAAAGTTATGTTATGATTATAAATAAATAAATTGAGTTAGATTATACACAAAAAATTGAAATATATATATAAAATTTATGTGAAATTCAAAAATTTCAATCTAATATAAAATAAAAATTACATTGAAATTTAAAATTGTGAAAATACAATTTTACTTCAAAAAAATTAAGTAAAAATAAATTTCAACAAAAATATTAAAAAAAACATTTTTGGAAAAAAGTTAAATGAAAATTCTTCTTACTTTTGTTGCAAGAAATAAACTTATGAAAAGTATTTGACCATTGGATTCCTAAAAAAGAATTGGTGGGGTCACCTTTGAGTGAGAATTATGTAGCTCAACTAAATAAGCTTTAATTAAGTTTTTAGTATTTTCTGTATGAAAATATGAAAATACTCAAAGCTTCAATTTAGCTCACACCAAATGTGTTGTTAACCATCAGTTTTTGTGTTAAAACTGAGGGGTGGTGTGTGGCTTACAAGTTATGAGGAATTGAAGCATTTTCAATAGAAATGTCAAAATGTGTGCATGTATTACATGAGTGAACATGGATTTACATATTAGGCATCAATTATCACCACTGTGAGCTGTAAATGCTCAACATAATTTCATATTTAAATTACTAATATAATACATGATGAGGAATTAAAGAAAAAACAAATTGGAAGGATTAAATTTGTTGGCAAAAGGAATCTTACCACCAAGGGTGCCAGACTCCCCAAATTACTTTCTGACAGGTGTGGGACTTCAAATTTTATGCAAATGTTCATCCTTTTGGGCCTGGAATTGAGTCACAGAAACTGTGACTCAATTGATGATGAGGTTTTGATACCAACCAGGGCAGCTTTAACTGTTTCAACAAGGGTAAAACAGCCCTTAAGTTAAAGAAATTTTATTCAAAACATATTGAACTGGTTTTGATGTCTCTTACACACATTCTGACATTTTTTGAAGGCCTAAACCAGGTATTGGTATAGCAATGGTGTATTCAAGGGTCTAAAGTGGCTAAATCCAACCCTTTTCTGGTCCAAACCAGGGTTCAATGATGTTATAATTTTCTTTTCTGTTTTCAAGATGTTTATCACAATTTAAAAGAGTAAATTTTACTTTTGGAGTAAGAGAATTGGTCACTATAAAAGAATATCTTCTTTGCCCCACTTTTGTCTTCATGTTATAATCTTTTCCTTTTATAATAAGTTTAAACACTGTGAATCCAATCAATAAAAGATTTCAACCACCCTTTTTATATCATTTTAAACCTTTTAACCACGTGAAAAAATTATTATAATCATTTTTTGTAACTCTTATAATCATTTTTACCCTTGAACCATCCCATAAGTGAATTAAAGCATCTTTCATCACTGTTAACATTGTCACTTTGTTTCCAAATTCACTCTGGGAACTTTTGGGTGTGTTTTTGCTTTAATAATATTTGTTAATATGGTTTTTTTATGCAAGTTTCTTTCAGTTCTTTGCTCAATTAATTTCAATTGAAATTAATTTTGAAGAAATTTCTTTTGTATTGTTAAATATCTCTTGTAGAGTTTTTTTTGATAGCTTTTTATTGTTGCTAAAACAATAAGTCTTTATAATCCTATTTCTTATACTAATAAAACAAAAAACAATAAATTTGGCATGTTTTCCACTAAGACTCTCCAAATTTACTATTTTTAATTAAATGTTTGCCTTATAAAACTTTTGAGGACAGTAAACGTACTTCATTATCACTCAAAGTTTCATATCCACACCTTACAAGAAGAAATACCAGGTCCACACCTCAAGGGCCTTCCTCAAGAAAGACACATTTGGATGTTTCCACAGTTTCCCCCTATTCCAAAAGGTCTGTACCTGAAATTCTTGACATTAAATCTGATTCTGAACTGATTCAAGGTAATTCTTTGAGGGTTGAGCCTTGCAAGTGGAAGCCACAAAGATATATCAGTCATATTACAAAGGTTGGTAGAGAGAAACCTAGGAGGATGTGAGCCTTGAGGTATATATTACATACCCAAATAGGCCACAATTATCTTAAAAAGAAATTTTGAATTATGCATAACTCATAAGTCATGCATATATCCAAAATTCATCATTTTTGATTTCAGAAAAGATGAATAATTTTTTATTGAGTAAGTAAATCCATGAATTTAAGACCAGATTTGAATTCTACACTAAAATTCACCTAGGGTAGCTCCATAGAGTGAATAAGCTCAAATTAACTCTTTGAGGTGGTAAAATGGAAAATACTTTAATGCAACATCATCAATACCACATAAAAGATCCATGAAAATTTTTGTTTTTCTGAATTTCATGCCAAAATAATGGGAAAGTGAGAAATCCCATGTTACATATACACTAAGAATAGTGTTATGCATGTTTTGAGCACTTAATATCATGGTATTCTTAGATGGACTTTTGGTACACCCATAGTGGATATCTCACTTGAAAGCTTAAATTACTATTTTGAAGTGAAAAATAGGCAAGGGGGACAAAAGACATCAAAGAGAGCCAGGGTACCCAACTTCTGAGGCCTCATAGGCGTGGACAGCTCCAAAGCTTGGATCCATGGCTGATCTTGAGCTGATTGGTAAACTAAAACCTTTTGGGAACTTGGTTACCATGTTACAACTACAGTAAAACTTAAGAAAATAGCAAATGACCTGCTATTTTGACGTGCCAAGGAGGTAAAGAGCTACTTAGACTCCTGTAACCATGTCAATTCTTAATGACTTTCCATGGATAAACCCCAAAAGAGTAATTAAAGCCATTTTTGGACTTGTATCCATTGATTTACCTCATAGCAACCAGTGAAACACTGATAATTGCAATTCTACTTACAAATGAGGTAAAAACTTCAAAAATTCATTAAAAATACAATTCTTAATGAATCTTTCTGAAACTTTCCGCACTAATGGAGAACTGTGTTATCTATGGTACAACCAAAAATAATTACAGTTTTACTAGTAAAATTAAAAGTTTTATTCACCGTCCATTTTTGACTATTCTACGTGAAACACTGAATCTTCAAAAATTCACAGTAATTACAACCTGTGATGAAATTGGCAATAACATTGATAACTTTGGAAATCAATGATTATTTTAGAATAAAAGAAGATATACAGATGTTACTCCTTTTATTCTTAACCATATTGGGGTTGGTAGTCACGTAAAAGCATCAATTAAGTAATTATGATAATCTTACGTGACAACAGATGATGCAATCAATAATCCAAAAAGGTTTATTGTTTTCTCACTAACTGGTTTTGAGTTTGCTCCATGGCACGCCCCTGTGAGCTGTTGTTGACTTAAAAGAAGCCTCTTCTTGCTGTTTTTTCCACATTATCATATTATTATCAGCTTTAAATCATTATTACCAACAAGTAAGTATGAGTTCAGTTATTCGTAAGTGTTTTAATATTTCAGAATCAATCAGAAAGACCTGAAATCATAGAATCCAACTATATATTGCTGTAATACTGTCATAAATCCATTTTGATCCTTAAAATCCACAATTCTACGTCAAATCTCTCTATCTTATCTTTGAATAAGCTCTTTGGAATATTAGTGAGTGATATATCTTTAATTCTTAAAGTTTTTCTCTGAAATTAGTTTTCTTCAAGAATTATCATTATAATTATTCTTGCAAAAGATAATTATATATTAAAATAATTTTATTATTTTAATTCAAGAAGTTTTTATTATTAAAATCTTCTTGTAATTGATTCTAGTAGACAATTACTTGCTCACTGTCAAAATCACAAGTAGTGCTTAACACGTGAAAGAAATAATTCTTTAATTATTTAATTGTGGTTATGATAATATTTTATTATTATATTTCATAAGAACAGACATAGTACTGTTGATTAATAGTGATATTATCATCAGTTTCATAGTCACATCTTACATTTGGGGGCCTGGCCGTGTTTTTTGAACCTTGTACCCTTAATTAATATATTTTTAAGTTCTAAAATATATTAATTTAATAATTTTTTCTTTCATTTTAAAGTTAAAACAATTCTTATTTTTGAAATTGTTTTGGAAATATTTTTCATTGAGGAATTTGGTTTAATTTTATATTGTTTTTACACATGGCTTTTTCACATCCAAAAACTTATAAAATTATTCTTTGAGTTACTCTGAATTAATTTTCATTCAAAATCTTGAATTTTAATTTTTTTTCTTCAAAAAGAATAGTTTTTTTAATATTCAAAAATATAAAACTTATAAAAAATCTTTAAGAAATATTTTAAAAAGTATAAAAAATAATGTTTTCTCTTTTATAAATTTTTTTCTAGTGTCTTTAATCAAATACTGTGCAGCTGGCAACAGACTCAGTAACAGATATATCACTAGTCCAGAAGCTTTAGAAGCAGAATCTGAAGACAGTATTGAGGTGCAAATTGCTAAAAGAGGTACCTTATTTAACTCAGAAAAGGCTAAATTACCACCAAAAGATGTGTATTTTATCTTATATTTTCACTATTTATCTTTAAATTGACGTGAAAATGGTGCATACCAGAAATGGAAGCAACTATTCAATCCAACCAGATGGATGTGGACAAGGAAGAGGCAAGACCAAATCCATAAGTGCCAAGTCTTCCACAAGAAAGACACATTTGGAGGATGCCAGAGTTGCCCCCCATTCCCCAAGGTCTGTACCAACAGATTTTGAAGTGAATTCTGAGCCTGAACTGATTCATGATCATATTTCCAGGGCTGAACCATTTTTAAGTGGCAGCAATAGAAATATACCAATGAAAGTTAAAAAATTGGTTCAGAGCAGCGAAAGAAGAGGAGTGGGAAATATGCCCAAGCCTTTGGCAGGGGGCCATGAACTCCTACTTACACTTCAAGAGCTTTCTGGGTCAAGAGAAGACCATAGAAATCTTAGGAGGATGGAGCCCCCTGTCTTGCAAAGACAAGGTCAAAAAGATAAAGAATTGGTTGAAGAACCAAAGTCTTTTATCCATAGACCAAAAGAAGGAACTGGAAATGACTCCAGCTTTGGAGACAGAAGCCCCAGTGGTGTCTACCAGCGCCAAACCAGCCCCAGAAGTGTCCAAAGACAAGCCCAAAGGACCTCAGAAGAAGCATAGAGGTCCCAAGAACAATCAAGGCAAAGCAAATTGGCACAGACCTTACCCACAAGGGTACAGGATCCCCTAATTGGAGCCTTCAGCCGTGGACAGTGTGTTCAACATGGCCAGAACTCTCATGGAATTCATAGCCAAGGAGCAGGAAAGGATGAACAGGACCTTTCCATGCAAATAAATCATGAACAAAGTAGTATTAATGTAAAAATTGGTAAGCTTGCTACAAAGGTAACTAAAATAACATCAGATATTAATGAATTGAAAAAACATGACAAGAAATATACTGAATGGTATGAATTAACAAATTCCAGATTTGATTCAATTATCAATGCTTGTAGCAGAATTGAGAGTACATTTCAGATTCAGAATGATGAAATGGAAGATCTTTCTATGTTCAAAATGAATGATCAACTTAAGATTTTACAAGATTATGTCTTGAAGTTAGTTTAAAATACCAATCAGTTTGCTACACATTTAGGAAAGAGTGACAGTGAAAGGCAGAAGTTAAAGAATGAAATCATTGCAAATGTAGAACAAATTCATAGTAATTATGAACCACATATGCCAAGACATTCTACACCTTTGACTGAAGAAAAACCTTCTGTTAAAGGAAGTTTTACCCCACTTCTAGGACAAAATGTTGTTTCTGTCAAACATATTCCCAAATTTAAATAATGGCCAACATTCTCTTGTGAAGGAGAATATAACCATATTGAGTTCATCAGGACTATTGATATCTTACAGGAAGACTTTAATATACCTGATGAAATCATAGTGGGGAAACTACACTCTCTGTTTACCAGGACTGCAAAGAAATGGTATTACAAGATGAGAATAGATCATGGAAAACATGATTGATCTTGGTGGAAATCTGAAGTGATTACCAAATGGGCCAACAATTCTTGGAGATTTAAAATGGAAAATGCTCTTGAAAGTACCATTTTTAACTCAGAGAAAGATAAACCACTTACTTGGTTCTTCAAACAAAAAGACAGATTATCTGCTTTACACCCAGATATGTCTGACACTATGATTAATATGAAGATATTAAGAAAGTGTGGAGGAGAACTGGAACATGCTATCAAAGGCAGATGTTTAGAACCCTGTTCAACAGAGGACTACATTAATGCAATGGGAGATATCATTACCAGAACAATAATTGGTAAAACTTGGATTAAAATCCCTATGGGATCCAAGATGATCCCAAAGATTCCCAGACAGGATAAATGACCAGAAAGCCCTGTCTTGAAGTGTCATAAATGTGGAAGTACTTCACATCTATCAAACACTTGCACCAAAAAGACAAAAATCAATGAAGTTCAGGTCATTGAAGAAATTTGGTGTACTGAAGAGAAAGACGAGTCCGATCAAGATTCTGCAGTCTCTGAAGATACACCAGTGGAGGACCATCCCATTGAAAACATTTCAGGTTTCTTTGAGGTAACAGAGGTCCATACCACCTTGCCACAGTACAGTGAGGATTTCTGCAACCTGATCAATATCCAAGATGCCAGAATGTGTAAAACAAAACCTGCTAGAGGGAAGGGTTACACTGCTGGGGCATCCTGTGTCACATCAGTTTTGATGAGTGATATTGAAGCCAAAGTAAATTTGGATACAGGGGCATTTTGCACTTGTGTGGGCAAAGATTATCTCCAAATTATACTTCCTGAATGGAAAAACCATCTATTACCAATAGAAGGTGTGCAATTTAATAGTGCCAGTAACAATATGTACCCTTTGGGTATATTAGACACTAATCTTTTATTTCCATACCAGCAGGAAGTGTAAGGATGAAAACTGAGATTGTTTTAAAGGATAATGGCACATCTCAGCACATCATTCTTGGAAATGATTACTTGAATATCTATGGTATTGACATAAATAACCATAAAGACAGATATTTCACAATTGGGGATAACAAGAGACAAAAATTTGCTTTCTCCAATATGCCAAAACAAATATCTGTAGTATCTTCTGTCAAGGATACTTACAAAAGTGAATTTGTGTCCAATCAACTTATTGAAGCACAAATTAATCCATCATTGTCACCAAAAATGAGGAATGAAGTTATTAATGTGTTATACACATACAGAAATGCATTTGCCTCTGATAATGCACCATTAGGTGCTATAAGGGGACATTAAGTTGAGATTACTCTTAATATTGACAGACCATATCCTCCAGTACTTAGAAGACCAGCTTATCCAGCCAGTCCCAGAGCTAGAGAAGCCTTGGAAAAACATATCCAAGAGTTAATTCAACTTGGTGTACTAAGAAAAGTAGGCCATAATGAGGAAGTTGAAGTGACAACACCTGTTATTATTGCATGGAATAATGACAAGTCAAGAATGGTTGGAGATTTCAGAGCATTGAATACCTACACAGTTCCAGATAGGTATCCAATCCCTATAATTCAAGAAACCTTGACTAAATTGTCAAAAGCCAAGTATATATCATCAATGGATGCATTGAAAGGTTTCCATCAGAATGCTTTGACACCTAAAGCTAAGAAATTACTCAGAATTATCACTCACTGTGGTATTTATGAGTATATTAGAAATCCATTTGGCATTAAAAATGCTCCATCCCATTATCAAAGAATGATGAACGCAATCTTTCCCACAGAATTATCTGAAGGATGGCTTATCATTTATATTGATGATATTATCATATGTTCTGATTCATGGTCTTTGCACCTTGAAAGACTTGCAAGAGTACTTCACAAACATTCTTGTGTAATGAGATTATGTAGCAGATTTCTTATTAATACCATTCTTCATGAATGCCATGATAGCATCTACTCTGGACACCTGTCAGAAGACAGAAAACTTGAAAAAGTAAAGAACTGTGCATGGTGGCCATCTTGGAGAACAGAAACCATTGATTATTGCCAAACCTGTGACAGATGTCAAAACGCAAACAGGAGTACAGGCAAGAAATTTGGACTTATGATCCATATTCAAGAACCAAAATCCCCTTGGGAAGTTGTTCACATGGATTGGGTCACAGCACTTCCTCCAAGTGGTGACAAAAGCTATAATGCTTGTTTAGTCATTGTAGACAGATATAGAAAGACTCCTATACTCTTACCATGTCATAAAGATGACACTGCTATGGATACAGCTCTTCTTCTGTGGAGTAGAGTTATTTCTCATACAGGATTATTTAAGAATATCATAAGTGACAGAGATCCCAAGTTCACATCTGCACTTTGAACCAATCTTCATAGATTTTTTGGGACTAAGTTATCATTCTCTACAGCATATCACCCTCAAACAGATGGGCTAGCAGAGAGGATGATTCAAACATTAGAAGACATTATCAAAAGATTTTGTGCTTATGGGTTAGGATTCAAAGACTCAGATGGCTTTACCAATGACTGGTGCACTCTGATACCTGCACTAGAATTGGTATACAATACATCAGTCCATTCTTCCACAGGGCAAACTCCTGCTATGTTAGAAAAAGGATGGAATCCAAGACTCCCAGCAGACACACTGAGGAAAGACTTGATTGTCATTCATCCTACAGCTTCCAGCTTCAAAATGATGCTTGATAAAGTAAAACATCATGCAAAACAAAGTATGAATGATGCTTTTGATTATGCAAAACAGAAGTGGGACAAGAGTCATAAAGTACCAGACTTCAAAGTAGGGGACTTAGTTCTAGTTTCAACCTTGAATTTTAATAATATCAAAGGCCCAAAGAAACTTAAACATTGTTATGTAGGACTTTTTTTTGTTGCCTTACATGGAACCAATGCAGTTCAAGTGGAATTGAGTGGTGAATTGGAAAATAAACCACCCACCTTTCCAGTCAGCTTGATAAAGCCTTATCAACCAGCTGATAAAGAATTGTTTCCTTTAAGGAACCCAACTCTTTTAACAGTTCCACCAGTGGAACAGAATCAAGACAAAATGATAATGAAAGTCATTAAAGAAAGGAGACTTAGGGGGAAAAATCAGAGAGAATATCCTGTCAGATATAGAAATCCAGTACATGAAGATGAATGGCTGGAAGAATCAGATATACCTGACTCAGATCAACTCTTGAGAAGATTTAGACATGAAAGAAGGCCACAAGCCTGAATATGTCTATAAATGTGCTTTGAATTACTTGATCTGAGTGATGTAAAGAGATTGGACAGTGGACATTAACCCCCCTTTGGGGCCTTTTACTCTTTATACCATTTATAAAATATTAGTACAATGTTATTTTTTGGTGAGAGGGAATGCGAGCCTTGAGGTATATTTTACATACCCAAATAGGCCACAATTATCTTAAAAAGAAATTTTTAATTATGCATAACTCATAATTCATGCATATATCCAAAATGTATCATTTTTGAATTCAGAAAAGATGAATAACTTTTTATTGAGTAAGTAAATACATGGATTTAAGGCCAGATTTGGATTCTACACAAAAATTCACCTAGGGTAGCTCCATAGAGTGAATAAGCTCAAATTAACTCTTTGAGGTGGTAATATGTAAATTACTTCAATACCACATAATCAATACCACCTAAAAGATCCGTGAAAATTTTTGTTTTTCTTAATTTCACACCAAAATAATGGGAATGTGAGAAATCCCATGTTACAAATACACTAAGAATAGTGTTATGCATGTTTTGAGAACTCAATATCATGGTATTCTTACATGGACTTTTGGTACACCCATAGTGGATATCTCACTAAGCTTAAATTTCTATTTTGACATAAAAAATAAGCAAGGGGGACAAAAGACATGAAACAGAGCCAGGGTAACCAACTTCTGAGGCCTCAGAGGTGTAGACAGCTCCAAAGCTTGGATCCATGGCTGATCTTGGCAAAATTGGTAAACTCAAACATTTTGGGAACTTGGTTACCATGTTAAAACTACTGTAAATCTTAAGAAAATAGCAAATAACCTGCTATTTCACGTGCCAAGGAGGTAAAAAGCTACTTAGACTCCTGTAACCATGTCAATTCTTAATTTTTTTCCATGGATAAACCCCAAAAGAGGAATTAAAACCCTTTTTGGACTTGTTCCATTGATTTACCTCATAGCAACCAGTTAAACACTGATATTTGCAATTCTACGTAGAAATGAGGTGAAAACTTCAAAAATTCATTAAAAATACAATTCTTAATGAATCTTTCTGAAGGCTTCAGGACCAATGGAGAACTGTATTACCTATGGTAAAACCATAAAGAATTACAGTTTTACTTACAGTCCATTTTTGACTATTCTACGTGAAACACTGAATCTTCAAAAATTTACAGTAATCACAACCTGTGATGAAATTGGCAATAACATTGATAGCTTTGAGAAATCAATGATTATTTTGGAATGAAAGAATATTTACAGATTTTACTCCTTTTATTCTTAACCATATTGGGGTTGGTAGTCATGTAAAAGCATCAATTAAGTAATTATGATAATTTTACGTGACAACAGATGAGGCAATCGATAATCCAAAAAGGTTTATTGTTTTCTCACTCATCGGTTTTTCAGTTTGCTTCATGGCACGCCTCTGTCAGCTGTTGTTGACTTAAAAGAGGCGTCTTCTTGCTGTTTTTTCTACATCATCATCATCTTATTATCATTTAAATCATTATTACCAACAAGTAAGTATTAGTTATAGCTATTCTTAAGTGTTTTAAATCTTTCAGAATCAATCAGAAAGACGTTAAATCATACAATCCAACTATATATTGTTGTAATACTGTTATAAATTCATTTTGATCCTTAAAATCCACAATTCTACGTCAAATCTCTCTCTCTTATCTTTCAATAAGTTCTTTGGAATATTCGTGAGTGATTTTTTTTAATTCTTAAAGTTTTTCTCTAAAATTAGTTTTCTTCAAGAATTATTGTTATAATTCTTCTTGCAAAAGATAATTATATATTAAAATAATTTTATTATTTTAACAAAAGAAGTTTTATTATTTAAATCTTCTTCTAATTGCTTCTTGTAGACAATTACTGCTCACTGTTAAAATCACTAGTAGTGTTTAACACATGAAAGAAATAATTCTTCAATTATTTAATTGTGGTTATAATAATATTTTATTATTATATTTCATAAGAACAGACATAGTACTGTTGATTAATAGTGATATTATCTTCAGTTTCATACTCACATCTTACATTACCCCTGATTGGCTTGGTTTTCATAAGTTGTTCATCTTGGATTTTTCACACATCAAGTTGACTCTTGCTTAATCATGGCAAGTGAAAAGAAGATTCCATGATTTCAAATTTTAAATTGATATTTTAAATATCATTTTGAGATTCAGAAAATATTGATGATTTATCATCTGAACTTTCCTCATTGACATCTTTTTTAACATCAGGCTCTTTCTCAATGTAAATTTAATTTATTTTCCCTATTTTTGGAAATTTATTAGCCAAATTTGCAGACCTATGTAAAATATGGCACTTTCTGATTGTATCTGCATATTTATATTTTATATTATTAGAGGTTTTTGAAATTTTTGTCCACAGAATCCTCCCAAGGTGTATTAAACCTTGTTTTAAGATTCACCCTACTAGAACTAACTCTGGCGCTGGTGGTTATGTATTCCAATATATTTATAATATATTCTTATGAAGATTGTTCATCAGTACTTCTTTTGACAGCACGTTCTAAGTCACCTCCACATTGTCTCAGAACCTTTTTTTGAATCAAAAATTCTGACATTTCAGGATATAATGCTGTTAATCTGTCTTTCTCTTGGAAAAAACTTGGTAAGAATCTGTCTTTTTCAGAATTGAATTTAGAAGATTAAAAGATGCTTTCCACTTTAACTAATAAAGAATCATGGCCCATTCCTTGATGATTAGGGTTTTCCACCAAGTTCAAATTTGGTGTCCATGTGCTTGTCTGAACTGGATATACCATCTATGAGCTCCTTTGGTAAACAAGGTGTTAAATTTTTCTGTTACCAATCTTTCTGGTAAATAAAAGGTTTCTTTGATGATATCAATACCTCTGACAAATTCCATATGGTCATATTCTCTTGCACCACTGATGTGAGGCCATTATTTAAGTTTTGGTACTTATTTCCAATGTTCTTGGCCCATTTATGGTTTGAGTTTATGGAAAAAAGTGTAAAATTCATTCTTCATTTGTAAATTCTCTATATCAAATACTTGTGGGTTGGAATTTACTGTAGCCTCATTTTGATTCAGAGGTGCAGACATTCTTGGTGAGGTTTGCAGTAATTGATCAATTTCCTTCATTTTACTGGTGCTACATCTTTGGGAATTTCGTATTTGATGTTGAAAAACTTGTATAAAATTAATTAACTCAATTTTATACATGTCTTCTTTAATTGTTTCTTCTTGCCATAATTCAGTTCGTCTCATATTATCACAAATGACTTGATTACATTTCATTGTTAATTTTGATACTTCCTCTTTTGGGGTGTCCAAATCCTTTTTCAAGGCAATGGTATACGTTTTTAGTTCAGTAAATGAACTTCAAATATCATCAAGAATTTCTTATTATATTATCTGATAATACTTATGCCTTGTTTTATTCTTATTTTGATTATATCATCAATATTGAATTTACAATATTTATCTATTAATTATTTAATAATGGCATATAGTTCATTTATTTTCTTTCCAAATTAAATGTCCTTTTTTGAAATTTTAATTTTTCATAGAACCTTTTAAGAACACATAAGTGTTTCATTAGTTTGGCTCAAACTTAGGTTATTTGCTTTACAATTGTCACAAATTGTTGAATTTTTATCAAAAATATGACTTTTCACATCATTTATAGCTATATACAAGTTTGGAATTCAGTCTAGAATGTCAGAAATCATTTATGATATCTTAATCTGTCTTCCTCCCTTTTCTGAAATTCCATTGTGGTCCTGGTCATCTGAAACACATTTTCATGGTATCCTATTAAATATTTGGGATTCTGTAGTCCTGGCTGTATAGTTTTTTGGCTAGTTCTTTGCCGTTTGCCTTTTTCTGAGCTTGTGGTTGCCGTTTCACATTGGAAATTCCATTTCTGGCTCCTGGAACTGGTTTTGGAACCTTTTAGGTGGTTTACAGTTTTTTTACTATATTCTGCTGCTAAAAGCATCATATTTCTCTTTTTCATAAATGAATGCTATCCATTGAGTAAAGTTAAAGCCTGGGATGGCCCAAAAGGTTTTTACATTCAGGTAACAGTTGATGCAGTTGTTCCACAGATCTGCAAGGATCTGGCACTCTTTGTGCTGCAAGGAATTGTTGTAAGCCTTCTGGCTGGTTCTGTATATGTTCCCTTAGGCTTCTTGTTGTGGTGTCAGCTCCATTTGAAGGTTAAATAGTGTTATTAGATTAAGAATGGAATAATTTGTCAGTTTGTGCTGCATTTACTGACCCTTGTTCTTCTCCAACTGATTGGTGTCCGCCATAATCATTTCTACCACCTTTTTAGGAGCGCTTGAGGGGTTATAGCTTTCTCCTAATATGGTTAAAGGCATAATTATTAGTGAAAAGCTTAAGAATAGTATTTTTACATAAAAACACTGATCATTGGCCAAATTCTTTGACTTTTGGAGGGTATCACTTATGTCCAAGTTGACTAATTCATAAGAAATTGGCTCTGTTTTATTATTCTGAGATATAATAAGAGTGTTATTATAGTCAGAATTGACAGTACTGGAAGGTACAAGGCTAGCAGCTGTTGATTCTGATTTAATTTTTTCTTGTCTTACCACCATCTCAGAAACTGAAATTAAATGAAAAAACAATTAATTAAGTATAGAAAGGTTTTTTTCAAAAGTTAAATGAAATCATAAAGCCTCACTCATAAGTTATAAGTATTTTTTAGTGATTTTTGAACTTATCAATACAAGAAAAAGATTAAAAAAAGTAAAAAAATCATGTAAAAGGTGAAATATCTCAGCTGGACCCCCAAATGTAAGGTGTGGATATGAAACTTTGATTCAAAATTGAGTACTTTTCCTGTCCTCAAAATTTGTAAAACCTAAGAATTCAATTAAAAATAGTCAATCTTAAGAGTTTGGAGAGAAAGAAACACCACATTTATTGCTTTTAACTTTGCTAGTATAAAAAAATGATATTATTATGATTTATTGTTTGACCAACAATAAAACTTTATCCAAAAATACTCTACAAGAGATATTTAAGGCTTCAAAAGAAATTTCTTCAAGAGTGATTTCAATTTTAATTATTTGAGCAAAGAACTGCGGGTGATTAATCTAAGAAAAAACGATTCAATAAGATTATTGAAGAAAAAAATGTGCAAAATTGACCAGAGTGAATTTGGAAACAAAGTGACAAAGTTAACAGTGATGAAAGATGCTTTAATTAATTTATAGGGTGGTTCAAGAGTAAAAAGGAGTATAATAGTTAAAAACAATTATTATAATTGTTCTTTCACATGTTTAAATATTTCAAATTGATATAAAAGTGGTGGCTGGAATCTTTTATTTATTGGTTTAACAGTGCTTAAACTGATTATAAAAGGAAAAGATTATAACATGAAGAGAAAAGTGAGGCAAAGAAGACATTCTTTTATAGTGACCAATTTTCTTACTCCAAAAGTAAAATTTACTCTAGAAAGTTGTGATAAACATACTGAAAACAGAAAAGTCAATTATGGCATCATTGAACCCTGGTTTGGACTATAAAGGGGTTGGTTCTACCCATTTTTTGCTATTTTCAGCCATTTTAGACCCTTGAATCAGTCATTTCTATAGAAATACCTGATTAAAAGTCTTCAAAACACATCAGAATTTGTGTAAAAGACGTCAAAACCAGTTAAAACTGTTTTACTAAGATTTTCTTAGTTCAAGGGTAGGTTTACCTTCTTTGCAACAGTTGAAACTGCCGTGGTGGGTATCCACACCTCATAATCAATTGAGTCATAGACGCTGTGACTCAATTTCTGGGAAAAAGTGATAAACGTTTCCATGAATTTTGACCTCCCATGCCTGTCACCAAGGACTTTCCCCCCAAAAATTAATCTTTCTATCTTATTTTTTCTTTAATTCCTCATCATGTATTATACTAGTAACTTACATATGTAATTCAATTGATTCTTTACAGTACAAAACTAGAATAATTGATAACTCATATGTAAATAAAAGTTCACTTATGTAATACATGCACACATTTTGACATTTCAATTGAAAATACTTCAATTCCTCATAACTTCTAAACTACACACCACACCTCAATTTGAACAAGAAAATTGATGGTTAAAATTTAGTGTGAATTAAATTAGGGTTTTGAGGGTTCCCAGATTTTCATACATAAAATACTAAAAACTTTTTTTAAGCCTATTTAGAGTTGAGCTACAGAGTTTTCACTCAGAGGTGAACCCACCTAATTTATTTTGAGGAATCCAATGTAAAAATAATTTTCACAAGTTTATTTATTGGAAAAAGGTATAATAATTTTTATTCAGCTTTTTTCCAAAAATATTTCCTTTTTTTATCATTGTTGTTAAAAATCTATCGTTACTTAATTTTTTCAAGTAAAACTGTCTTTTCACAACTTTAAATTTCAATGTAATTTTCATTTTATATTATATTACAGCTTTTCCATTTGTATATAGATTTTACAGTTATATTTCAAGTTTGTTTGTATAATCTAAATAAATGTATTTCTTCAGAATTATAAACATAATTCTGGTTGGACTGAATAGCTCCTTCCTTAAGGGAAATTTCAAGATACAGACAAAGAACACACACCTTATGGTGGCTGTTTGGATCACTCTCCTTTAAATAAAGTGCCCCTGTTGAATATTTTAACTTCAATATCATATTCAGATTCTGCTTCTGTGGATTCTGGATTGTTAATATGTCTCTTACTGAGCTTATGACTAACTTCAATATACTTGATTAAAGACACTAGAAACAAATTGCTACAAGAACAATTATTTTTTATACTTTTGAAGTATTTTTAACATTTTTTATAAGTTTATTATTTTTTATATTAGAAAAATTATTCTTTTTAAACAATTAAACATCAAAATTCAAGCTTTTGCAACAAAAATTAATTCAGAGTAACTCAAATAAAGTTTATAGGCTTTTGGACGTGAGAAAGCCATGTTTCAAACAATATCAAACTAATTCAAATTTGTGAATGAGAACAATTTCCAAAGCGACTCTAAAAATAAAAAGAATTTAACTTTAAATTGAAAGGAAAAATTATTCAATTAATATACTTTAGAGCTTATAAAAAATAAATAATAGGTTGAAGGTTCAAAAAACATGGCCAGGCCGGAGATGTAAGATGTGTGTTTGTATGGAAGTTTTAAGAACAGTGAAATGAAGTCTAGAATATGATCAAAGTCCAAAACTTTGGTTACAATCAGGGCCAGGCCCCCAAATGTAAGATGTGTCTAGAAAACTCTTCATAAAATTACTATTAATTCATAGTACTATGACTATTCTTATGAAATATAATAAATAAGTTTATAATAAAAATAATTGAATAAGATATTAATTAAAGATTTCTTTAGATTCTTATAAATTACTACGGATTATATATGTAAGCAGTAATTGCCTACCAGAATCACTTTCAAGAAGTATTAATAATAGAAATTCTTATTGAAATAAAATTAAATAATTTGAATGTATAATTATCTTTTAAGGAAGAATTATAAAGATAATTGTTGGAGAAACCTACTAATAGAGAGAAACTTTAATAATTAAGTAAAAATACTTTCCAATACTCCAATAATTCATTGAAAAGTATTGGTAGAGTGATTTGACAGATTAATTGTGGATTTAGAATATCAAAATTGAGTTATAGCAGTAATACAACAACATAGCAGTGAAATACTATTTAAGATAGTATATTAATATAATTTCATGTCTATATGATTCATTATAAAGGAATTAAAGAGCTCAGAAAAATATTTCTTTAATAATGACTTTTTGTTACTAATGATAGCATTGAATAATAAGACGATTTCAAAATAAGTGGCAATAGGAGGCCTGTTTTAAGTCAACAACAGATCACAGAGGCGCGCAATTGAACAAACTGAAAAACCAATTATTGAGAAACCAGTAATCCTCTTTGAATTATTGGCTAAATGTCTGTTGTCAAGTAAGAGTACTCTAATTAATTTATTAAGTCAATTTATGTGACTAAAAATCCATTTATGGTTAAGAAACAAAGGAGTAACAACTTTTAACATTATTCTATTTCAAAATAAACATAAATTTCTCAAAGTTATCAATTTCTTGCAAATTTCATCACAAATTGTATTTTCTGTGGATTTTTGAAGATTCAGTGTTTCATGTGGAATCATCAAAAATGGACTGTCAGTAAAACTTTTACTTTCAATTATGAAGTAATGATATTCTTTATTTGAGTGTGCATTATTCCTTGCTCCATTTGTCTTGAAATTCTCCAAAAGATTCATAAATAATTGTGCTTTTAATAATTTGTATATTTGGAAAGAGGTGAGTTTCCTCTTTCTTTTGATACTTTTTGAGCTGGGGGGGCGCAGTTCTATTTTTTGGTGGTATCTTGGCTTTACCATTTGTTTATGGTATTTGGCTGTCATTCTTGTGCTCTGGTTTTGGGTCACAGGCTGACATAATCACGAATCCTTGAAATACTAATTAATTCAAGTGGATATTACTGCAAGATTAAAGACAACATTCAAAGGAAATGCTAGTATCTGGTACACAGAAATGAAAGAAATACATAGCAGAAGGAAGTGGCCATGCTGGAAGAGTCAAATAATGCAAAAGTAAATTGATGGTACTTGGATATTGAAAATGACCCTTTCATTTGAAAATGACAAGTACTCTGTGGACAACAATCCATATGAGTTGTGTCTCAGACAGTCTAAAAGACCTAAATCCATTGAACATCAAATGAACATTCAAATGAGGAATCACAAACTCTTGACACATATGCCAGGAGAACTAGAGCATGAAATAAAATTCAGATGAAACCAGAGTTGCACTCTAGATGATATTGCCAATACCCTACAAGATGTAAGGAAGAGGAAAAATATAGGGAAGAACTTTCTATATAGAGGCAACAGTTTCAAAGAGAAACAACCTTACAGTTTTGACAACAAAGACAAACGCAAAGGAAAAATAGCAGATGTAACTAAGAAGAAGGACACTTGTCACAATTCTGGATCATCATACCATTATTCTAACAACTTTATAAAGGAAAAGAAAAAGTCTATTTCATTGAACAAGTCCCAGAGGTATAATCCCCAACAGAAGATTCTGACTCCGATGTGGGAACTCCTTTTGGTGTGGGATGAAATAAGGCAGTACGTTGAGGGGGAAATTATTGGTAAGTCTGTTTTGAATTTCATGATTGTCCAATAACAATGGGTGCTAAGGTGTATTAGCTGCCCCTCTAAATAATACTGAATAGTCAGCCTACAGAGAATCAGAAAATAAAATAAGATTTGTGGCTTTAACAGATAGAGAAGACTTATCAGCAGTCTTTAAATCAGACGTATCAATAACACTACAGTAAAAACTCTGATCTATAATTTCTGATAAAATACACACCAAGATTTTTTTATTTTATTTTGATAAAAGTGATAATAATATATATATATATATTATTATCACTCTGTTATCTTAATAAAACTAATAAGAATATTTTTTTAATAAGAATGATAAGAATATATATTGTTTAATGGCTTTAAGTTGATTATAATGATTTTTTTTTGATCTGAGTGCTAATAATAAGACTACTGGATTTGATTGTTTTAGAATATTTTTTTGAATAGTGAGTTTATATTACTACTACTTTTTTTTTGTTAATAACACTAAGATTTTGAGCAAGGATAATGAGCTTTAACTACGGTTAAACTACTATTCTGCACTAATACTAATCTACTGAGCAAGGCTACTGAGCGTTTACTACGGTTATACTACTATTCTTCACTAATACTAAGCTTACTGAGCAAGGCTACTGAGCTTTTCACTGCTAAAACCTTACTACTATTCTAGATATCCCGCTAGTTCAGGGATGGTGGTGATCCTGGATAGTGGGAACTTGTTCCATGATGATGGGAAAAATGAGGGAGAGAGGACCTCTATTTATAGCTTTTGGGCCTCCATAGAGCTTCTCAAAATAGGGTACTTAGAGAAAATCATAGTTTAGATGTTTTAGCTGGTGAGACATGTAGTTTTGGTGTAGCAGCGTGTTTGCTGAGAGAATTATTCTGGTGATGTTTTTTCTTATTAAAATCATGTGATTTATTTGAGATAATTTGGCTGGTGAGATTTTCTTTTTATCAGAGTCATGTGAGGTCATTGAGATAATATGGCTGGTGATGTTTTCTTGAAGTTGGGGAAAGTATTTTTTGTTTCTATTTTTACATATTTTATGAGAGAATTATGCTGGTGTTTCTGTTTTAGTATTGTATCATTTCATATGGAGATTGCATCATTTCTACCAAGTTTGATGTGTGCCATTATTACTAAGCAAACATTTGTTCTCGGAAAATATATTGTAATTTTATGCATAGCCTTGAGGTATTTCTTCTTTCAATTGAATCAAGGTGGGGAAAATACAGCTCTCATGCTTTGGTGCATCTTTATATAGATTTATTTAGATTAACTCCTTTTAAATGCATAATTTGTTATTGATTATGCAATAAGGTGGATAAATCCTTTGATACTATAATGTTTTGATAAGATCTTGAGGCTGTGTATTGTATATTTCTTTTTGAAATTTGTAGTTGTAATGTGTAAATATGTTTTGCGTAATTTGTTTTATTATCATTTTTTTCTTTTGTTTTATTGGTAAGCTTGAAACTGGTACTAATGCTATGGAATACCACACCGACTCTAAAGGTTATGCCATCAATGAACCCCCCAATGATGACCAAGACCCAAAAGAAGAATTTCTAGTGGAAAACCAGGAGGAAAAACAACTAGAAATTCAGGACATACAGGTGGAAGCAGGAATTCCACAAGACACTGCAAATAAAAACTTTTGTAAACACACACAAGATGCACACACCTTCCTAGTCACACCAGCTGGAGGAGTGGCATATATACATGGGACAGACACCAAGATGACTGTTTGTATTGACAATGCTCAACATACATTGATCATTGATATTGGTGGCCAGAGAATACCTGGACAACCAATTCGCAAACTATGAGAAGAAACTCTTGCAAACTAAGGCAAAGAACTTTAAAAGTTCATCAGGCAAGATGACATCCATTGGGACCATTATCAAAGAGATAATAATACCACATGGGAAAGGTATTATCAGACTCAACCCAGAGTTTGTAGTGCTTGAAGATTCCAACATCCAAGGTTTCTTACTGTGAACAGACTACAAAATGATGTATGAAATTGACAATTAAAATAGTAAAAAAAGGCACATTAACATATTTATAAACTAGGAAAAGAAATTTTCACTTGATATATACCAGGTGTCTAACCAAGACCTTCTAGAAGAATTTCTGAATGAATTTAAAGAGGGAAAATTAAGTACCACCCTCATCAGTAAACAAAAACTTAGCTTTCTGAAAATGATGAGGAAGAATAGACAATCTTTTGCCATTGGGGAAGACCCTTTGGTCAAAATCAGAGGCCAAGATATAGAATGATATCTACATGTGGAAAGACCTTATCCACCCATTCTCAGAAGACCTCCATATCCAGCAAGCCTGGAAACAAGGAAATAAATTGAAAAACATGTAAATGAACTCCTATATATGGATTTCATCAGAATCATAAGACATAATGAAGTAGTGGAAATCACCACTCCTGTGAGGATTTAAGAGCCCTTAATAGCTACACAAAAGCTGATAGGTACCCCATACCAAGGATACCTCATGCGCTAGACAAGATGGCAAAGGCCCAATACATAACCAATATGGATTGTATGAAAGGCCTTCACCAGAATGGAGATAAATCAAACTCAATAAAGTTACTCAGGATCATATGCCATATGAGCATATATGAGTATGCCAAGATGGCATTTGGCATCAAAAATGCCCCAGCCCATTTCAAAAGGATGATGCACACAATATTTCAAGAAGAAATATTGGAAGGCTTGATGGTGGTATATATTGATGATATCATTATATACTCAGAAACATGGGAAGACCATTTACAGTATAGATACAGAGTCCTTAGTAAATTCACACCCATCAATCTGAAAATTTCACTTAAGGAGTGTAATTTTGGACACAACAAACTGTTGGCCTTGGGACATAAAGTGTCAGGTCTTAGTCTGGCCATAGACCACAACAAAGTTGCAGCAGTACTTCAAAAACCAGTACCAAAGAACATCAAAGAGATGCAATTTTCCTTGGATTTTCTCGCTACCACAGAAACCACATTAAGAATTTTTCCCACATAACTAGTAGTTTATACAAGTTATGTTCAAAATATGTAGTTTTTTGAATTACCAAGGAAAGGAGGTATGCATATGACAGGATCAAACATGAAATCCCTAATGAATCTGTCCGGATACTGCATTAATATGAATTTTCATTCAATTTGTACATAGATTCAGATTTCAGTCAAGGATTGGGAGCTTCTCTGCACAAAATACAAATTGTAGATGGTGAACCAAGCAAAGGGGTGATATGCTACATCTCCAGGTAACTGAATGATTCAGAGGGTAGGTATGGAGCAACCCAGACTAAATTCTTATGCCTATTCTTAGCCCTAGAGAAACTTCATTTTTATCTGGAAGGTGCAGTCTTTGAGGTCTACACAGACTGCACAGCACTCAAGTCTTTACGTAACATGAATACTACTAATAGACACATGTTGAGGTGGCAAATAGCCATCCAAGAGTATGGAGGTAAAATTAACATAATATACAAAGAAGGCAGCAGCCACACCAGTGCAGATAGTCTCAGTAGATGGCCACTTGAAAATGGCAAAAGCAATTCAGCTTATGACCCTGAAGTAGCTGCAAAAATCCCTATCCATTTCATGGAAAGGGATAAAAGGAAAAACTTCATATTTTCTGAATTTTTACCAGAAAGTGGTACCCCAGTTCCTCACCAAAGTGAACCAGAAGGGAAATGAACTCCATATTGGGAATAGGCTCCTCTGAACTTCAAACAGAATTTTCTGATTCAGTGATCAAAACGTATGCCAAACAAAGCAGTGTGGCATATAATTACAGCTCCTTCAACAGAAATACAGGAGTGCAGAACTGAAATTGGAGTTAAAGGAACCCTGGTTGAGGGACTATAAGGAAAAGTGATTTTTCCTTATATATGGACTACTCTATCACAGAGAGAAATATCATAGTGCTCTCACAGTGATAGATAGAGACCACACATCTCTGATCCTGCAGGAATGCCATGCCTTCCCATATATGTCACACATGAGTGAATACAGGACCAAAGAGAGGGTATCAAGCACAGCTTGATGGCCCAAATGGGAACAAGAGTTGAGTGAATACATCAAAACATGTGAAAAATTCCAGAAGGAAAACAAGAAACATGGGAAAAAACATGGGCTTCTTCAACACATGGAAGAATCCAAACACCCATGGTAAACCGTTAACATGAACTGGGTCACAGGACTTGTCCCAGGAGGAAAACAAAGCTTCAATTCTTGCCTAGTCATAGTTGATAGGTATAGTAAAAGTGTAAGGTGCCTAGCATGTCACAAGGAGGACACAGCTATGGATACATACTTGTTATTCTGGAGAAAAATCTTATCCACATGTGGAGTGCCTAAAATCATCATTAGTGATAGGGACCCAAAATTGAAATCAGAATGTTGGAAAAACCTCTATGACATTCTTGGAAAAAAACTTGCATTTTCTACAGCCTATCATCCACAGACAGATTGTTTAGCTGAAAGGATGATCCAGACAATGGAGGAAATCATCATAAGACTCTGTTCATATGGCATGGAGTATAAGGACCATGGAGGATACACTCATGATTGGGTCACACTCCTTCCAGTAATCAAAATGGCTTACAAAACAATACAGCACTCTACCACAGGGAAATCACCCTCACTGGTAGAAAAAGGGCGGGACCCCCTATTACCTGTGGATCACTTTCAGAAAGATCTTCTGACTATCCACCCTACAGACAAAGACTTCCATGATATATGGAAGAGAGCATGTGATACAGTTTCCAAGTGCATATCTGAGGCTAAAGAGTACAACAAATAGAGGTATGACAAAACACACATGGAACCAGACTTCAAAGAAGGGAGACAAGCTTTAGTATCTACTCTTAACATTAATAGCCTCAAAGGACTAAAGAAAATGAGTGACTCATTTTATGGACATTTCACTATCATCAAGCTGATAGTTCAAAATGGAGTGGAGGTTAGATTAACAGAGTAAATACTAAGAAACACCCAGTATTCCCAGTAAGCTTGGGAAATCCTCACTTCCCAAAAGGAGAGGCTAAGCTCCCCTCCAGGAACAAGACCCACACTCCACAAGATATGGTTGAAGTTGAATACTCCCCAGGCCCTGTGAAAAATATCATCAAGGCCAGAAAGATCAGAATGAGTGGTAAATACCAGAGGCAATACCCGGTCAGATTCAAAGACCAGAAAGTAGATAAGGACAAATGGTTGCCAGAAGATGTCATTCTCAATGGAAACATTCACTTATGAAGATCCAGAGCTTCTAGGAGGAATGAACAGTCTAATCACTTATGAGCCTTTTTTTGAAGGGAGGGTTTGTCAGCCTGTGACTCAAACCCAGAGCACAAGAAGGACATCCAAATACCATAAACCAATGGTAGAGAAAAAATACTGCCAAAACATGGAGCTGAGCCAAACCAGCTTACAAGTTTTTAAAAAAGAGGAAGCTCACCTCTTTCTAAATATAAAAGCTCCATAATCATAGGAAAAATCATAACAAGGTTATTTAAGCTCAAAGAAGTTTCTGAGCATAAAACCTAAAGTTCACCTCTCATCTGAAACCAGGGAAACAGGCTGAACCCCATCAATTTGGTGTTCAAATAAAAGCCCTCAACTAGGGCTATCCAATGGGACTAGCCAAATTGAGCTAGCAACAAAACTACAGAAGGTATGGCCAAAATAAGGCCAAATAAGGGTGAATGAAATATTCAACCCTCATCAAGCTTTTACAGTCTTAGTGTGGGATAATTGAAGTGGTTTTTTTGGAAAGCACACAATCAGGGCTATCTGATGGTGCCATCTATTTCCCCATATTCCATCTAGAACAAAAGATATGAGGCTAACAAGCTCCATACAGATATTGGGAAAATTATATATATGAATAACACAATTTGTACATGGCATAATTTTGCAATATTGAATTGTACCCATACCAAATGAGGTACCATTCTGTAGATCTCCTTAATAACTACACAATGACTCAAAGTTGAGCTCAATATCTCAAAAACTGACAGAGTCACAGCAGTTTTAAATTTGAAATCTCACAGTTGGGCCAATACACATTTTCTGTGGAATACTTTCCCATAACTCTGATTATGAGGTGTCAAATAGACAAAGAAGTTTGTTTATACTTCAATTTCTCATATTCCCTTTGATACTGGGGTCCCATACAGGTTTTTTTACAGAATCCTATGCATCATACATGTCAGAAGAGTGCTGTGTGGTCCCCAGATGAAAGCTTTTGCCCTTTATTGGTGACAACTTCCTGGATGTGGTTTCAATACCACAACTGAGCCCAATAAAGAGTATACAGGCCTTTTGCAAGCCACAAGCCAGTACTCTGAAGTGACAAAATCTTCACTTCCTCTATTTTGATGGTCTAGAGGACCTTTCTACTGCATTTCAGGATAAAAGGAGGCCTTTTCTCTGCCAGAAAAGGAATTGTCATCCTGTTCTTAAATTCCTATGTAGTACAATGATAAAAAACAGCTATACTCTTGGAATAATAGTCAGGTATAATTTAAACTTACGTATTGTAGTTAGTATTATAGTAATCCAACTGGTAATACTTGACCCAAGGCTTTCAGCAGCACTCACCACCACTATATCCATATAGCAAAGCCCTTTTTATTATCATCAAGAAAATTTTTAATAGTTTTTATTTGTGTAACAGTCATAGTTAAAGTTTTAAATACAGTTATTTCCACTTCATCATAGACTCAGCCTGACAAAACTGGTCCAGAATAAGGATTTTCATGTGAAGCGTCAGGATCCTGGACAAGTGCAAGGAATTGTGTGTAAAGTGCTGCGATCCTGGACAAGGGTAAATATTTCTGTGTGAAGCTTTGGGATCCTGTAAAAGCATAAGGCCTTGTGTGTGAAGTGCAGGTATTCTAGACATTCATAAGGATTTGCATGTGAATGACCAGGATACTGGGCAAGAAAATGACCCCAAATTCCTGTGTGACTTCAATGCCCTGTTATGTGACAACAAGGCATACAAGCATAATGGGAGGTAACTCCCAATTTGGGCATGACAAACTGGTTCCATTATTTTCAACAGGTCAAAATTGAATTAATAGCCTCAGTATAGGATCATGTATGGTGGCATGCAACAGTAAATGAGCCATTTCATCCCCCTTTCATTTGAGCCACCCTATATGCCCCAATCCAAACCATTGAATCCTGGTGTATGCTGTACTTCACCATACCATGCCATTTTTGTCCAATAGCCCTATAATTCCAACCCATGTTGGCATCCAAATCCCTTCACTCTTCTAATTGGGATGAGCTTGTATTACCATCCCTGATGTGATAGCCCGCTCCCTGGCCAATCTCATAATAGCCATAGCTTTTCTGCCACACTAATTTTGCTAACCTCCTTGAGCATTGAGTGGACATCCTCACTAGGGTTGTGATGGAGCAGTATAATGCAAGAATGTACTAGTTATCCACACTACCTGAATGAGACCATGACATTCACATAGACAAATTGAAAAATAAACATTTGGGAAAATCAATTTTCCCCAAGTAAAATGCTTTGATGCATCTTTTTGAATTTGGACAGTCCACTTATCAGCTTGAAACCACCATTACAAAGCATACAATGATGCATCCTTATCATCATGAGTTGAGGTTTTGAATATTTTCAAGGTGAAAGTCAGTGCGGAAGCGAATTCAAACATCCCCTGATTTGCAGAAATACTGGCTTCATAGTTGACTTTATTCAAGGAGGGGAGCCCCAATGACTTGTAGCAAGTTTGCATCTTTTGAAATAATTTATTCCTAAAATATTGTAAGGATTGACCTAGAATGCAACCCACCAAGCTAAGATTTGCACCTTTGTCCGGCCATTCTTCTTTTTCATTTTCAATTTTCCCAAGACTTCCATAAATACCAAATTGTTTATTCTTTATGCTGCATTTGTGCCATCCAATAGTGAACATAAATACCTCCAGTAATGCCCCATTTGTTGCAATAGGGTCTGTGAATTTTCATTTTCAAAATAAGAATTGTGATAATTCATCCCATTTCTTGACATCAATCTCACTCATTGTTGTGAATGGTCTAAATTTCACAAGGGCAATGATTAATCCGGTCAAAGAGAAAATTTCCATGCAGCCAAAGTGAACGCATTTGATGTGAGTTAAATCCACAATCCTCTGAATCTCACTGGGGGTCATATTTGCTGATACTGGCATTGATATTTGTGCTGTTGGTTTACTGGAGGAAAAAACCTTATTCCTTTGGGTGGTTTTGGCCTCATTTGTCTTGTGGGATGTGCCACTATTCCTGAGTGTTTGAGGGATCACTTGGTGTTGAAGCAGAAAAGATATCAGATACTGCTGACTCCCATTCTAAGGAGGCCCTTTTGAATCCAGAATGATGCCCAATGCCCAATGAGCTTTATTTGGCAAACATCCATGACTTGCCTGATGGAGCCCATATGGAATTGGCTCAATCTAAACAGTCTAAAACCAATGTTACTACATGGGGCCCAATGAGGGTGCTACATGAATTCCAGCTCATGTATATATCTATATATACTTTGCAAATAACTCAGAAACTCACACTTTCCTTCCTCTTCCCAGCATGTTGCAGCTAGTTGCCTTTTACAATCCTTTTGTTTTTGGTGAATGGAATGTTTGTGCAGGAAAATGAAATGAAACTGTAAGGTTTGACTATGAATAAATAAGTAAAAATTACTAATATCTTACTTATTTTACTATGAATGTCCTTATAAATAAAATGAATAAGATAAAGAAATAATTATAATAAAAGGAATTATTTCAATTATGGCATGAAAAAAACTATATTATTAAATAAATATAATAATATAATTTATATTATAAAAAAATAATATAATAATTAGATATATTACTATAAGATTATTAATATATTTAAACGCACTTTATTATTGTTACCAGCAAATAATAGAGGCGTAAAACATTGTTTTTTATTAATAAAAACCAATTAATAGCAATAATATTACTAATATTAAAGTTATAAATTAATATAAATACTATTTGAATTAATTAAAGAATTATTAAAGTAATAATAGAGAGAAAATTATTATAATAAGAAGAAATAACCTACTTTTAATACTTAACATAGTAATTTTGAATGATTTTACGCCAAAAAAAATATAAATACAACTTATTTAAATTGTATTTACAATAAAAATTAAGAGAAATTACAATTTATCTTGATTTTAAATGGGTTTGAGGTTTTTAAGAGAAATTGAAACAAAACAATCAAATAATTGAAGTAATCACATCAAGAATGATGATTATAATGAGGATGATCTTTGGTCTTTAATAATATAAGAGTTTTCTATATAAAGAATAAAGAAATTACCTTTTTGTTTTAATTATTTAGTGTTTTTGTAAGCGTCTGAGGGGGAAATAGAGTAAAAAGAGCTCTATTTATAGTCAATACCTCCCTTCTAAAGTCCAGAAGGGTTCTAGTGGGCGTGTACTGATTCTTTCTACTAGAATTGATCAATATTTTATGGTTTAGTGATGATTACATCATGATCAAACCATCTTACCTCATTATTACGCCATTATTTAGAGTTATCACTGTAACTCTAAGTTTGATGACGTCATAGGCTTGTAAGAAGCCTAAACTGCGTGGATCTTATTAGTATTAATCATACTATAATAGTATTCATCATTTTTGTCACTTATATGACTGTTAAGCTTAAAATAAGATTACAGTGAGTGATCATAAATGATCAAATTTAAGCTTAAGCTTTAATCATTAATAACTTTTAAGTTATACATGCTACAGCTATTCTGAGAGTGGATTCTGATATCTTGACATGTCCTTATTAAACTTCCAAGATGAATTCATTAAATCATAAAAACTCTATTTTTCATGATTTTTCTTGTAACTCATCTTTTCTGTCAAAATTTAATATTTTAAACTTCAAACCATGATTTCAAGGGGTTATACCTTGACTATTGTAATAATAGTTACATCATTCTTCACAAATGAACTAGTAGAAACTAACTGTCTACTTATTTGTAAGTTTGGCCCACTTTCACAACAAAGTGGTCAACAGCTCTATTGATTTTATTCAATAATCCATTACAAGTTTTAACTTTTTCTATAACTTGTGAAATAAAGTTAGTATCTGTATTCTTACAGTAATTACATGGTGACTTTATTTTTGGTTTATCTCTCTATCTTGTATATTTAAAGAGATATTAGCTAAAAACCATGAATATATGCGTTGACCAAAAAAGTGCATATATTCAGCTTAATTCCTTAAGTATTGACTTTAGAGATTAGCTTCATAATTGTTTTATGAGTAGAAGTTTATGGAGAATCCAATGGTACAATTTATTTTAAATTTTGCTTCATTTTTTTCTGAGATAAATAAGGTTTTGTACCTTTTTTAAGGTATTATTACTCATACTTCAGTAATTATTGACTTTTCCGATTTTCCATAAAAATGAAATATGTGTATTTTACCATGAGGAATCTAATGGTGTAATTTATTTTAAATTTTTATTCATTAGATTCTGAGTTAATTCAGATTTTGTACTTATTTATGGTATTTTACTAATTTTTGAGATAATTATCATAAGTATAATTTTTACAGAAGTTTTGTTGTGAGCTTTTTGGATATGTGGTCATATTTCATAGGCTCAAATTCCCTACCACCAAAAAAGATTGTACCACAATCTGATATAGTTAATTAGGGTATCATCCACTGTGATACCTCTTCAATAGACTTTGTTAGTCTTGAAGCTCAATAATGCTTGATTTTTCTATTCTTTAGGTTTTCTTTCATGTCTGAACCTTCTTAGTAGTTTAACAGGATTTTTTATATCTTTCTCAAGTAGCCATTCATCTTGTTGAGTTGTATTTCTATACCTTACAAGGTATTCTCTTTCTTTTTTATTTCTTGTCCTTCTTTCTTTAAGGACTTTCACAATTTTCTTTTCCTCTCCTTCTTCCAAAGGGGGTATTTCAAGTGGGGGTTTATTTCTTAGTGGACATAATTCCTTGTCACTTGAGCTGTAAGGTTTTATCAGAATTACAGGGAAAGTTGGGTGTTTATTCATTAGTTCACCTGTGAGGTCCAATTATACAGAATTAGGTCCATATAGTGCTTTTATCATGAATTTTCCTGAAAAGAAATCTTTCAATTTCTTTGGTCCTCTTATATTATTGAAATTAAGAGTTGAAACTACGACCAAGTCTTCTATTTTGAAGTCAGGTGGTTTATGACTTTTATCCCATTTTTATTTTACACATTTGAAAGAATCTTGCATACATCTGTCTGCATGGTGTCTTGCTTTGTTCTGAACGTTTGACTTCTTGAACATGGAAAAAGTGCGTCGTAGAGAAAGAACGATGCTGGTATTAGATTTGGGGTCACCAGATGCAGTCTCAACAAGCATCTGAAGGAGGTCCTGAACCACCTTCAGTTTTTGAAAATGGCTTCCCGGGCAGCATCGCGCTTTGATGGCTTCAAATAGATTTTTTGCCAAGGTGCAGGAGGGAACAATGCCAATGCAGAGGGCAAAGTTGGGAGGTATAGACGCATCAATAAAATGCAAAATTGCATGGTTGTCAAGCAGGGAAGGAGAGTCATTGACTGACATCTCCGAATTGAAGGCTATGCAGAGCACACGGTTCAGGCAAGCAACCCATTCATTGAAGTTGCGGCCATTGCTTTGAAGATGATCAAAACGATCCTCTGCGTGGTAGGGTTCTTGCATGAAATTCTCATAAGCTGAAGAGGTTGAGCGCGAAACAGGTGGTGGTGGCGACAATAGTGCCATCCATAGTGAATGCATCTCGGCAGCATCTGAGCTGCAAGTAGATTTTAAGGATTGCACCTTGGAATTTAAGGAGTTTAATAGTGCACAAACTTATTCATTTGAAAGAGGTTTAGCTTCAGCATTGTCATCTGCTGCTTTCTTTTCACGGTTAGAAACTGACATCTTGGGAGGCGGCCTATTGCTGGAGCTTGGTAGAGGCAGGCTTTTAACCTATAGAGAGATAGCCAGGTGCAGCAAAGCTCGCTTGCCATTCAGTTCCTAATCCGTCACCTCCAATGGTTAGAGGTGAGGAAAGGGACTTTGGTGTGTTTGGAGAGAGGTTTATAAGATACAACTAGACAACTGCAGCCCATGAGGCGTGCGCAGTGTAGATAACTATATACAAATAATGTTTTTCTACTAGCATAATTGGATGTCGCGTTGTCGCGACATGTCATTCTCAACATATTCATTCAGCCGTACTATTTTGTATACAAAACTGTAAATCTCATCAAGCCCTATAAATCTGTATCACTTGAATACAGATATATTCTAAATTGGAAAAGATATCTGGCTTGGACATTTTTGAAGCCACATACTGATGTACAAAAATACATAAAGAAACTTGAAACCATTATAAATTTTGCTTTTTTTGATAAGGGTAGCCATGAAGAATACCAAATTCAATATCTCATCAAAAAAATTCAATTTTGTGCTCTTAGATCCTTGATATCTCAAAAATTGACTAAGATATCTGGGTTGGAAGAATTTGGCCAATACTTGTCTGTACCAACCAGTATTGTCTTAATACTTAAGATAATTATTTTTAAATGCTTGACGCTTTCCAGAATAACTAATATTAGTCATTTAAAAACTAGTTAAACTTCATACTAGTGCTGACATGGCCTGTAAAATGTTTTTTCACCCTGTATTGATCCATAATGATCATGTGTGGTCTCAAAACCACAATGCTGACTCTATGGACGCCAGAATTTATGGTATAGAACCACAATTAATCCTCAAGAGTGAAAATCCTCACTCTGAAGACGTGTGAAGTGCTTACCAGCTCTCCATATTCCCCAAAAGATATAAAAGAGGGACTGACTTTTCTCACCAAAAAACCTCATCATTATCTTATTATTACTATTCTTATGTGACAATACTGTTATCAACCAGTAGTATCCTTAGAATTATCACATATAATTGAAGCTTAATCATCTTATTAATTCTTCATACTCAAAGATATTAGAATATTTCAACCAAGGTCCTCAATACACTCATAACCACTGTTTTCACGTAAACAGTAGGACCTTTCATTTTAAATCTTATTAAATTTTAACATGTCACAGTCATAGTACCAGTTTGTATTTACCATTTTTGAGATTCTACATGGACTAGCCCTGAAAAATACTCAATCTCTTGAGCAACTATGTGAGTTTCATTTAGTATTGAAAGATTGGTCAAAACTGTCAAAAATCCTCAGAATTCAAAAAATCTTAAGTGTAATATAATAAACTGAATGAATATTTATAATAATAAATTGTAATAGATCAATTTTATTTTCATTAAATAAACAAAATTTTCTAATTTTGACTTATTAAAATAACAATATTGTATGAAAAATTAATAATTTTATTTATATTATTGAATTTGTGTTTCTCTCAATTAAATCCACTCTTATTTATATATCTGAAGGTTTCACTTATAAATGAACATTAAAATACTATTTTTGACATATTGTCATCAAAATAATATTTTTCTATTGACCAGTAGGTATTTTCTATTATCATACTTTTATCTTCTATTTTATCATTACATAAATGTTTCAAAATATTATTATAATATTATAGTGACTTATTTATTAATAACTCATTTCATTGTAAAATCACCTCTAGTAGAATAGTTTTACTATTATGATTTTTATATTGGTAATAAAAAATAATCATTCATAATAATACATATTTGTAAGCTTATTATTACTGAATTGCTATAAATTTATATAAATGTATTTTTTTATAATTTTTTTTTTAGAAAATTATTTATTTTTAAAATTAATTTCTTGATAATATCAGAGTGGTTTTTTCTTAAAAAGAAGAACAGAAATAGTACAGTAGTTAAATTGATATTAATTTAATTAGTACTTTCATAGTCAAATCTTATAGCATTGGTAGCTCATATTGGACACAAATAATAATTTATTTGAATCTAAAATTCTAATTTTATGAAATTTGGGGTGCTGATTTCTCCAAGTATTGGTACAATGTAACATTAAATTCAGATTTATGGTTATAATATTAATTGATGTTAAGAATACCTTGTAAAATTATTCTATACAGCGGAGACACCAAATTTATGTATTTGGGGAAAATCGAGACATGGTAGGTGGATTCAAGTTTTCATTCAGGAATATTTACATTCCAACAGACATATCCTAGTTCAATGTGAGACTCCCCTGTGAGTTCATGATACAAAAAACTATCTCACCACACTAGCAAGGAATTTTCTATGAAAAGCTAAATCTCATCTTAAGGCTTGAAGAATTCAACATGAATATCATTTGCAAGCATTTTTTCTGATAGATTGATAAGATAAATAGTGAAAAGAGTTCACTTTTTGAATTGAAAAATATTTATCCCAAATTAATTCCTTCCAACGATATAAATTTTCTGTTTCATATTATTTAGGTATTCACCACCAAAATCTTGTAGATCTCTACCCAGTTTTAATGGCCAAAAATCGGTATGGTTATATTTTTCTGAGTCCCTATGAAGGATGATATAGATGAAGAGCCACCCGTAATAATTGCCTGAGTAGCCACAACTAAGCCACCATTATATAAAAGATGACCTTTTAAAATCTGTTTTTGATATTTTGGTCATGAACCCCCTGGTTCATTTTCATTTGCACATACCATCCATTATACACTAACCTCAGATCTCTTTTCAGTGGATAACCATCGTCAGATACCGAAAGTGAGAGAAATAATCAGAAAAATTCCTTCTTTGAATAATTTGAAAAGCCCAAACCTCCATTATCTCTTGAAAACAAATAATTATGCTTTCATTCCATATCAGATTCATACCCCAATAGCTCTTGTTAGGGCCACAGAATTGAATCCCTATTTTTAATCACGGTTAACTCTCCCTCTATTTGCTTTTCTTTATGTATCAGGATTTCTGATTTTTATTAACCCTATTTGGATTAATTAACTATAACCTCTCATAAATTCTGTTTTTGTGCAAGTTCAAATCCATCAAGTTAAATGGCTTCCATGATTGTCAAGTGTATCACCAATCCATAGATCGAAATTTTATGAGTTTGCTTGAATCCATTAGGCCTAAATCAGAAAATTTGAAGAATCAAGCCCAAGCTTTAGCCACACTTTCATATAAATGAGGCACTGAAATTATGGCCTACAAAGAAGTTCTGCCTCCCTTCCCAACTTTGTTGCAACACAACACGTTTGTCTGAGATGAACTGGAGGCCACTAAGTCGAGGTTAAGCTGTATCTCCTGTGAATCCCTTGTACTTCAGTGCACCTCTTGGACTGAACTTAGCTTCATTTCTCCCCAGTATGTGAGAAATCCTACTCTATACTTCAAACCCCAAGCCCCTGTGCATAACCATTGGCTGTCTAAAGGATTTTCCACAATTGAAGCCTCTTTGTTTTATGCTACCCTCAGCTTAACTATTTGCCTCAGATTTCCTAAGATTCAATGAAAAATAACTAGTCTTAAGGAGCCCCATAATTTTATTTGACTCAAGTAGGTGAAGAGGAAAACAGATTTCCTACAAGTGATTGCATCTGATGAGCTTCAATGAACAATGGTTAGCATAGTTGTCTGAGTTGTGGTTGAGTTTAAGGGAGCTAAAATTGACTCATTATCCTTTATATATGAATATTAGCAATATAAAGGACACAGTAATGCAGTAAAGTGACTCTCAATATTTATATATCACTGGAATATTTATACAATAAATTCTGTGATGGAACACAATATTTCTCACCTCAATAACTGTAATCAATGTGTGCGAGGTCACAAAGCATTGGGAAAGCAGGCTCCTGAAACTGTTGATCCTCAAAATGAGCTACATATAACAAGTGCTAAGATGAGATGGAAAAAAGCCTTTGTTCTAAAATTTATAGTAGTGGCTCAGATGAAAATTTCTATTCTTGAATATACCTAATTTTGTAAAAATTATGAATAACTGGAGCCTAGTTTTGACAGGGCCCAGTGGAAAAATATCAAAATATTTCTTGAGTACCTATTATTAGAAGAACATGGCAAAAGGATGTTAGCTACCTGGAAGAACTTTGATGTGTTGTGCCATAAAGACTTTTAAAACAAAGGACTAGTTCCAGCTTTAAATGACCATTTTAATCCAATTCATTAATAACCAGGACTTTATCCTTAATCAAAACCTTGAAAAATATGAGATACCAAGCGCCTACAGTCAAATAACTGAGGCCTTCCAGTAAAATGTCTTTTGGTTAACACTTCCATGAGCCTCTTGAAATCTTCAGGATCTTAATAAAGAATATCTCTCTCTTCATATATTTCACTGATTTCCTTATAAATCTGGCACAAGCTTTCATTTCTTTCAGAAATCTGTAGGTATTAATTAACTTGGTCAGCAGCCTTCCCATATGAAATTAGTCCCATTGCTTTCATGATCTTTTTGGGGCCAGTAAACCCTAGTTTTTCTTCAGAAGGCGCAAATTGTTGAAAAAAAATCATATTTTTCTTCAATCTTTGCATTGACTTCAAGAAAAAAATGTTTTTGCATACTGAATCATTGACAAAAGAGTTTATAGTTGTAGACTGGCTGGTCAGAGAAATAATGCCTGAATAACCTCTGATAGCCACCATCTTTATCACAAAAAAATATCCAAGGTATCCCTTTTGTTTTCACATAAAGTGTTGAATGATGAATCGGCCCGTTGCGTAGCATATTACCGCCTATCGAGAGAGTACTGATATGCCGCTCCTGTACAGTGGGCTACAGGAAACACCGGAATGCTGTAGATAAATTCTCAACCTCTAGGCCTGTGCACCCCAGATTTTTCTCACTTTCTTTTTTTTCAATTAGTCCAAGTATATTCATACTTGTTTTTTTTCATTTTATTGATTCATTCCTTGGACGACTTGCTGAATCATCAAAATGATTCTTGTTTCTGTTTCTAATCACACTACTCATCTCTTCAACATCTTATCCACTGTTTTGACTTCTATTAAATCAAAAATAATTATTTCAACCTTGAAATCGACTCCATTTGTTTTGCTTATCATCTATGATGATGATGATCACTCAAGGTGAGTTATTTCATCTTTTTCAAATTCTTGGCTTACATTTCACTGAAATGTTGACTATCATTTTTTCAAGGCATATGAATTTCTTATATAATGTTGGCAATGATGTCTTCAAAGATCATTGTCATTTGCTGCTCAAGATACTGTATAATTTATTTCAATCATTGTAAGTTTTTTTTATATTCAAAATATTCATCAATTGAACTAATTTTTTTAATCGATAATTAATAGGATGCCTCATCTAGATGAAGGAACTCGTGGACGGATTGTGGGGTTATGTGAAGCAGGCTTAGCAATTCGTGCAATTAGTCAAAAGCTCAACATTGCTACAACAACAATACATGATACAATTAAAAAATACGAAGAACGACAAACTTTTAAAACCTTACCTATACCTGGACGGCCTGAAAAACTCAATGACCGAGACAAATGCCAGCTTTTGAGAGCTGTAAACCAACACCCATGCAAAAAGCTTGAAAACATCAAGGAGATGATTACAGCTGAGGTCAGCATTGGAACGGTTTGTCAATCCATACATGAACTAGGCAAATGTTCATGTATAGCAGTGAAGAAACCTTACCTTACTGAAAACCACATGACTCATGGACTCCAATTTTCCAGGGACCATCAACATTGGATGGTCAATTATTGGCAAGCAGTTATTTGGACTGACAAATCAGTTTTTGAATTGGGCAAGAAATTGATGCAAACAAGAGTGTGGCAATTACCAAACGAGAAATATAATATTGATTTCATGCAGGTTAACCATTGCTCTGGTCGTCAGAGCATTATGATATGGGGTGCGTTTTGTGGACAATTCCAATCTAACTTGATAATACTGTCAACACAACAACGAACAGTGCAAAACTTCTTTGATAATGTTTACATACCAGGATTGATACCTTTCATTGAAGAACTTGGGCTTTACAAATGAGAAAACCTCATCCTCATGGAGGGTGGGGCACCAATCCATTCAGCTCAAATCAGCACTGAATGGTGAGCAAACAATAACATTCAAAAGCTGGTTTGGCCAGCCAACTCACCCAATCTCAACCCCATCAAGAACATCTGGTTCAAGATGAAGTATACAGTTACTACTCTTTACAATCCGAGAACCATGGACAAACTCCAAGAAGCAATTTGTATGGCCTGGGAATCAATCCCAGTGTCTCATCTGGATGCACTTGTCAGGATGAAACTATGAAAGAGTGGTAATGTAGGCTATTTACAGCTCAAACTATGTTTGTGACACGGTAAAAATGCTTTAAGAAGGTTTAGAGATGATTAAGGATAAATTTAGAGGGCTTTACTATAGTGGTTATAGTGGTGGTGAGCGCTGTTGAAAGCCCTGGGTGCAGCTTTATCTGTTGGGTTACAATAATAAAAGACTACAATAATTAAAACTTATAATTATAACTGATTATTAACCAAGAGTAAAACTGTTTTTGACAGTTTACTACGTAGGTTATTCAAGAGCAGGATGAGGAAAGGCTTTTGACTGTGAAAAGCCCTCCTTTTATCCTGGAATTGAGGTGGAAAGGCTACTAGACCTTTCCACGTAGAGGAAGTGAAGATTTTTCACTCTCTATGACAGGCTTGTGGTTTGAAAACAACCTGTATACCCTGTATTGGGCTCAGATGTGGTTTTGAAACCACATCTGGGCAGTTTTCACCAATACGGGGTGAAAATTTTCATCTGGGGACCTCACAGCCTGATTCTGACGTGTATGACGCGTAGAATGCTGTACAGAAACTGTATGGGACCCCAGTATTGACTGACATATGAGGTATTGAAGTAAAAACATTTTTCTTTGTCTATTTGACACCTCATATTCATGGTTATGGGATATTATCCCATGGTAAGGCTGTATATGACAGCAGGTGGGATTTTGACCTTAAAATGGTCATAACTCTGTCAGTTTTTGAGATATCAAGCTCAAAATTGGTTCATTGAATAGCTCTGTATGAGCTCTACACAATGGTACCCAACCTGACATGGTTATCATTAAATATGACAAAGGTATCCCATGTACAAGTATTTTTGTACATTGGCGTGGTCTGGGCAAAAGCTGTATTATGCTTGTTTGGCCAATAACTTCTGTTGTAGTTGAGCTATGAGGAAATAGATGGCACCATCAGATAGCCCTGATTGTGTTCTTTCCAAAAATACCCCACTTCAGGTATCCCACACTAAAACTGTAGAAGTTAGATGAGAGGTGAATGTTTTGTTCACCCTTATTTGGTCTGAATTTGACCATAACTCAAGTAATACTGGTGCTAGCTCAGTTTGGCTAGCACCATTAGATAGCCCTGGCTTAGAGCTTCATTTTGAATACCCATTTGATGGGGTTAAGCCTCTCCTTCTAGATTTTAGATGAGAGGTGAAAATTAAGGTTTATGCTCAGCAATAACTTTGAGCAGGAATAACTTTGTTATTTCTTGTCCTATGGTGATGGGACTTATATTTTCAGAAAGAGGTGAGTTTCCTCTTTCTTTTGATACCTTTTGAGCTAATTTGGCTCAGTTCCATGTTTTGGTGGTATCTTGGCTATACCATTGGTTTATGGTATTTTGGCTGTCATGCTTGTGCTCTGGTTTTGAGTCACAGGCTGACAGCACTGCTTGCATCCATGCCACATAGGATGCAAGCAGTCATCCACGACAATGGTGCTCCAGTGCGATGGTAGGAGCAACCAAATTTCTTACTTTTCATATAAAAAAAGCTATTATTGAATTACACAGGAATATTATTATTTTGTTATGAATTATCTAGCCTATTATTAACATAAAATACAGATTTATTATTGCAATGCTACTTAAACATTAAAAAACTGTGAAAAACAAACTGAGAGCAAAAAAATTGTGCGAAAAAAATAAACACAAAAAAACAGTGCCCCAAGAAAGTGTTCGGATCTTTCTTGTAGGGCACTGTACATAAACCGGGCGTAGTCATACGCCAGATCTCCATCGACATCTTTCACCTTCAGAATCTCAGCGCAGGATTTATATTTGAAGTGAAACAAGGATCGTGTTTTGCCTAACTTCGCAAGCATTCGAAAATGTTTGATTGAAGGATCTGGAAGTTTCTGTACCAGCTCCATTCCGGTCTTTAAAAACCAAGCCCCCGCCCACTAAGCAATGCGTTGCCATGCCCTGAGAATGAGAGGCCGGTGGTCGTAACTGAGCCTGTGCATGGGCTGATAGGCCTCATTCTACCCTGGTGTTGAATCTAGTGGTGTGCCAGAATTTCCAACATGTAACATGCAATGTCTGAATCGCATTTTGGGTCGACAGCACTTGCATGACCGATGCAAAACTGGTGTCAAATACTCTATTGGATGCGAATTCCTTGCGCCTTATTGCCCATCCAATCCACAGTAAAACATTCTCACTTATCTTTCTGTTTCGTCATACCTTGCTTCTCTCTTCTTGTCTATTAAAAAATTATGAGATTTCTGGTTTCCTGCTTCTTTTATCACCATCTTGAATTTTCTCTAAAAAAAACTACCAAAAAACAAGGACTAACAGAGGTTTTAGACAAGCATTGAACGGTGAACAGAAATAGTCATTGACAGGCTTTACTGTTAAGAGCTGTAAAAAATCTACTTCGATTCATGTTTCAAAAAACGCTGCCTTCATCTTCATTTGATTTTATTATGCATGCATCAAAGAGCATACTACATTCTAGAAAATAATAAAAAAGTCTGCTGTTTGGAGGGTATTTTTCCATTATTTTTATTGTACGTAGCAATCGAGCTTGCACCGAACAAAGGCCCAGATTCCTAAATCGTCACTCAAAATCACTCAAAAGCCGTGGAAAGCTCAGAATGCACCTCAAATTCCTTGGGAGACTTATATTTTGCTTATGCTTCTCTTCATTCACTCTGGAAAACCATTCAAAATTTATTGTTGATTTTTGTTCCGAAAAAGGAACGGCAGACGCTGGAAAAAAGAACTTGGAGCGTAAGTTGAACTTTTGATTATCAAGAAAGTCTGTTTGATGCTTGTTTTATAGAAAACTACTTGAATTTTTCTTTTCATGGAATATTTAGCCTCTTGCAACCACCCTGTTTGGAAGCTTTGTACTGCTTTGGAGACTCAGCATGGCATATGGTCATCCGCTGTTTATGAACCCTCTTCCGCATCGACATCTGTTCCAGCTCAAGAAAATGGTCCTGAAAAATCCGCGAGCGGGTTCAGAAAGCGTTTTAGAGACTTGGAGGCTTTGGAAAACAATTCCGCAAACAAAAAGACAAAAACAGCCAGGCTCCAGAATATTATCCATATTCCCACACCTAAGAGTTGGCCTCAACAAATGAGGGTTGGGACTGGTAAATAAAAAGAGTTATGAAAGAAAATTTTATCTTTTGCGCCAAAGTTGATGAAAAATTCTACTTTGAAACAGGAAATTTTCCGAGGGAATACGAATTTTTCCAAACGCATGACTCAACATTGAGTCAAAATACTGTAAACCCCGTCCTTGCACTGCTCAACAACCCTGGATTTTCTACAAGAGAACCCCTCTATTTTGGAAATCTAAGACCACACCAAGAATTCGGGAAGGATTTGGGTGAGTATTTTGTTTCTTTGAGACTGGTTGAGCACTCATTTGAGGCGGAAAATTCGGGCCTCAGGACCTTCAAAAATTGGACTTGCATTAAGCCCACTTTCTATTCTTTTGTTACAGGAAATGCTTTTTCCCCATCCAGCGAAGCTCTGCACAGAACGCCTTTTGGGGATTGTTTAAATGTTGGTTTGAGCGAGAAGCCTACAGCGGTCCACCCTTCCGGTAATGTCGCGCAATCCCAAATACTCAATAAAAATCTCCAAATAAAATCAGTTGCAAGCAGTGAAGAACTCAGATCGGAAAGTAATATTCCAAATTTAGATCTGACTATTTCAAATTATAGAACCCGTGGCTATCAAAAAAAAGATGTAAGACATTTTCAGGATCGACACGACATATTAGGTTTTCCTTTCGATGCTTCTGAGTTGCGAAAACAAATCGAACTCAACACGCTCGAGGAAAACCAAGAAATCTTTATGGCTTCCCTTTCAAAACTTTATGCTCTCGGAGACAGTTCAAATACTCCTCAGAAGGTTGATTTGCAGTGTAATCTTTTTTTTGAAAGAGTGGGGTTAACATATTTTCAAAAACACGATTTGGAGGTAATAATGGACGTCCTGATTGAAAAAATGAAAGGCCTCCTCAAGTCACTTTGGCGCCTGGACTTACGGATACTCGGTCTATTGGGGCCAGTCTATAACAAAGAAATACTTACACGCGAGAGAGAAGCTCTTTGGCGGTTTGTATTCGATTGTCTCCCCAGCCCCCCCAGATTTTTTGAATGGTTGACTCAACTAAACCCAGGGATTCCGTTCAGCTTAGATCCAACTTTTCAACGTTTGAATTTACTACTCCTTGAGTATTTTCGGTTCTCTAATGATGAAAAAAAATGGGTAGTCAAGTTTGGTAGGCGGCCAACGGAGGTAGTTTGGAAAAGTGAACTTGAAGAGGCGCAAATAATCCTAATTTTCATCATGGATTATTATAAAACAAAGAGTGAGCAGAAGTGGGACTTTTTCTTTGGCAACGAAGACAGATTTTTAGGATTTTTAGGACGGTTTATCAAAAGTTTTGAACAATATCAAGTTTCTCAACTTTCAAGAAACATTGAGCAGCGCCTCGGAGCCATGACGGCTTTCCCTTGGGAGGAACCTTTCAAATATCCTTTACATACGACGCCGGTGCAGTTCCAGTCTTCCTTTTCCCCGTATCTACGTGAGTGGTTCAAAGAAAACGGCTACGGATGTTTGAAAAACAAGCTGCAGCGGTTTAGTGATGAAGCAAGAACAGAAAGAGAGATGTCGTTATTATTGCCGATAACGTATGAGCCATATATATATAAGTTTTTGCAAGAGTTCAACGTAAGAAATAATGACAAGATATCAACGGAAGTTTTGGAGCTTATCACACGAAACGTTTCAAAGCTTTCTATCCAATTAGCAAAATACTCAAAGAAGTCTACTGAGGAAGCTGTTGCCACAAGCCAAAAAGCTAGCTTGAAAGGAGAGTTCCCGGAGAAAATTCAGGCCCTGTTCATGAGAATGTTTAAGTTCAATCAAGCCTTTTTGTTTTATTTTGCAAATCAAAGAAACGCTAGATTGGTTGAAACAGGACAAATTTTACTGCAACATTGGCTCGGCCAAACACTTCCTAACGTATTAGCAAGCAAAGCAGTAAAATCGTTGGTATTGAAATCAGTGCTCAAATATCTTCGTCCAGACCTTTTTAATGATGAAAAGCTTGAAGCCAAAGAAAATATCGAGGCTTCTCAGGAACTCCTCCCTGATGAGGGTGATAATCAGGCAACCAATCTGGCTCTGATTTTCTTAGAAACTTACTACAAAGAAGCCAATTTTCACAAATGGAATATTTTATTCGGTGTCCGAGGTGGTCCAAGCCGTTTCACACAGTATTTAGTTTTCTCGATTCTCAGGTACAAATGGGGAAACTTCAACACACAAAAAAAAATCGCAGAAGTAGGAGTGCTGCCCTGGGAAGAAAAATGGAGGCAAGAAATAGCTCCCAAATTTTGGACAAATCTTGTAAAATTCATGTCCAAGGTATACTTGTCACTTCAGTCAGAGTCAGATTCGCCAATCACGAGAATAAAAATTCAAAATAAACTTTTCTAGAACCCATGTCACATTCTCATTTTATTTACGTCACATTGTTTTGGTGGCCTCCTATTACTGTCTCTTTGAAGCTTTTGCAACCCGAATCAGGCTTGCGGAAAATGATGTAATTTAATCTATCACCTTGCCCTCTAAGAATAAATTTGAAATCATTCATTTGACGTCTACCTTTTTAACTAAATCTTTAATCTATTTGAAATTATAAGCCCCAACTGTTGAATATCAGCCGTAATGAGCAATCCTAACACTTACCATAATCAGTAAGGTTAGTTATTAAATATCCCTCCTACTCGCCGTGCCAAAGCCAAGATTGCTGATCTCGTCGATAATGAACAGATCTGCAATCACAAGAGAAAGAAGAGACTGACCTTTGGGGTGAAAAGATCCTGTGATCAGATCTCTCAGAAATTATAAATAAAGACTCATTTGTGTCGAGTCAAAAGCTGAGATCAGAGGCAAAATGCCTGAGGACATGAGATCATTTTCACTGTCCTGATTAGTTCTTATTATTAGTATAAACCATTGTATTCCTGTTTACAAGTCTCGCTCTCATTCGAGTGATTGCTTATTTCCTTGTATCTTCCAGAGTCATCGTGTTATTACTGAAAGGACAAGTGCGATTCACCTTTAGGTATCTAAACATACCTCTGCTGTACTCTTATTTGTATACACACCTTGTGATAATTTCACCTTTAGTCTATTAAATTTAACAGATTTACAGTCTTGGTACGCTCTCAAAGAATAGAAACTAAAAGGTGAATTGCAACAACAAAAAATAATAATAATAAATAAACAAATAATATAAAACAATCATGAACACCAGAACAGAAAACAAAGACATCATCACGATTCCCTTCCTCAACAGGACAAACTTTGGACACTGGAGTCTAAAAATGAGGATCCACCTCAGATCAAGAGACCTACTTGATGTGTGCAAAAGAAAATTGCCAGACAATGCCTCTCCCTCTGCGTCCAACAAATGGTCCAAGGCTAGCTTTGAAGCCATATACATCATCAGCACCAGAGTTACTGAAAAGGTTTTTCGAGAAATAGTAAATGAAGAAACTTACACCAACGCTAATCTTCTATGGAGTAAATTGATAGATCAATATGCCTCCAAGCATTCAGTAAACAGAGGTAGAGTGTGGATGGAATGGCAAAGATTCATCTTTGACGGAAACCTACAAAACTTTATTGACGACTGTAGAAAGATGACAATGGAATTGGAATCAGTAAACATAAAAGTTCCCAATGACCTGTTATTGTTCTCTCTGCTAGGGAAACTAGGAGGAGATAAAGACCTCCATCAATTCGTTGACAATCTAACACTGAACGAGGAACTGATAGAAAAACCAGAACTCATTCTAACAAGACTTCAAGACTATGCCAATATACACAAAGACAGAATCAAAAAGAATCCAGAGAATGTTGAAGCACTGTTCACGTCCATCAACGAACCTCACAAAATCGTCTATTACTGTAAAAACGGCAAACATAACTACAAATGCACAAACCATCAAAAAGAGGACTGTTGGGCAGAAAACCCACACCTCAGACCAATCAAAAAGAATAAAAAACAAAGACTATTCAACAATGCAACCCATTACACAGAAGCCCTAGCGCTAAACACAACAACCAATCACTTACCATGTGACAAAAACCAACTAATTGTAGACTGTGGTGCCACCCACCATATGTTCAATAACATGTCTCTGTTTGTTGTCAAACCAGTACCTTCTTCAATGACCGTAAAGACTGGCGACATAAACAGCAAACTAACTGTTGATGGAATTGGAGTTGTGGAACTAATATTTAATCAGCAAAAATTGAGACTAGACAACTGTCTCTACGTACCAAAACTCAAATGCAACCTTCTGAGCCTGTTGGAATTATTCAAGAAAAAGATTGTCATAACTTGTAAAGACAACAGATTCTCTTTAGAAATAAACAATAAAACTATAATCAACGGTTACATACAAAATAATCTCCTGTATGCACATTACAAGCTACCCAAATGTCTCTTGACCAAAACTACTCGCTCTAGTAACCTGTGGCATGAACGACTGGGTCATCCAGGCATACAAGTCCTGAACTTATTAGGACTTGGAAAAGTCAACTCTCCTTGCCTAGTCTGTGAAAAAAACAAAAGCAGTAAACGTCCTTTCAAAAATCACTTCAAAAAAACAGAACTGCCACTTGACTGCATACAGGTAGATGTGGTAGGACCTATAGTACCTTGTTGTGTGTCAGGATCCAACTACTTCTTAACCATTGTAGATCAAACTTCAGGCTTCAAAATTGTAAAATTCCTAAAAAGAAAAAGTGATGGCTATGAAAAATTCCTGATAACAAAAAGAGAAATAGAAAACAAACACAATAGGAAAATAAAGAAACTCATCTCAGATTGAGGAGGCAAATTTGTAAACAACCAATTCAAAGAACTTGCAGAATCCGAAGGGTTTGTACACATGCTAGCACCAACTGAAACACCAGAACATAACGGACTTGCCGAAAGAGCAAATCGTACAATACTAGCAAAATCACGATGCCTGTTAAATGGAAGCAATCTCTCTCATAAATACTGGGCAGAAGCGGTAAACACTGCGACTTACTTATCAAGCCTATCACCAACACCTTCTAGAAACAATAACACACCATACTTTCTCTGGTACAACACTAACAAGAACCTACAAAATCTCAGAGTGTTTGGAAGTAGAGCTATTATACACCATCTAAGAAGAGAAAAGAAATGGAAACTAGACCAAACGGGGGAAGAAGGAGTATTTATTAGCTACGAAAATGATGGTAGTGCTTACAGAATACTGCGCTTAAAAGATAAAAAAGTCATTATAACCAGACATGCCAGCTTCAACAAAAACATATTCCCAGAGATAAACAAAGAAAACAAACTGTGGACAATCACAATAGAAAATTGAAATAGAAGTAAGGAAAACTCACCAGACATACTGGAAGAACAATACAAACACAATACCAACAATATGGAAGAAGACATCCATCCAGAAATAAGGGGGGAAAACCGCATAATTACACCTGACAAAAACAACAATGCAACTATGTTGTGTATCAAAATCATAGGTCCTAGACATCCAACAATAATCAACTCCAACATAAACACTGCTAACATACTACCCTATCAACAAATAATTCAAGCCTACGTAACCACACAGGAAGAAACACCAAGAACATACAAAAAAGAACTAGAATCACCAAACAAAAACGAATGGATATCAGAAATCGAAAAAGAACTAACCAACATGAACAAATTAAGGGTATGGGAGGTAGTAGACCTCAAAAAAGACTACAAACTTGTCGGCACTACTTGGGTATTCAAGATTAAGAAAAACCACTTGAACAAAATAAACGAGCACAAAGCAAGACTGTGTGCTCAAGGATACACTCAAACCAACGGTCTAGACTACAACAAAACATTCGCTCCAACAGGGTGCTTAAACTCACTAAGAACTTTAATAGATTACACGGTAAACAACAATCTAGAATTCCATCAGATTGATATAAAAAGTCCTTTCTTAAATGCTCCCCTAACAGAAACAGTCTATCTCTCCATTCCCCAAGGAATAAAACTAGACCCTCGAAAAAAATGTCTAAGACTCAACAAAGGAATATACGGGCTGAAACAAGCCCCACTTGCCTGGTATCAAACTCTAAAAAATTGGCTCACTCAATCAGGATTCAGGACTTGTATCTTAGATCCCTGCATCTTTCACAAAACAAAACCCAATCCCATCTGGCTTTACTTACATGTCGATGACATTGCTATCTTTGGTAAAGAAGTGAATGGCTTTAAAAACAATATAAGGAACACATTTGAAATCAAAGATATTGGACTAGCCAACCTGATGCTGGGTATAAAAGTAAATCACCATGAATCAGGAATATTGTTAGACCAACAACACTTCATTGAAGGACTATTAGAACAGTATGGAATGACCCAATGCAAAACAGTAAACGCTCCACTGGAGAGCCTTCCTGCACATCCTGAAATATCTCAACGGAACCCAAGAACTGGGCCTAATATATGAGAAAAGCCCCAACAATAGCATCAAAGCCTACTGTGATGCTGACTGGGGGAACTGGAGAGTAATAAGAAGATCAGACACCGGATATTTGGCTCGATTTGGAACCTGTGTCATTCTCTGGAAATCAAGAAAACAGCCCACTGTGTCAATATAAACAGCTGAAGCCAAATACAAGGCCCTCTGTGATCTAATGTCTGAAATTTTGTGGTTAAAACAATGGAGAGAGGAAGTCAATATCCTCAAAACATCCCAACCCATCATCACCTGGGAAGATAACCAGAGTTGCATTGATATTGCTAACAATGACGGCAATTTCAACAACAAAAGAGTGAAACACATAGACATTCAATTGCACTTTATCAAAGAAATAATCGCAGCAAAAACTATTGAACTACGCTACAAACCAACAAAAGAAATTCTAGCCAACTTCCTGACAAAATCAGTCAGTCATGGTGAACTATCATACGTCTTTCAAGAACTACGCCTTGAGTGAATAGGAGAGAGGAGGAGTGTTGAATATTAGCCGTAATGAGGAATCCTAACACTTACCATAATCAGTAAGGTTAGTTATTAAATATCCCTCCTACTCGCCGTGCCAAAGCCAAGATTGCTGATCTCATCGATAATGAACAGATCTGCAATCACAAGAGAAAGAAGAGACTGACCTTTGGGGTGAAAAGATCCTGTGATCAGATCTCTCAGAAATTATAAATAAAGACTCATTTGTGTCGAGTCAAAAGCTGAGATCAGAGGCAAAATGCCTGAGGACATGAGATCATTTTCACTGTCCTGATTAGTTCTTATTATTAGTATAAACCATTGTATTCCTGTTTACAAGTCTCGCTCTCATTCGAGTGATTGCTTATTTCCTTGTATCTTCCAGAGTCATTGTGTTATTACTGAAAGGACAAGTGTGATTCACCTTTAGGTATCTAAACATACCTCTGCTGTACTCCTATTTGTATACACACCTTGTGCTAATTTCACCTTTAGTCTATTAAACTTAACACCAACTATACAACTTTTAAATTAGCTAAAAGAGCTTGAAAAATCATGATCCCAGGTAAAAGCTTCATTCATTTACTGAGTTGAAGCTAGAGAATCTTAATGGGGTGCCATATTTTTCTTGTAGCTGGAAAAAACTTGTACTTCTAAGCAAAAATGAAGCCTTTTTGGCATTGCTGCTGGGTGTTTTTTGTGGGAGCTTTTGCTTGATATCAAATTTTCCTCTTGGAGAATCTTTGGTTACTTCCCTTGTTACTTAAAAATATCTTTCAAAGAAGATCTTGAGTTTTCACTACTTCTGTGCTTCATTTTTTGTTTCCAAATGCAATTATTCAATATAAATCAAATCTTGTAGCTTTTTAAGGCTAATCTTTAACATATCATTGATGATTCCACACCTTTATTAGAGAGGGGCTCTTAAAAAGTCGAAATGGGGAAGACTCCTTTTTCCTCAGCCCTATTTCAACTAGCACTTAGATCAAAGTTTATAGCCTTTCTCATAGATTCTGGAAATTAGGTTTGGATGAGCTGACTTCTTGCTACTTTAGGATCAATTTCAAAAGCTTGTGCATAAATCTGACTTAATCTGATTTCCTTCCAGAATGATCACCAAGAAATTACGTCATCGCAGCTGCCGCAAAACTCACCTGGCTCCAGCGTATAAACCATGCCTCTTACCCATTCATTTAATGAATATTATTATTCTCTATTATTATTTTAATTCTGATTAAATCATTACCCTCTCTCTCTAATGCGACTAACGCGACCCAAGAAATAGGATGACACTATTGGTCTACTAAGAGTGATACCATTGGACAGTGAAGGCTGTACAATCTGTAGGTGAAAAATTGGATTCAGATCACATCGTTTAGTTCTTATCATACATGTTTAATCCCTATAAAATTACGACTACTGTAGTAGAATACTTCAATAAAGTTAGTTAAAAGGTCATTATACTGTAACTAACTCTTTCAATATTTCTACATGGTAGGAATTGGGTATCACTTGGTACTCTTGTCCAGGAAAAAAACTAAATAGTATATTTAATCAACAAGGGAATGAAGTATCAAGATGAAAAGAGTGATAGAAAGTACCTAAATGGTAGATAGCAAGTGGCTTAAAGAACTATTATGAATAATACAATGAAAAAACTAAATAAACAATTCTAAATATGATGTAATGTTACTTTGTCTAGTGGTTTTGTGAATGGAGGGAGAAGTACTTCACCTAAATCAGCTAAGGCAATGAGAAATAATGTGAACGAAACAAAGGAGAAATTTAATGCAAAATAAAACTAAAAATTGAGTATAAGAGATAAGGTTAAAAACAAATAGGGGATATGAAGTGAAAAAAAAAGGTAGATTAATGGTAGAAAAAAGGAAAGAGAGATAGTTTATTTAAGATGTAGGAAAAGAGTTGGAAATTGAATTGATAAGATGCTCCTGTGGTTATGTGCAGAGATATGTGATTGGGTATTTCTTGTCAATCTGTGTTAATTGAATACAGCTTGGTGTTGGAGTGAGACCCTTTGAATATATTGGTCAAAATGGTGATGGTTCAACATTCAGCATCCTCCCTCTCACCCAGATGCAAAACACCAAGTCAATTGAGATTTCAAGATAGGATGGTCCTGCTGAACAAATTGGTGAGAAAGGTTTACTAGCATTTTAAAATAAGGAGTTTGTTGCGGTTCCATCACTTCAGTTTTGACAGCTTCTTTGAAAAAATGTAGTTTTATATCCACATGCTTCATGTGTTGTTTTTAAAATTGTGGTCGCCATTGACCACATTGAGGCCACAGTGATTGTCCTTGTAAACCAGGATATTTTTTACCAATTGGAGGATTCCAAACTCTTGCAACTACTGCCTAAGCCACATCATCTAGGAAGTTAATTCACAGAAATCTTTATAATTTGCTTCAGTGGTAGGCTGTTTTTGGGTATTCCAGAGGACAAGGTTTTCTCCAATTGTTTCAAGGAAAAGGGTGACTGACCTACAGAAGAAACAGAAATAGCCTGTCACAACCATGGAAATTCACTCTCTTGGGCCTCAATTTGGCATATCCATGCCATATCCAATTTATGACAATTTGGCCATATCCATAATCAGAGGCCAAATTGGCCATTTCATTCTTTTTGGCCTCTTATGGTCATTTCATTATCTGGGCCCAGCTTGTTCCTTTCATCATCATCAGGCCCTTCCTGGCCTTTTTCTGCTTTTGGGAATCTTTGGTTATTTTCCAGTCAGAAGGGAAAATACAGCCCAGCAGCCTGTATTTGGCTTTTTAAGCTTAAAATACAGTTTTGCACATTTCTGCGCATTTTGTGCATTTTTACTGTATTAAGTCTATTATTCCATTTTCCCAAATAGCAACATGAGGCCATTTGGGACTTAATTGCCAGATCTGCACATTTTGCACATTTTTTACACACTTTGTGCAAATACAGTTTGAAAGCGGTATAAGCTGTATTTGGCCAAAACACACAAAGACACTTTTTCACCTCTGAAGCCACCCAAAACCCATTGCTCACTCTTATCCTACTGGCATCATCCAAAAAGACCTTTGGCCACTTCCACCCTCCAATAACCAAAAGTGCCATAAATGGTGTTATACACCATTATGCATATTTTCTCACCAGCAATCCAATGGTGCCAATATCAAATGTTTATTTGAACTTTTCATCAGGTCATCAAGGCACATCATCCAGAGGATTCATCAAGGCTCAAAATAAAAGTGTCAATTTCAAATACCAATGATGCCATCAAGAAATAATTGGTTATTCTCATTCACGGTCGTCCTCCAAGGAAATACTGGAAGTTCATTCTCAAAGGATATTCAAGAGGAAGTTCCAAAACAATTTTCCAAGTGTCAGTGCTCCATCAATCTGCTTTGGCAACCAAATTAATTCAATACAGTCTGAATTCATCAAGACCTGCATTTTAATTCATACATCATGGGAAGATCATTAAACCCAGTTCATTTCCCAATTTGGCAAGGTATACACTTCATCAAGCATTAAATACAGCTTCAAGGATTAAATACAGACCAGCTGTCAGCCTGAAGGAGTCAAGGTCTAAACCTTTCACACATACCAGCCTCCTTTGACCCTGGGTGTTTTTCCCCCAGTTAATTCATATATTTTGATTCTATTTCATCTTTATTTATCTTATCATTTTTGTTAAGTGAATACTAATATTATCAAGTCAGTCATTTAGCACCTCTTTCTTTTTCTTTCTTCGCTTGTCAATGAATATTTGATGGTCATATCCTTACTAATTCCATTATTCATTTTGGAAGGTTGAAACAGTGATTAAGGACCTACTTGGTTGACTCATTAGCCATTTGGCTTATTTCTCTTGTTGGATCTCATCTTTTACTTGCATATTTCTTAGAGAAATTCATTTCTTGTATTTTATTTTCTTTATTCTTTGGAGTCTTCCAAGTGAGTTCCCTGATTGCTGAGTTCCAGGCCACTCTTGTTTTCCCCAAGAGCCCCTGTGAAATTATATTAATTAATGCATAATTTCTTTTCATTCTTTTCATTCTTGCTTTCTAATTTCATTCACTCATTTCATTGAAATTATGACTCTTTAATGCTTATTATCTTTATGATTCATTGTCATCTCTCAATTTCCCTCACTCATTCTTCATATTGAAAGTTGAAAGGTGAAGCAATTTTATTTTCTTCCATTTTTAAATCTTATTTCAAATCATCAAATTTATTTCATTCATAATTCAGGCTTATTTTCATTTGATTTTCAAATTTCTCATCCAATTTTTCAGACACATTCTTCACGTCAAGATTCATATTTAATTCATTCTTCAAGAATTTTGATTTTTAAAGAAGGACTTGATTTTTATTTGATTGATTTATTTGACATAAATTGATATTGAACTCAAGAAAATTGATTAGCATGAAGATTTAATTGATTTTGCTGATTTTTCAATTAAAGAATTTTGACATAAATTGATTTTGACTCAATAACTCATTTTACTGACTGATTTTCTAAAATATTTTGATTTTGATTGATTTGACTTGTTCATTTATTGACTCATAGATTTCACTTTAATATTGATTGATTGATTTACCTCAATATTTCATTTTGATTCATTGAATTTCTTCAAAAAATTGATTTTGAGTTTGATTCTGACTTCAAGCTTTCATTTTTGACTTGCCTCAAGTTTCACATCTTCAAATTTTTGATTTTTATTACTTTTATTTCATTTTTATCCGGAAATCATGCCTATCCAAAATTCCCCTCCTGCAAGACAGAAAAGATCTCAGGTCAGAGCTCAAGCTTTTCTCACTCAAACTCCAAGAGCTACTCTTGATGGCACCCCAGAAGATCCTCAACTGAGGGCCCAATTTTGAAGGAGTAGCACCATCCAGGAAGGAAGGAAGAGGGCCAAGAAGATCAAATTCTTTCCCAGAAGTAGTTGGCAGTTTTCCAGGACTTTCAAGGACCACTTTAAAGGGTCCTGGTGAAGATGGTGAAGAGGAGGACAAGAATTCTGTGGAAGAGGAAGAGTCTGATGGTACTTAAGGTGTTACTGCTTGTGTGGAGGCACCCCAGAGTACTGGAGGATCAACTCTAACCCAATCTAATAAGACTTTCTCTCATAAGTCTGAACCATCTTCATTGGTCATTATGCAGAAAATGACTCAAATTATGGCCAATCTTCAAGAAGCTTCATCTTCTAAAGCATCAAGACCACTGACCTTCAAGACTCCATATATGAAGGCACCAGAATGCTTTGATGGGACTCAACCCTTCAAAGTAAGAAGTTTCTTTCATTCTTGCCAACTTAATTTTTATAATGATCTGTCAAATTTATCTCAAGACAGAAAGAAAGTTCTTTATGCCACTTCATTTCTCATTGGCAGTGCTACAAAATGGGTTGAGCCTTGTCTTCCTAATCTCACCAATCAAGACCCAAGCTACCTTCTCAATTCTTGGAAACTATTTGATTCAAAACTCTTTAATTTATTTTGGTACCCAGATGAAGTTAGAAAACTGAAGCAGAGTTGGATTCCTTAAGTATGAAAGAAGGAAGACATGTTTCACTTTACATTGCCGATTTCAGAAGTTTATTTTCAATAATTGGAGATTGGGGTGAAAGAGCTCTCATCCATCATTTCAGAAAGGGATTTGCATCCAGGATTTTGGATCAATTGGCCTCCCATCCTTCAAGAATGGACTCTCTTCAAGACTTAATGGATAATACCCTGGAGCTTGATACTAGGTACCATGGGAGGCAAAAGGAGAAGAGTCATTTTGAAGAGAAAAAGTCTGAAGCCTCAAAGTCAAAATCTTCTCATCCTCAAAGTTCTTCAAGCTCAAATGAAAAGAAGAAGAATTTTCAGAAGAGGGACAAGGCCCATTTGTCTTTGTTGGATAAAGACTTCAATTTAATGAATTCTGAAAATGACAGAAGAATCAAGGAGGGCTTATGTATTTATTGTGGTGGGAATCATAGTCTTGGGTCTTGTTTAAAAAGGACTCAAAAACAGCTTGCCTAACCATCAGGAAAATTTCCCAGGCAGGTAAAAGCCTTAGTAAAGATCATGTTGTGTTCAATGGTCTTCCCTGTTTTCCATCCAGAGCACAATTGTGCATTCTGAATATTGGTTTCAAGAATTCTCTTCAATTATTTATTTTTTCTTCTCTTTCTGATGTTTTTTACAGGATTATCATTGATTCTGGTGCTACCAGCTCATTTATTGCAAAGCAGTTTGCTCACAAGTATTATTTTACTATGTAAGAACTCCCAGAAAAGAATCCTTGTATCATTTTGGACTCCTCAGATTCCCCTTCCTTATTTGTTACCACCATACCAAATATATGGTTGAAATTCCATCTTTCCCAAGGTTTGAATGGGATCTTTTAGTCATTGATACTACCAAGGGAAAAGACCTCATATTGGGCTTTGACTTTCTTAATCATTTTAATCCATCTATTGATTTCAGGAAACAGCTGATCATAAGGACTATTATGATCCTTCTAATTCTTTCAGTCATGCTTTCATTCTTCTAACTAATGTGCAGCTCTGGTTGGTGATTTTAAAACACCATCATTTCCATCTTCTGTCCATATTCCTTCCCTTAATTCCCATACCTCATTACTGTCCTCTAGACATGAGGTCTTCAAAGAGATTCAAGATTTTGGAGAATATAATTATGTATGATCACTTGATATCTTCTTTGGGAGTTTGGACCTCCCTCCTTAATCTTATCATGACTCCCTGGAGGAGCTGTGGGATGAAGAGGAAGAGCCAACAGAAATAAAAACTGTGATGAAGGTTGTTCCTTCTGCTTATCACCAGTATTTCGATTTATTCTTCAAGGTGAAAGTAGAGAAACCTCCTCCTCACCACGCCTGTGATCATCAAATCAAGCTGGAGGGGTCTCCACCTCCAGTTGGGGTGATCTACTTGTTATCAAACAAAGCATCAGATACACTCAGGGCCTACATTTCAGAGAATTTAGAGAAAGGTTTCATCTGGCCAAGCTCCTCTTCAACAGGAGCACATTTCCTCTTTGTCAAAAGGGAAGATAGTGGCCTCAGTTTGTGTGTTGATTACCACAAACTCAATACTGTTACTAGGAAGAACAAGTTTTTTGTTCCTCCTATGAATAAGCTTCTTACTGTTTTCAATGTTTCTTCTATCTTCTCCAAGATTTATTTGGGGGGTGCATATAAACTTCTCAGAATCAAGGACGTTGATGAAAATTTGACTTGTTTTAGGCCTAAATATGGCAGTTATGAGTATTTGGTTATGCCATTTTGGCCCACCAATGGTCCTTCCTCCCTCCAAAACCTTGTCAATGATATTTTTTTATGATCTTCTTGATGTTTATGTTGTGGTTTATTTGGATGAAATTATGGTCTTTTCCAAATCTGAGGAAGAACATGTGACTCATGTGTCCACTGTTCTTGCCAGACTCAGAGCCCATAACCTCTTTGCTAAGGCCTCGAAGTGAATATTTCATGTTTCTAGTGTAGAGTATTTATGTTATATTGTTTTGTCTGAAGGCCTCAAGATGGACCAAGAAAAAGTACAGCAAATTCTCAATTGGCCACCCCCAAGAAACCTCAAGGCTCTTCAATCTTTCCTTTGCTTTGCCAATTTTTACCACTTTTTCATCAAGAATTATTCCAAGAAGAATAGTTCACTCACTAGTTTCCTCAAGGAACATTCCCATTTTCCGCTCAATGAGGAAGCTGTGAGACAGTTTCATCAGCTCAAAGAGGTTTTCACCACTGCTCCAATCCTTCTTTACCCACCATTGTAGAGACTTATGCTTCTGATTATGCCTTGGGTGCTGCACTGAGTCAGGTTACTGACTCAGGACAACATCCCATTTCATTTGATACCTGAAATATTCTCCCAGAAGAGGTCAACTATGAGATTCATTACAAGGAACTCATTGGCATAGTATGGGCTCTCAAGCACTGGAGGGCTTTTCTCCTTTTTCTTTCTTCCTCTTTTGAAGTTTTCACCAATTATTCTTCACTTCAATATTTCATTTCATAGAATATCCTCACTCAGTATCAAGCCTTCTGGGCTGAGTTCTTATCTGAATTTCATTTATCAATCACTTACCTCCCTGCCTGCTTGGCTAACTTTCCAGATGCAATGTCACCTTGGGATGACATGTACCCAGAGAGGGGGGAAGATTTCATCAGCAAGAATCCAATGAAGTATCAAAAAATAATCAAGAAAGATTCTATTCAAGCCTCAAAATTCTTTGCAGTAAAGGTGGATTCATTTTCAAATTTGATTGTTTCAATTCAGATGTCATTGGGGCAAGACTCCCATTATAGAGGTATTCTTCAAGATTTGGGTAAATGTAAATTTGTTCAAGAGTATTCTCTTGATTCCTCTTCCCAATTTCTCCTTTTCAAAGATTGGGCGGTGGTTCCAAATCACCCCTCAATTCCGCTCAGCATGCTTCAAAAGCGGAATGACTCTCCTCTAGCTGGACACCCTGTCCAAGAGAGGACTCTTAAACTTGTCAAGCGGGATTTCCACTGGTCTTGCTTGACTCAATTTTTCAAGGATTATGTTTCATCCTGCCAACAGTGCTCAATAAATAAGAATTCTCATCACAAGAAGCTTGGAATCCTCAAACCTCTTCCAATTCCAAATGGTCCTTGTATTTGTCTTTAAATGGACTTCATAAATAAATTGCCACTGTCCAATTCCCTTGACTCAATTCTTGTCATAATGGACAGATTCTCAAAAATGGCAGTTTTTATTCCAACAATGTCTTCAATCACTTCAATGGATTTGGCCCATCTATTCCACAAGGATATTTTCTCAAAGCATGGCCTTCCTTCAAGAATTGTCAGGAATAGATGTTCTCTCTTTGTTTCTTCCTTTTGGACCAATATATGTCAGAAGCTCCAGATTTCAAGAGATCTGTCAATTGCTTATCATCCATAAACTGATAGACAGACAGATAAGGTAAATTGGATACTAGAACATTACCTTTGGATGTATTTCAGTTATCATCAAGATGATTGGAACACCTAAATCCCTCTGGCTGAATTTGCATACAATAACTCTGACCAATCTTCAACAAAACAATCACTGTTTTTCACTGTTCATGGAAGAGATACTCATTTTGACTCAGTTCAAATCACTCAAGAGACTCCTGCTGGAAAGTTATCAACTAAAATCCAATCAGTACAGCAAGATGTCAAGAGAGAAATTGAAGTTGCCATAAATAGGTTTAAGAGGTGTGCAGATAAGAGTGGAGAAATTCAACCTGTTTTCAATCCTGGTGACATGGTATGGATTTTTTCCAAGAAACTCAAATAAACTAGAACCACCAAAAAACTTTCTGAAAGATGGTTGAGTCCTTTTCCAATCTTGAAGAAAGTCAGCACTCATGCCTACCATCTCAATGGAATTCCATCCACCCAGTCTTCCATATCTCACTCTTATAGCCAGTAAAGACATCACCAATCCCAAATAATGTGAGCCTTTGAGATATGACCACATATCCAAAAAGGGCACAAGAAAAACTTTATAATAATTACCCTATTAACAATTATCGTAAAACCATTGAAAATATCATAAATGGGTAAAAACGTTTAATTAGCTCAGAATCTAATGATTGAACATGTGAAATAAATTACACCATTAGATTCCTCATGGTAAAATACATGTATATGATTTTATGACATATCTGTAAAGTCAATAATTACTGGATAATAAGTAATAATACCCTAAAAAGACATAAAATCTTCTTTAACTCAGAAACCAATAAAAACATGTGAAATAAATTGCACCATTGGATTCCCCATGAAAAACTTCACATAAAACCATTTTATGTCAATTCTCTAAAATCAATATTACTAAGGAATTAAGCTGAATATATGCACTTTTTTGGTGAATGCATACATTCATGGTTTTAGCTAATATCTCTTGAGATAGACATGATAGAGAGTTAAACAAAAAATGGAGTCAACACTTAATCAATGTAAAAACACATATATGAACTTTATTTGACAATTTATAATCAAGATTATAACTTGTAAGGGTTTATTGAACAAAATTACTAGAGCTGTTGACTGCTTTGATGTGAAAGTCGGCCAAACTTAAAGAAAACTCAATATTAATATTCTACTAGCTCATATGTGAAGAATGATGTAATTTGTATCATAATATTCAAGGTAAAAACCCTTGAAATCAATGTTTGAAGTTTAAAATATTGAATTTTGGCCAAAAAGGTGAGATACAAGAAAAATCATCAAAAATAGCATTTTGATGATGTAATGAAATGCCCTTGGAGGCTTAATAGGGACATGTCCAGAGATTAGAATTCACTCTCAGAGTAGCTGTAGCCTATATACCTTAAAAGGTATTATTGATCAAAATTTAAGCTTAAAGTTGATCATTTATGATCACTCACTGTAATCTTATTTTAAGTTTAACAGTTATATAAGTAATAGAACTGGTGAATGCTATTAAATCATGATTAATACTAATGAAATACACAAATTTTGGGCTTCTTCCAAGCCTATGATGTCATCAAACTTAGAGTTATAGTGATAACTCTAAATAATGGCATAATAATGAGATAAGATGGTTTGATCATGACAAATTCATCACTAAACCTTAAGATACTGATCATTTCAAGTGGATACCATCAGTACACGTCTACTAGAAGCCTACTGGACGCTAGAAGGTAGGAATGTACTATAAATAGAGCTCTTTTTACTCTATTTTCCCCTCAGATGCATCAAAACCATAAAACAATTAAATCAAAAGGTAAAATATTTATACTTTATATATAAATCTTTTATATTATAAAAGACCAAAGGTAATATTTCTTATAAATAATCATTTTTGACATGATTACTTCAATTTTTCATTTGTTTTCTTATAATTCTCTTCAAAATCTTATTTCCAAGTAAAGTTTAGAAAATTTGTAATTTATTTTATTTTATTTGTAAATACAAGTTAAATAAGTTGTATTCACACTATTTGGCCTGAAATTGTCCAAAATTATTTTATTAAGTATCAAAAGTAGGTTATTTTCTCTTATCATAATAATTTCTCTCTATTATTACTATCAATGATTCTTCAATTAATATAAATAGTATTTATATTGATATATAGCTTTAATATTAGTAATACTACAGTTATTAATTGTTTTTCATTCATAAAAAACAATTTTTTATGCTTTTATTATTTGTTGGTAACAATAATAAAGTGCTTTTAAATACATTAATTATCAAATATTTTTTTTTTTTTTTTTTATATTATTCTATCATAATATAAATTATATTATTATATTTAATCAATAATATAATTTTCTTTAAGCCATGATTATAATAAATCTTTATAATTATAATTATTTTTATCTTATTTATTTCATTTCTAAGAAATTTCAAAGTAAAATAAGTAAAATATTAGTAATTTTTACTTATTGTTTCATAGTCACACCTTAAATTTGGGAGCTTCACTGTGATATTTACTTAAAAAGACCTTTAAAAATATTCTAATTGGGTTTATTGAAGAATTAATTATAATTATAATTATAAAATTATATAATAATATTCTGTTTATTGATTTTAAAAGCTATTGAGGCATTTGGAAAGCAATAGTACTGTCTTACACATGGTTTTTCACATCCTTAGACTTGCACAAACTTTCTTTGAGTGACTCTAGGGATTAAAAAAGATATTTTATAAATTCAAAACAATTTTATATTATAAATTAATTTCATAAAAGAATCATCCTCATTTTTATTTTACTCTTTAAAAATATAAGTATAAAAACTATTAAAAACAAATAAAAAAAGTTATTTTTATTCATTTTTCTTCATTTCTTTATTCATTTCATTCATTCTAAGATGTAAAAGAAATTTCTACATGGAAAACTTCCATATCTTACCAAAAATAACACTTTTTATATAAAAGACTTTTATTTATTTCTCTTTTTAGTGTTTGAAGACAACCCAACAGAGGACAATCAGACCACTGTTGAAATATTGGTGGAAGATATTTGCCCAAGTTCTTCAGCACCAATTGTCATTAAGAAAAATAAAACTAAGAAATTAGACTTTCCAGGACCCACTATTCAGGACTCTGAAGGTAAGTACCTCCTTTATAGATTGCCATAAAAAGAAACTCTTGTCCTGAAATCTTTTTATTTGTTATTTCTTAAATTATGACTACCAGAAGAGGTTCCCAATACTCCATCCAATCAGATACAGCTGGACTCAGAGGTAGAATTTATCCCTCAAAAGGGAAAAGCAAGGGAAAAATCCCAAGTGGAACAGAATCCACACAAGGAAGTGCCTTATCCCAAAGGCAAGTCCCAGAAATGCCCATAACATCTGAACCACAGTTAGAACTAAGTATGAGTGACTCAAATAGGTACAAATCACATTCAGAGGGCTCAAATATAAATTTACATGAGCCAGTTCAAGCAGTACTACACAGTGTACAAGGACAAGGATTGGTAAATGTTGCCACAAATACACCAAGGAGTGATAAACTCCTGGCACATGCTCAAAACATTCCTCAAACAGGAGGGAATGGTGTGATACTCCAATGGATGGAATCCACTATCATCCAAACCTCAAATCAAAAAGATCAAGGAATACCATGCCAAAAAGAGGGAAGCAACCAAGGAAGAAGTGCCAGTAGCTTCTACCAGAAAGCCCCAAGCCAACCCACTTCCCCAAGAAGGGAAGAAGAACAAGAAAAAGAACTGGAGAAAACCATATTCCCCAAGGTAAAGGATTCCAAACATCCCAAAAGATTCCATGGAAAATGGCTCCAATATGGCCAGAACCTTGATGGAATTCAAGGACAAGGAGGAACAAAGAATGAGACAACCTCATTTCCCAAAGAAACAACTTTGTCTCCAGATGTTGTAAATGCTTCAACAGAAATTAAAAATAGTATTTTTCCTCTTAAAGAAATTAAAAACAGTTTATTATCCTGACAAGAAATAAATAATAATTTATCATATTTAACAAAGATTGTTGTACAAAATAAAAAAGAAATTGATAACATTAAATTCATTGTTGAAAATAATAAACCAAAATTTTTCATTTACAATACTCAAAAGTTAATAGAAGGACAACAGGAATTGTATAGATATATAAAAGATATCAATGATAAAACTTGGACAATCAATTATGACATGAGTATTGATAATCTTACAGAAAATGTAAACAAATTAAGTATTTCTGTAGAAAAATTTGAAGAAAAGACTTGATCACACCAAAAATTACATCTAGACCATGTGGAAAAAAGTCATGAAGAAAGAATGAATCTGAAAGATGACATTCAAAGTGAAATAAGACTTCTTACTGAGAAAATGGATAAAATAAAGGATGCTATCTTAAATACGCCAAAGTTAGCAACCCCTTTTTCTCACATAAGAAGTCCTGTTAGACCAAAAGAGGAAATAACAAATCCATTCATAAAAGAATTAAGTCATCAAGATAATAACCAAGTCTTAAGGAAGGAAGCACCTCAATTAAAAGAATGGCCAATATTCACAGGAGAAGGTGAATATGACCATATGTCATTTATTAAAACAATTGAAATGTTACAAGAAGATTATGCCATACCAGATGAACTAGTCACTGCCAGATTACACTAACTATTTGAGAAATCTGCAAAAAGATCGTATTATGGAATAAGGAAAAGAAATGGCAAAAATACCAGGTCTTGGTGGAAACAAGAAATAATCACCAAGTGGGCTAATGATTCCTCTGGAGGTAAAAAATAGACAATTCATTTTAAAGTTCCTTCTTTGACCTGGACAAGGATAAAACTTTGACTTGGTTCTTAAAACAATTTGAAAGATTAAATGAACTGTACCCAGAAATGTCACAAAAAATGGTACACATGAAAATACTTAAGAAATGTGGAGGACAATTGAAAAATTCCCTGAGAAGCTGGTGTATAGAGCCATGCTCCACAGAGGAGTATATCAATGCACTAGAAGACTTAGTGACAAGGACAAAAAGTGGCAAACTTGGAAGAAATTGGATATTAAAAGTCCAAATAAACCATTTATCAAGAAAGATAAATCCAGGGAAACTTTCAAGCCCAATACATCCAACAGTAATGAGCAAAGAAAGTTCCACAAATGTGGAGGTATTGGACACTTGGCCAATAATTGCCTTAAAAAAGCAAAAATCAATGAAATTGTGGAAACAGAGGACCACAATGAAAAAGAATAAGAATCTGATTCTGAAAAGGACACTGAAGAATCAGAAACTTCTTAAAGTGATTAAGTTAATATAATTAATGCACAAATTAATACTATTTATTGAATATATGAAGTACTGGATGTCAATTTAAACTTACCACAAGTTGGAACATCTGCTACAAGCCTGAAAAACTTACAATATGCCAAGCTGTATAGAACCAAACCAGAAAAAGTGATGGGATATACAGCTGGAAAATCAAGTATAAGTATTGTCATGGGGAAAACAAGAAGCAAAAGTAAACTTAGATACAGGAGCATCTTTTACCTGTGTTGGTAAGAGTTATTTGAAAGAAATTGTACCAGATTGGGAGGAGAAACTTATACCAATACAAGGAGTAAAATTTAGTAGTGCAAGTGAAAGCATGAAGCCCCTTGGAATAATTGACTTAACACTCATTTTTCCTCATCCTTCACAATGTATCAGATTTAAAGTAGAATGTTTAGTAATGGACAACTGCACTAGTAACCATTTTATACTTGGAAATGACTACTTGTCAATTTATGGCATAGATATCTGTAACCAAAAAGATGGATATTTTATCATCAGAAACAATAAAAGACAAACATTTGGCTTCTTCAATAACAAAAAACAAATCACAGTTATTAAGAATGAAGAAAAAAGCCCAGAAAAGGATTTTTCATGGCTGAACAACTGAAAGAGGCAGAATTCAACAATGAATAGACAGAAAAATTAAAGAAAAATTGCTTTACCTCTTACTTAAATATAAGAATGCCTTTGAAGCTGAAAAAAGAACCACTAGGTGCTATAATTGGACATGAGGTAGACATAATCCTTAATGTCAAAAAACCTTATCCACCTCTATTAAGAAGACCAGCTTACCCAGCTAGCCCAAGAGCTAGAGAGGCTTTAGAGGTATACATTAAAGAATTAATGGACCTTGGAGTATTAAGGAAAGTAGGACATAATGCACAGGTAGAGGTCACTACACCTGTCATTATAACTCGGCATAATGGAAAATCAAGGATGGTAGGGGACTTCAGAGCTCTAAAAACCTATACTATCCCTGACAGATATCCAATACCCAGAATCCATGAGACATTAACACAGTTCTCTCAGGCTAAGTTCATCACAGCCATGGATTCTCTAAAGGGTTTTCATCAAAATGTCTTAACAGAGAATGCCAAAAGAGTACTGAGGATAATAGTCCACTGTGGAATTTTTGAATATCTGAGAATGCCATTTGGTATAAAAAATGCACCTTCCCATTATCAAAGGATGATGAATACCATCTTTCCTGAATAATTGTCAGAGGGATGGTTGATTATCTATATTGATGATATCATAGTCTACTAATAAACCTGGGATAGCCACTCAACAAGACTAGAAAGAGTCTTGCAAAAGATAGTACAAGTAAAAGTGAAAATCTCCTTGAAAAAAGTGTAATTTTGCATACAGTGAACTGAAAGCACTAGGACATTTTGTATCTGGACTAAGTTTGGGCATAGATAAGAACAACATATCAGAAGTACCATTGGAGCCAATGGCCCAAACCAAAAAAGAAATGCAATCATTTCTAGGATGTGCTGGTTATTAAAGACAGCATATAAAAGACTTTGCAAGAATTGCTAGGTCCTTGTATAAGCTCTGTGACCAACAGACAGTCTATGAAATCAATGAAGAAACAGTCAAGGCATATGAAGAACTGAAAAATTCCATAACAAATACCCCATTTTTTTTAATACAAGATTGGAAACTGCCCTACAAACTATACATTGATGCTTATGGAGAAGGACTAGGTGCTGCACTAAACCAGACACAAATCATCAATGACAAACATGTTGAAGGACCAATTTGCTTCATTTAAAGACAAATAAAGCTAACAGAAGCAAGGTATGGAGCAAGCCAAATTGAATGCCTCTTCTTAGTGTGGGATCTATCAAAATTACACTATTAATTGAATGGGACAGTGTTTGATGTAATTGCAGATTTTCATGCTGTAAAATCCTTCTCAAATATGAAAAATCCAAATAGACATATGCTAAGATGGCAAATTGCCATCCAAGAATATAGAGGAAATATGCCTATAGTTGGTAAATCTGGTAATATTCATGAAAATGCAGATGGTCTTAGCAGATGGGCTCTGGAAAATACACCTCAAAATGCAGCATGGGTACCACAGGAAGAACACCATATTGTCACAGGGGCTCTTGGACAGAAAAAAAAGAGTGGCCTGGCACTCAGAAATCAGGGAACTCACATGGAAGACTCCAAAAGAATAGAGAAAATAAAAATAAATAATTGAATTTCTCTAAGAAGAATGCAAGTAAAAAGATGAGATGCAATAAGAGAAATGAGAGGCCAAATGGCCAAAGAGTCAACCAAGTAATTTCTTAATCACTGTTTCAACCTGCCAAAATGAACAATGGAATTAGTAAGGATATGACCACCAAATATCCATTTAAAGGTGAAGAAAGAAAAAGAAAGAGGTGCTAAATGACTGACTTTATAATATCAGTATTCACTTAACAAAAATGCTAACATAAATAAAGATAAAATAAAATCAAAATATATTAATTAACTGGGGGAGATCCCCCCAGGGTCAAAGGAGGCTGGTATACATGAAAAGCTGAGAGCTTGACTCCTTCAGGCTGAAAGCTGGTCTGTATTGAATACTTAAAGCTGTATTGACAGCTTGATGAAGTGTATACCTTTCCAGATTGGGAAATGAACTGTGTTGAATGATTTCCCCATGATGTATTATTGAAATAAAGGTCTTGATGAATCTAGACTGTATTGAAATGAATGTGGTTGCCAAGTTGGATTGATGGAGCATTGACACTTGACAAACTGTTTGGAGATGCCTCTTGAAGAAACCTTGAGAATAAATTGACAGTATTCCCTTGGAGGGAATACTTGAAGTGAGAATAACCAATGAATTCCTGATGGCGTCATTGGTCTTTGAGAAATTACACCTGCACTTGAGCCTTCATGGGTCCTCTGGATGACAGTGACTTATGGAATGTTGAATTACCCCTCTGATATTGACACAATTGGATTGCTGGTGAAAAAAGGTGCAGAATGGTGTATAACACCAATTATGACAATTTGAGTTGCTGAAGGGTGAAAGTGGCCAAAGGTATTTGTGAGTGAAGTCAGGAGGATGAGATTGAATATTGGGGTTTGGGTGACTTCAAAGCTGACAAGGTGTTTCTGGGAGTATTGGCCAAATACAGCTTATACAGCTTTAAAACTTTATTTATGCAAAGTGTGCAAAAATGCGAAAAATGCACAAAATTAACAATTAAGCCCCAAAAGGCCTGATATTGCCTTTGGGACATATTTCCCATAATACATGGGAAAATGGCATATACAGCTGAATACAGCAAGAATGCACAAAGTGTGGAAAAATGTGCAAAATGCACAAAACTGTCTTTAAAACTTAAAACGCCAGATACAGGCTTTTGCGCTGTATTTTCCCTGTTCACTGGAAAATACCTGAAAGTGACCAAAAGCAGAGAATGTCCTGGAAAGGCCTGATGATAGTGAAGGGGCAAGGTTGGCCACAGGAGTGAAATTACCATAAAAGACCAGAAAAGATGAGAGGGCCAATTTGGCCAGTGATTATGGATATGGCCAAATTGCCATAAGATTGATATGGCACTGATATGCCATATGGAGTCCAGGAGGGTAATTGCCATGGTTGTGACAGTACCCCCACCTTGGAATGGTGAGCTCCTGAGCACCAACACAAAGTGAAGCCTGTTAAGGCAACTGGAAGGGATTTGAGACAGGGATTCAAGAGGAGTGATTAAGAGAAAAATAATTTGATACTGATATTGAAAATCTGGCATGTGACACTGGACTTGCTTGATCTTCTTTTGACAATGGCTTCAGAATTGATGTAAATTTAAAATGAATGAGGTTGGTTCATGAATTTATTCTGATTTAAATAAAGAAAAATTTGAAATGAAAATAGAATGAAAATAAGAAAAGAAAAGAAAGAAAAGAATCTTGAGGAGGTTCCAATCTTCATCACAGAGGTTGATAATTGATTTTGAAATTGGCCAAGGACCTGGAAAGAGAAATTTGATGCCAGGTGCTCACAAAGTGGCCAAGGTTATGCTTTGAAGGATTGTAGACCCCTCAGGGAAGTGCACAACAGGAGAGGAACTTCCTTTTGGTAATTAACACTCCTTCCAGTGCCATAAAAGAAAATAAATTTGTTAAAGGAATGACTTGGAATTGGAAAGACTTTGAAGGAAATTAATAAAAGGAATGGTCCATTTTCCCAAGTGAAACTAGCCATAATTCTTGGAATTTATGTTGAAATCCAGGCCAGAGATCTGTGTCCAAAAATGGCAGGGTGCTCATAGAGTGGCCAGGGTGATGCTTACAACAAGAAAGGGTAGAATACCGCTAAAGGTGCATACCAGGGGTGGGACTTACTTTTGGTAATTCCTCTCCCGATCAAGCACCATAAAAAATCAAGCTCTTGAAGAATTGGGCCCTGGCTTGTCAGGATATAAAGAATTCAAATCCTTGACCAGTTCAGGAAAATTCTTGAGGTTTTCAGTTTGTTCCAAAGTTGATCTTTCTGAGTCTTGACTGAAACCTTTCCATTCCACCAAATACCATAATTTGCCTCTCTTAAGTTTTGATTCCAGTATTTGAGAGACACCCAATCCTCTTCTTCTTCAATGAGAATTGGAGAAGGAGGCTCTTGATGCGTATTTGGGATTGTTGATGTCTTGACTGGTTCTAAGAGTGAAATATGGAAAACTGGGTGGATGGACTTCCATTGAGATGGGAGCTTGAGGTGGTAGGCATGAGTGCTGACTTTCTTCAAGATTGGAAAAGGACCCAACCATCTGTCAGTAACTTTTTTGGTGGGTCTAGTTGATTTGATGTTCCTGGAAGAAAGCCACGCCATGTCACCAGGAGTGAAAGCAGGTGGAATTTCCCTACTTTTATCTGCATACCTCTTAAACCTGTTTATGGCAACTTCAAGTTCTCTCTTGACATCTTGCTGTACTTATTGGGTTTTTGTTGATACCTTTCCAGCAGGAGTATCTTGAGTAATGTGAACTGAGTCAAAATGAGTATCTCTTCCATAAACAGTGAAAAATGGTGATTGTTTTGTTGAAGAGTGGTCAGAGTTATTGTAGGAAAATTCAGCCAGAGGGAGCCAGGTGTTCCAATCATCTTGATGATAACTGACATACTTCCAAAGGTACTTTTCTAGTATCTGATTTACCCTCTCTGTCTTTCCATCAGCTTCTGGATTGTAAGCAGTTGACAGAGCTCTTGAAATCTTGAGATTCTGACAAAGATTGGTCCAAAAGGAAGAAACAAAAAAGAGAACCTCTATCACTAACAATGCTTGAAGGAAGTGTATGCTTTTAGAAGATATTCTTGATGAACAAATGTTCCAAATCCAGTGAAGTTATTGAAGATATTGTTGGAATGAAAACTGCCATTTTTGAGGATCTGTCCACTATGACAAGGATTGAGTCAAAAGAATTGGACAGTGGCAATTGAGTGATGAAATACTTTGAAAGACAAATCCAAGGACCATTTCGAATTGGAAGAGGTTTGAGGAGTCCCAACTTATTGTGATGAATATTTTTGTTTCTTGAGCACTGTTGACAGGATGAGACATAATCATTGATAAATTGAGTCATGCCAGACCAGTGAAAATCTCACTAGACAAGTTTGATAGTCTTCCCTTTGCGAGGGTGTCCAGCTAGAGGAGAGTCATGCCTCTTTTGAAGTATGCTGAGTGGAATTGTGGGGTCATTTGGGACTACCACCCAATCTTTGCTCAGGAGAAGTTGGGAAGAGAAATCAATGGAATAATCTTAAACACATTTACCTTTACTCAAATCTTGAAGAATACTTCAATATTTAGAATATTGCCATAATGCTTTCTGAATTGAGTCAATCAAACTTGAAAATGATTTCACCTTTACTGCAAAGACCTTTGAGACTTGAATTCCATCTTTTTTGATTATTTTTTGAAAATTAATTGGATTCTTGCTGATGAAATCTTCCCCCCTCTCTGGGTAAATGTTGTCCTGATGTGACAATGCATCTGGAAGGGTGGCCAGGCGTCCAGGGTGGTAAGTGATTGAAAAATGAAATTCAGAGAGAAATTCAGCCCAGTGGGCTTGACGGCAAGTGAGAATCTTTGATTATATGAAGTATTGAAGTGAAGAATGATTGGTGAGGACTTCAAAGGAGCAAGAAAGAGAAAGGAGAAAAGCTCTCCAGTGCTTGAGAGCCCAGACTATGGGAAGGAGTTCCTTTTCATGAATCTCATATTTGAGCTCTGCTGGAAGGAGGTTGCAACTATCAAATGCAATGGGATGTTTTCCTGAGTCAGAGACCTGACTCAGTACAGCACCCAAGGCATAATCAGAAGCATCAGTCTCTACAATGGTGGGTAGAGAAGAATCAAAGTGAGAAAGGATTGGAGAAATGGTGAATGCCTCTTTTACTTGATGAAACTGTCTAAGAGCTTCCTCATTGAGGGGAAAACACAAATCTTCCTTGAGGAAACTTGTGAGTGAACTACTTTTCTTTAAATAATTCTTAATGAAATGGTGGTAAAAACTGGAAAAGCCAAGGAATGATTGAAGATCCTTGAGGTTTCTTGGAGATGGCCAATTGAGAATTTGCTGGACTTTTTCTTGGTCCATCTTAAGGCCTTCAGAAGAAACAACATAACCTAAATACTCTACACTAGAAACATGAAATAGGCACTTGGAGGCCTTAGAAAGAATTTATTGGCTCTGAGTCTGGCAAGAACAGTGGACACATGAGTCACATGTTCTTCTTAAGATTTGCAAAAAGATCATAATGTCATCCAAAGAAACCACAACATAAATATCAAGAACATAATAAAACATATCATTGACATGGCTTTAAAAAGAGGCAGGGGCATTGGTGATCCCAAATGGCATACCCAAATACTCATAGCTGCCATATTTAGTTCTAAAACATGTCAAATGTTCATCACCTTCCTTGATTCTGAGCAGGTTATATGCACCACACAAATCAATCTTGGAGAAGATAGAAGAACCATTAAATACAGTAAGAAGCTGATTCATAGGAGGAACAGGATACTTGTTCTTCCTAGTAACAGCATTGAGTTTGCGGTAATTAACACACAAACGGAGGCCACCATCTTTCTTTTTGACAGAGAGGACAGGTGCTCCTGTTGAAGATGAGCTTCACCAGATGAAGCCTTTCTCTACATTCTCTGGAATTTAGGCCCTGAGTGTATCTGACTCTTGGTTTGATGAAGAGTATATCACCCCAACTGGAGGTAGAGACCCCTCCAGCTCAATATGATGATCACAGGCGTGGTTAGGAGGAGGTTTCTCTGTTTTCACCTTGGAGAATACATCCAAATACTGGTGATAAACAGAAGGAACAACCTTCATCACGGTTTCTATTTCTTCTGGCTCTTCCTCTTCATCCCACAACTCCTCCAGGGAGTCATGATAAGATGAAGGAGGAAGGTCCATATTCCCAAACAAGAGATGAAGTTAAGATACAGAATTATCTTCTCCAACATCTTGAATCTCTTTGAAGCCTTCATCTCTAGATAATAGTAATGACTGATGGGAATTAAGGGCAGGAATATGGACAGAAGATGGAAATGATGGTGCTCTAGAATCACCAACCAGAGCTTCCCATGATTTGGCAGAAGAAAACTCATTACTGAAAGATTTTGAAGGATCATAATAGCCCTTATGATCAGCATTGAAGGTGAACATCCCTTGCCTACAATCAATAGATGGATTAAAATTATTGAGAAAGTCAAAGCCCAATATGAGGTCTTCTCCCTTGGGAGTATCAATGACTAAAAAGTCCCATTCAAATCTTGGGAAAGAAGGGAGCTCAACCATATATTTAGTATGGTGAGTCACAAATAAAGAAGAAGACTCAGAGGAGTCATGAATGGTAAGAGGAATCTTATCTGGGAGTTCTGAAATGGTCAAAGAATACTTGTGAGCAAACTGCTTTGCAATAAGTGAGTTGGTAGCACCAGAATCAATGAGAATACTGTAAAAGATATCAGAGAGAGAAGAAAAAACAAACAATTTAAGAGAATTTTTGACACCATTATTCAGAATGCACAATTGTGCTCTGGATGGAAAACAGTGAAGACCCTTGAGCACAACATGATCTTCACTCAGGCTTTTTCCTGGCTGGGAAATTTGCCTGATGGTTGGGTAAGCTGGTTTTGAGGCCTTTTGAAACAGGACTCAAGACTATTCTTCCCACCACAATAGATACATAAACCCTCCTTGATTCTTCTTTATTTTTCATAATTCATCAACTTGAAATATTTATTCAATAAAGAGGAATGGGGCTCGTCCCTCTTCTGAAAATTCCTCCCCTTTTGACTTGAGCTTGATGAATTTTTAGGATGCGAATAATTTGACTGTGAGGCTTCTGGCTTCTTCTCTTGATTATGACTCTTTTAATTTTGCCTCTCATGGTACCTGGTATCAAGCTCCAGGGTAATGTCCATTCAGTCTTGAAGAGAATCAATTCTTGAAGGATGGGAGGCCAATTGATCCAAAATATGGGATGGCAATCCCTTCCTGAAATAATGAATAAGAGCCCTTTCACTCCAATCTCCAAATCTTGAAACCAAACTGCTGAAATTGGCTATGTATAAAGAAACATGGCCACCTTCTTCCATTCTTAGAGAATCCAACTCTGCTTCAGTTTTCTAACTTCATTTGTGTCCCCAAATAAAGTAAAGAGTTCAGATTCAAATAATATCCAAGAATTTAGAAGGCAATTTGAGTCTTTATTGATTATATTGGAAAGATGACACTCAATCCATTTTGCAGCCCTTCCAATGCAAAATGAAGTGGCATACAGAACTTTCTTTCTGTTGTGAGAGAAATTTGCTGGATCAGTATGAAAAATCAATTGACAATACTGAATGAAACTTCTAACTTTGAAGGGTTGAGTCCCATCCAAGAATTTTGGTGCCTTCATAGATGGAGTCTTGAATGCTGGTGGTCCTTATGCTTCAGAGGATGAAGCTGCTTGAATATTGGCCATAATCTGAGTCATTTGCTACAAAATGGCCAATAAACATGGTTCAGACTGATGCAAAACAGGCTTATTAGACTGGTCTAGAGTTGGTCCTTCAGTACCTTGGGATTCCCTCACAGGATCAGGAACACCTTCAGTACCATCAGACTCTTTCCCTTCCACAGAATTCTCCTCCTCCTCTTCACCATCTTCCCCAGAACCTCTCAAAATGGTCCTTGAAGTTCCTGGAAATCCACCAACTACTCCTGAAAATGAACTTGATCTTCTTGGCCCTCTTACTTCCTTCCTGAATAGTTCTTCTCCTTCCAAAATGGGTCCTCTGTCCAATTTGGCCCTCAGTTGAGGAACTGCTGGGGTGCCATCAAGAGGAGCCCTTGTGGATGGAGTGAGAACAGCTTAAGTTCTGGCCTTAGATATTGCTTTCCTTGCAGGAGGTGAGTGTTGGATGGGCATGATTTCAGGATAAAAATGAAATAAAATGAGCAATAATCAAGATTTTAAGATGAAAACTTGAAGCAATTTGAAATAAAGGTTGAAGTCAAAAGTCAAAATCAATATCTTGAAGAAAATCAATAAAGCAAAATGAGATCTTCGGGTAAATCAATCAATTAAATATCAAATGAAAGCTTGAAGTCAATGCATCAAATAAGTCCAAATAAAAACCTCATGAAAATCAATCAATCAATGTCAAATAAAATCCTGAAGTCAATAAATCAATAAGTCAAATAAATCAAAATCAAAACCTTTCAAAATCAATCAATAAATCAAATAAATTCTTCAGGAAAAATAAATTTATGTCAAAATTCTTGATTTGAAAAATCAGCAAAATCAATTAAATATTCAGGTCAATCAATTTTCTTGAGATAAATATCAATTTATGTCAAATCAATCAATCAAATCAAAATCAAGTGAGTTCTTCTTTAAAAATAAAAATTCTTGAAGAATAAATCAAATATGAATCTTAATGTGAAGAATGTGTCTGAATAACTCAATGAAAATTTTGAAAATAAAAAGAAAATTGAGATTACACCTGAATTATGAATGAATTAAAATTTGATGATTTGAGATAAGATTTAAAAAAGAGAAACAAAAATGAAATGGGGTCAGCTTTAAATTTTCAAAATGAATAATGAATGAGAGAAAATTGGGAGGTGACAATGAATCATAAATTTCATAAACATTACAGCATCATAATTTCAATGAAATGAGTGAATGAAATTATAAAGAAAGAATGAACAGAATGGAAAGAAATTATGAGTTAATTAATATAATGTCACAGGGGCTCTTGGACAGAAAAAGAAGAGTGGCCTGGCACTCATCAATCAGGGAACTCACTTGGAAGACTCCAGAAGAATAAAGAAAATAAAAATAAAGAATTGAATTTATCTAAGAAGAATGCAAGTACAAAGATGAGATGCAATAAGAGAAATTAGAAGCCAAATTGCCAAAGAGTCAACCAAGTAAGTCCTTAATCACTCTTTCAACCTGCAAAAATGAACAATGGCATTAGTAAGGATATGACCACCAAATATCAATTTACAGGTGAAGAAAGAAAAGAGAAAAGGTGCTCAATGACTGACATGATAATATCAGTATTCACTTACCAAAAATGCTAAGATAAATAAAGATGAAATAAAATCAAAATATATTAATTAACTGGGGGAAAAACGCCCCAGGGTCAAAGGAGGCTGGTATATGTGAAAGGTTGAGAGCTTGACTCCTTCAGGCCGACAGCTGGTCTGTATTGAATCCTTGAAGCTGTATTGACAGCTTTATGAAGTTTATACCTTGCCAGATTGGGAGATGAACTGTGTTGAATGATTTTCCCATGATGTATGATTGAAACAAAGGTCTTGATTAATCCAGACTGTATTGAAATGAATGTGGTTGCCAAGTTGGATGGATGGAGAATTGACAATTGACAAACTGTTTGGAACTGCCTCTTGAATAAACCTTGGGAATGAATTGACAGTATACCCTTGGAGGCAATACTTGAAGTGAGAATAACCAATGAATTACTGATGGCATCATTGGTCTTTGAGAAATTACACCTGCACTTGAGCCTTGATGGGTCCTCTGGATGACATGACACTTTGGTGACTTATGGAATGTTGAATTACCCCTCTGATATTGACACCATTAGATTTCTGGTGAAAAAAGGTGCAGAATGGTGTATAACACCACTTATGACAATTTGAGTTTCTGAAGGGTGAAAGTGGCCAAAGGTCTTTGTGAGTGAAGTCAGGAGGATGAGAGTGAATATTGGGGTTTGGGTGACTTCAAAGGTGACAAGGTGTTTCTGGGTGTATTGGCCAATTTTGTGTTTCTAGCCAAATACAGCTTATACAGATTTGAAACTTTATTTGTGCAAAGTGCACAGAAATGGCCAAAATTTGCAAAAGTGCGCGAAATTCACAAAAGTGGCAATTAAGCCCCAAAAGGCCTGATATTGCTTTTGGGACATATTTCCCATAATACATGGGAAAATGGAATATACAGCTGAATACAACAACAATGCGCAAAACTGTATTTGAAGCTTAAAAGGCCAAATACAGGCTTTTGGGATGTATGTTCCCTTTTGACTGGAAAATACCTGAAAGTTCCCAAAAGTGGAGAATGGCCTGGAAAGACTGATCATAGTGGAGGGGCCAGGTTGGCCCCAGGAGTGAAATGACCATAAAAGCCCAGAAAAGATGAGAGGGCCAATTTTGCCAGTGATTATGGATATGGTCAAATTGCCATAAGATTGATATGGCACTCATATGCCATATGGAGTCAAGGAGGGTAATTGCCAGGGTTGTGACACATATAGAAGGCATATGTGTCACAGATATTGGAACAGAGTTCTTTAACCAAGTTAAAGAAAGCTATAAAATGGACAAAAACTGCCATATCTTATTCCAACGTCTAGAGAATGACTGTAAAGACCCATCACTTTCATGAAAACTAGATGAAATATGGAAAAAAGCATAATATGAAGGAGGATTCCACCTCCTTGATGGAATACTCTATCATAGAACTCAACATACATGTGTTATGGCTTCAACAGATTGGACTCTGATAAACACTATACTACATTAATGTAATGATAGTGTTGCATCTGGACATCTCTCAGAGGAAAGAACACTAGAGAGGGTAAAAACCTGCTCTTGGTGGCCAAATTGGAAGAAAGATGTTTCAGAATACTAGCAAAGCTGTGACAGATTCCAAAAAGGAAACAGATTCACAATAAAGAAATTTGCACTGATGTTCCAAATCCAGGAACCAAAATCCCCTTGGGAAATAGTTCACATGGATTGGGTAACAGCCCTACCTCCAGGAGGAGACAGAAGTTACAATGCATGCCTAGTATTAGTTGACAGATACAGCAAAACTCCAATGTTCTCACCATGTCACAAGGATTATACAGCTATCGACACAGCCATAATGATATGAAATAAAGTTATTAGCCACACAGGCTTATTCCAAAATATCATAAGTGATAGAGACCCAAAATTCACTTCAGCATTATGGACAAACCTCCATACCATCTTTGGAACAAGATTATTATTCTTAACAGCTTACCACACTCAAACTGATGGTCTAGCAGAAATAATGATACAGACCTTAGAAGACATGATAAAGAGATTCTGTGCTTATGGACTAGAATTCAAAGATTCTGATGGTTTTACACATGTTTGGTGTATATCAATACCAGCCCTTGAACTAGCATATAAAAAAACAATCCATTCTTCAACGGGAAAAACACCAGCAATGCTAGAAAAAGTCGGAATCCAAGAATTCCTTATGACACCCTCAAAAAGGACTTAGTGGATATACACCCAACAGCAAGTAGTTTCAAATTGATGCTTGAGAAAGCAAGACAACATGCAAACAGATGTATGAAAGATTCATTTAATTATGCAAAAGAAAGATGGGATAAAGGCCATAAAGCACCTGACTTCAAAATAGGAGACTTGGTCTTAGTGTCAACTCTAAATTGCAATAATATAAAAGGCCCAAAGAAACTGAAAGATTACTTTGCAAGATAATTTATTATAAAAGCACTACATGAACCTAATTCTGTGCAACTGGAGCTCACAAGTGAATTAATGAACAAACACCCAAGTTTCCCTGTAAATCTGATAAAACCTTCCAGCTCAAGTGACAAAGAATTATTTTCATTAAGAAATAAACTGCCACATGAATTACCCCCTTTAGAAGAAGGAGAAGAGAAGGAAACTGTAAAAGTCCTTGAAGAAAGAAGGAAAAGAAACAAAAAAGAAAGTGAATACCTTGTAAGCTATAGAAGCCCAACTCAAGAAGATGAATGGCTACTTGAGAAAGATATAACCAATGCTGACAAACTATTAAGAAGGTTCAGACATGTAAGAAAACCTAAATAATAGAAAATCAAGCATTATTGAGCTTCAAGACTAACAAAGTCTATTGCTGAGGTAGGACAGTGGATGATACCCTAATTGACTATATCAGATTGTGGTACAATATTTTTTGGTGGTAGGGAATGTGAGCCTTTGAGATATGACAACATATCCAAAAAGGTCACAAGAAAAACTTTATAATAATTATACTCTTAATAATTATCTTAAAACCAATGAAAATACCATAAATAGGTATAAGCTTTGAATTAACTCAGAATGTAATGGATAAAAATGTGAAATCCTTTACACCATTAGATTACTCATGGTAAAATACACATATATCATTTTTATGGCATATGTGTAAAGTCAATAATTGCTGGATAATAAGTATTAATACCCTAAAAAAGACATAAAATCTTATTCAACTCAAAAACCAATAAAACAACATGTGAAATAAATTGCACCATTGGATTTCCCATGAAAAACTTCACATAAAACCATTTTATGTCAATTCTCTAAAATCAATATTACTAAGGAATTAACGTGAATATCTGGACTTTTTTGGTCAATGTATACATTCATGGTTTTATAGCTAATATCTCTTGAGATATACAAGATAGAGAGTTAACCCAAAAATACAGTCACCACTTAATTACTGTAGGAACACAGATATGAATTTTATTTGACATCTTATAAACAAGGTTATAACCTGTAAGGGTTTATTGAACAAAATTACTAGAGCGGTTGACCACTTTGTTTTGAAAGTGGTCCAAACTTAAACCAAAGTAGATATTCAGATTCCTCTAGGTCATACGTGAATAATTATGTAATTCTCATCATACTATTCAAGGTAAAACCCTTTAAAATCAAGTTTTGAAGTTTAAAATATTGAATTTGGACAGAAAAGATGAGGTACAAGGGAAAACATCAAAATTAGAGTTTTGATGATGTAATGAAATGCTCTTGGCAGTTTAATAAGGACATTCCAAGATATCAGAATTCACTCTCAGAATAGACGTAGCATGTATAACTTCAAAGTTATTAATGATCAAAGTTTAAGCTTAAAATTGATAATTCATGATCACTCACTGTAATGGTATTTTACATTTAAAAGCTGTATAAGTAATAAAGCTGGTGAGTAATATTAGATCCTGTTTAATACTAATAAAATACACAAATTTTAAGCTTCTTCCAACCCTATGATGTCATCAAACTTAGATTTATAGTAATAGCTCAAAATAATGGCATATTAATGAGATAAGGTGGTTTGATCATGAGGTAATCATCACTAAACCTTAAGATAGTAATAATTTCAAGTGGATATCATCAGTAAACATCAACTAGAATCCTACGGGACTCTGGAAGGGATGAATTTACTATAAATAGAGCTCTTTTTACTCTATTTTCCCCTCAGACGCATCAAAACAATAAATCAATTAAATCAAAAGGCAAAATATTTATTCTTTATATATAAATCTTTTAATATATAAAAGACCAAAGGTAATATTTATTATAAATCATCAATTTTTACGTGATTACTTCAATTATTCATTCGTTTTGTTATAATTCTCTTTAAAATTATATTCCCACGTAAAATTAAGAAAATTTGTAATTTCTTTTATTTTTATTTGTAAATACAATTTAAATAAGTTGTATTTACATTATTTGGCATAGGAGCTTCCAAAATTATTATATTAAGCATCAGAAGTAGGTTATCTCCTCTTATTATAATAATCTCTTTCTATTATTACTATTAATAATTATTCAATTAATATGAATAGTATTTATATTAATATATAACCTTAATATTAGAAATATTACAGCTATTGATTGTTTTTCATTCATAAAAAACAATTTTTTACACCTTTATTATTTGTTGGTAACAATAATAAAGTGCTTTTAAATATATTTATTTATTATATTATTCTTTCATAATATAAGCTATATTATCATATTGAATTAATAATATAATTATTTTTTATGCCATAATTAAAATAAATATTTACTATTATAAATCTTTTCTCTGATTTATTTTATTTATGAGGAAATTCAGAGTACAATAAGTAAAATATTAGTAATTTTTACTTATTGTTTCATAGTCACACCTTACAAATAGGCATCAAGAGCCTGCTCCTCTAATCATCATTGAAAAAGAAGAGGAATAGGAAGTCTCTCAAATACTGGACTCAAAGCTCAGGAGAGGAAAATTATGGTATTTGGTAGAATGGAAAGGTTTCAGTCAATACCCAGAAAGCTCCCATTGGGAACCATGTGAAAATCTCAAGAATTTTCCTGAACTGGTTAAGGACTTTCATTCTTTATATCCTGACAATACAGGACCCAATTCATCAAGAGCTTGATCATTTATGGTGCTTGGTGGGGAGCGGAACTACCAAAAGTAAGTCCCACTCCTGGTATGCACCTTTGAAGGTATCCTACCCTTTTTTTAGAAGCATCACCTTGGCCAGTCTGTCAGCACTCTGAACCAACATCAATTCCAAAATTATGGCCATTTTCACTTGGGCAAATGGACCATTTCTTTTCTTAATTTCTTTCCAAGTCATTCCTTCAGCAAATTTATTTTCTTTTTATGGCACTAGCAGGAGTAATAATTACCAAAAATAAGTTCCTCTCCTGGTGTGAACTTCCATGGGGGGCCTACAATGTTTCAAAAAATCACCTTGGCCACTTTCTGAGCACCTGGCATCAGATATTTCTTTCCAGGTCCTTTGCCAATTTCAAAATTAATTATCAACCTCTGTGATGAAGATTGGACCCTCCTCAATACTCATTTCTCTCTTTTATTTTCTAATTTTCATTTTTATTCTTTTATTCTTATTTTATTTTCACTTCAAATTTTTCTTTATTAATGTCAAAATAAATTCATTAACAACCATCATTCATTATCAAAATTACATCAATCATGAAGCCAATGTCAAAAGAAAATCAAGCAAGTCCCACTTCATATGTCAAATTCTTAATATCAGTTTTCCAATTTTTCATCTTAATCTTTTCTCTTGAATCCCTCTCTAAAAATCTTTCCAATAGCCTCAACAGGCTTCACCTTGTATTTGTGCTCAGGGGCTCACCATTTCAAGGTGGGGGGTACTGTCACAACCAAGGAAATTCACTCTCTTGGACCTCAATATGGCATATCCTTGCCATATCCAATTTATAGAAATTTGGCCATATCCATAATAAATGGCCAAATTGGCCATTTCATTCTTTTGGGCCTTTTATGGTCATTTCACTATCTGGGCCCAACTTGGCCCCTTAACCGTCATCAGGCCCTTGCTGGCCTTTCTCTTCTTGTGGGAATCTTGGTGTATTTTCCATTCAGCAGGGAAAATACAGCCCAGAAGCCTGTATTTGACTTAAGTTCAAAATACAGCTTCACACATTTTGTGCACTTTTCCACATTTTGCACATTTTGGGGATTTTGTAAATTTTTGCGCACTTTGCACATTTTTACTGGATACATTCCTTGATTCTATTTTCCCATGTAACATGAAAAATATGCGCAAATGACTATATTAGGCCATTTGGCGCTTAATTTCCCAATTTGCAAATTTGGTGCATTTTTTTGCGCACTTTGTGCAAATAAAGTTTTAAAGCTGTATAAGCTGTATTTGGCCAGAACACCCAAAGACACTCTTTCACCTCTGAAGCCACCCAAAACCCATTCCTCACTCTTATCCTTCTGGAATCATCCCAAAAGACCTTTGGCAAGTTCCACCCTCCAATAGCCAAAAGTGCCATAAATGGTGCTATACACCATTATGCATCTTTTTTCACCAGAAATCCGATGGCTCTAATATCAAATGCTTATTTCAACTTTTCATAAGGTCATCAAGGCACACCATCCAGAGGATTCATCAAGGCTCAAAAGAAAAGTGTGGAACTCACAAACCAATGATGGCATCAAGAAATCATTGTTTATTCTCATTCACAGTATTCCTCCAAGGGAATACTGGCAGTTCATTCTCCAGGCATATTCAAGAGGAAGTTTCAAAACAATTTTCCAAGTGTCAGTTCTCCATCAAACGACCTTGGCAACCACATTCATTCAATACAGTCTGGATTCATCAAGACCTATATTTTCATTAATAACTCATGGGAAGATCATTCAACCCAGTTCATTTCCCAATTTGGCAAGATATACACTTCATCAAGCAGTCAATACAGCTTTAAGGATTCAATACAGACCATCTGTCAGCCTGGAGGAGTTGAACTCTCTGTTTTTCACATATACCAGCCTCCTTTGACCCTGGGGGGGGGTTTCCCCCAGCTAATTAGTATAATTTGATTTTTTTATCTTTATTTATCTTATCATTTTTGTTAAGTGAATACTGATATTATCAAATCTGTCATTTAGAACCTCTTTCTTTTTCTTTCTTAGCCTTTCAATGGATATTTGGTGGTCATATACTTACTAATTCCATTATTAATTTTGGAAGGTTGAAACAGTGATTAAGCCCTTACTTGGTTGACTCTTTGGCCATTTGGCTTCTTATTTCTCTTATTGCATCTCATTTTTGTACTTTCATATTTCTTAGAGAAATTCATTTCATTTCTTTTATTTTCTTTATTATTTGGAGTCTTCCAAGTGAGTTTCCTGATTTTTGAGTGCCAGGCACTCTTGTTTTCCTCAAGAGCCCCTGTGACATAGCCCCAGTTGGCATTGCTGTAGGAAAGAATGCCTAAATTGATTCCTCTTGGATAGGAAACACTAGGATTGTGGATTAACTTTAGATACTTCAGGAGATGAAAGAATGCCTTCCGGTGATGAATTCCTGGGTTCTCAAAGTACTGAAAAAGACAGGTCTGGTCTGGTGCCTGTGCCCAGATAGTTGATACTTCCAAAAGGGCTCAAATAGTTTACATTCAGCCTTTTAAACAAAGCAACTTCTTCTTCAGAGGCCAGGAACATATTCTCATTTTTAACAAAGGAAGTCAAGACAGGGTTTCAGTCCGGAAATGATGCAGTGAAATGATGACGTTCCAAGGAAATGTATTCAACAGATTGGGAGACCTTTATTCAAAGCATCAAGTATTCTGCACCCACATCCTTCATCTCAAACTCTCTCCCAATTTATTTCTTAAGCTTGGCTGCCTTGGTCTCAAAGCTAGCAATGTTTTCCTCATAAAAATAGATCCAGATAGGGTCCTCTCCTGTTCAAAAGGGAACAAATGGGTCAAGGCTGCAGGAAGAAAATCCTATGGTGATTAGAAATCTCTTGAGACAATCATACCAGTAAAGTGGAGCTTGCTTCCATACAGAGATTTTCTTTGCCAGTTTGAGACAATGCAATGATTTTTCAGCTTCAAGTTCTGAGGGAATCCCAAGTTTTTATCCAAAGTAAAGGTTATAATTGAGATCAGAAAGCTAAGGAAACCTTTTGGTGAGTAGGTTTGGTCAAAATCAACAACAGAATATTGAGTGGACCCTTGAGCACAGGGTCAACGTTTGTTCTAAACCACATTACCAAGATGGTCCTTGTTTAGTTTGAAGACACAGGTGGTCTTTCCCAATTTAAAAGCAGGATTCAGATTGACAACATCCCAAACTTCCAGTTTGACCATGGAGGAAAACTCCCTTTCTATTGCTTTGACCCACAGCTCTCTTTTGGGAGATTTGAGCCCCCCTTCAAGGACCTAGAAGCCTTCTCTTCTGAGGTAACTAAGGCTTGGGGCATTCTGGGATTTGGGAGAATATTCACAGCAGTGATGTCGCAGGAAATAAGAGCTGGGTGAAAGAGACCAATGACATTGATCTGTGGGGGATGCTTGAATTTTCTCCCCTTATCAGAATTATGTATTTCATCTACCAGTACATCTGATCTCTCTGGAAGGGTTGTAGGAACATTGGATTGGACTTCATCTACCATTGCCAAGGTGAAAGAACTTATTTCATCTATTGTTTCTACTTCAAGAGACATTGATGGGAGTAGAAACAAGCTTAAGGATTTTGGCTCATCACCAAACAAAGGGAATACTGACTTGTTGAAGGTTATGTGATTGGAGATGATTACATTTCTATCTCTGAGACGCAAGAATTGGTGGGCAGTGTTGTCATTCTCATAGCTAAGTAACCTTCCCTCTTCAGTGGCAGGTCCCAGCTTCCAGTCACAATAATTCTTTGCAATGGAGATGATGGCTAAATATCCAAAGGTCCTGAGTTATGTTATTTGATGAGGAGTCTTCCAGCAACGTATGTGAGGACTATTGTTGAAGTTGTAATCATGTTTCACAGAAAGGCTGAGGTGTTGAAAGCTTCCCCCAATAATTTTTAGGAAGGACAGATCCTCCTAAGATTCACCTTTCTTTCTCCAGGACTATTTCATTGGATTTCTCTACAAACCCATTGTGCTGAAGAGTTTCTTAATCATAGAGGACATTAATGAAGCCTTCAGCTTTGAATAGTTGAAAGAATTGATGGTTAATGAGCTTTCCTCCTCTGTTGGACAAAAGCTTCTTTAATTTTGATCATGGTGATTTTCATTTCTGTTTTCTCAATGAGGACCTGACTGAATTTGTACTTTTGTTTTAGGAACCTCACACTTGATCCACAATAGTGAGGAAATAACAACAGCCAGAAACAGATTATGGAGAAATCAGCCCTACCAGATCAATTTGAATGCAGTCTAAGAGTAGAGATAATTGGTTCAATTGTTTGGAAAGATCTAATTGATGAGCCTTATTGATGGCACAGTTCCAGCATGTTGAGGATGTAGTGGGTAGACCTGTGGATTCAAGGGGTCCACTCCCTAGATGACCCTGGCAATTGTGCCAAAGATTTATTCTTCTTCCTGAGACAACGGCCTTGGGATAGGAGCAGGGAATTACTAGAGGATTGTTTACTTCCTTTCTTTTCATTATCAGTATGCTGTTTTCCTCAAGACTGAAGGTGTTTTTTTATGTAAAATGGTGATTTTTTCTTGAAACAACACAAGATGGTTCACTAGGTTTCAATTTAGATTAGGAACATACAGGGAGTTCTTGAAGTACAATGGTGATTCCAGTTCAGAAAAATTAACAGTACCCATCCCTTCATAGATTAAAGAACTATCAGAATTTCCAGTGGAGATGGTAAGTAAAAGGATACTCTGGAAGGAAGAAAACATGTCCCTGTTTTTGAATGTGTTTTGAGTAGTGCCACAGTCAACTATAAGGGTGATGGGTTGTGAGCCTTGAGGTATATTTTACACACCCAAATAGGCCACAATTATCTTAAAGAAAAATTCTGAACTATGCATAACCCATAAGTCATGCATATATTCAAAATTCATCATTTTTGATTTCAGAAAAGATGAATAACTTTTTATTGAGTAAGTAAATCCATGGATTTAAGGCCAGATTTGGATACTATACAAAAATTCACCTAGGGTAGCTCCATAGAGTGAATAAGCTCAAATTAACTCTTTGAGGTGGTAATATGGAAAATAATTCAATACCGCACAAAAGATCTGTGAAAAATTTTGTTTTTCTCTATTTCACGCCAAAATAATGGGAATGTGAGAAATCCCATGTTACATATACACTAAGAATAGTGTTATGCATGTTTTGGGCACTTGATATTATAGTATACTCACATGCACTTTTGGTACACCCATAATGGATATCTCACTTTAAGCTTAAAATTCTATTTTGACATGAAAAATAAGCAAGGGGGACAAAAGGCATCAAAGAGAGCCAAGGTACCCAACTTCTGAGGCCTCTCAGACATGGACAGCTCCAAAGCTTGGATCCATCGATGATCTTGGCCTAATTGGTAAACTAAAACCTTTTGGGAACTTCCACATGGTATCACAAACCATGAAAAAAGTACCTTCATCTGCTGGAACCCTTTCAGAAAGGAATTTCTTTTCACCTGAAGAAGAATTAAAACTATCAAAATTTAAAGAAATTCCTGATCAACACATGCTATGGCATCTGGATACCCATCACAGGTTCAGGACCCTACTTTAGTGAGGCTGATTATTTTCACTACCCCTCTGGGGGATATCTGTGTGCTTTAAAGTCCATTGGGGGCTCAGAAATGTATTTTCTCCCACAACCCAAAATCTCCATAGACCCTGAAAATGGACAAATGGCTTATGGACCCCAAATTTCTGCTGAAAAACCATCAAGAAATCAATAATGACCCTCAAATCATTTATACTTTTCTTATGATAAAAATGGATCATTTTCCCCATGTTTTAATCTCCAGCCATCTGATTTTCACCAGCATGCATCATTATCAATGGTGAGTCAATTTCTGGAACTCATTCCTCCCCAATTTTATCTATGGAAAATTGCTTCTATGCTGAATCCTTTGGGGAAAGACACTGCCAGTTCCCTCTTGACATCTTTTATCTTTTGGAGAAAAATACTAATATAGTAGAAAATGTCCCTCTCATCCATGAATGCTTAACGTTTGGCAAGCATCAAGGACTGAGCTCACACGTTTGGCCCTTTATTCTCATGATAGTCCCTTTTCTTTATGCACAGTTTATCTTGTAGTTTCTTTTGGATTTTTGTGGTAAAAATTACCTTTATTTTTTTTTATAATTGAGAAATAATAACATTACTGGTCCCCTTCAGGGATGGAACTGTGACTGTAGCCGTTTCCTGCAGGCATTTAACTCAATTTTGCCCAAAAACTATCCCCAGCTCCCGCTACCACGGGCGGCCAGCAGACGGGGAGTCCCGAACCCTTACTTACCAAGGTAGCGGCTGCCGGCATACAGCCACTGTGACAACGGACGATCCCACTTGTGGCCAATACTCCGACTTGCCTTATCGGGCTACCAGACGTCTAAGCTCCGCATCAGAGCAAGCTGAGTGACTGCAGAGTGTTCTAGTTGCGACGAATTTGCCATAAAAAGCTAAAAATTCCAGTTCAAATTTCTGTTTAAATTTATTAGAGTTGTATCAAAATGTCTTTTCAATTGGTTTCCAATCACAAGGATTTGAACGTGTAAAGGATTTTGTGACTGATGCAAGTCCGGCCCAGCCACCGAGGAAAGACGATCGACAGACAAAGTCTCGGTCAGGCAGATTGCCCTTTTCCACACGAGCCACCCTGTAGTTGAAAGCTAGTTTTTGCGGTGATGATATTGGAGCCCTTTAGTTGTCCTTTCACTGCCTCATCTTATGACTATGATGCAAGGAACGCCGGGTGTCAAACCAGCTTCAGAAAGCGTGGATCGCAGAGATCTCGTCTCTTAATCCAACCTCAGCTCTTTGGAGTTCTCGAAAGAGGGGATAAATTTTGATATTGTTTCCTTTTTGCGATTCAGCGGAGAAGCTTCAAGACTCATGTATGAGCTCTCAAATCAATTTTATCAGCGTATTTCCTGAAAAGAGCTACATGTTAAAAGTTTGGTTCCATCGCTATTTGTCTTTTACACCATCCTGACTACCTTTTCCCGTTTAATAAATAAAATTTGGCTGCTCTATTGTTTCAAGAAAAACACCTCATGACACCTAATATTAAATATTAAAACCATAGTCCGCAAAAACATATCCAGCTTTCAGATTACACAGTAATCGGTAGTGTCCCAAAATGGCAGAAATGCGTAGAGCTCAGCTTATGATTTTTTTGAAGCTGTGTTTCTGCTTAGTTTTTCTTGACCATACCATGGCGCCCAATCCCGAATTTGGCGTTGGGTTATTCTCAAAAGAACGCGATAGAGAAATAAAAAACAACTCTTTCGAGAGTAAGTTGATTCTTTTATTTTTTGAAGCGGCTTTAAGCTTTAAATACTGGGTTTCCAAAGGTTATCAAGTATTCATGAATAAAAGGCTTGATGTCTCACTTTAGACTCTTTAGCCATGGAAAACCAAGATACTTCGAAAATTTCAGACACACAAGCAGGAGAAAATAAATCAATGTTTTATAGCACCTTCATTGCATCTTCTTCCACGTCAAGAGGTCATTCTTTACCAGAAAACACTGCTAAATCACCACCAAGCGGGTCTAAAAAACGAGTTCTAGATGGCAAATATGGGGAAAACAATTTTCCAAATAAAAAAATAGGCTTATCCAATCGTGATGATGTTATGAAAACCTTTAGGACTAATAGTAAGCAGCCAAAGCTAGTGGAAAAGAACGGGAAAACCAAGTAGATGAAGCTGTTTTTATTCCCATATGAATAACGTCCCATTTCTTCATTGGATTAGGAGATCGTAGCGAGGAATATGCCCGCACCCCAGACAATGGCCTCAAATTAATACGAGAAAACGAACGCTCTTTGCACACGCCGTTTGAGAATCATGAGGTTTTTTCAAATCTTCCTCCCCACGCTGCAAGTTCGAAAAACCCCGTGGGACTGTGGCAAGCCTTGGGTGAGTTTTTCGCTTTGTTGAGAGCAAGGCCACTAGCTGCCTGTGGTGCGGAAAACTTGAAGCTCAAGCTCCATTAAAAATTGAAAATTCTTTGAGCCTACTCGGCTTTCTTTGCGTATAGGTGTCCCTGTTGACCAACACCAAAATCGGCAGTATGAAGCACATTACAAAAAGCCCACTCTTTTTGATTTCCTTGAGGTGCTTCCAAAAGGAAAATCTACAGTTGTGGAAGCCCCAGAAGCAGGACCTATAGTGATGAAAGTCCCAGGAGGAAGGCCCACAATGTTTGAAGTGTCACAAGGAAAGTCTACAGTGTTTGAAGCCGCGAAAGATGCACTTCAAGAAAGATTGCTCGATATCAATGTTGCGTTAGCCTCATCTGAAAGCACTTCGAAAGCTAACCGGGAAGTTGACAACCCAACTTCAGAGAATACAGCTGAAAATTCTTCAAGTTGTTACTTACAACAAGAAATAGCTGATAGAAATTCTCAATATCCATCAGATTTAGTTAGTCATTCAACTAATTCTCATGACGCGACTATGATTGAGGAAAACATGGAAAAGTTTTTTTCTTTTCTTGTGACATTTTGTGCTACTCGAGACGTTACCAATAGAACTCCAGAGCTTGATTCGCAATGTAAAAAATTTCTTCAACTGATGAGGTCAAAACATGTCGGAACCGAAAAATCGACCCGACTAAAAGAAATAATCGGCAAGATGGAAGAGTTATTGAAGCTTATCTGGCGCCTAAACTTAAGGATTCTAGTACTAATTGAGCCGTATCACAAAGAACAAACACTTAACTTGGAACGAAAAGCGTTATGGAGCTTTGTATTCAATTCTCTTCCAAGCCCTACAAAAGTGCTAGAATTGGTAAATCAAGAAAAACTGAATTTGGATTACAACACGAATTCACCTAATCACCGTTTGACCACCTTGCTCGTGAATTATTTCAAACCAGCTCAAGATGAAAGATTATGGCAAGTAAATATTGCAAAGGGAGAAAGCAAAATAGTTCACAAAGGCGAAATTTTGAAGCTCAAAATAATTTTGATTTTGCTGATTAACTATTACAAAACTACAAACAATGTTAAATGGGACTTTTTTTTTAAGGACGAAAAGAACTTTTTAGGATTTTTGGGGCAAGTTGCCCGAAAGTTCGACCAAGTTCATACTGCCCAATTCGCACAACAAATTCGCCATTTTACTGACATGGTATCAAGCTTCCCTTGGGGTAATTCTTGGAAGAAGCCCCCAACAGCCACTATAAATACGTTTCAAAATAGGTTCGCTCCATCCCTAAACATATGGTTAGATGTATATGCTTCTACATTTCTAGACGAAAAGGTACGTCGGCCTGATTCAGGAACGATAAGAGAAAATGAGATTTCAAGATTTTTGATGACTGTTTATGAGCCATGGGTATACAATTTTTTGCAAGATTTCCTAAAATTCGAGGGTAAAAAACCCTCGGTAGAGGTTGAAACAATCATCCAAGAAAATGTTTTGCAAATTTGTTTTGAATTATCAAAGTCTTTAAAGCATACTGTTAATGGCTTTGTCCAAACAAATCAAGCAACTGGTTCAAAAGAAGCACCATCTTCAAAGATCGAGCTTTTACTTTTGAAAATTTTCAAGTTGAACCAAGCATTTTTAATTTACTTTTCAAACGAAAAATCTAAGCTAATTGTAGAAGAGCAGGTAGCTCTTCAAAGCTGGCTGGCTGCAATACTTTGTCAAGTGGTAGCCAAAAGAAATTACAAATCAGAAGTATCGAACTCAGTACTCAAATACCTGATTCCCGATCTTGAAGAGAAACAAGAAAATGAAGCTCATGATGCCTTCGATCACGTCATTTTTAATGGGAGCGATGAACATTCAACACATCTGGCTGTGAGCTTTTTAGAAGTCTACTACAAAGAAAACAATTCTCACAAGTGGAAGATTTTATTTAATACTCGAGTGAAGGCAAGCCTGTACCATAAATATTTAGTTGTTATAATTGATAGAAATAGCAAGAGTAAACGGCATGATACCAGAAACAGATTTAGAACGTCACAATTGATCCCTTGGAAGCAGCAGTGGCTGTATGAAAAAGCCCCAAGCTTCATGAAGAGTTTTAAAGCGGAAATAACCAGGTCTTTCTACACACTAGGCAGAGATTATATGACAAAAAAAACAAAAACTTCTGAGTAAAGCATAAGCCGCGTTTTAGGGAAGGGATTTTTGTTACACTTTGGCTCCTTGAACAATCTTTTCAAACGTGTTTTGGTTTTCTATAATTGAATTTAAACTCAAATTGAATTGAAATTTATCCTAAAAGCACAAACGCTCTCACATATCCCTTTAGGCCTACTCTCCAAAACAGGCGCTTGAAGATGATTCATCCAGGAAGCGCTTTCTCTGCGATGAGGAGGAGAGAATCATCTAAAGGTTTTCCAAAGAATTTAAGGAACACAGAATAAATATTAGATTTGGCTAAATGATAAGATATTAAATTATTATTTGTTTCTATTTGACAGATAAATATAGCATCAAAAATGAAATGTTCTATATGAAGAAATGAAAAAATATTCTCCATTTTAATTAATAAACATAAATAGAGATCAAATAACATAAACCTCGATTTATCCACAGGAAAGTCTGAATAGGTAAAAACTGTAAACTTAGCTGATAAACTGACTTGGGAATTCAAAAGAAGTTAATTTCAAAGATTTATGATGGGAAGAAACAATAAGGAGAAATGAAATTATTGTTATAACATGGTGTTAAAATTTTTTATTCCAAATTGGTGATATGAAGGAATGTTATATATTCATTTTCAAATCATAACTACTAAGTGAGGTCAAGAAAGATTCTGATAACAAATCTTTAACCATTAACACAATTATGTTTTTATATTGTTCAAAGTTAATTCACCACCTTAATGTGAGATTAGTACCTCTGATGAAATCTCCCCAATTAAAGCTGATATTCTAGTTTCTTTCCTTAATATTGCTTCTGATTAGAAATATTGAAACATGAGCTTAATCCTTTATATTCTGAAATAAATGGTAAAAACTCTTGCTTCCCATGTTATACTTTCTTTAATGATATGGCTTCCTATTTTTTAATGCATACAGACTGAGAGTTGAGCTTTTATTCATACACCTTTTACTAGACTATGAATTCCCATCTCTATAATTATTTCTATTCTTTACTTTTTTCTTTTATTTATGAGAAATGAATTCACCATGAAATAATTAAGGAGTTTTAGAGACAAAATAAGAAAGACGTACCATTGAAAAGATTGGGACGCTGAGTTAATTGCACTAACAAAGCAGAGATATGAGAAGAGAAAGAAAGAAATCACCTAAGCAGTTTTGGAGACAACATAAGAAAAAATCACTTCTGAAAAGATGTGGAAAGGTTTACAAAAATCTCAAGGTATCCTATTTATACCTTAAGACACTAGGCAAGTGCATTTCAGAGACGGTGATCTTATTACAATTTAACTCCTGGGTGATAACAATGGAAAATCAATTAAATGAATAAAAATGGATGGAGGGTCTATATACACAGTCATAAGAGTAGAGACAATGTGAAAAGAGTCCAATTGAAATTACTTATAGCTGGATAGGGCAATATAACCCAAGTTTTGACAGAAGATTTGGTGCTTTGGATTTCAAAGTCCTTTAGTAACATTTCTTCCCACATTTTGGAGGCTGGAATATATAATAAGCTGATTTGTTTGGCTATATTGAGATCTCAAAGACAGCTAAGCTTTATTTTGAGGTGTTGAGTTCTATGGAGATAAAAAAGATTCTTATAACGTGCAATTACACCTTGATTATCACATTTTAGCTGGACAAAAGTTTCAATTCTTAAGTTAAACAGTACCTTCTTGAGCCACATAATATCTTTAGTGAGCTCAACAAGTGTAAGGTTTGTCTATGAAACTCTTGATAATAGTAGCAAAATCAAGAGTACTATGACTGTCCTCAATAGAAATATATAATATAATAAAATATTATGACCACAAATTTAAATATAATTATTAAAAATAATTATATAAAAAAATAAATTTAATTATTATTATAAAAAATATAATAATAAAAAATAATAATTATTATTATTCTATTATTGTTATAGTCACTGACAGTTATAACAATAAGACTTGTAAAGCTCTTAATGAGACAATTACACGTGGAAATATGAATATTAACCACTTAAAAATAATATAAATATTATTTATAAAAGAATTATAACACACAATGTGCAGAAATAATTCTTATATAATAAAATTCTATATAAAAAAACTGATACTAGATAAAAAAAATATAGAACTTTAGAGAAAACTTACTTATAATATTTATTTAATACAAAAAATTAAACAACAACAGTTATTAAATTAAATAATGATTATAAGTTAAAAACACGCCTAAAATCAATAATTTTCAAGATAAAACAACTTTTTACAATAAAATTTAAGATTAAAGAGTTTTTAAGAGGAATTTGTGGATTTTAGAAGATATTTAAGATGATAATTTTATAATATAAAATATATTATTGATGATTACAACAATAATCTGAATTCTATGACTTCAATTATTTAATTTACAATTAATAAAGAAACTTTAATAATAAGATTTTTTATAAATAATGAAACTTTACCTGTTTAAATGTCTAATATGATTGGATTGATAATGAATGATGGACAAAAACAGTGATGAAAAGACTCTTTTTATGTCTTCAGAGCAGCTCTCATGATTCATAATGAATATAGAGGGCGTGCTCAGGTCAAAACTGAAAAACCATACTTAAAAACAAAGTTCTTAACTTAAGGCAACTTGTTTTTAATTCCAATTTAAAGTTACCAGTGTTATTCTTAACTCCATGTAACTTTAATCCTCATTTAAACTAATTATTTTAAGTTTTTAATATAAATAAACTTATTTATATTAAAGTTAATCACATGAACAACCTAAAATTAGAGTTTCAAGCAGAAATCTCTTAAACTCAATTTTTAATTAATTTTTAAAGAAATCATAATTTTCTTTGAGCTTAATTAAAAGGGTAAATTTCCAGGCTAATTACCCAGGAAATTTATTTATAAAGGATACTTAAAATTTGATTTATATATAGATAATATTAAATTCTAAGCTGTGTGAAATTTTCAAGCAAATCCATTAAGATTTGGATTTTTAATGAATTTTTGAAGTTATTGCTATTTTTCCATGTAAAATAGCAATACACACCAAACCTTAGCTTTTGATAAGGTTTTGATGCTTGTAAATTTAAAGTTTTAAGCTTATTTAAGGTTTTTAAGCTTTATTAAGCTTTGAAAGTTCTTAAAACCTTGATTTCAAGCCTGCATATTGGGATTTACCCTTTGGCAGCTTGAAATTCCTGTCCAAATTGGGATAAAACTAGTTTAAACCTTAAGGTTGGATCAAATTCTAATATTAAAGTTTAAATAAGGTTGAAAGTCCTCCAATACAGGTGGACAACACTAATTGAATCATTTCAGATCCAAAAAGTTGGGTACCCCAGCTCTATTTGGTCTTTTTCCTTTGTCCCACCTTTTTGCGTGGATTTTGCCCTTTTATTTATTTAAAGCCATACCATGGCTTTAAGCCCTTTTAAATTGAGCTCACGCAGGATTTACATTCTGTATGGAAGATCCTTAGCCAATTCAGTAAATATACACCACACCTCAATTTTAACTAAAATTTTGGTAAGTTTGCATTAACCTCATGCAACTTTAAATTTAAGCTTATTTAAGCTTAAATTTAACAATTTTAAAAAAATGTTAAAAAACTTACATTAGTACTGTGAGATTCTTAAATCTTCTAATAACACAAGAAATAAGTGTTTTTGGGTATAACACCTTATGGATGTACCCTAGGTTATTTTTGGTGTAGAATCCAAAAATGACATAATATTTATAACTTTGTTTATCCAAAATAAAGTTATACTTATTTTTTGTTATTTTTTATTTTAATTTAAACTAAAAAGTCTGTTTAAGACAAAATTAGCTGTTTATAAAATCATTTGTGGCCCTATGGGTATGTTATACATACCTCACAGGCTCACGTTCCCTACCACCAAAAAGAATTGTACCACAATTTTTCTTTTGTAGTTTACCCCCAAGTTATTTGGGGGGGTATAATCCACTGTCCAACCTCTCTACTTCTACTTTTAAGTATGTAAAGCACACAATTCAAAATTTTATTGAGCAATTGGTCTTCTCTCATGTCTGAATCTTCTGAGAAACCTTTGGGAATCAGGTATTTTGCTTTCTACAATCCACTCATCTTCATTTTGTGGATTTTATACCTGACTAAGTATTCTCTTTCATTTTTTCCCCTAAGTCTTCTTTCTTTCAAGACTTTTAGTACCTTCTTCTCCTCACTTAGATCTAGTGGGGGTACTTCTAAGGGTGTTTCATTTCTTAAAGGAAATAATTCCTTGTCACTTGAAGTGTAATGCTTTACTAGACTGACAGGGAATGTAGGATGTTTATTTTCCTGTTCTCCTGACAGTTCTACTTGTACTGCATTTATCCCATTAAGGGCTTTAATAATGAATGGTCCTGCAAAGGAATCTTTCAATTTCTTTGGGCCTTTAATATTATTAAAGTTCAAGGTTGAAACTAGTATTAAGTCCCCTACTTTGAATTCTGGAGTTTAAGAATTTTATTCCATTTCTTCTTAGCATATTCAAAGGCATCATTCATGCTTTGATTTGCATGATGTCTCACTTTATCAAGCAATAGCTTAAAGCTTGAAGCAGCTGGATGAATGTCAACCAGATCTTTCTTCAAAGTATCAATTGGAAGCTTGGGGTTCCATCCTTTTTGTAACATTGCAGGGGTCTTGCCTGTTGAAGCATGGATGGAGGTCTTGTAGGCTAATTCCAATTCTGGTATAAGAGTACACCAATCATGGGTAAAGCCATCAGAATCTTTAAGCTCCAGGCCATAAGCACAAAATCTTCTGATCATGTCCTCAAGGGTTTGAATCATTCTTTCTGCTAACCCATCTGTTTGTGGATGGTATGCTGTTGAGAATGATAATTTTGTACCCAAAAGCTTATGTAAATTAGTCCATAAGGCTGATGTAAATTTTGGGTCTCTGTCACTAATAATATTTTTAAAGAGACCAGTATGGGATATTACTCTATTCCAGATCAAAAGAGCTGTATCCATAGCTGTGTCATCTTTGTGACATGGTAAAAAGATTGGTGTTTTGCTATATCTGTCTACAATAACAAGACATGCATTGTAACTTTTATCACCTCCAGGTGGTAATGCGGTTACCCAATCCATGTGAACCACTTCCCATGGGGTACTTGGTTCTTGGATATGGATCATCAGACCAAATCTTTTACCAGTAGCTTTATTGGCTTTCTGGCATCTATCACAACTATGACAGTACTCAATGACATCTTTTCTCCAAGATGGCCACCAGGCACATGTCTTGATTCTTTCCATTGTTCTGTCTTCAGACAGATGTCCATAATAAATGTTATCATGGCATTCTAGTAGTATTGTGTTAATCAACATTCTACTACATAGGACCATGACACATGTGTGTTTAGATCTGTGATATAGTATACCATCAAACAGATGGAATCTTCCATTATCATAAGATGTTTTCCAAATATCATCCAGAGAATTAGCCAATGCTGCATCTTTGCAATCTTTGTCAAGTAGAGCATTAAGTTTATGGCAATTTTTATCTTGCTTATAGCTTTCTCTAACTTCCTCAAAGAATTGTGTTCCTAAATCTGTGATGTTAATTCCTTCAATTGGGATTTGAGGTTCTGCACTTGTAGGAACATATGCAGGATTTTCAGGTGTATTGGGTAATGCCCATCTACTTAAGCCATCAGCATTCCTGTGAATATTTCCAGCTTTATGTACTATGGTCATATTGCCTCTATACTCCTGTATAGCAATCGTCCATCTTAACATGTGTCTGTTTGGAGTTTTCATGTTAAGAAGTGACTTTACTGTGTTACAATCAGTAATTACTTCAAACACACTACCATCAAGATAGTAATGAAGTTTTTCCAGAGCCCAAACAAGGCAAAGGCACTCCATTTGGCTAGCTCCATATCTGGCCTCAGTAGGTTTAATTTGTCTTAAAATAAAACAAATTGGACCTTCATAAGGCTTGTCATTGACAATTCAAACTTGATGAAGAGCAGCTCCTAGACCTTCACCACATGCATCAATATACAGCTTGAAAGGAAGTTTCCAGTCTGGCATCAGTAATAATGGTGCATTGGTCAAGGCATACTTTATTTTATCATATGCTTGAATTCTCTCCTGAGTCATTTCAAAAACAGTTTGTTGATCACAAATCCTGTATAATGATCTGGCATGGATTGCAAAATCTTCAAGGTGTTGCCTGTAATAACTGGCAAAACCTAAGAAAGACATCATTTCTTTTTTGTTCTGGGGCATCTGTTTCAGTAAAAATGCAGCCACTTTGTTCTTATCAACACCAAGGCTTAGTCTTGAGACTACATGTCCTAGAGCTTTTAACTCATGAAACCCAAAATTACATTTTTTAAGAGAAATTTTCATGTTCACTTGTAGAATTTTCTTAAGTACTAATGAAAGTCTCTCTAAATGTAATTGCCAGGTTTCTGAACAAATGATAATGTCATCAATATAAATGATTAACCATCCCTCTGATAATTCAGGTGGGAAGATAGTATTCATCATTCTTTGGTAATGAGAGGGTGCATTTCAAATACCAAAAGGCATCCTCAAATATTCATAAATATCACAATGAGCAATTATTCTCAATAATTTCCTAGCATGAGGTGTCAGAACATTCTGGTGAAAGCCTTTCAGAGCATCCATGGAAGTGATGAATATTGCTTTGGATAATTGAGTCAAAGTCTCATGAATTCTAGGGATTGGATACCTGTCTGGGATAGCATAGGTATTCAGTGCTCTAAAATCACCAACCATCCTTGACTTATCATTATGCCAAGTAATGATTACTGGGGTTGTGACTTCTACCTCCTCATTGTGTCCAACTTTTCTAAGAACTCCCAGTTTCATTAGTTCATTAATATGATTTTCTAATGCTTCTCTAGCCCTAGGGCTAGCTGGGTAAGCTGGTCTTCTTAATAGTGGCGGATAAGGCCTTTCCACATTAAGCATAATGTCCACCTCATGGCCTTTTATAGCCCCAAGTGGTTCATTATCTGAAGCAAAGGCTTCCCCGTATTGAAATAAAATTTCAATAAGCTCTTCCTTCATTTCCAGTGTTAACTCAGGACTAATCTGTGCTTCAATTAATTGACTTGATACAAATTTTTCCTTAGGAACATTTATTACTTGTTTAATGACAGTAATTTCTCTTTTTTCTAGAGGAAAAGCAAATTTTTGTCTTTTATTTCCCCCTATAGTGAAATACCTGTCTTTATGATTATTAATATCAATACCATAAATATTGAGATAATCATTCCCAAGTATAAAGTGTTGTGAAGTACAATTATTCATAACAACAATTTCAACTTTCAGTCTTATACTTCCTGCAGGATGAGGAAATATGATTGCTGCTTCAAATATACCCAAGGGGTGCTTATTTTGGCTAGCGCTGCTGAATGTTATACCTTCAATTGGCATTAATGTGTCTTGCCAATTGGTATAAATTTTGTCAAGATAATCCTTTCCAACACAAGTGCAAAAAGCACCTGAGTCAAGATGTATCTTGGCTTCTGTGTTATTTATCACAATATTAGTGATACAAGATGACCCAGATGTATAACCTTTACCTCTGGCAGGTTTGGTTTTTTGCATCTTGGCATCTTGTACATGTATGAGATCCATACATTCATCACTATACTGTGGTAAGTGAGTATGTACCTCAGTGACCTCAAAAGAGACATTAATGTTCTCTATACTAAGTTCTTCTGATACTTCTTCTTCTGAAGGCTCAGAATCACTTTCATGTAAAGATAAATCAGTTTCTTTTGCGTCTTCTACTTTTTCAACATTTATCTCATTGACTCTTGTCTTTTTTGGACAAGTGTTTGCCAAATGAGATGTGCTTCCACATTTATGACATTTCAAAGGAGGTCTGTCATGTGGCTTGTTTGGCTTTGAAATTGGTTTCCCACTAGTCTTGTTGTCTATTGGGGTTTTGGACCAATTTCTTCCCATTTTTGTTCTAGTAGTGATGTCCTCCATAGCATTGATAGAATCTTCTGTAGAGCAAGGCTCAATACATCTGCTTCTTATAGCATGCTCAAGGTCACCACCACATTCTCTTAATATCCTTTTATGTACCATTGTTTCAGACATATCAGGATGAAGGGCAGCTAACCTGTCCTTCTGTTTAAGAAACCAAGTCATGGGCCTGTCCCTCTCAATATTAAAAATGGCTTCTTCAAAAGAATTTTCCATTCTAAATCTCCGGGAATCATTTGCCCATTTGGAAATAATTTGTTCTTTCCACCAAGGCCAAGAATGTTTACCATGGTCTTGTCTCATTTTATAATACCATTTCTTTGCTGATTTGGTAAATAATGAGTGTAATCTGGCACTTATGTATTCATCTGGTATGTTAAAGTCTTCTTTGAACATATCAATTGTTTTCATAAATTCCATATGATTATATTCTCCTTCACCACTGAAGGTTGGCCATTCCTCTAATCTTGGAATGTCCTTAAAATTGCAAGCAGTTTCCACATCATGACTTGAAATTGTATGGTTCAAATCATTATTCAAGTTAAGAACATTTCTGTCAAGAATTGGTGTGGATTGCGTTGGCAATTCATTTTTTAGTGATATATTGTTAATACTTGATTGAATGTCTTCTTTCAATTCAAGTCTTGCTTTATCACTTTTTTCCAATTGTTCTTGAAAAAGAGCTGCATTGTGGCCAGTAGAATTTTCCAAGTTTTGAACTTGTATTTTCAATTGTCTTAACTGTCCAGTTATAAAAGAAATTGAGTTCTCATCTGGTTGATTGAGTAAGGTAACTTTAGACTCAAGTCTTTCACAAATTTGTGTCACAGACACAATATTGTCTTTATTAACATTTTCAAGGCCAATAATAGTCTTTTGTTGTTCTTTCAATTTTAATATCTCATTACCCAACTTCTGTTGGACATAATCAAATGCTTTAAATTTTGCCATAATTTCTTTATTACAAGATTCAAGGTGAGCTACAAGTTTTACAAGATCTATTTCTTTGGGAAAGATTGATTCAATCTTTCCTCCTGCTTGTTTTGGAATTCCATCAAGGTTCTTGCCATATTGAACACATTGTCCATGGCTGTCTTTTCCTTCTTTGGGATTCTGTAATTCTGAGGGTAAGGTTTGTTCCACTTGGGCTTTGCCTTTCCCTTTGCCTTTTGCTTGCCCTTCTGGTTGGTTTTTGGGGCTTGCTTGGGCTTTTTTGGCACTTGTTGAGGCGGATTTTTGCTGGTGGATTCTTGAGGAGCTTCCACTGGGCTGGTTTCCTTGCCTTGGGCCAACTTCTTCTTCTGATCCTCTGATAACATGCTTTGGTTTTTCAGCCAAGCTTTTATCTGTTTGACTTGTCCTTTGACAGACATGGGTGTCCAACCCATCAGAAGGTCTTCTGTCTTTTCTGGTCCCATGAACTTCTTCACTTGAAGATAAGAGTTCATGGTGCCTATCCAAAGACTTGGTAGAAGCTCCCACTCTTGTTGTTTTGATGCCAAGAACCAGTTCTTCCATTGAGATTGATAAATCTCCACGGCTGCTTGTTGGAAATGGTTCAGGTCTAACAGCAATAGCAGCTATGTCAGCTTCTGGACTCTCAATAAGAGGTTCAAAGGTGCTGGCTAACCTTTGGGAACTGGTGGAAGTTCTGGCATCCTCCATTTGTGCCTCTCCTCTGGGAAGACATTCTTGCCTTTTGGATTTGTGGCTGGAATGTCCTGATCCAGATCCATTTGATTGGATGGAGTAGTTGCTTCCACTTCTAGTAGGAGTCATTTCACGTCAATTTTACTAAAAAATAGAGTAAAATTGAGTTCAATTCACCTGCAGGACCTTTAAAGGGCCCTTTGGTTATCAAACCCCTTGGTGCTGAACTGGTTTGAATTTCAATACTGGACTCTGAGGTTTCAGAGTCTGAAGAATTTTCTCTGATGGAAGACACTAGAGAAATTGAAAATATAAGTTATTTTATCAAATAATAAAAAAAATTTATAAACTCAACTTATTAAATAAAGTTGTTTTAATGTAATTTATGGCAAATTACGTCAAAAATAAAGAAAAATGTCTAAGATAAAAGAAAAAAAATGTTTTTTAGTAAAGATTTTTATTTTTAAAGATTTTTTATTTGATTCATTATTTTCTTTAAAGAAATAATAATTATGCAATTAACAAGTTAATTAATCAAAATTGTATTATTATTCACTTTATACTAGAATAACTCAAAGAATAAATTTCAAGTCTGTGATGTGAAAAAGCCACTAGTTAGACAAAAGAAATTTATTCCAAGTCACTCAATAGTATATTGTTTGAAACAATATTCTTAAGAAGAAAAGAACTTTATTAACATTATAAAGATTATTTATAAGGGATAAGTCCCAAAAAAAGCCAATATTAAGATAAATATGGCAATTTTACGTCAAAAAACAGTAAAATAAGGTCTAGAATATGAATTATGTCCCAAAAATTGGTTTAAAATCACGGCCAGGCCCCCAAATGTAAGGTTTGTCTATGAAACTCTTGATAATAGTAGCAAAATCAAGAGTACTATGACTGTCCTCAATAGAAATATATAATATAATAAAATATTATAACCACAAATTTAAATATAATTATTAGAAATAATTATATAAAAAAATAAATTTAATTATTATTATAAAAAAGAATAATTATAATAAATTATAATTATTCTATTATTGTTATAGTCACTGACAGTTATAACAATAAGACTTGTAAAGCTCTTAATGAGACAATTACACGTGGAAATATGAATATTAACCACCTATAAATAATATAAATATTATTTATAAAAGAATTATAACACACACTGTGCAGAAAGAATTCTTATAGAATAAAATTCTATATAAAAAAACTAATACTAGATAAAAAATATAGAACTTTAGAGAAAACTTACTTATAATATTTATTTAATACAAAAAATTAAACAACAACAGTTATTATATTAAATAATGATTATAATTTAGAAACACACCTAAAATCAATAATCTTAAAGATAAAACAAATTTTTATAATAAAATTTAAGATTAAAGAGTTTTTAAGAGGAATTTGTGGATTTTAGAAGATATTTAAGATGATAATTTTATAATATAAAATATATTATTGATGATTACAACAATAATCTGAATTCTATGACTTCAATTCTTTAATTTACAATTAATAAAGAATAGAATAACTTGAGAATTACTTTAATAATAAGACTTTTTATAAATAATAAAACTTTACCTGTTTAAATGTCTAATATGATTGGATTGATAATGAATGATGGACAAAAACAGTGATGAAAAGACTCTTTTTATGTCTTCAGAGCAGCTCTCATGATTAATAATTAATATAGAGGGCGTGCTCAGGTCAAAACTGAAAAACCATACTTAAAAACAAAGTTCTTAACTTAAGGCAACTTGTTTTTAATTCCAATTTAAAGTTACCAGTGTTATTCTTAACTCCATGTAGCTTTAATACTCATTTAAACTAATTATTTCAAGTTTTTAATATAAATAAACTTATTTATATTAAAGTTCATCACATGAACAACTTAAAATTAGAGTTTCAAGCAGAAATCTCTTAAACTCAATTTTTAATTAATTTTTAAAGAAATCATAATTTTCTTTGAGCTTAATTAAAAGGGTAAATTTCCAGGCTAATTACCCAGGAACTTCATTTATAAAAGATACTTAAAATTTAATTTATATATAGATAATATTAAATTCTAAGCTGTGTGAAATTTTCAAGCAAATTCATTAAGATTTGGACTTTGAATGAATTTTTGAAGTTATTGCTATTTTTCCATGTAAAATAGCAATACACACCAAACCTTAGCTTTTGATAAGGTTTTGATGCTTGTAACTTTAAAGTTTTAAGCTTATTTAAGGTTTTTAAGCTTTATTAAGCTTTGAAAGTTCTTAAAACCTTGATTTCAAGCCTGTATATTGGGATTTACCCTTTGGCAGCTTGAAATTCCTGTCCAAATTGGGATAAAACTAGTTTAAACCTTAAGGTTGGATCAAAGTCTAATCTTAAAGTTTAAATAAGGTTGAAAATCCCCCAATACAGGTGGACAACCTTAATTGAATCATTGCAGATCCAAAAAGTTGGGTACCCCAGCTCTATTTGGTCTTTTTCCTTTGTCCCACCTTTTTGCATGGATTTTGCCCTTTGATTTATTTAAAGCCATACCATGGCTTTAAACCCTTTTAAATTGAGCTCACGCAGGATTTACATTCTGTATGGCAGATCCTTAGCCAAATCAGTAAATATACACCACACCTCAATTTTAACTAAAATTTTGGTAAGTTTGCATTAACCTCATGCAACTTAAATTTAAGCTTATTTAAGCTTAAATTTAACAATTTTAAAAAAATGTTAAAAAAGTTACATTAGTACTGTGAGATTCTTAAATTTTCTCATAACACAAGAAATAAGTGTTTTTGGGTATAACACCCTATGGATGTACCCTAGGTTATTTTTGGTGTAGAATCCAAAAATGACATAATATTTATAACTTTGTTTATCCAAAATAAAGTTATACTTATTTTTTGTTATTTTTTATTTTAATTTCAAATAAAAAGTCTGTTCAAGACAAAATTAGCTGTTTATAAAATCATTTGTGGCCTTATGGGTATGTTATACATACCTCACAGGCTCACAACAAGTCCTCTCACTCCAGCTTTGCTGGTGTAAAGATATGTTGTTTGGTTTTTGGTTTTCAATGCTATTAGTCCTGTGTCACAGGGGCTCTTGGGGAAAACAAGAGTGGCCTGGCACTCAGCAATCAGAGAACTCACTTGGAAGACTCCAAAGAATAAAGAAAACAAAATAAAGGAAATGAATTTCTCTAAGAAATATGCAAGTACAAAAATAAGATGCAATAAGAGAAATAAGAAGCAAAATGGCCAAAGAGCCAAGCAAGTATGTCCTTAATCACTGTTTCAACCTGCAAAAATGAATAATGGAATTAGTAAGGATATGACAACCAAATACCCATTGACAGGCAAATAAAGAAAAAGAAAGAGGTGCTAAATGACTGACTTGATAATATTAGTATTCACTTAACAAAAAGGTAAGATAAATAAAGATAAAATAAAGTCAAAATATATTCATTAACTTGGGGAAAGACCCCCCAGGGTCAAAGGAGGCTGGTATATGTAAAAATTTGAGAGCTTGACTCCTTCATGCTTCCAGCTTGTCTGTATTGAATCGTTGAAGCTGTATTGAATGCTTGATGAAGTTTATACCTTGCCAAATTGGGAAATGAACTGGGTTGAATGATCTTCCCATGATGTATGAATGAAAATGCAGGTCTTGAGGAATCCAGACTTTATTGAATGAATTTGGTTTCCAAGGTGGATTGATGGAGCATTGACACTTGGCAAATTGTTTTGGAATTGGCTCTTGAATATCCCTTGAGAATGAACTACAAGTATCCCCTTGGAGGAATACTGTCACTTGGGCTTGTAATAGGTGGCTCATTGTGTTGGGAGGGCTCTACAAAAGGAGCAAGGAGTCAGTTCACTTGAGTCAAAAGTTGAAATTAGCAAAGTAATGTTTTGCAGCTTACCGCAGAACAAGTCCTCTGACCATTGGGTGCCACTCAGGCCTGGAGTTGGTTGCCCCAGAGTTTGCTTGCAATCCATACAACGAACGGGAGTCTCTTGTCACAGGGGATTTGGTGGGTTTTTCTCTATGGGTAAAAAAAATAGCTGGTATGATTGCATGAAGAAAAATGAGCCAGAGAGGAGAAATAAGAGCTTACTTTGACATTTGAATCGCATGGGTGACAATACATGGTGATTATAAGCCCAAGCTTGATTGTCCTCTTGCCATAGCCATCCTTCATTGGCCGGATAATCACTTTTCTCCGGTCAAGGAGTGAATTGACCATTGGATGGTGGCCTCGGAGGGGGGTGGACAAATTGATACTTGAGGGCATGGGGCTAATCGTCCAGAAGCCTTCCCGTCTGCCAGCTTGGGGTTGCAGAGTCTATTCCTACTCGGGAATGCTTTCATCATCATTGACAACAAAGAAGTCCTCACAAGGTTTTTTTTTTTTTAAAGTGCTATTGATTTCACAAACCGCACTGTAAGCTATTTACAATTTAATCTATAAAACTATTTACAATATGAAAGCATTTTGAGACCCGGTGCCAGTATGATGGCCTTATTTGTGAGATAAATTTGCTGTTGTTGACATTAGGTGTCCCTTGAGAGGTGTGGGTGTCGGCTTTCCCTACATCATCCCGCCAATCCTCACAAGGTTGTCTTGTGCAGGATCTCCCCTTGCCGCATGGTCAGAATTGTCACACAACCAACAACAGTGTTTTGTGTACTTGTCAGCAAGCATAACAAGCGTCAGTTGCTGTGGAGGAGCAAATGCAGGTGATACCCCGCTTATTGCACAAAGTGCACGACATCTAAAAACAAGACAATTTAGGTTAGTAACTGAATAGAAAGGAATGTTTCAAGCAAACAGGAAGACATACAATGAATTATAAGTTTAAAGATGAATTCAATTATAAAAGCTTTTGAAGTGAGGTTTTAAAATTCTGAGAGAAAGTCAGAGTGAAAATTAAGTATTAGGAGAGGAACATAACATGGACAGAGCTATTATATGAACAAGATGGCGCTGTCAGGGTGAGTCTATAATGAAGCTTATTAATGACTAGTTACAAGCTTTAACTATGACTGTGACATGGTAAAAATAATAATAAAAAGGTTTATTTATGATGATAAGGGCTTACAAAAGAATATTCAGGGCTTTACTTATTGAGGAATAGTGGTGGTGAGTGCTGTTGAAAGCCCTGGGTGCAGCTTTACCTGTTGGGTTACAATGATAAAGACTACAATAATTACAATTAGAATTCTACCTGATTATTTTCCAAGAGTATAAGTGTTTTTCACAGTTGGACTACGTAGGAATTCAAGATCAGGATGAGGAAACCTTTTCTGGTGGAGAAAAGGTCCCTTTTTATCCTAAAATTGACAAAAAAGGCCTCTAGACCTTTCCACATAGAGGAAGCAAAGATTTTCAACTTCCAAGGACTGGCTTGTGGTTTTAAGAAGGCCTGTATAGCCTGTATTGGGCTCAGATGTGGTTTTGAAACCACATCTGCGCATTTTTTGCCAATACAGCGTGAACATTTTCATCTGGAGACCACATAGCCCTTTTCTGAGGTGTATGATGTGTAGGATTCTGTATAGAACCTGTAAAGGACCCCAGTATTTACCAGAATATGAGGTATTGAATTTTAAACAGGCTTCTTTGTCTTTTTGACACCTCATAATCATAGTTATGGAGAATATCCCACAGTGAGGCTGTATTGGTCTACCTGTGGGATATTGACATTAAAAATGGCATAGTTTTGTCAGTTTCTAAGATATCAAGCTCAAAGTTGTTTCATTGTGTAGCACTGGATGTCTTCTACACAATGATACCTCATTTGATATGGTTATCATTAAATATGGAAAAGGTATGCCATGTACAAGATTTTTTTGTACATATGTATGATTTGCTTAAAATCTGTATGGAACTTGTTTACCCCATAGCTTTTGGTCTAGATGAGATATGAGGAAATTTATGGCACCATCAGATAGCCCTGATTGTTTTATTGTTAAAAAGACCACACTTTATGTATCTCACACTGAAACTGTAGAAGTTAGATGAGAGGTGAATATTTTATTCACCCATATTTAGCCTTATCTTGGTCATAAATTCTGTAATTCTGGTGCTAGCTCAATTTGACTAGTACCATTAAGTAGCCCTGACCTAGAGTTTCATTTTCAATACCCATTTGATGGGGTTAAGCCTCTTCCTTTGGATTTCAGATGGGAGGTGAAAATTAAGGTTTATGCTCAGCAACTACTTTGATCAGGAATAACTTTGTCATTCTTTGTCTCATGATGGTGGGACTTGGGTATTTGGAAAGTTGAGGTTTTACTCTTTTTTTTGATACATTTTGAGCTGATTTGGCTCAGCTCCATGTTTTGGTGGTCTCCTGGCTTTACCATTGGTTTATGGTATTTGGCTGTCATGCTTGTGCTCTGGTTTTGAGCCACAGGCTGAAAGACGCACAATCTAGGTAGGAGAGGGTTTCTGAATGTATAATTGGGAGAAATTAAAGTGAAAAGGAAGGGTAGTGGTTATTTTTGTGCAATAGAAAAGAGTGGAAAGGCAGGAAGACAAAGGGGAATACACACAAGAATGAGAAGAGTGGGTGAGCTGGAAAAAAGTGAAGGGCATGTTGGGAAAAGATGGTCTTTTATACCAGGTTGAAGCTGAGTCAATTTCAGAAGTAGAAGAACCCACAAAGGTCAAAGATTCAAGGCCTTTTGAAACAATGAAAGCTCAGCCGGAGCCAATTCTGCGACTGAGAAGGGAAATGCCTGTGTGAGGCAGGGGAACAAAGGGGTTTGGGCTGAGTACTGAAATTGATTGAATTGTCATACTCAGTCATATCCCCTTTGTTGTGTTACACAGCCACCCAATCACCTAGGAGTGCTTTTGTGAGGGCATTGTTGAATGTGCACGGTGTGTGCAAGGCACAAATGCCCCATGCAGAAAATTACATGGTGCATTTGTAAAAAAACATCATTTTCACTTTTCTTATTTTTTCACATGAAGGTAAAATAAAAGCACAGTAAATTTCCTTTTGAAAATAAAATTGGCTCTTTTTATCATTCTTGAAAATAATAATTGCAAGAAATATATAAATGAGCTCACACATGAATTGTTAATATACAAAGTGGCCATCCTGATAGCTAAAAACGCCTCTGGAGACCTCAAAAATGAATGTTTTCACTATTTCCAGAGATCAAGCCTACTTTCTAATTACCATTCATACTCTTATAACTCCTTTTTATGGCTAATCAAGATAAAAATGATTTATAAAGTTGGCAAACTATCCGTTAATTGTAATTTTTCCATTTTCTTTGCTCAAATATTTATCTTTAGGCTATGAAACATGTTTTAATATTTATAATAACCCATTATGAATGCTTAGGTTTTTTATCTCCAAAAATATATATTTATGAATCACTTCATGTTTGAAATATATCAAGCCTTACTTACACAAAGGGTCTTAAATAAATATTCAACTGTTTAGAAATATAGTAGATGCAAATATTTGTCAAAAACACTGTCAAAAATTAATAATAAGATTTTATTACAAAACGTTTTAACTGATTTTTTCTGTTCATGATTTAATATTCCAGCCTGGATCCTGATCCCTCCCATTTGTGATTTATCTACCAGAAATTCTGAGTTCCTTTAATAATTCTATTTTTGAATTAGATTTCCTTATAAATAGCAAAAAATTTGATAATGGTTCAAGATTTTTTGTATAAAAATAAAGAAATAACACTTATGATTTTTTTTAAAAAAACGGTATTTTGAATTACCTGGAGGATTTTTTCCAACATTGTTAAGGATATATATGAGGAGTGAATGTCATTTAACTTGAATGATATACTTTTGTATTCTATAAGGATTAAATATAAAAATGGTTTTTTTTATTTTATCAAACAGAATTTATTTGAAATATGTATCATGATGATTTTGGTGAATATATCCTTAGTTGTGAATCACTCAGGATATATAATTTGATTTTTAACATAGAAAACTCCTTCAGTTTCAAATAGATTATAATTCAATGGAAAAAATCAATAAATAATTTTTGAAAACTTAAATTGAAATATAATGAAAATTTTATCTTCTTTTGAACAGAATAATTAATAGATATCTCTGTCATGTTTATCACCAGAAATGTTTATTTTTTGTTTTTTGTGTTTTCTCGTAGAGCAAGAAGGGGAGTGACTTTTAAAAGAAACTACTGGAATTTCTCTAGAACAAGGAAATTTTAAACAAATATTGTAGTTTTCTATAAATGTAAGAAATAGAAGATGTTTATACTAGTCCCATTGATTTTTATCTTTATGCTACTTGAGGATAACTGTAAATTGTGAAACTTCTTTGATAATAAAATTTGAAAAAATTCATAAATCAATATTTGCATTTTCTTACGCAAATGTATGTATTTATATGGAAAAATTACAATTATTATCTATATTTTTTGTTAAAAGGAATATTTCTCTACATAAACTAGCCTTTTATGAGGATATGTCTACTGAATTGATAGTTATATTATGAAGTAATCTTGAAATTAATAGCCTTTTCAGAATTAGAGATAAATTCTATCATCATTTGAAGTAAGTATATGCTTCCTTTTACTTGAAGGCAGAAGTTCACAACTATGTTCAACACCTCTAAAACCAGGATGTGAAACAAAGTTAATCATTTAATACACTAATTCAAGCAATAGAAAAGGAATGCATGCATTCATTGGACTTATGAGGTTTTTTTGACTTGGTGAACAAAATAGTCATTATGTCATCCAGTCACTCAAAGCCAGAGCACAATCATGACAGCCAAAATACCATAAATCAATGGTAGAGAAAAATACCATAAACCAATGGTAGAGCAAAGTACCACCAAAGATGGAACTGAGTCAAAATCTATAATAAATGGTATTAAAAGAAAGAGGAAAAGCACCTCTAGCTCCCATAAACATAAGAAAAAGAATAATAAATTCATTCCTTCTCAGATCCAGAACTGAGAATAAACCTTCAATTTCACCTCCCATCTTCAATTCAAAGAAAGAAGCAGAACCTCATGAAATGGGTGTTTAAATTAAAGCTCTTTATCAGGAATATTCTTTGGTACTATCAAAAAAAGACAGCATCAAAACTACAGAAGCTATGGAGAAACTTGAGCCAAATATGGGTCAACAAACTATTCACCTCACATCTAACTTCTACAACTTTGGTGTGAGATAAACAAGGTGGGGTCTTTCTGGAAGGAGAACAATTGGGTATTTCTGATGGTTCTATACATTTTATAATAACTCATACAGAAAGAAAGTCTTGGAGGAAATAAACTCTATACAGGATTGGAAAAAAAGCCATATCTTAATAATGGGATTTAACAGTGGTATAGCTTTGCCCTATTTAATGCTACCCATAAGCTACTAAATCCATCAATTTTCAGCTCATTTTCTTGAAAAATTGCATGGTAATGACAGTTTTTAGGTTGAAATCCCATAGATTGGTCAATATACCTTTACTGTGGGATACTATCCCATATACTTGAATATGTGGTGTCACTTCTACAGAAGATCCTGTTTATCCTTCAAAACCTCATATTGTGGCCTGTATGGGGTCACCATACAGGTTCTGTACAGAATTATACACATCATACATGTCAGAAGAAGGCTATGTGGTCCCCAAATGAGATCTTTCACCCTGTATCAGTGAAAACTGCCCAGATGTGGCTTCAAAACCACATCTCAGCCCAATACAGGTTATACAGGGTGTGTAGTAGCCACAATCCTGTCCTTAGAAGTGAAAAAGTATACACTTCCTCTATTTCCTAAGGATTAATGGTCCCTCCACCCAGTTTCAGGACAAAAAGGCACCTTTCTCTGCCCAAAAGAAAGAGCCCCATCATTCTTTTGAATTCCCAAATAGTACAGCTGCTTACCAACATTTATACTCTTGGAAAAATCAAGTATCATTGGAATCTTTATTATTGTGACTTTTACTATAATAGGCCAATTGATAATACTTCATCCAGGGCTTTCATCAGTGCTCATCACCACTATTTCTCTATATTAAAGCCCCGAAAATCTATTATAAACTATTCTTTACTGTTATTATCCATTTCAAAGTAAGAGTTGAAGTTTTAAATGAAATCATTACCACCTCATCATAGACTCAGCCTGACACATTATAGGGGCTTTTGAAAAGCTCAAAGGAACTAACTTGATGAAGAAAGAATTAAATTTAGTTTAAAAATAAAGGATTTAAATTTAGCTGTACTCCCCAAACAAATTTTGTTTCCAAGCATCAAAATAACAGTCCTCAATTTTTTGGCCTGTTCAAAAGAACAAAAAATTCATCATATATTTGAAATATATAGCTAATTACTATAAAATACACAAAACCAAAGGCTAACTTTACACAGCTATCCTATTTTAAGCTATCTAAATTAAAAATATCTCTTCATTTTATTCTTACTGTATCCACCCAATTTCTCTAATTACTAAAATGATGATAATTCATCAATAATTATTGATTTCCCTCTCATACAAATTTTATTTCTTTTCACATATACTTGAAACTGATATATATATAAATTGAGATGATAATTACTTCAATTAACAAATTTGAGGAGAAAAATAAAAAGAATAATTAAATACTTAGCTCATCAGCATAGAACCAGGATAATAGGATCTTAGGAAATAAAAATATTGGTTTTCAAGCCTCAAATGCGTTTTGAAAAATATTTTCTGCTTTCTCAAATTACTAATATAAAGCTAAGAGCCAGGATATGGTAAAAGCACTGTGACTTACTATTAATAAGCTCACAAATTGATTCATTACTATCCAAAATTACTTTCTTACGAAATGTAACAAAAAAAATTTTCAAAATATAGATTCCATATCTTTAGAAAGGCTCAAAGGGCTCATTTTAATGAGAAAAAAATAGTGCCAATCTCTTCTCATTTTGAATAGAAAAACCAATTTAAAATTATTTCATCTTAGCTTACTCAGATGGCATCAGTAACTTTATTATCACTTCAAATGCTTCTCACCACCAGTTTATAATAATATTTTGTATTGGGAAAATAGGTGAATATTCGTTAATAATACTTTCATAATTTGAATGATCTTAAATTCACTATCATCTCTAAGCTCAAAAAAACTGTATATTTTTGAATCCTTGATGACGGAAATGTACTTAGCTTATTCTAAAAAGCTTAAATTTCTGAGAAATAGGAAGGAAATATAAATATTCAACTTATATTTTGATGCTTATTTAGAATCCGGAAAGATTGTCTCCAATTTAATAAAATTTCTTCAAATGACTGTTTAGATATTTATATATCTATATGGAAAGGCCAAACCAGTTCAATTCCATACTCATACCATTCTCCCTGAGATTTTGTTCTTCAACTGAATATACTATATTTATGAAAAGTATGGCTTGGAAGACATTTAATCAATAGCTTAGGCACAGAAACTTTACAGAGGATAAAAAAACATAACCATTTTAATTTTCTCATTTCAAGGGGGTAAAAATTCAACAAAATCATGAGATATAATAGTTATTTTGTGAAATTTTGTCAAAAGAACATTTAATATGATTGGAGAAAGTAAAAATGTACATCTCATGTCAGCTTTACAGATATATTCATATAGCCAAAAGACCACAAGAAACAATTAGGATTAAAAGATATTCATTCTTTCTTAAAAGAATTTTTGAAGTAAAATCAATCAAAACATAAGTTCTAAAAATCAATTGTATTTATTAAAAAGCAAAATGAGAGCTTTTCTCAATATATTGAGAAAAAATGAAACTTCATTCAAAATTTGGAAAAATTTACAGTTTTTCAAAAATAGTAAAACAATTTATTATCATTTTTTCTTAGTAAAAGCCATGATTTTGTTTTACCATTGAGTTACCCATACAATGATACTTTAGGTCACCACTGAATACATGCTCTTTAGCTTTATTTTCAAAAAGATTACATTAAGTTTTGAGAGCTTACAGTATAGAAATCTGGGAATAAACAAACTGTAGCTTAATTCCCACCACACCCAGTGTGAACCATCATTTTGTGTTAGAAAATATGTTTTATTCCTAGCTTAGAAGGTATGAGAAAGCTGATCATTTTCATGGAATTTGTCACAATTTATAAAAATTATATAAGGGACCTCTAGCTTATAGATGAGAATTTGATATTTACCATTTTGTAATTTGTATTCTGAGTTTAATTAAATATGCACAGTTTTATTATAATTTTATGGAAAAATAGGAAAGAATACTTCTTTAGGGGTAAATAAATCTTTGCCCAAAGCTTTCTAGACTCCCACATAATCCTTGAACATGATTCTGTGTGTAGAATATCAAAGTTCACACCATCAATCATAAATGTTGGCCTTGATTTCAGCTGTTTCTAAGTGGTTGAAACTAAACTAAAGTTAAACTCAGACTAACCAAAAAAGATTCAGTTTCTTTTAGATTGTCTTCAAAAGTTTTCTGAGTGCATTTTCATACTTGAAGCCAACTATTACTATATGGGTGGCTTGTTTATAGGGGTAAAATTGGTAAAATCAACTCTTTTTGACTCAACCATGGTCCAATTATTCCATTATTGGATTTTCTTCTTGAAATATCTTTATAATCACTTGCTAGAGCCATTATTCCTTTTTTAAGGAAAACATTTGAGGTCTATTAAAGAATTTCCTCTTTTCCCATCTTTTGTTTTTGTTGTGGAATCTTTTTACTTTTATAATTAGTTCAATTTATCTTGAACCAATGAATAAGGTATAAAAAACCACTGTCAAGTTCTTTTAATACTTTTGGATAGGTGAAAAATAATTGCAATAATTTTTTGAAATGTTGATAATCAGTTTGAACCCTGAACTACCCCTAAAGTCAATCAATGCACTTTTCATCATAATTATCGTTGTCAATATATTTATATATTTCTGAGGTCATTTTTCGGTATTTTTTCTGTTTATGACGTAATCTTATATAATTCTCTCTCTTCTTGATCTATTTTATTCCTTTTCTCAATTAATCCAAAATAATAAATCCTTTAGAAATTCTTTTTTGCCCTGAAATATCTCTTAGATGGCATATTTTTTGAGAATTACTCCTTTTTTTGAAACAATAAAGCTTTATATTATAATTTTTTATTCAAAGAGGTCTATAAGCTAGAATATTTCAATCTTCTTCTCTTGAAACTCTAAAAATTACTCTGATTTCAATAATTTCAACTTATACAAGTTTTGAGGACAGCAGAACTAAATAATATTTTGTAAGAATTGTCTATGAAACTCTTGATAATAGTCACAAATATCAAGAGTACTACAGCTGTCCTCAGTAGAAAATATAATATGACAAGGTATTATAACCCCAAATTAATATAATTCTTAGAAATAATTACATGAAAAAAGAATTGATTATTATTAAATAATTAAGTAATAAAGATTCTTAATCATTATAATAAATTAGAATTATTCTGTTATTATTATAGTCACCAATCGCTATAATGAGGAAAAATATAAAAGCTCTTAATGAGAAAATTATATGTGGAAAATAATAATATTTATCCACTTATAAAGAATATAAATACCATTTAGAAAAAAAATATCAGACACATTGTGCAGAGATAAATCTTATCTAGAAAGTCTATTTAAAAAACTAATACTAGATAAAAAATGATATACAAAGTACAAGAAAACATCCTTCTAATATTCATTTAATAAAAAAAAGTCAAACAACAACAGTTATAGTATTAAAAAAATGTCTATAAGTTAAAGAAAAACCAAAAAATCAATATTTTAAGGTAATAAAACAACTATTTATGATAAAATAATATTTGAGACTTTTAGAGGAAATTTTTGGATTTAAAAGATATTTTAAGAGATGAACTTGATATAATAAAATATATTATTGGTGATTACCAAAATATAATATAAAATCTTTGATTGCAAGTCTTTTTTTATGATTTATAAAGAGTAAAATAACAGAAGACTTACTTCAATAATACAGGATTCTATAATGAATAAGATATTACCTGTTTTGAAATTTCTAATTTGATGAATGATTGATGATTATTCTGGCCAAAAAACAGTGATTTCAAGGCTCTTTTCATTCCCTCAAAGACCTCCCATGATTCATAATATATACAGAGGGCATGCTAAGGGAAAAACTCAAAAGGTATGCTCAAAAATAAGGTTTTGAACTTGAGGTAACTTTTTTCATTTCAACTTAGAGTTCACAGTGATATTTTGAACTATAAGAAGCTTTAATCCTCTTGTGGGTGAATTATTTTAAGTTTATATATGAAATATGTCTATTTATATTAACTTTAATCAAATGAGCCACTGAAAAATGGATTTTCAAGTGAAAATCTCTTAAACTGGATCTTCAATTTTTTCAAAGAAATCTTAATTCATTTTAAGAATAATTCACAAAACTAAATCCAAGTGTAAGATGTGACTATGAAACTGATGATAATATTACTATTAATCAACAGTACTATGTCTGTTCTTATGAAATATAATAATAAAATATTATTATAACCACAATTAAATAATTAAAGAATTATTTCTTTCACGTGTTAAGCACTACTAGTGATTTTAACAGTGAGCAAGTAATTGTCTACAAGAATCAATTACAAGAAGAATTTAATAATAAAAACTTCTTTTATTAAAATAATAAATTATTTTAATATATAATTATCTTTTGCAAGAATAATTATAAAGCTAATACTTGAAGAAAACTATTACTAGAGAAAAACTTTCAGAATTAAAGATAAATGACTCACTAATACTACAAAGAACTTATTGATAGATAAAAGTAGAGAAATTTGACGTAGAATTGTGGATTTTAAGAGATCAAACTGATTTATAGCAGGATTACAACAATATATAGTTGGATTCTATGATTTGACGTCTTTCTGATTGATTCTGAAGGATTTAAAACACTTAAGAATAGTTTAACTAATACTTACTTGTTGGTAACAATGATATAAAAGGATAATAAGATGATGATGATACGGAAAAAACAGCAAGAGAAGGCCCCTTTTAAGTCAAAAACAGCTCACAGAGGCGTGCCATGGAGCAAACTGAAAAACCAGTGAGTGAGAAAGCATTAAACCCTTTTGGATTAGTACTTACATCATCTGTTGTCACGTAAAATTGTCATAATTGCTTAATTGATGCTTTTACGTGACTACCAACCCCAATATGGTTAAGAATAAAAGGAGTAACATCTGTAAATCTTCTTTTATTCCAAAATAATCATTGATTTCCCAAAGTTATCAATGTTATTGACAATTTCATCACAGGTTGTATTTACTGTGAATTTTGAAGATTCAGTGTTTCACGTAGAATAACCAAAAATGGACTGTAGGTAAAACTTTTAATTTTACTAGTGAAACTGTAATTCTTTTTGGTTGTATCATAGATAATACAGTTCTCAATTGGTCCCGAAAGCTTAAGAAATATTCATTAATAATTGTATTTTTAATGAATTTTTGAAGTTTTTACCTCATTTCTACATAGAATTGCAAATATCAGTGTTTGACTGGTTGCTATGAGGTAAATCAATGGATACAAGTCCAAAAAGGGTTTCAATTACTCTTTTGGGGTTTATCCATGGACAGTCATTAGTAATTGACATGGTGACAGGAGTGTAAGTAGCTCTTTACCTCCTTGGCACATCAAAATAGCAGGTTATTTGCTATTTTCTGGTGTTTTACAGTAGTTGTAACTTGGTAACCAAGTTTGCAAAGAGATATAGTTTACCAATTGGGTCAAGATCAGCCATGGAACCAAGCTTTGGAGCTATCCACGCCTCTGGGGCTTCAGAAGTTGGGTACCCTGGCTCTCTTTGATGTCTTTTGTCCCCCTTACTTATTTTTCATGTCAAAATAGAAATTTAAGCTTCAAGTGAGATATCAACTATGTGTGTACCAAAAGTGCATGTAAGAATACCATAATATTAAGTGCTCAAAACATGTATAACACTATTCTTAGTGTATATTTAACCTGGGATTTCTCACTTTCCCATTATTTTGGCATAAAATCAAGAAAAACAAAACTTTTCACGGATCTTTTATGTGGTATTAATGATGTGGTGTTGAAGCATTTTCCATATGACCACCTCAAAGAGTTAATTTGAGCTTTTTCACTCTATGGAGCTACCCTAGGTGAACTTTTGTGTAGAATCCAAATCTGGCCTTAAATCCATGGATTTACTTACTCAATAAGAAGTTATTCATCTTTTCTGAAATCAAAAATGATGAATTTTGAATATATGCATGATTTATGAGTTATGTATAATTCAAAATTTCTTTTTAAGATAATTGTGGCCTATTTGGGTATGTAAAATATACCTCAAGGCTCACACCAAGGCTAATTATCAAAGAATCCTGCTCAAAAGAAATAATTGAAATTTGACTTATACACAGCTGACATTGAACTGTAAGCTGTGTGAAATTTCACAAAAATCCATTACAAATTGGATTTTTAATGCATTTTTGGAGTTTTTCCTATATATCTATGTAAAACAGCAATATACACCAAAGCTTAATGTTTCATATCATTTGAAAACCTTTAGCTTTGAGCCTTAAGCTTCTTTGAAATTATTTAAGCTTTTAAAGTTCTTGAAAACATGAAATTTAAGTCAGCATATGGGGATGTAACCTTTAGCAGCTTGTGATTCCTGTCCAAATTGGGGATAGACCAGTTTAAACTTTAATATTCAATCAATTTACAACCTTAAGGTTCAAATAAGGTTTATCCTTCAATACAGGTGAAAAACTTCAATTGGGTCTTTGCAGATTCCAAAATTTGGATACCCTGGCTCTATTTGGATTTTTTCCTTCATCCCACCTTTCTGTGCGGATTTTTCCCTTTTATTTATTTAAAGACATACCATGTCTTTAAATCAATTTGAATTGAGACCATGCAATATTTACAACCTTTATGGTAAATCCTTAGGGAATCCAGTGAGTATACACCACACCTCCACTTTAACCAAATTTTGGTAAGTTTTCATAAACCTTATGCAAATTTAAATTTAACCATATTTAAACTCAAATTTAACAATTTCAAAGAGATTTTTAAATAGTGCAATTCTACTGTGAGATTCTTAAATCTATTAAAAATATAAGAAATAGCAATTTTTGGTGACAACACTTTATGGGTATACCCTAGGTTATTTTTGGTGTAGAGTTCAAAAACGAAATGATCTTTATAGCTTGGTTTATCAAAATTGAAGCTATACTTATTTTTGTCATTTTTCTTTTGATTAACTTGATAAGTATGCTCAGTACTAAATCAACTGTATAAAAATTCATTTGTGGTCTGATGGGTATGTCATACATATATCACAGGCTCACATTCCCTACCACCAAAAGAGCTATATTACACTTATTCATTGAATAGTATACCCCAAATTTAATTGGGGGTATAATCCACTATCCGATCTCTCTACTTATACTTTCATGTATGTAAAGCACACAGTTCAAACTTTTTATTGAGTAATTTGTCTTTCCTCATGCCTTAATTGTCTGAAAAATATGTATGGATTAGGTATTTTCCTTTTTAAAAGCCACTCATGTTTATGTTGTGGGTTTCTGTATCTGACTAACTATTCACTTCCATTTTTCCCCTATTTCTTCTTTCTTTAAGGGCTTTCAGAACTTTTTTCTCATCACTTTAGTCAAGTGGTGGTAATTCTAAAGGTGTTTCATTTATCAAAGGAAATAATTCCATATGAATTGAAGTGTAAAGCTTTACCAGACTAACAGGGAAAGTTAAATGTTTATTTTACAGATCTCCTGTGACTTCTACCTGTACTTCATTTGTACCATGAGACCTTTAATAATAAATGGTCCTGAAAAGGAATCTTTCAATTTCTTTGGAGCTTTAATATTATTAATGTTAAATGTTTCAGCTAAAATTAAGTACCCTTCTCTGAATTTTGAGGTCTTATGACTTTTATCCCAGGTTTGTTTAGCATATTCAAAGGCATCAGTCATGCTTGGGTTTGCATGATGCATAACTTTATCAAGAAGTAATTCAAAGCTTGAATAGTTTGGGTGAATATCAGCTACGTCTGTCTTCAAAGAATCAACTGGAAGTTTGGGGTTCCATCCTCTCTCCAAGATTGAAGTAGGTTTCCTGTTGAAGGGTGGATAGAAGTCTTTGAGGCTACTTCCAATTCTGATAAAAGTGTACACCAATCATAGGCAAAGCCATGTGAATCCTTAAGCTCAGGGCCACAAGTAAAAACGCTTCTGAGAATTTCCTCAAGTGTCTGAATCATTATTTTTTCCAATTCATCTGTTTTTAGATGGTCAGCTGTTGAGAATGATAGTTTTGTACCCAAAAGTGTAGGTAAGTTTGTCCATAAGGCTGATGTAAATTTTGGTTCTATATTACTAATGATAGATTTAAGGAGACCAGTATGAGATATAGCTCTATTCCAAATTAAAAGAGCATTATCCATATCTTTTTCATATCTATGACTTGGTAAAGAGATTGGATTTTTTCTGTAGCTGTCCACAATAGCAAGATATGCATTGTAACGTTTCTCACCATCAACTGGTAAGGCAGTCACCCAATCCATATGAATTACTTCCCATGTGTTTATTGGTTCTTGGATATAAATAATTTAGCCAAACCTTTTACCAGTAGCTTTATTGGCCTTTTCAAGCCTGTCACAAGTATGACAGTACTCAATGACACCTTTCATCCAATATGGCCACTGAGAACATGTTTCAATTATTTCCATTTTTCTGTCTTCAGACAGATTTCCAGAATAAATGTTGTCATGCAATTTTAGTAATATTGTGTTAATCAACATTCTACTACATGAGACCATTACACATGTGTGTTTAGACCTATTATACAAGATAGCATCAGATAAGTGGAATACTACATTCTCATATGATGTTTCCCAGTCATCTCAAGAATTAGCTAAACCTGAATCTTTGCAATATTTGTAAAGTAGAGAAGTAAGGCTATGGAAATTCTTATCTTGCTTTTAGCTCCCTTTAATGTCCTCAAATAATTCTTTTCCTACCTCTGTGATAATGATTGCTTCAGTAAATATATGAGGTTCTGCATTTTCAAGAGCATAGGCAGGGTTGTCAGGTGTATTGGTTAATGCCCATCTACTCAAGCAATAACCATTATTGTCAATATTTCCAGCTCTATGCACTATGATCATATTACTGCTATACTATGGTATACCCATCTGACATCTTAACATGTGTCTGTTTGTAGTTTTCATGTTAAGAGGTGATTTCGTGCCATTAAAATCATTAATCAACCCAAAATTCTTCCATCAATATGATAATGAAGCTTTTCCATAGCCCATACAAGGAAAAGGCACTCTATTTGCCTTCCTCCATATCTATCATCAGTAGATTCTATTTGTCTTTAAATAAAAAAACTTCACCTTCATGAGGCTTGTAATTCACAATTTATACTTGATGAAGAGCTGCACTTAAGCCCTCACCATATGCATCAATATATAGCTTAAAAGAAAGTCTCTAGTATGGCGTCAGTAATAGTGATGCATTGGTTAAGGAATTCTTAGCATTTTCATATTCCTGAGTCCTTTCTTGTGTCATTTAAAAGATGCTTTTCTGGTCACAAATTCTGTGCAATGATTTGGAATGGATTTCAAACTCTTCAAGGTGCTACCTTTAATAACTAGCAAGCCCTAAGAAAGAAATCAGTTATTTCATGTTCTGGGGAATTTTTTTCAGAAAAAATGGAGCCACTTTGTTTTTATCAACACCAAGGCTCAGTCCTGAAACTACATTCCCTAAAGTGTTTAGCTGATGAAACCCAAAATGAAATTTCTTAAGAGATATTTTCATCTTCATTTGAAGAATTTTCATCATTACAAATGAAACTCCCTCTAAATGTAGCTTCCAGGTTTCTGAACAAATGATGATATCATTAATATCAATTTCTGGGCATCCCTCTGATAATTCATGTGGGAAAATTGTGTTCATAATTCTTTGCTAATCAAAGGGTGCATTTTTAATTCCAAAAGGAATCCTCAAATATTCATAAATACCACAATGAGTAATTATGCTCAATAATTTCCTAGCTTTAGGGGTCAAGAAATTTGATGGAAACCTTCAAGTGCACCCAAAGAAGTAATTAATACTTCTTTTGATAATTGAGTTAAAGTATCATGTATTCTAGGGATTGGATATCTATCTGGAATGGTGTAGGTATTCTATGCTCTAAAATCACCAATCATCCTTTATTTATTATTATTCCAAGGAATTATTACAGGGGTTGTGACTTCCACTTCCTCATTGTGCCCAACCTTTCTTAGAAATCCCAGTTTTATCAGCTCATTAATATTAGTTTGAAATTCTGCTCTAGCTCTAGGGTAGCTGAGTAAGCTGGTCTTCTTAGTAGTGGAGAATACAGTCTCTTCACATTAAGCAAGATGTCCAATTTGTGGCTTTTGATTTCCCTGAGTGATTAATTATCAGATGCAAAGGAATCTCTGTATTGAAATAAAATTTCAATGACATCCTCCTTCATTTTTAATGCTAAGTCAGAACTAATTTGTACTTCAATTAATTTATCAGTCTCGAATTTTCCTTATGAAAAACTTTAGCTGTCTAATGACAGTTACTTATCTTTTTTTTAGAGAAAAGGCAAACTTTTGTCTTTTATTTTACCCTATTTTGAAATATCTTTCTTTATGATTATTAATATAAATACCACATATATTATGATAACCATTCCAAAGTGTGAAATGTTGTGAAGTGAAGTTATTAATAACAAAAAATTCAATTTTCATTCTGATACCTCCTGCAGGATGAGAAAATATGATTTCAGCTTCAAGAATGCCCAAAGGGTGCATATCTTGGCTAGCACTACTTAATTTTACACCTTAAATTGGCATCAATTTCTCTGGTCAATTTGTATAGTTTTTGTAAAGATGATTTCTACCAACACAAGTGCAGAAAGAAACTCAGTAAAGATGTATCTTGGTGTATTTTTTGTTTATTAAAATATAAGTCATACACAATGATCCATCTGTATAGCCTTTCCCTCTGGAAGGCTTTGGTTTCTGCATCTTGGCATCTTGCACATGTATGAGATCCATAAATTCATCCCTATATTGTGGCAAGTGAGTATGAAATTCTGTGACTTCAAAGGACATATTGATATTTTCTATACCAATTTAATCTTTTAATTATTCTTCAGAGGCTCAAGAATCACTTTTTTGTATGGTAATTTTATTGCTTTATTTGGTGTATTCAGTCTTTTCAATTTATATCTCATTAATTATTGTTTTCTTTTCAAAATTATTAGCCAAATTAGAGGTAATTCCACATGTATGACATTGTGAATATTCTCTTTCTTGCGGCTTAAATGGTCTTGAAATCTTTTTCCCACTATTCTTGTTTTCTATTGCGGTTTTATACCAGCTTTTACCAATTTTTGGTCTTTTAGTGATATCTTCCATAGCATTGACATGATCTTATGTAGGGCAATGCTCAGAAAATCTGCTTCTTATATCATGCTCTAGGTAACCACAAAATCCTGTTAATATTCTCTGATGTATCATTGTTTCAGAAATCAGGATGAAGGAAATCAATATTTTCTTCTGCTCAAGAAACCAGGATGTGGGCCTGTCCCTCTCAATATTAAAAATTGCTTCTTCAAAAGAATTTTCCATTCTAAATATGCAAGAATCATTTTCCCATTTGGAAATAACATTTCCTTTCCACCAAGGCCAGAAGTGTTCACCATGGCCTTGTCTAATTTTTTGAGACCATTTCTTTTCTTCTTTGGTAAATAATGAGTGTAATGTGGATCTTATTTATTCATCTGTCATGTTGAATTCCTCTTTAAAAAAATCAATTTCTTCAATATTTTCAATATGATTATATTCTCCCCCAACACTGGAGGTAGGACATTCCTCTAATCTTGGAATATCTTTGAGCTTGAAGGAAGTTTCCACTTCTTAATTTCTTGAAATTGTAGGATGTAAGTCATTACTCAAGTTCAACATATTTCTGTCAATTATTGGTGTAGATAGTCTTGGTAATTCATTTTTCAATTGAATATTGTTAATAATTTATTTAATATCCTCTTTTTATCAAAGTCTTGCTTTATCATTTTTTTCCAACTTTTCTTGGAAAAGAGCTGCATCATTACAAGTTTAATTAAGCTATGAACTTGTAATCTTAATTCTTTTAATTTTTTAGCAATACAAGATATAGAATTATCATCTGGATGATTAAGCAATGTATCCTTTTAACTGAATTCCTTCACAAATATGCATCATAGACAAGATACTGTCCATATTTACATTTTCTGGACCCATAATGATCTTTTGTGACTATTTTACTAGTGAAATTTCTATACCCAACTTCTTTTGGATATATCCAAAATTGTTAAGCTTTGTCAAAATTTCTTTATTAAAAGTTTCAAAGTGAGATACAAGCTTAACAAGGTATATTTCTTTGAAAGGGATTGGTTCATTCTTTCCTCCTCTTTGATTTTCAATTACATCATAGTTCTTTCCATATTCAACACATTGTACATGGCTGTTTCTTTCTTTGGAATTCTGTAGTTCTGAGGGTAGGGATTGTCCTTTCCCTTTGACTTTTTCTGGCCCATTGGGTTGTTCTTTGGGACTTGCTTGCCTTTGTTTGGCACTCTTTGAGGTGAATTATTCCTTGTAGAGGCTTGGGGAGCTTCCACAGTGATGTTTTCCTTATTTTTGGCAAACTCTTTCTTCTGATACTCTGAAAAAAGGCTTTGGTTTTTCAACCAAGCTTTTATCTTTTGTACATGTCCTTTGCGATACATAGATGTCCACCCCTTCAGAAGTTCTTGTGTCTTTTCTGGTACCAAGAACTTCTTCACCTGAAGGTAAGAGTTCATTGTCTATATCCACAAGCTGGGCAGAAGTTCCCACCACTGCTGCTTTTCTGCCATAAAGTAGTTCCTGTACTGAGACTGGTTTATTTCTACTGTGGATTTTTGGAAGTTGTTCAGATCTAAAAACAGCAATAGCAGTTAATTAAGCTTATGGAATCTTAATCAGAGCTTTAAAGGTGGTGGATAGCCTTTCAGAAATGGTTAAAGCTCTGTAATCCTCCATTTGTGCCTCTCCTCTGAGCTGGCATTCTTGTCTTTTTGATTTATGACTTGAATTTCCTGGTCCAGATCTGTTTTATTGGATGGAGTAGTTGCTTCTACTTCTAGTGGGAATCATTTCACATCAATTGAGATAAAATTTGACTAGGAAAAGTTTAAATTAAACTGCTCAAACTTTAGGGTGTTATTTTTTAAGTCAACCTCTGGGTCTTGGGCTCGTTTGAATTTCAACAGTTGAATCTGAGATGATAGAGTCAGAGAAGATTTCTCTAATGGATGAAACTAGAGTTAAAAGTAAGATAAGTTATTTTTATTCAGAATAATAAAAAATGTACCAACTCAATTCACTTGATAAGGTTGTTTTTAAAGTAATTTATGTCCAATTACCTCCAACATATAGAAAATTATCTAGACACTAAAAAACATATTTTTAAGTGAATAACTTTGATTTTTGTATTTTTCTATTTGATTTCTCATTTTGTTTAGAGAGAGAATAATTATGCAATTAATAAGTTCTTAATCAAAATTATATTATTTTTCACTTTATACTAGATCAACTCAAAGAATAAATTTCAAGTCTGTGATGTGAAAAAGCAACTAGTTAGACAATCAAAATTCATTCCAAATCACTCAATAATATATTGTTTCAAAAAATATTTTTGAGAAAAATAACTTAAATAATATTATACAGATTATTTATAAGGGATAAGTCCCAGAAAAGCCAAACTTTAACATAAATATGTCAATTTTACATCAAAATAGAGTAAAATAAGGTCTAGAATATGATTTATGCCCCAAAAATTGGTTAAAATTATGGCCAGGACCCCAAATTTAAGGTTGTTTTATTTGAGGCTTGATAAAAGTAACAAATATAAAGAGCACTATGACTGTCCTCAGTAGAAAATATATTTTAACTAAATATTATAGCCACAAATTAATACAATTATTAAGGATGATTATATAAAAAAATTATCATCATTAAATAATTCAATAATAATAATAATAATAATAATAATAATAATAATAATAATAATAATAATAATAATTAAAATAATAATGATAATAATAATAATATAAATAATAATAATAATAATAATAATAATAATAATAATAATAATAATAATAATAATAATAATAATAATAATAATAATAATAATAATAATAATAATAATAATAATAATAATAATAATAATAATAATAATAATATAAACTATAACTATTCTAATATTATTATAGTCACTGAAAGCTATAATAATAAGAAATATAAAGTATCTTAATGAGACAACTATATGTTGAAAATAATAATATTTCTCCACTTATAGGTACTATATATATTATTTATAAAATAAGTATTACAAACAACATGCAGAGATAAATCTTATGGAGAGATCTCCCATATAAAAAAACTAATAATGGATAAAAAAGATATAGAAAGTCAGAGAAAGCATACTTATAATATTTACTTAATAAAGAAGTCAAACAACAACGGTCATAGTATAAAATAATTTTTGAAAGTTGCAAATGTGCCAAACATCAATAATTTACAGGAATAAAAGAACCTTTCATGATGAAATGATATTTAAGACTTTTCAGAGGAAATTTGTTGATTTAAAGGATATTCTAAGAGAACAATTTGATATAATAAAATCTGTTATTGGTGATCACAAAGATATAATCCAAGTTCTATGATTTCAATTGTTTGTTCATAAGCTATAAAGATTAAAATAGCTTACTAATTGCTTTAATAATATAAGATTTTATATTTAACAAAATATTACCTTTTTTAAAATTTCTAATTGAATGATTGATTGATTATGATGATGAACAAAAACAGTGATTTAAAGGCTCTTTTATGCCCTCAGAGCAGTTCTCAGGTCAAAACTGAAAAACCATGCTTAAAAAATAAGGTTTTCAACTTAAGCTAATGCTCTTTTGGGTCAATTATTTTAAGTTTAAATATGAATTAAGTCTATTTACATTGAATTTCATCACATGAAAAACTTCAACATAAATTTTCAAGTGAAAATCTCTTTAACTGTATTTTCAATCAATTCTCAAAGAAATATCAATTTATTTTAAGAATAATGAAAAAAACTAAATTAAAAGATAATTACCAAAGAATCCTGTTTAAAAGCAATAATCAAAATTTAATTTACACACAGATGAAATTGAATTGTAAGGTGTTTCAAATTTCAAGAAAATCCAATAAGAATTGTATTCTTGATGAATTCTTGAAATCATTTCTATTTTTCCACATAAAATAGCAATACACACCAAAGCTTAACTTTTTGTATGGTTTTCACACTTATAAATTGAAACTTTAAGCTTATTTAAGCTTAACTACGCTTTTAAAGTTCTTCAAAACTTGAATAGAAGTCTTAATAATGGAATTGACCCTTTGGCAGCTTGTAATTTCTGTCCAAATTGGGGATAAACCAGTCTAAACTGTAATATTCAATCAATGTCTAATCTTCAAGTTTAAATAGGATTTATCCTCCAATACAGGTGAATTGCCTTAAGTGAGTCATTGAAAATCCCAACAGCTGGGTACTCTGGCTCTATTTAGCTTTTTTACTTTGTCCCACCTTTCTGCATGAATTTTTCCCTTTTATTTATTCAAAGACATAATATTGCTTTAAATCCATTTAAATACACCATGTCAAAGTCATAGTCTAGGTTGTAAATAGTCATATCACAACTTCTTCATAGACTCATCCTGACAGTAAATATACACCACACCTCAATTTTAACTAAATTTTTGGTAAGTTTGGATAAAAATTATGCAACTTTGAATTTAATCTGACTCAATCTAAAATGTAACAATTTTAAAAAGAAATCTTTAAATTGTGAAATTGTACTGTGATGTTCTTAAATCTTCTAATAACATAACGAAAAGCCATTTTTAGGTATAACACCCTCTCCGTCTATCCTAGGTTATTTTTGGTGTGAAATTCAAAAATGACATAATATTTATAACTTTTTTTATCAAAAAAGCTGTATTTTTTTGTTATTTTTTATTTTGAATTAACTTGATACATGTGTTTCAAACTAAATAAACTGTATGAAAATTTATTTGTGGCCTTATGGGTATGTCGTACATATCTCACAGGCTCACATCTTTACTAAAATATCAATATTCAAAGCTTATAGCTTACCATTGCAAAATAAAATCCATAAATAAGTTTTCCTGGGCCTTAGATATCTTATTAATTGTATTTAGAGAAAGGTTGCCTCATATAAGCATTATTTTTGACATTGAACCAATTTTAGGAATCATTTCAACAGAAATTGATTATGGAAGAGCTTTAAAATACTAATATTCTAGCCGTAAATTTATATTTTTACTAATAAATCAATTTCACCAAAATTTCTTCTCTGGTCACTTTTATACCCAAAAGGTCAATCCTTGGTTGGTTGTTCACAATGAAGAAATCTCAATAAAATTTAGCTTCCTCACCTTACTTTCTTTCAGTGAAATCTCTAAAGTAATTTACCACCTCTAAGATGATCACAGTTAACTTTCATATCTACAGGCTAATAGGCTAGGGTTTTTACCAGGAAAATACTGTGTAGAGGAGATATTCTAGAGCTGAGCTTTCCAAATCTTCCTCTTCTTAAGTTTCATATCTTTTTTGTAAAAATAAATTCTAGTTAAATCTCATTCATGAAAAACTGATTAAAAAATTAAAGAATATAAAAAATCAATACCTTTAACCTTTGAGGTTTTATTTTTACCAATGCAGATACTTCAGATTTCCCAAAAGAAAGAAGATAATGGATGAGTTTTAGAGATCCTCCTAATATATAATGAAGCATGGTTATTGTATTAATTAATTTTACTAATTGGCTTTAAGGTTGGTAGTATTTATCCTCATCATGAGACAAAATATCTAGATACATGCATTAAATACATTTTTTGGTATAAGGAAGTGAAATAAGAGCTCAATAAAGATTTATTAACTTATTTTTTCAGGCATAATTAATCGATTTCAAAATCCCCCTGAAAATATTCTATATATTTGAGATCCATCAAGTACATTTTATATTGCTTAGTGGTTTTTTAACTTGTTTATTGATGCAAAATACCAATAAATGAGATACTTCCAGCAGTTTTATATCTTTTATTATTGGATCATTAATTAGTGATAGCTTTTAAGGAGCCTTTCTATATTTTTCCACTTAATTTTTAAGTAAAAGGTGTTTTACATATGTTTTTGTAAAGATTAGATATTCTATATGTAAAAAGGAATCCTTTTCCCTACAAGTCATTGTAAGTCAAGTAAAAATAATCTAATAATTGGATCAAATTTATATTCTAAAATCTCTTTTGGTGAGTAAATAGATATTAATTACCATGTGCCATTCAAAGAACTTAATTTTTGATTGAAACCCTTTCCCGCCCCAGTAAAATACAAACTTTTTCTGAGCTAGTTTTCATCCTTTATATTTATTGTATTATTCCTTTTTCAACATGCTTCTCTACCTTACAAAACCTTCCTTTTAAATTTTTCATAGCTTCATCTTCTTGATATTATATTGCAATATGTTATGTTTTTTTCTTAATAAAATACCTTAATGAATAATGCATCCGAATTCTTGACGCTAGACTATCATTATCATCAGTATTTTTGAATTTTTTGTTTCCAAAATAATATTCAATGTATCTGTTAAATATAAATAAAGATACACTTCTGAGTTTCTGGTGGAAAGATGAGTGTTTGTTTACTTTTTGGTACTTGCTTATAAATATCTTCCACAGCTAATTGAAGCTTGATGATTGATATTATTTTCTGTAAGCTTTGATATTTAAGATGCTTCCTGTATTTTCACATCTGTGAAATTGTAAAACGGGATCCCATAAGCTTTAAATTATTATATTTGGTAAGCTCAACATTCTCAAATATTTTTTATATTTCTCTTCGAAAAATGTGACTAGAATTGTGCAGCAGATGAAGATAGTTCAAAACAAAACAAAACTCTTAAATAATTCCAGAGACAAGACTTCAGATTTCAACTATAATGAATAATGATAAAGTGGATCAAAATATGTTATTGATAGTATTGAAAAATTTCAAAATGATTGGTAATTCTTGTTATATTAATTTGTCTTTTTATTTATGATTTCCAAAGTCGAGTTTGTCCAGGTTCAACTAAACCTCCTTCCAGACTCCCTCAGATCTATTTTTTGTTTTTCCAGGGGGACTTATAAGAGATATATTCACGTATCGAAAAACCCTTTATTTCTCTTTTATGTGAATTTTCTTCTTAATGTTCAAAAAACCTTAATTCGCAAAATATCCTCTATTACAAAAAAAATAAAAAAATAAAAATATAACAAAATGAAAAAAAAAATAAAACAATAAAAAAATTAAAAAATTAAAAAATAAAAAAATAAAAAAGTAAAAAAGTAAAAAAATAAAAAAATAAAAAAATAAAAAAATAAAAAATAAAAAAATAAAAAAATAAAAAAAATAAAAAAAATAAAAAAAATAAAAAAAATAAAAAAAATAAAAAAAATAAAAAAAATAAAAAAAATAAAAAAAATAAAAAAAATAAAAAAAATAAAAAAAATAAAAAAAATAAAAAAAATAAAAAAAATAAAAAAAATAAAAAAAATAAAAAAAATAAAAAAAATAAAAAAAATTAAAAAAATTAAAAAAATTAAAAAATTAAAAAATTAAAAAAAATAATAAAATAATAAAATAAAATAAAAAAACAAAAAAATTAAGAAATCAAGAAATCAAAAATGTGAGCCTTGAGGTATATTTTACATACCCAAATAGGCCACAATTATCTTAAAAATAAATTTTGAATTATGCATAACTCATAAGTCATGCATATATCCAAAATTCATCATTTTTCCTTTCAGAAAAGATGAATAACTTCTCATTGAGTAGGTAAATCCATGGATTTAAGACCAGATTTGGATTCTACACTAAAATTCACCTAGGGTAGCTCCATAGAGTGAATAAGCTCAAATTAACTCTTTGAGGTGGTAAAATGGGAAATACTTCAATACCACATCATCAATAACACATAAAAGATCTGTGAAAATTTTTGTTTTTCTTAATTTCATGCCAAAATAATGGGAAAGTGAGAAATCCCATGTTACATATACACTAAGAATAGTGTTATGCATGTTTTGAGCACTTAATATCATGGTATTCTTACATGGACTTTTGGTACACCCATAGTGGATATCTCACTTGAAGCTTAAATTACTATTTTGACGTGAAAAATAGGCAAGGGGGACAAAAGACATCAAAGAGAGGCAGGGTACCTAACTTCTGAGGCCTCAGAGGTGTGGACAGTTCCAAAGCTTGGATCTATGGCTGATCTTGGCCTAATTGGTAAACTAAAACCTTTTGGGAACTTGGTTACCATGTTACAACTACAGTAAAACTTAAGAAAATAGCAAATAACCTGCTATTTTGACGTGCCAAGGAGGTAAAGAGCTGCTTAGACTCCTGTAACCATGTCAATTCTTAATGACTTTCCATGGATAAAGCCCCAAATAGTAATTAAAACCCTTTTTGGACTTTTATCCATTGATTTACCTCATAGCAACCAGTGAAACACTGATATTTGCAATTCTACGTAGAAATGAGGTAAAAAACTTCAAAAATTCATTAAAAATAAAATTCTTAATGAATCCTTCTGAAACTTTCAGGACTAATGGAGAGCTGTATTATCTATGGTAAAACTAAAAAGATTTACAGATTTACTAGTAAAATTAAAAGTTTTACTTACAGTCCATTTTTGACTATTCTACGTGAAACACTGAATCTTCAAAAATTCACAGTAATTACAACCTGTGATGAAATTGGTAATAACATTGATAACTTTGAGAAATTAATGATCATTTTGGAATAAAAGAATATTTACAGATGTTACTCCTTTTATTCTTAACCATATTGGGGTTGGTAGTCACATAAAAGCATCAATTAAGTAATTATGATAATCTTACATGACAACAGATGATGCAATCAATAATCCAAAAGGGTTTATTGTTTTCTCACTCACTGGCTTTTCAGTTTGCTCCATGGCGCGCCTCTGTGAGCTGTTGTTGACTTAAAAGAAGCCTCTTCTTGCTGTTTTTTCCAAATCATCATCATCTTATTAATCATTTATATCAGTATTACCAACAAGTAAGTATTAGTTAAAACTTTTCTTAAGTGTTTTATTCTTTCAGAATCAGTCAGAAAGACGTGGAATCATAGAAATCAACTATATATTGTTGTAATACATTTATAAATTCATTTTGATCCTTTAAATCCACAATTCTACGTCAAATCTCTCTATCTTATCTTTCAATAAGCTCTTTAAAATATTAGTGAGTGATTTATCCGTAATTCTTAAAGTTTTTCCTCCAAAATTAGTTTTCTTCAAGAATTATCATTATAATTATTCTTGAAAAAGATAATTATATATTAAAATAATTTTATTATTTTAATAAAAGAAGTTTTCATCATTAAAATCTTCTTGTAATTGATTCTAGTAGACAATTACTTGCTCACTGTTAAAATCACTAGTAGTGCTTCACACGTGAAAGAAATAATTCTTTAATTATTTAATTGTGGTTATAATAATATTTTATTATTATATTTCATAAGAACAGACATAGTACTGTTGATTAATAGTAATATTATCATCAGTTTCATAGTCACATCTTACAAAAAAATTAAAAAATTGAAAAATTAAAAAATTAAAAAAATTAAAAAGTTGAAAAATATAAAATGAAAGCTTCATTGAAGGAAGAAATGAAAAAATTGCAATCAAATAAGCCTAATTTAACTTTCTTAATATCTTTAGTTCAAATTAATCAATTTGGATTTTGTTGCCAAATTTGGAGTTACTTTTGGAAAACCAAGATGATTGGAAATGTTTTCAAGATCAACAAGGATTCAAGAAGCTTAAAAAAAGTAAAAAATAAAAATTGAGAAATCCACTTAATAATGTGGGAAAAAACTATGTCAATTTACCCACCCATTCTCTTGAAACCAAGAAAATAATTCTAAAAAACATATATGGAGAATGAATGCCACTGATATAATTATTTGTTTAAGTTCTCAATGTAACAAATTCTGCTTCTGAGATCAATTAACTTATTTTTTCCACATATATCTGGTTTTTAATCGTTCTAATAGCTCCTCATTTAAGGTACTTTATTATCAAAAGGTCTTTTAGCATATTATTCTTCTGTGAGAATAACATTCCATAAGACACTAGGTCCACAAACAGAATCTGGATCTGAATCCCAGGTTCATAAGAATCTCAAAACTTCTGTAAAGTTCCTTGGACCTGTTCTCCAGGTCCATATAATAATATAAGTATATAGTTACTTCAATTAATTAACTGTTATTATTTTTCAAAATTTCAGCTATTCTGCTTATATAAAAGAGGCGTTTGTCATTCCGTATTCCTTTTCTTAGTATATAATATAGACTTCCTTTCCCAACACATCAAATTGACTTTTTTTCTCTATTCAATTCCACATATATATAATCAACGCCAATATTACAAGAAAAATTAGATTCAAACTTCTGCCTTAGGATTTTTTCATTTGTTTTACTAGGTATCAAGAAGATCACCATATAATATTTTTGAGGCTAACATTGAAATTAATTAGATTTTCTTCACAGAGCTCTTGTTAAATGCTTTAGTTTAAGAAGTTCCCCATTGAAATTCTCAAATTATTATTGAAATAATGTTTTATTAGAAAAAGCACACATAACACTCTGTATAACAGTGCTTGAATAGAGCCGTTCTTATCTGAGTGAAAATATTATTTTAAATTTCCTCTTTAGTCATGACTTCTCCTGGGTAATTTGGGAACTCTTTGTGGATATATATTCCCTGTAAATCTTTTTCTTTCATTTGTGATATCTATTGATGGGTTCAAAATTTAATGAATTTTTGTTTTTAACTTTGACTTCATTGGCAGAAAAACTCATTGAGTTCTTCTGAGGTTCCAGTAGAATCTTTTAATAATATCAAGACTGAAATTCAAACTATTTTGTTACCATATTCCAGACTATCAGAGTTAATCAAATTTACAAAGGATTTTTAATTTAAATTATAATATTTTTAAGATAATTCTTTTCTATTTCATAAACACATTTAAGAAATGTAGGATATTTTACCCTGAAAGATGCTTAATAAAGATTTTATTTTCTTAACATCTTTAAGGGAAACCCTAGCAGCACACATTAATACTCTTGCTTAGTTTTTGAATTAAAATCAAATCATAAAGCTTGAACAAATGATTCTTTTCATAAATATATTGCACTGATTTATATGTACATTGCTAAGCTGGAAATTAACTCAATATTTTGATTTAAAGACAAACAAATCTGTTTTTTCCACCATATCCCCTTTTTATGAAAATCTCACTTTAATTAATGTGATATTTTTCAATATTAAGAGGGAATATTTGAGCTAATTAAGTTCAAAGAGTATTTTTTTCAATTAAATCATTCAATTTAATAAATTGCATATTCTACATCTTTATATCTTTTAAATCATAATCAAAAATGAAATATATTCCCAAATATTTGTAGTTTTCTTTCTGGATAATAAGAAAATAAACAAAAGAAATAGATGTTATGTTTTTGAAAAGAAGAACAAACAAAAATTTAATGTTTTAATTAGAGTTTCAATGAATTATCATTTTTTCTTCAATTGTATTTTTAAAAATAAAAAAAGGGGGATTTGTTAGTTCATCCTATGCTTTTTTCCAAATAGTATTTTTGAAAACTCTCAAGCTTAATTATCAAATGCTACCACATTTAATTACTGTACTTGAAAGTTTTTTCTATGACCCTCTTAATGATAATATTTATTATTAAGAGTAGTATGACTGTCCTCAAATGGAAATAGAATATAATAAAATATTATATTCACAAATATAAATATGATTCTAATTAATATCAATAGCTTTAATATTAAGGAGAGAATATTTAAAAATATTGATATTATCAAAACTTCAAATAAGAAAATTTATAAACATCATATCAAATAATATAAATGTTTCATCATTGTTATAAGTCACTGAAAATTGTAATAACAGGAATAAAAAACCTACCAGATAATATTTCCTTTGGCTCACATAGTTCAAACCAAGTTATAAGAATAAAAAATATTAAATATAGATAGCTTATGATACACAGATATTGAAAATAATTATAACAATAATTTTAAACAAAATAAGCTAAAGATAGAGTATTGATGAAAAACTCACTCATAAGCTATCAATTGATAAAAAATGCCAAAACAATTCAGAAAAATTATCAATAAAGAAATATAAGTCAAAATATGCCATAATTGAAAAGTAATGCATTTTTTGAAGGATTTGTGGAATCCAAAGAATATCTTCAAAAAAAATTTTAAAAATAAAGAAATTACTAAGATTTATACAAATATTGTAAGATGTGACTATGAAACTGGTGATAATATTACTATTAATCAACAGTACTATGTCTGTTCGTATGAAATATAATAATAAAATATTATTATAACCACAATTAAATAATTAAAAAATTATTTCTTTCACGTGTTAAGCACTACTAGTGATTTTAACAGTGAGTAAGTAATTGTCTACAAGAATCAATTACAAGAAGAATTTAATAATAAAAACTTCTTTATTAAAATAATAAAATTATTTTAATATATAATTATCTTTTGCAAGAATAATTATAAAGATAATTCTTGAAGAAAACTATTACTAGAGAAAAACTTTAAGAATTAAGAATAAATGACTCACTAATACTCCAAAGAACTTATTGATAGATAAGAGTAGAGAAATTTGACGTGGAATTGTGGATTTAAGAGATCAAAAGGATTTATAACAGTATTACAACAATATATAGTTGGATTATATGATTTCACTTCTTTCTGGATGATTTTGAAAGATTTAAAACACTTAAGAATAGCTTTAACAAATACTTACTTGTTGGTAATAATGATTCAATAAATTGATAAGATGATTGTTGGAAAAAACAGCAAGAAGAGGCTTCTTTTAAGTCAACAACAGCTCACAGAGGCGTGCCATGGAGCAAACTGAAAAACCAGTGAGTGAGAAAACAATAAACCCTTTTGGATTAATGATTGCATCATCTGTTGTCACGTAAGATTATCATAATTACTTAATTGATGCTTTTACATGACTACCAACCCCAATATGGTTAAGAATAAAAGGAGTAACATCTGTAAATCTTCTTTTATTCTAAAATAATCATTGATTTCTCAAAGTTATCAATGTTATTGCCAATTTCATCACAGGTTGTAATTACTGTGAATTTTTGAAGATTCAGTGTTTCACGTAGAGTGGTCAAAAATGGACTGTAAGTAAAACTTTTAATTTTACTAGTAAAGCCATAATTATTTTTGGTTGTACCATAGATAATACAGTTCTTCATTGGTCCTGAGCGTTTCAGGAAGATTCATTAAGAATTGTATTTTTAATGAATTTTTGAAGTTTTTACCTCATTTCTACGTAGAATTGCAAATAGCAGTATTTTGCTGGTTGCTATGGGGCAAATCAATGAATATGGATCCCAAAAGGGTTTTAATTACTCTTTTAGGGTCTAGTCATGGAAAGTCATCAAGAATTGACGTGGTTACAGGAGTCTAAGTAGCTCTTTACCTCCTTGGCACGTCAAAATAGCAGGTTATTTGCTATTTTCTTATGATTACAGTAGGTGTAACTTGGTAACCAAGTTCCCAAAGAGTTTTAGTTTACCAATTGGGCCAAGATGAGCCATGGATCCATGCTCTGGAGCTATCCATGCCTCTGAGGCATCAGAATTTGGGTACCCTGGCTCTCTTTGATGTCTTTTGTCCCCCTTGCTTATTTTTTACGTCAAAATAGTAATTTAAGCTTAAAGTGAGATATCCACTATGGGTGTACCAAAAGTCCATGTAAGAATACCATGATATTAAGTGCTCAAAACATGCATAACACTATTCTTAGTGTATATGTAACATGGGATTTCTCACTTTCCCATTATTTTGGCTAAAAATCAAGAAAAACAAAATTTTTCACGGATCTTTTATGTGGTATTAATGATGTGGTATTGAAGTATTTTCCATTTTACCACCTCAAATACTTAAATTGAGCTTATTCACTCTACGGAGCTACCCTAGGTGAAATTTTGTGTAGAATCCAAATATGGTCTTAAATCCATTGATTTACTTACTCAATAAAAAGTTATTCATCTTTTCTGAAATTGAAAATGATGAATTTTGGATATATGCATGACTTATGAGTTTTGCATAATTCAAAATTTCTTTTTAAGATAATTGTGGCCTATTTGGGTATGTAAAATATATCTCAAGGCTCACAAATATAATCAAGTTATAAGATTTTATTTCATTATTTTTCATTTCATTATTTATAAAAAGCAGGAAAAAGAAGCTTATGTAATTTTTTTTATAATGATATAAAAATTTATTCATAAAATATTATGCTTTGGAAGGATAATTGTACTGATTGATGGGCAAAAAACAGTGATGTAATGACTCTTTTTATCCCTGAGAACACTTCCTCTGTGGTAACAGAAGGTCTCAGATGGCATGTCCTAATCAAAGGTGAAAAATCAATATTAAAATTTGACTTTCAGGTTGAGAACTCTCAATTTTGAATTGTAATCAAAGCTATAAATTTTATTCTTAGCTGAAATTAGCTTTAAGATACATTTTTCCTTCTTATTATCTTTTAATTTTTAATTATTTTTTTTATATATTTTATAGTTCATTTTATTGGTATCTTAATAACAAAATTTCAAGCAAACAATTTTTAATGGATAATTTTGGATAATTTCTGCAGAAATCTTACTTTTCCTTAAGAATGAAGTATTTTCAAGGGTAAATTCTGAATGATCTTATTAATAAAAGATACTTTTTTTCTAATTGATACACAGATAGCATTAGTTTTTAAGTGGTGTAAAAATTCAATAAAATCCATTGAGAAGTGGAGTTTCTATGCCCTTTTGAAGTTATTGCTGTTTTCCCTATAGAAATGACAATATACACCAAACCTTAACTTTTTATTATATTTTGATGAATTTGAATTCAATTTTAAGCTTTAACAGTTCTTCTAACATTAATTACAAGCCTTTAAATAGGAATTTACCCCTTTTCAGCTTGCAATTCTGGGCCAAACGTAGGATGGACTTTTGAAAACTTAATATTGAATAAAAGTCTAATCTGAAACCTTAATTAAGCTTGAAAATAAATACATAAAAGAGGTAAATCTGGTATGGATTTGGGAAGATCCCAAAGGTTGGGTCCCCTGGCCCCTTTTGCCATTCTTCCCTTTGTCCCCCTTTCTGTGTGAATTTTTCCAACTTAATTATTTAAAGCCATACTTAAAATATTTTCTATATAACCCTTTATGATATTAATATAAATCAATAGTACTTACTGTCCTCAGTAGAAAATATAATAGAATTAATTATTATAACCACAAATTAATATAATTAAGAAAAATGATTTTTTTTAAAAAAAAAGTTTCTTATTATTTTACTAATTCATAATAAATAATGCTTAATAATTATAATAAATTAGAATTATTTTATTATTTTCAAAGTAGAGAACAATTAAAATTATAACTATGAAAGCTCTCAATGAAATGGTTGTACATGGAAAATAATAATATTTAATTATTCATAAGATAATCTATCACACACACTGTGTAAAAATACATCATTTAGAGAAGCTCTATAAAAAACCTAATAATAGATGAAAAAATATAGAAACTCTGTCAGGATCAGTCTATGTAGAAGCAGTAATTAGGCTGGTTACAACTTTAACTTTGACTGTGACATGGAAATAAAGTGATAAAATAGAGAGTTTTATTGATAATAAGGGTTTATAGATGAAATAAAAGGGCTTTAATATTTTGCAATAGTGGTGGTGAGTGCTTTTGAAAGCCCTGGGTGCAGCTTTACCTGTTAGATTACAATAATAAATACTACAATACTTCTAAATTAAGAGTATACCTGATTATTTTCCAAGAGTATAACTGTTTTTTACAGTTGTACTATGTAGGAATTCAAGATCAGGATGAGGAAAGCAATTCTGGCTGTGAAAAGCCTCCTTTTTATCCTGAAATGGGGTGGAAAGGGTGCTAGACCTTTCCATGTAGAGCAAGTGAAGATTTCTCACTCTCTGAGACAGGCTTGTGGTTTGCAAAGACCTGTATTAGCCTTTATTGGGCTCAGATGTGGTTTTGAAACCACATCTGGGCAGTTTTCACCAATACAGGATGAAAATTTTCATCTGGGTACCTCACAGCCTGATCATGTATGACGCATAGAATGCTGTACAGAAACTGTATGGGACCCTAGTATTGACTGACATATGAGGTATTGAAGTAAAAACAAGCTCATTTGTCTGTTTGACACCTTATATTTATGATTATGGGACATTATTCCATGGTAAGGCTGTATATGACAGCAGGTGGGAATCTGACCTTAAAACAGCCATAACTTTGTCAATTCTTGAGATATCAACCTCAAAATTGGCTCTGTGTGTATCCCTGTATGTGCTCTACACAATGGTATATCATTTGGTATGGATATCATTAAATATGGCAAAGCTATCCCATGTACAAGATTTTTGTACATTTGCCTGGTTTAGGCAAAAAGCTGTATTGAGCTTATTTGCCCCATAACCTTTGTTCTAGTTGAGCTATGAGGAAATGGATGACACCATCAGATAGCCCTGTAGCCCTGATTGTGCTCTTTCCGAAAAGACCCCCTTTAGGTATCTCATGCTAAAACTGCAAAAGCTAGATGAGAGATGAATGTTTTGTTCACCCTTATTTGGCCTGAATTTGGTTATAGCTCAAGTAATACTGGTGCCAGCTCATTTTGGCTAGTACCAGTGGATAGCCCTGGCTTGGGGCTTCATTTTAAATACCAATTTGATGGGGTTAAGCCTCTCCTTCTGGATTTTAGATGAGAGGTGAAAATTAAGGTTTATGCTCAGCAATAACTTCGAGCAGGAATAACTTTGTTATCCTTTGTCCTATGGCAATGGGACTTATATTTTAAGAAAGGAATGAGTTTCCTCTTTCCTTTGATACCTTTTGAGTTGATTTGGCTCAGCTCCATGTTTTGGTGGTATCTTGGCTACACCATTGGTTTATGGTATTTTGGCTGTCATGCTTGTGCTCTGGTTTTGAGTCACAGGCTGACATACCCTCCCTCTAAAAAAGGCTCATCATTGATGAGACTGCTCAGTCCTCCTAGAGGCCCTGAATCTCCTTAAATGAAGGTTCCCATCTGGTATGGCATCTTCTGCCAACCATTTGTCTTTATCAGCTGTTTGGTTCTTGAATCTGACTAAATATTGTCTTTGATCCTTCCCATTAAGTCTGATCTTCCTGGCCCTGATGATCTTACTCACAGGTCCTGGGGAGTCCTCTACTTCCACTATTTCTGGTGGTGTGAGGCTCTTCTTCCTGGAGGGGAGTTAACCCTCTTCTGTTTGGAAGTATGGCTTGACCAAACTCACTGGAAAGACTGGGTGTCTCCTGGAAAACTCCTCTGTGAGCTTTACTTCCACTGCATTCTTGCCTACCAACTTAAGGATAGTGAAGGGCCCTACAAATGAGTCTCTCATCTTCTTGGGTCCTTTAAGATTGTTGAAGTTTAGTGTAGACACTAACACCTGGTCCCCTTCCTTAAAGTCAGGTTCCATGTGTGTCTTGTCCCACCTCTGCTTATTAAAATCTTTTGCCTCAGCTATGCATTTAGCAGCTGTGTCACAAGCTCTCTTCCACATATCATGGAAGTCTTTGGCTATGGGGTGGATGGTCAGAAGATTCTTTGTCAAGTGATCCACAGACAAAAAGGGATTCCACCCTTTATCTACCAGTGCAGTTGATTTTCCTGTGGTAGAGTGCTTACTTGTATTATAAGCCAGTTGGACAGCTGGTAGAAGGGTAACACAGTCATGGGTATATCCCTCATGGTCCTTATATTCCATTCCATAGGCACAGAAACTTCTAAGGATGTCCTCCATTGTTTGGATCATCCTCTCAGCTAGGCCATCTGTTTGTGGATGGTAAGCTCTGGAAAAAGCAAGCTTGGTTCCAAGCATGTCATACAAGTTGTTCCAAAATTCAGATGTGAATTTGGGGTCCCTATCACTAATGATGATCTTAGGGACTCCATAGATAGATGTGATGTTATTCCAAAATAACAGAGCAGTATCCATGGCTGTGTCCTCTTTGTGGCATTGTGGACACCTCATGCTTTTTCTGAACCTATCAACTATGATCAAGCAGGCATTGTAGTTTTCTTTCCCTCCTGGGACAAGTCCTGTAGCCCAGTCCATGTTGGTGGTTTCCCATGGGTGTTTGGGTTCTTCTATATGTTGAAGTAACCCATACTTCTTCCCATGTTTCCTATTTGCCTTTTGGCATCTTTTACAAGTGTTGATGTATTCACTCAACTCTTGTTCCCACTTGGTCCACCAAGCTGTGCTTGCTACCCTCTCCTTGATCCTATCCTCACTCATGTGTCCCATATAGGGGCAGTCATGGCATTCCTGCAGGATCAGAGAGATGTAGTCCCTGTCTACCACTGTGAGTGAACTTGTGTGTTTTTCTCTGTGGTAGATCAGGCCATCTATAAGGAAGAACTTGTTATCCTTATATGCCCTTAACCAGGGTTCTTCCAGCTGGGATTCCAGTTCTGGACTCCTGTACTTTTGCTGAAGGAGTTGTAGTAATATGCCACACTGTTTGTGTTTGGCATAAGACTTCAGTACTGCACTAAAAAATTCATTGTGCAGTTCTGAGGAACTTATTCCAAATATGGGAGTTTCTGTTCCCTCTGAATCAGTGTTTCCACTGTCAAGGGTACCACTTTCTGGTGCCCATTCAGAAAATCTGAAGTTCCTCCTCCTATCTATTTCCATGAAATGGATAGGGATCTTGGCTGCAACTTCAGGGTCATAAGCTGGATTTCTCTTGACATTATCCAGTGGCCATCTGCTAAGGCCATCTGCATTGGTATTACTTTTACCTTCTTTGTATATGATGGTCATGTTCCCTCTATACTCCTGGATGGCTATTTGCCATCTCAGCATGTGTCTATTTGTAGTCTTCATGTTCAGTAAAGACTTCAAGGTGGTGCAATCTGTGTAGACTTCAAAAACTGCACCCTCCAGATTATAATGGAGTTTCTCCAGAGCCCAGACTAAGCAAAGACATTCAGTCTGGGTGGCCCCATACCTGGCCTCTGAATCTTTCAGTTGCCTAGAGATGTAACATATTACTCCCTCTCTTGGTTCACCATCCACAATTTGTCGTTGGTGAAGGGCTGCTCCTAAGCCTTGGCTACATGCTGCATCTATATATAGCTTGAATGGTAGTTCAAAGTCAGGCAAGATGAGTACAGGTGCATTTGTGAGTTCATGTTTGATCCTCTCATATGCATCCCTTCTTTCCTTGGTAATCTGAAAAACTACATCTTTTGAACACAACTTGTATAAACTACAAGTTATGTGGGCAAAATTCTTGATGTGGTTTCTATAGTAGCTAGCAAACCCAAGGAAAGATTGCATCTATTTGATTCTCTTTGGTACTGGCTTTTGCAGTACCACTGCTACTTTATTCTGGTCAATTGCCAGACTAAGACCTGAGACTTTCTGTCCTAGATCCAGTAGCTCTTGCTGGCCAAAATTACACTTTTTCAGTGAAATTTTCAGATTTATGGGTGTACATTTGCCTAGCACTCTGTCTATGTAATGTACCTGGTCTTCCCATGTCTCTGAGTATATAATGATATCATCAATATATACCACCATCCAGTCTTCCAATATTTATTCTTGAAATATTGTGTCCATCATCCTTTGGTAGTGGGCTGGTGCATTTTTGATGCCAAATGGCATCCTGGTGTACTCATATATGCCCATATGGCATATTATTCTGAGTAATTTCATGGAGCTTGGTTTAACTCCATTTTGGTGGAAGCCTTTCATACAATCCATTTTGGTTATGTATTTGTATTTTGCCAGTTTATCCAGGGCATGAGGTATCCTGGTTATAGGGTACCTGTCTGCTTTAGTGTAGTTATTCAGAGCTCTGAATTCTCCACACAGTCTATAATTGCCATCATTCCAGGTGATTAGGACTGGGGTGGTGATTTCCACTATTTCATTATGTCAAATCTTTCTGATGACATGAATGTCCAAGAGTTCATTAATATGTTTCTCAATTTCTTTCCTGGTTTCCAGGCTTGCTGGATAAGGAGGTCTCCTAAGCATGGGTGAATAAGGTCTTTCCACATCCAGATATAGTTCTATATCATGGCCTTTGATCTTGCCTAATGGTTCTTCACCAATGGCAAATGCTGGTCTTTTCTTTCTCAGCATCTTCAGTAACCTTAGTTTTTGTTTACTGATTAGGGTAGTGCTAAATGTCCCTCTCTGAATTCATTCAGAAGTTGTTCTAATGGATCTTGAGAAGATATATGGTATATATTAAGTGAAAATTTCTTTTCCTTGTTGGTACCAATGGTAATGTGCCTATTTCTACTGTTGTAAGTATCTATGCCATACATCCTCTGGTAGTCTGTTCCCAGTAAGAACCCTTGGATGTGGACCTCATCAAGCACTACAAACTCTGGGTTCAGTCTGATATTACCCTTCCTGTGGGGTATAATTATCTCTTTGATAACTGTACCAATGGAAGTAATCTTCCCTGAGGAACTTTTAACGTTCTTTGCCTTGATGGGCAAGAGCTGTTTTTCCCAATTTGGGAAATTGTGATCCAGATAATTTCTGGCAACTATGGAGCAGTGTGCCCAACTATTAATGATCAATGGATGTTGAGAATTATCAATACAGAGACTCAATTTAGTGGCTGTTCCATGTATGTATGCCATCCCTTTTGTTGGTGTAACAAGGAATGTTTGTGCATCTTGTGTGTGTTTGCACAAGTTTTTATTGGCAGTATCCTGTGGCATGCCTGCTTCCAACTGTATGTCCTGAATTTCTAGTGGGGTTTCCTCTTGGTATTCTGCTAGAAATTCTTCCTTTGGGTCTTGGTCATCATCAGATAGTTCTCTGATGGCATCACCCATAGAGTCTAATTCAGAATCCTCTGTTGGGGATTCCTCCTCTGGGACTTTCTCAATGGCACAGACGTTTTTCTTTGCCTTTGGGCAGTTGTTGGCATAGTGGTCTGTTGAACCACAATTATGACAAGAATTTTTCTTCTTTTCCACTTCTGCCACTCTTTATTTGGGTTTGTCTTTTAACTCTACCCTGAAAGGTTGTTTCACTCTGAAACCACTGCTCTTATATGGGGTGAATTTCCCTATATTACTTCTTTTCCTTATGTCTTGTAGGGTATTAGAAATGTATTTACAATAAAAAATAGAGAAATTACAAATATTCTTGATTTTTTACGTGGAAATGATTTTTAGAGAGATTTTTAACAAAAACAATTAAACAAATGATTTAATCACGTCAAAATTGATGATTATAATAAAGATGAACTTTGGTCTTTAATAATATAAAAGTGTTATATATAAAGAATAAAGATATTACCTTTTTGTTTGTATTGTTTTATTGTTTTTGATGTGTCTGGGGGGAAAACAGAGCAGAAAGAGCTCTATTTATAGTAAATACCTCCCTCCTAGAGTCCAACAGGCTTCTAGTAGATGTTTACTGATCATATCCACTTGAATTGATCAATAATTTAAGTTTTGGTGATGATTACATCATGATCAAACCTCGTTACATCACTATTACGCCATTATTTAGAGTTATCACTATAACTCTAAGTCTGATGACGTCAAAGGCTTGGCAGAACCCCAAATCTCGTGGATTTTATTAGTTTTAATCATAAACTAATAGTATTTACCAATTTTATCACTTATATGACTGTTAAACTTAGCTTAAGGTTACAGTGAGTGATCATAAATGATCAAATTAAGCTCAAACTTTGATCCTTAATACCTTTTAAGATTTACATGCTACAGCAATTCAGAGAGTAAATTCTGATAGCTTGGCATTACCTTATTATGCTTCCAAGAGAATTTTATTACATCATCAAAACTCTATTCTTGATGATTTTTCTTGTAACTCATCTTTTCTGTTGAAATTTAATATTTTAAACTTCAAACTATGATTTCAAGGGGTTATACCTTGAGTTTATGATAAAAAATACATCATTCTTCGCGAATGAACTAGTAGAATCCAACTGTCTCCTTTTTTTTAAGTTTGGACCACTTTCACAACAAAGTGGTCAACAGCTCTATTGATTTTAATCAATAATTCCTTACAGGTTTTAACCTTGTTTATAGCTTGTGAAATAAACTTCATATATGTATTTCTACAGTAATTACGTGATGACTTTATTTTTGGTTCATCACTATATCATGCATAATTCAAGAGATATTAGCTAAAATCCTTGAATATATGTGTTGACCAAAAAAGTGCATATATTCAGGTTAATTCCTTAAGTATTGGTTTTGAAGCTTAGCTTATTAATTGTTTTATGTGTGGAATTTCATGGAGAATCCAATGGCACCATTTATTTCACATTTTGTTTCATTGGGGTTTGAAATAAATAAGGATTTGTGTCTTTTATAAGGTATTATTACTTATAACTAATCAAATATTGACTTTACAGATATGCCATAAAAATGGTATATTTGTATTTCACCATGGGGAATCCAATGGTGTAATTTATTTCACATGTTTATCCATTGGTTGTTAAGTTAAACCAAGTTTTATACCAATTTATGGTATTTTTGTAGTTTTAAGGTACTTATTTTTAATGTATAATTATATTAAATATTTCTTGTGATCTTCTTGGGTATGTGGTCATATCTCAAAGGTTCACAGTGATATTAAGGTCTTTTCAAAAACTGAGGAAAATTTCAAACATTTTGCTGCTGTCCTTCAAAGACTGAGGGACAATAATCTGTTTTCCAAAGCCTCAAAGAGTGTACTCCATTCCTCAAGTGTGGAATACCTTGGCTATGTTGTTTCAAGTGATGGCCTAAATATGGATTCTTCAAAATTTAAAAAAATCCTCAATTGGCCTCAGCCCAAGAACATCAAGGCTGTTTAATCATTTCTTGGCTTTTCCAATTTTTATTGTTGTTTCATTAAAAATTACTCCAAAAAATCACTTCTCTCACTTCCCTCCTTAAAAAAGATTCTCCCTTTATCTTCAATGGGAAAGCTCTTGGTCAGTTTCAATTACTCAAAGAAGCATTCACCACTGCCCCTATCCTTTCTCATTTCAATCCTTCTATAAAAACTATTGTGGAGACTGATGCTTCTGATTATGCCTTGGGTGATGTACTGACTCAGGTGAATGACTCAGGAAAGAATCCCATTTCATTTTATTGTTGAAAGTTTCTTCCGGCTGAGCTAAACTATGAAATTAATGACAAGGAACTCCTTGGCATATTTTGGGATCTCAAGTTCTGGAGAGCTTTTCTTCTTTCTCTTTCTCATTCTTTTGAATTCTTGACAGACCATTCTTCTCTTCACTACTTCATGTCTTCCAAAGTTCTTACTCATTGTCAAGCCTGCTGGGCTGAATTTCTCTCCAAGATTCACTTCACTATTGCTCACTGCCCAGGCAGGCTGGCCACTTTAGCAGATGCCTTTTCATGTCAGGGCAATTTGTACCCAGAGATGGGGTTGGTTTCACATGGTGGAATGTGATCTACAAATTTCCAGTATTAACCGGTTTAATAGCCTTTTTGGCAAAAGTTCCCTTTGTTGAGGTCTGGCAGACAGCATTGTGACAGGTGGACTTCATCAAAATTTTCATTAAATTATTAAGAAATATTGAATTCAAGAGTCAATATTCTTTTCAATAAAAGTAAAAATGTTCTCAGATTTAGTTGACCAAATTCAAAAAAAAGTATGGGAATACAAAGATTATAAATAAGTACTCAAGAAACTAGCAAGAGGTGAATCAGTACCAGATTATTTTCTTGAACCCCAAGCCAAGCTGTTTTTGTGCAAAGATCAAGTTGTTATTCCAAGAAATCAAGAAATTCAATTGGATATTCTACAAAAGCGTCATGACTCACAATTGGCTGGCCTTCTTGGCCATGAAAAGACCCTCAAGCCCATTGAGAGGGATTTTTATTGGGCTGCCATGAATCAAATCATCAAGGACTATGTGTCCTCATGTCAGCAATTTTCAAGAGACAGGAACATTAATAATAAGAAGTTTGGATTACTCAAGCCTCTTCAAATTCCATCTGGTCCTCGGAGTTTGTTATCAATGGACTTTATCACTCAATTTTCATTTTCCAAAAACCTGACTCAATTTCAGTAGCTGTGGACAGATTCTCAAAAATGGAAATATTCATTCCAAATTATTCAACAATTACTGCCTAGGACGTATCTCAAATATTTATCAGCCATGTCTTTTCCAAGAATGTTCTTCCAGTCAGTATTGTTATTGATAGAGGTTCCTTATTTGTTTCATTATTCTGTACCCAATTATGTCAGAAGCTCAATATATCAGGAGATCTTTCAACTGCTTTCTACCCTGAAACAGATTGACAGACAGAGAGGGTAAAGAAGATTCTAGAACAGTATCTTTTGATGTATGTTAGTGTGAGCCTTTGAGATATGACCCCATATCCAAAAAGGTCACAAGAAAGCCTTAAAATAATTATCTTAAAACAAGTCAAAATGCCATAAATAGGCATAAATTCTTCATTACCTTATAATCTAATGAGTAAAAATTTGAAATAAGTTACACCATTAGATTACTCATGATACAATACACATATAACATTTTTATGGAATATCTTTAAAGTCAATAATTAATGCATAATAAGAAAAATTCCATAAAAAGACATAAATTCTTATTAATCTCAGAAACCAAGGAATAAAAATGTTGAATAAGTTTCACCGTTGGATTCCCCATGAAAGAATACACATATACCATTCTTATTTTATGTATTCAAAGTCAATATTTAAGTAAATAAACTGAATATATGCACTTTTATGATTGGTGCATATGTTCATGGCTTTTATCTCATATCTCTTGAAATACACATGATCGAGAGTTAAACCAAAAAATAAGCTAAATGTAAGCTACTTCATAAATACAGATATAAGCTTTATTTGACAAGTTATAAACAAGGTTATAGCTTGTAAGGGTTTATTGAGCTTAATTGTTATAGCTGTTGGCCACTTTAACGTGAAAGTGTTCAAACTTAAAACAAAGTAGATATTCTAATTCTGCTAGTTGATATGTGAATAATGATGTAATTTTTATTGCTATATTGAAGGTATGAACCCTTGAAATCATGGTTTGAAGTTTGAAATAATAAATCTCAACAGAACGGATGAGTTACAAGGAGAATCATCAAAAATAGAGTTTTGATTACATAATGAAATTCTCTTGGACATTTAATAATGACATGCAAAGATATCAGAATTCACTCTCTGAATTTCTGTATCATGTATAACTTAAATTTTATTTATGATCAAATTTTAAGCTTAAAATTGATCATTTATGATCACTCACTGCAATCTTATTGTAAGTTTAACAGTTATATTAGTGATAAAACTGGTGAATACTATTATATTATGATTAATAATGATAAAATCGACAAATTTTAGGCTACTTCCAAGCCTATGGTGTCATCAAACTGGGAGATATAGTGATAATTCTAAATAATGATGTAATAAGGAGATAAGATGGTTTAATTATGATTTAATCATCACTGAAACTTGAAATACTGATTCATTCCGGTGGATACAATCAGTACACACATAATAGAAGCCTTTTGGACTCTGAGAGGAAAGATTTCACTATAAATAGAGCTCTTTTTACTCTATTGCCCCCTCTGATGCATCAAAAACATCAAAAACATTAAAACAAAAGTTAATTTCTTTATTTTTTATATATAAGTCCTCTATATTAGTAAAGACAAAATTACATCTTCATTATAATCATAAATCTTGACGTAATTAAATCAATTTTTAATTGTTTTTTGTTGAATTTCTCTAAAAATCGCTAATTCCACATGAAAATAAGAAGATTTGTAATTTCTTGTATTTTTTATTGTACATACAATTTAAATAATTTGTATTCATATTATTAGGCATAAAGTTCTTCAAAATTATTATATTAAGTGTTAGAAGTAGGTTATTTTCTCTTTATTATTTTCCTAATAATACATTTATTGATATAAATAGTATTCATACTAATATATAGCTTTAATATTAGTAATAGTATTGCTATTGATTGGTTTTCATTATTAAAAAAACAATTTTTTATGCCTTTATTAATTGCTTGTAACAATAATAAAGTGATTGAAATATATTAATGCTTCAATATTAATATATTTATTTTTATTATATTATTATATTTATTTAATAATATAGTTATTTTAAGCCATAATTCTAATAAATATTTATTATTATAATTATCTTTCATCTAATTCTATAAATCTTTAAGGAAATTCATAGTACAATAGGTAAAATCTTTGTAATATTTACTTATTTTTTCATAGTCAAACCTTACAGTTGGTTATCATCAAGATTACTGGAACACCTGGCTCCCACTGGCTGAATGTTTCCATAATAATTCAGAAAATTAATCAACAAAGCAATCACCTTTTTTCACCATTTATGGAAGAAATACCAACTTTGACTCAATCCATGTTTCTCAAGACTCACCTGCTGGAAAGTTATCAACAAAACTCATATTAGTACAGAAATATTGCAAAAAAAAACTAGAGTCAGCAATAAGGAATTTCAAGAAGTATGCAGATAGAAATAGGAAAATTCCACCTGATTTCCAACCTGGGGAAAAAGTATGGCTAGCCTCAAATAATATCAAGACTACAAGACCAACAATAAAACTTTCATAAAGATGGTTGGGACCCTTTTAAGTCTTGAATATGATTGGAGGCCATGCATATCACCTCAAGTTGCCTCAACAATTGAAGTCAGTTCACCCTGTGTTCCATGTTTCTTTATGAGAACCAGTAAAGCAATAAAATATCCTGAACCAACATCAATTTCCACCACCAACAGACTTAGTGGAGGAGAAAGCGGAATGGGAAGTGGCCCAGGTTCTGGACTCTAAACTCAAGAGAGGTAAATTATGGTGTCTTGTAGAGTGGAAAGGATTCAGTGAAGACTCAGAAAGAAATGCTTGGGAACCAGCTTCCAAAATTACCAACTCACCAGACCATGTTAAAGATTTCCATACCCTGTATCCTGATAATCCTGGCCCAAATACCTCAAGAGTTTGATTTTATGGTTCTTGGTGGGGAGTAGAAGTTATGAAAGTAAGTTTCTCTCCTGTAACATACCTTTAAGGGGTTATTATACCCAAATTTGTTGTAATAATTACCTTGGACACTTTTGAGAACTTTTCAATCCTTTGGACAGTTCCAGAAGGCCTTGCAACATCAATACCCTCAAATCTGGACCCTTCATCAAAATATGGGCAAATTTGCTTTTTTTTCTTTTTTATTTTCTTTTGTTGAATAATGCCATTTATCATTATTCAAGACATTCCTTAACTCAGATTGTAAGGTTTGTCTATGAAACTCTTGATAATAGTAGCAAAATGAAGAGTACTATGACTGTCCTCAGTAGAAATATATAATATAATGAAATATTACAACCACAAATTTAAATATAATTATTAAAAATGATTATCATTCTAGAATATAATAATAATAAAAAATATAATAATTATAATAAATTATAATTATTCTATTATTGTTATAGTCACTGACAGTTATAACAATAAGAAGTGTAAAGCTCTTAATGAGACAATTATACGTGGAAAATATGAATATTAACCACTTATGCATAATATAAATATTATTTAAAAAAGAATTAAACACACACTGTGCAGAAATAATTCTTATATAATAGAAATTCTATATAAAAAAACTAATACTAGATAAAAAAAATATAGAATTTTAGAGAAACCTTACTTGTAATATTTATTTAATACAACAAGTCAAACAACAACAGTTATTATATTAAATAATTATCATAAGTTAAAAACATGCCAAAAATCAATAATTTCAAAGATAAAACAACTTTTTATAATAAGAAGTATGATTAAAGCGTTTTTAAGAGGAATTTGTGGATTTTAAAAGATATTGAAGATGATTAATTGTGTATAACAAAATATATTATTGGTGATTACAACAATAATCTAAATTCTATGATTTCGATTCTTTAATTTTAATGAATAAAGAATAAAATAACGTAAGAATTACTTTAATAATAAGATTTTATATTTAATAAAACTTTACCTGTTTAAATTTCTAATATGATTGGATTGATAATGAATGATGGACAAAAACAGTGATGAAAAGACTCTTTTTATGTCTTCAGAGCAGCTCTTATAATTTATAATGGATATAGAGGGCGTGCTCAGGTCAAAACTGAAAAACCATGCTTTGAAAATAAAGTTCTTAACTTAAGGTAAATTAATTTTAATTCCAATTTAAAGTTATCAGTGTTATTCTTAACTCCATGTAGCTTTAATCCTCATTTAAACTAATTATTTTAAGTTTTCAATAAAGTTCATCACATGAAAAGCTTAAAAATATAGTTTCAAGCAGAAATGGCTTAAACTCAATTTTTAATTAATTTTTAAAGAAATTATCATTTTCTTTGAGCTTTAATTAAAAGAGTAAATTTCCAGGCTAATTACCCAGGAGATTTATTTATAAAAGATACTTAAAATTCAATTTATATGTAGATAATATTGAATGGTAAGCTGTGTGAAATTTTCAAGCAAATCCATTGAGAATTGGATTTTTAATGAATTTTTGAAGTTATTGCTATTTTTCCATTTAAAATAGCAATACACACCAAACCTTAAGTTTTGATAAGGTTTTAATGCTTGAAAACTTAAATCTTTAAGCTTAATTAAGCTTTGACAGTTCTTAAAACCTTGAATTCAAGCCTGCATATTGGGATTTACCCTCTGGCAGCTTGAAATTCCTGTCTAATTTGGGATAAAGCCAGTTTAAACTTTAATGTTGGATCAAAGTCTAATCTTAAAGTTTAAATAAGGTTGAAAATCCTCCAATACAGGTGTACAACCATAATTGAATCCTTGTAGATCCAAAAAGTTGGGTACCCCAGCTCTATTTGGTATTTTTCCTTTGTCCCTCCTTTTTGCGTGGATTTTGCCCTTTTATTTATTTAAAGCCATACTATGGCCTGAAACCCTTTTAGATTGAGCTCATGCAGGATTTATATTCTGTATGGCAAATCCTTAGCCAATTCAGTAAATATACACCACACCTCAATTTTAACTAAAATTTTGGTAAGCTTGCATAAACCTCATGCAACTTTAAATTTAAGTTTATTTAAGCTTAAATTTAAGAATTTTAAAAAAATGTTAAAAAAGTTACATTAGTACTGTGAGATTCTGAAATCTTCTAATAACATAAGAAATAAGTGTTTTTGGGTATGACACCTTATGGATGTACCCTAGGTTATTTTTGGTGTAGAATCCAAAAATGACATAATATTTATAACTTTGTTTATCCAAAAAAAAGTTAATCTTATTTTTTGTTATTTTTTATTTTAAATTCAATTAAAAAGTCTGTTGAAGACAATTTTAACTGTGTATAAAGTTATTTGTGGCCTTATGGGTATGTTATACATACCTCACAGGCTCACATTCCCTACCACCAAAAAAAAATTGTACCACAATTTTTCCTTTGTAGTATACCCCCAAGTTATTTGGGAGGGTATAATCCACTGTCCAACTTCTCTACCTATACTTTTCTAAGTATGTAAAGCACACAATTCAAACTTTTCATTGAGAAATTGGTCTTCTCTCATGTCTGAATCTTCTGAGAAACCTTTGGGAATCAGGTATTTTGCTTTCTACAATCCATTCATCTTCATGTTGTGGATTTTTATACCTGACTAAGTATTCTCTTTCATTTTTTCCCCTAAGTCTTCTTTCTTTCAAGACTTTTAGTACCTTTTTCTCCTCACTTTGATCTAGTGGGGGTACTTCTAAGAGTGTTTCATTTCTCAAAGGAAATAATTCCTTATCACTTGAAGTGTAATGCTTTACTAGACTGACAGGGAAAGCTGGATGTTTGTTTTCCAGTTCTCCTGACAGTTTTACCTGTACTGCATTTGTCCCATGAAGGGCTTTAATAATAAATGGTCCTGCAAAGGAATCTTTTAATTTCTTTGGGCCTTTAATGTTATTAAATTTCAAGGTTGAAACTAGTATTAAGTCCCCTACTTTGAATTCTGGGGTCTTATGACTTTTATCCCATTTCTGTTTAGCATATTCAAAGTCATCATTCATGCTTTGATTTGCATGATTTCTTACTTTATCAAGCAATAACTTAAAGCTTGAAGCAGTTGGATGAATATCAATAAGATCTTTTATCAAAGTATCAATTGGAAGTTTGGTGTTCCATCCTTTTTCCAACATTGCAGGATTTTTGCCTGTTGAAGCATGGATGGAGGTCTTGTAGGATAATTCCAATGCTGGTATAAGAGTACACCAATCATGGGTAAAGCCATCAGAATCTTTAAACTCCAGGCCATAAGCACAAAATCTTCTGATCATTTCCTCAAGGGTTTGAATAATTCTTTCTGCCAGCCCATCTGTTTGTGGATGGTAGGCTGTTGAGAATGATAGTCTTGTACCCAAAAGCTTATGTAAATTAGTCCATAAGGCTGATGTAAATTTTGGGTCTCTGTCACTAATAATGTTTTTAAAGAGACCAGTATGGGATATTACTCTATTCCAGATCAAAATAGCTGTATCCATATCTTTGTCATCTTTGTGACATGGTAAAAAGATTGGTGTTTTGCTATATCTGTCCACAATAACAAGACATGCATTGTTAATTTTATCACCTCCAGGTGGTAAGGCAGTTACCCAATCCATGTGAACCACTTCCCATGGGGTACTTGGTTCATGAATATGGATAATTAAACCAAATCTTTTACCAGTAGCTTTATTGGCTTTCTGGAATCTATCACAACTGTGACAGTACTCACTGACATCTTTTCTCCAAGATGGAAACCAGGCACATGTCTTAATTCTTTCCAAAGTTCTGTCTTCAGAAAAATGTCCAGAATATATGTTATCATGGCATTCTAGTAGTATGGTGTTAATTAACATTCTACTGCATAGGACCATGACACATGTGTGTTTAGATCTATGATATAGTATACCATCAAACAAATGAGATCTCCCATTATCATAAGATGTTTTCCAAATATCATCCAGAGAATTAGCCAAGGCTACATCTTTGCAATCTTTGTCAAGCAGAGCAGTAAGAATATGACAATTCTTATCTTGCTTATAGCTTTCTCTAACTTCTTCAAAGAATTCTGTTCCAACATCTGTGATATTAATTCCTTCAATTGAAATTTGAGGTTCTGCACTTGTAGGAACATAGGCAGGGTTATCAGGTGTATTTGGTAATGCCCATCTACTTAAGCCATCAGCATTCTTATGAATATTTCCAGCTTTATGTACTATGGTCATATTGCCTCTATACTCCTGTATAGAAATCTGCCATCTTAACATGTGTCTGTTTGGAGTTTTCATGTTAAGAAGTGATTTTACTGCATTACAATCAGTAATTACTTCAAACACACTACCATCAAGATAGTAATGAAGCTTTTCCAAAGCCTAAACAAGGCAAAGGCACTCCATCTGGCTAGCCCCATATCTGGCCTCAGTAGGTTTAATTTGTCTTGAAATAAAACAAATTGGACCTTCATAAGGCTTGTCATTGACAATTTGAACCTGGTGAAGAGCAGCTCCTAAACCTTCACCACATGCATCAATATACAGCTTGAAAGGAAGCTTCCAGTCTGGCATCAATAATAATGGTGCATTGGTCAAGGCATACTTGATTTTCTCATATGCTTGAATCCTCTCCTGTGTCATTTCAAAAACAGTTTGTTGATCACAAATTCTGTATAATGATCTGGCATGGATAGCAAAATCTTTAAGGTGTTGCCTGTAATAACTGGCAAACCCTAAAAAGGACATCATTTCTTTTTTTTTCTGGGGCATTTGCTTCAGTAAAGCTGCAGCCACTTTGTTTTTGTAAACACCAAGGCTCAGTCCTGAGACTACATGTCCTAGAGCTTTCAACTCATGAAACCCAAAATTACATTTTTTAGGAGATATTTTCATGTTCACTTGAAGAAATTTCTTAAGTACTAATGAAAGTCTCTCTGAATGTAATTGCCAGGTTTCTGAACAAATGATAATGTCATCAATATAAATGATTAACCATCCTTCTGACAATTCATGTGGGAAGATGGTATTCATCATTCTCTGATAATGAGAGGGTGCATTTTTAATACCAAAAGGCATTCTCAAATACTCATAAATCCCACAATGAGCAATTATTCTCAATAATTTCCTGGAATGAAGTGTCAAAACATTCTGATGAAAGCCTTTTAGAGCATCCATGGAAGTAATGAATCTTGCTTTAGATAATTGAGTCAAAGTCTCATTAATTCTAGGGATTGGATACCTGTCTGGAATAGTATAGGAATTCAGTGCTCTAAAATCACCAACCATCCTTGACTTATCATTATGCCAAGTAATGATTACTGGGGTTGTGACTTCTACCTCCTCATTGTGTCCAGCTTCTCTAAGAACCCCCAGTTTCATTAGTTCATTAATATGATTTTCTAATGCTTCTCTAGCCCTAGGGCTAGCTGGGTAAGCTGGTCTTCTTAATAGTGGCTGATAAGGCCTTTTCACATTAAGCATAATGTCCACTTCATGGCCTTTTATAGCCCCAAGTGGTTCATTATCTGAAGCAAAGGCTTCTCTGTATTGAAATAAAATTTCAATCAGCTCTTCCTTCATTTCCAGTGTTAATTCAGGACTAATTTGTGCTTCAATTAATTGACTTGACACAAATTTTTCCTTATTAACATTTTTTACTTGTTTAATGACAGTAATTTCTCTTTTCTCTAGAGGAAAAGCAAGTTTTTGTCTTTTATTTTCCCCTATAGTGAAATACCTGTCTGTATGTTTATTAATATCAATACCATAAATATTGAGATAATCATTCCCAAGTATAAAATGTTGTGAAGTACAATTATTCATGACAACAATTTCAACTTTCAATCTCATACTTCCTGCAGGATGAGGAAATATGATTGCTGCTTCAAATATACCCAAGAGGTGCATATTTTGGCTAGCACTGCTGAATGTTATACCTTCAATTGGAATTAATTTGTCTTGCCAATTGGTATAAAACTTGTCAAGATAATCCTTTCCAACACAAGTGCAAAAAGCACCTGAGTCAAGTTGTATATTGTCTTCTGTGTTGTTTATCACAATATTAGTGATACAAGATGAACCAGCTGTATAACCTTTACCTCTTGCAGGTTTGGTTTTCTGCATTTTAGCATCTTGCACATGTATGAGATCCATGCATTCATCACTATACTGTGGTAAATGAGTGTGTACCTCAGTGACTTCAAAGGAAACATTAATGTCTTCTATACTAAGCTCCTCTGGTACTTCTTCTTCTTCTGAAGGCTCAGAATCACTTTCATGGAAAGATACATCAGTTGTTTCTTTTGTGTCTTCCACTTTTTCAACATTTATCTCATTGATTCTTGTCTTGTTTGGGAAAGTGTTTGCTAAATGAGATGTGCTTCCACATCTGTGACATTTCAAAGGAAGTCTGTCTTGTGGCTTATTTGGCTTTAAAATTGGTTTCCCATTAGTCTTATTGTCTATTGGGAATTTGGACCAATTTCTTTCAATTTTTTTTCTAGTAGTGATGTCCTCCATAGAATTGATATGATCTTCTGTAGAGCAAGGCTCAATACATCTGCTTCTTATAGCATGCTCAAGGTCACCACCACACTTTCTTAATATCCTTTTACGTACCATTGTTTCAGACATATCAGGATGAAGGGCCGCTAATCTGTCCTTCTGTTTAAGAAACCAAGGCATGGGCCTGTCCCACTCAATATTAAAAATGGTTTCTTCAAAAGAATTTTCCATTCTAAATCTCCAGGAATCATTAGCCCATTTGGAAATATTTTGTTCTTTCCACCAAGGCCAAGAATTTTTACCATGGTCTTGTCTCATTTTGTAATACCATTTCTTTTCTTATCTGGTAAATCATTAGTGTAATCTGGCACTTATGTATTCATCTGTTATGTTAAAGTCTTCTTTAGACATATCAATTGTTTTCATAAATTCCATATGATTATATTCTCCTTCACCATTGAAGGTTGGCCATTCCTCTAATTTTGGAATGTCTTTAAAATTGCAAGCAGTTTCCACCTCATTACTTGAAATGGTATGATGTAAATCATTAAGCACATTTCTGTCAAGAATTGGTGTGGATTTCCTTGGCAATTCATTTGTGAGTGATATATTATTAATACTTGATTGAATGTCCTCTTTTGATTCAAGTCTTGCTTTATCACTTTTTTTCCAATTGTTCTTGGAAAAGAGCTGCATTGTGACCAGTTGAATTTTCCAAGTTTTGAACTTGTAATTTCAATTCTCTTAACTGTCCAGTTATAAAAGAAATTGAATTGTCATCTGGTTGAGTAAGCAAAGTAACTTTAGACTCAATTCTTGCACAAATTTGCGTCAAAGACACAATATTGTCTTTCTTAACATTTGCAAGGCCAATAATGGTCTTTTGTTGTTCTTTCACTTGTAATATCTCATTACCCAACTTTTGTTGGATATACTCAAATGTTTTAAACTTTGTCATAATTTCTTTATTACAAGATTCTAATTGAGTTACAAGCTTAACAAGATCTATTTCTTTGGGAAAGATTGGCTCAATCTTTCCTCCTCCTTGTTTTTTGAATTCCATCAGAGTTCTTCCCATGTTGAACACATTGTCCATGGCTGTCTTTTCTTTCTTTGGGATTCTGTAATTCTGCGGGTAAGGCTTGTTCCATTTGGGCTTTGCCTTTCCCTTTGCCTTTTGCTTGCCCTTCTGATTGGTCTTTGGGGCTTGCTTGGGCTTGCTTGGCACTTTTTGAGGTGGATTTTTGATGGTGGATGCTTGGGGAGCTTCCACTGGGCTGTTTTCCTTGCCTTGGGCCAACTTCTTCTTCTGATCCTCTGATAACATGCTTTGGTTTGTCAACCAAGCTCTTATCTGTTGGACTTGTACTTTGCAATACACCGGTGTCCAACCCTTCAGAAGCTCTTCTTTCTTTTCTGGCCCCATGAACTTCTTCACTTGAAGATAAGAGTTCATTGTGCCTATCCAAAGACTTGGGAGAAGTTCCCACTCTTGCTGTGTGGCGGCCATAAACCAGTTCTTGTACTGAGACTGGTAAATCTCCACTGCTGCCTGTTGGAAATGATTCAGGTCTAACAGCAATAGCAGTCATGTCAGCTTCTGGACTCTCAATAAGAGGTTCAAAGGTGCTGGCTAACCTTTGGGAACTGGTGGAAGTTCTGGCATCCTCCATTTGTGCCTCTCCTGTGGGCTGACATTCTTGTCTTTTTGATTTGTGACTGGAATGTCCTGGTCCAGATACATTTGATTGAATGGAGTAATTACTTCCACTTCTAGTAGGAGTCATTTCACGTCAATTTTAAGAAAAAATAGACCAAGAATGGATTGAATTCACCTGCTGGACCTTTAAAGGGTTCTTCGGTTATTAAACCCCTTGGTGCTGGGCTGGTTTGAATTTCAATACTAGACTCTGAGGCTTCAGAGTCTGAAGATCTGTCTCTAATTGATGACACTACAGAAAGAAATAAGTCATTTCATCAAACAATAAAAAGAACCTATAAACTCAACTTATTGAATAAAGTTTTTTTAATGTAATTTATGGCAAATTATGTCAAAAATAAAGAAAAAAGTCTAAGATAAAAGAAAAAATATTTTTAGTAAAGATTTTTAATTTTTTATTTTCTTTGAAGAAATAATAATTATGCAATTAACAAGTTTATTAATCAAAATTGTATTATTATTCACTTTATACTAGTGTGAAAATGCCACTAGTTAGAAAAAATAAATTTATTCCAAGTCACTCAATAGTATATTGTTTCAAACAATATTCTTAAGAAAAAATAACTTTATTAATATTATAAACATTATCTATAAGGGATAAGTCCCAAAAAAGCAATTTTAACATAAATATGGCAATTTTACGTCAAAAATTAGTAAAATAAGGTCTAGAATATGATTTATGTCCCAAAAATTGGTTAAAATCACGGCCAGGCCCCCAAATGTAAGGTTTGTCTATGAAACTCTTGATAATAGTAGCAAAATCAAGAGTACTATAACTGTCCTCAGTAGAAATATATAATATAATGAAATATTACAACCACAAATTTAAATATAATTATTAAAAATAATTATATATATAAAAATAAATCTAATTATTACTATAAAATATAATAATTATAATAAATTATAATTATTCTATTATTGTTATAGTCACTGACAGTTATAACAATAAGAAGTGCAAAGCTCTTAATGAGACAATTACACGTGGAAAATATGAATATTAACCACTTATAAATAATATAAATATTATTTATAAAAGAATTGAACACACACTTTGTAGAAATAATTCTTATAGAATAAAAATTCTATATAAAAAAACTAATACTACATAGAAAAAATATAGAATTTTAGAGAAAACTTACTTATAATATTTATTTAATACAACAAGTCAAACAACAACAGTTATTATATTAAATAATGATTATAAGTTAAAAGCATGGCAAAAATCAATAATTTTAAAGATAAAACAACTTTTTATAATAAGAAGTATGATTAAAGAGTTATTAAGAGGAATTTGTGGATTTTAAAAGATATTTAAGATGATTAATTTTGTATAACAAAATATATTATTGGTGATTACAACAATAATCTAAATTCTATGATTTCAATTCTTTAATTTTGATGAATAAAGAATAAAATAACTTAAGAATTACTTTAATAATAAGATTTTATATTTAATAAAACTTTACCTGTTTAAATTTCTAATATGATTGGATTGATAATGAATGATGGACAAAAACAGTGATGAAAAGACTCTTTTTATGTCTTCAGAGCAGCTCTCATGATTCATAATGGATATATAGGGCGTGCTCAGGTCAAAACTGAAAAACCATGCTTTAAAAATAAAGTTCTTAACTTAAGGTAAATTAATTTTAATTCCAATTTAGAGTTATCAGTGTTATTCTTAACTCCATGTAAATTTAGTCCTCATTTAAACTAATTATTTTAAGTTTTCAATAAAGTTCATCACATGGGAAACTTAAAAATAGAGTTTCAAGCAGAAATGGCTTAAACTCAATTTTTAATTAATTTTTAAAGAAATTATAATTTTCTTTGAGCTTTAATTAAAAGAGTAAATTTCCGGGCTAATTACCCAGGAAATTTATTTATAAAAGATACTTAAAATTTAATTTATATGTAGATAATATTGAATGGTAAGCTGTGTGAAATTTTCAAGCAAATCCATTGAGAATTGGATTTTTAATGAATTTTTGAAGTTATTGCTATTTTTCCATGTAAAATAGCAATACACACCAAACCTTAAGTTTTGATAAGGTTTTAATGCTTGAAAACTTAAAGCTTTAAGCTTAATTAAACTTTGACAGTTCTTAAAACCTTGAATTCAAGCCTGCATATTGGGATTTACCCTCTGGCAGCTTGAAATTCCTGTCTAATTTGGGATAAAGCCAGTTTAAACTTTAATGTTGGATCAAAGTCTAATCTTAAAGTTTAAATAAGGTTGGAAATCCTCCAATACAGGTGGACAACCGTAATTGAATCCTTGCAGATCCAAAAAGTTGGGTACCCCAGCTCTAATTTGTCTTTTTTTCCTTTGTCCCACCTTTTTGCGTGGATTTTGCCCTTTTATTTATTTAAAGCCATACTATGGCCTTAAACCCTTTTAAATTGAGCTCACGCAGGATTTACATTCTGTATGGAAAATCCTTAGCCAATTCAGTAAATATACACCACACCTCAATTTTAACTAAAATTTTGGTAAGTTTGCATAAACCTTATGCAACTTTAAATTCAAGCTTATTTAAGCTTAAATTTAACAGTTTTAAAAAAAATTCAAAAAAGTTACATTAGTACTGTGAGATTCTTAAATCTTCTAATAACATAAGAAATAAGTGTTTTTGGGTATAACACCTTATGGATGTACCCTAGGTTATTTTTGGTGTAGAATCCAAAAATGACATAATATTTATAACTTTTTTTATCCAAAAAAAGTTATACTTATTTTTTGTTATTTTTCATTTTAAATTCAATTAAAAAGTCTGTTGAAGACAATTTTAACTGTGTATAAAGTTATTTGTGGCCTTATGGGTATGTTATACATACCTCACAGGCTCACACAAATTCATTTACCACAAAGTTTATCTATTCTTTTATGGTGCTTGGTGGGGAGTGGAAGCTATGAAATTAAGTTCCATCTCCTGGTATGCATCTCTGAGGGTTTCTACTTGTAAAACAATACCTTGGCCATTCTGTGAGCATCAAATGCTTGGTTTTATCTTTCAGGAAAATTATGGCTGAAATCAAGCAGCTCACCACAAGAAGGACACCTCTCAGGATCTTCTTTATTTTTTCTTTTTCTCTTAATTTTCATTTCTTATTTACTTGTATAATTTTGTTTCTTTTTATTTCTTTATAAAGCAGCAGCATCCCCTCCCATATCATGTATTGGGAAGTTCCATTTATTTAATTTTAATTTTATTATTGATAAGAGTGGGGATAAAAGACTAACCAAACACAAACAAGGAAAAAAACTAGTTATCCTTACTAAGATCATTAAAGGTCCTCTGGAATTTATTTCTCAATTCATCTTCATACCAGAAAGACTTGGCAGCCATTTCTTCAGAAGTAGTACCAGGGACCATTATATCATTATCATAAATAATAACCTCCCTAGTATTTCTATCAACCCTTCTGAATAATCAGGACACAGCATCCTTACCATCATTCACCACAGTTATATCCTCTCTTGTAACCCTGATTGGCCAATGCTCCTGATTTTGAAATGCTTGAGGAGTGGGGAATGGTAAAGGAGACTGAGTTTCTCTTCTTTGGCTGGTGCTGGCCACAGGTTGTAATTGGTTATGGCCTGGGCTGGGGAATAGGAGATGGCTTCATTGGTGAAGCCAGGACAGGTCTGGAAGTGGAAGTTTTTGGTGAAGGAGGAGGAATGGAAGATGGTAGTGAAGAAAGGACAGGTTGGAAGTTTCTTGTGGTACTGGGGATAATATTACTTTGGAATTTCTTGGAAGGAGGTTTATTGGGTGTAGAGCTTGAATAGTGGCCAACCGATGCATTAATCACCTCAAATTCTTCACCATCAGGTTCATTGCTCCCTTCAGCATCCATATTGGTTGGTGAATCAGCAATCTTGCTTATTCTTTTCACCACCCCTGAATTATTGATCCTGGAGATTGGGACCTTTGCGCTGGAGTAAATTGGCCTTCCACCAGCTGGAATAGGCCCTCAAACATTGGTCCACCTTGCAACCTCTCTTTTCCTGGATCCAGTCACTAATTCAAGTCATCAGTACCAAGTCATACAAGAAAATGGAATTACTTACAACTAGAATAACCTGAAATACCATCAGTAGTAGGGGCCTCAGGGACTGGGAATTCTATTCCAAAGGGCCTGTTTTTCTTTCTCCACAAGTATCTTTTGATTGTGGACAGTGGCACTCCTGGACATCAACATGGCTTCTTTCCAACAAAGTAGTAGTGGCACTTTAAAGACTTGGGGTTAGAATGTTGAAAGCATTCAGAGCAAGGTGGATCCAAGATTTCAGCCGCCATGTACCCATAATGAATTTTATGAGGATCAAAACGGCTTTAAGAAGTCATGGACCAGGGTGAGAACAATCAACTGAGGACACCAGACCCACAAAGGACAGAAGGTGGTAGAAAAGGAGAATATTAAGTGAGTTCAGTCAGTTTGAAGCTCATTTCTAGATTCATGGAAGCAAAACAAATCTGTGAGCCTTAGAGGTAATTTCATATACCCAAAAGACCACAAATACAAAATTAACATATTAATATAAATAAAATAAATTTATTTATATTATTAAGATAAAAATCAAAATATAAATATAAAATTATATTAAAAATAAAAATATTAATTACAATTTAAAACTAAAAATACATTAAAATTTTGTAAGTATAAAATTACATTTATACTTGAAAAAATTAAGTAAAAATGAAATTTTAACAAAAATTGTGAAAAAATAAATAAATTTGGAAAAAAGTTAAATAAAAATTATTATAACTTTATATCCAATAAATAAACATATAAAAATTATTTCACCATTGGATTCCTCATAAAAAATCAGGTGGGGTCACCTCTGAGTGAAATTCTTGTAACTCAACTCTAAATAAGCTTAAATTAAGTTTTTAGTATTTTCAATACAAAAGTTGAAAATCCTCAAAACCTTAATTTAATTCACACCACATGAGGTGTTAACCATCAAATTTTGTGTTAAAATTGAGGTGTTGTGTTTAGTTTAGAAGTTATGAGGAATTGAAGTATTTTCAATTGAATTCAATTGAAATGTCAAAATGTGCGCGTGTATTACATCAGTGAACTTTGATTTACATATGAGGTGTCAATTATTACTGTATTGTACTGTACAATTGAATTGAATTACATATGTAAAGTATAAGTATAATACATGATGAGGAATTAAAGGAAAAATAAATTGGAAAGATTAAATTTGGGGGGGAAAAGGAACTCCAGCTCTAAGGGGGAGCTAGACCCCCAAAATCCTTGCTGACAAGCGTGGGATGTCAAAATTCACGCAAACGTTCATCACTTTTGGCCTGGAATTGAGTTACAGGGTCTGTGGACTCAATTGATGATGAGGTTTTGATACCAACTGGGGTAGTTTTAGCTGTTGCCAAGAGGGTAAAACTACCCTTAAGATAAAACAATCATAATAAAAACAGTTTTAACTGGTTTCTACGCCTCTGACACACATTCTGACGTGCTTTGAAGGCTCTAGGCCTGGTATTGCTATAGTAATGGCTGATTTAAGGGTCTAAAATGACTAAAAATGGCTTAAACCAGCCCTTTTTTGGTCTAAACCAGGGTTCAATGATGCCATAATTGGCTTTTCTGTTGTCAGACTGTTTTTCACGACTGACAAGAGTAAATTTTACTTTTGGAGTAAGAGAATTGATGGCTATAAAAGAATGTCTTCTTTGCCCCACTTTTCTCTTCATGTTAGAATCTTTTCCTTTTATTAATTAGTTTAAAACTGTTAAACCAATCAATCAAAGATTCCAACCACCACTTTTAAATCATTTTAATCCCTTTAACCACGTGAAAAAATCATTATAATCATTGTTTGTAACTCTTATAATCATTTTTACCCCTGAACCACCCCAAAAGTGAATTAAAGCATCTTTCATCACTGTAAACTTTGTCACTTTGTTTCCAAATTCACTCTGGTCACTTTTGGGCGTGTTTTCTCTTTAATATTCTTCTTAAAGACTTTGTTCTTTAATTAATTGCTTGCAGCTCTTTGCTCAATTAATTCCAATTGAAATTGCTCTTGAAGAAATTTCTTTTGTAGCCTTAAAATATCTCTTGTAGAGTATTTTTTTGGGATAAATCTTTATTGTTGGTAAAACAATAAATTTTTATATTATTGTTTTATACTAATAAAGTTATAAACAATAAAATTGGCGTGTTTTCTCTTAAAAATAATATTTCATACTATTTTTAACTGAATTTTACCTTATACAAATTTTGAGGACAGGAAAAGTACTTGATTTTTAATCAAAGTTTCATATCCACACCTTACATTTGGGGGCCCAGCCGTGATATTTTACCTGTGACATATTTTTTTTACTCTTTTTAAATCTTTTTTCTTATATTGAAAAATTTAAAAACATATAAAAAATACTTATAATTCAAAAAATCCATAAAAAATAACTTTTTTTCATATTATAAGTGAGGCTTATATTTTTATTTCTTTTTTGAAATAACCTTTTTTTTACTTAATTAATTGGCTTTTTCATTAATTTTAGTGTCTGACAACGTGGTAAGACAAGAAAACATTGAAACAGCCTCAACAGTAACCAGCATTATCCCTGCCAGTACTGTTAATTCTGATCATAATAGCACTGTTATTGTGACTCAAAATAACCAGCCTGAACCAATATCTTCTGAATTAATTAACTTGGACATAAGTAATACCCTTCAGAAAGCTAAAAATTTGGCCAATAGTAAGTTTTTGACGTAAAAATACTATTTTAAACCTTTTTTAACCATAATTATGCCTTCAACCAGGTCAGGAGCCAGCTACAACCCCTCAAGCAGCTCCCAAAAAGGTAATAGACGTGATTATGGCAGAAGCCAACCAGGTACAGAAGGAAAAGGGTCAGTTGATGACTTCCAAACAACTAAATTGGGTCATTCTGAAGCTGATAATACTATTTTACCTTCAAAAAGAGCTGACACCGCCACAACAAGCCTCTGTGGACATATACAAAGCCAGGCACAGTGCATACAACAATGCACTTCAATTCAAGGAGTACCAGATCCTTGCAGACCTGTGGAAGAATTGCATGAATTCTTACCTGACAGTAAGAAAATTCTTGGGCCATCCCAACACTTGCAAATTGCTCAATGGATGGCATCCATTGATGGAGAAGAAAAACATGATGCTTTTGACACTAGAATGGAGGAAAAACAACCCTCCACCACCAAAACCAGTGCCAAAAACAGCCCCAGTGGCCAGCAGCAGCAATTCCAACGTGAAAAAGCAGCCACAAGCTCCAAACAAGGGCAAAGGGAAGGCACCAGCCCCAAAACCTTACAGCCAGGGCTACAGAATCCCAAAGATTCAGCAGGATGCCATGGAGAATGTATTTCAGATGGCCAGAACCATGATGGAATTACAGAAGAAGGAGGAAGCCAGATTAAGGTTCCAGAAATGATTTCTGACATATTTGATTCCATCCCAGAGTTGTATAATGCTATAAATGACGTGAAAAAACATCTTTCTGATAAAAATGAAACCATTTGTAACAACATTAAAACAAACAACCTGAGTCTGTGCCAAATTAATGAAACACTTATGTGTTTTGAAAAAGTTTTAAGAACAATTAAAAATTCTAATAATGACAATTCTTCTAACATTAAAATAAATGAACAATCTGCCATTATTAAAGAATTAACAGATAAATATTCTAAATTCAATATTGATGACATGATTGAAACAAGAATTAAACAAGCCATAAATATTATCAAAACAGATAACAAGAAAGTCCTTGATGACATTTCAAATTCATTTACTGAAGTAAAGACATATACCATTGCCTTGAAAAAGTGTTTTGATGCTTCACAAGAAGAAGTATCAAAATTATCAATGAAATTGAACCAAGTCACTTCTGATAATACAAGACAGACAGAGTTATGGCAAGAACTGACACATAAGGAAGACATGTATAAAATTGAAATAATAAATTTAATACAAAGCTTTCAACATGAATACAGAAATTCCCAAAGGTGTAGCAACAGTAAAATGAATGACATTGAACAAATACTGAACACCTTACCAAGAATGTCTACACCTCTAAATCAAAATGAGGGCACAAGAATTTCAAATCCACAAGTATTGGATCCTGATAATTCACAATTAAAAAATAAATTATCCACTTCTTTTCATAACTTGGAACCATCAATGGGCCAAGCACTCTTGAAAGAAGTTCCAAAACTTAAAGAATGGCCTCACTTCAATGGTGAAGGAGAGTATGACCATATGGAATTCATTAGAGGTATTGACATGATCAAAGAAGATTTTGAATTACCAGACAGATTGGTAACAGCCAGGTTTAACACCTTGTTTGCCAGATCAGCTCACAGATGGTACATCAAAATAAGACAAGCACATGGACACCAGAGTTGGACTTGGTGGAAAACCCAAATCATCAACAAATGGGCAAATGATGCTTGGAGGTTTAAAGTTTAAACAGCCTTTGAATCTGCCAAATTTAATGCTGATAAAGACAAAGCTTTACCATGGTTTTGCCAACAAAAGGACAGATTAACAGCATTATATCCTGACATGTCAGAATTTATGATCCATAGAAAAATTCTGAGACAATGTGGAGGTGACTTAGAGCATGCTGTCAAAAGCAGGACTACTGAACAATCTTCAGCAGAAGATATTATCAATATACTAGAAGAAGTAACCACCAGAACCAAAATTGGTTCTAGTAGGGTGAATCTCAAAACAAGGTTTAATACACCTTGGAAATATTCTGTGGACAAAAACCCCAAAGAAAATTCTAGTAATATTAAATATAAATCTGCAGATACAGTCAGAAAATGCCATATTTGCCAAAGCACCACCCATTTAGCCAATACATGTCCAAAGAGGGGGAAAATCAATGAAATTGACATTGAAAAGGAACCAGATGTTGAAAAAGAAGACATAATTGAAGACAATTCAGATGATAAGTCATCCATATTTTCTGAATCTTCAAAAGATATAGAAAATATCAATGCCACTTTTGACATCATGGAATCTTATTCCCACTTACCACAATTGAGCAATGGTCAAGTTGATTTATCAAAAGTTCAAGATGCACAACTTATGAAGACAAAACCAAACAGAGGAAAAGGTTATACAGCTGGTAGCTCCTGTATAACAGAAGTGGTGATTGACAACAAGCCCACCAAACTTTTGCTTGACCCAGGAGCCTTCTGCTCTTGTGTTGGGAAATCCTTTCTTAAGACTTCTGTGCCAAATTTTGAAGACCAATTGTTACCAATTGATGGTATAAAATTCAACAGTGCAAGTAACCCAATGAAAGTGTGAGCCTTAGAGGTAATTTCATATACCCAAAAGACCACAAATATAAAAAATAACATATTAATATAAATAAAATAAATTTATTTATATTATTAAAATAAAAATAAAAAATATAAATATAAAATTATATTAAAAATAAAAAATTAATTATAGTTTAAAAATAAAATTACTTTAAATTTTGTAAATATAAAATTACATTTATACTTGAAAAATTTAAGTAAAAATGAAATTTTAACAAAATTGTGAAAAAATAAATAAATTTGGAAAAAAGTTAAATAAAATTTATTATAACTTTTTATCAAATAAATAAACATATAAATTTTATTTCACCATTGGATTCCTCATAAAAAATCAGGTGGGGTCACCTCTGAGTGAAATTTTTGTAACTCAACTCTAAATAAGCTTAAATTAAGTTTTTAGTATTTTCAATACAAAAGTTGAAAATCCTCAAAACCTTAATTTAATTCACACCACATGTGGTGTTAACCATCAATTTTTGTGTTAAAATTGAGGTGTTGTGTTTAGTTTAGAAGTTATGAGGAATTAAAGTATTTTCAATTGAATTCAATTGAAATGTCAAAATGTGCGCGTGTATTACATAAGTGAACTTTGATTTACATATGAGGTGTCAATTATTACTGTATTGTACTGTACAATTGAATTGAATTACATGTGTAAATTATAAGTATAATACATGATGAGGAATTAAAGGAAAAATAAATTGGAAAGATTAAATTTGGGGGGGAAAAGGAACTCCAGCTCTAAGGGGGAGCTAGACCCCCAAAATCCTTGCTGACAGGCGTGGGATGTCAAAATTCACGCAAAAGTTCATCACTTTTGGCCTGGAATTGAGTTACAGGGTCTGTGGACTCAATTGATGATGAGGTTTTGATACCAACTGGGGTAGTTTTAGCTGTTGCCAAGAAGGTAAAACTACCCTTAAGATAAAACAATCATAATAAAAACAGTTTTAACTGGTTTCTACGCCTCTGACACACATTCTGACGTGTTTTGAAGGCTCTAGGCCTGGTATTGCTATAGTAATGGCTGATTTAAGGGTCTAAAATGGCTAAAAATGGCTAAAAATGGCTTAAACCAGCCCTTTTTGGTCTAAACCAGGGTTCAATGATGCCATAATTGGTTTTTCTGTTGTCAGACTGTTTTTCACGACTGACAAGAGTAAATTTTACTTTTGGAGTAAGAGAATTGATGGCTATAAAAGAATGTCTTCTTTGCCCCACTTTTCTCTTCATGTTAGAATCTTTTTCCTTTTATTAATTAGTTTAAACTGTTAAACCAATCAATCAAAGATTCCAACCACCACTTTTAAATCATTTTAATCTTTTTAACCACGTGAAAAAATCATTATAATCATTGTTTGTAACTCTTATAATCATTTTTACCCCTGAACCACCCCAAAAGTGAATTAAAGCATCTTTCATCACTGTTAACTTTGTCACTTTGTTTCCAAATTCACTCTGGTCACTTTTGGGCGTGTTTTCTCTTTAATATTCTTTTTAAAGACTTTGTTCTTTAATTAATTGCTTGCAGTTCTTTGCTCAATTAATTCCAATTGAAATTGCTCTTGAAGAAATTTCTTTTGTAGCCTTAAAATATCTCTTGTAGAGTATTTTTTGGATAAATCTTTATTGTTGGTAAAACAATAAATTTCTATATTATTGTTTCATACTAATAAAGTTATAAACAATAAAATTGGCGTGTTTTCTCTTAAAAATAATATTTCATACTATTTTTAACTGAATTTTTACCTTATACAAATTTTGAGGACAGGAAAAGTACTTGATTTTTAATCAAAGTTTCATATCCACACCTTACAGAAAGCATTGGGAATCTTTGAGACCAATGTCATATTCCCACACATAAATGGGAATTTAAGGATCACAGTTGAATTTGTTGTTATGGAAAATTGCTCTAGTACCCATTTTATATTGGGAAATGACTATTTGATCATGTATGGGATAGATTTACATAATAACAAAGACAGATACTTTACAATTGGGGACAATAAGCGCCAGAAATTTGCCTTTTTACCATTTAAAAGACAAATTACAGTAAACAAAGTATCACCAGTCAACTTAGAGTTAGAAAAATTCAAGTCTGAACAGTTAAATGAGGCTGAGATAAGCCTTCATCTGACTGATAAACAAGAAAATGAACTTTCTTCCCTTTTGTATGACCACAAAGGAGCATTTGCTACAGACAAAGAACCTCTGGGAGCAATTATTGGTCATGAAGTTGACATCATTCTTAACATTGAGAGGCCTTATCCACCACTCTTAAGAAGACCTGCTTATCCAGCAAGTCCAAAATCAAGAGAAGCTCTAGAAATTCATATCAAAGAACTTCTAGACCTTGGTGTAATAAGAAAAGTAGGCCACAATGAGGAAGTAGAAATAACTACACCAGTCATAGTGGCGTGGCATAATGGAAAATCCAGAATGGTTGGGGACTTTAGAGCTCTGAACACTTACACTGTTCCAGACAGATACCCAATACCAAAAATCCAAATTGCCCTTACTCAAATATCTCAAGCAGTGTATATAACCACTATGGATGCCCTTAAAGGATTCCATCAAAATGTGGTAACACCAAGAGCAAGAAAATACTTGAGAATTATTGTTCATTGTGGAGTGTATGAATACTTAAGGATGCCCTTTGGTATCAAAAATGCACCTTCACACTTCCAAAGAATGATGAATGAAATCTTCCCTGAAGAACTCTCAGAGGGATGGTTAATCATTTACATTGATGACATTATTATCTGTTCAAAGACTTGGGAGGAGCACATGTACAGATTATCAAGAGTTTTGACAAAAATTCAATCAGTAAACATGAAAATCTCCTTGAAGAAATGTCATTTTGGATTTAAAGAACTTAAAGCACTAGGACATGTTGTATCTGGTTTGTCCCTTGGAATTGACAAAAACAAAGTTGCTGCAGTATTGTTAAAACCCATGCCTCAGAATAAGAAGGAAATTCAGTCATTCTTAGGTTTTGCAGGATATTACAGGCAACACATTAAAGATTTTGCATCCATAGCTAGACCACTTTATAAGTTGTGTGACAAAGACACAGTGTTTGAGATGACTGTTGACAGAGTCAAAGCTTTTGAGTCTCTAAGAAAAGAATTGACCACTGCTCCACTCTTATTGATTCCAGACTTTAAATTGCCTTTCAAACTGTATATTGATGCATCAGGGGATGGACTGGGTGCTGCACTTCACCAAGTTCAAATCATAAATGACAAACCTGTAGAAGGACCAATATGTTTCATATCCAGGCAAATCAAACCAACTGAAGCCAGATATGGAGCAAGTCAAATGGAATGTCTATGCCTTGTCTGGGCCTTGGAGAAATTGAACTATTTCTTAGAGGGATGTGTTTTTGAAGTAATAACAGATTGTACAGCTGTGAAATCACTTTTGAACATGAAAACACCTAACAGACACATGCTCAGATGGCAAATAGCCATACAAGAATACAGAGGCAATATGACTATTGTTCATAAGGATGGTAATATTCATAAGAATGCAGATGGACTAAGCAGATGGCCACTACCAAATAACATTGATAATCCTGCTTATGTTCCAGAAGAAACTTCACCACAAATTCCAATAGAAGGAATAAGTGTTACAGACTTGAACACCACCTTCTTTGAAGAAGTCAGAAATAGTTACACTCAAGATAATAATTGTAGCATCTTATGCCAATTACTTAACAAAGACTGTAAAGACAACTCTCTAATACATGCCTTGGATGAAGTATGGAGAAAATCTTATAATGAAGGAAGATTTCACCTACTGGATGGTATAATTTACCACAGAACCAAGCACACATGTGTCATGACAGTTGTAGACAGGTCATTAATCAATCTTGTACTGAAAGAATGCCATGATAGTCCCTTTTCAGGACATCTTTCTGAAGACAGAACAAGAGAGAAAGTGAAAACCTGCATATGGTGGCCAATGTGGCAAAAAGATGTTGCAGAGTATTGCAAAACCTGTGACAGATGCCAAAAGGCAAATAAATCCACTGGCAAAAGACTTGGAAATATGATGAAAATCCAAGAACCAAACAGACCTTGGGAAATTTTCCATATGGATTGGGTAACTGGCCTACCACCAGGAGGTGACAGGAGCTATAATGCTTGCCTAGTAATTGTGGACAGATTCAGTAAAACTCCAATCTTTTTACCATGTCACAAAGATGATACAGCCATGGATACAGCTCTTCTGATATGGAATAGAGTAGTGTCATGGACTGGGATATTTACAAATATCATCAGTGAGAGAGATCCCAAATTCACTTCAGCACTATGGACAAATCTTCACCAATTATTTGGCACTAAACTGTCTTTCTCTACAGCCTACCACCCACAAACTGATGGCCTGGCTGAAAGAATGATCCAAACCTTAGAGGACATGGTGAGAAGATTTTGTGCATATGGCCTTGAATTCAAAGATTGTGATGGATTTACCCATGATTGGTGTACTCTGTTACCAGCACTGGAATTAGCATATAAAACATCAATCCATGCTAGTACCAATCAGACTCCTGCTATTCTAGAAAAAGGATGGAACCCCAAGTTACCCCAAGATTCCTTGAGGAAAGACTTAATTGAAATACATCCCACAGCTGCTAGCTTCAAAGGAATGCTAGACAAAGCTAGAAAGCATGCAGTAAGGTGCATGGAGGACTCTTTTGCATATGCTAAAGACAAATGGGATAAATCACATGCAACTCCAGATTTCAAAGTGGGGGACCTAGTTCTTGTATCCACCACTAACTTCAATAAAATCAAAGGATGTAAAAAGTTAAAAGACTCCTTTGCAGGACCTTTTGTGATTAAGGCCCTCCATGGAGAGAATGCTGCTGAAGTAGAGTTATCTGAAGAACTTAGCAATAAGCACCCTACATTTCCAGTAAGCTTGATAAAGCCATATAAATCTAGTGATGCTGAGAAATTTCCCTTGAGGAATAAGATTCCCCAAGTTATACCTCCTATTGAGACATCTGGTGCTAAGAAAATTACCAAAGTTCTTAAAGAAAGGAAATTAAGAACCAAGAAAGTAAGGGAATACCTTGTTAGGTACAGTGACCCAACTTGTGAAGATGAATGGTTAGAAGAAAAAGATATACCAGAAGCTACCAAACTCCTCAGAAGATTCAGACACACTAGAAACACCAATATTACAAAGTAATATTCTTTTTTAGGGGGAGGGAATGTGAGCCTTAGAGGTAATTTCATATACCCAAAAGACCACAAATACAAAATTAACATATTAATATAAATAAAATAAATTTATTTATATTATTAAGATAAAAATCAAAATATAAATATAAAATTATATTAAAAATAAAAATATTAATTACAATTTAAAACTAAAAATACATTAAAATTTTGTAAGTATAAAATTACATTTATACTTGAAAAAATTAAGTAAAAATGAAATTTTAACAAAAATTGTGAAAAAATAAATAAATTTGGAAAAAAGTTAAATAAAAATTATTATAACTTTATATCCAATAAATAAACATATAAAAATTATTTCACCATTGGATTCCTCATAAAAAATCAGGTGGGGTCACCTCTGAGTGAAATTCTTGTAACTCAACTCTAAATAAGCTTAAATTAAGTTTTTAGTATTTTCAATACAAAAGTTGAAAATCCTCAAAACCTTAATTTAATTCACACCACATGAGGTTTTAACCATCAAATTTTGTGTTAAAATTGAGGTGTTGTGTTTAGTTTAGAAGTTATGAGGAATTGAAGTATTTTCAATTGAATTCAATTGAAATGTCAAAATGTGCGCGTGTATTACATAAGTGAACTTTGATTTACATATGAGGTGTCAATTATTACTGTATTGTACTGTACAATTGAATTGAATTACATATGTAAAGTATAAGTATAATATATGATGAGGAATTAAAGGAAAAATAAATTGGAAAGATTAAATTTGGGGGGGAAAAGGAACTCCAGCTCTAAGGGGGAGCTAGACCCCCAAAATCCTTGCTGACAAGCATGGGATGTCAAAATTCACGCAAAAGTTCATCACTTTTGGCCTGGAATTGAGTTACAGGGTCTGTGGACTCAATTGATGATGAGGTTTTGATACCAACTGGGGTAGTTTTAGCTGTTGCCAAGAGGGTAAAACTACCCTTAAGATAAAACAATCATAATAAAAACAGTTTTAACTGGTTTCTACGCCTCTGACACACATTCTGACGTTTTTTGAAGGCTCTAGGCCTGGTATTGCTATAGTAATGGCTGATTTAAGGGTCTAAAATGACTAAAAATGGCTTAAACCAGCCCTTTTTTGGTCTAAACCAGGGTTCAATGATGCCATAATTGGCTTTTCTGTTGTCAGACTGTTTTTCACGACTGACAAGAGTAAATTTCACTTTTGGAGTAAGAGAATTGATGGCTATAAAAGAATGTCTTCTTTGCCCCACTTTTCTCTTCATGTTAGAATCTTTTCCTTTTATTAATTAGTTTAAAACTGTTAAACCAATCAATAAAAGATTCCAACCACCACTTTTAAATCATTTTAATCCCTTTAACCACGTGAAAAAATCATTATAATCATTGTTTGTAACTCTTATAATCATTTTTACCCCTGAACCACCCCAAAAGTGAATTAAAGCATCTTTCATCACTGTAAACTTTGTCACTTTGTTTCCAAATTCACTCTGGTCACTTTTGGGCGTGTTTTCTCTTTAATATTCTTTTTAAAGACTTTGTTCTTTAATTAATTGCTTGCAGTTCTTTGCTCAATTAATTCCAATTGAAATTGCTCTTGAAGAAATTTCTTTTGTAGCCTTAAAATATCTCTTGTAGAGTATTTTTTTGGGATAAATCTTTATTGTTGGTAAAACAATAAATTTTTATATTATTTTTTTATACTAATAAAGTTATAAACAATAAAATTGGCGTGTTTTCTCTTAAAAATAATATTTCATACTATTTTTAACTGAATTTTACCTTATACAAATTTTGAGGACAGGAAAAGTACTTGATTTTTAATCAAAGTTTCATATCCACACCTTACAAAATCATTCAGTCAGATATGGATTTCATAGATATTTGGGGCCATAAATCCATTTATGTCCCCCTCAAGGTCCTCAATGTAGAGCTCCAAGATTGTCTTGAGCCCCAATCAAGAAGCCAGGACCTCCCCTTCAAGTCTGGGGAGGTCACTATTCTTCATGGCCCTGGACCATCCTCAATGGGTCCGGGCCATAAGGTCCAAAACCACTCTAAATGATCCTTTGGACCCCCTGTAACCTCAGAAAAATTTGGTTCAGGGGGGCCAAATTGGTCCTTGGGAACACCCATATCCCCCATGGACTGTGGGCCATAAAAACCAAAAATGGCCAAATTTCAGGATTTCAAGCAAAATTCCATGGGATTGCAAGGACAAGGAATGAACCACATAGTACTCAAATGACCTCAAAATGCCATTTGGGCCCATTTCTTCAAGAATCATGAGGAAAAGACCCTCTTTTCAAATATGCATGTTGAAGTATATGGTGCAAGAAGAGGCCTCAAGAGGTTATGGCCAATTCTTGGGGGTGGCTAGGCATTAATATAGCCATTCTTCACCATTTTTCAAGCTGGATATCATGGTGGCCTTCATTTTGGGATTCAGTCCATTAACACCAACACTCCTTGATTCAAATCAGAAAAATACTCCAGGTGGGGAATAACTCAAGAAGGGAAATCACTTACTTAATTAAGAAAGATGTCTTTTAAAATGAAGGAAGAAAGAAGAAGGAGAATTAGGGGAGAGATTTTCAGGATAATGGTCAAGAGTAAAAGAAATTAAAATTTGAAGGTTTTAGAAATCTTGTGGGGAATTGGGGATGACACTCAAGAGTGGCAGGATATTATGGTGTTCAGGAGCCCACCAGTATCAAGAGAGGAATACTGTCACAGCCATTATCCAGGGGTAAGGGTATTCAATCTTAGCCCCACTCAAACTCATCAAACCAGCAAATCCAGTATGTGTATCAGTAATTAGTTTCAGCAAATCTTCTTTCTGAAACAGGAATACAGCTTGGTTCATTAATACAGCCTGCCAACACTTGTACAGGCTGGATATTCCAAATAAAGTTTTGGATTAACAATACTGAAACTGTATGATCACCCAGCTCTACCACACCTCTTTTACAGACCCTGTACATCCATACAGGCACTGTATTATTCAAATCGATTCAAATGAAGATTCCTCTCAAGAAAATTCACTCTTTGAATCAGGGCTGGTGGATTCTCACATATACCAGCCCCTCTTCCTCCCTCTGGGGACTTTTCCCAAGTTAATTAATATATTTTATTGATTATTTACTAAATATTCCTACTTTTATTTTTGGTATTATATTTATTGGTTTTAAGTTGGTCTGTGCATTTCCTCACCTGTTCAGTAGAGTTGTGGTGGCCATATCCTTATTAACCCTTCTCTTTCTTTCTGAAAAGTTTAATCAGTGTACTTGGACTTGTATGTGGCTGGCTCTTTTATTATTTACTCTTATTTCGTTTGTTTCTACTTTTTTATGTTTATTCTATTGGCAATTCTATCTTTATTACACTTGTAAGTGTATTCAATCTTATTCCATCCTTGAGCCCTCCATAAGTGAGCTCCAGTTTACTGAGTTCCAGGCCCTCTTCACTTCAAAGAGCCCATGTGACATTCATTTCATATTACTATATTATTTCTCTATATTATTATTCTTTATTTATTCCTTTATCAATAAAAATACTATTTATATCACTATATATCTTTATTGTTGTAAATTGTTTTTTGTTATTAATTCACAATTTTTTAGGAAATTATTATTTTTTTTTAACAATAATAATATTCAATATTTTATCAATATATTAATTTTATTATATTATTTATTCTTTATAAAGAATATAATCTATTTCATTTCACAGCTAAAATAATATCTTATCATTTGAATTATTTTAATTATTATTAGGGAATTTAGAGTAAAATAAGTAAACTATTAGTAATTTTTACTTATTTTTTTTTAGTCAAACCTTACATTTTCCAATCAAAATTAAAGATGGATTTTATTGACCAAAGGGTATTATTGTGCTTATGAGATAAATGGGAATTAGTGAAAGCTGTTAGAAAGATTCACTGAATATTTTTATTTAACATAATTCTCCACATATTGAATAAATGTATAATAATCAAGGTTTTTTGAATAACAGACCCTTTTAGCTCCATTGAATTTATCAGTGGAGCTACTAAACCAATTAATACTTGATACCCTTCCAGAACAGAATTTTACATTAGTCAACTTTGATCCAGTTGATGAAGATCCATCAAAGCTATATCAAGTTTAATATATGGGCTCACTCAATGTTTCAGGAATTCCACCACATTTTATGAAGCTTAAAAAAGGATTCCTAGGAATCCTTTTGTGAGAAATAGCCCAAAAATAGATTTTCCAATGTAAAATTTTTAGTTTTTAAGAAATAAGGAAGAAACTCTATTGAGGATACAATTTCTGTTGGAATAAAAAAAGGATTATAGGCATATTTTTCATGCAGTCCATTATTATCTGAGCCAAAAAAATCAGGAGTACCATTTAATATTAAGTGTAACCAATTTTCAATCCAACTAGAACTTTCCTTAACATTCAATAAGTACCAAGGGAGAACTCAGGAAAATGATTGGAGTCTACCTTCAATCAGAAGTATTCTCACATGGCAAACTTTATATTTTAATTTCAAAGAGAAGATGAAGAGTTATGAAAAATTACATTATTACACAAAAATATAATACTATTCAAAAGGTAAAAGAAGGATTTTGATATTCAAAGTCTTCATGAAGAATTTGTAAATAGGAATATGGTTGATTTAATCATCTGATTACTATTTGCTTATAGCACCTTAAGGAAGGAAAATATATTTAGAGCTATCTGTAATTTATTTCACATTTTCTTTTTGAGTTATGACCTAACTTGAAAAAAGTTATTTCCTTCTTTGTCAAATTGAAAATTTAAAATCTTCCTCCCCACTCAAAAATTTGGGAAACTGGGCTAAAAGACCAGGTAGAGTTGATTCCCTAGTATATATGTATTTGTATTCAATTATGAGTAGGAATAAATTCTTTTTATATTCAGCAAGGAATATGTTTTAATTTATTTTTTTGGTTTTTTTTAAATTAAAAATGAATGAAAAATTATATCCTCACTTTGATCAAAAAAGAAACCAAAAGAAAGAAAAAGAATTAATGTTATCTTATCTTTCTTCTTTTTTTACATCTATATATATATATGTATATTTGAAAATGTTCAAGTAACTAGAAATAGTTAAGGACTTGAATTCTTTTAATTTTCATTTCAAAAAAGAAACAAAAAGAATGAAAAATATTTTTCTTTCAATTTTATATTATAATTTTTTTAAAATTGAAATTAAAAAGAAAATTAATTACTTATGGTTTTATTTTTGGGGATTAAATTAAATATTTTAATTATCTATAAAGAAACCCAAAAATGAAAATTCATTCTTTGCATGAGAATAATCATCTTATTTGTTTTGATTGTGAGAAATTGTGGTGTTTTTTATATTCAAATAAAGTCATTTCATTTAAATTTTTATCCTAAAAATTGATTTTAAAATTATAATTTAATTAAACAAGAAAAAAAATCAATATAAGCTTAATCTTTTTATAAAAAAACAAAAGAAAAATAAAAAAAATTACTATTATTCAACTATATAAAAAAAAAATCTATGAAAAATGATATTTATTTTAGATATTTTGATTTTAATTTTAATCTTTTTTTTTTTTGCAAAAAAAAAATAAATAAATTTTCATCTTTAAAAAAAAAAAAAGTTAAAATTTCAAAAAATCAAAAATCAAAAAAAATCATCTTTTTTTTCTTTGATGAGACCAAAAATTAACCTTACTTAATTTATTCATAAAAATCAAGAAAAATAAGAGATTTACATTTAAATATAATTCTTCTTTAAAACTAAAATTGAAAAAAATTCTTAGATATTTATTATTTCTTGAGTTTTGAATTATCCATATTATCTTTTTCAAAAAAAAAAAAAAAAAAAAAAAAAAAAAAGAAAACAAAAAAAAATATGGATTTTTAATAAAAAAGTTTTTCTTTTTTTATTTCAAATATAATTTAAACCTTAATATTAATCTTCCATTTTTTTTTAAAAAAAAAATACCTATTCTTTCAGAAATTTTAATTTAATTTAATTTATGGAATCTTTTTTTTTAAAAAAAGAAAAAAAAAAGGAAAAGAAAAAAAATCAAAAAAACTTTAGTAGTTCAAAAACAATTTAAAAAAAAAAACAATTCAAAAATCAACTTGAAAATTAAAATGTATCATAGCTTTTACATATATATTATTATTTGATAATAGTTTTTTTGTTCTTTTTTTTCTTCTAATAATATTAAATAAATAACTGGAAAAAAAGTTAAAAAATTAAAATTCATTTTAATTTAATTTTTTTTTTTTTGAAGAAAAAAAAAATCTTTAATTAATTTTTTTTAATATTTGAACAAATTGAATCATTTGTTGTTTTTATAAGCATTTTAAAAAATTGAATATTTTTTCTTATATGTTGAAATATTTGAAATTGTTATTTTTATTTTTCCAAAAAAATAAAAAAGCAAAAAATGGCAAAAAATGGCAAAAAAGGAAAAAAAAAAAAATATATTTTTCCTTTTATCAAACCAAAGAAGATATCATTGAGATAAAAAGTAGAGAAAAAATATAAAAAAAGAAGAGAAATCATATTTTTTGTTTTTAAAACAAAATTTCATATTTAATATTTAAATAATTTTAATTTCTCAAGAAAAACATTTTTTTCAATTTTAATTGGGTTTTGTTGTTTTTAAAAAATTCAAGTCAAATTTTCAAAGGCATTTTTTTTATTTGGTCAGGTCAAAATTATAATTTTACTTTGATTGTTTCAAAATTTCCAGCTGATAACAAGAGTAGATTGAAAATTGACTCAGATTATATTAATAATTTTTCCTTTTTACCTCTCCCTGAGTCAAAAGGGGTCTGTCTCCCACTATATGCCCCTTCAGAGCTATGTTTTTAGTTTATTAGACTGAATATAAGTGATGATGAAAAGATGTCAAGATGTGAGCAGGGAGGATATCTTTTTCACCAGTTACACATCACTCCAAGGGTTTCAAAGGCAGAATATGCCTCATCCATGTTGAGGAAGTACAAGTTTTGCTGATTGTGGTTGTTGGGACCATAGCAATCAGGAGCTTCAAGCTTCTTGGGCATTAGAGAACTGGAAAGCTGTGTTGAGGTCAGTGCTGTATTGCTACTTCTCTTGTACATAAGCTTTAGTCTACCTCCAAATCTTGTGACAGGGGAGTCAATGACATTAGTGGCTAAATCCAAGGGTCATGTGACATAAAAATGAGGGTAGAAGTAAGGCTTCCTCCCATGGTTTTTTGGGGGCCATTTGCCTAACCTTCCCCCAGTCCCTGTCCAAGAATGGGGAAAATTCAACAACTTTCCAAGTTCCCGCACCCCTATGTTTTGGCTCGGGAGGGAAGTTTGCGACCATAAAGGTCCAGCTTTTTCCCCCCTGGAGGTGCCTCCTTAATTCAGTTTCTCTTTTTTTTCTAACATGTCTTTCTCTCCCTCCATCGCTTGTTCTTAAACCAATATCTTCTATTTCTCTTCCATCCAGCTTGACTTGTCTCTTGCAAATGAGATTGACTTTTTTTTAATTTTCCTCCCTATTTGTTCATCCTATGTCATCAGCTACTCCTTCACACTTATCCACCCCCAGTGAGTTTGAACAAACCACTCAAACCACTCAAGCTTCAAGTGATGCCACCACCACTTCCAAACAATCTTGGGTTTGGCTATACTTCTCTGAAGTCAATGACCAAATTGTTGAGTGCAATGTGATCAATTGTTTTGGAAAAAGCTGTCATAAGAAATTAAAGCACAATCCAACTGGGAGCACCAAGGCCATGACCCAGCATCTCAACAGCCTGCATCACTTACACAACCCAAAAGACAATGATCAATTGATTTGTACAGAATTGTAACAGAAAAAAGGTATGCATTCAATTCAAATACCAGCAATCAGATCAATCACTAACTTTCTCTTCTTTTACAGGTACTTTCTTTGGAAACTCCAAAGACTGCTCTTGTCTACTTCATTTCAGATTGTGATCTCCCTTTATCTATCACCAAGTCCAGCTCTTTTCGTCAGCTCCTTGCGCTGTGTAATCCATTGGTTATGGATATCTTTGTTCAACAAACAGCACTAACTGGACACCTATCCAATTTTTTTTAATTTCATCAAGAACATATCTACAAAACAATCATCAAGAGTAGCACTTTTGTTTCCTTAACCACTGACCTTTGGACAAGTCCGAATATGAAAGCCTTTATGGAAATCACTTCTCATTTTATTTATTCTGATTATAAGCTCAAATCAGTTCTCTTGGGCCTTGCCAAGATTGAAGGTGATTTTTTTTCTCTCCATTTGTTCCAGTGTCTGAAGATCTCATTCATGCAGGTGACCACTCTGGTATCTCACTTGCAAACCATTTTAAAATAATCCTCCACTGCTATGAACTTGAAAAAAATTTAATTTGCATTACAACCAATAATGCCTCAGCAAACCATTGCATGGCTCAAGAGATCAAATGCTTAATACCATCTTTCTCTGCATCCAGCCATGCAATTGGATGCATGGCACACACAATCCATCTGGCCGCATGTGATGGTCTCAATGCTCTTTCTCAATCAGGACCTCTCCCATCCGACCAAGAGGATAGTGGCAATAATTCAGGCCCAATGGCCATAAGTAACTTGGTAGATGAGCCAGATGGACAGAATACTTGGTACAATTCAATTATTGATTGCCTCAGTAAGCTTGCATCATATATACGGCAAAGCCCTCAGAGGCGCAAAAAATTTATTCATACTGTCAACCTCATCTATGAAGAAGGCCAAACAACCAAATCAACTACCCTTTTGACAAATGTTTGCACCTGTTGGAACAATTGCTATCCCTGCAAGATGCATGCATCCATTTTTGCAGCACTGACAACATGCAAGCTTATCACCTTACCCAACTGAAATGGGAGAAGGTTTCAGTAATGGTAAACTTCCTGTAGCCCCTTTATGAAGCAACCCATATTATTTGTGGCTCAGCTTATCCCACAATCAATGAGATGCTACCATTATATATATTGCTTATCAAACGAATACAGCTGGTACATTATTTTCATCTCTTGTAACAGTATCATGGCAACACTTCTGATGACTTTTTTTTTGAAAGGCTTGTGATCAGTACAATGTCAAACCAATCAAGCCTGCTGCAATGGCAATGACCTGTAAGCTGTCAAAGTATCTGAAGCAACTATATCTCAAAATGCCTTTTATATGTGCCTTGATTCTTGACCCCCAATTCAAACTTCAATTCTTCACAAATCATCAAACAACACTATCTCATTTTGGAACTTTGTCGGCCAAGCTTGCAGCCATTTTTGATGAGGAAGCAAGAAAACATGTTACCTCTGAGAACCTCAAGAGTGATACAACCCATAGTGACAATGCAGTCCCTGTCAGCATTGGAATGGGGCTGTTTGATGATATGTACTCTTTGGCATCATCTGAGGGAAGAAACTTTGAAAACAAAATCCAATGATTCTTTGCTGAGCCACCAGAGCCCAAAGAGACTGACATCCTTCTCTTTTGGAAATCAAGAGGTAAAATTTTTCCCACTCTTGCTCATATGGCACAGAAATATCTTTCCATCCCAGCAACAAGTGCCCCATCTGAATGGGTCTTTTCATGTGGTAGAAAGATACTTACATACCAGCATGCATGTTGAGCAATTGGCATGTGTCAAGGATTGGGCCAATATATTCTCACAAATGACCTTTTTTCCTAATCTTTATGCTCATTGATTATCCTGTTTTTTTCTTTCTATTGCCTTATTACTTTGAATGAGAATTGTAACTGCAAAATGAATTCTTTGGTTCCCATTGGTGGTCCAAGCCCCATCCCGTACCCCGCTCAAACAGGGTTTGAACTTAAGTTTGAGGCAAAATCATGAGCCCCATGACCCAATCCCATAGAGGGCCTCGGGTTCTTTGGGAAGTCTTCGGGCCGGGGGTCGCCCTTAGGTAGAAGCCCAAAACGGATGCAATCAACTTAGGCATACAGGTCCGCCCTTGTGGCAAATCAGCTGTATGACACTTCAAGTAGAGGGAAGAGAAGTGGGTCCAGTGTATTAATTGCATATAAAGGGTTAGTAACCTATTGACCACCAGATGGTGGTTCGGGTTTGCGACTTCAGCAGAAGAGTTTGTTGTTTGAGGTTTGGATGGTGAGGGTATGAATTGTTGGTTTTTTGATATGGTGCCCTTTCAAATAGAGTCAGGCAGTTGAGTTGTCGGGGTCAAGTGTTTTTGAAATTTCCCGTCCCTTTCTGGCTTGATCTTATGGTGGGGTTTGGTTCGAACTCGTGCGTCTCAGATGCTTCTTAGGAAAGGTAGTCAGGCCTGTCTTTGTAGAAGTGGCAGCGCTTTGGGTGTAATGGGCGCTGGCGGCAGAAATATCCTCGTCTTCCGTGGAGTAGCCAACAGCAGTGTTGTAAACGAGGAGTGGGACAAAGGCGATTAGAAAATAATCCAGAACAGCGAAGGCGCATGGAAGAAGAGGTACAATTCATAAGATTTTTTCTTGTTTGTTTCCCGTGCTTCAGTCGCCAATTTCATTGTGGTCCAGGATTTGATGGAATGAGTGACAATGATTGGCAACCAAATCGAGGTCCAAGTTCAGACGCTCCCTCACAACAGCCAGCTTCTTTCAGAGACTGTCTTGGCTAAGCTTGTCAAACCTAGCGACTTGAAAGAATCAGGTTTGGTTGAAATTTGCCTTTCCCCAAGAAATCTTGGGTAGCTAATTCCAACAAGGTTTTCAAGGTTAAATCAATTCCCCGTTGATTAATGCTGCAGTTATTTTTAAACTATTCAGTTAGTCGTTTTTGACACCGGCAAGGTGCAATTCGATGTTGAAATGTGGCCCAAGTCAAGGCCATGGTGAAAGCCTTATTGCTTTTGTCCATGTAACTTGTTATCCCAAGATGTTTGACTGATCAAGCTGATTAGATGGAGAGCATCTTGAGCGCAAGTAGTAGAATTAATTACTTGCATACGTATTAGGGGGATAGGGCAAACTTCCAATCTAGCTTCAAGAGCAAAATGCCGGTAGGGCTACAAATCATTCTGTCCTCCCAAAATAGAGCCTACATAACGGTACGTTGATTTACGCATCAAACCACTACTCTCAAATCAACATATCACCTCAAAAGTTTAGGGTAATGCAAATAAAAAAGAAAAAAATAAATGGGGAAAATTTAACTTGTTTCGCGCAAAAAATTCTTTACAACTTGAACCAAGCATGACATTTTTGACAGGTTTGTCATCTAACTGAAGGGATCAAGACCGTAGTAATTAAAGGGGTAAATTTTAAAAGTAAGTTTATATTAAATATTTTATTGTTGAAAAAAAAAAAAATTCAAAGCGCACCTATTTTTTTCCAATTCATGGTTGAGCAGGTGTACTTTCTGCTGTTGTAGTTTGGGGCACAGGATAGGCAGGTTGACCATATGGTTGAGTTGCGCCATACTGAGGATAACCTGGGTACTGAGGATAACCACCAGCCTGAGGCATACCATACATTTGAGGCTAATGTTAAAAAGGCAACTTAGCCAACAAACGATTACCCCTTTCAGTGATAAAATCATGCTTACCATTCCATACATACCACCGACCGGAGGCATTCCCATTCCTGAGGTGGGTGCCGTAGTGGGATCTGCAGAAGCCCTATCCTTACCCCAAGAGCATTTTAATGGTCGACCATGGACAGGCGAACCAGTCAAATTGACGATTGCCATGGCGGCATTCTCATGGGTATCCATCTTGACAAATGCAAAACCTCGATCTGCCTAAAAATGTGAGAGAATGAAAAGGTCACAGGGGATTTTTGATTTGTGACGAAGGAAAAAGTTAAAAAGACTAACCTGCATTCTGATTTCGACAATATAACCAAATCCTTGGAATAATGGAATTAAATCGGCTTGTGTACAGTAAGGTACCAAATTACCCGTATAAACAGTAGTATTGTAGGCAGGCGCTTGCTGGACCACAGTTTCATAGCTATTTGCACCACCAAATCCAGCTCTATTCATTCCACCACTGATATTTCCAGTAGGCATACCTACAGCGATACCAGCACCTGGAGCGCCAGCCATACCTTGATTTTTTTGATTAGCCCAATTTACACGAATGGCACGAGAGCCAAGCCATTCGCCATTCATTGTGGCAATTGCTTGCTCAGCATCGGTTTTATCACGAAAGGCCAAGAAACCGTAACCACGGGATTTACCGCTATTCATATCCCACATGACACGGGCGTCAGATAAGGAGCCAAAGGCAGCAAAAGCTTTGGCGAGGACTTCATCGTTAACTTCAGGTGAGAGATCACCAACAAAGACGTGGTAATGACTGGAGAGATCTTCTTTTACATTACTCTAATGAAATGAGCCATGAAGATAGCCGGATTGAAAGCAAGTTGCAATAGAGAACGAAAGAATGTTAAATGATGAGATGAGATTATGATATGATAGATTGAGTGGTTGTTGAGGACAAGTCAATCTACATACCGAATTTTGGTAAGCCCAATTGACCCGAATTTCGGTGTCGAAGATTTTACGACCCCCTAAAGTTTGTAAAGCCGTCTCAGCTGATCGCATTTCATAATATTCAACAAAACCATAATTGAGACCGCCGTGTTGAAAATTACGATCGGGAATAATTTTCACCCCCTTTTAGAGTGTAATTGAGAAACACGTCGAAGAAGAGAAAGGGTAATAATTTGAAAAGAAGAATGAAAGGATGAAAAAAGAAGATGATAGAAAATATAAAAAAGGGAGAGGTAGAAAAATGAGAGATATTAAAGGAGAAAATCAAATAAATGATGATAATGATAGAAAAACATGATTATTGATATTTAAAATAAATAAATAAAAGTGAAAAGAACAGACGTAATGATGACGATGATAAAATGATAGAGATAAGAATGAAGGTAGGAGAAAGTAGTGAAGTGAAAAATATGATGATAAGGGAAAAATTCAATGACAATCCAAAAAAAGGAGGAGGGGTATAGATGAATGAAACTGATGCTTAGCTTACCTGAACAGGACCGGCGACGGAGAAGATTTCTTGAAGCATGTACTCGGTGACGCGAGGACTAAGGTTACCAACATATAGATGAGCTCGTTTACCTTCAGGATTACCGGTATAAGGGTTAGGAGGTTGAACGGTGGAGGCCGTTCCGGTAGTTGAAGGGGTAGGAACGGGAGGGACATTATTGGGTGGATAAACGGATTGAGGGGCAGGCGGAGGAGCAGCTCCGACAGCGTAGACCGAAGGTTGGGCTTGATTTTGAGCTTGTTGAGCTTGTTGGGCTTGCTGTTGCTGAGCATAGGCAGCATACTGTTGAGCATAGGCCTCATAGCCTTGAGTGGGGGGTTGAGAGCCGTAAGCTTCGAGAAGAGGAGGGGAGGTTAGAATCTAGCGGGAAAGTCTAGACTAGCCGGAAGGCAAGAATACATACCGCCAGCTGAATTTGAGGCGCCACCACCCGATGAAGCTTGTTGTGTGTGTTCTGACATGATGTGATGATTTAGCTAGCGTACCAAAAGATGACCGACAAGACGAATAGCCGGAGGATAGAACCCAAGAGAACCTGAGAGGATCGATTTCTCGCTAAGGAGTCAATCAAACGATCGGAGATGAGAGATTTTCAATCAGTCTTCAATTCATCCAACCCAAGAGTGATTTTAAGACGAAAAGCTGATGGACGACCCGATCTTTACAAGACGCTCAAGAAACGCAACTTTTCAAGACGAGAAATCGAGTTGATCGATGATCGTTTCAAGGAAAGAAATAAATATTTACCAAGAGATCGAACTAAAGTGTTAGTCGAATCAAAAGATGTCGATGACGATGACGATGAGGATGAGGATGAGGATGACGATGACGAAGAAGAGGATGATAAAATGATAATGAAGGATAGAAGGATAGAAGGATAGAAGGATAGAAGGATTAGGTCAAGAGTCAAGGGTCAAGAGCCAGTTGACCGTCCAAGTTTGCTCAATCGAATCCGAATCGATCGCAAAGACAAAGCCAGCGATTGAGTAGATCCCAGCCAAGTCGCCGCCGCCGAATTATTTCAAGCTTTTTTGCTCGCTCGACAGCCACGACAGCCCCGCCCACGACGATAGCCGCTCAATCAACACCCACCCACCCACAGCGAGCCAGCGACTGGCTGGACAGGTTAAATTTAGCCATAGTCGTAACTTTATCGGTAGATTGACAGGTAACCTTAGCCCTTGCAACACTCACTGCAGCTGCGCACCGCAGGCTGGGCCAAGGCAAGGATCGGGTAGAAATCACCACCGCTGATGACGGTGGATATTGGATAAATAACCTAATCGAATTGCATACACCAGTCAATTAATTGCGAGATTTTTTCACCTCTACCCTATCGGTGGCTTGTGGGTTTCAATAATTCCAACACTCAATATCAACATGTTAACACGCCATATGGCTTTTTTCGAAAAAGTTGAAAAAAAGCTAAATTATTTTACAGTTGATTTGGAATTTTCTTTTTGATTTGGCTTTTAACCTAAAAAAACAACTAATCAAAAAAACGGATTGTTTTGATAATTTTAAGAAAATGATTTTATTTTCAAAAATAACAATGAATTCAATCTTTTTTTATTGACAAGTATTTCTTTATTAAGGCAATAATCTTTTTTGAGACTTCATTATAATTTACCCATGTTTGTTCATTAATATTGATTAAGCAACTTTTAATTTTAAAAAAATAAAATACTTGAGACTATATGCATATTAGTAACTAATTTTGGAAAAATATTAATTGTTTAATTTTCAAAAAACCCGAATTGAATGTTTGTTTGTTTTCTTCTAGAAAATTATTTAAAAAAAATAAAAAAAAAGTTAAAAATTAATTGAAATAGGAAGAAAAAACAAAACATGATTAAAGATGAAATTTGAAAAGGAATATTTTATTTCATATTAAAACTAAATTATTTTCTATATCCATTTTTTTATTTTGAGAAAAATAAAAAAACTTATAAATGTAATATCATGAATAAAAAAGAAGACATTTGAATTGATCACATTTTTACTTTAAAACTTTAAAAGATTTTTCAAAAATGATTTTTTTATCTAAGCTATAATTTGAATTAACAAAAAGAAGGATTTTTTTCAAATAATAAAATTCTTTATATTACCAAATACTGAAAAATTTTCAGCTTTATTGAAAAAAAACATAATTAAATTTACTCAATATACTTATTTTTCTTGTTTTTTTTTTGAAAATTGGTTCTTTTTCTTTTTTCTTCAATCTCAAATTTATTTATTTTTTTTTAGAAATTTTGAGTTCAATATCTATTCTAAGGATCAATCATTATCATCATTTACATCAGATAATTCAAATGACCAATTTGTAAGATTAATTATTGATGAAGATATATAAATTGTTTTTTGAGTTTATCTTACCTTTTTCTATAAATCATTATTTCGATCTGCTTTTCTTTAATATAAAAATATGTATAAATAAGAATCAAAGCCTATAATTTGTAGCTTCATATGGTATTTATTTATATTGAAATAATGTATCACATTATTTAAGTAGACTTTGACCTAAACTTCTCAAAAAAAAAAATCAACATTTTGAGCTATTGAGTATCGAATTATTATCAAAAAGGAACTTCAATACACAGATAATTTCTCAAAGATAAAATAGTAACTTTAGGTTTTTGTTCTTTTGATTTCTATGAATGAAGTGGTTGGGTCTCATTAATAGCTCTTATAAGCTAAACAAAATTGGCTTAAAATTCTGAGATTAGATATAAAATTCCAAGAGCCTCTCCTTGAAGATTTGAAATAATAATTTATTCAATTTTAATAATATATAACAATATTATTATATATTAAACCAAACTATTATAGATGATACCAATAATTTCGTTTCATGAAAAATAAATCTTTCATTTTTTTTCATTAATATATAAAAATGAGAAATTGGATACTTCCTTACTCCCAAAAAACTAAAAAATTAATGACTTTATTCATAAATAAACCAAATAAGTCTTGAGATAATTCATTGAAAAAACTCATAAAATTAAATTTTTATTTTTTTAAATGATAATTTTTTTTTGGTTTTATTTTTTTGAAAAAAGGATCTTGAAATTCTTCTAAGTTAGATAAAATGAAAATTTCATCATATAATTAAAATATTATTGAAAACTAATTAAATCATAAACACCTAAAAGCTGCTCAATACCATTACCAAGATCCCATTTTTTTATATCAAAGACTACAGTTAACTTTTGGTCTTTTCAAAAAACCAATTTTTGAATTCTGTGATATTTTAACTTCAAAAAGGTCAATTTTTTGTTTTGAAATAACACCTTTTATTTGAAATAAAAGCTTCAATTTTATTCACCTACCAAATTTAAATTTTTCACCATCTCCTAGAGCTTGGAGAAAAGAAAACTTCATTTTGAATTAAACAAAATCTCTTATTAGACAGTAACAATTCATTCTCAAACCACATTCAATGTTTTTGAGAAGTTAAGAAAAAAACTATGTACAGAACTCAATTTGAATTTAAATATGAATATACTTGAATAAATTTGATTCTGAAAAATATATATAAGTATATTTATGAAGAAAGAACTTAGTCAAATTGATTTTGGTCTTTATGTGAAATTTCTATTATAGGTTTGTCCAAATACATCTTAAATTAATAATATGTTAAAAAAATGAAATATTCTCTTTCAGATTTATCATTTCAAAAACAAACATTTGGAAAAATTATTTGTAATATATTTTGAAAACACAAATACAGAAAACATTCTTTACAATAATATTCTTTAAACTTATAAAAAGAACATAGTTTTAAAGAAATAAAAATGTCTTTTTTAATTTATATTTGTCACCAAATAAATATAACTACTTACAATACCACAGGATGGCCATATTTATATCACATACTACATAAAGATTACCCTATATTTTTGGAAGATAAAATAGCCATTAATCAAAATGGAAAGTGTAAGGTTTGACTATGAAACAATAAATAAATATTACAAATTTTTTACTTATTGTACTATTAATGTACTTATTAGATTAAAGAATAAGATAAAGAATAATTATAACAATAAAGAACTATTGTAATTATGGCATAAAATATCTATATTATTAAATAGATGAAATAATATAAATTATATTATAAAAAAAGAATATACTAAGAATAAATATATTAATATTTAATAATTGATATATTTATGGCACTTTATTGTTGTTAAATACACATAATAAAGGTGTAAAAAATTGTTCTTTAATAATAAAAAACGATTTATAACAATAAAATTACCAATATTAAAGCTATATATCAATATAAATACTATTTATATCAATAGAAGAATTATTAAAAATAATAATAAAAGATGAAAATAACCTAATTTTGACACTTAATATAATAATTTTGAATTAATTTACACTTAAAAATGTAAATAAAACTTATTCAAATTGTATTTACAATTAAAAATAAAATAAATTACAAATATTCTTGTTTTTATGTGGAATTAGAGATTTATAGAGAAATTTAACAAAAAACAATCATAAAATTAATTTAATCAGATAAAGATGATCTTTTTTATTTAATAATACCATAAATTTATATATAAATAATAAATAAATTACCTTTTGTCTTAATGTTTTAAAGCTTTTGTTGCATCTGAGGGGGAAATATAAGTAAAAAGAGCTCTATATATGGTAAAATAATTCCTTTTAGAGTCCAGAAGACTTTTAGTAGACATTTAATGATGTTATCTACTGGAATTGATCAGTATTTTAAGGATTAGGGCTCATTACATCATAATTAAACCATCTTATCTCAATATTATGCCATTATTTAGAGTTATGACTGTAACTCTAATTTTTCTGACATGATAGGCTTGGAAGAAGACTAAAATTTGTGGATTTTGTTAGCTTTAATCATAATGAACTAGTATTCACCACTATTATTACTTATATCACTGTTAAACTTGAATGAAGATTACAGTGAGTGATCATAAATGATCATTTTTAAGCTTAAACTTTGATCATTAATAACTTTTAAGGTATACATGCTACAGCTATTCTGAGAGTGAACTCTGATAGTTTGGAATGTCCTTATTAAAATTACAAGATAATTTTATTACATAATCAAAACTCTATTTTTGATGATTTTTCTTGTATCTCATCTTTTCTGCTGAAATTCAATATTTTAAACTTCAAACCTTGACTTCAAGGGGTTATACCTTGAATATTATGATAAATATTATTGAAATATTCACAAATAAAGTAGTAGAATCTAAATATAAACTTTTCTTTCTATGTTTGGACCATATTCCTAACAAAGTGGTCAACAGCTATAAAAATTTTGCTCAATAAAACCTCACAAGTTATAGCCTTATTTATAACTTGTAAAATTAATCTTATATCTGTATTCCTAAATTACTTATGTGGTAATTGTTTTTTGGTTTAACTCTCTATAATTCAGATTTGAAGAGATATGAACTAAAAACCATGAGTATATGCACTGATCATAAAAGTGCATATATTCAGGTTATTTCCTTAAGTATTGACTTTAAAGATAAGAAATAAAAGTTTTATATGTGAAATATTCATTAATAATACAATGGTGCAATTTATTTTACATGTTTACTCATTGGTTTCTGATAAAATCAAGGATTTATGCCTTTTTATGGTATTTTTACTTTTTGCTAAATAAGTATTGTATTTAAAGATATGAAATAAAATGTTATTTGTGTATTTTACCATTTTGAATTCAATTTTACAATTTATTTTAAATTTTTATTGATTAGATTCAGAGATAATCAAGAATTTATGCCTTTTTATGCCATTTTTATTTATTTTAAGATAATGATTTTGGTTCTTATTATTAGAATAAATGTTGTAAAGTTGTTTTGTGACCTTTTTGGATATGTGGTCATATCTCAAAGGCTTACAAAAAGACCTTAAGGTTTTTCCATGAAACCCTTGATAATAGTAACAAAGATCAAGAGTACTATGACTGTCCTAAGTAGAAAATATAATATAATTATTATTAAACATTTATCATTATTAAATAATGTCATAATAAAAAAATTTCAATAATTATAATAGATTATAATTATTCATTTATTATTATGTTCACTGAGAGCTATAATAATAAGAGATTTAAAAAGTCTTAATGAGACAATTATATGTGGAAAATAATAATTTTTATGCAATTATAAATAATATAAATATTATTTATAAGAGAAATACCAGACACAATTGGAAGAGATAAATATTCTAGAGATATTTCATATGAAAAAACCAATACTAGATAAAAAATATAGAAATTCAGAGAAAAATTACTTATAATATTTATTTAATAAAATAAGTCAAACAACAACAGTTATAGTATCAAATAATTCTTATAAGCAAAAAAATCCAAAAAACCAATATTTTAATGAAATATAATAGTTTTATATGATAAAATAAGATTCTTAGAGTTTTTTAAGGATTCTGTGGATTTTAAAAGATATTTAAGACATAAATTTTGTAAGATAAAATGTATAATTGGTGATTACAACAAAATGATATGAATTATATGATTCCAATTATTCAATTCAAAATTTATAAATAATAGAATACATAAGAATAACTTTTAATAATAAGATCTTATATATAGTAAAACTTTCTCTGTGTAAATGTCCAATTTAGATGATTGAATGATGATTATTAACAAAAACAGTGATATAAAGGCTTGTTTTATTCCTTCAGAGAAGCTCTCATGATTCATAATGGATTGAGGGTGAGCTAAAGTCAAATATGAAAAATTATGCTTAAAAAGAAGGTTATTAACTTAAGGTAACTTATTTTTCATTCCAATTTAAAGTTACCAGTCACCATGAAAAAAAAGCTATCCTTGCCAGTAGGGGTAGTAGGTCCAACTTAATTCCAACCCAGCTTTCAACTTGCTTCATACCGGGCTCTAACATGCTATTATTATTTGGTCATTTTCCAAGCCAGATTTTCAATATTCAGAAATAATTCACAAAGTTAATTTAATTATGAAGCTTCTGAAAATATTGAAGAGTCCTTTATTCCAAAAAATCATTTTAAAGAAAAATAAAAAACTTTGAAATGAATATGAACCCATTAGTCATGAATTTTTCTTTACAATTCTCAAGATAAAAATACCCACTTTCCTTATCTGCTATTATTTCCTTCCTTCCATGTATTTTCTTTCTCTTAAAGTTCATTCTTCAGATCTCAATATCTTTAATGTTAAAAATATTCACATAAAAATATATCTCTTTGAAAAATTACCTATAATACTTATCTCTAAGCCACTCAAAAAAACAGCAAAATTCATATGTCTCATCATGACATTTTCCTAAAAGCTGAACTAATTTTGATTTCTGGAAATAAAAACAACTGCAGATATATCATTTCCTTTATTTCAAATTGGAAATTAAATTTGAAAATTTCTGGTGAATATCAGATTCAACAGAAATTTCACCCAGAAGACATTTACCAAGTATTTTTCTCTCTCTTATCCTGGAAATTAAATATCTTTTTTTCAAACTTGAAATAAAATATAATTCAAATTTTACCACAGCTTAGCACCCAATAACTATAACACCTTTTCCCATGATGGAAGTGACCCGCAACCTCTTATGACACAAAATGTATTTCTTGCCATACTACATAACATTAGATGTATCCAAACATTACCAAAAACCAACCTGATAGAAATATATTATTGAATATTATGTAATTCATACAAAGGATATTCTTCAAAGAAAAATTTATCATATAATACTGTTGTGGGTAAATAAAGCTTAACTCAGAATATAAAAATTCTCTTATTTTCCAGAGAAAATTCAGCAATACTATAATAATTTTCTTCAAATAAGAAACCTGTTGAAAAATTACTAACTATCCATCAAAATACCAATTAAATAAATTAATTTTACAGGTAAATGTTCCAATTCTGCATATCAGAAATAATTTTAATTGGATTTAAGGTATGTAATAAGCTCACATAGTATAAAAATCAGAAAACAGTAAAAAAGTTTTCTTAAAGGCTTATATCACAAATGAGGAAAGTAATTATTTCAATAAAAGCTTTTCCTCCTGATATTAGTTTTAAGTCTTTAAAAAATTGTTTTTTAAATTGATATTATTTTCTTCAAAATAATCCTTGCAATTGATATTGAAATTTATTTTATATTTCCATTTGTGTGGTAACAATAAATTCATTACCATGGTTATAATTCATGATGCAAAATTGAAATATTCAATCTTTGAAGAAAATTTATCAAGCTCAAAAATTTGTTTGAAAAATTCATTTAGTTGTATATGAATATTCATATCTGATTGGAAACAATAAAAATTAATTCTCCTGATAAAATAAATTCACCATTATGAAAATGTAATAAATCTTCTGAATCTTTAGCACCAGGTCAAGAGATTAACAATAATAATCAAATAAAAATCTCTCATTTAGGTATGAGAAGAATATCATTACTTTCAAGAATCCCCCTCAAATTAATAGGTTTTATAGAAAGTTCATTCATGATTCTCATTTTCCAAACCCTGCAGGGACTATTTGTGGATAAATATAACAAAACAAAATTTGTGGTTCAACTTCTATCTTCAAATAAGCCCATTTCATTTAAAACTTTTAAATAGCTTTCACATGAAAGCTGTAACATATGATTCTTCCATAATATTATCAATTCAAATATTTATATATTTTCATAGAATCCTTGATATCTAGAAAAGATAATACTAAAGCTCTTAACCCCCTCAAAAGGGAACCAGAACAAAAAATTCTCATTTTATAGTTGTTTTGAAACTTTTGAATTCTTTCTTTAAGCTAGCAATTCTTTTTAGAATTTGCAAACTTCATCTTTATATAAACTTATTTATATTTTTGAATTATAAGTTTGTACTTGCTTTTGATTTGGAATTTTTTCATCAACTATGGATTCAGCCCATATACATGCAAGACTTAAGAATGTTGAAAAAATCATATTATTTTCTTCCATCATTCCAATATTATTTATATTAATTTTTCCAAAAATGGAAGAGTTGAAGCTAAACTTCTTGATTTTAACCATTTACAATGGTTTCATAAAAAATTGTGTTTCAATTCAGGAAGACTTATAACTTTTCCTTCAAGGGACATTTGCTTTTTTAATATTTTGTTATTTAATTGGAAAAAAAGGAAAAATATTTCCGCATTAATAGTCTATAGCAGTTTTTTATTTTTCTTTATTGAGACTTCAAGAATCCCCAAGCAAATTTAGGGAGATTTTCAAATCCATTTTTTGGTTTGTCACCGCAGTGAAATTGATTATCAAATTATCATCAATCTTCTTTCTAGCTTCAGAGCTTAAAATTAGATTTATCAAAGGAACCTTTGAAGTGGAATATTTGAAAAAAATTGAGAAGATAATATTTCAGAAAATGTCTCCATGCAAGAGTCTATAATCTTATAGAAAACCTTTATATCAATAAAGAAATTTAGTATAAATTGTTCATCTATCTGAGTCAAGTCAGATAAGAGTATCCTTTGCAATTTCCTTGGAAATTGTTAAAAAAAGTGGTAAGTCATCAGAGTTTCTGATACTTATTGAAAAAAAATAATACCTTAAAAAGTTTTAATATTTGATATTAGTTCCCACAGACCTCACCAGGGAAAATTTTGAATAAATTGCTGGCAAATGACTTCATTTTTCACGGCTGACAGTATAGAATCTTCCTTCAGTTGCATTAGTGTCACACTTTAGTCACTGGATTTAGTGGGTTTCATCATATCTGAATCAAGACAATGTCAATAAGGAAATATGTCACATGAGTAGGTCACTCAAAGCAAAAACCCATATCAACACATTTTCAATCTTTGGGTAATTACACCTCATGATTCAAGCCAACAGTTTGGCATGATCATGCTCATGCATGAGATGACTTTGGAACTGCCAGCTGATCATCTCCCCCTTTACCATGTCTACTCTCACACATAAATTGGCTTTCACACCTGACCATTCTTACGCTCACACAAGTTTTGGACTCCCCTCCACTTCCTCGTCATATCTGTCATATACAATCCTTATTATTCTGCCCCCTGCCTCATGATCTCTGCAATTTACCATTCTTAGGCTTCCAAACTGACCTCTAATGGTCTCAATTTACCATCCTTATGCTCACACAATGATTGGATTCAGAAAATAATACTATTCATTTTCCAAATTTCTCATCATTATTATAATGAAAAGATTGACTTCCACAACAGCAGCTCTGCATCTCCCATGTATACCATCCTTACACATTTGAACCCCTGCATCCTATCATTCTTACACTCCTTCAATACCCTCTAACCCTCTCAAATTACCATCCTTATACACAAACAATTATTGTATTCTGAGCTGAGATCTTTGAATTTCCACAATTGGCCCTCCATATGCTCATACAACACTACCTCTGCATCTCTTCAATTTACCATCCTGACACAACCTCACACCTGCCTCATAATCTCTGTAGCTTACCATGCTTATGCTCCTGAACCTCCCTCTCATGTTCTCAATTTACCATCCTTACACTCCCGCAATGATTTTCTTCTGCACTGAGGGCTGTTCATTTCCACAATTGGCCATCTTTATGCTCACAGAAACATTTTCCTACACATAATTTCCATTGGAAAATGATATCAAGCTCTTTAATTCTAACTTAAAGTGTCAAAATTTTTCCACACAGGTATTTCACTTAAGGATTCTCCTGTCTCTCCTCATCCACAATTGCAAATGACCAATTCTCTCCCTCAATTTGATATGAGTGACATTTCATCATAGTAAGTGTTTAGAGCCATAGGGTACAGTGGATTGTTGGAATACATGATGAACCCAATAACAGAAATATGCTTGGTGGCCTTCTCTGCCAACATATTCTGAGGGAAAATTAATTGGGATATTCACAATGTTGTGGTTAGGGGTTCAATCATGACACACACAAATTAAAGCCTGATGATTGGACTATTTAAAATCAGAATTTCGTTCTTTGTTTCTATGACAAAACCACTTTATTACATATCATTCAAATGGAACACTTTGCTCAGTCCTTACCTCATGGGGGTTGAATAGTTCAAAAATTGACTTTAGTAGGTTTCTCACTAGCAATTTTATTCCATCACCCACAGGGAAGTTATTTAGTTTGAATTAGATGAAATAATTTGCAACACATAATCTCCTTGAATATCCCAACAAATCAAATTTTGAAAATGCAATACAAGCTCAATAGATATTGATGGAATATTCCAAGGCTGTTGATGGGAAGGTTTCTTTTGGTGAGAATGTGGCTCTAAAATTTTTTTGTTCTAGAAAATTAACTAAAAATTGAAATGATTTAAATTGATATTTAAATTCTTTCAAATTTTCCAAAATTCTCCAATATTGATATTACTTAAAAAAGCATCAATAAGTAATATCTTGGATTTAATTCATTTCCACCACTTTCAGAACTCCTTCATTTTTTTGTCAAGTTTTATCTTTTTATTATACCATTTTCAATCAAGTTATAAATAAAATTTTCACCATCTATTTACTCAAAAAACTACCTGCACTATTCCCCCAACCCTGGGAAATTCAATAGAATTAAATGAAAAAACTTCTTCCCAGAGAGTAGAAGTGAAATCTCTGATATGGTCAGTAGTAATGAATTAAGCATTGAGTTAGAGAGCCTGGAACAGGAAAATAATCAAGATTCACCAGTTCTTCAAGATTGTGAGCATAAATTCATGTAGAATATTTGTAATCTGTCAAATCCTGATGTATTTTACATGGCCTGCATCTAAGCCCAGCCTCCACGATCTCAAAAACCAATTTTGAAAAGCTATCAGAAGGAAAAGACCATTGAACCTTGTGCACCAACAGAAGAGGTTGGGAAAGATGAGGGAATTTCCAGTGGCAAGGTTGAAGTTATACCCAAAGAAAATTTTTTCTCAAACATCACACAAAAAATACCCAGGATTGAAAAAATTCAAAATGATAGCAAAATTCCTGATTATGTATGCCAAAAAACTGGTGAAGCAATGAGCCTCCTCAAGATGGATTTGAACCATAAGTCCATTACTATCTGCATACCAAATTGATAAAAAAAACTGCTTACAATATATGGATAGGTGTGGAGGTGGGAGAATCTCTACCTGAAGGATCTTGAGTGGTAATTGGAGCTTCAGGAAAAGGTTTAGGAAAAAGACCAAATATTAATGTCACCAAAAAATGCCATAACTTTGAAGCCAAAGAAGATTCTCTTGATCTAGGTGATGAAATTATCAATATTGAACTCAATGAATGTCCTCAAACTGAAACCCCCCTGGACTCAATGAAACCACTCTGGCCTCTCCTCAAAATATTCAAGCATTCCAAGAACGTGAGAAGCTTAAACATGCTACAATGGGTCAAGATATGAGTGATATAATTCCTGAACCTGAGCCCAAAGGGTCAACTTCCACTAATAATCAAGGAAGTTTCTTATTATGCATTGAAGAGTTTGGAGAAATTTTAAAATATCATTCAAGTATTACTCAAGAAGAAGGGAAAAAAAGGGCTTGACAATATCAATAGTATTCACAAAAAATGATGCAGATAAGCTCCTGACTGTTGGTATTAAGGTGATAAATAAACAAGAGCTTAAAATTTTAGTCTGGCCTGAGGAGTTTGAGATTTCATGTTAGTTTTAGCTTCGTGAATGATACATGATTATTTGGCTTTTGACTGATGTGATATACATTGCAATATATAGGGTTAGTCTTTTTCAAAGAAACAGAAACTGAAGCATTTTAATAGTAAAAACATTTGGAATATAAAATTGATTAAGGAATAAGCAAAACCTCCAGATAATCTGTCAAAATCTGAACACCTCTTCTTCAAGATGGTTCAGAGCCTTCTTTACCCCTCCAATACAATTAAATATTTTTGGGAAAATGTTATTTTTTGATCCATTAGTTTAGTCTCATACAATGTGATTTCACCCAAACCATAGGTGGAACCAACAGAAACTCTCACCAATCCTCTGGGCCTTCAATGGGGAGCAGTTGAATAACTTGCCTCCTGCTTCAGTAAATCAAAGCCATGTGAAACACAGCTTATAATTGAAGGTGGCGGGATAGACAATGAGATATCAACAGAGCCCCAAAAGAACTTGGGGGAAATAATGGATACAGTTATCCACTTGATGATTGCATATAACATGGTACATGCACATACAAAGGTAAAAGTCTATTTCATGAAAGGAAAACTCACAAATTCAAAAAAAATGTGGCAATCCAAGATCTTGTGGCATGTAAAGATAATCTAGGAATAAATTGAATTTTCTATGGTATATTAGATGCATTCTGTGTGGCAGGGGTTCAGGGCTTGATGGTATGTGAATATGACTGGAGGACAAGCTCAGTGAAAGGAACTTTATCACTCATTGATATTTCCAAAATAATTTCAGAAGGTAAAAAGCTAGTAGAGCCAGTGTGGCAATGTACTAATAAATATATATGTAATCTACTCTATAAGGGTTTCTTCTCATCAGAGTCTTTTAAACCCTCTGTACCTCTTAGATTTGAATTTTAACAGCTCTTGGTATTAGACTTTGGTGATGCCTGGGTGGAGAAATGGTGTTTTTGTTGAAATGGAGAGGTAACATTGACTGTACCCAGGTCTGCTAAGCTTACAACCAGAATTTACCTTTTTTAGATTAGCTTTGTATCAAATAGAGTTCAACTTAATCTTATAAAGTGATTTATGAACTTGGTAATTGTTACTACCTATCCTACTCCAGATCCCTTAGTATGAATGTGAATTACAAAAACTTTTGTTTGGTGGAATTCCTATGTACACAATAGAGAATCCTCCAAAATGACACAAACTCAGTAAGGAATTTGCTCATAATGGGCCAAATAGCACTACATCTTTCAAAAGGACAGGTAGTATCAGTCATTCACAGCAGGGTTCACAAAGAAGTCTCCATGGGGTGCATGCTCCACTGGTGCTTGCTTGCAATATTTGAGATTGTTGGATTTGAAACTCATCTAATGGGAACAGAAATCTATCAAATTGAATAATAAAGTATCCATTTCAGTGGATCAAGCTCAGGTACTTGAGATTTCCAATTTGAAAAAGTCAAATGTAATCATTTATTCTTAGTTGGAAAAGCCAAACCATCACTGACCAATAAAAAATTTAGGTGAAAATAATAATCCACACAAACTGTGAGCCTTAGAGGTATTCTCATATACCCAAGAGACCACAAATAATAAAATAAGATATAAATATAAATGAAATAAATTTATTTATATTATCAAAATAAAAATAAAATATAAATTTAAATTTATATATAAAAATAAAAATTTAATTATAATTTAAAAATAAAATTACATTGAATTTTAAATTTGTGAAAGCACATTTTTACTTGAAAAAATTAAGAAAAAATAAATTTTCAACAAAAATACGAAAATTAAAATATTTTTGGAAAAAATTTAAATAAAAATTATCATAAATTTTCATCCTACAAATAAACATATGAATTTCCTCTTACCATTGGACTCCTCACAAAACTTAAGGTGGGGTCACCTCTGGGTAAAATTTCTATAACTCAACTCTAAATGAGCTCAAATTAAGTTTTTAGTATTTTCTGCTCAAAAGTTTGAAAATGATCAAAACCTTCATTAAGTTCACATCAAATGTGGTGTTAGCCATCAACTTTTGTGTTAAAATTGAGGTGTTGTGTGTAGCTTAGAAGTTATGAGGAATTGAAGTATTTTCAATTGAAATGTCAAAATGTGCGCATGTATTACATATGTAAGGTGTGGATATGAAAATTTGATTAAAAATCAAGTACTTTTCCTGTCCTCAAAATTTGTATAAGGTAAAAATCAATTAAAAATAGTAAGAAATATTATTTTTAAGAGAAAAAATGCCAATTTTATTTTTTATAACTTTATTAGTATAAAACAATAATATTATAAAGATTTATTGTTTTACCAACAATAAAAATTTATCCAAAAATACTCTACAAGAGATATTTTAAGGCTACAAAAGAAATTTTTTCAAGAGCAATTTCAATTGAAATTAATTGAGGAAAGAACTGCAAGAAATTAATTAAAGAACAAGGTATTTAAAAAGAATATCAAAGAGAAAAAACGCGCAAAAGTGACCAGAGTGAATTTGGAAACAAAGTGACAAAGTTTACAGTGATGAAAGATGCTTTAATTCACTTTTGGGGTGGTTCAGGGGTAAAAATGATTATAAAACTTAAAGACAATGACTATAATGATTTTTTGACGTGGTTAAAAGGATTAAAATTATTTAAAAATGGTGGTTGGAATCTCTTATTGATTGGTTTAACAATGTTTAAACTAATTATGAAAGGAAAAGATTCTAACATGAAGAGAAAAGTGGGGCAAAGAAGACATTCTTTTATAGCCATCAATTTTCTTACTCCAAAAGTAAAATTTACTCTTTTCAGTCGTAAAAAACAGTCTGGCAACAGAAAAGCCAATTATGGCATCATTGAACCCTGGTTTAGACCAAAAAAGGGCTGGTTTAAGCCATTTTAGACCCTTAAATCAGCCATTACTATAGCAATACCTGGTATAGAGCCTTCAAAACACGTCAGAATGTGTGTAAGAGACGTAGAAACCAGTTAAAACTGTTTTTACTATGATTGTTTTATCTTAAGGGTAGTTTTACCCTCTTGGCAGCAGCTAAAACTACCCCAGTTGGTATCAAAACCTCATCATCAATTGAGTCCTCAGACCCTGTAACTCAATTCCAGGAAAAAGTGATGAAATTTTGCGTGAATTTTGACACCACACACCTGTCAGAAAGGATTTTGGGGGTCTAGCTCCCCCTTAGAGCTGGAGTTCCTTTTCCCCCCCAAATTTAATCTTTCCATTTTATTTTTCCTTTAATTCCTCATCATGTACTATACTTATAATTTACATATGTAATTCAATTGAGTTGTACAGTTCAATACAGTAATAATTGATACCTCATATGTAAATCAAAGTTCACTTATGTAATACACACACACATTTTGACATTTCAATTGAATTCAATTGAAAATACTTCAATTCCTCATAACTTCTAAACTAAACACAACAACTCAATTTTAACACAAAATTTGATGGTTAGAACCACATGTGGTGTGAATTAAATTAAAGTTTTGAGGATTTTCAATTTTTGTATTGAAAACACTAAAAACTTAATTTAAGCTTATTTAGAGTTGAGTTACAAAAATTTCACTCAGAGGTGACCCCACCTAATTTTTTATGAGGAATCAAATGGTGAAATAAGTTTTATATGTTTATTTATTGGATAAAAAGCTATAATATATTTTATATAACTTTTTACCAAAAATATTTAAATTCCACAAATTTTATTAAAAATTCATTTTTACTTTATTTTTGCAAGTAAAAATATAATTTCATAATTGTAAATTTTATTGTAATGTTATTTTTAAATTATAATTAAATTTTGATTTTTAAATATAAATTTGTATTTATATTCTAATTTTTATTTTTATAATATAAATCAATTTATCTTATTTATATTTGTATCTTGATTTATCCTTTGTAGTCTTTTGGGTATATGAAAATACCTCTAAGGCTCACATTCCCCCCCCCTAAAAAAAGAATATTACTTTGTAATATTGGTATTTCTAGTGTGTCTGAATCTCCTGAGGAGTTTGGTAGCTTCTGGTATATCTTTTTCTTCTAACCATTCATCTTCACAAGTTGGGTCACTGTACCTAACAAGGTATTCCCTCACTTTGTTGGTTCTTAATTTTCTTTCTTTCAGAACTTTGGTAATTTTCTTAGTACCAGATGTCTCAATAGGAGGTATAACTTGGGGAATTTTATTCCTCAAGGGAAATTTCTCAGCATCACTAGATTTATATGGCTTGATCAAGCTCACTGGAAATGTAGGATGCTTATTGCTAAGTTCTTCAGATAACTCTACTTCAACAGCATTTTCTCCATGGAGGGCCTTAATCACAAAACGTCCTGCAAAGGAGTCTTTCAACTCTTTACATCCTTTGATGTTATTGAATTTAGTGGTAGATACAAGAACTAGGTCCCCCACTTTGAAATCTGGAGTTGAATGTGATTTATCCCATTTGTCTTTAGCATATGCAAAAGAGTCCTCCATGCACCTTACTGCATGCTTCCTAGCTTTTTCTAGCATTCCTTCGAAGCTAGCAGCTGTGGGATGTATTTCAATTAAATCTTTCCTCAAGGAATCTTGGGGTAACTTGGGGTTCCATGATTTTTCTATAATAGCAGGAGTCTGATTGGTACTGGCATGGATTGATGTTTTATATGCTAATTCCAGTGCTGGAAACAGAGTACACCAATCATGGGTAAATCCATCACAATCTTTGAATTCAAGGCCATATGCACAAAGTCTTCTCACCATGTCCTCTAAGGTTTGGATCATCCTTTCAGCCAGGCCATCAGTTTGTGGGTGGTAGGCTGTAGAGAAAGACAGTTTAGTGCCAAATAATTGGCGAAGATTTATCCATAGTGCTGAAGTGAATTTGGGATCCCTATCACTAATGATATTTGTAAATATCCCAGTCCATGACACTACTCTATTCAATATCAGAAGAGCTGTATCCATGGCTGTATCATCCTTGTGACATGGTAAAAAGATTGGAGTTTTACTGAATCTTTCCACAATTACTAGGCAAGCATTATAGCTTCTGTCACCTCCTGGTGGTAGGCCAGTTACCCAATCCATATGGACAATTTCCCAAGGTCTTCTTGGTTCTTGGATTTTTATCATATTTCCAAGTCTCTTGCCAGTGGATTCATTTTCCTTTTGGCATCTGTCACAGGTCTTGCAATACTCTGCAACATATTTCTGCCACATTGGCTACCATATGCAGGTCTATACTCTCTCTCTTGTTCTGTCTTCAGACAGATGTCCTGAAAAGGGGCTATCATGGCATTCTTTCAGTAAAAGATTGATTAATTACCTGTCTACAACTGTCATGACACATGTGTGCTTGGTTCTGTGGTAAATCTTACCATACAGTAGGTGAAATCTTCCTTCATCATAAGATTTTTTCCATACTTCATCCAAGGCATGTATTAGAGAGTTGTCTTTACAGTCTTTGTTAATTAATTGGCATAAGATGCTACAATTCTTATCTTGAGTGTAACTACCTCTGACTTCTTCAAAGAAGGTGGTGTTCAAGTCTGTAACACTTATTCCTTCTATTGGAATTTGTGGTGAAGCTTCTTCTGGCACAGAATCAGGATTATCAATATTATTTGGTAATGGCCATCTGCTTAGTCCATCTGCATTCTTATGAATATTCCCATCCTTATGAACAATAGTCATATTGCCTCTGTATTCTTGTATGGCTATTTGCCATCTGAGCATATGTCTGTTGGGTGTTTTCATATTTAAAAGTGATTTGACAGCTGTACAATCTATTATCACCTCAAAAACACATCACTCCAAGAAGTAGTTTAATTTTTCCAAGGCCCAGACAATACATAGACATTCCATTTGACTTGCTCCATATCTGGCTTCAGGTGGTTTGATTTTCCTGGATATGAAACATATGGGTCCTTCTACAGGTTTATCATTTATGATCTGAACTTGGTGAAGTGCAGCACCCAGTCCATCCCCTGATGCATCAATATACAGTTTGAAAGGCAATTTAAAGTCTGGCATCAGTAAGAGTGGAGCAGTGGTCAATGCTTCTCTTAGAGACTCAAAAGCTTTGACTCTGTCAACAGTCATTTCAAATACTGTGTCTTTGTCACACAATTTATAAAGTGGTCTTGCTATGGATGCAAAATCTTTAATGTGTTGCCTGTAATATCCTGCAAAACCTAAGAATGACTGAATTTCCTTCTTGTTCTGAGGCATGGGTTTTAGCAATACTGCTGCAACTTTGTTTTTGTCAATTCCAAGGGACAAACCAGATACAACATGTCCTAGTGCCTTAAGTTCTTTAAATCCAAAATGGCATTTATTCAAGGAGATTTTCATGTTTACTGATTGAATTTTTGTCAAAACTCTGGACAAACTGTACATGTGCTCCTCCCAAGTCTTGGAACAGACAATAATATCATCAATGTAAATGATTAACCATCCCTCTGAGAGTTCTTCAGGGAAGATTTCATTCATCATTCTTTGGAAGTGTGAAGGTGAATTTTTGATACCAAAGGGAATCCTCAAGTATTCATACACTCCACAATGAACAATAACTCTCAAGTATTTTCTTTCTCTTGGTGTCACCACATTTTGATGGAATCCTTTAAGGGCATCCATAGTGGTTATATACGCTGCTTGAGATATTTGAGTAAGGGCAATTTAGATTTTTGGTATTGGGTATCTGTCTGGAACATTGTAAGTGTTCAGAGCTCTAAAGTCCCCAACCATTCTAGATTTTCCATTATGCCATGCCACTATGACTGGTGTAGTTATTTCTACTTCTTCATTGTGGCCTACGTTTCTTATTACACCAGGGTCCAGAAGTTCTTTTATATGAATTTCTAGAGCTTCTCTTGATTTTGGACTTGCTGGATATGCAGGTCTTCTTAAGAGTGGTGGGTAAGGTCTCTCAATGTTAAGAATTATGTCAACTTCATTACCAATAATTGCTCCTAGAGGTTCTTTGTCTGAAGCAAATGCTCTTCTGTGGTCATAAAAAAGGGAAGAAAGTTCATTTTCTTGTTTATAAGTAAGATGAAGGCTTATTTGGCCTCATTTAACTGTTCAGACTTGAATTTTTCTAGCTCTAAGTTGACTGGTGATACTTTGTTGACTGTAATTTGTCTTTTAAATGGTAAAAAGGCAAATTTTTGGCGCTTATTGTCTCCAATAGTAAATTATCTGTATTTTTTGTTATGAAAATCTATCCCATACATGATTAAATAGTCATTTCCCAATATAAAATGGGTACTAGAGCAATTTTCCATAACAACAAATTCAACTGTGATTCTTAAATTCCCATTAATGTGTGGGAATATGACATTGGTCTCAAAAATTCCTAATGCTTTCATTGGATTACTTGCACTATTGAATTTTATACCATCAATTGGTTACAATTGGTCTTCAATATTTGGTACACAAGTCTTAAGAAAGGATTTTGAAACACAAGAGCAGAAGGCTCCTGGGTCAAGCAAAAGTTTGGTGGGCTTGTTGTCAATCACCACTTATGTTATACAGGAGTTACCAGCTGTATAACCTTTCCCCCTGTTTTGTTTTGTTTTCATAAGTTGTGCATCTTGAACTTTTGATAAATCAAGCTGACCATTGCTCAATTGTGGCAAGTGGGAATAAGATTCCATGATGTCAAAAGTGGCATTGATATTTTCTATATCTTTTGAAGATTCAGAAAATATTGATAACTTATCATCTGAATTGTCTTCAATTATGTCATCTTTTTCAACATCAGGTTCCTTTTCAATATCAATTTCATTTATTTTTCCCTTCTTTGGACATGTATTGGCTAAATGGGTGGTGCTTTGGAAAATATGGCACTTTCTGACTGTATCTGCAGATTTATACTTAATATTATTAGAATTTTCTTTGGGGTTTTTGTCCACAGAATCTTTTCAAGGTGTATTAAACCTTGTTTTGAGATTCACCCTACTAGAACCAATCCTGGTTCTGGTGGTTACTTCTTTCAATATATTAATAAGATCTTCTGCTGAAGATTGTTCAGTAGTCCTGCTTTTGACAGCATGCTCTAAGTCACCTCCACATTGTCTCAGAATCTTATTCTGGTTCATAAATTCTGACATGTCAGGATACAATGATGTTAATATGTCTTTTTGTTGGCAAAACCATGGTAAAATTTTGTCTTTATCAGCATTAAATTTGGAAGATTCAAAGGCTGTTTCCACTTTAAACCTCCAAGAATCATTGGCCCATTTGTTAATGATTTGGGTTTTCCACCAAGTCCAACTCTGGTGTCCATGTGCTTGTCTTATTTTGATGTACCATCTGTGAGCTGATTTGGTCAACAAGGTGTTAAATCTGGCTGTTAACAATCTGTCTGGTAATTCAAAATCCTCTTTGATCATGTCAATACCTCTAATGAATTCCATATGGTCATACTCTCCTTCACCACTGAAGTGAGGCCATTCTTTAAGTTTTGGAACTTCTTTCAAGAGTGCTTGGCCCATTGATGGTTCTAAGTTATGAAAAGAAGTAGAAAATTCATTTTTTAAATGTGAATTTTCAATATCCAGTACTTGTGGATTGGGAATTCTTGCATCTTCATTTTGATTAAGAGGTGTAGACATTCTTGGTAAAGTGTTTAGCAGTTGTTCAATATCATTCATTTTACTGTTGTTACACCTTTGTGAATTTCTTAATTCATGTTGCAAGCTTTGTATAGAGTTTATGACATTCTTTTTATGATCATCCTCCTTATATTTTAGCTCATTCCATAATTCTGTTTGTTTAGTATTATCAGATATAACTTCATTTAACTTTATTGTTAATTTTGATATTTCCTCTCTTGAGGTATCAAAATGCTTTTTCAGGGAAGCTATATTTGTCTTTACTTCAGCAAATGATTTTGAAATATCATCAAGAGCTTTTTTATTATCTTCTTTGATAGTGCTTATGGCTTGTTTTATTCTTGTTTCAATTATGTCATCAATATTGAATTTAGAATATTTGTCTGTGAATTCTTTAATGATGGCAGATTGTTCATTTATCTTAATGCCAAAAGAATTATCATTATTGGAAGTTTTGATTGTTCTTAAACCTCTTTCAAAGCATTTAAGTGTATCATTTATTTGGCTCAGACTCAAGTTATTTGTCTTATGATTGTCACAAATTGATGTATTTTTATCAGAAAGATGACTTTTTACGTCAGAAATAGCTTTATACAGCTCTGGAATACATTCAAAAGTATCAGAAATCATTTTTGATATTTTAATCTGGCTTCCTCCTTCTTTTGTAATTCCATCATGGTTCTGGCCATCTGAAATACATTTTCCATGGCATCCTGTTGAATCTTTGGGATTCTGTAGCCCTGGCTGTAAGGTTTTGGGGCTGGTGCCTTCCCTTTGCCCTTTTTTGGAGTTTGTGGCTGCTTTTTCACGTTGAAATTGCTGCTGCTGGCCACTGGGGCTGTTTTTGGAACTGGTCTGGGTGGTGGAGGGTTGTTTTTCCTCCATTCTAGTGTCAAAAGCATCATGTTTTTCTTCTCCATCAATGGATGCCATCAATTGAGCAATTTGCAAGTATTGGGATGGCCCAGGAATTTTCTCACAGTCAGGTAAGAACTCATGCAATTCTTCCACAGGTCTGCAAGGATCTGGTACTCCTTGAACTGAAGTGCATTGTTGCATGCACTGTGTCTGGCTTTGTATATGTCCACTGAGGCTTGTTGTGGCGGTTTCAGCTCTTTTGGAAGGTAAAATAGTATTATCAGCTTCAGAATGACCCAATTTAGTTGTTTGGAAGTCATCAACTGACCCTTTTCCTTCTGTACCTGATTGGCCTCTGCCATAATCACATCTATTACCTTTCTGGGAGCTGCTTGAGGGGTTATAGCTGGCTCCTGACCTGGTTGAAGGCATAAGTATGGTTAAAAAGGCTTAAAATAGTAATTTTACGTCAAAAAACTTACTATTGGCCAAATCTTTGGCTTTCTGAAGAGTGTTACTTATTTCCAAGTTGACTAATTCAGAAGAAATTGGCTCTGGTTGAATATTCCGAGTCACAATAATAGTACTATTATGATCAGAATTAACAGTACTGGCAGGAATAATGCTGGTTACTGTTGAGGCTGTTTCAATGTTTTCTTGTCTTACCACGTTGTCAGACACTAAAATCAATGAAAAAAAACCAAGTAATTAAGTAAAAAAAAGGATATTTCAAAAAGGAAATTAAAATATAAGCCTCACTTATAATATTAAAAAAAATTATTTTTTATGGATTTTTTGGATTATAAGTATTTTTTATATGTTTTTTAATTTTTTCAATATAAGAAAAAGGTTTAAAAAGAGTAAAAAAAATATGTCACAGGTAAAATATCATGGCTGGGCCCCCAAATGTAAGGTGTGGATATGAAACTTTGATTAAAAATCAAGTACTTTTCCTGTCCTCAAAATTTGTATAAGGTAAAAATCAATTAAAAATAGTAAGAAGTATTATTTTTAAGAGAAAACACGCCAATTTTATTGTTCATAACTTTATTAGTATGATACAATAATATTATAAAGATTTATTGTTTTACCAACAATACTCTACAAGAGATATTTCAATGCTACAAAAGAAATTTCTTCAAGAGCAATTTCAATTGGAATTAATTGAGCAAAGAACTGCAAGAAATTAATTAAAGAAAAAGGTCTTCAAAAATAATATTAAAGAGAAAGCATGCCCAAAAGTGACCAGAGTGAATTTGGAAACAAAGTGACAAAGTTTACAGTCATGAAAGATGCTTTAATTCACTTTTGGGGTGGTTCAGGGGTAAAAATGATTATAAAAGTTACAAAAAATGCTTATAATGATTTTCTCACGTGGTTAAAAGGATTAGAACGCTTTAAAAATGGTGGTTAGAATCTCTTATTGATTGGTTTAACAATGTTTAAACTAATTATAAAAGGAAGAGATTCTAACATGAAGAGAAAAGTGGGGCAAAGAAGACATTCTTTGATAGCCATCAATTCTCTTACTCCAAAATTAAAATTTGGTCTTGTCAGTCGTGAAAAACAGTCTTACAACAGAAAAGCCAATTATGGCATCATTGAACCCTGGTTTAGACCAAAAAAGGGCTGGTTTAAGCCATTTTTAGCCATTTTAGACCCTTAAATCAGCCATTACTATAGCAATACCTGGTATAGAGCCTTCAAAACACGACAGAATGTGTGTAAGACACGTAGAAATAAGTTAAAACTGTTTTTAATATTATTGCTTTATCTTAAGGGTAGTTTTACCCTCTTGGCAACAGCTAAAACTACCCCAGTTGGTATCAAAACCTCATCATCAATTGAGTCCACAGACCCTGTAACTCAATTCCAGGCCAAAAGTGATGAACTTTTGCGTGAATTTTGACACCACATGCCTGTCAGCAAGGATTTTGGGGGTCTAGCTGCCCCTTAGAGCTGGAGTTCCTTTCCCCCCCAAATTTAATCTTTCCAATTTATTTTTCCTTTAATTCCTCATCATGTACTATACTTATAATTTACATAAGTAATTCAATTGAGTTGTACAGTTCAATACAGTAATAATTGATACCTCATATGTAAATCAAAGTTCACTTATGTAATACACACGCACATTTTGACATTGCAATTGAATTCAATTGAAAATACTTCAATTCCTCATAACTTCTAAACTAAACACAACACCTCAATTTTAACACAAAATTTGATGGTTAGAACCACATGTGGTGTGAATTAAATTAAATTTTTGAGGATTTTCAATTTTTGTATTGAAAACACTAAAAACTTAATTTAAGCTTATTTAGAGTTGAGTTACAAAAATTTCACTCAGAGGTGACCCCACCTAATTTTTTATGAGGAATCAAATGGTGAAATAAGTTTTATATGTTTATTTATTGGATAAAAAGCTATAATATATTTTATATAACTTTTTACCAAAAATATTTAAATTCCACAAATTTTATTAAAAATTCATTTTTACTTTATTTTTGCAAGTAAAAATATAATTTCATAATTGTAAATTTTATTGTAATGTTATTTTTAAATTATAATTAAATTTTGATTTTTAAATATAAATTTGTATTTATATTCTGATTTTTATTTTTATAATATAAATCAATTTATTTTATTTATATTTGTATCTTAATTTATCTTTTGTGGTCTTTTGGGTATATGAAAATACCTCTAAGGCTCACAACATAAGTGAACTTTAAATTACATATGAGGTGTCAATTATTACAGTAAGTGTATTGTAAAATTTAATTGAATTACATATGTAAATTACAAGTATAATTCATGATGAGGAATTAAAGGAAAAATAAATTGGAAAGATTAATTTGGGGGGGGGGGGGGGGAAGGGATCTCTAGCTCTAAGGGGGAGCCAGACCCTCAAACTCCTTGCTGACAGGCGTGAGATGTCAAAATAAAGCCAAAAGGTCATCACTTTTTGCCTGGAATTGAGTCACAGGGTCTGTGACTAAATTGATGATGAGGTTTTGATACCAACCAGGGCAGTTTCAACCATTGCAAAGGGGGTAAAACTACCCTTAAGTTAAAAAATTCTTAGTAAAAAACGGTTTTTAACCGGCTTCTATGTCTCTTACACACATTCTAACGTGTTTTGAAGGCTCTAGACTAGGTATTACTATAGCAATGGCTGATTTAAGGGTCTAAAATGGCTAAAACCAGCCCTTTTTTGGTCTAAACCAGGGTTAAATGATTCCATAATTGGCTTTTCTGATGTCAGAGTATTTCCCAGGACTGAAAAGAGTAAAATTTACTTTGGAGTAAGAAAATTGATGGCTATAAAAGAATGTCTTATTTGCACCACTTTTCTCTTCATGTTAGAATCTTTTCTTTTTATAATCAGTTTAAACACTGTTAAAACAATCAATAAAAGATTACAAACACCCTTTTTAATCATTCTTAAACCTTTCAACAATGTTAAATAATCATTATAATCATTTTTTGTAACTTTCATAATCATTTTCACCCCTAAACCACCCCATATGTGAACTAAAGCATCTTTCATCACTGTAAACTTTGTCACTTTGTTTCCAAATTCACTCTGGTCACTTTTGAGAATTTTTTCTCTTTAATAATATTCTTGAAGAATTTATTCTTTAATTAATCTCTTGCAGTTCTTTGCTCAATTCATTCCAATTGAAATTCCTCCCGAAGAAATTTGTTTTGTAGCCTTAAATATCTCTTGTAGAGTATTTTTGGATAAAGTTTTATTGATGGTAAAACAATAAATGTTTATAGTATTCTTGTTTTATACTTATAAAGTTAAAAACAATAAATTTGGTGTGTTTTCTCTTGAAGATACTATTTCATACTATTTTTTAATCATTTTTTACCTTATAAAAATTTTGAGGACAGGAAAAGTACTTGATTTTTAATCAAAGTTTTATATCCACACCTTACACAAATGTCACTAATAAATTGGTTTCATTTTGTTTTCCTGTACAAGAATGCCATTCACAAACAAAAGAAAAGGAGTATAAGAGGGAAATTGTGGCAAAACATTGGGTGGATGAAGGAAAGTGTGAGCTTCTCAGTTATTTCCAAGGTATATATATATATATATCCATGGGCAAGAATTCATGTGGAACCCTCATTGATCCCCATTGGAGAACATTGGCTTTAGTTGGCTTAGATTGAGCCAATGCCATGTGGGCTCCAACATGGAATTCATGAATGTGTTCCAAATGGAGCTCATTGGGAATTGGGAACCATTCATTAATTGGTTCCATTTGGGATCCAGATGGGCTTTCTTCAAATGGTATTCAGCAGTATCTGTTATATTGTGTGCTTCAGCACCAAGTGATCCCTGAACCACTTGTGAATAGTGGCACATCCCAAAAGACAAGTGATGCCAAAACTGTGAGCCTTAGAGGTATTTTTATATACCCAAAGTACCACAAAGAATAAAAAATTGATATAATTATAGATGAAATGAGTTTATTTATATTATAAATAACAAAAATTAAAATCTTAATTATAATTTAAAAATAAAATTGCTTTCAAATTTAAAATTGTGAAAACACCTTTTTACTTGAAAAAATAAAGTAAAAATGAATTTTAAACAAAAATATTTTTGGAAAAAAGTTAAATAAAAATTATTGTAACTTTTTATCCAATATATAAATATACAAAAATTATTTTACTAATGGATTCCTCATAAAAAATAAGGTGGGGTCACCTCTGGGTAAAATTTCTGTAACTTAATCTAAATAAGCTTAAATTAAGTTTTCAGCATTTTCTGTATAAAAACTGAAAATAATCAAAACATTAATTTAATTCACACCAAATGTGGTATCAACCATTAATTTTTGTTTTGAAATTGAGGTGTGCTGTGTAGTTCAGAAGTTATGAGGAATTGAAGTAATTTCAATTGAAATGTCAAAATGTGCATGTGTATTACATAGATGAACTTTGATTTACATATAAGGTATCAATTATTACAGTTGCTTACTGTTAAAACTCAATTGAATTATATATTTAAGCTACAAGTATAGTTCATGATGAGGAATTAAAGAAAAAATAAATTGGAAAGATCAATTCTGGGGGTAAAAGGAATGTTGGCTCTAAGGGTGCCAGACTCCCCCAAATTCCTTGCTGACAGGCGTGAGATGTCAAAATTAATGAAAACGTTCATCAATTTTTTCCTGGAATTGAGTCACAGGGTATGTGACTCAATTGATGATGAGGTTTTGATACAAACCAGGGCAGTTTTAACTGTTTCCAAGAGGTTAAAACTAACCTTAAATTAAAACAATATTAGTAAACACCATTTTAACTGGCTTTGAAATCTAATTCACACATTTTTACATGTTTTGAAGGCTTTAAACCAGGTAATACTATAGCAATGGCTGATTTAAGGGTCCAAAATGGCTGAAAATAGAGAAAATGGCTAAAAGAAGCTCTTTTTTCTGGTCTAAACCAGGGTTACATTATTCCATAATTGTCTTTTCTGTTGTTAGAGTGTTTTAAACAACTGGAATAAGTAAGTTTTACTTTTGGAGTAATAAAATTGGTGGCTATAGAAGAATGTCTTCTTTGCCCCACTTTTCTCTTCATGTTAGAATCTTTGCATTTTATAATTAGTTTAAAAACTGTTAAACCAATCAATAAAAGATTACAAACACCCTTTTTTATAACATTTTAAACCTTTTAACCATGCAAAAAAAATAATTATAATGATTTTTACCCTTTATCCACCCCATAAGTGAATTAAAGCATCTTTCATCATTGTTATCTTTGTCACTTTGTTATCAAATTCACTCTGGTCACTTTTGGGTGTGTTTTCTCTTTAATAATCTTTTTAAAGACTTTTTATTATATTAATATCCTGAAGTTCTTAGCTCAATTAATAGCAGTTGTAATTTCTGTTGAAGAAATTTGTTTTGTAGCCTTGAATATATCTTGTAGAGTATTTTTGCATAAATTTTTTATTGTTGGTAAAACAATAAATATTTGTTATATTATTGTTTTATTTGTCTCTTAAAAATCTTAAATTTTATTACTTTCAACTGAATTGTACCTTATACAAATTTTGAGGACAGGAAAAGCACTTGATTTTTTATCAAAGTTTCATATCCACACCTTACAAAAACCACCAAAAGAAAGAAGTTTTTCCCTCCAGCCAACCAACAGCACAAATATCAATGCCAGTATCAGCAAATATAACCAGAAGTGAAATTTGGAGGATTGTGGATTCCACTCAAATAAAATGAATTCACTTTGAATGCCTGGATATTTCCTCTTTGACCAGATTACTCATTGCCCTTGTTGAATTTAGACCATTCACAACAATGAATGAGGTTGAGGTCAATCAATGGAATGAATTATAACAATTTTTATTAAACAAAAGGAATTTTACAGACCAAATATTGAAAAATGGGGCATTAATTGAGGGAGTTATGTTTGCTATTGGGTGGCACAAATGCAGCACAAAGAATTAAAAAATTTGGCATGTATGGAAGTCTGGGGAGAATTGAAGATGCAAAGGAAGAATGGCCAAACCAAGGTAAAAATATGAGCTTGGTGGGTTCATATTAGGTCAATCCTTATGATATGTTGGGGATAAATTATTTCAAAGGATTTAAACTTACTACAAGTCATTAGGGGTCCCCTGCTTCAATCAAATAAACTATGAAGCTGAGATTTTCGCAATTCAGGGGGAGTTGGAGTTTTCTTCTTCTCTCACTTTCACAATGAACAGATTCAAAAATCCACCTCATGTTGATAAGGATGAATTTTTGTATGCTTTGGGATGGTGGTTTCAAGCTGATAAGTGGACTGGCCGAATTCAAAAAGATGTGTCAAAGTGCTGTACTGGGGGGAAATTGATTTTCCCAAATGAGAATTTCTGAATTGATCTATTCTATAATGTCACGGGCTCATTCAGGTAGTGTGGGCCAGTAGTACATTCTTTCATTATACCAATACAGCACAAATATGGTGGGGATTCCTGCTCAATTCTCAAGGAGGTTAGTTAAAACTATGTGGCAGAAAAGCCACAGCTACTATTAAATTGACAAGGGAGCTGGTATCAAATCAGGGATGGTAATAAAATCTCATCCCCATTAGAAGAATGAAAGGATTTGGATGCATGTTGGAATTAGAGGCGGATTGGACAAGTGTGGTACTGCAGAGTACATTATACACCAGGATTGGATGGTTTGGAATTGACAATATAGGGTGGCTCAAATGGCTCATGTATGGTGGCATGCCTCTGTACATTTATTGGTCATATACTGAGGTTATAAACACAAATATCATTTGTTTTAAATAATGGAAGCACCTTTTCATCCCAATAAAGGGGAATTAACTCCCATTATGTTTGTATGCCTCATTATCAGACAATGGAGGTTTGAGGTCATATGCATGTACGTACTGTATCCCTGAACTTCACATGCAAATTCTCCTGCATTTCCAGTATACCTGTTCTTCACATGTTGTGGTATTCCATACCGGTTCTGCCAAGGTTCAAATTCACAATGCAAAAGCTAAGAATTTGATTGATAATAATAATGATAAAAATATATATATATAAGAATAAAATAAATATAAAAAGTAAAAGATAAAAGTCAAAATTTTCACAAAAAGGAAGAGAATTCTATCAGAATAACAAAAATAAGTATTCCACTGGAATATACATCAAATTTTACCTATAGTCACAGATTTTCTCAACCCCATAACATGAATAATTCTGTAGATATCATGGATTAAAGAAGAGGAATGATACTATACACTCTATAATACGTAAAAGAATATGCCCAAAATGAAGGAAGCTTGTTTAAATATTCCATATAAATAAACTTGTGTAGAGTCACATAAGTGATATCATTACTATTACAACATGATGTGTTACATTTCTTGACATAAAAAACATCTGCATATAAGCTAACATAGTGTTACATTACTCAATCCACACTTAAACTTCCATAACAAAACATTACAGGTATTATTTACAAATTAAATTTTAAAAAGAAAAATACTCAACTAAATACAGCTCAAGGCTGTATAGAAGAAAAATACGGTTAGTAGTGATAAGAATAAAGTTTAAAAAAATGGTGCAATATCTATATCAAATGACACCATTCAAAGTTCAACCACTAGAAAGAAATGTCTCAAGGCTGTGAATAATGAGAATAAAGTTTAGTTGAAATATCAGTATAATTCAAAACATATGGTGAAATTAACAAACAATGTGGTGCAATATCCTTAACAAATGACACCATTCCAAATCTAATCACTAGAAAAAATGTCTCAAGGCTGTGCACTGACAGTTATAAGGTTCATAATGGTGCAATAAACCAAACATATGGTGCAATATCTTGAGCAAATGTCACCATTTTCAATTTACCCACCAGCAAAAATGTCTCAAGGTGGAATTTTTTCTAAGTACCTTGTTTTTGGAAGGATCTATGGAGGGCCCAAAAGGTATAAATAAAGGGCCTCTCTCCCTGTTTCTCCCCAAATGCTTCTGATTCAGACAATAATATTGAGGATCAATCTATTCCTTCTCTAGTAGGATAATCTAGTATTATATTGAGAATATACGTAGCTAGGCTCAGTATCTTATATTATTATTTATGATTAATTAATGAAAGATATTTATAATATTAATGAAAGAGTTTAATATTATTCAATAGTCTTAGCATTATAGTAGTAGTTTTGAAGTAGTATTTAAGATATTATCATTCATGATCTTATCAAATTTATCAATAAGGTTTATCTATAGAAAGGATATATCATCTTACCCTTATACCTCATATCATAACCATTATAGATATATTGTATTATATTTATATTCATCCTAATAGTATTATATTACTATTATATTATTTATATCTTACCTTTATATTAACCAGAACCACCCTTATAAAATTATCTTACCCTTAAATCATTACAGCTATATTGATAGTATTATTAAATCACCTTTAAAAGTATTAATTAGCTATCAAGATTATTATTAATATTAATAGTGATATTAAAAAATATTCTTTAAATATCTCAAGGATTGAAGGAAGTCATCCTAAAAGAATTAATTAAAAATAATTATATAATCAATAACAAGAAGCTAAGAAAACCTCAATTATCAAGCAAATATTAAATATTACCATTATTATCATAGTGATCTTTTATTGAAGGACTGATAGAGACTGCTGAAGAAAATTCTCTAATTGAAAAGCAACAAAACTAAATAGTTGATTTGTGATCTCATAAAAAAGGGGATCTTTTTCAGTATATTTAGAGGAGCATCTAGTACACATTAGCACCCATGTTTATTGGCTAATTCTGAAATTCAAAACAGACTCACCAATAATTTCCCCCTCAAGGTACTGCCAATTATTTATCCTACAATGCAACTCCTTACACTTGGCAAGGATCCTGGCCCTTTACACACAAATCCTTATGATTGTCTAGTATACCTGTGCATCAAATGCAAATACTTATTCTTTTCCAGGATCCCAGCCCTTCACATACAATTCCATGTGCATGTGACCTTAGGACCGGCAATGACTCACACATTTCAGGTGGATTGCTCAAGTGTAGGGAACCCCAGGTTTTTTACAGTTAAGATCTCAAACAGTAGAGGCCCATGGATGCAGAAAATGTAGAAAGCATTAATGATTACTATTTGCACATTTTCTGCAAAAGAGGTTCACACAAAGAAATACTTAGTCAACAATTTGGTGGGGCTCTCAAAAGAATTATTCTCACGAAAGAGGTGACTTGCACAATTGAATATAGGAAAGAAAAAGTAAATATTTCTTTCTTTCATTACAAATCTGTTCAGTAAAGGAGAGCATTACAAGAAAAAAAAAGTGAGAAGAAGATTAAGACTATTTTTTTTATTTTTGAAAACGTTTTGAAGCTATTCCTGTAATTTCCTCCATTGGTTTCCAAGGAGGAAGTTTAGTTCCTTGTGGAATTCCCTGTGCATCTCATTTTGATAAGTTGCATCCACAAAGGGAATCATGTGGAGCAATTGGAAATTCTCCAACAAGACTTTTTTGATTGATTTCTTGAGGAATCATGAGTGTTGGTCACAGGTCAGTGAGTTCTTGCAGAGCCTTATTGTGGGAATGAGGGGTGCCTTTGTAAGGTTTGACTATGAAACAATAAGTAAAATTTACTAATATTTTACTTATTGTACTAAGAATGTCCTTATAAATGAAATAAATAAGATAAAAATAATTATAATAATAAAAAATTATTATAATTATGGTGTAAAAATAATTATATTATCAGTTAATTATGATAATATAATAAAAGAAATATATTAATATAATATAATTAATATATTTAATGGCACTTTATTATTGTTACAAACAAATAATAAAGGTGTAAAAAAATGTTTTTTATTACTAAAAAACAATTAATAACAATAATATTACCAATATTAAAGTTATAAATTAATATAAATACTATTTATATTAATTAAAGAATTATTAAAGTAATAATAAAGAGAAAATTATTATAATAAGAGAAACTAACCTACTTTCAATACTTAATATAATAATTTTGAAATATTTTATGCCAAATAATGTAAATACAACTTATCTAAATTGTATTTACAATAAAAAATAGAGAAAATTACAAATATTCTTGATTTTTATGTGGAAATGAGATTTTAGAGAGATTTATAGCAAAAACAATTAAATAAATGATTTAATCACGTCAAAATTGATGATTATAATAAGATGATCTTTGGTCTTTAATAATATAAAAGATTTATATATAAAGAATAAAGATATTACCTTTTAATTTAATTGATTTAATGTTTTTGATACGTCTGAGGGGAAAACAGAGTAAAAAGAGCTCTATTTATAGTAAATACCTCCCTCATAGAGTCCAACAGGCTTCTAGTAGACGTGTAATGATCTTATCCACTGGAATTGATCAATATTCTAAGGTTTGGTGATGATTACATCATGATCAAACCATATTACATCATTATTACACCATTATTTAGAGTTATCACTATAACTCTAAGTTTGATGATGTCAAATACTTGGAAGAACCCCAAAATTCATGGATCTTATTAGTTTTAATCATAAACTAATAGTATTCACCAATTATATCACTCATATGACTGTTAAACCTAATTTAAGGTTACAGTGAGTGATCATAAATGATCAAATTAAGCTCAAACTTTGATCCTTAATAACTTTTGAGATTTACATGCTAAAGAAATTCAGAGAGTGAATTCTAATAGCTTGGCATAATCTCATTATTCTTCCAAGAGAATTCTATTACATAATAAAAACTCTATTTTTGATGATTTTTCTTGTAACTCATCTTTTCTGTCGAAATTTAATATTTTAAACTTCAAACTATGATTTAAAGGGGTTATACCTTGAATATTATAGTACAAAATACATCATTCTTTACAAAGGAACTAGTAGAATCCAACTGTCTACTTTTTTTTTAAGTTTGGACCACTTCCACAACAAAGTGGTCAACAGCTCTGTTGATTTTAATCAATAATTCCTTACAGGTTTCAACCTTGTTTATAAATTGTGAAATAAACTTCATTTCTGTATTTCTACAGTAATTACGTGATGACTTCATTTTTGGTTCATCACTCTATCATGCATATTTCAAGAGATATTAGCTAAAATCCTTGAATATATGTGTTGACCAAAAAAGTGCATATATTCAGGTTAATTCCTTAAGTATTGATTTTGAAGCTTAGCTTCTTAATTGTTTTATATGTGGATTTTTATGGAGGATCCAATGGTACCATTCATTTTACATGTTGTTTTATTGCTCTTTGAAATAAATAAGGATTTGTGTTTTTTATAAGGTATTATTACTTATAACTTATTAAATATTGACTTTACAGATATTCCATAAAAATGGTATATGTGTATTTTACCATGGGGAATTCAAAGGTATAATTCATTTCACATTTTTATTCATTGGTTTTTAAGTTAAACCAAGTTTTATGCCAATTTATGGTATTTTTGTAGTTTTAAGGTAATTATTTTTAATTTATAATTATATTAAATATTTCTTGTGACCTTTTTGGGTATGTGGTCATATATCAAAGGTTCACATTCCCTACCACCAAAAAAGATTGTACCACAATCTGATATGTGTAATTAGGGTATCATCCACTGTCCTACCTGTTCAATAGACTTTGTTAGTCTTGAAGCTCAATAATGCTTAACTTTTCTATTTTTCAGGCTTTCTTTCATGTCTGAACCTTCTTAGTAGTTTATCAGCATTTGTTATATCTTTCTCAAGTAGCCATTCATCTTCTTGAGTTGAATTTCTATACCTTACAAGGTATCCTCTTTCTTTTTTGTTTCTTGTCCTTCTTTCTTTAAGGACTTTTACTATTTTCTTTTCCTCTCCTTCTTACAAGGGGGAATTTCAAGTGGGGGTTTATTTCTTAGTGGAAATAACTCCTTGTCACTTGAGCTGTAAGGTTTTATCAGAATTACAGGGAAAGTTGGGTGTTTGTTCATTAGCTCACCTGTGAGTTCCAATTGAACAGCATTGGGTCCATGAAGTGCTTTTATCATAAATGGTTCTGCAAAGGAATCTTTTAATTTCTTTGGGCCTTTTATGTTATTGAAATTAAGGGTTGATACTAGGACCAAGTCTCCTATTTTGAAATCAGGTGGCTTATGACTTTTATCCCATCTTTCCTTTGCATATTTAAAAGAGTCTTGCATACATCTGTTTGCATGGTGTCTTGCTTTGTCAAGCATTATCTTAAAGCTGCTTGCTGTTGGATGTATATCCACTAAGTCCTTGTTAAGGGCATCATAAGGAAGTCTTGGATTCCAACCTTTTTCTAGAATTGCTGGTGTCTTGTCAGTAGAAGAATGGATTGATGTTTTATATGCCAGTTCAAGAGCTGGTATTAGTGTACACCAATCATGGGTAAAACCATCAGAATCTTTGAATTCTAGCCCATAAGCACAGAATCTTCTGATCATGTCCTCTAAGGTCTGTATCATTCTTTCTGCTGAACCATCAGTTTGCGGATGGTAAACTGTTGAGAATGATAACTTTGTCCCAAACAAGTTATGGAGATTTGTCCATAATGCTGAAGTGAACTTTAGGTCTCTGTCACTTATAATATTCTGGAATAAGCCTGTATGGCTAATAACTTTATTCCATATCATTATGGCTGTGTCCATAGCTGTGTCATCTTTATGACATGGTAGGAACATGGGAGTTTTGCTATACCTGTCAACCATTACTAGGCATGCATTATAGCTTCTGTCTCCTCCTGGAGGTACGCTGTTACCCAATCCATATGAACTATTTCCCAAGGGGATTTTGGTTATTGGATTTGGATCATCATTCCAAATTTCTTTCCTGTGGCTCTGTTGGCTTTTTGACATCTGTCACAGGTTTGGCAGTATTCTATAACATCTTTCTTCCAATTTGGCCACCAAGAGCAGGTTTTCACCCTCTCTAGTGCTCTGTCTTCTGAAAGGTGTCCAGCTACAACACTATCATGACACTCATGTAAAATAGTGTTTATCAGGGTTCTATCTGTTAAGGCCATAACACATGTGTGTTTTTTTCTATGGTAAAGGATTCCATCAAGGAGGTGGAATCTTCCTTCATCATATGCCTTTTTCCATGTTTCATCTAGTTTTGATGAAAGTGATGGGTCTTTGAAGTCTTTCATTAGAAGTTGGCTTAAGATATGGAAATTTTTGTCTATCTTATAGCTTTCTTTAACTTGGTTAAAGAATTCTGTGCCAATGTCTGTAACACATATTCCTTCTATATGGTGTTCTTCTTGTGGTACCCATGCTGGATTGTCAGGGGTATTTGCTAGAGCCCATCTGCTAAGACCATCTGCATTTTTATGAATATTACCAGATTTATGAACAATAGTCATATTTACTCTATATTCCTGGATAGCAATTTGCCATCTCAGCATATGTCTATTTGGAGTTTTCATATTTAATAGAGATTTTACAGCATTACAGTCTGTAATCACATAAAATACTGTTCCATCCAAGTAGTAATGTAATTTTTCTAAAGCCCACACTAAGCAGAGGCATTCCATTTGGCTTGCTCCATATCTTGCTTCTGTTGGCTTTATCTGTCTTGAAATAAAACAAATTGGTCCTTCCACTGGTTTATCATTGATAATTTGTGTCTGGTGTAGTGCAGCACCCAGTCCTTCTCCACAAGCATCAATTCAAAGTTTGAAGGGTAGTTTCCAATCTGGCATTAGAAGAAATGGGGCATTTGTTAAGGGATTTTTCAATACTTCATATGCCTTGACTCTTTCTTCTGTCATTTCATAGACTGTTTGTTGGTCACATAGCTTATACAAGGATTTAGCAATTTTTGCAAAGTCCTTTATATGCTGTCTATAGTAACCAGCAAATACTAGAAATGATTGCATTTCTTTTTTGGTTTGAGGCATTGGCTTAAGTAGTACTGCTGCTACTTTATTCTTGTCTATGCCTAGACTAAGTCCAGATACAACATGTCCTAGTGCTTTTAATTCACTGTATGCAAAATGACACTTTTTCAAGGAAATTTTCATATTCACTTGGACTATTTTTTTAGTACCCTTTCTAGTCTTGTAAGGGGATTTTCCCAAGTTTCTGAGCAAACTATGATATCATAAATATAGATAATTAACCATCCTTCTGATAATTCTTCAGGAAATATGGTATTCATCATTCTTTGATAATGGGAAGGTGCATTTTTTATGCCAAATGGCATTCTTAAGTATTCAAAAATTCCACAGTGGACTATTATACTCAGTAGTTTTTTGGAATTTTCTGTTAAGACATTTTGATGAAAAACCTTTAAGGCATCCATGGCTGTGATTAACTTAGCTTGTGACAATTGTGTCAATGTCTCATGGATTCTGGGTATTGGATAACTGTCTGGAATGGTATAGGTGTTCAGGGCTCTGAAGTCTCCTACCATCCTTGATTTTCCATTGTGCCAAGTTATAATGACAGGTGTAGTGACTTCTACCTGTTCATTATGTCCTACCTTTCTTAATACTCCAAGGTCCATTAATTATTTAATGTGTACCTCTAAGGCTTCTCTAGCCCTTGGGCTAACAGGGTAAGCAGGTCTCCTTAGTAAAGGTGGGTAAGGTTTTTCCACATTAAGAATTATATCCACTTCATGTCCAATTATGCCACCTAGTGGCTCTTTGTCAGTTGCAAAGGCATTTTTGTACTTAAATAAGAGGTCAATCAATTTTTCTTTCATTTTGCTGTTAATTCTTGATTGAATTCTGCCTCTTTAAGTTCAGATATAAAAAGTTCCTTTTCTGGAATTTTTTCTTCATTCTTAATAACTGTGATTTGTTTTTTGTTATTTAAGAAGCCAAACTTTTGTCTTTTGTTATCTCCTATGGTAAAATATCTATCCTTTTGGTTGAGATATCTATACCATAAATTGATAAGTAGTCATTCCCAAGTATGAAGTGATTACTAGTACAGTTGTCCATTACTATCAAATCTACTTTGATTCTGACACATTGTGAGGGATGAGGAAAAATTAGTGTTAAATCAATTATTCCAAGGGGCTTCATGCTCTCACTTGCACTACTAAATTTGACACCTTGTATTGGCATAAGTTTTTCTTGCCAGTCTGGGACAATGGTTTTTAAATAACTTTTACCAACACAGGTGCAATATGCTCCTGTATCTAAGTTAACATTTCCTTCTTGGTTATCAACCATAACAATACTAATACCTGATTTTCCAGCTGTATATCCCATTCCTCTTGCAGGTTTGGTTCTATACATTTTGGAATCTTGTATGCTTGTCAGGTTTGTGTCAGATGTCCCAACTTGTGGTAAGTTTGAGTTAACATCCAGTACTTCATAAATTATATCAATATTATTAATTTGTGCATTAACTATATTGATTTCATCACTTTCAGAACTTTCTGATTCTTCTGTCTCGTTTTCAGAGTCAGATTCCTCTTCTTTGTCATTGTGGCTTTCTGTTTCCACAATTTCATTAATCTTTGGCTTTTCAAGGCAATTATTTGCTAAGTGTCCAATACCTCCACATTTGTCAGGATGAAACTATGAAAGAGTGGTAATGTAGGCTATTTACAACTCAAACTATGTTTGTGACACGGTAAAAATGCTTTAAGAAGGTTTTGAGATGATTAAAAATAAATTTAAAGGGCTTTACTATAGTGGTTATAGTGGTGGTGAGCGCTGTTGAAAGCCCTGGGTGCAGCTTTATCTGTTGGGTTACAATGATAAAAGACTACAATAATTGAAACTTATAATTATACCTGATTATTAACCAAGAGTAAAACTGTTTTTGACAGTTTACTACGTAGGTTATTCAAGAGCAGGATGAGGAAAGGCTTTTGACTGTGAAAAGCCCTCCTTTTATCCTGAAATTGAGGTGGAAAGGCTGCTAGACCTTTCCACGTAGAGGAAGTGAAGATTTTTCACTTTCTATGACAGGCTTGTGGTTTGCAAACAACCCGTATACCCTGTATTGGGCTCAGATGTGGTTTTGAAACCACATCTGGGCGGTTTTCACCAATACAGGGTGAAAATTTTCATCTGGGGACCTCACAGCCTGATTCTGATGTGTATGACGTGTAGAATGCTGTACTGAAACTGTATGGGACCCCAGTATTGACTGACATATGAGGTATTGAAGTAAAAAAATGCTTCTTCGTCTATTCGACACCTCATATTCATGGTTATGGGATATTATCCCATGGTAAGGCTGTATATGACAGCAGGTGGGATTTTGACCTTAAAATGGTCATAAATCTGTCAGTTTTTGAGATATCAAGCTCAAAATTGGTTCATTGAATAGCTCTGTATGGGCTATACACAATGGTACCCAACTTGACATGGTTATCATTAAATATGACAAAGTTATCCCATGTACAAGTATTTTTGTACATTGGTGTGGTCTGGGCAAAAGCTGTATTATGCTTGTTTGGCCAATAACTTCTGTTGTAGTTGAGCTATGAGGAAATGGATTGCACCATCAGATAGCCCTGATTGTGCTCTTTCCAAAAAGACCCCACTTTAAGTATCTCACACTAAAACTGTAAAAGTTAGATGAGAGGTGAATGTTTTGTTCACCCTTATTTGGTCTGAATTTGACCATAACTCAAGTAATACTGGTGTTAGCTCAGTTTGGCTAGCACCATTAGATAGCCCTGGCTTAGAGCTTCATTTTGAATACCCATTTGATGGGGTTAAGACTCTCCTTCTAGATTTTAGATGAGAGGTGAAAATTAAGGTTTATGCTCAGCAATAACTTTGAGCAGGAATAACTTTGTTATTTCTTGTCCTATGGTGATGGGACTTATATTTTCAGAAAGAGGTGAGTTTTCTCTTTCGTTTGATACCTTTTGAGCTAATTTGGCTCAGCTCCATGTTTTGGTGGTATCTTGGCTATACCATTGGTTTATGGTATTTTGGCTGTTATGCTTGTGCTCTGGTTTTGAGTCACAGGCTGACATACCCTCCCTCTAAAAAAGGCTCATCATTGATGAGACTGTTCAGTCCTCTTAGAGGCTCTGAATCTCCTTAGATGAAGGTTCCCATCTGGTATGGCATCCTCTGCCAACCATTTGTCTTTGTCAGATGTCTGGTTCTTGAATCTGACTAGATATTGTCTCTGATCCTTCCCATTAAGTCTGATTTTTCTGGCCCTGATGATTTTACTCACAGGTCCAGGAGAGTCTTCTACTTCCACTATTTCTGGTGGAGTGATGTTTTTCTTCCTGGAGGGGAATTTATCCTCCCCTTTTTGGAAGTATGGTTTGACCAGGCTCACTGGAAAGACTGGGTGTTTCCTAGAAAACTCCTCAGTGAGCTTGACCTCTACTGCATTCTTCCCTATCAACTTAATGATAGTGAAGGGCCCTACAAATGAGTCTCTCATTTTCTTGGGTCCTTTGAGATTGTTAAAGTTCAGTGTAGACACTAACACCTGGTCCCCTTCCTTGAAGTCAGGTTCCATATGTGATTTGTCCCACCTTTGCTTGTTATACTCTTTGGCTTCAGCTATGCATTTGGCAGCAGTATCACAGGCTTTCTTCCACATATCATGGAAGTCTTTGGCTGTGGGGTGGATGGTCAGAAGATTTTTCTTTAAGTTATCCACAGGTAACAGGGGATTCCACCCTTTCTCTACCAGTGCAGGTGTTTTTCCTGTGGTAGAGTGCTGGCTTGTATTATAAGCCAGTTGGACTGCTGGTAAGAGGGTGACCCAATCATGGGTGTATCCCTCATGGTCCTTGTATTCCATGCCATAGGCACAGAACCTCCTGAGGATGTCCTCCATTGTTTGGATCATCCTCTCAGCTAGGCCATCTGTTTGTGGATGGTAAGCTGTGGAAAAAGCAAGCTTGGTGCCAAGAATTTCATATAAATTGGTCCAGAATTCAGATGTGAATTTTGGGTCCCTGTCACTGATTATGATCTTAGGGACTCCACAGGTGGATATGATGTTATTCCAAAATAACAGAGCAGTGTCCATGGCTGTGTCCTCTTTATGGCATGGTAGACATCTCATGCTCTTGCTGAACCTATCAACTATGATTAAGCAGGCATTGTAGTTTTCTTTGCCTCCTGGGACAAGTCCCGTGACCCAGTCCATGTTGATGGTTTCCCATGGGTGTTTGGGTTCTTCTATATGTTGAAGCAACCCATATTTCTTCCCATGTTTTCTATTTGCCTTTTGGAATCTTTCACAAGTGTTGATGTATTCACTCAACTCTTGCTCCCACTTGGGCCACCAAGCTGTGCTTGCTACCCTCTCTTTAGTCCTGTCCTCACTCATGTGTCCCATATAGGGGCAGTCATGGCATTCCTGCAGGATTAAAGAGATGTGGTCTCTGTCTATCACTGTGAGTGCACTGGTGTGCTTTTCTCTGTGATAAATCAGGCCATCTATAAGGAAGAATTTATTGTCCTTATAGGCCCTCAACCAGGGTTCCTCCAGCTGAGTTTCCAGTTCTGGGCTCATGTATTTTTGTTGAAGGAGTTGGAGTAGTATGCTACACTGTTTGTGTTTAGCATAAGATTTCAGTACTGCATTGAAAAATTCATTGTGCAGTTCTGAGGAACTTATTCCCAGTATGGGGGTTTCTGTCCCTTCTGAATCAGTGTTTCCACTGTCAAGGGTACCACTCCTTGGTGCCTATTCAGAGAATCTGAAGTTCTTCTTCCTATTTATTTCCATAAAATGGATAGGAATTTTTGCAGAAACTTCAGGGTCATAAGCTGGATTGCTTTTGACATTGTCCAGTGGCAATCTGCTAAGGCCATCTGCATTAGTATGGCTTTTACCTTCCTTGTATATGATGGTCATGTTCCCTCTATACTCCTGGATGGCTATTTGCCATCTCAGCATGTGTCTATTAGTAGTATTCATGTTTAGTAAAGACTTCAAGGCTGTGCATTCTGTGTAGACTTCAAAGACTGCACCCTCCAAATAATAATGGAGTTTTTCTAGAGCCCAGACTAGACATAGACATTCTGTCTGGGTGGCCCCATACCTGGCTTCTGAATCTTTCAGCTGCCTGGAGATGTAACATATTACACCTTCTCTTGGTTCACCATCCACAATTTGTCTTTGGTGAAGGGCTGCTCCCAAGCCTTGGCTGCATGCTGCATCTATATATAACTTGAATGGTAGTTCAAAGTCAGGCAAGATGAGCACAGGTGCATTTGTGAGTTCATATTTGATCCTCTCATATGCATCCCTCCTTTCCTTGGTTATTTCAAAAACTACATCCTTTGAGCATAACCTGTATAAACTACTAGTTATGTGGGCAAAGTTTTTGATGTGGTTTCTATAGTAGCTAGCAAATCCAAGGAAAGATTGCATCTCTTTGATGTTCTTTGGTACTGGCTTTTGAAGTACTGCTGCTACTTTGTTCTGGTCAATTGCCAGACTAAGGCCTGAGACTTTGTGTCCTAGAGCTAGTAGCTCTTGTTGGCCAAAATTACACTTTTTAAGTGAAATTTTCAGATTGATGGGTGTACATTTACTTAGCACTCTGTCTATGTATTGTACATGGTCTTCCCATGTCTCTGAGTATATAATGATATCATCAATATATACTACCATCCAGCCTTCCATTATTTCTTCTTGAAATATGGTGTCCATCATCCTTTGGAAGTGGGCTGGTGCATTCTTGATGCCAAATGGCATCCTGGTGTACTCATATATGCCCATATGGCATATAATTCTGAGCAACTTCATGGATTTTGGTTTAACTCCATTTTGGTGGAAGCCTTTCATACAATCCATCTTGGTTATGTATTTGGCTTTGGCCAGCTTATCCAAGGCATGAGGTATCCTTGGTATAGGGTACCTGTCTGCTTTTGTGTAGTTATTCAGGGCTCTGAAGTCTCCACACAATCTAGACTTGCCATCATGCCAGGTGATCAGGACAGGAGTGGTGATTTCCACTATTTCATTATGTCCAATCTTCCTGATGACATCCATGTCCAGGAGTTCATTGATGTGTTTTTCAATTTCTTTCCTGGTTTCCAGACTTGCTGGATAAGGAGGTCTCCTCAGCATGGGTGGATAAGGTCTTTCCACATCCAGATATAGTTCTATATCATGGCCTTTAATCTTGCCTAGTGGCTGTTCACCAATGGCAAATGCTGGTCTGTTCTTCCTCAGCATCTTCAGTAAACTTCGTTTTTGTTTACTGGTGAGGGTAGTGCTAAACTGTCCCTCCTTGAATTCCTTCAAGAGTTCTTCTAGTGGATCCTGTGAAGATATGTGGTATATATCAAGTGAAAATTTCTTTTCCTTGTTGGTACCGATGGTAATGTGCCTGTTTTTACTGTTGTAAATATCTATGCCATACATCCTCTGGTAATCTGTTCCCAGTAAAAACCCTTGGATGTGGGCATCTTCAAGCACTACAAACTCTGGGTTGAGTCTGATATTACCCTTCCTGTGGGGTATAATTATCTCTTTGATAATTGTCCCAATGGAAGTCATCTTCCCTGATGCACTTTTGAAGTTCCTTGCCTTAGTGGGCAAGAGCTACTTTTCCCAGTTTGGGAAGTGGTTATCCAGATAATTTCTGGCCACTATGGAGCAATGTGCTCCACTGTCAATGATCAGTGGGTGCTGAGCATTGTCAATACATACAGTCATTTTTGTGGCTGTTCCATGTATATATTCCATTCCTTTGGTTGGTGTAACCAGGAATGTTTGTGCATCTTGTGTGTGTTTGCACAAGTTCCTGTTGGCAGTGTCCTGTGGCATGCCTGCTTCCAACTGTATATCCTGGATTTCCAATGGGGTTTCCTCTTGGTATTCCACTAGAAATTCCTCTCTTGGGTCTTGATCATCATCAGATGGTTCTCTGATGGCATCTCCCATAGAGTCTGATTCAGAATCCTCTGTTGGAGGTTCTTCTTCAGGGACTTTTTCTATAGCATAGACTTTTTTCTTTGCTTTTGGACAGTTGTTGGCATAGTGGTCTGTTGAACCACAATTGTGACAATAATTCCTTTTCTTTGCCACCTCTGCCACTCTCTCTCTGGGTTTGTCTTTAAACTCTACCCTGAAAGGTTGTTTCTCTTTGAAACCACTGCTCTTATATGGGGTGAATTTCCCTATATTTGTCCTCTTCCTTATGTCTTGTAAGGTATTGGCTATGTCATCTAGAGTGCAATTTTGGTTGCATCTGCATTTCACTGCATGCTCTAATTCTCCTGGCAGTTGTGTCAGAAGTTTGTGATTCCTCATCTGGATGTTCATCTGAGGATCAATGGCTTTAAGTCTTTTAGACTGTCTGAGACACCACTCATATGGATCTTTGTCCACAGAGTATTTGTCATTTTCAAATGACATGGTCTTTTGCCATATCCAAGTTCCATTACTGTACTTTTGGATTATTTGACTCTTCCACCATGGCCAGTTTCTTCTGCCATGGATTTCTTTCATTTCTGTGTACCATATACTTGCATGACCTTTAAATGCAGTATTCAGTCTAGCAGTAATCCAGTAATCTGGTATGCTGGGTACATCAATGAAGAGTCCATCAATATAATCTATGAGTTCCATATGATCATATTCTCCTGATCCAGAGAATTTGGGCCAGTTTGAGGCCTCAGGAAGCTGTTTCAAGGCTTCCTTCTCTGAATAAGACATGCCATCTCCATCCTGGTATTGTGATGGAGATCTTGCCTTATTCAACATCATGGCATCTGGTTGATATGGATTCTCCATAGCTTGGCCTTGTGGTTGGGGCTTTAAGCTATGGTAGGCATTAAACAATTTGTTAATGTCTTGATCCAGACACTCCCTGTCCCTTGGCTGTGGTGTTGTTCTTCAAAGACTTGGTTCAGTCTTTTGTTGGATTCTTCAGAGGCTTTGCTCAGTTGAGCATATCCTTCTTGAAGATTCTTAACTATTTGTTCCAAGGAGGCTTGAGTTTGTCTCATCCTCTCTTGGGTGGCTTTAATTTCTGCAAATTGCTTTGCAGATTGTTCAGCATATTGGGACACTTGTAACCACAGTGTATCACTGTTGATGTTACTCTCAGATGTGACAATGTTATTTTCAGTCTGAGTGGGGGTAATGTTTCTATTACTAGGACTACTGATTCTAGAGTGGTTTACAACTACTTCTGGTTCTTGTGTACTTCCTTCACCAAATCCAACAGCTTCTGGATCATGGGGTCTGACTCTTTCCTCCTCTGGTTGAAGGAGGTTTTGTTCTTGCCCTTGTTTCCTTGTCTTCTCCTGGAAACTTCCTGGAATTGTGAAGAATGGTGACTCTTGGCCACTGATCAGCTGGTTTCTGAATGGTGTGAAGCCACTGGAGAGCTGATTTGGCCTGCTCCTTGTGAACCTGAAGGAATCTGAGTAGGCCCTGTCTGGGTTAACTGTTCTTCTATAGCTAGGATAGTGGCTTGATTCTCCCTTATCCTCTGTGCCCTTGCCTCCAGGAGTCTGTGCTGCCTGGTAGGATTCCAACCTTTGGTGATTACCATAAGGTCTTTGAAGTCTATCTCTTTGAGACAGATCTTCTGGCAACTTGATCCCAGTTCTGCCCAGTGAGTTGCTAGGTTGAACCTCTTGTTGTCCATGCTCCATTGCAATAAATCTTTGAGGAGTTGGTGGATCTGAAGAACTTGATCCATATCCTTCCAGTCCTCTGGTTTGAGGTTTCTGTTGAATTGGAGTGTGAATGGCAAGGTTGATATTATCTCCCTCATTGTTTTGCCATCCACCACTGTGTCCAGGGTGTCCTCTTTCAGGTCTTCTGGTTCTGGAAATCCTCCTCTATCCTCTGGCTGGTTCCTTTGGAAGCCAAGGTCTCTGAGGTATACAGGGGACATATCAGTGTTTGCAAGCAGTCAAAAACTTTATGTTCTTAGGGTATTTACCTTTGACTGTGCCTTGTACAAATTTATTGTCTTCTGACTTGGGCAGTTTGCCTTTGGAAGTTACAACTGGGTTAATAATTGTAATCTTTCCTGTACAAGTGGTTAAGGTTGGTTTACCTTGTATGGATGCAGAGTTTCGTGGTTTTCTACTTCTCTGAGTGGCTATTGGTGTCCACTTCTTGGCTGTGATGAGACCTTCACTGTGCCTCTTTCCTTTGCCCCTGCTGCCCTCTGGTTCTGAGGGTGTCACTGGTGTGTTGGCCTGTGACTGGGTCTCAAGTGGGATATAATTTTCTTCCACTGAAATCAAGGCAGAAAAGGGAGGGCTTATGTCAGTTAAGACTTCTTAAAAATGCTGGTTTTGCACGTCTAAGATTGGCCTCTGGGCTTGTATGTTACTACAATGTGCCCTGTATAATGACAGTGTAATTGAATCAAAAATTCCACGTCAGAATTACAGCTTTTGGTACCCTGTCACACTGTTTGTGTGCCAGTATCCCACAGATACACTTGTGGTTTTCAAGTGTATTCTGTACAAGTGGCTTTGTATAAGTGTTATTGAGTTAACAATACACTTAATCCACGCCTCAACTGATGGTTTTTCAGTCAAGAATACAGGACTTATTGATGGCTTATGTGTTTTTATATACAAAACATGCCAAAAATAGTTATTTTCAGTGGGTATTAACCACGTGAATAATACTCTTATAATATGAGTATATATATAAAATATATATTTAAATAGAGAAATTACGCCTAAAAAAAGATAAAACACTTATCAATAAGTCATAAAAAGAGAAAAGACTTACTTTATGAGGTCCAAAAAAAGGTTAAAAAACACGGCCAGGCCCCCAAAATGTCAGGATGAAACTATGAAAGAGTGGTAATGTAGGCTATTTACAACTCAAACTATGTTTGTGACACGGTAAAAATGCTTTAAGAAGGTTTTGAGATGATTAAAAATAAATTTAAAGGGATTTACTATAGTGGTTATAGTGGTGGTGAGCGCTGTTGAAAGCCCTGGGTGCAGCTTTATCTGTTGGGTTACAATAATTAAAACTTATAGTTATACCTGATTATTAACCAAGAGTAAAACTGTTTTTGACAGTTTACTACGTAGGTTATTCAAGAGGAGGATGAGGAAAGGCTTTTGACTGTGAAAAGCCCTCCTTTTATCCTGAAATTGAGGTGGAAAGGCTGCTAGACCTTTCCACGTAGAGGAAGTGAAGATTTTTCACTTTCTATGACAGGCTTGTGGTTTGCAAACAACCTGTATACCCTGTATTGGGCTCAGATGTGGTTTTGAAACCACATCTGGGCGGTTTTCACCAATACAGGGTGAAAATTTTCATCTGGGGACCTCACAGCCTGATTCTGATGTGTATGACGCGTAGAATGCTGTACTGAAACTGTATGGGACCCCAGTATTGACTGAAATGTGAGGTATTGAAGTAAAAACATGCTTCTTCGTCTATTTGACACCTCATATTCATGGTTATGGGATATTATCCCATGGTAAGGCTGTATATGACAGCAGGTGGGAATTTGACCTTAAAATGGTCATAACTCTGTCAGTTTTTGAGATATAAAGCTCAAAATTGGTTCATTGAATAGCTCTGTATGAGCTCTACACAATGGTACCCAACTTGACATGGTTATCATTAAATATGACAAAGTTATCCCATGTACAAGTATTTTTGTACATTGGTGTGGTCTGGGCAAAAGCTGTATTATGCTTGTTTGGCCAATAACTTCTGTTGTAGTTGAGCTATGAAGAAATAGATGGCACCATCAGATAGCCCTGATTGTGCTCTTTTCAAAAAGACCCCACTTTAAGTATCTCACACTAAAACTGTAAAAGCTAGATGAGAGGTGAATGTTTTGTTCACCCTTATTTGGTCTGAATTTGACCATAACTCAAGTAATACTGGTGCTAGCTCAGTTTGGCTAGCACCATTAGATAGCCCTGGCTTAGAGCTTCATTTTAAATACCCATTTGATGGGGTTAAGCCTCTCCTTCTAGATTTTAGATGAGAGGTGAAAATTAAGGTTTATGCTCAGCAATAACTTTGAGCAGGAATAACTTTGTTATTTCTTGTCCTATGGTGATGGGTCTTATATTTTCAGAAAGAGGTGAGTTCCCTCTTTCGTTTGATACCTTTTGAGCTAATTTGGCTCAGTTCCATGTTTTGGTGGTATCTTGGCTATACCATTGGTTTATGGTATTTTGGCTGTCATGCTTATGCTCTGGTTTTGAGTCACAGGCTGACAACATTTATGGCATTTTCTTTACTCATTATTGTTGGATGTATTGGGCTTGAAGGATTCTTTTGATTTATCTTTTTTGATAAATGGTTTATTTGGGCTTTTAATGTCCAATTTCTTTCAAGTCCTGCCAATTTTTGTTCTTGTCACTATGTATTCTAGTGCATTAATATACTCTTCTGTTGAGCATGGTTCTATACACCTGCTTCTTAGGGCATGTTCTAGCTCTCCTCCAAATTTCTTGAGTATTTTCATATGCACCATTTTTTGTGACATTTCTGGGTACAATGCATTAAGTCTTTCAACTTGTTTCAAGAACCAAGTTAAAGGTTTGTCTTTGTCTGGGTCAAAGAAAGAATTTTCAAATGCATTTTATATTTTGTACCTCCAGGCATCATTAGCTCACTTGGTTATTATTTCTTGTTTCCACCAAGACCAGGTATTTTTGCCATTTGTTTGCCTTATGCCATAATACCATCTTTTTGCAGATTTCTCAAACAATGAATGTAATCTTGCAGTGATTAATTTATCTGGTATGGCATAATCTTCTTGTAGAATGTCAATTGTTTTGATAAATGACATGTGGTCATATTCACCTTCTCCTGTGAATGTTGGCCATTCTTTCAATTGAGGTGCTTCCTTCATTAAGACTTGGTTATTGTCTTGGTGACTCAAGTCTGTTATGAATGGATTTGTTAATTCCTCTTTTGCTTCAACAGGGCTTATTATGTGAGAAAATGGTGTTGATAACTTTGGAATATTTAAGTTAGCATCATTAATTTTAGCCATTTTTTCAGTAATAAGCCTTATTTCACTTTTAATGTCATCTTTCAGATGCATTCTTGCTTCATCACTCTTTTCCACATGGTCCAAAAGTAATTTTTTGGTATGATGAAGTCTTTTCTTCAAATCTTTCTACAGAAATACTTAATTTGTTTAATTTTTCGGTAAGATTGTCAATACTCACATCATAATAGCTTGTCAAAGTTTTTTCTTTGATATCACTTATGTATTTGTACAACTCTTGTTGTCCTTGTATTAATTTCTGAGTATTGTCAATTAATACTTTTGGTTTATTATTTTCAATCATAAATTTTATGTTATCAATTTCTTTCTTATTTTGTGCAACAAGTTTTGTTAAAGAGGATAAGCTATTATTTATTTCTTGGAAAGATAATAAACTATTTTTAATGTCTTTAAGAGGTAGAATACTATTTTTAAGCTCTGTTAAAGTATTTACAACATCAGGAGACAAGGTTATTTCTTTGGGAAATGGGGTTGTCTCATTCTTTGTTCCTCTTTGTCTTTGAATTCCATCAAAGTTCTGGCCATTTTGAAGACATTGTCCATGGCATCTTTTCGGATTTTGGGGATCCTGTAGCTTGGGGAATATGGTTTTCTCCAATTCTTTTTCTTGTTCTTCTTCCCTTTTTGGGGAAGTGGGTTGACTTGGGGCTTTCTGGTAGAAGCTACTGGGGTTCTTCCTTGGTTGCCTCCTTCTTTTTGGCATGATACTCCTTGATCTTTTTGATTTGAGGTTTGGATGATAGTGAATTCCATCCATTGGAGTATCTCACTATTTACTCCTCTTTGAGGAACTTGTTCAGGATGTGCCAGGAGTGCATAACTCCTTGGTGTATTTGGGGCAACATTTCCCAATCTTTATCCTTGTACACTGTGTAGTACTTTTTGTATTGGCTCATGTAAATGTCTATTTGAGCCCTCTGAATGTGATTTGTACCTGTTTGAGTTACTCATACTTAGTTCCAATTCAGGTTCAGATATCATGGGCATTTCTGGGACTTGCCTTTGGGATAAGGCACTTCCTTGTGTGGATTCTGTTCCACTGGGGATATTGCCCTTCCTTTTCCCTTTTGAGGAATCAATTCTACCTCTGAGTCCAGCTCCATCTGATTGGATGGAGTATTGGGAGCCTCTTCTGGTAGTCATATTATAAGAAAAATAAGAAACAAGAGGATTTCAGAACAGGAATTTTCTTATGGAAATTTATAAATGAGGTACTCACCTTCAGAGTCCTGAATGATGGGTCCTGGAAAGTCCAATTTCTTGGCTTTCTTTCTCTTGGGAATTATTGGTGTTGGAGAACTTTGACAAGTTTCTTCCACCAATCTTTCAACAGTGGTTTGGTTGTCCTCTGTTGGGTTGTCTTCAAACACTAAAAAAGACAAATAAATATAAGTCTTTTATATAAGAGTGTTATTTTTGGTAAGATATGGCAATTTTCCACATAAAAATTGCTTTTATATCTTTTTTAAAAAGTGAAAATAATTAAAGAAATGAAATTAAAATGAATAAAATAACTTTTTTATTGGTTTTTAATATTTTTATTTTTAAGGAATAAAATAAAAATGAATATGATTCTTTTATGTAATTTATAATATATAAAATATCTTTTTTAATCACTAGAGTCACTTAAAGAAAGTTTTTGAAAGTCTAAGGATGTGAAAAACCATGTGTAAGACAGTACAATTGCTTTCCAAATGCCTCAATGGCTTTTAAAATCAATAAATATAAAAATTATTATATAATTTTATGATTATAATTATAATTTATTATTGGATAAACCCAATTAGAATATTTTTAAAGGTCTTTTAGAGTAAATATCATGGCCAGGCCCCCAAACGTAAGGTTTGACTATGAAACAATAAGTAAAATTTACTAATATTTTACTTATTGTACTATAAATGTCCTTATCAATGAAATAAATAAGATAAAAATAATTATAATAATAAATAATTATTATAATTATGGCGTAAAAATAATTATATTATCAATTAATTATGATAATATAATATAATAAAATAAATATATTAATATAAAATAATTAATATATTTAATGGCACTTTATTATTGTTACAAACAAATAATAAAGGCGTAAAAAATGTTTTCTATTAATAAAAAACAATTAATAACAATAATATTACCAATATTAAAGTTATAAATTAATATAAATACTATTTATATTAATTAAAGAGTTATTAAAGTAATAATAAAGAGAAAATAACCTACTTTCAATACTTAATATAATAATTTTGAAGTATTTTACGCCAAATAATGTAAATACAACTTATCCAAATTGTATTTACAATAAAAAATAGAGAAAATTACAAATATTCTTGATTTTTACGTGGAAATGAGATTTCAGAGAGATTTATAGGAAAAACAATTAAATAAATGATTTAATCACGTCAAAATTGATGATTATAATAAGATTATATTTGGTCTTTAATAATATAAAAGATTTATATATAAAGAATAAAGATATTACCGTTTAATTTAATTGATTTAATGTTTTTGATGCATCTGAGGGGAAAACAGAGTAAAAAGAGCTCTATTTATAGTAAATACCTCCCTCCTAGAGTTCAACAGGCTTCTAGTAGACGTGTACTGATCATATCCACTGGAATTGATCAATACTTTAAGGTTTGGTGATGATTACATCATGATCAAACCATATTACATCATTATTACACCATTATTTTGAGTTATCACTATAACTCTAAGTTTGATGATGTCAAAGACTTAGAAGAACCCCAAAATTCGTTGATTTTATTAGTTTTAATAATAAACTAATAGTATTCACCAATTATATCACTCATATGACTGTTAAACTTAATTTAAGGTTACAGTGAGTGATCATAAATGATCAAATTAAGCTCAAATTTTGATCCTTGATACCTTTTAAGATTTTCACGCTAAAGCAATTCAGAGAGTGAATTCTAATAGCTTGGCATAATCTTATTCTTCTGCCAAGAGCATTTCATTACATCATCAAAACTCTATTTTTGATGATTTTTCTTGTAACTCATCTTTTCTGTCAAAATTTAATATTTTAAACTTCAAACTATGATTTCAAGGGGTTATACCTTGAATATTATAATACAAAATACATCATTCTTTACAAATGAACTATTAGAATCCAACTTTCTACTTTTTTTTAAGTTTGGACCACTTTCACAACAAAGTGGTCAACAGCTCTGTTGATTTTAATCAATAATTCCTTACAGGTTTCAACCTTGTTTATAGCTTGTGAAATAAACTTCATTTCTGTATTTCTACAGTAATTACGTGATGACTTCATTTTTGGTTCATCACTCTATCATGCATATTTCAAGAGATATTAGCTAAAATCCTTGAATATATGCATTGACCAAAAAAGTGCATATATTCAGGTTAATTCCTTGAGTATTGATTATGAAGCTTAGCTTCTTAATTGTTTTATATGTGGATTTTTATGGAGGATCCAATGGTACTATTTATTTTACATGTTGTTTCATTGGTCTTTGAAATAAATAAGGATTTGTGTTTTTTATAAGGTATTATTACTTATAACTTATTAAATATTGACTTTACAGATATGCCATAAAAATGGTATATGTGTATTTTACCATGGGGAATCCAAAGGTATAATTCATTTCACATGTTTATTTATTGGAATTTAAGTTAAACCAAGTTTTATGCCAATTTATGGTATTTTTGTAGTTTTAAGGTAATTATTTTTAATGTATAATTATATTAAATATTTTTTGTGACCTTTTTGGGTATGTGGTCCAATCTCAAAGGTTCACAGCCTTGGCTTGGGTGCTTAGCAGCAATGGGAGGTACCTCTGGGGAAGGGGGGGAGGTTGGGATCCAACCGTCATATCATTAATGATGATTAAAGAGTGGGGAGTGGCAGGAAAAGCTGAAGATGGTGGAAGGAGGGTTGAGAGAATGTTGGTAAAAGGAAAAAGTGAAATTTGTGTACTTACCAAATGGTTCCTCCACTAATTGTGTTGCAGCCACCTCAGGTTCTGGCTCACAAGTGAAATCATTCTCATATGATGGCACTTCAGAATATGAGGATTAAATTGGGCCTGGAATAGGTGGCTCATTGTGATGGGAGGGTTCTACAAAAAGAGGAAAAGTAAGTTCACTTACTTTGAAAGCTCAAGTTGGTGAAGAATTAGCTTTCTGCTTACCATGGAATAAGTCCTCCAACCATTGGGTTCCACTTGGGCCTGGAGTGAGGTGCTGCAGAGTTTTCTCACAAGGCATATGGGGAATGGGAGAGTCTTTTAAAGGCAGATTTGGTTTTTTTTTCCATGAGTGATGAAGAAGAGTAAGTATGATTGCATGAAGAAAAATGAGTCAAATAGAAGAGAGAAAACTTGATTTGGACTTTCAATCCCATAGTGACAATCAGACCAAGACTTAATGTACTCTTGCCATTTCCATCCTTCATTGGATGGATAATCACATCAATCTGGTTGTAAGGTGTGGATATGAAACTTTGATTAAAAATCAAGTACTTTTACTGTCCTCAGAATTTGTATAAGGTAAAATATAATTAAAAAATAGTATAAAAGAGTATTTTTAAGAGAAAACGCGCCAATTTTATAGTTTTTAACTTTATAAGTATAAAGAAAATAATATTATAAAGATTTATTGTTTTACCAACAATAAAAATTTATCCAAAAATACTCTACAAAAGAGATTTAAGGCTACAAAAGAAATTTCTTCAAGAGCAATTTCAGTTGGAATTAATTGAGAAAAGAATTGCAAGCAATTAATTAAATACAGAGGTCTTTAAAAAGATATTCAAAGAGAAAACATGCCCAAAATTGACCAGAGTGAATTTGGAAACAAAGTGACAAAGCTAACAGTGATGAAAGATGCTTTAATGAGCTTATGGGGTGGTTCAAGGGGTAAAAATTATTATAAGAGTTACAAAAAATGATTATAATGATTAATTTTCACGTGTTTAAAAGGTTTAAAATGATATACAAGGGGTGGTTGGAATCTTTTATTGATTGGTTTAACAGTGTTTAAACTAATTATAAAAAGAAAAGATTCTAACATGAAGAGAAAAGTGGGGCAAAGAAGAAATTATTTTGTAGCCATCACTTTTCATACTTCAAAAGTAAAGGTTACTCCTGTCAGTCGTGGAAAACACTCTGACATCAGAAAAGCCAATTATGGCATCATTGAACCTTGGTTTAGACCAAAAAGGGCTGGTTTTAGCCATTACTATAGTAATACCTGGTCTAGAGCCTTCAAAACATGTCAGAGTGTGTATAAGAGACGTAGAAACCCGTTGGAACTGTTTTTACTAAGATTGTTTTAGCTTAAGGGTAGTTTTACACTCTTGGAAACAGTAAAAATTCCCTGGTTGGTATCAAAACCTCATCATCAATTGAGTCACAGACCCTGTGACTCAATTCCAGGCCAAAAGTGATGAACGTTTGCATGGATTTTGACATCCCACACCTGTCAGCAAGGATTTTGGGGGTCTGGCTCCCCCTTGCACCTAGAGTACCTTTCCCCCCAGAATTAATCTTCCCAATTTATTTTTCTCTTTAATTCCTCATCATGTAATACAATTGTAATTTACACATACAATTTGATTGAGTTTTACAGTACACAAATGTAATAATTGATACCTCATATGTAACTTACAGCTCACTTATGTAATACACACACACATTTTGACATTTCAATTGAAAATACTTGTGAGCCTTGAGGTATATTTTACATACCAAAATAGGCCACAATTATCTTAAAAATAAATTTTGAATTATGCATAACTCATAAGTCATGTATATATCCAAAACTCATCATTTTTAATTTCAGAAAAGATGAATAACATTTTATTGAGTACGTAAATCCATGGATTTAAGACCAGATTTGGATTCTACACTAAAATTCACCTAGGGTAGCTCCATAGAGTGAATAAGCTCAAATTAACTCTTTGAGGTGGTAAAATGGAAAATACTTCAATACCACATAAAAGATCTGTGAAAATGTTTGTTTTTCTTAATTTCACGCCAAAATAATGGGAAAGTGAAAGATCCCATGTTACATATACACTAAGAATAGTGCTATGCATGTTTTGAGCACTTAATATCATGGTATTCTTACATGGACTTTTGGTACACCCATAGTGGATATCTCACTTGAAGCTTAAATTTCTATTTTGACGTAAAAAATAAGCAAGGGGGACAAAAGACATCAAAGAGAGCCAGAGTACCCAACTTCTGAGGCCTCAGAGGCACGGACAGCTCCAAAGCTTGGATCCATGGCTTATCTTGGCCTAATTGGTAAACCAAAACCTTTTGGGAACTTGGTTAACATGTTACAACTACAGTAAAACTTAAGAAAATATCAAATAACCTGCTATTTTGATGTGCCAAGGAGGTAAAGAGCTACTTAGACTCCTGTAACCATGTCAATTCTTAATGACTTTCCATGGATAAACCCCAAAAGAGTAATTAAAACCCTTTTTGGACTTGTATCCATGGATTTACCTCATAACAACCAGTGAAACACTGATATTTGCAATTCTACGTAGAAATGAGGTAAAAACTTCAAAAATTCATTAAAAATACAATTCTTAATGAATCTTTCTGAAACGTTCAGGATTAATGGAAAGCTGTATAATTTATGGTACAACCAAAAAGAATTACAGTTTTACTAGTAAAATTAAAAGTTTAACTTACACTCCATTTTTGACTATCCTACATGAAACCCTGAGTCTTCAAAAATTCACAGTAATTAAAACCGGTGATGAAATTGGAAATGACATTGATAACTTTGAGAAATAAATGATTATTTTGGAACAAAAGAAGATTTACAGATGTTACTCCTTTTATTCTTAACCATATTGGGGTTAGTAGTCATGTAAAAGCATCAATTAAGTAATTGTGATAATCTTACGTGACAACAGATGATGCAATCAATAATCCAAAAGGGTTTATTGTTTTCTCACTCACTGGTTTTTCAGTTTGCTCCATAGCACGCCTCTGTGAGCTGTTGTTGACTTGAAAGAGGCCTCTTCTTGCTGTTTTTTCCATATCATCATCATCTTATTATCATTTAAGCCATTATTACCAACAAGTAAGTATTAGTTGTAGCTATTCTTAAGTGTTTTAAATCTTTCAGAATAAATCAGAAAGACGTGAAATCATAGAATCCAACTATACATTGTTGTAATACTGTTATAAATTCATTTTGATCCTTAAAATCCACAATTCTACGTCAAATCTCTCTATATTATCTTTCAATAAGTTCTTTGCAATATTAGTGAGTGATTTATTTTTAATTCTTAAAGTTTTTCTCTAAAATTAGGTTTCTTCAAGAATTATCATTATAATTATTCTTGAAAAAGATAATTATATATTAAAATAGTTTTATTATTTTAATAAAAGAAGTTTTATTATTAAAATCTTCTTGTAATTGATTCTTGTAGACAATTACTTTCTCACTGTTAAAATCACTAGTAGTGTTTAACATGTGAAAGAAATAATTCTTTAATTATTTAATTGTGTTTATAATAACATTTTGTTATTAGATTTTATAAGAACAGTCATAGTACTGTTGATTAATAGTAATATTATCATCAGTTTCATAGACAAATCTTACAATACTTCAATTCCTCATAACTTCCAAACTACACACAACACCTCAATTTTAACACAGAAATTGAGGGTTAACACCACATGTGGTGTGAATTAAATTGAGGTTTTGAGGATTGTCAACTTTTGTACAGAAAATACTAAAACTTAATTTAAGCTTATTTAACATTGAGTTACAGAAAGTTTAGCCAGAGGTGACCCCACCTTATTTTTTATGAGGAATCCAATGGTGAAGTAATTCTCCTAAGTTTATTTATTGGATAAAAAGTTCTAATATAATTTATGTAAATATTTAACAAAAATATTTTAATTTCATTAATTTTATTGAAAATTCATTTTTACTTAATTTTTTCAAGTAAAAATGCATTTCCACAATTTTAAAATTCAATGTAATTTCTATTTTAAATTATAATTAAATTTTTATTTTTGTATATAAATTGGTATTTATATTTTAATTTTTATTTTGATAATAAAAAGAAATGTACTTTATTTATATTTATATCTTATTTTGTTATTTGTGGTCTTTTGGGTATATGAAAATACCTTTAAGGATCACATTCCCTCCCCCTAAAAAAGAATATTACTTTGTAATATTGTTATTTCTAGTGTTTCTGAGCCTTCTGAGAATTTCAATAGCTTCATGTATGTCCTTTTCTGCTAACCATTCATCTTCACAAGTTGGGTCACTATATCTAACAAGGTATTCCCTTACTTTATTGGTTCTAAAATTTCTTTCTTTGAGAACTTTGGTAATCTTTTTAATAACAGATGATTCAATAGGAGGCATAGCTTGGGGAACTTTATTCCTCAAAGAAAATTTTTCAGCATCACTAGATTTATATGGATTTATCAAGCTCAGTGGAAATGTAGGATGCTTATTGCTAAGTTCTTCAGATAGTTCTACTTCAACAGCATTTTCTGATTGGAGGGCCTTAATAACAAAAGGTCCTGCAAAGGAATCTTTGAGCTTTTTACATCCTTTGATGTAATTGAAGTTAGTGGTGAGTAAAAGTACTAAATCCCCCACTTTGAAATTTGGAGTGGCATGTGACTTGTCCCATTTTTCCTTAGAATATGCAAAAGAGTCTTCCATGCACCTCACTGCATGCTTCCTAGCTTTGTATACAATTCCTTTGAAGCTAGCAGCTGTAGGATGTATTTAAATCAATTCTTTCCTCAAGGAATCTTGAGGTAGTTTGGGATTCCATCCTTTTTCTAGAATAGCAGGAGTTTGATTGGTACTGGCATGAATGGATGTCTTATATTCCAATTCTAGTGCTGGTAAAAGAGTACACCAATAATGGGTAAATCCATCACAATCTTTGAATTCAAGGCCATATGCACAAAATCATCCTACCATATCTTCCAAGGTTTGGATCCTCCTTTCAGCCAGACCATCAGTTTGTGGGTGGTAGGCTGTAGAGAAGCATAATTTTGTCCCAAATAGTTGGTGAAGATTTGTCCATAGTGCTGAGGTGAATTTGGGTTCTCTGTCACTAATGATGTTTGTGAATATGCCAGTCCATGATATTACTCTATTCCATATCAGAAGAGTTGTATCTATGGCTGTATCATCCTTGTGACATGGTAGAAAGCTTGGAGTCTTACTAAATCTATCAACAATCACTAGGCAAGCATTATAACTTCTTTCCCCCTGGTGGCAGACCAGTTACCCAATCCATATGGAAAATTTCCCAAGGTCTGCTGGGTTCTTGGCTCTTGATCATATTTCCAAGTCCTTTGCCAGTGGATTTACTTGCTTTTTGACATCTGTCACAGATCCTGCAACACTGTGCAACATATTTCTGCCACATTGGCCACCATATGCAGGTTTTTATTTTTTCTCTTGTTCTGTCCTCAGACAGATTTCCTGAGAAAGGGCTTTCATGGCATTCTGAAAGTACAAGATTGATTAAGGACCTGTCCACAACCGTCATGACACATGTATGCTTAGTTCTGTGGTAAATTATACCATCCAGTAAGTGGAATCTTCCTTCATCATATGATTTTTTCCCCATCTCATCTAAGGCATGTATCAAAGAATTGTCTTTAAAGTCCTTAGTAAGTAATTTGCATAAAATGCTACCACTTTTATCCTGAGTATAACTGTTTCTTACCTCCTCAAAGAAAATGGTGTTCAGGTCTGTAAAACTGATTTCTTCTATGGGGATTTGTGGCGAAGCTTCCTCTGGAACATAAGCAGGATTATCAATATTATTTGGTAATGGCCATCTTCTCAGTCCATATGCATTTTTATGAATATTACCATCTTTATTAACAATGGTCATATTGCCCCTATACTTTTGTACAGCTAATTGCCATCTGAGCATATGCCTGTTAGGAGTCTTCATGTTTAAAAGTGACTTAACAGTGGTAAAATCTGTTATTACTTCAAAAAAACATCCTTCCAAAAAGTAATTTAGCTTCTCCAAGGCCCAGACAAGGCATAAGCATTACATTTGACTGGCTCCATATAGGGCATCAGTTGGTTTGATTTTCCTGCATAAGAAGCATATGGTTCCTTCCACAGGTTTATCATTGATAATCTGGACTTGATGAAGGGAAGAACCAAGCCCATCTCCTGCTGCATTAATATAAAGCTTAAAAGGCAGCTTGAAGTATGGCATCAGTAAGAGTGGAGCAGTGCTCAAGGCTTGTCTTAAAGATTCAAAGGCCTTGACTCTGTCAACAGTCATTTCAAATACTGTGTCATTGTAACATAATTTATAAAGAGCTCTTGCTATGGATGCAAAATCTTTAATATGTTGCCTGTAATATCCTGCAAACCCCAAAAATGACTGAATTTCTTTCTTTTTCTGAGGCATGGGTTTCAGCAATACTGCTGCAACCTTGTTTTTGTCAATTGAAAGGGATAAACCAGATAATACATGTCCCAGTGCTTTAAGTTCTTTAAATCCAAAATGGCATTTCTTTAATAAATTTTCATGTTGACAGATTGGATATTTGTCAAACCTCTGGATAATCTGTACATATGTTCTTCCCAAGTTTTGGAACAGACAATAATGTCATCAATGTAAATGATTAACAATCCTTCTGAAAGCTCTTTGGGGAAGATTTCATTCATCATTCTTTTGAAGTGTGAAGCTGCATTCTTGATAACAAAAGGCATCCTCAAATATTCATATACTCCACAATGAACAATGATCCTCAAGTATTTTCTTTCCCTTGGTGTCACTAAATTCTGATGAAATCCTTTAAGGGCATCCATAATGGTTATATACACTGCTTGAGATATCTGGGTAAGGGCAATTTGGATTTTTGGTATTGGGTACCTGTCTGTAACAGTGTAAGTTTTAAGAGCTCTGAAGTCCCCAACCATGCTAGATTTTCCATTATGCCATGCCACTATGACTGGTGTAGTTATTTTTACTTCCTCATTATGGTTAACCTTTCTTATCAAACCAAGGTCTAGAATTTCTTTAATATGAACTTACAGAGCTTCTATTGATTTAGGACTTTCTGGATATGCAGGTCTTCTTAAGAGTGGTGGATAAGGTCTCTCAATATTGAGGATGATGTCAACTTCATGACCAATAATTGCCTCCAAAGGTTCTTTGTCTGATGCAAATGCTTCTCTGTGGTCATATAAAAGGGCAGAAAGTTCATTTTGCTGACTATCAGTCAGATGAAGGCTTATTTCAGCTTCATTTAGCTGTTCAGATTTGAATCTTTCCAACTCTAAGCTGACTGGTGCTACTTTACTTACTGTAATTTGTCTTTTAAATAGTAAAAAGGCAAATTTTTGACCCTTATTGTCTCCAATAGTAAAGTATCTGTCCTTGTTGTTATGTAAGTCTATTCCATACATGATCAAATAGTCATTTCCCAATATAAAAATGGGTACTAGAGCAATTTACCATAACAAAAAATTCAACAGTGATTATTAAATTTCCATTAATATTTGGAACTATGACATTGGTTTCAAAGGTTACCAATGCTTTCATTGAATTACTTGCACTATTCAATTTTATGCCATAAATTGGTAACAATTGGTATTCAAAATTTGGTACAGAAGTCTTAAGAAAGGATTTGCCCACACAAGAGCAGAAGGCTCCTGGGTCAAGTAAATGTTTAGTGGGCTTGTTGTCAATTACCACTTCTGTTATGCAGGAGTTACCAGCTGTATAACCTTTTCCCCTGTATGGTTTGGTTTTCATAAGTTGTGCATCTTGAATTTTTGACAAATCAAGTTGACCATTGCTTAATTGTGGCAAGTGGGAATAAGATTCCATGATGTCAAAAGTGGCATTGATATTTTCTATATATTTTGAAGATTCAGAAAATATTGATGACTTATGATCTGAATTTTCTTCAATTATATTATCATCTTTTTCAACATCAGGTTCTTTTTCAATGTCAATTTCATTGATTTCTCCCATCTTTGGACATGTATTGGACAAGTGGGTGGTGCTTTAGCAAATATGGCACTTTCTGATTATATCTGCATATTTATACTTAACATTATTAGAATTTTCTTTGGGATTTTTGTCCACAGAATCTTTCCAAGGTGTATTAAACCTTGTTTTGAAATTAACCCTACTAGAACCAATCCTGGTTATGGTGGTTACTTCTTCCAATATATTAATAATATCTTCTGCTGAAGATTGTTCAGTAGTCCTGCTTTTGACAGCATGCTCTAAGTCACCTCCACATTGTCTCAGAATCTTATTCTGGATCATAAATTCTGACATGTCAGGATACAATGATGTTAATATGTCTTTTTGTTGGCAAAACCATGGTAAAATTTTGTCTTTATCAGAATTAAATTTGGAAGATTCAAAGGCTGTTTCCATTTTAAACCTCCAAGAATCATTGGCCCATTTGTTGATAATTTGGGTTTTCCACCAATTCCACCTTTGCTGTCCATGTGCTTGTCTTAATTTGATATACCATCTGTGAGCTGATCTGGTAAACAAGGTGTTAAATATTGCTGTTACCAATCTGTCTTGTAATTCAAAATCTTCTTTAATCATGTAAATACCTCTGATGAATTACATATGGTCATATTCTCCTCCACCACTGAAGTGAGGCGATTCTTTAAGCTCTGGGACTTCTTTCAGGAGTGCTTGCCTCATTGATGGTTCCAAGTTATGAAAAGAAGAGGAAAATTCACTTTTTAACTGTGATTTTTCAACATACAATACTTGTGGATTTGGAATTCTTGTGCCCTCATTGTAATTCAAAGGTGTAGACATTCTTGGTAAGGTGTGAAGCAATTGTCCAATATCATTCATTTTACTATTGTTACACCTTTGGGAATTTCTGAATTCATTTTGTAAACTGTGTATTGAATTTATTACATTAGTTTTATGATTATCTTCCGTTTGTGTTAACTCTTGCCATAGTTCTGTTTGTCTAGTATAATCAGAAGTGATTTTATTCAACTCCATTGTTAATTTTGATATTTCCTCTTGTGAGGTGTCAAAACAATTTTTCAAGGCAATTGTATATGTCTTTACTTCAGTAAATGATTTTGAAATATTCTAAAGAACATTTTTATTCTCCTCTTTGATAGTACTTATGGCTTTTTTATTCTTGTTTCAATTATGTCATAAATATTGAATTTAGAATATTTGTCTGTCAATTCTTTAATAATGGCGGATTGTTCATTTAATCTATTTCCAAATGAATTGTCATTATTGGAAGTTTTAATTGCTCTTAAAACTTTTCCAAAACACATAAGTGTCTCATTTATTTGGCTCAGACTTGAGTTGTTTTTTTTAAGATTGTTACAAATGGATGAATTTTGATGAGAAACATGAGTTTTTATGTCACTTATAGCTTCATACAGCTCTGGGATAGAATGAAACATGTCAGAAATCATTTCTGATATTTGAATCTGGCTTCCTCCTTTTTCTATAATTCAATCATTGTTCTGGCGATCTGAAATACATTTTCCATGGAATCCTGCTGAATCTTTGGGATTCTGTAGCCCTGGCTGTAAGTTTTGGTGGCTGGTCTCTTGCCTTTGCCCTTGTTTTGAGCTTGTGGCTGCTTTTTCCCATCGGAATTGCTGCTGCTGGCTACTGGGGCTGTTTTTGGCACTTGCTTGGGTGGTGGAGGGTTGGTTTCCTCCATTTTGATGTTAAAAGTATCATGTTCTTCTTTTCCATCAATTGATGCCATCCATTGAGTAACTTGCAAGTGTTGGGATGGCCCAGGAATTTTCTCACAGTCAGCTAAGAATTCATGCAGTTTTTTCACAGATCTGCAAGGATCTGGTACTCTTTGTGCTGCAGTGCATTGCTGTAAGCCTTCTGGCTGGATTTGTATATGTCCACTGAGGCTTCTTGTGGCAGTTTCATCTCTTTTTGAAGGTAAAAAAGTATTATCAGCTTCAGAATGACACAATTTATTAATTTGGAGGTCATCAACTGACCCCTGTCCTTCTTTAACTGATTGGATTCTGCCATAATCACGTCTATGACCTTTTTGGGAGCTTCTTGAGGGGTTATAGCTGGATCCTGATCTGGTTGAAGGCATATTTTATGATTAAAGGGCTTAAAAATAGTATTTTTATGTCAAAAAACTTACTATTGGCCAAATTATTTGCCTTCTGAAGGGTATTACTTATATCCAAGTTAATAAATTCAGAAGAAACTGGTTCAGGTTGATTATTCTGAGTTATAATAATTGTACTATTATGGTCAGAATTCACAGTACTTGCAGGAATAATGCTTGTTACTGTTGAGGCTGTTTCAATATTTTTTTGTATTACCACATTTTAAGACACTAAAATTAATAAAAAAGCCAATTGATGAAGGAAAAACACATTTTTTCAAAAGAGAAATGAAAAAATAAAGCCTCACTTATAATATGAAAAAAATTATTTCTATGGATTTTTTGAATTAAAAGTTTTTTTTATATGTTTCAAATTTTTCAATATAAGAAAAAAGATTTAAAAAGAGTAAAAAATTATGTCACAGGTAAAATATCATGGCTGGGCCCCCAAATGTAAGGTGTGGATATGAAACTTTGATTAAAAATCAAATACTTTTCCTGTCCTCAGAATTTGTATAAGGTGAAGTATAATTAAAAAATAGTATAAAATAGTGTTTTTAAGAGGAAACACGCCAATTTTATTGTTTCTAACTTAATAAGTATAAAAAAAAATAATGATATAAAGATTTATTGTTTTACCAACAATGAAAATTTATCCAAAAATACTCTACAAAAGATATTGAAGGCTACAAAAGAAAATTCTTCAAGAGCAATTTCAGCTGGAATTAATTAAGAGAAGAACTGCAAGCAATTAATTAAGTAAAAAGGTCTTTAAAAAGATATTCAAAGAGAAAACATGCCCAAAATTGACCAGAGTGAATTTGGAAACAAATTGACAAAGTTAACAGTGATGAAAGATGCTTTAATGCACTTATGGGGTGGTTCAAGGGGTAAAAATGATTATAAGAGTTACAAACAATGATTATAATGATTAATTTTCACGTCTTTAAAAGGTTTAAAATGATATACAAGGGGTGGTTGGAATCGTTTAATGATTGGTTTAACAGTGTTTGGAAAGAATTATAAAAGGAAAAGATTCCAACATGAAGAGAAAAGTGGGGCAAAGAAGACATTCTTTTATAGCCATCAATTTTCTTACTCCAAAGGTAAAAGTTACTCTTGTCAGTCGTTGAAAACACTCTGACATCAGAAAAGCCAATTATGGTATCATTGAACCCTGGTTTAGACCAATAAAGGGCTGGTTTTAGCCATTTTAGACCCTTAAATCAGCCATTACTATAGTAATACCTGGTCTAGAGACTTCAAAACACCTCAGAATGTGTTTAAGACATGTAAAAACTAGTTAAAGCTGTTTTTAATAAGATTCTTCTGACTTAAGGGTAGTCTTACCCTCTTGGCAACAGTTAAAACTGCCCTGGTTGGTATCAAAACCTCATCATCAATTGAGTCACAGACCTTGTGACTCAATTCCAGGCCAAAAGTGATGAACGTTTTCATGGATTTTGAAATCACATGCCTTTCAGCAAGGATTTTGGGGGTCTGGCTCCCCTTTGGAGCTAGAGTACCTTTCCCCCCAGAATTAATCTTTCCAATTTAGTTTTTCTTTAATTCTTCATCATGTAATACACTTGTTATTTACACATACAATTCAATTGAGTTTTACAGTACAAAACTGTAATAATTGATAACTCATATGTAAATTACAGTTCACTTATGTAATACATGCCCACATTTTGACATTTCAATGGAAAATACTTTAATTCCTCATAACTTCTAAACTACACACAACACCTCAGTTTCAACACAAACATTGATGGTTAAAGCCACATGTGGTGTGAATTAAATTAAGGTTTTGCTGATTTTCAACTTCTTTAAAGAAAATACTAAAACTTAATTTAAGCTTATTTAGAGTTGAGTTACAGAAATCTTACGCAGAGGTGACCCCACCTTATTTTTTATAAGGAATCCAATGGTGAAATACTTTTCTTAATTTTAATTATTGGATAAAAATCTATAATATATTTTATGTAACGTTTTACCAAAAATATCTTAATTTCATTAATTTTATTAAAAGTTCATTTTTACTTAATTTTTTCAAGTAAAAATGCATTTTCATAATTTTAAAATTTAATGTAATTTCTATTTTAAATTATAATTAAATTTTTATTTTTGTATATAAATTTGTATTTATATTTGGATAATATAAATTAAATTTATATTCTTTATATTTATATCTTATTTTGTTATTTGCGGTCTTTTGGGTATATGAAAATACCTCTAAGCCTCACACTGGTCAAGGAGTGAAGTGAACATTGGATGGTGGCATAGGAGGAGGGTAGACAAATTGATACTCAAGGGAACCAGACTAATTGTTCAGAAGCATTTCCATCTTCCCATTTGTGGTCCCAGGGTCTATTTGCACTTGGGAATGCTTTCATCATCATTGACTACAAAGGAGTCTATCACAACCATGAATATTGACCCTCCTCCATGGGTGTTGTGGAAATTCTAACCTGGAACCAAGTTGGGGCCAATTGGCCACACCATATATTTCATGTCCAATTGGTCCCCTCTGGTGCTCTATGGCCATTTGGCCATAACACCTCTTCTTGGCCATTTCTGGCCCCAATCATCCTTTTATGGCCTCAGGCCATATCCTGCCATCATTGGACTCCTTGGCCAATTTCCACCTCACCAATCCTCAGGCCTTTATCCTTGATTTTGGGCCTGGGGGGGCTTTTTGCCTTCTAGGGGCCTCCAGGCCCCCTAGCCATCACTTTTGGTTCTGGGCCACCCCCTTTCATTAGGGGGGTTTAGGCCTAAATGGCCTTTTTGGGCCATTTAGGCCCCCTACGGCTTCTATGGCCCGTAGGTCAATCAGGCCCCTTTTGGCCTAATCAAATGAGGCCAAAAGGGCAACCCATCTGGCCCCCAAGGCCAGGTGGGTCCAAACCACAATTGGACCCACCTGAGCCAATTTTGGCCATCAATCCCTTGGACCCAATTTTGGCCAAAAACCTTTTGGACACCAAAATGGCCATAGAACCTGTAGGACCCAATTTTGGCCATGGCATATGGAAACCACCAGAGGCCATCAGACAAGCTCAGCAAGAACTCCCCTCAACTTAAGGGGAATTCTTTCCATTCCTCCATGCACCCCATACTCAAGGTTGCAGGAGTGGTGCATATATGGTATTATATACCATTATGCACCATTTTTGCTCAGCAATTCAATGGTGACGTTTTAAGGACCATATCCCACAGTTCCAAATCAAGGTCCTAAAATCCAACACCCATTTTGAAGGAGGATTCTTTAACTCATCAGTCTGGCAATCCATGGCGGCAATCAGAAGACCATTCAAGGATCCCAATCACCTGGCCCTGCAGGAGTTGGGTTGGCAATTTCATTCAGGATTATTACAAGGGCATTCTCAGAGGCTATACAGTCTTTAAAACAGTTTTCAAGGCATCAAGTATTTCAATCCTCCTTGGACAACTCAATTGGTCCATACAGGCGTCGATCAATCAACCTGTATGTCCTTGGCCCAATTGGGCCAATTCAATCTTCCACTGTAGGAATTCAATCACACAGTTCATTTTCAAGATGGCAAGAGCTGTATTGGCCCAATTCAGACAATACAGCCAGTGATCCACCTTCCAGGATCAGTCTTTCAGTTTTTCACATATACTGGCCACCTTTCAGCACCTGGGGACTTCTTCCCCAGTTAATTAATGTAGTGGATTTATTCTTATCTTTATTTTCTTTTAATTTATTAAAGTTAATACTGATAATTGTAAGTAAGTCATTCAGCACCTTTTCTCTTTTTCTTCCTTGCCTGTCAGTGGATATTGGTGGTCATATCCTTTACTAATTCCATTACCTTTTCTGGCAGGTTGAAACAGTGAATTGAGGATTCACTTGGTTGGCTTATTTATTATCTTTAGCCTTTGGCTTCTTATCTTTTCTTTTATCTTTGGCATACTTGTCTTTTCCCTTTCTTCTTCTTTCAAAAAATCAATCTTTATTATTCCTTTTATCTTTGGAGCCCTCCAAGTGAGTTCTTGTTTCCTGAGTGCCAGGCCTTCTTGCTTCCATAAGAGCCCCTGTGACATTATATTAATTAAGTCATAATTTCTTCCATTCTATTCATTAATTCTTCATCATTTTATTCATTCATTCTTCATTAATTTCATTCATTCATTCATTCAAATTATGACTCTTTAATGCTTATGAATTTTATGATTCTTTGTCCCCTCTCAATTTTCTCTCATTCATTCTTCATTCTGAAAATTGAAAGCTGACCCAATTTTATTTTTGTTATCTTTTTCAATCTCAACTTTAATCATCATCAGTGTCATTTTATCCATAATTCAGGTGTTTTTCATTTTGATTTTCAAATTACTCATCAGATTATTTAGACACGTTCTTCATATCAGGATTCAATTTGATTTTATTCCTCAAGAATTTTGATTTTAAGGAAGAATTCACTTGATAATTGATTTGATTGACTGATTTGATATAATTGACATTGAATTCAAAAAAAATGGACTGACCTGAATATTTCTCATTGATTTTGCCGAATTTCACATCAAGAATTGACGTAAATTGATTTTGACTCAAGAATTCATTTTACTGATTGATTTTCTCTGCAAGACTTGATTCTTCTTGATTTTATTGACTTCAAGATTCTTATTGATATTGATTTTGATTTCAAGACTCATCTGAGTTTGGTTGATTGATGTACCTGAAGATTTTAATTGATTCATTGATTTCCTCAAGATCTGATTGTTGATTCCATACTTCAAGCAAATTTTGATTTTTCATTCCTGAAATCATGCCTGTCAAACATTCACCTCCTGCAAGACAAACCAGATCTCAGGCCAGAGCTCAAGCTGCTTTTACTCCAACTCCAAGTGTTCCTCTTGATGGCACCCCAGCAGTTCCTCAACTGAGGGCCCAATTGGATAGAGGACCCCGCATGGAAGGAAGGAAGAGGGCCAAGAAGATCAATTTCATTATCAGGAGTGGTTGGTGGCTTTCCAGGATTCTTAAGAACCAGTATCAAGGTTCAAGGTGAACATGATGATGATGAGGAGGAGAATTCTGTGGAAGAGGAAGCGTCTTATGGTACTGAAGGTGTTCCTGCTCCTGTGGGGGCATCCCAAAGTACTGGAGGACCAACTCTAGCCCAGTCTGATCAGCCTGTCTCCCATCAATCTGAACCATCTTTATTGGCCATTATGCAGCAGATGACTCAAATTATGGCCAATCTTCAAGTATCTTCCTCTTCTGGATCATCAAGACCACCCACCGTCAAGAATAAATCTATGAAGGCACCAGATTGCTTTGATGGGACTCAGACCTTCAAAGTCAGAAGCTTACTTCAGTCATGCCAATTAATCTTTCATAATTATCCAGCAAACCTCTCTCAAGACAGAAAGAAGGTCCTTTATGCCACTTCATTTCTCATTGGCAGGGCTGCAAAATGGATTGAGCCTTATCTTTCCAATCTCACCAATCAAGGTTCCAATTACCTTCTCGACTCTTGGCCTTTATTTGAATCTCAACTCTTCACTCCATTTGGTGACCCAAATGAAGTCAGAAAAGCTGAAGCAGAATTGGATTCACTAAGAATGAAGGAAGATGGCCATGTTTCACTATACATAGCCAATTTCAGGAGTTTGGTTTCAAGAATTGGAGATTGGGGTGAAAGGGCTCTCATTCATCATTTCAGGAAGGGATTGCCATCCAGGATATTGGATCAATTGGACTCCCATCCTTCAAGGATTGATTCTCTTCAAGACTTAATGGACGTTACCCTGGAACTTGATACCAGGTACCATGAAAGGCAAAAGGAGAAGAATCACTATAAAGAGAAGAAACCTGAAGCCCCAAGATCAAGTACTTCTCATCCTCAAAATTCTTCAAGCTCAAGTCATAAGAAGAAGAAGAAGAATTCTCAGAAGAGGGACAAGCCCCATTCTTCTTTGTTGAATAAGGACTTCAAGCTCATGAACTCTGAAAAAGAAAGAAGAATCAAAGAGGGTCTTTTTACCTCTTGTGGTGGGAAGCATAGTCTTGAGTCCTGTATCAAAAGGCCTCAAAACAAGCTTACCCAACTGTCAGGCCAATTTCCCAGCCAGGGAAAAGCCTGAGTGGAGAGCATGTTGTGTTCAATGGTCTTCACAGTTTTCCTTCCAGAGCAAAATTGTGCATTCTGAATACTGGTGTCAAGAATTCTCTTAAATTATTTGTTTTTTCTTCTCTTTCTGATTTCTTTGAAAGTATTCCCATTGATTCTGGTGCTACACACTCATTCATTGCAAAGAAGTTTGTTCACAAGTATTCATTGACTATGTCAGAACTTCCAGAGAAGATTCATCTTATTATCTTGGGCTCCTCTGAGTCCCCTTCCTTATTTGTGACTCAACATACTAAATATATGGTTGATCTCCCTTCCTTCCCAAGATTTGAATGGGACTTTTTAGTCATTGATACTCCCAAGGGAGAAGACCTCATATTGGGCTTTGACTCTCTAAGTCACTTTAATCCTTCTATTGATTTGAGGCAAGGGCTGATCACCTTTAATGATAATCATAGGGACTATTGTTATCCTTCTAATTCTTTCTGTAATGACTTCTTCCAAATCATGCACAGCTCTGGTTGGTGATTCTAGAAAACCATCATTTCCATCTTCTGTCCATATTCCTTCCATAAATTCCCCTCAGTCATTACCATTATCTGGAGATGAAGTCTTCAAAAAGATTCAAGATGTTGGAGAGGATAATTCTGTATCTTCACTTCATCTCTTCTTTGGGAATATGGACCTTCCTCCTTCATCTTATCATGACTCCCTGGAGGAGTTGTGGGATGAAGAGGAAGAGCCAGAAGAAATAGAAACCGTGATGAAGGTTTTTCCTTCTGTCTATCACCAATACTTGGATGTATTCTCCAAGGTGAAAGCACAAAAAATTCCTCCTCATCGCGCCTGTGATCATCATATTGAGCTGGAGGGGTCTCTACCTTTAGTTGGGGTGATCTACTCTTTATCCAAACAAGAGTCAGATACACTCAGGGCCTACATTTCATAGAATGTAGAGAAAAGTTTCATCTGGGAAAGCTCCTCTTCAACAGGAGCACCTGTCCTCTTTGTCAAAAAGAAAGATGGTGGCCTCCGTTTGTGTGTTGATTACCGCAAACTCAATGCTGTTACTAGGAAGAACAAGTATCCTGTTCCTCCTATGAATCAGCTTCACAATGTTTTCAATGGTTCTTCTATCTTCTCCAGGATTGATTTGAATTGTGCATATAACCTGCTCAGAATCAAGGAGGGTGATGAACATTTGACATGCTTCAGAACTAAGTATAGCAGTTTTGAGTACTTGGTTATGCCATTTGGGCTCACCAATGCTCCTGCCTCTTTTCAGAAACTTGTCAATGATATTTTCCAAGATCTGCTTGATGTTTATGTTGTGGTTTATTTGGATGACATTATGGTCTTTTCCAAATCTTAGGAAGAACATGTCACTAATGTGTCCACTGTTCTTTCCAGACTTAGAGCCAATAACCTCTTTGCTAAGGCTTCCAAGTGCCTATTTCACGTTTCTAGTGTAGAGTATCTTGGTTATGTTGTTTCTTCTGAAGGCCTCAAGATGGACCAAGCAAAAGTCCAGAAGATTCTCAATTGGCCACCTCAAAGAAACCTCAAGGCTCTTCAATCCTTGCTTGTCTTTGCCAATTTCTACCGCCATTTCATCAAGAATTATTCAAGGAAGATCAGTTCACTCACCAGTTTCCTCAAGAAAGATTCCTGTTTCCCCCTCAATGAGGAAGCTCTTAGTTAGTTTCACCAACTCAAAGAGGCTTTCACTACCGCTCCAATCCTTCTCTACCCACCATTGTAGAGACCGATGCATCCAATTATGCCTTGGGTGCTGTACTGAGTCAGGTCTCTGACTCAGGAAAACATCCCATTGCATTTGACAGCTGCAAGCTTATCCCAGAAGAGCTCAACTATGAGATTCATGACAAGGAACTCCTTGGCATAGTCTGGGCTCTCAAGCGCTTGAGGGCTTTTCTCCTGTCTATTTCTTCCCCTTTTGAAGTTCTCACCGATCACTCTTCCCTTCAATACTTCATGTCCTCCAAAGTACTCACTCGCCGTCAAGCCCACTGGGCTGAATTCCTTTCTGAATTCCATTTCTCAATAACTTACTGCCCTGGCCGCCTAGCTACTCTTCCAGATGCCTTATCACGTCGGGACAACATTTATCCAGCGAGGGGGGAGGATTTCATCAGCAAGAATCCAATGAATTTTCAACAAATCATTAAGCAAGATGAAGTTCAACCCTCAAGGTGGAATCTTTTTCAAATTTGATTGACTCAATTCAGAAGAAATTATGGCAAGATTCTCAGTACAGAAGTATCCTTGAAGAATTTGGCAAAGGTAAATCCATTCAGGATTATTCTCTTGATTTCTCTTCCCAACCTCTTCTCTTCAAAGATTGGGTGGTGGTCCCAAATGACCCCACAATCCAACTCAGAATTCTTCAAAAGTGTCATGATTCTCCTCTAGCTGGACACTCTGGCCAAGAGAAGACTCTCAAACTTGTCAAGCGGGATTTACATTGGTCTGGCATTACTCAATTCATCAAGGATTATGTCTCATCCTGTCAACAGTGCTCAAGAAACAAGAATATCCATCATAAGAAGTTTGGACTCCTCAAACCTCTTCCCATTCAAATTCTCCTTGAATTTGTCTTTCAATGGACTTCATGACTCAACTGCCACTTTCCAATTCATTTGATTCAATCCTTGTCATAGTGGACAGATTCTTAAAAATGGTGGTTTTTATTCCAACAATGTCTTCAATCACTTCACTAGATTTGGCCCATTTATTCATCAAGAATATCTTTTCAAAGCATGGACTTCCTTCAAGCATTGTCAGTGATAGAGGTCCTCTCTTTGTTTCTTCCTTTTGGACCAATCTTTGTCAGCAGCTCAAGATTTCAAGAGATTTGTCAACTGTTTACCATCCAGAAACTGATGGACAGACAGAAAGGGTAAATCAGATATTAGAACAGTATCTTTGGATTTATGTAAGTTATCATCAAGAGGATTGGAACACCTGGCTCCCTCTGGCTGAATTTGCCTACAAGAATTCTGATCACTCTTCAAACAAGCAATCCCCGTTTTTCACTGTTTATGGAAGAGATCCACAATTTGACTCAGTTCACATCACTCAAGATACTCCTGCTGGAAATTTATCAAAAAAAATCCAATCAGTACAGCAATATGTCAAGAGAGAACTTGAAGTTGCCATAAACCGGTTTAAGAGGTATGCAGATAAAAGTAGAGCAAGTCCACCTGTTTTCAATCCTGGTGACATGGTATGGCTTTCTTCCAAGAACATCAAATCAACCAGAACCACCAAAAAACTGTCTGAAAGATGGTTGGGTCCTTTTCCAATCTTGAAGAAAGTCAGTACTCATGCTTACCACCTCAATGGAAATCCATCCACCCAGTCTTCCATATTTCCCTTCTGGAACAAGTCAAGACATCAACAATCCCAAATCGGCATCAAGAGCCTCCTCCAATCACCATTGAAGAAGAAGAGGAATGGGAAGTCTCTCAAGTACTGGATTCAAAGCTCAAGAGGAGAAAATTATCATATCTGGTGGAATGCAAAGGTTTCAGTCAAGACCCAGAAAGATCCACTTGGGAACCGGCCGAAAACCTCAAGAATTGTCCTGATCTTGTCAAAGATTTCCATTCTTTGTATCCTGACAAGCCAGGACCCAATTCTTCAAAAGCTTGATCTTTTATGGTGCTTGGTGGGGAGAGGAATTACCAAACGTAAGTCCAACTCCTGGTATGCACCTTTAGGGGTATTCTACTCTTCTTTGTTGTAAGCATCACCTTGGCCACTCTGTGAGCACTTTGCAATTTGGACACAGATCTTCTGGCCTGGCTTTCAACATCAATTCCAATTTATGGCCATTTCCACTTGGGGCAAATGGACCATTCCTTTCTTATTTTCCTTCCCAAGTTATTATCTGTTCAACACATTTATTTATCAAAATGTTTATCATTTATGGCACTGGCGGGATTGGTAACTACCAAAAGTAAGTTCCTCCCCTGGTGTGCACTTCCCTGAGGGGTCTACAATCTTTCAAAACATCATATTGACCATTCTGTGAGCACCTGGAATCAAATTCTGTTATCCAGGTCCTTGGCAACTTTTAAAATAAACTGTCAAAATCCGTGATGAAGATTGGACTCCCCCTCAAAATTCATTTTTTCTTTTCTTTTATTTTTCTCTCTTTATATTTGTTTCTTTTGCCTTTTTATTCTTTATATATTCTTACATTTCTTTTCTCATAAATCTTAATGCCAAATCATGTCTTCAACATTTTCAAAACCAAATGTCAAGAGAAGACCAAGTTTACCTCAATTCATATGCCAACACTTTTATCAGTTCAAAAATTTTCTTTTCACGATTCAAATGCCTCTGGAATCCCTACGTCCAATCCGTCTCAATAGCCTCAACAGGCTTCTACCTTATCTTGGTGCTCAGGAGCTCACCATTAAAGGTAGGGGGGTACTGTCACAAACACAAAGATTGACCATCCTCCATGGGTGTTGTGGCAATTCTAACCTGGAACCAAGTTGGGGCCAATTGGCCACACCTTATATTTTATGGCCAATCAGTCCCCTCTGGTGCTCTATGGCCATTTGGCCATCAATCCCTTGGACCCAATTTTGGCCAAAAGCCTTTTGGACACCAAAATGGCCATAGAACCTGTAGGACCCAATTTTGGCCATGGCCTCTGGAAACCACCAGAGGCCACCAGAACAGCTCAGCAAGCACTCCCCTCAACTTAAGGGGAATTCTTTCCATTCCTCCATGCACCCCATACTCAAGGTTTCAGGAGTGTTGCATATATGGTATTATATACCATTATGCACCATTTTTGCTCAGAAATTAAATGGTGACGTTTTCAGGACCATATCCCTCAATTCCAAATTAAGGTCTCAAAATACAATTCCCATTTTGAACAAGGATTCTTTAACTCATTAGTCTGGCAATCGATGGTGGCAATCAGAAGACCATTCAAGGATCCCAATCACCTGGACCTGCAGGAGTTGGGTTGGCAATTTCATTCAGGATTATTCCAAGGGAATTCTCAGAGGCTACAAAGTCTTTCAATCGGTTTTCAAGGCATCAAGTATTTCACTACTCCTTGGACAACTCAATTGGTCCATACAGGCGTCGATCAATCAACCTGTATGTCCTTGGCCCAATTGGGCCAATTCAATCACACAGTTCATTTTCTAGATGGCCAGAACTGTATTGGCCCAATTCAGACAATACAGCCGGTGATCCACCTTCCAGGATCAGTCTTTCAGCTTTTCACATATACTGGCCACCTTTCAGCACCTGGGGACGTTTTCCCCAGATAATTAATATAGTGGATTTATTCTTATGCTTATTTTCTTTTACTTTATTAAAGTTAATACTGATAATCTTAAGTCAGTCACTCAGCGCCTTTTCTCTTTTTCTTCCTCGCCTGTCAGTGGATATTGGTGGTCATATCCTTTACTAATTCCATTCCCTTTTCTGGAAGGTTGAAACAGTGAATTGAGGATTCACTTGGTTGGCTTCTTTATTATGTTTGGCCTTTGGCTTCTTATCTTTTCTTTTATCTTTGGCATACTTGTCTTTTCCCTTTCTTCTTCTTTAAGAAAATCAATCTTTATTATTCCTTTTATCTTTGGAGCCCTCCAAGTGAGTTCTTGATTCCTGAGTTCGAGGCCCTCTTGCTTCCATAAGAGCCCCTGTGACAAAGTCCTCACTAGGGCGTCTTGTTCAGAACTCCTCTGGGCTCATGATTGGAAGGGGCATGTGAAAAATCAACATTTCCTGTGCGCTTGTTGGAAACCTTCACAGAGGATTGGATGCAGGGGACATCCCTCTTGGAGCACCAAGTGCATGATATCTAAAAAAATTGAATCATGTTAGCATTGGAATTGAAAGTAGTAAGTCAAGATAAATTGATACACACAATGAATATTAAATTGAAAACACAACCAAAATAAAAGAAGCACTAGTAGGAGGATTTGGAAACTCTGAAAGAAAGTAATGAAAAAACGTTTGAGTAAGAAAAGTAGGAAATGAGATCAGAAAAAGTTTTAAGTTGGTATAATGCTGCAAAAAGTAGATAAAAGTGGGGTTATGAATGTATGATTAGAAATATAATATAGGGAAAGAGGTGAAGAAAAAGTGGAATACGCACTGGAATAAGAAGTGCATGTGAGGTGGGAGAAAGTGGAGCAGGTGAAAAAAAAGAGACTTATGTTTTGGGCAAAGATGGTGTTTTATACCATGGTGAATCTGAGCCATTTGCAGTGGTTGTGTAAGGTTTGACTATGAAACAATAAGTAAAAATTACTAATATTTTACTTATTGTACTATGAATGTCCTTATAAATAGAATAAATAAGATAAACAATAATTATAATAATAAAGAATTATTATAATTAAGGAATAAAAATAACTATATTATTAAATAAATATATTAATATAAGATAATTGATATATTTAAAAGCACTTTATTATTGTTACTAACAAATAATAAAGGCGTAAGAAATTGTTTTTTATCAATAAAAAAAATTAATAACAATAATATTACTAATATCAAAGTTATAGATTAATATATATACTATTTATATTAATTAAAGAACTATTAAAGTAATAATAGACAGAAAATTATTATAATAAGAAAAAATAACTTACTTTTAACACTTAATATAATAATTTTGAAAGATTTTACACCAAATAATATAAATACAACTTATTTAAATTGTATTTACAGTAAACATTAAGAGAAATTATAAATAATCTTAATTTTATGTGGATTTGAGATGTTTAAGAGAAATTTAACAAAACAATCCAATAATTGAAGTAATCACGTCAAGATTGATTATTATAATGAAGATGATCTTTGGTCTTTAATAATATAAAAGCTTTATATATAAAGAATAAACATTTTACCTTTTTGATTGAATTATTTAGTGTTTTGGTGTGTCTGAGGGGAAAATAGAGTAAAAAGAGCTCTATTTATAGTAAATACCTCCCTTCTAGAGTCCGGCAAGCTTCTAGTAGACGTGTAATAATGCTTTCTACTAGAAATGATCAATATTTCAAGGTTTAGTGATGATTACATCATAACCAAACCATCTTATTTCATTATTACGCCATTATTTAGAGTTATCACTATAACTCTAAGTTTGATGACATCATAGGCTTGGAAGAAGCCTAGACTTTGTGGATTTTATTAGTATGAATCATAATATAATAGTATTCATCAGTTTTATCACTTATATGACTGTTGAGCTTAAAATGAGATTACAGTGAGTGATCCTAAATGATCAGATTTAAGCTTAAACTTTGATCATTAATCACTTTTAAATTATACACGCTAAGAATATTCTGAGAGTGGATTCTGATAGCGTGGAATGTCCTTATTAAACTTCCAAGATAATTTCATCACATAATAAAAACTCTATTTTTGATGATTTTTCTCGTAACTCATCTTTTCTGTTGAAATTCAATATTTTAAACTTCAAACTATGATTTCAAGGGGTTATACCTTGAATATTATAATACAAATTACATCATTCTTCATGTATGAACTAGTAGAATATGACTGTACACTTTTTTTAAGTTTGGACCACTTTCACAACAAAGTGGTCAACTGCTCTATTGATTTTATTCAAAAAGCCATTACAAGTTTTAACCTTGTTTATAGCTTATGAGATAAATTTAATATCTGTGTTTCTATAGTAATTAGGTGGTGACTTTATCTTTGGTCTATCTCTCTATCTTGTATATTTCAAGAGATATTAGCTAAAAACCATGAATATATGTGTTGAGCAAAAAGTGCATATATTCAGCTTAATTCCTTAAGTATTGACTTTAGAGCTTAGCTTTATAATTGTTTTATGTGTAGACCTTCATTGAGAGTCTAATGGTACAGTTTATTTTACATTTAGTCTCATTGGTTTCTGAGATAAATGAGGTCTTATACCTTTTTTAAGATATTATTACTTATACTTCAGTAATTATTGACTTTTCAGATATGCCATAAAAATGACATATGTGTATTTTACCATGGGGAATCTAACGGGGTAATTTATTTCACTTGTTTACTCATCAGATTCTGAGTTAATTCATATTTTGTACTTATTCATGGGATTTTACTAATTTTTTGAGATAATTATCATAAGTATAATTATTACAGAAATTTTGTGGTGACCTTTTTGGATATATGGTTATATCTCAAAGGCTCACAGGTTGCAGAAACCACAAAGGGCTCAGCTTTAAGGCAAGTCGGGGTCACCAAATTCCTCAGATGAGAAGGGAAATGCCTGTTTGAGGCAGGGAAACAAAGGGGTTCTGAGTTAGTATAAGAATTTCTTATATTGTCATACTCAGAGGGTTCTCCTTTGTTGCATTAAGAAGCCACATAATCTCCTTGGAGTTCTTTTTTGAGGGAATTGTTGATTGTGCATGGTGGGTGCAATCCACCAATGCACCATTCAGAAAAGTACATGGTGGATTTGTTCACAGGTCACCTCAGTGAGTATACCACTGCTGTGGGAAAGTGATAGTGGTTGAAAAAAGGGTGGGGAGGCTGTATGACAAGTGAATACAGCAGTAGTTTGGGTTGACCCATTGCGCAGGTGTGCTTTGGTGTCATAAGTTAAATGCTCAGTGGCTGAACACTTGAATAGAACAACTGAGGAACTATTGCTACACAAGTATCAAATTCTACTCTGCAGAGCTATTGGGATACAATCTTAGTAAGCACACAAACTGAAAATTTGGCACAACATCCAAGAAGATCCCTTCCATTCTGAACACTTCATGCACTTTGAACAAATGTGAATCAGTGGGCCTTCCAATGAACTATTGAAAAAAGCATGCCAACAAAGGCATTTCAAAATGCTTCCCCTCTGAGCTTTTAGCACTCCATTGGAAAATGAAAAAATGCTGAGCTTGCAGGTGAAAATAAGGAAATTCAGCTGGCCCAGGCTTTGGCACAAAATCTATGTGTATGAAACTGAGGGGAATTTTGATAATAAACTGTAATATGCATGCAAAGTGAACTATTATTGCACCTTCCTAAGTTCTAAATTTTAGTGCACATTATTCAGGGAAATTGCATGGCCAAAGCAAAGGTGTACAAGAATTTAACACACTATTCTTCTGAGCCATTTACACACATTTCCAAAATGAATCCTTTTGATGCACCTTGTTTGAGAGCTCTGGATAGCTCCCCCATGGATTCTGGAGTCTGCCAGCTCCTGCTGAAGGGAGCTTATTGGGATTAGGAAGGATGAGCTTCATATGCAAAACATGGACTCAATCTGGTGTTGAGGCCCAAGGAAACTATGACTGGCACCCGCTGGTTACCAATGAGTTTGCATATCATGGTGCAGGCACACACCCTATTGCAGGTAATACGCAGGAAATGGTCACACGCCATGAATAACTTTGCAGGCCTCTCTCAAATGGCAAGGATTACCTCATGCAGGTGGCCAAATTCTCCAAGGAGGCTAATATGCATGAGGGAATACATCTGAGGCTAATCTGCTTGGATTAGGTATGCACTCATACACCATAGCTTGTAAGAATGGTGCTCAACCTTGTACTTGGGTCATGCCCAGCACCCCTTGATCAACTTCCACATTCATCCTTGGCATCCCAGTATGCATTAATCCACAACTTTTTCTTCCCACAACAAATCTCATCTTTGGTGGCATGTCACCATACATACCTCACTCCTGACAACACCAAATGAACCCCAAAGTGAAACCTTCCTTTCCACTGCCATCATTGCCCCATAGCTTAGTGCACCCAAATTTTCTTGCAGAAAATTCATGTACACTGTTCTCTGCCACACCAGAAAACATGGCTCCATGCCAACCCATAGCAAATTCATGTATGGTGGCATGCCACTGTACATGAAGTTTCTATATCCCAGCCAATCCTTGATATGTTAATGTGAACCTTGGTACCCCAATCCTTGAATCATATTCTGCATAGTCAGCAGTGATATGGGTGCACACCCATTCTTTCCACTTTTACTGGATATATGCCCCAAAATAGATATGAAAATTATCAATCCAGGTGGCCCATGATCCAAACCACCAACCATGTACCCACAGACCATCACCTTTTTGACCCATTGCCACCTCTCATATAATATCCTCCACCTCCAATTTTTGATTTTCATTCCCTTTAGCTACACCTTCTTGGTCATATTATTTCCCACTTTTGCCAATTAACTCATAATACCCATAATTTCAACCCCTTCACAGCCCCTTTGCATTGGGATGATTGATATTTTTATGTCAGTTAATAGTTATATATCCTTAGCTGGACTTTGTTCCCACTGACCTTCTTGTATTATACTATGAAACAATCAACAGCATATGTTCACATATCTCCTGGATCAGCTCAACACTATTGGATCTCCTTGAAACCCTTTCTGAAACATTGATACCATATCTTGGGGAACCACAAACCTTCATTCACTGCGTTCATGGGGGGGCATGGATTTAAAATTTCCAATCCAAATCCTACTCAAACTGTGAGCATGTGAGATATGTATGAAATACCAATATAGCCACAAATAACTTTTTATGAAGTTTATTTAGTATTGAACAGACTTAGAAATTGCATTCAAAATAAAAAAAGAAAGTATAACTTTTTTTTGTATAAAAAAAGTTATAATTATAATTTCATTTTTGGATCATACATCAAAAATAACCTAGGATAGACCCATAGGGTGCTATACCCAAAAATGGTTATTTCTTATGTTATTAAAAGATTGCAGAATCTCACAGTACAATTGCAATTTTTTTAAAATTTCTTTGAAATTGTTAAATTTGCATACGTTTTATGCAAACTTACCAAAATCTTAGTTAGACTTGAGGTGTTGTGTATATTTACTGAATTAGCTCAGGATTTGCCATAAAGAATGTAAATATTGTGTGAGCTCAATTTAAAAGGGTTGGAGGCATAGGATGGCTTTAAATAAATAAAAGGGAAAAATTCATGCCAAAAGGTGGGGAAAAGGAAAAAAACCAAACAGAGCTGGGATACCCAACCTTTTGGATCTGCAAGGATTCAAGAAGGTTGACCACCTGTATTGGAGGATTCTCAACAATATTTAGAATTCAAGCTTAGACTTTGCTCCAACATTAAAGTTTAAACTGGTTTTATCCCAATTTGGACAGGAATTTCTAGCTTCCAAAGGGTAAATCCAAATATTCAAGATTTAAATCAAGGTTTTAAGAGCTGTAAAAGCTTAATTAATCTTAAAAATTCAAAGCTCAAAGTATCAAAGCCTTATCAAAAGTTAAGGTTTGGTGTGTATTGCTATTTTACATGGAAAAATAGCAATAACTTCAAAAATTCATTAAATATCCAATTCTTAATACATTTGATTGACAATTTCACAAATATTACAAATTAATGTTATCTGTGTATAAATTAAATTTCAAGTATCTTTTTTGAACAGGTTTAATTTATAATTAGCCTTGAAATTAACAATTTTAATTATTCTTAAAGAAAATTAAGATTTTTTTAAAAATTAATCAAAAATTTAGTTCAAGCAATTCTTGCTTGAAACTTCATTTTTAAGTCATTCATGTAATTAAACTTAATGTCACAACCACAAAGAATGACCCTCCTCCATTGGTGTTGCGGCAATTCCAACCTGGGACCAAGTTGGGGCCAATTGGCCACACCATATCTTTATGGCCAATTTGGCCCCTTCTGATGCTCAATGGAAGTTTGGCCATATCACTATTCCCTGGCCCATTATGGCCTCAGGCCATATCCTGCCATCATTGGCCTCCCTGGCCAATTCTCATATACACAACCCCCAGGCCTCTATCTTTGTTTTGGGCCCCCTAGCCCTCTTCATTGGGGGGGGGTTCCTGGCCTCAATGGCCTTTTTGGGCCATTGAGGCCCCCTATGGCCTTTTTGGGCCATTGAGGCCCCCTATGGCCTTTTTGGGCCATTGAGGCCCCCTATGGCCTTTTTGGGCCATTGAGGCCCCCTATGGCCTCTACGGTCCATGGGCCAATGAGGCCCCCTTTGGCCTAATCCAATGAGGCCAAAAGGGGCCAAAGGGGGCAGCCCATTAGCCCCCAAACCACAATTGGGCCCACCTGAGCCAGTCCTGGCCCCAAATTCCATCAAACCCCAAAATGGCCATAAGACCCTCAGGACCCAATTTTGGCCAATAATCACCATGGTCCACTTTTCAGCCCATGGCCTCTGGTAACCACCAGAGGCCACCAGATCAGCTCAGCTCAAGCTTCCCCTTCACCTTAAGGGGAATTCTTCCATTCCTCCATGCACCCCGTACTAATGGTTGCAGGAGTGGTGCATATATGGTATTATATACCATTATGCCCCATTTTTGCTCAGCAATTCAATGGTGATGTTTTCAGGACCCAATTCAATCTTTCCAAATCAAGGTCCCAAAATACAACGCCCATTTTGAAGGAAGATTTCTTAACTCATCAGTCTGGAAATCCATGGTGGCAATCAGAAGACAATTCAAGGATCCCAATCACCTGGCCCTGCAGGAGTTGGGTTGTCATTTTCATTCAGGAGTATTCCAAGGGGCATTCTCAGAGGTTATACATCATTTCAATCAGCCATCAAGGCATCAAGTATTTCAATACTCCTTGGACAACTCAGTTGGTCCATACAGGTGTCAATCAATCAACCTGTATGTACTTGGCCCAATGGGGCCAATTCATATTCCACTGTGGGAATTAAATCACACAGTTCAAATTTCAAGATAGCCATATCTGTATTGACACAATTCAGAATATACAGACAGTGACTTACCTTCCAGGATCAGTCTTTCAACTTTTCACATTTTCCCCAGTTAATTGATATATTGAATTTATTTTTATCTTTATTTTCTTTTAATTTATTAAAGTTAATACTGATAATCTTAAGTCAGTCATTCAGCACCTTTTCTCTTTTCTTCCTTGCCTGTCAGTGGATATTGGTGGTCATATCCTTTACTAATTCCATTACCTTTTATGGCAGGTTGAAACAGTAAATTGAGGATTCACTTGGGCGGCTTCTTGGCCTTTGGCTTCTTATCCTTTTTCTTTTATCTTTGGAATACTTGTCTTTTCCCTTATTCTTCTTTAAAGAAATTTAATCTTTATTATTCCTTATATATTTTGGAGCCCTCCAAGTGAGTTCTTGATTCCTGAGTGCCAGGCCACTCTTGCTTCCATAAGAGCCCCTGTGACACTTAATATAAATACACTTATTTTATAATAAAACTTAAGATAATTAATAAAAAAGAGGATTAAAGTTAGTTGGAGCTGAGAATAATGCTAGTAGCTCTAAATTGGAATGAAAAATAATTTAACTTAAGTGAAGAAACTTATTTTTAAGCACAGTTTTCATTTTTGACCTTAGAACGCCCTCTATATCAATGATGAATTATGAGAGCTGCTCTGCAGGCATGAAAAGAGCTTACAAATCACTGTTTTTGCCAATACCAAATCATCATTTCAATCAATTAGGCATTTTAAACATATACTATTTTATCAATTATAAAATCTTATTATTAAAGGATTTTATTAAGTATTTTATTCTTTAATAATCTGAAATCAAAGAATTGAAATAATGGAAATAAGATCATTGTTGTAATCACTAATAATATATTTTGGTATATAAAATTACTGTCTTAAATATCTTTTTAAATCCACAACTCCCTCTTAAAAACTCTTAAATATTCTTTGATAATGAAAAAGTTGTCTTTATCTTTTAAAATATTAATTTTTGGTGTGTTTTTAACTTATAAATATTACTTAATATAATAACTGTTGTTGTTTGACTTGTTGTATTAAATAAATATCATAAGTAAGTTTTCTCTAAGATTCTATATCTTTTTTTATCTATTATTATATTTTTTATATAGAACCTTTCTATAAGAATTATCTGTGCACAGTGTGTGTGAGAGTGTCTTATATAAATAATCTTTATAAATTATTTATAAGTGGATGAATATTATTATTTTCAACATTTAATTTTCTCATTAAGAGCTTTACACTTCTTATTGTTATGCTTTTCAGTGACTATAACAATAATAGAATAACTATAGTTTATTATAATTATTAATTTTTCATTATCAAATTATTCAATAATGATTAAATCATTTTTTTATGTAATTATATTAAATTTGTGGTTATACTATTTCATTCTATTATATTTTCTACTGAGGACAGTCATAGTGCTCTCAATATTTGCTACTATTATCAAGAGTCTGATATAAAAACCTTATATTTGGGGGCCTGGCCATGATTTTGACTAATGTTTGGGACATAAATCATATTATAGACCTTTTTTTACTGTTTTTTGATGAAAAATTTCCATATTAACTTTAATTTTTCCCTTTTTGGAACTTATCCTTTAGAAATAATCCTTATAATATTAACAAAGTTATTTTTTCTTAAGAATATTGTTTGAAACAATAAAATATTTGGTGATTTGGAATAAATTTCTATTGTCTAACTAGTGGCTTTTTCACATCACTGACTTGAAATTCATTCTTTGAGTTATTCTAGTATAAAGTGAGTAATAGTACAATTTTGATTAATAATTTATTAGTTGCATAATCAGTATTTCTTTAAAGAAAATGAAAAATAAAAAATTTAAAAGTCTCTACTTGAGAATATTTTTTCCATTTTTTAGACATTTATCTTTCTTTTTGATGTAATTTACCCTAAATTACATCAAACCAATTTTATCCAATAAGCTGAGTTCATAAGTTATTTTTATTATTTAATGAGACAAATTATGTTTTTGTTTTCTCTAGTGTCATCCATCAGTGAAATATCTTCAGACTCCAGTATTGAAATTAAAACCAGCCCAGCACCAAGGGGTTTAATTACAAATAAGCCCTTTAAAGGTTGGGAGGGTAAATTAAATACATTTATTAGTCTAATTTTCTTTGAATTGACGTGAAAAGACTCCTTTTAGAAGTGGAAGTAGCTACTCCATCCAATCAAATGGATTTGCACCAGGACATTCAAGTCATAAATCCAAAAGACAACAGTATCAGCCCAGAGGAGAGGCGCAAATGGAGGATGAAAGAACTTCCAGCAGTTCCCCAAGGTTATTAAGAACATTTGGAACTCTTCTTATGAGTACAGAAGCTGACATAATTGCTATTACTGTTTTCATACCTGAATAATTTCCAACAGGAAACAGTGGAGAAATTCCAGTCTCAGTACAAAAACTGGTTTATGGCAGCAAAGCAGCTGGAGTGGGAACCTCTTAAAAGTATGTGGATAGGCAACATGAGCTCTTACCTTCAATGAAATAAGTTCTTGGGCCCAGAAAAAACAGAGGACCTTCTGACGGGTTGGAAACCCATGTCTTGTAGAGGGAAAGTCAAAAATATGAAAGCTTGGTTGAAAAACCAAAGAATTTTGTCAGAGGACCAGAAGAAAGAGTTTTCTCAAAAGAAGGACAACAGACCAGTGGAAGCTCTTCAGGCCTCCACAAGCAAGAATACACCTCAAAAAATGCCAAAAAAGGGGAAGCAATCCCCAAAGAGCAATCAGAAAGGAAAACAAAAGGCAAAGGGAAAAGCAAAGTACAAGTCAAACAAAACTTACACATGGAAATACAGAATTCAAAAGAAAGAAAAGACAGCCATGGACAATATGTTCAATATGGCAATAGATCTGATGGAATTCAAAAAAAGGAGGATGAAAGAATGAATGAAACCTTTCCAAATTAAGAGAAATTGTAAAGATTTTATCTCATATTGAAGCTTGTAATAAAGAAATTTTAGCAAAGCTCAACAATTTGGAGTATATCCAACAAGATTTGGGTAGAGAAACTTTACAAGTGAAAGAGTCAAAATACACCATTATTGGTCTAGAAAATTTGAATAAGGAAAATATTTTGTCTTTGAAACTTATTTGTGAGAGAATTGAGTCCAAAGTCACTTTGCTCAATCAACCAGAGGATATTTCTATTTCTTTTATTAATAAAAAACTAAAAGATTTACAAATAAAAGCTCAAAGCCTGGAAAATTTAACTAGCCACAATGCAGCTCCTTCTCAAGAACAATTGGAAAAACGTGATAAAGAAAGATTTGAGTTGAAAAAAGATATTAAATTAATTATTGATAATATATCACTGTTCTTGACAGAAATGTGTTGAAATTAAATAATGAATTACATCATAAAATTTCAAGAAATGCAGAAGTGGAAGCTTCCTGTAATTTCAAGAACATTCCCAGATTAGAGGAATGGCCAACCTTCAGTGGTTAAGGAGAATATAATCATATGGAATTTATGAAAAAAATTGATATCTTGAAGCAAGACTTTAACATACCAGATAAATACATAAATTTCTGATTACACTCATTATTTACCAAAGAAGAAAAAGACATGGTATTATAAAATGAGACAAGACCATGGTAAACACTCCTGGCCTTGGTGGAAAGAAAAAATTATTTCCAAATAGGAAAATGATTCCTGGAGATTTAGAATGGAAAATTATTTTGAAGAAGAAATTTTTAATATTGAGAGGGACAAGCCCATGTTCTGGTTTCTTCAAAAAAAGGACAGATTAACTGCCCTTAATCCTAATATTTCTGAAGCAATGGTACAAAAAAGGATATTAAGAAAGTGAGGTAGTGTCACACCCATGGGAAAGCCCCAACCAATTGGTGTTTATGGCAATTAAAGCCTTCACTAGTACATGGCCAATTGGCCATATTATCAAACCTAAGCCAATTGACCACTCATGGTGTGGAATGGCCTTTGGCCCTATCCACTGCACATGGTCACTCATGGCCCTCAGGCCATATCCTGCTTCATTGGCCCTTTTGGCCAATTCTCAACCTCACCAACCCCCAGGCCAATACCTCCCAATTTGGGCCTGGGGGGTAATCCAGTCTTCCAGGGGCCTCTAGCCCACCCCCTTTGATTAGGAAGCTTATGGCTTAAATGGCATATTTGGGTTATTTAGGCCCCATACGGCCTCTACAGCCCACGGGCCATGGGACAGTTTAGGCCCCTTTTAGCCTAATTCCATGAGGCCAAAAGGGGCCAAGGGTGCAGTACAGAAGCCCTCAATTCCAGGTGGGTCCCAAACCACAAGTGGGCCCACCTGAGCCCATATTGGTCAAGAATATCAGAATACCCCAAAACCCCATATTGGCCTGAGGCCCCAAGGCACCCAAAATGGCCATAAATTGCCATAGCCCTGGAAATCACCAGAGGTCACCAGCCAGCTTCAATAAGGGGTTTCCCCTGATGATCAGGGAGACCCTTGGTCCAGCTCAATGGACACAAGTTTGCAGGAACCAGGAGTGGTGCATATATGGTACTATATACAATTATGCACCATTTCTCCTCAGCAGTTCAATGGTGAAAGTTTCAGGACTCCATTATGCCATTTCAAATCAATTCCCCAAGCCAATCACCCATTTTGAATGAAGGATTCCACCCCTCAGTCTTACAACCCATGATGGCTACCAGAAGCCGGCTTGAGGACCCCAAATCCCTGGCTTTCCAGGTGTTGGTTATTTAATTCAAACAGTATTAACCAAAGGGAATACTGGACCAGGATTATTCCAGGGGAATTAAAAGGGGTTTTTAGTCATCAAAATAAGTTCTCAAGGAATTAAGCACTCCAGCACTCCTTGGAAAAATCAATTTGTCCACACAGGAAGTATTTGGACAATCTGTATGGCATTGGCCCATTTGGGTCAATACATATTCCACTGTAGGAATTGAAGACACACAGTTAATTTATCAAGATGGCCAGATCTGTATTTAACCAAAACAGTCAATAAAGCTGGGTAATCAACCCTCCAAGATCAGTATTCAACTTCTCACCTATACTGGCCACCTTTTCTTCCCTGGGGACTATTTCCCCAGTTGATTAATATACTGGAGTTATTTTTATTCTTATTTCTATTTTCATTATTGAATGTAAATACTGATAATCTTAAGTAAGTCATTTTCACTTCTTTCTTTGCCTGTCAGTGGATATTGGTGGTCATATCTTTTACTAATTCCATTATTCTTTCTGGAAGGTTGAAACAGTGAATTGAGGATTCATTTGGTTGACTCTTTGGCCTTTGGACTCATTATTATCTTTGGAATATCTTGTACTTCTCTTATTTTATTTTGAAGAAATATATTGTGCTTTTATTTCTTTATTCTTTGGGGCCTTCCAAGTGAGCTCCTTATTCCTTAGTGCCAGGCCACTCTTGTTATTCCAAAGAGCACCTGTGACAGGTGGTGAACTTGAAAATTCTATGAGAAGCAGATGTATTGAGCCTTTCTCTACAGAAGATTTTATAAATGCAATTTAAGACATCACTGCCAGCAAAAAACTTGTAGAAATCTATGAACCTTTAAGATATGACCACATACCCAAAAAGGTCACAAGAAATATTTAAAATAATTATACCTCAAAAATAATTACCTTAAAACTACAAAACTGCCATAAATAGGCACAAAACTTGGTTTAACTTAAAATCCAATGAATAAACATGTCAAAATAATTACACCATTGGATTCCCCATGGTAAAATACACATATATCATTTTTATGGCATATATGTAAAGTCAATATTTATGGAGTTATAAGTAATAACACCTTATAAAAAACATGAATCCTTAATTATTTCAAATACAAATGAAAAAACATGTAAAAAGTGTTGTACCATTGTATTCTTCATACAATTCTACACATAAAACAATTAAGAAGCTAATCTCCAAAGTCAATACTTGAGAGGTTAAGCGGAATATATGCACTTTTTTGGTCAACACATATATTCAAGGGTTTTAGCTAATATCTTTTGAAATATACATGATAGAGTAATAAACCAAAAATAAAATCACCACGTAATTACTTTAAGAACATAGAAATGAACTTTATTTCACAAGTTATAAACAATGCTAAAACCTGTAATGGATTATTGATTAAAATCAATAGAGCTGTTGACCACTTTGTTGTGAAAGTGGTCCAAACTTAAAAAAAAGTAGAAAGTAAAATTTTACTAGTACATTAGTGAAGAATGACTTTTTTTATTCTAATATTCAAGGTATAACCCCTTGAAATCATTGTTTGAAGTTTAAAATATTAAATTTCGACAGGAAAGGAGAGTTACAAGGAAAATCATCAAAAATAGAGTTTTGATGATGTAATGAAATTATCTTGGCGGTGTAATGAGGACATTCCAAGCTATCAGAATCCACTCTTAGAATGTCTTTAGCGTTTATAACTTAAAAGTTATTAATGATCAAAGTTTAAGCTTAAATTTGATCATTTAAGATCACTCACTGTAATCTTATTTTAAGTTTAACAGTCATATAAGTGATACAACTGGTAAATAATATTAGAATATGATTAATACTAATAAAATACAGAAAGCTTAGGCTTCTTCCAAGCCTATGATGTCATCAAACTTAGAGTTGTAGTGATAACTCTAAATAATGGTGTAATTATGAGGTAAGATGGTTTGATCATGATGTAATGATCACCAAACCTTGAAATATTGATCACTTCTAGTAGAAAGCATCAGTACACGTCTACTAGAAGCCTGCTGGACTCTAGGAGGGAGGTATTTACTATAAATAGAGCTTTTTTACTCTGTTTTACCCTCAGACACTTACAAAACAGTAAATCATTAAATCAAAAGGTAATCGCTTTACTATTTATATATAAAACTCTTATATTATTAAACACATAGGATAAATCTTATTATAATCATCATATTTGATGTGATTATTACAATTATTTAATTGTTTTGTTTGAATTTCTCTTAAAAAACCTCCATTCCACATAAAATCAAGATAAATTGTAATTTCTCTTAAATTTCATTGTAAATACAGTTTAAACAAGTTGTATTTACATTTTTTGGTGTAAAACTATTCAAAAGTATTATATTAAGTATTAAAAGTAGGTTATTTCTCTTATTATAATAATTTTTTCTATTATTACTTTAATAGTTCTATAATTAATATAAATAGTATTTATATTAATTTATAACTTTAATATTAGTAATATTATTGTTATTAATTGTTTTTTATTAATAAATAACAATTTTTTACGCCTTTAGTATTTGTTGGTCACAATAATAAAGTTCTTCTAAATATATTAATGATCCTATATTAATATATTCATTTATTATATTATTTTTTTTATATAATATAAATTATATTATTATATTTATTTAATAATATAATTCTTTCTATGCCATAATTATGATAATTATTTACTTATATAATTATTTTTATCTTATTTATTTTGATTATAAGGACATTCATAGTAAAATAAACAAAACATTAGTAATTTTTACTTATTGTTTCATAGTCAAACCTTTCAAAATTGGTATAAACCCCAAATAGACAATAAAACTAGTGGGAAACCAATTTCAAGACCAGATAAACCACAAGACAGAGCTCCCTTGAAATTTCATAAATGTGGAAGTACATCTCATTTGGCTAAAACTTTTCCAAAACAGACCAGAATCAATGAGATAGAAATTGAAAAAGCTGAAGACACAATATAAAGAAATGATATATATTTAAATAAAGGTGATTCTGAGACTTCTGAAGAAGAAGAACTGCCAGATAAGCTTAGTATAGAAACCATTAATGTATTGTGGTATACCATGACAGCTCAGCTGAATAAATTTCTTATTTTTATGGTAATTATTTATATAAAAGAGGATATCAATAGTATGAAATCACCTTTGAGGAAAATTAACAGTAAAATAAACATGGAATAACACAAATGACATATTCATTAAGGAAAATTGACCACAGATTTGCTCTGCCAGTGTCAACCCACTGCACTATCCAACACATAATTGTGATGGACAGTACCCAAATCAAAGACATTTTTCAATTTTCTCTGTAAATATTTCTTTAATATAAGTTTTTGAATATGCTTAAATATAAGAAACTGGGTGATTAGTATAATCAGAGTCACAATGAGGATGCCAATTAATAAAGAGAAGAGTTGTAGGCATCATAGGGGACATAGAAGATTCAATGTGTGGAACAAAACACTTTTGAAGTATCAATTTTGGGAAATTTCATGTATTTTTGCTGGTATGAACCACTCAAAGAGGGGATAAGAATCATTGAGTTCCTTTAGATAATTGAATGATTAATTATTTAAGACTGAAATAATTTATTTCTGAATTGGAAAGGCCATATTACATCAATGTTTCTGTTAATGTAACCCCCAAATTTCTCATTGAAGCTGCAGAGATGAAGAGTGGGACTGAATTTTGGAAGGAATATAAAGATTTAGGAATTTTCAGGAAGAATACAGGTAATACAGGTAATATAGGTCAATGAGTAATACAGGAAGCCAGAAAACTATAATACATGAAAATCAGCTGACAAATTACTAATCAATTGAGTAATACATGGAGATAAGGGTTCCAGGGCCAGAAATTAAGGTTTAACTGTATTACACAGCCACATGTCACATGTGAATGGGAGAGATAAGAATGAATGGATCTGATTGGTTAGAAACACGTCATGTCATTAGGAAAAGTCAAGTGAAGCAATCTGATTGGTCAGAAATCCAGACTTGTGTCACGTCACAAAACGTTACCCTGAAAATCCAAAATTAAATTTGCACAGCTTTGCACAGCCACCAGAGGCTGAGAATTTCTAAGTCCTCTCTTTTTTGCACTCCTATGGAGGGCCCCACGGATATAAATAGAGGCCCTCTCTCCCAATTTTTCCCTTTTCCCCATCTAGAAATTGTAAATTGAATTTATTTTTTCTGATCCCTCTTCTAGGAGGTATACTAGAAATTTTTGATAAATTAAGCCTAGTAACTGACGTTCGTTGTTGACATAGATCAAGAGAACCAATAGTGTGACAAGACTTTAATTAATTCCTTACTAGCAGGTAGACTAGTGCCTTATTTAATCAGGATCTTAAAGCTTGAAGCTCATGAGAAAGGCGTCTCTGGAGTTTAGTGTTTAAATCATTAAAAGTAATTTTTAGAGAGTTTTAAAATAAAACCATCAAACCAAAGTAATTTTGTAGGCTTTAAAATAAAACCTAACCATTATAATTAGTTCTGGGCTTGTTTTTGTTGAAAACTTCCTGAAAGAGAGTAATTTTGCTTGTTTTAAAACAAAACCTGCACAACCAAAGTAATTTTACTACTTTTTAAAAAAAAGTGGATTTGTATTTATTGGGTAATCCCTAATAAATTACCTGAAAGGACAAAATAAAATTAAATACTTTAGTGTTTAGTTAAGATTAATATTATACCTAAAGCAATTAGCTAGTATTATTATCAAAAAAAAACCAGAAGAGATCATATAATCTATTATTACATCAAAACACAAAAAATAACATTAAAATACCCATATTATCTCAAATTATTAAAAATTATCAGAGTATTATCCCATCCATCACATCAAAAGGGATTGAAATATGATTTATCCTTTTCAAGTTTATCATTTCAGAGAATTGAAGATTGCTGCTATCCTAGCTATTAGTTTCTATATTTACCCAAGAATTTTCAAGAAAAGAATATTTTGTAGATTTGTATTAGAAGATAGTGTTTCCTGTTATTTTTTATTTATTTTAGTCATTATATTATTTTATATATTGTTGTACTATCATCTGGTGGAATCCACTCAGCCTGCTGGAATTTCAAAAGAATTTATTTGTTAATGTTTTGAACAACCATCGTTTTGAGTAGAGCAAAGTCTGATTAGAGATTGTTGAGTCTAATATTTTCTGATCAAGCCACTATCAATAATAAAATTGATTTGATGAACTCAGTAAAGATAACTTAGCATATTAGGAAGGGAAGTCTAGATTATTCTAGCACATGAGCAGAGCAAGGGTTACAAGTCCCAAACAGCAATTCAAAACTGTTTTCTTGTAATTTCCCCTTCCAGGTACTGCCTCATTTTATCCCACACGCAGAGGAGCGCCCACAGTATCGTTTGAAGTAACAGAAGTGCATACTCAAGTACCACAGTAAAGTGATGAATTTATGGATCTCATACATGTGCAAGATGCTAAAATGCAGAAACCCAAGCCTGCCAGAGGAAAAGGTTATACAGCTGGATAATCTTGTATAACTAATATTGTGATAAACAACAAAGAAGCCAAGATACATCTTGACTCAGATGAATTTTGCACTTGTGTTGGTAAAAACTATGTTGAAAAAATTTATACAAATTGGCAAGAACAATTAATGCCAATGAAGGTATAAAATTCAGCAGTTCTAGCCAAGATATACACCCTTTGGGCATCCTTGAAGAAGAAATGATATTTCCTCACCCTGCAGGAAGTAACAGACTAAAAGCTGAATTTGTTGTTATGAATAACTACACTTCACAACATTTTGTACTTGGAAATGATTATCTCAATACTTATGGTATTGATATTAACAATGATAAAGATAGATATTTTACTTTAGGGGAAAATAAAAAAAAAATTGCTTTTCCTCTAGAGAAGAAATAAATAACTGTCATCAGACAAGTAAATAATGTTAATAAGGAAACATTTGTGTCAGATCAATTAATTGAAGCACAAATTAGTCCTAAATTAACATTAGAAATGAAGGGAAGCCTCATTGGAATTTTATGTCAATATAGGGAAGCCTTTGCTTCTGATAATGAACCACTAGGGGCTATTAAAGGCCATGAAGTGGACATTATGCTTAATGTGGAAAGACATTACCCTCCACTATTAAGAAGAACAGCTTACCCAGAGAGCCCCAGGGCTAGAGAGATATTGACATTTCATATCAATGAGCTGATGAAACTGGGAGTCCATAGAAAATTTGGACACAATGAGTAAGTATAAGTCACAACCCCTGTAATAATTACTTGGCATAATGATAAATCAAGGATGGTTGGTGATTTTAGAGAATTGAATACCTATACTATTACAGAAAGGTATCCAATTCCTAGAATCCATGCAACTTTGACTCAATTATCCAAAGAAAGATTCATCACTTCCATGGATACCCTGGAAGGTTTCCATCAGAATATTTTGACACCTCACACCAGGAAATTATTGAGAATAATTGCTCATTGTGCTATTTATGAATACTTGAGGATGCCTTTTGGTATTGAAAATTCATCCTCTGATTATCAAAGAATGATGAATACCCTTTTCCCACATGAGTTATCAGGGGGATGGTCAACCATTTATATTGATGACATCATTATTTGTTCAGAATCCTGGAAATTGAATTTAGAGAGACTTTCATTAGTACTTAAGAGAATTCTTCAAGTGAACATGAAAATAACTCTCAAAAAATGTAATTTTGGGTTTCATGAGCTAAACTATCTAGGACATTTAGTTTCAGGACTAAGACTTGGTGTTGATAAAAACAAAGTTGCTGCAGTCTTACCAAAACAAATGCCCCAGAACAAGAATAAAATGATGTCTTTCTTAGGGCTTTCAAGTTATTACAAGAAAAACCTTAAAGATTTTTCAAGCCATGCCACATCACTGTACAGAATTCGTGATCAACAAACATTCTTTGAAATGACACAAGAAAGGAGTTGGGAATATGATAATATAAAGTATGCCTTAATCAATGCACCATTATTATTAACCCCAGACTGAAAACTTCCTTTCAAGCTGTATATTGATGCATATGGTGAAGTTCTAGGTTCAACTCTTCATCAATTTCAGATTGTCAATGACAAGTCTTATGAAGGTCCAGTTTGCTTTATGCTAAGAAAAATCAAACCTACAGAGGCTATATATGGAGCAAGCCAAATAGAGTGCCTTTGCCATGTTTGGGATCTTGAAAAACTTCATTATTATCTTGATTGTGGTGCTTTTGGAGTGATTAGTGATTGTAATGCAGTGTAATCACTTCTTAACATGAAAACTCCAAACAAACACATGTTAAGATGGCAAATTGCTATACAGGAGTATAGAGGAAATATGACCTGTGAGAATTTGAGATATGACCACTTATCCAAAATGGTCACAAAAAAACTCTAAATCATTTATTCTAGTAATAAGAATTAAAATTATTATCTCAAAATAAATAAAAATTCCATAAAAAGGCATAAATTCTTGATTGACTCTGAATCTAATTAGTAAAAATGTGAACAAAACTTCAACATTAGATTTACCATGGTACAATACACATATAGAACTTTTATGTCATATCTGCAAAGACAATAATTACTGAGTAATAGATAAAAAATGCCATCAAAAAGAGTAAATCCTTTATTATATCAGAAAAAAATGAGTAACATGTGAAATAAATTGCACCATTGGATTCCCCATGGAGGATTACATATATAAAATGTTTATGTCATATCTGGAAAGTGAATACTTAAGGAAATAACCAAAATATTTGGAATTTTATGATCAGCACATATATGCATGGTATTTAGCCCATAGCTCTTCAAATATACATGTTAGAGAGTTGAACAAAAAAAGTTACCACGTCAGTACTGTAATAATGCATATATAAAATTTATTTGACAATTTAAAGAAAAGGTTATAACTTGTAAGGGTTTAGTGGAAAAATTCCTTATAGATGTTGGCAACTTTGTTTCAAAAGTGGTCCAAACTTAAAACAAAGTGGATATTCAGGCTCTACTAGATCATATGTGAAGAATGATGTAATTTTTATCTTTATATCAAAGGTATAACCCCTTGTAATAATGGTTTGAAGTTGAAAGGAATAAATTTCAACAGAAAAGATTAGTTACGAGAGGAAGCATCAAAATGGAGTTTTGATGAGGTAATGAAACTCCAAGACATCAGAATTCTTTTATATTTAATAAACCTTTACCTGGTTAAATGTCTAATATAATTGGATTGATAATTGATTATGGAAAAAATCAGTTATGAATATACTCTTTTTATGTCTTCAGAAAAGCTCTGATGATTCATAATGGATATAGAGGGCGTGCGCAGGTCAAAACTGAAAAGCCATGCTTAAAAATAAGGTTCTTAGCTTAAGGTAACTTATTTTTAATTCCAATTTAAAGTTAAAAATGTTATTACTAACTCCAAGTAGCTTTGATCATCATTTATTTTGATTATTTTAAGTCTTAATATAAAAAACGTATCTATGTTGAAGTTACTCACATGAACAACTTGAAAATAGAGTTTCAAGCAAAAATCTCTTAAACTCAATTTTTAATCAATTTTGAAAGAAATTTTAATTTTCTTTAAGTCTAATTAAAAGAGTAAATTTCCAGGCTAATTACCAATAAGTCCTGTTTATAAAAGATACTTAAAATTTGAATTATACACACATAACATTAAATTGTAAGCTATGTGAAAACTTCAGGTAAATCCAACTAATTAGTAAAAATGTGAACAAAACTTCAACATTAGATTTACCATGGTACAATACACATATAGAAATTTTATGTCATATCTGCAAAGACAATAATTACTGAGTAATAGATAAAAAATGCCATCAAAAAGAGTAAATCCTTTATTATATCAGAAAAAAATGAGTAACATGTGAAATAAATTGGACCATTGGATTCCCCATGGAGGATTACATATATAAAATGTTTATGTCATATCTGGAAAGTGAATACTTAAGGAAATAACCAAAATATTTGGAATTTTATGATCAGCACATATATGCATGGTATTTAGCCCATAGCTCTTCAAATATACATGATAGAGAGTTGAACAAAAAAAGTTACCACGTCAGTACTGTAATAATGCATATATAAAATTTATTTGACAATTTAAAGAAAAGGTTATAACTTGTAAGGGTTTATTGGAAAAATTCTTTATAGATGTTGGCAACTTTGTTTCAAAAGTGGTCCAAACTTAAAACAAAGTGGATATTCAGGCTCTACTAGATCATATGTGAAGAATGATGCAATTTTTATCTTTATATCAAAGGTATAACCCCTTAAAATAATGGTTTGAAGTTGAAAGGAATAAATTTCAACAGAAAAGATTAGTTACGAGAGGAAGCATCAAAATGGAGTTTTGATGAGGTAATGAAACTCCAAGACATCGGAATTCACTCTCTGAATTTCTGTAGCTTGTAAATTCAAAAGCTATTAATGATCAAATTTTAAGCTTAAAATTGATCATTTATGATCACTCATTGTAATCTGAATTTAAGTTTAACAGTAATATAAGTGATAAAAGTGGTGAAGAATAGCTGATTATGATTAAAACTAATTAAATAAACAAAGCTTAGTCTTCTTCCAAGCCCATGATGTCAGAAAGCTTAGAGTTATAGTGATAACTATAAATAATGGTGTGAGAATGAGATAAGATGGTTTAATTATGATGTAATCATGAAGAAGCCTTATAATACTGATCAATTACAGTGGATAACATCAGTGAAAGTCTACTAGAAGCCTTTTGAGCTCTAAAAGGGAAGATCTTAATACAAATAGAGGTCTTTTTACATCTATTTCCCCCTAAGATGCAACAAAAACAGTAAATTATTGAAACGAAAGGTAAAAGGTTTATTCTTTTTATATGAAACTATTATATACTTAGATAATCAAGTTAATATTTATTCTAATGATCAATTTTGACGTGATGAAATCAATTTTTGATTGTTTTTGTTAAATTTCTTTCTAAAATCTTCAATTCCATGTAAAAATAAGAATATTTGTGAATTTTTTGTTTTTAATTTTAAATAAAATAAAAGTAGGTTGTATTTACATTTTTAGGTGTAAAATAATTCGAAATTATCATATTAAGTATAAAAAGTAGGTTATTATCATCTTTCATAATAATTTTTTCTTTATTATTATTTTTAATAATTCTTTCATTAATATATAACTTTAATATTGGTAATATTATTGTGAGAAATTGGTTTTTATCATTAAAAAACAATTTTTTATGCATTTATTATTTGTTCTTAGCAATAATAAAGTGCCATAAATATATAAATTATGAAGTGTTAATATATTTATTCTTATTATATTATTTTATTTATTCAATAATATAAATATTTTATGTCATAATTGTAATAATTCTTTATTATTATAATTATTTTTTATGTTATTCTTTAATTGAATAAGGACATTAATAGTAAAATAAGTAAGATATTGGTAATATTTACTTATTGTTTCATAGTCAAACCTTAAATGGCCATAGTACATAAAGCTGGAAATATCCACATGAATGATGATGGCTTGAGTAGATTGGTATTATGCAATACACCTGATAATCCTGCTTATGTTCCTGAAAATTCAGAACCTCAAATTCCAATTGAAGGAAGTAACATGAAAAATGTAGAAATGGAATTCTTTGAAGAAGCTGAAGAAAGCTATAAACAAGATACAAATTTTCATATTCCTACTTCTCTACTTAAAAAAGATTGTGAAGGGACAGCTTTGGATCACTATTTGGATGATATATGGAAAACATCATATGACAATTGAAGACTCCATTTATTTCATGGTATCTTATATCATAGGTCTAAACACACATCTATAATGGTCTTATGTATTAGAATTTTAATTAGCAAAAGATTACTAGAGTTCCTTGAAAACATTCATTCTGAAAATTTGTCTGAAGAAAGAACAATGGAAAAAATTAAGACATGTGCTTGGTGGCAATCTTGGAGAAAAGATGTCATTGAGTACTGTCACAGTTGTAAAAGGTGTAAAGAGGACATTAAACTACTGGTAAAATATTTGATTTAATTATTCATATCCAAGAACAGAGTACCCCATGGGAAGTGGTTAATATGGATTGGTTAACTGCCTTACCACCTAGTGGTGAAAAACATTACAATGCATGTCGTATTATTGTAGACAGGTACAGCAAGGCCCCAATCCTTTTACCATGTAATAAAGATGACACAGATATGGATACAGCTCCATTGATTTTGAAGCGTAAGATTTCATACTGGTTTCTGTAAAAATATAATCAGTGATAGAGACCCAAGATCTACATCAGCCTTATGGAAAGATTTACATAAGCTTTTGGGTAGCAGTTCAATGGTGAAAATTTCAGGACTCCATTATGCCATTTCAAATCAATTCCCCAAGCCAATCACCCATTTTGAATGAAGGATTCCACCCCTCAGTCTTACAACCCATGATGGCTACCAGAAGCCGGCTTGAGGACCCCAACTCCCTGGCTTTCCAGGTGTTGATTATTTAATTCAAACAGTATTAACCAAAGGGAATACTGGACCAGGATTATTCCAGGGGAATTAAAAGGGGTTTTTAGTCATCAAAATAAGTTCTCAAGGAATTAAGCACTCCAGCACTCCTTGGAAAAATCAATTTGTCCACACAGGAAGTATTTGGACAATCTGTATGGCATTGGCCCATTTGGGTCAATACATATTCCACTGTAGGAATTGAAGACACACAGTTAATTTATCAAGATGGCCAGATCTGTATTTAACAAAAACAGTCAATAAAGCTGGGTAATCAACCCTCCAAGATCAGTATTCAACTTCTCACCTATACTGGCCACCTTTTCTTCCCTGGGGACTATTTCCCCAGTTGATTAATATACTGGAGTTATTTTTATTCTTATTTCTATTTTCATTATTGAATGTAAATACTGATAATCTTAAGTAAGTCATTTTCACTTCTTTCTTTGCCTGTCAGTGGATATTGGTGGTCATATCCTTTACTAATTCCATTATTCTTTCTGGAAGGTTGAAACAGTGAATTGAGGATTCATTTGGTTGACTCTTTGGCCTTTGGACTCATTATTATCTTTGGAATATCTTGTACTTCTCTTATTTTATTTTGAAGAAATATATTGTGCTTTTATTTCTTTATTCTTTGGGGCCTTCCAAGTGAGCTCCTTATTCCTTAGTGCCAGGCCACTATTGTTATTCCAAAGAGCACCTGTGACAGGTGGTGAACTTGAAAATTCTATGAAAAGCAGATGTATTGAGCCTTTCTCTACAGAAGATTTTATAAATGCAATTTAAGACATCACTTCCAGAAAAGAACTTGTAGAAATCTATGAACCTTTAAGATATGACCACATACCCAAAAAGGTCACAAGAAATATTTAAAATAATTATACCTCAAAAATAATTACCTTAAAACTACAAAACTGCCATAAATAGGCATAAAACTTGGTTTAACTTAAAATCCAATGAATAAACATGTCAAAATAATTACACCATTGGATTCCCCATGGTAAAATACACATATATCATTTTTATGGCATATATGTAAAGTCAATATTTATGGAGTTATAAGTAATAACACCTTATAAAAAACATGAATCCTTAATTATTTCAAATACAAATGAAAAAACATGTAAAAAGCATTGTACCATTGTATTCTTCATACAATTCTACACATAAAACAATTAAGAAGCTAATCTCCAAAGTCAATACTTAAGAAGTTAAGCGGAATATATGCACTTTTTTGGTCAACGCATATATTAAAGGGTTTTAGCTAATATCTTTTGAAATATACATGATAGAGTAATAAACCAAAAATAAAATCACCACGTAATTACTTTAAGAACATAGAAATGAACTTTATTTCACAAGTTATAAACAATGCTAAAACCTGTAATGGATTATTGATTAAAATCAATAGAGCTGTTGACCACTTTGTTGTGAAAGTGGTCCAAACTTAAAAAAAAGTAGAAAGTAAAATTTTACTAGTACATTAGTGAAGAATGACTTTTTTTATTCTAATATTCAAGGTATAACCCCTTGAAATCATTGTTTGAAGTTTAAAATATTAAATTTTGACAGGAAAGGAGAGTTACAAGGAAAATCATCAAAAATAGAGTTTTGATGATGTAATGAAATTATCTTGGCGGTGTAATGAGGACATTCCAAGCTATCAGAATCCACTCTTAGAATGTCTTTAGCGTTTATAACTTAAAAGTTATTAATGATCAAAGTTTAAGCTTAAATTTGATCATTTAAGATCACTCACTGTAATCTTATTTTAAGTTTAACAGTCATATAAGTGATACAACTGGTAAATAATATTAGAATATGATTAATACTAATAAAATACAGAAAGCTTAGGCTTCTTCCAAGCCTATGATGTCATAAAACTTAGAGTTGTAGTGATAACTCTAAATAATGGTGTAATTATGAGGTAAGATGGTTTGATCATGATGTAATGATCACCAAACCTTGAAATATTGATCACTTCTAGTAGAAAGCATCAGTACACGTCTACTAGAAGCCTGCTGGACTCTAGGAGGGAGGTATTTACTATAAATAGAGCTTTTTTACTCTGTTTTACCCTCAGACACTTACAAAACAGTAAATCATTAAATCAAAAGGTAATCGCTTTACTATTTATATATAAAACTCTTATATTATTAAACACATAGGATAAATCTTATTATAATCATCATATTTGATGTGATTATTACAATTATTTAATTGTTTTGTTTAAATTTCTCTTAAAAAACCTCCATTCCACATAAAATCAAGATAAATTGTAATTTCTCTTAAAATTCATTCTAAATACAGTTTAAACAAGTTGTATTTACATTTTTTGGTGTAAAATTATTCAAAAGTATTATATTAAGTATTAAAAGTAGGTTATTTCTCTTATTATAATAATTTTTTCTATTATTACTTTAATAGTTCTATAATTAATATAAATAGTATTTATATTAATTTATAACTTTAATATTAGTAATATTATTGTTATTAATTGTTTTTTATTAATAAATAACAATTTTTTACGCCTTCAGTATTTGTTGGTAACAATAATAAAGTGCTTTTGAATATAATAATTATCCTATATTAATATATTCATTTATTATATTATTTTTTTTATATAATATAAATTATATTATTATATTTATTTAATAATATAATTCTTTCTATGCCATAATCATGATAATTATTTACTATTATAATTATTTTTATCTTATTTATTCTGATTATAAGGACATTCATAGTAAAATAAACAAAACATTAGTAATTTTTACTTATTGTTTCATAGTCAAACCTTACAAAATTGGTATAAACCCCAAATAGACAATAAAACTAGTTGGAAACCAATTTCAAGACCAGATAAACCACAAGACAGAGCTCCCTTGAGGTTTCATAAATGTGGAAGTACATCTCATTTGGCTAAAACTTTTCCAAAACAGACCAGAATCAATGAGATAGAAATTGAAAAAGCTGAAGACACAATATAAAGAAATGATATATATTTAAATAAAGGTGATTCTGAGACTTCTGAAGAAGAAGAACTGCCAGATAAGCTTAGTATAGAAACCATTAATGTATTGTGGTATACCATGACAGCTCAGCTGAATAAATTTCTTATTTTTATGGTAATTATTTATATAAAAGAGGATATCAATAGTATGAAATCACCTTTGAGGAAAATTAACAGTAAAATAAACATGGAATAACACAAATGATATATTCATTAAGGAAAATTGACCACAGATTTGCTCTGCCAGTGTCAACCCACTGCACTATCCAACACATAATTGTGATGGACAGTACCCAAATCAAAGACATTTTTCAATTTTCTCTGTAAATATTTCTTTAATATAAGTTTTTGAATATGCTTAAATATAAGAAATTGGGTGATGAGTATAATCAGAGTCACAATGAGGATGCCAATTAATAAAGAGCAGAGTTGTAGGCATCATAGGGGACATAGAAGATTCAATGTGTGGAACAAAACACTTTTGAAGTATCAATTTTGGGAAATTTCATGTATTTTTGCTGGTATGAACCACTCAAAGAGTGGATAAGAATCATTGAGTTACTTTAGATAATTGAATGATTAATTATTTAAGACTGAAATAATTTATTTCTGAATTGGAAAGGCCATATGACATCAATGTTTCTGTTAATGTAACCCCCAAATTTCTCATTGAAGCTGCAGAGATGAAGAGTGGGACTGAATTTTGGAAGGAATATAAAGATTTAGGAATTTTCAGGAAGAATACAGGTAATACAGGTAATATAGGTCAATGAGTAATACAGGAAGCCAGAAAACTATAATACATGAAAATCAGCTGACAGATTAGTAATCAATTGAGTAATACATGGAGATAAGGGTTCCAGGGCCAGAAATTAAGGTTTAACTGTATTACACAGCCACATGTCACATGTGAATGGGAGAGATAAGAATGAATGGATCTGATTGGTCAGAAACACGTCATGTCATTAGGAAAAGTCAAGTGAAGCAATCTGATTGATCAGAAATCCAGACTTGTGTCACGTCACAAAACGTTACCCTGAAAATCCAAAATTAAAGTTTGCACAGCTTTGCACAGCCACCAGAGGCTGAGAATTTCTAAGTCCTCTCTTTTTTGCACTCCTATGGAGGGCCCCACGGATATAAATAGAGGCCCTCTCTCCCACTTTTTCCCTTTTCCCCATCTAGAAATTGTAAATTGAATTTATTTTTTCTGATCCCTCTTCTAGGAGGTATACTAGAAATTTTTGATAAATTAAGCCTAGTAACTGAGGTTCGTTGTTGACATAGATCAAGAGAACCAATAGTGTGACAAGACTTTAATTAATCCCTTACTAGCAGGTAGACTAGTGCCTTATTTAATGAGGATCTTAAAGCTTGAAGCTCATGAGAAAGGTGTCTCTGGAGTTTAGTGTTTAAATTGTTAAAAGTAATTTTTAGAGAGTTTTAAAATAAAACCATCAAACCAAAGTAATTTTGTAAGCTTTAAAATAAAACCTAACCATTATAATTAGTTCTGGGCTTGTTTTTGTTGAAAAATTTCTCAAAGAGAGTAATTTTGCTTGTTTTAAAACAAAACCTGCACAACCAAAGTAATTTTACTACTTTTAAAACAAAGTGGATTTGTATTTATTGGGTAATCCCTAATAAATTACCTGAAAGGACAAAATAAAATTAAATACTTTAGTGTTTAGTTAAGATTAATATTATACCTAAAGCAATTAGCTAGTATTATTATCAAAAAAAAACCAGAAGAGATCATATAATCTATTATTACATCAAAACACAAAAAATAACATTAAAATACCCATATTATCTCAAATTATTAAAAATTATCAGAGTATTATCCCATCCATCACATCAAAAGGGATTGAAATATATTTTATCCTTTTCAAGTTTATCATTTCAGAGAATTGAAGATTGCTGCTATCCTAGCTATTAGTTTCTATATTTACCCAAGAATTTTCAAGAAAAGAATATTTTGTAGATTTGTATTAGAAGATAGTGTTTCCTGTTATTTTTTATTTATTTTAGTCATTATATTATTTTATATATTGTTGTACTATCATCTGGTGGAATCCACTCAGCCTGCTGGAAGTTTTAAAAAGAATTTATTTGTTAATGTTTTGAACAACCATCGTTTTGAGTAGATCAAAGTCTGATTAGAGATTGTTGAGTCTAATATTTTCTGATCAAGCCACTATCAATAATAAAATTGATTTGATGAACTCAGTAAAGATAACTTAGCATATTAGGAAGGGAAGTCTAGATTATTCTAGCACACGAGCAGAGCAAGGGTTACAAGTCCCAAACAGAAATTCAAAACTGTTTTCTTGTAATTTCCCCTTCCAGGTACTGCCTCATTTTATCCCACACGCAGAGGAGTGCCCGCAGTATTGTTTGAAGTCACAGAAGTGCATACTCAAGTACCACAGTAAAGTGATGAATTTATGGATCTCATACATGTGCAAGATGCTAAAATGCAGAAACCCAAGCCTGCCAGAGGAACAGGTTATACAGCTGGATCATCTTGTATAACTAATATTGTGATAAACAACAAAGAAGCCAAGATACATCTTGACTCAGATGAATTTTGCACTTGTGTTGGTAAAAACTATCTTGAAAAAATTTATACAAATTGGCAAGAAAAATTAATGCCAATGAAGGTATAAAATTCAGCAGTTCTAGCCAAGATATACACCCTTTGGGCATCCTTGAAGAGGAAATGATATTTCCTCACCCTGCAGGAAGTAACAGACTAAAAGCTGAATTTGTTGTTATGAATAACTACACTTCACAACATTTTTTACTTGGAAATGATTATCTCAATACTTATGGTATTGATATTAACAATGATAAAGATAGATATTTTACTTTAGGGGAAAATAAAAAAAAATTGCTTTTCCTCTAGAGAAGAAAGAAATAACTGTCATCAGACAAGTAAATAATGTTAATAAGGAAACATTTGTGTCAGATCAATTAATTGAAGCACAAATTAGTCCTAAACTAACATTAGAAATGAAGGGAAGCCTCATTGGAATTTTATGTCAATATAGGGAAGCCTTTGCTTCTGATAATGAACCACTAGGGGCTATTAAAGGCCATGAAGTGGACATTATGCTTAATGTGGAAAGACATTACCCTCCACTATTAAGAAGAACAGATTACCCAGAGAGCCCCAGGGCTAGAGAAATATTGAGATTTCATATCAATGAGCTGATGAAACTGGGAGTCCATAGAAAATTTGGACACAATGAGGAAGTATAAGTCACAACCCCTGTAATAATTAATTGGCATAATGATAAATCAAGGATGGTTGGTGATTTTAGAGAATTGAATACCTATACTATTACAGAAAGGTATCCAATTCCTAGAATCCATGCAACTTTGACTCAATTATCCAAAGAAAGATTCATCACTTCCATGGATACCCTGGAAGGTTTCCATCAGAATATTTTGACACATCACACCAGGAAATTATTGAGAATAATTGCTCATTTTGCTATTTATGAATACTTGAGGATGCCTTTTGGTATCGAAAATTCATCCTCTGATTATCAAAGAATGATGAATACCCTTTTCCCCCATGAGTTATCAGGGGGATGGTCAACCATTTATATTGATGACATCATTATTTGTTCAGAATCCTGGAAATTGAATTTAGAGAGACTTTCATTAGTACTTAAGAGAATTCTTCAAGTGAACATGAAAATAACTCTCAAAAAATGTAATTTTGGGTTTCATGAGCTAAACTATCTAGGACATTTAGTTTCAGGACTAAGACTTGGTGTTGATAAAAACAAAGTTGCTGCAGTCTTACCAAAACAAATGCCCCAGAACAAGAATAAAATGATGTCTTTCTTAGGGCTTTCAAGTTATTACAAGAAAAACCTTAAAGATTTTTCAATCCATGCCACATCACTGTACAGAATTCGTGATCAACAAACATTCTTTGAAATGACACAAGAAAGGAGTTGGGAATATGATAATATCAAGTATGCCTTAATCAATGCACCATTATTATTAACCCCAGACTGAAAACTTCCTTTCAAGCTGTATATTGATGCATATGGTGAAGTTCTAGGTTCAACTCTTCATCAATTTCAGATTGTCAATGACAAGTCTTATGAAGGTCCAGTTTGCTTTATGCTAAGAAAAATCAAACCTACAGAGGCTATATATGGAGCAAGCCAAATAGAGTGCCTTTGCCATGTTTGGGATCTTGAAAAACTTCATTATTATCTTGATTGTGGTGCTTTTGGAGTGATTAGTGATTGTAATGCAGTGTAATCACTTCTTAACATGAAAACTCCAAACAAACACATGTTAAGATGGCAAATTGCTATACAGGAGTATAGAGGAAATATGACCTGTGAGAATTTGAGATATGACCACTTATCCAAAATGGTCACAAAAAAACTCTAAATCATTTATTCTAGTAATGAGAATTAAAATTATTATCTCAAAATAAATAAAAATGCCATTAAAAGGCATAAATTCTTGATTAACTCTGAATCTAATTAGTAAAAATGTGAACAAAACTTCAACATTAGATTTACCATGGTACAATACACATATAGAACTTTTATGTCATATCTGCAAAGACAATAATTACTGAGTAATAGATAAAAAATGCCATCAAAAAGAGTAAATCCTTTATTATATCAGAAAAAAATGAGTAACATGTGAAATAAATTGGACCATTGGATTCCCCATGGAGGATTACATATATAAAATGTTTATGTCATATCTGGAAAGTGAATACTTAAGGAAATAACCTCAATATTTGGAATTTTATGATCAGCACATATATGCATGGTTTTTATCCCATAGCTCTTCAAATATACATGTTAGAGAGTTGAACAAAAAAAAGTTACCACGTCAGTACTGTAATAATGCATATATAAAATTTATTTGACAATTTAAAGAAAAGGTTATAACTTGTAAGGGTTTATTGGAAAGATTCTTTATAGATGTTGGCAACTTTGTTTCAAAAGTGGTCCAAACTTAAAACAAAGTGGATATTCAGGCTCTACTAGATCATATGTGAAGAATGATGTAATTTTTATCTTTATATCAAAGGTATAACCCCTTGTAATAATGGTTTGAAGTTGAAAGGAATAAATTTCAACAGAAAAGATTAGTTACGAGAGGAAGCATCAAAATGGAGTTTTGATGAGGTAATGAAACTCCAAGACATCAGAATTATTTTATATTTAATAAACCTTCACCTGGTTAAATGTCTAATATAATTGGATTGATAATTGATTATGGAAAAAATCAGTTATGAATATACTCTTTTTATGTCTTCAGAGAAGCTCTGATGATTCATAATGGATATAGAGGGCGTGCACAGGTCAAAACTGAAAAGCCATGCTTAAAAATAAGGTTCTTAGCTTAAGGTAACTTATTTTTAATTCCAATTTAAAGTTAAAAATGTTATTACTAACTCCAAGTAGCTTGGATCATCATTTATTTTGATTATTTTAAGTCTTAATATAAAAAACGTATTTATGTTGAAGTTACTCACATGAACAACTTGAAAATAGAGCTTCAAGCAAAAATCTCTTAAACTCAATTTTTAATCAATTTTGAAAGAAATTTTAATTTTCTTTAAGTCTAATTAAAAGAGTAAATTTCCAGGCTAATTACCAATAAGTCCTGTTTATAAAAGATACTTAAAATTTGAATTATACACACATAACATTAAATTGTAAGCTATGTGAAAACTTCAGGTAAATCCAACTAATTAGTAAAAATGTGAACAAAACTTCAACATTAGATTTACCATGGTACAATACACATATAGAACTTTTATGTCATATCTGCAAAGACAATAATTACTGAGTAATAGATAAAAAATGCCATCAAAAAGAGTAAATCCTTTATTATATCAGAAAAAAATGAGTAACATGTGAAATAAATTGGACCATTGGATTCCCCATGGAGGATTACATATATAAAATGTTTATGTCATATCTGGAAAGTGAATACTTAAGGAAATAACCTAAATATTTGGAATTTTATGATCAGCACATATATGCATGGTTTTTATCCCATAGCTCTTCAAATATACATGATAGAGAGTTGAACAAAAAAAAGTTACCACGTCAGTACTGTAATAATGCATATATAAAATTTATTTGACAATTTAAAGAAAAGGTTATAACTTGTAAGGGTTTATTGGAAAGATTCTTTATAGATGTTGGCAAATTTGTTTCAAAAGTGGTCCAAACTTAAAAGAAAGTGGATATTCAGGCTCTACTAGATCATATGTGAAGAATGATGTAATTTTTATCTTTATATCAAAGGTATAACCCCTTGTAATAATGGTTTGAATTTGAAAGGAATAAATTTCAACAGAAAAGATTAGTTACGAGAGGAAGCATCAAAATGGAGTTTTGATGAGGTAATGAAACTCCAAGACATCGGAATTCACTCTCTGAATTTCTGTAGCTTGTAGATTCAAAAGCTATTAATGATCAAATTTTAAGCTTAAAATTGATCATTTATGATCACTCATTGTAATCTGAATTTAAGTTTAACAGTAATATAAGTCATAAAAGTGGTGAAGAATAGCTGATTATGATTAAAACTAATTAAATAAACAAAGCTTAGTCTTCTTCCAAGCCCATGATGTCAGAAAGCTTAGAGTTATAGTGATAACTATAAATAATGGTGTGAGAATGAGATAAGATGGTTTAAGTATGATGTAATCATGAAGAAGCCTTATAATACTGATCAATTACAGTGGATAAAATCAGTGAAAGTCTACTAGAAGCCTTTTGAGCTCTAAAAAGGAAGATCTTAATACAAATAGAGGTCTTTTTACGTATATTTCCCCCTAAGACGCAACAAAAACAGTAAATTATTAAAACGAAAGGTAAAAGGTTTATTCTTTTTATATGAAACTATTATATACTTAGATAATCAAGTTAATATTTATTCTAATGATCAATTTTGACGTGATGAAATCAATTTTTGATTGTTTTTGTTAAATTTCTTTCTAAAATCTTCAATTCCATGTAAAAATAAGAATATTTGTGAATTTTTTGTTTTTAATTTTAAATAAAATAAAAGTAGGTTGTATTTACATTTTTAGGTGTAAAATAATTCGAAATTATCATATTAAGTATCAAAAGTAGGTTATTATCATCTTTCATAATAATTTTTTCTTTATTATTATTTTTAATAATTCTTTCATTAATATATAACTTTAATATTGGTAATATTATTGTGAGAAATTGGTTTTTATTATTAAAAAACAATTTTTTATGCATTTATTATTTGTTCTTAGCAATAATAAAGTGCCATAAATATATAAATTATGAAGTATTAATATATTTATTCTTATTATGTTATTTTATTTATTCAATAATATAAATATTTTATGTCATAATTGTAATAATTCTTTATTATTATAATTATTTTTTATGTTATTCTTTAATTGAATAAGGACATTAATAGTAAAATAAGTAAGATATTGGTAATATTTACTTAGTGTTTCATAGTCAAACCTTAAATGGCCATAGTACATAAAGCTGGAAATATCCACATGAATGATGATGGCTTGAGTAGATTGGTATTATGCAATACACCTGATGATCCTGCTTATGTTCCTGAAAATTCAGAACCTCAAATTCCAATTGAAGGGAGTAACATGAAAAATGTAGAAATGGAATTCTTTGAAGAAGCTAGAGAAAGCTATAAACAAGATACAAATTTTCATATTCCTACTTCTCTACTTAAAAAAGATTGTGAAGGGACAGCTTTGGATCACTATTTGGATGATATATGGAAAACATCATATGACAATTGAAGACTCCATTTATTTCATGGTATCTTATATCATAGGTCTAAACACACATCTATAATGGTCTTATGTATTAGAATTTTAATTAGCAAAAGATTACTAGAGTTCCTTGAAAACATTCATTCTGAAAATTTGTCTGAAGAAAGAACAATGGAAAAAATTAAGACATGTGCTTGGTGGCAATCTTGGAGAAAAGATGTCATTGAGTACTGTCACAGTTGTAAAAGGTGTAAAGAGGACATTAAACTACTGGTAAAATATTTGATTTAATTATTCATATCCAAGAACAGAGTACCCCATGGGAAGTGGTTAATATGGATTGGTTAACTGCCTTACCACCTAGTGGTGAAAAACATTACAATGCATGTCGTATTATTGTAGACAGGTACAGCAAGGCCCCAATCCTTTTACCATGTAATAAAGATGACACAGATATGGATACAGCTCCATTGATTTTGAAGCGTAAGATTTCATACTGGTTTCTGTAAAAATATAATCAGTGATAGAGACCCAAGATCTACATCAGCCTTATGGAAAGATTTACATAAGCTTTTGGGTACAAAACTATAATTCTCAACAGCTTACCATACACAAACACATGGATTAGCAGAAGGAATTATTCACAACCTTGAGGACATGATAAGAAGATTTTGTACTTATGGTCTGGAGTTTAAAGATTCTGATGGCTTTACCCATTGTTGGTGTATACTTATACCATAAATGAAATTGGGCTACAAGACTTCTATCCATGCTCCAATAGGAAAGACTCCTGCAATTTTGGAAAAAGGATGAAAAAATGAAATTAAAGTTGATACTTTGAAGAAAGACTTAGTTGATATTCATCCAAATTCTTCAAGCCTCAAGCTATTTCTTGATAAAGTAAGCTATCATGCAAATAATAGCATCACTGATGCCTTTAAATATGCTAAAAAAAGTGGGACAAAACTCAGGAGAACCCAGAATTAAAATTAGGGGACTTAATAATAGTTCAAACCTTGAATATTAACGATATTAAAGGCCCAAAGAAATTGTAATATTCCTTTGCAGGACCATTTCTTATTAAAGCCCTTCATAGGAGAAATATAGTACAAGTAGAACTATCAGGAGAATTGGGAAAAGATATCCCACTTTCCCTGTCAGTCTAGTATGGAATTACACTCCAAGTGATAAGAAACTACTTCCTTTGAGAGATGAAACACCCTTAGAAGTACCACAGCTTGATCAACGTGAAGAGAAAAAGGTGCTAAAAGTCCTAAAAGAAGAAAGACTTAGGGAAAAAATGAAAGAGAATACTTAGTCAGGTACAGAAACCCACAACATGAAGATTAGTGGATTTCAGAAATTATAGTACCTGATTTCCAAAAGCTTCTCAGAATATTCAGCCATGAGAGGAAAAAAATTCCTAAATAATAATTTTGAATTGTGTGCTTTAAATACTTAAACATATAAGTAGAGAGGTTGGACAGTGGATTATACCCCCCAAATTTAATTGGGGCTATACTAGTAAGGAAAAATTTCCACACAATTTGTTTTGGTGGTAGGGAATGTGAGCCTGTGAGATATGTATGAAATACCCATAAGGAGACAAATAACTTTTTATTAATTTGATTTAGTCTTGAACAAACTTATTAATTGGATTTAAAGTAAAAAAATAACAGAGATAAGTATAGTTTTTCTTTGGATAAACAAAGTTATAGTTATTATGTCATTTTTGGATTCTACACCAAAACTAACCTATGGTAGACCCATAGGGTGTTATACCCCAAAACGGCTATTTATTATTTTATTAGAAGATTTAAGAATATAACAGTACCTTTGCAACTTTCTCAAAAAATTATCAAAATTGCTAAATTTAAGCTTAAATTCAAAGTTGCATAAGGTTTATGCAAACTTACCAAAATTTTAGTTAAAATTGAGGTGTTGTGTATTTTTACTGAATTAACTAAGGATTTTCCATAAAGAATGTAAGTCCTGTGTGAGCTTAATTTCAAAGGTTTTAAGGCCATAGTATGGCTTTAAATAAATAAAAGTTCAGAATCCACTGAGCAATGTGTGAGAAAGGCAAAAGACCAAACAGAGCTGGGGTACCCAAATTTTTGGATTTGCAAAGATTCAATTAAGGTTGACCACATGTATTGGAGGATTTTAAACCTTATTTCTACTTTAAGATTAGACCTTGAGCCCAACTTAAAGCTTAAAGTGGTTTTATCCCAATTTGGACAGGAATTACAAGCCGACAAAGGGTAAATCCCAATATGCAAGCTTGAAATCAAGGTTTTAAGAACTGTCAAGACTTAATTAAGATTAAAGCTTGAGCTTTACAAGTATCAAAACCTTATCAAAAGCTAATGTTTGGTGTTTATTTCTATTTTATATGGAAATATAGCAATAACTTCAAAAATTCATTGAACATCCAATTCTCAATGGATCTGCTTGAACATTAAACACAGCTTACAAATTAATTTAATCTGTGTATAAATAAGAGTTTAAGTATATTTTTTCAACAGATTCAATTGCTAATTAGCCTTGAAATTAAAAATTTGAATTATTCTAAAAGAAAATTAAGATTTCTTCAAAAATTAATTAAAAATTAAGTCTAAGCAATTGTTGCTTGAAACTCCATTTTTAAGTTTTTCATTTGATTACCCTTAATATAAATAAAACTCAAAAAAATTAATCCAAAAGAGGATTAAGGTTACTTGGAGTTAGGAATAACATTGGTAACTTTAAATTGGAATTAAAAATAAGTTAAGCTGAGTCAAGAACCTTACTTTTAAGCATTGTTTTTCAGATTTTACCTAAGAACACCCTCTATATCCATTATGAATCATGAGAGCTTCTATGCAGGCATAAACAGAGCCTAAACATCACTGTTTTTCCAATAACCAATAATCATTCCAATAAATTGGACATTTTGAACAAATAATATTTTATTATTCAAGTATTTTCTTAAATATCTTATTCTTTACTAATCTTAATTTAAAGAATTGAAATTATAAAGATCAGATTATTGTTGTAATAGCCAATAATATAGTTTGTTATATAAGATTATTGTCTTAAATATCTTTTTAAATCCACAAATTTCTGTTAAAAACTCTTACATATTATTCTATCATGAAACAGTTGTCTTTATCTTTTGAAATATCAAGTTTTGGCGTGTTTTTAACTTATAAATTTTATTTAATATAATAGCTGTTGTTGTTTGATTTGTTGTATTAAATAAATATTTTAAGTAAGATTTCTATAAAATTATATATCTTTGTTTTATCTATTATTAGTTTTTTTATATAAGATTTCTTTATAAGAATCATCTGTGCACAATGTGTGTTATATTTTCTTCCATGAATAATATTTATATATTATTTATAATTTGATAAATATTATTATTTTCCATTTGTAATTGTCTAATTAAAAGCTTTACACTTCTTATTGTTATAATTGTCAGTGACTATAACAACAATAGAATAATTATTATTTATTATAATTATTGAGTTTTTTATTATCAAATTATTTAATAATAATTAAAACATTACTTTTATATAAATTTTCTTACTAATTATATCAAATTTGTGGTTCTAATATTACATTATATTTTATTTTACACTGAGGAAAGTCATAGTAATCTTGATATTTTCTACTATTATCAAGAGTTTCATAGACAAACCTTACACAAATATTATTTGTTGAGGGTGTATTGATGACTGATCAGAAAAATCCTTCCTTCTCTCAGCAACCTAATATTTCATTGATTTTCTCCAAATGGTATCCAAAAATTCTTTTATTAATTGAAAGTTTTAGAAAAGAATATTTCAAGTGTAAAATCCCTAAATAATATGATTGTAAATCTCATTGTCAATGTGAAATTTTTACTCCCATGTCTCCCAGCTACAACTCAATTACCCCCTCATATCCAGATATCTTTTGCTTGTGATCCAAGAAAAAATATTACAATTACCCAGTGGATCAGACCTTCCCATGATGACCCCACCCCATTTCATGATCAAAAACCCCCTCCTGCCTCATCAAAAAACTGGACTAGATTTTTTCTGGGATTGAGAAATTCCTGATGGACAATCTTCCTGTAACCTTTGGGCCAGCTCACCCCTTGGATCCAATTTCAATGCCAGGCACATCATTAGAAACAAGGTGGTCAGCTCATTTGAATCCCTTTGAGCCAATATATCTCTTGGTGGACTGCTCACAGATCATATGGGATTAGGTAAAACCATTAAGGCCATTGCACTAATTGGTAACTCCAAGGGGAAGGTAATTAACAAGCGCCAAGTCTTCACATCCCCCATTATCATCTGCACACCTTGCTTGATAACCAGCTGGAAATCAGAAATATCCAAGCATGCTCAGGTGGGAGCACTGCAAGCCAACATCTCCTGTGAGCCTGTGAGGTATATATGACATACCCATGAGGCCACAAATAACTTTATATACAGTTTATTCAGTCTTGAACAGTCTTTTCAATTGAACTTAAAGTGAAAAATAACAAAAAAATAAGTATAACTTTTTTTGGATAAACAAAGCTATAATTATTATGTCATTTTTGGATTCAACACCAAAAATAACCTAGGGTACACCCACAGGGTGTTATACCCAAAAATGATTATTTCTGATGTTATTAGAAGATTTAAGAAACTCACAGCACAATTGCAACTTTTTCTATTTTTTTTTAAAATTGTTAAATTTAAGCTTAAATAAGCTTAAATTTAAAGTTGCATAAGGTTTGTGCAAACATACCAAAATTTTAATTAAAATTGAGGTGTTGTATATTTACTGAATTGGCTAACGATTTACCATACAGGATGTAAATCATGTGTGAGCTCAATTTAAAAGATTTTAAGGCCATAGTATGGCTTTAAATTAATAAAAGGGCAAAATCCATGCAAAAACGTGGGACAAAGGAAAAAGACCAAACAGAGCTGGGGTACCCAGCTTTTTGGATCTGCAAGGATTTAATTAAGGTTGTCCACCTGTATTGGAGGATTTTCAACCTTATTTAAGCTTTAAGATTAGACTTTGATCCAACCTTAAGGTTTAAACTGGTTTTATCCCAATTTGGACAGGAATTTCAAGCTGCCAAAGGGTAAATCCCAATATGCAGGCTTGAAATCAAGGTTTTAAGAACTGTCAAAGCTTAAATAAGCCTAAGAAGCTTAAATAAGCTTAAAACTTTAAAGCCTCAAGCATTAAAACCTTATCAAAACTTAAGGTTTGGTGTGTATTGCTATTTTACATGGAAAAATAGCAATAACTTCAAAAATTCATTAAAAATCCAATTCTTGATGGATTTGCTTGAAACTTTCACACAACTTAGAATTTAATATTATCTTTATATAAATTAAATTTTAAGTATCTTTAATAAATAAATTTCCTGGGTAATTAGCCTGTAAATTTACTCTTTTAATTAAACTCAAAGAAACTTATGATTTCTTTAAAAATTAATTAAAAATTGAGTTTAAGAGATTTTTGCTTGAAACTCTAATTTTAAGTTTTTCATGTGATGAAATCTAATATTAATAACATTATTTTATATTAAAGCTTAAAATAGTTAAACTAAATGAGGATTAAAGTTACTTGGAGTTAAGAATAACACTGGTAACTTTGAATTGGAAGTAAAAATAAGTTGCCTTAAGTTAAGAACTTTATTTTTAAGCATGGTTTTTCAGTTTTTACCTGAGCACGCCCTCTAAATCCATTATGAATCATGAGAGCTGCTCTGAAGACATAAAAAGAGTCTTTTCATCACTGTTTTTGTCCATCATTCATTATTAATCCAATCATATTAGAAATTTAAACAGGTAAAGTTTTATTAAATATAAAATCTTATTATTAAAAGTAATTCTTAAGTTATTTTTATTCTTTATTTATTAAATTAAAGAATTGAAGTCATAGAATTTAGATTATTGTTGTAATCACCAATAATATATTTTATTATATAAAATTATCATTTTAAATATCTTTTAAAATCCACGAATTCCTCTCAAAAACTCTTTAATCATAATTTATATTATAAAAAGTTGTTTTATCTTTAAATTTATTGATTTTTGACGTGTTTTTTTAACTTATAACCTTTATTTAGTATAATAACTGTTGTATTAGACTTGTTGTATTAAATAAATCTTATAAGTAAGTTTTCTTTAAAGTTCTATATTTTTTTTATCTAAATATTAGTTTTTTTATATAGAATCTTTATTCTAAAAGAATTATTTCTGCACAGTGTGTGTTTAATTCTTTTTATAAATAATATTTATATTATTTATAACTGGTTAATATTCATATTTTCCACGTGTAATTGTCTCATTAAGAGCTTTAAACTTCTTATTGTTATAACTGTCAGTGACTATAACAATAATAGAATAATTATAATTTATTATAATTATTATTATTATTTTTTTATTATTATATTATTATAATAATAATTAAATTTATTTTTTTATATATAATTATTTTTAATAATTATATTTAAATTTGTGGTTATAATATTTTATTATATTATATATTTATATTGAGGACAGTCACAGTACTCTTGATTTTGCTACTATTATCAAGAGTTTCATAGACAAACCTTACATTTGGGGGCCTGGCCGTGATGTTAAACCAATTTTTGGGACATAAATCATATTCTAGACCTTATTTTACTGTTTTTTGACATAAAATTGCCATATTTGTTTTAATATTGGCTTTTTTGGGACTTATCCCTTATAAATAATCTTTATAATATTAATAGAGTTAATTTCTTCTTAAGAGTATTGTTTGAAACAATATACTATTGAGTGATTTGGAATGAATTTCTTTTGTCTAACTAGTGGCTTCTTCACATCACAGACTTGAAATTTATTCTTTGAGTTATTCTAGTATAAAGTGAATAATAATACAATTTTGATTAATTAACTTGTTAATTGCATAATTATTATTTCTTTAAAGAAAATAATAAATCAAATGAAAAAATCTTTAAAAATAAAATCTTCACCAAAAATATTTTTTCTTTTTTTATCTTAGAAATTTTTCTTTATTTTTGACGTAATTTACCATAAATTACATAAAAACAAGTTTATTTAATAAGTTGTGTTTATAAGTTATTTTTATTATTTAATAAAACAACTTATATTTTTAATTTTCTCTAGTGTCTTCAATCAGAGAAAGTTCTTCAGACTCTGAAGCCTCAGAGTCCAGTATTGAAATTCAAACCAGCCCAGAACCAAGGGGTTTAATAACCAAAGAGCCCTTTAAAGGTCCTGCAGGTGAATTCAATTCAATTTTACTCTATTTTTTATTAAAATTGACGTGAAATGACTCCTACTAGAAGTGGAAGTAACTACTCCATCCAATCAAATGGATCTGGACCAGGACATTCCAGCCACAAATCCAAAAGGCAAGAATGTCCTCCCAGAGGAGAGGCACAAATGGAGGATGCCAGACCTTCCACCAGTTCCCAAAGGTTAGCCAGCACCTTTGAACCTCTTCTTGAGAGTCCAGAAGCTGACATAACTGCTATTGCTGTTAGACCTGAACCATTTCCAACAGGAAGCTGTGGAAATTGATCAATCCCAATGGAAAAACTGGTTCCTGGCATCAAAACAACAAGAGTGGGAACTCCTTCCAAGTCTTTGGATAGGTACCATGAACTCTTATCTTCAAGTGAAGAAGTTCATGGGGCCAGAAAAGACAGAAGATCTTCTGCTGGGTTGGACACCAATGTCTGTCAAAGGACAAGCCCAACAGATCAAAGCTTGGTTGAAAAGCCAAAACATGTTGTCAGAGGATCAGAAGAAGAAATTGGCTCAAGGCAAGGACAACAGCCCAGTGGAAGCTCCTCAAGCATCCACCAGCGAAAATCCGCCTCAACAAGTGCCAAACAAGCCCAAGCAAGCCCCAAAGACCAACCAGAACGGCAAGCAAAAGGAAAAGGGAAAGGAAAAGCCCAAGTGGAACAAACCTTACCCTCAGAATTACAGAATCCCAAAGAAGGAAAAGACAGCCATGGACAATGTGTTCAATATGGCAAGAACTTTGATGGAATTCAAAAACAAGGAGGAGGAAAGATTGAACCAATCCTTTCCAAAGAAGTCGATCTTGTAAAACTTGTAACTTACTTTGAATCTTGTAATAAAGAAATTATGGCAAAATTTAAAGCATTTGATCATGTCCAACAAAAGTTGGGTAATGAGATACTACAAGTAAAAGACCAACAAAAGACCATAATTGGCCTTGAAAATGTTAATAAGGCAAATATTTTGTCTTTGACGCAAATTTGTGAAAGACTTGAGTTTAAAGTTACCTTACTCAATCAACCAGATGAACATTCAATTTCTTTTATAACTGGACAGTTAAAAGAATTGAAAATACAAGTGCAAAACTTGGAAAACTCAACCAGTCACAATGCAGCTCTTTTTCAAGAACAATTGCAAAAAAAGTGATAAAGCAAGACTTGAATTGAAAGAAGATATTCAATCAAGTATTAACAATATATCACTGAAACATGAATTGCCAAGGCAATCCACACCAATTCTTGACAGAAATGTGCTTAACTTGAATAATGAATTACATCATACAATTTCAAGTCATGACGTGGAAACTGCTTGCAATTATAAGGACATTCCAAGATTAGAGGAATGGCCAACCATCAGTGGTGAAGGAGAATATAATCATATGTAATTTATGAAAACAATTGATATGTTTAAAGAAGACTTTAACATACCAGATGAATACATAAGTGCCAGATTACACTCATTATTTACCAAATCAGCAAAGAAATGGTATTATAAAATGAGACAAGACCATGGTAAACATTCTTGGCCTTGGTGGAAAGAACAAGTTATTTCCAAATAGGCTAATGATTCCTGGAGATTTAGAATGGAAAATTCTTTTGAAGAAGCCATTTTTAATATTGAGAGGGACAGGCCCATGACTTGGTTTCTTAAACAAAAGGACAGGTTAACTGCCCTTCATCCTGATATGTCTGAAAAAATGGTACATAAAAGGATATTAAGAAAATGTGGTGGTGACCTTGAGCATGCTATAAGAAGCAGATTTATTGAGCCTTGCTCTACAGAAGATTATATAAATTCTATGGAGGACATCACTACTAGAACAAAAATTGGAAGAAATTAGTCCAAAACCCCAATAGACAATAAGACCAGTGGGAAACCAATTTCAAAACCCAATAAACCACATGACAGACCTCCTTTGAAATGTCATAAATGTGGAAGCACATCTCATTTGGAAAACACTTGTCCAAAAAAGACAAGAGTTAATGAGATAAATGTTGAAAAAGTAGAAGATACAAAAGAAACTGATGTATCTTTACATGAAAGTGATTCTGAGCCTTCAGAAGAAGAAGAAGTATCAGAAGAACTTGGTATAGAGAACATTAATGTCTCTTTTGAGGTCACTGAGGTACATACTGACTTACCACAGTATAGTGATGAATTTATGGATCTCATACATGTGCAAGATGCCAAGATGCAAAAAACCAAACCTGCCAGAGGTAAAGGTTATACAGCTGGGTCATCTTGTATCACTAATATTGTGATAAATAACATAGAAGCCAAGATACATCTTGACTCAGGTGCTTTTTGCACTTGTGTTGGAAAAGATTATCTTGACAAGATCTATACCAATTGGCAAGACAAGTTGATTCCAATTGAAGGTATAAAATTCAGAAGTGCTAGCCAAAACATGCACCCTTTGGGTATATTTGAAGCAGCAATAATATTTCCTCATCCTGCAGGAAGTGTAAGATTGAAAGCTGAATTTGTTGTTATGAATAATTGTACTTCACAACACTTTATACTTGGAAATGATTATCTCAATATCTATGGTATTGATATTAATAATCATAAAGACAGATATTTCACTATAGGGGAAAACAAAAGGCAAAGATTTGCTTTTTCTCCAGAAAGAAGAGAAATCACTGTCATTAAACAAGTAACAAATGTTGACAAAGACAAATTTGTGTCAGATCAGTCAAAGGAAGCACAAATTAGTCCTGAATTAACATCAGAAATGAAGGAAGAACTTATTGAAATTTTATTTCAATATAGAGAAGCTTTTGCTTCTGATAATGAACCACTTGGGGCTATAAAAGGCCATGAAGTGGATATCATGCTTAATGTGGAAAGGCCTTATCCGCCACTATTAAGAAGACCAGCTTACCCAGCTAGCCCTAGGGCTAGAGAAGCATTAGAAAATCATATTAATGAACTGATGAAACTGGGAGTTCTTAGAAAGGTTGGACACAATGAGGAAGTGGAAGTCACAACTCCAGTGATCATTACTTGGCATAATGATAAGTCAAGAATGGTTGGTGATTTTAGAGCACTGAATACCTATACTATTCCAGACAGGTATCCAATCCCTAGAATTCATGAGACTTTGACTCAATTATCCAAAGCAAGATTCATCACTTCTATGGATGCTCTAAAAGGCTTTCACCAGAATGTTTTGACACCTCATGCTAGGAAATTATTGAGAATAATTGCTCATTGTGGTATTTATGAATATTTGAGGATGCCTTTTGGTATCAAAAATGCACCCTCTCATTACCAAAGAATGATGAATACTATCTTCCCACATGAATTATCAGAGGGATGGTTAATCATTTATATTGATGACATTATAATTTGTTCAGAAACCTGGCAATTACATTTAGAGAGACTTTCATTAGTACTTAACAAAATTTTACAAGTGAACATGAAAATTTCTCTTAAAAAGTGTAATTTTGGGTTTCATGAGTCAAACGCTCTAGGACATGTGGTCTCAGGACTAAGTCTTGGTGTTGATAAGAACAAAGTGGCTGCAGTTTTACTGAAACAGATGCCCCAGAACAAAAAAGAAATGATGTCTTTCTTAGGGTTTTCCAGTTATTACAGGCAACACCTTAAAGATTTTGCAATCCATGCCAGATCATTATACAGAATTTGTGATCAACAAACCGTTTTTGAAATTACTCAGGAGAGAATCCAAGAATATGATAAAATCAAGTATGCCTTAACCAATGCACCATTATTACTAATGCCAGACTGGAAACTTCATTTCAAGCTGTATATTGATGCATGTGGTGAAGGCCTAGGAGCTGCTCTTCATCAAGTTCAAATTGTCAATGACAAGCCTTATGAAGGTCCAATTTGTTTTATTTCAAGACAAATTAAACCTACTGAGGCCAGATATGGAGCTAGCCAAATGGAGTGCCTTTGCCTTGTTTGGGCTCTGGAAAAACTTCATTACTATCTTGATGGTAGTGTGTTTGAAGTAATTACTGATTGTAATGCAGTAAAATCACTTCTTAACATGAAAACTCCAAACAGACACATGTTAAGATGGCAGATTGCTATACAGGAGTATAGAGGTAATATGACCATAGTACATAAAGCTGGAAATATTCACAAGAATGCTGATGGCTTGAGTAGATGGGCATTACCCAATACACCTGACAATCCTGCCTATGTTCCTAAAAGTGCAGAACCTCAAATTCCAATTGAAGGGATTAATATCACAGATGTTGGAACAGAATTCTTTGATGAAGTTAGAGAAAGCTATAAGAAAGATAAAAATTGCCATATACTTACTGCTCTACTTGACAAAGATTGAAAAGATGCAGCATTGGCTAATTCTCTGGATGTTAATTGGAAAACATCTTATGACAACGGAAGATTCCATTTATTTGATGGTACATTATATCATAGGTCTAAACACACATGTGTCATGGTCCTATGTAGTAAAATGTTGATTAACACAATACTACTAGAATGCCATGATAACATTTATTCTGGACATCTGTCTGAAGACAGAACAATGGGAAGAATTAAGACATGTGCCTGGTGGCCATCTTGGAGAAAAGATGTCATTGAGTACTGTCATAGTTGTGATAGATTCCAGAAAGCCAATAAAGCCACTGGTAAAAGATTTGGTTTAATGATCCATATTCAAGAACCAAGTACCCCATGGGAAGTGGTTCACATGGATTGGGTAACTGCCTTACCACCTGGAGGTGATAAAATTTACAATGCATGTCTTGTTATTGTAGACAGATATAGCAAAACACCAATCTTTTTACCATGTCATAAGGATGACACAGCTATGGATACAGCTCTTTTGATCTGGAATAGAGTAATATCCCATACTGGTCTCTTTAAAAATATCATTAGTGACAGAGACCCAAAATTTACATCAGCTTTATGGACTAATTTACATAAGCTTTTGGGTACAAAACTATCATTCTCAACAGCATACCATCCACAAACAGATGGCTTAGCAGAAAGAATGATTCAAACCCTTGAGGAAATGATCAGAAGATTTTGTGCTTATGGCCTGGAGTTTAAAGATTCTGACGGCTTTACCCATGATTGGTGTACTCTTATACCAGCATTGGAATTAGCCTATAAGACCTCCATCCATGCTTCCACAGGCAAGACTCCTGCAATGTTAGAAAAAGGATGGAACCCCAAACTTCCAGTTGATACTTTGAAGAAAGATCTAGTTGATATTCATCCAACTGCTTCAAGCTTTAAATTGTTTCTTGATAAAGTGAGGCACCATGAAAATCAAAGCATGAATGATGCCTTTGAATATGCTAAATAGAAATTGGATAAAAGTCATAAAACCCCAGAATTCAAAGTAGGGGACATGATACTAGTTTTAACCTTGAACTTTAATAATATTAAAGGCCCAAAGAAATTGAAAGATTCCTTTGCAGGACCATTTATTATCAAAGCCCTTCATGGGACAAAGGCAGTGCAAGTAGAACTGTCAGGAGAACTGGAAAATAAACATCCAAAATTCCGTGTCAGTCTAGTAAAGCATTACACTTCAAGTGATAAGGAATTATTTCCTTTAAGAAATGAAACACCCTTAGAGGTACCCCCACTTGAACCAAGTAAGGAAAAGAAGGTACTGAAAGTCTTAAAAGAAAGAAGACTTAGGGGTAAAAATGAAAGAGAATACTTAGTCAGGTACAGAAATCCACAACATGAAGATGAGTGGATTGGAGAAAGTAAAATACCTGATTCCCAAAAGTTTCTCAGAAGATTCAGACATGAGAGAAGACCAATTCCTCAGTAGAAAGTTTGAATTGTGTGCTTTACATACTTGATAAGTATAAGTAGAGAGGTTGGACAGTGGATTATACCCCCCCAAATAACTTGGGGGTATACTACAAGAAGAAAAATTGTGGTACAATTTTTTTTTTGGTGGTAGGGAATGTGAGCCTGTGAGGTATGTATAACATACCCATAAGGCCACAAATGATTTTATAAACAGTAAATTTTGTCTTAAACAGACTTTTTAATTGAATTTAAAATAAAAAATAACAAAAAAATAAGTATAGCTTTTTTTTCGATAAACAAAGTTATAATTATTATGTCATTTTTGGATTCTTCACCAAAAATAACCTAGGGTACACCCATAGGGTGTTATACCCAAAAACACTTATTTCTCGTGTTATTGGAAGATTCAAGAATCTCACAGTACTGATGTAACTTTTTTAACATTTTTTTAAAATTGTTAAATTTAAGCTTAATTAAGCTTAAATTTAAAGTTGCATAAGGTTTATGCAAACTTACCAAAATTTTAGTTAAAATTGAGGTGTGGTGTATATTTACTGAATTGGCTAAGGATTTGCCATACAGAATGTAAATCCTGCGTGAGCTCAATTTAAAAGGGTTTAAAGCCATGGTATGGCTTTAAATAAATAAAAGGGCAAAATCCACGCAAAAAGGTGGGACAAAGGAAAAAGACCAAATAGAGCTGCGGTACCCAACTTTTTGGATCTGCAATGATTCAATTAAGGTTGTCCACCTGTATTGGAGGATTTTCAACCTTATTTAAACTTTAAGATTAGACTTTGATCCAACCTTAAGGTTTAAACTGGTTTTATCCCAATTTGGACAGGAATTGCAAGCTGCCAAAGGGTAAATCCCAATATGCAGGCTTGAAATCAAGGTTTTAAGAACTGTCAGAGCTTATTTAAGCTTAAAAACCTTAAATAAGCTTAAAACTTTAAATTTTCAAGCATTAAACCCTTATCAAAACTTAAGGTTTGGTGTGTATTGCTATTTTACGTGGAAAAATAGCAATAACTTCAAAAATTCATTAAAAATCCAATTCTTAATGGATTTGTTCGAAAATTTCACACAACTTAGAATTTAATATTATCTATATATAAATTAAATTTTAAGTATCTTTAATAAATAAATTTCCTGGGTAATTAGCCTGGAAATTTACTCTTTTAACTAAACTCAAAGAAAATTATGATTTCTTTAAAAATTAATTAAAAATTGAGTTTAAGAGATTTTTGCTTGAAACTCTAATTTTAAGTTGTTCATGTGATTAACTCTAATTTAAATAACCTTATTTTATATTAAAACTTAAAATAGTTAAACTAAATGAGGATTAAAGTTACTTGGAGTTAAGAATAACACTGGTAACTTTAAATTGGAAGGAAAATAAGTTGCCTTAAGTTAAGAACTTTATTTTTAAGCATAGTTTTTCAGTTTTGACCTGAGCACGCCCTCTACATCCATTATGAATCATGAGAGCTGCTCTGAAGACATAAAAAGAGTCTTTTCGTCACTGTTTTTGTCCATCATTCATTATTAATCCAATCATATTAGAAATTTAAACAGGTAAAGTTTTATTAAATATAAAATCTTATTATTAACAGTAATTCTTAAGTTATTTTTATTCTTTATTTATTAAAATTAAAGAATTGAAGTCATAGAATTTAGATTATTGTTTTCATCACCAATAATATATTTTATTATATAAAATTATCATTTTAAATATCTTTTAAAATCCACGAATTCCTCTCAAAAATTCTTTAATCATAATTTATATTATAAAAAGTTGTTTTATCTTTAGATTTATTGATTTTTGACGTGTTTTTTAACTTATAACCTTTATTTAGTATAATAACTGTTCTATTAGACTTGTTGTATTAAATAAATCTTATAAGTAAGTTTTCTTTAAAGTTCTATATTTTTTTTATCTAAATATTAGTTTTTTTATATAGAATCTTTATTCTAAAAGAATTATTTCTGCACAGTGTGTGTTTAATTCTTTTTATAAATAATATTTATATTATTTATAAGTGGTTAATATTCATATTTTCCACGTGTAATTGTCTCATTAAGAGCTTTAAACTTCTTATTGTTATAACTGTCAGTGACTATAACAATAATAGAATAATTATAATTTATTATAATTATTATTATTATTTTTTTATTATTATATTATTATAATAATAATTAAATTTATTTTTTTATATATAATTATTTTTAATAATTATATTTAAATTTGTGGTTATAATATTTTATTATATTATATATTTATATTGAGGACAGTCACAGTACTCTTGATTTTGCTACTATTATCAACAGTTTCATAGACAAACCTTACATCTCCCATGGCCCCACTTGTCACTCATTATCCAAGGCCAACATCTTACAATGTGATATCATCATTACTTCTAAAAATACTATTTTCCAAGAATTTAAACAAACAAATACCTTTAAATGATGCATTTTTCAAATCTATTGGAATTGTATAAGCTTAGATGAAGCACAATGAGTGTCTGATCTTTTGATAAATAAAATTAGCTATTATATCAAATAACCCTTCCCAAATCTTATAGCTATATTTGCTCTGGATACACCACCACCCACCATGCCATTAATAGCCTCCAATCATTCCATTGAATATGTTCAATGAGAACACCCATTCAAAACACCATTTATGATCCTTTGGGAATAATATCATTTATCACTCAACCACAAAGTGCAGATCAAGATAATTATTCACCTTTCATTGTGAATAGTATTTTGAAATGTAGTAATGATATTTTGCATCTGGCATTGTGCCAAACAAAAACCACACATCTCAATTCCATAACATTGATTAGTCATCCCTATAAACTTCTGCAGCTCAACCCCACAATGCAGAAAGAATATTCTCAATTATACAAAGAATTCCCATCACCAAAAAATAAATGACCAGGTGAATCTTTCAGAAGTATTAATTAGATGTGGATATGTTTCAACCACAATATACTGCTTAACAGTATGGTGGATGAAGATTTAAGATCCCATGAGGGCTGGAGCACTCCAAATAAATCAACAATAAGCCAAACTCTTGTGGATGTGGAAACATGCGTGAGGAGTAGTAAAATTGAACACCTGCTCAAAAGCATACTGATGTGGAAAAAATTCAACTGTGGTCCATCCAAATTGGTTGTTAACTCACAGTGGACTCAATTTCTTGATTTGTGAGCAAATTATAATATGCATCCATTCCCAATGAAATAATTCTGAAACCCTTTTTTGTAGAGTTGGTATTGTAATTGCCCACCACTCTATCCTTTCAGCACAAATTGATGGAACAACTACAGCAAGAGGCCAGGAGAAGTCCCCAGAGGAATTATTCAAAAATCCCAAATGTACAGTACTCATTGCATTCATTGGCGCTTCTGGAACTGGCCTCAACATCACTTGCGCTAATGAGATCTATTTAATGGTGAGAGGCCCCCAGCTTTTCTGACTCTGACATACACCTTTCCAGGAGCCCAATTGGAACATAGCTACTGAGTCTCAGGCTGTTGATTGTCTCAAACATATTTAACAAAAACAACCCTTGAAGGTTACTAACTATATAACGCCTAATTCAGTTGAGGTCAGCATGCAGAGGGTACCTTTCAAGCTCATCTGTGTCACTGAGAATATTACTATTCCAAAATCTTACTCCATTGGAATCCCATATTCAGCTTACAAATAGGTCCAAGAAAATAAACAATCATCAACTGCATGAGCCTTCCTGATATTATCTAATTTGTGTTTGACAAAGCTCAGAACTCCCATTTACCCTGTCACAGGTCCACAATTATGAGAAAAATAAGCTGGATTTAGCTTCTTCAATATTTATTCAATGAAAATTGGCAATAGAGTAATATTGCTAAGGAACACCACAGTAGATCAAAAATCAAATTTTTTATATTATAATTTATTTATCACCTTGTTGCGCATTTAAGAAATAATGATCAGATTGTATTTAACCCACACAACCTATTCACAAAACATCAATATATAACTGTGCTATACATTTTTTCCCCTAACCTATTGTATAGCATCACCATTTTAACTAATAACCAGAATCTCAAGTATATTTAGGGCAAGAGTTTGCATTGTACTACAGCTTTTAGGCCAATCTTGATCAAATAACTGAAAAGATAGCCCTTCAGAAATATCACCATCATCTATTGATTGTATTTATGGAAATCTATCAATAGCGTTTTACCATTTTTCTAAACCAATCAAAAAAAAAATTATTTCTCTATCAATTTTTAATACTAAATAGTTAAATAAGCATGAGAACCAGTGTAATCCCACTTTCTCGTAAACTTGAAATCAATTTTCCCCTAAATCCTCAGTATCTGAAAATACTCAAGGGTTGCTGAATTGTGATTCTAGGATGGGAAATTTAGCCTTATCACACCATTAATGATGGTACTGACAGGTCTGCACATAAAAAATTATATTATCATCATGATTACTTCACAATGATGAAAAATAAAATATGACTCACCTTTTTATGTATCTTTTCAAGCCTTTGACTCTCCTTCTTTTTCACCAAATAGTGTGCATCCTTTTGAATTGACTTCCATTCTCTTTTCAAATAAGTGAAATATTGCTCCATTAAAGCTCCCACCACCCCATATTTATGATTATCATTTTTCCAACAGTAATGATGATAGTCTGTTATGAAAATTGTGAGCTGGAAGGTACAGCAAAACACCATTGAAATAAACTTGTTGAATGGATGTTGCCACAAGCTCTCCAACTGCTAGCTTGTGGAGCTCATTTTTGCAGTAGCTTTCGAAACCCTGAAGCTGTACCTGTGTTGATGACTCATTAAAAATGTCTTCAGGGACATGAACCAGATAATCAGAAACCTGAATTTCAATTTCATGCTCTTCTGTGCTTGGTGGTGCTGGTGGTGAGCAAAAAATCCTTATCCTTCACTTTTAGTAGGAGCAGGAAATGGGAATGTGAAGCTCATCACCTGCCATGCAAATCATCAGTTTGAAATCCAAAAATTCATAAATACTGAACATACTCATGAGCTTCAATTGGCTCCTGAGATCAGACTGCCTTGTGTTTAGGTGCCATATCTAACCAATGAAACAAACATCAGATTGTGAAAAAAGGTTATACTCAGAAATTGAAATGAGTTACTTTGATGAAGTTTTAATCCAGGATTCCTTCCAAAAGACCACTCCAAGTAACATTTTCCAATGGTCTTTTGTGTGTAAGGTGTGGATATGAAACTTTGATTAAAAATCAAGTACTTTTCCTGTCCTCAAAATTTGTATAAGGTAAAAATGAATTAAAAATAGTAAAGAATATTATTTTTAAGAGAAAACACGCCAATTTCATTGCTTATAACTCTATTAGTATAAAAAAATAATATTATAAAGATTTATTGTTTTACCAACAATAAAAATCTATCCAAAAAATGCTCTACAAGAGATATTTTAAGGCTACAAAAGGAATTTCTTCAAGAGCAATTTCAATTGGAATTAATTGAGCAAAGAACTGCAAGCAATTAATTAAAGAACAAAGTCTTTAAAAAGAATATTAAAGAGAAAACACGCCCAAAAGTGACCAGAGTGAATTTGGAAACAAAGTGACAAAGTTTACAGTGATGAAAGTTGCTTTAATTAACTTTTGGGGTGGTTCAGGGGTAAAAATGATTATAAGAGTTACAAACAATGATTATAATGATTTTTTCACAGGGTTAAAAGGATTAAAAATGATTTAAAAGTGGTGGTTGGAATCTTTGATTGATTGGTCTAACTGTGGATAAACTAATTAATAAAAGGAAAAGATTCTAACATGAAGAGAAAAGTGGGGCAAAGAAGACATTCTTTTATAACCATCAATTCTCTTACTGAAAAAGTAAAATTTAATCTTGTCAGTCGTGAAAATCAGTCTGACAACAGAAAAGCCAATTATGGCATCATTGAACCCTGGTTTAGACCAAAAAGGGCTGGTTTAAGCCATTTTTAGCCATTTTAGACCCTTAAATCAGCCGTTACTATAGCAATACAAGGCCTAGAGCCTTCAAAACACGTCAGAATGTGTGTCAGAGGCGTAGAAACCAGTTAAAACTGTTTTTACTATGATTGTTTTATCTCAAGGGTAGTTTTACCCTCTTGGCAACAGCTAAAACTACCCCAGTTGGTATCAAAACCTCATCATCAATTGAGTCCACAGACCCTGTAACTCAATTCCAGGCCAAAAGTGATGAACTTTTGCGTGAATTTTGACATCCCACGCCTGTCAGAAAGGATTTTGGGGGTCTAGCTTCCCCTTAGAGCTGGAGTTCCTTTCCCCCCCAAATTTAATCTTTCCACTTTATTTTTCCTTTAATTCCTCATCATGTATTATACTTATAATTTACATATGTAATTCAATTGAATTGTACAGTACAATACAGTAATAATTGACACCTCATATGTAAATCAAAGTTCACTTATGTAATACACGCACACATTTTGACATTTCAATTGAATTCAATTGAAAATACTTCAATTCCTCATAACTTCTAAACTAAACACAACACCTCAATTTTAACACAAAAATTGATGGTTAACACCAAATGTGGTGTGAATTAAATTAAGGTTTTGAGGATTTTCAACTTTTTTATTGAAAATACTAAAAACTTAATTTAAGCTTATTTAGAGTTGAGTTACAAGAATTTCACTCAGAGGTGACCCCACCTGATTTTTTATGAGGAATCCAATGGTGAAATAATTTTTATGTGTTTATTTATGGAATAAAAAGTTATAATAATTTTTATTACACTTTTTTCCAAATTTATTTATTTTTTCACAATTTTGTCAAAATTTCATTTTTACTTAATTTTTTCAAGTATAAATGTAATTTTATACTTACAAAATTTAATGTATTTTTATTCTTAAATTGTAATTAATTTTTTATTTTTAATATAATTTTATATTTATATTTTGATTTTTATTTTAATAATATAAATAAATTTATTTTATTTATATTAATATGTTATTTTTGTATTTGTGGTCTTTTGGGTATATGAAATTACCTCCAAGGCTCACATTCCCTCCCCCTAAAAAAGAATATTACTTTGTAATATTTGTGTTTCTAGTGTGTCTGAATCTCCTGAGGAGTTTGGTAGCTTCTGCTATATCTTTTTCTTCTAACCATTCATCTTCACAAGTTGGGTCACTGTACCTAACAAGGTATTCCCTTACTTTTTTAGTTCTTAATTTCCTTTCTTTAAGAGCTTTGGTAATTTTCTTATGACCAGATGTCTCAATAGGAGGTATAACTTGGGGAATCTTATTCCTCAAGGGAAATTTCTCAGAATCACTAGATTTGTATGGCTTTATCAAGCTTACTGGAAATGTAGGGTGCTTATTGCTAAGATCTTCAGATAATTCTACTTCAACAGAATTTTCTCCATGGAGGGCCTTAATCACAAAAGGTCCTGCAAAGCAGTCTTTGACCTTTTTAAATCCTTTGATGTTATTGAAGTTAGTGGTGGATACAAGAACTAGGTCCCCCACTTTGAAATCTGGACTTGCATGTGATTTATCCCACTTGTCTTTAGCATATTCAAAAGAGTCCTCCATGCATCTTACTGCATGCTTTCTAGCTTTGTCTAGAATTCCTTTGAAGCTAGCAGCTGTGGGATGTATTTCAATTAAGTCTTTCCTCAAGGAATCTTGGGGTAACTTGGGGTTCCATCCTTTTTCTAGAATAGCAGGAGTCTGATTGGTACTGGCATGGATTGATGTTTTATATGCTAATTCCAGTGCTGGCAACAGAGTACACCAATCATGGGTAAATCCATCACAATCTTTGAATTAAAGGCCATATGCACAAAATCTTCTCACCATGTCCTCTAAGGTTTGGATCATCCTTTCAGCCAGGCCATCAATTTGTGGGTGGTAGGCTGTAGAGAAAGACAGTTTAGTGCCAAATAATTGGTGAAGATTTTTCCATAGTGCTGAAGTGAATTTGGGATCTCTATCACTGATGATATTTGTAAATATCCCAGTCCATGGCACTACTCTATTCCATATCAGAAGAGCTGTATCCATGGCTGTATCATCTTTGTGACATGGTAAAAAGATTGGAGTTTTACTGAATCTGTCCACAATTACTAGGCAAGCATTATAGCTCCTGTCACCTCCTGGTGGTAGGCCAGTTACCCAATCCATATGGACAATTTCCCAAGGTCTGTTTGGTTCTTGGATTTTTATCATATTTCCAAGTCTTTTGCCCATGGATTTATTTGCCTTTTGGCATCTGTCGCAGGTTTTGCAATACTCTGAAACATCTTTCTGCCACAATGGCCACCATATGCAGGTCTTTACTTTTTCTCTTGTTCTGTCTTCAGACAGATGTCCTGAGAAGGGACTATCATGGCATTCTTTCAGTACAAGATTGATTAATGACCTGTCTACAACTGTCATCACACATGTGTGCTTGGTTCTGTGGTAAATTATACCATCCAGTAGGTGAAATCTCCCTTCATCATAAGATTTCCTCCATACTTCATCCAAGGCATGTATTAAAGAGTTGTCTTTACAGTCTTTGTTAAGTAATTGGCATAAGTGGCTACAATTATTACCTTGAGTGTAACTACTTCTGACTTCTTCAAAGAAGGTGGTGTTCAAGTCTGTAACACTTATTCCTTCTATTGGAATTTGTGGTGAAGCTTCTTCTGGCACATAAGCAGGATTATCAATATTATTTGGTAATGGCCATCTGCTTAGTCCATCTGCATTCTTATGAATATTCCCATCCTTATGAACAATAGTAATATTGCCTCTGTATTCTTGTATAGCTATTTGCCATCTGAGCATGTGTCTGTTGGGTGTTTTCATGTTCAAAAGTGATTTGACAGCTGTACAATCTGTTATCACTTTAAAAGCACATCCCTCTCAAAAGTAGTTCAATTTTTCCAAGGCCCAGACAAGGCATAGACATTCCATCTGACTTGCTCCATATCTGGCTTCAGTTGGTTTGATTTGCCTGGATATGAAACATATGGGTCCTTCTACAGGCTTATCATTTATGATCTGAACTTGGTGAAGTGCAGCACCCAGTCCATCCCCTGATGCATCAATATATAGTATGAAGGGCAATTTAAAGTCTGGCATCAGTAAGAGTGGAGCAGTGGTCAATGCTTCTCTCAGAGACTCAAAAGCTTTGACTCTGTCAACAGTCATTTCAAATACTGTGTCTTTGTCACACAATTTATAAAGTGGTCTTGCTATGGATGCAAAATCTTCAATGTGTTGCCTGTAATATCCTGCAAAACCTAAGAATGACTGAATTTCCTTCTTATTCTGAGGCATGGGTTTTAACAATGCTGCAGCAACTTTGTTTTTATCAATTCCAAGGGATAAACCAGATACAACATGTCCTAGTGCTTTAAGTTCTTTAAATCCAAAATGTCATTTCTTCAAGGAGATTTTCATGTTGACTGATTGAATTTTTGCCAAAATTCTGGACAATCTGTACATGTGCTTTTCCCAAGTCTTGGAACATACAATAATGTCATCAATGTAAATGATTAACCATCCCTATGAGAGTTCTTCAGGGAAAATTTCCTTCATAATTCTTTGGAAGTGTGAAGGTACATTTTTAATACCAAAGGGCATCCTTAAGTATTCATACACTCCACAATGAACAATAATTCTCAAGTATTTTCTTGCTCTTGGTGTTACCACATTTTGATGGAATCCTTTAAGGGCATCCATAGTGGTTATATACACTGCTTGAGATATTTGAGTAAGGGCAATTTGGATTTTTGGTATTGGGTATCTGTATGGGACAGTGTAAGTGTTCAGAGCTCTAAAGTCCCCAACCATTCTGGATTTTCCATTATGCCACGCCACTATTACTGGTGTAGTTATTTCTACTTCGTCATTGTGGCCCACTTTTCTTATTACACCAAGGTCCAGAGGTTCTTTGATATGAATTTCTAGAGCTTCTCTTGATTTTGGACTTGCTGGATAAGCAGGTCTTCTTAAGAGTGGTGGATAAGGTCTCTCAATCTTAAGAATGATGTCAACTTCATGACCAATAATTGCTCCCAGAGGTTCTTTGTCTGTAGCAAATGCTCCTCTGTGGTCATACAAAAGGGAAGAAAGTTCATTTTCTTGTTTATCAGTCAGATGAAGGCTTATCTCAGCCTCATTTAACTGTTCAGACTTGAATTTCTCTAACTCTAAGTTGACTGCTGATACTTTGTTTACTGTAATTTGTCTTTTAAATGGTAAAAAGGCAAATTTCTGGCGCTTATTGTCTCCAATAGTAAAGTATCTGTCTTTGTTATTATGTAAATCTATCCCATACATGATTAAATAGTCATTTCCCAATATAAAATGGGTACTAGAGCAATTTTCCATAATAACAAATTCAACTGTGATCCTTAAATTCCTATTAATGTGTGTGAATATGACATTGGTCTCAAATATTCCCAATGCTTTCATTGGCTTACTTGCACTGTTGAATTTTATACCATCAATTGGTAACAATTGGTCTTCAAAATTTGGTACACAAGTCTTAAGAAAAGATTTTCCAACACAAGAGCAGAAGGCTCCTGGGTCAAGCAAAAGTTTGGTGGGCTTGTTGTCAATCACCACCTCTGTTATACAAGAGTTACCAGCTGTATAACCTTTTCCCCTGTTTGGTTTTGTCTTCATAAGTTTTGCATCTTGAACTTTTGATAAATCAACTTGACCATTGCTCAATTGTGGTAAGTGGGAATAAGATTCCATGATGTCAAAAGTGGCATTGATATTTTCTATATCTTTTGAAGATTCAGAAAATATGGATGACTTATCATCTGAATTGTCTTCAATTATGTCTTCTTTTTCAACATCTGGTCCCTTTTCAATGTCAATCTCATTGATTTTCCCCCTTTTTGGACATGTATTGGCTAAATGGGTGGTGCTTTGGCAAATATGGCATTTTCTGACTGTATCTGCAGATTTATATTTAATATTACTAGAATTTTCTTTGGGGCTTTTGTCCACAGAATCTTTCCAAGGTGTATTAAACCTTGTTCTGAGATTCATCCTACTAGAACCAATTTTGGTTCTGGTGGTTACTTCTTCTAGTATATTGATAATATCCTCTGCTGAAGATTTTTCAGTAGTCCTGCTTTTGACAGCATGCTCTAAGTCACCTCCACATTGTCTCAGAATTTTCCTATGGATCATAAATTCTGACATGTCAGGATATAATGCTGTTAATCTGTCCTTTTGTTGGCAAAACCATGGTAAAGCTTTGTCTTTATCAGCATTAAATTTGGCAGATTGAAAGGCTTTTTCAACTTTAAACCTCCAAGAATCATTTTCCCATTTGTTGATGATTTGGCTTTTCCACCAAGTCCAACTCTGGTGTCCATGTGCTTGTCTTATTTTGATGTACCATCTGTGAGCTGATCTGGTAAACAAGGTGTTAAACCTGGCTGTTACCAATCTGTCTGGTAATTCAAAATCCTCTTTGATCATGTAAATAACTCTAATTAATTACATATGGTCATACTCTCCTTCACCACTGAAGTGAGGCCATTATTTAAGCTTTGGAACTTCTTTCAAGAGTGCTTGGCCCATTGATGGTTCCAAGCTATGAAAAGAAGTGGATAATTCATTTTTTAATTGTGAATTATCAGGATCCAATACTTGTGGATTTGGAATTCTTGTGCCCTCATTTTGATTCAGAGGTGTAGACATTCTTGGTAAGGTGTTCAGTATTTGTTCAATGTCATTCATTTTACTGTTGCTACACCTTTGGGAATTTCTGTATTAATGTTGGAAGCTTTGTATTGAGTTTATTACTTCAATTTTATACATGTCTTCCTTAAGTGTCAGTTCTTGCCATAACTCTGTCTGTCTTGTATTATCAGCAGTGACTTGATTCAATTTCATTGATAATTTTGATATTTCTTCTTGTGAAGCATCAAAACACCTTTTCAAGGCAATGGCATATGTCTTTACTTCAGTAAAGGAATTTGAAATGTCATCAAGGACTTTCTTGTTATCTGTCTTGATAATATTTTTGGCTTGTTTAATTCTTGTTTCAATTATGTCATCAATATTGAATTTAGAATATTTATCTGTTAATTCTTTAATAATGGCCGATTGTTCATTTATTTTATTGTTAGAAGAATTATCATTATTGGAATTTTTAATTGTTCTTAAAATTTTTTCAAAACACATAAGTGTTTCATTAATTTGGCACAGACTCAGGTTGTTTGTTTTAATGTTGTTACAAATGGTTTCATTTTTATCAGAAAGGTGTTTTTTCACGTCATTTATAGCATCATACAACTCTGGGATGGAATCAAATATATCAGAAATCATTTCTGGAATCTTAATCTGGCTTCCTCCTTCTTCTGTAATTCCATCATGGTTCTGGCCATCTGGAATACATTTTCCATGGCATCCTGCTGAATCTTTGGAATCCTGTAGCCTTGGCTGTAAGGTTTTGGGGCTGGTGCCTTCCCTTTTCCCTTGTTTGGAGCTTGTGGCTGCTTTTTCACGTTGGAATTGCTGCTGCTGGCAACTGGGGCTGTTTGGGGCACTGGTTTGGGTGGTGGAGGGTTGTTTTTCCTCCATTCTAGTGTCAAAAGCATCATGTTTTTCTTCTCCATCAATGGATGCCATCCATTGAGCAATTTGCAAGTGTTGGGATGGCCCAGGAATTTTCTTACTGTCAGGTAAGAATTCATGCAATTCTTCCACAGGTCTGCAAGCATCTGGTACTCCTTGAATTGAAGTGCATTGCTATATGCACTGTGGACGGCTTTGTATATGTCCACAGAGGCTTGTTGTGGCGGTGTCAGCTCTTTTTGAAGGTAAAATAGTATTATCAGCTTCAGAATGACCCAATTTAGTTGTTTGGAAGTCATAAACTGACCGTTTTCCTTCTGTACCTGATTGGCCTCTGCCATAATCACGTCTATTACCTTTTTGGGAGCTGCTTGAGGGGTTGTAGCTGGCTCCTGACCTGGTTGAAGGCATAATTATGGTTTAAAAAAGGCTTAAAATAGTATTTTTACGTCAAAAAACTTACTATTGGCCAAATTCTTAGCTTTCTGAAGAGTATTGATTATGTCCAAGTTAATCAATTCAGAAGATATTGGTTCAGGTTGATTATTTTGAGTCACAATAACAGTACTATTATGGTCTGAATTAATAGTGCTTGCAGGAACAATGCTGGTGACTGTTGAGGCTGTCTCAATGTTTTCTTGTCTTACCACGTTGTCAGACACTAAAATTAATGAAAAAGCCAATTAATTAAGTAAAAAAGGTTATTTCAAAAAGGAAATAGAAATATAAGCCTCACTTATAATATGAAAAAAATTCTTTTTTTTATGGATTTTTTGAATTATAAGTATTTTTTATATGTTTTTAAATTTTTCAATATAAGAAAAAGGATTTAAAAAGAGTAAAAAAATATGTCACAGGTAAAATATCAAGGCTGGGCCCCCAAATGTAAGGTGTGGATATGAAACTTTGATTAAAAATCAAGTACTTTTCCTGTCCTCAAAATTTGTATAAGGTAAAAATCAATTAAAAATAGTAAAGATATTATTTTTAAGAGAAAAAACGCCAATTTTATTGTTTAGAACTCTATTAGTAAAAAACAATAATATTATAAAGATTTATTGTTTTACCAACAATAAAAATTTATCCAAAAAATACTCTACAAGAGATTTTTTAAGGCTACAAAAGAAATTTCTTCAAGAGCAATTTCAATTGGAATTAATTGAGCAAAGAACTGCAAGCAATTAATTAAAGAACAAAGTCTTTAAAAAGAATATTAAAGAGAAAACACGCCCAAAAGTGACCAGAGTGAATTTGGAAACAAAGTGACAAAGTTTACAGTGATGAAAGTTGCTTTAATTCACTTTTGGGGTGGTTCAGGGGTAAAAATGATTATAAGAGTTACAAAAAATGATTATAATGATTTTTTCAGGTGGTTAAAAGGATTAAAAATGATTTAAAAGTGGTGGTTGGAATCTTTGATTGATTGGTTTAACTGTGTTTAAACTAATTAATAAAAGGAAAAGATTCTAACATGAAGAGAAAAGTGGGGCAAAGAAGACATTCTTTTATAACCATCAATTCTCTTACTCCAAAAGTCAAATTTACTCTTGTCAGTCGTGAAAAACAGTCTGACAACAGAAAAGCCAATTATGGCATCATTGAACCCTGGTTTAGACCAAAAAGGGCTGGTTTAAGCCATTTTTAGCCATTTTAGACCCTTAAATCAGCCATTACTATAGCAATACCAAGCCTAGAGCCTTCAAATCACGTCAGAATGTGTGTCAGAGGCGTAGAAACCAGTTAAAACTGTTTTTATTATGATGGTTTTATCTCAAGGGTAGTTTTACCCTCTTGGCAACAGCTAAAACTACCCCAGTTGGTATCAAAACCTCATCATCAATTGAGTCCACAGACCCTGTAACTGAGTTCCAGGCCAAAAGTGATGAACTTTTGCGTGAATTTTGACATCCCACGCCTGTCAGCAAGGATTTTGGGGGTCTAGCTCCCCCTTAGAGCTGGAGTTCCTTTCCCCCCCCAAATTTAATCTTTCCAATTTATTTTTCCTTTAATTCCTCATCATGTATTATACTTATAATTTACATATGTAATTCAATTCAATTGTACAGTAGAATACAGTAATAATTGACACCTCATATGTAAATCAAAGTTCACTTATGTAATACACGCACACATTTTGACATTTCAATTGAATTCAATTGAAAATACTTCAATTCCTCATAACTTCTAAACTAAACACAACACCTTAATTTTAACACAAAAATTGATGGTTAACACCACATGTGGTGTGAACTAAATTAAGGTTTTGAGGATTTTCAACTTTTGTATTGAAAATACTAAAAACTTAATTTAAGCTTATTTAGAGTTGAGTTACAAGAATTTCACTCAGAGGTGACCCCACCTGATTTTTTATGAGGAATCCAATGGTGAAATAATTTTTATGTTTTTATTTATTGAATAAAAAGTTATAATAATTTTTATTTAACTTTTTTCCAAATTTATTTATTTTTTCACAATTTTGTTAAAATTTCATTTTTACTTAATTTTTTCAAGTATAAATGTAATTTTATACTTACAAAATTTAATGTATTTTTATTCTTAGATTGTAATTAATTTTTTATTTTTAATATAATTTTATGTTTATATTTTGATTTTCATTTTAATAATATAAATAAATTTATTTTATTTATATTAATATGTTATTTTTGTATTTGTGGTCTTTTGGGTATATGAAATTACCTCTAAGGCTCACATTTTGTCACCCACCATAAACCCATTTTCATGGCCCACATGTGCCTGAGATCCTGATGGAATATTGAGGGATGGCTGTTTACCTTTCCCTAAGGGTTCCTGGGACTCCACAGGATTCCCACCAGGATTCAGTAGGAACTTGTATGAAAAATTGGATTGTGTATTAGCCTTTGATCAAACTTCTGATGTGCTTCCTGGTTCCTCAGACCAATCAGTTTGCGTATTAGTGAAATTTGGTGGAATTAGAGTGATGGAAATATTTGGTATTGACCAAGTGGTTGAAGCTCAAGCTATTGAATTCCCCACATAGATGTTGAGACCTGATACATTAATCAAGGATGCAATGTGGTTGTTAGGGGAATGTTGGGACTCATTTGTGACTGTGTTTGAGCATATTATATGCTAGATTCACTGCCCAAGTCATGAACAGATCCTGAACAGGATTTATATGGGTTGTAACATGACATAAGGGGTGAAAAACTACAATTATATTTCAAACTTGATAAAACAGCTCAGTATTATGATAAAATAGTGTGATATAAGATGTAAGATTTAAAAAATATAATAGAGAAATTCAAGGAATAGTGGGAACCAAGTCTCTTGTGGAAGTCCAAGAAGAATATCTATAGGAGAATTTACCCAATCTAATCTTGAGTCCTCTGCTTTTGTTGGAAACCACACTGCATGGCCCACCAGAATATAATGTGATATTTCCTTTATCTCAAAGGGGACCTATTGTAAATAGGTAATAATATTCAATAGAAAGTTCCAAACTGCTTTCATGCATTCTCCCTCTTGTCACATTTTTTTGATTATCCAAACTTCCATTGGACATATAAAAACTCGCAGGAATTCTATTTCTGTATAGTGGTATATTTTTGAAGAATTTACCCAGAAAATATAAATCACCTTTTCAAGAAAGGAAAAAAATTCCAAATCACATTCTAACCAATTAAATACCCCCATTAACTCAAGCCAAATACCAAGACCTTATCTCAACTCCAAACAATTACTTGATACAGTTATAAACATATTTCTCAAATAAGGCTTAAACCATGTACAATGATGTACCAGAATACATGAATTAAATGTTACTCCCCTCAATTCAATGGTGAAGCATAACTAATGGAACCCACCACACTGGAAAAATACACTTTATCTCCATTTAGAAATAAACTATATGATGAACAAGAATTGAACAGAAAGCCATTTCACCCAAGGAGACTCCTAACCAGCTCCCCCATCAAGATGTGACACATTATGCTTTATCCCATGAAGCTCAGACACCATTAAAAATGGGATAAGATCCTCCAAAGGCTCAATTAATATCTCCCTTCAAAAAAAAATAACTACAGTCTTTTTCCAATCAATCAGTCTCCTAAGAAAATTCACATCAGCCAAAAATATTTATAGAAATCCAACCATATTCACAATTCCCACAACAATGTCCACCCCCCTATATTCCTCAATGCATATATGCATGTGTAAACACTGCTCAACTCAAACACATTCATCCCCTGAGGGTGATAGGCAGGGAGTTTACTTCAAAACTTTCCAATAGAAAAAAACACATTAAACAGCTCAAATCAGCAATTGAACCCAAATCTATTCCAAACATCCCTACTTCAGCATCAGGATCTGAGTGCCTTCAAATTTTATTGGATCAAATTTCCCAAATGATTATTCTCAATTTACCAAAATCACAGTCTCTACTAAACCTGGTCTCAATTCAACTTCACAGAAACCATGCATCAGGAGTCAAAAACTTCCCCAACAAGACATTGGAATGATAATATCTGCCATTCTATCCTTAATTAAAATATAGCATGCGGGGCTTAACACATTCTCACCCTTCCCTGAAGCTTCTTATCAAGTCAAGTATCTCAATCTCAGGTGATCACTTCACTCCTGCATTCCATATACCTCAAGATCTCAGTACCATATTTGAGCATCTCCAATTGGAGCCACTGATTGAAAGCTATATATGCTTTCCTCCTTTTTCTTTCTTAATGGCCTTACTAAATCTTTGAATTAGATAATGACCCAAAGGATCATTATCCCCTTGCACACAATCCTTAGGCAAATTCATCAATTTATTTGAACCCCACACCAAAAACACAACCAAAATTGAAGAAACATTTATACCAACAAAAAATTTCATTTATCAACCATTCAAAAATTGGAATGCCAGATTTCTCCAGTGGGCTGGCATTATGGAAAATCTGCATCAACTGTTAAATTTTAAAACTTAAAATGTTTCCTTAATTAGCAAAACATAAAAACTAGTACAAAGGTATGGTGATAATACCTTAAGAGGTGAAATGCTCAAGGACTTTTATGTTAGACACAAACACACTCTTGACTACAGAAATTTCTGATAAAGCTTATGAGAAAACAATTTTTGTTCTTGATAGTTGATACAAATGACAGTAGAATTGATTTTATGAAAGGAAGAGAAGTAAAATAATTTTATAATTAGAAACCCTTTTTGTATTAGATGAAAGGTTTTTCATAGTCAAGACTCTTCTTTACAATGATTATTTATTTTTCCTTTTCATGTAGAAAGGAGAAATCTATTTTCTTTCATGTATCTGGAGACATAACTCATTTGATATTAATTCCCCAATGAGATGTGTATTTCTTGTGGATTGGGAAACTGCTGGCAATTCATATAGTCAATTATTTTTATTGTAGAGGAGGTGATTAGGAGTGCACATTATTAACCTTACCATTTTTGATAAAAGTCAATTAGGCTCATTTTGGCCAGTTATTTGACACTCCCACACTCTCCTAGTTTCCATACTCCATATCATTACAGAGAATGGGTAGGCTCACTTCTGCTAGTTGATTTAGTCAAAAAATTCACCAGCATTTCTTTTGTGGGTTTGTAGCAAAGCTCTATTGTCTTAGCCTTTACTATTTGTTTGATGAAATGTAACTGAATATCAATGCGTTTCAATTCAATCTTTTTCTGCTGGCTATATTGTTGCAGCTTTGATTATCTTCCCAGGTATTGATAGGTTGAGAAGTCTTAAGAATCTTTGCTTCCTCACACCACTGTTTAAACCAAAATAGCTCAGACATAAGGTCACATAATTCTTTGTATTCCACTTCTGCTATTGATATAGAGACATTCGGTTGTTTTCTAGATCTCCAGAGTACAGTGAAGTTATTGAATTTAGCCAGATAACCCATTACTGAGCTTTTGGTTTCTCTGCAGCTTCCCCAATCTGAATCACTGTACACTTCCATCTTGTTGTTTTTGTATTTTTTGTACAGCAATCTTAATTATTAAGATCCTTTCAGATATTTGAGGACATGAGGAAATGCTTTGCAGTGATTTATACACGGTTTCTCAAGGTATTGAGACAATTTATTTACTGAAAAGCTGATATTGGGTCAAATGGCTGTACTTAGGTAATTTATCCTTCCTATTGTGCTTCAAAAATTGATTTTTAAGCTGTTAAATTCTTTCAGTTCTGTTTCTGTGCCAGGAGTTAGATTATTCTTGGGTATAAGAGGAGTAGTCACAGTTTTGCACTAACTCATACCATAAAGATCAAGTATTGGTTTGATGAAGTGGTGTTGATCAAGTGGGATACCATTTTCATAATGGTTTATTTTTATTCCTAGCATAAGATCTGCAATGCCAATGTCTTTGGTGTTGAATTATTTGCTTATTTCGCGTTTGAAAATGGCTGCATCCCTACAGAATATGGCAATATTGTCAACATGAATGTAGATCCAGATTGGATCTGGAGTCATTCTATAGAAGACACAGGGATCCAAAATGCATGAGGAGTAACAAGTAAGATTAAGCCAGTCCTTCAATCATTGATACCAGGCAAGTAAGGATTGTTCAAGTCCATAAATTGTCTTGTTTGGTCATAAGCATTGTTTCCTAGGGTCTAAATTTAATCCTTGAGGAATAGAGAAGTAAAATATCTCAGATAGAGATTCATTTAAGAATGCACTCTTGATGTCTATCTGGTGAAATTCTAAGGTTTTTTTAACAGTGTGTGCAATTAATGTTCTTGAGGAGTTTAGGAATCCAGTTGGAGAATATGTTTTGAAGAAGTCTAATCCATTTGTTTGAGTATATCCTTGCGCACATAGCTGTGCTTTGTATTACACAATTTTTTTCAAGTGGTTATTTTTGATTTTGAAAACCCAGGTAGTGCCAAATGAATGATAATCTTCATTTAGCTCTAAGATGTCCCACAATTTGAGGTTGTTCATGTTGGTGAGTTCTTTCTTGATGACTGATAACCATTCTTCTTTGTGTATGTATTCCAGAGATTTTCTGAATGTTTTCAGTTTCTTATTGTACAGTTATGAATGATTTAATTCTACATTGATAAGGTAAGATATTAGGTTTGTCAACATTAGAATTAATTGTTGTTGGATGTCTTGGTCCAATTACTTTGATACATGAGGTTGTTCTGTCATTGTTGTTGATTGACACAGAGTTTCTATCTGCACTTATTCCAGAGTGTTCTTCAATTGACTCATTGGGTTTGAGTAAATTTTCTTCTATCCAGCGATTAGTTTTGTTTTCATTTTTGTCTTCAAGAATTTTGTTACTCAAATCAAGCCATAACATGGTGGGAGTCATAGTTCCCTCCTTACTTATATTTGGAAATACTTCATCATTGAAGCTTGCATGCCTTGTAACAATTACTTTTTCATATATTATTCTTAGTATTCTGTAGGCGCTGTTTTCTTTTTTGTATCCTAAAAGTATTCCTAGGTGGCCTGTTTGGTTTAATTTCCAGTTTTTTCCCTTTTTAAATTGTGGATCATGGCTCTGAGACTGAATGCTCAAAGGTTTTGTATTTTCAGGGAGGTTTTGGACCAAATGCTGTAGGGCGAGTGGTTGTTTATTGATGGAGTTGAAAGTATTTTAGAGATGTATGTGGCAGTGTTGATTTCCTCTTCCTAGTAGCAGTGAGGTAAGTTACTGCTATTTACCATACATCATGATTTTTCTAGTATGGTATTGTTCCCTCTTTCAGGAAAGCCGTTGGGTTCTGGTGTTTCAGTTAGTGCAAATATATGAATGAAAGCATATGTTTCTGAAAGGTTTTTGAAGTTGTTGTTCTGAAATTCTCTTCCTTTATCTGAAACCAATTTCTTGAATTTTCTATCTTGCTTGTTTTCAATGTATCTCTTTGGTATTAGGAAATTGTGAATGCAATGGCTTTTCTTTTTTAAAAATTTTACTATTTTGAAGCTTGAGGCTTGATCAACAATTTTGAGAAAATACTGATATCCCAAAATTGAAAGAGGGGTAATAGGTCTGACAAGATCAATGTGTATTAAATCAAGTGGTAAGTTAACTGCTTTTAAGTGATTATTGATTGATTTTTTTTCTTTTGTTGGTATCCTAGGTGACACAATCAATGTCTTCCTTTGGTAGGTTTAATAGTTTTAGTATTTTGGTACTGGGATGAACAATTTGGCTATGCCATAGTGAAATCTGTTGAATTGTTTATAAAAATAGGAAAGTAAGGATCGTGTAGTATACATAAATAATGTTGTTATTCATTTTTCTACTCATTTTTTTTGTTAAATTCTAAGAAGAATTTTTCCTTGATTTGAGTTATTGAAATTTTTTGTTTGAATAATTCCAGCATGCTTAGTAGATTGAAGTTTGATTTAGGTACATGAAGACATTCATCAAATATTAGTTTCTTGTTGTCACAAACAATTTTTACTATTGCTCTTCCTTCAGCAAGGAGATTTCTGTTTGCATTTCAAGTGGTAGTTTTTGGGGAGATTGCTTTTAGAGTATGATTATCTCACAGCCACTATCAGGGGGTAAGGGCATTCAACCTTAAACCTACTCATCCTCATGAAAACAGCAAATCCAGTATGTGTATCAGGAATCAGTTTCAGCAAACATTCTTTCTGAAACATGCATACAGACTTTTTCTTCAATACAGCCTGTCGATGCTTGTACATGCTGGATATTTTAAATACAGTTTTGGATTCAGAAGACTGAAACTTTATAAACACCCAACTCCACCAAACCTCTTGTACAGACACTGTACATCCATACAGGGGCTGTATTATCCAAATAAATTCAAAGCAAGCTTCCTCTCAAGAAAATTAACTCTGTGGATCAGGTGTGAACCTTTGAGATATGACCACACACCCAAAAAGGTCACAAGAAATATTTAAAATAATTATACCTTAAGAATGATTACCTTAAAACTACAAAACTGCCATAAATAGGCATAAAACTTGGTTTACCTTAAAGGCCAATAAATAAAAATTTGAAATAGATTACACCATTGGATTCCTCATGGTAAAATACACATGTACCATAAAGTCAATATTTAATGAGTTATAAGTAATAACACCTTATAAATTATATGAATCCTTAATTATTTCAAATACCAATGAAACAACATGTGAAATAAGCTGTACCATTGGATTGCCCATACATTTTTACACATAAAACAATTAAGAAGCTAATATGCAAAGTCAATACTTAAGGAGTTAAGCTGAATATATGCACTTTTTTGGTCAACACATATATTCAAGGATTTTAGCTGATATCTTTTTAAATATACATGATAGAGTGATAAACAAAAAATAAAATCACCACGTAACTACTGTAGGAACACAGAAGTGAGCTTTATTTCACAAGATATAAACAAGGTTAAAACCTGTAATGGATTATTGATTAAAATCAATAGAGCTGTTGACCACTTTGTTGTGAAAGTGGTCCAAACTTAAAAAAAAGAAGACAGTCAGATTCTACTAGCTCATTTGTGAAGAATGACATATTGTTTATTACAATATTCAAGGTATAAGCCGTTGAAATCATGGTTTGAAGTTTAAAATATTAAATTTCTACAGAAAAGATGAGTTACAAGAAAAATCATTCAAAATGGAGTTTTGATGATGCAATGAAATTCCCTTGGCAGCATAATAAGGTTATGCCAAGCTATTAGAATTCACTCTCTGAATTGCTGTAGCGTGTATAACTTAAAAGTTATCAATGATCAAAGTCTAAGCTTGAATTTGATCATTTAATATCACTCACTATAATCTTATTTTAAGCATAGCAGTCATATAACTGATAATGCTGGTGAATACTATTAGAATATGATTAATAATAATAAGATCCACAAAGTTTAGGCTTCTTACAAGCCTAGAATGTCATCAAACTTAGAGTTGTAGTGATAACTGTAAATAATGGCATAATTATGAGGTAAGATGGTTTGATCATGATGTAATCATCACCAAACCTTAAAATATTGATCAATTCTAGTAGAAAGCATCAATACACGTCTACTAGAAGCCTTCTGGACTCTAGGAGGGAGGTATTTACTATAAATAGAGCTCTTTTTACTCTGTTTTCCCCTCAGAAGCTTACAAAACACTAAATCATTGAATCAAAAGGTAATTTATTTATTCTTTATATATAAAACTATTATATTATTAAAGACCAAAGATAATCTTACTATAATCATCATATTTGACGTGATTATTACAATTATTTAATTGTTTTGTTTAAATTTCTCTTAAAAACCTCTATTCCATGAAACATCAAGAAAAACTGTAATTTCTCTTGAACTTCCTTGTAAATACAGTTTAAACAAGTTATATTTAAATTTTTTTGGCATTAAATTATTCAAAATTATTATATTAAGTATTAAAAGTAGGTTATTTCTCTTATTATAATAATTTTTCTCTATTATTACTTTAAGAATTCTATAATTAATGTAAATAGTATTTATATTAATTTATAGCTTTAATATTAGTAATATTATTGTTATTAATTGTTTTTTATTAATAAAAAACGATTTCTTACGCCTTTATTATTTGTTGGTAACAATAATAAAGTGCTTTTAAATATATTATTTATCTTATATTAATATAGGGTGTTGGTAAAAACACGTAAGGGGTTCCCTGGGCCCATTTTTAATTAAAAATGAAACACAATTGGGCCTGTATTGGGCCAAAACATGCTCAAAAGAGGTTTTTTCCCCACAAAACCTCTCTAACTCTGGATTGTTTCAGATTTTTTTTCCCAGCCCCCCCCCAAAAAAACAAGCCCAAACACCCCAATAATACACATTATCCCCACCCCAAACCATTGTTTTTTTTGGAAAAACAGCATTACCAAAGCCATTTTGCAAAGCGTTTCACACTTTTTTTTCTTTTTTTCCCCCAAAGACTGCATTTTCCATCACAACAACCTGCTTTAAAGCCTCTCAATTTTCAAGTTTTTACCTTCCCTCATCTATTAATCCCACATTTAAACCACTTTCTTTCACTCTTAACCACTTCTGTTCATTTTTCACACCTTTTTTCACCTCTTTTTCACATTTCAAAAGGTTCTTACCCCATTCCAAATCCCCCAATTCCCCCTTTTTTCACTTTAATACATATTTTTCATTAAAAAAATGCTTCAACCCCCCACTGAAGGTGAATTCCAGACCCTTGAGCTTCTTTGGCAACATGTGCATAATTTCGCCAGGGCTCAGGGGTATGCTGTGTCCACCTTGAGGTCCAAAATGACCCACAACAAAATTGAAATATGTTGTGACAGGTCTGGCACCCCAAATCCCAACAAACGCCCCTCCAAAACAGTCACCTCCAGAAAGCTTGACTGTCCTTTTAGACTTTATGCCAGGAAATATGCCAAGAGTACCACTTCGACTCTTAAAGTCAAAAATCCTGAACATAGCCATGATGCCACTGAAAATATCATGGCACATCCTGCTTTCAGGAAATTCAATGAGCAAGAAACATCCCAAATTGCTCAAATGTCTGAATCACTGCTCATGCCAAGGAAAATTCAGGGCCAATTATGCAGCCAGAGGGAGTCTGACAGGCCCGTAATCCTTCAAGACATTGACAACCAAGTCAAGAAAATCAAGAAAGACAAACTGCAAGGCAGAAGGCCCATTGATGCTCTTATTGACACTCTCAAACAAGAAAATTTTGTTTGGTACTCTGCAAGGGATTCCGAGGGACACATTACCCCCTTGTTTTTTACTCACCCCCTGGCCATCAAACTTCTTCATGGCTTTCCTCATGTCAGTCTTATGGATTGTACTTATAAAGGCAATAAGTACAAAATGCCCCTTTTTCATATTTTTGGATTCAGCTCAACCAATAAGACCTTTTCTGGGGCTTTTTGTTTGATTAAGAATGAAAATGAAACTTCATATACTTGGGCATTAAATCAATACATTGAAAGGTTCCTCAACAACACCAATCTTGTTCCCCCTCCAGTTATTGTTATTGAAATGGATCTGGCCTTGAAAAACTCTATTAAGAAGCTCTTCCCAGACTCTAAAGTCATGCTATGCATTTGGCACATCAACAAGGATGTATCTGCTCATTGCATGAGGAAAATTGGTCATGGAACTGATTTTGAAAATTTTATGCGCCTTTGGAATCAAGTAATATATTTCTTCACTTTATTTCATTTTATTTCACTTTTTTTGTTATTATTGTCTTTATTAATGACTTTGGGATTCTTTTCTCAGCTTATGTATTCACCCACTGAAAAGCCTTTCAAAGACAACCAGAAGAAGCTTCAAAAGCAAGTTAAAAATCCTGCGGTCTTGCAGTATTTGGAAAATACCTGGCTTCCTGTAAAGGAGTATTATGTGCCAGCCTGGACCAACCACCATTGCCACCTGGGTGTGGCCCCCACCTCCAGAGTTGAAGGTGCACATGCCATGGTCAAACTTTGGCTCCAAAAGTCCACTGGTACTCTCCTGGAGGTAGTCGGGGGGCTCTCCACATGGAATTCAGAAAACAATTTATTAAAATTATCAACAGAATCTCCAAAGAAATGATTTTCCATGTCAAGAATTTTCCTCCACACATCCGTTGTCAGCCTGTGACTCAAAACCAGAGCACAAGCATGACAGCCAAAATACCATAAACCAATGGTATAGCCAAGATACCACCAAAACATGGAGCTGAGCCAAATAAGCTCAAAAGGTATCAAAAGAAAGAGGAAACTCACCTCTTTCTGAAAATATAAGTCCCATCACCATAGGACAAGAAATAACAAAGTTATTGCTGAGCATAAACCTTAATTTTCACCTCTCATCTAAAATCTATAAGGAGAGGCTTAACCCCATCAAATGGGTACTCAAAATGAAGCTCTAAGCCAGGGCTATCCACTGGTACCAGCCAAACGGAGCCAAAACCAACATTACTGGAGTTATGGTCAATTTCAGGCCAAATAAGGGTGAAAAAAACATTCACCTCTCATCTAACTTCTACAGTTTTAGTGTGGGATACTTGAAGTGGGGTCTTTTTGGAAAGAGCACAATCAGGGCTATCTGATGATTCCATCCACTTCTTCATATCTCAACTATAACAGAAGTTATGAGGCAAACAAGCTCAATACAGCTTTTTGCCCAAACCACACCTATGTACAAAAAACCTTGTACATGGGATAACTTCGTCATATTTAATGATAGCCATACCAAATTGGGCATCATTGTGTAGAGCGCATACAGGGCTATCCAATGAACCAAATTTGAGCATGATATCTCAAAAACTGACAGAGGTATGGCCATTTGAAAGCTATAATCCCACAATATGACCAATACAGCTGTATTATGACAGGATACAGTTGTACTCTGATTATGAGGTGGCAAACAGACGAAGAAGCATGTTAATACTTCAACACCTCATAGGTAAGTCAATACTGGGGTCCCATACAGTTTCTGTACAGCATTCTACACGTCATACACGTCAGAATCAGGCTGTGAGCTCCCCAGATGAAAATTTTCACCCTGTATTGGTGAAAACTGCCCAGATGTGGTTTTAAAACCACATCTGGGCCCAATACAGGCTATACAGGCTGTTTGCAAACCACAAGCCAGTCCTAGAGAGTGAAAAATCTTCACTTCCTCTACGTGGAAAGGTCTAGCACCCTTTCCACCCTATTTCAGGATAAAAAGGAGGCTTTTTCAAAGCCAGAATTGTCTCCTCATCCTGCTCTTGAATACCCTACATAGCAAACTTTCAAAAAAAGTTTTACTCTTGGTTAATAACCAGGTATACTCTTAATTTAAAGTATTGTAGTCTTTATTATTGTAACCCAACAGGTAAAGCTGCACCCAGGGCTTTCAACAGCGCTCACCACCACTATATTCCTTATACCAAAGCCCTCTTATTATTAAATTAAACCAGCTTTAACTCTTATAAAAATCTTTTAAATCTTTATTTACCGTGTCACAGTCATAGTTAAGAGTTGTAAATACTTTTTAATACTCTCATCATAGACTCAGCCTGACATCTGTGCCCTCAATGGCAAGGTGTCTCATTATGCTCTTCAGATTGCCTTTGAAACTTTCAAAACAAAATTTCGTCCAAATGAAAAATGCACCAACAAATACAACAATTATAAAGGCATTCCTTGCAAGCATAAGACCCAAAAGGCATTTGCCAAGCGCCAAAGGCTTCAATTATCAGACTTCCATCCTCAATGGCATTTGAATTTTCCTGTGAGGGTTTTTTAATTTCTTCTTATTATTTTTTTTCTTATTAACTGATTTTATTTGTCATATTCTTCTCAGGCTGGTTTTCAAGGTGATGATAAAAGTGTTGAAAAAGAAAGAAAGAATGAAGCCAAGAAAATATTTGAAGACATTGGGGAAGACCTGTTTCAAAGACCAATGGCAGAAATCACTCCAATACTTCAACATTCTCAAGATGTTTTGACTGGAAAAGTCCCATTTGATCAGATTCCCAAGAGTCAAGAGGATGATCAATATTATGAAGACCTTGTATAATGCAAGAATATCCGTGGAAGACCCCAAGGAGCCAAGAATAAAAACAAAAATCAAAACAAAAGAGAACCTTCAAGATTTGAAATTATTGAAAGTCAATCCAAGAGAAGAGGAAGACCCCCATGAAAAGTGACCAGCACAACAACATCAAGATCCCAGTCAAATGTCCCCTCTCCAATTATGGAAGTGGACTCATCAGAAGATTATGAAGATTCTGAGGACTGATTATCTAAATCCATCAGTTCATCAGATCAACTACCCTCAGCAACTGAATTAAATAAAGCAGAAGTAACCCTTAGAAGGTCCAGAATATTGGCAATTGGAAGCAAAACCTCACAAAGAAAAACACACAAGCCTGCCACCAGTGTGAATATCTATGATGCAATCGACTTGACCTGTGAGCATTGTCAAAGCAATTATCACACAAGTGATGAATGCTCCAAGCTTTTTGTGAGTTTCTGATTCTTTTTAATGTAATTTACAGTTGTTTATTTTGATATTTAATCATTTTTTGAACTGATTTTATCAGATAACTGGCTCAGAAGACTTTCCCAAGTTTATATTGAAATACACCTTCAAGGCCATCAATGTCCAGGGTGATGGAAATTGTAAGGTGTGGATATGAAACTTTGATTAAAAATCAAGTACTTTTCCTGTCCTCAAAATTTGTATAAGGTAAAATTCTATTAAAAATAGTAAGAAATATTATTTTTAAGAGAAAACACGCCAAATTTATTGTTTATAACTTTATTAGTATAAAACAATAATATTATAAAGATTTATTGTTTTACCAACAATAAAAATTTATCCAAAAAATACTCTACAAGAGATATTTTAAGGCTACAAAAGAAATTTCTTCAAGAGCAATTTCAATTGGAATTAATTGAGCAAAGAACTGCAAGCAATTAATTAAAGAACAAAGTCTTTAAAAAGAATATTAAAGAGAAAACACGCCCAAAAGTGACCAGAGTGAATTTGGAAACAAAGTGACAAAGTTCACAGTGATGAAAGATGCTTTAATTCACTTTTGGGGTGGTTCAGGGGTAAAAATGATTATAAGAGTTACAAACAATGATTATAATGATTTTTTCACGTGGTTAAAAGGATTAAAATGATTAAAAATTGGTGGTTGGAATCTTTGATTGATTGGTTTAACAGTGTTTAAACTAATTAATAAAAGGAAAAGATTCTAACATGAAGAGAAAAGTGGGGCAAAGAAGACATTCTTTTATAACCATCAATTCTCTTACTCCAAAAGTAAAATTTACTCTTGTCAGTCGTGAAAAACAGTCTGACAACAGAAAAGCCAATTATGGCATCATTGAACCCTGGTTTAGACCAAAAAAGGGCTGGTTTAAGCCATTTTTAGCCATTTTTAGCCATTTTAGATCCTTAAATCAGCCATTACTATAGCAATACCAGGCCTAGAGCCTTCAAATCACGTCAGAATGTGTGTCAGAGGCGTAGAAACCAGTTAAAACTGTTTTTATTATGATTGTTTTATCTTAAGGGTAGTTTTACTCTTTTGGCAACAGCTAAAACTACCCCAGTTGGTATCAAAACCTCATCATCAATTGAGTCCACAGACCCTGTAACTCAATTCCAGGCCAAAAGTGATGAACTTTTGCGTGAATTTTGACATCCCACGCCTGTCAGCAAGGATTTTGGGGGTCTAGCTCCCCCTTAGAGCTGGAGTTCCTTTTCCCCCCCAAATTTAATCTTTCCAATTTATTTTTCCTTTAATTCCTCATCATGTATTATACTTATACTTTACATATGTAATTCAATTCAATTGTACAGTACAATACAGTAATAATTGACACCTCATATGTAAACCAAAGTCTACTTATGTAATACACGCGCACATTTTGACATTTCAATTGAATTCAATTGAGAATACTTCAATTCCTCATAACTTCTAAACTAAACACAACACCTCAATTTTAACACAAAAATTGATGGTTAACACCACATGTGGTGTGAATTAAATTAAGGTTTTGAGGATTTTCAACTTTTGTATTGAAAATACTAGAAACTTAATTTAAGCTTATTTAGAGTTGAGTTACAAGAATTTCACTCAGAGGTGACCCCACCTGATTTTTTATGAGGAATCCAATGGTGAAATAAATTTTATATGTTTATTTATTGGATAAAAAGTTATAATAAATTTTATTTAAATTTTTTCCAAATTTATTTATTTTTTCACAATTTTGTTAAAATTTCATTTTTACTTAATTTTTTCAAGTATAAATGTAATTTTATAATTTCAAAATTTGATGTAATTTTATTTTTGAATTGTAATTAATTTTTTTATTTTGAATATAATTTTATATTCATATTTTGATTTTTATTTTAATAATATAAATAAATTTATTTTATTTATATTAATATGTTAATTTTGTATTTGTGGTCTTTTGGGTATATGAAATTACCTCTAAGGCTCACAGAAATTGTGGCTACAGAACAGTATCCCACTTCATTTACAAGACTAAAGATCAATGGGCTGATGTCAGAGGTGACTTGGATGAAGAAATTCACCAAAATAAAGACCTTTATGAAGCCATGAACACCTTAATTCCCTCATTATTTCTTATTTGGAAAAAATTGAATGGTATGAAGATGTTGGCCAGGATCCAAAAAGCAAGTGGATGTCCATGCCTGACATGGGGGATGCAATTGCAAATAAGTATAAAAGACCAGTTTTCTTTTATTCCACAGCCCAATATTTTTCTTTTTTCCCTTATTTCTGTCCTCCAAATTACAATCCCCCCATTTTCATCTGCTTCTTGAATAGTTGTGCTCATTTTGTTCCTTTGGACATCATCATTTCTAAAGTTTATCCAGTCCCCCCCATTACTGTGAAATGGGAGATTCATGCCCAAAAACAAGCCCTGGGGTGGGCTGATAAATTTAAGAAACACAGAATGTTGTATTTGTCCAATCTTCCTCCCCCCTCTCAGCAAAAACCAACTATTTTGGAGGTTGATTCTGATTGAATGATTTTTGTATATACAATTTATGCCAATTATCCCCCTCCTCAGTCATATTTATTGCTTAAATCCCACCTCAGTCTCCTTTTTTATCAAACATGTGGAACTTTTGTACTTGAAAATAGTCATATTACACACAAGAAAAAAAACAGTTGAAAAAAAACACTCATTGCGCCTTCACTTGTTGTCCCACCAAAAATGTTTTGCCAATTCACGAGCTTCTGGTTCTTTATTGTCCAGATTGAACCCTTCAATTTTTAAAAAAATGAAGGAAATTCATAATTGGGAAGTTATTAAATTCACTTTTTAAAAATAGGCATATTACAATGACGGGAAAAAACATTTAAAAAAAAACCCTTTTTGCGCCTTCACTTGTCCCACCCAAACGAATTCCCAAAATTATGGGCTTCTGGTGCTTTATTCTTCACATTGAACCCTACATTTTAGAAAAAAAATTGAGGAAATTCATAAGTGGGAAGATTTTAACTGAATTTTTGAAAAAATATGCCATTTTGGCATATTGGCCAAATTGGTGAAATTTGGCAAAAAAAAATTTTTTGAAAAAATTTGTGCTTATTCACATGCCAAGTCGGGAAAAATATGGCAAAAAAAATTAAAAAAATCCTCAAAACTGAGCCTGACGAATTTTTTTGAAAATTAAGGTCACTTATGTGTTTTTACTGAAAGCTCACGTGTGTTTACCAACACCCTTAATATATTTATTTATTATATTATTTTTTTTATAATATAAATTATATTATTATATTTATTTAATAATATAATTATTTTAACACCATAATTATAATAATTCTTTATTATTATAATTATTCTTATATTATTTATTTCATTTATAAGGACATTCATAGTACAATAAGTAAAATATTAGTAATTTTTACTTATTGTTTCATAGTCAAACCTTACATCAGGGCTGGTAGATTCTCAAATATAACAGCCCCTCTTTCTTCCTCTGGGGACTTTTTACCCAGTTAATTAATATAGTGGATTTATTATTTAATGAATATTCTTACTCTTATTTTGGGTATTATATTTATTGGTAGTAAGTTAGTCTTTGCACTTTTTCTTACCTTTTGAGTATGAGTTGTGGTGGCCATATACTTATTGACCCCTCTCTTTCTTTCTGACAGGTTGAAACAGTGGACTTGGACTTGTGTGTGGTCGGTTCTTTTATTTTCTTACTCCTATTCTTTGTTGCTGCTTTTTCTTATATTTATTACACTCTTAAATGTACCCAATCTTATTCCAATCTTTGAGCCTTCCATAAGTGATTCCCAGTAAGCTGAGTGTCAGACCCTCTTGGTAAGGTTTGACTATGAAACAATAAGTAAAAATTACTAATATTTTACTTATTGTACTCCAAATGTCCTCATAAATAAAGTAAATAAGCTAAAAATAAATATAATAATAAAGAGTTATTATAATTAAGGGGTAAAAATGTAGTTATATTGTTAAATAAATATAATAGTATAATTTATATTATAAAAATGATATAATGAATATATTTAAAAGCACTTTATTATTGTTACCAACAAATAATAAAGGCGTAAAAAATTGTTTTTGCTTTATAAAAAACAATTCAAAATAATAATATCACCAATATTAAAGCTATACATTAATATAAATACTATTTATAGTAATTGAAGTATTATTAATGGTAATAATAGAGAAAAATTATTATAATAAGAGAAAATCACCTACTTTTGATGCTTAATATGATAATTCTGGATGAATTTATGCCAAATAATGGAAATACAACTTATTTAAATTGTATTTACAAATAGAAATGATAGAAATCACAAATTTTCTTGACTTTATGTAGAAACGACATTTTCAGGAGAATTATAGAAAAACAGCAGAACAATTGAAGTAATCACAGCAAAAATGATGATTATAATAAAGATTACCTTTGGCCTTTGATAATATAAATGATTTATATATTAAGGATAAAGATTTTACCTTTTGATTTCATTGTTTTAATGTTTTGATACGTCTGAGGGGAAAATAGAGTAAAAAGAGCTCTATTTATAGTAAATACCTTCCTTCTAGAGTCTAGTAGCCTTCTAGTAGATGTGTAATGACGGTATCCACTGGAAATGATAAGTATTTTAAGGATTAGTGATGATTACATCATGATCAAACCATCTAATCTCATTATTATGCCATTATTTAAAGTTATCACTATAACTCTAAGTTTGATGACATAATAGGCTTGGAAAAAGGCTAAGATTTGTGGATTTCATTAGTATTCACCAGCTTCATCACTTATATAACTGTTCAACTTAAACTAAGATTACAGTGAGTGATCATAAATGATCAAATTTAAGATTCAACTTTGATCAATAATAACTTTTAAGCTATACACGCCACAGCTAATCTGGGAGTGAATTCTCATAGCTTGGAATGTCCTCAATTTAATTACATCACAAAAACTCTATTTTTGATGATTTTTCTTGTAACTCATCTTTTCTGTCAAAATTTAATATCTTAAACTTCAAACCATGGTTTCAATGGGTTACACCTTGAATATTATAATACAAATTACATCATTCTTCACATATGAACTATTAGAATCGGACTGTATACCCTTTTTTAAGTTTGGACCACTTTCACAACAAAGTGGTCAACAGCTCCATTGATTTTAATCAATAATCCATTACAAGTTTTAACCTTGTTTATAGCTTGTAAAATGAAGTTCATATCTGTGTTCTTACAGTAACCACGTGGTGATTTTATTTTTGGCTTATCTCTCTATCTTGTATATTTAAAGAGATATTAGCTAAAAACCATGAATATATGCATTGACCAAAAAAGTGGATATATTCAGCTTAATTCCTTAAAAATTTACTTTAGAGAACAGCTTTATAATTGCTTTATGTGTGGCGTTTCAAGGAGAATTGAATTGTAAAATTTACTTTACATGTTTTTCCATTGGTTTCTGAATTAAATAAGGTTTTATACCTTTTTTAAGGTATTATTATTTATTCTTCAGTAGTAATTGACTTTTCAGATATACCATAAAGATAACATATGTGTATTTTACCATGAGAAATCTAATTGTGTAATTTACTTCTCATGTTCACCCATTAGATTCTAAGTTAATTCAGATTTTGTACTTGTTTATGGTATTTTTACTAGTCTTTGAGATAATTATCATAATTATAATTATTACAGAAATTTTGTTGTGACCTTTTTGGATATTTGGTCATATCTCAAAGGCTCACATTCTCTACCAACAAGGAAGATTGTAACACAATCTGATATAGTTGATTAGGGTATCATCCACTGTCCTACCTCTTCAATAGACTTTGTTAGTATTGAAGCTCAATAATGCTTGATTTTTCTATTATTTAGGCTTTTGTTCATGTCTTAACCTTCTTAATAGTTTATCAGCACTTTTTTTCCTGAGTTGAATTTCTATACCTTAAAAGTTATTCCCTTTCTTTTTTATTTTTTGTCCTTCTTTCTTTAAGGACTTTCAAAATTTTATTTTCTTCTCCTTCTTCTAAAGGGGGTATTTCAAGTGTGGGTTTATTTCTAAGTGGAAATATGTAAGGTTTGTCTATGGAACTCTTGATAATAGTAACAATATCAAGAGTACTATGACTGTCCTCAGTAGAAAAATATAATATAATAAAATATTACAACCACAGATTTAAATATAAGTATTAAAAATAATTATATAAAAAAATAATTTAGTTATTAATATAATAATATAATAATAAAAACATAATAATAATAATTATAATAAATTATAATTATTCTATTATTGTTATAGTCACTGACAGTTATAACAATAAGAAGTGGAAAGCTCTTAATGAGACAATTACACGTGGAAAATATGAATATTAACCACTTATAAATAATATAAATATTATTTATAAAAAGAATTAAACACACACTGTGCAGAAATAATTCTTTTAGAATAAAAATTCTATATAAAAAAACTAATATTTAGATAAAAAAATATAGAACTTTAAAGAAAACTTACTTATAATATTTATTTAATACAACAAGTCTAATACAACAGTTATTATACTAAATAAAGATTATAAGTTAAAAAAACACGTCAAAAATCAATAAATTTAAAGATAAAACAACTTTTTATAATATAAATTATTATTGAAGAGTTTTTGAGAGGAATTTGTGGATTTTTAAAAGTCATTTAAAATGATAATTTTATATAATAAAATATATTATTGGTGATTAAAACAATAATCTAAATTCTATGACTTCAATTCTTTAATTTAATAAATAAAGAATAAAAATAACTTAAGAATTACTTTTAATAATAAGATTTTATATTTAATAAAACTTTAGCTGTTTAAATTTCTAATATGATTGGATTGATAATGAATAATGGACAAAAACAGTGATTAAAAGACTCTTTTTATGTCTTCAGAGCAGCTCTCATGATTCATAATGAATATAGAGGGCGTGCTCAGGTCAAAACTGAAAAACCATGCTTAAAAATAAAGTTCTTAACTTAAGGCAACTTATTTTTAATTCCAATTTAAACTTACCAGTGTTATTCTTAACTCCATGTAACTTTAATCCTCATTTAAACTAATTATTTTAAGTTTTTAATATAAATAGACTTAATTATATTAAAGTTCATCACATGAACAACTTAAAAATAGAGTTTCAAGTAGAAATCTCTTAAACTCATCTTTTAATTAATTTTTAAAGAAATCATAAATTTCTTTGAGTTTAATTAAAAGAGTAAATTTCCAGGCTAATTACCCAGGAAATTTCTTTATAAAAGATACTTAAAATTTAATTTATATATTGACAATATTGAATTCTAAGTTGTGTGAAATTTTCAAGCAAATCCATTAAGAATTGGATTTTTAATGAATTTTTGAAGTTATTGCTATTTTTCCACGTAAAATAGCAAAACACACCAAACGTTAAGTTTTGATAAGGTTTTACTGCTTGAAACTTTAAAGTTTTAAGCTTATTTAAGGTTTTTAAGCTTAAATAAGCTCTGAAAGTTCCTAAAACCTTGATTTCAAGCCTGCATATTGGGATTTACCCTTTGGCAGCTTGAAATTCCTGTCCAAATTGGGATATAACCAGTTTAAACCTTAAGGTTGGATCAAAGTCTAATCTTAAAGTTTAAATAAGGTTGAAAATCCTCCAATACAGGTGGACAACCTTAATTGAATCCTTGCAGACTCAAAAAGTTGGGTACCCCAGCTCTATTTGGTCTTTTTCCTTTGTCCCACCTTTCTGCGTGGATTTTGCCCTTTTATTTATTTAAAGCCATACTATGGCCTTAAACCCTTTTAAATTGAGCTCACGCAGGATTTAAATTCTGTATGGCAAATCCTTAGCCAATTCAGTAAATATACACCACACCTCAATTTTAACTAAAATTTTGGTAAGTTTGCATAAACCTTATGCAACTTTAAATTTAAGCTTAATTAAGCTTAAATTTAACAATTTTAAAAAAATGTTAAAAAAGTTACATTGGTACTGTGAGATTCTTAAATCTTCCAATAACATAAAAAATAAGTGGTTTTGGGTATAACACCCTATGGGTGTACCCTAGGTTATTTTTGGCGTAGAATCCAAAAATGACATAATATTTATAACTTTGTTTATCCAAAAAAAAGTTATACTTATTTTTTATTATTTTTTATTTTAAATTGAACTAAAAAGTCTGTTTAAGACAAAATTAACTGTTTATAAAATCATTTGTGGCCTTATGGGTATGTCATACATACCTCACAGGCTCACATTCCCTACCACCAAAAAAAAAAATGTACCACAATTTTTCTTTTGTAGTGTACCCCCAAGTTATTTGGGGGGGTATAATCCACTGTCCAACCTCTTTACTTATACTTTCAAGTATGTAAAGCACACAATTCAAACTTTTTATTGAGCAATTGGTCTTCTCTCATGTCTGAATCTTCTGAGAAACTTTTGGGAATCAGGTATTTTGTTTTCTACAATCCACTCATCTTCATGTTGTGGATTTTTATACCTGACCAAGTATTCTCTTTCATTTTTTCCCCTAAGTCTTCTTTCTTTCAAGACTTTCAGTACTTTTTTCTCCTCACTTAGGTCCAGTAGGGGTACTTCTAAGGGTGTTTCATTTCTTAAAGGAAATGATTCCTTGTCACTTGAAGTGTAATGCTTTACTAGACTGACACGGAATGTTGGATGTTTATTTTCCAGTTCTCCTGACAGTTCTACTTTCACTGCATTTGTCCCATGAAGGGGTTTAATAATAAATCGTCCTGAAAAGGAATCTTTCAATTTCTTTGGACCTTTAATATTATTAAAGTTCAAGGTTGAAACTAGTATTAAGTCCCCTACTTTGAATTCTGGGGTTTTATGACTTTTATCCCATTTCTGCTTAGCATATTCAAAGGCATAATTCATGCTTTGATTTGCATGGTGCCTCACTTTATCAAGAAACAATTTAAAGCTTGAAGCAGTTGGATGAATATCAACTAGATCTTTCTTCAAAGTATCAACTGGAAGTTTGGGGTTCCATCCTTTTTCTAACATTGCAGGGGTCTTGCCTGTTGAAGCATGGATGGAGGTCTTGTAGGCTACTTCCAATGCTGGTATAAGAGTACACAAATCACCGGTAAAGCCGTCAGAATCTTTAAACTCCAGGCCATAAGCACAAACTCTTCTGATCATGTCCTCAAGGGTTTGAATCATTCTTTCTGCTAAGCCATCTGTTTGTGGATGGTATGCTGTTGAGAATGATAATTTTGTACCCAAAAGCTTATGTAAATTAGTCCATAAGGCTGATGTAAATTTTGGGTCTCTGTCACTAATGATGTTTTTAAAGCGACCATTATGGGATATTATTCTATTCCAGATTAAAAGAGCTGTATCCATAGCTGTGTCATCTTTGTGACATGGTAAAAAGATTGGTGTTTTGCTATATCTGTCTACAATAACAAGACATGCATTGTAACTCTTATCACCTCCAGGTGGTAATGCAGTTACCCAATCCATGTGAACCACTTCCCATGGGGTACTTGGTTCTTGGATATGGATCATCAGACCAAATCTTTTACCAGTAGCTTTATTGGCTTTCTGGCATCTATCACAACTATGACAGTACTCAATGACATCTTTTCTCCAAGATGGCCACCAGGCACATGTCTTAATTCTTTCCATTGTTCTGTCTTCAGACAGATGTCCAGAATAAATATTATCATGGCATTCTAGTAGTATTGTGTTAATCAACCTTCTACTACATACGCCATGACACATGTGTGTTTAGATCTATGATATAGTATACCATCAAGCAAATGGAATCTTCCATTATCATAAGATGTTTTCCAAATATCATCCAGAGAATTAGCCAATGCTGCATCTTTACAATCTTTGTCAAGTAGAGCAGGAAGAATATGACAATTCTTATCTTGCTTGTAGCTTTCCCTAACTTCTTCAAAGAATTCTGTTCCAACATCTGTGATATTAATTCCTTCAATTGGAATTTGAGGTTCTGAACTTGTAGGAACGTAGGCAGGATTATCAGGTGTATTTGGTAATTCCCATCTACCCAAGCCATCAGCATTCTTATGAATATTTCCGGCTTTATGTACTATGGTCATATTGCCTCTATACTCCTGTATAGCAATCTGCCATCTTAACATGTGTCTGTTTGGAGTTTTCATGTTAAGAAGTGATTTAACTGCATTACAATCAGTAATTACTTCAAACACACTACCATCAAGATAGTAATGAAGTTTTTCCAGAGCCCAAACAAGGCAAAGGCACTCCATTTGGCTAGCTCCATATCTGGCCTCAGTAGGTTTAATTTGTCTTGAAATGAAACAAATTGGACCTTCATAAGGCTTGTCATTGACAATTTGAACTTGATGAACAGCAGCTCCTAAACCATCAACACATGCATCATTATACAGCTTGAAAGGAAGTTTCCAATCTGGCATCAACAATAATGGTGCATTGGTCAAGGCATACTTGATTTTATCATATGATTGAATTCTCTCCTGTGCCATTTCAAAAACAGTTTGTTGATCACAAATTCTGTATAATGATCTGGCATGGATTGCAAAATCTTTAAGGTGTTGCCTGTAATAACTGGCAAACCCTAAGAAAGACATCATTTCTTTTTTGTTCTGGGGCATCTGTTTCAGTAAAACTGCAGCCACTTTGTTTTTATCAACACCAAGGCTTAGTCCGGAGACTACATGTCCGAGATATTTTAACTCATGAAACCCAAAATTACATTTTTTGAGAGAAATTTTCATGTTCACTTGTAGAATTTTCTTAAGTACTAATGAAAGTCTCTCTAAATGTAATTGCCAGGTTTCTGAACAAATGATGATGTCATCAATATAAATGATTAACCATCCTTCTGATAATTCATGTGGGAAGATAGTATTCATCATTCTTTGGTAATGAGAGGGTGCATTTTTAATACCAAAAGGCATCCTCAAATATTCATAAATACCACAATGAGCAATTATTCTCAATAATTTCCTAGCATGAGGTGTCAAAACATTCTGGTGAAAGCCTTTTAGAGCATCCATAGAAGTGATGAATCTTGCTTTGGATAATTGAGTCAAAGTCTCATGAATTCTAGGGATTGGATACCTGTCTGGAATAGTATAAGTATTCAGTGCTCTAAAATCACCAACCATCCTTGACTTATCATTATGCCAAGTAATGATTACTGGAGTTGTGACTTCAACTTCCTCATTGTGCCCAACTTTTCTAAGAACTACCAGTTTCATTAGTTCATTAATATGATTTTCTAATGCTTCTCTAGCCCTAGGGCTAGCTGGGTAAGCTGGTCTCCTTAATAGTGGCAGATAAGGCCTTTCCACATTAAGCATAATGTCCACCTCATGGTCTTTTATAGCCCCAAGTGGTTCATTATCAGAAGCAAAGGCTTCTCTATATTGAAATAAAACTTCAATAAGTTCTTCCTTCATTTCTGGTGTTAATTCAGGACTAATTTGTGCTTCACTTAGCTGATCTGACACAAATTTTTCTTTTTTAACATTCTTTACTTGTTGAATGACAGTAATTTCTTTTCTTTCTAGAGAAAAAGAAAATTTTTGCCTTTTATTTTCTCCTATAGTGAAATACCTGTCCTTATGATTGTTAATATCAATACCATAGATATTGAGATAATCATTTCCAAGTATAAAGTGTTGTGAAGTACAATTGTTCATAACAACAAATTCAGCTTTCAATCTTATACTCCCTGCTGGATGAGGAAATATTATTTCTGCTTCAAATATACCCAAAGGGTGCATGTTCTGGCTAGCACTGCTGAATTTTACACCTTCAATTGGCATCAACTTGTCTTTCCAATTGGTATAAATTTTGTCAAGATAATCTTTTCCAACACAAGTGCAAAAAGCACCTGAGTCAAGATGTATCTTGGCTTCTGTGTTATTTATCACAATATTAGTGATACAAGATGACCCAGCTGTATAACCTTTACCTCTAGCAGGTTTGGTTTTTTGCATTTTGGCATCTTGCACATGTATGAGATCCATACATTCATCACTGTACTGTGGTAAGTGAGTATGTACCTCAGTGACCTCAAAAGAAACATTAATATTTTCTATACCAAGTTGTTCTGATGCTTCTTCTTCTTCTGAAGGCTCAGAATCACTTTCATGTAAAGATACCTCAGTTTCTTTTGTTTCTTCCACTTTTTCACCATTTATCTCATTAACTCTTGTCTTTTTTGGACAAGTGTTTGCTAAATGAGATGTACTTCCACATTTATGATATTTCAAAGGAGGTCTGTCATGTGGTTTATTTGGTTTTAAAATTGGTTTCCCACTAGTCTTGTTGTCTATTGGGGGTTTATACCAATTTCTTCCAATTTTTGTTCTAGTAGTGATATCCTCCATAGCATTGATATAATCTTCTGTAGAGCAAGGCTCAATACATCTGCTTCTTATAGCATGCTCAAGGTCACCACCACACTTTCTTAATATCCTTTTATGTACCATTGGCTCAGACATATCAGGATGAAGGGCAGTTAATCTGTCCTTCTGTTTAAGAAACCAAGTCATGGGCATGTCCCTCTCAATATTAAAAATGGCTTCTTCAAAAGAATTTTCCATTCTAAATCTCCAGGAATCATTTGCCCATTTGGAAATAACTTGTTCTTTCCACCAAGGCCAAGAATGTTTACCATTGTCTTGTCTCATTTTATAATACCATTTCTTTGCTGATTTGGTAAATAATGGGTGTAATCTGGCACTTATATATTCATCTGGTATGTTAAAGTCTTCTTTAAACATATCAATTGTTTTCATAAATTCCATATGATTATATTCTCCTTCACCACTGAAGGTTGGCCATTCCTCTAATCTTGGAATGTCCTTATAATTGCAAGCAGTTTCCACATCATTACTTGAAATTGTATGATGTAAATCATTATTCAAGTTAAGCACATTTCTGTCAAGAATTGGTGTGGATTGCCTTGGCCATTCATTTTTTAGTGATATATTATTAATACTTGACTGAATGTCTTCTTTCAATTCAAGTCTTGCTTTATCACTTTTTTCCAATTGTTCTCAAAAAAGAGCTGCATTGTGACCAGTTGAATTCTCCAAGTTTTGTACTTGTATTTTCAATTCTTTTAACTGTCCAGTTATAAAAGAAATTGAATGTTCATCTGGTTGATTGAGTAAGGTAACTTTAAACTCAAGTCTTTCACAAATTTGCATCAAAGACAAAATATTTGCCTTATTAACATTTACAAGGCCAATTATGGTCTTTTGTTGGTCTTTTACTTGTAGTATCTCATTACCCAAATTTTGTTGGACATGATCAAATTCTTTGAATTTTGCCATAATTTCTTTATTACAAGATTCAAAGTAAGTTACAAGCTTTACAAGATCTACTTCTTTGGAAAGGATTGGTTCAATATTTCCTCCTCCTTGTTTTTGAATTCCATCAAAGTTCTTGCCATATTGAACACATTGTCCATGGCTGTCTTTTCCTTCTTTGGGATTCTGTAATTCTGAGGGTAAGGTTTGTTCCACTTGGGCTTTGCCATTCCCTTTGCCTTTTGCTTGCCCTTCTGATTGGTCTTTGGGGCTTGCTTGGGCTTGTTTGGCACTTGTTGAGGCGGATTTTTGCTGGTGGATGCTTGAGGAGCTTCCACTGGGCTGTTGTCCTTGCCTTGAGCCAATTTCTTCTTCTGATCCTCTGACAACATGCTTTGGTTTTTCAACCAAGCTTTGATCTGTTGGACTTGTCCTTTGACAGACATTGGTGTCCAACCCAGCAGAAGATCTTCTGTCTTTTCTGGCCCCATGAACTTCTTCACCTGAAGATAAGAGTTCATGGTGCCTATCCAAAGACTTGGAAGGAGTTCCCACTCTTGTTGTTTTGACACAAGGAGAAAGTTTTTCCATTGGGATTGATAAGTTTCCACAGCTGCCTGTTGGAAATGGTTCAGGTCTAACAGCAATAGCAGTTATGTCAGCTTCTGGACTCTCAATAAGAGGTTCAATGGTGCTGGCTAACCTTTGGGAACTGGTGGAAGTTCTGGCATCCTCCATTTGTGCCTCTCCTCTGGGAGGACATTCTTGCCTTTTGGATTTGTGGCTGGAATGTCCTGGTCCAGATCCATTTGATTGGATGGAGTAATTACTTCCACTTCTAGTAGGAGTCATTTCACGTCAATTTAAATAAAAAAATAGAGTAAAATTGAATTGAATTCACCTGCAGGATCTTTAAAGGGCTCTTTGGTTGTTAAACCCCTTGGTGCTGGACTGGTTTGAATTTCAATACTGGACTCTGAGGCTTCTGAGTCGGAAGAATTTTCTCTGATGGAAGACACTAGAGAAAATTAAAAATATAAGTTATTTTATCAAATAATGAAAATAACTTATAAACTCAACTTATTAAATAAAGTTGTTTTAATGTAATTTTATGGCAAATTACGTCAAAAATAAAGAAAAATGTCTAAGATAAAAGAAAAAATGTTTTTAGTAAAGATTTTTATTTTTAAAAATTTTTTTATTTGATTTATTATTTTCTTTAAAGAAATAATAATTATGCAATTAACAAGTTAATTAATCAAAATTGTATTATTATTCACTTTATACTAGAATAACTCAAAGAATAAATTTCAAGTCTGTGATGTGAAAAAGCCACTAGTTAGACAAAAGAAATTTATTCCAAGTCACTCAATAGTATATTGTTCCAAACAATATTCTTAAGAAAAAAAATAACTTTATTCATATTATCAAGATTATTTATAAGGGATAAGTCCCAAAAAAGCCAATATTTAGACAAATATGGCAATTTTACGTAAAGAATAGCAAAATAAGATCTAGAATATGATTTATGTCCCAAAAATTGGTTTAAAATCACGGCCAGGCCCCCAAATGTAAGGTTTGTCTATGAAACTCTTGATAATAGTAACAATATCAAGAGTACTATGACTGTCCTCAGTAGAAAAATATAATATAATAAAATATTACAACCACAAATTTAAATATAAGTATTAAAAATAATTATATAAAAAAATAATTTAGTTATTAATATAATAATATAATAATAAAAACATAATAATAATAATTATAATAAATTATAATTATTCTATTATTGTTATAGTCACTGACAGTTATAACAATAAGAAGTGTAAAGCTCTTAATGAGACAATTACACGTGGAAAATATGAATATTAACCACTTATAAATAATATAAATATTATTTATAAAAAGAATTAAACACACACTGTGCAGAAATAATTCTTTTAGAATAAAAATTCTATATAAAAAAACTAATATTTAGATAAAAAATATAGAACTTTAAAGAAAACTTACTTATAATATTTATTTAATACAACAAGTCTAATACAACAGTTATTATACTAAATGAAGATTATAAGTTAAAAAAAACACGTCAAAAATCAATAAATTTAAAGATAAAACAACTTTTTATAATATAAATTATGATTAAAGAGTTTTTGAGAGGAATTTGTGGATTTCTAAAAGATATTTAAAATGATAATTTAATATAATAAAATATATTATTGGTGATTACAACAATAATCTAAATTCTATGACTTCAATTCTTTAATTTAATAAATAAAGAATAAAAATAACTTAAGAATTACTTTTAATAATAAGATTTTATATTTAATAAAACTTTACCTGTTTAAATTTCTAATATGATTGGATTGATAATGAATGATGGACAAAAACAGTGATGAAAAGACTCTTTTTATGTCTTCAGAGCAGCTCTCATAATTCATAATGAATATAGAGGGCGTGCTCAGGTCAAAACTGAAAAACCATGCTTAAAAATAAAGTTCTTAACTTAAGGCAACTTATTTTTAATTCCAATTTAAAGTTACCAGTGTTATTCTTAACTCCGTGTAACTTTAATCCTCATTTAAACTAATTATTTTAAGTTTTTAATATAAATAGACTTAATTATATTAAAGTTCATCACATGAACAACTTAAAAATAGAGTTTCAAGTAGAAATCTCTTAAACTCATCTTTTAATTAATTTTTAAAGAAATCATAAATTTCTTTGAGTTTAATTAAGAGAGTAAATTTCCAGGCTAATTACCCAGGAAATTTCTTTATAAAAGATACTTAAAATTTAATTTAAATATTGATAATATTAAATTCTAAGTTTTGTGAAATTTTCAAGCAAATCCATTAAGAATTGGATTTTTAATGAATTTTTGAAGTTATTGCTATTTTTCCACGTAAAATAGCAAAACACACCAAACCTTAAGTTTTGATAAGGTTTTAATGCTTGAAAATTTAAAGTTTTAAGCTTATTTAAGGTTTTCAAGCTTAAATAAGCTCTGACAGTTCTTAAAACCTTGATTTCAAGCCTGCATATTGGGATTTACCCTTTGGCAGCTTGAAATTCCTGTCCAAATTGGGATATAACCAGTTTAAACCTTAAGGTTGGATCAAAGTCTAATCTTAAAGCTTAAATAAGGTTGAAAATCCTCCAATACAGGTGGAAAACCTTAATTGAATCCTTGCAGATCCAAAAAGTTGGGTACCCCAGCTCTATTTGGTCTTTTTCCTTTGTCCCACCTTTCTGCGTGGATTTTGCCCTTTTTTTTATTTAAAGCCATACTATGGCCTTCAACCCTTTTAAATTGAGCTCACGCAGGATTTACATTCTGTATGGCAAATCCTTAGCCAATTCAGTAAATATACACCACACCTCAATTTTAACTAAAATTTTGGTAAGTTTGCATAAACCTTATGCAATTTTAAATTTAAGCTTAATTAAGCTTAAGTTTAACAATTTTAAAAAAATGTTAAAAAAGTTACATTGGTACTGTGAGATTCTTAAATCTTCCAATAACATAAAAAATAAGTGGTTTTGGGTATAACACCCTATGGGTGTACCCTAGGTTATTTTCGGTGTAGAATCCAAAAATGACATAATATCTATAACTTTGTTTATCCAAAAAAAAGTTATACTTATTTTTTATTATTTTTTATTTTAAATTCAACTAAAAAGTCTGTTTAAGACAAAATTAACTGTTTATAAAATCATTTGTGGCCTTATGGGTATGTCATACATACCTCACAGGCTCACAAAATAATTCATTTTCACTTGAGCTGTAAGGCTTTATCAGACTTACAGGGAAAGCTGGATGTTTGTTCTTTAGTTCACCTGTGAGCTCTAATTGCCCAGCATTATGTCCATGTAGTACTTTTATCATAAATGGTCCTGCAAAGGAAACTTTCAATTTCTTTGCACCTTTTATATTATTGAAATTTAGAGTTGACACTAGGACCAAGTCTCCTATTTTGAAGTCAGGTGGTTTATGACTTTTATCCCATCTTCTTTTTGAATACTTGAAAGAATCTTGCATACATCTGTCTGCATGGTGTCTTGCTTTGTCAAGAATTAACTTGAGGCTACTTGATGTTTGGTGTATATTCACTAAGTCCTTTTCAAGGGTATCCCAAGGGAGTCTTGGATTCCAGCCTTTTTCTATCATTGCAGGTGTCTTGCCAGTTGAAGAATGGCTTGATGTTTTATATGCCAGTTCAAGAGCTGGTATAAATGTACACCAATCATGGTCAAAACCATCAGAATCCTTGAATTCTAGGCCATAAGCACAGAATCTTCTGATCATTTCTTCTAATGGCTGTATCATTCTTTCTTCTAGACCATCGGTTTGGGGGTGGTAATAAGCACAGAATCTTCTGATCATTTCTTCTAATGGCTGTATCATTCTTTCTTCTAGACCATCGGTTTGGGGGTGGTAAGCTGTTGAGAGTGATAGTTTTGTTCCAAAAAGGTTGTGGAGGTTTTTCCATAATGCTGAAGTGAATTTTGTGTCTCTATTACTTATGATGTTTTGGAATAATCCTGTGTGGCTAATAGCTGTGTTACATATCATCATGGCTGTATCAATGGCTGTATCATCCTTGCAACATGGTAAAAACATTGGGTTTTTGCTGTATCTGTCAACTAATACTATGAAAGAACTACAACATCTGTCTCCTCCTGGAGGTAATGCTGTTACCCAATCCATGTGAACTATTTCCCAAGGGGATTTTGGTGCTTGGATTTGGATCATCATTCCAAATTCTTTACCTGTGGCTCTGTTTGCATTTTGTCATATGTCACCGGTCTTGCAGTATTCTGCAACATCTTTCTTCCAATTTGGCCAGCAAGAGCAGGTTTTTACCCTCTCTAGTGCTCTGTCTTCTGAGAGATGTCCACTTGCAACACTATCATGACATTCATTTAGTATAGTATTTATTAGAGTCCTATCTGTTAAAGCCATAACACATATGTGTTTAGTTCTATGGTAAGGGATTACATCAAGGAGATGGATTCGTCCTTGACTTATGCTTTTTTCCATGTTTTGTCTAGTTTTGATGAAACTGAAAGGTCTTTAAAGTCTTTCATTAGAGGTTGGCATGGGATATGGCAGTTTTTATCCATTTGATAGCTTTCTATAGCTTGGTTAAAAAATTCTGTGCCTACATCTGTTACACATATGCCTTCTATATGGTGCTCTTCTTGTAGTACCCATGCTGGATTTTCAGGTGTATTTGCCAGAGCTCATCTGCTAAGATCATCTGCATCTTTATGAATATTACCAAGTTTATGAACTATAGTCATATTTACTCTATATTATTCAATGGCAATTTGCCATCTTAACATATGTCTATTTGGGGTTTTCATGTTTAATAAAGATTTTGTAGCATTGCAATATGTAATTACATCAAACACTTTCCCATCTAAGTAATAGTGTAATTTTTTTAAAGCCCACACTAAGAAGAGGCATTCCATTTGGCTTGCTCCATACCTTGCTTCTGTTGGCTTTACTTGTCTTGAAATGAAGCAAATTTGTCCTTCAACAGGTTTGTCATTGATTATTTGTGTCTGTTGTAGTGCAGAACCTAGTACTTCTCCACAAACATCAATGTATAGCTTAAAGGTAGCTTCCAATCTGGCATTAGAAGAAATGGTGAATTTGTTAAGGAGTTTTTCAATTCTTCATATCCCTTAACTCTTTCTTCAGTCATTTTATAGACTGTCTGTTGGTCACAAAGCTGATACAATGACTTAGCAATTCTTGAAAAATATTTTATATGTTTCCTGTAATAACCAGCAAATCCTAGAAATGATTGAATTTCTTTCTTAGTCTGGGGCATTGGTTTCAATAGTACTGCTGCTACTTTGTTCTTGTCTATGCCCAAACTTAGTCCAGATACAACATGTCCTAGTGCTTTCAGTTCACTGTATGCAAAATCACACTTTTTCAGAGAGTTTTTTATGTTTACTTGTAATATGTCCTGCAAGACTCTTTCTAGTCTTGATAAGTGACTATCCCAAGTTTCTGAGCAAATTATGATATCATCAATATAAATAATCAGCCATCCTTCTGATAATTCTTCAGGAAATATGTTATTCATCATCCTTTGGTAATGGGATGGTGTATTTTTTATACCAAATGGCATTCCTAGATATTCAAAAATTCCACAGTGAACTATTATCCTTAGTAGTTTCTTGGCATTTTCTGTTAAGATATTTTGATGAAAGTCTTTTAGAGCATCCATTGCTGTGATGAACTTAGCCTGAGATAGTTGTGTTAATGTCTCATGGATTCTGGGTATTGTGTTCCTTTCAGGGATAGTATAGGTATTTAGAGCTCTAAAGTCCCCTACCATTCTTGATTTTACATTATTCCAGGCTATAATGACAGATGTAGTGACCTCTCCCTGTTTATTATGTCCTACTTTCCTTAATACTCAAAGGTCCATTAGTTCTTTAATGTGTACCTCTAAAGCTTCTCTAGCTCTTGGGCTGGCTGGATAAGCTGGTCTTCTTAATAGAGGTGGATAAGGGTTTTCTATATTAAGGATTATGTCTACCTCATGTCCAATTCTGGCACTTAGTGGTTCCTTGTAAGTTCCAAAGGCATTTTGATATTTAAATAAGAGGTCAATCAATTTTTCTTTCATTTTTACGGTCAATTCATGATTGAATTCTGCCTCTTTTAGCCATTCACTTATGAAAAAGTCCATTTCTGGGCTTTTTTCTTCATTCATGATAACTGTAATTTGTCTTTTGTTCTTGAAAAAGCCAAAATTTTGTCTTTTATTGTCTTCTATGGTAAAATATCTATCTTTTTGGTTAGAGATATCTATGCCATAAATTGACAACTAGTCATTTCCAAGTATAAAATAGTTACTAGTGCAGTTGTCCATTACAACAAACTCTACTTTCAATATGATACATTGTGAAGGATGAGGGAAAATGAGTGTTAAGTCAATTATTTTAAGGGGCTTCATTCTTTCACTTGAACTAATAAATTTTACTCCTTTTATTGGTATAAGCTTTTCTTCCAATCTGATACAATTGTGTTCAAATAACTCTTACCACCACAGTTACAATATGCTCCTGTATCTAAGTTAATTTTTGCCTCTTGGTTTTCCATCATGACAATACTTATACTTGATTTCCCAGATGTATATGCCATTCCTTTTGCTGGTTTGGTTCTATACAATTTGGTATCTTGTATGTTTGTCAGGCTTGTTTCAGATGTTCCAAATTGTGGTAAGCTTGAATTGACATCTAGTACTTCATATATTAAATCAATATTATTAATTTGTGCATTAATTATATTAATTTCATCACTTTCAAAAGTTTCTTATTCTTCAGCGTTCTTTTCAGAAAAAGATTCTTCTTCTTTATCATTGTGGTCCTCTGTTTCCACAATTTAATTTATTTTTGCTTTTTTAAGGCAATTATTGGCTATGTGTCCAATACCTCCACATTTGTGGCACTTCCTTTGCTCATTACTGTCAGATGTATTGGGCTTGAAAGCTCCTCTTGGCTTATCTTTTTTGATAAATGCTTTATTTGGACTTTTAATGTCCAATTTCTTCCAACCTTAACCAATTTTATTTCTTGTCACTATGTCTTCTAGTGCATTAATATACTCTTCTCTGGAGAAGGGTTCTATACACCTGCTTCTCAGGGCATTTTCCAATTCTCCTCCACATTTCTTAAGTATTTTCATGTGTACCATTTTTTGTGAGATTTCTGGGTACAATAAATTTAATATTTCATTTTGCTTTAAGAACCAAGTGAATGGTTTATCCTTTCCTGGGTCAAAGAAGGAGTTTTCAAATGAAATTTCTATTTTGTACCTCCAAGCATCATTAGCCCACTTGGTGATTATTTCTTGTTTCCACCAAGACCAGGTATTTTTACCATTTGTTTTCCTTACGCCATAATACCATCTTTTTGCATATTTCTCAAACAGTGAGTGTAATCTGGCAGTGATGAATTGATCTGGTATGGAATAAACTTCTTTTAACATGTCAGTTGTTTTAATAAATGACATATGGTAATATTCACCTTCTCCTGTGAATGTTGGCCATTCTTTTAATTGAGGTGCTTCTTTCATTAAGACTTGGTTATCATCTTGGTTACTCAATTCTGTTATGAATGGATTTTTTATTTACTCTTTTGGTTTAACAGGGCTTCTTATGTGAGAAAATGGGGTTGATAAATTTGGCATATTTAGGTTAGCCTCATTAATTTTATCCATTTTGTCAGTAATAAGCCTTATTTCACTTTGAATGTCATCTTTTAGATTCATTCTTGCTTCATCACATGATTCCACATGGTCTAAAATTAATTTTTGGTGTGATTAAGTCTTTCCTTCAAATTTGTCTACAGAAATACTTAATTGGTTCAGTTTTTCTGTAAGATTATCAATACTCACGTCATAATTGATTGTCAAAGTTTTATCTTTGATATCTTTTATGTATTTATACAATTCTTACTCTCCTTGTATTAATTTTTGAGTATTTTCAATTAAAACCTTTGGTTTTTTATTCTCAACAATAAATTCAATCTTGGAAATTTCTTTTGTATTCTGTACAACAATTTTTGTTAAAGAAGATGAATTATTATTAATTTCTTGTAATGAGAATAAACTGTTTTTAATGTCTTTTAGAGGTAAAATACTATTTTTAATTTCTGTTCAAGTATTTAGAACATCTGGGGACAAGGTTACTTCTTTGGGAAATGAGGTTGTCTCATTCTTTGCTCCTCCTTGTCCTTGAATTCCATCAAGGTTCTGGCCATGTTGAAGAAATTGTCCATGGCATCTTTTTGGATTTTTGAAATCCTGTAACTTGGGCAATATGGTTTTCTCCAGCTCTTTTTCTTGTTCTTCTTCCCTTCTTGGGGAAGTGGGTGGGCTTGGTGCTTGCTGGTATAAGCTACTGGGGCTTCTTCCTTGGTTGCCTCCTTCTTTTTGGAATGGTACTCCTTGATATTTTCAATTTGAGGTTTGGATGATAGTGGATTCCATCCATTGGAGTATCTCACTATTTCCTCCTCTTTGAGGTACGTTTTCAGGATGTGCCAGGAGTTCATCACTCCTTGGTGTAGTTGGGGCAACATTTCCCAATCTTTGTCCTTGTACACCATGTAGTACTGTTTGTACTGGCTCATGTAAATGTCTATCTGAGCCCTCTGAATTTAATTTGTACCTGTTTGAGTTATTCATACTTAGTTCTAACTCCGGTTCAGATATCATCGGCATTTCGGGGCTTGCCTTTGGAATAAGGCACTTCCTTGTGTGCATTCTGTTACACTGGGGATTTTGCCCTTTCTTTTCCCTTTTGAGGGATCAATTATACCTCTGAGTCCAGATCCATCTGATTGGATTGAGTATTGGGAGCCTCTTCTGGTAGTAATAATTTAACAAATAAGAAATGAGAAGATTTCAGGACAAGAGTTCTTCTGATGGCAATCTATAAAGGAGGTACTCACCTTCAGAGTCCTGAATAGTGGGTCCTTGAAAGTCTAATTTCTTAGCTTTCATTTTCTTAATGACAATTGGTGTTGGAGAACTTCGGCAAGTTTCTTCCACCAATCTTTCAACAGTTGTTTGATTGTCTTCAAACACTAAAAAAGACAAATAAATTTAGTTCTTTCATATAAGAAGTGTTATTTTTGGTAAGATATGGCAATTTTCCACGTGAAAATTGCTTATATATCTTTGAATAAATGAAATGAATAAAGTAATGAAACAAATGAAGAAAATAACTTTTTTTATTGGTTTTTAATATTTCTTTATGTCTTTTTATTTTTAAAGAATAAAAAAATAAAGATGACTCTTATATGGAATTAATTTGTAATATTACATTATTTTGAATTTATAAAATATCTTTTTTAATCACTAGATTCACTCAAAGAAAGTTCTTTCAAGTCTAAGGATGTGAAAAACCACGTGTAGGACAGTACAATTGCTTTCCAAATGCCTCAATAGCTCTTAAAATCAATAAATATAAAAGTATTATATAATCTTATGATTATCATTATAATTTATTATTGGATGAACCCAATTAGAATCTTTTTAAAGGTCTTTTAAAGTAAATATCACGGCCAGGCCCCCAAATGTAAGGTTTGAATATGAAAAAATAAGTAAAAATTACTAATCTTTTACTTATTGTACTCTGAATGTCCTTATAAATAAATTAAATAAGCTAAAATAATTATATTAATAAATTATTATTATAATTAAGGCGGAAAAATGTAATTATATTATTGAATAAATATAATAATATAATTTATATTATAAAAATAATATAATAAATAAATATATTGAAAAGCACTTTATTATTCCTACCAACAAATAATAAAGGCGTAAAAGATTCTTTTTTATTAACAAAAAACAATTAGAAACAATAATATTACCAATATTAAAGTTATAAATTAATATAAATACTATTTATATTAATTGAAGTATTATTAACAGTAATAAAAGAGAGAAATTATCATAATAAGAGAAAATAACCTACATTTGATGCTTAATATAATATTTTGGCTGGATTTACCCCAAATAATGTAAATACAACTTATTTAAATTGTATTTACAAATAGAAATAATAGAAATGACAAATCTTCTTGAGTTTATGTGGAAATGAGATTTTTAAGAGAATTATAGCAAAATAGCAGAACAATTGAAGTAATCATGTAAAAAATGATTATTATAATAAAGATTACCTTTGGTCTGTGATAATATAAATGATTTATATATAAAGAATGAAGATTTTACCCTTTGATTCAATTGTTTTAATGTTTTGAAACACCTGACGGGAAAATAGAGTAAAAAGCGCTCTATTTATAATGAATACCTCCCTTATAGAGTGCAGTAGGCTTCTAGTAGACGTTTACTGATGGTATCCACTGGAAATGATCAGTATTTCAAGGTTTAGTGATGATTACGTCATGATCAAACCATTCTATCTCATTATTACACCATTATTTAGAGTTATCACTATAGCTTTAAGTTTGGTGAAATCATAGGCTTGGAAGAGGCCTAAAATTCGTGGATTTTATTATTATTAGTCATAATCCAATACCCTTCACCAGTTTCATCACTTATATAACTGTTAAATGTAAAATAAGATTACAGTGAGTAATCATAAATGATCAAATTTAAGCTTAACCTTTGATCATGAATAACTTTCAGGCTATCACTGCTACAGATAATCTGAGAGTGGATTCTGATAGCATGGCATGTCCTTATTAAACTGCCAAGAGAATTTCATTACATAATCAAAACTCTATTTTCAATGATTTTTCTTGTAACTCATCTTTTCTGTCAAAATTTAAAAGTTTAAATTTCAACCCATGATATCAAGGGGTTATACCTTGAATATTCTAATTCAAATTACATCATTCTTCACGTATGAGCTAATAGGACCTGACTGTCTACCTTTTTTTAAGTTTGGACCACTTTCACAACACAGTGGTCAACAGCTCCATTGATTTTAATCAATAATTCATTACAAGTGTTAACCTTGTTCATAGCTTGTAAAATAAAGTTCATATCTGTGTTCTTAAAGTAATTAAGTGGTTACTTTCCTTTTGTTTTATCTCCCTATCTTGTATATTTCAAGAGATATTAGCTAAAAACCATGAATATACGCATTGACCAAAAAAGTGCATATATTCAGCTTAATCCCTAAGTATTGACTTTAGAGAATAGCTTTATAATTGTCTTATGTGTGGTATTTTATGGAGAATCCAATCGTAAAGGTTTTTACATGTTGTTTCATTGATTTCTGAATTAAATAAGGTTTCATACCTTTTTTAAGGTATTATTACTTATTCTTCAGTAATTATTGACTTTTCAGATATACCATAAAATTTACATATGTGTATTTTACCATGAGGAATCTGATGAGGTAACTTCCTTCAAATTTTTACTCATTGGATTTTGAGTTAATTCAGATTTTGTACTTATTTATGGTATTTTTACCAGTCTTTGAGATAATTATCATGAGTATAATTATTACAGAAATTTTGTTGTGTCCTTTTTGGATATGTGGTCATATCTCAAAGGCTCACACTCTTCACTTCAAAGAGCCCCCGTAACATCTTATTAATTAACTTACAATTTCTTCTTTCTTTTCATTCTTTTAAAAAACTTTACTTCTCATATTAATAAATTATTATTTCCTTATTCATTTAAAGTTTTTTATTATTTCATTATTTTTATGACTTTATGGTTTCTGATCAATTTTCATCTCATTTATTTCATTAATATGAAAATTGATTCTATTTCATTTCTTAATTCTGCTGAACGTTTAAGTCTGTCTCAGAGTCTTAATCACTTCAAATCTTCTTTCTTTGTTTGATTCAGGTTTATAGGTTTTATATTGATTGGCTAATTCATTGGTATTAATTGGGATAATTGATTCAGACTAAGGATTTTGTTTGATTTATTGATTTTTATTGAATGTTGAATTACTCAATATTGATTTATTGACCTCAAGAATTTAATTTACTTATTGATCTGATTTTGACTGATCAAGATATTGATTTACTGACTTGATACGTAAAGACTTGAGAGACATTGTTGATATTGATTTTGAATTGACTTGATAACTAATTACATTTACTGATTGAATTATTGAAATTGATCTGAAACTCTTCAAGAAGTTTGATTTATTGACAACAATTTTATTGTAACATTTTCATTCCTCAAGACTTGTTCAAATTTCTTTCACCTCAAGACTACTGAATGATTCCTCAGTTTCATCCATACTCTAATTTTCTATGAGCTAATTTGGTCAAGCCTCATTAATTGATCTGAAGTATCATCAAGTTCTTATTTTTATGATCTTTAATAATGCCAGTTCAGCATAGCCCTCCACCCAAGAATACAAGATCTCAAAGACATCAAGCTGTTCTCACTCCTACAGCAAGGGCTCCTCTTGACTGCACACCATCAGTTCATTAACTGAGTGAAGATTTGGACAGAGGACCAACAATGGAAGGAGAAGAAACCTCCAGAAGATCAAGGTCATTCTCTGGCTTGTTGGGGACTATCCAAGCAGTTCTCAAAGGCCTAGAAGCGGATTACGGGGAGGAGTCTGTGGAAGAGGAATATTCTGAAGAAACTGAAGTGGCAGATGCTCCTGGGGCTTCTGACACTCCAAAATTAGCCTGTTCCAATCAACCTCTTGTCTTAAAACTGAACCAAATTTTCTCAAGATGATGGAGAAGATTACTCAGCTCATGCAACAGGTCACTCAAGCAGCTTCCCAAGGGACAATTCAAGAGCACCAGAATGCAAGACTCCATCTGTAAGATGTGACTATGAAACTGATGATAATATCACTATTATTCAACAGTAATGTGTCTGTTCTTATGAAATATAATAATAAAATATTATTATAACCACAATTAAATAATTAAAGAATTATTTCTTTCACGTTTTAAGCACTTCTAGTGATTTTAACAGTTAGCAAGTAATTGTCTACTAGAGTCAATTAAAAGAAGATTTTAATAATAAAACTTCTTTTATCAAAATAATAAAATTATTTTAATATATAATTATCTTTTGCAAGAATAATTATAATGATAATTCTTGAAGAAAACTAATTTTAGAGAAAAAATTTAAGAATTAAAGATAAATCACTCACTAATACTCCAAAGAGCTTATTGAAAGATAAGATAGAGAGATTTGACACAGAATTGTGGATTTAAGGATCAAAATGGAGTTATAACAGTATTACAACAATATATAGTTGGATTCTATGATACCACGTATTTCTGATTGATTCTGAAAGATTAAAAACACTTAAGAATAGCTGTAACTAATACTTACTTGTTGGTAATAATGAATTAAATGACAATAAGATGATGATGTGGAAAAAACAGCAAGAAGAGGCTTCTTTTATATCAACAACAGCTCACAGAGGCGCTCCATGGAGAAAACTGAAAAACCAGAGAATGAGAAAACAATAAACCTTTTTGGATTATTGATTGCATCATCTGTTGTCACGTAAGATTATCATAATTACGTAATTGATGCTTTTACGTGACTACCAACCCCAATACAGTTAAGAATAAAAGGAGTAACATCTGTAAATCTTCTTTTATTCCAAAAAAAGCATTGATTTCTCAAAGTTATCAATGTTATTGCCAATTTCATCACAGGATGTAATTACTGTGAATTTTTGAAGATTCAGTGTTTCACGTAGAATAGTCAAAAATGGACTGTAAGTAAAACTTTTAATTTTACTAGTATAACTGTGATTATTTTTGGTTTTGACATAGATAATACAGTTCTCTATTAGCCCTGAAAGTTTCAAAAAGATTCATTAAGAATTGTATTTTTAATGAATTTTTGAAGTTTTTACCTCATTTCTACATAGAATTGCAAATATCAGTGTTTCAGTGGTTGCTATGAGGTAAATCAATGGATACAAGTCCAAAAAGGGTTTTAATTACTCTTTTGGGGTTTATCCATGGAAAGTCATTCAGAATTGACATGGTTACAGGAGTCTAAGTAGCTCTTTACCTCCTTGGCACATCAAAATAGCAGGTTATCTGCTATTTTCTTAAGTTTTACTGTAGTTGTAACATGGTAACCAAGTTCCCAAAAGGTTTTAGTTTACCAATTAGGCCAAGATCAGCCATGGATCCAAGCTTTGGAGCTGTCCACGCCTCTGAGACGTCAGACCCTGGCTCTCTTTGATGTCTTTTGTCCCCCTTGCCTATTTTTCATGTCAAAATAGTAATTTAAGCTTCAAGTGAGATATCCACTATGGGTGTACCAAACGTCCATGTAAGAATACCATGATATTAAGTGCTGAAAACATGCATAACACTATTCTTTGTGTATATGTAACATGGGATTTCTCACTTTCCCATTATTTTGGCGTGAAATTAAGAAAAACAAAAATTTTCACGGATCTTTTATGTGGTATTGATGATGTGGTATTGAAGTATTTTCCATTTTACCACCTCAAAGAGTTAATTTGAGCTTATTCACTCTATGGAGCTACCCTAGGTGAATTTTAGTGTAGAATCCAAATCTGGCCTTAAATGCATGGATTTACTTACTCAATAACAAGTTATTCATCTTTTCTGAAATCAAAAATGATGAATTTTGGATATATGCATGACTTTTGAGTTATGCATAATTCAAAATTTCTTTTTAAGATAATTGTGACCTATTTGGGTATGTAAAATATACCTCAAGGCTCACACCATCAATGAAGGAGCCTGATTCTTTTGATGGTACTAAAGCCCATAAATTGAGAGGATTTATCCAATACTGTCAATTAATTTTCCGTAATTATCCAGAAAACTTCTTCTCTGACAGGAAGAAAGTTCTTTACTCAATTCCATTTCTCACTGGCAGAGCTGGAAAATGCTTTGAACCATATCTCTGAAATATCTCCAATGAAGAACAATCCTACCTCCTCAATAACTGGAAACTATTTGAAACCTAGTTATTCACTCTGTTTGATGACCCCAATGAAGTTAGGAAAGCTGAAAAAGGATTGGAAAATCTCAGGATGAAGGAAAGTGTTCATGTATTCTTGTAAATTTCTGACTTTAGATGTTTAATGTAAAGAATTGGAGATTGGAGGGAAAGGGCTTATATTCATGTTTATAAAAGGGGATTGGCATTAAGACTTTTGGACCAGTTGGCTTTGCACTATGGTAACTTTGATACTCTTGAAGAACTCATGGACATTACTTTGGAATTAGATACAAGATACCATGAGAGGCAGAAGGAAAAGGGTGTTCATCAATAAAAGAAGCCTCCAGTCACTGGATCCAACTCTTGGGTGCCTCCTCAAAATTCATCTTCCAAGAAGCCTCATCATACGAAGAGCAAGAAGGGGAAGAATTTTAAAGTTTCAAAGGATAGGCCTCATGCTGCTCTCCTCAATAAGGATAATAAATTAATGTTTCTGAAAAGGAGAAAATGCTTCAAGAGGCCTCAGAATAGGCCAGGGTCATCAAGAGGCTTCCCTAGCAAGCATGAAAAAGCCTGAGTGTGAATCATGATGTGCTCAATGCTGCTCACTTCTTTCCTTCAAGAGAAAAATTGTGCACTGTGACTACTAGTGTTAGGAAATCTTCAAAATTTCTTGTTTTTTATTCAGTTTCTGATATTTTTTATAGTATTATCATTGATTATGGGTTCAAAAAATCCTTTATTGCAAAGAGGTTTCTTCTCAAGTACTCATCAACTATTTCAGAGCTCCCTGAAAAGATTAATACTTTCATTTTGGATTCTAATTAATCAACTTCCTTGTTCATCACCCATTATACCAAGTGGGTTGTTGACTTTCCTTCTTTCCCAAGCTTTGAATGGGACGTTTGAATCATAGATTCACCCAAGGGAGAATACCCAAAAATAGGCTATGAATTCCTTTAGCATTTCAACCCCATCATTTATTGGACAAATGGATTGATCACCTGTGATTCTAGTGTTATTAATTCTTCTACTAGTAATGCCTTGGCCACTTCTGTCAGCTGTGTTACTCTGGATTGTGAACTTAAGAGACCTTCCCTTCCTTCTTTTGTCCATATCCCTTCCATAATCACCTCCCATTCATTACTTGAATCAAGAGATGAATTATTCAAAGAGATAAAAGATGTTGCTAAATCTTCCCTTTATCTCTTTAAAGGGGATATGGTCCTTCCTCCTTAATTCTTCCATGAATCTCTAGAGGATCAGTGTGATGATGAGGAAGAGCCAGAAGAAATTGAAACCATGATGAAGATAGCCCCTCCTTCTTATCACCATTATCTGGATGTGTTTGCCATATTGAAAGCAGAAAAACTTGCTCCACACTGTGTCTGTGATCATAATATTGAACTGGAGGGTCTTCTACCACCAGTTGGTGTTATCTACTCTTTATCAAATCATGATTAAGAAACACTGAGAGCCTACATTTCAGAGAATGTAGAGAAAGGTTTCATCAGTACAAGCTCCTCTTTTACAGGAGCACCTGTCCTTTTTGTCAAGAAACTGAATGGTGGCCTCCATTTGTGTGTTGACTACCGCAAACTCCATGCTCTCACTAGGAATAATAGGTATCCTATCCCTCCTATGAACCAGATCGTCATCAAATTCAATGGTTGCATCATCTTCTCCAAGATAGATCTGCATGGTGCTTCATAATATGTTGAGAATTAAAGAGGGGGATGAGTATTTTACTGCCTTTAGAATGAAGTATGGGGGTTATGAGTATTTGGTGATGCCATTTGGCTTAACCAACGCTTCTGCTTCATTCCAGAATCTTGAGAATGATATTGTTTTCAGATTTCTTGGAAATTTTTGTTGTAGTCTATCTACATGATATTATGGTCTTCTCAAGCACTCAGGGGATCATGTCAAGCATGGGGCTGCTTTCCTCCAAAGGCTGAGGGACAATGATCTGTTTTCCAAAGCGTAAAGGTGTTTACTCAATTCCTGAAGTGTGGAATACCTTGGCTATGTTGTTTCAAGTGATGGCCTCAAGATGGATTCTTCAAAGGTCCAAAAGATCCTCAATTGGCCTCAGCCCAAGAACATCAAGGCTTTTCAATCATTTCTTGGCTTTGCCAATTTCCATTTTTGTTTAATTAAAAATTACTCCAAAAGAATCACTGCTTTCACTTCCCTCCTCAAAAATGATTTTCCCTTTATCTTCAATGAAAAATCTCTTAGCCAGTTTCAATTACTCAAATAAGAATTGACCACTTCCCCAATCCTTTCTCATTTCAATCATTCCCTGCCAAATATTTTGGAAACGGATGCTTCTGAGTATGCCTTGGGTGCTGTTGTAAGATGGGTCTATGAAACTGTTGATGATATTACTATTAATCAACAGTACTATGACTTTTCTTATGAAACATAATCATAAAATTATTATAACCACAATTAAATGTTTAATTAATTAATTATTTCTTTTACTTTTTATACACTACAAGTGATTAAAACAGTAATCAGTAATTTTCTGCTAGAATCAATTACAAGAAGTATTTAATAATAAAACTTCTTTTACTACAATAATAAAATAGTTTTAATATATAATTGTGTTTTTCAAGAATAATTATAAATATAATTCTTGAAGAAAACAATTGCTAGGGAAAACCTTGAAGAATTAAGATAAATCACTCACTAATACTCCAAAGAACTTATCAAAGATAATAGCAGAGAGATTTGATGGATACTTGTGGATTTAATGGATCACAATGGATTTATAACAGTATTACAACAATATATAGTTGATTTCTTTGATTCTAAGTCCTTCTTATTGATTCTTAAATAATAAAACACTTAATAAAAGATTTAAATAATACTTAATTTTTGGTAATAAATGTATATTTGAATAATGTGATTATTTGGAAAAAACAGCAAGAGGAGGCCTCTTTTAAGTCAAAAACAGCTCACAGAGGGGTGCCATGGAGGAAAATGAAAAAAAAAGTGAGTAAGAAAGCGATAAACCTTTTTGGATGATTGATTGCATCATCTGTTGTCACGTAAGATTATCATAATTACTTAATTGAAGCCATTACATGACTACCAACCCAAATATGGTTAAGAATAAAAGGAGTAACAACTGTAAATCTTCTTTGATTCCAAAAAAATTCATCAGTTTCTCAAAGATATCAATGTTATTAAAATTTCATCACAGAGTGTATTTTCTGTGAATATTTGAAGATTCAGTGTTTCACGTGGAATAATCAACAATAGACTGTAAGTAAAGCTTTTAGTTTTACTTATAAAAGTATAACTTTTTTGGTTTTTATATGGATTATATAGGTTTTAATTGGTCCTGGAGCTTTCAGAAAGATTCTTTAAGAATTGTATTTTTCATGAATTTTTGAAGTTTATACCTCATTTCTACATAGAATTGCAAATAGCACTATATGGCTGGTTGCTATGAGGTAATTCAATGAATACTAGTCCAAAAAGGGTCCTAATTAACCTTTTGAGGTTTATCCATGGAAATTCATTAAGAGTTGACATGGTTACAGGAGTCTAAGTTGCTCTTTACCTCCTTGGAATGTCAAAATAGCAGCTTATTTGCTATTTTCTTATGATATAATGAAGTTTTGACTTGGTAACCAGGTTCCCAAAAGGCTTCATTATACTAATTGGGCCAAGATCAGCCATGGATCCAAGCTTTGGAGCTGTCCATGCCTCAGAGGCCTTAGAAGTTGGGTACCCTGGCTCTCTTTGATGTCTTTTGCCCCCCTTAACCATTTTTTACATCAAAATAGAAATTCAGGCTTCAAGTGAGATATCCACTATGGGTGTACCAAAGGTGTGTGTAAGAATACCACAATATTAAGTGCCACAGATATTCATAAAACTGTTCTTAGTGTTTATGTAACATGGGATTTCTCACATTCCCATTATTCTGGTGTGAAATTGAGAAAAACAGACATTTTCACAGATCTTTTATGTGGTATTGAAGTATTTCCCATATTACCACCTCAAAGAGTTGATTTGAGCTTATTCACTCTATGAAGCTACCCTAGCTGAATTTTTGTGTAGAATCCAAATATGGCCTTAAATCAATGGATTTACTTACTCAATGAAACATTATTCCTCTTTTCTGAAATCAAAAAAGATGAATTTTGAATTTATGCATGACCTATGGGTTATGCATAGTTCAGAATTTATTTTCAACATAATTGTGGCCTCTTTGGGTATGTGAATATATACCTCAAGGATCACATTCCTTCCCACCAAAAAAAAAATAAAATTGTACTACAATCTTATTAATGGTATCAAGAAGAAAAAGGCCCCAAAGGGGGTTAATTAATGTCCACTGTCCAACCTCTTTACATTACTCAGATCAATTAATTTAAAGCACATTTATAGACATCTTCAGGCTTGTGGCCTTCTTTCATGTCTAAATCTTTGTTAGCCTGTGACTCAAAACCAGAGCACAAGCATGACAGCCAAAATACCATAAACCAATGGTATAGCCAAGATACCACCAAAACATGGAACTGAGCCCAATTAGCTCAAAAGGTATCAAAAGAAAGAGGAAACTCACCTCTTTCTTAAAATATAAGTCCCATCACCATAGGACAAGAAATAAAAAAGTTATTCCTGCTCAAAGTTATTGCTGAGCACAAACCTTAATTTTCACCTCTCATCTAAAATCTAGAAGGAGAGGCTTAACCCCATCAAATGGGTATTCAAAATGAAGCTCTAAGCCAGGGCTATCTAATGGTGCTAGCCAAACTGAGCTAGCACCAGTATTACTTGAGTTATGGTCAAATTCAGACCAAATAAGGGTGAACAAAACATTCACCTCTCATCTAACTTTTACAGTTTTAGTGTGAGATACTTAAAGTGGGGTCTTTTTGGAAAGATCACAATCAGGGCTATCTGATGGTGCCATCCATTTCCTCATAGCTCAACTACAACAGAAGTTATTGGCCAAACAAGCATAATGCAGCTTTTGCCCAGACCACGCCAATGTACAAAAATACTTGTACATGGGATAGCTTTGTCATATTTAATGATAACCATGTCAAGTTGGGTACCATTGTGTATAGCCCATAAAGAGATATTCAATGAACCAATTTTGAGCTTGATATCTCAAAAACTGACAGAGTTATGACCATTTTAAGGTCAAAACCCCACCTGCTGTCATATACAGCCTTACCATGGGATAATATCCCATAGCCATGAATATGAGGTGTCAAATAGACGAAGAAGCATGTTTTTACTTCAATACCTCATATTTCAGTCAATACTGGGGTCCCATACAGTTTCAGTACAGCATTCTACGCGTCATACACATCAGAATCAGGCTGTGAGGTCCCCAGATGAAAATTTTCACCCTGTATTGGTGAAAACCGCCCAGATGTGGTTTCAAAACCACATCTGAGCCCAATACAGGGTATACAGGCTGTTTGCAAACCACAAGCCTGTCATAGAAAGTGAAAAATCTTCACTTCTCCTACGTGGAAAGGTCTAGCAGCCTTTCCACCTCAATTTCAGGATAAAAGGAGGGCTTTTCACAGTCAAAAGCCTTTCCTCATCCTGCTCTTGAATAACCTACGTAGTAAACTGTCAAAAACAGTTTTACTCTTGGTTAATAATCAGGTATAATTATAAGTTTTAATTATTGTAGTCTTTTATTATTGTAACCCAACAGATAAAGCTGCACCCAGGGCTTTCAACAGCGCTCACCACCACTATAACCACTATAGTAAAGCCCTTTAAATTTATTTTTAATCATCTCAAAACCTTCTCAAAGCATTTTGACCGTGTCACAAACATAGTTTGAGTTGTAAATAGCCTACATTACCACTCTTTCATAGTTTCATCCTGACATTTTGGGGGCCTGGCCGTGTTTTTTAACCTTTTTTTGGACCTTATAAAGTAAGTCTTTTCTCTTTTTATGACTTATTGATAAGTGTTTTATCTTTTTTTAGGCGTAATTTCTCTATTTAAATATATATTTTATATATATTTATCCTTTTTTATATATATACTCATATTATAAGAGTATTATTCACGTGGTTAATACCCACTGAAAATAACTATTTTTGGCCTGTTTTGTATATAAAAACACATAAGCCATCAATAAGTCCTGTATTCTTGACTGAATAGGGACACCTCTGACTGAAAAACCATCAGTTGAGGCGTGGATTTAGTGTATTGTTAACTCAATAACACTTATACAAAGCCACTTGTACATAATAAACTTGAAAACCACAAGTGTATCTGTGGGATACTGGCACACAAACAGTGTGACAGGGTACCAAAAGCTGTAATTCTGACGTGGAATTGTTGATTCAATTACACTGTCATTATACAGGGCACATTGTAGTAACATACAAGCCCAGAGGCCAATCTTAGACGTGCAAAACCAGCATTTTTAAGAAGTCTTAACTGACATAAGCCCTCCCTTTTCTGCCTTGATTTCAGTGGAAGAAAATTATATCCCACTTGAGACCCAGTCACAGGCCAACACACCAGTGACACCCTCAGAACCAGAGGGCAGCAAAGGCAAAGGAAAGAGGCACAGTGAAGGTCTCATCACAGCCAAGAAGTGGACACCAATAGCCACTCAGAGAAGTAGAAAACCACAAAACTCTGCATCCATACAAGGTAAACCAACCTTAACCACTTGTACAGCAAAGATTACAATTATTAACCCAATTGTAACTTCCAAAGGCAAACTGCCCAAGTCAGAAGACAATAAATTTGTACAAGGCACAGTCAAAGGTAAATACCCTAAGAACATATAGTTTTTGACTGCTTGCAAACACTGATATGTCCCCTGTATACCTCGGAGACCTTGGCTTCCAAAGGAACCAGCCAGAGGATAGAGGAGGATTGTCCAGAACCAGAAGACCTGAAAGAGGACACCCTGGACACAATGGTGGATGGCAAAACAATGAGGGAGATAATATCAACCTTTCCATTCACACTCCAATTCAACAGAAACCTCAAACCAGAGGACTGGAAGGATATGGATCAAGTTCTTCAGATCCACCAACTCCTCAAAGATTTATTTCAATGGAGCATGGACAACAAGAGGTTCAACCTAGCAACTCACTGGGCAGAACTGGGATCAAGTTGCCAGAAGATCTGTCTCAAAGAGATACACTTCAAAGACCTTATGGTAATCACCAAAGGTTGGAATCCTACCAGGCAGCACAGACTCCTGGAGGCAAGGGCACAGAGGATAAGGGAGAATCAAGCCACTATCCTAGCTATAGAAGAACAGTTAACCCAGACAGGACCTACTCAGATTCCTTCAGGTTCACAAGGAGCAGGCCAAATCAGCTCTCAAGTGGCTTCACACCATTCAGAAACCAGCAGATCAGTGGCCAAGAGTCACCATTCTTCACAATTCCAGGAAGTTTCCAGGAGAAGACAAGGAAACAAGGGCAAGAACAAAACCTCCTCCAACCAGAGGAGGAAAGAGTCAGACCCCATGATCCAGAAGCTGTTGGATTTGGTAAAGGAAGTACACAAGAACCAGAAGTAGTTGTAAACCACTCTAGAATCAGTAGTCCTAGTAATAGAAACATTACCCCCACTCAGACTGAAAATAACATTGTCACATCTGAGAGTAACATCAACAGTGATACACTGTGGTTACAAGTGTCCCAATATGCTGAACAATCTGCAAAGCAATTTGCAGAAATTAAAGCCACACAAGAGAGGATGAGACAAACTCAAGCCTCCTTGGAACAAATAGTTAAGAATCTTCAAGAAGGATATGCTCAACTGAGCAAAGCCTCTGAAGAATCCAACAAAAGACTGAACCAAGTCTTTGAAGAACAACACCACAGCACAAGGGACAGGGAGTGTCTGGATCAAGACATTAACAAATTGTTTAATGCCTACCATAGCTTAAAGCCCCAACCACAAGGCAAAGCTATGGAGAATCCATATCAACCAGATGACATCAAACCAGATGCCATGATGTTGAATAAGGCAAGATCTCCATCACAATACCAGGATGGAGATGGCATGTCTTATTCAGAGAAGGAAGCCTTGAAACAGCTTCCTGAGGCCTCAAACTGGCCCAAATTCTCTGGATCAGGAGAATATGATCATATGGAACTCATAGATTATATTGATGGACTCTTCATTGATGTACCCAGCAGACCAGATTACTGGATTACTGCTAGACTGAATACTGCATTTAAAGGTCATGCAAGTATATGGTACACAGAAATGAAAGAAATCCATGGCAGAAGAAACTGGCCATGGTGGAAGAGTCAAATAATCCAAAAGTACAGTAATGGAACTTGGATATGGCAAAAGACCATGTCATTTGAAAATGACAAATACTCTGTGGACAAAGATCCATATGAGTGGTGTCTCAGACAGTCTAAAAGACTTAAAGCCATTGATCCTCAGATGAACATCCAGATGAGGAATCACAAACTTCTGGCACAACTGCCAGGAGAATTAGAGCATTCAGTGAAATGCAGATGCAACCAAAATTGCACTCTAGATGACATAGCCAATACCTTACAAGACATAAGGAAGAGGACAAATATAGGGAAATTCACCCCATATAAGAGCAGTGGTTTCAAAGAGAAACAACCTTTCAGGGTAGAGTTTAAAGACAAACCCAGAGAGTGAGTGGCAGAGGTGGCAAAGAAAAGGAATTCTTTTCACAATTGTGGTTCAACAGACCACTATGCCAACAACTGTCCAAAAGCAAAGAAAAAAGTCTATGCTATAGAAAAAGTCCCTGAAGAAGAACCTCTAACAGAGGATTCTGAATCAGACTCTATGGGAGATGCCATCAGAGAACCATCTGATGATGATCAAGACCCAAGAGAGGCATTTCTAGTGGAATACCAAGAGGAAACCCCATTGGAAATCCAGGATATACAGTTGGAAGAAGGCATGCCACAGGACACTGCCAACAGGAACTTGTGCAAACACACACAATATGCACAAACATTCCTGGTTACACCAACCAAAGGAATGGCATATATACATGGAACAGCCACAAAAATGACTGTATGTATTGACAATGCTCAGCACCCACTGATCATTAACAGTGGAGCGCATTGCTCCATAGTGGCCAGAAATTATCTGGATAACCACTTCCCAAACTGGGAAAAGCAGCTCTTGCCCACTAAGGCAAGGAACTTCAAAAGTTCATCAGGGAAGATGACTTCCATTGGGACAATTATCAAAGAGATAATTATACCCCACAGGAAGGGTAATATCAGACTCAACCCAGAGTTTGTAGTGTTTGAAGATGCCCACATCCAAGGGTTTTTACTGGGAACAGATTACCAGAGGATGTATGGCATAGATATTTACAACAGTAAAAACAGGCACATTACCATCGGTACCAACAAGGAAAAGAAATTTTCACTTGATATATACCACATATCTTCACAGGATCCACTAGAAGAACTCTTGAAGGAATTCAAGGAGGGACAGTTTAGCACTACCCTCACCAGTAAACAAAAACTAAGTTTACTGAAGATGCTGAGGAAGAACAGACCAGCATTTGCCATTGGTGAAGAGCCACTAGGCAAGATTAAAGGCCATGATATTGAACTATATCTGGATGTGGAAAGACCTTATCCACCCATGCTGAGGAGACCTCCTTATCCAGCAAGTCTGGAAACCAGGAAAGAAATTAAAAACACATCAATGAGCTCCTGGACATGGATGTCATCAGGAAGATTGGACATAATGAAATAGTGGAAATCACCACTCCTGACCTGATCACCTGGCATGATGGCAAGTCTAGATTGTGTGGAGACTTTAGAGCCCTGAATAACTACACAAAAGCAGACAGGTACCCTATACCAAGGATACCTCATGCCTTGGATAAGCTGGCCAAAGCCAAATACATAACCAAGATGGATTGTATGAAAGGCTTCCACCAAAATGGAGCTAAACCAAACTCCATGAAGTTGCTCAGAAAAATATGCCATATGGGCATATATGAGTACACCAGGATGCCATTTGGCATCAAGAATGCACCAGCCCATTTCCAAAGGATGATGGACACCATATTTCAAGAAGAAATAATGGAAGGCTGGATGGTAGTATATATTGATGATATCATTATATACTCAGAGACATGGGAAGACCATGTACAATACATAGACAGAGTGCTAAGTAAATGTACACCCATCAATCTGAAAGTTTCACTTAAAAAGTGTAATTTTGGCCAACAAGAGCTACTAGCTCTAGGACACAAAGTCTCGGGCCTTAGTCTGGCAATTGACCAGAACAAAGTAGCAGCAGTACTGCAAAAGCCAGTACCAAAGAACATCAAAGAGATGCAATCTTTCCTTGGATTTGCTAGCTACTATAGAAACCACATCAAAACCTTTGCCCACATAACTAGTAGTTTATACAGGTTATGCTCAAAGGATGTAGTTTTTGAAATAACCAAGGAAAGGAGGGATGCATATGAGAGGATCAAATATGAACTCACAAATGCACCTGTGCTCATCTTGCCTGACTTTGAACTACCATTCAAGTTATATATAGATGCAGCATGCAGCCAAGGCTTGGGAGCAGCCCTTCACCAAAGACAAATTGTGGATGGTGAACCAAGAGAAGGTGTAATATGTTACATCTCCAGGCAGCTGAAAGATTCAGAAGCCAGGTATGGGGCCACCCAGACAGAATGTCTATGTCTAGTCTGGGCACTAGAAAAACTCCATTATTATTTGGAGGGTGCAGTCTTTGAAGTCTACACAGACTGCACAGCCTTGAAGTTTGTACTAAGCATGAAGACTACTAATAGACACATGCTGAGATGGCAAATAGCCATCCAGGAGTATAGAGGGAACATGACCATCATATACAAGGAAGGTAAAAGCCATACTAATGCAGATGGCCTTAGCAGATGGCCACTGGACAATGTCAAAAGCAATCCAGCTTATGACCCTGAAGTTGCTGCAAAAATTCCTATCCATTTTATGGAAATAAATAGGAAGAAGAACTTCAGATTCTCTGAATGGGCACCAAGGAGTGGTACCCTTGACAGTGGAAACACTGATTCAGAAGGGACAGAAACCCCCATACTGGGAATAAGTTCCTCAGAACTGCACAATGAATTTTTCAATGCAGTACTGAAATCTTATGCTAAACACAAACAGTGTAGCATACTACTCCAACTCCTTCAACAGAAATACAGGAGCCCAGAACTGGAAACCCAGCTGGAGGAACCCTGGTTGAGGGCCTATAAGGACAATAAATTCTTCCTTATAGATGGCCTGATTTATCACAGAGAAAAGAACACCAGTGCACTCACAGTGATAGACAGAGACCACATCTCTTTAATCCTGCAGGAATGCCATGACTGCCCCTATATGGGACACATGAGTGAGGACAGGACTAAAGAGAGGGTAGCAAGCACAGCTTGGTGGCCCAAGTGGGAGCAAGAGTTGAGTGAATACATCAACACTTGTGAAAGATGCCAAAAGGCAAATAGAAAACATGGGAAGAAATATGGGTTGCTTCAACATATAGAAGAACCCAAACACCCATGGGAAACCATCAACATGGACTGGGTCACAGGACTTTTCCCAGGAGGCAAAGAAAACTACAATGCCTGCTTAATCATAGTTGATAGGTTCAGCAAGAGCATGAGATGTCTACCATGCCATAAAGAGGACACAGCCATGGACACTGCTCTGTTATTTTGGAATAACATCATATCCACCTGTGGAGTCCTCAAGATCATAATCAGTGACAGGGACCCAAAATTCACATCTGAATTCTGGACCAATTTATATGACATGCTTGGCACCAAGCTTGCTTTTTCCACAGCTTACCATCCACAAACAGATGGCCTAGCTGAGAGGATGATCCAAACAATGGAGGACATCCTCAGGAGGTTCTGTGCCTATGGCATGGAATACAAGGACCATGAGGGATACACCCATGATTGGGTCACCCTCTTACCAGCAGTCCAACTGGCTTATAATACAAGCCAGCACTCTACCACAGGAAAAACACCTGCACTGGTAGAGAAAGGGTGGAATCCCCTGTTACCTGTGGATCACTTAAAGAAAAATCTTCTGACCATCCACCCCACAGCCAAAGACTTCCATGATATGTGGAAGAAAGCCTGTGATACTGCTGCCAAATGCATAGCTGAAGCCAAAGAGTATAACAAGCAAAGGTGGGACAAATCACATATGGAACCTGACTTCAAGGAAGGGGACCAGGTGTTAGTGTCTACACTGAACTTTAACAATCTCAAAGGACCCAAGAAAATGAGAGACTCATTTGTAGGGCCCTTCACTATCATTAAGTTGATATGGAATAATGCAGTAGAGGTCAAGCTCACTGAGGAGTTTTCTAGGAAACACCCAGTCTTTCCAGTGAGCCTGGTCAAACCATACTTCCAAACAGGGGAGGATAAATTCCCCTCCAGGAAGAAAAACATCACTCCACCAGAAATAGTGGAAGTAGAAGACTCTCCTGGACCTGTGAGTAAAATCATCAGGGCCAGAAAAATCAGACTTAATGGGAAGGATCAGAGACAATATCTAGTCAGATTCAAGAAGTAGACAGCTGACAAAGACAAATGGTTGGCAGAGGATGCCATACCAGATGGGAACCTTCATCTAAGGAGATTCAGAGCCTCTAAGAGGACTGAACAGTCTCATCAATGATGAGCCTTTTTTAGAGGGAGGGTATGTCAGCCTGTGACTCAAAACCAGAGCACAAGCATGACAGCCAAATTACCATAAACCAATGGTATAGCCAAGATACCACCAAAACATGGAACTGAGCCAAATTAGCTCAAAAGGTATCAAAAGAAAGAGGAAACTCACCTCTTTCTGAAAATATAAGTCCCATCACCATAGGACAAGAAATAACAAAGTTATTCCTGCTCAAAGTTATTGCTGAGCATAAACCTTAATTTTCACCTCTCATCTAAAATCTAGAAGGAGAGGCTTAACCCCATCAAATGGGTATTTAAAATGAAGCTCTAAGCCAGGGCTATCTAATGGTGCTAGCCAAACTGAGCTAGCACCAGTATTACTTGAGTTATGGTCAAATTCAGACCAAATAAGGGTGAACAAAACATTCACCTCTCATCTAACTTTTACAGTTTTAGTGTGAGATACGTAAAGTGGGGTCTTTTGGGAAAGAGCACAATCAGGGCTATCTGATGGTGCCATCCATTTCCTCATAGCTCAACTACAACAGAAGTTATTGGCCAAACAAGCATAATGCAGCTTTTGCCCAGACCACGCCAATGTACAAAAATACTTGTACATGGGATAGCTTTGTCATATTTAATGATAACCATGTCAAGTTGGGTACCATTGTGTAGAGCTCATACAGAGCTATTCAATGAACCAATTTTGAGCTTGATATCTCAAAAACTGACAGAGTTATGACCATTTTAAGGTCAAAACCCCACCTGCTGTCATATACAGCCTTACCATGGGATAATATCCCATAGCCATGAATATGAGGTGTCAAATAGACGAAGAAGCATGTTTTTACTTCAATACCTCATATTTCAGTCAATACTGGGGTCCCATACAGTTTCAGTACAGCATTCTACGCGTCATACACATCAGAATCAGGCTGTGAGGTCCCCAGATGAAAATTTTCACCCTGTATTGGTGAAAACCGCCCAGATGTGGTTTCAAAACCACATCTGAGCCCAATACAGGGTATACAGGCTATTTGCAAACCACAAGCCTGTCATAGAAAGTGAAAAATCTTCACTTCCTCTACGTGGAAAGGTCTAGCAGCCTTTCCACCTCAATTTCAGGATAAAAGGAGGGCTTTTCACAGTCAAAAGCCTTTCCTCATCCTGCTCTTGAATAACCTACGTAGTAAACTGTCAAAAACAGTTTTACTCTTTGTTAATAATCAGGTATAATTATAAGTTTTGATTATTGTAGTCTTTTATTATTGTAACCCAACAGATAAAGCTGCACCCAGGGCTTTCAACAGCGCTCACCACCACTATAACCACTATAGTAAAGCCCTTTAAATTTATTTTTAATCATCTCAAAATCTTCTTAAAGCATTTTTACCGTGTCACAAACATAGTTTGAGTTGTAAATAGCCTACATTACCACTCTTTCATAGTTTCATCCTGACAATCTTCTTAAGAGTTTATCTGATTCAGATATTTCTGATTCTGCCAGCCATTCATCTTCATGTACTGGATTTCTATCTTTGACAAGATATTCTCTTTGATTTTTACCCCTAAGTCTCCTTTCTTTAATGGCTTTATTTATCTTTTTGTGTTCACTCTGTTCCACTGGTTGTACAGTCCAAGGATTTGGGTTCCTTATAGGAAACAATTGTTTGTCAGCTGGTTGATAAGGCTTTATCAGGCTGACTAGAAAGGTGGGGTGTTTATTTTCTAATTCACCACTTAATTCCACTTGAACTGCATTGGTTCCATGTAAGGCAACAATAACAAAATGTCCTACATAGGAATGTTTAAGCTTCTTTGGGCCTTTGATATTATTAAAATTCAAGGTTGAAACTAGAACTATGTCCCCTCCTTTGAAGGCTGGTACTTTATGACTCTAGAAACTGGAAAATATCTAGGTGAGACAATCCTTGAAGTGGGAGGACTTGTGGATTGTAAGGTAGTGTCTAAGCCAATCCATTCAACTATTTCCCTTGTTGAATAAAAGTTCTGTAAGGACTCAACCAGGCAATCATAATTTTGTTGGTCATGGAAGGATGGTGTGTTATATTTTTGGTAATTGAATGGGGAAGGCAGCTGTGATTCAAAAAGTTGTTTTATTTCACATGGGATGGATGGGGATTTCAGGAGAACGGAAAGGTTGGACCATTGACAGATATGTTGAAGTAAGGTTTTATCTATATTATCTATTCAGAGAGGCAAGAAGTTAGTATTATTCAGTTCATGTGTTTAATCAATGTGAATATATTTCTCTTATTAATTAATGTACATATTACGTTGTTTGTTGGCATCTTTGCAAATACTCCAATCAAGCACTCATAACCCCATGTGGCTGAGGCTTGTGCTGGGCCCCAAAATTGGAAGAGTTCTGGAATATGATCAGCAAAATGATGATTTGGTTTACTTTTATTTTTTGGGAACAGTTGTTGATTGGAAAGGCGGATTTTTTTCCAATGTTCAGCAAATGCAGTCACATCATCCATTGAATCAGTCCAACTTGTGGCAATTTTGATAGCACTAAGCAAATGGAATGTAGTCTTGGTTAGTTCATTTTCAAGTTCTTTTGATTGAGCCATTTTTCTTTTAGTTTTGGGGGAATTGTGTTCATCTAATGACATCTGTTGACTGAGAATTAGAAATGGAATATAGACCTTGTATAAGAGAACACATTCAGCCGCTTTTAAACTAACATGAGAGGGGGAACCCATTTTGCGGGGTTCTCTTGTCCATGATGAGGGAATTATGGTATCAGATATGATTTTTCAGAAATTCTCCAGAACCTCACCCTTGATCTGGTAATCATTCAGTGCACTGATATCCAATTCAGAGGGGATGTAATCTGTATGAAATGACGGAATCTCTGCAGAACCACTACATGGGTGTTGTGTGTGAGGGGTAGGCATTGGGAGGTAATTTTAATGGGTGGAAGTAGTGGGGAGTGACTCATTTATTATGTTTGCTGCCTCTCTCATTGTGATTTGATCAAGAGAGCTGTTGGAGGTCATGGAATATGAGTCCAAACTGTTGGTGTCATTGCGTTTCCTGCAGGATCTGAAGTAAAGTTTTGATTTGGACTCTGGAATGCACAATTTGAATGTTTCATGATCCTTCAAAATTCCAAGTTTTAAATTATGCATTATGTCCAGATTAATCATTCTGGTTTAATCCAAATACGGAAGGTCTTTCAAAATCTAATATCACACTCCATACTCACAAAAATTGCTTCTCTTTGTTGTGGTTATTCCCAAAGCCATTTCACAATGGTTGATTTATGACTTTGGTATTAGCGTGTGTAGTGAAATGGAGGACCAATTTCTTCAATTTGAGCTTTGTGAAAAGTTCAAGAATTTTGAAAGTGGTTGCCTGAATGTGAAATAAATCCAGTAAGCTTGCGCATGGCAACCACATCCGCAATGACTGTGAGGATGGCAACACAGATAAAGGATCCTGAAGGACCTGTTGAGGTGGGTAAAAATGGTAACCTTACCATAGCATTTTGAGCTCCTTTATGAGTGGAATTAATAGATAACTCAATTGAAGGGCAGTTGGCTCCTTTGGACCAGGAATGATTCCTGAAAAATAGACATTCTTTGGCTTCAATCTTTCACTTGGGGGGATAGTAAGGGAAATAAGCATGATAGGTCCAATGCTAGCTAACTGGGTTGACTTTCCATGTGCATTAAACCAGTCCACATAAATGGAGAAGGCCAATGCACCAGGAAAGTACATGAACGGGTGTTATTGATATTTCTAGTGCCAGTGAAGCATCTCCAGACCAATCCATCCCAGATGTTGCATTTCAGGGAACCTTTGGGAATTTGAGATTTTTGATGTTGATTCATAATTTCCATAATTCCAGCCTGCTGGAGAAATCTGGCAAGCCAACTTTTGAATGGTTGATAAATAAAATGTTTTTTTGAGATAAATGTTTTTTGATGTTGGTTGTGTTTTGGGTGTGAGGTTTAAATGAATTGATTAATTTTCCTTATGATTGTGTGCAAGGGGGATCATGATCATTTGGGTCATTATGGCATTGAAATCGGGGTTGGTCAGTTATGACAGATTCAGTAAGGCCATTAAGAAAGAAACATTGAGGACAACATATATAGTTTCAAATCACTGGCTCCAATTGGAGATGTTCAAATATGGTAATGAGATCTTGAGGTATATGAAATTCAGGAGTGGGGTGACCACCTGAGCTTGAGATACTGAACTTGATCAACAGGTTCAGGGCGGGGTTGAGAATGTGTGAAGCCCTGTGGGGTATATTATACCTTAATGAGAGAATGGCAGATATAATCATTCCAAGGTCTTGTGGGGGAAGGTTTGGACTGCCACTGTATGTTTTCTGTGCAGTTGAAGTGAGACCTGGTGGTATGGAGAATGTGCTTTTGGTCAATTGAGAATAATCAGCTGGGAAAATTTAATCCAATAGAATTTGCAGGTACTCAGATCCTGATGAAGAAGTAGGTATGTTTTGAAGATATTTGGGTGCAATGGCTGATTTGAGCTTTTTAATGTTCTTTTTATATTTGAAAGGTGTGAAGGCAACTCCCTTCCTATCACCCTCAGGGGAAGAGTGTGTTTGATTTGAGCAGTGTTGACACATGTATATATGCATTGAGGAATAGCGGTGGGTTGAAATTGTTGTGGGAATTGTGAATAAGGTTGTTTTTTTTATAAATATCTATGGTTGATGTGAAAGTGCTTAGGAGTGTGATTAATTGGGAAAAAAATTAAAGGATTATTTATTACAGGGGGAGATTTTTTGACCCAGTGGAGGATTTTATCCCATTTGTAATCGTGGCTGAGCCACAGGGGATAAAGTGTAACATGTCTCATCTGGATGGGGGAATTGCTTAGGAGTTTACTTGGGTAAAGTGCCATGCTGCTCAGTGCTCGTACATATTCTAGTTTATTTACACATGGTGATACTGCGGATTTCACCCTTGAGGGGCATTCCATGCATGATGTGGCAACATTGAATTGAGGGAATTGACATTTAAACCATGTATGCTGGAATGCCATTGTGCATGGTTTAAACCTTATTACAGACATTAAATTATAGCTCTATTACATAAGGGTCTGGAGTGGAGCTAAAGTCTTGGTATTTGTTTTTTGTGAAGTGTGCTTTTAATGGGTTGAAATGTGATTTGGATTGTCTTTCCTTTCTTGAAAAGGTGATGTCTTTTTTGTGGGGAAATCCTTCATGAATATACCCTTATACAGATGTAGAATGCTGTGGAGCTTTGATGAATATATTGGCAGTTTGGATAATTCACAAAATGTGACAATGGCAAGAGGGAAATTTTTATTGAATCTGATTAATTATAGATTATGGGTCCCCTTTGAGATCATGGGAATATCACATTATATGCTGGTGGGCCATGTAGTGTGGTTTCTGACAAAAGAAGAGGAGCTCAAGAGTAGGCAGGGAGAATTCTCATGAATATAGTCTTATTAGACTTCCACAAGAGACTTGGTTTCCACTATTCATAGAATTTCTCTATTATAAAGTTGAAATGATTTCATCTCATATCACTCTATTTTATCAAGTTGAAAATATTAATGTAGTTTCTTAGCTCTTATGTCATCTTCCAAGCCACGTGAATCCCGTTTAGGTTTGGTTCATGACTCATATAGTGAATCTATCATAGAATATGTTCAAACACAGTCACTAATAAGTCCCAAAATTCCACTCAAAACCCCTATTGCATCCTCAATGAATGTATCAGGTCTCAACATTTATGTGGGAAATCCAATGGCTCAACCTTCAAGCACTTGGTCAATCCCAAATATTTATTTCACTCCAATCCCCCCAAATCCCATTAATACACAAATGCATGCGTCTGAGGTGTCAGGAAGCAGACCTGAAATCTCATCAAAGGGTAATCCACAATCAAAATTTCCACGTGAGTTCCTACTTAATCCTGGTCAGAATCCAGTAGCGTCCCAGGAACCCTTTGGGCAAAATCAACAGCAAACCCTCAATATTCCATCAGGATCTCAGGTTCATGTGGCTGATGAAAAGTGGTTTGATGGGGGGCAACAAAAAAGACCATTGGAAAATGTTACTCGGAGTGTTCTGTTGGAGGGAAATCCAGAATTGAAGCTTTATCAAAGTAAGTCTCTTTGATGTCAGAGAATAAACTTTTTCACAATTTTATATGTCTATTTCATGGGTTAGATATGGCACCTAAAGGCAAGTCAGTCCAATCTCAGGAGCCAATTGAAGATTGTTTTAATGTGTTAGCTGATGATTTGCATGGAAGGTGATGAACTTTATGCATCTTTGCTTCTGGTCCATGAAGAAAAAGTCACTGGATCCTATCATCCATATGCCTCCAAAGCAAGAACAGCTCATTCCAGTTCATCAAGAAAACAAATGATGGATGATGAGGATGAGAACATGTCTCCCAATCACATTGAAACAAATGATGAACCAAGGAGGGACAATTTTATGGCGCATGAGGAGGGAACTCAGTCAAATAGTGAGTTCACCCAACCTCAAATTCCCCCTGCCCACAGTATGCTTGAAAAATACGAGCTCAGACAGATAAGGAAGCAGGCTTGCAAAGCTCACAATGTGGCTAAATGTGCAAGCCAGAAGGAGCAACAAAGATGGCTCAAAGCAGAACTTCCAGAAAATGTCCATGATATGAGATCAGCCGTACATTCCCATTGCCTGTTCCTACTCAAAGTGAGGGATAAGAATTCTTCCTCACTACCAGCAGCACCCAGCACAGAAGAGCATGAAACTGAGATTCAAGTTGCTGGTCATCTGGGATATGTCCCCAAGGATGTTTTCAATGAGCCATCAACACAGGTTCAGTCTCAGGTTTTCCAAAGATACTGCAAAAATGAGCTCCATAAGCTAGGACTAAAGCAATTCACTTGGGACTGGGAGAGCTTGTGGCAAAATCCGTTCAACAAGTTGATGTGTAAGATGTGTCTATGAAACTGTTGATCATATTACTATTAATCAACAGTATTATGACTTTTCTTATGAAATATAATAAGAAAAATTATTATAACCACAGCTAAATAGTTGAAGAATTATTTCTGTTACGCGTTATACACTATTAGTGATTATAACAGTAAGCAGTAATTGTCTACAAGAATCAATTACAAGAAGAATTTAATAATAAAAACTTCTTTTTTTAAAATAATAAAATTATTTTAATATATAATTATCTTTTACAAGAAGAATTATAAAGATTTTTCTTGAAGAAAACTATTAATACACAAAAACTTCAAGAATTGAGATAAATTACTCACTATTAATCCAATGAACCTTTTAGATGATAATAGTAGAGAAATTTGATGTGGAATTGTGGATTTTAATAAAGCAAAATTTAGTTATAAAAGTATTACAACAAATTATAGTTTATTTCTATGATTTAAGGTCCTTTTGATTGATTTCTGAAATAATAAAACACTTAAGATATAGTTTTAACTAATATGTACTTGTTTGGTAATAAAGGTATAATATAATAATGTGATGATTTGGAAAAAACAGCAAGAGTTGACCTCTTTTAAGTATAAGACAGCTCACAGAGGCGTGCCATAGAGAATACTGAAAAACCAGTGAGTGAGAAAACAATAAAACTTTTTGGATTATTGATTGCATCATCTGTTGTCACATAAGATGATCATAATTTCTTAATTGAGGTTTTTACATGACTACCAACCCATTTATGGTTAAGGATAAAAGGAGTAACAACTGTAAATCTTCTTTTATTCCAAAATAATCATTGATTTCTCAAATATATCAATGTTATTGGAAATTTCATCACAGAATGTATTTCTGTAAATATTTAAAGATTTTGTGTTTCATGTGGAATCATCAAAAATGGACTGTAAGTAAAACCTTTAATTTTAGATATAAAATAGAATTCATTTTGGTTTTTATATGAATTATAAAGTTCTCAATTTATCCTGAAGGTTTTAAAAAGATTCATTAAGAATTGTATTTTTAATGAATTTTTGAAGTTTTTACCTCATTTCTATGTAGAATTGCAAATAGCAGTATATGGCTGGTTGCTAGGAGGTAAATCAATGGATACTAGTCAAAAAGGGGTTTTAATTATTTTTTCTGGGGTCATCCATGGGAATGCATTAAGAATTGACATGGTTACAGGAGTGTAAGTAGTTCTTTACCTCCTTGGCACGTCAAAATAGCAGGTTATTTGCTATTTTCTCATGATTTACTGAAGTTGTAACATGGTAACAAAGTTCCCAAAAGGTTTTAGTTTACTAATTGGGCCAAGATCAGCCAATTATCCAAGCTGTGGAGCTGTCCATGCCTCAGAGGCCTCAGAAGTTGGGTACCCTGGCTCTCTTTGATGTCTTTTCCCAAAAGGTTTTAGTTTACTAATTGGGCCAAGATCAGCCATTGATCCAAATTTGGAGCTGTCCATGCCTCAGAGGCCTCAGAAGTTGGGTACCCTGGCTCTCTTTGATGTCTTTTGTCCCCCTTGCCTATTTTTTACGTCAAAATATAATTTTAAGCTCAAGTGAGATATCGATTGATTTCTGAAAGAATAAAACACTTAAGAAATATTTTTAACTAATACTTACTTGTTTGGTAATAAGGGTATAATATAATGATGTGATGATTTGGAAAAAACAGCAAGAGGATTCCTCTTTTAAGTCTAAGACAGTTCACAGAGGCGTGCCATGGAGCAAACTGAAAAAACAGTGAGTGAGAAAGCAATAAACCTTTTTTGGATTATTGATTGCATCATCTGTGGTCACATAAGCTTATCATAGTTAGGTAATTGAGGTTTTAACGTGAATATGTGTGAACCTTTGAGATATGACCACATACCCAAAAAGGTCACAAGAAATATTTAAAATAATCATACTTTAAAAATAATTACCTTAAAACTACAAAAATGCCATACATTGGCATAAAACCTGGTTTAACTTAAAAAACAATGAGAAAACATGTAAAATAAATTATACCATTGGATTCCCCATGGTAAAATACACATATACCATTTTTATGGCATACCTGTAAAGCCAATATTTCATGAGTTATAAGTAATAATACCTTATAAAAAAAACAGATCCTTATTTATTTCAAAGACCAATGAAGCAACATGTGAAATAAATGGAACCATTGGATTCTCCATAAAAATCCACATTTAAAAAAATTAACAAGCTAAGCTCCAAAGTCCATACTTGAGGAATTAAGCTGAATATATGCACTTTTTTGGTCAATGCATATATTCAAGGATTTTAGCTAATATCTTTTGAAATATGCATGATAGAGTGATGAACCAAAAAAAAGGTCATCACGTAATTACTGTAAGAATACAGAAATGAAGTTTATTTCACAAGTTATAAACAAGGTTAAAACCTGTAAGGGATTATTGACTAAAATCAACAGAGCTGTTGACCACTTTGTTGTGAAAGTGGTCCCAACTTCAAAATAAATATACAGTTGGATTCTACTAGTTCATTCGTGAAGAATGGTGTATTTTGGATTATAATATTCAAGGTATAACCCCTTGAAATCATGGTTTGAAGTTTAAAATATTAAATTTCGACAGGAAAGATGGGTTACAAGAAAAATAATTCAAAATAGAGTTTTGATGATGTAATGAAATTCTCTTGGAAGCATAATAGGATTATGCCAAGCTATTAGAATTCACTCTCTGAATTGCTGTAGCATGTAAATCTCAAAAGGTATTAAGGATCAAAGTTTGAGCTTAATTGGATGATTTATGATCACTCACTGTAACTTTAAATGAAGTTTAACAGTCATAAGAGTGATACAAATGGTGAATACTGTTAGTTTATGATTTAAACTAATAAAATTCACGAGATTTGGGGTTCTGCCAAGCCTTGACGTCATGAAAATTAGAGTTATAGTGATAACTCTAAATAATGGCGTAATAATGAGATAATATGTTTAATCATGATGTAATCACCACAAAACCTAAAACTATTGATCAATTCCAGTGGATATGATCAGTGCACGTCTACTAGAAGGCTGTTGGAATCTAGGAGGGAGGTATTTACTATAAATAAAGCTATTTTCACTCTGTTTTCCCCTCGGATGCTTACAAAACATTAAATCATTAAATGAAAAGGTAATTTCTTTATTCTTTATATATGAAACTTTTATATTATTAGAGACCAAAGATCATCTTATGATAATCTTCATCTTTGACGTGATTATTACAATTATTTGATTGTTTTGTTTAAATTTCTCTCAAAAACCTCAATTCCACGTAAAAACAAGAAAATTTGTAATTTCTCTTGGAATTTATTGTAACTAGAATTTAAATAAGTTGTATTTCCATTTCTAGGCGTAAATTTACTCAAAATTATTATATTAAGCATTAAAAGTAGGTTATTTCTCTTATTATAATAATTTTTCTCTATAATTACTTTTTAATAATTCCATAATTGATATAAAAATTATTTATATTAATTTATAACTTTAATATTGGTAATATTATTGTTATTAATTGTTTTTTATTAATAAAAAACAATTTTTTACGCCTTTATCATCTTTTGGTAACAATAATAAAGTGCTTTTTAATATATTAATTTTCTTATATTAATATATTTATTATATATATATTATTTTTTATAATATAAATTATATTATTATATTTATTTAATAATATAATTATTTTACGCCATAATTATGATAATAATCTATTATTATAAATCTATTTTATCTTATTTAATTTATTTATAAGGACATTCATAGTACAATAAGTGAAATATTAGTAAATTTTACTCATTGTTTCATAGTCAAACCTTACATTTGGGGGCCTGGCCATGATATTTACTCTAAAAGACCTTTAAAAAGATTCTAATTGGGCTTATCCAATAATAAATTATAATTGTAATCATGAGATTATATAATAATTTTATATTTATTGATTTTAAAAGCTATTGAGGCATTTGGAAAGCAATTGTACTGTCTTATACGTGGTTTTTCACATCCTTAGACTTGGAAAAACTTTCTTTGAGTGACTCTAGTGATTCAAAAGATATTTGAAAAATTCAAAATAACTTTACATTATAAATTAATTTTATAAAAGAATCATATTCATTGTGATTTTATTCTTTAAAAATAAAAACATAAAAAATAATAAAAATATTAAAAACCAATAAAAAAGTGATTTTACTTTGATTTCATTTCATTCACTTTTAAAAAGATATAAAAGCAATTTTTATGTGGAAAATTGCCATATCTTACCAAAAATAACACTTTTATATAAAAGACTTATGTTTATTTGTCTTTTTTAGTGTTTGAAGACAATCCAACAGAGGCAAACCAAATCACTGTTGAAGGATTGGTGGAAGAAACTTGCCAAAGTTCTCCAACACCAATAATCACTAAGAAAAAGAAATCCAAGAAATTGGACTTTCCAGGACCCACTATACTGGACTCTGAAGGTGAGTACCTCATTTAAAAATTGCCATAAGAAGAATTCCTGTTCTGAAATCTTCTTATTTCTTATTTTGCTTAAAATATGACTACCAGAAGGGGCTCCCAATGCTCCATCCAATCAGATGGAGCTGGACTCAGAGGTAGAATTGATTACTCAAAAGGGAAAAGGAAGGGCAATATCCCCAGTGGAACGGAATCCACACAAGGAAGTGCCTTATCCCAAAGGCAAGTCCCAGAAATGCCCATGATATCTGAACCAGACTTGGAACTAAGTATGAGTGACTCAAACAGGTACAAATCACATTCAGAGGGCTCAAATAGACATTTACATGAGCCAGTACAAACAGAACTACATGGTGTACAAGGAGAAAGATTGGGAAATGTTGCCCCAAGTACACCAAGGAGTGATTAACTCCTGGCACATCCTGAAAACGTACCTCAAAGAGGAGGAAATAGTGAGATACTCCAATGGGTGGAATCCACTATCATCCAAACCTCAAATAAAAAAGATCAAGGAGTACCATTCCAAAAAGAAGGAGGCAACCAAGGAAGAAGCCCCAGTAGCTTCTACCAGCAAGCCCCAAGCCAACCCACTTTCCTAAGAAGGGAAGAATAACAAGAAAAGGAATTGGAGAGAACCATATTCCCCAAGCTACAGGATCCCCAAAATCCAAAAAGATGCCATGGACAATGTATTCAGCATGGCCAGAACTTTGATGGAATTCAAAGACAAAGAGGAGCAAAGAATGAAACAACCCCATTTCACAAAGAAATAACCTTGTCTCCTGATGTTGTCAATACTTTAACAGAGCTTAAAAATAGTATTTTACCTCTTAAAGACATTAAAAATAGTTTATTATCTTTCCAAGAAATAAATAATAGTTTATCATCTTTAACAAAACTTGTTGTACAAAATAAAAAAGAAATTGATAACCTAAAATTTATGATTGAAAATAATAAACCAAAAGTATTAATTGACAATACTCAGAAATTAATACAAGGACAACAAGAGTTGTACAAATATCTAAGTGATATCAAAGAGAAAACTTTGACAATCAATTATGACGTGAGTATTGATAATCTTACAGAAAAATTAAACAAATTGAGAATTTCTGTAGAAAGATTTGAATAAAAGACTTCATCACACCAAAAATTACTTTTGGACCATGTGGAAAAGAGTGAGGAAGCAAGAATGCATCTGACAGATGACATTAAAAGTGAAATAAGGTTATTACTGAAAAAATGGAGAAAAATAATGAGGCTAACTCAAATATGCTCAAGTTATCAACACCATTTTCTCACATAAGAAGCCCTGTTAAACCAAAAGAGGAATTAACAAGCCCATTCATAACAGACTTGAGTCACCAAGACAATAACCAAGTATTAATGAAGGAAAAACCTCTATTAAAAGAATGGCCAACATTCACAGGAGAAGGTGAATATGACCACATGTCATTTATCAAAACAATTGACATGCTACAAGAAGATTATGCCATACCAGATGAATGAATCACTGCAAGATTACATTAATTATTTGAAAAATCTGCAAAAAGATGGTATTATGGCATAAGGCGAACAAATGGCAAAAATACCTGGTCTTGGTGGAAACAAGAAATAATCACCAAATGGGCTAATGATGCCTGGAGGTACAAGATAGAAAATGCATTTGAAAATTCATCTTCGACCCAGACAAAGACAAACCTTTAACTTGGTTCTGCAAAAAAGCTGAAAGACTCAATGCATTGTACCCAGAAATGTCACAGAAAATGGTTCACATGAAAATACTTAGAAAATGTGGAGGAGAGCTAGAACATGCCCTAAGAAGCAGGTTTATAGATCCATGCTCCACAGAAGAGTATATCAATGCACTAGAAGACATAGTGACAAGAACAAAAATTGGCAGAACTTGGAAGAAATTGGACATTAAAAGTCCAAATAAACCATTTATCAAAAAAGATAAATCAAAAGAATCTTTCAAGCCCAATACATCCAACAATAATAAGCGAAGAAAATGTCATAAATGTGTAGGTATTGGACATTTAGCCAATAATTGCCTCAAAAAGGCAAAGATTAATGAAATTGTGGAAACAGAAAACCACAATGACAAAGAGGAGGAATCTGACTGTGAAAAAGAAGCAGAAGAGTCAGAAAGCTCTGAAAGTGATGGAATTAATATAATTAATGCACAACTTAATAATATTGATATAGTTTATGAAGTACTGGATGCTAACTCAAACTTACCACAAGTTGGGATATCTGACACAAACATGACAAATATACAAGATGCCAAAATGTACAGAACCAAACCTGCAAAAGGAATGGGATATACAGATGGAAAATCAAGTATAAGTATTGTTATGATTGATAACCAAGAAGGAAAAGTGAACTTAGATACAGGAGCATATTGCACCTGTATTGGTAAAAGTTATTGAAAACCATTGTCCCAGACTGGCAAGAAAAACTTATGCCAATACAAGGTGTCAAATTTAGTAGTGCAAGTGATAGCATGAAGCCCCTTGGAATAATTGATTTAACACTAATTTTTCCTCACCCTTCACAATGTGTCAGAATTAAAGTAGAGTTTGTAGTAATGGACAACTGTACTAGTAATCACTTCATATATGGAAATGACTACTTATCAATTTATGCTATAGATATCGCTAACCAAAAAGACAGATATTTTACCATAGGAGATAACAAAAGAAAACAGTTGGGCTTCTTAAATAACAAAAAACAAATCACAGTTATTAAGAATGAGGAGAAAAGTCCAGAAAAGGACCTTTTTATATCTGAACAACTGAAAGAGGAAGAATTCAACCAATAATTAACAGAAAAAATGAAAGAAAAAATGATTGACCTGTTATTTAAGTACAAAAATGCCTTTGCAACTGACAAGGAGCCACTAGGTGCCATAATTGGGCATGAGGTGGATATAATTCTTAATGTGGAAAAGCCTTACCCACCTTTACGAAGGAGACCAGCTTACTCCACTAGTACAAGGTCTAGAGAAGCCTTGGAGGTACACATTAAAGAATTAATGGACCTTGGAGTATGAAGAAAGGTAGGACATAATGAACAGGTAGAGGTCACTACACCTGTCATTATAACTTGGCATAATGGAAAATCAAGGATGGTAGCAGACTTCAGAGCCCTGAACACCTATACCATTCCAGAAAGATACCCAATACCCAGAATCCATGAGACATTGACACACTTGTCACAAGCTAAGTTCATTACAGCCATGGATGCCTTAAAGGGTTTTAATCAAAATGTCTTAACAGACAATGCTAAGAAACTACTAAGTATAATAGTCCACTGTGGGATTTTCGAATACTTAAGAATGCCATTTGGCATAAAAAATGCACCTTCCCATTATCACAGGATGATGAATACCATATTTCCTGAAGAATTATCAGAAGGATGGTTAATCATCTATATTGATTATATCATAGTTTTCTCACAAACTTGGGAAAATCACCTCACAAGACTAGAAAGGGTACTACAAAAAATAGTGCAAGTGAATATGAAAATTTCCTTGAGAAAGTGCCATTTTTCATATAGTGAACTAAAAGCTGTCACAGGGGCTCTTGGAAGAAGAGGGCCTGGCACTCAGGAATCAATAACTCACTTGGAGGGCTCCAAAGATAAAGAATAATAAGAATGAATTTCTTTAAGAAAGAATAAGGGGGAAAACAAGTATGCCAAAAGATGAGATAAGAAAAAGATGAAGCCAATGGCCAAAGATAATAAAGAAGCCAACAGCCAAGAAGCCAACCAAGTGAATCCTCAATTCACTGTTCCAACCTGCCAGAAAAGGAAATGGAATTAGTATAAGGATATGACCACCAATATCCACTGGACAGGCAAGGAAATAAAAGAAAAGGGTGCTGAATGACTGACTTAAGATTATCAGTATTAACTTTTAATAAGGTAAAAGAAAATAAGGATAAAAAATAAATCCACTATATTAATTAACTGGGGAAAAAGTCCCCAGGTGCTGAAAAGGTGGCCAGTATATGTGAAAAGCTGAAAAGTTGATCCTGGAAGGTGGATCAATGACTGTATTGTCCGAATCGGGAAATACAGTTCTGGCCATCTTGAAATTTGAACTGTGTGATGGAATTCCCACAGTGGAATAAGAAGTGGCCCAATTGGGCCAAGGCCATACAGGTTGATTGAATAAGGCCTGTACGGATGAATTGGGTTGTCCAAGGAGTATTGAATACTTGATGTCTTGACAACTGATTGAATTTTGTAATAACTCTCGAGAATTGACCTTAGAATAATCCTGAATGAATTGTACCAACCCACCTCCTGCAGATACAGGTGGTTGGGATCCTTGAATGATCTTCTGAATTGCCGCCATGGATTGCCAGACTGATAAGCTGAAAAGTCCTCCTTCGAAATGGGCGTTGGAATTATGGACCTTGAAATGGAAAGGTGGAATTGGGTCCTGAAAACGTCACCATTGGATTGCTGAGTAAAAATGGTGCATAATGGTATATAATACCATATATGCACCACACCTGCAATCTTGAGTACGGAGTGCATTAAGGAAAGGAAAGAATTCCCCTTAAGTTGAGGGAAATTCTTGTTGAGATGATTTGGTGGCCTCTTGTGGTTGCCAGAGGCCATGACGGTGAAGTTGGTCCATGGTGGTCCAGGGCCAAAAGTGGGTCCTACGGGATTTATGGCCAAAATGGGTCCAAGGTGTTTTTGGTCCAATTTGGGTCCAAGGGATTGGTGGCCAAAAATGGCTCAGGTGGGCCCAATTGTGGTTTGGGACCCACCTGGCCTTGGGGGCTAGGTGGCTGCCCCCTTTGGCCCCTTTTGGCCTCATTGGATTAGGCCAAAAGGGGCCTAATCCGCCTACGGACCGCAGCTTACGGACCGCGGCCCACGGACCATACGGACCGCGTATTACGGCCCGCGGACCGTAGAAGCCGTGGGGGGCCTAAATGGTCCAAAAAAGGCCATTTAGGCCAAAACCCCCATAATGAAAGGGGTGGCCAGGAAACCAATGAAGGTGGCCATGGGGCCTGGAAGCCCCTGGAAGACAAAGGGACCCCCCAGGCCCAAAAACAGTGATGGAGGCCTGGGGGTTGGTGAGGTGGAAATTGGCCAAGAGGGCCAATGACGCAGGATATGGCCTGAGGCCATAAAGGATGATGGGGGCCATAAGTGGCCAATGGAATGGGTTATGGCAAAAGAGCCATGGAACACCCAAAAGGGGTCAATTGGCCATAAATGATATGACATGGCCAATTGGCCCCAACTTGGCTCCAGGTTGGATTGCTGCCGCCATCAAGGAGGAGGGTCAAAATACGTGGTTGTGACAGTACCCCCCTACCTTGAATGGTGAGCTCCTGAGCACCAAGATGAGGTAGAGGCCTGTTGAGGCTAATGAGACGGGTTTGACGTAAGGATTCCAGAGGTATTGAATCTTGAGAAGAATTGGACTGATAAGCTTGTTGGCATATGAATTGAGGTTGACTTGATCTTCTCTTGACATTTGGCTTTGACAAAGTTGAAGACATGATTTGACGTAAAGATTTTGGCGTTAAAGAGTTATAAGAAAAGAAATTTTGAAAGAATATAAAGAGTAAAAGAGAAAAGGAAACAGATATAAAGAGAGGAACAGAAAAAATAAAGAAAATGAAATTTGAGGAGGAATCCAATCTTCATCACGGATTACGACAATTGATTTTGAAAGTGACCAAGGACCTGAATAAAAGAATTTGATGCCAGGTGCTCACAGAGTGGCCAAGGTGATGTTTTGACAGATTGTAGACCCCTCAGGGAAGTGCACACCAGGAGAGGAACTTACTTTTAGTAGTTGCCCCTCCCGCCAGTGCCATAAATAAGAAAACTCTTGATAAATGAATGTGTTGAAAGAATAAAGTCTTGGGAAGGAGAGTAAAAAAGGAATGGTCCATTTGCCCAAGTGTGAATGGCCATAAATTTGGAATTCGGATGTTGAAAGCCGGGCCAAAAGGTCTGTGTCCAAATTGAAAAGTGCTCACAGAGTGGCCAAGGTGATGCTTACAACAAAGAAGAGTAGAATACCCCTAAAGGTGCATACCAGGAGTGGGACTTACTTTTGGTAATTCCTCTCCCCACTAAGCACCATAAAAATTCAAGCCATTGAAGAATTGGGTCCTGGCTTGTCAGGATATAACGAATGAAAATCTTTGACAAGTTCAGGACAATTCTTGAGGTTTTCAGCTGGTTCCCATGTGGATCTTTCTGAATCTTGACTGAAACCTTTCCATTCCACCAGATACCATAATTTTCTTCTCTTGAGCTTTGAATCCAGTACTTGAGAGACTTCCCATTCCTCTTCTTCTTCAATAATGATTGGAGGAGGAGGCTCTTGATGCCGATTTGGGATTGTTGATGTCTTGACTGGTTCCAAGAGTGAGATATGGAAGACTGGGTGGATGGATTTCCATTGAGATGGAAGCTTGAGGTGGTAAGCATGAGTACTGACTTTCTTCAAGATTGGAAAGGGACCCAACCATCTTTCAGACAGTTTCTTGGTGGGTCTAGTTGATTTGATATTCTTGGAAGAAAGCCATACCATGTCACCAGGATTGAAAACAGGTGGACTTGCTCTACTTTTATCTGCATACCTCTTAAACCGGTTTATGGCGATTTCAAGTTCTCTCTTGACATCTTGCTGTACTGATTGGATTTTTGTTGATAACTTTCCAGCAGGAGTATCTTGAGTGATGTGAACTGAATCAAATTGTGGATCTCTTCCATAAACAGTAAAAAACGGTGATTGCTTGGTTGAAGAGTGGTCAGAATTATTGTAGGCAAATTCAGCCAGAGGGAGCCAGGTGTTCCAATCATCTTGATGATAACTGACATACATCCGAAGATACTGTTCTAGTATCTGATTTACCCTCTCTGTCTGTCCATCAGTTTCTGGGTGATAAGCAGTTGACAAGTCTCTTGAAATCTTGAGCTGCTGGCAAAGATTGGTCCAGAAGGAAGAAACAAAAAGTGAACCTCTATCACTGACAATGCTTGATGGGAGGCCATGCTTTGAGAAGATATTCTTGATGAATAAATGGGCCAAATCCAAAGAAGTTATTGAAGACATTGTTGGAATAAAAACCGCCATTTTTGAGAATCTGTCCACTATGACAAGAATTGAGTCAAAAGAATTGGACAGGGGCAGTTGAGTGATGAAATCCATTGAGAGACAAATCCAAGGACCATTTGGAATTAGAAGAGGTTTGAGGAGTCCAAACTTCTTATGGTGGATATTCTTGTTTCTTGAACACTGTTGACAGGATGATACATAATCCTTAATGAATTGGGTCATGCCGGACCAGTGGAAATCCCGCTTGACAAGTTTGAGAGTCTTCTCTTGGCCAGGGTGTCCAGCTAGAGGAGAGTCATGACGCTTTTGAAGAATGCTGAGTTGAATTGTGGAGTCATTTGGGACTACCACCCGATCTTTGAAGAGAAGGAGTTGGGAGGAGGAATCAAGAGAATAATCTTGGACAGATTTACCTTTACCCAAATCTTGAAGGATACTTCTGTACTGAGGATCTTGCCATAATTTCTTCTGAATTGAATCAATCAAATTTGAAAAAGAATCCACCTTGACTGCAAAAAACTTTGAGGGTTGAACTTCATCTTGCTTAATGAGTTGTTGAAAATTCATTGGATTCTTGCTGATGAAATCCTCCCCCCTCTCCGGATAGACATTGTCCCGACGTGATAAGGCATCTGGAAGAGTTGCTAGGCGGCCAGGGCGGTAAGTGATTGAAAAATGAAATTCAGATAAGAATTCGGCCCAACGGGCTTGACGGCGAGTAAGGATCTTTGATGACATAAAGTACTGAAGAGAAGAATGATCGGTGAGAACTTCAAAAGGAGAGGACAGAGAAAGAAGAAAAGCCCTCCAGCGCTTGAGAGCCCAGACTATACCAAGGAGTTCCTTGTCATGAATTTCATAGTTGAGTTCTGCTGGAATAAGCTTGCGGCTGTCAAAGGCAATGGGATGTTTTCCTGAGTCAGAGACCTGACTCAGTACAGCACCCAAAGCATAATCGGATGCATCGGTCTCTACAATGGTCGGTAGAGAAGGATTGAAGTGGGAAAGGATTGGAGCGGTAGTGAAGGCCTCTTTGAGTTTATGAAACTGGCTAAGAGTTTCCTCATTGAGGGGGAAACAGGAATCTTTCTTGAGGAAACTGGTGAGTGAACTGATTTTCTTTGAATAATTCTTGATGAAACGGCGGTAGAAGTTGGCAAAGCCAAGGAAGGATTGAAGAGCCTTGAGGTTTCTTGGAGGAGGCCAATTAAGGATCTGCTGGACTTTTGCTTGGTCCATCTTGAGGCCTTCAGAAGAAACAACATAACCAAGATATTCTACACTAGAAACATGAAAAAGGCATTTAGAAGCCTTGGCAAAAAGGTTATTGGCTCTGAGTCTGGAAAGAACAGTGGACACATGGGTGACATGTTCTTCCTCAGATTTGGAAAAGACCATAATGTCATCCAAATAAACCACAACAAAAACATCAAGAAGATCTTGGAATATATCATTGACAAGATTCTGAAAAGAGGCAGGAGCATTGGTGAGCCCAAATGGCATAACCAAGTACTCAAAACTGCCATATTTAGTTCTGAAGCATGTCAAATGTTCATCACCCTCCTTGATTCTGAGCAGGTTATATGCACCACGCAAATCAATCTTGGAGAAGATAGAAGAACCATTAAAGACATTAAGAAGCTGGTTCATAGGAGGAACAGGATATTTGTTCTTCCTAGTGACAGCATTGAGTTTGCGGTAATCAACACACAAACGGAGGCCACCATCTTTCTTTTTAACAAAGAGGACAGGTGCTCCTGTTGAGGAGGAGCTTGGCCGGATGAAACCTTTCTCTACATTCTCTGAAATGTAGGCCCTGAGTGTATCTGACTCTTGTTTGGATAAAGAGTAGATCACCCCAACTGGAGGTAGAGACCCCTCCAGTTCGATATGATGATCACAGGCACGGTGAGGAGGAAGTTTCTCTGCTTTCACCTTGGAGAATACATCCAAGTATTGGTGATAAACAGAGGGAACAACCTTCATCACGGTTTCTACTTCTTCTGGCTCTTCCTCTTCATCCCACAACTCCTCCAGGGAGTCATGATAAGATGAAGGAGGAAGGTCCATATTCCCAAAGAAGAGATGAAGTGAAGATACAGAATTATCTTCCCCAACATCTTGAATCTCTTTGAAGACTTCATCTCCAGATGATGGTAATGACAGATGGGAATTAAGGGAAGGGATATGGACAGAAGATGGAACTGATGGTGTTCTAGAATCACCAACCAGAGCTGCACATGATTTGGCAGAGGAAGAGTCATTACGGAAGGAATTGGAAGGATCAGAATAGTCCTTTTGATCAGTATTAAAGGTGATCAGCCCTTGCCTCCAATCAATAGAAGGATTAAAATGATTGAGAAAGTCAAAGCCCAATATGAGGTCTTCTCCCTTGGGAGTATCAATGACTAAAAAATCCCATTCAAAGCTTGGGAAGGAAGGGAGCTCAACCATATATTTAGTATGGTGAGTCACAAATAAGGAAGGGGACTCAGAGGAGTCCAAAATGATAAGAGGAATCTTCTCTGGAAGTTCTGACGTAGTCAATGAGTACTTGTGAACAAACTGCTTTGCAATGAATGAGTGTGTAGCACCAGAATCAATGAGAATACTGTAAAAAACATCAGAAAGAGAAGAAAAAACAAAAAATTTAAGTGAATTTTTGACACCAGTATTCAGAATGCACAATTGTGCTCTGGAAGGAAAACTGTGAAGACCATTGAACACAACATGGTCTTCACTCAGGCTTTTCCCTGGCTGGGAAAACTGCCTGACGGTTGGGTAAGTTTGTTTTGAGGCCTTTTGACACAGGACTCAAGACTATGCTTCCCGCCACAATAGGTACACAACCCCTCCTTGATTCTTCTTTCCTTTTCAGAACCTTTCAACTTGAAGTCCTTATTCAACAGTGAAGAATGGGGCTTGTCCCACTTTTGAGAATGAAATTTCTTCTTTGGTCTTGAACTTGAAGAAACTTGATGATGAGAAGAGTGAGACTTTGAGGCTTCAGGCTTCTTCTCTTGATGATGATTCTTTTCCTTCTGCCTCTCATGGTACCTGGTATCAAGTTCCAGGCTGACGTCCATTAAGTCTTGAAGAGAATCAATGTTTGAAGGATGGGAGGCCAATTGATCCAGAATCCTGGAGGCCAAACCCTTCCTGAAATGATGAATAAGAGCCCTTTCACCCCGATCCCCAATTCTTGAAACCAAACTCCTGAAATCGGCAATGTACAAAGCAACATGCCCACCTTCTTTCATCCTAAGGCCATCCAATTCAGCTTCTGCTTTTTTAACTTCATTTGGGTCTCCAAATAAAGTGAACAATTGGGATTCAAATAATGGCCAGGAATTGAGGAGATAATTTGAGTCTTGATTATTGAGGTTGGATAAATAAGGCTCAATCCATTTTGCAGCCCTGCCAACTAAGAATGAAGTGGCATAAAGAACCTTCTTTCTGTCTTGAGAGAAGTTTGCCGGGTCATTATGAAAGATGAGTTGGCAAGACTGAATAAAGCTTCTGACTTTGAAGGGCTGAGTCCCATCAAAGCATTCTGGAGCCTTCATAGAGGGAGTCTTGAAGGCTGGTGGTCTTGATAATTCAGAAGAAGAAGCTGCTTGCAGATTGGCCATAATCTGAGTCATTTGTTGCATAATGGCCAATAAAGACGGTTCAGGCTGATGAGAGGCAGGCTGATCAGACTGGGCTAGAGTTGGTCCTCTGGTGCCCTCAGATGCTCCCACAGGAGCAGGAGCAGCCTCAGTGCCATTAGACTCTTCCTCTTCCACAGAATTCTCCTCCTCCTCTTCACCATCTTCACCTTGAACCTTGGGACTGGTTCTTGAAAATCCTGGGAATCCGCCAACCACTCCTGATAAAGACATTGACCTTCTTGGCCCTCTTCCTTCCTTCCTGGATGGTGCTGCTCCTTCCATGATGGGTCCTCTGTCCAATCTGGCCCTCAGTTGAGAAACTGCTGGGGTACCATCAAGAGGAGCCCTTGGAGTTGGAGTCAGAACAGCTTGAGCTCTGGCCTGAGATCTAGTCTGTCTTGCTGGAGGTGAATGTTGAACTGGCATGATTTCAGGAATAATCAACCAAATAAATGAAATAAAATCAAAATTTTCTTGAAGTACAAAATCAACAATCAAATCTTGAGGAAATTGGATAATCAATGAATCAAAATTCTCCAAATACGTCAATCAATCAAATCAAATGAGTCTTGAAGTAAAAATCAATATCAATGAGAATCTTGAAGTCAATAGAAACAATCAATCAAACAATCAAAATCAAATCAAATCAAAATCTTGCAGAAAAAATCAATCAATCAAAATGAATTCTCGAGTCAAAATCAATTTATGTCAATAATCTTGATGTGAATAATCAGCAAAATCAATGAAGTCTTCAGGTCAATCAATTATCTTGAGGTCAATTTCAATTATGTCAAATTAGTCAATCAAATCAATTTTCAAGTGAATTCTTCCAAAAATCAAAAATTCTTGAGGAATAAATCAAAGTGAATCCTGATATGAAGAACGTGTCTGAATAACCTGATGAATAACTTGAGAACCAAAGATAAAAATACCTGAATTATGGATAAAAATAGATTGATTAAGATTGAGAATGAGATTGAAAAGATAACAGAAATTAAAAAATGGGTCAGCTTTCAATTTTCAGAATGAAGAATGAATGAGGGAAAATTGAGAGGTGACGAAGAATCATAAGATCATAAAACGTCAAAGAATCATAATTTTGATGAAATGAATGAATGAATTTAAAATATAAGAATAAAAGAATGAATGAATGAAGAAGAATTATGAGTTGATTAATATAATGTCACAGGGGCTCTTGGAAGAAGAGGGCCTGGCACTCAGGAATCAAGAACTCACTTGGAGGGCTCCAAAGATAAAGAATAATAAGAATGAATTTCTTTAAGAAAGAATAAGGGGGAAAACAAGTATGCCAAAAGATGAGATAAGAAAAAGATGAAGCCAATGGCCAAAGATAATAAAGAAGCCAACAGCCAAGAAGCCAACCAAGTGGATCCTCAATTCACTGTTTCAACCTGCCAGAAAAGGAAATGGAATTAGTATAAGGATATGACCACCAATATCCACTGGACAGGCGAGGAAATAAAAGAAAAGGGTGCTGAATGACTGACTTAAGATTATCAGTATTAACTTTTAATAAGGTAAAAGAAAATAAGGATAAAAAATAAATCCACTATATTAATTAACTGGGGAAAAAGTCCCCAGGTGCTGAAAAGGTGGCCAGTATATGTGAAAAGCTGAAAAGTTGATCCTGGAAGGTGGATCAATGACTGTATTGTCCGAATTGGGAAATACAGTTCTGGCCATCTTGAAATTTGAACTGTGTGATGGAATTCCCACAGTGGAATAAGAAGTGGCCCAATTGGGCCAAGGCCATACAGGTTGATTGAATAAGGCCTGTACGGATGAATTGGGTTGTCCAAGGAGTATTGAATACTTGATGTCTTGACAACTGATTGAATTTTGTAATACCTCTCGAGAATTGACCTTAGAATAATCCTGAATGAATTGTACCAACCCACCTCCTGCAGATACAGGTGGTTGGGATCCTTGAATGATCTTCTGAATTGCCGCCATGGATTGCCAGACTGATAAGCTGAAAAGTCCTCCTTCGAAATGGGCGTTGGAATTATGGACCTTGAAATGGAAAGGTGGAATTGGGTCCTGAAAACGTCACCATTGGATTGCTGAGTAAAAATGGTGCATAATGGTATATAATACCATATATGCACCACACCTGCAATCTTGAGTACGGAGTGCATGAAGGAAAGGAAAGAATTCCCCTTAAGTTGAGGGAAATGCTTGTTGAGATGATTTGGTGGCCTCTGGTGGTTGCCAGAGGCCATGACGGTGAAGTTGGTCCATGGTGGTCCAGGGCCAAAAGTGGGTCCTACGGGATTTATGGCCAAAATGGGTCCAAGGTGTTTTTGGTCCAATTTGGGTCCAAGGGATTGGTGGCCAAAAATGGCTCAGGTGGGCCCAATTGTGGTTTGGGACCCACCTGGCCTTGGGAGCTAGGTGGCTGCCCCCTTTGGCCCCTTTTGGCCTCATTGGATTAGGCCAAAAGGGGCCTAATCCGCCTACGGACCGCGGACCGCGTATTACGGCCCGCAGACCGTAGAAGCCGTGGGGGGCCTAAATGGTCCAAAAAAGGCAATTTAGGCCAAAACCCCCATAATGAAAGGGGTGGCCAGGAAACCAATGAAGGTGGCCATGGGGCCTGGAAGCCCCTGGAAGACAAAGGGACCCCCCAGGCCCAAAAACAGTGATGGAGGCCTGGGGGTTGGTGAGGTGGAAATTGGCCAAGAGGGCCAATGACGCAGGATATGGCCTGAGGCCATAAAGGATGATGGGGGCCATAAGTGGCCAATGGAATGGGTTATGGCAAAAGAGCCATGGAACACCCAAAAGGGGTCAATTGGCCATAAATGATATGACATGGCCAATTGGCCCCAACTTGGCTCCAGGTTGGATTGCTGCCGCCATCAAGGAGGAGGGTCAAAATACGTGGTTGTGACAAAAGCACTAGGAGATGTTGTATCTGGATTTAGTCTTGTCATAGACAGGAATAAAGTAGCAGCAGTACTACCTAAGCCAATGCCTCAAACCAAAAAAGAAATGCAATCAGTTCTAGGATTTGCTGGATACTATAGACAGAATATAAAGGACTTTGCAAAAATTGCCAAATCCTTGTATAAGCTATGTGACCAACAAACAGTCTATGAAATTACAGAAGAAAAAGTCAAAGCATATGAAGAATTGAAACATTCCTTGACAAATGCCCCGTTTCTTCTAATGCCAGATTGGAAAATACCCTTCAAGCTGTACAGTGATGCTTGTGGAGAAGGACTGGGTGCTGCACTACACCAGACACAAATTATCAATGATAAACAAGTAGAAGGACCAATCTGTTTTATTTCAAGAAAAATAAAGCCAACAGAAGCAAGATATGGAGCAAGCCAAATGGAATGCCTCTGCTTAGTGTGGGCTTTAAATAAATTACATTATTACTTGGATGGAACAGTATTTGATGTGATTACAGACTGCAATTCTGTAAAATCTCTATTAAATTAGAAAACTCCAAATAGACATATGCTGAGATGGCAAATTGCTATCCAAGAATACAGAGGAAATATGACTATTGTTCATAGATCTGGCAATATTCATAAAAATGCAGATGGTCTTAGCAGATGGGCTCTAGCAAATACCCTGACAATCCAGCATGGGTACCACAGGAAGAGCACCACATAGAAGGAATATTTGTTACAGACATTGGCACAGAATTCTTTAAACAAGTTAAAGAAAGCTATAAGATAGACAAGAATTGCCATATCTTAAGCCAATCTGTAATGAAAGACTGCAAAGACCCATCACTTTCATCAAAATTAGATGAAACATGGAAAAAGGCATATGATGAAGGAAGATTCCACCTCCTTGATGGAATCCTTTACCATAGAAAAAAACACACATGTGTTATGGCCTTAACAGATAGAACCCTGATAAACACTATTTTACATGAGTGTCATGATAGTGTTGCAGCTGGCATCTTTCAGAAGACACAACACTAGAAAGAGTGAAAACCTGCTCTTGGTGGCCAAATTGGAAGAAAGATGTTTCAGAATACTGCCAAACCTGTGAAAGATGTCAAAAAGCTAACAGAGCCACAGGAAAGAAATTTGGAATGATGATACAAATCCAAGAACAAAAATCCCCTTGGGAAATAGTTCATATGGATTGGGTAACGGCATTACCTCCAGGAGGAGACAGAAGCTATAATGCATGCCTAGTATTGGTTGACAGGTATAGCAAAACTCCCATGGTCCTACCATGTCACAAAGATGACGCAGCTATAGACACAGCCATAATGATATGGAATAAAGTCATGAGCCATACAGGCTGATACCAAAATATTATAAGTGACAGAGACCCAAAGTTCACTTCAGCATTGTGGAAAAATCTCCATCACTTGTTTGGAACAAAATTATCATTCTCAACAGCTTACCATCCTCAAACTGATGGTTTAGCAGAAAGAATGATACAGACCTTGGAGGACATGATCAGAAGATTCTGTGCTTATGGACTAGAACTCAAAGATTCTGATGGTTTTAGCCATGATTGGTGTACACTAATACCAGCTCTTGATCTGGCATATAAAACATCAATCCATTCCTCCACTGGCAAAACACCAGCAATGCTAGGAAGATGTTGGAACCCAAGACTTCCTTATGATAACCTCAAAAAGGACTTGGTGGATATACATCCAACAGCAAGCAGCTTTAAGATAATTCTTGACAAAGCAAGACACCATGCAAACAGATGTATGCAAGATTCTTTCAAATATGCAAAAGAAAGATGGGGGAAAAGTCATAAAACACCTGACTTCAAAATAGGACACTTGGTCCTAGTATCAACCCTCAATTTCAATAACATAAAAGGTCCAAAGAAATTGAAAGATTCCTTTGCAGGACCATTTATGATAAAAGCACTTCATGGACCCAATGCTGTGCAATTGTAACTCACAGGTGAATTAATGAACAAACACCCAACTTTCCCTGTAAGTCTGATAAAACCTTACAGCTCAAGTGACAAGGAGCTATTTCCACTAAGAAATATACCCCCACTTGAAATCCCCCCCTTGGAAGAAGGAGAAGAAAAGAAAATTGTAAAAGTCCTTAAAGAAAGAAGGACAAGAAACAAAAAAGAAAGAGAATACCTTATAAGGTATAGAAATTCAACTCAAGAAGATGAATGGCTACTTGAGAAGGATATAACAAATGCTGATAAACTACTAAGAAGGTTCAGACATGAAAGAAAACCTGAAAAATAGAAAAGCTAAGCATTATTGAGCTTCAAAACTAACAAAGTCTATTGAAGAGGTAGGACAGTGGATGATACCCTAATTACACATATCAGATTGTGGTACAATATTTTGGGTGGTAGGGAATGTGAACCTTTGAGATATGACCACATACCCAAAAAGTGGATAAGAAATATTTAAAATAATTATACATTGAAAATAATTACCTTAAAACTACAAAAATCCCATAAATTGGCATAAAACTTGGTTTCACTTAAATTCCAATGAGCAAACATGTAAAAAAAGTTATACCATTGGATTCCCCATGGTAAAATACACATATACCATTTTTATGGCATATCTGTAAAGCCAATATTTAATGAGGTATAAGTAATAATACCTTATAAAAAACACAAATCCTTACTTATTTCAAAGACCAATGAAACAACATTTTAAATAAATAGTACCATTAGATTCTCCATAAACATACACATATAAAAGAATTAAGAAGCTAAGATCCAAAGTCCATACTTAAGGAATTAAGCTGAATATATGCACTTTTTTGGTCAACGCATATATTCAAGGATTTTAGCTAATATCTTTTGAAATATGAATGATAGAGTGATGAACCAAAAATAAAGTCATCACGTAATTACTTAAGGAAAACAGAAATAAAGTTTATTTCACAAGTTATAAACCCTGTTAAAACCTGTAAGGGATTATTGACTAAAATCAACAGAGCTGTTGACCACTTTGTTGTGAAAGTGGTCCAAACTTAAAAACAATTATACAGTTGGATTCTGCTAGTTGATGCGTGAAGAATGATGTATTGTTTATTATAATATTCAAGGTATAACCCCTTGAAATCTTGGTTAGAATTTTCAAATATTAAATTTCGACAGAAAAGATGACTTACAAGAAAAATCATCAAAAATAGAGTTTTGATTATGTAATAAAATGCTCTTGGCAGAACAATAAGGTTATGCCAAGCTATTATAATTCACTCTCTGAATTGCTGTAGCGTGTAAATCTTAAAAGTTATTAAGGATCAAAGTTTGAGCTTAATTTGATCATTTATGATGACTTACTGTAACTTTAAATTAAGTTTAACAGTAATATGAGTGAGAAAATGGGTGAACACTATTAGTTTATGATTAAAACTAAGAACATCCACAAAATTTGGGGTTCTGCCAAGCCTTGACATCATCAAAGTTAGAGTTATAGTGATAACTCTAAATAATGGCATAATAATGAGATAATATGTTTAATCATGATGTAATCATCACCAAACCTTAAAATATTGATCAATTCCAGTGGATATGATCAGTGCACGTCTACTTGAAGCCTGTTGGACTCTAGGAGGGAGGTATTTACTATAAATAGAGCTCTTTTTACTCTGTTTTCCCCTCAGACGCTTACAAGACATTAAATCATTAAATAAAAAGGTCATTTCTTTATTCTTTATATATATAACTTTTATATTATTAAAGAACAAAGATAATCTTAAGATAATCTTCATCTTTGACATGATTATTACAATTATTTGATTGTTTTGTTTAAATTTCTCTCAAAAACCTCAATTCCACGTAAAAACAAGAAAAGTTGTAATTTCTCTTAAGCTTTATTGTAACTACAACTTAAATAAATTTTATTTACATTTCTAGGCATACATTTACTCAAAATTATTATATTAAGCATTAAAAGTAGGTTATTTCTCTTATTATAATGATTTTTCTCTATTATTACTTTTTAATAATTCCATAATTGATTTAAATGGTATTTAAATTAATTTATAACTTTAATATTGGTAATATCATTGTTATGAATTGTTTTTTATTAATAAAAGACAATTTGTTATGCATTTTTTATTTGTTGGTAACAATAATTAAGTGCTTTTTAACATGTTAATTATCTTATATTGATATATTTTTTATATATATATTATTTTTTAAAATATAAATTATATTATTATTTTTATTTAATAATGTAATTCTTTTACATCATAATTATAATAATTATTTATTATTATAATTATTTTTTATCTTATTTAATTTATTTATAAGGACATTCATAGTACAATAAGTGAAATATTAGTAATTTTTACTTATTTTTTCATAGTCAAACCTTACATTATGAACCCATTTGTGGTTAAGAATAAAAGGAGTAACAACTGTAAGTATTCTTTTATTCCAAAAGAATAATTGATTTCTCAAAGTTATCAATGTTATTGGAAATTTTATCAAAGAATGTATTTTCTGTAAATTTTTAAAGATTTTGTGTTTCACGTGGAATCATCAAAAATGGACTGTATGTAAAACTTTTAATTTTACATATAAAAGTATAATTTTTTTTGGTTTTTATATGAAGTATACAGTTATTAATTGGTACTGAAAAATTCAGAAAGATTCATTAAGAATTTTGTTTTTAATGAATTTTTGAAGTTTTTACCTCATTTCTATGTAGAATTGCAAATAGCAGTATATGGCTGGGTGCTAAGGGGTAAATCAATGGATACTAGTCAAAAAAGGGTTTTAATTACTTTTTTTGGGGTTTATCCATGGTAATGCATTAAGAATTGACATGGTTACAGGAGTCTAAGTAGTTCTTTACCTCCTTGGCACATCAAAATATCAGGTTATTTGCTATTTTCTCATGATTTACTGAAGTTGTACAATGGTAACAAAGTCCCCAAAAGGTTTTAGTTTACTAATTGGGCCAAGCTCAGCCAATGATCCAAGCTGTGGAGCTGTCCATGCCTCAGAGGTCTCAGAAGCTGGGTACCCTGGCTCTCTTTGATGTCTTTTGTCCCCCTTGCCTATTTATTACGTCAAAATATAATTTTAAGCTTAAGTGAGATATCCACCATGGGTGTGGCAAACGTGCATGTAAGAATACCATGATATTAAGTGCCCAAAACATGCATAGCACTATTCTTAGTGTGTATGTAACATGGGATTTTTCACATTCCCATTATTTTGGCATGAAATAGAGAAAAACAAAGATTTTCACACCTCTTTTATGTGGTATTGAAGTATTTTCCATATTACCACCTCAAAGAGTTTATTTGAGCTTATTCACTCTATGGAGCTACCCTAGATGAATTTGTGTGTAGAATCCGAATCTGGTCTTAAATGCATGGATTTACCTACTCAATAAAAAGTTATTCATCATTTTGGAAATCAAAAATGATGAATTTTGAATGTATGCAGGACTTATGGGTTGTGCATAGTTCAGAAGTTATTTTCAAGATAATTGTGGCCTCTTTGGGTATGTAAAATATACCTCAAGGCTCACATTATGTCTATAGTGCTTTACTGTACCATCTGTCTTGTTCTTGTCAGAACCAAGTATCATCATTACTTTTGGGAAAAGGATCATAATAACTATGGGGTTTTGGCAGCTTTAAGGGAGAAATATTTCACTTATTTCAAAAGGGAATTGAACTATATTCAAAGGGATGAATAGTATTTGGTAAAAAAGAAGGATAACCAAAAGCTCACAAAAATCCTTCAAAGGGGCAGCTACTGTATCCCTTCTTCATTGTGACGTAGGTCTGATGATAATCTATTTGATGATGTGCAGACCTGTGAGCCCCCTTTTGAATGGTGTGATACGGCTAAATTTCCAATTCTAAAATCACAATTCAATGACCCTTGAGTATTCTCAGATACTGAGGAGATAGTGGAAAATGTCCTTCAATCTTACCACAAAGTGGGATTATGCTGGTGCTCACACTTATTTAATGTATTGGTATTAAAAATGCATAGAGACATAGAGTTTTGTAATTGGACTAAAAAGGGTAAAAAACTACCGATAGATTTCCAGAAATACAATAAACAGATGATAAGGATATTCTGGAAGGGCTATCTTTTCAGGTATTTTATCAAGAGTTGCTCAAAAGGTGTAGAAAGATGCAAACTATTGCCCTCAAGATACTTGACATTCCAGTTATTAGGCCAAATGGTGATTCTCTGAAATAACTTAGTAATATAAATCAACAGTACGGCTGCACATTAACAATTTGTGAATTATTTGTGCAGGTGTAATTGAATCTGATTATTATTTCTTAAATATGCAACAGCTTGCTGAATAAGTTAGAATATAAACAATATTAACTGTAATTATCACCGTCTCACTTAGAAATAATACTCTATTGCTCATTTTCATTGAGGAAATACTGAAGAAGCTTTCTCCAGCTCACGGTGTTCATAATTGTGGACCTCTGACAGGGTGAAAAGGAGTTATCAACTTTGTTAAACAAAAATTAGATAATATCAAGAAGGTTCTTGCAGAGTTTTTCTTTTCTTGGACCTACTGGTGATTGGAATATGGGATTACCATAAAGAAATATTTCAGAATTTTAATACAATCAGGGACAAAGATGAGCTTGAAAGGTACCTTCCGCATGTTGAACTCAACTGAATGAATTTCACAGGTTGTTGTTGGCCAATAAAATGGAGTCAATGAACATCCTGAGCCTCAATGGCTGGGTTCCAATTGGGCTCCTGGAAAAGTTGACGTCAGTGTCAGAAAATTTTGGTAGAATTTTGGGGGTCCCCTCACCATTCAATAGACAATATTATTGCAAGTTTTGTTGAGTTCAGTTCCAGCTGCGGAAATAGATGCAATGAGCACTTCACATTCAGGATTATTGAAAAAGTTCTCCAGGGCCTTGTGCTACACTGGTTCTGTAATTCTTCCATCAATTTGTGCTGAAAGGATAGAGTGATGGGCAAGTGAAATGCCGGTTTTACCATAAAAAATGGTCAGATGGATTCAATTTCTAATGGATGCATATTAGAATTAACTCACAAATCAAGGAATTGGGTCCATTGGGTGTAAAACACCAATTTGGTTGGACCAAAATTTGATTGTTTGTTCTTCAGTAAGATTTTCAGAAGGTGTGCAATTTCACTACTCATCATGCACGTTTCCACATACACAATATTTTGGGTGATTGTCAAGGGGTTATCCTGAGTGCTCCTGCCTCCATGGTCTTCTAAATACCCATACTCCATTGTGTTAAGACTTATGTGATGGTTACAACATCTTTGCAGCTTATTAATATTTCTTAAAAATTCTCCAGGTCCTTTGCTTTTGGATGATAGGAATTCTTTTTGTAATGTAGAATATTCTTGCTGCATTTTTGGGTTAAGTGGGAGCAGTTCATAGTTATGGCTAATAGCTCTGAGGCATTTGAGATGTTTAGTTTTGCTGTGGCACAAGCTTAAATACCACAATGTCAAATGCAAAATATCATTGCTCCCCTTGGAAAGACTACTAAGGATGAATGGTGACCAGTTATCTTGATCTGAGTTCTGGGGCTGGGTGATGAATGATATCATGCCCAAAAGGTCATAACTTGTGTTGTGAATAGGTGTGCCTGTGTCACAGGGGCTCTTATGGAAGCAAGAGGGCCTGGCACTCAGGAATCAAGAGCTCACTTGGAGGGCTCCAAAAGATGATAAGAAATACTACGGAATATATTTCTTAAGCAGGAATAAGAGAAAGGACAAATATGGCAAAGATAACAAAGAATAATAACAATGAAGCCAGAGGCCAAAGATAAGAGAAAGCAAAAATCCAAGAAGCCAACCAAGTGAATCCTCAATTCACTGTTTCAACCTGCCAGAAAGAACAATGGAATGAGTAAAGGATATGACCACCAATATCCACTGACAGGCAAGGAAAGAAAAGAGAAAGGGTGCTAATGACTGACTTAAGATTATCAGTATTAGCTTTAATAAGATAAAAGAAAATGAGGATAATAATAAATCCAATATATTAATTAACTGGGGAAAAAGTCCCCAGGTGATGAAAGGTAGCCGGTATATGTGAAAACTGAAAGATTGATCCTGTAAGGTGGATCAATGGCTGTATTGTCCGGATCGGGAAATACAGTTCTGGCCATCTTGAATTTTGAACTGTGTGGTGGAATTCCCACAGTGGAATATGAAATGACCCAATTGGGCCAAGACCATACAGGTTGATTGAATGAGGCCTGTACGGATGAATTGGGTTGTCCAAAGGAGTATTGAATACTTGATGCCTTGAAAACTGATTGAAATGATTTAATACCTCTTGAGAATTGCCCCTTGAATAATCCTGAATGAATTGTACCAACCCAACTCCTGCAGATACAGGTGGTTGGGATCCTTGAAGAGTCTTCTGATTGCCACCATAACTTGTCAGACTGATGAGCTGATTAACCCTCCTTTCAAATGGGAATTGGGATTTGAGACCTTGAGTTGGGAGGGTGGAATTGAATCCTGAAAACATCACCATTGGATTTCTGAGCAAAAATGGTGCATAATGGTATATAATACCATATATGCACCATGCCTGCAACCTTGAGGACGGATGGTATGAAGGGAAGGAAGAAATCCCCTGGAGTTGAGGGGAAAGATGGGCTGAGCTGATCTGGTGGCCTATGGTGTTTTCCAGAGGCCATGGCTGAACTATTGGTCCATGGTGGTCCATGGGCAAAAATGGGTCCTATGGGAGTTATGGCCAAAAATGTGTCCATGGGGTTTTTGGTCATTTTTGGTTCCAAGGAGGTGGTGGCCAAAAATGGCTCAGGTGGGCCCAATTGTGGTTTGGGACCTAGGTGGCTGGCCCCTTTTGGCCTCATTGGATTAGGCCAAAAGGGGCCTAAATGGCCTACGGACCGCGGCCCACGAACCGTGGACCGTGAATCACGGCCCATGGGCCGTAGGAGCTGTAGGGGGCCTAAATGGCCTGAAAAGGCCATTTAGGCCAAAACCCCAATAATGAAAGGGGTGGCCCTGAATCCAAGGATGAAGGCTAGGGGGCCTGGAGGCCCCTAGAAGACAAAATGACGCCCCAGGCCCAAAATCAAAGATGAAGGCCTGGGGGTTGGTGAAGTAGGAATTGGCCAAAAAGGCCAATGGCGGCAGGATATGGCCTGAGGCCATAAAATGGCCATTGGAAGGTGTTATGGTGTGGGTGCCATGGAACACTCGAGGGGGCCAATTGGCCATAAAAGATATGACGTGAACATTTGGCCCCAACTTGGCTCCAGGTTGGATTGCCGCAACCATCAAGGAGGGGGGGTCAAAATCGTGGTTGTGAGAATACCCCCCTAGCTTGAATGGTGAGCTCCTGAGCACCAAGATAAGGTAGAATCCTGTTGAGGCTGTTGAGATGGATGGGACAGAGGGGTTCCAGAGGTATTTTGACCTTGAAAAGAAAATCTTGAGCTGATAATGATGTTGGCATATGAATTGAGGTTGACAAAGTCTTCTCTTGACATTTGGCTTGAAAATGTTGAAGGATTGAATTTGACATAGAAATTTGGCATAAAGATTAAAATAAAGGAAATTTTAAAGAAAAGTAAAGATAAAGAAACAGAAAAGGAAAATAAAAAAGAAACATTTCGAAGGGGGATCCAATCTTCATCACCAATTTTGACAGTTGATTTGAAAGTGGCCAAGGACCTGGAATAAAAGAATTTGATGCCAGGTGCTCACAGAGTGGCCAAGGTGATGTTTTGAAAAGATTGTAGACCCCTCAGGGGAGTGCACACCAGGAGAGGAACTTACTTTTGGAAGTTGCCAACCATGCCAGTGCCATAAATAAGAATATAAATTTGATTAAGGAATGTCTTGAATCGGAAAACTTGGAAAGGAAAATGAATGTGAATGGTCCATTTGCCCAAGTGAAAAATGGCCATAATTTTGGAATTGATGTTGAAAGCCAGGCCAACAAATCTGTGTCCAAATTGCAAAGTGCTCACAGAGTGGCCAAGGTGAGGCTTACAACAAAGAGGAGTAGAATACCCCTAAAGGTGCATACCAGGAGTGGGACTTACTTTTGGTAATTCCTCTCCCCACCAAGCACCATAAAAGATCAAGCTTTTCAAGAATTGGGTCCTGGCTTGTCAGGATACAAAGAATGGAAATATTTGACAAGATCAGGACAATTATTGAGGTTTTTGGCTGGTTCCCAAGTGGATCTTTCTGGGTCTTGACTGAAACCTTTCCATTCCACCAGATACCATAACTTTCTCCTCTTGAGCTTTGAATCCAGTACTTGAGAGAATTCCCATTCCTCTTCTTATTCAATGGTAATTCAATGAGGAGGCTCTTGTTGCCAATTTGGGATTGTTGATGTCTTGACTGGCTCCAGAAGGGAGATATGGAAGACTGGCTGGATGGATTTCCATTGAGATGGAAGCTTGAGGTGGTAAGCATGAGAACTGACTTTTTTCAAGATTGGAAAAGGACCTTACCATATTTTGGATAGTTTTTTAGTGGGTCTGGTTGATTTGATATTCTTTGAGGAAAGCCATACCATGTCACTAGGATTGAAAACGGGTGGACTTGCTCTACCTTTATCTGCATACCTCTTAAACCGGTTTATGGAAGCTTCAAGTTCTCTCTTGACATCTTGCTGTACTGATTGGATTTTTGTTGATAACTTTCCACAAGGAGTATCTTGAGTGAAGTGAACTGAATCAAAATGTGGATCTCTTCCATAAATAGTGAAAAACAGGGATTGCTTGGTTGAAGAGTGATCAGAATTAATGTAGGCAAATTCAGCCAGAGGGAGCCAGGTGTTCCAATCATCTTGATGATAACTGACATACATCCAAAGATACTGTTCTAGTATCTGATTTAGCCTCTCTGTCTGTCCATCAGTTTCTGGATGGTAAGCAGTTGACAAGTCTCTTGAAATCTTGAGCTGCTGACAAAGATTGGTCCAAAAAGAAGAAACAAAGAGTGAACCTCTATCACTGACAATGCTTAACGGAAGGCAATGATTTGAAAAGATATTCTTGATGAATAAATGGGCCAAGTCCAGGGCAGTGATTGAAGACATTGTTGGAATGAAAACCACCATTTTTGAGAATCTGTCCACTATGACCAGGATTGAATCAAAGGAATTAGACAGTGGCAGTTGAGTGATGAAGTCCATTGAAAGACAAATCCAAGGACCATTTGGAATTGGAAGAGGTTTGAGGAATCCAAACTTCTTATGGTGAATATTCTTGTTTCTTGAACACTGTTGACAGGATGAAACATAATCCTTGATAAATTGAGTCATGCTGGACCAGTGGAAATCCCGCTTGACTAGTTTGAGAGTCTTCTCTTGGCCAGGGTGGCCAGCTAGAGCAGAATCGTGACACTTTTGAAGGATACTAAGTTGAATTGTGGAGTCATTTGGGACTACCACCCAATCTTTGAAGAGAAGAAGTTGGGAAGAGGAATCAAGAGAATAATCTTGGACAGATTTACCTTTACCCAAATCTTCAAGGATACTTCTGTACTGGGGATCTTGCCATAATTTCTTCTGGATTGAATCAATCAAATTTGAAAAAGATTCCACGTTGACTGCAAAAAACTTTGAGGGTTGAACTTCATCTTGCTTAATGATTTGCTGAAGATTCATTGGATTCTTGCTGATGAAATCCTCCCTCCTCTCCGGATAAACGTCATCCCGATGTGATAAGGCATCTGGGAAAGTAGCTAGGTGGCCAGGGCGGTAAGTGATTGAGAAATGAAATTCAGACAGGAATTCAGCCCAACGGGCTTGACGGTGAGTGAGTACTTTGGAGGTCATGAAGTATTGAAGGGAAGAGTGATCGGTGAGAACTTCAAAAGGGGAAGACAGTGAAAGAAGGAAAGCCCTCCAGTGCTTGAGAGCCCAGACGATACCAAGGAGTTCCTTGTAATGAATTTTGTAATTGAGCTCTGCTGGGATAAGCTTGTGGCTGTCAAATGCAATGAGATGTTTTCCTGAGTCAGAGACCTGACTCAGTACAGCACCCAAAGCATAATCTGATTCATCGGTCTCTACAATTGTGAGCCTTTGAGATATGACCACATACCCAATAAGGTCACAAAAAAAGACTCAGAATAAATATACCTTTAATATAATTATATTAAAATTACTTAGAATAATTATACATTAAGAATAATTACTTAAATATAAAAAAAATACCATAAATTGGTACAAAAATTGGTTTAACTTAAAAACCAATGAATCAACATGTGAAATAAATTATACCATTGGATTCCCCATGGAAAAATACACATATACCATTTTTATGGCATATCTGTAAAGTCAATATTTAAGGAATTATAAGGTATAATACCTTATAAAAACCATAAAACCTTATTTATCTTACGAACTAATGAAACAACATGTGAAATAAATTGTACCAGTGGATTCCCCATGAAAATCCACACATAAAACAATTGATAAGCCAATTTGCAATGTTAATACTTAAGGAATTAACCTGAATATATGCACTTTTTTGGTCAACGCATATATTCAAGGATCATAGCTAATATCTTCTAAACTATACATGATAGAATGATGAACCAAAAAAAAAGTTACCACGTAATTACTGTAAGAACACAGATATGAACTTTATTTTACAAATTATAAACAAGGTTAAAACCTATGATGAAATATTGATAAAAATCAACAGAGCTGTTGACCACTTTGTTGTGAAAGTGCTCCAAACTTAAAAAAAGTATACAGTTGGATTCTACTAGTTCATTCGTGAAGAATGATGTAATTGTTATTATTAAATTCAGGGTATAACCCCTTGAAATCAAGGTTTGAAGTTTAAAATATTGAATTTCGACAGAAAAGATGAGTTACAAGAAAAATCATCAAAATTAGAGTTTTGATGATGTAATGAAAAGCTCTTGGCAGCATAATAAGGTTATGCCAGGCTGTCAGAATTCACTCTCTGAATTGCTGTAGCGTGTAAATCTTAAAGGTTATTGAGGATCAAAGTTTGAGCTTAATTTGAGCAGTTATGATCACACACTGTAACCTTAATTTAAGTTTAACAGTCTTAAGAGTGATACAATTGGTGAATACTATTAGTTTATGATTAAAACTAATAAAATCCACGAAATTTGGGGTTCTGCCAAGCCTCTGATGTCATCAACTTTAGAGTTATAGTGATAACTATAAATAATGGTGTAATAATGATGTAATATGGTTTGATAATGATGTAATCATCTCCAAACCTTAAAGTATTGATCAATTCCAGTGGATATGATCAGTACACGTCTACTAGAAGCCTGTTGCACTCTAGGAGGGAGGTATTTACTATAAATAGAGCTCTTTTTACTCTATTTTCCCCTCAGACGCATGAAAAACATTAAATCAATTAAATAAAAGGTAATTTCTTTATTCTTTATATATAAAACTCTTATATTATTAAAGACCAAAGACCACCTTAATATTAATCACTATCTTTATGTGATTAAATCAATTGTTTAATTGTTTTGGTCATAAATCTCTCTATAAACTCATTTCCACGTAAAATCAAGAAATTTAGTAATTTTCTTTATTTTTTATTGTAAATACAATTTGAAAAAGTTGTATTATATTCTTTTGGCGTAAAATATCTCAAAATTATTATTTTAAGTGTTAAAAGTAGGTTATTTCATCTTATTATAATAATTTCTCTCTTATTATTACTCTTAATAATTCTTAATTAATATAAATAGTATTTATATTAATATATAACTTTAATATTGGTAATATTATTGTTATTAATTGTTTTTTATTTATAAAAAACAGTTTTTTACGCCTTTATTATTTGTTGGTAACAATAATAAAGAGCTTTAAAATATATTAATTATTTACAATATTATAATTTCATATAATATTAATTATATTATTATATTTATTTAATAATATAATATTTTTACGCCATAATAATAAAATTTCTTCATTATTATTATTATTTTAATATTATTTATTTCAATTATAAGGACATTCAGAGTACAATAAGTAATAAATTAGTAATTTTTACTTATTGTTTCATAGTCAAACCTTACATTTGGGGGCCTGGCCGTGATATTTACTTCAAAGACCTTTAAAAAGATTCTAATTGGGTTTATCCAATAATAAATTATATTTATAATCATAAAATTATATAATAATTTTATATTTTATTGATTTTAAAAGCTATTGAGGCATTTGGAAAGCAATTGTACTGTCTTACACGTGGTTTTTCACATCCTTAAACTTGCAAGAACTTTCTTTGAGTGACTCTAGTGATTAGAAAAGATAATTTATAAATTAAAAATAATTTTTATTATAATTTAATTTTATAAAGAATCATATTAATTTTTATTTTATTCCTTAAAAATAAAAAATATAAAAAATATTAAAAAATATTAAAAACCAATAAAAAAGTTATTTTTATTCATTTTTATTCATTTCTTTATTCATTTCAAGTTTTTAAAGATATAAAAGCAATTTCTATGTGGAAAATTGCCATATCTTGCCAAAAAATAACACTTCTTATTAAAAGACTTATATTTATTTGTCTTTTTTAGTGTTTGAAGATAACCCAACAGAAGACAACCAAGCCACTGTTGAGAGGTTGGTGGAAGAAACTTGTCAAAGTTCTCCAACACCAGTTATCACCAAAAGAAAGAAAGCTAAGAAATTAGACTTTCCAGGACCCACCATTCAAGACTCTGAAGGTGAGCACCTCTTTTTAAATTGCCATAAAAGAATCTTATTCTAAAATACTTTTATTTTTTCTTATTCTTCAATTATGACTACCAGAAGAGGTTCCCAATACTCCATTCAATCAGATGGAGCTGGACTCAGAGGTAGAACTGATCCCTCAAAAGGGAAAAGAAAGGGAAATATCCCCAGTGGAAAAGAATCCACACAAGGAAGTGCCTTATCCCAAAGGCAAGTCCCAGAAATGCCCATGATATCTGAGCCTGAATTAGAACTAAGTATGAGTAACTCAAACAGGTACAAATCACATTCAGAGCGCTCAAATAGACATCTACATGAGCCAGTACAAGCAGTATTGCACAGTGTACAAGGACAAAGATTGGGAAATGTTGCCTCAAATACACCAAGGAGTGATGAACTCCTGGCACATCCTGAAAAAGTTCCTCAAAGAGGAGGAGATAGTGAAATACTCCAATGGATGGAATCCACTGTCATCCAAACCTCAAATCAAAAAAATCAAGGACTACCATGCCAAAAAGAGGGAGGCAACCAAGGAAGAAGCCCCAGTAGCTTCTACCAGCAAGCCCCAAGCCAACCCACTTCCCCAAGAAGGGAAGAAGAACAAGAAAAAGCATTGGAAGAAACCATATTCCCCAAGCTACAGAATCCCAAGAATCCAAAAGGATGCCATGGACAATGTTTTCAACATGGCCAGAACCTTGATGGAATTCAAGGACAAGGAAGAGCAAAGAATGAGACAGCCTCATTTCCCAAAGAAATAACCTTGTCCAAAGATGTTGTAAATACTTTAACAGAAATTAAAAATAGTATATTACCTCTAAAAGAAATTAAAGATAGTTTATTATCACTATAAGAAATAAATAACAATTTATCTTCTTTAACAAAAATTGTTGTGCAAAACAAGAAAGAAATTGACAACATTAAGTTTATTGTTGAAAATAATAAACCAAAGAATTTAATTGACAATACTCAAAAATTAATACAAGGACAACAAGAATTGTATAAATACATAAAAGATATCAAAGGCAAGACTTTGACAATCAATTATGATGTGAGTATTGACAATCTTACAGAAAAATTAAATAAATTAAGTATTTCTGTAGAAACATTTGAAGAAAAGACTTCATCACACCAAAAATTACTTTTGGACCATGTGGAAAAAAGTGATGAAGCAAGAATTCATCTGAAAGATGATATTCAAAGTGAAATAAGGCTTATTGCAGAAAAAATGGATAAAATTAATGAGGCTAATTTAAATATGCCAAAGTTATCAACATCATTTTCTCATATAAGAAGCCCTGTTAAAACAAAAGAGGAATTGTCAAATCCTTTCATAACAGACTTGAGTCACCAAGATAATAACCAAGTCTTAATGAAAGAAGCACCTCAATTAAAAGAATGGCCAACATTCACAGGAGAAGGTGAATATGACCATATGTCATTTATTAAAACAATTGACATGTTACAAAAAGACTATGCCATACCAGATGAATTAATCACTGCAAGATTACATTCATTGTTTGAGAAATCTGCAAAAAGATGGTATTATGGCATGAGACAAACAAATGGTAAAAATACCTGGTCTTGGTGGAAACAAGAAATAATCACCAAATGGGCAAATGATGCCTGGAGGTATAAAATAGAAAATGCATTTGAAAATTCTTTCTTTGACCCAGAGAAAGATAAACCTTTAACTTGGTTCTTAAAACAAGTTGAAAGGCTTAATGCACTGTACCCAGAAATGTCACAGAAGATGGTGCATATGAAAATACTTAAAAAATGTGGAGGGGAACTAGAACATGCCCTAAGAAGAAGGTGTATAGAACCATGTTCCACAGAAGAGTATATAAATGCACTAGAAGATATAGTGACAAGAACAAAAATTGGCAGAACTTGGAAAAAATTGGACATTAAAAGCCCAAATAAACCATTTATCAAAAAAGATAAATCAAAAGAATCCTTTAAGCCCAATACATCCAACAATAATGAGCAAAGAAAATGCCATAAATGTGGAGGTATTGGACACTTAGCCAATAATTGCCTTAAAAAAGCAAAGATTAATGAAATTGTGGAAACAGAAAACCACAATAACAAAGAAGAGGAATCTGACTCTGAAAAAGAGACAGAAGAGTCAGAAAGCTCTGAAAGTGATGAAATCAATATAATTAATGCACAAATTAATAATATTGATATAATTTAAGAAGTACTGGATGTTAATTCAAACTTTCCACAAGTTGGAACATCTGACACAAATCTGACAAACATACAAGATGCCAAAATGTATAGAACCAAACCTGCAAGAGGAATGGGATATACAGCTGGAAAATCAAGTATAAGTATTGTTATGGTTGATAACCAAGAAGGAAAGGTTAACTTGGATACAGGAGCATATTGCACTTGTGTTGGCAAAAGTTATTTAAGAACCATTGTCCCAGACTGGAAAGAAAAACTTATGCCAATACAAGGTGTCAAATTTAGTAGTGCAAGTGAGAGCATGAAGCTCCTTGGCATAATTGATTTAACACTAATTTTTCCTCATCCCTCACAATTTGTCAGAATTAAAGTAGAGTTTGTAGTAAGGGACAACTATACTAGTAATCATTTCATACTTGGGAATGAATACTTATCAATCTATGGTATAGATATCTCCAACCAAAAGGATAGATATTTTACCATAGGAGATAACAAAAGACAAAAGTTTGGATTCTTAAATAACAAAAAACAAATCACAGTTATTAAGAATGAAGAAAAAATTCCAGAAAAGGAACTTTTTATATCTGAACAACTCAGAGAGGCCGAATTCAATCAAGAATTAACAGAAAAAATGAAAGAAAAATTGATTGACCTCTTATTTAAGTATAAAAATGCCTTTGCAACTGACAAAGAGCCACTAGGTGCCATAATTGGACATGAAGTGGATATAATTCTTAATGTAGAAAAACCTTACCCACCTTTATTAAGAAGACCTGCTTATCCAGCCAGTCCAAGAGCTAGAGAAGCCTTAGAGGTGCACATTAAAGAATTAATGGACCTTGGAGTATTAAGAAAGGTTGGACATAATGAACAAGTAGAAGTTACTACACCTGTCATTATAACTTGGCATAATGGAAAATCAAGGATGGTAGGAGACTTCAGAGGCCTGAATACCTATACTATTCCAGACAGATATCCAATACCCAGAATCCATGAGACATTGACGCAATTGTCACAAGCTAAGTTCATCACAGCTATGGATGCTCTTAAGGGTTTTCATCAAAATGTCTTAACAGACAATGCCAAGAAACTACTAAGAATAATAGTCCATTGTGGAATTTTTGAATACTTAAGAATGCCATTTGGAATAAAAAATGCACCTTCTCATTATCAAAGAAAGATGAATACCATATTCCCTGAAGAATTATCAGAAGGATGGTTGATTATCTATATTGATGATATCATAGCTTGCTCAGAAACGTTGGAAAATCACCTTACAAGACTAGAAAGGGTACTACAAAAAATAGTCCAAGTGAATATGAAAATTTCCTTGAAAAAATGTCATTTTGCATATAGTGAATTAAAGGCACTAGGACATGTAGTATCTGGCCTTAGTCTAGGCATAGACAAAAATAAAGTAGCAGCAGTACTACTTAAACCAATGCCTCAAACCAAAAAAGAAATGCAATCATTTCTAGGATTTGCTGGTTACTATAGACAGCATATAAAGGACTTTGCAAAGATTGCTAAATCCTTGTATAAGCTATGTGACCAACAAACAGTCTATGAGATGACAGAAGAAAGAGTCAAGGCATATGAAGAATTGAAAAATTCCTTAACAAATGCCCCATTTCTTCTGATGCCAGATTGGAAACTACCCTTCAAACTGTACATTGATGCTTGTGGAGAAGGACTAGGTGCTGCACTTCTCCAAACACAAATTATCAATGATAAACCAGTGGAAGGACCAATTTGTTTCATTTCAAGACAGATAAAGCCAACAGAAGCAAGGTATGGAGCAAGCCAAATGGAATGCTTATGCCTAGTGTGGGCTTTAGAAAAACTGCATCATTATTTGGATGGCACAGTATTTGATGTAATCACAGACTGTAATGCTGTGAAATCACTATTAAATATGAAGACTCCAAATAGACATATGCTGAGATGGCAAATTGCTATCCAAGAATATAGAGGAAATATGACTATTGTTCATAAATCTGGAAATATTGGTAAAAATGCAGATGGTCTTAGCAGATGGGCTCTAGCAAATACCCCTGACAATCCAGCATGGGTACCACAAGAAGAGCACCATATAGAAGGAATATGTGTTACAGACATTGGCACAGAATTCTTTAACCAAGTTAAAGAAAGCTATAAGACAGACAAAAATTGCCATATCTTAAGCCAACTTCTAATGAAAGACTGCAAAGATCCATCACTTTCATCAAAACTAGATGAAATATGGAAAAAGGCATATGATGAAGGAAGATTTCACCTCCTTGATGGAATCCTTTACCATAGAACAAAACACGCATGTGTTATGGCCTTAACAGACAGAACACTAATAAACACTATTTTACATGAGTGTCATGATAGTGTTGCATCTGGACATCTCTCAGAAGATAGGACACTAGAGAGGGTGAAAACCTGCTCTTGGTGGCCAAATTGGTAAAAGATGTTGCATAGTACTGCCAAACCTGTGACAGATGTCAAAAAGCCAACAGAGCCACAGGAAAGAAATTTGGAATGATGATCCAAATCCAAGAACCAAAATCCCCATGGGAAATAGTTCATATGGATTGGGTAACAGCCTTACCTCCAGGAGGAGACAGGACTTATAATGCATGCCTAGTCTTAGTTGACAGGTACAGTAAAACTCCCATGTTCTTACCATGTCATAAAGATGACACAGCTATGGATACAGCCATAATGATATGGAATAAAGTCATTAGCCACACAGTCTTATTCCAAAATATTATAAGTGACAGAGACCCAAAGTTCACTTCAGCATTATGGACAAATCTCCATAACTTGTTTGGGACAAAGTTATCATTCTCAAACTGATGGTCTAGCAGAAAGAATGATACAGACCCTAGAGGATATGATCAGAAGATTCTGTGCTTATGGGCTAGAATTCAAAGATTCTGATGGTTTTACCCATGATTGGTGTACACTAATACCAGCACTTGAGCTGGCATATAAGACATCAATCCATTCTTCTACTGGCAAAACACCAGCAATGCTAGAGAAAGGTTGGAATCCAAGACTTCCTTATGATACCCTCAAAAAGGACTTAGTGGATATACATCCAACAGCAAGCAGTTTCAAGATAATGCTTGACAAAGCAAGACACCATGCAAACAGATGCATGCAAGATTCTTTTAAATATGCAAAAGAAAGATGGGATAAAAGTCATAAGCCACCTGATTTCAAAATAGGGGACTTGGTTTTAGTATCAACCCTTAATTTCAATAACATAAAAGGCCCAAAGAAATTGAAAGATTCCTTGGCAGGACCATTTATGATAAAAGCACTTCATGGACCCAATGCTGTGCAATTAGAACTCACAGGTGAACTAATGAACAAACACCCAACTTTCCCTGTAAGTCTAATAAAACCTTACAGTTCAAGTGACAAGGAGTTATTTCCACCAAGAAATAAACCCCCACTTGAAATTCCCCCCTTGGAAGAAGGAGAAGAAAAGAAAATAGCAAAAGTCCTTAAAGAAAGAAGGACAAGAAACAAAAAAGAAATGGAATACCTTGTAAGGTATAGAAATTCAACTCAAGAAGATGAATGGCTACTTGAGAAAGATATAACAAATGCTGATAAACTACTAAGAAGGTTCAGACATGAAAGAAAGCCTTAAAAATAGAAAAGTTAAGCATTATTGAGCTTCAAGACTAACAAAGTCTAATGAAGAGGTAGGACAGTGGATGATACCCTAATCACACATATCAGATTGTGGTACAATCTTTTTTGGTGGTAGGGAATGTGAGCCTTTGAGATATGACCACATACCCAATAAGGTCACAAAAAAGACTCAGAATAATTATACCGTTAATATAATTATATTAAAATTACTTAGAATAATTATACATTAAGAATAATTACTTAAATATACAAAAAATACCATAAATTGGTACAAAAATTGGTTGAACTTAAAAACCAATGAATCAACATGTAAAATAAATTATACCATTGGATTCCCCATGGAAAGATACACATATACCATTTTTATGGCATATCTGTAAAGTCAATATTTAAGGAATTATAAGGTATAATACCTTATAAAAACCATAAAACCTTATTTATCTTAAGAACTAAAGAAACAACATGTGAAATAAATTGTACCAGTGGATTCGCCATGAAAATCCACACATAAAACAATTAATAAGCTAATTTCCAATGTTAATACTTAAGGAATTAACCTGAATATATGCACTTTTTTGGTCAACGCATATATTCAAGGATCATAGCTAATATCTTCTAAACTATACATGATAGAATGATGAACCAAAAATAAAGTTACCACGTAATTACTGTAAGAACAAAGATATGAACTTTATTTTACAAATTATAAACAAGGTTAAAACCTATGATGAAATATTGATAAAAATCAACAGAGCTGTTGACCACTTTGTTGTGAAAGTGCTCCAAACTTAAAAAAAGTATACAGTTGGATTCTACTAGTTCATTCGTGAAGAATGATGTAATTGTTATTATTAACTTCAGGGTATAACCCCTTGAAATCAAGGTTTGAAGTTTAAAATATTGAATTTCGACAGAAAAGATGAGTTACAAGAAAAATCATCAAAATTAGAGTTTTGATGATGTAATGAAAGGCTCTTGGCAGCATAATAAGGTTATGCCAGGCTGTCAGAATTCACTCTCTGAATTGCTGTAGCGTGTAAATCTTAAAAGTTATTGAGGATCAAAGTTTGAGCTTAATTTGAGCAGCTATGATCACACACTGTAACCTTAATTTAAGTTTAACAGTCTTAAGAGTGATAAAATTGGTGAATACTATTAGTTTATGATTAAAACTAATAAAATCCACAAAATTTGGGGTTCTGCCAAGCCTCTGATGTCATCAACTTTAGAGTTATAGTGATAACTCTAAATAATGGTGTAATAATGATGTAATATGGTTTGATAATGATGTAATCATCTCCAAACCTTAAAATATTGATCAATTCCAGTGGATATGATCAGTACACGTCTACTAGAAGCCTGTTGGACTCTAGGAGGGAGGTATTTACTATAAATAGAGCTCTTTTTACTCTATTTTCCCCTCAGATGCATCAAAAACATTAAATCAATTAAATAAAAGGTAATTTCTTTATTCTTTATATATAAAACTCTTATATTATTAAAGACAAAAGACCATCTTAATATTAATCACTTTTTTTACGTGATTAAATCAATTCTTTAATTTTTTTTGTCATAAATCTCTCTATAAACTCATTTCCATGTAAAATCAAGAAATTTAGTAATTTTCTTTATTTTTTATTGTAAATGCAATTTGAAAAAGTTGTATTATATTCTTTTGGCGTAAAATATCTCAAAATTATTATTTTAAGTGTTAAAAGTAGTTTATTTCATCTTATTATAATAATTTCTCTCTTATTATTACTCTTAATAATTCTTAATTAATATAAATAGTATTTATATTAATATATAACTTTAATATTGGTAATATTATTGTTATTAATTGTTTTTTATTTATAAAAAACAGTTTTTTACGCCTTTATTATTTGTTGGTAACAATAATAAAGAGCTTTATAATATATTAATTATTTTATATTAATATATTATTTACAATATTATAATTTCATATAATATTAATTATATTATTATATTTATTTAATAATATAATATTTTTACGCCATAATAATAATATTTCTTCATTATGATTATTATTTTAATCTTATTTATTTAAATTATAAGGACATTCAGAGTACAATAAGTAATAAATTAGTAATTTTTACTTATTGTTTCATAGTCAACTGACCAGTTTCCTCAAGAAAGATTCCTGTTTTCCCCTCAATGAGGAATCTCTCAGTCAGTTTCACCAACTCAAAGAGGCTTTCACCACCGCTCCAATCCTTTCCCACTTCAATCCTTCTCTACCCACCATTGTAGAGACCGATGAATCAGATTATGCTTTGGGTGCTGTACTGAGTCAGGTCTCTGACTCAGGAAAACATCTCATTGCATTTGACAGCCGCAAGCTTATCCCAGCAGAGCTCAATTACAAAATTCATGACAAGGAACTCCTTGGTATTGTCTGGGCTCTCAAGCACTGGAGGGCTTTCCTTCTTTCACTGTCTTCCCCTTTTGAAATCTCCGGATAAATGTCATCCCAATGTGATAAGGCATCCGGGAAAGTAGCTAGGCGGCCAGGGCGGTAAGTGATTGAGAAATGAAATTCACACAGGAATTCAGCCCAACGGGCTTGACGGCGAGTGAGTACTTTGGAGGTCATGAAGTATTGAAGGGAAGAGTGATTGGTGAGAACTTCAAAAGGGGAAGACAGTGAAAGAAGGAAAGCCCTCCAGTGCTTGAGAGCCCAGACGATACCAAGGAGTTCCTTGTCATGAATTTTGTAATTGAGCTCTGCTGGGATAAGCTTGCGGCTGTCAAATGCAATGAGATGTTTTCCTGAGTCAGAGACCTGACTCAGTACAGCACCCAAAGCATAATCTGATTCATCGGTCTCTACAATGGTGGGTAGAGAAGGATTGAAGTGGGAAAGGATTGGAGCGGTGGTGAAAGCCTCTTTGAGTTGGTGAAACTGACTGAGAGATTCCTCATTGAGGGGAAAACAGGAATCTTTCTTGAGGAAACTGGTGAGTGAACTGATCTTCCTTGAATAATTCTCGATGAAACGGCGGTAGAAGTTGGCAAAGCCAAGGAAGGATTGTAGAGCCTTGAGGTTTCTTGGAGGCGGCCAATTTAGAATCTGCTGGAATTTTGCTTGGCCCATTTTGAGGCCTTCAGAAGAAACTACATAACCAAGATATTCCACACTTGAAACATGAAACAGGCATTTGGACGCCTTAGCAAAAAGGTTATTGGCTCTGAGTCTGGAGAGAACAGTGGACACATGAGTGACATGTTCTTTGTCAGATTTGGAAAAGACCATAATGTCATCCAAATAAACCACAAAATAAACATCGAGAAGATCTTGAAAGATATCATTGACAAGATTTTGAAAAGAAGAAGGAGCATTGGTGAGCCCAAATGGCATAACCAAGTACTCATAACTGCCATAGTTGGTTCTAAAGCAAGTCAAATGTTCATCACCCTCCTTGATTCTGAGAAGGTTATATGCACCACGCAAATTAATCTTGGAGAAGATAGAAGAACCATTAAAGACATTGAGAAGCTAATTCATAGGAGGAACAGGATACTCGTTCTTCCTAGTAACAGCATTGAGTTTGTGGTAATCAACACACAAACGGAGGCCACCATCTTTCTTTTTGACAAAGAGGACAGGTGCTGCTGTTGAAGAGGAGCTTGGCCAGATGAAACATTTCTCTACATTCTCTGCAATGTAGGCCCTGAGTGTATCTGACTCTTGTTTGGATAAAGAGTAGATCACCCCAACTGGAGGTAGAGACCCCTCCAGCTCAATATGATGATCACAGGCACGGTGAGGAGGAAGTTTTTCTGCTTTCACCTTGGAGAATACATCCAAATATTGGTGATAGACAGAAGGAACAACCTTCATCATGGTTTCTACTTCTTCTGGCTCTTCCTCTTCATGACACAACTCCTCCAGGGAGTCATGATAAGATGAAGGAGGAAGGTCCATATTCCAAAATAAGAGGTGAAGTGAAGATACAGAATTATCTTCTCCAACATCTTGAATCTCTTTGAAGACTTCAGCTCTAGGAGATAGTAATGACTGTTGGGAACTAAGGGAAGGAATATGGACAGAAGATGGAACTGATGGTGTTCTAGAATCACCAACCAGAGCTGCACATGATTTGGCAGGAGAAAAGTCATTACGGAAAGAATTAGAAGGATCAGAATAGTCCAAATGATCAGGATTAAAGCTTATCAGCCCTTGCCTCCAATCAATAGAAGGATTAAAATGATTGAGAAAGTAAAAGCCCAATATGAGGTCTTCTCCCTTGGGAGTATCAATGACTAAAAAGTCCCATTCAAAGCTTGGGAAGGAAGGGAGCTCAACCATATATCTAGTATGGTGAGTCACAAATAAGGAAGGAGACTCAGAGGAGTGAAGAATGATAAGGGGAATCTTCTCTGGAAGTTCTGAGATAGTCAATGAGTACTTGTGAACAAACTGCTTTGCAATAAATGCATGTGTAGCACCAGAATCAATGAGAATACTGTAAAAAACATCAGAAAGAGAAGAAAAAACAAAAAATTTAAGTGAATTTTTGACACCAGTATTCAGAATGCACAATTGTGCTCTGGAAGGAAAACTGTGAAGACCATTGAACACAACATGGTCTCCACTCAGGCTTTTCCCTGGCTGGGAAATTTGCCGGACGGTTGGGTAAGCTTGTTTTGAGGCCTTTTAAAACAGGACTCAAGACTATGCTTCCCACCACAATAGGTACAGAGACCCTCTTTGATTCTTCTTTCTTTTTCAGTGTTCATGAGCTGGAAATCTTTATTCAATAGCAAAGAATGGGGCTTGTCCCTCTTCTGAAAATTCTTTTTCTTCCTGTGACTTGAACTTGAAGAATTTTGAGGATGAGAAGTACTTGATCTTGGGGCTTCAAGTTTCTTCTCTTGATAGTGACTCTTCTCTTTTTGCCTTTCATGGTACCTGGTATCAAGTTCCAGGGTAACGTCCATTAAGTCTTGAAGAGAATTAATATTTGAAGGATGGGAGGCCAATTGATCCATAATCCTGGATGGCAATCCCTTCCTGAAATGATGGATGAGAGCTCTTTCTCCCCAATCCCCGATTCTTGAAACCAAAATCCTGAAATTGGCTATGTATAGTAAAAAATGGCCACCTTCTTTCATTCTAAGGCCATCCAACTCTGCTTCAGCTTTTCTAACTTCATTCGGGCTCCCAAATAAAGTGAAGAGTTGGGATTCAAACAATGGCCAAGAATTAAGAAGATAACTTGAGTCTTGATTGGTGAGATTAGAAAGATAAGGCTCAATCCATTTTGCAGCCCTGCCAATAAGAAATGAAGTGGCATAAAGCAACTTCTTCCTGTCTTGAGAGAGGTTTGCCGGATCATTATGAAAGATAAGCTGGCATGACTGGATAAAGCTTCTGACTTTGAAGGGCTGAGTCCCATCAAAGCATTCTGGTGCATTCATAGATGGAGTCTTGAAGGCTGGTGGTCTTGATGAATCAGAAGAAGAATCTGCTTGAAGATTGGCCATAATCTGAGTCATTTTCTGCATAATGGCCAATAAAGGTGGTTCAGATTGGTGAGGGACAGGCTGATCAGACTGGGCTAGAGTTGGTCTTCCAGTACTTTGGGATGCCTCCACCGGAGCAGGAAAACCTTCAGTACCTTCAGACTCTTCCTCTCCCACAGAATTCTCCTCCTCCTCTTCACCGTCTTCACCCGGACCTTTGAAACTTGTCCTTGACATGCCTGGAAAACCGCCAACTACTCCTGAAAAAGAATCTGATCTTCTTGGCACTCTTCCTTCCTTCCTGGATGATGCTTCTCCTTCCATGCAGGGTCCTCTATCTAATTTGGCCCTCAGTTGAGGAACTGCTGGGGTGCCATTAAGAGGAACTCTTGGAGTAGGAGTAAGAACAGCTTGAGCTCGAGCCTGGGATCTGGTCTGTCTTGCAGGAGGTGAGTGTTGGAGTGGCATGATTGAATAAGAGTAAAATTTAAATAAAATGAATGAAGACTTGAATAAAAACTTCAGGCAATACCAAAATAGTCTTGAGGATCAAATCACATCAAATCTTGAGGGGAAAAATCAATGAATCAATTAAGGTCTTCAGGTACGTCAATCAATCAAAATAAATGAGTCTTGAAGCCAAAAATCAATATCAATGAGAATCTTGAATTCAATAAAATCAATCAATCAATCAATAAATGAAATCTTGCAGCAAAAATCAATCAATCAAATGAATTCTTGAGTCAAATCAATTTATGTCAAAGTCTTGATGTGAAATTCAGCAAAATCAATGAGAATTCTTCAGGTCAATCAATTATCTTGAATTCGATATCAATTATGTCAAATCAGTCAATCAAATCAATTATCAAGTGAATTCCTCTTGAAAATCAAAATTCTTGAAGAATAAATCAAAATGAATCCTGATATGAAGAATGTGTCTGAACAATTTGATGAATAATCTGAGAATGAAAATGATAATACGCCTGAATGAAGGATAGAAATGAGATTGATGATTGGTTGAGATTAATATTGAAAAAGATAACAGAAATAGATTTGGGTCAGCTTTCAATTTTCAGAATGAAGAATGAATGAGAGAAAATTGAGAGGTGACAAAGAATCATTAATTTTCATAAGCATAAAGAGTCATAATTTCGATGAATGAATGAATGAAATTGATGAAGAATGAATGAATAGAATGATGAAGAATGAATGAATAGAATGAAAAGAAATTATGAGTTAATTAATATAATGTCACAGGGGCTCTTATGGAAGCAAGAGGGCCTGGCATTCAGGAATCAAGAACTCACTTGGAGGGCTCCAAAAGATGATAAGAAATACTATGGAATATATTTCTTAAGCAGGAATAAGAGAAAGGACAAATATGCCAAAGATAACAAAGAATTATAAGAATGAAGCCAGAGGCCAAAGATAAAAGAAAGCCAAAAGCCAAGAATCCAACAAAGTGAATCCTCAATTCACTGTTTCAACCTGCCAGAAAGAACAATGGAATTAGTAAAGGATATGACCACCAATATCCACTGACAGGCGAGGAAAGAAAAGAGAAAGGGTGCTAATGACTGACTTAAGATTATCAGTATTAACTTTAATAAGATAAAAGAAAATAAGGATAATAATAAATCCAATATATTAATTAACTGGGGAAAAAGTCCCCAGGTGATGAAAGGTAGCCGGTCTATGTGAAAACTGAAAGATTGATCCTGGAAGGTGGATCAATGGCTGTATTGTCCGGATCAGGAAATACAGTTCTGGCCATCTTGAATTTTGAACTGTGTGGTGGAATTCCCACAGTGGAATATGAAATGACCCAATTGGGCCAAGACCATACAGGTTGATTGAATGAGGCCTGTACGGATGAATTGGGTTGTCCAAAGGAGTATTGAATACTTGATGCCTTGACAACTGATTGAAATGATCTAATACCTCTTGAGAATTGCCCATGAATAATCCTGAATGAATTGTTCCAACCCAACTCCTGCAGATACAGGTGGTTGGGATCCTTGAAGAGTCTTCTGATTGCCGCCATAACTTGTCAGACTGATGAGCTGATTAATCCTCCTTCAAAATGGGCGTTGGGAAGGTGGAATTGGATCCTGAAAACGTCACCATTGGATTGCTGAGAAAAAATGGTGCATAATGGTATATAATACCATATATGCACCATGCCTGCAACCTTGAGTATGGATGGTATGAAGGAAAGGAAGAAATCCCCTGGAGTTGAAGGGAAAGACGCGCTGAGCTGATCTGGTGGCCTCTGGTGGTTGCCAGAGGCCATGGCTGAGCTATCTGTCCATGGTGGTCCATGGCCAAAAATAGGTCCTACGGGATTTATGGCCAAAAAGGTGTCCTTGAGGTTTTTGGTCATTTTTGGGTCCAAGGAGGTGGGCCCAATTGTGGTTTGGGACCCACCTGGCTGGCCCCTTTGGCCCCTTTTGGCCTCATTGGATTAGGCCAAAAGGGGCCTAAATGGCCTACGGACCGCGGACCGCGGCTTATGGACCGTGAATCATGGCCCACGGGCTGTAGGAGCCGTAGGGGGCCTCAATGGCCCAAAAAGGCCATTTAGGCCAAAACCCCAATGGCCCAAAAAGGCCATTTAGGCCAAAACCCCAATAATGAAAGGCGTGGCCCTGAATCCAAGGATGAGGGCTAGGGGGCCTGGAGGCCCCTAGAAGACAAAATGAACCCCCAGGCCCAAAATCAAAGATGAAAGCCTGGGGGTTGGTGAAGTAGGAATTGGCCAAAAAGGCAAATGGCGGCAGGATATGGCCTGAGGCCATAAAATGGCCATTGGAAGGTGTTATGGCGTGGGTGCCATGGAACACCCAAGGGGGCCAATTGGCCATAAAAGATATGACCTGACCATTTGGCTCCAGGTTGGATTTCCGCAACCATCGAGGAGGAGGGTCAAACTTGTGGTTGTGACAGCCCGTTAAAAATATTCAATGGGATGATAGGAGGCTATTGATGGCACGGTGAGTGGCAGTGTATTGATAGCAAATATAGCTATAAGATGGGTGAAGGGTTATTGGATATGATAGGTGATTTGAATTATTGAAAGATCAGACAATCACTGTGCTTCATCCAAAATTATACAATGCCAATTGATTTTTAAAATGAATGATGTAGAGGTATTGGTTGGTTTAAATTCTTGGGGGATAGTATTGTAAGAAGACATGATGATATCACATTTTAAGATGTTGGCCTTGGATAATGAGTGAAAAGTGGGACCATGGTAGATTTTGGCTCGCAGCGCTCCAGCCTGAGCATGCTTGGATATTTCTGATTTCCAGTTGGTGATTAAGCAATGTAGGCATGGAAAGTTGGGGGTTTTTAATTAGCCGCTCCTTGGAGGTACCAATTAGTGCAATCGTCTGAATGGTTTTACCTAATCCCATATCATCTGCAAGCAGTCCTCCAAGAAGGGTATTGGTAGAAAGGGATTTGAATGAGCTGATGACCTTGCTTGTAATTATGTGCCTGGCATTAAAAGTGGATCCAGGGGGTGATGTGGCCCAAAGGTTACGGGCTGATTTTCCATTGGGGATTTCTCAATCCCAGAGAAAAGCTAGTCCGGTTTTTTTGATGAGGGAGGAGGGAGGTTTGAATCATGGGAAGGTCTGATCCACTGGGTAATTGTATCAGTTTCTGCTTGGAAGTCAATGAAAAGAGAGCAGGATATGAGGGTGGCATTGAGTTTGAAGCGGGAAATGTGGGAGTAAAAAGCTGAAATGGACTATGAGTATTACAGTCATATTCTTTAGGTATTTTAAGCTTGAAGTCTTGTTTTCAAAAACCTTCAATTATGAATAGAATGTTCAGGTACCATGTGAAGAAAATCAATGCTAGATTGGGTTTCTGAGATGAGGAAGGATCATTTGAATCAGTCATAAATACTCCCTCATAAAATAATGTTTGAGTAAGATTGGATTGGAAATTCTCAACCCATGCCCCACCAGGACCACAGTGAATGAAGGTTTGTGGCACCCCAAAGAATGGTATCAATGTGTTGGAAAGGGTTCCAGGGAAAGAGCCAATACTATGCTGGTGATTGGGGAGATGTGTGAATATGTTGTTTTGATTTTGGCATAGGATACTCCAAGAATCTAAGTGGGAATTATCAATTTTTGAGGTTATATCACTATTTATTTGAATAAAAATATTAATCATCCCAATGAAAAGTGGTTGTCAAGGGGTTGACATGATGGCTATCATGAATTATTTGGGTACAATGGGAACTTATATCATCAGGAAGGGTTAGGTAAAGGGAATGAAAACCAATAAGCGCAGGTAGGGAGCTTATATGAGAGGCAGCAATGGGCTCAGAGGGGCATGGCCTGTAGTTATGTGCATGGTCATTAGAAGATGGCCCTCTTGGACTTATAATTTTCATATATAATTCGGGGCATATATTAAGGCAAGGTGGCAAGAATGTGGGTGCACCAATATGACTTCTGGATCTGCTGCATATTACACAGGCATTGGTGAACAAAGGCTCACATTAACATATCCGAAATTGGGTGAGTTGGAGCAACTTCTTGTACAGTGGCATAATAAAGGCATGCAGCCATGTTTGCTGGTGTGACAGCAAACAGTAAGTGTATCTTCCCTAGATTAATTGTTGTACAGTGACCTACTGGGCAATGGTGGCGGTGGAAAGGAGAATTTCACTGTGGCAATCTTTTTGCATGGGAGGGTGAGGTATGTTTAGTGGCATGCCACAAAGCATGAGTTTGCTTTTGTGCAAAAGCTCTTGTGGCCGGATTCCTACCGGGATTCCAGGGGGGAATGTATGCCTTGATCAAAGGGGGCGCAGGCTGTGGGCCGTGATCCACTTACATATTCAACTTATTGAATGTGAGGCTGTTACTAATCCACCCAGAATGGCATCAGGCTTTTTCCTTCACATGTGTGAGAATCTATGGAGAAATAGGCCACCTTCCCAAGGTATTTTTTGGCTGGAAGAGAGGTTCCAGAAATCCCCAGCACGTGTGAGAATTTCTGGCATATGACCCGCAGTGGCAGATACCTGCACAAAAATAACCAGCCTCAGGGATCATAGGTGGGGGTTATGCTAATGCATATGAGGCTTAAGCAAATCCATGCTGATTGGCCTCAGGTTTGGGCACACAAGCGGGCCATACGCACTAGCAAATAGCTTGTTGGAAGACAGGCAGTGAAAGGTCCACCAGGTGTGTGAAAACTGCCTGCATATGACCCGTGGGGGTGCATATGAAAGTGTGTGGAAGCCTGAAAATATCGCGGCCCAGTCATAGTTTGCCCTGACCTCAGCACCAGAGTGAATCCACCGTTTGTGTATGACCCAAATCATTAGTCCTCCCAATATGCAACACTTACATTAACTTGGAATACACCAGCATCTATGTGGTAGTTAGGCAGAGCTCTCCAATGAGGTGCATCAAAGGGGTGCATTTGAGAAATTTGACTTGATGGCTTGGCATAATTGCATGTTACGCTCTTGTACAGCTTTTGCTCTTCCCCACAATATACATGTAAAAAGGTGAACGAACTACAATGTTGGCTGTGTACAAATTAGGATGATGTCAGCCTGTGACTCAAAACCAGAGCACAAGCATGACAGCCAAATACCATAAACCAATCATAAAGCCAAGATACCACCAAAACATGGAGCTGAGAAAAATTAGCTCAAAAGGTATCAGAAAAAAGAGGAAACTCAACTATTTCCAAATATACAAGTCCCATCATCATAGGACAAAGAATAACAAAGTTATTCCTGCACAAAGTTGTTGCTGAGCATAAACCTTATTTTTCACCTCTCATCTGAAATCCATAGGAAGAGCCTCAAAGCCATTGAATGGGTATTATAAATGACGCTCTAAGTCAGGTATATCCAATGGTACCAGCCAAAATGAGCTAGCACCTGTATTGCAGAAGTTATGGTTGAATTCAGGCCAAATAAGGGTGAATAAAATATTCACCTCTCATCTAACTTCTACAGTTTTAGTGTGAGATACCTAAAGTGGGGCCTTTTTGGAAGGAGACCAATCAGAGCTATCTGATGGTGCCATTCATTTCCCCATATCCCATCTAGAACAAAGGTTTTAAGGCAAACAAGCGCAATACAGCTTTTGGCCTAAAACACACATATGTACAAAACTCTTGTACATGGCATAACTTTGCCCTATTAAATGATAGCCATATCAAATGAGCTACCATTGTGTAGAAGGCATACAGGACTACACACTGAACCAATTTTGAGGTTGATACCTCAAAAACCAACAAAGGTATGGCTGTTTTAAGGTCAAAATCCCACAGCTTGGCCAATACAGCCTTACCATGGGATAATATCCTATACACATTATTATGAGGTTCGAAACAGACAAATAAGATTGTTTTTACTTCAATACCTCATAGTTCATTCAATAATGGGGTCCCATAAAGGTTCTGTACAGCATTCTACACGTCATACATGTCAGGATCAGACTGTGTGGTCCCCAGATGAAAGCTTTCACCCTGTATTGGTGAAAACTGCCCAGATGTGGTTTCAAAACCACATTTGAGCCCTATGCAGGCTATACAGGCCTTTTGCAAACCACAAGCCTGTCCTTGAGAGTGACAAAGTTTCACTCCCTCTACTTGAAAAGGACTAGCAGCCTTTTCACCCCATTTCAGGATAAAAGGAGGCCTTTTCACTGCCAGAAAAGGGATCCCCATCCTGCTTTTGAATTCCTACATAGTACAACTGTCAAAAACAGTTATGCTCTTGGAAAAGAAACAGGTTATACTTTAAACTTAAGTATCGTAGCTCTTATTATAGTAATCCAACTGGTAATACTGCACCCAGGGCTTTCAGAAGTGCTCACCACCACTATAAAATCAAAGTAAAGCCCCTAATATCTTAATTTAATCATTTATTATTACAAATCAACTTATTGACCTAATTTCACTTTGTCACATTCATAGTTAAAAGTTTTCAATACAATTATACACCTATTATCATAGACTCAGCCTGACATTTTGGGGGCCTGGCCACGTCTTTTAACTTTTTGGACTTTATAAGTGAGTTTTTTCTGTTATTTTCTCTATTCTGACAAATTGTTTTATCCTTTTTTAGGCCCAATTTTTTCATAAAAATATATATAATATATATCTTATATCTATTTTCACAGTGGTATATGTCATATACCACCATTATTTATCTTTTTTAATCATATTGTTGTGTGGTTGATTATAATTTAATCACCACAAGACCCTTATTTTTGGTGTGTTTTACATATAAAAACACTTGAAGCCATCAATAAAGTCCTTTTTTTAATTAAATAAGGACATCTCTTACTGTAAAACCAACAGTTGAGGTGTGGTTGGGTGTATTGTTAATTCAATTACCCTCTTACATACCACTTTTTATCAGATTATACTTGCTAATTACAAGTTAATCTGTGAGATACTGGCATACAAACAGTGTACCAGATATCTGTGAGCTGTATTTCTGATTTGAAGTTGTTAATTCAAATACACTCTCATTATACAAGGGCATATTGTAGTAACACACAATCCCAGAGGCCATTCTTAGATGTGCAAAACAGCATTTTAAGAAGTCTTAACTGACATTAAGCCCTCTTTTCCTGTTTGATTCCCTGGAAGAAGACTACATACCACTTGAGACCCAGTCACAGGCCAACACATCAGTGACACCCTCAGAACCAGAGGGCAGCAAGGGCAAAGGAAATAGGCACAGTGAAGGCCTGATTACAGCAAGAAGTGAACACCCATTGCCACCCAGAGGAATAAAAAACAACAAAACTCTGCTTCAATAAAAGGCAAACCAACCTCAATAACGTTTACAGGTAAAATTACCATAATTAACCCAGTTGTAACCTCCAAAGGTAAATTGCCAAAATCAGCAGACAACAAATTTGTACAAGGCACAGTCAAAGGTAAATACCCTAAGAACATAAAGTTTTTGACTGCTTGCAAATATTGATATGTCACCTGTACACCTCAGAAACCTTGGCTTTCAAAGGAACCAACCAGAGGACAGAGAAGGCTTTTCCAGAACCAGAAGACCTGGAAGAGGACACCTTGGACACAGTGGTGGATGGCAAGACACTGAGGTAAATCATACCCACTGTGCCATTCACTTTCCAATTCAACAGGAATCTCAAACCAGAGGACTGGAAAGACATTAATAAAGTTCTTCACCTCCACCAACTCTCCAAAGATTTATTTCAATGGATCATGGACAACCAGAGGTTCAACCTGGCATCCCACTGGGAAGAACTTGGAGCAAGTTGCCAGAAGATTTGTCTCAAAGAGATAGACTCCAGTGACTTCATGGTAATTAACAAAGGTTGGAATCCCACCAGCCAGTTCAGACTCCTGGAGGTGAGGGCAAACAGGATAAGGGAGAATCAAGCCACTATCCAAGCTATAGAAGAACAGCTGACCCAGACAGGGCATGCTCAGATTCCTTCAGGCTCACAAGGAGCAGGCCAGACCAGCTCTCCAGTGGCTTAAGACCATTCAGAAACCAACAGATCAGTGTCCAAGAGTCACCATTCTTCACAATTGCAGGAAGTTTCCAGGAGAAGACAAGGATACAAGGGCAAAAACAAGACCAACTTCAGCCAGAGGAAGTCGGACCCAATGATACAGAAGCTGTTGGAGTTGGTAAAAGAAGTGCACAAGAGCCATAAGTAGCTGTAAATAACTTTGGAGTCAGTAGTCCCATTAATAGAAATGTTACCCCCACTCAGATTGATCATAATGTTGTCACACCTGAGAGTAACCTAAACAGTGATGCACTGTGGAGACAAATGTCCCAATATGCTGAGAAAACTCAAAAGCAGTTTTCAGAACTTGAAGCAAGCCATGAGAGGATGAAAATATTGACAGCCTCCATGAACAGAATTGTTGAAAACCTTCAAGAAGGACATCCTCAATTGAGCAAAGCCTCCGAAGAAAACGACAAAAGACTGAATCTAGTCCTTGAAGAACAACACCACAGCAAAACAGACAGTGATTTTGTGGATCAAGACCTAAACAAACTGTTTAATGTCTACCGTAGCATGAAGCCCCAACCACAAGGCCATGTTATGGATAATCCATATCACCAGAATAACATCAAACCAGATGCCATGCTGTGGAATAAAGCAATATCTCCATCACAATACAAGGATGGAGATAATATGTCTTATTCAGAGAAAGAAGCGTTGAAACAGCTTCCTGAGGCCCCAAGCTGGCCCAAATTCTCTGGAACTGGAGAATATGATCATATGGAGCTCATTGATGTACCAAGCATACTAGACTACTGGATTACTGCTAGACTTAATACAGCATTTAAAGGACATGCTAGTATATGATACACAGAAATGAAAGAAATACCTGGAACAAGAAAATGGCCATGGTGGAAGATTCAAATAATCCAAAAGTACAGAAATGGTACTTGGATATGGCAGAAGGCCATGTCATTTGAAAATGACAAATACTCTGTGGACAAAGATCCATATGAGTGGTGTCGCAGACAGTCTAAAGGACTTAAAGCCATAGATCCTCAAATGAACCTTCAGATTAGGAATCAAAAACTCCTGACACGAATGCCAGGAAAACTAGAGCATGCAGTGAAATGCAGATGAAACCACAATTGCACTCTGGATGAAATTGCAAATACCTTACAAGATCTGAGGAAAAGAACTAATATAGGGAAATACACCCCATATAAAAGAAGTAGTTTCAAAGAGACACATCCCTTCAGGGTGGAGTTTAAAGACAAACCCAGAGAAAGGGTGGCAGAAGTGACAAAGAAGAAAAATTCTTGTCACAACTGTGGTTCAACAGACCACTATGCCAACAACTGTCCAAAGGCAAAGAGAAAAGTCTATGCCATTGAGAAAGTCCCAGAGGAGGAATCCCCCACAGAGGATTCTGACTCAGAATCTATGGGTGATGCCATCAGAGAACAATCTGATGATGACTAAGACCCAAGAGCAGAATTTCTAGTGGAATATCAAGAGGAAACTCCACTGGAAATACAAGAAATACAGTTTGAAGAAGGCATGCCACAAGACATTGCCAACAAACACTTGTGCAAACACACACAAGATGCACAAACATTCCTGGTTACACCAGCCAACAGAATGGCATTGTCACAGGGGCTCTTCTAAAATGAAGAGGGCCTGGCACTCAGTGAACAGACTTACTTAAGGAGGGCTCAAAATACTCAAGAACAGGATAGACAGAATGCAAGGATAAATTCCTGATAAAAGAATAAGAGTCCTACGAAAAAGAAATAACAATAAGTAATAAATAGAGAGCCAACCACTAAGTAATCCTGAGTCACTGTTTCAACCTGTTCAGAAAAGACAAAAGGAATTAATAAGGATATGGCCACCAGGACTCTACTGAACAGGTGAGGGAAGGCTAAGACTAACTTAAAATGTAATAAAATAATATTCCAAAAGTGAGAATAAAATAATATTAAATAATAAATCAACTATTTTAATTAACTGGGGGCAAAACCCCCAGGTGGGTGAAGAGGGGCTGGTATATGTGAGAAATACCAGCCTTGGAGTTTGAGTGTTGAGATACTGGCCTGTATGCTGGAAGAAGTTGGATGTGAGATTGAATCCTGTATTGGTGAATCCAATACAGGTGATACAGTCAATACAGGTATTTGCGCCTGTATTGATGACAGGCCTGTATTTGGTGAATCCTGTATTTGAGTCTTGCCTGTATGGAACTGTATTGAGGTATGAAAACTGTATTGGGTGAATTGTTGAATGAAACCCCCTTGCTGATTGGGTTTTGAAGGGTATCCATGATATAATGATTTGCTGATGATGATTGGAAATGCCCCTGCCTCCTTGGCTGTGACAGGCATGCATACATGGAACAGCCACAAAAAGGACTGTTTTTATTGACAATTCTCAACATCCATTGATCATTGACAGTGATGAACACTGCTCCTTAGTGGCCAAAAATTATCTGGAAAACCACTTCCCAAATTGGGAAAATCAGCTCTTGCCCACCAAAGAAAAGAACTTCAAGAGTGCATCAGGAAAGATGACTTCCATTTGGACAATTATCAAAGAGGTAATTTTACCCCATAGGAAAGGTAAAATCAGAATCAACCCAGAGTTTTTTGTGCTTGATGATGCCCACATCAAAGAGTTTTTGTTGGGAACAGATTACCAGAGGATGTATGGCATAGATATTTACAATAGTCAAAACAGGAACATTACCATTGGTACCAACAAGGAAAAGAAACTTTCACTAGATTTATACCAAATATCTGCCCAAGATCCTCATGAAGAACTACTGAATAAATTCAGAGAGGGAAAATTCAGCACTACCCTCACCAGTAAACAGAAACTAAGTTTACTAAAAATGCTGTGAAAGAATAGACCAGCATTTGCCATTGGTTAGGAACCATTAGGCAAGGTCAGAGGCTATGATATAGAACTATATCTGGATGTGGGAACCGTATCCACCCATGCTCAGGAGACCTCCTTACCCAGAAAGTCTGGAAACCAGGAAGGAAATTGAAAAACATATCAATGAACTCCTGGACATGGATGTCATCAGCAAGATTGGACACAATGAATCAGTATAAATTACCACTCCTGTCCTGACCACCTGGAGGGATGGCAAGTCTAGGCTGTGTGGATATTTCAGAGCTCTGAATAAGTACACCAAACCTGACAGGTACCCTATGCCCAGGATACCGCATGCATTAGACAAACTGGAAAAAGCCAAATACATAACCAAAATGAATTGTATGAAAGGCTTCCACCAGAATGGAGTTAAACCAAACTCCATGAAATTACTCAGAATCATATGTCATATGGGCATATATGAGTACACCAGGATGCCATTTGGCATCAACAATGCACCAGGCAACTTCCAAAGGATGATGGACACCATATTTCAAGAAGAAATATTGGAAGGCTGGATGGTAGTATATATTGATGACATCATTATATACTCAGAGACATGGGAAGACCATGTGCAATACATAGACAGAGTGCTAAGTAAATGCACTCCCATAAATCTGAAAATTTCACTTAAAAAGTGCAATTTTGGCCAACAAGAGCTACTAGCTCTAGGACATAAAGTCTCAGGTCTTAGTCTGGCAATTGACCAGAACAAAGTAGCAGAATTAATGCAAAAGCCAGTACCAAGGAACATCAAAGAGATGCAACCATTCCTTGGGTTTTCTAGCTACTATAGAAACCACATCAAAAGGTTTGCCCACATAAATAGTAGTTTATACGAGTTATTTTCAAAAGATGTAGTTTTTGAAATTACCAAGTAAAGAAGGGATGCATATGAGAAGATCAAATATGAACTCACAAATGCACCTGTGCTCATCTTGCCTGACTTTGAACCACCATTCAAGCTATACATAGATGCAGCATGTAGCCACGGCTTAGGAGAAGACCTTCACAAGAGACAAATTGTGGATGGTGAACCAAGAGAGGGAGTATTATTTTACATCTCTAGGAAACTGAAAGATTCAGAAGCTAGGTATGGGGTCACCCAGACTGAATGTCTATTCTTAGTCTGGGCTCTAGAGAAACTCCATTATTATTTTGAGGGTGCAATCTTTGAAATATACACAGACTGCACAGGCTTGAAGTCTTGCCTAAAAATGAATACTAGCAATAGACACATGCTGAGGTGGAAATTAGCTATTAAGGATTATAGAGGTAATATTACCATCATATATAAAGAGGGTAAATGTCATACCAATGCATATGGCCTCAGCAGATGGCCACTGGATAATGTCAAAAGCAACCCAGCTTATGACCCTGAAGTAGCAGCTAAAATTCCTATCCATTTCATGGAACTATACAGGAAGAAAAACTTCAGATTTTCTGAGTGGGAACCAGAAAGTGGTACCCCAGATAGTGGAAACACTGATTCAAAAGGAACAGAAACTCCCATATTGGGGATACATTCCTCAGAACTTCACAATGAATTCTTCCATGCAGTGATGAAGACATATGCCCAACACAATCAATGTGGAATATTGTTGCAACTCCTTTAACAAAAGTAAAGGAGCCCAGAACTGGAATCTCAGTTAGAGGAACCCTGGTTTAGGGACTATAAGGACAATAAATTGTTCCTTATAGATGGCCTTCTCTACCATAGAGAGAAACACACTAGTGTACTCACAATAATAGACAGAGACCATATATCTTTGATCCTGCAGGAATGCCATGACTGCCCCTATGTGGGACACATGAGTGAAGACAGGACTAAAGAAAGGGTAGCAAGCACTTCTTGGTGGCCAAAATGGGAAAAAGAGCTTAGTGAATACATCAACACTTGTGAAAGATGGCAAAAGCCAAATAGGAAACATGGGAAGAATTATGGGTTACTTCAACAAATAGAAGAACTCAAACACACATTGGAAACCATCAACATGGACTGTGTTACAGGACTTGTCCCAGGAGGCAAAGAAAATTTAAATGCCTGCTTAATCATAGTTGAGAGGTTCAGAAAGAGTATGAGGTGCCTACCATGTCACAAAGAGGACACAGCCACGGATACTACCCTGTTCTTCTGGAACAACATCATATCTACCTGTGGAGTCTCTAACATCTTCATCAGTGATAGGGACCCAAAGCTCACATCTGAGTTTTGGACAAACTTGTATGACATGCTTGGTACATAGCTTGCATTTTCCACAGCTTACCATCCACAAACAGATGTATTAGCAGAAAGGATTTTCCAAACAATGGAGGACATTCATAGAAGATTCTGTGCCTATGGCATGGAATATAAGAACGGTGAAGGTTAAGCCCATGAATGGGTTGCCCTTCTACCAGAAGTCCCACTGGCTTATAGCAAAAGTCAGCACTCTACCACAGGAAAACCACCTGCACTGGTAGAAAAAGGGTGGAATCCCCTATTTCCTGTAGATCACTTGAAGAAAAATCTTCTGAACATCCGCCCCACAGCCAAAGGTTTTGATGAAATGTGGAAGAGAGCTTGTGACACAGCTACAAAATGCATAGCTGAGGCAAAAGAATATAACAAGGAGAGGTGGGACAAATCACACATGGAACCTGACTTTGAAGAAGGGGACCAAGTGTTAGTGTCTACACTGAACTTTGATAATCTCAAAGGACCCAAGAAAATGAGAGACTCATTTTTAGGGCCCTTCACTATCATTAAATTGATAGGGAAAATGCAGTGGAAGTCAAACTCACAGCGGAATATTTCAGGAAACACCCAGTTTTTCCAGTGAGTTTAGTCAAGCCATACTTCCACACAGAGGAGGATAAATTCCCCTCAAGGAAGAAGAACCCCACACCACCAAAAATGTTGTAAGTGGAAGATTCCCCTGGACCAGTGAAGAAAATCATCCAGGCGGGGAAGATCAGACTTAATGGTAAGGATCAGAGACAGTACTTAGTCAGATTTAAGAACCAGACAGCTGATAAAGACAAGTGGTTGTCAGAAGATGCCATACCAGATGGGAACCTTCATTTAAGGAGATTCAGAGCCTCTAGGAGGACTGAAAAGTCTTATCAATGATGAGCCTTTCTCAGAGGGAGGGTATGCCAGCCTGAGACTCAAAACCAGAGCACAAGCATGACAGCCAAATACCATAAACCAATGGTAAAGCCAAGATACCACCAAAACATAGAGTTGAGCAAATTAGCTCAAAAGGTAACAAAAGAAAGAGGAAACTCATCTGGTTCCAAATATAAAAGTCCCATCATCATCGGACAAAGAATAACAAAGTTATTCCTGAACAAAGTTGTTTCTGAGCATAAACCTTAATTTTAACCTCCCATCTGAAATACAGAGTAAGATACTTAACCCCATCAAATTTGTATTAATAATGGAGCCCTAAGTCAGGGCTATCCAATGGTACCAGCCAAACTGAGCTAGAACCAGTATTACAGAAGTTATGGTCAAATTCAGGCCAAATAAGGGTGAATAAAATATTCACCTCTCATCTAACTTCTACAGTTTCAGTGTGAGATACCTAAAGTGGGGTCTTTTTGGAAAGATCACAATCAGGGATATCTGATGGTGCCATTAATTTGCCCATATCCCATCCAGAACAAAAGCTACAAGGCAAACAAGCGCAATACCGGTTTTTGCCTAAAGCATGCATATGTAAAAAAATCTTGTACATGGAATAATGTTTCCATATTTGATGATAGCCATATTAAATGAGTTCCCATTGTGTAGAACACATACAGGGATACACGCTGGACCAATTTTTAGGTTGATATCTCAAAAACTGAAAACCCTATGGCTGTTTTAAGGTCAAACTCCCACAGTTTGGCCAATACAGCCTTGCCATGGGATAATATCCCATAGCCATGATTATGAGGTGTCAAATAGAAAAGAAGTTTTTTTTCACTTCAATACCTCATAGTTCATTCAATACTGGGGTCCCATACAGTTTCTGTACAGCATTCTATGCGTCATACACATGAGAATCAGGCTGTGTAGTCCCCAGATGAAAGCTTTCACCCTGTATTGGTGAAAACTAGTCAGATGTGGTTTCAAAAACACATCTGATCCCAAAACAGGCAATACAAGCATTTTTCAAACCACAAGCCTGTCCTTGAGAGTGAAAAATCTTCACTTCCTCTATGTGAAAAAGACTAGCAGCCTTGTGAGCCTTGAGGTATATTTTGCATACCCAAATAGGCCAAAATTATCTTAAAAATGAATTCTGAATTATGCATAACTCATAAGTCTTGCATATATCCAAAATTCATCATTTTTTATTTCAGGAAAGATGAATAACCTTTTAGTGAGTAAGTAAATCCATGGATTTAAGACCAGATTTGGATTCTACACAAAAAGTTCACCTAGGGTAGCTCCATAGAGTGAATAAGCTCAAATTAACTCTTTGAAGTGGTAATATGGAAAATACTTCAATACCACAGAAAAGATCTGTGAAAATGTTTTTTTTCTTAATTTCACTCCAAAATAATGGGAATGTGAGAAATCCCATGTTACATATACACTAAGAATAGTGTTATGCATGTTTTGGGCACTTAATATTATGGTATTCTTACATGGACTTTTGGTACACCCACATTGGATATCTCACTTAAAGCTTAATTTTCTATTTTGATGTGAAAAATAGGCAAGGGGGACAAAAGACATTGAATAGAGCCAGGGTACCACCTTCTGAGGCCTCAAAGGCGTGGACAGGTCCAAAGCTTGAATCCAAGGCTTTTTTTGGCCCAATTAATAAGCTAAAACACTTTGGGAACTTGGTGACCATGTTACAACTACAGTAAATCTTAAGAAAATGGCAAATAACTTGCTATTTTGACATGGCAGGGGGGTAGAGAGCTACTTAGACTCCTGTAACCATGGCAATTATTAATGACTTTCCATAGATAAACCCCAAAAGAGTAATTAAAACCCTTTTTGGACTTGTATCCATTGATTTACCTCATAGCAACCAGTTAAACACTGATATTTGCAATTCTACATAGAAATGAGGTAAAAACTCCAAAAATTCATTAAAAATACAATTCTGAATGAATTTCTCTGAAAGCTTTGGGACCAATCAAGAACTATATTATCTGTGGTACAACCAGAAAGAATTGTAGCTTTACTAGTAAAATTAAAAGTTTTACTTACAGTCCATTTTTGACTATTCTATGTGAAACACTGAATCTTCAAAAATTCACAGTAATTACAACCTGGGATGAAATTTCCAATTACATTGATAACTTTGAAAAATCAATGATTATTTTGGAATAAAAGAAGATTTAAAGATGTTACTCCTTTTATTCTTAACCATATTGGGGTTGGTAATCACATAAAAGCATCAATTAAGTAATTATGATAATCTTATGTGACAACAGATGATGCAATCAATAAGCCAAAAGTGTTTGTTGTTTTCTCACTAGCTGGCTTTTAAGTCTGCTCCATGGCACGCCTCTGTGAGTTGTTTTTGACTTAAAAGAGGCCTCCTCTTTCTATTTTTTCCATATCGAATCATCTTATTATCCATTTATATCCTTGTTATCAACAAGTATTAGTTAAAGCTATTCTTAAGTGTTTTAATTCTTTCAAAATAAATAAGAAAGACGTTAAATAATAGAATCCAACTATATATTGTTGTAATCCTGCTATAAATCATTTTGATCCATTAAAATCCACAATTCTACGTCAAATTTCTCTACTTATATCTTTCAATAACTTCTTTGAAGTATAAGTGAGTCATTAATCTTTAACTCTCAAAGTTTTTCTCTAAGATTAGTTTTCTTCAAGAATTATCTTTATAATTATTCTTGTAAAAGATAATTATATATTAAAACAATTTTATTATTAAATTCTTCTTGTAATTGATTCTTGCAGACAATCCTTCTCACTGTTAAAATCACTAGTAGTGTTTAACAAGTGAAAGAAATAATTCTTTAATTATTTGATTGTGGTTATAATTATATTTTACTATTATATTTCATTTGAACAGACATAGTACTGTTGATTAATAGTAATATTATCATCAATTTCATAGTTAAATCTTACATTTGGGGGCCTGGCCATGATTTTAACCATATACTTGGCTTTAATCATATTATTGACTTCAATAATATATTTTTAAGCTCTAGAATATATTGATTTGATAGTTTTCTTCTTTCATTTTGAAGTTAAAATAATTTTTCTTTGTGAAATTGCTTTGGAAATCTTTTTCATTGAGGAATTTGGTTTAATTTTATAGTGTTTTTACATGTGGCTTTTTCACATCCAAAAACTTAGAAAATTATTCTTTGAGCTACTCTGAATTACTTTTCATTAAAAATCCTAAATTTTAATTTTTTTCTTTAAAAAGAATAATTTTTTAATATTAAAAAATATAAAACTTAGAAAAAATCTTGAAAAATATTTTAAAAAAGTATAAAAAATAATTTTTCTCTTTTATAATTTTTTCAAGTGTCTTTAATCAAATACTTTGCATCTGGCAACAGACTCAGTAAAAGATATATCAATAGTCCAGAATCTTCAGAAGCAGAATCCAAAGACAGTATTGAGGTTCAAATTGCTAAAAGAGGCAACTTATTTAACTCAGAAAAGAATAAATTACCCCCAAAAGGTGTGTGTTTTATGTTTTATTTTTCACCTTTTATTTTAAAATTGACAGAAAATTGTGCATAACAGAAATGGAAGCAACTATTCAGTCCAACCAGATGGATGTGGACAAGGAAGAGGCAAGACCAAATCCAAAAGTGCCAAGTCTTCCTCAAGAAAGGCACATTTGGAGGATGCCAGAGTTGCCCCCATTCCCCAAGGTCTGTAGCCACAGATTTTGACGTTAGTTCTGAGCCTTAACTGGTTCATGATAATATTTCCAGGGCTGAACCATTTTCAAGTGCAGCAATAGAAATATATCAATGCCAATATAAAAATTGGCTCAGATCAGCCAAAGAAGAGGAGTGGGAAATATGCCCAAGCCTTTGGCAGGGGGCCATGAAGTCTTACTTACACCTCAAGAGCTTTTGGGGTCAGGAGAAGACCATAGAACTCTTAGGATGTTGGAGCCCATTGTCTTGCAAAGACAAGGTCAAAAAGATAAAAAACTGGCTGAAGAACCAAAGTCTTTTATCCATAGACCAGAAGAAAGAGTTGGAAATGACTCCAGCTTTGGATACAGAGGCCCCAGTGGCGTCTACCAGCTCCAGACCAACTCCAGAAGTGTCCAAGGACAAGACCAAATGACCTCAGAGGAAGCAGAGAGGTCCCAAGAACCATCAAAGCAAGGGCAAAGGAAAAGCCAATTGGCACAGACCTTACCCAGAAGGGTACAGGATCCCCAAATTGGAGCCTTCAGCCATGGACAGTGTATTTAACATGGCCAGGGCTTTGATGGAATTCACAGCCAAAGAGCAGGAAAGGATGAACAGAAATTTTCCAATAAAATAATAGATCAGATAAATTTTTTTCAATTTAATATGGATGTAGCCCTTGGTAAATTTGATGTAAAGATTAATAAACTTACATCAGACATAAGTAATTTAAAAAGAAATGACAAAATATATACTGACTGGTATCAATTGGCAAATGCCAGGATTGATTCAATTATCAATACATGTAACAGAATTGAAAGTACATGTCAGGTTCAGAATGATGAAATGAAAGATCTTTCCATTTTTAAAATGAATGATCAACTTAAAATTCTAAAAGATCATGTGTTAGAAATAGTTCAAAATACCAATCAGTTTGATACACATTTAGCAAAAAGTGACAGTGAAAGGCAGAAGTTAAAGAATGAAATCATCGCAAATGTAGAACAAATTCATAAGAATTATGTAGCACATTTGCCAAGATATTGTACACCTTTGACTGAAGAAAAACATTCTGTTAGAGGAAGTTTGACCCCATTCTTAGGAGAAAATTTTATCTCTGCAAAATATATTCCAAAATTGGAAGAATGGCCAACATTCTATGGTGAAGGAGAATATAACCATATTGAGTTCATCAGGACTATTGATATGTTTCAAGAAGGCTTTCATATACATGATGAAATCATAGTGGGAAAATTACACTCTCTGTTTACCAGGAATGCAAAGAAATGGTATTACAAGATGAGAATGGATCATGGGAAACATGATTGGTCTTGGTGGAAGTCTGCAGTAATTACCAAATGGGCCAACAATTCTTGGAGGTTTAAAATGGAAAATACTTTTGAAAATGCCATTTTTAACTCAGAGAAAGATAAGCCACTTACTTGGTTCTTCAAGCAGAAAGACAGATTATCTGCTTTACACCCAGATATGTCCGACACCATTATTAATGTGAAGATATTAAGGAATTGTGAAGGAGAACTGGAACATGCTATCAAAAGGAGATGTGTGGAACCCTGTTCAACAGAAGACTACATGAATGCAATGGAAGATATCATTATCAGAAGAAGAATCGGTAAAACTTGGACTAAAATCCGTATAGAGTCCAAGATAGTTTCAAAGATTCCCAGGAAGGACAGAAGACCAGAAAAACCTGTCTTGAAGTGTCATAAATGTGGAAGTACTTCAAATTTAGCCAACACCTGCACCAAAAAGACAAAAATAAATGAAGTTCAAGTGATTAAAGAAGTTCATTGTACTGAAGAGAAAGAAGAATCTTATCAAGATTCTGCAATCTCTGAGGACACACCAGTGGAGGACTATCCCATTGAAAACATTACAGCTTTCTTTGAGGTCACAGAGGTCCATACCCACTTACCACAGTACAGTGAAGATTGCTACAACCTGATCAATATCCAAGATTCCAGAATGTGTAAGACCAAACCTGCTAGAGGAAAAGGTTATACAGTGGAGCATCCTGTATCACATCAGTTTTGATGAATGATATTTAAGCCAAAGTAAATTTAGATACAGGGGCATTTTGCACTTCTGTGGGCAAAGATTATCTCTGAGTTATACTTCCTGAATGGAGAAACCATCTATTACCAATAGAAGGTGTGCACTTTAGTAGTGCCAGTAGGAATATGTACCCCTTGGGTATATTAGACAGTAATCTTTTATTTACACAACCATCAGGAAGCAGAAGAGTGAAAACTGATATTGTGGTGATGGACAATTGCACATCTCAGAATATCATTTTTGGAAATGATTACTTGAATATTTATGGTATTGACATCAATAACCATAAAGACAGATATTTCAAAATTTGAGAGAACAAAAGACAAAAATTTGCTTTTTCCAATATGCCAAAACAAATATCAATAGTATCTTCTAAAAATGATACTTATAAGGAGGAATTTGTGTCTAATCAACTTGTTGAAGCACAAATTAATCCATCATTGTCACCAAAGATGAGGAATGAACTTATTAATGTGTTATACACATACAATAATGCATTTGCCTCTGATAATGAACCATTAGGTGCTATAAGGAGACATGAAGCTGATATTACTCTTAATATTGACAGACCATATCATCCAGTACTTAGAAGACCAGCCTATTCAGCCAGTCCCAGAGCTAGAGAAGCCTTGGAGAAACATATCCAAGAGTTAATCCAACTTGGGGTACTAAGGAAAGTAGGCCATAATGAGGAAGTTGAAGTGACAACACCTGTTATTATTGCTTGGAATAATGATAAGTCAAGAATGGTTGGAGATTTCAGAGCCTTTAATACCTACACAGTTGCAGATAGGTATCCAATCCCTAGAATTCAAGAAACCCTGACTCAATTGTCTAAAGCCAAGTATATAACATCAATGGATGCATTGAAAGGCTTGCATAAAACTTTTTTGATGCCTAAAGCTAAGATATTACTTAGAATTATCACTCACTGTGGTATTTATGAGTATCTTAGAATGCCATTTGGAATTAAAAATGCTCCATCCCATTATCAAAGAATGATGAATACCATCCTTCCTACAGAACTGTCTGAAGGATGGCTTATCATTTATATTGATGATATTATCATATTTTCTGATTCATGGTCTTTACACCTTGAAATAATTGCAAGAGTACTTCACAAAGTTGCAGAAGTGAATATGAAAATTTCACCCAAAAAATGCAATTTTGATTTTGAAGAACTTAAAGCATTAGGACATGTTGTTTCTGGTTTAAGCTTGCGTATTGACAAAGGCAAAGTAGCAGCAGTGTTACTTAAGACAATACCCCAGGATAAAAAAGAAATGATTTCTTTTCTTGGATTTGCCAGTTATTATAGGCAAAACATGAAAGACTTTGCAATTCTAGCCAAGTCACTATATAAAATCTGTGATCAAAATGTTGAAAATCACAATCAAAACCAGTTTGATCAGCAAGACGTCACTCCTAGTCCAACCGACGCCACACCGCCAATATTGAAAAACTAACCGACCAAGATTGACATGTGCAGATCACTGCGCATAATCAAACATTCCTCTATTTATAAACCACCAATGAGCAACCTGAATCAACTAACACAATCCCTTCTCAAACCTTCCACTCTTTTCTTTCTCTTCCATCTCTCACTTCCTTCTTCTTCGTCTCTCCTTTCCGATACCATTTCGTCTTTCTATTCCTTACATCTCTCACATTCTTTCCTCCGTTTTTACTTATTAATAAATTTCACCTGCTTGATTCAGGTATTGTAGTTTCTCAATGAGTAATTGTCTTGGCAGCCTCAAGATTAACTAATCCATTGTTGTTTAAGCAGATCATATTCATTTGTGCCTATCTTTGTTACTGCTCTTTTTCATAAGCTATTTGTAGTCCACCATTTAGGTACAATCTTCTTATTCATACATATTTACCGCCACTATCATTAATGCAAAGTTACGGTTTAGTTTTTGATCTCAACAGATTTACAGTCTCGAGCTCTCATTGATCTCAATAAACAACGGTGGATTATCAAACTCGCTATGAACTTCGAAAGCAATGCCGAAGTCAACTCGATTCCCATTCTCAACAACTCCAACTATGGAGAATGGGTTGCTCGTATCACCATCCTCTTAAGATCAAAAGATTTACTGGATGTATGTGAGAAACCCATGCCTTCTGATCTTTCTACAACAGCAACATACAAATGGAAAAAATCGAGCTTTGACGCAATTAGCATCATTACTTGTTGAGTAAATAACCAAGTCTTCATCGAAGTGGTCAAGCAATTCTCTACGAATGCCCATCTTCTATGGAAAAAACTCGAGGAGAAGTATGCATCAAAAAAGGCAGTCAACAGAGGACGAGTATGGATGCAATGGATAAAATTCGCTTATAATGGAGATCTTCAGAACTACATCGACAACAGTAGAATGCTGATGATGGCACTCGAAACCGTCAATATCACTATTCCGAATGAGTGTCACTCCTTTTCTCTTTTGGGGAAACTCACAGGAGATCCTTAAATGCATTCATATGTCGAAGTCTTAACTCTGAACGAAGATCTTATTAAAGATCCTGAATTAGTTCTTTCCAAATTGCAAGAATTTCACGAAAACAGTTCATCTCAGCAAAAATCCAGCTCCACTCCAGCCTCTGCACATCCGTACAAGATTACCTATTTTTGTTCAAATGGGAAACACATCCCTATGTGCACCACTCACAGCAAAGAACAATGTTATGCCAAAAATCCTCACCTTAGGCCACCTCGTTGAAATAACAAGAGGAAGAATCAGGCTTCAGCTCATCTGTCAACCGCTCAAGCACTGATCACTGGCAACCAGAATCTCATTCAACCTCAAGAGTTGATCATCGACTGTGGCGCAACACACCACATGTTCAACTCTTTAAAGTGCTTCACTTCCTTCTCTAAAACACTGGAAATAAGCATAAGCACTGGGGACTTGGCTAGCACTCTCTTATCAACAGGAATAGGTACCGTTGTTATTCTCTGCGGAAGCCAATCTCTATGTCTTGAGAACTCACTTTTCATTCCAAGACTGAACTGCAATCTAGTTAGCCTTTTGGCACTGAGCCAAAAGAACATAGTCATTCATAGGGAAAATGAACCCTTTTCACTCAAAACCAACAACTTCGGAATAATAAGAGGAAAACTCACCAATAACTTGATGCATGTTGAATACTCAGTTCCTGAAAATCACCTCACCACCACTGCCTTGAATCCTTGGCATGAGAGATTGGGTCATCCGGGAAATCAAGCGATCAGGATGATGGGACTTCCTGTCATCAATTCAACTTGCTCTACATGTGAATTAAATAAAATACACATGCTTCCGTTCAACAAACACTTTGAATAAGTAAGTCAACCTCTTTACTGTGTTCATCTCGACCCTGTAGGGCCTGTATCCCCAGCTTCAAATTCTGGTTTCCAATACTTTCTCACCATAGTGGATCAAGCCACTTCTTTCAAAACTATTCGTCTGCTAAAGCTAAAGTCTGACGCTTTTGAGCAGTTCGTTATTGTGAATAATCACATGGAAAGTCTCCACAATCAAAAGCTGAAAACCTTAGTTTCTGACCAAGGTGGTGAAGTCGTTAATGACAAATTCAAAAAACTTGCCAAAACCGACGTCTTTGAGCACATCTTATCCCCAGCTGAAACCCCTCAACACAATGGGTTTTCCGAAAGAGCTAACCGTACGATCATTGAAAAGGCAAGATGCCTCCTCAATGGGTCAAATCTTCCAAAAGATATTGGGCAGAGGCAATAAAAACTGCTGCCTTCCTATCCAATCTCATTCCTACTCCATCCAGGAACAATATCAGCCCATATGCTGCCTGGAAAGGTCTGCCGCCCAGGATCAAGAGGCTTCGTGTCTTTGGGTGTAGGGCTGTAATATCCATTCCTAGAAGTCAAAGGAGCTGGAAACTTGGACCTGTTGGAGCAGAAGGAGTGCTTCTGGGATATGAAAACAAAAATTCAGCTTATCAAATTCTTCGCTTATCTGATCTCAAAGTGGTGATCTCTAAGGATGTAAAATTTGAAGAAAATGTTTTTCCGCAAATTCAAGGTATGAGTTCAACCAAGGAAGCATGGATTGTTCCATACAATGGTTCGATTGAAACAGAAGACATAGCCAGAGACATTCCATCATCTAGTCCTTCATTGCTTAATGAATCTCAGGAAGATCTTCCCAGTCGTCCATCAGAGGGTTCTTCAAGAATGGTAGATGAAGTCCAAGAACCCCTGTTGTTGCCGAAGGAGTCATAGACTCTGACCCAATAAGCTCCTCTCGGATTAGAGTCATCGGTCCAAGGCATCCAACACTTATTGTGGGTGATGTAGACAGCAGTAACATCCTGCCCTATCAACGACGGCCAAAGACCTTGGTCACCTCTATTTCAAAAGCTCCTCATACTTTAAATCAGGCAATCAAATCTCTCGACAAAGACTCCTGTTTAAAAGCAATCGGCAAGGAACTTGCTTCAATGAATCATTTAGATGTCTGGGATGTGGTCAACCTTTGCCCTGACTACAAACTTGTTGGAACCACATGGGTGTTTTGGATCAAGAGGGATCATTTAAACAATGTAGTGGAATATAAGGCTCGCTTGTGTGCTCAAGGGTTTACTCAGACCCCAGGAGTGGATTTTGACAAAACCTATGCTCCAACTGGCCGATTGAACTCCCTTCAGTGCCTGATCGCACACGCAGCTCCAAAAGGGCTGCACTTTCACCAGATTGATGTGAAGAGTGCCTTCCTAAACGCCCCCTTGGCCGAAATAGTCTACTTTTCTATCCCTCAGGGTCTTGACATCAACCAGCGGAAATCATGTCTTCGTCTAAAAAAGGTGATTTATGGTCTCAAGCAAGCGCCACTTGCTTGGTATCAGCGTCTCAGGGAATGGCTTTTGAAGATAGGTTTTTCTTTGTGTATCATTGACCCCTGTGTCTTCTTTCGCTCCAAAAGTACTCCAACCTGGCTGTACATTCATGTTGACGATATTGCCATTTTTGGAGAGGACGTCTCGACATTCAAGCAAGAAATAGCTCAAGAATTTGACATCAAGGACATAGGTTGTGCTGACTTGATGTTGGGTATTAAAGTTACTCATGGAATTGGGTCCATTTCGCTTGATCAGAGTCACTTCACTGAATCCCTTCTGCATCTTTATGGACTCAGTCAGTGCAAGTCGGTCGCTGCACCTCTTGAGCCTCATGTCCATCTTCATCCTGCTACCACCAAGGAATCGGCAAAGTTTCAATCTCTTGGAGTCAACTACCGAAGTGCTATTGGCAGCATCAATTATCTGAGCACTGCCACGAGACCTGATCTCTCACACGCGGTCAGCTCTCTTTCTCAGTTTCTTGAAAATCCTGGCATCAACCACTGGAACGGCTTTCTCCACATTCTGAGGTACTTAAATGGAACTCAGGGGCTTGGATTGGTGTACACTCAAGGGGATCATTGTGGCATAGTAGGGTATAGTGATGCTGACTGGGGTAATTGCCGAAGCACAAGAAGATCAGTCACCAGTTTTCTTGCTCAGTTTGGCGGTAATCTCATTCTCTGGAAGACACGCAAGCAGCCTTCTGTGTCTATCTCAACCGCTGAGGCGGAGTATAAGGCCTTGTGCGACCTAGTTTCGGAACTTCTTTGGCTAAAACAATGGTGTAGTGAATGTGGACTTCTTATTGACGACTCAGAGATACCAATCTATGAGGACAATCAATCTTGCATTAACACTGCAAACGGGGACTGCAATTTGAACAATTGACAGATGTAGCATGTCGACATACAACTTCACTTTATCAAAGAGGCAATTAAGTCTTCAATTATTCGCCTTGTCTATACACCAACCTCGTCCATGCTGGCTGACTTCCTCACTAAGTCGGTCAGCAGGCCAATCCTTTCTCGCTCTCTGCGTTCACTCCATGTTGTTGGACTAGGAGTGAGGGGGGATGTTGAAAATCACTATCAAAACCAGTTTGATCAGCAAGACGTCACTCCTAGTCCAACCGACGCCACACCGCCACTATTGAAAAACTAACCAACCAAGATCGACATGCGCAGATCACTGCGCATAATCAAACATTCCTCTATTTATAAACCACCAATGAGCAACCTGAATCAACTAACACAATCCCTTCTCAAACCTTCCACCCTTTTCTTTTTCTTCCATCTCTCACTTCCTTCTTCTTTGTCTCTCCTTTCTGATACCATTTTGTCTTTCTATTCCTTACATCTCTCACATTCTTTCCTCCGTTTTTACTTATTAATAAATTTCACCTGCTTGATTCAGGTATTGTAGTTTCTCAATGACTAATTGTCTTGGCAGCCTCAAGATTAACTAATCCATTGTTGTTTAAGCAGATCATATTCATTTGTGCCTATCTTTGTTACTGCTCTTTTTCATAAGCTATTTGTAGTCCACCGTTTAGGTGCAATCTTCTTATTCATACATATTTACCGCCACTATCATTAATGCAATGTTACCGTTTAGGTTTTGATCCTAACACAAAACACTGTATTTGTGATGACACAGGAGACAATTAAAACTTATGAGAAGATAAAGAAAGCTCTTACAGAAGCACCTTTACTCCTCATACCTGACTGCAATATTCCTTTTAAACTGTACATTGATGCATGTGGAGATGGATTAGGGGTAGCCCTACACCAAGTCAAAATTATTGATGACAAACCTACAGAAGGACCAGTTTGTTATATCTCAAGAAAAATCAAACCAACAGAGGCCAGATATGGTGCAAGCCAAATGGAGTGCTTGTGTTTGGTATGGGCACTTGAGAAATTTTACTATTATCTTGATGGCAGTGTTTTTGAAGTGATAACTGACTGTAATGCAGTGAAATCACTTCTTAACATGAAAACTCCCAACAGACATATGTTGAGATGGAAAATAGCCATTCAAGAATATAGAAGAAACATGACTATAGTTCACAAAGCAGGAAAAATTCACGATGGACTTAGCAGGTGGGAATTAGCCAACACTCCTGATAACCCAGCTTATGTACCTTTGGAAGCTGAACCACAGATTCCAATTGAAGGGATTAACATAACTGATATTGGGACTTAATTCCTTGAAGACATCAGAGAATCTTATAAGCAAGACAAGAATTGCCATATCTTGACTTCCTTATTAGATAAAGACTGCAAAGATACATCTTTAGTCAATGCACTGGATGAAGTTTGGAAAAATTCCTATTCTGAAGGAAGATTTTACTTGTTTGATGGGAGTATTTACCACAGAACCAAACATTCTTGTGTAATGACATTATGCAGCAGATTGCTTATCAATACCATTCTTCATGAATGCCATGATAGCATCTACTCTGGACCCCTGTCAGAGGACAGAACACTTGAAAAGGTGAAAAACTGTTCATGGTGGCCATCTTGGAGAAAAGAAACCATTGAATATTGCCATACCTGTGACAGATGTCAAAAAACAAACAGGAGTACAGGCAAGGGGTTTGGACTTATGATCCATATTCAAGAACCAAAATCCCCTTGAGAAGTTGTTCACATGTATTGGGTCACAGCACTTCCTCAAAGTGGTGACAAAAGTTATAATGCTTGTTTAGTCATTGTAGACAGATATAGCAAGACTCCCATATTCTTACCATGTCATAAAGATGACACTGCTATGGATACAGCTCTCCTTCTATGAATTAGAGTTATTTCTCATACAGGATTATTTAAGAATATCATAAGTGACAGAGATCCCAAGCTCACATCTGCACTTTGAACCAATCTTCACAGATTGTTTGGGACTAACTTATCATCCTCAACAGCATATCACCCTCAAACAGAGGACTAGCAGAGATAATGATTCAAACTTTAGAGGAAATGATCAGGAGATTCTGTGCTTATGGGTTAGAATTCAAAGAATCAGATGGCTTTACCCATGACTTGTGCACTCTAATACCTACATTGGAGCTGGCATATAAGACATCAGTCCATTCTTCCACAGGACAAACTCCTGCTATGTAAGAAAAAAGAGGGAATCCAAGACTCCCAGCAGACACACTGAGGAAAGACTTGATTGACATTCATCCTACAGCTTCCAGCTTCAAGATAATTCTTGATAAAGTAAAACATAATTGTGAGCCTTAGAGGTAATTTCATATACCCAAAAGACCACAAATACAAAATTAACATATAAATATAAATAAAATAAATTTATTTATATTATTAAAATAAAAATTAAAATATAAATATAAGATTACATTCAAAAAAAAAAATTTAATTACAATTTAAAATTAAAATTACATCAAATTGTGGAATTATAAAATTACATTTATACTTGAAAAAATTAAGTAAAAATGAATTTTTAACAAAATTGTAAAAAAATAAATAAATTTGGAAAAAAGTTAAATAAAAATTATTATAGCTTTTTATCCAATAAATAAACATATGAAAATTATTTCACCATTGGATTCCTCATAAAAAATCAGGTGGGGTCACCTGTGAGTGAAATTCTTGTAACTCAACTCTAAATAAGCTTAAATTAAGTTTTTAGTATTTTCAATACAAAAGTTGAAAATCCTCAAAACATTAATTTAATTCACACCACATGTGGTGTTAACCATCAATTTTTGTGTTAAAATTGAGGTGTTGTGTTTAGTTTAGAAGTTATGAGGAATTGAAGTATTTTCAATTGAATTCAATTGAAATGTCAAAATGTGCGCGTGTATTACATAAGTGAACTTTGATTTACATATGAGGTGTCAATTATTACTGTATTGTACTGTAAAATTGAATTGAATTACATATGTAAATTATAAGTATAATACATGATGAGGAATTAAAGGAAAAATAAATTGGAAAGATTAAATTTGGGGGGAAAGGAACTCCAGCTCTAAGGGGGAGCTAGACCCCCAAAATCCATGCTGACAGGCATGGGATGTCAGAATTCACGCAAAAGTTCATCACTTTTGGCCTGGAATTGAGTTACAGGGTCTGTGGACTCAATTGATGATGAGGTTTTGATACCAACTGGGGTAGTTTTAGCTGTTGCCAAGAGGGTAAAACTACCCTTAAGATAAAACAATCATAGTAAAAACAGTTTTAACTGGCTTCTACGCCTCTTACACACATTCTGACGTGTTTTGAAGGCTCTAGGCCTGGTATTGCTATAGTAATGGCTGATTTAAGGGTCTAAAATGGCTAAAAATGGCTTAAACCAGCCCTTTTTGGTCTAAACCAGGGTTCAATGATGACATAATTGGCTTTTCTGTTGTCACACTGTTTTTCACGACTGACAAGAGTAAATTTTACTTTTGGAGTAAGAGAATTGATGGCTATATAAGAATTTCTTCTTTGCCCCACTTTTCTCTTCATGTTAGAATCTTTTCCTTTTATAATTAGTTTAAACATTGTTAAACCAATCAATAAAAGTTTCCAACCACCTTTATTAAATCATTTTGAACCTTTTAACCACGTGAAAAAATCATTATAATCATTTTTTGTAACTCTTATAATCATTTTTACCCCTGAACCACCCCAAAAGTGAATTAAAGCATCTTTCTTCACTGTAAACTTTGTCACTTTGTTTCCAAATTCACTCTGGTCACTTTTGGGCGTGTTTTCTCTTTTTTTATTATTCTTTTTAAAGACTTTGTTTTTTAATTAATTGCTTTCAGTTCTTTGCTCAATTAATTCCAATTGAAATTGCTCTTGAAGAAATTTCTTTTGTAGCCTTAAAATATCTCTTGTAGAGTATTTTTTGGATAACTTTTTATTGTTGGTAAAACAATAAATTTTTATAATATTATTGTTTTATACTAATAAAGTTATAATTAATAAAATTGGCGTGTTTTCTCTTAAAAATAATATTTCTTACTATTTCTAATTGAATTTTTACCGTATACAAATTTTGAGGACAAGAAAAGTTTTTGATTTTTAATCAAAGTTTCATATCCACACCTTACATTTGGGGGCGCAGCCATGATATTTTACCTGTGACATATTTTTTTTACTCTTTTTGAATCTTTTTTCTTATGTTGAAAAATTTAAAAACACATAAAAAATACTTATAATTCAAAAAAAACCCATAAAAAATAATTTTTTTCATATTATAAGTGAGGCTTATATTTTTATTTCTTTTTTGAAATATACTTTTTTTACTCAAATAATTGGTTTTTTTGATTAATTTTAGTGTCTGAAAACGTGGTAAGACAAGAAAACAATGAAACAGCCTCAACAGTCACCAGCATTATTCCTGCTAGTACTATTAATTCAGACCATAATAGTACTGTTATTGTGACTCATAATAACCAACCTGAACCAATATCTTTTGAATTGATTAACTTGGACATAAGTAATACTCTTCAGAAAGCCAAAGATTTGGCCAATAGTAAGTTTTTTGACGTAAAATTACTATTTTAAGCCTTTTTAACCATAATTATGCCTTCAACCAGGTCAGGAGCCAGCTATAACCCCTCAAGCAGCTCCCAGAAAGGTAATAGACGTGATTATGGCAGAGGCCAATCAGGTACAGAAGGAAAAGGGTCAGTTGATGACTTCCAAACAACTAAAATGGGTCATTCTGAAGCTGATAATACTATTTTACCTTCAAAAAGAGCTTACACCGCCACAACAAGCCTGTGGGGACATATACAAAGCCAGCCACAGTGCATACAACAATGCACTTCAGTTCAAAGAGTACCAGATCCTTGCAGACCTGTGGAAGAATTGCATGAATTCTTACCTGACAGTAAGAAAATTCCTGGGCCATCCCAACACTTGCAAATTGCTCAATGGATGGCATCCATTGATGGAGAAGAAAAACATGATGCTTTTGACACTAGAATGGAGGAAAAACAACCCTCCACCACCCAAACCAGTGCCAAAAACAGCCCCAGTGGCCAGCACCAGCAATTCCAACGTGAAAAAGCAGCCACAAACTCCAAACAAGGGCAAAGGGAAGGCACCAGCCCCAAAACCTTACAGCCAGGGCTACAGAATCCCAAAGATTCAACAGGATGCTATGGAAAATGTATTTCAAATGGCCAGAACCATGATGGAATTACAGAAGAAGGAGGAAGCCAGATTAAGATTCCAGAAATGATTTCTGATATATTTGATTCCATCCCAGAGTTGTATGATGCTATAAATGACGTGAAAAAACATCTTTCTGATAAAAATGAAACCATTTGTAACAACATTAAAACAAACAACCTGAGTCTGTGCCAAATTAATGAAGCACTTATGTGTTTTGAAAAAGTTTTAAGAACAATTAAAAATTTCAATAATGAAAATTCTTCTAACAATAAAATAAATGAACACTCTTCCATTATTAAAGAATTAACAGATAAATATTTTAAATTCAATATTGATGACATAATGGAAACAAGAATTAAACAAGCCATAAATATTATCAAGACAGATAACAAGAAAGTCCTTGATGACATTTCCAATTCATTTAATGAAGTAAAGACATATACCATTGCCTTGAAAAAGTGTTTTGATGCTTCACAAGAAGAAGTATCAAAATTATCAATGAAATTGAATCAATTCACTGCTGATAATACAAGACAGACAGAGCTATGGCAAGAACTGACACATAAGGAGGACATGTATAAAATTGAAGTAATAAATTTAATACAAAGCTTCCAACATGAATACAGAAATTCCCAAAGGTGTAGCAACAGTAAAATAAATTACATTGAACAAATACTGAACACCTTACCAAGAATGTCTACACCTCTAAATCAAAATGAGGGCACAAGAATTCCAAATCCACAAGTATTGGATCCTGATAATTCACAATTAAAAAATGAATTATCCACTTCTTTTCATAAATTGGAACCATCATACGGCCAAGCACTCTTGAAAGAAGTTCCAAAACTTAAAGAATGGCCTCACTTCAGTGGTGAAGGAGAGTATGACCACATGGAATTTATTAGAGGTATTGACATGATAAAAGAGGATTTTGAATTACCAGACAGATTGGTAACAGCCAGGATTAACACCTTGTTTACCAGATCAGCTCACAGATGGTACATCAAAATAAGACAAGCACATGGACACCAGAGTTGGACTTGGTGGAAAACCCAACTCATCACAAATGGGCAAATGATGCTTGGAGGTTTAAAGTTGAAACAGCCTTTGAATCTGCCAAATTTAATGCTGATAAAGACAAAGCTTTACCAGGGTTTTGACAACAAAAGGACAGATTAACAGAATTATATCCTGACATGTCAGAATTTATGATCCATAGGAAAATTCTGAGACAATGTGGAGGTGACTTAGAGCATGCTGTCAAAAGCAGGACTACTGAACAATCCTCAGCAGAGGATATTATCAATATACTAGAAGAAGTAACCACCAGAACCAAAATTGGTTCTAGTAGGGTGAATCTCAAAACAAGGTTTAATACACCTTGAAAAGATTCTGTGGACAAAAACCCCAAAGAAAATTCTAGTAATATTAAGTATAAATCTTCAGAAACAGTCAGAAAGCTCCATATTTGCCAAAGCACCACCCATTTAGCCAATACATGTCCAAAAAGGGGGAAAATCAATGAAATTGACATTGAAAAGGAACCAGATGTTGAAAAAGAAGACATAACTGAAGACAATTTAGATGATAAGTCATCCATATTTTCTGAATCTTCAAAAGATATAGAAAATATCAATGCCACTTTTGACATCATGGAATCTTATTCCCACTTGCCACAATTGAGCAATGGTCAAGTTGATTTATCAAACGTTCAAGATGCACAACTTATGAAGACAAACCCAAACAGAGGAAAAGTTTATACAGCTGGTAACTCCTGTATAACAGAAGTGGTGATTGACAACAAGCCCACCAAACTTCTGCTTGACCCAGGAGCCTTCTGCTCTTGTGTTGGAAAATCTTTTCTTAAGACTTGTGTACCAAATTTTGAAGACCAATTGTTACCAATTGATGGTATAAAATTCAACAGTGCAAGTAACCCAATGAAAGCATTAGGAATCTTTGAGACCAATGTCATGTTCCCACACATAAATGGGAATTTAAGGATCACAGTTGAATTTGTTGTTGTGGAAAATTGCTCTAGTACCCATTTTATATTGGGAAATGACTATTTAATCATGTATGGGATAGATTTATATAATAACAAAGACAGATACTTTACTATTGGAGACAATAAGCGCCAAAAATTTGCCTTTTTACCTTTTAAAAGACAAATTACAGTAAACAAAGTATAACCAGTCAACTTAGAGTTAGAGAAATTCAAGTCTGAACAGTTAAATGAGGCTGAAATAAGCCTTCATCTGACTGATAAACAAGAAAATGAACTTTCTTCCCTTTTGTATGACCACAGAGGATCATTTTCTACAGACAAAGAACCTCTAGGAGCAATTATTGGTCATGAAGTTGACATCATTCTTAACATTGAGAGACCTTATCCACCACTCTTAAGAAGACCTGCTTATCCAGCAATTCCAAAATCAAGAGAAGCTCTAGAAATTCATATCAAAGAACTTCTGGACCTTGGTGTAATAAGAAAAGTAGGCCACAATGAATAAGTAGAAATAACTACACCAGTCATAGTGGCGTGGCATAATGGAAAATCCAGAATGGTTGGGGACTTTAGAGCTATGAACACTTACAATGTTCCAGACAGATACCCAATACCAAAAATCCAAATTGCCCTTACTCAAATATCTCAAGCAGTGTATATAACCACTATGGATGCCCTTACAGGATTCCATCAAAATGTGGTGACACCAAGAGAAAGAAAATACTTGAGAATTATTGTTCATTGTGGATTGTATGAATACTTGAGGATGCCCTTTGGTATCAAAAATGCACCTTCACACTTCCAAAGAATGATGAATGAAATCTTCCCTGAAGAACTCTCAGAGGGATGGTTAATCATTTACATTGATGAAATTATTGTCTGTTCCAGGACTTGGGAGGAGCACATGTACAGATTGTCCAGAGTTTTGACAAAAATTCAATCAGTAAACATGAAAATCTCCTTGAAGAAATGCCATTTTGGATTTAAAGAACTTAAGGCACTAGGACATGTTGTATCTGGTTTGTCCCTTGGAATTGACAAAAACAAAGTTGCAGCAGTATTGCTAAAACCCATGCCTCAGAACAAGAAGGAAATTCAGTCATTCTTAGGTTTTGCAGGATATTACAGGCAACACATTAAAGATTTTGCATCCATAGCAAGACCACTTTATAAATTGTGTGACAAAGACACAGTATTTGAAATGACTGTTGACAGAGTCAAAGCTTTTGAGTCTCTAAGACAAGCATTGACCACTGCTCCACTCTTACTGATGCCAGACTTTAAATTGCCTTTCAAACTGTATATTGATGCATCAGGGGATGGGCTAGGTGCTGCACTTCACCAAGTTCAGATCATAAATGATAAACCTGTAGAAGGACCCATATGTTTCATATCCAGGAAAATCAAACCAACTGAAGCCACATATGGAGCAAGTCAGATGGAATGTCTATGCCTTGTCTGGGCCTTGAAGAAATTAAACTACTTCTTAGAGGGATGTGTTTTTGGGGTGATAACAGATTGTACAGCTGTTAAATCACTTTTGAACATGAAAACACCCAACAGACATATGCTCAGATGGCAAATAGCTATACAAGAATACAGAGGCAATATGACTATTGTTCATAAGGATGGGAATATTCATAAGAATGCAGATGGACTAAGCAGATGGCCATTACCAAATAATATTGATAATCCTGCTTATGTGCCAGAAGAAGCTTCACCACAAATTCCAATAGAAGGAATAAGTGTTACAGACTTGAACACCACCTTCTTTGAAGAAGTCAGAAGTAGTTACACTCAAGATAAGAATTGTAGTATCTTATGCCAATTACTTAACAAAGACTGTAAACACAACTCTCTAATACATGCCTTGGATGAAGTATGGAGAAAACCTTATGATAAAGGAAGATTCCACCTACTGGATGGTATAATTTACCACAGAACGAAGCACACATGTGTCAAGACAGTTGTAGACAGGTCATTAATCAATCTTGTACTGAAAGAATGCCATGATAGTCCTTTTTAAGGACATCTGTCTGAAGACAGAACAAGAGAGAAAGTAAAGACCTGCATATGGTGGCCAATGTGGCAGAAAGATGTTGCAGAGTATTGCAAAACCTGTGACAGATGCCAAAAAGCAAATAAATCCACTGGCAAGAGACTTGGAAATATGATAAAAATCCAAGAGCCAAGAAGACCTTGGGAAATTGTCCATATGGATTGGGTAACTGGCCTACCACCAGGAGGTGACAGAAGCTATAATGCTTGCCTAGTAATTGTGGACAGATTCAGTAAAACTCCAATCTTTTGACCATGTCACAAAGATGATACAGCCATGGATACAGCTCTTCTGATATGGAATAGAGTAGTGTCATGGACTGGGATATTTACAAATATCATTAGTGATAGGGATCCTAAATTCACTTCAGCACTATGGACAAATCTTCACCAATTATTTGGCACTAAACTGTCTTTCTCTACAGCCTACCACCCACAAACTGATGGCCTGGCTGAAAGGATGATCCAAACCTTAGAGGACATGGTCAGAAAATTTTGTGCATATGGCCTTGAATTCAAAGATTGTGATGGATTTACCCATGATTGGTGTACTCTGTTTCCAGCACTGGAATTAGCATATAAAACATCAATCCATGCCAGTACCAATCAGACTCCTGCTATTCTAGAAAAAGGATGGAACCCCAAGTTACCCCAAGATTCCTTGAGGAAAGATTTAATTGAAATACATCCCACAGCGGCTAGCTTCAAAGGAATGTTAGAAAAAGCTAGGAAGCATGCAGTAAGGTGCATGGAGGACTCTTTTGCATATGCTAAAGACAAATGGGATAAATCACATTCAACTCCAGATTTCAAAGTAGCAGACCTAGTTCTTGTATCTACCACTAAATTCAATAAAATCAAAGGATGTAAAGAACTGAAAGACTCCTTTGCAGGAACTTTTGTGATTAAGGCCCTCCATGGAGAAAATGCTGTTGACGTAGAGATATCTGAAGAACTTAGCAATAACCATCCTACATTTCCAGTGAGCTTGATCAAGCCATATAAATCTAGTGATGCTGAGAAATTGCCCTTGAGGAATAAAATCCCCCAACTTATACCTCCTATTGAGACATCTGGTACTAAGAAAATAAATCAAGAACCAAGAATGTAAGGGAATACCTTGTTAGGTACAGTGACCCAACTTGTGAAGATGAATGGTTAGAAGAAAAAGATATACCAGAAGCTACTAAACTCCTCAGGAGATTCAGACACACTAGAAACACCAATATTACAAAGTAATATTCTTTTTTAAGGGGAGGGAATGTGAGCCTTAGAGGTAATTTCATATACCCCAAAGACCACAAATACAAAATTAACATATAAATATAAATAAAATAAATTTATTTATATTATTAAAATAAAAATTAAAATATAAATATAAGATTATATTCAAAATAAAAAACTTAATTACAATTTAAAATTAAAATTACATTAAATTGTGGAATTATAAAATTACATTTATACTTGAAAAAATTAAGTAAAAATGAATTTTTAACAAAATTGTAAAAAAATAAATAAATTTGGAAAAAAGTTAAATAAAAATTATTGTAAATTTTTATCCAATAAATAAACATATGAAAATTATTTCACCATTGGATTCCTCATAAAAAATCAGGTGGGGTCACCTATGAGTGAAATTCTTGTAACTCAACTCTAAATAAGCTTAAATTAAGTTTTTAGTATTTTCAATACAAAAGTTGAAAATCCTCAAAACATTAATTTAATTCACACCACATGTGGTGTTAACCATCAATTTTTGTGTTAAAATTGAGGTGTTGTGTTTAGTTTAGAAGTTATGAGGAATTGAAGTATTTTCAATTGAATTCAATTGAAATGTCAAAATGTGCGCGTGTATTACATAAGTGAACTTTGATTTACATATGAGGTGTCAATTATTACTGTATTGTACTGTACAATTGAATTGAATTACATATGTAAATTATAGGTATAATACATGATGAGGAATTAAAGGAAAAATAAATTGGAAAGATTAAATTTGGGGGGGAAAGGAACTCCAGCTCTAAGGGGGAGCTAGACCCCCAAATTCCTTGCTGACAGGCCTGGGATGTCAGAATTCACGCAAATTTTCATCACTTTTGGCCTGGAATTGAGCTACAGGGTCTGTGGACTCAATTGATGATGAGGTTTTGATACCAACTGGGGTAGTCTTAGCTGTTGCCAAGAGGGTAAAACTACCCTTAAGATAAAACAATCATAGTAATAACAGTTTTAACTGGTTTCTAAGTCTCTTACACACATTCTGACGTGGTGTTAAGGCTCTAGACCAGGTATTACTATAGTAATGGCTGATTTAAGGGTTTGAAATGGCTAAAAATGGCTTAAACCAGCCTTTTTTTGTTCTAAACCAGGGTTCAATGATGCCATAATTGGCTTTTGTGTTGTCAGAATGTTTGCCACGACTGACAAGGGTAAGTTTTACTTTTGGATTTAGAAAATTGATGGCTATGAAAGAATGTCTTCTTTTCCCCACTTTTCTCTTCATGTTAGAATCTTTTCCTTTTATAATTAGTCTCAAAAACTGTTAAACCAATCAATGAAAGATTAAAAGCATCATTTTTTGGTCATTTTAAAGCTTTTAACCACGTGAAAAAACATTATTATCATTTTTTGTAACTCTTATAATCATTTTTACCCCTTGAACCCCCCCAAAAAGTGAATTAAAGCATCTTTCATCCCTGTTAACTTTGTCACTTTGTTTCCAAATTCACTCTGGTCACTTTTGGGCATGTTTTCTCTTGAAATATTGGTTTAACGACTTTCCTCTTTAATTAATTTATTGCAGTTCTTTGCTCAATTAATTCCAATTGAAATTTATCTTGAAGAAATTTCATTTGTAGCCTTAAATATCTCTTGTGGAGCATTTTTGGATGTACTTTTATTGTTGGTAAAACAATGAATCTTTATAATATTATTGTTTTATACTTATAAAGCTAAAGCATAAATTTGGTATGCGTTTCTCTTTAAAATAATATTTATTACTATTTTTAAGCCAATTTTACCTTATACAAATTTTGAGGACAGGAAAAGTACTTTATTTTAATCAAAGTTTCATAGCCACACCTTACAAAGTCATTAGAGCTTGGGCCAATTGTCACCATGTCTTGTCGCCCATGGAGTTCAAATGCCAAAGTAAGTTTTCTTTCTCCTCCTTAACTGATTTATCTTCACACAATAATACTGACTTTTTCCATTATGCATAGAACAAAACCAACCAAATCCCCTGCAACAAGATTCTCCCATTGATAGTTTGCCTTTCAAGCAAACTTCACAGCAATCAACTCCAGGCCAAAGTGCCACCTAATGGTTGGATGACTTATTCCATGGTAAGCAGCCAAAATTTCCTTTGCCAATATCCACTTTTGACTCAAGTGAACTGACTCTTCCTCCTTTTGTAGAACACTCCCAACCCAATGAGCCACCTATTCCTGGCCTGCATCAATGCTCAAAACCATATGAGGACATTTCAACTTGTGAGCCTGAACCTGAGGTGGCTCCAACACAATCCACAGAGGAGCCATTTTGTAAGCCCCCACTTTACTTTTCTTACTTTTCCACACTTTTCCTCACCTCTCCTTTGACCATATCCAGCTTGTCCGGCTCCATCCCCCTTCATAATCATCATTGACGATACACCCATCAGATCCCCCCTCCCATTTCCCCCAAGAACCCAACCACCTCCTTCCCCCTGGTTCCAAGCTCCCCTCAATCCCATTATGAGGCTTGGCAGGAATTTACAGACTTGCAACCAACCCTGATGCTTCCTCAAGCCATCATCCACAAATCAATAAACCAAATATTGTTGGAGCATTGCTAATTTCTCCACATGCTTCCCTTCATGGATGAAACCAATCGAAATGAGATGCACCAGGAATTCCAGGAGGAACTAAGCTCTCTCCTTGGCCAGGCACTGCAGGCTTATCCAAAGGAGGACATCACCGGGATAGTCTCAAAATTCCTCAAAAAAGAAAAAATAAAATAAATTTTTTGCAATCTTTTCCCTTTCACCTTTTGTAATACACTCCTTTAAATAAATTTTTTGTATTCAATGAATGATATTTTCAAAATATATTCCATTCTTTTTTCATGTGAAAATATTTTATTTCCTCCTTGGTTCAAATCTCCTATTGTGTGAGAATAACTTTTGTAAGTTCACCACCAAATGTTTGAGTCAGTATTTCTTTGTGTGAACCTCTTATGCAGAAAATGTGAAAATAGTAACCAATACCGCCTCTGTGAGCTATCCACTGCAGATTGATGATTCATTGCCTTTTCTATGGTCACACACTATTTATCTTAGTCATGTGAGGAGTTTTTGGAATTTCCGGGAGGCTTCCCAGGCATAAGGAATTGTCTGAATTTTTGGGAACCTGTACAAGCATAAGGAGGTGTGTGTGAAGCATCAGGAACCTGTACAAGTGTAAGTATTTGCATGGGAATTGTTGGAAGCCTGCACTGGCTTAAGGAATTGTTTGAATTGTTGGGAACCTGTAAAAGCATAAGGATTTGCGCGTGAAGTGTCAGGAGCCTGCACTGGCATATGGAGGTGTTGGAGGTGTCGGGAGGCTTCCCCAGCATAAGGAGCTGTTTAAATTTTCAGGAACCTTTACAAGTGTAACAATTTGAATGTGAATCTTGGGAGCCTGGAAAAGCATGAGGAACTGTTGGCATTGCTGTGAGGCTTCCCAGGCATAAGAATTTACAGCACAAGGTTTTGCGTGTGAAGGGTTGGGATCCTGGACAGGCATAAGGATTTGCGTGTGAAGGGTTGGGATCCTGGACAAGCAGAAGGATTTATGTGCAAAGAAGAGCAAGTAACCAGGACAAGTGCACAGTGGCATGCCACCTTAAATGAGCCATTTCACCCCTTTTTCATGTGAGCCACTATATAACCCCAATTCCAACCCATCCAAACCAGGTGTATACTGTTCTCCACATTATCACCCCCTTATTCACCAATCACCCTCAAACTCCCAGATGCATCCAGACTCCCTCATTCTTTTAATTGAGATGAGATTGTATTACCATCCCTGATGTTTTAGCCCGCTCCCTTGCTTAGCTCATAATAGCCGTGGATTTTCTGCCACATTGTTTTTGCTAACCTCCTTCAGAATTGTGAAGACATACCCACTAGTGTCATTCTTTTGTTGTCCTGTGATGGATTGGTATAATGAACAAATGTACTAATGCCCCACACTACCTGAATGAGCCCATGACATTCTGATAGATCAATCCAAAAATGATCATTTGGGAAAAACAATTTTCCCCCTGTACACTGCTTTGACACATCTCTTTGAATTTGGCCGGTCTGCTTATCATCTTGAAACCACCATCCCAAAGCATACAACGATGCATCCTTATCAAGATGAGGTGAGGTTTTGAATCTGTTCATGGTGAAAGTGAGTGTGGAAGAAAACTTGAATGCCCCCTGATTTGCTGAAATATTGGCTTCATACTTGACTTGATCAAAGGACAGAGCCCCCAATTACTTGTAGCAAGTTTGAATCTTTTTAAATAATGTATCCTCAACATATTGTAAGGATTGACCTAGAATGAAACCCACCAAGCAAGGATTTGCACCTTGGTTCCACAAATAATCTTTTGTGCTTTTAACTTTCCCAAGACTTCCATAAAGACAAAATTGTTCATTCTTTGTGCTGCATTTGTGCCACCCAATTGCGAACGTAAATCGCTCCAGTAATGCCCCATTTTTTGAAATCAGGTCTGTGAATTTTCTCTTGCAAAAGAAGAATTGTGATAATTCATCCCATCAATTGACCTCAACTTCAGTCATTATTGTGAATAGTCTAAATTTGACAAGGGCAATGAGTAACCTGGTTGAAGGGGAAATTGCCACACAGCCAAAGTGAATGCATTTGATCTGACTGACATCCACAACCCTCCAAATTCCACTTGGGGTCATATTTTTTGATACTGGCATTAATATTTGTGCTGTTGGTGGAGTGAAGGAAAAAAACTTATTCTTTTGGGTTGTTTTGGCCTCATTTGTCTTTTGGGATGTCCCACTATTCCCAAGTGGTTGAGAGATCACTTTGTGTTGAAGCAGACAAGATATTAGATACTGCTTACTTCCATTTGAAGCTAAGGCCTTTTGAGTCCAGAATGGTGCCAAATTCCCAAAGAGCATTGTCAGGCACACATCTTTGGCTTCTGTTTTTGAAGCTCACATGGCATTGGCTTGATCTAAACCGACTAAAGCCAATGTTCTTCCATGGGGCCCAATGAGGGTGCAACATAAATGCTGACCCATATAAATATTCATATATATATGCTGAGAATAATTGACCCACTCACACTTTCCTTCCTCACCCCAACACTTTCCCACCAATTCCCTTTTATGCTCCTTTCCTTTTTTCTTCAATGGCATGCTTTCAAAGGAAAATGAAATGCAAGAAATTGATTAGTGACTGTTGTGTGAATTATTAGGTTGAACTAAATTTGATTTTCTTTGATGAATATTTTTTAATTGCCACTAAAAATGAAAGATTACATATGACTTTTGCCAATTGGCTATCTCAAGTACTTCAACCTAAGAAAAGAAATGCATACTGCATTATTTAATTTGATATATTCATATTCCTATTCAATGCCGTTCAAATCCAGCCATGTGGAATATTGCAAGTACACGCAAATGCAATATGCACTCCGCTGTGGACCCCTAATCATCCTAGTCCTCTTGAAAGAACCAGTGCCTTTTGGCCTATTGTGAGGTGGTGGGAAGTGATAAAGCCCACTGCCCACAATGCCCCTGCGTGTGCTAATTGCGGGCACAGCTTCCTGACTCAATTTGCATCTTGTCAGAGTATTTTCAATGGTGTAGTATTCATACGAAGGCATCCAGGAAGTAGTAGAATAGATAGTCACAATTATTAAATTCATCAATCACTTTAGAAAATTAAATTACAATCAATCTGATACAATGCTAATCTAAAGCAGGTCAATCCTGGTTGTAAATCTAGCTGACCTGGATACAGTCAATGTGACCTCATAACTTGAACCAATACTGTGCTTCTCCACCCAGGCATCACCAAAGTCTAATACGAAGCACCATGCAAATTGAAATCTAAGAGGTACAGTGGGGTTAAAATACTCTGATGAGAAGAAACTCTTATTGAGTAGATTACATATATACTTATTAGGAAGTAGCCACACCAGCTCTACTAGACTTGAAAGGTGTGGATATGAAACTTTGATTAAAATCAAGTACTTTTCCTGTGCACAAAATTTGTATAAGGTAAAATTGGATTATAAATGGTAAGAAGTATTATTTTTAGGAGAAAAAATTCCAAATTTATTTTTTTTAACTTTATGAGTATAAAAAAATAATATTATAAAGATTTATTGTTTTACCAACAACAAAAATTTATCCAGAAATACTCTACAAGATATATTTAAGGCTACAAAAGAAAATTCTTCAAGAGCAATTTCAATTGGATTTAATTGAGCAAAGAACTGCAAGCAATCAATCAAAGAACAAAGTCTTTAAAAAAATATCTAAAGAGAAAACACACCCAAAAGTGACCAGAGTGAATTTGGAAACAAAGTCACAAAGTTAACAGTGATGAAAGGTGCTTTAATTCACTTTTTGGGGTGGTTCAAGGGGTAAAAATGATTACAATGATTTTTCACATGGTTAAAAGGTTTAAAGTGATTAAAAAATAGTGGTTGCAATCTTTTATTGATTGGCTTAACAATGTTTTAAACTAATTATAAAAGGAAAAGATTCTAACATGAAGAGAAAAGTGGGGCAAAGAAGACATTCTTTGATAGCCATCAATTTTCTCACTCCTAAAGTAACACTTACGCTTGTCAGTCATAGAAAACACTCTGAAAACAGAAAAGCCAATTATGGAATCATTGAACCCTGGTTTAGACCAAAAAAGGGCTGGTTTTAGCCATTGCTATAGTACTACCTGGGCTAGACCCTTAAAAACATGTCAGGATGTGTGTAAGAGTTGTAGAAACCAGTTTCAACCGTCTTTCCTAAGATTGTTTGAACTTAAGGGTAGTTTTAGCCTCTTGGCAACAGTTAAAACTTCCCTAGTTAGTATCAAAACCTCATCATCAATTGAGTCACAGACTCTGTGACTCAATTCCAGGCCAAAAGTGATGAACCTTTGCATGGAGTTTGACATCCCATGCCTGTCAGCAAGGATTTTGGGGGTCTGGCTCCCCCTTGGACCTAGAGCTCCCTTCCCCCCAGATTTAATCTTTCCAATTTATTTTTTCTTTAATTCTTCATCATGTAATACATTTGTAATTTATACATGCAATTCAATTGAAATTTCATAGTACACAACTGTAATGATTGATACCTCATATGTAAATTACAGTTCACTTAGTAATACACGCGCCCATTTTGACATTTCAATTGAAAATACTTCAATTCATCATAACTTCTAAGCTACACACAACACCTCAATTTTAACACAAAAACTGATGGTTAGCACCACATGTGGTGTTAATTAAATCAAGGCTCGCGGATTTCAAAGTTCTGTACAGAAAATACTAAAAACCCAATTTAAGCTTATTTAGAGTTGAGTTACAGAAATTTTACCCAGAGGTGACCCCACCTTATTGTTTATGAGGAATCCAATGTTGAAGTAATTTTCTTATGTTTATTTATTGGATAAAAAATTTTATTATATTTTATGTAACTTTTTAACAAAAATATCTTAATTTCCTTGATTTTATTAAAAATTCATTTTTATTTAAATTTTTCAAGTCAAAATGCGTTTTCACAATTTTAAAATTTAATGTAATTTTTATTTTAAATTATAATTTAATTTTTGTTCTTGTATGTAAATTTGTATTTATATTTGTATTTTTCTTTTGATAATTTAAATAAATTTATTTCATTTATATTTATATCTTATTTTGTTATTTGTGGTCTTTTGGGTATATAAAAATACCTCCAAGGCTCACAAGACCTTTACCCTCTGAGGGTCTTTTGGAAATGTCATTGAGTGATAAAGCCCCTTTCAATGAGCTTGTTCTCAAGTCATCTGAGCATACAATCAAACCACAAACTCCCGTCCCACAGAATGCCACTAATATACTGTAGCAAATTCGATTTATTCCAAGATTCTTGTGGTAATGCAAAAGATCTTTGATGGCCTATTTTTTTTCAAGCTTGTGTGTTTGCGTTGCATGCCATAGACTTTGACCTTTGTATGTGCATGTACCATGTCGTATGCAATCATCAAGTGGATAACTGTATCCATTAGATTATCCAGGTTCTCGTGTGGCTTTGTCAATATCTCATTGTCAGCCCCGCCACCTTCAATGCTAAGTTGTGTGGCATGTTTCTTTGATTCACTCAAGCAGGAGGCAAGGTATTCAACTGCTCTCCCTTTGAGTCCAAGAGGATTGGTTGAATTTGATGTTGGTGCCACATATTATTTGGGTGCAATCACATTGTATGAGACCAAACCAATGGATTCAAACATAACATTTGCCCAAAATTTCTTCATTGGATTGGAGGGGTAAAGATGGATCCAAACCATTTTGAAGAATGAGTGTTCAGATTTTGGGAGATTATCTGGAGGTTTTGCAGATTCCTTCATAAATTTGAGATTCCAAATGTTATTATGAAAAATGCTTCTGTTTCTGTTTGGTTAAAAAAATCTAACTTTATATATTTCAATTTATATCACAAGTCAACAGCCAATAGTCATGTATCATGCAGAAAGATAAAACTCACCTGCAATATCAAGCTTTGTAAGACAGGCTGACATTTTAAGCTCTTGGTTAATGATGATCTTAATACCAACGGGCAGGAATGTATCAGCATCATTTGTTGGTGAATTGTCCCATCAGTATATTCCTTGAAAATTAGCACAGGATGACACTTTGGGCTCAGGGTCAGGAATTATATCATGTTTAACTGTCTCCCTTTCTTGGAGATCTTGAATATTTTGAGGAGAGGCGGGAGGGGTTCCATCATGGATTGTTTCAATATGGTCCACTTCAACATTTATCATGTCATCACCTTGATCCTGGGAATCTTTTGCCCCTTCAAAGGTATGGCATTTTTTGTTGGTTTTTTTGGTGGCATTTATATTTGGTCTTTTTCCTAACCATTTGCCTGGAACTCAAATTACCACTTGAGATCCTTCAGGTGGAGATTCTCCCACCTCCACACTTACCCATATATTGTAAGCAGCCCTTTTTAACATTTTTGTATTGCATTAGTAATGGACTTACAGTTCAAATCTATTTTGAGGAGGTTCATTGCTTCAGCAATCTTTTGATGCACATAATCAGAAATTTTCCATCATTTTGAATTTTTTCAAGCCTTGTGATTGTTTGAGCAGTGTTTGAGACAAATTATTCCTTGGATATAATTTCAACCTGCCCAATGAAAATTATGTCATCTTTCACAGAATCTTCTGTTAGTGCACGAGTTTAAACAGTCTTCTTGTTCTCATAGCTTTTAAAGTTTGGTTTCCAAAAGCTTGGAGGCTGAGCTGAAATAAAGGTTATGAAAAATGTATAAGGATTGGAGAGACTACAAATATTCAAGATACATCTATGCTCACATTCTGGAAGAACTGGTGGATCTGGATTACTTTCATGTTCCAGGCTCTCTACTTCAATTCCTAATTGATGACTACTGAAAATATCAGAGATTTCACTTCCACTCTCTGGGGCTGAAGTTTGTAGTTCATTGAATTCAGTTGAATTTCCTGGGGTTTTGGGCATAGCAGAGGTAGTTTATTGAGTAAAGAGATGGTGACGAGTTGATGGATTACTTGATTGAAATTCTTTGAATAAAAATATCAAAATTGAAAAAAAAAGGCAGGAGTTTGGAAAGTGGTGGAATTAAAATAAGCTTAAAATATTAATTATTCATTCCTTTTTAGGTAATATCAATATTGGAGAATTTTCGAATGTTTGAAAGAACTTGAATATCAATTTATATCAGTTCAATGGTTTGTGATCCTTATAGAAAAAAGACATTTCAGAACCACAAGCTGACAAAAAGAAACCTGCTCATTGACGGCCTTGGAACCTTCCATCAATATCTATTGAACTTGTTGTATTGCATTTGAAAACTATTATTTGTGGGGAAATTCAAGGAGGTGATGTGTTGTAAATTATTTTAGATCATTCAAATGACATCATTTTCCTGTGAGAAATTGAATAAAGATGACTAGTGAGAAACCTACTAAACTCAACCTTTGAACTATTCAATGCTCATGAGGCAAGGATTAAGAAACGTTTTTCATTTGAATGAGATGAAATAAAATGGGTTTGTTTGAAAAACAAAAGACACGATTTGGGTTTTAAATAGTACACTTATCAGGTTTTAATTTGTGAGCATCATTATTTAAACCCTAATCACAACATTGTCAATATCCACACCAATTTCCCCCCAGAACCTGTTGGCAGAGAAGGCCACTAAGCATATTTCTGTGATTGTATTCATCATGTATTCCAACAAGCCACCTTAACCTATGAATCTAATACCAGAGTGTGTCACAATCACGAGTTTGACCCTCCTCCTTGATGGTTGCGGCAATCCAACCTGGAGCCAAGTTGGGGCCAATTGGTCATGTCATATCTTTTATGGCCAATTGGCCCCCTTTGGTGTTCCATGGAATCCACGCCATAACACCTTCCAATGGCCATTTTATGGCCTCAGGCCATATCCTGCCGCCATTGGCCTTTTTGGCCAATTCCTACTTCACCAACCCCCAGGCCTTCATCTTTGATTTTGGGCCTGGGGGGTCATTTCGTCTTCTAGGGGCCTCCAGGCCCCCTAGCTCTCATCCTTGGATTCAGGGCCACCCCTTTCATTATTGGGGTTTTGGCCTAAATGGCCTTTTTGGGCCATTTAGGCCCCCTACGGCTCCTACGGCCCGTGGGCCGCTATTCACGGTCCATAGGGCATTTAGGCCCCTGTTGGCCTAATCCAATGAGGCCAAAAGGGGCCAGCCACCTAGGCCCCAAACCACAATTGGGCCCACCTGAGCCATTTTTGGCCACCACCTCCTTGGACCCAAAAATAACCAAAAATCTCATGGACACCTTTTTGGCCATAAATCCCGTAGGACCCATTTTTGGCCATGGACCACCATCGACCAATAGTTCAGCCATGGCCTCTGGAAACCACCAGAGGCCACCAGATCAGCTCAGCCCGTCTTTCCCCTCAACTCCAGGGGATTTCCTCCTTCCCTTCATACCATCCTTACTCAAGGTTTCAGGCATGGTGCATATATGATATTATATACCATTATGCACCATTTTTGCTCAGCAATCCAATGGTGATGTTTTCAGGATCCAATTCCACCTTACCAACTCAAGGTCTCAAATCCCAACACCCATTTTGAAGGAGGGTTAATCAGCTCATCAGTCTGACAAGTTATGGCGGCAATCAGAAGACTCTTCAAGGATCCCAACCACCTGTATCTGCAGGAGTTGGGTTGGGACAATTCATTCAGGATTATCCAAGGGGCAATTCTCAACAGGTATTACATCATTTCAATCAGTTTTCAAGGCATCAAGTATTCAATACTCCTTTGGACAACCCAATTCATCCGTACAGGCCTCATTCAATCAACCTGTATGGTCTTGGCCCAATTGGGTCATTTCATATTCCACTGTGGGAATTCCATCACACAGCTCAAAATTCAAGATGGCCAGAACTGTATTTCCCGATCGGGACAATACAGCCATTGTTCCACCTTCTAGGATCAATCTTCAGTTTTCACATATACCGGCTACCTTTCATCACCTGGGGACTTTTTCCCCAGTTAATGAATATATTGGGTTTATTTTTATCCTTATTTTCTTTTACATTATTAAAGTTAATACTGATAACCTTAAGTCAGTCATTAGCACCCTTTCTCTTTCTTTCCTTGCCTGTCAGTGGATATTGGTGGTCATATCCTTTACTAATTCCATTGTTCTTTCTGGCAGGTTGAAACAGTGAATTGAGGATTCACTTGGTTGGCTTCTTGGCCTTTGGCTTTCTCTTATCTTCGGCCTCTGGCTTCATTCTTCTTATTCTTTGTTATCTTTGGCATATTTGTCCTTTCGCTTATTCCTGCTTAAGAAATATATTCCGTAGTATTTCTTATCATCTTTGGAGCCCCCCAAGTGAGTTCTTGATTCCTGAGTGCCAGGCTCTCTTGCTTCCATAAGAGCCCCTGTGACATTATATTAATTAACTCATAATTTCTTTTCATTCTATTCATTCATTCTTCATCATTTTATTCATTCATTCTTCATCAACTTCATTCATTCATTTATCAAAATTATGACTCTTTACGCTTATGAAAATTAATGATTCTTTGTCACCTCTCAATTTTCTCCCATTCATTTATTCATTCTTAAACTTGAAAGCTGACCCAAATTTTATTTCTGTTATCTTTTTCAATCTTAATCTCAACCAATCATCAATCCCATTTTTATCCTTCATTCTGGCGTATTATCATTTTCATTCTCAGATTATTCATCAAATTGTTCAGACACATTCATCATATCAGGATTCATTTTGATTCATTCCTCAAGAATTTTGATTTTCAGGGAGAATTCCCTTGATAATTGATTTGATTGACTGATTTGACATAATTGATATTGACCTCAAGAAAATTGATTGACCTGAAGATTTCATTGATTCTGCTGATTTTTTCACATCAAGAATTTTGACATAAATTGATTTTTCTTCAATATTTCATTTGATTGATTGATTTTTGCAAGATTTTGATTTTGATTGATTTGATTCATTGATTTATTGACTTGAAGATCTCATTTTGATTTGATTCATTGATTTACTTCAAGACATTGGTTTGATTTTGACTTCAAGACTTCATTTGATTTTGATTTATTGACGTACTTGAAGATTTTCATTTGATTAATTGATTTTCCTCAAGATTTGATTGTTGACTCTTTTCACTTCAAACAAATTGTGATTTTAATTAATTTATTTCAATTTTATTCTTGAAATCATGCCTGTTCAACATTCACCTCCTGCAAGACAGACAAGATCTCAGGCTAGAGCTCAAGCTGTTCTCACTCCAACTCCAAGAGCTCCTCTAGATGGCACCCCAGAAGTTCCTCAACTGAAGGCCCAATTAGATAGAGGACCCTCCATGGAAGGAGCAGAACCATCCAGGAAGGAAGGAAGAGGGCCCAGAAGATCAAGTTCATTTTCAGGAGTAGTTGGTGGATTTCCAGGAACTTCAAGGACTATTTTTCAAAGGTCCAGGTGAAGATGGTGAAGAGGAGGAGGAAGAGTCTGATGGTACTGAAGGTGTCCCTGCTCCGGTGGAAGCATCCCAAGGTACTGGAGGACCAACTCTAGCCCAGTCTAATCAGCCTGTCTCTCATCAGTCTGAACCATCTCTATTGGCCATCATGCAGCAAATGACTCAGATTATGGCCAATCTTCAAGCAGCTTCATCCTCTGAAACATCAAGACTCTATTAAGGCACCGGAATGCTTTGATGGGACTCAGTCCTTCAAAGTTAGAAGATTCATTCAGTCTTGTCAATTGATATTTAATAATGATCCAGAAAATTTCTCTCAAGACAGAAAGAAAGTTCCCTATGCCACATCATTTCTTATTAGCAGGGCTTCAAAATGGATTGAGCCTTATCTTTCCAATCTCACCAATCAAGATCCAAACTACCTTCCCAATTCTTGGCCTTTATTTGAATCTCAACTCTTCACTCTATTTGGTGACCCAAATGAAGTCAGAAAAGCTGAAGCAGAATTGGATTCTTTAAGAATGAAAGAAGGTGGGCATGTATCCTTATACATTGCTGATTTCAGAAGTTTAGTCGCAAGAATTGGGGATTGGGGTGAAAGAGCTCTCATTCATCATTTCAGGAAGGGATTGCCATCCAGGATTTTAGATCAATTGGCCTCCCATCCTTCAAGAATTGACTCTCTTCAAGACTTAATGGACATTACCCTGGAGCTTGATACCAGGTACCATGAGAGGCAAAATGAAAAGAGTCATCATCAAGAGAAGAAGCCAGAAGCCTCAAAGTCAAGTTCTTCTCATCCTCAAAATTCTTCAAGTTCAAGTCATAAGAAGAAGAAGAATTTTCAGCAGAGGGACAAGCCCCATTCTTCTTTATTGAATAAATATTTCAAGCTCATGAACTCTGAAAAAGAAAGAAGAATCAAGGAGGGTCTTTGTACCTATTGTGGTGGGGAGTATAGTCTTGAGTCCTGTTTCAAAAGGCCTCAAAACAAGCTTACCCAACCGTCAGGCATATTTCCCAGCCAGGGAAAAGCCTGAGTGAAGACCATGTTGTGTTCAATGGTCTTCACAGTTTTCCTTCCAGAGCACAATTGTGCATTCTGAATACTGGTGTCAAGAATTCTCTTAAATTCTGTGTTTTTCTTCTCTTTCTGATGTTTCTTCCAGTATTCTCATTAATTCTGGTGCTACCAACTCATTTATTGCAAAGCAATTTGTTGACAAGTATTCATTGACTACGTCAGAGCTTCCAGAGAAGATTCCCCTCATCATTTTAGACTCCTCTGAGTCTCCTTCTTTATTTGTGACTCACCATACTAAATATATGGTTGAGCTCCCTTCCTTCCCAAGCTTTGAATGGGACTTTTTAGTCATTGATACTCCCAAGGGAGAAGACCTCATATTGGCCTTTGACTTTCTCAATCATTTTAATCCTTCTCTTGATTGGAGGCAAGGGCTGATCACCTTTAATCCTGATCATTTGGACTATTCTGATGCTTCTCATTCTGTCTGTAATGACTTTTCTTCTGCCAAATCATGTGCAGCTCTGGTTTGTGATTCTAGAAAACCATCATTTCTGTCTTCTGTCCATATTCCTTCCCTTAATTCCCCACAGTCATTACTACTTCCTAGTGCTGAAGTCTTCAAAGAGAGTCAAGATGTTGGAGAAGATAATTCTGTATCTTCACTTCACCTCTTATTTGGGAATATGGACCTTCCTCCTTCATCTTATCATGACTCCCTGGAGGAGTTGTGGGATGAAGAGGAAGCGCCAGAAGCAGAAGAAACCGTGATGAAGGTTGTTCCTTCTGTCTATCACCAATACTTGGATTTATTCTCCAAGGTGAAAGCAGAAAAACTTCCTCCTCACCGGGCCTGTGATCATCATATCGAGCTGGAGAGGTCTCTACCTCCAGTTGGGGTGATCTACTCTTTATCCAAACAAGAGTCAGATACACTCAGGGCGTACATTTCAGAGAATGTAGAGAAAGGTTTCATCCGGCCAAGCTCCTCTTTGACAGGAGCACCTGTCCTCTTTGTCAAAAAGAAAGATGGTGGCCTCCGTTTGTGTGTTGATTACCGCAAACTCAATGCTGTTACTAGGAAGAATAAGTATCCTGTTCCTCCTATGAATCAGCTTCTCAATTTCTTTAATGGTTCTTCTATTTTCTCCAAGATTGATTTGTGTGGTGCATATAACCTGCTCAGAATTGAGGAGGGTGATGAACATTTGACTTGTTTTAGAACTAAATATGGCAGTTATTAGTACTTGGTTATGCTATTTGGGCTCACCAATGCTCCTGCTTCTTTTTAAGATCTTGTCAATGATGTCTTTCAAGATCTTCTCGATGTTTATGTTGTGGTTTATTTGGATGACATTATGGTCTTTTCCAAATCTGAGGAAGAGCATGTCACTCATGTTTCCACTGTTCTTTCCAGACTCAGAGCCAATAATCTTTTTGCTAAGGTGTCCAAATGCCTGTTTCATGTTTCAAGTATGGAATATCTTGGTTATGTAGTTTCTTCTGAAGGCCTCAAGATGGACCAAGCAAAAGTCCAGCAGATTCTAAATTGGCCGCCTCCAAGAAACCTCAAGGCTCTTCAATCTTTCCTTGGCTTTGCCGACTTCTAGCGCCATTTCATCAAGAATTATTCAAAGAAGATCAGTTCACTCACCAGTTTGCTCAAGAAAGATTTGTGTTTTCCCCTCGATGAGGAAGCTCTTAGTCAGTTTCACCGACTCAAAGAGGCTTTCACCACTGCTCCAATCCTTTCCCACTTCAATCCTTCTCTACCCACCATTGTAGAGACCGATGCATACAATTATGCTTTGGGTGCTGTACTGAGTCAGGTCTCTGATTCAGGAAAACATCCCATTGCATTCAACAGCCACAAACCTATCCCAGCAGAGCTCAATTACAAAATTCATGACAGGGAACTTCTTGGTATCATCTGGGCTCTCAAGCGCTGGAGGGCTTTTGTTCTTTCACTGTCTTCCCCTTTTGAAGTTCTCACCAATCACTCTTCACTTCAATACTTAATGACCTCCAAAGTACTCACTCGCCGTCAATCCCGTCGGGCTGAATTCCTTTCTGAATTTTATTTCTCAATCACTTACCGCCCTGGCCGCCTAGCTACTCTTCTGGATGCCTTATCACGTCGGGACAATGTTTATCCAGAGAGGGGGTAGGATTTCATCAGCAATAATCCAATGAATTTTCAGCAAATCATTAAGCAAGATGAAGTTCAACCCTCAAAGGTTTTTGCAGTCAATGTGGAATCTTTTCCAAATTTGATTGATTCAATCCAGAAGAAATTATGGCAAGATCCCCAATACAGAAGTATCCTTGAAGATTTGGGTAAAGGTAAATCTGTCCAAGATTATTCTTTTGATTCCTCTTCCCAACTTCGTCTCTTCAAAGATCGGGTGGTAGTCCCAAATGACTCCAAAATTCAACTTAGTATCCTTCAAAAGCGTCATGATTCTCCTCTAGCTGGCCACCCTGGCCAAGAGAAGACTCTCAAACTAGTCAAGCGGGATTTCCACTGGTCTGGCATGACTCAATTTATCAAGGATTATGTTTCATCCTGTCAAAAGTGTTTAAGAAACAAGAATATTCACCATAAGAAGTTTGGCTTCCTCAAACCTCTTCCAATTCCAAATAGTCCTTGGATCTGTCTTTCAATGGACTTCATCACTCAACTGCCATTGTCTAATTCCTTTGATTCAATTCTGGTCATAGTGGACAGATTCTGAAAAATGGCGGTTTTTATTCCAACAATGTCTTCAATCACTTCACCGAATTTGGCCCATTTATTCATCAAGAATATCTTTTCAAAATATGGCCTTCCGTTAAGCATTGTCAGTGATAGAGGTTCACTTTTTGTTTCTTCTTTTTGGACCAATCTTTGTCAGCAGCTCAAGATTTCAAGAGACTTGTCAACTGCTTACCATCCAGAAACTGATGGACAGACAGAGAGGGTAAATCAGATACTAGAACAGTATCTTTGGATGTATGTCAGTTATCATCAAGATGATTGGAACACCTGGCTCCCTCTGGCTGAATTTGCCTACAATAATTCTGATCACTCTTCAACCAAGGAATCCCCGTTTATCACTCTTTATGGAAGAGATCCACATTTTGATTCAGTTCACATCACTCAAGACACTCCTGCTTGAAATTTATCAACAAAAATCCAATCAGTACAGCAAGATTTCAAGAGAGAACTTGAAGCTTCCATAAACCAGTTTAAGAGGTATGCAGATAAAGGTAGAGCAAGTCCACCTGTTTTCAATCCTGGTGAAATGGTATGGCTTTCTTCCAAGAATATCAAATCAACCAGACCCACCAAAAAACTATCCAAAAGATGGCTGGGTCCTTTTCCAATCTTGAAGAAAGTCAGTTCTCATGCTGACCACCTCAATCTTCCATCTCAATGGAAATCCATCCACCCAGTCTTCCATATCTCCCTTCTAGAACCAGTCAAGACATCAACAATCCCAAATCAGCATCAAGAGCCTCCGCCTCCAATTACCATTGAAGAAGAAGAGGAATGGGAAGTCTCTCAACTACTGGATTCAAAGCTCAAGAGGAGAAAGTTATGGTATCTGGTGGAATGGAAAGGTTTCAGTCAAGACCCAGAAATATCCATCTGGGAACGAGCCAAAAACCTCAAGAATTGTCCTGATCTTGTCAAAGATTTCCATTCTTTGTATCCTGACAAGCCAGGACCCAATTCTTCAAAATCTTGATCTTTTATGGTGCTTGGTGGGGAGAGGAATTACCAAACGTAAGTCCCACTCCTGGTATGCACCTTTAGGGGTATTCTACTCTTCTTTGTTCTAAGCATCACCTTGGCCACTCTGTGAGCACTTTGCAATTTGGACACAGATTTGTTGGCCTGGCTTTCAACATCAATTCCAAATCTATGGCCATTTTTCACTTGGGCAAATGGACCATTCACTTTCATTTTCCTTTCCAAGTTTTCCAATTCAAGACATTCCTTCATCAAATTTTTATTCTTATTTATGGCACTGGCAGGATTGGCAACTTCTAAAAGTAAGTTCCTCTCCTGGTGTGCACTTCCCTGAGGGGTCTACAATCTTTTCAAAACATCACCTTGGCCACTCTGTGAGCACCTGGCATCAAATTCTTTTATTCCAGGTCCTTGGCCACTTTCAAATCAACCATCAAAATCCGTGATGAAGATTGGATCCCCCTTCAAAATTTTTCCTTTTTATTTTCCTTTTCTGTTTCTTTAACTTTACTTTTCTTTAAAATTTCTTTTATTTTAATCTTTATGCCAACATTCTATGTCAAATTCAATCCTTCAACATTTTCAAGCCAATTGTCAAGACAAGACTACGTCAACCTCAATTCATATGCCAACATTATTATCAGTTCAAGATTTTCTTTTCAAGATCAAAATACCTCTGGAACCCCTCTGTCCAATCTGTCTCAACACCCTCAACAGGCTTCTACCTTTTCTTGGTGCTCAGGAGCTCACCATTCAAGGTAGGGGGGTACTGTCACAACCACGAGTTTGACCCTCCTCCTTGATGGTTCCGGCAATCCAACCTGGAGCCAAGTTGGGGCCAATTGGTCATGTCATATCTTTTATGGCCAATTGGCCCCTTGGGTGTTCCATGTCATCCACGCCATAACACCTTACAATGGCCATTTTATGGCCTCAGGCCATATCCCACCGCCATTGGCCTTTTTGGCGAATTCCTACTTCACCAACCCCGAGGCCTTCATCTTTGATTTTGGGCCTGGGGGGTCATTTTGTCTTCTAGGGGCCTCCAGGCCCTCTAGCCCTCATCCTTGGATTCAGGGCCACCTCTTTCATTATTGGGGTTTTGGCCTAAATGGCCTTTTTGGGCCATTTAGGCCCCCTACGGCTCCTACGGCCCATGGGCCGCGGTCTGTAGGCAATCTAGGCCCCTTTTTCCCTAATCCAATGAGGCCAAAGGGGCCATCCAGGTGGGTCCCAAACCACAATTGGGCCCACCTGAGCCATTTTTGGCCACCACCTCCTTGGACCCAAAAATGACCAAAAACCTCATGGACACCTTTTTGGCCATAAATCCCGTAGGACCCATTTTTGGCCATGGAAAGCCATGAAACAATAGTTCAGCCATGGCCTCTGGCAACCACCAGAGGCCACCAGATCAGCTCAGCCCGTCTTTCCCCTCAACTCCAGGGGATTTCTTCCTTCCCTTCATACCATCCGTACTCAAGGTTGCAGGCATGGTGCATATATGGTATTATATACCATCATGCACCATTTTTGCTCAGAAATCCAATGGTGACATTTTCAGGATCCAATTCCACCTTCCCAACTCAAGGTCTCAAATCCCAACCCCCATTTTGAAGGAGGGTTAATCAGCTCATCAGTCTGACAAGTTATGGTGGCAATCAGAAGACTCTTCAAGGATCCCAACCACCTGTATCTGCAGGAGTTGGATTGGCACAATTCATTCAGGATTATCCAAGGGGCAATTCTCAAGAGGTATTACATCATTTCAATCAGTTTTCAAGGCATCAAGTATTCAATACTCCTTTGGACAACCCAATTCATCCGTACACGCCTCATTCAATCAACCTGTATGGTCTTGGCCCAATTGGGTCATTTCATACTCCACTGTTGGAATTCCATCACACAGTTCAAAATTCAAGATGGCCAGAACTTTATTTCCAGATCCAGACAATACAGCCATTGATCCACTTTCCAGGATCAATCTTCAGTTTTCACATATACCGGCTCCCTTCATCACCTGGGGACTTTTTCCCCAGTTAATGAATATATTGGATTCATTTTTATCCTTATTTTCTTCTACATTATTAAAGTTAATATTGATAATCTTAAGTCAGTCATTAGCACCCTTTCTCTTTCTTTCCTTGCCTGTCAGTGGATATTGGTGGTCATATCCTTTACTAATTCCATTGTTCTTTCTGGCAGGTTGAAACAGTGAATTGAGGATTCACTTGGTTGGCTTCTTGGCCTTTGGCCTCTGGCTTCATTCTTATTATTCTTTGTTATCTTTGGCATATTTGTCCTTTCGCTTATTCCTGCTTAAGAAATATATTCCGTAGTATTTCTTATCATCTTTGGAGCCCCCCAAGTGAGTTCTTGATTCCTGAGTGCCAGGCCCTCTTGCTTCCATAAGAGCCCCTGTGACATTATATTAATTAACTCATAATTTCTTTTCATTCTATTCATTCATTCTTCATCATTTTATTCATTCATTCTTCATCAACTTCATTCATTCATTTATCAAAATTATGACTCTTTACGCTTATGAAAATTAATGATTCTTTGTCACCTCTCAATTTTCTCTCATTCATTTATTCATTCTTAAACTTGAAAGCTGACCCAAATTTTATTTCTGTTATCTTTTTCAATCTTAATCTCAACCAATCATCAATCCCATTTTTATCCTTCATTCAGGCGTATTATCATTTTCATTCTCAGATTATTCATCAAATTGTTCAGACACATTCTTCATATCAGGATTCATTTTGATTTATTCCTCAAGAATTTTGATTTTCAGGGAGAATTCCCTTGATAATTGATTTGATTGACTGATTTGACATAATTGATATTGACCTCAAGAAAATTGATTGACCTGAAGATTTCATTGATTCTGCTGATTTTTTCACATCAAGAATTTTGACATAAATTGATTTTTCTTCAATATTTCATTTGATTGATTGATTTTTGCAAGATTTTGATTTTGATTGATTTGATTCATTGATTTATTGACTTGAAGATCTCATTTTGATTTGATTCATTGATTTACTTCAAGACATTGGTTTGATTTTGACTTCAAGACTTCATTTGATTTTGATTTATTGATGTACTTGAAGATTTTCATTTGATTCATTGATTTTCCTCAAGATTTGATTGTTGACTCTTTTCACTTCAAACAAATTGTGATTTTAATTCATTTATTTCAATTTTATTCCTGAAATCATGCCTGTTCAACATTCACCTCCGGCAAGACAGACAAGATCTCAGGACAGAGCTCAAGCTGTTCTCACTCCAACTCCAAGAGCTCCTCTAGATGGCACCCCAGCAGTTACTCAACTGAGGGCCCAATTAGATAGAGGACCCTGCATGGAAGGAGCAGCACCATCCAGGAAGGAAGGAAGAGGGCCCAGAAGATCAAGTTCATTTTCAGGAGTAGTTGGTGGAGTTCCAGGAACTTCAAGGACTATTTTCAAAGTTCCAGGTGAAGATGGTGAAGAGGAGGAGGAAGAGTCTGATGGTACTGAAGGTGTCCCTGCTCTGGTGGAAGCATCCCAAGGTACTGGAGGACCAACTCTAGCCCAGTTTAATCAGCCTGTCTCTCATCAGTCTGAACCATCTCTATTAGCCATCATGCAGCAAATGACTCAGATTATGGCCAATCATCAAGCAGATTCATCCTATGAAGAATCAAGACCACCGGCCTTCAAGACTCCATCTATGAAGGCACCGGAATGCTTTGATGGGACTCAGCCCTTCAAAGTTAGAAGTTTCGTTCAGTCTTGTCAATTGATATTTCATAATGATCTGGCAAATTTCTCTCAAGACAGAAAGAAAGTTCTCTATGCCACATCATTTCTTATTGGCAGGGCTACAAAATGGATTGAGCCTTATCTTTCCAATCTCACCAATCAAGATCCAAACTACCTTCCCAATTCTTGGCCTTTATTTGAATCTCAACTCTTCACTCTATTTGGTGACCCAAATGAAGTCAGAAAAGCTGAAGCAGAATTGGATTCTTTAAGAATGAAAGAAGGTGGGCATGTATCCTTATACATTGCTGATTTCAGAAGTTTAGTCTCAAGAATTGGGGATTGGGGTGAAAGAGCTCTCATCCATCATTTCAGGAAGGGATTGCCATCCAGGATTTTGGATCAATTGGCCTCCCATCCTTCAAGAATTGACTCTCTTCAAGACTTAATGGACATTACCCTGGAGCTTGATACCAGGTACCATGAGAGGCAAAATGAAAAGAGTCATCATCAAGAGAAGAAGCCAGAAGCCTCAAAGTCAAGTTCTTCTCATCCTCAAAATTCTTCAAGTTCAAGTCATAAGAAGAAGAAGAATTTTCAGCAGAGGGACAAGCCCCATTCTTCTTTATTGAATAAATATTTCAAGCTCATGAACTCTGAAAAAGAAAGAAGAATCAAGGAGGGTCTTTGTACCTATTGTGGTGGGGAGCATAGTCTTGAGTCCTGTTTCAAAAGGCCTCAAAAGAAGCTTACTCAACCATCAGGCAAATTTCCCAGCCAGGGAAAAGCCTGAGTGAAGACCATGTTGTGCTCAATGGTTTTCACAGTTTTCCTTCCAGAGAACAATTGTGCATTCTGAATACTGGTGTCAAGAATTCTCTTAAATTGTTTGTTTTTTCTTCTCTTTCTGATGTTTTTTACAGTATTCTCATTGATTCTGGTGCTACCAACTCATTTATTGCAAAGCAGTTTGTTCACAAGTATTCATTGACTACGTCAGAAATTCCAGAGAAGGTTCCCCTCATCATTTTAGACTCCTCTGAGTCTCCTTCTTTATTTCTGACTCACCATACTAAATATATGGTTGAGCTCCCTTCCTTTCCGAGCTTTGAATGGGACTTTTTAGTCATTGATACTCCCAAGGGAGAAGACCTCATATTGGGCTTTGACTTTCTCAATCATTTTAATCCTTCTATTGATTGGAGGCAAGGGCTGATCATTTGGACTATTCTGATCCTTCTAATTCTGTCCGTAATGACTTTTCTTCTGCCAAATCATGTGCATCTCTGGTTGGTGATTCTAGAACACCATCATTTCCATCTTCTGTCCATATTCCTTCCCTTAATTCCCCACAGTCATTACTATCTCCTAGTGCTGAAGTCTTCAAAGAGAGTCAAGATGTTGGAGAAGATAATTCTGTATCTTCACTTCACCTCTTATTTGGGAATATGGACCTTCCTCCTTCATCTTATCATGACTCCCTGGAGGAGTTGTGGGATGAAGAGGAAAAGCCAGAAGCAGAAGAAACCGTGATGAAGGTTGTTCCTTCTGTCTATCACCAATCCTTGGATTTATTCTCCAAGGTGAAAGCAGAAAAACTTCCTCCTAACCAGGCCTGTGATCATCATATCGAGCTGGAGGGGTCTCTACCTCCAGTTGGGGTGATCTACTCTTTATCCAAACCAGAGTCAGATACACTCAGGGCGTACATTTCAGAGAATGTAGAGAAAGGTTTCATCCGGCCAAGCTCCTCTTTGACAGGAGCACCTGTCCTCTTTGTCAAAAAGAAAGATGGTGTCCTCCGTTTGTGTGTTGATTACCGCAAACTCAATGCTGTTACTAGGAAGAACAAGTATCCTGTTCCTCCTATGAATCAGCTTCTCAATTTCTTTAATGGTTATTCTATCTTCTCCAACATTGATTTGCATGGTGCATATAACCTGCTCAGAATCAAGGAGGGTGATGAACATTTGACTTGTTTTAGAACTCAATATGGCAGTTATGAGTACTTGGTTATGCCATTTGGGCTCACCAATGCTCCTGCTTCTTTTCAAAATCTTGTGAATGATATCTTTCAAGATCTTCTCAATGTTTATGTTGTGGTTCATTTGGATGACATTATGGTCTTTTCCAAATCTGAGGAAGAGCATGTCACTCATGTTTCCACTGTTCTTTCCAGACTCGGAGCCAATAATCTTTTTGCTAAGGTGTCCAAATGCCTGTTTCATGTTTCAAGTGTGGAATATCTTGGTTATGTAGTTTCTTCTGAAGGCCTAAAGATGGACCATGAAAAATTCCAGCAGATTCTAAATTGGCTGCCTCAAATAAGCCTCAAGGCTCTTCAATCTTTCCTTGGCTTTGCCAACTTCTACCGCCGTTTCATCAAGAATTATTCAAAGAAGATCAGTTCACTCACCAATTTCCTCAAGAAAGATTCCTGTTTTCCCCTCAATGAGGAAGCTCTTAGTCAGTTTCATCAACTCAAAGAGGCTTTCACCACCGCTCCAATCCTTCCCTACCCAACATTGTAGAGACCGATGCATCCGATTAGGCTTTGGGTTCTGTACTGAGTCAGGTCTCTGATTCAGGAAAACATCCCATTTCATTCAACAGCCGCAACCTTATCCCAGCAGAGCTCAATTACGAAATTCATGACAAGAAACTCCTTGGTATCGTCTGGGCTCTCAAGCTCTGGAGGGCTTTTCTTCTTTCACTGTCTTCCCCTTTTGAAGTTCTCACTAATCACTCTTCCCTTCAATACTTCATGACCTCCAAAGTACTCACTCGCCGTCAAGCCCGTTGGGCTGAATTCCTTTCTGAATTTCATTTATCAATCACTTACCACCCTGGCCGCCTAGCTACTCTTCTGGATGCCTTATCACGTCGGGACAATGTTTATCCAGAGAGGGGGTAGGATTTCATCAGCAATAATCCAATGAATTTTCAGCAAATCATTAAGCAAGATGAAGTTCAACCCTCAAAGGTTTTTGCAGTCAATGTGGAATCTTTTCCAAATTTGATTGATTCAATCCAGAAGAAATTATGGCAAGATCCCCAATACAGAAGTATCCTTGAAGATTTGGGTAAAGGTAAATCTGTCCAAGATTATTCTTTTGATTCCTCTTCCCAACTTCGTCTCTTCAAAGATCGGGTGGTAGTCCCAAATGACTCCAAAATTCAACTTAGTATCCTTCAAAAGCGTCATGATTCTCCTCTAGCTGGCCACCCTGGCCAAGAGAAGACTCTCAAACTAGTCAAGCGGGATTTCCACTGGTCCGGCATGACTCAATTTATCAAGGATTATGTTTCATCCTGTCAACAGTGTTCAAGAAACAAGAATATTCACCATAAGAAGTTTGGCTTCCTCAAACCTCTTCTGATTCCAAATGTTCCTTGGATTTGTCTTTCAATCGACTTGATCACTCAACTACCACTGTCTAATTCCTTTGATTCAATTCTGGTCATAGTGAAAAGATTCTCAAAAATGGCGCTTTTTATTCCAACAATGTCTTCAATAACTTCACTGGATTTTGCCCATTTATTCATCAAGAATATCTTTTCAAAACATGGCCTTCTGTTAAGCATTGTCAGTGATAGAGGTTCACTTTTTGTTTCTTCTTTTTGGACCAATCTTTGTCAGCAGCTCAAGATTTCAAGAGACTTGTCAACTGCTTACCATCCAGAAACTGATGGACAGACAGAGAGGGTAAATCAGATACTAGAACAGTATCTTTGGATGTATGTCAGTTATCATCAAGATGATTGGAACACCTGGCTCCCTCTGGCTGAGTTTGCCTACAATAATTCTGATCACTCTTCAACCACGCAATCCATGTTTTTCACTGTTTATGGAAGAGATCCACATTTTGATTCAATTCACATCACTCAAGAAACTCCTGCTGGAAAGTTATCAACAAAAATTCAATCAGTACAGCAAGATGTCAAGAGAGAACTTGAAGCTTCCATAAACCGGTTTAAGAGGTATGCAGATAAAGGTAGAGCAAGTCCACCTGTTTTCAATCCTGGTGACATGGTATGGCTTTCTTCCAAGAATATCAAATCAAGCAGACCCACCAAAAAACTATCTGAAAGATGGTTGGGTCCTTTTCCAATCTTGAAGAAAGTCAGTTCTCATGCTTACCACCTCAAGCTTCCATCTCAATGGAAATCCATCCACCCAGTCTTCCATATCTCCCTTCTAGAACCAGTCAAGACATCAACAATCCCAAATCGGCATCAAGAGCCTCCACCTCCAATTACATTGAAGAAGAAGAGGAATGGGAAGTCTCTCAACTACTGGATTCAAAGCTCAAGAGGAGAAAGATATGGTATCTGGTGGAATGGAAAGGTTTCAGTCAAGGCCCAGAAATATCCATCTGGGAACCAGCCAAAAAACTCAAGAATTGTCCTGATCTTGTCAAAGATTTCCATTCTTTGTATCCTGACAAGCCAGGACCCAATTCTTCAAAACCTTGATCTTTTATGGTGCTTGGTGGGGAGAGGAATTACCAAAAGTAAGTCCCACTCCTGGTATGCACCTTTAGGGGTATTCTACTCTTCTTTGTTGTAAGCATCACCTTGGCCACTCTGTGAGCACTTTGCAAGTTGGACACAGATTCGTTGGTCTGGCTTTCGACATCAATTCCAAATTTATGGCCATTTTTCACTTGGGGAAATGGACCATTCACTTTCATTTTCCTTTCCAAGTTTTCCAATTCAAGACATTCCTTCATCAAATTTTTATTCTTATTTATGGCACTGGCGGGATTGGCAACTTCTAAAAGTAAGTTCCTCTCCTGGTTTGCACTTCCCAAAGGGGTCTACAATCTTTTCAAAACATCACCTTGGCCACTCTGTGAGCACCTGGCATCAAATTCTTTTATTCCAGGTCCTTGGCCACTTTCAAATCAACCGTCAAAGTCCGTGATGAAGATTGGATCCCCCTTCAAAATTTTTCCTTTTTATTTTCCTTTTCTGTTTCTTTAAAATTTCTTTTATTTTAATCTTTATGCCAAAATTCTACGTCAAATTCAATCCTTCAACATTTTCAAGCCAAATGTCAAGAGAAGACTACATCAACTGCAATTCATATGCCAACATTATTATCAGTTCAAGATTTTCTTTTCTAGATCAAAATACCTCTGGAACCCCTCTGTCCAATCCGTCTCTACAGCCTCAACATGCTTCTACCTTTTCTTGGTGCTCAGGAGCTCACCATTCAAGGTAGGGGGGTACTGTCACAACCACGAGTTTGACCCTCCTCCTTGATGGTTGCGGCAATCCACCCTGGAGCCAAGTTGGGGCCAATTAGTCACGTCATAGCTTTTATGGCCAATTGGCCCCCTTGAGTGTTCCATGGCATCCACGCCATAACACCTTCCAATGGCCATTTTATGGCCTCAGGCCATATCCTGCCGCCATTGGCTTTTTGGCCAATTCCTACTTCACCAACCCCCAGGCCTTCATCTTTGATTTTGGGCCTGGGGGGTCATTTTGTCTTCTAGGGGCCTCCGGGCTCCCTAGCCCTCATCCTTGGATTCAGGGCCACCCCTTTTATTATTGAGGTTTTGGCCTAAATGGCCTTTTTGGGCCATTTAGGCCCCCTACAGCTCCTACGGTCCGGAGGCCATTCAGGCCCCTTTTCGCCTAATCCAATGAGGCCAAAAGGGGCCAGCCACCTAGGTCCCAAACCACAATTGGGCCCACCTCAGCCATTTTTGGCCACGACCTCCTTGGACCCAAAAATGACCAAAAACCTCATGGACACCTTTTTGGCCATAAATCCCGTAGGACCCATTTTTGCCCATAGACCACCATGGACCAATAGTTCAGCCATGGCCTCTGGAAACCACCAGATCAGCTCAGCCCGTCTTTCCCCTCAACTCCAGGGGATTTCTTCCTTCCCTTCATACCATCCGTACTCAAGGTTGCAGGCATGGTGCATATATGGTATTATATACCATTATGCACCATTTTTTCTCAGCAATCCAATGGTGACATTTTCAGGATCCAATTCTACCCTCCCAACTCAAGGTCTCAAATGCCAATGCCCATTTTGAAGGAGGGTTAATCAGCTCATCAGTCTGACAAGTTATGGCGGCAATCAGAAGACTCTTCAAGAATCCCAACCACCTGTATCTGCAGGAGTTGGGTTGGGACAATTCATTCAGGATTATTCAAGGGCAATTCTCAAGAGGTATTAAATCATTTCAATCAGTTTTCAAGGCATCAAGTATTCAATACTCCTTTGGACAACCCAATTCATCCGTACACGCCTCATTCAATCAACCTGTATGGTCTTGGCCCAATTGGGTCATTTCATATTCCACTGTGGGAATTCCATCACACAGTTCAAAATTCAAGATGGCCAGAACTGTATTTCCTGATCCGGACAATACAGCCATTGATCCACCTTCCAGGATCAATCTTCAGTTTTCACATATACCGGCTATCTTTCATCACCTGGGGACTTTTTCCCCAGTTAATTACTATATTGGGTTTATTTTTATCCTTATTTTCTTTTACATTATTAAAGTTAATACTGATAAACTTAAGTCAGTCATTAGCACCCTTTCTCTTTCTTTACTTGCCTGTCAGTGGATATTGGTGGTCATATCCTTTACTAATTCCATTGTTCTTTCTGGAAGGTTGAAATAGTGAATTGAGGATTCACTTGGTTTGCTTCTTGGCCTTTGGCCTCTGGCTTCATTCTTATTATTCTTTGTTATCTTTGGCATATATGTCCTTTCGCTTATTCCTGCTTAAGAAATATATTCCGTAGTATTTCTTATCATCTTTGGAGCCCTCCAAGTGAGTTCTTTATTCCTGAGTGCCAGGCCCTCTTGCTTCCATAAGAGCCCCTGTGACATATCTAAAGTCAATACTTAAGGAATTAAGCTGAATATATGCAGTTTTTTGGTCATTGGATATATTGAAGGTTTTAGCTAATGAATTTTGAAATATACAAGATAGAGAGTTAAGCCAAAAATAAATTCACCATGTAATTACTTTAAAAAAACATATATGAACTTTTTTCACAAGTTTTAAACACGGTTAAAACTTGTAATGGTTTATTGAACAAAATCACTGGAGCTGTTAATCACTTTGTTGTGGAAGTGGTCCAAACTTAAAAAAAGGAGACAGTAAGATTCTAATATCTCATATGTGGAGAATAATTTAATTTTTTATCATAATATTCAAGGTATAACCCCTTTAAATCAAGGTTTTAAATTTAAAATATTGAATTTCAACAGAAAAGATGAGTTACAGGAAAATTCATCTAAAATAGAGTTTTGATGATGTAATGAAATTCTCTTGGCAGCTTAATAATAAAATTCCAAACTATCTGAATTCACTCCCAGAATAGCTGCAGCGTGTATAACTCAAAAGGTATTAATGATCAAAGGTTAAGCTTAAAATTGATCATTTATGATTACTCACTGCAATCTTATTTTTAAGTTTAACAGTTGTATAAGTGATACAACTGGTGAATACTATTAGATTAAGATTAATACCAAAAAAATCCACAAATTTTAGGCTTCTTCCAAGCCTATGATGTCATCAAACCCAGAGTTATAGTAATAATTCTAAATAATGGCGTAATAATGAGATAAGATGGTTGGATCATGGCGTAATCATCACCAAACCTTGATATACTGATCATTTACAGTGGATACCATCAGTACACGTCTACTAGAAGCCTACTGGACTCTAGAAGGGATGTATTTACTTCAAATAGAACTTTGTTTACTCTATTTTCCCCTCAGACACATCAAACCAATTAAACAATTAAATCCAAAGGTAAAAATTCTATTCTTTCCATATAAATCTCTTATATTATCAAAGACCAAAAGTTATCTTTATTATAATCATCATCTTTGATGTGATTACTCCAAGTTTGTCTTGTTTTGTAATAATTCTCTTAATAATCTCATTTCCACGTAAAATCAAGAAAAATTGTAATTTCTCTTACTTTTATTTGTATATACAATTTGAATAAGTTTTATGTACACTATTTGGCATCAAAAAATTCAAAATTATTATATTATGCGTCAAAAGTAATTTATTTTCTCTTATTATAATAATTTCTCTTTATTATTACTATCAATAATTCTTTGATTAATATAAATAGTGTTTATATTAATATATAACTTTAATAGTAGTAATATCCTTTTTATTAATTGATTTCTATTAATAAAATTTTTTTAAGCCTTTATCATTTGTTTGTAACAATAATAAAGTGCTTTTAAATATATTAATTATCATATATTCATATATTTATTTATTATATCATTTCTTCATAATATACATTATATTATTATATTTATTTGATAATATAATTTTTTTTACGCCATAATTATAATAATTCTTTATTATTATAATTATTTTTTTATCTTATCTATTCTATTTGTAAGGACATTCATAGTACAACAAGTAAAATATTAGTAAATTTTACTTATTGTTTCATAGTCAAACCTTACATTTGGGGGCCTGGCCATGATATTTACTCAAAAGACATTTAAAAAAGATTCTAATTGGGTTTATCTAATAATAAATTATATTTATAAACATAAATTTATATAATAAATTTATATTTATTGATTTCAAAAGCTATTGAGGAATTTGGAAAGCAATTGTACTGCCTTACATGTGGTTTCTCACATCCTTAGACTTGCAAGAACTTTCTCTGAGTGACTGGAGTGATTAAATGAGATATTTTATAAATAAAAAATAATTTCATATTATAAATTAATTTTATAAAGGAATCATCTTCATCTTTATTTTATTCTTTAAAAAGAAAAATATAAAAACATTCAAAAATATAAAAACCAAATAAAAAAGTTAATTTTATTCAATTTTTTATTCATTTCTTTATTAACTTCACCTATTCTGAGATATAAAAGCCATATCTTACCAAAAAATAACACTTTTTACAAAAGACTTATATTTGTTTGTCTATTTTAGTGCTTGAAGACAATTCAACAGATGTCAGCCTGTGACTCAAAACAGAGCACTAGCATGACATCCAACATACCATAAATAATGGTATGACAAGTATTGAACAAACATAGTCAATAGAGGTAATAAATAAGAGAAAAAAATCCTCTTAAATTAAACACCAACCTTATCCAAACAGAATAAGGAAACCTAGAGGAGAATAAACAGGTCAAAACCCTTATTTTCACCTCTCATCTAACTTATGCATATTTAAGTTATTATATACCAAAATAGTATTTTTCTTAAAGCTCACATAGAGAGCTACACAATGATATCATCCATGTTGTTGTAACACCACTACAACTGGAGATACCATATGACCTTTATTTCAAAACCAAGACCCCCCTGAAAGTCAAAGAGGGCTTGTACAAAACTGTACAAAAGTATAACCAAATTAAAGATATAAACAAGAGCTTTAATTGGAGATACATTAGACCTCTGTATCTCTTAAATTGACTGAGGGATCTTGGTTCAAAGGTTTAACAACCAGAAATACAGATATTCTGAAAACAAGAAAGTAAACAAACCCCTGTATCTTTGGCATACACTCATACAACTGTACAGTGTAATATACCAAACTGTAGAGCTAACCAAGCCCTACAAAACTGTATCATCAGAATACAGATATCTTCCAAATTGAAGAAGATATCTGGCATGGAAGTTTTTGAAGCCTCATACTGATGTACAAAAATACATCCAAAAACTTAAAACCCTTATAACTTTTGCTATTTGAAAGAAGGGTAAGTATGAAGCATACCAAATTGAAGAGCTCATCAAGCCCTTCAATTCTGTGCTCTTGGTTTCTTGATATCTCAAAAACTGACTAAGATATCTTGGTTGGAAGTATTTTGACCAATACTGGCCTGTACCAAACCTGTACCAACCAGTACTGTCTTGATACTCAAAATAATGGTTGTTCAAAGCTTAAACCCGCCCAGAATGACCAGTATTGACCATACAGACACCATAAAAATGTCATCCAAGTGCTGACGTGGCAGGTGAAAAGTTGTTTCACCCTGTATTGATCCAGAATGATCATTTGTGGTTCCAAAACCACAATTCTGCCTCTACTGACGTCAGAATTGAGGATCCAGAACCACAGACTGACCATTGGAGTGAAAATTTTCACTCCTCTGACGTGTGAAGAGTTAATAACTCTTGACAGTCTTGAAAGATATAAAAAGAAGGGTTTTTTTCCTTCAAAAACCCATCATCTTATCTTACTTTACGTATATTCTTACGTGACAAGACTGTTATTCATCAGTAGTGTCCTTAGAATTATTAAAGATATAATTAGAATATAATTATTGTAGTGTTTCTTTACAGTCAAAGATATTAGAGCATTGCAACCCAGGTCCTCAATAGACTCATCACCACTGTTACCACGTAGCAGTAGGACCTGAAGATTTAATTTATTATTTGTTTTTGACGTGTCACAGTCATAATACTAGCTTGTATCTACATTTTATAGCTACTATATAGACTCACCCTGACATTTTGGGGGCCTGGCCGTGGCTTTTCAACCTTATTGGACGTGTTTTGAACTGAATTAGGCGTAGAATTCAGCTATTTACAAGGTATTTTACTAAAAGTGAGTAAAATTTCTAATTTATTTTATATTATTATCATTTTTTTTAGCATCATATATTATATATACAAATTTTTTTCCTCCAAAAATATATATTATAAAATATTTTTGTTGAGAGTAGGAGTACAAATCCTCCTTTTTATTATATTGCAATAATTTCCACGAAATTTAATAATAATACAACAGTATTATTTAAATTTCAATATAAATAATAATATACAAACAGTATATTATTTATTTTACTATTATTTTTCACCAAAGTGCGTGAAAATTAATATAGAAACATTTATTAATAAATAATTAATAAATATTAAATAATAAAATAATTTTTTATTATTTATAAGGAATATTTTAATTAAATATTTCCTTTAAAACAAGATATCACTCAAATTGACGTGAAAACTTGTAATTAATTGATATTTGAATCAAATATCAAGTTTTATAATAAATATTATTTATAATATTTATAATAACAAATCAAATTTATTATAATTTAATAAATTTGACGTGTTTATATAAAAACACAATAATATCCAAGTGAATCATTCACAAAACACTTGGATATTACAGTTTTCATTTATAAAACATAAGTGAAAAACTCAAAAACTGTTATTCTTAAATAAAAATATATAAAAATAATAAAAAAAACATAAAATACTTAAAAATTTCGAAAAATAACAGTAGAATTGAATATAATCGTTTTGTTTTATCATAAAATACTGATATACAATCTGAAATATCTTTTCTGAATAGTGGAAAAAGACTACATTCCATTAGAAACCCAGTCACAAGGAAATCCATCTGTGACAGCCTCAGAAGACAGAGAGGTGCTGCCAAAAACCAAGGGCAAGCAGAAAAGACACAGTGAAGTGACAATCAACTCAAAAGATTGGACACCAATAGCCGTGCCAAGGGCCAAAAAACCCAGAAAAGCTCCAACAAACCCAGTGGGATCACCAAAACAAATTGAGAAACAGAAAATCACTGTTATCCACCCAGTTGTAAACTCTAAAGGCAAATTGCCAAAGAGTATAGATCATAAATTTGTACAAGGGCCTGCTAAAGGTAAATAAACCTTGAAAAATACAACATTTTTTATTGTCTGTCATTTTTTAACATTGTTAACATGACACCTCCACTTCTTAGAGATCTTGGATTCCCAAGAAATCAACCAGAACACTGGCCAAGAAGACACAGAGGAAGAAGAACTGGAGCAAATGACCAGCAAAGGACTTACCATCAGGGAACTCCTACCCAAGGTCTTATTCCAAATCAAATTCAACCCAGAAGTCCAACCAGGAGATTGGACAGATGCAGAACAGGTCCTCCAAATACACAAACTCCTGAGAGACCTCTTCACATGGAGCATGGACAACAAAATGTTCACTATGGCAGCATCATGGGCAGAAGTGGGGATAACAACCCAGAAGATCTGTCTCAAGCAAATGGCTTGGATGGAACTTATGATAGAAATGCAAGGTTGGAATCCCAACAAGAATTTCAAACTCTTAGAAGAAAGAGCAACCAGAATCAAAGAGAACCAGGCAGCCATACAAGCCATAGAGAGATCTTGGCACAAGGAAGAGCCCAGTCAGATTCAGGTACCCCCAGAAATGGAGGGAGAAGTCCCATCTTCCCCACAACAATCCAGCAGTTCCAGGCTCTACAAGCCAAAGGAAACTTCATCCAAGGCTCCCCAACCCTTCCAGGTAGTTTCCAACAGGAGAAAAGGAGCCCAAGGGAAAAACAAAACTTCTTTCAACCAGAGGAAGAAGGAAGCAGACCCATTGATGAAAAAGCTGATGGACTTAGTCCACGAAGTACACAAAAGCAAGAAATAGTTGTACCTACAAATAGTTTTGATAGTTCTGACTCAATAGACCCAGAATTAATAACTGAAACTACAATCCACACTCATGAGTTTGAAAACAAATTCACATGGACCAAATTGGCCCAATTCATGGATTGGACACATGAAACCTCAGGAAAAATTAGGACAGAAGTGGAAACATTGAAAGAAGAAAATGCTTTCCAAGCAACAGTCATAAAAGACTTAAATACAAATCTGGCCAAAATTTGGACAGAATTTGAAAAAACTAACAGACAGTTGAATTCAATTCTAGAAGAACAACAAACTGTGAGGAGGGATCTGAGGAGTATCCAGCAGTAACAGGATAACTTTGACAAAGAAATTGATTACCTCTATGACAGGGAAGACAATCAATACCCTCCAACACAAGGTCAACCTACTACCTCTACAAAATTAAAAGAAGAGGATAAAGACTATGACCAGGAACCTGAATATCAGATTCCAAAGTTAAGATCAGAGTCAGTGTACCAAGATGGGGAAAATCTCAACTATTCAGAGAAACAGGCACTAAAACAGTTACCAGAAGTAACAAACTGGCCAAAGTTCTCAGGAATTGGGGAATATGACCATATGGAGATCATTGACTATATTGATGGACTCTTTGTTGATGTCCCAAAGATACCAGACTACTGGATCACAACAAGACTTAACACAGCATTCAGAGGCCATGCAAACATATGGTATACTGAGATGAAAGAAATACATGGCAGGAAAAGCTGGCCATGGTGGAGGAACCAGATTATACAAAAGTATAGCAATGGTAGTTGGATCTGGCAAAAGACCATGTCCTTTGAAAGTGATAGATACTCCGCAGAAAAAGACCCTTATGAATGGTGCCTCAAACAAACAAAGAGTCTAAAAGCTATTGATCCCAATATGACAATAGAAATGAGAAACCATAAACTCCTAACAAAATTGCCAGGAGATCTAGAACATGCAGTCAAATGCAGATGCAACAACATCAGCAGCATTGATGACATAGCAAATGTCATACAAGATGTGAGAAAAAAAACCTCCATAGGAAGGTACACATCCTATAAACCAAACTTCAAAGACAAGAGGTCTGAAGTTAAAGAGACAAACAAAGAAAAAGGGAAAGAAACCCCAAAAAAGAAATATGTGTGCCACAACTGTGGATCACCAGACCACTATGCCAACAATTGCACAAAACCAAAAAAGAAAATATATGCAATGGATGAAGAATCAGAAGAAGAACAAACAGGTGAAAAATCTGATTCTGACAGCATGGGAAATGGTATGAGAGCAGAATCACAAAGTGAACCTGATACCATAGAAGAATACATAGTGGAATGCAATGAAGAAAGTCCACTTGATATACAAGACATTGAATTGGATTCAGGAATACCACAAATCACAACAGACAAAGAGCTCTGTAAGCACACACAGAATGCACAAACATTCCTGGTAACCCCAAATAGCGGGATGGGATTCATTCATGGAACACCTACAAAATTGACAGTTTATATTGAGAACTGTAAACACCCAATGATCATTGACACAGGAGCAAGTTGCTCCATAGTGGCAAAAGAATACTTGAAACAACACTTCCCCAAATGGGAAGAAGATATAATCCCAACAAAAGCTAGAAACTTTAAAAGTGCATCAGGCAAAATGCACTCACTGGGGACAATAATCAAAGAGATAATTATCCCACACCAAAAAGGAAATATCAGACTGGAACCTGAATTTGTAGTTCTAGAGAATGCACATGTACAAGGATTCTTACTAGGTACAGAGTACCAAAGAATGTATGGTATGGACATTTACAATAGTAAAAACAGATATCTTACCATAGGTACAAACAAAGACAAAAAATTTTCCTTTGACATAAATCATGTAACAAATGATAACACCTTGAAAGAACTAGTGGAAGAATTCAAAGAAGCCCAATATGGCACTCAACTCACCAGTAAAATGAAACTCAACTTACTGAAAGTATTGAGGAAGCATAGAGGAGCTTTTGCAATAGGAGATGAACCACTAGGAAAAATCAAAGGACATGACATAGAATTATATCTGGATGTAGAAAGACCATATCCACCTATGCTTAGGAGACCACCATACCCAGCCAGCATGGAAACTAGGAAAGGAATTGAGAAACATATCAATGAACTCCTAGAAATGGGGGTCATAAGGAAAATAGGACATAATGAGATAGTAGAGGTCACTACACCAGTCCTTATAACTTGGCATGATGGTAAATCCAGACTATGTGGTGACTTCAGGGCTTTGAATAATTACACCAAAGCAGATAGGTACCCCATCCCAAGGATACCACATGCACTAGATAAACTAGCAAAAGCCAAGTTCATTACAAAAATGGATTGCATGAAAGGCTTTCACCAGAATGGGGTGAAACCAGATTCCATCAAATTGCTAAGAATTATATGCCATATGGGCATATATGAATATACTAGAATGCCATTTGGCATTAAGAATGCACCAGCCCATTTTCAGAGGATGATGGATACCATATTTCAAGATGAAATAATGGAAGGGTGGATGGTAGTGTACATTGATGATATCATAATATACTCAGAAACATGGGAAGACCATGTGAAGAAAATTGATAAAATATTGGGAAAATGCACACCAATCAACATGAAGATATCTCTTAAAAAATGTAACTTTGGACAGCAGGAACTGCTAGCCCTAGGACACAAAGTGTCAGGTTTGAGCCTAGCTATAGACCAAAATAAAGTTGCTGCAGTACTGAAGAAACCAGTACCAAAGAAAATCAAGGAAATGCAATCTTTTTTGGGCTTTGCTAGCTACTACAGAAGCCACATAAAAAACTTTGCACACATCACTAGTAGCCTATACAAACTGTGCTCAAAAGATGTAGTCTTTGAAATTACCAAGGAAAGAAGAGATGCATTTGAAAAGATCAAATATGAACTGACCAATGCCCCTGTCCTAATGATGCCTGATTTTGAACTACCATTCAAACTATATATAGATTCAGCATGTAGCCAAGGACTAGGAGCAGCACTACACCAGAGGCAACTAGTGGATGGAATACCCAAAGAAGGAGTAATTTGCTATATATCAAGACAACTGAAAGACTCAGAAGCCAGATATGGAGCTACTCAGACAGAATGTCTATGCTTGGTATGTGCATTAGAAAAACTCCATTACTACTTAGAAGGAGCAGTATTTGAAGTTTTTACTGACTGCACAGCCCTCAAATCACCGTTGAACATGAAGACAACAAACAGACACATGCTTAGGTGGCAAATAGCCATACAAGAATACAGAGGGAATATGACTATCATCTATAAAGAAGGGAAAAGTCATACTAATGCAGATGGTATCAGCAGGTGGCCACTGAAGAATGACCAAGAGAATCCAGCATATGACCCAGAAAATGGGACAAAAATACCTATACAATGCATGGAGATAGATAGGAGAAAGAACTTCAAACTATCAAACTGGGCATTAGGGAATAACCCATCAAACCCAGCACAGAGCTATGGGGAGAGTAAAGAGATACCCATACTGGGAATCAGCTCCTCTAATCTGAATACAGAATTCTTTAGCATAGTACAATCAGCATACAATAAACACAAACAGTGTAGTATATTGATACAGCTATTAAAACAAAAATACAGGAGTCCTGAACTAGAGAGCCAATTGGAAGAGCCATGGCTCAAAAACTTCAAAGAAAATAGATTTTTTCTGATAGATGATCTACTGTACCATAGGGAAAAACACACAAGTGCCCTGGTAATAATAAATAGAGAACATATTTCCCTGATACTACAGGAATGCCATGACTGCCCATACATGGGACATATGAGTGAAGAAAGAACTAAAGAAAGAGTCTTTAGCACAGCTTGGTGGCCAAAGTGGGAACAATACTTGAGTGAATACATCAACACTTGTACCAGATGCCAAAAAGCCAACAGAAGTCATGGCAAAAGATATGGATTACTCCAGAGTATAGAGGAGCCCAAACACCCCTGGAAAATAATAAACATGGATTGGGTAACAGGCCTGGTCCCTGGAGGGAAAGACAGCTTTAATGCATGCCTAGTAGTAGTAGACAGGTACAGCAAGAGTGTCAGATGTCTCCCCTGTCACAAAGAGGACACAGCAATGGACACAGCCATATTGTTCTGGAACAATGTGATAGCTAACTGTGGAGTTCCAAGAATTATAATTAGTGACAGAGACCCTAAATTCACATCAGAATTTTGGACTAATCTATATGAGATGCTGGGAACCAAACTAGCATTCTCCACAGCTTACCATCCACAAACAGATGGTCTAGCAGAAAGAATGATCCAAACATTAGAAGACATCATTAGAAGGTTTTGTGCATATGGCATGGAATATAAAGACAATGAGGGATATACCCATGACTGGGTAACCCTCCTACCAGCTGTACAATTGGCATACAACACAAGTATACACTCAGTAACAGGAAAAACCCCTGCCACATTAGAGAAAGGATGGAACCCACTACTTCCAGTAGACTACTTGAAGAAGAACCTCCTCTCAGTACACCCCACAGCTAAGGACTTCCACACAATGTGGAAGACTGCCTGTGAAAAAGCAGAGCAATTTGTGGCTGAAGCCAAATTATATAACAAACAGAGATATGATAAAAGTCACCAAGAACCTGATTTCAAAGAAGGAGACCAAGTTCTAATCTCAACTCTTAACTTCAACAACCTAAGAGGACCCAAGAAGATGAGAGACTCATTCATAGGACCATTCACCATTATTAAATTAATAGGAAAGAATGCAGTAGAAGTCAACCTGACCAAAGAGTTCTCTAGGAAACACCCAGTTTTCCCTGTGAGCCTGGTCAAACCTTATCACCAGACAGATGAGGAGAAATTCTCTGACAGAAAGAAGACAGTCACCCATGAAAGATTGGTAGAGGAAGATGACTCACATGGACCAGTGAAAAAGATCATTAAAGCCAGGAAAATAAGAATTAATGGGAAAGACAACAGGCAATATCTGGTTAGATTTAAGAATCAACCAGCAGATAAAGATAAATGGTTAACTGAGAAAGAAATCCCAGATGGACAAATACACCTCAGAAGATTCAGAGCCTTCAGGAGGGCTGAAGAGTCTCATCAATGATGAGCCTTCTTTTGAGGGAGGGTATGTCAGCCTGTGACTCAAAACAGAGCACTAGCATGACATCCAACATACCATAAATAATGGTATGACAAGTATTGAACAAACATAGTCAATAGAGGTAATAAATAAGAGAAAAAAATCCTCTTAAATTAAACACCAACCTTATCCAAACAGAATAAGGAAACCTAGAGGAGAATAAACAGGTCAAAACCCTTATTTTCACCTCTCATCTAACTTATGCATATTTAAGTTATTATATACCAAAATAGTATTTTTCTTAAAGCTCACATAGAGAGCTACACAATGATATCATCCATGTTGTTGTAAAACCACTACAACTGGAGATACCATATGACCTTTATTTCAAAACCAAGACCCCCCTGAAAGTCAAAGAGGGCTTGTACAAAACTGTACAAAAGTATAACCAAATTAAAGATATAAACAAGAGCTTTAATTGGAGATACATTAGACCTCTGTATCTCTTAAATTGACTGAGGGATCTTGGTTCAAAGGTTTAACAACCAGAAATACAGATATTCTGAAAACAAGAAAGTAAACAAACCCCTGTATCTTTGGCATACACTCATACAACTGTACAGTGTAATATACCAAACTGTAGAGCTAACCAAGCCCTACAAAACTGTATCATCAGAATACAGATATCTTCCAAATTGAAGAAGATATCTGGCATGGAAGTTTTTGAAGCCTCATACTGATGTACAAAAATACATCCAAAAACTTAAAACCCTTATAACTTTTGCTATTTGAAAGAAGGGTAAGTATGAAGCATACCAAATTGAAGAGCTCATTAAGCCCTTCAATTCTGTGCTCTTGGTTTCTTGATATCTCAAAAACTGACTAAGATATCTTGGTTGGAAGTATTTTGACCAATACTGGCCTGTACCAAACCTGTACCAACCAGTACTGTCTTGATACTCAAAATAATGGTTGTTCAAAGCTTAAACCCGCCCAGAATGACCAGTATTGACCATACAGACACCATAAAAATGTCATCCAAGTGCTGACGTGGCAGGTGAAAAGTTGTTTCACCCTGTATTGATCCAGAATGATCATTTGTGGTTCCAAAACCACAATTCTGCCTCTACTGACGTCAGAATTGAGGATCCAGAACCACAGACTGACCATTGGAGTGAAAATTTTCACTCCTCTGACGTGTGAAGAGTTAATAACTCTTGACAGTCTTGAAAGATATAAAAAGAAGGGTTTTTTTCCTTCAAAAACCCATCATCTTATCTTACTTTACCTATATTCTTACGTGACAAGACTGTTATTCATCAGTAGTGTCCTTAGAATGATTAAAGATATAATTAGAATATAATTATTGTAGTGCTTCTTTACAGTCAAAGATATTAGAGCATTGCAACCCAGGTCCTCAATAGACTCATCACCACTGTTACCACGTAGCAGTAGGACCTGAAGATTTAATTTATTATTTGTTTTTGATGTGTCACAGTCATAATACTAGCTTGTATTTACATTTTATAGCTACTATATAGACTCACCCTGACAACAGAGGACAATCAAACAAATGTTGAAAGATTGGTGGAAGAAACTTTCCCAAGTTCTCCAACACCAATTGTAATTAAGAACAATAAAGCTAAGAAATTAGACTTTCCAGGACCCACTATTCAGGACTCTGAAGGTGAGTACCTCCATTATAAATTTCCATAAAAAGATATTGCTTTACCGAAATCTTTTTTCTTACTTATTAAATTATGACTACCAGAAGTGCCTCCCAATGCTCCATCCAATCATTTGGAGCTGGACTCAGATGTAGAATTTATCCCGCAAAAGGGAAAATAAAGGGAAAACTCTCCAGTGGAACAGAATCCACACAAGGAAGTGCCTCATCCCAAAGGCAAGTCCCAGAAATGCCCATGATATCAGAACCAGAGTTAGAACTAAGTATGAGTAGCTCAAATATGTACAAATCACATTCAGTGGGCTCAGATAGACATTTACATGAGCTAGTACAAGCAGTACTACACAGTGTACAAGGACAAGGATTGGTAAATGTTGCCACAAATCCACCAAGGAGTGATGAACTCCTTGCAAATCCTCAAAAAAGTTCCTCGAAGAGGAGGAAATAGTGGGATACTCCAATGGATGGAATAAACTATCATCAAAACAGCAAATCAAAAAGATAAAGGCGTACCATTCCAAAAATAAGGAGTAAACCAAGGAAGAATCCGCAGTAGCTTCTACCAGCAAGCCCCAAGCCGACCCACCTCCCCAAAAAGGGAAGAAGATCAAGAAAATGAACTGGAGAAAGCCATATTCCCTAAGTTACAGGATTCCAAAAATCCAAAAAGATGCCATGGACAATTTCTTCAACATGGCCAGAACCTTGATGAAATTCAAGGACAAGGAGGAACAAAGAATGAGACAACCTCATTTCCCAAAGAAATAACCTTGTCTCCAGATTTTGGAAATATTTAACAGAAATAAAAAATAGTATTGTACCTGTCAAATAAATTAAAAATATTTGATTATCCTTACAAGAAATAAATAATAACTTATCATTTTTAACAAAAATTGTTGTACAAAACAAAAAAGAAATTGATAATATTAAATTTATTGCTGAAAAAAATAAACCAAAAGCTTTAATTGGCAATACTCAAAAATTAATACAAAGACAACAGGAATTGTATAAATACATAACAGATATCAAAGATAAAACTTTGAAAATCAATTATGACGTGAGTATTTATAATCTTACAAAAACATCAAACAAATTAAGTATTTCTGTAGAAACATTTGAAGAAAAAACTTAATTACACCAAAAACTACTTCTAGACCATGTGGAAAAAAACTTCTGAACCAATAATGAATCTAAAAGATGACATTCAAAGTGAAATAAGGCTTATTACTGACAAAATGGATAAAATTAATGAGGATAACCTAAATATGCCAAATTTATCAACCCCATTTTCTCACATAAGAAGCCCTGTTAAACCAAAAGAGGAAATAAAAAATCCATTCATAACAGGGTTGAGGCGCCAACATGATAACAAAGTCTTGATAAAAGAAGCACCTCAATTAAAAGAATAGCCAACATTCACAGGAGAAGGTGAATATTTTTGTCATTTATTAAAGCGATTGACATGTTAAAAGGAGATTATGCCATACCAGATGAATTGATCACTGCCAGATTACACTCACTGTTTGAGAAATCTGCAAAAAGATGGTATTATGGCATAAGGAAAACAAATGGAAAAAATACCTGGTCTTGGTGGAAATGAGAAATAATCACCAAGTGGGCTAATGATGCTTCGAGGTAAAAAAGAAAAAATTCATTTGAAAACTCCTTCTTTGACCCAGACAAGGAACAGCCTTTGACTTGGTTCTTAAAACAAAATAAAATATTAAATTAATTGTACCCAGAAATCTCACAGAAAAGGGTGAACATGAAAATACTTAAAAAATGTGGAGGAGAGCTAGAACATGCCCTAAGAAGCAGGTGTATAGAACCATGCTCCAGAGAAGAGTATATTAATGCACTAGAAGACATAGTGACAAGAAATAAAATTGGCTAAAATTGGAAGAAATTGGACATTAAAAGTCCAAATAAAGCATTTATCAAAACAGATAAGCCAAGAGAAACTTTCAAGCCCAATACATCTGACAGTAATGAGCAAAGGAAGTGCCACAAATGTGGAGTTATTGGACACATAGCCAATAATTGCCTTAAAAAAGCAAAAATAAATGAAATTGTGGAAACAGAGGACCACAATGATGAAGAAGAAGAATCTTCTTCTGAAAAGGACGCTGAAGAATAAGAAACTTTTGAAAGTGATGAAATCAATATAATTAATGCACAAATTAGTAATATTGATTTAATATATGAAGTACTAGATGTCAATTCAAGATTACCACAAGTTGGAACATCTGAAACAAGCCTGAGAGACATACAAGATACCAAATTGTATAGAACCAAACCAGAAAAACGAATGGGATATACATCTGGGAAATCAAGTATAAGTATTGTCATGGTGGAAAACCAAGAGGCAAAAGTGAACTTAGATACAGGAGCATATTGTACCTGTGGTGGTAAGAGTTATTTGAAAACAATTGTATCAGATTGGAAGAAAAGCTTATACCAATAAAAGGAGTAAAATTCATTAGTGCAAGTGAAAGAATGAAGCCCCTTAAAATAATTGACTTAACACTCATTTTCCCTCATCCTTCACAATGTATCAGATTGAAAGTAGAGTTTGTAGTAATGGACAACTGCACTAGTAACTATTTTATACTTGGAAATGACTACTTTTCAATTTATGGCATACATATCTCTACGAAAAAAGATAGATATTTCACCATAGGGGACAATAAAAGACAAAAATTTGGCTTATTCAATAACAAAAAACAAATTTCAGTTATTAATAATGAAGAAAAAATCCCAGAGAAGAGGTTTCATAACTGAAAAACTAAAAGAGGAAGAATTCAATCATAAATTAGCAGAAAAACTGAAAGAAAAATTGATTGAACTCTTATTTAAATATAAAAATGCCTTTGCAACTGACAAGGAACCACTAGGTGCCATATTGGACTTGAGGTAGACATAATCCTTAATGTGGAAAAACCTTATCCACCTCTATTAAGAAGACCAGCTTATCCAGCTAGCCCAAGAGCTAGAGAAGCTTTAGAGGTACACATTAAAGAATTAATGGACCTTGTAGTATTAAGGAAATTAGGACATAATGAACAGGTAGAGGTCACTACACCTGTCATTATAACCTGGCATAATTGAAAATCAAGGATGGTAGGGGACGTTAGAGCTCTAAACACCTATGCTATCCATGACAGATATCCAATACCCAGAATCAATGAGACATTAAGTCAATTATCTCAGGCTACGCTCATCACAGCCATGGATGGTTTAAAGGGTTTTCATCAAAATTTCTTAACATACAATGCCAAAATACTACTGAGGATAATAGTCCACTGTGGAACTTGTGAATATCTAAGAATGCTATTTTGTATAGAACAATGCACCTTCCCATTAGCAAAGAATGATGAATACCATATTTCCTGAAGAATTCTCAGAAGGATGGTTCATCATCTATATTGATGATTTTATAGTTTTCTCAGAAACTTGGGATAGTCACCTAACAAGACTATAGAGAGTCTTGCAAAAGATTGTAAAAGTAAGCATGTGAATTTCCTTGAAAAAGTGCCATTTTGCATACAGTGAACTGAAAGCACTAGGACATGTTGTATCTGGACTAAGTTTGGGCATAGATAAAAACAAAGTTTTAGTAGTACTATTGAAGCCAATGCCCAACACCAAAAAAGAAATGCAATCATTTCTAGTATTTTCTAGTTATGACAGACAGCATATAAAAGATTTTGCAAGAATTGCTAAGTCCTTATATAAGCTATGTGACCAACAGACAGTCTATGAAATGACTGAAGAAAGAGCTAAGGCATATGAAGAATTGAAAAATTCCTTAACAAATGCCCCATTTCTTCTAATGCCATATCGAAAGCTACTCTTTAAAATATACATTTATGTTTGTGGAGAAGGACTAGGTGCTGCACTACACCAGACACAAATTATTAATGACAAACCTGTTGAGGGACCAATTTTCTTCATTTCAAGATAAATTAAGCCAACAGAACCAAGGTATGGAGCAAGCCAAATAGAATGCCTCTGCTTAGTGTGGGCTTTGGGGTTTACACTATTATTTGTATGGAACAGTGTTTGATTTAATTACAGATTTCAATGCTGTAAACCTTTTATTAAACAAGAAAACTTCAAATAGACATATTTTAAGATGGCAAATTTCCATCCAAGAACATAGAGCAAATATGACTATAGTTCATAAATATGGTAATATTCATAAAAATGCCGATGGTCCTAGAAGATAGGCTTTGGAAAATACACCTGAAAATCCAGCCTTGGTACCACAAGAAGAGCACCATATAGAAGGCATATGTGTACCAGCTATGGGAACAGAATTCTTTAATAAAGATAATGAAAGCTATAAAATGGAAAAAAGGTGCAATACCTTATTCCAACTTGTAGTGAAAGACTGTAAAGACCCATCACTTTCATCAAAACTAGATGCAATATGGAAAAAGCATATGATGAAGGAAGATTCCACCTCCTTGATGGAATCCTCTACCATAGAACTAAACATACATGTGTTATGTCTTCAACAGATAAAACTCTGAGAAAAACTATACTACATGAATGTCATGTCAGTGTTGCAGCTGGACATCTCTCAGAAGATAGAACACTAGAGAGGGTAAAAACCTGCTCTTGGTGGCCAAATTGGAAAAAAGATGTTTCAGAATACTGCCAAAAATGTGACAGATGCCAGAAAGCAAACAGACCCACAGGAAAGGAATTTGGAATGATGATCCAACTCCAGGAATCAAAATCCCCTTGGGAAATAGTTAACATGGATTGGGTAACAGCCTTACCTCCAGGAGGAGACAGAAGTTACAATGCATGGCTAGTATTAGTTGACAGATACAGAAAAACTCTCATGTTCTTACCATGTCATCAAGATAACACAGCTATGGACACTGTCACAACCATGGAAATCCACCCTCTTGGACCTCAATATGGCTTATCAATGCCATATCCAATATATGGCAATTTGGCCATATCCATAATCATTGACCAAATTGGCCATTGTCATGTTTTATGGCCTTAATGGTCATTTTATCATCTGGGGCCAACCTGGCCCCTTTACCATCATCAAGCCATTCTAGGCTGTCTCTGTTCTTTTGGGCATCTTGGTTATTTTCCATACAACAGGAAAAATACAGCCCAAAAGCCTGTATTTGGCTTTTTAAGCTTTAAATACAGTTTGTGCACTTTTGCGCATTTTGCACATTTAGCTGTATTAAGCCAACTAGGGTGTATTTCTCATGTATTATGTGAAATATGCCCAAAAGGCCATATAAGGCCTTTTGGGGTTAATTGCCAGTTTTGTGCATTTTGTGCACTTTTGCGCATTTTTGCGCACTTTGCGCAAATATAGTTTTTAAGCTGTCTTAGCTGTATTTAGCCAAAAGCCCAAAAATGGACAAATACCCCAAAAGACACTTTATCACCTCTGAAGCCTCCAAAACCCAAGTTTCACTCTTATCCTCCTGGAATCATTCCAAAAGACCTTTGGCCACATTCAGCCTTCAGTAACCAAAAGTGCCACATATGGTGTTATACACCATTATGCATCTTTTTTCAGCAGAAATCCAAGGGTGGAAATTTCAAATGGTTATTTCAACTTCTCAACAGGTCATCAAGGTACACCTTCCAGAGGATTCATCAAGGCTCAAGGGAAAGTGTCATAATCTCAAATACCAATGACGCCATCAAGAAATCAATGGTTATTCTCACTTACAGTATTCCTCCAAGGGAATACTGGCTGTTCATTCTCAAGGGATATTCAACAGGAAGTTCCAAAACAATGTGTCAAGGGTCAATGCTCTACCAATCCACCTTGGCAACCCAATTCATTCAGAAAATCTTAATTCATCAAGACCTGTATTTTCCATTCATACACCATGGGAAGATCATTAAACCCAGTTAATTTCCCAATCTGGCAAGGTATACACTTCATCAAGCTGTCAATACAGCTCCAAGGACTCAATACAGACCAGCTGTCAGCCTGAAGGATTCAAGATCTCAACCTTTCACATATACCAGCCTCCTTTGACCATGGGGGGTTTTCCCCCAGTTAATTAATATATTTTGATTTTATTTTAACTTTATTTATCTTACCATTTGTTAAGTGAATACTGATATTATCAAGTCAGTCATTTAGCACCTTTTCTCTTATTCATTCTTCGCCTGTCAATGGATGATTGGTGGTCATATCCTTACTAATTCCATTGTTCATTTTTGCAGGTTTAAACAGTGATTAAGGACTTACTTGGCTGGCTCTTTGGCCATTTGGCTTCTCATTTCTCTCATTGCATCTCATCTTTGTACTTCCATAATTCTTGGAGAAATAAATTCTTTAATTTTATTTTCTTTATTCTTTTGAAGTCTTCCAAGTGAGTTCCCTGATTGCTGAGTGCCAGGACACTCTTGTTTTCTGTCCAAAAGCCCCTGTGACACACAGCCATAATGATATGGAATAAAGTTATTAGCCACACATGCTTATTTCAAAACATGATAAGTGATAAAGACCCAAAATTCACTTCAGCATTATGGACAAACCTCCATAACCTGTTTGGAACAAAATTATCATTCTCAACAGCTTACCACTGCCAAACTGATGGTCTAGAAGAAAGAATGATACAGAAATTAGAAGACATGATCAGAAGATTCTGTGCTTATGGCCTACAATTCAAAGATTATGATGGTTTTACCCATTCTTGGTGTACATTAAGAGCAGATCTTGAACTGGAATATAAAGCATCAATCCATTCTTCAGCTGTCAAGACACCAGCAATTCTAGGAATGGGTAGAATCCAAGACTTCCTTATGATACCCTCAAAAACGGCTTAGTAGATATATACCCAACAACAAGTAACTTCAAGTTACTGCTTGACAAAGCAAGACACCATGCAAACAGATGTATGCAAGATTCTTTCAAGTATGCAAAAGAAAGATGGGATAAAGGTCATAAAACACCTGACTTCCAAATAGGAGACTTGGCCCTAGTGTCAGCTCTAAATTTCAATAATAGAAAAGGCCCAAAGAGATTGAAAGATTCCTTTGCAGGACCATTTATGATAAAAGCACTACATGGACCTAATGCTGTGAAACTAGAGTTCAAAGGTGAATTAATGAACAAACACCCAGCTTTCCATGTAAGTCTGATAAATCCTTATAGCTCAAGTTAAAAGGAGCTATTTCCACTTACTAATAAACACACACTTAAAATACCCCCTTTAGAAGGGGAAAAAAAGAAAATTGTGAAAGTCCTTAAAGAAAAAATGACAAGAAACAAGAAAGAAAGAGAATACCTTGTAGGGTATAGAAATCCAACTAAGGAAGATGAATGGCTACTTGAGAAGGATATAAAAAGTGCTGAAAAACAATTAAGAAGCTTCAGATATGAAAGAAAACCTAAAGAATAGGAAAATAAAGCATTATTGAGCTTCAAGACTAACAAATTCTATTGAAGAGGTAAGACAGTGGATGATACCCTAATTAGCTATATCAGATTGTGGTGCAATCTTTTTTGGTTGTAGGAAATGTGAGCCTTTGAGATATGACCACATATCCAAAAAGGTCACAAGAAAATTCTATAATAATTATACTTATGATAATTATCTTAAAACTAGTGCAAATACCATTGATAGGTACAAAACCTGAATTTAATAAGACTCTAATGAGTAAAAATGTGAAATTAATTACACCATTAGATTCCTCATACTAAAATACACATATGTCATTTTTATGGCATATCGTAAAAGTCAATAATTACTGAAGAATAAGTAATAATACCCTAAAAAAGACACAAAAACCTATTTAACTCAGAAACCAATTGTGAGCAGTGAGGTATATTTTACATACCCAAATAGGCCACAATTTTCTTAAAAAGAAATTTTGAATTATGCATAACTCATAAGTCATGCATATATCCAAAATTCATCATTTTTGATTTCAGAAAAGATGAATAACTTTTTATTGAGTAAGTAAATCCATTGATTTAAGGCCAGATTTGTATTCTACACAAAACTTCACCTAGGGTAGCTCCATAGAGTGAATAAGCTCAAATAACTCTTTGAGGTGGTAAAATGGAAAATACTTCAATACCACATAAAAGATCCATGAAATATTGTGTTTTTATTAAATTCACGCCAAAGTAATGGGAATGTGAGAAAACCCATGTTACATAGACACTGAGAATAGTGTTATTCATGTTTTGAGCACTTAATATCATGGTATTCTTACATGGACTTTTGGTACACCCATAGTGGATATCTCACTTGAAGCTTAATTTTCTATTTTGACGTGAAAAACAAGCAAGGGGGACAAAAGACATCAAAGAGAGCCAGGGTACCCAACTTCTGAGGCCTCAGAGGCATGGACAGCTCCAAAGCTTGGATCCATGGCTTATCTTGCCCAAATTGGTAAACTAAAACCTTTTGGGAACTTGGTTACCATGTTACAACTACTGTAAATCTTAAGAAAATTGCAAATAACCTGCTATTTTGACATGCCAAGGAGGTAAAGAGCTACTTAGACTCCTGTAACCATGTCAATTCTTCATGATTTTCCATGGATAAACCCCAAAAGAGTAATTAAAACCCTTTTTGGACTTGTATCCATTGATTTACCTCATAGCAACCAGTGAAACACTGATATTTGCAATTCTACGTAGAAATGAGGTAAAAACTTCAAAAATTCATTAAAAAGACAATTCTTAATGAGTCTTTCTGAAACTTTCAAGACTAATAGATAACTGTATTATCTATGGTAAAACCAAAAATAATTCCAGTTTTACTAGTAAAATTTAAAGTTTTACTTAAAGTCCATTTTTGACTATTCTACATGAAACACTGAATCTTCAAAAATTTACAGTAATTACAACCTGTGATGAAATTGGAAATAACATTGATACACTTGAGAAATCAATGATTATTTTGGAATAAAAAAAGATTCACAGATGTTACTACTTTTATTCTTAACCATATTGGGGTTGGTAGTCACGTAAAAGCATCAATTGAGTAATTATGATAATCTTACATGACAACAGATGATGCAATCAATAATCCAAAAGGGTTTATTGTTTCCTCACTCACTGGTTTTTCAGCTTGCTCCATGGCACGCCTCTGCGAGCTGTTGTTGACTTAAAAGAGGCATCTTCTTGCTGTTTTTTCCACATCATCATCTTATTATCAATTAAACCATTATTACCAACAAGTAAGTATCAGTTATAACTATTCTTAAGTGTTTTAAATCTTTCAGAATCAATCATAAAGACGTTAAATTATAGAATCCAACTGTATATTGTTTTAATACTGTTATAAATTCATTTTGATCCTTAAAATCCACAATTTTACGTCAAATCTCTCTATCTTATCTTTCAATAAGTTCTTTGGAGTATTAGTGAGTGATTTATTTTTAATTCTTAAAGTTTTTCTCTAAAATTAGTTTCCTTCAATAATTACCATTATAATTACTCTTGCAAAAGATAAGTATATATTAAAATAATTTTATTATTTTAATGAAAGAAGTTTTATTATTAAAATCTTCTTGTAATTGATTGTTGTAGACAATTACTTGCTCACCGTTAAAATTACTAGTAGTGTACAACAAGTGAAAGAAATAATTCTTTAATTATTTAATTGTGGTTATAATAACACTTTGTTATTATATTTCATAAGAACAGTCATAGTACTGTTGATTAATAGTAATATTATCATCAGTTTCATAGACAAATCTTACACCAATGAAACAAGATGTGAGAGAGATGGTACCATTGAATTCCCCACAAATTCCCACACATAAAACAATTTTTTGGCTATTCTCTAAGGTCAATACTTAAGGAATGAAGCTGAATATATGCACTTTTGTGGTCAATGCATATATTCATGGTTTTTAGCTAATAACTCTTGAAATATACAAGATAGAGAGTTAAACCAGAAATGAAGTCACCACCTAATTACTGTAAGGGCACAGATATGAACTTTCTTTTACAAGTTATAAACAAGCTTAAAACTTGTAATGCTTTATTGAACAAAATCCCTGGAGCTGTTGACCACTTTGTTGTGAAAGTGGTCCAAACTTAAAAAAAATTATACAGTGAGATTCTACTAGCTCATACGTGAAGAATCACCAGGGAATTTTTGGTGCAACTTGATGGCCAGTCACACATTATGACCAGGAGAGAGCTTTGACATACTTTGTTTTTTCTTAATATGTGACTTTCTTTTTATCCTGATATCACTTGAATATTCCTTTTTTATTCTTATCAGGTGAAAATACAGTGTTTTAAGTTCTCTCAAGAGAAGGACTTGATTATAATAATAAAAGCATCCAACATTAAAAATTGCCAAAAATCCAAATTTCACTTACCTTTATTCTAGAGGTTTAGACTTGCCACAAGTAGGCTTTCACTTCATTTAATTTAAAGAATGGTCAGGGATTTTCAATGAGAATAATTTACAATAGTATCTGAAATAAATGAAGATATTATCCATTAGATAATAAATTTTAATCCCCTTTGTGTTCTTAAAATATACTGAAGTTAGTCTTTACATTTTTTCCAGGAAGCTGAAAAAAAAAGAAATTCCCAACCTTTTAAGAGAACCAAATTGAATCTATAGAAGAGAAGAGTACTTATTAAGATCACTGAAAGTAAATTAAGTGATATGCTCAAGGAATGGAGGAGAATAACTTAGTTTTGAATGTCACAAATAGTTTGAAGCAAGAAATAATTAAATAGATGCTATAAATTTAATACTCTTCTGATTTTTGGTGAATTGTATAAATAAAAGAAGCTATAAATTAGGAATTTTCTGATCCAAAATATAAGGTTCTCCATGCATGTGAAGTAATGTCTTTAAGAAAGATTGATAAATAGTATTTTTTTCATTTAGGTGTGATCCAAAGAAATTCAAAGTTAGTTTTTCTATGAGAACTAAGAATTTTATTGTTGAATAATCCCATCATAATTTTCAAACTCTATAAAGTCAGTGGTAGTCTAGGATTCCTTGTGGATTTTCATATTTTTTTGGGCTCAAAAAAGGGTTTCTGAAGCTAATTTTTGCATAAGAAAGGTCTTTTTGCTTTGGTTAATGATGAGAATTATTTTCAAAAGTATTTTTGATAAAAAATTATTTTTCTTTTCTACAAAAATCAGAGTTTTCTGAAAGAACACTTTACTTAGTAGAAAAATCTTGTTTTCTCAAGTTGAATTCCATGGGTTTTTTTTGCAAAAAGATTTGTTTCTTGTTTCAAAGTTGGAGTTTTAAATTAAATGATTGGTTTGAATAAAATTACAGGTTTTGAGAGAAAGTAGGTCTCTTGCAAAAAAATGACTCTATGAAAAAGTCTTTTGGGAGGTCACAGTTTTTTTTTGAAAAAAAGAATAGATTTTCTCAAAAATGTAGTTCTATTCAAACATAAATAATGTCTTTGAACAGAAAAATATATTTTGGTTGAAAAAATAGTTCTTTTGGAATTCTTAGTTTTTTTGAAAAAGGTTTCTTTGGAAAGAAATCTATATTTTTGAGGAAAAAACAGGATTTTCAAAATAAAAAGTTACTTGGGAAAGCTTTCCTAGAAAAATCAATTTTGCTTCTCACATGACAAAAAATTGTTTTCATGTTGAAAATTTAGCTGGTTTCTTTGACAAAAAAAAAGTAACATTGAAAAAATTGTTATTTTTCCACAAAACTATCTTCTTGCAAAAAAGTAATCTATGAAAAAATTAGTTAAACTTTGTTTTTGCAAAACTATTTGAAAATAGTTTTTTTAAAAGACCCTTGGAAGAATAGTAAAAGGTAGTAAAAAACATTTTTTTGAAAATAATAGTAAACAAACAGTTAATTGGGAAAAACTAATCAAAAAGCAGCTTTTCTAAAAAAATAACACAATGGTCTTTTTGAAAAAACCAAGTGAAAAAAGATTTTTTGCAAAAAACTAGTACAAAAATATTTTTTTGAAAAAAAACTGGTGCAAAAATAGTTTTTTGAAAAAAAACTAGTACAAAAATAGTTTATTTGAAAAAACCTACTACAATGATAGTTTATTTGAAAAAAACTAGTACAAAAATAGTTTATCTGAAAAAAACTAGTACAAAAATAGTTTATTTGCAAAAAAACTAGTACAAAAATAGTTTATTTGAAAAAACTAGTACAAAAATAGTTTTTTTGAAAAAAACTAGTACAAAAATAGTTTATTTGAAAAAAACTAGTAAAAAAATAGTTTATTTGAAAAAAACTAGTACAAATTTTTTTTTAAAAAACACTAATACAAAATTGTGGATGAACTGGCAACATCAAATCATTCCTCTCTTAGCTGGTAAGCCTTGCATCTGCACTACTTCCTCACTTTGCCATGGGTTCAAATCACCCATGTGGCAGGCAATGAGGCATTCCTTGCTAAGATCCATGGGGGGTTCTCCTATTGTAGAGAGAAACCACCCACTATGCCTCAGTGTTTTGCTTGATTGGTGCCGCCAGGGCCCACCTGCAATATCCCAACACTACAGAGGCTGGTGTTCACAACCCCCTGGTGTTTTACAGCCGTTATTGGGGGGTTGTTTGCGCTAGCTGATGTGAACAATCCCCTGGCCTTTTACTGCTTGTTTCGGGGGGTTGTTTGCGCTAGCTGATGCAAACAACCCCCTGGCCTTTTACTGCTTGTTTCAGGGGGTTGTTTGCAGAAGCTGATGCAAAAAATCCCCCACCTTTTTGCAGCCAGTTTTGGAGGGTTGTTTTCACTAGCTAATGCAAGCATCCCCCATACTTTTGCCACTGTTTTGAGGGGGTTTTTGGAGCTAGCTGATGCAAACAACCTCATGGCCTTTTACATCTCGCTTTGAGGGGTTGTTGGAAACAGCACCCCTCCAATTTCTATTTTGTTTTAGGGGTTTTTTCACAAAACCTTTTTGTAACCAAATACACATTCTTGGAGGTGGTGTCATCAGGCCTTTCACACTAGTGGGATCAAACCACCCCCAGCCATTTGAAGCTGGTTCTGGGAGGTTGTTCACAATACCATATATGAATGACCTCTGTATTTAAGAGCTAGCTTGTGGGGGCTGTCTGCACAAGGTGATATAAACCAACCATCAACCGTTTTAGTATGGGAACATATTATTTTGATTATCTATCCCTGCAAGCCATTGGGAACAAGATGAGTGATTCCATTTATTTGAGAATAATTGGGAAATAATTTTAATCATCTTTGGAGGGAGGTTCATCATGAGAGGAAATGAAAGAAACTGATGGAGAACCTCAGCTGTCATTTGATATTTTTTGGAATATCAACTATGCAAAAACCCTCACATTTTCGAATTTTGTAATGGTTAATGGCTTGAGATTTATCATTAGTAGTAGTATTTGGTGGGTGGTGCAACAGAAATTATAATTAAAGATGTACTTTTAAGCAGATAATATAATTCATGTGCACACAACTCTATAGCATCTGAGTAACCTGTCACTTTTTCCTGCCTAAAGACAACTCGTAGCTCACATATTCCTTTTGAAAAAATTGGGGTTCAATATAAACCTTACAGGAGGGAATAAACTTCATTATTTCATTCTTTACCAGTAATTAGATTGCAAAACTTGAAGTTGTAGTGGCATACTTCATATATAATCTAAACTTTGGCAAAGAATGAAAATAATATTATAATGATGGAGTACCCAAAATACTTGTGAAGATGAATTTCTAATAGAAAATAATGCCCAAATTTCTCATCTTTGAACTTAGATTTACATTTCTTGGTTGAACATCCTTGGATTACTACTAATCTTCTGATATTATTCAAAAATAATTGAATTTTGAGGTAGATTATGTAGAATTTAAACCAAAAACCAGAAACACTCTTATAAAAACAAACACCACCAAAACATATTACTGCAGACACAAATGTTTGTATATTGAAAATACTAATGTAGAAAAAATGTCTTTACCAAATCTATGTTCTGAATTTTTGGAAATTTCAATAGAATGAAGAAGCTTCTCTCTGCCTGAAAGATGAAATTTAAGTATATTTTTTTAATTATGATGATTTCTGCATGTGAAAAGGGTATATTATCAAATACTCTTTAAAACCTTCAAGGATTTCCATTGCTTATCTGTCAGGAAACTATTAATTCTTGCCCACAGAGCTTCTTTCAGATATTGTTGGTGGTGTGTTTCATTTCAGAGGAAAGTGTATAACAAGTTAAAATGATGAAAATGTTTGAATTTGGAATATATGGGTATGGCTGAGCCTTCTTGATATTAGTTCCAAAAACCATTTCATAATTTCTGATATTTGGATATTGATCAATTTTTATGCTGTGCTCTCAATGGAACATTTAGGGCTCATATTGAGACATGATGATCTTTTTTTCTGCAATAAATTGTGCTCTGAAAAAATAAATATTAATGCTTAATTGATCAAATTCCCATTTTTCTTCATCCCTAAATTGAGAGATATTCCTCGCATATCACATAGCTCACAGAGAATTACTGAGTAATTGATAGCCTAATTTGGAAGACCATTAAGTGATAAAATAGCTCATTAAAATTAATATGCATATTCAAAGGGCAAGTGAAGATTTCTTTCTTTTTGACTCTATAAACACAAATTATACAATATTTATTGATCTCTCAAACAGTTTAAAGGGGGGGATTCTGAATAATAGGTGCTTGAGAAGAAAAGGATGCTGCTCAAAATACTGAAATAACCCACTTCTGCTCCATGTAATTTTCTTTGCAAATATTATTGTTAAATTATGAAAGTTTCTTTCAATCATATATTGAGCTAATCCAGTTGTGAAAGAAAAATCTAATACTGAAGTTCATGCAGGTAAAATTTGGGCTTTTCTTAGGTCATCTTATAATTATATCTTGTTTATATTCATTTCAAATTAATAGCCATTTTAAAGTCACAGACAGGACACATTAAAGTAGTGGCTAACCAGTCACATAAGGATTTCCCTGGTGTGTGTAGATCCCATCCAGGGCTAAAAAATGAACCAAATTTAGTTCAATATCTCAAAAACTGACAAAGCTATGGCAAATTTAAGGTTGAAATCCCACAGTTTGGCCAATACACCTTTACTGTAGGATACTATCCCATAAGTATGATTATGAGGGTTAAATAGGCAAAGAAGCTTGTTTATACTTCAATAACTCGTAGTTCCATCAATATTGGGGTCCCATTCAGGTTCTGTACAGCATTCTACGTGTTATACACGTTAGAAGAGGGCTGTGTGGTCCCCACATGAAAGCCTTCACCCTGTATTGGGGAAAAATGCCCAGATGTGGTCTCAAGACCACATCTGAGCCCAATACAGTGTATACAAGCTTTGTGGAAACAACAAGCCAGTACTCTGAAGTCAAAAATTCTTCACTTCCTCTATGTGGATAGTCTAGAAGTCCATTCCACCCTATTTTAGGATAAAAGGATTCTGCATCCTGCTCTTGAATTCCTACAAGGTACAACTTTCCAAAAAAAGTTGTACTCTTTCAAATAACCAGGTATAAGTATAAAACTAATTATTTTTGTCTTTCATTATAATAAACCAATTGATAAAGCTGCACCCAGGCCTTTCAACAGCACTCACCACCACTATTTCTTAATAGTAAAGCCCTCAATACTTTATTTTTAAAGCCTCATTATCATCTTCAAACCTTCTTTTAAAGTAATTTCACTGTGTCACAGTCATAGTTAAAGCTGTAAATAGTCTTATTATAACTTCATCATAGATTCAGCCTGACATTTTGGGGGCCTGGCCATGTTTTTTTAACTTTTTTGGACTTTTTTCATGCAACAGTGAGTTTTTCTCTTATATTCTTACTTTCTGAAATTATTGTTTCTGTTTTTAAGCATAAATTTATTAAAAAAAATATAACACATATCCTATTATTTTTTTGAGTGGTATATAATTATATACCACTGTGTTTATTTATTGCTTTTTCACATGAATGATTATGATTTAATCACCATAATATTAATTTTTGGCGTGTTTTGAATATTAAAACACTTAAAAAGCCATAATTACAGTTGTTTTTTAATTAAAAAGAACACCTCTCTTGCTGTAAAGAAAAGTATTAGAGGTGTGGTTGCGCATATTGATAATTCCAATCGCCCATTACATAACCACTTCTGATATTAAAAGTGAATCTGTGAGATACTGGTATACAAGAAAGTATACCAGAAATCCATACAGCTGTATTTTTGATGTGTAATTAATATTATCAATTACACCATCATAATACAAAGTTATAATATAGAAATATATTACCCAGAGGCCATTCCTAGACGTGCAAGCAGAATTTGAAGAAGTCTTAACTGACATAAGCCCTCTTTTCTCTTTGATTAAGTGGAAGAAAAATTCCTACCACTTGAACCCCAATCACAAGGCAGTACACCTGTGATACCTGCAGAACCAGAAAGCAGCAAGGGCAAATTAAAGAGGCACAGTGAAAGCCTCATTAGAGAAAAGAAGTGGAAACCAATTGCCACCCAGAGGAGTATTAAATGACAAAGATCTGCATAAATACAAGGTAAACCAACCTTAACCACTAGTATGGCAAAGATTACAATAATTAATCCAGTTGCAACCTCTACAGGCAAATTGCCAAAAGCAGTAGACAATAAATTTGTACAAGGAACAGTCAAAGGTAAATACCCTAGGAACATTAGGTTGTTGACTGCTTGCAAACACTGATATGTCATCTGTACACCTCAGGAACCTTGGAATCCCAAGGAACCAGCCAGAGGACAGAGAAGGCTTTTCCAGAACCAGAATACCTGTAAGAGGACACATTGGAAACAGTGGTGGATGGAAAGACACTGAGGGGAATAATACCAACTATTCCATTCATCTACCAATTCAACAGAAACCTCAAACTGGAGGAGAAGCAGATGGATCAAGTTCTTCAGCTCCACCAACTTCTCAAAGATCTTTTCCAATGGAGAATGGACAACACGAAGTTCAACCTAGCATCACACTGGGAAGAACTTGGAGCAATTTTCCAGAAGATATGTATCAAAGAGCTTATGGTAATCACCAAAGGAAGAAATCACACCAGGAAGTTCAGACTCCTGCAAGAGAGGGAAACCAGGATAAGGGAGAATTGAGCCACTATCCAAGCTATAGAATAATAGATAAACCAGACAGGGCCTACTCTGATTCTTTCAGGATCACAAGGAGTAGACCAACCCAACTCTCCAGTAGCTTCACACCATTCAGGCACCAGAAGATCAGTGCCCAAGAGTCACCATTCCTCACAATCCCAGGTAGTTTCTAGGAGAAGACAAGGATACAAGGGCAAAACCAAGACATATTTCAGCAAAAGGCAGAGAGAGTCAGACACAATTATCCAGAAGGTGTTGGAATTGGTGAAAGAAGGACACAAGAGCCAGAAATATCTTTAAATACTTCTAGAATCAGTAGCCCCAATAGTAGAAATATTATCCCTACTCAGAATGAACACAGTGTTGTCACACCTCAGAGTAACTTGAACAGTGATGAAATATGGTTACAAATGTTCCAATTTGCAGAGAAAACTCAAAAAAGGTTTTCAGAACTCCAAGAAGGGCATGATAGGATGAAAAAATTAACATCCTCCATGGAAAAAATTGTCAAAACCCTTCAAGAAGGCCATGCTCAACTACAAAAAGCCTGAGAACAAACCAACAGAAGAATTGACTAAGTCTTTGAGTAGAAGCACCACTTCAAAAGGAACAGGGATTGTCTGGATCAAGACTTAAAAAAATTTTGTAATGTCTACCAAAACATGAATCACAAACCACAAGGCCATCCTTTGAATATTGCATATCAAGAAGACATAAAACCAGATGTCTTGTTGGATAATAAGCCAAGATCTGAATCACAATACCAAGATGGAGCTAACATGACCTATTGAGAGAAGGAAGCACTAAAACAGCTTCCAGAGGCCTCAAGACAGCCAAAATTCTCTGGTGTAGGAGAATATGAGCTCATGGAGCTCATTTATTATATTGATGGACTCTTCATTGATTTATCAAGAATACCAGATTACTGGATTACTGCTAGATTCAATAAACCATTCAAAGGACATGCTAGTATATGATACACAGAAATGGCAGAAGGAACTGACCATGGTGGAAGAGACAGATAATCCAAAAGTACATCAATGGTACTTGGATATGGAAAAAGGACATGTCATCTAAGAATGAAATATACTCTGTGGACAAAGGCCCATCTGAGTGGTGTCTTAGACAGTCTAAAAGACTTGAAGCCATTGATCCTCAAATGAATATTTAGATGAGGAATCACAAATTCCTGACACAAATTTCAGGAGAACTAGAGCATGCAGTAAAGTGAAGATGCAACCAAAGTTGCACTCTAGATCACATTTCAAACACCTTACAAGATGTAAGGAAAAGAAAAAACATAGGGAAATATTCCCAATTAAAAAGCAGTAGTTTCAAAGAGAAACAAACTTCAAGGGTGGACTTCAAAGATAACCCAAAGAAAAAATTGCAGAAGTGACCAAGAAGAAAAATACTTGATACAATTGTGGTTCAAAAGACTACTTTTCTAATAACTGTCCAAAGGAAGAGAAGAAAGTTTATGACATTGAGCAAGTCCTAGAGGAGGAATCCCCAACAGAGGATTCTGAATCAGACTCTATGGGTGATGCCATCAGAGAACAATCTGATGATGAACAAGACCCAAGAGAAGGATTTCTAGTGGAGTACCAAGAGGAAGCTCAACTAGAAATCCAGTACATACAGTTAGAGGCAGGCATTCCACAAGATACTGCAAATAGAAACTTGTGTAAAGACACACAAGATGAACAAACATTCCTAGTTACACCAGCTAGAGGAATGGCATATATACATGGGACAGCCACAAAGATGACTGTTTATATTTAAAATGCTCAACATCTATTGATGATTGGAAGTGGTGCACACTGCTCAATAGTAGCCAAAGATTATCTGGATAACCATGTACCAAATTTGGAGAAGAAGCTCGTGCCAACCAAGGAAAATTTCTTGAAAGTGCATCAGGTAAGATGACATCCATTGGGAAAATTATCAAAGAGATAATTATACCCCATAGGAAAGGTAATATCAAGCTCAACCCAGAAGTTGTTGTGCTGTAATCTTCCCATATACAAGGATTCTTACTGGGAGCAGATTACCAGAGGATGTATGGTATTGATATTTACAACAGTAAGAACAGGTACATTACCATAGGTCCAAACAAGGAAAAGAAATTTTCACTTGAGATACACCAGATGTACATCCATGACCCTCCAGATGAATTACTGAATGAATTCAGAGAGGGGAAATTCAGTACCAGCCTCACCAGTAAACAAAAACTTAGTTTACTGAAAATTCTCAGGAAAAATAGACCAGCATTTTCCATTGGTGAAGAACCTTTGGGAAAACACAGAGGCCATGATATAGAATTATATATAGATGTGAAAAGACCCTATCCACCCATGCTGAGAAGACCTTCATATACAGCAAGCCTGGAAACTAGGAAAGAAATTGAGAAACACATCAATGGGCCTCTAGACATGGATGTCATCAGGAAGATAGGAAATAATGAAATAGTGGAAATCACCAATCCAGTCCTTATCACCGGGCATGATGGCAAATCTAGGTTGGGTGGGGATCTCAGAGCCCTAAGTAACTACACAAAAGCTGATAGGTACCCCTACCAAGGATACCTCGTGACCTAGATAAACTGGAAAAAGCCAAATATATAACCAAGATGGATGTAATGATAGGTTTCCACCAGAATGCAGTTATGTCAAAATCCATGAAGTTATGCAGAATTATATGCCATATTGGTATATATGAGTACACAAAGATTCTATTTGGCATCAAGAATGCCCCAGCCCACTTACAAAGGATGGTGGACACAACATTTTAAGAAGAAATATTAGAAGGCTGGATGGTGGTATATATTGATGAAATGGTCATATACTCAGAAACATGGGAAGACCATGTTCATTACATATACAGAGTACTAAGTAAATTCACACCAATTAATCTGAAATTTTCACTGAAGAAGGGTAATTCTGGCCAACAAGGATTACTAGCACTAGGAAATCAAGTCTCAGGCTTTAGTCTGGCAATAGACCAGAAGAAAGTAGCAGCATTACTGGAAAAGCCAGTACCAACAAACATCATAGAGATTCAATCTTTCCTTGGGTTTTCTAGTTACTACAGAAAACACATCAAACATTTTGGTCAAATAACTAGTATTCTATACAATTTATGTACAAAAGATGTAATTTTTGAAATTACCAAGAAAAGGAGAGATGCATATGAGAGGGTAAAACATGAACTCACTAATGCACCTGTCCTGATACTTCCTGACTTTTAATTAACATTCAAGCTGTACATAGATGAAGCTTTCAGTCAAGGATTAGGAGCAGCCCTACACCAAGACAAATTGTGGATGGTGAACCAAGGGAAGGGGTAATATGCTACATCTCCAGGAAACTGAAAGATTCAGAGGCTAGGTATGGAGCAACCCAGACTAAATTCTTATTCCTAGTCTGGGCCTTAGAGAAAATCTATTATTATCTGGAGGGTGCAGTATTTGAAGTCTAAAAAGACTGCACAGCACTCAAGTATTTACTGAATATGAAGACTACTCATAGACATTTAAGGTGTGGATATGAAACCTTGATAAAATATCAAGTACTTCTCCTGTCCTCAAAATTTGTATAAGGTAAAATTATTTAAAAATAGTAAGAAATAGTATTTTTAAAGAGAAAACATGCCAATTTTTATTCTTTTTAACTTTGTAAGTATAAAACAATAATATAATCAAAATTTATTGTTTTACCAATAATAAAGATTTATCCAAAAATACACTACAAGAGATATTTAAGGCTACAAAAGAAGTTTCTTCAAGATCAATTTCAATTGGATTGCATCATTGAACCCTGGTTTATACCAAAAAAGGGCTGGTTTTAGCCATTGTTTTGCTATTTTTAGCCATTTTAGACCCTTAAATCAGCCATTACTATAGTAATACCTGGCCTAGAGCCTTCAAAGCACATCATAATGAGTGTAAGAGACGTACAAAGCATCTAAAACTGTTTTCACTATGATTGTTTTATCTTAAGGTAGTTTTACCCTCTTGGGAATAGTTAAAACTACCCTGCTTGGTATCAAAACCTCATCATCAATTGAGTCACAGGGTCTGTGACTCAATTCCAGGCCAAAAGTGATGAAATTTTGCATGGAGTTTGACATCTCACACCTGTCAGCAATAATTTTGGGGGTCTGGCTCCCCCTTAGAGCTAGAGTTCCTTTCCCCCCCCAAATTTAATATTTCCATTTTTTTTTCAATTTCTCATCATGTATTATACTTACAACTTACATATGTAATTCAATTGAGTTTTACAGTACACTACCGTAATAATTGACACCTCATATGTAAATCAAAGTTCACTCATGTAATACATGCACACATTTTGACAATTCAATTGAATTCAATTGAAAATACTTCAATTCCTCATAACTTCTAAAAAATACACAAGACCTCAATTTTAACACAAAAATTGATGATTAGCACTACATGTGATGTGAATTATATTAAGGTTTTGAGGATTTTCAACTTTTATACAGAAAATACAAAAAACTTAATTTGAGCTTATTTAGAGTTGAGTTACAAAAGATTTCACTCAGAGGTGACCCCACCTAATTTTTTATAAGGAATCCAATGGTGAAATAAATTTCATATTTTTATTTGTTAGATAAAAAGCTATGAAAAATTCTATTTAACTTTTTTGCAAAATCATTTTATTTTGGGTAATTTTGTTGAAAATTCATTTTTACTTAATTTTTTCAAGTAAAAATTTTTTTACAATTTCCAAATTTAACGTATTTTTATTTTTAAATTATAATTAAAGTTTTTATTTTGTATATAAACTTATATTTATATTTTAATTTTCATTTTAATGATGTAAATAAATTTATTTTATTTATGTTTGTATATTAATTTTTTCTTTGTGGTCTTTTGGGTATATGAAAATACCTTTAAGGCTCACATTCCCTCCCCCTAAAAAGAGAATATGACTTTGTAATATTGTTATTTCTAGTATGTCTGAGCCTTCTGAGAAGTTTTGTAGTTTCAGGTATGTCCTTTTCTTCTAGCCATTCATCTTCACACGCTGGGTCACTGTACCTAACAAGGTATTCCCTTACTTTTTGGTTCTTAATTTTCTTTCTTTAGGAACTTTGGTAATCTTCTTAATACCAGATGTCTCAATAGGAGGTATAACTTGGGGAGCTTCATTCGTCAAGGGAAACCTTTCAGAATCACTAGATTTATATGGCTTTATCAAGCTCACTGGAAATGTAGGATGCTTCTTACTAAGTTCTTCAGATAATTCTACTTCAACAGCATTTTCTCTATTGAGGGCTTTAATAAAAATAGGTCCTGCAAAGGAGGATTTGAGCTTTTTACATCCTTTGATGTTATTGAAGTTGGTGGTGGCTACTAGTACTGAATCCCCCACTTTGAAATCTGGTGTGGAATGTGCTTTGTCCCATTCATCTTTAGCATATGCAAATGAGTATTCCATAACTCTTACTGTATGATTTCTGGTCCTTTCTAGAATTCCTTTGATGCTGGCAGCTATGGGATGTATTTCAACCAAATTCTTTCTTAAAGAATCTTGGGGTGACTTGGGATGCCATCCTTTTTCTGGAATAGCAGGAATTTGATTGGTACTGGCATGAATTGATTTCTTATATGCCAATTCTAATTCTGGTAAACGAGTACACCAATAATGAGTGAATCCATCACAATCTTTGAATTCAAGGCCATATGCACAAAATCGTCTCACCATGTGTTCCAAGGTTTGTATCATGCTTTCAGCTAGACCATCAGTTTGTGGGTGGTAGGCTGTAGAGAGAGAATTTAGGGCCAAATGATTGGTGAAGATTTGTCCACAGTGCTGAAGTGAATTTGGGATCCCTGTCACTAATGATATTTGTAAATATCCCAGTCCATGACACTACTCTATTCCATATTAGAAGAGCTGTATCCATGGCTGTATCATCTTTGTGACATGGTAAAAAGATTGGAGTTTTACTGAATCTGTCTACAATCACTAGGCAATCATGATAACTTCTCTCACCTCCTGGCGGTAGGCCAGTTACACAATCCATATGGACAATTTTCCAAGGTCTGCTGGGTCGTTGAATTTTGACCATATTTCCAAGTCTTTTGCCTGTGGATTTATTTGCCTTTTGAAATCTGTCACAGGTTTTGCAATACTCTGCAACATCTTTCTGCCACATTGGCCACCATATGCAGTTCTTTACTTTTGCTCTTGTTCTGTCTTCAGACAGTTGTCCTGAAAAGGGGATGTCATGGCATTCTTTCAGTACAAGATTTATTACTGACCTGTCCACAACTGTCCTGACACATGTGTGCTTGGTCCTGTGGTAAATCATACCATCCAGTAGGTGAAATCTTCCTTAATTATAAGATTTCTTCCTTAGTTAATCCAAGGCATGTATTAGAGAGTTCTCTTTATAGTCTTGGTTAAGTAATTGGCATAATATGCTACAATTCTTATCTTTAGTGTAACTGTTTCTTACTTCTTCAAAGAAGATGGTGTTCAAGTCTGTAACACTTATTCCTTCTATTGGGATCTGTGGGCAAGCTTCCTCTGGCACATAAGCAGGATTATCAATATTATTTGGTAATGGCCATCTGTTTGGTCCATCTGCATTTTTGTAAATATTACCATCTTTATGAACAAAATTCATATTTCCCCTATACTCTTGTATTGCTATTTTCCATCTGAGCATATGTCTGTTGGGTGTTTTCATGTTTAAAAGTGATTTAACAGCGGTACAATCTGTTATTACTTCAAAAGCGCATCCTTCCAGAAAGTAATTGAGTTTTTCTAAAGCCCAAACAAGGCATAAAAACTCCATCTGACTTGCTCCATATCTGGCTTCAGTTGGTTTGATTTGCCTGGATATGAAACATATGGTCCATTAAACAGGTTTATCATTTAAAATTTGGACTTGATGAAGTGCAGCACCAAGCCCATCCCCTGAGGCATCAATGTAAAGTTTAAAGGGAAGTTTAAAGTCTGGAATCAGTAAGAGTGGAGCAGTGGTCAAGGCTTGTCTTAAAGATTCAAAGTCTTTTACTCTGTCAACAGTCATTTCAAATACTGGGTATTTGTTAAATAGCTTATAAAGAGGTCTTGCTGTGAATGCCAAATATTTAATGTGTTGCCTGTAATATCCCGAAAAACCCAAGGATGATAAGATTTCCTTTTTGTTTTGAGGCATAGGTTTCAGTAAGACTACTGCAACTTTATTTTTGTCAATCCCAAGGGATAGACCACATACCACATGTCCTAGTGCTTTGAGTTCCTCAAATCCAAAATGAAATTTCTTCAAAGAGATTTTCATGTTCACAGATTGAATTTTGGTCAAAATTCTAGATAATCTGTACATATGTTCTTCCCAAGTCTTGAATTAGACAATAATATCATCAATGTAAATGATCAACCATCCTTCTGAAAGCTCTTCAGGGAAAATTTCATTCATCATTTTTTGGAAGTGTGAAAGCGCATTTTTGATTCCAAAAGGCCTCCTAAAATATTCATAAACTCCACAATTAACAATAATTCTTAAGTCTTTCCTTGCTCTTGGTGTCACTAAATTTTGATGAAATCCTTTGAGGGAAGCCATAGTGCTTATATACACTGCTTGACATATTTGGGTGAGGGCAATTTGGATTATTGGTATTGGGTACCTGTCTGGAACAGTGTAAGTTTTCAGAGCTCTAAATTCCCCAGCCATTCTAGCTTTTCCATTATGCCATGCCACTATGACTGGTGTAGTTATTTCTAATTCTTCATTGTGGCCCATTTTTCTTATTACACCAAGGTTCAGAAGTTCTGTGATATGCATTTCCAGGGCTTCTCTTGTTTTTGGACTTGCTGGATATGCAGGTCTTATTAAGACTGGTGGATAAGGTCTCTTAATATTAAGAGTAATGTCAACTTCATGACCAATAATTGCCCCTAGGGGTTCTTTATCTGAGGCAAATTCTTCTTTGTGGTGATATAAAAGAGCAGAAAGTTCATTTTATTGTTTATCACTCAAATGAAGGCTTATTTGAGTCTCATTTAGCTGTTCAGACTTGAATTTCTCTAACTCTAAGTTGACTGGTGATACTGTTTTCACTGTAATTTGTCTTTTAAATGGTAAAAAGGCAAATTTTTGGCACTTCTTGTCTCCAATAGTAAAGTATCTGTCCTTGTTGTTATGTGAATCTATGCCATACATGATCAAATAATCATTTCCCAATATGAAATGGGTACTAGAGCAATTTTCCATAATAAAAAATTCAACAGTGATTCTTAAATTTCTATTTATATCAGGAAATATGACACTAGTCTCAAGTATTCCCAATGCTTTCATTGGGTTACTTGCACTCTTGAATTTTATGCCATCAATCGGAAACAATTGATCTTCAAAATTTGGTACACAAGTCTTAAGAAAGGATCTACCTACACAAGAGCAGAATGCTCCTGGATCAAGTGGTAGCTTAGTGAGTTTGTTGTCAATTACCACTTATGTTATACAGGAGTTACCAGCTGTATAGCCTTTCCCTCTGTTTGGTTTGGTTTTCATTAACTGTACATCTTGAATTTTTGATAAATCAAGTTGGCTATTGCTCAACTGTGGCAAGTGTGAATAAGATTCCATGATGTCAAAGGTGGCATTGATATTTTCTATATCCTTTGAAAATTCTGAAAATATTGATGATTTATCATCTAACGTTTCTCCAATTACATCATCTTTTTCAACATCAGGTTCTTTTTCAATGTTAATTTCATGGATTTCCCCCCCCTTTTGGACATGTATTGCATAAATTTGTGGTGCTTTGGAAAATATAGCATTTCCTGATTGTATCTGCACATTTATATTTCAAATTATTAGAATTTGCTTTGTGGTTTTTGTCCACAGAATCTTTCCAAGGTGTATTAGACTTTGGTTTGAGATTCACCCTACTAAAACCGATTTTGGTTCTGGTGGTTACTTCCTCTAATATATTGATAATATCTTCTGCTGAAAATTGTTCAGTAGTCCTGCTTTTGACAGCATGCTCTAGGTCACATCCACATTGTCTTAGAATTTTCCTATGAACCACAAATTCTGACTTGTCAGGGTATAATTCTGTTAGTCTGTCCTTTTATTGGAAAAACCATGGTAAAGCTTTGTCTTTATAAGCATTGAATTTTTCAGATTCAAAGGCTGTTTCAACTTTGAACCTCCAAGCATCATTGGCCCATTTGTTGTTAATTTGGGTTTTCCACCAAGTCCAACTTTGGTGCCCATGTGCTTGTCTCAATTTGATATACCATTGGTGAGCTGATTTGGTAAACAAGGTGTTAAATCTAGCTATTACTGATCTATCTGGTAATTTAAAATCTTCTTTGATCATTTCAATACCTCTGATGTATTCCATATGGTCATATTCTCCTTTGCCACTGAAGTGAGGCCATTCCTTAAGTTTTGGAACTTCTTTCAAGAGTGCTTGCCCCATTGATGGTTCCAAGTTGTGAAAAGAAGTGGACAATTAATTTTTTAACTATTAGAATCCAATGATTGTGGATTTGTAATTCTTGTGCCCTCATTTTGATTCAGAGGTGTAGACATTCTTGGTATGGTGTTCAGTATTTGTTCAATATCATTCATTTTACTGTTGCTATACCTTTGGTAATTTTTGTATTCATGTTGGAAGGCTTGTATTAAATTTATTACTTCAATTTTATACATGTCTTCTTTGTGTGTCAGTTCTTGACATAACTCTGCCTGTCTTGTATTATCAGCAGTGACTTGATTCAATTTCATTGTTAATTTTGAGACTTCTTCTTGTGAATCATCAAAACACTTTTTCAAGGCAATGGTATATGTATTTACTTCAGTAAAGGAATTTGAAAGGTCATCAAGGAGTTGCTTCTTATCTGTCTTGATAATATTCATGTTTTCTTAATTCTTGTTTCAATTATGTCATCAATATTGAATTTAGAATATTTGTCTGTTACTTCTTTAATAATGGCAGATTTTTCATTTTCTTATTTCCAAAAGAATTATCATTATTGGATGTTTTAATTGTTCTTAAAGCTCTTTCAAAACACATAAGTTTTTCATTGATTTGGCTCAGACTCAAGTTATTTGTTTTAAGATTGTTACAAATTGATGGATTTTTATCAGAAATATGACTTTTTAGATCAGTTATAGCTTCATACAATTCTGGGATAGAATCAAAAATATAAGAAATCATTACTGATATTTTAATATGGATTCCACCTTCTTTTGTAATTCCATCATTGTTCTGGCCATCTGAAATACATTTTCCATGGCATCATGTAGCCCTGGCTGTAAGGTTTTGTGGCTGGTGCCTTTCCTTTGCCCTTGTTCTGAGCTTGTGGCGGGTTTTTCACATTGGAACTGCTGCTTCTGGCCACTGGGGCTGTTTTTGGCACTTTTTTGGGTGGTGGAGGGTTGTTTTTCCTCCATTCTGCTGTTAATAGCATCATGTTCTTCTTTTCCATCAATTGATGCCACCCATTGAGTAACTTGCAAGTGTTGGGATGGTCCAGAAACTTTCTCACAGTCAGGCAAGCATTCATGCAGTTTTTCCACAGATCTGCAAGGATCTGCTACTCTTTGTGCTGCAGTGAATTGTTGTAAGCCTTCTGACTGGCTTTGTAGATATCCACTGAGGCTTCTTGTAGCGGTGTCAGCTCTGTTTGAAGGTAAAACAGTATTATCAGCTTCAGAATGACCTCATTTATTAATTTGGAAGTCATCAACTGACCCTTGTCCTTCTGTAACCTATTGGCTTCTGCCATAATCATGTATATGACCTTTTTGGGAGCTGCTTGAGGGGTTATAGCTTGCTCCTGATCTTGTTGAAGGCATGCTTTTTGTTTAAGAAGCTTTAAAATAGTAATTTTATGTCAAAAACTTACTATTGGCCAAATTCTTAGCTTTCTGAATAGTATTACTTATATCCAAGTTGATCAATTCAGAAGAAATTGGTCCAGGTTGATTATTCTGAGTCACAATAACAGTACTATTATGGTCAGAATTAATAGTGCTGGCAGGAATAATGCTGGTAACTGTTGAGGCTGTTTTAATGTTTTCTTGTCTTACCATGTTTTCAGAAACAAAAATAAATGAAAAAGTCAATTAACGTAAGTAAAAAAAAGGCTATTTCAAAAAAGAAACAAAATGTAAGCCTCACTTATAATATGAAAAAATTGACTTTTTATGGATTTTTTGAATTAAAAGTATTTTTTATATGTTTTTAAAATGTTTCAATATAAGAAAAAGGATTAAAAGATGGTAAAAAATATGTCACAGGTAAAATATCACGGCTTGGCCCCCAAATGTAAGGTGTGGATATGAGAATTTGATAAAATATCAAGTACTTTTCCTGTCCTCAAAATTTTTATAAGGTAAAATCATTCAAAAATTGTAAGAAATAGTATTTTTAAAGAGAAAATACACCAATTTGTATTGTTTTCAACTTCCTAAGTATAAAACAATAATATAACAAAAATCTATTGTTTTACCAACAATAAAGATGTATCCAAAAATACTCTACAAGAGATATTTAAGGCTACAAAAGAAATTTCTTCAAGAGCAATTTCAATTGGAATTAACTGAGCAAAGAACTGCAAGCAATTAATTAAAGAAATTCTTTTTGAAAAGATATTTAAAGAGAAAACACACCCAAAAGGGACCAGAATGAATTTGGAAACAAAGTGACAAAGCTAACAGTGATGAAAGATGCTTTAATTCACTTTGGGGGTGATTCAGGGGTAAAAATGATCATAAGAGTTACAAACAATGATTATAATCATTTTTTTCACGTGGTTAAAAGGTTCAAAATGATTTAAAAAAGGTGGCTGTAATCATTTATTGATTGGTTTAACAGTGTTTAAACTAATTATAAAAGGGGAAGATTCTAACATGAAGAGAAAAGTGGGGCAAAGAAGACATTCTTTTATAGCCATAAATTTTCTTACTCCAAAAGTAAAATACTCTTGTAATTCGTGGAAAACACTCTGACAACAGGAAAGCCAATTATGGCATCATTGAACCCTGGTTTAGACCAAAAGGGGGCTGGTTTTAGCCATTTTTTGCTAATTTCAGCCATTTTAGACCCTTAAATCAGCCATTACTATAGTAATACCTGGCCCAGAGCCTTCAAACGACGTCACAATGAGTGTAAGAGACGTAGAAACCAGTTAAAACTGTTTTTACCAAGATTGTTTTATCTTGAGGGTAGCTTTACCCTCTTGGCAACTGTGAGCCTTGAGGTATATTTTACATACCCAAATAGTCCACAATTATCTTAAAAATAAATTCTGAATTATGCATAACTCATAAGTCATGCATATATCCAAAATTCATCATTTTTGATTTCAGAAAATATGGATAACCTTTTTTTGAGTAAGTAAATCCATTGATTTAAGGCCAGATTTGGATTCTAAACAAAAATTCACCTAGGGTAGCCCCATAGAGTGAATATGCTCAAATTAACTCTTTGAGGGGGTAATATGGAAAATACTTCAATACCACATAAAAGATCTGTGAAAATCTTTGTGTTTCTTAATTTCATACCAAAATAATGGGAAGGTGAGAAATGCCATGTTACATATACACTAAGAATAGTGTTATGCATGTTTTGAGCGCTTAATATAATGGTATTCTTACATGGACCTTTGGTACACCCGTAGTGAATATCTCACTTTAAGCTTAATTTTCTATTTTGATGTGAAAAATATGCAAGGGACAAAAGAAATCAAAGAGAGCCAGGGTACCCAACTTCTGAGGCCTCAGAGGTGTGGACAGCTCCAAAACTTGGATCCATGGCTTATCTTGGCCCAATTAGTAAACTAAAACACTTTGGGAACTTGGTTACCGTGTTACAACTACAGTAAATTTTAAGAAAATAGCAAATAACCTGCTATTTTGACATGCCAAGAAGGTAAAGAGCTACCTAGACCCCTGTAACCATGTCAATTCTTAATGAATTTCCATGGATAAGCCCCAAAAGAGTAATTAAAACACTTTTTTGACTTGTATCCATGGATTTACCCCATAGCAACCAGTAAAACACTGATATTTGCAATTCTACGTAGAAATGAGGTAAAAACTTCAAAAATTCATTCAAAATAAAATTCTTAATTAATCTCTCTGAAACTTTCAGGACCAATGGAGAACTGTAATATCTAAGGTACAACCAAAAAGAATTATGGCCTCACTAATAAAATTCCAATTTTTACTTACAGTTCATGTTTGATTATTCTACGTGAAACACTGAATCTTCAAAAATTCACAGTAATTACAACCTGTGATTAAATTTCCAATAAAGTTGATAAATTTGAGAAATCAATGATTATTTCGGAATAAAAGAATATTTACAGATGTTACGCCCTTTATTCTGAACCATATTGGGGTTGGTAGTCACGTAAAAAGCATTAATTAAGTAATTATGATAATCTTACGTGACAACAGATGATGCAATCAATAATCCAAAAGGGTTTATTGTTTTCTCACTCACTGTTTTTTCAGTTTGCTCCATGGCATGCCTCTGTGAGCTGTTTTTGACTTAAAAGATGCCTCCTCTTGCTGTTTTTTCCAAATAAAATCATCTTATTATCCATTTATATCATTGTTACGACAAGTAAGTATTAGTTAAAGCTATTCTTAAGTGTTTTAATTCTTTCAGAATCAATCAGAAAGACGTTAAATCATAGAATCCAACTATATATTGTTGTAATATTGTCATAGATACATTTTTATCCCTTAAATCCACAATTCTACGTCAAATCTCTCTATCTTATCTTTCAATAAGCTCTTTGGAATATTAGTGAGTGATTTATCTTTAATTCTTCAAGTTTTTTTCTAAATAATTATTTTTCTTCAATAATTATATTTATAATTATTCTTGCAAAAAATGATTATATATTAAAATAATTTTATTTTTTTAATCTTCTTGTGATTGATTCTTGTAGAAAATTACTGCTCACTGTTAAAATCACTAGTAGTGTTTAACATGTGAAAGAAATAATTCTTGAATTATTTAATTGTGGCTATAATAATATTTTATTATCATATTTCATAAGAACAGACATAGTACTGTTGATTAATAGTAATATTATCATTGGTTTCATAGTCAAACCTTACAGAAACAGGTAAAACTACCCTGGTTGGTCTCAAACCCTTATTATCAATTGAGTCACAGACCCTGTGACTCAATTCCAGGCCAAAAGTGATGAACCTTTGCATGGATTTTGACATCTCACAGCTGTCAGCAAGGATTTTGGGGGTTTGGCTACCCCTTAGAGCTAGAGTTGCTTTTCCCCCCAAATTTAATCTTTCCAATTTATTTTATCCTTTAATTCCTCATCATGTATTATAGTTACAATTTACATATGTAATTCAATTGAATTGTACAATTGACACCTCATATGTAAATTAAAGTTCACTTATGTAATACACGCGCACATTTTGACAATTCAATTTAATTCAATTGAAAATACTTCAATTCCTCATAGCTTCTAAAATATACATAACACCTCAAATTTAACACAAGAATTGAGGATTAACACCACATGTGATGTGAATTAACTTAAGGTTTTGATGATTTATTTAACTTTTTTGCAAAATCATTTTATTTTGGGTAATTTTGTTGAAAATTCATTTTTACTTAATTTTTTCAAGTAAAAATGTGTTTTTACAGTTTTCAAATTTAATGTATTTTTATTTTGAAATATTATTAAATTTTTTGATTTTTCATATAAATTAATATTTATATTATAATTTTTATTTTAATAATGTAAATAAATCTATTTTATTTAGTTTTGTATATTAATTTTTTGTTTGTGGTCTTTTGGGTATATCAAAATACCTCTAAGGCTCACAAGACACATGTTGAGGTGGCAAATAGCCATCCAAGAGTATAGAAGTAACATGAACATCATATAAAGAGAAGGAAAAAGCCACACCAATGCAGATGGCCTCAGAAGATGGCCACTGAATAATGTCAAAAGCAACCCAGCTTATGACCCTGAAGTAGCATCCAAGATCCCTATCCATTCCATGGAAATAGACAGGAGGAAAAACTTCAGATTTTCTGAATGGGAACCCCCAAGTGGTACCCCAAACAGTGGAGACACCGATTCAGAAGCGACAGAAACTCCCATATTGGGAATAAATTCCTCATAGCTACACAATGAGCTCCACAGTGCAGTAATGAGGACTTATGAAAAACACAAACAGTGTGGCATATTGTTGCAACTCGTTCAACAAAAATATCAGAGTGCATCACTGGACTTCCAGTTGGAGGAACCCTTGTTGAGGGACTATAAGGATAACAAGCTTTTTCCTATAGATGGACTACTCTATCACAGAGAGAAGCACACCAGTGCCCTCACAATAGTGGAAAGGGCCCAAATATCCCTGATCCTGCAGGAATGTAATGACTGCCCCTATATGGGACACATGAGTCAAGACAGGACCAAGGAAAGGGCAGCAAGCACTGCTTTGTGGCCCAAATGGGAGCAGGAGTTGAGTGAATATATCACCACTTGTGAAAGCTGCCAAAAGGCAGACAGAAAACATGGGAAAGGATATGGGCTACTTCAGCACATAGAAGAACCCAAACACTCATGGGAAACCATTAATATGGACTTGTTCACAGGTATTTTCCAAGGAGGAAAATCAAATTTCAATTCATGCCTCGTCATAGTTGATAGGGATAGAAGAAGTGTGAGGTGCTTGCCATGTCATAAGGAGGACACATCAATAGATACAGCTTTGTTATTTTAGAATAACATCATAGCCACATGTGGAGTCCCAAAAATCATCATTAGTGATAGGGACCCAAAATTCACATCAGCACTTTGGACCAACCTCTATGAAATTCTGGGTACAAAACTTGCATTTTCTAAACCTTACCATCCACAGACAGATTGTTTAGCTGAATGGATTATCCAAACAATGGAGGAAATCATTAGAAGGTTCTGTGCATATGGCATGGAATATAAGTACCATGAAGGATATACCCATGACTGGGTTACACTTCTCCCAGAAGTTCAGCTGCCTTACAAAACAAGCAGAAAATCTACCACAGGGAAATCATCACCTGAAGGAAAAACTTCTAAGTATCCACCCCATAGCCAAGGACTTCCATGATATGTGGAAGAGAGCTTGTGAAACAGCTTCTAAGTGCATATCTGAGGCTAAATAATACAAAAAGCAGAGGTATGAAACAACACATATGGAACCAGACTTCAAAGAAGGGGACCAGGTGTTAGTTTCTACACCCAACTTCAATCATCTCAAGGGACCAAAGAAAATGAGAGATTCATTTGTGGCGCCCTTCACTATCATTGAATTGATATGGAATAATTCAGTGGAGGTTAGACTCACAGAGGAATTCTCCAGGAAACAGCCAGTATTCCCAGTGAGTCTGGTCCAACCATACTTCCAGACAGGATTGGACAAGTTCCCCTCAAGAAGACAACTACCACCCCACCATACATATTGGAAGTAGAAGACTCCCCTGGACCTGTGAAGAAGATCATCAAGGCCAGGAAGATTAGACTGAATGGTAAAGATGAAAGACAGTGTCTGGTCATATTTAAAAACCAGGCAAGTCAAATGGTTGGCAGAGGATTCCATACAAGATGGGAACCTTCATCTAAGGAGATTCATGGCCTCTAGGAGGACTGAACAGTCTCATAAATGATGAACCTTTTTAGGATGGAGGGTATGTCAGCCTGTGACTCAAAACAAGAGCACAAGCATGACAGCCAAATACCACAAACAAATGGTAAAGCTAAGATACCACCGAAAAATGGAGCTGAGCCAAACCAGCTGAAAGGGTATCAAAAGAAAGAGGAAACTCACCTCCTTACAAATATACAATTCTCATCATCATAGGACAAAGAATAACAAAGTTATTCCTGCTCAAAGTTGTTGTTGAGCATAAAACTTAATTTTCACCTCCCAATTGAAATGAAGAGGAAGAGGCTTAACCCCGTAGGGTGAATATTTATATTGAAGATCTAGGTAAGGCTATCCAACTGTACTAGCCAAATCATACTCACACAAAAATTACATAAGCTATGGCCAAAATAAGGTCAAATAAGGGAGAATAAAATATTCACCTCCATCCAGCTTCTACAGCTTTAGTGTGAGATACTTGTAGTTGAGTGTTTTTGGAAAGAGAAAAATTGGGGCTATCTGAAAGTGCCTTTCATTTCCCCATATCCCATCTATTACAAAGGTTATGGGGCAAACAAGCTCCATACAGATATTGAGAAAATCATATATCTGAATAACAAAACATGTACATGGCATAACTTTGCCATATTGAGTTTTACCCATACCAAATGAGGTACCATTTTGTAGATCCCATCCAGGGATACACAATGAACCAATATTGAGCTCAATATCTCAAAAACTGACAGAGGTATAGCATTTTTAAGGCTAAATTCCCAGAAATAAGCCAACACACCTTTTCTGTGGGATAATATTCCATATCCATGGTTATTAGGTGTCAAAAAGACAGAGAAGCATGTTTATACTTCAAAAACTCATAGTTCATTCAATATTCCGGTCCCATACATGTTCTTTACAGCATTATACGCATCATACACCTCAGAAGAGGGCTGTGTGGTCCCCAGATGAAACTTTCACCTTGTATTGGTGAAAACTGCCCAAATGTGGTTTCAAAACCACATGTGAGAGCAATACAGTGTATGAAGGCTTTGTGGAAACCACAAGCCAGTACTATGAAGTGAAAAACTCTTCACTTCCTCTATGTGGATAGTCCAGAGGTCCATTCCACCCCATTTTAGGATAAAATATGGCCTTTTCTCCACCAGAAAACGTTTCCCCATCCTGCTCTTGAATTCCTATGTAGTACAGCTGTCCCCAACAGTTATACGTTTTGGAAATAACAAGGTATAGCTATAAATTTAATTATTTTAGTCTCTTATTATAATAACCCAATTGATAAAGCTGCACCCAGGGCTTTCAACAGTTCTCACCACTACTATTTCTTAATAGTAAAGCCCTTGATACTTTATTTTTACTGCCTTATTATCAACTTCAAGCCTTTTGTTAAAGTAATTTCACCATGTCACAGCTATAGTTAAAGTTTCAAATAGTCTTATTATAACTTCATCATAGAATCAGCCTGAAAATTCTTCATAGTAAAACCCTTATAAAATCAATACAAAACCTTTTTTATTCTGATTTATGCATGTCAAAGTCATATTTAAAGCTGTAAATACCCTTATTAACACTTCATCATACACTCAGCCTGACAAACAATACCTATGATTTCATGAACAAACATATACTCAAAATCAGACCAGCAAAGAATTTCTCCAAAGATTCCCAAAACATCTAGATTCAATTCTTCACGAGCCCATGCCATTTTGTGGTACAGTCCTTCAAGTGTCATTTGATAATATCCATTAAGTATTTGATAACTTTCCCTTGATTTCAATAGTGGTTAGCAATTCCAAAAAATAAACATTTTTAAGATTGGATACAGGTAGCTCTGAAAGATATTTGGTTTAAATTATTGGTGAATCCAGCTCATAATCATATAGTTCTTCAAATGTAATCATTGGAAGTATTACATAATCTTCCTCTCCTTCATACTCTAGTATGTCTTCCTGTATGCTATTTTGATTCTGGGATCCATTTGTTAATCCAAATGTAATTCCTTTATTTTGATCAAAAACATCAGTTGAGCTTGAAAGTGAAACATTTTAAAAAAAGAATACTTGTTCATATGCATCATTGAATTCTTCTAGAATGATAAGTCCAGCTAGGCTTTCTGTATTTTCTGATAACTTTCCTTCTTCTAGGTCTTCACATCTTCTTCCTTGTTTATATTTATCTTCTCAATTTCAATTATTTTGTTGTATAACCTCAAGCCATCTTCTGATTCTACCACTTTTCCTTCTGGCACTATTTCTATTCTTTTTAATCCTTCTTTTAATATCTCTATCCCAAACTTGATCTATTTTTTCTTCATTAATTATCAACTTTCATTTTCCAATTATTCAAACTTTCTTCTTAAAAATGGCTTGATTATGCTATCTTTTGGTTCTTCACTTATTAAGTCTTTTTCAATATCACTAATGTACCTATTTTTCTCCTGAAATAAATTGAAATATTCTTCTTCAATTCTTGCAGAATTTGCTTCAGGTGGATTCAGATTGATTTTGAATTTCTTTTGTTTTCTTTCTCCTTCATCTTATTTATTCATACCACTTAACTCAAGTGCTAACCATTTCTGTGGGTCTTCTGTGGCTATGTCCTTATTTCTCCTCATCTTCTTGAGTTCCTCTTTGATTTTTGCTATTTCTTCACTATCTTCTACCTCCAGTTTATCATCTGTCTCCTTTTTTTGGACTTTATATCAGCTAAAGTGGGAATACTTTCTTTAGATGGAGATGATATGCTAGACTTTTATTCAACTATTTTCTTATTGAATTTTTCAAATACTAGGAAGTCCAGGTAAATTCTTTATTTATTACCAAAATTGACTTCAAGAATTTCAATTCAACAAATTGTCTTCAAAGAGTTATCTGTTGATCTTGATGTGTAAGGGCTTATGTTCAATTCAGCTTTTAGGGATATTTCCTGAGTTATAACATTCAAGTCATTTTTTGCATCAAAAATAGCTGAGAAGTGTATTTTCTTGGATCCAAGAAATATTGTCTTCACTCTTGTTGAATATTGACTTTCTGTTTCCTCTTTTCTTTTCTTTTGGATGATTCTTATTGATGTATTTCCCATTTTCCAATCTTTGAATATTGTTAGCTGGCTCCTCTTTTGTGACTTCCAGACTAAAGTATTAGGAATTTTAATAAACTAATCAGAATTGTAATACTATTTCAATGAAATTAATAGACGTGTCACTTGGTTTATAATGATGTACTGTTGGTATTTAAGCTTCAACAGTACTATAAAAGGTAAGAGTGAATTTAATCACTTTAAGGTGAGAGCGCTAATATTTCTAAAATAAAATGTAAGTAATTTTAATTGTAAAAATATATTTGGTTAAGAGCTCTGAGGATTAATTCAAAGAGAATTAATCCTCTTTAAGTATTGTAATTACAAATTCAAATTCAAAATAATATGAAATAACTTTTGTTCTAATGAGGAAAGATCTTTTATAGCAACATGAGCAGATATAACAACAAGATTGATGACATAGTGGGAACTTTATACTATGACATACTTAGTAATCAGGCATAGAAACAAGAATTAATTCAAATTATAATAATATGAAGTTTAAGTATTTGAAATTTATGAAAAATAATAAAAGAAAATGAGACAAATTTATAAAGAAAGTAATTGTAGTCTGTATAGCAGGTAAAGATTTACAAGCTTGCAGGCTCACATTTGGTAATACTAAAAAAAATAGTAAAAAAAATGAGACGTAATTATAAAGAAGGTAATTGGAGTCTGTATAGCAGGTAAATATTTACAAGCTTGCAGGCTCACAAATATGCACAAAGCTCTATACTGCTTGGTGGAGAAATTTGCCAACCCATACCTTGAGGGTCACATATTGGTATACATAATGGATGTCCATCTTGCTCTGGATAACTAAATATTAACCCTTGCTTGTGTGAAAATTCCAATTTAACATTATTATCTGCCAAAAATGGTCTTCCAAGTATGGTGTGTACAGCTCCTTTTGCTATCAATAACTGAATTTGATTTTCTTCTCCTGTTATCATAGTAATTGGTGCAAGCTCTGAGAGTCCAACCAAAGATGTTATATGTCCACCAATTCCTCTGAAATTTGTAAAGAGATTGCTACTTTTAAGTGCGGCTTTAATTCAAATTTCCTCTGGTATCATCTTAATTTCTGATCCAGTATCCACCAATGCCATTGTAGGATATTTTTCTCTTCCAATAAATCATACCATAAAGCCAATTGGGCATGAGTAATTTAATTTTGGTGTATCATAGTGCTGTAGCTTTAATTAAAGTAGTATTTCTTGAATATTTTATGTATTGACTGATTTTATCACCTCTTTTTCCTTGGTAGTTAAATTTTGTAATTTTTCAATAAAGGTTGGTGCAATTGATAATATTTGTCAAAGGGTGAGATTTATTTCTTGTTCAAGTATTTTCTTCATCACATGTTCAATTATTAGCTTTGGGGTATTGGCCATATATTTTACCTTGTTCTTTAATTCCATCTTTTGTGAATCCTGTCCAAGTACCTCCTCATTCCTGTCCTTGGAAATGATTTCAATATTGTCATTATCTACTTCCTTTCCCTCTTAGGTCTTCTTGTATTTTGTTGGAATTAAAGCTCTTATTTACTCCTCTGCCTTGCCTTCCTCATGGTAGGCGGATGGTATCTTCTTTTTAAAGGGTTTTATGTTTCATTTTTATCCTCTTGCTGACTTTGGCTTTGACTTTCCAGTCTTTCAGCTCTTTTTCTTGTCTGCCTAAGTGCAACATTTATTTGTAGCTTTTCATTTTCTGGTGATATTTGAGGAGGATTCCAGTTTCCCCATTCTTCTAGTTTAGCTATAGCTGTTTCCTTCTCACCTTTGCTTTCCGCAATTACTATTTTTTCTTGCTTATTTGGGGATTTATTTAGTTTTTCCATCATTTGCTTTGTAACCTCCTCCTGTTCTTTAGCAAAATGTCTAACCAATTACTTTGCAGATGTGGGGCCTTCTGTGGGTACCCTGTGAAAATTTGGAAGAATATGTTCCTCCAGGCTTCAAAATAACTCTTCTCTCCAAGTCTCCTGTGAGATGATTACATCTTATTGTGGAATGTCCTTCTTCTAAGCAGTAATAAAACCTCAGTGGCTGTCTTGGAGCCATTTGAGCTGGCACCTATGGTTGATAATTTGAAGATATTGGTTTTAAAGGATATCTTAGGCTGAATGACTGTGGGCTTTGTGTAACTTGCTGATATTTATTATTTCTTGCTTGTTTTTTCTTTGGATATTCAACTAATTCTGAAATGTGAGCCTGTGAGGTATATATGACATACCCATAAGACCACAAATAAATTTACATACAGTTGATTCAGTCTTGAACAGAATTTTCAATTGAATTAAAAATAAAAAATAAAAAATAAAGTATCACTTTTTTTGGATAAACAAAGTCATAATTATTATGTCATTTTTGGATTCTACACCAAAAATAACCTAGGGTACACCCATAGGGTGTTATACCCAAAAACAATTATTTTTAATGTTATTAGAAGATTTAAGAATCTCACAGTACAATTTCAACTTTTTTTAACTTTTTTTAAAATTGATGAATTCCGGCTTAAATAAGCTTAAGTTTAAAGTTGCATAAGGTTTATGAAAACATGCCTGAATTTTAGTTAAAATTAAGGTGTTGTGTATATTTACTGAATTGGCTAAGGCTTTTCCATACAGGATTTAAATCCAGCGTGGGCTCAGTTTAAAAGGGTTTAAGTCCATAGTTTAGCTTTAAATAAATAAAAGGGCAAAATCCACTCAAAAAGGTGGGACAAAGGAAAAAGACCAAACAGAGCTGGGTTACCCAGATTTTTGGATCTGAAAGATTCAATTAAGGGTGTACACCTGAATTGGAGGATTTTCAACCTTATTTAAACTTTAATATTAGACTTTGATCCAACCTCAAAGTTTAAACTGGTTTTATCCCAATTTGGACAGGAATTTCAAGCTGCCATAGGCTAAATTCAAATATGCAAGCTTTAAATAAAGGTTTTAAGAATTGTAAAAGCTTAATTAAGCTTAGAAAACTTAAATAATCTTAAAAACTCAAATTTAAAAGAATCAAAACCTTATCAAAAGTTAAGGTTTGGTGTGTATTGCTATTTTGTGTGGAAAAGTAGTAATAAATTCAAAAATTCATTAAAAGTCCAACTTTGAATGGATTTGCCTAAATGTTTCACACAGCTTAAACTTTAATTTTATCTGTGTATAATTCAAATTGTAAGTATCTTTATAAACAGGATTCATTGATAATTACCCTGGAAATTTTCTCTTTTAATAATACTTAAAGAAAATTAAGATTTCTTTAAGAATTAATTGAAGATTGAGTTTGAGAGATATTTTCTTAAAACTCTATTTTTGAGTTGTTCATGTGATGAAATTAAACATAAATAAGCTTATATTATATTAAAACTTGAAACAATTAACCCAAATGAGGATTAAAGCTCCTTGGAGCTGAGAATAACACTCTTTAATTTAAATTGGAATTAAAAATAAGTTATCTTAAGTTATGAACCTTCTTTTGAAGCATGGATTTTCAGTTTTGACATGATCACGCCCTCTATATTCATTATGAATCATGAGAGTTTCTCTGAAGACATAAAAAGTGTCTATTCATCACTGTTTTTGTCCATAATTTATTATCAATCCAATTATATTCAACATTTACTCAGGTAAAGGTTTATTACATTTAAAATCTTATGATTAAAGTAATTCTTAAGTTATTTTATTCTTTATTAATCTTAAATTAAAGCATTTAAATCTCAAAATTCAGCTTAGTGTTGTAATCACCAATAATGTATTTTATTTTATAAAATTATCATCTTAAATATCTTTTAAAATCCACAAATTCCTCTTAAAAACTCATTAAACAAGATTTTTATTATAAGAAGTCATTTTATCTTTAAAATATTGATTTTTTGGAGTTTTTTTAACTTATAATCATTATTTAATATATTAACTGTTGCATTTGACTTGTGGTATTAAATATATATTATGAGTAAGTTTTAGTCTGGATTTCTATATTTTTTATCTATCATTATTTTTTTGGTATAGAATTTTTCTATAAGAATTATTTCTGCACAGTGTGTGTGATAATTCTTTTATAAATTATTTTCCATGTGTAATTGTCTCCTTGAGAGATTTACACTTCTTATTCTTAAGTTTTTCAGTGACTATAACAATAATAGAATAATTATAAGTTATTATAATTATTAAGATTTTTTTATTATTAATTTATTTAATAATAATTAAAATTCCTTTTTTAAATATAATTATTTTCAATAATTATATAAATCTTTGGTTATATTATTATATTATATTATATTTTTCCACTGAGGACAGTCATAGTACTCTCTATATTGCTACTATTATCAAGAGTTTCATAGACAAACCTTACATTTGTGGGCCTGGCCGGGATTTTAACCAGCTTTTTGTGCCATAAATCATATTCTAGACCTTATTTTACTGTTTTTTGATGTAAAATTTCCATATTTACTTTAATTTTGCCTTTTTTGGGATTTATCCCTTATAAATAATATTTATAATATGAATAAAGTTATTCCTTCTTAAGAAAATTGTTTGAAAAAATATGATATTGAGTTATTTGGAATAAATTTCTCTTGTCTAACTAGTGGATTTTTCACATCACCTCCTTGAAATTTATTCTTTGAGTTATTCTAGTATAAAGTTAATAATAATACAATTTTTATTAATAAGTTTTTAATTTCATAATTATTATTTCTTCAAAAAGAATATCAAAGCAAATAAAAAATTTAGAAAAGTTAAAAAATCTTACTTAAAAGCATTTTTCTTTCTTTTTGATGTAATCTTCCATAAATTACATTGAAACAAATTTATCCAATAAGTTGAGCTTAAAAGTTATTTTTATTGTTTGAAAAATAGCTCATATTTTTTATTCTTTCTCTAGTGTCATCCACCAGAGATATTTCTTCAGACTCTTAGGTCTCAGAGTCTAGTTTTTAAATTCAAACCAGCCCAGAACCAAGGTGTTTGATTACCAAAGAAGCCTTTGAAAGTCAAGCAGGTGAATTCAATCAATTTCTTACTCCATTTTATTTAAATTGATGTTAAGTGACTCCTACTAGAAGTGGAAGTAACTACTCAATCCAATCAAATGGATCTAGACCAGGACATTCAAGTCATAAATTCAAAGGACAAGATTGTCAGCCCAGAGGAAAGGCACAAATGGAAGATGCCAGAACTTCCACCAGTACCCAAAGGTTAGCCAGAACCTTTGACACTCTTATTGAGAGTCCAGAAGCTGACATAACTGCTATTCCTGTTGTCAGACCTGAATCATTTCCAACAGGCAACAATAGAACTATACCAGTCTCAATACAAGAACTGGTTTATGGCAGCAAAGCAGCAGGAGTGGGAACTTCTTCCAAGTCTTTGGATAGGCACAATAAGCTCATATCTTCAAGTGAAGAAGTTCATGGGCCCAGAAAATACAGAGGATTTTTTGAGGGGTTTGACACCCATGTCTTGCAACGGACAACTCCAAAAGATAAAACCTTGGTTGAAAACCCAAAGCATGTTTTCAAAGGATCAGAAGAAGAATTTGGCCCAAGGCAAGGAGGACAGCCCAGTGGAAGCTCCCCAAGCCTCCTCAAGCAAAACCCTGCCTCAAAAAGTGCCAACCAAGGGAAAGCAACCCCCAAAGAACAATCAGAAGGGAAAGCAGAAGGAAAAAGGAAAGGAAAAGCCTTACCCACAGAACTACAGAATTTCCAAGAAAGAGAAGAAATCCATGGACAATGTGTTAAATATGGAAAAAAATCTGATGGAATTCAAAAACAAGGAGGAGGAAAGAATGAACCAATCCTTTTCAAAGAAATAAAACTTTTAAAGATTGTAAATCATTTTGAAACTTTTAATAAAGAGATTTTAGCAAAGCTAGACAATTCTGAGTATATCCAACAAACATTTTGTAGAGAGATTTTACAAGTAAAATAGTCACAACAAACCATTAATGGTCTAGAGAGTATTAATAAAGACAGTATTTTGTCTTCAACCCAAATTTGTGCAAGAATTGAGTCTAAATTTACCTTAATCAATCAGCCATATGGCAATTATATTTCTTTTATTACTAAACAATTAAGAGAATTAAGAATACAAGTCAAGAACTTGGAAAATTCAACTGGTCACAATGCAGCTCTTTTCCTTGAGCAATTGGAAAAAAGTGATAAAGAAAGACTTGAATTGAAAGAAGATATTTAATCAAGTATTAATAATATATCACTGAAAAATGCATTACCAAGACACTCCACACCAATTCTTGATACAAGCGCGCTGATCTTGAACGATGATTTAAATCATACAGTTTCAGGTAATACAGAAGTGGAGACTGCTTGTATTTTTAAATACATTTCAAGATTAGAAGAATGGCCAACCTTCAGTGGTGAAGGAGAATAAAATCATATGGAGTTTTTCAAAGCAATTGATATGTTTAAAGAAGACTTTAACATTTCAGATGAATACATAAGTGCCAGATTACACTCATTGTTTACCAAATCAGCTAAGAAATCGTCTTACAAAATGAGACAAGGCCATGGTAAAAATTCTTGGACTTGGTGAAAAGAACAAGGTATTTAAAAATGGGCAAATGATTCCTAGAGATTTAAGATGGAAAATTACTTTGAAGAATCCATCTTTAATATTGAGAGGGATAGGTTCATGTCCTGGTTTCTTAAGCAGAAGAACAGATTAACTTCCCTTCATCCTGATATGTCTGAAACAATGATACATAGAAGAATATTAAGGAAATGTGGTGGTTACCTTGAGCATGCTATAAGGAGCAGATGTATTGAGCCTTGATCTACAGAATATTATATCAATGCCATGGAAGACATTACAACCAGAACAAAAATTGGAAGAAATTGGTGTAAACCCCCAAGAGATAACAAGAATAGTGGTAACCAATTTCAAAACCAATCAAAGCACATGACAAAGCTCCTTTGAAATGTTGTAAATGTGGAAGTACATCTCATTTGGCCAATACTTGTCCAAAAAAGAGAATAATCAATGAGATAGAAATTGAAAAAGAGGATGACACAAAAGAAGCCACTGATGTATCTTTGCATGAAAGTGACTCTGAGCCTTCTGAACAAGAAGAACTAACAGATAAATCTAGTATAGAAAACATTAATTTTTCCTTTGAGGTCACATAAGTGCATACTCCCTTACTACAGTACAGTTATCAATGTATAGACCTCATACATGTGCAAGATGCTAAGATGCAGAAAGTCAAACCTGCCAGAGGTAAAGGTTATACAGCTGGATCATCTTGCATCACTAAAATTGTGATAAACAACAAAAAAGCCAAGATACAGCTTGACTCTGGTGCTTTTTGTACTTGTGTTGGTAGAGATTATCTTGGAATAATTTATACCAATCGGCAAGAAACGTTACTTCCAATTTAAAGTATGAATTTCAGAAGTGCTAGCCAAGATATGCATCCCTTAGAGATTCTTGAAGCAGAAATAACATTCCCTCATCCTGCAGGAAGCATCAGATTGAAAGCTTAATTCTTTGTAGTGAATAATTGTACTTCATAGCATTTTCTACTTGGAAATGATTATCTTAATATTTATGGTATTGCTATTAATAATCATAAAAACAGATATTCTACTATAGGTGAAAATAAAAGGTAGAAATTTGCTTTTCCTCTAGAAGAAAGAGAAATAACTGTCATCAGACAAGTAAAGAATGTTAATAAGGACATATTTGTGTCAGATCAATTAATTGAAGCACAAATTAACCCTGAATTGACATTAAAAAGGAAGGAAGAACTTATTGAAATTTTATTTCAATAAAAAAAAGCCTTTGCTTGTGTGAGCCTTTGAGATATGACCACATATCCAAAAAGCGCACAGCAAAATTTCTGTAATAATTATACTTATAATAATTATCTCAAAGACTAGTAAAAATACCATAAATAAGTGCGAAATCTGAATGAACTCAGAATCTAATGAGTAAACATATCATTTATACTACACCATTATATTCCTCATGGTAAAATACACATATTTTATTTTTATGGCATATCTGAAAAGTCAAAAATTACCGAGGTATAAGTAATAACACCTTAAAAAAGGTATAAAACCATATTTAACTCAGAACCAAATGGAACAAAATGTAAAATAAATTGTACAATTGGAATCTCCATAAAGCTCCACATTTAAAGTAGTTATAAAGCTATTCTCTAAAGTCAATATTTAAGGAATTAAGCTGAATATATGCACTTTTTTGGTCAATGCATATATTCATGGTTTTTAGCTAAAATCTCTTGAAATATAAAAGATAGACAGATAAACCAAAACTAAAGTCGCCATTTAATTACTGTAAAAACACATATATGAACTTCAATTCACAAGCTATAAACAAGGTTAAAACTTGTAATGGATTATTGAATAAGATCAATGGAGCTGTTGACCACTTTGTTGTGAAAGTGGTACACACTTAAAAAAAGTGGACAGTCAGATTCTCCTAGCTCATACGTGACAAATGACGTAATTTTTGTTATAATATTCAAGGTTTAACCACTTGAAATCATGGTTTTAAGTTCAAAACATTGAATTTGGACAGAAAAGATGGGTTACAAGAAAAATCACCAGAAATGGAGTTTTAATGATGTAATAAAATGTTTTTGGAAGTTTAATGTGGACATGCCAAGATATCAGCATCCACTCTCAGAATAGCTGTAGCTTGTATAGCTTCAAATTTATTAATGATCAAAGCTCAAGCTTAAACTTGATCATTTATGATCACTCAATGTAAGCTTCTTTTACGTTTAACAGTTGTATAAGTGATAAGGCTGGTGAATACTATCGGATTATTATTAATACTAAGAAAGCTCACAAAGCTTAGGCTTCTTCCAAGCCTATTATGTCATCAAACTTAGAGTTATCGTGATAACTCTAAATAATGGCATAATAATCAGATAAGATGTTTTGATCATGACATAATCATCACTAAAACTTAAGATATTTATCATTTCCAGTAGATACCATCAGTACACGTCTACTAGAAGCCTCCTGGACTCTAGAAGGGAGGTATTTACTATAAATAGAGCCCCTTTAACTCTATTTTCCCCTCAGACACATCAAAACATTAAAAACAATTAAATCAAAGGTAAAATCTTTACTCTATATATATAAATCTTTCATATTATTATAGAACAGAAATAATCTTTATTATAATCATCATTTTTGACATTATTAATCCAATTTTTCTGCTGTTTTAATCCTCTTAAAAATCTCAAATTCACATAACATCAAGAAAATTTGTAATTTCTCTCATTTTTTATTGTAAATACAATTTAAAAAAGTTGTATTTAAATTATTTGGCGTAATATTATTCAATATTATTATACTAAGTGTTAAAATTAGGTTATTTTCTCTTATCATAATAATTTCTCTTTATTATTGCTTTTGATAATTCTTTAATTAATATAAATAGTCGTTATATTAATTTATAACTTTAATATTAGTAATTGTATTGTTATTAATTGATTTTTCTTGATAAAAACCCATTTTCTACGCCTTTATTATTTGTTGTTAACAATAATAAGGTGCTTTTAAATATATTAATTATTATATATTAATATATTTATTTATTATATTATTTGTGATAATATAAATTATTTTATTTTATTTATTCAATAATATAATTATTTTTATGCTTAATCATAATAATTCTTTATTATTATAATTCTTTTTATCTTATTTACTTTCTTTATAAGGACCTTAAGAGTACAATAACTAAAATATTAGTAATTTTTGCTTATTGTTTCATAGTCAAACCTTACATTTGGGGCCTGGCCATGATATTTACTTGAAAGACCTTTAAAAAGATTCTAATTGGGTTTATCCAGTAATAAATTATACTTTTAATTAAAAAATTATATATCAATCTTATATTTATTGATTTTAAAAGCTATTAAGGCATTTAGAAAACAATTGTACTGTCCTACACATGGTTTTTCACATCCTTAGACTTGCAAGAACTTTCTTTGAGTGGCTCTAGTGATTAAAAGAGATATTTTATAAATTAAAAGTAATTTTATATTATAAATTAATAATAGAATCATAATCATTTTTATTTTATTCTTTAAACATAAAAACATAAAAACAATAAAAAATATTAAAACCCCAATAGAAAATGTTATTTTTATACATTATTTTTTCATTTCTTTATTCATGTCATTTATTGAAAGATATAAAAGCAATTTTTACATGGGAAATTGCCATATGTTACCAAAAAAAACACTTCTTATAAAAGACTTATATTTATTTTTCTTTTTTAGTGTTTGAAGATAATCCAAGAGAGGACAATCAAGCCACTGTTGAAAGATTGGTGGAAGAAACCGTCCCAAGTTGTCCAACACCAATTGTAAATAAGAAGAAGAAAGCTAAGAAATGAGAATTTTCAGGAACCACTATTCAGGAATCTGAAGGTGAGTACCTCCTTCATAAATCACCAAAAGAAGAATTTGTGTCCTAAAATGTTCTCATTTCTTATTTCTCAAATTATGACTACCAGAAGAGGCTCTCAATACTCCATCCAATCAGATGGAGCATGACTCAGGTAGAATTGATCCCTCAAAGAGGAAAAGGAAGGGCAATATCCCCAGTGGAACAGAATCCACACAAGGAAGTGCCTTATCCCAAAGGGAAGTCCCAGAAATGCCCATGATATCTGAACCAGAGTTAGAACTGCGTATGAGTAACTCAAACAGGTAACAATCACATTGAGAGGGCTCAGATAGACATTTACATGAGGCAGTACAAGCAGTATTACACAGTGTACAAGGACAAGGACTGGGAAATGTTTCCACAAATACACCAAGGAGTGATGAACTCCTGGCACATCCTCAAAAGGTTCCTGAAAGAGGAGGAAATAGTGAGATACTCCAATGGGTGGAATCTACTATCATCCAAACCTCAAATCAAAAAGATCAAGGAGTAACACTCCAAAAAGAAGGAGGCAACCAAGGAAGAAGCCGCAAGCCAACCCACTTCCCCAAGAATGGAAGAAGAACAAGAAAAAGAACTGGAGAAAACCATATTCCCCAAGTTACAGGATTCCAAAACTCCAAAAAGATGCCATGGAAAATGTTTTCAACATGGCCAGAACCTTGATGGAGTTCAAGGACAAGGAGGAGCAAAGAATGGGACAACCTCATTTTCCAAAGAAATATCCTTTTCCCCAGATGTTTTAAATACTTTAACAGAAATTTGAAATAGTATATTACCTCTAAAAGAAATGAAAAATAGTTTATTATCATTACAAGGAATAAACAATAATTTATCTTCTTTAACAAAAATTGTTGTACAAAACAAAAAAAAGAAGTTTACAAAATCAAATTTATTGTTGAAAAAAACAAACCAGAAGTCTTAATTGACAATACTCAAAAATTATTACAAGGACAACAAGAATTGTATAAATACATAAAAAAATAACAAAGACAAAACTTTGACAATCAATTATGACATGAGTATTGATAATCTCATAGAAAAATTGAACAACTTAAGTATTTCTGTAGAAAAATTTGAAGAAAAGAATTTATCACATCAAAAATTACTTTTAGACCATGTGGAAAAAAGCAATGAGGCAAGAATGCATCTGAAAGATGATGTTCAAAATGAAATAAGGCTTATTACTGAAAAAGTGGACAAAATTAATGAGGCTAAATCAAATATGCCAAAGTTATCAACCCCATTTTCTCACATAGGAAGCCCTGTGAAGCCAAGGGAGGAAATAACAACTCCATTCATAATAGAGTTGAGTAACCAAGACAATAACCAAGTCTTAATGAAGGAAGCACCTCAATTAAAAGAATGGCCAAAATTTACGAGAGAAGCTGAATATGACCATATGTCATTTATTAAAACAATTCACATTTTAAAAGAAGATTATGCCATACCAGATGAATTGATCACTTCCAGATTACACTCACTGTTTGGAAAATCTGCAAAAAGATGGTACTATGGCATAATGAAAACAAATGGCAAAAATACCTGGTCTTGGTGGAAACAACAAATAATCACGAAGTGGGCTAATGATTCCTGGAGGTAAAAAATAGAAAATGCATTTGAAAATTCCTTCTTGGACCCAGACAAGGATAAGCCTTTAACTTGGTTCTTAAAACAAGCTGAAAGATTAAATGCACTGTACCCAGAAATGTTACAAAAGATGGTACAAATGAAAATACTTAAGAAATGTGGAGGAGAACTGGAAAATGCCCTGAGAAGCAGTTGTATAGAACCATGCTCCACAGAAGAGTATATCAATGCACTAGAAGACATAGTGACAAGAACAAAAATTGGCAGAACTTGGAATAAATTGGACATTAAAAGTCCAAAAAAGCCATTTATCAAAAATGATAAATCAAAAGAAGCTTTCAAGGCTGGTACATCCAGCAAGAATGACCAAAGAAAATCCCATAACTGTGGAGGTATTGGACACTTAGCCAATAACTTCCTGAAGAAGGCAAAAATCAATGAAATTGTGGAAACAGAGGACCACAATGATAAAGAGGAAGAATCTGATTCTGAAAAGGACAGTGAAGAATCAGAAACTTCTGAAAGTGATGAAATTAATATAATTGATGCACAAATTAATAATATTGATTTCATATATGAAGTACTGGATATCAATTCAAACTTACCACAGGTTTTAACATCTGATACAAACCTCACAAATATACAAGATGCTAAATTGTATAGACCCAAACCAGTAAAAGGGATGTGATATACAGCTGGAAGATTGAGTCTAAGTATTTTCATGGTGGGAAACCAAGAGGCAAAAGTGAACTTAGATACAGGAGCATATTGTACCTGTGTTGGTAAAAGTTATTTGAAAATACTTGTACCAGATTGGGAAGAGAAACTTATACCAATACAAGGAGTCAAATTTAGTAGTGCAAGTGAAAGCATGAATCCCCTTGGAATAATTGACTTAACACTCATTTTTCCTCATCCTTCACAATTTATCAGATTGAAAGTAGAATTTTTGGTAATGGACAACTGCACTAGTAGCTATTTTATACTTGGAAATGACTACTTATCAATTTATGGCATAGATATCTCTAACCAAAAAGATATATATTTTACCATAGGAGACAATAAAGGCCAAAAATTTGGCTTTTTCAATAACAATAGACAAATTACAGTTGTCAAGAATGAACAAAAAAGCCCAGAAATGGATTTTTTCATAACTGAACGGCTAAAAGAAGCAGAATTCAATCATTAATTGACTTCAAAACTGAGAGAAAAATTTCTTGAACTCTTACTTAAATATAAAAATGCCTTTGCAACTGACAAGGAACCAGTAGGTGCCATAATTGGACATGAGGTAGACATAATCCTTAATGCAGAGAAACCTTATCCACCTCTGTGAGCCTTGAGGTATATTTTACATACCCAAATAGGCCACAATTATCTTAAAAAGAAATTTTGAATTATGCAAAACTCATAAGTCATGCATATATCCAAAATTCATCATTTTCAATTTCAGAAAAAATGAATAACTTTTTATTGAGTAAGTAAATCCATGGATTTAAGACCAGATTTGGATTCTACACAAAAATTCACCTAGGGTAGCTCCATAGAGTGAATAAGCTCAATTTAAGTATTTGAGGTGGTAAAATGGAAAATACTTCAATACCACATCATTAATACCACATAAAAGATCCGTGAAAATTTTTGTTTTTCTTGATTTTTAGCCAAAATAATGGGAAAGTGAGAAATCCCATGTTACATATACACTAAGAATAGTGTTATGCATGTTTTGAGCACTTAATATCATGGTATTCTTACATGGACTTTTGGTACACCCATAGTGGATATCTCACTTTAAGCTTAAATTACTATTTTGACGTAAAAAATAGGCAAGGGGGACAAAAGACATCAAAGAGAGCCAGGGTACCCAACTTCTGAGGCCTCAGAGGCGTGGATAGCTCCAGAGCATGGATCCATGGCTCATCTTGGCCCAATTGGTAAACTAAAACTCTTTGGGAACTTGGTTACCAAGTTACAACTACTGTAAAACATCAGAAAATAGCAAATAACCTGCTATTTTGACGTGCCAAGGAGGTAATGAGCTACTTACACTCCTGTAACCATGTCAATTACTAATGACTTTCCATGGATAAACCCCAAAAGAGTAATTAAAACCCTTTTGGGACCCATATTCATTGATTTACCTCATAGCAACCAGCAAAACACTGCTATTTGCAATTCTACGTAGAAATGAGGTAAAACCTTCAAAAATTCATTAAAAATACAATTCTTAATGAATCTTTCTGAAACTTTCAGGACTAAAGGAGAACTGTATTATCTATGGTACAACCAAAAAGAATTACAGTTTTACTAGTAAAATTAAAAGTTTTACTTACAGTCCATTTTTGGATATTCTACGTGAAACACTGAATCTTCAAAAATTCACAGTAATTACAACCTGTGATGAAATTGGCAATAACATTGATAACTTTGAGAAATCAATGATTATTTTAGAATAAAATAAGATTTACAAGTGTTACTCCTTTTATTCTTAACCATATTGGGGTTGGTAGTCACGTAAAAGCATCAATTAAGTAATTATGATAATCTTACATGACAACAGATGATGCAATCAATAATCCAAAAAGGTTTATTGTTTTCTCACTCACTGGTTTTTCAGTTTGCTCCATGGCACGCCTCTGTGAGCTGTTGTTGACTTAAAAGAAGCCTCTTCTTGCTGTTTTTTCATCATCATCTTATCAATTTATTAAATCTTTATTACCAACAAGTAAGTATTAGTTCAACTATTCTTAAGTGTTTTAATTCTTTCAGAATCAATCAGAAAGACGTGAAATCATAGAATCCAACTATATATTGTTGTAATACTGTTATAAATCCTTTTGATCCCTTAAATCCACAATTCCACGTCAAATTTCTCTACTTTTATTATCAATAAGTTCTTTGGAGTATTAGTGAGTCATTTATCTTTAATTCTTAAAGTTTTTCTCTAGTAATAGTTTTCTTCAAGAATTATCTTTATAATTATTCTTGCAAAAGATAATTATATATTAAAATAATTTTATTATTTTAATAAAGAAGTTTTTATTATTAAATTCTTCTTGTAATTGATTCTTGTAGACAATTACTTGCTCACTGTTAAAATCACTAGTAGTGCTTAACACGTGAAAGAAATAATTTTTAATTATTTAATTGTGGTTATAATAATATTTTATTATTATATTTCATAAGAACAGACATAGTACTGTTGATTAATAGTGATATTATCATCAGTTTCATAGTCACATCTTACATTTGGGGGCCTGGCCGTGATTTTATCCATAGACTTGGCTTTAATCATATTCTAGACTTCATTTTTTGTGTTCAAAAAACCACCATACCTACCACATCTTACATTTGGGGGCCTGGCCGTGTTTTTTGAACCTTGTACCCTTAATTAATATATTTTTAAGCTCTAAAATATATTAATTTAATTAATTTTTTTCTTTCAATTTGGAGTTAAAATATTTTTATTTTTGAAATTGTTTTAAAATCTTTTTCATTGAGGAATTTGGTTTAATTTTATATTGTTTTTACACGTGGCTTTTTCACATCCAAAAACTTATAAAATTATTCTTTGAGTTACTCTGAATTAATTTTCATTCAAAATCTTAAATTTTAATTTTTTTTCTTTAAAAAGAATAATTTTTTTAATATTAAAAAATATAAAACTTATAAAAAATCTTTAAAAAAATATTTTAAAAAGTATAAAAAATAATTTTTTCTCTTTTATAATATCTTTTAGTGTCTTTAATCAAATACTGTGCAGCTGGCAACAGACTCAGTAAAAGATATATCACTAGTCCAGAATCTTCAGAAGCAGAATCTGAAGACAGTATTGAGGTGCAGATTGCTAAAAGAGGCACCTTATTCAACTCAGAAAAAGCTAAATTACCACCAAAAGGTGTGTATTTTACCTTATATTTTCACCTTTTATCTTTAAATTGACGTGAAAATGGTGCATACCAGAAATGGAAGCAACTATTCAGTCCAACCAGATGGATGTGGACAAGGAAGAGGCAAGACCAAATCCAGAAGTGCCAAATCTTCCACAAGAAAGGCACATCTGGAGGATGCCAGAGTTGCCCCCCATTCCCCAAGGTCTGTACCAACAGATTTTGACGTGAATTCTGAGCCTGAACTAATTTATGATAATATTTCCAGGGCTGAACCATTTTCAAGTGGCAGCAATAGAAATATATCAGAGCCAGTACAAAAATTGGTTCAGAGCAGCCAAAGAAGAGGAGTGGGAAATCTGCCCAAGCCTTTGGCAGGGGGCCATGAACTCCTACTTACACATCAAGAGCTTTCTGGGTCAGGAGAAGACCATAGAACTCTTAGGAGGTTGGAGCCCCCTGTCTTGCAAAGACAAGGTCAAAAAGATAAAGAATTGGTTGAAGAACCAGAGTCTTTTATCCATAGACCAGAAGAAAGAATTGGAAATGACTTCAACTTTGGAGACAGAGGCACCAGTGGCATCTACCAGCTCCAAACCAGCTCCAGAAGCATCCAAGGACAAGCCCAAAGGACCTCAAAAGAAACAGAGAGGTCCCAAGAACCATCAAGGCAAGGGCAAAGGCAAAGCCAATTGGCACAGACCTTACCCACAAGGGTACAGGATCCCCAGATTGGAGCCTTCAGCCGTGGACAGTGTCTTCAATATGGCCAGAACTCTTATGGAATTCACAGCCAAAGAGCAGGAAAGGATGAACAGGACTTTTCCACGCAAATAAATGATGTACATAGAAGTATTAGTGTAGAAATTGGCAAACTTGAGTCAAAGTTAAAGCAAATTACATTAGACATCAATGATTTAAAGAAAAATGACAAGCAACATTCTGATTGGCATAAATTGACAACTGTCACCCTTGAGTCAATTAGCAATGCTTGTGAAAGAATTGAGAACCAATGTCAAAATAATGACACAGAGGATCTTTCCATCTTTAAAGTAAATGATAGACTTAAAACTCTTGAAGACCATGTCTTACAAATAGTTAAGAACACTAATCAATTTGCTATACATTTAGCAAAAAGTGACAGTGAAAGGCAGAAATTGAAGAATGAAATAATTGCAAGTGTGGAGCAAATTCATAAGAATCATGAACCACATATGCCAAGACATTCTACACCTTTGACTGAAGAAAAACTTTCTGTCAAAGAAAGTTTGACTCCATTCTTAGGAGAGAATGTTATTTCTGCAAAGGATATTCCCAAATTAGAAGAATGGCCAACATTCTCTGGTGAAGGAGAATACAACCATATTGAATTCATCAGGACTATTGATATGTTGCAAGAGGACTTTAATATACCTGATGAAATCATAGTAGGAAAATTACATTGTTTGTTTACCAAGACTGCAAAGAAATGGTATTACAAAATGAGAATGGATCATGGAAGACATGACTGGTCTTGGTGGAAATCTGAAGTGATTACCAAATGGGCCAATAATTCTTGGAGGTTTAAAATGGAGAATGCTTTTGAAAGTGCCATTTTTAACTCAGAAAAAGACAAACCACTTACTTGGTTCTTCAAACAAAAAGACAGATTATCTGCTTTACACCCAGATATGTCTGACACTATGATTAATATGAAAATATTAAGAAAATGTGGAGGAGAACTGGAACATGCTATCAAAAGCAGATGTGTGGAACCCTGTTCAACAGAGGACTACATTAATGCTATGGAAGATATCATTACCAGAACAAGAATTGGTAAAACTTGGGTTAGAAACCCAATAGAGTCCAAAATAGTCTCAAAGATTCCTAGAGAGGAAAGAAGACCAGAAAGACCTGTCTTGAAGTGTCATAAATGTGGAAGTACTTCACATTTAGCCAACACTTGCCCTAAGAAGACAAAGATCAATGAAGTTCAAATCATTGAAGACATTCAGTGTACTGAAGAGAAAGAAGAGTCTGATCAAGATTCTGCAGTCTCTGAAGATACACCAGTAGAGGACTATCCCATTGAAAACATTTCAGCTTTCTTTGAGGTCACAGAAGTCCATACCCACTTGCCACAGTACAGTGAGGATTGCTACAACCTGATCAATATCCAAGATGCCAGAATGTGTAAAACAAAACCTGCTAGAGGAAAGGGTTACACTGCTGGAGCATCCTGTATCACATCAGTTCTAATGGGTGATATTGAAGCCAAAGTAAATCTGGATACAGGGGCATTTTGCACTTGTATTGGCAAGGATTATCTCCAAATTATACTTCCTGAATGGAAAAACCATCTATTACCAATAGAAGGTGTACAGTTCAGTAGTGCCAGTAACAATATGTACCCCTTGGGCATATTGGATACTAATATTGTATTCCCACATCCAGCAGGAAGTGTAAGAATGAAAACTGAGATTGTAGTAATGGATAATTGTACATCTCAGCATATCATTCTTGGAAATGATTACTTGAATATTTATGGTATTGATATAAATAACCATAAAGACAGATATTTCACAATTGGAGATAACAAAAGGCAAAAATTTGCTTTCTCCAATATGCCAAAACAGATATCTGTAGTATCTTCTGTCAAAGATACTTACAAAGATGAATTTGTGTCTAAACAACTTGTTGAAGCACAAATTAATCCATCATTGTCACCAAAGATGAGGAATGAACTTATTGATGTATTATATACATACAATAATGCATTTGCATCTGATAATGAACCATTAGGCGCTATAAGGGGACATGAAATTGATATTACTCTTAATATTGATAGACCATATCCTCCAGTACTTAGAAGACCAGCTTATCCAGCCAGTCCCAGAGCTAGAGAGGCCTTGGAAAAACATATCCAAGAGTTGATCCAACTTGGTGTGCTAAGGAAAGTAGGCCATAATGAGGAAGTTGAAGTGACAACACCTGTTATTATTGCATGGCATAATGATAAGTCAAGAATGGTTGGAGATTTTAGAGCTTTGAATACCTACACAGTTCCAGATAGGTATCCAATCCCTAGGATCCAAGAAACCTTGACTCAATTGTCTAAAGCCAAGTATATAACATCAATGGATGCATTAAAAGGCTTCCATCAAAATGTTTTGACGCCTAAAGCTAGGAAATTACTTAGAATTATCACTCACTGTGGTATTTATGAGTATCTTAGAATGCCATTTGGCATTAAAAATGCTCCATCTCATTATCAAAGAATGATGAATACCATCTTCCCCACAGAATTGTCTGAAGGATGGCTTATCATTTATATTGATGATATTATTATATGTTCTGACTCATGGTCTTTGCACCTTGAAAGACTTGCAAGAGTACTTCATAAAGTTGCAGAAGTGAACATGAAAATTTCACTTAAGAAATGCAATTTTGGTTTTGAAGAACTCAAAGCATTAGGACATGTTGTTTCTGGTTTGAGCTTGGGTATTGACAAGAATAAAGTAGCAGCAGTGTTACTTAAGCCAATACCCCAGAATAAAAAAGAAATGATGTCTTTTCTTGGATTTGCTAGTTACTATAGGCAACACTTGAAAGATTTTGCAATTCTAGCCAAGTCACTTTATAGAATCTGTGATCAACAGACTGTATTTGAAATGACACAGGAAAGAATTAAAGCTTATGAGAAGATAAAGAAAGCCCTTACAGAAGCACCTTTACTCCTCATGCCTGACTGGAATATTCCTTTTAAATTGTACATTGATGCATGTGGGGATGGATTAGGGGCAGCCCTACACCAAGTCCAAATTATTGATGACAAACCTACAGAAGGACCAGTTTGTTATATCTCAAGACAAATCAAACCAACAGAAGCCAGATATGGTGCAAGCCAAATGGAGTGCTTATGTTTGGTATGGGCACTTGAGAAATTACACTATTACCTTGATGGCAGTGTTTTTGAAGTGATAACTGACTGTAATGCCGTGAAATCACTTCTTAACATGAAAACTCCCAACAGACATATGTTGAGATGGCAAATAGCCATTCAAGAATATAGAGGAAACATGACTATAGTTCATAAAGCAGGAAACATTCACAAAAATGCTGATGGACTTAGTAGATGGGCTTTAGCCAACACTCCTGATAACCCAGCTTATGTACCTTTGGAAGCTGAACCACAGATTCCAATTGAAGGGATTAACATAACTGATATTGGGACTGAATTCTTTGAAGAAGTCAGAGAGTCTTATAAACAAGACAAGAATTGCCATATCTTGACTTCTTTATTAGATAAAGACTGCAAAGACACATCTTTGGTTAATACACTAGATGAAGTTTGGAAAAATTCCTATTCTGAAGGAAGATTTCACTTGTTTGATGGGATTATTTACCATAGAACAAAACATTCTTGTGTGATGACATTGTGTAGTAGATTGCTCATCAATACCATTCTTCATGAATGCCATGATAGCATTTACTCTGGACACCTATCAGAAGACAGAACACTTGAAAAGGTGAAGAACTGTGCATGGTGGCCATCTTGGAGAAAAGAAACCATTGAATATTGCCATACCTGTGATAGATGCCAAAAAGCAAACAGGAGTACAGGCAAGAAATTTGGATTAATGATCCATATTCAAGAACCAAAATCCCCTTGGGAAGTTGTTCACATGGATTGGGTCACAGCACTTCCTCCAAGTGGTGACAAAAGTTATAATGCTTGTTTAGTCATTGTAGACAGATATAGCAAAACTCCCATATTCTTACCATGTCATAAAGATGACACTGCTATGGATACAGCTCTTCTTTTATGGAGTAGAGTTATTTCTCATACAGGGTTATTTAAGAATATCATAAGTGACAGAGACCCCAAGTTCACATCTGCACTTTGGACCAATCTTCATAGATTGTTTGGGACTAAGTTATCATTCTCTACAGCATATCACCCTCAAACAGATGGGCTAGCAGAGAGGATGATTCAAACTTTAGAAGACATGATCAGGAGATTTTGTGCTTATGGATTAGAATTTAAAGACTCAGATGGCTTTACCCATGACTGGTGCACTCTGATACCTGCATTAGAATTGGCATACAAGACATCAGTCCATTCTTCCACAGGACAAACTCCTGCTATGTTAGAAAAAGGATGGAATCCAAGACTCCCAGCAGACACACTGAGGAAAGACTTGATTGACATTCATCCTACAGCTTCCAGCTTCAAATTAATGCTTGATAAAGTAAAACACCATGCAAAACAAAGTATGGATGATGCTTTTGATTATGCAAAACAGAAGTGGGACAAGAGTCATAAAGTACCAGACTTCAAAGTAGGGGACTTAGTTCTAGTTTCAACCTTGAATTTTAATAATATCAAAGGCCCAAAGAAACTTAAAGATTCTTATGTAGGACCTTTTGTTATTGTTGCTTTACATGGAACCAATGCAGTTCAAGTGGAATTGAGTGGTGAATTGGAAAATAAACACCCCACATTTCCAGTCAGCTTGATAAAACCTTATCAACCAGCTGATAAAGAATTGTTTCCTTTAAGAAACCCAACTCCTTTAACTGTACCACCTATGGAACAGAATGAAGACAGAAAGATAAAGAAAGTCATTAAAGAAAGGAGACTTAGGGGTAAAAATCAAAGAGAATATCTTGTCAGATATAGAAATCCAGTACATGAAGATGAATGGATGGCAGAATCAGAAATACCTGACTCAGATAAACTCTTAAGAAGATTTAGACATGAAAGAAGGCCACAAGCCTGAATATGTCTATAAATGTGCTTTAAATTACTTGATCTGAGTAATGTGAAGAGGTTGGACAGTGGACATTAACCCCCTTTTGGGGCCTTATTCTTTTTATCACTAATAAAATTGTAGTACAATTTTATTTTTTGGTGGGAGGGAATGTGAGCCTTGAGGTATATTTTACATACCCAAATAGGCCACAATTATCTTAAAAAGAAATTTTGAATTATGCAAAACTCATAAGTCATGCATATATCCAAAATTCATCATTTTCAATTTCAGAAAAAATGAATAACTTTTTATTGAGTAAGTAAATCCATGGATTTAAGACCAGATTTGGATTCTACACAAAAATTCACCTAGGGTAGCTCCATAGAGTGAATAAGCTCAATTTAAGTATTTGAGGTGGTAAAATGGAAAATACTTCAATACCACATCATTAATACCACATAAAAGATCCGTGAAAATTTTTGTTTTTCTTGATTTTTAGCCAAAATAATGGGAAAGTGAGAAATCCCATGTTACATATACACTAAGAATAGTGTTATGCATGTTTTGAGCACTTAATATCATGGTATTCTTACATGGACTTTTGGTACACCCATAGTGGATATCTCACTTTAAGCTTAAATTACTATTTTGACGTAAAAAATAGGCAAGGGGGACAAAAGACATCAAAGAGAGCCAGGGTACCCAACTTCTGAGGCCTCAGAGGCGTGGATAGCTCCAGAGCATGGATCCATGGCTCATCTTGGCCCAATTGGTAAACTAAAACTCTTTGGGAACTTGGTTACCAAGTTACAACTACTGTAAAACATCAGAAAATAGCAAATAACCTGCTATTTTGACGTGCCAAGGAGGTAATGAGCTACTTACACTCCTGTAACCATGTCAATTACTAATGACTTTCCATGGATAAACCCCAAAAGAGTAATTAAAACCCTTTTGGGACCCATATTCATTGATTTACCTCATAGCAACCAGCAAAACACTGCTATTTGCAATTCTACGTAGAAATGAGGTAAAACCTTCAAAAATTCATTAAAAATACAATTCTTAATGAATCTTTCTGAAACTTTCAGGACTAAAGGAGAACTGTATTATCTATGGTACAACCAAAAAGAATTACAGTTTTACTAGTAAAATTAAAAGTTTTACTTACAGTCCATTTTTGGATATTCTACGTGAAACACTGAATCTTCAAAAATTCACAGTAATTACAACCTGTGATGAAATTGGCAATAACATTGATAACTTTGAGAAATCAATGATTATTTTAGAATAAAAGAAGATTTACAAGTGTTACTCCTTTTATTCTTAACCATATTGGGGTTGGTAGTCACGTAAAAGCATCAATTAAGTAATTATGATAATCTTACATGACAACAGATGATGCAATCAATAATCCAAAAAGGTTTATTGTTTTCTCACTCACTGGTTTTTCAGTTTGCTCCATGGCACGCCTCTGTGAGCTGTTGTTGACTTAAAAGAAGCCTCTTCTTGCTGTTTTTTCATCATCATCTTATCAATTTATTAAATCTTTATTACCAACAAGTAAGTATTAGTTCAACTATTCTTAAGTGTTTTAATTCTTTCAGAATCAATCAGAAAGACGTGAAATCATAGAATCCAACTATATATTGTTGTAATACTGTTATAAATCCTTTTGATCCCTTAAATCCACAATTCCACGTCAAATTTCTCTACTTTTATTATCAATAAGTTCTTTGGAGTATTAGTGAGTCATTTATCTTTAATTCTTAAAGTTTTTCTCTAGTAATATTTTTCTTCAAGAATTATCTTTATAATTATTCTTGCAAAAGATAATTATATATTAAAATAATTTTATTATTTTAATAAAGAAGTTTTTATTATTAAATTCTTCTTGTAATTGATTCTTGTAGACAATTACTTGCTCACTGTTAAAATCACTAGTAGTGCTTAACACGTGAAAGAAATAATTTTCAATTATTTAATTGTGGTTATAATAATATTTTATTATTATATTTCATAAGAACAGACATAGTACTGTTGATTAATAGTGATATTATCATCAGTTTCATAGTCACATCTTACAACCTCAATTGAGAAGACCAGCTTATCCAGCCAGCTCAAGAGCCAGGGAAGCTTTAGAGGTATACATTAAAGAACCAATAGACCTTGGAGTATTAAGGAAAGTAGGACATAATGAACAGGTAGAGGTCACTACATCTGTCGTTATAACTTGGCATCATGGAAAATCAAGGATGGTAGGGGACTTTAGAGCTCTAAACACCTATAATATCTCTGAAAGATATCCAATACCCAGAATCAATGAGATATTAACACAATGTCACAACGATGGCAATTCATCTCCTTGGATCCCCATATGGCATATCAAGCCACGGTTCCTTTATGGCCAATTGGCCATATCCATCACCAGCGGCCAATATGGCCACGTCATCATCTTATGGACCATTTATGGCCATCTGTGTTTTGGGGCCTTCATGGCCCTTCACCTCAATCCAGAACCGATAGCGGCAATTTATGCCCAAAGGGGTAATTCTGGTCATTTCCCTCAAAACCAGGGGAAATGGCCCAAATGGCTGTTTTTGGCCATTTGGGCTCATAATGCGCATTTTTGCGCACTTTGACGCAAAGTGTCCAAAAGACACTTTCCCGCCTTTTGGGCCAGTTTTTGGCCCAGAACCCAAAAATGGCCAAAAACCCCAAAAGGCCCAGAAACACCATTCCAAGCTCTGAAGCCATTACATCCATCCTTTTCCCTCTGCCTTTCCATCTCAAGACCTTTGGACGTAATCTTCTTGCCAATCAACCAATATGCCATAAATGATGTTATATATCATTGTGCATCATTTTTCAACAGAAATTCAATGGTGGCAATATCAAATGGTCATTTCAACATTCCAACATCTCATCACGTCATCAAGGCACCCAATCATTCAGAGGAATCATCAAGGCTCAAGAGCAAGTGTTTCAGCGTCAAAGACCAATGACGCCATCAAGCAGTCATTGGTTATTCTCACTCCAAGTATTCCTTCCAAGGGAATACTTTCAATTCATTCTCAAGTGTATTCAAGAGGCAGTGCCAAAAAGAAGTTGTCAAGTGTCAAAGCTCCACTCAATCCATCTTGGCAACCATATTCATTTCAATACAGTCTGGATCCATCAAGAACTGTATTTCATTTTCAATCATGGGAAATTCATTCAACCCAATTCAATTTCAATATTAGCCAGCTGTATCAATTCCCAAAACAATCAATACAGCCCCAAGGATCAATACAGATCAGTTTTCAGCCTGAAGAACTCAAGCTCCCAACTTTTCACATATACCGGCTACCCTTTCCACCTTGGGGGGTTTTCCCCAGTTAATTAATATATTTTGATTTTATTTTATCTCTATTTTCTTTTCATTTTAGTTAAGCAAATACTGATATTATTAAGTCAGTCATTTAGCACCTTTCTCTTTCTCTTTCTTCGCCTGTCAATGGATATTTGGTGGTCATATCCTTACTAATTCCATTATTCATTTTTGGCAGGTTGAAACAGTGATTAAGGACTTACTTGGTTGGCTTTTTGGCCATTTGGCTTCCCTTTCCTCTTTTGCATCTCATCTTGTACCTGCATATCTTTTAGAGGAATTCATTCTTATTACTTTTATTCTTTATCCTTTTGGAGTCTTCCGAGTTCCCTGATTGCTGAGTGCCAGGCCACTCTTGTATTTCTGTCCAAGAGCCCCTGTGACATTATATTAATTCACTCATAATTTCTTTTTCATTCTTTTCATTCTTTCTTTATAATTTCATTCACTCATTTCATCGAAATTATCATTCTTTTACACTTATGAACTTAATGATTTATCGTCACCTCTCAATTTTCTTTCATTCATTCTTCATTTTGAAAATTGAAAGCTGACCCATTTTTATTTTTGTTATTCTTTTTAAAATCTTTTGCAAATCATCAATTTTCATTTCATTCATAATTCAGGTGTCATCTTGATTTTCGTTCATTTTCAAATTTTTCATCAAGATATTCAGACACGTTATTCGCATCAAGATTCATAATTGATTCATTCTTCAAGAATCTTGGTTTTTAAAGAATAATTCACTTGATTTTGATTGATTGATTGATTTGACATATTTGATATTGACCTCAAGAAAATTTATTGACCTGAAGATTTCATTGATTTTGCTGATTTTTTCACATCAAGAATTTTGACATAAATTGACTTTTCTTCAAGATTTCATTTGATTGATTGATTTTTGCAAGATTTTGATTTTGATTGATTTATTGAATTGAAGATCTCATTTGGCTTTGATTCATTGATTTACTTCAAGACATTGATTTGATTTGACTTCAAGACTTCATTTGATTTTGATTTATTGACGTACTTGAAGATTTTCATTTTTTATTCATTGATTTTTCCTCAAAATTTGATTGTTGACTCTTTTAACTTCAAGCAAATTTTGATTTTTAATTCATTTATTTCATTTTATTCCTGAAATCATGCCTGTTCAACACTCACCTCCAGCAAGACAGACAAGATCTCAGGCCAGAGCTCAAGCTGTTCTCACTCCAACTCCAAGAGCTCCTCTAGATGGCACCCCAGCAGTTCCTCAACTGAGGGCCCAATTAGATAGAGGACCCCGCATGGAAGGAGCAGCACCATCCAGGAAGGAAGGAAGAGGGCCAAGAAGATCATGTTCATTCTCAGGAGTAGTTGGCGGATTTCCAGGAACTTCAAGGACTATTTTCAAAGGTCCAAGTGAAGATGGTGAAGAGGAGGAGGAGAATTCTGTGGAAGAGGAAGAGTCTGATGGTACTGAAGGTGTCCCTGCTCCGGTGGAGGCATCCCAAGGTACTGGAGGGCCAACTCTAGCCCAGTCTAATCAGCCTGTCTCTCATCAGTCTGAACCATCTTTATTGGCCATCATGCAGCAAATGACTCAGATTATGGCCAATCTTCAAGCAGCTTCATCTTCTGAAGCATCAAGACCACCAGCCTTCAAGACTTCATCTATGAAGGCACCGGAATGCTTTGATGGGACTCAGCCCTTCAAAGTTAGAAGCTTTATTCAGTCTTGTCAATTGATTTTTCATAATGATGCGGAAAACTTCGCTCAAGACAGAAAGAAGGTCCTTTATGCCACTTCATTTCTCATTGGCAGGGCTGCAAAATGGATTGAGCCTTATCTCTCCAATCTCACCAATCAGCATTCAAAATACCTTCTCAATTCTTGGCCTTTATTTGAATCTCAACTTTTCACTCTATTTGGTGACCCGAATGAAGTCAGAAAAGCAGAAGCTGAGTTGGATTCTTTAAGAATGAAAGAAGGTGGGCATGTATCCTTATACATTGCTGATTTCAGAAGTTTAGTCTCAAGAATCGGGAATTGGGGTGAAAGAGCTCTCATCCATCATTTCAGGAAGGGATTGCCATCCAGGATTTTGGATCAATTGGCCTCCCATCCTTCAAGAATTGACTCTCTTCAAGACTTAATGGACGTTACCCTGGAACTTGATACCAGGTACCATGAGAGGCAAAATGAAAAGAGTCATCATCAAGAGAAGAAGCCAGAAGCCTCAAAGTCAAGTTCTTCTCATCCTCAAAATTCTTCAAGCTCAAGTCAAAAGAAGAAGAGTTTTCAGAAGAGGGACAAGCCCCATTCTTATTTGTTGAATAAAGATTTCAAGCTCATGAACTCTGAAAAAGAAAGAAGAATCAAGGAGGGTCTTTGTACCTATTGTGGTGGGAAGCATAGTCTTGAGTCCTGTTTCAAAAGGCCTCAAAACAAGCTTACCCAACCGTCAGGCAAACTTCCCAGCCAGGGAAAAGCCTGAGTGAAGATCATGTTGTGTTCAATGGTCTTCACAGTTTTCCATCCAGAGCACAATTGTGCATTCTGAATACTGGTGTCAAAAATTCTCTTAAATTTTTTGTTTTTTCTTCTCTCTCTGATATTTTTTACAGTATTCTCATTGATTCTGGTGCTACCAACTCATTTATTGCAAAGCAGTTTGTTCACAAGTATTCTTTGACCATGTCAGAACTCCCGGAGAAGATTCCCCTTATTATTCTTGACTCCTCTGAGTCTCCTTCTTTATTTGTGACTCACCATACTAAATATATGGTTGAGCTCCCTTCCTTCCCAAGCTTTGAATGGGACTTTTTAGTCATTGATACTCCCAAGGGAGAAGACCTCATATTGGGCTTTGACTTTCTTAATCATTTTAATCCGTTTATTGATTGGAGGCAAGGATTGATCACCTTTAATTCTGATCATAAGGACTATCATGATCCTTCTATTTCTTTTAGTAATGACTCTTCTTCTGCCAAATCATGTGCATCTCTGGTTGGTGATTCTAGAACACCATCATTTCCGTCTTCTGTCCATATTCCTTCCCTTAATTCCCATCAGTCATTACTATCATCTAGAGATGAAGTCTTCAAAGAGATTCAAGATGTTGGAGAAGATAATTCTGTATCTTCACTTCATCTCTTCTTTGGGAATACGGACCTTCCTCCTGCATCTTATCATGACTCCCTGGAGGAGTTGTGGGATGAAGAGGAAGAGCCAGAAGAAATAGAAACCGTGATGAAGGTTGTTCCTTCTGTTTATCACCAATACTTGGATGTATTTTCCAAGGTGAAAGCAGAGAAACTTCCTCCTCACCGCACCTGTGATCATCATATCGAGCTGGAGGGGTCTCTACCTCCAGTTGGGGTGATCTACTCTTTATCAAACCAAGAGTCAGATACACTCAGGGCCTACATTTCAGAGAATGTAGAGAAAGGTTTCATCCGGCCAAGCTCCTCTTCTACAGGGGCACCTGTTCTTTTTGTCAAAAAGAAAGATGGTGGCCTCCATTTGTGTGTTGATTACCGCAAGCTCAATGCTGTTACTAGGAAGAACAAGTATCCTGTTCCTCCTATGAATCAGCTCCTCACTGTTTTCAATGGTTCTTCTATCTTCTCCAAGATTGATTTGCGTGGTGCATATAACCTGCTCAGAATCAAGGAAGGTGATGAACATTTGACTTTTTTTTGAACCAAATATGGTAGTTATGAGTACTTGGTTATGCCGTTTGGGCTTACCAATGCTCCTGCTTCTTTTCAAAATCTCGTCAATGATATTTTTTATGATCTTCTTTATGTTTATGTTGTGGTTTATTTGGATGACATTATGGTCTTTTCCAAATCTGAGGAAGAACATGTCACTCATGTGTCCACTGTTCTTTCCAGACTCAGAGCCAATAACCTCTTTGCTAAGGCGTCCAAATGCCTATTTCATGTTTCAAGTGTGGAATATCTTGGTTATGTAGTTTCTTCTGAAGGCCTCAAGATGGACCAAGCAAAGGTCCAGCAAATTCTCAACTGGCCACCTCCAAGACACCTCAAGGCTCTTCAATCATTCCTTGGCTTTGCCAATTTTTACCGCCGTTTCATCAAGAATTATTCAAAGAAAATAAGTTCACTCACAAGTTTCCTCAAGAAAGATTCCCGTTTTCCCCTCAATGAGGAAGCTCTTAGACAGTTTCATCAACTCAAAGAGGCATTCACCACCGCTCCAATCCTTTTCTACCCACCATTGTAGAGACCGATGCATCAGATTATGCCTTGGGTGCTGTACTGAGTCAGGTCTCTGACTCAGGAAAACACCCCATTGCATTTGATAGCCGCAAGCTTCTCCCAGCTGAGCTTAATTATGAGATTCATGACAAGGAACTCCTTGGCATAGTCTGGGCTCTCAAGCGCTGGAGAGCTTTCCTTCTTTCTATTTCTTCCCCTTTTGAAGTTCTCACCGATCATTCATCTCTTCAATATTTTATGTCTTCCAAGATTCTCACTCGCCGTCAAGCCCGCTGGGCTGAATTTTTATCTGAATTCCATTTCTCAATCACTTACCGCCCTGGCCGCTTGGCCACCCTTCCAGATGCCTTGTCACGTCGGGACGACGTTTACCCGGAGAGGGGGGAGGATTTCATCAGCAAGAATCCAATGAACTATCAGAAGATAATCAAGCAAGATGAAATTCAAGCTTCAAAGTGTTTTGCAGTCAAGGTGGATTCATTTTCAAATTTGATTGATTCAATTCAGAAGGCAGTGTGGCAAGATTATCAATATTGAAGTGTCCTTGAAGATTTGGGTAAAGGTAAATCTGTCCAAGATTATTCTCTTGATTCCTCTTCCAAACTTCTCCTTTTCAAAGATCGGGTGGTGGTCCCAAATGACCCCACAATTCAGCTCAATATACTTCAAAAGCGGCATGACTCTCCTCTAGCTGGACACCCTGGCCAAGAGAAGACTCTCAAACTTGTCAAGCGGGATTTTCACTGGTCCGGCATGACTCAATTTATCAAGGATTATGTCTCATCCTGTCAACAGTGTTCAAGAAACAAAAATATTCATCACAAGAAGTTTGGACTCCTCAATCCTCTTCCAATTCCAAGTGGTCCTTGGATATGTCTTTCAATGGATTTCATCACTCAATTGCCACTGTCTAATTCCTTTGATTCAATTTTAGTCATAGTGGACAGATTCTCAAAAATGGCGGTTTTTATTCCAACAATAGCTTCAATCACTTCATTAGATTTGGCCCATTTATTCATCAAGAATATTTTCTCAAAGCATGGCCTTCCTTCAAGCATTGTTAGTGATCGAGGTTCTCTTTTTGTTTCTTCTTTTTGGACCAACCTTTGTCAGCAGCTCAAGATTTCAAGAGACTTGTCAACTGCTTACCATCCAGAAACTGATGGACAGACAGAGAGGGTAAATCAGATACTAGAACAGTACCTTCGGATGTATGTCAGTTATCATCAAGATGATTGGAACACCTGGCTCCCTCTGGCTGAATTTGCCTACAATAACTCTGACCACTCTTCAACAAAACAATCACCGTTTTTCACTGTTTATGGAAGAGATCCTCATTTTGACTCAGTTCACATCACTCAAGACACTCCGGCTGGAAAGTTATCAACAAAAATCCAATCAGTACAGCGAGATGTCAAGAGAGAACTTGAAGTTGCCATAAACAGGTTTAAGAGGTATGCAGATAAAAGTAGAGCAAGTCCACCTGTTTTCAATCCTGGTGATATGGTATGGCTCTCTTCCAAGAACATCAAATCAACCAGACCCACCAAAAAGCTGTCTGAAAGATGGCTGGGTCCTTTTCCAATCTTGAAGAAAGTCAGCACTCATGACTACCACCTCAAGCTTCCATCTCAATGGAAATCCATCCACCCAGTTTTCCATATTTCCCTTTTGGAACCAGTCAAGACGTCAACAATCCCAAATAGGCATCAAGAGCCTCCTCCTCCAATCACCATTGAAGAAGAAGAGGAATGGGAAGTCTCTCAAATACTGGACTCAAAGCTCAAGAGAGGAAAATTATGGTATCTGGTGGAATGGAAAGGTTTCAGTCAAGACCCAGAAAGATCCACTTGGGAACCAACCAAAAACCTCAAGAATTGTCCTGAACTTGTCAAAGATTTTCATTCATTATATCCTGACAAGCCTGGGCCGAATTCTCCAAAAGCTTGATTCATTATGGTGCTTTGTGGGGAGAGGAATTACCAAACGTAAGTCCCACTCCTGGTATGCACCTTTAGGGGTATTATACTCTTTTTGTTGTAAGCATCACCTTGGCCACTCTGTGAGCACTTTGCAATTTTGGACACAGATCTTTGGCATGGCTTTCAACTTCATTTCCAATCTTATGGCCATTTTCACTTGGGACAATGGGCCATTCACTTTTCAATTCATTTCCAAGATTCCAACTTCAAATTCATTCCTTCAACATTATTATTTTATTTTTATGGCACTGGCGGGAGTGGTAACTACCAAAAGTAAGTTCCTCTCCTGGTGTGCACTTCCCTGAGGGGTCTACAATCCTGTCAAAACATCACCTTGGCCACTTTGTGAGCACCTGGCATCAAATTTATCTTTCCAGGTCCTTGGCCAATTTCAAAATCAGTTATCAACCTCTGTGATGAAGATTGGAACCTCCTCAAGATTTCAATTCATTTTTCTTTTTCTTTTTCCTTTTCTTTTCTTATTTTCATTTTCATTCTTTATTTTTATTTTATTTTCATTTTAAATTTTCTCTTATCACGTCAATTATCACGTCAAAAATTTTCATTCATTTCAAAATTAAATTCAAATCATGAAGCCAATGTCAAAAGAAGATCAAGCAAGTCCTGCGTCAAATGTCAAATTTTTAATATCACTTGTCAAATTTTTTATCTTAATCAGTCCTCTTGAACCACACTCTCAAAATCTTTCCAATAGCCTCAACAGGCTTCACCTTGTATTGGTGCTCAGGAGCTCACCATTTCAAGGTGGGGGGTACTGTCACAACCATGGCAATTCATCTCCTTGGATCCCCATATGGCATATCAAGCCACGGTTCTTTTATGGCCAATTGGCCATATCCATCACCAGTGGACAATATGGCCACGTCATCATCTTATGGACCATTTATGGCCATCTGTGTTTTGGGGCCTTCATGGCCCTTCACCTCAATCCAGAACCCATAGCGGCAATTTATGCCCAAAGGGGTATTTCTGGTCATTTCCCTCAAAACCAGGTGAAATGGCCCAAATGGCTGTTTTTGGCCATTTGGGCTCATAATGCGCATTTGCGCATTTTGCGCATTTTTGCGTATTTGCGCACTTTTGCGCATTTGCGCATTTTGCGCATTTTTGCGCACTTTGACGCAAAGTGTCCAAAAGACACTTTCCCGCCTTTTGGGCCAGTTTTTTGGCTCAGAACCCAAAAGGCCCATAAACACCATTCCAAGCTCTGAAGCCATTACATCCATCCTTTTCCCTCTGCCTTTCCATCTCAAGACCTTTGGACGTAATCTTCTTGCCAATCAACCAATATGCCATAAATGATGTTATATATCATTGTGCATCATTTTTCAACAGAAATTCAATGGTGGCAATATCAAATGGTCATTTCAACATTCCAACATCTCATCACGTCATCAAGGCACCCAATCATTCAGAGGAATCATCAAGGCTCAAGAGCAAGTGTTTCAGCGTCAAAGACCAATGACGCCATCAAGCAGTCATTGGTTATTCTCACTCCAAGTATTCCTTCCAAGGGAATACTTTCAATTCATTCCCAAGTGTATTCAAGAGGCAGTGCCAAAAAGAAGTTGTCAAGTGTCAAAGCTCCACTCAATCCATCTTGGCAACCATATTCATTTCAATACAGTCTGGATCCATCAAGAACTGTATTTCATTTTCAATCATGGGAAATTCATTCAACCCAATTCAATTTCAATATTAGCCAGCTGTATCAATTCCCAAAACAATCAATACAGCCCCAAGGATCAATACAGATCAGTTTTCAGCCTGAAGAACTCAAGCTCCCAACTTTTCACATATACCGGCTACCCTTTCCACCTTGGGGGGTTTTCCCCAGTTAATTAATATATTTTGATTTTATTTTATCTCTATTTTCTTTTCATTTTAGTTAAGCAAATACTGATATTATTAAGTCAGTCATTTAGCACCTTTCTCTTTCTCTTTCTTCGCCTGTCAATTGATATTTGGTGGTCATATCCTTACTAATTCCATTATTCATTTTTGGCAGGTTGAAACAGTGATTAAGGACTTACTTTGTTGGCTCTTTGGCCATTTGGCTTCCCTTTCCTCTTTTGCATCTCATCTTGTACCTGCATATCTTTTAGGGGAATTCATTCTTATTACTTTTATTCTTTATCCTTTTGGAGTCTTCCAAGTGAGTTCCCTGATTGCTGAGTGCCAGGCCACTCTTGTATTTCTGTCCAAGAGCCCCTGTGACACACAATTATCTCAGGCTAATTTCATCACAGCCATGGATTCTCTAAAGGGTTTTCATAAAAATGTCTTAACAGACAATGCTAAGAAACTACTAAGGATAATAGTCCACTGTGGAATTGTTGAATATCTCAGAATTCCATTTGGTATAAAAAATGCACCTTCCCATTACCAAAGGATGATGAATACCATATTTCCTGAAGAACTATCAGAAGGATGGCTGATTATTTATATTGACAATATTGTAATTTGCTTAGAGACTTGGGACAGTCACTTATCAATACTAGAAAGGGTCTTGCAAAAAGTAGTACAAGTAAACATGAAAATCTCTCTGAAAAAGTGTCATTTTTCATACAGTGAACTGAAAGCACTAGGACATGTTGTATCTGGACTAAGTTTGGGCATACACAAAAACAAAGTAGCAGCAGTACTATTGAAACCAATTCCCCAAACTAAGAAATAAACGCAATCATTTCTAGGATTTTCTGGTTATTACAGACAACATATAAAAGATTTTGCAAGAATTGCTAAGTCATTGTATAAGCTCTGTGACCAACAGAAAGTCTATTAAATTACTGAAGAAAGAGTTAATGTATATAAAGAATTGAAAAATTCCTTAACAAATGCCCCATTTCTTCTAATACAAGATTGGAAGCTACCCTTTAAGCTATACATTGATGCTTGTGGAGAAGGACCAGGTGCTTCATTAAACCAGACACAAATAATCAATGACAAACCTGTTGAAGAACCAATTTGCTTCATTTCAAGACAAATAAAGCCAACAGAAGCAAGGTATGGAGCAAGCCAAATGGACTGCCTCTGCTTAGTGTGGGCTTTGGAAAAACTATACTATTATTTAGATGGGACAGTGTTTGATGTAATTACAGATTGCAATGCTGGAAAATCTTTACTAAACATGAAAACCCCAAACAGAAATATGTTAATATGGCAAATTGCCATCCAATAATATAGAGGAAATATGACTATAGTTCATAAATCTGGTAATATTTAGAGGAATGCAGATGGTCTTATCAGATGGGCTCTGTAAAATACAAATGAAAATCCAGCATGGGTACCGCAGGAAAAGCACCATATAGAAGGAATATGTGTAACAGATATAGGCACAGAATTCTTTAACCAAGTTAAATAAATCTAAAATGGATAAAAACTGCCATATCTTATGCCAACTTCTAATGAAGGACTGGAAATACCCATCACTTTAATCCAAACTAGATGAAACATGTAAAAAAGCATATGATAGAGGAAGATTCCACCTCCTTGATGGAACTCTTTACCATAGAACTAAACATACATGTGACATGGCTCTAACGGATAGAACTCTAATAAGCAATATACTACATGAATGTGTTGATAGTGTTGCAGGTGGACATATCTCAGAGGACAGAACACTAGAGAGGGTAAAAACCTGCTCTTGGTGGACAAATTGGAAGAAAGATGTTGCAGAATACTGCCAAACCAGTGACAGATGCCAAAAAGCAAAAAGAGCCACAGGTAAGAAATTTGGAATGATGATCCAAATTAAACAACCAAAATACCCTTGGGAAATAGTTCATATGGATTGGGTAACAGCTTCACCTCCAGGAGGAGACAGAAGTTGCAATGCTTGCCTAGTATTAGTTGACAGATATAGCAAAACCCCAATGTTTTCAACATGTCACAAGGACGATACAGCTATGGATACAGCCATAATGATATGGAATAAAGCTATTAGCCACATGAAATTATTCCAAAATATCATAAGTGATAGAGACCCAAAACTCACTTCAGCATTATGGACAAACCTCCATAACCTCTCTGGAACAAAACTATCATTCTCAACAGCTTACCACCCCCAAATTGATGGTCTAGCAGAAAGAATGATACAGACATTAGAAGACATGATCAGAAGATTCTGTGCTTATGGACGAGAATTAAAAGATTCTGATGGTTTCACCCATGATTGGTGTACATTAATACCAGCTGTTGAACTGGAATATAAAAAAACAATCCATTCTCAAACTGGCAAGACACCTGCAATGCTAGAGAAAGGCTGGAATCAAAGAATCCCTTATGATACCCTCAAAAACCACTTAGTGGATATACATCCAACAGCAAGTAGCCTCAAGTTAATTCTTGACAAAGCAAGACACCATGCAAATAGATTTATGCAAGATTCTTTCAGGTATGCAAAAGAAGGATGGGATAAAAGTCATAAACCACCTGACTTCAAAATAGGAGACTCGTTCATAGTGTCAACTCTCAATTTAAATAATATAAAAGGCCCAAATAAATTGAAAGATTCCTTTTCAGGACCATTCATGATAAAAGCATTACATGGACCTAATTCTGTGCAATTAGAGCTCACAGGTGAGCTAATGAGCAAACACCCAGCTTTCCCTGTAAGTCTGATAGAGCCTTACACCTCAAGTGACAAGGAATTATTTCCACTAAGAAATAAAACCCCACTTGAAATACCCCCTTTGGAGGAAGGGGAGGAAAGGAAAACTGTGAAAGTCCTTAAAGAAGAAAGGACAACAAATAAAAAAGAGATAGAATACCTTGTAAGGTATAGAAATCCAACTCAAGAAGATGAACGGCTACTTGAAAAGGATATAACAAATGCTTATAAACTTTTAAGAAGGCTTGTACATGAAAGAAAGCCTAAAAAATAGAGAAATGAAGCATTATTGAGCTTCAATAATAACAAATTCTATTGAAGAGGTAGGACAGTTGATGATACCCTAATTAACTATATCAGATTGTGGTACAATCCTTTTTGGTGGTAGGGAATGTGAGCCTTTGAGATATGACCACATATCCAAAAAGGTCACAGCAAACTTTCTGTAATAATTGTACTTATAATAATTATCTCAAAGACTAGTAAAAATACCCCAAATAAGTACAAAATCTGAATTAACTCAGAATATAAAGAGTAAACATTTGAAATAATTTACACCATTATATTCCTCATGGTAAAATACACATATGTCATTCTTTTGGCATATCTGAAAAGTCAATAATTACTGAAGTTTAAGTAATAACACCTTAAAAAAGGTATAAAACCTTATTTAACTCAGAAATCAATGAAGCAACATATGAACTGAGCTGTAAAATTTGATCCGCCATAAAACTCCACATATATAACAGTTATAAAGCTATTCTCTAAAGTCAATATTTAAGGAATTAAGCTGAATATATGCACTTTTTTGGTCAATGCATATATTCATGTTTTTTAGCTAATATCTCTTGAAATTTACAAGATAGATAGATAAACCAAAAATAAATTCGCCATGTACCTACTTTAAGAACACAGATATGCACTTTATTTTACAAGATATAAAAAATGTTACAACTTGTAATGGATTATTGAATAAAATCAATGGAGCTGTTGACCACTTTGTTGTGAAAATGGTCCAAACTTGAAAAAAAGGAGACAGTCAGATTCCAATAGTTCATATGTGAATAATGATGTAATTCCTATTATAATGATCAAGGTATAACCCCTTGAGATCATGGTTTGAAGTTTAAAATATTAAATTTGGACAGAAAAGATGAGCGACAAGAAAAATCATCAAAAATGGAGTTTTGATGATATAATAAAGTTCTCTTTACAGTTTCATAAGGACATGCCAAACTATCAGAATCCACTCTCAGCATAGCTTTAGTTTGTATAGCTTCAAATTTATTAATGATCAAGGTTTAAGCTTAAATTTGATCATTTATGATCACTCACTGTAATCTTCTTTTACATTTAACAGTCAGATAAGTGATAGAACTGGTGAATACTATTAGATTATGATTAATACTAATAAAATCCACAAATATTAGGCTTCTTTCAAGCCTATCATGTCATCAAATGTAAAGTTATAGTGATAACTGTAAATAATGGCGTAATAATGAGATAAGATGGTTTGATCATGACATAATCATGACTAAACCTTGAAATACTGATCATTTCCAGTGGATATCATCAGTAAACGTCTACTATAAGCCTACTGGACTCTAGAAGGGAGGTATTTACTATAAATAGAGCTCTTTTTACTCTATTTTCCCCTCAGACATATCAAAACATTAGAAACAATTAAATCAAAGGGAACATCTTTATTATATATATAAATCTTTTATATTATTATAGAACAAAGATAATGTTTATTATAATCATAATTTTTGACATGATTAATCCAATTTTTCTGCTGTTTTAATTCTCTTAAAAATCTCAAATCCACGTAAAATCAAGAAAATTTGTAATTTCTCTTATTTTGTATTGTAAATACAATTCAAATGAGCTGTCTTTATATTATTTGCCATAAAATGATTCTATATTACTATATTAAGTGTTAAAAGTAGCTTCTTTTCCCTTATAATAAAATCTCTTTATTATTGCTTTTAATAATTCTTCAATTAATATAAATAGTATTTATATTAATTTTTAACTTTAATATTAGAAATATTATTGTTATTAATTGTTTTTTATTAATAAAAAACAATTTTTTACGCCTTTATTTTTTGTTGGTAACAATCATAAAGTGCTTTTAAATATATTAATTATTATATATTGATATATTTTTTTATAATATAAATTATTTTATTTTATTTATTAAATAATGTGATTATTTTTATGCCTGAATTATAATAATTCTTTATTATTATAGTTATTTTTATCTTATTTAATTTATTTATAAGGACATTCAGAGTACAATAAGTCAAATATTATTAATTTTTACTTATTGTTTCATAGTCAAACCTTACACTTCTGATAATGGACCACTTGGAGCCATCAAAGGTCATTTGGCAAGACCTTACCCTGCACTATTAAAAAGACCAGCTTACCCAGATAGCCCTAGAGCTTGATGAGCTGATGAAACTTGCAGTTCTTAGAAAGGTTGGGCACAGTGAAGAAGTAGAAGTCACAACTCCTGTAATCATTACTTTGCATAATGATAAATGAAGGATGGTTGGTGATTTTACAGCATTGAATAACTACACTATTCCAGATAGGTATTCAATCCCTAGAATCCATGAGAATTTGACTCAATTATATGAAGCAAAATTTATCACCTCTATGGATTCCCTTAAAGGTTTTCATAAGAATGTTTTTACAGCTCATGTTAGGAAATTATTGAGAATAATTTCTCATTGTGGTATTTATGAATACTTGTGGATGCCTTTTGGTATTGAAAATGCACCCTCTCATTATCAAAGTATGATGAATAACATTTTCCCACATGAATTATCAGAGGAATGGATGATCATTCATATTGATTCCATTATCATTTGTTCAGAAACCTGGCAATTGAATTTAGAGAGACTTTCATTAGTACTTAAGAAAATTCTTCAAGTGAACATGAAAATATCTCTCAAAAAATGTAATTTTGGGTTTCATGATTTGAAAGCTCTAGGACATGTTGTCTCAGGACTGAGCCTTGGTGTTGATAAAAACCAAGTGGCTTCAGTTTTACTTAAAAAAATGCCCCAGAAAAAAAAGAAATGATGTATTTCTTAGGGTTTGCCATTTATTACAGGCATCACCTTAAAGATTTTGCAATCTTTTCCAAATCATTGTACAGAATTTGAGATAAAAAGCTGTCTTTGAGATGACACAGGAAAGGATTCAATAATATGAAAAGATCCAGTATTCATTGACTAATGAACCATTATTATTAATGCAAGACTGGAAACTTCCTTTAAAGCTGTACATTTATGCATGTGGTGAAGGTCTAGGTGCAGCTCTTCATCAAGTTCAAATTTTCAATGACAAGCCTTATGAAGGTCCAATTTGTTTTATCTCAAGAAAAATCAAACCTACTGAGGCCAGATATGGAGCTAGCCAAATGGAGTGTCTTTGCCTTGTTTTTGCTCTAGAAAAACCTCATTATTATCGTTATTGTCGTGTGTTTGAAGTAATTACTGATTGTAATTCAGTAAAATCACTTCTTAACATGAAAGCTCCAAACAGACACATGTTAAGATGGAAGATTGCTATAAAGTAGTATAGAGGTAATATGACCATAGTACATACAGCTTGCAATATTCACAAGAATTCTGATGGCTTCAGTAGATGGGAATTACGCAATACACCTGGCAATCCTGCCTATGTTCCTACAAGTGCAGAACCTCAGATTCCAATTGAAGGAATTAATATCACAGATGTTGGTACAGAATTCTTGGAGGAATTTAGAGAAAGCTATAAGCAAGATAAGAACTTTCATATTATTACTTCTCTACTTGACATATATTGCAAAGATGCAGGTTTTGGTTAATTCTTTGGATGATATTTGGAAGACATCTTATTACAATGGAATATTCCATTTATTTGATGGCATCTTATATCATAGATATAAACACACATGTGTCATTGTCATATGTAGTAGAATGTTTATCAACACAATACCATTAGAATGCCATGATAACATTTATTCTTGAAATCTGTGTCAAGACAGAACAATGGAAAGAATTAAGACATGCTCCTGGTGGCCATCTTGGAGAAAAGATGTCATTGAGTACTGTCATAGTTGTGATAGATTCCAGAAAGCCAACAAAGCTACTGGTAAAGAATTTGGTTTAATGATGCATATCCAAGAACCAAGTACCCCATGGGAAGTGGTTCATATGGATTGGGTAACTGCTTTACCACCCAGAGGTGGTAAGAGCTACACTTCACATCTTGTTCTTGTAGACAGATATAGCAAAACTCCAATAATTTTACCGTTTCATAAAGATTACACAGCTATGGATACTGCTCTTTTCATTTGGAACAGGAGTCATATCCCCCACTGGTCCCTGTAAAAATATCATTAGTGATTCAGACCCAAACTTTACATAATCTTTTGGGTACAAAACTATCATTCTCAATGGCATACCACCCCCAAACAGATTAGTTAGCAGAAAGAATGATTGAAACCCTTGAGGACATGATCAGAAGATTTTGTGCTTATGGCCTGGATTTTGAAGATTATGATGGCTTTACCCATGAGTGGTGTACTGTTATAACAGCTTTGGAATTAGCCTATAAATCCTCTTTCCATGCTTCAACAGGGCAAACTTCTGCAATGTTAGAAAAAGGATGGAACCCTAGACTTCCATTTGATACTGTGAAAAAAGATTTAGTTGATATTCATCCAACTTCTCCAAGATTGAAGCTATTGCTTGATAAAGTGAGACATCATTCAAATCAAAGCATGAATGATGCCTTTGAATATTCTAAACAGAAGCAGGATGAAATTCATAAAGCCCCAGAGCTCAAAGTAGGGGACTTGATACTATCTTCAACCTTGAACTTTAATAATATCAAAGTCCCAAAGAAATTGGAAGTATCCTTTGCAGGACCATTCATTATTCATGCCCCTCATGGGACAAATATGGTACAAGTACAACTTTCAGGAGAATTGTAAAATAAACATACAGATTTCTCTGTCAGTCTAGTAAAGCATTACACTTCAATTTACAAGGAATTATTTCCTTTGAGAAATAAAATGCCCTTAGAAATACTTCCAATTTATCAAAGTGAGGAGGAAAAAGTACCAAAAGTCTTGGAAGAAAGAAGAATTAGGGGAAAAATGAAAGAGAATACTTAGTCAGGTACAGAAATCCACAACATGAAGATCAATGGATTGCAGAAAGTAAAATTCCTGATTCCTAAAAGCTTCTCAGAAGATTCAGAAATGAGAGAAGACCGATTCCTCAATAAAAATTTCAAATTGTGTGCTTTAAATACTTCAAAAGTATAGTAGAGAGATTGGACAGTGGATTATACCCCCCAAATAAATTGTGGGTATACTATAAAGGAAAACTTGTGGTACAATTTTTTTTGTGGTAGGGAATGTGAGCCTGTGAGGTATATATGACATACCCATGAGGGCACAAATGACTTTATATAAATTTGATTCAGTCTTGAACAGAAATTTCAATGAAATTTAAAATAAAAAATAACAAAAAATAAGTATAGGTCTTTTGGATAAACAAAGTCATAATTATTATGTCATTTTTGGATTATACACCAAATATAAACTAGGGTACACCCATAGGGTGTTATACCCAAACATTATTATTTCTTATGTTATTAGAAGATTTAATAATCTCACAGTACAATTTCAGCTTTTTTTAACATTTTTCAAAATTGTTAAATTTAAGCTTAAATAAGCTTCAATTTAAAGTTGCATAAGGTTTATGCAAACATACCTCAGTTTTAGTTAAAATTAAGGTGTTGTGTATATTTACTAAATTGACTAAGGATTTTCCATACAGGATGTTAATCCTGTGTGGGCTCAGCTTAACAGGGTTTAATGCCATAGTATGGCTTTAAATAAATAAAAGGAAAAAATCCATGCAAAAAGGTGGGAGAAAGACAAAAGACCAAACAGAGCTGGGGTAACCAACCTTTTGTATCTGAAAGGATTCAATTAAGGTTGTCCACCTGTATTGGAGGTTTTTCAACCTTATTTAAACTTTCATATTAGACTTCGCTCCAACCTTAAAGTTTAAGCTGGTTTTATCCCAATTTGGACAGGAATTTCAAGCTCCCTAAGGGTAAATACCACTATGCAAGCATGGAATTAAGGTTTTAAGAACTGTCAAAGCTTAAATAAGCTTAAACATTTAAAATTACAAGCATTGAAACCTTATCAAAAGTTAATGTTTGGTGTGTATTGCTATTTTGTGTGGAAAAATAGTAATGACTTCAAAAATTCTTTAAATATTTCATCGTATGTTTTCCTCTTTGCTTGAAATTTACCTTTATATTGGGTTAATAACCTAGATCTTCTTAGTTGTAGATGTTGTGCACTTCATGCACTAAGCAGGGTATCCCCTGCATCTGCTCCTCCATGACAACCAATGCTTGTGATGCTTTCCGACAAGCACAAAAGAAATGTTCATTTGTTGTGAAACCCTTCTGACCATGCGGGCAGAGGAGTTCCTGCCCAAGATGCCCTTGTGAGGACTCCTTTGTGGTCAACAATGATGAAAGCATTCCCAAGTGGGAACAGATGCCGGGACCCCAAACAGGAAGACAGGAGAAATTATGGACAATTGGCCCAGTTCCATATAGTATTTAGTTTTCCACCCCCCCTCCTAGGCCACTATCCAATTGTCAATTCACTCCTTGACTGGAGCAAAGTGATTATCCGGCCAATGAAGCATGGCGATGGCAAGAGGACATTCAAGCTTGGGCCAATCGTCACCCATGGGATTCAAATGCCAAAGTAAGTTTTCTTTTTCCTCCTTAACCCATTTCTCTTCATGCAATCAGACTGAATTTTTTCCATTATGCATAGAACAAAACCAATCAAGTCCCCTGTGACAAGACTATCCTGCTCCTAGTTTGCCTCGCAAGCAAACTCCACGGCAACCGACTCCAGGCCTGAGTGGCACCCAATGGTTGGAGGACTTATTCTGCCATAAGAAGCCAAAGATTGCTTTGCTAATTTCAACTTTTGACTCAAGTGAACTGACTCTTCCTCCTTTTGTACAACCCTCCCAACCCAATGAGCCACCTATTCCAGGCCCAAGTCAACCCTCAGAACCACATGAGAATTCTTTGACTCATGAGCCTGAACCTGAGGTGGCTCTGATGCAATCCATGGAGGAACCTTTTGGTAATTCCCCACTTCAATTTTTTTACTCTTCTCAACTTTTCCTCACCCCTCCTTAGCCCATCTCCAGCTCATCCTGCTACACCCACCTCCATAATCATCATTGACAATACGCCCATTGGATCCCTCCTTCCACAGAGATCCCAACCGCCTCCTCCCCCCGGCACCAAGCTCCTCTCATTCCCACAATGAGTCTCAGCAGGAATTTGTGGACTTGCAACCAACCCTTATTATTCCTTGTTTAATTTTCCACAAATCAATCAACCAAATCTTGTTGGAGCATTGCCAATTGCTCCACAGGATTCCCTTCGTGGATGTGACTAATCAAAATCAGATGCACCGGAAATCCTGGGAGGAACTAAACTCCCTCCTTGGCCAGGAACTGGAGGCTTATCCAAAGGAGGAAATTGCTGGGATAGTCTCGAGATTCCTTGAAAAATAACAAAAAAAGCATTTCCCTTTCACTTATTTGCTTTTGTAATACAATCTCCTAAATAAGTTAGCTGTAATCAATACACAATTTTTTCCATTTTTGTTATATTCTTTTTTCCCATGAGATTTCCTTTTTTGCCAATTATGAAAATCACCTATTGTGTGAAAATAATTTTTGTAAGTGCCCCACCAAATATTTCAGTCATTATTTCTTTGTGTGAATCTCTTTTGCAGAAAATGGGCAAATAGTCACCATTACTGCCTTCTATATCTTCTTCTTCCATGGTTTTCAACCATATCAGATCTCAACTGTAAAAATGCGGGATTTCCCTGCTTGTGAGCAATCCACTGTAGATTCATGAGTCATTGCCTTTCCTATGGTCACATGCTATTCATCTTAGTTGCCCAGGCAGAAGGAATTGCCTGAATTTTTGGGAACCTGTATAAGTGTGAGGATGTGTGTTTGAAGCTTTGGGAACCTGTAAAAGCATAAGGATTTGCATGTGAAGCGTTGGAAGCCTGCACTGGGGCAAGGAATTGTTTGAATTGTTGGGAACTTTTACAGGCATATGGATTTTCATGTGAAGCATCAGGAGCCTGCACCAGCATAAGGAAGTTTTGGAATTGCTGGGAGGCTTCCCCGGCATAAGAATTTTGAATATTCAGGAACCTGTACAAGAATGAGGATTTGCATGTGAAGCGTCAGGAGCCTGGAAAAGCGCAAGGAATTGTTGGCATTGTTGGGAGGCTGCCCCTGCGTAAGGATTTACAGCGCAAGGTTTTACATGTGAAGCATGGTTTTTCAGTTTTGAACTGAGCATGCCCTCTATATCCATTATTAATCAGGAGAGCTTCTCTGCAGACATAAAAAGAATCTATTAATCACTGTTTTGGTCCATCATTCATTATAAATCCAATTATATCAGACATTTAAACAGGTAAAGTTTTATTACATATGAAATCGTATTATTAAGGTAACTCTTAAGTTATTTCATTCTTTATTAATCTTAAGCTAAAGAATTGAGAGCATAGAGTTTGGATTATTTTTGTAATCACCAATAATATATTTTACTTTATGAAAGTATCATCTTAAATATCTTTTGAAATCCACAAATTCCTCTTAAAAACTCTTCAAATAATATTTTTATTATGAAAGGTTGTTTTATCTCTTAAATATTCATTTTTTGGTGTTTTTAACTTATAATAATTATTTAATAAAATAACTGTTGTATTTAACTTGTTGTATTAAATATATATTATAAGTAAGCTTTTCTCTTAATTTCTATATTTTTTATCTATTATTAGTTCTTTTGTATAGAATTTTTCTTTAAAAATTATTTCTGCACATTGTGGTGATAATTCCCTGATAAATAATATTTATACTATTTATATGTGGTTAAATATTCATATTTTCCACGTGTTATTGTCTCATTAAGAGCTTTACACTTCTTATTGTTATAATTTTCAGTGACTATAACAATAATCGAATAATTATAAGTCATTATAATTATTAAGATCTTTTTATTATTAAATTATTTAATAAGCATTAAAATTCCTTTTTTTAAATGTAATCATTTTCAATAATTATATAAATTTCTGGTTATAATATTTTCTTATATTATATTTTTCTACTGAGGACAGTCATAGTACTCTTGATATTGCTACTATTATGAAGATTTTAATAGAAAAACCTTACATGAAAGGTGTTTGAGCTCATTCAATACTTCCTTAACAGATTGCTTCCAGGTATTCTTTGATTGATATTCTTGTGGCTGAGGATTTTGAATTTTTTGGGTAAGATCTTTCATTTGCTTCAAGCCTTCTTCCCAGCTTTCCTCTTCAAACCTAGCCTTCTTTTCTTGTTACTTTGGTTTTGAAAATCACTTCTGCTTGATTAAGACTTTGGCTTCTAAAGCTTGTGAAATATATAACTTCAAGATTCCCAATCTTGCAATGAGATAACCACCATCCAAAGTTTGCACCATGGCCTTATCCTTTATCATTCCTTTATGGATACACTATTGAACACTTGAGGAAAAAATGTTCAATATTTATTTATTGTGACTAATATCTCCTTGTATATATTGATACCTCTTGAAATAATTAATACTGGATTCATATTCTCCAATGAACTTTATATATTGGGTCATATTTTTAATTCCTCCTTCTTGTTTAATCTTGGTAAATAATTGAGTAATTCAGGACAGCTTGTATCTTCTTTCAGGTGACACTGTTCCCCATCTTCTCTTCATATCCAGTTTTAATTTCTCCCAATCACCAGTTTCATATCTGGGCATTCCTTCAATATGGTAGCTAATTTCTTGATCTTTAGTTCAAAAGGATATCTGTCTTGCAATATCCCTTCCACTTTCTCTTTCAATTTCTGCTATATTTTCCACTCTCTTAATAAACCTTTCTACTTCCTTTCCATCAAACCATAAGCTATATTCCTTTGACCTAATATTGATAATTGGTGTGCTATTTCTATGAATTTCCTTTTGTAATGGGCTTGAAGCCTGTGCATGAATATCAGCCCTATTTGGTACAGTATTTGGTCTTTGTGAAGTAAATGGAGTTGATAATTACATAGGCTTTTAAAATGGTCATTGTGATTCTTCTTTTCTGATAATTCTGGTCATCATTGTAGTTTCATCCATTGGGATGTTTTCTGAAGTAAAACTTGGCTCTTTTCTTTTCCCTTCTTTTTTAAGGAGCTCAATTTATTCTTGATGCATTTGAAACATTCTTTGATGAAGTCTTTCTACATCAGAAATATCTTCTTGTCCTTTCATGTTGTTTTCATTTGGAATTTCTTCTTTGGATTAATAAGGAATATTTGTTATCTTTGATGATGATTCTGAATCCATATTGATATCTTCTTTGTTGATTTTTTTGTTAAATTTTCTTTTTAATTTAAAATAGTTCCTTGAGTAATTTTTGCAAATAATCTGTGACTATCTTTTGATCTTTCTTCTTGGTTCTGGGTGTGCCAACTGGTATACTGTAATCTATGAGTGATTCTACTTCAGTTGGTGTCTCTTCTCTTTTTGGATAATAATAATAAAATGATGTTATTGAAGAGCTTGGTGGTAACAATGATTTGAATCTTTGTGGTTTTTCTCATTCCATATTGACTTGATAGGCTTTGAAATTTTGGAAAGGCTTTTTTTTAGATTAAATTTGAATGTTGTTTTTGATAATTTATGGATTATTGATTGTTGAAGCTGTTTGCAACTGTTAAGAAACAATATGTAGGGGCTCCTTTTGGTGTGGGATGAAATAAGGCAGTACCTTTAGGGGGAAATTCTTGGCAAGTCTTTTTTGAATTTCAGAATTGTCCAATAACTATGGGTGGTATGGTGTATTAGCTTCACCTCTAAATAATACTGAATAGTCAGCCTACAGAGAATCACAAAATAAAAAAAGGTTTGTGGCTTTAGAAGATAGAGAAGACTCATCAGAAATCTCTAAATCAAACCTATCAATAACACTAAAGTAAAAACTCTGATTTAAAAATAAAATTTCCAATAAAATAAAGACTAAGAGTTTTCATTATTTTAATAAAATTAATTATAATATTTTTTCTGGTTTTGTGTTATTTTAATAAAACTAATGAGTATATTTGTTTTGGTTTTGTGTTAATTATAATGATTTTTTTGTATTCATATTAATAAAAATATATGGGATTTGATTCTTTTGATATTTCTTAATATTCAGTTTATATCACTACTTCTTTTCTTTTAGTAATACTAGGCTTCTGAGCAAAGCTACTAAGCTTTTAACTAAGGATATACTACTATTTTTCAATAATACTAAGCTACTGGGCAAGGCTACTGAGATTTTTAACTACAGTTATACTACTATTCTTCAACAAGCATAAGCTACTGAGAAAGGCTACTGATCTTTTTTCACTACGGGTATACTACTATTCTTCAACAATACTAAGCTACTGAGAAAGGCTAATGAGTGTTTCACAACTAAAACACTACTACTACTCTAGTTATCCTACTAGTTCAGGGATGGTGTAAATCCTGGATAGTGGGAACTTGTTCCATGATTCTGGAAAAAATGAAGGTGAGATGACCTCTATTTATAGCTTTTGGGCCTCCATAGAGCTCCTCAAAACAGGTTACTTAGAAAAAATAATAGTTGAGAGGTTTTATCTGGTGAGATGTGCAGTTGTGGTGTAGCCATGTGACATGGGATCCAATTTCTGACCATTGAGATTGAGTTGTAACATGAATTGGTATGTCTAAGTATGCAACTGGAATTGATTTAACCTCTTACCAATCAGATGTTTTTGTTCTTTTTATGAACTTTGGATGTCAATTCTGATCAATGAGATTAATTTATCACATCAATTTGTAATTATAGGTATGTACCATGAATTAATTTGATTTATGACCAATAAAATGATGTTCTGATAAGTTTTGAATAATTGTGGTTTATATTTGAAAGAATTATTCAGCTACTGCGCAATTGCTTTCCATTTTTATATCCAGAATATGAGTTAGGTTAAAAATAATTCTTTTTTGAAAAATTATTAGCTGTTTTCTTCCAAAAATATTCCATTCTTCTTTATTTTTTTATTTTTCTTGAAAATTCCACAAAGAATAAGCTTTAAATTTCCTTCCATGTGGCTTGAACCAGCTACATCACCAATCCTGAGGTGAACAGCTCCTCCTTGTCAACTCACCCCCGGCAAACAGGTGACGTACACAGTTGTACGTCACCTCGACGTAGGCCTGGCGTTCAGGTGGTTTCATGATCAGTACAATGGTTTTTCAATGTAATTTTAATTTTAATTATTAATTATTCCTTTCATCTATAAAACTATGAAAAACTATTAATTAGCTGTAAAAACTCACTGTGCATGGGTAGTAAGTCAGTACAAAACAATCATCTCTTTGTGAACAGCTCAAACATAATACTGTATTATTGTACATAGGAAGCTTTAGCTAAAAAAAGCAATTGTAAAATTTTCGTGTAATACAGCTATCCATTGCTTTTGTCATCATAGAATTATTGAGAGAGATCCCTTTGTTAATGGCTTCCCCATTTCAACCACCTACTCAAGGCTCTCAATGCTAAAACTTTTGATGCCATATATTCTTGCATCGTTTTTTCTGCAAGATTTGAATTTTTCTTGCCTATACTTTTCACTATACTTTACTTTCTTGTTTCCTCTATTTTATTTTATGCCTTCAATTAGTAAAATTTTCTTTCTTTGCTTATTTTTATCGCTGGCTTTTCCTTTTGCAAATATTACACTTTCTCCTCTCTCCTCCCTCTATCACCTTTTCTACTATATTTACCATTTCTTCAAATTTATCTATTACCTCTTCTCGGTTCACCCTACTCAAACAGACCTTATCAGTTTCCAGCCTTCTCCACACACGATCCATATTTTAATTAATATTACCTATGAGCTTCAATGATAATCAAAATTATTATGCGCAAGGGCCTTCCTCATTAAGTGATAGCAACATCAGCCACACTATTGAACAACAAACCCAAAAACCGCTAGAGCTTGAAAAAAAGCTCAACAGTCGCGAAAAGACTTTAGAATCTCTGCTATCCAAATTCAACATTCAAGAAGAAGGTACCTCTAGAGCGACTTCATCAGAAAAAGGAAAATCCAAACATATAAACTCAACTTTGAACTCAGAACAACCTGGACAACAAAGAAATTCACCTTTGAAGTCTTTAGCTAGGACCTCGAAAATTCCAAGCATGATACCATGCAAAGCTGGAACAACCATTCCCAAAACGATTTAAACCCCATCCCCATTGTGAAAAAGAAACCCCCATCAGCTCATGAATATCAATATCCCAGAAGGATTCCATCCTACAAAGGTAAGGATTCTGTTAGCTTTAATTATCAAATATCTCCCAAATTTTTCTGATTAATTTTGTTTCCAGAAAGCATTTTACAAACACATCAAAATGTTATGGGGCCTTATATATTGTCAACCTGTGCCAATATCACCTGATTATTCAATGTTGAAAGAATTTAATACCCGTTTTTCTTTTTCAAGCGAAATATCAGCTCATTCTGAAAACACAACCCTCCCACCATTGGTTCCATTGGAAGAAATTCTTACATTAAGAGGCATGAAGCCAGGCCGCAAGAAATTTGGTAATTTCATTGTACATATGAGTGATTTTGCGATCAAGTACATTATTTTGATTTTAGCCAAACTTGGAATCCGTCAATGGGCTCCTGATCTTAACGACCCAAGTGATTCATTATACAACAAAGCTTGCAGAATTAGTGCTATCCAATTGTTTTGTCAGATCTCAATTGGAGGAGCATATGAGTTCATGAATGTCAACTTCAGTTATCTAGAGAACATTGAACTACTCACTAAGGTATATAATCACTATGTCCATTTCTACATGGCTCAGCGATACAAGAAAGAAGCCAAGAAAAGTGGCAAACATGCTAAAGAGGAAGAATGAAAAGCGATTCTAAGGGCCAGACTAAAGGTGCGTATGATTTATTTCAGTAGACTATAGTTACATTTGTCTCACTGTTTCAATGTTTTTGGCTTAGGTGAAAAATCTTCGTTACAAATTTGGTGTTGCTCAAGGCTTTCCACAGCAATACCTAAACATCTTAGCCAATAATGATGCACACAGTGAAGACGAATTAGATCCAACAACCAATAAGTATATCATTAAACCAATGGAATGTAGGTCAGAGAAAGCAAACCAATTTATGCGGAGATTTGATGAAGAAATTGAAAAGGCTGATAGAGCTCAAAAAAAATGGACTCAAATATGTGAACGCCTTCTCCCAAAAGATGGGTGTGCTTCCATAAGCACATATGCACCTGAAGGCCTTCCGATTGATTTTTACAATCCGAATTGGTCTAATAACCGCACAGCAGGCCAAAAGAGGATCATTGCTGATTCAAATAGTATTTCATTGTTGCCAGATGCCACGAAATCACTCCTAGGAAAGCAAAACCAAGATGAGAGGCTCAGCAACAAACGGTTCACTCAAAAATACTGGGAGCAAGTAATTAAGGACTACAATATTTCACATGAAATAGTAAATGATGACGAGTTGGATGATTCACTTACTGAAGAAAGTGATCAACTTGCATATTTGGAAGAAAACGTTGAAGAAGAAACTCCAATTGATGAGGACAAAGAAGAGAGTGGTGAATTGGAATATCTTATAGATCAAGATGTTGAAATGGAAGATGCTGAAGTCAATGATATAGGTCAACATCATAATGGAAGTTTTTTCAGCCTTCTGAATGAATGGGCCTCATGAGAATATCCGATAAGCTATCAAAAAGAAGAAAAGGTGTTAAGGCAAACATTTGGGTAATCGTATTGAGGATTCAATTGGTTAAAACTGTACATAGATCATAAAACATGCTTTAAAACTTAATTAAGTGGTGTTTCTATTCTTTCTTGTGGCTTGAATGTTTTTATCTTCTTGAAAAGTGGTTCTGGAAATTATTGATTGCAGAGTAATAGTTTTGTTATGGGTGTTGAGAAAATCATTTTTTTGTAAAGAACAGATCTGTATATTTGAATTATGAGCTATGAAAGACTGAGAAACTGTTGTGTGTGCTTATGTGAATAAGCTAAGTTGTTTAGCTTCCGATTGTCGTATCCCTAAATAGGATTTTGCTGATTAATTGGAGAGAATTTGAAAAATAAGTCATATTTTGTTCTCTGGCTGCAATTTTATTGTTTCAAATTGAGAAAACAAACGAAAATTAATTTTTTTCTCTAAATTTATGTTCTTTTCCAAATAGTAAAACAAAACAAACAACTGAGATTTAATTTTTAAAAACCATCAAATAACATTTTCAACAGACCAATTTCTAATGTAATCCAAAAGAAGATCAATTGAAAGCCTCCAGCCCAACATGTTTGTTAATTGGGAAATCCCTAATAGAAGCGTCTTTGTACCCTAAACACCATGCCGGAATGTTTAAATATGCCCCAGCCCATAGATCTTTGATAGCATACCCAGGTCTGTGTGTAGTTTTCAAATGCTTTACATTTCATGAAGCTAAAAATGACTCAACGTCTTCAAAGCCGATCTCTCGATCGCATGACATCAGTGAGGTGCCAAAATTGCATTGAAATACAAGAGAGCTAAACAAACAGGTAATCTTTGATTGGCTAATAGTCTCGTTATTGCAATCATCTTCTTCTTGGTTGCTGTGTTCTTTGACATCACTTGTTGATGAATGTTTGCTGAGTTTCAGTTTGCGATTGAGTAATATATTAGAAACCCCATGTTCAATCGCAGATGATTCTTTTTTTGCTTCCTTTGCCCAATAACCTATTTGGGTGCTTCGGTTGACATAAAGTCCTTGGCAAGTTTTTCCGTTGGAGAGGGTGATTTTGTACTTTCGGAAGCTTGGACAGGTACAGAAATCCATGACTTTATGTTAGAAAACCAAAAAATTGAACATTTAAATCTGATGTGATTTTGAGTTGGAAGTGAGCAATAAAAATACTGTTGATTGTAAATTGGTGAGGTAGAGGGTATTCCAGTATACACGTATATGAATGCTAGTACTAGTAGTGTATTTAATGTAAAAAAACAAAATTTGAAAAAAAATCCCAATAAGATAAGATTGAAACAAGATAAAAATGGAATGAAAATATGCCAGAATCAAGTAAAATTAAATTAAAACAAATATTGGAAGAAGACTGAATTTAAGATGAAATTCAATTAAAATTTAAGAATTGAGACAAAATGCTAAACAAATTGAATTTCAAATAAAACAAAAAATGAATATCACTAAAATGAGATTCAATTAGAAAAAAACCCAATTAAATAAAAATGCAAAGAAAAAGTAAAATAATTGAAATGAAAATAGAAATAAAAATAAATTGGATTAAAATCTCAAGAAATGAAAAGAATTGAAAAACTAACATAGAATCAAAATGAAAATTTCCAAAAACTCCAAAAAAAGATATAAAAAGGATTTAAAATTGAAATCCAAACCAAAAACTGCATGAAATAAGTTGAATAAATCAAATAAAAAAACAAATAAAATGAGTAAAATGAATAAAATAAATAATATAGATAATGTAAATAAAATGAATATAAATAATATAAATAAAACAAATAACATAAGCAAGATAAATAATATAATAAAATGAAAAAATAAAGAAAATAAATAAATAAAAATAAAAAATAAAATAACTAATCAAAACAAAATAAATAAAATACATAAAATAAATAAAGCAAATGAAATAAATCAAATAAATAAAGTAAATAAAATAAATGAAATAAATGAAATAAGTAATATAAAGAATAAAATTAAATTATGGAAAAAGAAAAATACAATCAAACTTAAATACAAAGGAGAATCAATTACAATAAAATTGTAATAAAATAAAATGAAATATAATATAATAAAGATGGAAGAAAAATAGTTCAGAAATAAAACCAAAATACAATAAAAAACACATAAAAATAAAATGAAAAATAAATACAAATCAAATGCAAATTAAATAAAAACAAAAGAAGAAGAAAATCAAGGGCAAACTAAAGGTAAAAATAAAATTAACAATCAAAATTAAAGTTGCAATAATAATAAAACAACAAATAAAAACCTGAGAGTGAAATGAATATTAAGTACAAATTAAAATGAAAAATTGAAATAAAATACAAATAAATCAAATAAATTATAAACAAAAAAACAAAAAAGAGTACAAAATGGAATAAAAAATAAAAACTGATGAGTGTAATGGTAGGTTTCACAGCTGTGCCATTCACATGAAACCACCCTGCCTATGTCACCTGAACAAAAACATAATGAAGTTCCAACACCGTGCGTGTGAAATTCCAATGCCATACGTCGAGGTGACGTACAACTGCGTATGTCACCTGTTTTCCGGGGGTGACTGAGACAGAAAGGTTTTCTTTTTCTTTTTTAGTCGTAATTCTAACTGTATCTGTAGCAATAACTTCTTTTGACCTTTTTATTTATCTTAAAAACTATTGGATATCTGAATTCCATTTGTATTTATTGTTCTGATAAGCTTGAAGCTGATACTAATGGTATGGAATACCACACCATGGTCGTGACAGTATGGAACTTCAACCTTAAAACTACCATACCTTTGTCATCTCTCAAGATATTGAGCTAAAATTTGGTTAATTGTGTATCTCTCAATAGGGCATACACAATGGTGCCTCATTTGGTATTGGTAGCATTAAATATAGAAAATTTATACCATGTTTTGTTCCCATTATACAAATGTGGATTTTTCTCCTATCATGTATACAACTTGTTTGCTCCATAACTTTGATTATAGATAGGTTATGGGGAAATGGATGGCACCATCAGATATCTCTAATTGTTATCTTTCTCAAATTACCCCGCTTTAAGTATCTCACACTAAAACTGTAGAGGATAGATGGGATTTGAATATTTTATTCACCCTTATTTGGCTTTAATTTGGCCATAACCTCTGTAGTTTTAGTTCTAACTCAGTTTGGCTAGTACTATCGGATAGCCCTGAATCAGGGCCTCAATTTCAATGCCCATTTTACAGGGTTCAGAATCTTTCTCTGGATTTTAGATAAGAGATGAAAATTATGGTTTATGCTCAGCAACTGCGTTGAGCCTGAATGTCTTTGTTATCCTTGGTCCTATGATTATGGGACTTTTATATATGAAAAGAGGTGAGTTTATCCTTTACTTTCATAGCTTCTGACCTGTTTTGGCTCAGATCCAATTTTTGGAGGTATTTTACTCTACCATTGTTTCATGGTATTTTGGCCATCATGCTTGTGCTCTGGTTTTGAGTCACAGGCTGGCAAAAGTTGACCCAGACTATGTCCTAATCATTCCAAAAACCAATGTTTTTATATTTAAACACTCTGTTTTCCAAAGATTCATCATAATTGGGGCTGGGCCCATGTGTACTAGAAAAAACTAGATAATTGAACCTTTGAAATTGAAAAATTTATTACTACCCAAAGTCTGCACTATGCAATAGACTCCACATATCATCTCCTCAATTATAAATTGAGAAATTGCTTTCATTAAAGAGATTTTTAATAAATATAATTATCAAAGAATACCCTTTCTCATATCTTATAAATGGCTTAAAGCTTTTCATAAACAGCCCCCCTCTCAAATACAATGTAATGGCACTATGCCTATTTTTTGAGACATATCTATTAGTTTATGAAATAATATTTTATTCTCCATTAATGGGAGTATGCTTATAGTGAGCCATATTTAACATTCTATATAGAGTAATAAGGTTAGCTACAGGCCATTGAATGTCAAATAAGGCTAGATGCTAATATGATGAATTACTGTGAATTTTGATGTTAATGAAGTATTATTCTAATGTGAAATGCTTATGAATTGGAGGGAGATTATTCTGACTTCAAAGCTACCACCAAGTTATTTCACCTTTCATTGAGTGTGACTTGGAATTAATTTTTGGAAAGTTACATGGCTGTTCCCCTGGTCAGTGAAGTTTTTATGAAATGATATACCTAAAAGGTAGAAAAAATGTAGCTACTGGTGATAAGAATGAGAGATCTGATGATCTTTTTAATCCAAGGAAAAGAGTATAAAACAACAAAGTGATTAATTCTATGCCTTTTTATTGTGAGATGAAGATGAGTTATCATATTCAAAAGTTTTTAATCCATTGTTTAAAGATGGAACTAGTATTTAAGTATTCTAAAACAAACTAGAAAGTTTTTGGAGACAACAACAAAGAAGAGTAGTAAAACAACAATTCCATAAGTTAGAACTAGAATATTTATCCAAAGAGAAAGGGATTGACATTTGCTCAATTTCTCCTCTTGATATATTGACAAAGATAGCCATTTGGAGGTTCTTTTGTTGGAAAGAATGATGATTTGATTAGCCTTTTGTAGATTTAATGGTTAAAGAAAAGCTCTTTGATGAGTTTTTCTACCCATGAGAATGATCACTCTCATAGTGATTTATCACAGATTGAACCTTGCTCTCTGAGATGAGACAATTACTGACACCTCCCTCTCTTTCTGACACAGAACACTAAGTAAAACGAGACATTGAAAGAGACTTTATGCAAATGTTTTAGAACTTTAAAGGTGATATGAATTAACGTGCAAGTTATGTTTGTAGTTTAGATTTAAGAATAAAAGTACCTTTAAAGGTGGAATACGGGGATACAACAATATTCTAAGTAAGCTAAGTAATACCAGTACAGTAGTAGCAATGATCTGTTTAGAGCATTGCTGGGTCAGCGTTTCTTCACTTGTTAGTGAGTAAAATAATGCCTCGTACCTTTGTGGTTACAGCATTTAATAAGAGAGACGATAAAGGAAATTAAGTAAGAGAAGAAAGAGTTTGGGCTTGTTTATGCCGCTCCTCTGTGGTGGAGGAGCGTCGGCTTTTTATCTTTTCTGGTGGCGTTTGTGCACCGCGGTTTTTAGCTGCGGGCAGGTGCTGGACAGTGTCCGCGTCTTTACTGGTCTGAGTAAGCGTGACTCGCTCAGTTTTACATGGCTGGTGCTTTTGCACTGGGTCTGGAATAATGCTCACCTAAACCTCTTTAGGTCAATATTTCTTCACTTTATTTTTCTCTTACTTTTACTCTAGTCCATCTTTTCATTGTAAGATATGTCTTAGATTCTTATATCTTATTCTGTGTAATCACCACTAACTGAAGTGTTGTTTCTAGTTTGTGCTATAATTTCCTGTCTAGTTTTCACTTCTCAATGTCTTCTTCATTTTATTTGTTGTTTGAAAGTTCACTGTCCTTGAGATAATTATTGTTTTCTTGATATGATTATATGGTTTCTCACTTAAATTATACTTTAGTTTATCACATAAAAATCAACAATTGTTGTCCCTAGTGCTTCTCAACATTCTGTTCACTTTCCAGAGAATTACCTGCAACCGGAACATGCTATTTGTTTTAAGTAAAGTTTGATAAGCAAAGTATTAACATAAGAATCCAGTTGCAGGCTGATCGCTTAATTCGGACACTCACTTGGTCGCACTGCATTTTGCTCATACCAGTGCCGCCAGTAACAGTCAATTGTCATATTTATAGATTCCTTAGTTCCGTGAAGGTCTTTGCTCTTTTTGCCAGCATTGACAGCTGCGGTGCATGGAGGGAAGTTATAAATTCTATAACCAAAAGGTCAAAACAAATAAAATCAGATATTCATGAGACTTACTTAGGCTGTTTGCGGTGTTATTGGCTAGGAATAACGTCGGCCAAACGACGTTGATAATGGCATTTGTTTGCCGTTCTCTGCAATTCATGAAGTAGAGAGTTTTCTCGATGCCTTCATATCGAATTTTTGTTAACTTTATTAAGGCCTCATACTAAAGGAATGAAAATCTTACAGAAGCAGCTAGCTCACTCACTAATTCCCTGGGGTGTACGACATGTCTTGAATGGGCATTTATAAAAATGTCCTCCCGCATTTTCGCACACTAGAGGAATGGAGGAAGGAAGATTGTCGAATTGCACCGACAAGCAGGAAAATGTGTCGATTGAATTAAAAACAACGGCTGGAATAGGAACTTACTCACTTCCATATTTTTGGCACTACGATCTTGCAATTCATAATAACCGGTACCGCATTTTTGCTGATCCGCTGCATCGAGGCCACTTAATAGGTGAATGAAAACCGAAATTATTCTTAAGAGATTATCGCGACGCATGCTGGACAATCTTGGTTCAGGAAATGGGTTCTGGTTCTTTATAAGTTGAGCGGTTAACAATTTTTGTAGTAACCAAAAGGAAAACCTGGCCGGCTAATTCTATGGGTGTCAGTGTCATTATTTATTACGGAGCTTCACCCACTTGTGTCCCAAATCGAGCGTGAGAAACACCCATTTCATCCAATCACGCCTTGGAAATCAGGAAGCACCCCTGCCAACACTTCCGAATCTTTAACTATATCACAAACTCTTCATCCTCATCTGGCAGAGCCTGTTGTCTCTAACACTGTGGAAAACCCAACCAGCAACTAGGCTAATCAAGAAAACAAGGATCACATTACTTAACATGCCCTAAACATAGGGGCCGTATGAGACCCAGGCGGCTGGCAACCAATTGTAAATAGCTTTCCCTAAAACTTGATTTTACAACTTGTACATAGATTTGATAGTGTGGTACTTTAAGAATAAACAAATAGGGGGACTCAATCTTTGCCGAAATTGGACGTGCGATATCACCAAATGAGATTAGTGGGGCTCAGTCTTTCCCTGATTTGGCCCTGGGAAACAAGAAAATCAGACTGACTGATTTCAAAATCAGTCATGCCGTATTTTCAGGTGTCTCAGGTTCATACAGGCCACCGGCGGGCTTCTTTTCATGCCACGCATGTTTTTCTTATGGCTTTTTGGAACCGTACCCTACCTTGTTTTATATCACTTTTTTTTTAATTTTTGTTGTACTAATTTCCTTTAACATAACGACGTGGATTTTTTGTAAAAAAAAAATATTGAAAAACAAGTAGAGGAAAGGTTCAAAACTGAATGGAGGGTCCCATGGTGTTTGGGGTGCTTGCTCAAGTTGACCTGTTCTGCATCTGATTTGGGCCTTTCTCACGTGGATTTTGCCTCGCAAAGCAGAAAGTCCCAAATCATCAAATACGGTCCAAATTCTCAGGGGCTTGCCTGATTTGGGATTTGCTTTGCCTGATTTTGTGCTTTCTCAGGGTTTTGTGTCGTCGAGAATCAACAAGCCAAAATTCATCATTTTCGGCAATGACTGAGCCCCTTTGGTGGTGTCTCATGCACTAAGCTCCTCTCACTGGAGTCAATTAATGTTTTCCCGTACGGTATATCAATTACGTTGCACAGTATAACAGATAGCAGTTAGCTTGTGCGCGGGGTTTTTTAATTGATTTATTAGGGGGATTCAGTCTTGAGCTGAAATGCTCTTTTTTTCTCTTAAACGCATTTCTGATTTGGGCAGTCTTTGGCTGTGGGATATGGCCATTTCAGACACCAAAATGCTCAAATCAGACATGTCATGTAATTGCCATGACTGTGCAAAATTTTGATGTTTTTGTTTAAAAGAATTTGTGGTTGGTTGCAAAAATCATGGTGACCCATTCACTTATGTGAGAGTTTAGGTGGTGTACAAGCTATATTGACATGACAGTATAGGGCCTGTACTTGCTGTATTTCTTTGGGAATCAAGCAAATCAGCACTTGCTGAAATGTGGAATCAGATTTCTGATTTCACCCAATCAGATTTCCATTCCAGAACAAGACTGAATCCCTCTATTAGTTCATTCTTTGGAAAACTTTCCTCTAACTCAAAAATTATCACATCAAATTCAAGCACAATCTAATAAAAAAAAATTCAATCTTCAAAATTTATCTTCAAAACAAATCAATCAACTTCAAATTAACAAAATAGAAAATTTATTAAATCATTTAAACCAATGTTGAAAGCATCATGATCTACAAGATTCACATAATCAGAATATTCATAATATTCAAAATTTAAAAACTCAAAGATTAATTTTCTCTAGGATTTTTAATGTACCTTTAATAAATCCAAATACTTCAAACGCTTGTATTAGGGGGATTCAGTCTTGTCCTGAAACGGAAATCTGATTGGGTGAAATCAGACATCTGATTCCACATTTCAGCAAATGCTGATTTTCTTGATTCCCACAGGGATACAGAAAGTACGGGCCCTATACTCTCATGTCAATACAGCTTGTACACCACCTAAACTCTCACATAAGTGAATGAATCACCATGATTTTTGCAACCAACCACAAATTTTTTTTGAACAAAAACACCAAAATTTTGCACAGTCATGGCCATTACATGACATGTCTGATTTGAGCATTTTGGTGTCTGAAATGGCCATATCTCACAGCCAAAAAGTGCCCCAAATCAGAAATGTGTTTAAGACAAAAAAAGGGCAATTCAGCTCAAGACTGAAGCCCCCTATTTCTATCAAATCTTGGATCATGTTAGAACATATTCATCTACATCAGCCTTTACATTTTCTTAGTCTAGCTCGTGGCTTATTTACTCATCAATCCTCTTCATCAAATCTTCAATAAGGTCTTGGGAAATGAAATTTTTTAACTTGTGGTTATGATAAATTCTGTGATATTAATGAAATGATTTGAAATGGAGTCTTCAACTTCTTTTTTTCTTCATTTTTTCCTTTTCTTATCTTACCTTTCATTTATTATTATTTTTTTAGTGGGAAAATTTAGAAAAAAACACTATACCTCCTTATCATCTAACTCTCAAAACAAATGTTTGCAACATCTTCATCTCACATCTAATCTATTAATCACATCAAAATATGCTACCATTGAATCAAACCCTTATGATTTACATCAACCTCAAACTCATTCTTTGCTTTCTCAACGTTGGCTCAATTGTCATCTCTATTCTGTCTCTCTAACTAGGCCTCAATTAGCCCAAGAGCTTTGGGATGCTAATGCAACTGCTTTTGATGAATTAAGCCATGATGAATTTGAAGAACATGCCATTCAAACTCCTTCTAACCACATAGGCCTAAATCTTCATGGAATTATTCTTAATATACCTCAATTCATGATTTTCCCCCCTAGTGTAGTCGCTCAATGTGCAAAATGGTGGGGTTTCCATAAAACTCCTTATATAACTTTAAATAGCTTAAATAAAGTTGAAGATCATTGCTCTCAAGTTAAACTTGATGTTTGGCCCAATCTTCATACCCCTATTGAGAGTATAGTCATTATAGCTTCTTCTGATAAAACCACCCTTGACTCACTTAAAGATCCTCACCCTGAAAGCTTTTGGAAAATAAAGCTTAAAGAACCTTATCTAACTTATCAAAAATGGAGAGAAATCACTAGAAAGATCTTTGGAAAAATTCAAAACTTGATCCAAACCTAAATTCAATCCTCTTCTCATCTATCATCAAATCATTTATCTATCTCAGATTATAATCAATTAGCTAAATCAATCAATTTAAAATTGAACAAAATTCATGATTTATAAACTAAAATTTATATTCACTGGGTCATTCAAGAATTAATTCATCAACCTCAAACATTTGAATCTTGGAAGGATAATTGCAGTATCATTAGCTCTTGTGAAGTTTTCTTTCTTTGGAGAAATTTGGATTCTGTTCAAATTATCTTGGATCAACTTAATTCAAAGTCTCAAATAACCTCTTTCATTCAAAAAATCAAGATAATTTGAAATTCAACAAAAAATTGATAATTCCAATTGGAATCCCTGGGACTGTTTTTTTTGTTTACTCGATTAAAACAATTTTAATCACTTTTTTCCTTTAGGAAAAACATCACTTGGAATTGCATTAAAAAAATTATTACAATTCTTTATTGTCATCATCAAAATTTCATGTTACCATAGGTAATTTAAATGCAACAATTAGACCTATTGAAGGAAAATGATTATTTGACACCTTTGTTGAAATATATGAGAGCAATAAAGACAATTATCATGATTAATTGAATAAATTCAATATTGAATTCATTGAAATTCATGCAAAGTTTCCAATGAAAGGGTTTATAAAAGGTTTACAATAAAATTTTCCCGATTTTTCCTACGGTCCAGTATAAAAAATCACCTTTCTTTCAATAATCACTTATTATTGGATAAGAAAATGTTCTGATGTTTTATATAACTTGAAAAAGCATTGGAAAGTTTCTCTAACAATTACATTTCTTTTATTAACTAAAAATTGAATCAGGAATGGTGTACTTGAGTGTTGTACAGATGAGCCTTCATCTGAAATGGTTTGTTTCTCGTTGGGGTATTTCATTGCTCAAGAAAAATTCGTGACTACAGATAAGTTTAATGAAAAAGAAAATTCATAGGCTCATTGCAATGGGTTTTTTTGAAAAAAGTTAAATAAGTTGAAAAAAGGTTTGTGATCCATCACACTACAGTCAAATAAAAACAAGTCAAGTGGAGTTTATTTGAATCAGTCCACTAAGCTTTGGGTGCAATGCAAGTTGTGTGGCGCTTGATGCCCATGAACAATCAAATTTCAATTTAAAATTAAAAAAATTGATCAGCTGGCCCTCTATAGAAGTCTGGAGGTGGACTGGAGAGCACTATGTGTGTGTGCATGTACAAAAAAAACCCGCGTGAAACCTACACTGGAGTCAATAGGGGGAGTCAATCTTTCCTGCAAATGCAAAATGTAAGACATCTTGTATGTAACCTAAAGAGCGTGTGGGAAAGCTCAATATGAGATTCCATCCCATATTTCCAGAAGCCCCCCAAACATTGCCTTCTTGGTCAGTTTTGAGGGCCAATGGTGGATTTGTGGTGGAGCAAAAAACCAAATTATTATGGGGGACAGGGGGGCTTAGTGTATGAGATACCACCAAATGTGGCTTTCCTGTTTTCAAAATGAGATAATCTCATTTTGTGATATTGCACATCCAAATTAGACAAAGATTGACTCCCCCTAATAGCTTTTTTCCCATACGGTATATCAGTTACTTTTCATGGTATAACAGATAGCAGTTAGCTTCTGAGCCAGTTTTTCCCATGCACAGTGCCCTCCAGCCCATCTCCAGACATCTCTAGACGGCCAGCTGATGAGTTTTCTTAATTTTAAATTCAAATTTCATCAGTCAAGGGCATCAAGCGCAACACAACTTGCAGTGCACCCAAAGCTTAGTGGACTGATTCAAATAAACTCCACTTGACTTGAATTGATTTGACTATAGCACAATGGGTTAAAAATCTTTTTTCAGCTTTTTGAACTTGTTTTTAAAAATATGCATTGCAATGATCCTATGAATTTTCTTTTTCATCAAAATATTATGTAGTCACCAATATTTCCTGAGCAATAAAAGACCCCAACAAGAAACAAACCATTTCAGATGAAGGCTCATCTGTACAACACTCAAGTACACCATTCCTGATTGAATTTTTAGTTAATATTTAAGATGTATCTATGAAGTTGCTGATAATATTGCTATTAATCAACAGTACTATGACTGTTCTTATGAAATATGATGATAAAGAATTATTATAACCACAATTAAATAATTAAAGAATTATTTCTTTCATGTGTTACACACTAATAGTGATTATAACAGTGAGCAGTAATTGTATACAAGAATTAATTACAAGAAGAATTTAATAATAAAAACTTCTTTTATTAAAAAAATAAAATTATTTTAATATATAATTATCTTTTGCAAGAATAATTATGAAGATAATCCTTGAAGAAAACTATTACTAGAGAAAAACTTTACAAATTAAAAATAAATCACTCACTAATACTCCAAAGAACTTATTGAAAGATAAAGCAGAGAGATTTGATGTAGCATTGTGGATTTAATGGATCAAAATGATTTTATACAAATATTACAACAATATATAGCTGATTTCTATGATTTCACATCTTTCTGATTGATTATGAAATAATAAAACACTTAAGAAAAGTTTAACTAATACTTACTTGTTGGTAACAATGTTATAAATGAATAATGTGATGATGATGATTTGGAAAAAACAGCAAGAGGAGACCTCTTTTAAGTCTAAGACAGCTCACAGAGGTGTTCCATGGAGAAAACTGAAAAAACACTGAGTGAGAAAACAATAAAGCCTTTTCGATTGTTGATTGCATCATCAGTTGTCACATGATATTATCATAATTGCTTAATTGAGGTTTTTATGTGACTACCAACCAATTTATGGTTAAGAATAAAAAGAGTAACAACTGTAAATATTCTTTTATTCCGAAATAAACATTTATTTCCCAAAGGTATCAATGTTATTGAAAATTTCATCACAGAATGTATTTTCTGTAAATTTTTAAAGATTCTGCGTTTCACGTGGAATCGTCAAAAATGGATTGTAAGTAAAACTTTAAATTTTACATATAGAAGTATAATTCGTTTTGGTTTTTATATAAATTATACAGTTCTTAGTTGATCCTGAAAGTTTCAGAAAGATTCATTAAGAATTGTATTTTTAATGAATTTTGGAAGTTTTACCTCATTTATACATAGAATTGCAAATAGCAGTCTATGGCTGGTTGCTATGAGGTAAATCAATGGATACTAGTCCAAAAAGGGTTTCAATTACTCTTTTGGGGTTTAGCCATGGAAATTCATTAAGAATTGACATGGTTACAAGAGTCCAATTTGCTGTTTACCTCCTTGGCACATAAAAATAGCAGGTTATTTGCTATTTTCTTATGATTTACTGAAGCTGTAGCATGGTAACCAAGTTCCCAAAAGGCTTTGGTTTACAAATTAGGCCAAGATCAGCCATGGATCCAAGCTTTGGAGCTTTCCACACCTCAGAGGCCTCAGAAGTTGGGTAGCCTGGATCTCTTTCATGTCTTTTGTCCCCCTTGCCTATTTTTTTACGTCAAAATAGAATTTTAAGCTTCAAGTGAGATATCCACTATGGGTGTACCAAAGGTGCATGTAGGAATACCATGATATTACGTGCCCAAAACATGCATAACACTATTCTTAGTGTATATGTAACATGGGATTTCTCACATTCCCATTATTTTGGCGTGAAATAGAGAAAAACAAAAATTTTCACAGATCTTTTATGTGGTATTGAAGTATTTTCCATATTACCACCTCAAAGAGTTAATTTGAGCTTCTTCACTCTATGGAGCTACCCTAGGTAAATGTTTGTGTAGAATTCAAATCTGGACTTAAATTCATGGATTTACTTACTCAATAAAACATTCTACATCTTTTCTGAAATCAAAAATGATGAATTTTCAATATATCATGACTTATGGGTTATGCATAGTTCAGAATTTTATTTTTGAGATAATTGTGGCCCATTTGGGTATGTAAAATATATCTCAAGGCTCACATAAAACAAATTGAATTTTTAGAGAAACTTTCAAATCCTTTTTCAAGCTATAATAAGCAACAACAAATTTCATTATCCAATAATAAACAATTGTTGAAATAAAGGTGATTTTGTATACTGGAACATAGGAAAAATAAGGCAAATTTCATTGTAAACGTTTTATAAAACCTTTCATTGGAAGCTTTTCATGAAATTCAATTAATTTAATTTTGACTTTATTTAATCAATCACCATAATTGCCTTCATTTCTCTTGGTTATTTCGAAAAAGCTGTCAAATAATCATTTGACTTCAATAGGTGCAAGTGTTTCATTTAAAGTACCTATGGTCACATGCAATTTTGATGATGATGATGAAGAATTGTAATAATTCTTTTAATGAAATTCCAAGTGATGTTTTTCCTAAAGGAAAAAAAAGTGATTAAAATTATTTTATCAAGTAAAAAAAACAGTCCCAGGCATTCCAATCGGAATTATCAATGTTTTGTTGAATTTAAAAGTATTTTGATTTGTTGAATGAAAGGAGGTTATTTGAGATTTTGAATTAAGTTGATCCAAGATGATTTGAACAGAATCCAAATTTCTCCAAAGAAAGGAAACTTCACAAAAGGTAATGATACTGAAACTATCTTTCCAAGATTCAAATGTTTGAGGCTGATGAACTAATTCTTGAATGACCCAATAAATATAAATTTTGTTCAATTTTAAATTGAGTGATTTAGCTGATTGATTAGAATATTTGATGGATAAAGGATTTGATGATAGATAAGAAGAGGTTTATAGTGATTTCTCTCCATTTTTGATAATTAAGATAAGGTTCTTCAAACTTTACTTTCAAAAAGATTGAAGGGTGAGGATATTCAAGTGAGTCAAGGGTGTTTTATTAGGAGAAGCTATAATGATTATACCCTCAGTAGGGGTATGAAGATTGGGGAGAAAATCAAGTTGAATTTGAGAGAAATGATCTTCAACTTCAATTAAACTGTTTACAGTGAAATAAGGAGCTTTATAGGAGCCCCAATGTTTTGCACATTGAGAAACTACACTTGGGGGGTAAGTAGTGAATTGTGGTATATGAAGATCAATTCCATGAAGATTTAGGCCTATTTGGTTAGAAGGAGTCTAAAGACATATTCTTCAAGTTAAGAAATAGTAGTGTGGTATTGCAGACCATTTTCTTTCCCCAGGACCAAGCTCATAGTACCCCATAAAAGCAATACATTTAACCCACAGGAAGACTTACAATCAAAGATTACACCAAGAGGTAAGCTTTAAAGCAAAGAAGCTGGAGTTAATTCATAAAACCATGGCACAGGCACCAAAGGGCAGTTCATCTGTTTAGATGAATTGCTCAATTCCACTATAAATATGCAGAAAATCAAGTTAAATATAGCAAACTAGTCACAACAAATAAGGTTCCACCCTTTAAACTAGACACCCCACCCAGCTTTACACCCCTTTCTAGCCACAGACTTGTTCAGCAAGAAAATGACACCTGCATGAATTACAAAACCACCTTGCATTCAACATAGAAAGGTCACATGATGCAAAGGTCAACTTTATGGATTCTCTGAAATTCATTTACAGCACAAGTCATAAGCATAAACCCCTTTTATATCTACAGTAAACCCACATGAAGCCTTTAGAGGCATCAATATTCTTTACACCACTTATCACCTCATGCAAGTCAAAACTAGTTACAACAGGCTGCATGAAGTACACACTCTTATTTCGATCCCAGCCACATGACTATGCAAAGCATGTGTCAAACCAAAAAAAATCATATCATATCATAAAAAACAGTCAATTTATCAGTGCAAGAAATTATCACTTGACCTCATTTTAATGTTCAAAAAGAAGAAACACAGCCATGTCACCTGCATAAATTACACAGCCACTTCAACCAAGCCTAAAATATGACATATGCAAAGGAAATACAAGGTAATAATGTGATACTGCACCCACAAAAAGTGTATATGTGACAGAAAAAAGGATTTTCACAAGAAAAATACCCAGCCAAAATTAAATGACCTCATGCATGCAAGGAAAATTGAAGTATATAACTTCATAATCAGCTCACCAAAAGATCATGATGTGATAAATGGAGACTGTTCAGAGAAAAAATTATCACCAAGCCTTGAATCACCTGACCCATGTGAGAAAATTCCTTACCAAAAAGAAAATAATATAATTGAATCAAGAGGAATTAAAGTTGGAAAAGACAACTCCCATGCAGGGTCCCCTGGGCTCCCAAAAGGTATAAATAGAGGGGTTCTCTCCCCCCATGCACATTTTATGCCCTGCAAAGTAGAAGCATAGGAATAATTCATCCCTGATCTGGAAGGTGGTCCAGTATATTATAGTGTATTTCCTTTCCCAGTAGCTAAGCTCAGTGAAAGTGCATTGTTTAAGATTACCCTGTAGCTGGGCTCAGTGGAATCTCGGTATTAAAAGAATAGAAATTACCCAGTACCCAATATTAGGGTTACTACTCTATTAAAATATTTCACCTAGTAAAATTAACACCTTTTATAAAGATTTGAAATTGACTTACTGATTTAAAAATCCAATATGAAAGAATCTGACCTTACAAATTTAACAAAGACAATTTTCTCTCATTATTAACCACTCATGAAAGATAATAACAAACCTTTGAAAATTATTTCACTCTATTAAAAATTTACCTTAACAAAATTACCTTTGTCAAGTCTCTTCAAATTTTTCCAGAACACCTTAAATAACCAATCTTACCAAACTTTCATAACCAAGAAGAAACCACTCACCCCAATTTTACTAAAAACTAGAAAATTATACAGACAAGTATTTCATTACAATCTCAAATTTAACCAAAATCCACTGAAATTAAATTTCTCATTATATACTTAATAGGTCTGATCTGAGACTTCTGAATTTTGTCTTCTGTAGTTATAAATCCACTTACTAATTTTGTTTTGGTTTGTGAGCTCAAATGAAGATTTTCTTCAGTATTTTAGGAGGGGCAGGAAAGAAACCCTTTTGACCCTTCATTACAGGAATTATTATAAATTCAAAACTAGTTACCTGTGATTTCCCCTTCCAGGTACTGCCTGATTTCAATCCCACACAAGAGGAGTTACCACAGAGGTTGAATTAGCATCCCAAAGCTCTTGGGCTAATTGAGGCCTAGTTAGAGAGACACAATTGAGATGACAATTGAGCCAAAATTGTGAGCCTTGAGGTATATCTTACATATCCAAATAGGCCACAACTCTCTTCAAAAATAAATTCTGGACTATGCATAACCCATAAGTCATGCATATATTCAAAATTAATGATTTTTTATTTCATAAAAGATGAATAGTTTTTTTTGTGAGTAAGTAAATCCATGGATTTGATGCCAGATTTGGATTCTACACAAAAATTCACCCGGGGTAGCTCCATAGAGTGAATAAGCTTAAATTGACTCTAAGAGGTGGTAATATAGAAAATACTTCAATACCAAATCATCAATTCCACATTAAAGAATTGTGAAAATTTTTGTTTTTCTCAATTTCAATCCAAAATAATGGGAATGTGAGAAATCCCATCTTACATATACACTAATAATAGTGTTATGCATGTTTGTGGCACTTAATATCATGGTATTCTTACATACAGCTATGATACACCCATAGTGGATATCAGTCTTTAAACCTGAAATTCTATTTTTGACGTGAAAATAGCTAAGGGGGACAAAAGACACAAAGAGACCCAGGGTACCCAACTTGTCAGGCTGAGTCTAGGATGAAGGTGTAATAAGGCTGTTTACAACTTTAAATATTACTGTGACACAGTAAAATTAATTTAAAAGAGGCTTATTATGGATAATAAAAGTTTGGAATACAGTAATAAGGGCTTTGCTATTATGAAATAATGGTGGTGAGCATTTTTGAAAGCCCTGAGTGCAGTCTTACCAGTTGGATTACTATAATAAGAACTACAATACTTAAGAATTTAAAGTATAACCTGATTATTTACAAGAGAATAACTTTTTTTGACAGTCTTAATATGTAGGAATTCAAGAGCAGGATGAGGAAGCCTTTTCTGGTGGAGAAAAGGTCCCTTTTTATCCTAAAATTGGGTGAAAAAGGCTCATAGACCTTTCCAAATAGAGGAAGTGAAGATTTTTCACTTCCAAGGACTTTCTTGTGGCTTTCACAAGGCCTGTATAGCCTTTATTGGGCTCAGATGTGGTTTTGAAACCACATCTGGGCAGTTTTCACCAATACAGGGTGAAAATTTTCATCTGGGGACCACATAGCCTTCTTCTGATGTGTATGATGTGTAGAATACTGTACACAACCTGTATGGGACCCCAGTATTGAATGAATTATGAGTTATTGAAGTATAAAAATTCTTCTTTGTCTGTTTGACACCTCATAATCATACTCATGGGAGAATATCTCACAGTAAGGCTGTATTGGTATAACTGTGATATTTTCAGCTTAAAACTGCAATACCTTTGTTAGTTTTTGAGATATAAAGCTGAAAGTTGGTTCATTGTTTAGCCCTGGATGTGATATACACAATGGTACCTCATTTGATACAGTTCTCATTAAATATGGCAAAGGTATGCCATGTACATAATTTTTTGTACATATGTATGATTTACTTAAAATCTGTATGGAGCTTGTTTGCCTCATAGCTTTTGTTCTAGATGAGATATGGGGAAATGAATGGAACCATCAGATAGCGCTGATTTTTCTCTTCTCAAAAGGACCCCACTTGAGGTATCTCACACTAAAGCTGTAGAAGCTAGATGGGAGGTGAATATTTTATTCAACCTTCTTTGACCTTATTTTGGTCATGACTTCTGTAATGCTGGTGCGAGCTCAATTTGCCTAGTACCATTGGATAGCCCTGCCTTAGAGCTTAATTGTGAATACCCATTTGGTGGGGTTAAGCCTTTTCCTCTGGATTTCAGATGAGAGGGGAAAATAAGGTTTATGCTCAGCAGCAACTTTGAGCAGGAATAACTTTGTTATTCTTTGTCCTATGATGATGGGACTTGTATATTTGGAATGGGGTGAGTTTCCTCTTTTGTTTGATACTTTTTCAGCAGGTTTGGCTCAGCTCCATGTTTTGGTTGTATCTTGGCTCTACCATTGGTTTATGGTATTTGGCTGTCATGATTGTGCTCTGGCTTTGAGTCACAGGCTGACATACCCTCCCTCCAAAAAAGGCTCATCATGGATGAGACTCTTCAGTCCTCTTACAGGCCCTGAATCTTCTTAGATGAAGGTTCCCATCTGGTACGGCATATTATGCCAACCATTTGTCTTTATCTGCTGTCTGGTTTGTAAATCTGACCAAGTATTGCCTCTGGTCTTTACCATTCAGTCCAATCTTCCTGGCCTTGATTATTTTCTTCACAGGGCCAGGGGAGTCTTCCACCTCCACTATTTCTGGTGGAGTGGGATTCTTCTTCCTAGAAGGGAACTTGCCCTCCTCGGTCTGGTAGTATGGCTTGGCCAAACTTACTGGGAATACTGGGTGTTTCCTGGAAAATTCCTCTGTGAGTTTGTCCTCCACTGAGTTCTTCCCTGTCAGCTTAATGATAGTGAAGGCCCTAAAAATGAGTCTCTCATTTTCCTTGGTCCCTTAAGATTGTTGAAGTTAAGTGTAGACACTAGCACTTGGTCCCCTTCTTTAAAATCAGGTTTCATGTGTGATTTTCCCCACCTCTGTTTGTTGTATTATTTTGCCTCAGATATGAATTTGACGGCTGTGGCACAAGCCTTCTTCTACATATGATGGAAGTTATTGGATGTGGGGTGGAAGGTCAGGAGATTCTTCTTCAAGTCATCCATAGGCAACAGGGGGTTCCACCCTTTTTCTACCAGTGAAGGTGATTTCCTTGTGGTAGAATGTTGACTAATGCTACAAGCAAGTTGGACTGCTGGTAAAAGGGTAACACAGTCATGGGTGTATCCTTCATGGTCCTTGTATTCCATGCCATATGAACAGAACCTTCTAAGGATATCCTCCATGGTTTGGATCATCCTTTCAGCTAGGCCATCTGTTTGTGGATGGTAAGCTGTAGAAAATGCAAGCTTTGTGCCTAGCATGTCATACAAGCTGGTACAAAATGCTGATGTAAATTTTGTGTCCCTATCACTAATGATAATTTTAGGGACTCCACAGGTGGATATTATAATATTCCAAAATAACAAAGCAGTATCCATTGCTGTGTCCTCCTTGTGACATAGCAGGCACTTCACACTCTTTCTGAGCCTATCAACTATGATCATGTCAGGATGATACTATGATAAAGGTATAACTAGGCTAATTACAACTTTAACTGTGTATGTGACACGACAGAAAATGATTTAAAAAAAGATTTATAAAGGTTTATAATAAGATAAAAGGGTTCTACTATTGAAAAATAGTGGTGGTGAGCGCTATTGAGAACCCTGGGTGCAGGCTTTATCTGTTGGTTTACAATAATAAAGTCTACAATAATTAAAGATTATAATTATACCTGATTATTTAACCAAGATTAAAACTGTTTTTGACAGTTTACTACGTAGGTTATTCAAGAGCAGGATGAGGAAAGGATTTTGGCTGTGAAAAGCCCTCCTTTTATCCTGAAATTGGGGTGGAAAGGCTGCTAGACCTTTCCACGTAGAGGAAGTGAAGATTTTTCACTCTCTATGACAGGCTTGTGGTTTGCAAACAGCCTTTATACCCTGTATTGGGCTCAGATGTGGTTTTGAAACCACATCTGGGCAGTTTTCACCAATACAGGGTGAAAATTTTCACCTGGGGACCTCACAGCCTGATTCTGACGTGTATGACGCGTAGAATGCTGTACAGAAACTGTATGGGACCCCAGTATTGACTGACATATGAGGTATTGAAGTAAAAACATGCTTCTTCGTCTATTTGACACCTCATATTCATGGTTATGGGATATTATCCCATGGTAAGGCTGTATCTGACAGCAGGTGGGATTTTGACCTTGAAATGGTCATAACTCTGTCGGTTTTTGAGATATCAAGCTCAAAGTTGGTTCATTGAATAGCTCTGTATGAGCTCTACACAATGGTACCCAACTTGACATGGCTATCATTAAATATGACAAAGTTATCCCATGTACAAGTATTTTTGTACATTGGCATGGTCTGGTCAAAAGCTGTATTAAGCTTGTTTGGCCAATAACTTCTGTTGTAGTTGAGTTATGAGGAAATGGATGGCACCATCAGATAGCCCTGATTGTGCTCTTTCCAAAAAGACCCCACCTCAGGTATCTCACACTAAAACTGTAAAAGTTAGATGAGAGGTGAATGTTTTGTTCACCCTTATTTGGTCTGAATTTGACCATAACTCAAGTAATACTGGTGCTAGCTCAGTTTTGCTGGTACCATTGGATAGCCCTGGCTTAGAGCTTCATTTTGAGTACCCATTTGATGGGGTTAAGCCTCTCCTTCTAGATTTTAGATGAGAGGTGAAAATTAAGGTTTATGCTCAGCACTAACTTTGAGCAGGAATAACTTTGTTATTTCTTGTCCTATGGTGATGGGACTTATATTTTCAGGAAGAGGTGAGTTTCCTCTTCCTTTTGATACCTTTTGAGCTAATTTGGCTCAGCTCCATGTTTTGGTGGTATTTTGGCTATACCATTGGTTTATGGTATTTTGGCTGTCATGCTTGTGCTCTGGTTTTGAGTCACAGGCTGACAATCTCTTTGATGCTTTTTGGTACTGGATTTTGCAGTACTGCTGCTAATTTATTCTGGTCAATTGCCAGACTAAGACCTGAGACTTTATGTCCTAGAGCTAGTAGCTCTTGTTGGCCAAAATTACACTTTTTTAGTGAAATTTTCAGATTAATGGGTGTACATTTACTTAGTACTCTGTCTATGTATTGCACATGGTCTTCCCATGTCTCTGAGTATATAATTATATCATCAATATATACCACCATCCAGCCTTCCAGTATTTCTTCCTGAAATATTGTGTCCATCATCCTTTGGAAATGGGCTGGTGCATTTTTGATGCCAAATGGCATCCTGGTATACTCATATATGCCCATATGGCATATTATCCTGAGTAATTTCATGGAGTTTGGTTTAACTTCATTTTGGTGGAAGCCTTTCATACAATCCATTTTGGTTATCTATTTGGCTTTTGCCAGTTTTTCCAAGGCATGAGGTATCCTGGGTATAGGGTACCTGTCTGCTTTTGTGTAGTTATTCAGAGCTCTGAAATCTCCACACAGTCTAGACTTGCTATCATGCAAGGTGATTAGGACAGGGGTGGTTATTTCCACTATTTCATTATGTCCAATCTTCCTGGTGACATCCATATCCAGGAGTTCATTGATATGTTTCTCAATTTCTTTCCTGGTTTCCAGGCTTGCTGGATTAGGAGGTCTCCTAAGCATGGGTGGATAAGGCCTTTCCACATCCAGATATAGTTCTATATCATGGCCTTTGATCTTGCCTAATGGTTCTTCACCAATGGCAAATGCTGGTCTGTTCTTTCTCAGCATCTTCAGTAAACTTAGTTTTTGTTTACTGGTGAGGGTAGTGCTAAACCGTCCCTCTCTGAATTTCTTCAGAAGTTCTTCTAGTGCATCTTGGGAAGATATCTGGTAAATGTCAAGTGAAAATTTCTTTTCCTTGTTAGTACCAATGGTGATGTGCCTATTTTTACTGTTGTAAATGTCTATGCCATACATCCTCTGGTAATCTGTTCCCAGTAAAAGCTCTTGGATGTGGGCATCATCCAGCACTACAAACTCTGGGTTGAGTCTGATATTACCCTTCCTGTGGGGTATAATTATCTCTTTGATAACTTTCCCAATGGAAGTCATCTTCCCTGATGCACTTTGAAAGTTCTTTGCCTTAGTGGGCAAGAGCTGTTTTTCCCAGTTTGGGAAGTGGGTATCCAGATAGTTTCTTGCCACTATGGAGCAGTGTGCTCCACTATCAATGATCAGTGGATGCTGAGCATTGTCAATGCAAACAGTCATTTTTGTGGCTTTCCCATGTATATATGCCATTCCTTTGGTTGGTGTAACCAGGAATGTTTGTGCATCTTGTGTGTGTTTGCACAAGTTCTTGTTAGCAGTGTCTTGTGGCATGCCTGCTTCCAACTGTATGTCCTGAATTTCTAGTGGGGTTTCCTCTTGGTATTCCACTAGAAATTCCTCTCTTGGGTCTTGATCATCATCAGATGGTTCTCTGATGGCATCACCCATGGAGTCTGATTCAGAATCCTCTGTTGGAGATTCTTCCTCTGGGAATTTCTCAATGCCATAGAATTTTTTCTTTGCGTTTGGACAGTTGTTGGCATAGTAGTCTGTTGGACCACAATCGTGACAAGAATTCCTCTTCATTGCCACTTCTGCCACTCTTTCTTTGGGTTTTTATTTAAACTCTACCCTGAAAGGTTGTTTCTCTTTGAAACTACTGCTCTTATATGGGGTGAATTTCCCTATATTGATCCTTTTCCTTATGTCTTGTAAGGTGTTGGCAATGTCATCTAGAGTGCAATTTTGGTTGCATCTTCATTTTACTGCCTGCTCTAGTTCTCCTGGCAGTTGTGTCAGAAGCTTGTGATTCCTCATTTGGATGTTTATCTGAGGATCAATGGCTTTAAGTCTTTTAGACTGTCTAAGACACCACTCATATGGATCTTTGTCCACTGAGTATTTGTCATTTTCAAATGACATTGTCTTCTGCCATATCCAAGTTCCATTACTGTACTTTTGGATGATTTGACTCTTCCACCATGGCCAGTTTCTTCTGCCATGGAATTCTTTCATTTCTGTGTACCATATACTAGCATGACCTTTAAATTCAGTATTCAATCTAGCAGTAATCCAGTAGTCTGGTATGCTTGGTACATCAATGAAGAGTCCATCAATATAATCTATGAGTTCCATATGATCATATTCTCCTGATCCAGAGAACTTGGGCCAGCTTGAGGCCTGAGGAAGCTGTCTCAAGGCTTCCTTCTCTGAATAAGACATGCCATCTCCATCCTGATATTGTGATGGAGATCTTGCCTTCTTCATCAACATGGCATCTGGTTTGATGTCATCTGGTTGATATGGATTCTCCATAACTTGGCCTTGTTGTTGGGGCTTCAAGTTATGGTAGACATTAAACAATTTGTTTATGTCTTGGTCCAGACAATCCCTGTCCCTTTTGCTGTGGTGTTGTTCTTCAAAGAGTAGATTCAGTCTTTTGTTGGTTTCTTCAGAGGCTTTGCTCAGTTGATCATATCCTTCTTGAAGATTCTTAACTATCTGTTCCAAGGAGGCTTGTGGTTTTCTCATCCTCTCTTTGCCAGCTTCAATTTCTGCAAACTGCTTTGCAGATTGTTCAGAATATTGGGACATTTGTAACCACAGTGTATCACTGTTGATGTTACTCTCAGATGTGACAATGTTATGTTCAGTCTGAGTGGGGTTAATGTTTCTATTACTAGGATTACTGATTCTAGAGTGGTTTACAACTACTTCTGGTTCTTGTGCACTTCTTTTACCAAATCCAACAGCTTCTGAATCATAGGGTCTGATTCTTTCCTCCTCTGGTTGAAGGAGGTTTTGTTCTTGCCCTTGTTTCCTTGTCTTCTCCTGGAAACCTCCTGGAATTGTGAAGAATGGTGACTCTTGGCCACTGATCTGCTGGTTTCTGAATGGTGTGAAGCCACTGGAGAGCTGATTTTGCCTGCTCCTTGTGAGCCTGAAGAAATCTGAGTAGGCCCTGTCTGGGTTAACTGTTCTTCTATAGCTTGGATAGTGGCTTGACTCTCCCTTACCCTCTGTGCCCTTGCCTCCAGGAGTCTGAACTTCCTGGTAGGATTCCAACCTTTGGTGATTACCATCAGGTCTTTGAAGTCTATCTCTCTGAGACAGATCTTCTGGCAACTTGCTCCAATTTCTGCCCAGTAACTTGCCAGGTTGAAGCTCTTGTTGTCCATGCTCCATTGGAATAAGTCCTTGAGGAGTTAGTGGAGCTGAAGAACTTGATCCATGTCTTTCCAGTCCTCTGTTTTGAGGTCTCCATTGAATTGGAGTGTGAATTGCAGGGTTGATATTATCTCCGTCATGGTTTTTCCATCCACTACTGTGTCCAAGGTGTCCTCTTTTGGGTCTTCTGGTTCTGGAAAAACCTTCTCTGTCCTCTGGTTAGTTCCTTTGGAAGCCAAGATCTCTGAGGTGTACAGGTGACATGTTAGTGTTTGCAAGCAGTCAAAAACTTTATGTTCTTAGGGTATTTACCTTTGACTGTGCCTTGTACAAATTTGCTGTCTGCTGATTTGGGCAATTTACCTTTAGAGGTTAAAACTGGGTTAATTATAGTAATTTTCCCTGTACAAGTTATCAAGGTTGGTTTACCTTGTATTGATTCAGAATTTTGTGGTTTTCTACTCTTCTGTGTGGCGATGGTTGTCCACTTTTTTTCTGTTATCAGGCCTTCACTGTGCCTCTTTCCTTTGCCTTTGCTGCACTCTGGTTCTGAGGGTGTCACTGGTGTGTTGTCCTGTGACTGGCTTTCAAGTGGTATGAAGTTATCTTCCACTGAATCAAAACAGGAAAAAGAGGGCTTATGTCAGTTAAGACTTCTCAAAAAATTCTGGTTTTGCACATCTAAGAATGGCCTCTGGGCTTGTATATTATTACAATGTGCCCTTGTATAATGAAAGTGTAATTGAATTAACAATTCCACGTCAGAAATACAGCTTACTGATATTTGGTATACTGTTTGTATACCAATATCTCACAGAATAACTTGTAATTAGCAAGTGTAAACTGTCAAAAAGTGGTGTGTAACAGGGCAATTGAGTTAACAATATGTCCAACCACGCCTCAACTGTTGGTTTATCAGTATGAGGTGTCTTATTTTAATTAAAAAATGAGACTGTATTAATGGCTTAAGTGTTTTTATATGTAAAACACGCCAAAAATAAGGGTCTTGTGGTTATTAGCCACGTGACAGGTACTCTTGAAATATGAGTATAAAAAGTGGTATGTGTACCAAAAAAAGAAATATGTATATGTAATATATATATATTTAAGAAATATCACGCCTAAAAGGAATAAAACAATTGTCAGAAAGTGAGAAATGAGAGAAAAACTCACTTATAAGGGTCCAAAAAAGGTTTAAAACACGGCCAGGCCCCCAAAATGTCAGCTGGAGTCTATGTTGAAGCAGTAATTAGGCTATTTACAACTAGAACTATGACTGTGACACGTGAAAATAGTTTTAAAATAAGAGTTTTTTAATAATATAATAGCTTATAATATAATAATAGGGTTCTACTATTGAAAAGTAGTGGTGGTGAGCACTATTGAGAACCCTGGATGCAGTCTTACCAGTTGGATTACTATAATAAGAACTACAATAATTAAAATCATAATTATACCCTGATTATGACCCAAGAGTAAAACTTTTTTGGACAGTTTACTACGTAGGATATTCAAGAGCAGGATGAGGAAACAATTCTGGCTGTGAAAAGCCTTCTTTTTATCCTGAAATGGGGTGGAAAGGGTGCTAGACCTTTCCACGTAGAGGAAGTGAAGATTTTTCACCCTCTAGTACTGGCTTGTGGTTTTCAAACAGCCTGTATAGCCTGTATTGGGCTCAGATGTGGTTTTGACACCACATCTGGGCAACTTTCACCAATACAGGGTGAAAAGTTTCTGGGGACCTCACAGCCTGATTCTGACGTGTATGACGCGTAGAATGCTGTACAGAAGCTGTATGGGACCCCAGTATTGACTGACATATGAGGTATTGAAGTAAGAACAAGCTTCTTCTTCTATTTGACACCTCATATTAATGGTTATGGGATATTATCCCATGGTAAGGCTGTATATGACAGCAGGTGGGAATCTGACCTTAAAACAGACATACCTTTGTCAATTCTTGAGATATCAACCTCAGAATTGGTTCAGTGTTTAGCCCTGTATGTGCTCTACACAATGGTACCTCATTTGATATGGGTATCATTAAATATGACAAAGTTATCCCATGTACAAGATTTTTGTACATTTGTGTGGTATAGGCAAAAAGCTGTATTGAGCTTATTTGCCCCATAACTTTTGTTCTAGTTGAGCTATGGGGCAATGGATGAAACCATCAGATAGCCCTGATTGTGCTCTTTCCACAAAGACCCCACTTCAAGTATCTCACTCTAGAACTGTAGAAGTTAGATGAGAGGTGAATGTTTTGTTCACCTTTATTTGGCCTGAAATTGACCATAACTCCAGTAATATTGGTGCTAGCTCAGTTTGGCTGGTACCATTGGATAGCCCTGGCTTAGGAATTCATTTTGAGTACCCATTTGATGGGGTTAATCCTATCCTTCTAGATTTTAGATGAGAGGTTAAAATTAAGGTTTATGCTCAGCAATAACTTTGAGCAGGAATAACTTTGTTATTTCTTGTCCTATGGTGATGGGACTTATATTTTCAGAAAGAGGTGAGTTTCCTCTTTCTTTTGATACCTTTTTGTCTGATTTGGCTCAGCTCCATGTTCTGGTGGTATCTTGGCTATACCATGGATTTATGGTATTTTGGCTGTCATGCTTGTGCTCTGGTTTTGAGTCACAGGCTGACTAGGTGTCTGATTGGTACTGGGATGAATGGATGTTTTGTATGCCAACTCTAGTGCAGATAACAGCATACACCAACAATGGTTGAATCCATCACAATCTTGAAATTCAAGACAAAATGCCAAACCCTCCTGACCATATCTTCTAAGGTTTGAATCATTCTTTCAGCCAGACCATTAGTTTGTGGGTTGTAGACTGTAGACAATGACAACTTTGTTCCAAATAATTAGTGAAGATTTGTCCATAGTGCTGAGGTGAATTTGGGATCTCTGTCACTAATAATATTTTTGAATATGGCAGTCCATGATATTACTCTATTACATATGAGCAGAGATGTATCCATGGCTTTAGCATCCTTTTGACATGGTAGAAAGATTCGCGTGTTACTAAATCTGTCAACAATAACTAGGCATGCATTATAACTTCTATCACCTCCTGGTGGTAGGCCAGTTACCCAATCCATATGGACAATTTCCCAAGGTCTGCTCGGTTCTTGGATCTTGGTCATATTTGCAAGTCTTTTTGCAGTGACTTTATTGCCTTTTGACATCTGTCACAGATTTTGAAATACTCTCAAACCTCTTTCTGCCACATTGGCCACCGTATACAGGTCTTTATCTTCTCTCTTTTCCTGTATTCAGACCAATGTCCTGAGAAGGGACTGTCATGGAATTCGTTTATTACAAGATTGATTAAGAACATGTCCACAACTGTAACAACACATTCATTCTTAGTTCTGTGGTAAGCTATACCACCCAGTAAGTGAAATCTTCCTTCATCATATGATTTTTTCCATATTTCATCTAAGGCATGTATCAAAGAGTTGTCGTTACAGTCTTTAATAAGTAATTGGCATAAGATTCTACAATTCTTATCCTGAGTATAACTGTTTCTTACTTCTTCAAAGAAAGTGTTGCTCAGTTCTGTAACACTGATTCCTTCTATTGGGAGCTGTGGGTAAGCTTCTTCTGGTACATAAGCAGGATTATCAATATTATTTGGTAATGGCCATCTTCTCAGTCCATCTGAATTCTTATTAATATGCCCATCTTTGTGAAAAATAGTCATATTACCTCTATAGTCCTGTATGCCTATTTGCCATCTGAGCATATGTCTGTTAAGTGTTTTCATGTTTAAAAGTGATTTTACAGAGGTACAATATGTTATCACTCCAAAAACACATCCTTCCAGGAAGTAATTAAGCTTTTTGAATTCCCAGACAAGGTATAAAAACTACGTCTGACTTGCCCAATATCTAGCTTCAGTTGGTTTGTGTCAGCCTGTGACTCAAAACCAGAGCACAAGCATGACAGCCAAAATACCATAAACCAATGGTATAGCCAAGATACCACCAAAACATGGAGCTGAGCCAAATTAGCTCAAAAGGTATCAAAAGAAAGAGGAAACTCACCTCTTTCTGAAAATATAAGTCCCATCACCATAGGACAAGAAATAACAAAGTTATTCCTTCTCAAAGTTATTGCTGAGCATAAACCTTAATTTTCACCTCTCATATAAAATCTAGAAGGAGAGGCTTAACCCCATCAAATGGGTATTCAAAATGAAGCTCTAAGCCAGGGCTATCTAATGGTGCTAGCCAAACTGAGCTAGCACCAGTATTACTTGAGTTATGGTCAAATTCAGACCAAATAAGGGTGAACAAAACATTCACCTCTCATCTAACTTTTACAGTTTTAGTGTGAGATACCTAAAGTGGATCTTTTTGGAAAGAGCACAATCAGGGCTATCTGATGGTGCCATCCATTTCCTCATAGCTCAACTACAACAGAAGTTATTGGCCAAACAAGCATAATACAGCTTTTGCCCAGACCACACCAATGTACAAAAATACTTGTACATGGGATAACTTTGTCATATTTAATGATAACCATGTCGAGTTGGGTACCATTGTGTAGAGCTCATATAGAGCTATTCAATGAACCAATTATGAGCTTGATATCTCAAAAACTGACAGAGGTATGACCATTTTAAGGTCAAAATCCCACCTGCTGTCATATACAGCCTTACCATGGGATAATATCCCATAACCATGAATATGAGGTGTCAAATAGACGAAGAAGCATGTTTTTACTTCAATAACTCATATTTCAGTCAATACTGGGGTCCCATACAGTTTCTGTACAGCATTCTACGCGTCATACACGTCAGAATCAGGCTGTGAGGTCCCCAAATGAAAATTTTCACCCTGTATTGGTGAAAACCGCCCAGATGTGGTTTCAAAACCACATCTGAGCCCAATACAGGGTATACAGGTTGTTTGCAAACCACAAGCCTGTCATAGAGAGTGAAAAATCTTCACTTCCTCTACGTGGAAAGGTCTAGCAGCCTTTCCACCTCAATTTCAGGATAAAAGGAGGGCTTTTCACAGTCAAAAGCCTTTCCTCATCCTGCTCTTGACAAACCTATGTAGGAAACTGTCAAAAACAGTTTTACTCTTGGTTAATAATCAGGTATAGTTATAAGTTTTAATTATTGTAGTCTTTTATTATTGTAACCCAACAGATAAAGCTGCACCCAGGGCTTTCAACAGCGCTCACCACCACTATAACCACTATAGTAAAGCCCTTTAAATTTATTTTTAATCATCTCAAAACCTTCTTAAAGCATTTTTACCGTTTCACAAACATAGTTTGAGTTGTAAATAGCCTACATTACCACTCTTTCATAGTTTCATCCTGACAGTTTGATTTTCCTGGATATGAAACATATGGGTCCTTCCACAGGTTAATAACTTATAATCTGGACCTGATGAAGTGCAGCGCCTAGCCCATCCCCTGATGCATCAATATAAAGCTTAAAGGAATAGGCTTCAGTAATACTGCTGCAACTTTTTTTTTGTCAATTACAAGGGATAAACCAGATACTACATGTCCTAGTGGTTTGAATTCTTTGAATCCAAAATGACATTTCTTCAAAGAAATTTTCATGTGTACAAATTGGAATTTGCTCAAAACTCGGGGTAATCTCTATATATGTTCTTCTGGAGTCTTGTAACATAAAATAATGTCATCAATGTAAATGATTAACCATCCTTCTGAAGGTTCTTCCGGGAAGATTTCATTCATCATTCTTTGAATGTATGAAGGTGCATTCTTGATACCAAAAGGAATTCTCAAATATCCATACACTCCACAATGAAAAATAATTCTCAATTATTTTCTAGCCCTTGGTGTCACCACATTCTGATGAAATCCTTTAAGGGCATCCATAGTGCTTATACACACTGCTTGAGATATTTGGGTAAGGGAAATGTGGATTTTTGGTATTGGGTGCCTGTCTGGGACAGTGTAAGTGTTCAGAGATCTAAATTCTCCAACCATCCTATATTTCACATTATTCTATGCCACCATGACTGGGGTAGTTATTTCCACTTCCTCATTGTGGCCAACCTTCCTTATTACACCAAGGTCTAGAAGTTCTTTAATATGGATTTCCAGAGCTTCTCTTGATTTAGGACGTGCTGGATATGTGGGTCTTCTCAAGAGTGGTGGGTAAGGTCTTTCAATATTAAGGATAATGTCAACTTCATGACCAACAATTTCTCCTGTTGGTTCTTTATCTTCTGAAAAGGCTTCTTTGTGGTCATATAAAAGAGAAGAAAGTTCACTTTCATGTTTTTCAGTGAGAGGAAAACTTATTTCTGCTTCATTTAACTGTTCAGACTTGAATTTTTGTAATTCTAAGTTGACTGGTGATACTTTATTGACTGTAATTTGTCTCTTAAAAGGTAAGAAGGCAAATTTGTGTTGCTTATTGTCTTCAATAGTAAGCTATCTGTCTTTGTTGTTATGTATGTCTATGCCATCCATGATTGAATGATCATTTCCTGATATGAATTGGTACTAGAGGAATTTCCCATAACAACAAATTCAACAGTTATTCTTAGATTTCCATTTATGTGTGGAAATATGACAATAGTCTCTAATATTCCTAATTCTTTCAAAGAAATACTTGCACTATTAAATCTCATGCCATCAATTGGCAATAATTGATCTTCATAATTTGGTACAAAAGTCTTAAGAAAAGATTTTTGAATAAAAGAGCAGAAGGCTCCTGAGTCAAGTAACACCTTAGTGTGTTTTTTGTCAATTACCACTTCTGTTATACAGGAGTTACCAGCTGTATGACCTTTTCTCCTGTTTGGTTGGGTTTTCATGAGTTGTGCATCTTGAATTTTTGATAAATCAAGTTGACCATTGCTTAATTGTGGCAAATGGGAATAAGATTCCATGATTTCAAATGTTAAATAGATATTTTCTATATCTTTTGAATATTCAGAGAGTATGGATGATTTATCATCTGTATTAGCTTCAATTACATCATCTTTTTCAACATCAGGATCATTTTCAATGTCAATTTCATTGATTTTCCCCTTCCTGGGACATGCATTAGCTATATGTGTGGTGCTTTGGTATATATGGCACTTTCCGATTACATTAGCATATTTATAATTTGTATTATTAGAATTTTCTTTGTAGGTTCTGTCCACAGAATCTTTCCAAGGTGCATGAAACCTTTTTTTGAGATTCACCTTACTATAAGCAATCCTGGTTAAATTGGTTACTTCTTCCAATCTATTAATTATATCCTCTGCTGAAGATTTTCAGTAGTCCCGATTTTGACAGAGTTCTCTAAGTCACCCCCACATTGCCTTGAAATTTTCCTGTGAATCATACATTCTGGAATTTCAGGATATAATTCTGTTAATCTATATTTTTGTTGGCAAAACCATGGTAAAGCTTTGTCTTTTTCAGAATTAAATTTAGAAGATTCAGATGCTGTTTCAACCTCAAATCTCCAAGAATCATTTTCCCATTTGTTGATAATTTGGGTTTACCACCAAGTCCAACTTTGGTGTCTGTGTGCTTGTCTCAATTTTATATAGCATATGCGGGCTTATCTGGTAAACAATGCATTAAATATTGCTGTTACCAATCTTTCAGGCAACTCAAAATATTCCTTAATCATGTAAATACCTCTGATCAATTCCATATGGTCATATTCTCCTTCACCACTGAAGTGAGGCCATTCTTTAAGTTTTGGTACTTCTTTCAAGAGTGCTTTGCCCATTGATGGTTCCAAGTTCTGAAAGAAGTGGAAAATTCATTTTTCAACAGTTAATTTTCAGAATCCAGTACTTGTGGATTGGGAATTCTTGCACCCTCATTTTGTTTCAGAGGTGTAGACATTCTGGGTACAGTGTGTAGTAATTGTTCAATATCATTCATTTTACTGTTGCTACACCTTTGAGAATTTCTGAGCTCATGTTGGAAGCGGTTTATTAAATTTATTACTTCAATTTTATACATATCTTCCTTATTTGTTAGTTCTTGCCATAATTCTGTCTGTCTAGTATTGTCAGAAGTGACTTGATTCAATCTCATTGTCAATTTTGATACTTCTTCTTGTGAGGTGTCAAAACACTTTTTCAAGGTAATTGTATATGTCTTTGATTCAGAAAATGAATTTTCAATCTCATGAAGGGCTTTCTTATTATATTCTTTGATAATATTTATTGCTTGTTTTATTCTTGTTTGAATTATGTCATCAATATTTAATTTAGAATACTTTCCTGTTAATTCATTAATAATGGCAGATTGTTCATATAACTTATTTCCAAATTAATTGTCATTATTGGAATTTTTAATTGTTCTTAAACCTTTTACAAAACACATAAGTGTCTCATTTATTTGCTAAAGTTCCTTTTCCCCCCCAGAATTAAATTTCACAATTTATTCTTTCTTCAATCCTCCACAATGTATTATATTTACAATTTGCATGTGTAACTCAATTGAATTTTTAAAGTACACAGCTGTAATAATTGATACCTCATATGTAAATTAATGTTCACGTATGTAATACATGCGCACATTTTGACATTTCAATTGAAAATAGTTCAATTCCTCATAACTTCGAAGCTACACACAACTCCTCAATTTTAACACAAAAATTGATGGTTAACACCATATTTAATTTGAATCAAATTAAGGTTTTTATGATTTTCAACTTTTGTACAGAAAATACTAAAAACTTGATTTAAGCTTATTTAGAGTTTAGTTACCAAAACTTCACCCAGAGGTGACCCCACCTTATTTTTTATGAGGATTCCAATGGTAAAATTATTTTTCATATGTTAATTTGTTGGAAAAAAAGTTATGATAATTTTTATTTAAATTTTTTTCAAAAATATTTTAATTTTAGTAATTTTGTTAAAATTTCATTTTTACTTAATTTTTTCAAGTAAAAATGTGTTTTCCCAATTTTATTTTTAAATTTTACTTAAAATTTCATTTTTATGTATAAATTTGTATGTATATTTTATATTTTGTTTTGATAATATAATTAAATTTCTTTTGTTCATAATTGTATCTTGTTTTATTCTTTGTGGTCTTTTGGGTATATGAAAATACCTCTAAGGCTCACAATTTAATAAATACTACAAGTAAGTATTCTCTGAATTTCTATATCTTTCTTATCTAGTATTAGTTTTTTTACATAAAATTTCTCTATAAAATCTGTTGCTTAACTTTTTGTGTGAAATTACTTTTATAAATAATATTCATATTATTTATAAGTGGATATACATTATTTTCTTCATATAATTCTCACATTAAGAGCTTCTATATTTATTATTACATGATAACTTTCAGTTACTATAATTATGTTAATAGTTATATTTTATTATTATTAAATCTTCTGATAATTATTAATTCCTTTTTTTATATATATAATTATATTTAATATTTTATTAATTTCTGGTTATAATATTGAATTATATTATATTTTCTTCTTAAGAAATTCATAGTACTCTGGATATTTGTCATTATTATCCACAGCTCCATAGACAAACCTTACATTTGGTGGCCTGGCTGTGATTGTACCAAATTTCTGGGACATATTTCATATTCTAAACCTTAGTTTACTGTTGTTATATGTAAAAGTACCATATTTATTTAAATCTTAGTTTTTTTGGGGCCTTATCCCTTATAAATAATCTTTATTATCTTAATAGAGTTATTTTTCTCAAAACTATTTTTTGAAAAAATATATTATTGAGTGATTTTGAATTAATTTCTATTGTCTAACTAGTGGATTTTTCACATCACAGACTTGAAATTTATCGTTTGAGTTATTGTAGTATAAAATGAAGAATAATATCATTCTCATTAATCACTTATTCATTACATAATCATTATTTCTTTGAAGAAATTATAAAATTAAATCTTTACTTGAAAATATCTTTTTATTCTTTAGAAAACTTTCTTTACTTTTGATGGAATTTTCCATGAATTACTTTATAGCAACTTTATCCAATAACCTGAGTTAATGAGTTATTTTTAGTATTATTTATGAATAAAAATTACTTATGCTCTTTTTTATTCTAGTTTCATCTATCAGAGAAAGCTCTCTTAATCTAACATCTCATATTCAAGTGTTTAAATTCAAGCCAGTGCAAGACCAAGATGTTGACTTACAAAGGAAGCCTTTAAAGGTCCAGAAGGTGAACTTAACACATCTATTAGCCAAATTTTCTTTAAATTTATTTAAAATGACTCCTACTACAAGTAAGAGAAACTACTCTTTCCAATAAAATCGATATGTACCAGGAGATTCAAGTCATAACTTCAAAAGGCAATAATGTCCGCCCAGAGGAGAGGCACAAATGGAGGATTCCAGAGCTTCCACTGGTCCCCACGGGTAGCCAGAACCTCTGAAACACATATTAAGAGTCTAGAAGTCAAAATAATTGCTATTTGTTTTTTCAGATCTGAACAATTTCCAACAAGCAGCAGTAGAGATATAACAGTCTCAGCTCAAGACCTTGTTCATTGTAGCAAAGGAGCAGGAGTGAGAGCTTCTTCCAAGCCTCTTGATAGGAACAATTAACTCATATCTTCAAGTGAAGAAGCTCTAAGGCCCACAAAATACAGAGAATCTTCTAAGAGTTTGGACTGTAATATCTGTCAAAGGGCAAGTCCAACAGATAAAGAGGATCAGAAGAAGCATTTGGCCCAAAATAGGGCCAACAGCCCTTTGGAAGCTCTTCAAGCTTCCACAAGTGCCAAATACAGGGAATCAAGCCCTAAAGAGCAACCAGAAGGGAAAGAAAAAAGAAAAGGGAAAGGAAAGATCCAAGTGGAACAAGCCTACCCTCAGAATTACAGAATCCCAAGGAGAGAATAGACAGCCATGGACAATTTGTTCAATATGGCTAGACCATTGATGGAATTCAAAAAAAAGGAGGAGGACAGAATGAATCAATATTTCCAAAGGAAATAGATTTTGGAAAGCTTGAATCTAATCTTGAAGCTTTTCAAGAAGAAATCTTTATAAAATTAACAATTTTGAGTATGTCCAAAGAAAGTTGAGCAGAAAACTTTACAATTCAAAGAGTCAAAAAGACCCTTTTTGATCTTGAAAATTTAAAAAAAAGACAATATTTTTTTCTTAGATGCATATTTGTGAAAGGATAGTATCCAAAGTTAAATTTCTTAAAAAGCCAGATTCTAATTCTACTTCTTTTATTACTAAACAGTTAAAATACTTAAGAATACAACTTTAAAACTTGGAAAATTAAACTGGTCACAATAGAGCTCTTTTCCAAGAGCAATTGGAAAAAGTGATAAGTCAAGAGTTGAACTTAAAGAAGATATTAAATCAAGTATTAACAATATCTCCTTGAAAATGAGCTACCAAGAAATTCTACACCAATTCTTGACAGAAGTGTGCTGAACTCTGATAATGAGTTAAATCATGAAATTCCAATTAATACAGAGGTATATCAGTGTGGCATGTGAACTCAAAAACATTCATTTTAAAAAATAAAAAGAGGTACCAACTGCTTTTAACTTTCAATAAATTCCAAGATTAGTGGAATATCCTACCTTCAGTGGTGAAGGAGAATATAATCATATGGAGTTTATGAAAACACTTCATATCTTTTAAGAAGACCTTAACATATCAGCCAAACAAATGATTTCCAGATTACATTCATCATTTAACAAATAAGAAAACAAATGGTATTATAAAATGAGACAAGACCATGGTAAACACTCCTGGCCTTGGTGGAAAGAAAATATGATTTCCAAATGGGCTGATTACTCTTAGAGATTTGGAATAGAAAATTATTTTGAAGAAGCCATTTTAATATTGAAAGGGACAGATCCATATTCTGGTTTCTTGAGCAGAAGGAGAGATTAACTGCCCTTCATCCTGATATGTCTGAAAAAATGGTACATAAAAGGATATTAAGCAAATGTGGTGGTGACCTTGAGACTTCTATAAGAAGTGGATCTATTTAGCCTTGCTCCAAAGAAGACTATATTAATTTCATGGAAGAAATCACTACCAGAACAAAAATTGGTAGAAATTGGTGTAAACCCCCAATAAACATTAATACTAGTGGGAAAAAAAGTTTCAAGACGAAATGAACCACAGGACCAAGCCCCTTTGAATTGTCATAAATGTGGAAGTACATCTCATTTGGTTAATACTTTTCCAAAGAAAAAATAATTAATGAAATAAAATTTAAAAAACTGAATACACCAAAGAAACAAATGATGTAGCTCTACATGAAAGTGATTGTGATCCTTCTTAAGAAGAAGAACTTCCAGATTAGCCTATTATAGAAAACATAAAGGTGTCCTTTGAAGTCATAGAAGTGCATACTCACTTGCCACAATTTATTGATGAATTTGTGGACCTCATACATGTCCAAGATGCTAAAGCTCATAAGACCAAACCTTCCAGAGGCAAATGTTATACACCTAAAACATCTTCTATCACTAATGTTGTGATGAATAACAGAGAATATAAGATACACCTTGATGCAGGTGCTTTATGCACTTGTGTTTCTAAAAAACATCTGGAAAAAACTGATAAAAATTGGCAAAAGAAATTGATGCCACTTGAAGGTAAAGAATGCAGCAGTACTAGCTAGGATATGCAACCTTTGTGCTTTCTGGAAGCAGAAATGATATTTAATCACCCTGCAGGAGCTATTAGACCTAAAGCTGAATATGTTTTTATGAATAACTGCACTTCACAGCATTTCATACTTGGGAGTGATTATCTTAATATCCATGGTATTAATATTGATAATCAGAAAGACAGATACTTCACAATAGGGGAAAGAAAGGGACAAAAATTTGCTTTTACCCTAGAAAAGAAAGAAGAAACTGTCATAAGACAAGTAAAAAATGTTTAAAAGGATAAATTTGTGACTGATCAATTTTAAGGTTTGACTATGAAACCATAACTAAAAGTTACTAATATTTTACTTATTGTACTATAAATGTCCTTATAGATAAAATAAATAAGATAAGAAATAATTCTAATAATAAAGAATTATTACAATTATGGCGTAAAAATAATTAAATATATTCATAAATAAATATAATAATATAATAAATGAATATATTAATATAAGATAATTAATATATTTGAAAGCACTTTATTATTGTTAGAAACAAATAATAAAGGCGTAAAAGATTATTTTTTTATTAATAAAAAACAATTAATAACAATAATATTACTAATATTAAAGTTATAAATTAATATAAATACTATTTACATTAATTAAAGAATCATTAATATAATAATAGAGAGAAAGTTATTATAATAAGAATAAATAACCTACTTTTAATACTTAATATAATAATCTTGAATGATTTTACGCCAAAAGAAATATAAATACAACTTATTTAAATGGTATTTAAAATAAAAATTAAAATAAATTACAATTTATCTTAATTTTACGTGGATTTGAGGTTTTTAAGAGAAATTCAAACAAAACCAATAAATAATTGAAATAATCATGTCAAGAATGATGATTATAATAAGGATAATCTTTGGTCTTTAATAATATAAGAGTCTTATATATAAAGAATAAAGAAATTACCCTTTTGTTTTAATTATTTAGTGTTTTGTAAGCGTCTGAGGGGAAAACAGAGTAAAAAGAGCTCTATTTATAGTAAATACCTCCCTTCTAGAGTCCATCAGGCTTCTAGTAGACGTTTACTAACACTTTCTACTAGAATTGATTAATATTTTAAGGTTTAGTGATGATTACATCATGATCAAACCATCTTACCTCATTCTTACACCATTATTTAAAGTTATCACTGTAACTTTACGTTTGATGATGTCATAGGCTTGTCAGAAGCCTAAGCTTTGTGGATTTTCTTATTATTAATCATAATCCAATAGTATTAATCAATTTTATCACTGATATGACTGTTAAACTTAAAATAAGATTACAGTGAGTGATCATCAATGATCAAATTTAAGCTTAACCTTTGATCATTAATACCTTTTAGGTTATACATGCTACAGCTATTCTGAGAGTGGATTCTGATAGCTTGGAATGTCCGTAATTAACTTCCAAGAGCATTTCATTACATCATTAAAACTCTATTTTTGATGATTTTCCTTGTAACTCATCTTTTCTGTTGAAATTTAATATTTTAAACTTCAAACCATGATTTCAAGAAGTTATACCTCTAATATTGTAATAGAAATTATATAATTCTTAACAAATGAACTAGTAGAATCTAAATGTCTACTTATTTTTAAGTTTGGACCACCTTTACAACAAAGTAGTCAACAGCTGTATTGATTTTATTCAATAATCCATTACAAGTTTTAATCTTGTTTAGAACTTGTGAAATAAAGCTCATATCTGTAATCCTACAGTAGCTATATGGTTACTTTATTTTTTGGTTCATCTCTCTATCTTGTATATTTCAGGAGATATTAGCTAAGACCCATGAATATATGCATTGACCAAAAAAGTGCATATATCCATCTTAATTCCTTAAGTATTGACTTTAGAGATTGGCTTGATAATTGTTTTATATGTAGACCTTTATGTACAATCCAATGGTACAATTTATTTTATGCGTTGTTTCATTGGTTTCTGAAATAAATTAGGTTTGTACCTTTTTTAAGGTATTATTACTTATACTTCAGTAATTATTGACTTTTCAGATATGCCATAAAAGTGACATATGTGTATTTTACCATGAGAAATCCAATGGTGTGATTTATTTCACATGTTAATTCATTAGATTCTGATTTAATTTAGATTTTGTACTTATTTATGGTATTTTACTAATTTTTGAGATGATTATCATAAGTATAATTATTACAGAAATTTTGTTGTGACCTTTTTGGATATGTGGTCATATCTCAAAGGCTCAAATTCCCTACCACCAAAAAAATATTGTACCACAATCTGATATTGTTAATTAGGGTATCATCCACTGTCCTACCTCTTCACTAGACTTTGTTAGTCTTGAAGCTGCATAATGCTTTATTTTTCTATTCTCTAGGTTTTCTTTCATGTCTGAACCTTCTTAGTAGTTTATCAGCATTTTTTATATCTTTCTCAAGTAGAAATTCATCTTCTTGAGCTGGATTTTAATACCTTACAAGGTATTCTCTCTCTTTTTATTTCTTGTCCTTCTTTCTTTAAGGACTTTCACAATTTTCTTTTCCTCTCCTTCTTCCAAAGGGGGTATTTCAAGTGGGGGTTTATTTCTTAGTGGAAATAATTCTTTGTCACTTGAGCTGTAAGGCTTTATGAGACTTACATTGAAATTTTGGTGTTTATTCATTACTTCACCTGTGATTTCCAATTGCACCGCATTAGGTTCATGTAGTGCTTTTATCCTGAATGTTCCTGCAAAGGAATCTTTCAATCTCTTTGGTACTTTTATATTTTTGAAATTGAAAGTTAACACTAGGACCAAGTGTCTTATTTTGAGGTTAGGTGGTTTATGAATTTTATCCCATTTTTCGTTTGCATATTTGAAAGAATCTTGCATACATATGTTTACATGGTGTCTTGCTTTGTCAAACATTATCTTAAAGCTGCTTGCTGTTTGATGTATATCCACTAAGTCCTTTTTGAGAGTATCATAAGGAAGTCTTGGATTCCAACCTTTTTCTTGCATTTCTGGTGTTTTTCCAGTAGAAGAATGGATTGATGCTTTGTATGCCAATTCAAGAGCTGGTATTAATGTACACCAATAATGGGTCAAACCATCAGAATCTTCAAATTCTAGTCAATAAGCACAGAATCTTCTGATCATGTCCTCTAAAGTTTGTATCATTCTTTGTGCTAGGCCCTCAGTGTGAGGATGGTAAGCTGTTGAGAATGACAATTTTGTCCAAAACAAGTTATGGAGGGTTGTCCAAAATGCTGAAGTGAACTTTGGGTCTCTGTCACTTATGATATTTTGGAATAAGCCTGTGTGGCTAATGACTTTATTCCTTATCATTATGGCTGTGTCCATAGCTGTGTCATCTTTGTGACATGATAGGAACATAGGATTTTTGCTATACCTGTCAACCAACACTAGACATTCATTATAACCTCTGTCTCCTCCTGGAGGTAGTGCTGTTACCCAATCCATATGAACTATTTCCCAAGGGGATTTTGGTTCTTGGATTTGGATCATCATTCCAAATTTCTTTCCTGTGGCTCTGTTCGATTTTTGACATCTGTCACAGGTTTGGCAGTATTCTGCAACATCTTTCTTCCAATTTGGCCACCAAGAGCAGGTTTTCACCCTCTCTAGTGTTCTATCTTCTGAGAGATGTCCACCTGTAACACTATCATGACACTCATGTAAAATAGTGTTTATTAAAGTTCTATCTTTTAAGGACATAACACATGTGTGTTTTGTTCTATGATAGAGGATTCCATCAAGGAGGTGGAATCTTCCTTCATCATATACCTTTTTCCATATTTCATCTAATTTTGATGAAAGTGATGGGTCTTTACATTCTTTCATTAGAATTTGGCTTAAGATATGGCGATTCTTATCTATCTTATAGCTTTCTTTAACTTGGTTAAAGAATTCTGTGCCAATGTCAGTGACACATATCCCTTCTATATGGTGCTCCTCCTGTGGTACCCATGCTGGATTTTCAGGAGTATTTGCTAGAGCCCATCTGCTAAGACCATCTGCATTTTTATGAATATTACCAGATTTATGAACAATATTCATATTTCCTCTATATTCCTGGATAGCAATTTGCCATCTCAGCATATGTCTATTTGGAGTTTTCATATTTGATAGAGGTTTTACAGCATTAAAGTCTGTAATCACATCAAATACTGTTCCATACAAGTAATAGTGTAATTTTTCTAAAGCCCACACTAAGCATAGGCATTACATTTGGCTTTCTCCATATCTTGCCTCTGTTGGCTTTATCTGTCTTGAAATAAAACAAATTGGTCCTTCCACTGGTTTATCATTGATGATTTGTGTCTGGTGTAGTGCATCACCTAGTCCTTCTCCACAAGCATCAATGTAAATCTTAAAGGGTAGTTTCCAATCTGGAATTAGAAAAAATGGGGCATTTGTCAAGGAATTTTTCAGTTCTTCATATGCTTTAACTCTTTCTTCAGTCATTTCATAGACTTTTTGTTGGTCACATAGTTTATACAAGGATTTGGAAATTTTTGCAAAGTCCTTTATATGCTGTCTATAGTAACCAGCAAATCCTAGGAATGATTGCATTTCTTTTTTGGTTTGGGGCATTGGTTTCAATAGTACTGCTGCTAGTTTTTTTTGTCTATGCCCAAACCTAGTCCAGATACAATATGTCCTAGTTCTTTCAGTTCACTGTATGCAAAATGACACTTTTTCAGAGAGATTTTCATGTTTTCTTGGACTATTTTTTGCAATACTCTTTCTAGTCTTGATAGGTGATTGTCCCAAGTCTCTGAGCAAGCTATAATATCATCAATATAAATAATCAGCCATCCTTCTGATAATTCTTCAGGAAATATGGTATTCATCATTCTCTGGTAGTGGGATGGTGCATTATTTATACCAAATGGCATCCTGAGATATTCAAAGATTCCACAGTGGACTATTATCCTTAGTAGTTTCTTGGCATTGTCTGTTAAGACATTTTTATGAAAACGCTTTAGAGCTTCCATGGCTTTTATGAACTTGGCCTGAGATAGTTGTGTTAATGTCTCATGGATTCTGGGTATTGGATATCTGTCAGGGATAGTATAGGTCTTCAGAGCTCTAAAGTCTCCTACCATCCTTGATTTTCCATTTTTCTAGGTTATAATGACAGGTTTAGTTACCTCTACCTGGTCATTATGTCCTAATTTCCTTAGTACTACAAGGTCCATTAGTTCTTTAATGTGTACCTCTAAAGCTTCTCTAGCTCTTGGGCTGGCTGGATAAGCTGGTCTTCTTAATAGAGGTGGATAAGGTCTTTCTACATTAAGAATTATGTCTACCTCATGTCTAATTATGGCACCTAGTGGTTTTTTGTCAGTTGCAAAGGCATTTTTATATTTAAATAAGAGGTCAATCAATTTTTCTTTCATTTTTAATGTTAATTCATAATTAAATTCTCCCTCTTTTAGCTGTTCAGTTGTTAAAAAATCCATTCCTGGGCTTTTTTCTTCATTCTTGACAACTATTATTTGTCCTTTATTATTAAGAAAGCCAAATGTTTGTCTTTTATTGTCACCTATGGTAAAATATCTATCCTTTTGGTTAGAGATATCTATGACATAAACTGAAAAGTAGCCATTTCCAAGTATGAAATGATTACTAGTACAGTTGTCCATTACCACAAACTCTACTTTACGTCTGACACATTGTGAAGGGTGAGGAAAAATGAGTGTTAAGTCAATTATTCCAAGGGGTGTCATGCTCTCACTTGCACTACTAAATTTGACACCTTGTATTGGTATAGGGTTTTCTTGCCAATCTGGAACAATTGTTTTTAAATAGCTTTTACCCACACAAGTGAAATATGCTCCTGTATCCAAGTTTACTTTTGCCTCTTAGTTATTAACCATGACAATACTTATACTTGATTTTCCAGCTGTATATCCCATTCCTTTTGAAGGTTTTGTTCTATAAAGTTTGGCATCTTGCTTATTTGTCAGGTTTGTGTCAGATGTTCCAACTTGTGATAAATTTGAGTTAACATCTAGTACTTCATAAATTCTGTCAATATTATTAATGCACATTAATTATATTAATTTCATCACTTTCAGAAGTTTCTAACTCTTCTTTCTCTTTTTCAGAGTCAGATTCCTCTTCTTTGTCATTGTGGTTTTCTGTTTCTACAATTTAATTGATTTTTGCCTTCTTGAGGCAGTTATTGGCTAAGTCTTCAATACCTCCACATTTATGGCATTTTCTTTGCTCATTATTGTTGGATGTATTGGGCTTGAAAGCTTCTTTTGATTTATCTTTTTTGATAAATGGCTTATTTGGACTTTTGATGTCCAATTTTTTCCAAGTTCTGCCAATTTTTGTCCTTGTCACTATGTCTTCTAGTTCATTGACATACTCTTCTGTGGAGCATAGTTCTATACATCTGCTTCTTAGGGCCTGTTCTAGCTCTCCTCCACATTTCTTAAGTATTTTCATATGCACCATCTTTTGTGACATTTCTGGGTACAGTGCATTTAGTCTTTCAACTTGTTTTTAGGAACCGAGCTAAAGGTTTGTCTTTTTCTGGGTCAAAGAAAGAATTTTTGAATGCATTTTCTATCTTGTACCTCCAGGCATCATTTGCCCACTTGGTGATTATTTCTTGTTTCCACCAAGACCAGGTATTTTTTCCATTTGTCTGTCTTATTCCATAATACCATCTTTTTGCAGATTTCTCAAACAGTGAGTGTAATCTTGCAGTGATTAATTCATCTGGTATGGCATAATCTTCTTGTAACATGTAAATTGTTTCAATAAATGACATATGGTCATATTCACCTTCTCCTGTGAATGTTGGCCATTCTTTTAATTGAGGTGCTTCCTTCATGAAGACTTGGTTATTGTCTTGGTGACTTCAGTCTGTTATGAATGGATTTCTTAATTCCTCTTGGGTTTAACAGGGCCTCTTATGTGAGAAAATGGAGTTGATAACTTTGGCACATTTGAGCTAGCCTCATTAAGTTTATCCATTTTTTCAGTGATAAGCCTTATTTCACTTTGAATGTCATCTTTCAGATGCATTCTTGCTTCATCACTTTTTTTCCACATGGTCTAAAAGTAATTTCTGGTGTGATGAAGTCTTTTCTTCAAATGTTTCTACAGAAATACTTAATTTGTTCAATTTTTCTGTAAGATTGTCAATACTCACATCATAATTGATTGTCAAAGTTTTATCCTTGATATGTTTTGTGTATTTATACAATTCTTGTTGTCCTTGTATCAATTTTTGAGTATTTTTAATTGAAACTTTGGGTTTATTATTTTCAACCATAAATTTAATGTTATCAATTTCTTTTTTATTTTGTACACCAATTTTTGTCAAAGATGATAAGCTATTATTTATTTCTTGTAAAGATAAGAAGCTATTTTTAATGTCTTTAAGAGCTAAAATACTGTCTTTAAGCTCTGTTAAAGTATTTACAAAATCAGGAGATAAGGTTATTTCTTTTGGAAATGGGGTTGTCCCATTCTTTTCTCCTCCTTGTCTTTGAATTCCATCAATGTTCTGGCCATTTTGAAGACATTTTCCATGGAATATTTTTGGATTTTTGGAATCCTGTAGCTTGGGGAATATGGTTTCCTCCAATTCTTTTTCTTGTTCTTCTTCCCCTCTTGGGGAGGTTGGTTGGCTTGAGGCTTGCTGGTAGAAGCTACTGGGGCTTTTTCCTTGCTTACCTCCTTCTTTTTGGAGTGGTACTCCTTGATCTTTTTGATTTGAGGCTTGAATGACAGTGGATTCCATCCATTGGAGTATACCACTATCTCCTCCTCTGTGAGGAACATTTTGAGGATGTGCCAGGAGTTCATCACTCCTTGGTGTATTTGATGCAACATTTCCCAGTCCTTGTATTTGTAAACTGTGTAGTAATTCATGTACTGGCTCATTTAAATGTCTATCTGAGCCCTCTGAATGTGATTTGTACCTGTTTGAATTACTCATACTTAGTTCTAACTCTGGTTCAGATATCATGGGCATTTCTGGGACTTGCCTTTGAGATAAGGCACTTCCTTGTGTTGATTCTGTTCCACTGGGGATATTGCCCTTTCTTTTCCCTTTTGAGGAATCAATTCTACCTCTGAGTCCAGCTCCATCCTATTGGGTGAAGTATTGGGAACCTCTTCTGGTAGTCATGATTTGAAAAATAAGAAATAAGAGGATTTCAGGACAAGAATTCCTCTTATGGTAATCTGTAAATGAGGTACTCACCTTCAGAGTCCTGAATAGTGGGTCCTGGAAAGTCTAATTTCTTAGTTTTCTTTTTCTTAATGACAATTTGTGTTGGGGAACTTGGACAAGCTTCTTCCACCAATGTTTCAACTGTTGCTTGGTTGCTTTCGGTTGGATTGTCTTCAAACACTAAAAAAGACAAATAAATATAAGTCTTTTTATATAACAAGTGTTATTTTTTGGTAAGATATGGAAATTTTCCACATAAAAATTGCTTTTATATCTTTGAAAAAATGAAATGAATAAAAATGAATAAAAATAACTTTTTTTATTGGTTTTTATTTTTTTTGATTATTTTTTAAGTTTTTATTTTCAAAGCATAAAATAAAAATGAATATGATTCTTTTATGAAATTAATTTATAATATAAAAATATTTTTAATTTATAAATATCTTTTTTAATCACTAGAGTCACTCAAAGAAAGTTCTTGCAAGTCTAAGGATGTGAAAAACCATGTGTAAGACAGTACAATTGCTTTCCAAATGCCTCAAAAGCTTTTAAAATCAATAAATATGATTTTTTGATTCTAATTATAGTTTATTATTGTATAAACCTAATTAGAATCTTTTTAGAGGTATTTTAGAGTAAATATCATGGCCAGGCCCCCAAATGTAAGGTTTGACTATGAAACAATAAGTAACAATTACTAATATTTTACTTATTGTACTATGAATGTCCTTATAAATAAAATAATTATAATAATAAAGAATTACTATAACTATGGCATAAAAATAATTATATTATTAAATAAATATAATAATATAATTTATATTATAAAAAATAATATAATAAATAAATATATGAATATAATATAATTGATATATTTAAAAGCACTTTATTGTTGTTACCAACAAATAATAAAGGCATAAAAAATTGTTTTTTATTAATAAAGAACAATTAATAACAATAATATTAATAATATTAAAGCTGTAAATTAATATAAATAGGGTGTTGGTAAACACACATAAGCTTTTAGTAAAAACACGTAAGCCCTTACATGTTTTTACTAAAAATGTTAAGGCCAAAAATGACAATAACAATGCCATTTATGGAATTTTTAAGGCTATAAATGCCATTAAAAATGCCATTTATGCAATTGGTAAGGCCATAAATGACATTAATGGCCTTAAAAATGCCATTCATGTAATTGTTAATGTCATTTATAGCCTTAAAATTTCCATAAATGGCATTGTTAATGTCATTTGTGGCCTTAACAATGCCATAAATGGCATTAATGGCCTTCAAAATACCATAAACGGTATTAACAATTCCATTGATGGAATTAATAATGCCCTTTATTACATTTATAATGCCATTAATGGCCTTAAACATGCCATAAATAGGCATATTTCATTTAAAAACCACCCCTTATGTCTTTTTGACATATAATTACATGTTTTTAGTAAAAACACGTAAGGGCTTACGTGTGTTTACCAACACCATATAAATACTATTTATATTAATTAAAGAATTATTAAAGTAATAATAGAGAGAAAATTATTATAATAAGATGAAATAACCTACTTTTAATATTTAATATAATAATTTTGAATTATTTTACGCCAAAAAAAAATACAACTCATTTAAATTGTATTTACAATAAAAATTAAGAGAAATTACAATTTATCTTAATTTTACATGGATTTGAGGTTTTTAAGACAAATTTAAACAAAAAAATTAAATAATTGAAGTATTCACGTCAAGAATGATGATTATAATAAGGATGATATTTGGTCTTTCATAACATAAGAGTCTTATATATAAAGAATAAAGAAATTACCATTTCGTTTTAATTATTTAGTGTTTTGTAAGCGTCTGAGGGGAAAACAGAGTAAAAAGAGCTCTATTTATAATACATACCTCCCCTCTAGATTCCAGAAGGCTTCTAGTAGACGTGTACAGATGCTTTCTACTAGAATTGATCAATATTTTAAGGTTTAGTGATGATTACATCATGATCAAACCATCTTACCTCATTCTTACACCATTATTTAGACTTATCACTGTAGATTTACGTTTGATGATGTCATAGGCTTGGAAGAAGCCTAAAATTTGTGAATTCTGTTATTATTAAACATAGTCTAATAGTATTCATCAATTTTATCACTTATATGACTGTTAAACCTAAAATAAGATTACAGTGAGTGATCATAAATGATCAAATTTAAGCCTGAACTTTGATCATTAATAAAACTTAAAGTATACATGCTACGGCTATTATGAGAGTGGATTCTGATAGCTTAGCATGTCCTTATTTGTCAGCCTGTGACTCAAAACCAGAGCACAAGCATGACAGCCAAAATACCATAAACCAATGGTATAGCCAAAATACCACCAAAACATGGAGCTGAGCCAAATTAGCTCAAAAGGTATTAAAATAAAGAGGAAACTCACCTCTTTCTGAAAATATAAGTCCCATCACCATAGGACAAGAAATAACAAAGTTATTCCTGCTCAAAGTTATTGCTGAGCATAAACCTTAATTTTCACCTCTCATCTAAAATCTAGAAGGAGAGGCTTAAACCCATCAAATGGGTATTCAAAATGAAGCTCTAAGCCAGGGCTATCTAATGGTGCTAGCCAAATTGAGCTAGCACCAGTATTACTTGAGTTATGGTCAAATTCAGACCAAATAAGGGTGAACAAAACATTCACCTCTCATCTAACTTTTACAGTTTTAGTGTGAGATACCTAAAGTGGATCTTTTTGGAAAGAGCACAATCAGGGCTATCTGATGGTGCCATCCATTTCCTCATATCTCAACTACAACAGAAGTTATTGGCCAAACAATCTTAATACAGCTTTTGCCCAGACCACACCAATGTACAAAAATACTTGTACATGGGATAACTTTGTCATATTTAATGATAACCATGTCAAGTTGGGTACCATTGTGTAGAGCCCATACAGAGCTATTCAATGAACCAATTTTGAGCTTGATATCTCAAAGACCGACAGAGTTATGACCATTTTAATGGCAAAATCCCACCTGCTGTCATATACAGCCTTACCATGGGATAATATCCCATAACCATGAATATGAGGTGTCAAATAGATGAAGAAGCATGTTTTTACTTCAATACCTCATATGTCAGTCAATACTGGGGTCCCATACAGTTTCTGTACAGCGTTCTACGCGTCATACACGTCAGAATCAGGCTGTGAGGTCCCCAGATGAAAATTATGACCCTGTATTGGTGAAAACCGCCCAGATGTGGTTTCAAAACCACATCTGAGCCCAATACAGGGTATACAGGCTGTTTGCAAACCACAAGTCTGTCCTAGAGAGTGAAAAATCTTCACTTCCTCTACGTGGAAAGGTCTAGCAGCCTGTCCACCTCAATTTCAGGATAAAAGGAGGGCTTTTCACAGCCAAAATCACTTCCTCATCCTGCTCTTGAATAACCTACATAGTAAACTGTCAAAAACAGTTTTACTCTTGGTTAATAATCAGGTATAATTATAAGTTTTAATTATTTCAGTCTTTTATTATTGTAACCCAACAGATAAAGCTGCACCCAGGGCTTTCAACAGTGCTCTCCACCACTATAACCACTATAGTAAAGCCCTTTAAATTTATTTTTAATCATCTCAAAACCTTCTTAAAGCATTTTTACCATGTCACAAACATAGTTAGAGTTGTAAATAGCCTACATTACCACTCTTTCATAGTTTCATCCTGACATTATTAAACCTCCAAGAGCATTTTATTACATCATTAAAACTCTATTTTTGATGATTTTTCTTGTAACTCATCTTTTCTGTTGAAATTTAATATTTTAAACTTCAAACCATGATTTCAAGGGGTTATACTTTTAATATTGTAATAGAAAATACATCATTCTTCACAAATGAAATAGTAGAATCTAAATGTCTACTCATTTTTAAGTTTGGACCACTTTTACACAAAAGCTGTCAACAGCTCTATTGATTTTATTCAATAATCCATTACAAGTTTTAATCTTGCTTATAACTTGTGAAATAAAGCTCATATCTGTAATCCTACGGTAGCTATATTGTGACTTTATTTTTGGTTCATCTCTCTATCTTGTATATTTCAAGAGATATTAGCTAAGACCCATGAATAGATGCATTGACCAAAAAAGTGCATATATTCAGCTTAATTCCTTAAGTATTGACTTTAGAGATTAGCTTTATAATTGTTTTATATGTAGAACTTTATGGAGAATTCAATGGTACAATTTATTTCACACGTTGTTTCATTGGTTTCTGAAATAAACTAGGTTTGTACCTTTTTTAAGGTATTATTACTTATACTTCAGTAATCATTGACTTTTCAGATATTCCATAAAAGTGACATATGTGTATTTTACCATGAGAAATCCAATGGTGTAATTTATTTCACATGTTTACTCATTAGATTCTGATTTAATTGAGATTTTGTACTTATTGATGGTATTTTACTAATTTTTGAGATAATTATCATAAGTATAATTATTACAGAAATTTTTTTGTGACCTTTTTGGATATGTGGTCATATCTCAAAGGCTCACATCAATTAATTGAACCACAAATTGGTCCTTCATTGACATCAGAGATGAAGCAAGACCTTATCAAAATTCTATTCCAATATAGGAAGGACTTTGCTTCTGATAATGACCCACTAGGGGAAATTAGAGGTCATGAAGTTGAGCTTTTTCTTAATTTGGAAAGACCTTATAATCCACTAATGAAAGGACAAGTGTACCCAGCTATCCCTAGAGCTACAGAAGCATTGGAAACTCATATTAATGAGCTTATGAGACTGGGAGGTCTCAGAAAAGCGGGACATTATGAGGGAGTAGAGGTCACAACCCCTGTAATAAGTAATTGACATAATGAAAAATCAAGGATGTTTGGTGATCTTAGAGCATTGAATACCTATACTATCTCAGACAGGTATCCAATTCCTGGTATCCATGACACTTTGAAACAACTATCCAAAGCAAGATTTATTACTTCTAACCATTAAAAAGAACCTATCCCCACCAGCAGGGGTAGCAGGTTCAACCCAGGTCCAACCTGGGTCCTGAACTTAATTCTAACCTTGAAATACTTTTGCAGATACTTTCAGCCCCTTCTTTGAAAATTAAGAATTTTACGCAATTAAAGTAGAAGATTATGGATTTTCCATGAGCTTTGTTTGTCTCCTCATACACACCATATGCACTAGTTATTATTTTAAGGGAGTCTTGAATGAAACTTCTCTGATTAAAATATGCATAGAATATTCATTTTAATTCCATTGTAATTTCTAATTGAAAGACTAAACTGACTTCACATGGGCCATAATTCTTTTTCCTTTTTTGAATGAAAAAATTCAATGTATGAAAATAAATATTTAAAGAAAGTAAACATTATCCAACTGATTCTTGCACCATATTATTTTTTCTATAATCTTAAAGTCTTTCAATATTTTTGAAATGGTGAAACCCAAGGATTAAAGTTTTTCTTATTACTCATTAATATCCCATATTTATCATGAAAATATTGTTTCCAAAAGCTTTTTATCCTTAATATCTAGCCATTAATTCCTGTAAGTCAGTAGTAGTCAACATTTTTTGAAATATTTGTACACTTTTTTTGATTATTAAAAATATTCATCCACGTCTATTCTTACAGCTACATAAGTCTATTTCAATGGATTGAAAAATTTTCATTATTACATGTCTTTTCCCAGCTCAAATTTCCAAGTCTTTTTTGCTTAATAATCCTTTAAATGAATCAGAATAATACTCATGAAAGTGAACTTTATTTTTTTCCACAATTCTTGCATGTTGTTTTTGATTCCTCACCATCATTAAAATTCAATCCATTCTTTCAAATGTGTTCTATATGCAATCTTACAAAGAATGGATGTATTGAGTTTTTAAAATTCCCAATTGTGGTTCAACCTTTTTCAACCCTCACATCAGATATTTATTGCCATAAATTTCATTTCTTCTTTTGAATTTTTCTTAGTTGTTGAGATGTTATTAATTGTGAAACTTCCTTTGTCAGGGTGACTCTATCATATAGCTTCAGAATGATAATAAAAGCTATAACTCTGAGTGTGACACGAAAATAATGATGATATTGGAATGGGAATATGAGTGAAAAGGGTTATACTAAAATAATTTAGTGATGGTGAGTACTGCTGATAGCCCTGGGTGCAGTGTTTGCCTGTTGGTTTACAATAGCAAACCCTACAATACTTAAACTTAAAGTATACCTGTTAAATTCTAAGAGTATCACTTCCTTTTTAAGAAGTTATACCATGTAAGAATATCAAGAACAGGATGCTTCATTTGCTTCCTGGTGAGGCAAAGCCTCCTTTTATCTTTTTCTGGGGTATTGGGAGGTGGTTTACCTCTGCACACGACCACAGAGTGAAATCTTTCACTACTGTGGGCTGGTTTGTGGTTCTATACACTCAATACAGGCTAGTATTGGGTTGAAATGTGGTTTTAGAGCCACAAGTAGTCATTTTTACCCTATACAGGGTGAAAGTTTTCCCCAATGGAGTTTACAGGTGTATTCTGGTGCTCCTGACGCGTCAGAAACTGTACAGAACCTGTATGGACCTCTGTATTTGACTTAATTATGAGGTATTGAAGTATAAATAAGCTTCAGCGTCTGTTTGACACCTCATAATCAGAGTACAACTGTATCCTGTCATAATACAGCTGTATATGTCATATTGTGGGATTATAACTTTCAAATAGCCATAACTCTGTCAGTTTTTAAGATATCATGCTCAGAGTTGGTTCATTGGATAGCCCTGTATGAGCCCTACACAATGATACCCAATTTGGTATGGTTAGCATTAAATATGACAAAGTTATCCCATGTACAAGGATTTTTGTACATAGGCGTGGTTTGGGCAAAAGGCTGTATTGAGCTTGTTTGCCTCATAACTTCTGTTGTAGTTGAGATATTAAGAAGTGAATGACACCATCAGATAGCCCTTATTGTGCTCTTTCAAAAAAGACCCCACTTCAAGTTTCCCACACTAAAACTGTAGAAGCTAGATGAGAGGTGAATGTTTTGTTCACCCTTATTTGGCCTGAATTCGACCATAACTCATGTAATACTGGTGCTAGCTCAGTTTGGCTGGTACCATTGGGTAGCCCTGGCTTAGAGCTTCACTTTGAGTACCCATTTGATGGGGTTAAGCCTCTCCTTCTAGATTTTAGATGAGAGGTGAAAATTAAGGTTTATGCTCAGCAATAACTTTGAGCAGGAATAACTTTGTTATTTCTTGTCCTATGGTGATGGGACTTATATTTTCAGAAAGAGGTGAGTTTCCTCTTTCCTTTGATACCTTTTGAGCTGATTTGGCTCAGGTCCATGTTTTGGTGGTATCTTGGCTATACCATTGGTTTATGGTATTTTGGCTGTCATGCTTGTGCTCTGGTTTTGAGTCACAGGCTGACATCCTTTGAAAATACTGCAAATAAATATCCTGAGGAACTTTGATTTGAAGGCAAAATAACATTTTTTCAGGTTTCAATTTTCCCTTTTGTTTTTTGAAGAACTTGAGTTTTCATTAACTTTTGTTTTTTTGTTATATATTAATGCTGAGAAGTTTTGAAGCAATTAGAAAAAAACAAATTTCAGTTTTCAATTTTTTGTTAATTTTTTTGTTTAATTTTTGTGATTGTGTAAAAATTCCTTGTATTTTTTCATTTTACAGTTTTTGTTTAGTATTTTATGAATAAACTCATTTTTAGTTTTTTTTTATTCTCATTTTTTTTTGCGAATTTCCTTCTCAAATGATATGTAATTTTTATTATTTTTTTAATTTTTAAGATTTTTTTGGGGGGGTTCAGAAACTCCAAATCAGTGCAAAAGCACTGATTTAGAGTATCAAAACCCCACGAAACAAAAATAAAAGAATATCAAATGAAATGAAAAAACGAGATAATTCAATTTGAAAAGTTACAAAAGCAAACCAGAAAATAAAAATTAATAAATATTTTTGTTAATTTTAAAATTGTAAAATCCAAAAAAAATTAGAAAAAAATTTCAAAGAAAAGCAAATAAAAAATAGAAAATAGAAAATAGAAAAAAGGAATTGTAAATTGCAAAATCAAAGAATTTAAATAAATTGTAATTGAAAAACAATCAAATAAGAATAGAAAAAGAATTTGAAATTGAACAAATTTAAATAAAATAAAACAAAAATTGTAAGAGAATGAAGTAACATGAAGAATCAAAGCAAGCCAGAAAGGTATTAGAGAACAAAATATTCATAACCACACTGAAATCACAAACATCAATATTATTGCAATTGTGTGGTTGAAATATGGAAACATTGCAACAGAAAATTAGATAAAAATCTAATAAAGAATTGTAATTAAGACAACATGAATTCCAAACTGGGCGAAAATAGGGTAGAAGGATGAGGCAGCATGTTTTTTTATCACTTGTTACATATTTCAAAAACAGTTCATTTTGATGTAATAAATTACTGTGTATTGAATGTTACTGAGTTTAAAATTGACTTCAAATTTCAGAGCTGTAGCTCATCATTGTAAAAAGACAGTGAAAAAAGCTCAAAGTCCAAGAATATCACTATTTTCCAAATGATTGATAATTTTATAGAGGATTCTTATTTAAAGTATTTCACAAAGTGTTATGTGTAAGTGATTTGAATTAATAACCTCAAACATACAATTAGTAATTGTTAAAATCAAGGCTTTATAACAATAGTGAATTATTGAATAATCCCTTATTCAACTTGTTTCTGACTTGAGTAAAACCTGGCCCATGAATGTAGGTTGGACAAAGGCTTTAGCCAGAAGTGAATGAAGGTAGGAATAAGTTTCACCAAAATCTTTAAAGAAACCAAAATCCACCACCAAAAGTTCTGTAAGAGCCAATTTCCAATGTGATCACTTCTGAAGGTATGTTTTTTTCAATAGCTAACAGAAACTATGACCACTTACCAGTTTATTCAACAATTTATAAGAAAATTTAAAAGGATACTCTGATCTGACTTGACTCAGATAGCTGAATAATTTATACTACATGTCTTTATTGATATAAAGCTTTTTCTCAGGTCATAAACTCTTGCATAGAGACATATTATGCAATATTAACTTCTCAATATTTTTCAAATCTTCCACTTCAAAGATGCCTTTGATGAATTTAATTTTAATCTCTAAATCTAGATGGAAGAGTGATCATAACTTGATAACTATTCTTACTGGTATTAAAAACCAAAAAATGTGTTTTAAAATTGACTTAAATTTGTTTGAGGATTGTTTTTCTCAATAAAGAAAAACAAAAAATGCCATAGACTATTACTGTGGAACTCTTTTGCATTTTTTTCTGATTCAGTAACAAAATATTGAGAAATCAAGATTTCTTTGAAGATAAAGTTAGTAATTTTCTGTGTTGAAACACAATATTGTATGAAACTGTTGTAAATGGTGAAAATCTAACTTTTTCAGATGCAACTCTTTCATTTTTGGAAAAATTAATGGAAATAATTTTGGAATTATAGAATAAAATTATATAGGTTTTTGACATGTTTAAGTCTTGCATATATATTTGCTGAATCCATAGTTGATGACAAAATTTCAAATAAAAATCTAGTACAAACTTATAATTAAAGAATATACATAAATTTATATACAGTTAAAGTATGAAAATCTGATTAAAATTACTAGCTTAAAATAAGAATTCAAAAATTCAACAGGAATATAATATTATAAGATTCTCCTCCCTTTACCTTTTCAGGTGATTCAGAGCTGTAGTAATATCTTTTATAGAGACCAAAGGTTCTATAAGAATATACCAATATTTGAATTGATAATCTTGAATATATTCTTTATATTTTGAATTAAAGAGGAAAATGTGTTTCATTCTGTCTGCTTATAAGCTACACTTGAAGGGATTTAGTCATTCAAGCTATCTAGGAGGTAAATCCATGCAAGCATAATATGTTGTAGATTTGAGGTTTCATAAATAAAGTTCATGTGACAGCTCTTTGAGATTTAGGAGTTTAATGGTCTTATCAGAAGATATCAGTCAATCCACAAGCTCTATTTTATTCTATTAATCTGAATATAGTCCCTACATGTTTTGTGAATATTTATAATATTATGTTTTTATACTTATAAAGTTAAAAACAATAAATTTGGCGTGTTTTCTCTTAAAAATACTATTTCATACTATTTTTAATCAAATTTTTGCCTTATACAAATTGTGAGGGCAGGAAAAGTACTTGATTTTCAATCAAAGTTTCATATTCACACCTTACATTTGGGAGCCTAGCCATGATATTTTACCTGTGACATAATTTTATCTCTTTTTAAATTTTTCTTTTCTTATATTGAAACATTTGAAAACATATAAAAAATTATTATAATTCAAAAACTCCATAAAAAGTAAAAAATTTCATATTATAAGTGAAGCTTTATTTTTCATTTCTCTTTTGAAAAAATATCTTTTTTAATTAATCAATTGGCTTTTCCATTAATTTTAGTGTCTGACAACGTGGTAAGCCAAGAAAATATTGCAACAGCCTCAACAGTGACAAGCATTATTTCTGCAAGTACTGGGAATTCTGACCATAATAGTACAATTATTATAACTCAGAATAATCAACTAGATCCAATTTCTCCTGGATTAAGTAGCTTGGATATAAGTAATACCCTTAAGAAGGCAAAGAATTTGGCCAATATCAAGTTTTTTGACATAAAGGTACTATTTTCAGCTTTTTAATTATAACATATGCCTTCAACAAGATCAGGAGCCAGCTATAACCCCTCAAGAAGCTCCCAAAAAGCTCATGGAGGGTATTATGGCAAAAGCCAATCAGTTACAGAAGGACAAGGGTCAGTTGATGACTCTGTCACAACCATGGCAATTCACCTCCTTGGATCCCCATATGGCATAACAAGCCACAGTTCTTTTATGGCCAATTGGCCATATCCATCACCAGTGGCCAATATGGCCACGTCATCATCTTATGGACCATTTATGGCCATTTGTGTTTTGGGGCCTTCATGGCCCTTCACCTCAATCCAGAACCCATAGTGGCAATTTATGCCCAAATGGGTATTTCTGGTCATTTCCCTCAAAACCAAGGGAAATGGCCCAAATGGCTGTTTTTGGCCATTTGGGCTCATAATGCGCATTTGCGCATTTTGCGCACTTTGACGCAAAGTGTCCAAAAGACACTTTCCCGCCTTTTGGGCCAGTTTTTGGCTCAGAACCCAAAAGTGGCCAAAAACCCCAAAGGGCCCAGAAACACCTTTCCAAGCTCTGAAGCCATCACATCCACCCTTTTCCCCTCTGCCTTTCCACCTCAAGACCTTTGGACGTAATCTTCTTGCCAATCAATCAATATGCCATAAATGATGCTATATATCATTGTGCATCATTTTTCAACAGCAATTCAATGTTGGCAATATCAAATGGTCTTTTCAACATTCCAACATCTCATCACGTCATCAAGGCACCCAATCATTCAGAGGAATCATCAAGGCTCAAGAGCAAGTGTTTCAGCGTCAAAGACCAATGACGCCATCAAGCAGTCATTGGTTATTCTCACTCCAAGTATTCCTTGCAAGGGAATACTGCCAATTCATTCTCAAGTGTATTCAAGAGGCAGTGCCAAAAAGAAGTTGTCAAGTGTCAAAGCTCCACTCAATCCATCTTGGCAACCATATTCATTTCAATACAGTCTGGATCCATCAAGAACTGTATTTCATTTTCAATCGTGGGAAATTCATTCAACCCAATTCAATTTCAATATTAGCCAGCTGTATCAATTCCCAAAGCAATCAATACAGCCTCAAGGATCAATACAGATCAGTTTTCAGCCTGAAGAACTCAAGCTCCCAACTTTTCACATATACCGGCTACCCTTTCCACCCTGGGGGGTTTTCCCCAGTTAATTAATATATTTTGATTTTATTTTATCTCTATTTTCTTTTCATTTTAGTTAAGCAAATACTGATATTATTAAGTCAGTCATTTAGCACTTTTCTCTTTCTCTTTTCTTCGCCTGTCAATGGATATTTGGTGGTCATATCCTTACTAATTCCATTATTCATTTTTGGCAGGTTGAAACAGTGATTAAGGACTTACTTGGTTGGCTCTTTGGCCATTTGGCTTCCCTTTCCTCTTTTGCATCTCATCTTGTACCTGCATATCTTTTAGAGGAATTCATTATTATTATTCTTATTCTTTATTCTTTTGGAGTCTTCCAAGTGAGTTCCCTGATTACTGAGTGCCAGGCCACTCTTGTATTTCTGTCCAAGAGCCCCTGTGACAGACTCCCAAAGTAATAAATTAGTTCATTCTGAAGCTGATAATACTGTATTACCTTCAAACAGACCTGACACTGCCACAAGAAGCCTCAATAGATATATAAAAAGCCATCCAGAAGTCCTACAACAATGCATTGCAGCACAGAGAGTACCAGATCCTTGCAGATCTGTGGAGAAGCTGCGTGAATTCTTACCTGACTTTGAGAAAATTCCTGGGCCATCCCAGCAACTGCAAGTTACTCAATGGATGGAATCCATTGATTGAAAAGAAAAACCTGATGCTTTTAACAGCAAAATTGAGGGAAAACAACCCTCCGCCACCCAAGAAGATTCCAAAAACAGACCCAATAGCCAGAAGCAGCAATTCCAACATGAAAAAGCAGCCACAAGCTCATAGCACAGGCAAATGCAAGGCACCAGCCACAAATCCTTACAGAAAGGGTTACAGAATCCCAAAGATTCATCAGGATGCCATGGAAAATTTATTTCAGATGGCCAGAACAATGATGGAATTACAGAAAAAGGGGAAGCCGGATTAAAATATCAGAAATTATTTCTGACATTTTTGATGCTATCCCAGAGTTGTATGACGCTATAAATGACGTAAAAAGTCATATTTCTGATACAAATTCATCAATTTGTAACAATCTTAAAACAAATAGCTTAAGTCTGAGCCAAAGAAATGAAACACTTATGTGTTTTGAGAAAGTTTTAAGAACAAGTGAAACTTCTAATAATGACAATGCATTTGGAAATAAGTTAAATGAGCAATCTGCCATTATTAAAGAATTAACAGACAAATATTCTAAATTCAATATTGATGACATAATTGAAGCAATAATAAAACAAGCCATAAGTACTATCAAAGAGGATAATGAACATTTTCTTGATAATATTTCAAATTCATTTACTGAATTAAAGACAGATACAATTTCCTTGAAAAATTGTTTTGACACCTCACAAGAGGAAATATCAAAATTCACAATGAAGTTGGATCAAATCACTTCTCATAATACTAGAATTACAGAACTATGGCAAGAGTTAACACATACAGAGGACAATCATAAGATCAATTTAATGAATTAAATACAAATTTTACAACATGATCTCAGAAATTCTCAAAGGTGTATCAACAGTAAAATGAATGATATTGAACAATTACTTCACACCTTACCAAGAATATCTACACCTTTTAATCAGAATGAGGGCACAACAATTCCAACTCAAAAAGTGTTGGAGGTTGAAAATTCACGATCAAAAGGTGAACTTTCCACTTCTTTTCATAACTTGGAACAATAAATGGGCCAAGCACTCTTGAAAGAAGTACCAAAACTTAAAGAATAGCCTCATTTCAGTCATGAAGGAGAATATGACCATATGGAATTCATCATAGGTATTTACATGATTAAAGAAGATTTTGAATTACCTGAGAGATTGGTAACAGCAATATTTAACATGTTGTTCACCAGATTAGCCCACAGATAATATATCAATTTAAGACAAGCACATGGACACCAAAGCTGGACTTGGTGGATAACCCAAATTATCAACAAATGGGGCAATGATGCTTGGGGATTTAAAGTTGAAACAGCCTTTTAATATGCCAAATTTAATTCTGATAAAGAAAACAATTTACCATGGTTTTGCCAACAAAAGGATAGATTAACATAATTATATGCTGACATGTCAGAATTTATGATTCACAGAAACATTCTAAGACAATGTGGAGGTGACTTAGAGAATTCTGTCAAAAGCAGGACTACTGGACAATCTTCAGCAGAAGATATCATTAATATATTAGAAGAACCACCAGAATGAGAATTGGTTCTCGTAGGGTGAATCTCAAAACAAGGTTTATTACACCTTGGAAAGATTGTGTGGACCAAACTCCCAAAGAAAATCCTAATAATATGAAGTGTAAATCTGCAGATATAATCAGGAAGTGCCATATTTGCCAGAGCACCACACATTTTGCTAATGCATGTCTCACAAAGGGAAAAATCAATGAAATTGACCATGAAAAAGAACCTGATGTTGAAAAAGATGATGATGTAGAAAATTCAGATGATAAATCATCAATATTTTCTGAATCTTCAAAAGACATAGAAAATATCAATGCTACTTTTTACATCATGTAATCTTATTCTCACTTGCCACAATTAAGCAATGGTCAACTTGATTTATCAAGAATTCAAGATGCAAAACTAATGAAAACCAAACCAAACAGGGGGAAAGGCTATACAGCTGGGAGCTCCTGTATAACGGAAGTGGTAATTGACAAACAATTCACTAAGATTTTACCTGACCCAGGAGCCTTCTTCTTTTGTTTTGGCAAACCGTTTCTTAAAACCTTTGTACCAAATTTTGAAGATCAATTATTTCCAATTGATGGCATTGAATTTAATAGTTCAAGTAGTCCAATAAAAGCATTAGGCATATTTGAGACTATTGTCATATTTCCACACATAAATGGAAATCTAAGAATCACTGATGAATTTGTTGTTATGGGAAATTCGTCTGCTATCCATTTTATATTGGGAAATGACTATTTGATCATTTATGGAATAGACTTAAATAACAACAAGGACAGATACTTTACTATTGGAGACATTAAGCGTCCAAAATTTTCCTTTTTACCCCTTAAAAGGCAAATTACAGTAAGCAAAGTATCACCAGTCAGCTTAGAGTTGGAGAAATGCAAATCTGAACAGTTAAATGAAGCTGAAATAAGCCTTCATCTGACTAATAAACAGTTAAGTGAGCTTTCTGCCCTTTTATATGACCACAAAGAAGCTTTGGGGAAATTATTTCTCATGAAGTTCACATCATCCTTAATATTGAAAGACCTTATCCACCGCTCTTAAAAAGACCTGCATATCCAGCACGTCCTAAATCAAGAGAAGCTCTGGAAATTCATGTTAAAGAGCTTTTAGATTTTGGTGTAATAAGGAAGGTTGGCCATAATGAGGAAGTAGAAATAGCTACACTAGTCATAGTGGCATGGCATAATGGAAAATCTAGAATGTTTGGTGGCTTCAGAGCTCTGAACACTTACAGTGTTCTAGAAAGGTACCCAATACCCAAAATCCAAATTGCCTATACCCAGATATCTCAAGAAGTGTATATAAGCACTATGGATGCCCTTAAAGGATTTCATCAGAATGTGGTGACACCAAGCGCAAGAAAATACTTGAAAATTATTTTTCATTGTGGAGTATATGAATATTTGAGGATTCCTTTTGGTACCAAGAATGAACCCTCACACTTCCAAATAATAATGAATTAAATCTTCCCTGAAGGGCTTTCAGAAGGATTGTTAATCATTTACATTGATGACATTATTGTGTGTTCCATGACTTGGGAAGAACATATATACAGATTATCCAGAGTTTTGACAAAAATCCAATCTGTAAGTATTAAAATGTCTTTGAAGAAATGTAATTTTTGATTCAAAAAACTCAAAGCACTGGGACATTTAGTATCTGGTTTATTCCTTGGAATTGCCAAAAGCAAAGTTGCAGCTGTACTACTGAAACCTATGCCTCAGAACAAAAAAGAAATTCAGTCATTTTTTGGGGTTCACAAGATATTACAGACAGAATATTAAATATTTTGCATCCATAGAAAGACCTCTTTAAGAATTGTGTGGCAGGGACACAGCCTTTGAAATGACTGTTGACAGAGTCAAAGCTGTTTAATCTTTAAGACAAGCCTTAACCACTTCTCCACTCTTACTGATGCCTGACTTCAAGATGCCTTTTAACCTTTATATTGATGCATCAGGAGATAGGCTTGGTGCTCCACTTCATCAAGTCCCGATTACAAATGATAAACCTGTGGAAGGACCCATATGCTTCATATCCAGGCAAATCAAACCAACTGAAGCCAGATATGGAGCAGGTCAAATTCAGTGTTTATGCCTGGTCTGGGCCTTGTAAAATCTAAATTACTTCCTGGGAGGATGTTGTTTTGAGGTAATAGCAGATTGTACTGCTGTTAAGTCACTTTTAAACATGAAGACACCTAACAGACATATTCTCAAATGGCAAATATCCATGCAAGGATATAGGGGCAATCTGACAATTGTTCACAAAGGTGGAAATATTCATAAAAATGCAGATGGCCATTACCAAGTAATATTTATAATCCGTCTTATGTTCCAGAAGAAGCTTCCCCACAGATCCCAATAGAAGTAATTGGTGTTACAGATCTGAACACTGCTTTCTTTGAAGAGGTGAGAGACAGTTATACTCAGGATAGGAATTGTAGCATTGTATGCCACTTACTTGCTAAATACTGTAAAGGAAACTGTTTGTTACATGCCTTGGATGAAATATGGAAAAATTCATATGATGAAAGAAGATTCCACTTACTGGATGGTATAATTTGCCACAGAACTAAGCATGCATGTGTCATGACAGTTGTGGACAGATCCTTAATCAATCTTGTACTGAAAGAATGCCATGATAGCCCCTTCTCAGGACATCTTTATGAAGACAGAACAAGAGAAGATATAAAGACCTGTATATGGTGTCCAATGTGGGAGAATGATGCTGCAAAATATTGCAAAACCTGTGACAGATGTCAAAAAGCAAATAAATCCACTGGCAAAAGACTTGGATATATGATCAAGATGCAAGAGCCTAGCAGACCTTGGGAAATTGTCCATATGGATTGGGTAACTGGCTAACCACCAGGGGGTGATAGAAGTTATAATGCTTGCCTAGTGATTGCTGACAGATTTAGTTAGTGTGAGCATTAAAGGTATTTTCATATACCCAAAAGACCACAAATAGCAAAATAAGATACAAATATAAATAAAATGAAATTATTCATATTATCAAAGGAACAATTAAAAGAAAAATAAAAATTCATATACAAAAATGAAAATTTAATTATAGCTTAAAATGAAAACTACATCAAATTTTAAAACTATGAAAATGCATTTTTACTTGAAAAAAATTAAGTAAAAATGAATTTTTAATAAAATTAATGAAATTAAAATATTTTTGGTAAAAAGCTACATGAAATAGATTATAAATTTTTATCCAATAAATAAACATAAGGAAATTATCTTATTATTTGATTCCTCATAAAAAATAAGGTAGGGTCACCTCTGGGTAAATTTTCTGTAACTCAACTCTAAGTAGGCTTAAATTCAGTTTTTAGTATTTTCTGTCCAAAAGTTTAAAATCCTCAAAACCTTAAATTTATTCACATCACATGTGGTGTTAACCATCAACTTTTGTGTTAAAATTGAGGTGTTGTGTCTAGTTTAGAAGTTATGAGGAATGGAAGTATGTTCAATTGAAATGTCAAAATGTGTGCATGTATTACATAAGTAAGCTGTAATTTACATATGAGGTATCAATTCTTACAGTTGTGTACTGTAAAAACACAATTGAATTGCATGTGTAAATTACAAGTGTATTAAATGATGAGGAATTAAATAAAAAATAAATTGGAAAAATTAATTCTGGGGGGAAAGGGAGCTCTAGCTCTAAGGGGGAGCCAGACCCCCAAACTCCTTTCTGACTGGCATGGGGTGTCAAAGTACATGCAAAAGTTCATCACTTTTGGCCTGGAATTGAGTCACAGGGTCTGTGACTCAATTGATGATGAGGTTTTGATACCAACCAGGGAATTTTTAACTGTTGCCAAGAGGGTAAAAAAATCTTAGTAGAAACAGTTTTAACTGGTTTCTACGTCTCCTACACAGTTTCTGACGTTTTTTGATGACTCTAGCCCAGGTATTACTGTAGTAATGGCAGATTTAAGGGTTTGAAATGGCTAAACCCACCTCTTTTTGGTCTAAACCAGGGTTCAATGATGCAATAATTGCCTTTCCTGTTGTCAGAGTCTTTTCCACGACTGACAAGAGTGAATTTTACATTTTGAGTAAGAAAGTTGATGGATATAAAAGAATGTCTTCTTTGCCCCACTTTTCTCTTCATGTTAGAATCTTTTCCTTTTATAATTAGTTTAAACACTGTTAAACCAATAAATCAAAGATCCCAAAAACCTTTTTTATATAATTTTAAAGCTTTCAACCACGTGAAAAAATTATTATAATCATTTTTTGTAACTCTTATAATCATTTTTACCCCTTGATCCACCCCATAAGTGAATTAAAGCATCTTTCATCACTGTTAACTTTGTCACTTTGTTTCCAAATTCACTCTGGTGACTTTTAAGCGTGTTTTCTCTTTAAATATCAGTTCAAAGAATTTGTTCTTCAATTAATTCCTTGAAGTTCTTTTCTCAATTAATTCCAATAGAAATTGCTCTTGAAGAAATTTCTTTTGTAGCCTTAAATATCTCTTGTAGAGTATGTTTGGATATATTTTTATTGTTGGTGAAACAATAGATCTTTTTAATATTATTTTTTTACACTTAAGAAGTTTAAAACAATGGAATTGGCATGTTTTCTCTTAAAAATACTACTTCATACTATTATTAATCATTTTTTACCTTATACAAATTTTGAGGACACCTTACATTTGGGGGCCCAGCCATGATGTTTTACCTGTGACATAATTTTTTACTCTTTTTAAATCTTTTCTCTTATATATTGAAAAATTCAAAAACATATAAAAAATACTTATAATTCAAAAAATCCATAAAAAATAAAAATATTTTAGAAGTGGGCTTTATTTTTCATTTCCCTTTTTTACTTAGTCAATTGGCTTTTCCATTAATTTTAGTGTCTGACAATGTGGTAAGCCAAGAAAATATTGCAACAGCCTCAACAGTGACAAGCCTTATTTCTGAAAGTACTGTTAATTCTGACCATAATAGTACAATTATTATAGCTCAGAATAATCAACTAGAACCAATTTCTTCTGGATTAAGTAACTTGGATATAAGTAATACCCTTCAGAAGGCAAAGAATTTGGCCAATATCAAGTTTTTTGAGTTAAAGGCACTATTTTCAGCTTTTTAATTATAAAATATGCCTTCAACAAGATCAGGATCCAGCTATAACCCCTCAAGAAGCTCCCAAAAAGGTTATAGAGGGTATTATGGTAAAAGCCAATCATTTACAGAAGGACAAGGATCAGTTTATAATTTTCAAATTGATAAATTATGTCATTCTAAAGCTGATAATACTGTTCTACCTTCAAATAGAGCTGACACTTCCACAAGAAGCCTCAGTGGACATATACAAAGCCAGCCAGAAGGCCTACAACAATGAATTGCAGTACAAAGAGTACCAGATTGTTGCAGATCTGTGGAAAAACTGCATGAATTCTTACCTGACTGTGAGAAAAAGAACATGATTCTTTTAACAGCGGAAGGGAAAACAACCCTCCACAACCCAAGCAAGTGCCAAAAACAGCCCCAGTAGCCAGCAGCAGCAATTCCAACATGAAAAAGCAGTCACAAGCTCAGAACAAGTGCAAAGGCAAGGCACCAGCCACAAACCCTTACAGCCAGGGTTACAGAATCCCAAAGATTCATCATGATGCTATGGAAAATTTATTTCAGATGGCCAGAACAATGATGGAATTACAGAAAAAGTAGGAAGCCAGATTAAAATATCAGAAATTATTTCTGACATTTTTGATGCTATCCCAGAGTTGTATGAAGCTATAAATGACATAAAAACTCATATTTCTGATACAAATTCATCAATTTGTAACAATCTTAGAACAAATAGCTTAAGTCTGACCCAAAGAAATGAAACACTTATGTGTTTTGAGAAAGTCTTAAGAACAATTAAAACTTCTAATAATGACAATTCATTTGGAAATAAGTTAAATGAGCAATATGCCATTATTAAAGAATTAACAGACAAATATTCTAAATTAAATATTGATGACATAATTGAAACAAGAATTAAACAAGCCATAAATATTATCAAAAAATATAACAAGAAAGTAATTTATTACATTTGAAATTCATTTACTGAAGTAAATACATATACAATTGCCTTGAAAGAGTGTTTTAATGCTTCACAAGAAGAAGTATCGAAATTCACAATGAAATTGAATCAAGTCACTTCTGATAACACAAGACAAACAGATTTATAGCAAGAGCTGACACATAAAGAAGAAATGTATAAAATTGAAGTGATTAATTTGATACAAGCCTTCCAACATGAATTCAGAAATTCCCAAAGGTGTAGCAATAGTAAAATGAATGATATTGAACAGATACTGAACACCTACCAAGAATTTCTACACCTCTAAATCAAAATGGGGGTACAAGAATTCCCAATCCACAAGTATTGGATGCTGAAAATTTATACTTAAAAAATGAATTTTTCACTTCTTTTCATAAGTTAGGACCATCAATGGGGCAAGTACTTTTAGAAGTTGTACCAAAACTTAATGAATGGCCTCACTTCAGTGGTGAAGGAGAATATGACCATATGTAATTCATCAGAGGTATTGACATTATTAAAGAAGATTTTGAATTACCAGACAGATTGGTAACAGCAAGATTTAACATGCTGTTTACCAGATCATCCCACAGATAGTATATCAAATTAAGACAAGCACATGGACACCAAAGTTTGACTTGGGGGAAAACCCAAATTATCAACAAATGGGCCAATGATTCTTGGATGCTTAAAGGAGAACCAGCATTTGAATATGCCAAATTCAATTCTTATAAAGACAAAGATTTACCATTTTTTAGCCAGAAAAAGGAAAGATTAATAGCATTTTATCCTGACATGTCAGAATTTGTGATCCAGTGAAAAATTCTGAGACAATGTGGAGGTGAATTAGAGCATTCTGTCAAAAGTAGAACTACTGAACAATCTTTAGAAGAAGATATTATTAATATATTAGAAGAACCACCAGAACCAGAATTGATTCTGGTAGGGTGAATCTCAGCACCAGGTTTATTACACCTTGGAAAGATTTTGTGGACAAAACTCCCAAAGAAAATTCTGATAATATAAAGTGTAAATATGAAGATATGATCAGGAAGTTCCATATTTGCCAAAGCACCACACATTTAGCTAATGCATGTCCCAGGAAGGGAAAAATCAATGAAATTGACATTGAAAAAGAACCTGATGTTGAAAAAGATAATAATATAATTGAAGAAATTCAGATGATAAGTCATCAATATTCTCTGAATCTCGAAAAGATATAGAGAATATCAATGCCACCTTTGACATCATGGAATCTTATTCCGACTTGCCACAATTAAGCAATGGTCAACTTGATTTTTCAAAAATACAAGATGCACAACTTGTGAAGACCAAACCAAACAGGGGAACAGGTTATACAGCTGGTAACTCCTGTATAAAAGAAGTGGTAATTGACAACAAACCCACTAAACGTTTACTTGAACCAGGAGCCTTCTGCTCTTGTGCTGGAAAATCTTTTCTTAAACCTTGTGCACCAAGTTTTGAAGACCAATTGTTACCAATTGATGGCATAAAATTCAATAGTGCAAGTAATCCAATTAAATAACTGGGAATCTTTGAGACCACTGTCATATTTCCACATACTAATGGAAATTTAAGAATCACTGTTGAATTTGTTGTTATGAAAAATCGCTCTAGTATCCATTTTCTATTGGAAAACGACTATTTTCTCATGTATGGCATATACTTACATAACAACAAGGAGAGATACTTTACCATTGGAGACAATAAGGGTCAAAAATTTGCCTTTTTACAATCTAAAAGATAAATTACAGTAAGAAAAGTAGCACCAATCAGCTTGGAGTTAAATAAATTCAAATCTGAACAGCCAAATGAAATTAAAATAAGCCTTCATCTGACTGATAATGAATAAAATGAGCTTTATGCCCTTTTATATGACCACAGAGAAGCATTTGCATCAGACAAACAACCTTTGGGGGAAATCATTGGTCATGAAGTTGACATTATCCTAAATATTGAAGGACCTTATCCACCACTCTTAAGAAGACCTTCATATCCAGTAAGTCCTAAATCAGGAGAAGCTCTGGAAATTCTAATTAAAGAAGCTCTAGACCTTGGTGTAATAAGATATTTTGGCCATAATAAGGAGGTAGGAATACCTACACCAGTCATGGTGGCATGACATAATGGAAAATCTAGAATGGTTGGGGAATTTAGAGCTCTCAACACTTACACTGTTCCAGACAGATACCCAATACCAAAGATCCAAATTGCCCTTACTCAGATATCTCAATCAGTTTATATAACCACTATTGATTCCCTTAAAGGATTTCATAAGAATGTGGTGACACCAAGGGCAAGAAAATACTTGAGAATTATTGTTCATTGTGGAGTACATTAATATTTGAGGATTCCTTTTGATATCAAGAATGCACCTTCAAACTTCCCAAGAATGATGAATAAAATCTTCCCTGAATAACATTCAGAAGGATGGTTAATCATTTACATTGATGACATTATTGTCTGTTCCAAGACTTGGGAAGAACATATATACAGATTATCCAGAGTTTTGACAAAAATCCAATATGTGAACATGAAAATTTCTTTGAAAAAATGCCATTTTGGATTTAAAGAACTTAAAGCACTGGGACATGTAGTATCTGGTTTGTCCCTTGGAATTGACAAAAACAAAGCTGCAGCAGTATTTCTGAAACCCATGCCTTGCAGCAAAAAACAAATTCAGTCATTTTTGTGGTTTGCAGGATATTACAGGCAACATATTAAATATTTTTCATCCATTACAAGACCTATTTATAAATTATGTGACAAAGACACAGTATTTGAAATGACTGTTGACAGAGTCAAAGCCTTTGAATCTTTGAGACAAGCCTTGACCACTGCTCCATTCTTACTGATGCCAGAATTTAAACTGCCCTTTAAACTGTATATTGATCCATCAGGGGATGGCCTGGGTGCTGCACTTCATCTAGTCCAGATTATAAATGATAAACCTGTGAAAGGACCCATATGTTTTATATCCAGGAAAATCAAACCAACTGAAGACAGATATGGGGCAAGTCAAATGGAGTGTTTATGCCTTGTCTGGGTGTTGAAAAATTAAATTACTGCCTGGAGGGATATGCCTTTGAAGTGATAACAGATTGTACCACTTTTAAGTCACTTTAAAACATGAAGACACCTAACAGACATATGCTCAGATGGCAAATAGCTATACAAGAGTATAGGGGAAATATGAATGTTGTTCAAAAAGATGGGAATATTCATAAAAAAAAAGATGGACTGAGAATATGGCCACTACCAAATAATATTGATAATCCTGCTTATGTGCCAAAAGAAGCTTCCACACAGATGCCCATAGAAGTAATCAGTGTTACAGACCTCCACACCACTTTGTTTGAAGAGGTGAGAAAACGGTATACTCAGGATACAAATTTTATCATTTTATGCCAATTACTTACTGAGGACTTTAAAAAAAATTCTTTGATACATGCCTTAGATGAGGTATGGAGAAAACATATGATGAAGGAAGATTCCACTTACTAGATGGTATAATTTACTACAGAAATAAGCATACATGTGTCATCATAGTTGTGGAAAGGTCCTTAATCAATCATGTACTTAAAGAATGCCATGACAGTCCTTTATCAGGACAGCTGTCTGAAGACAGAACAAGAGAAAAAGTAGAAACTTGCATATGGTGGCCAATGTGGCAGAAACATGTTTCAGAGTATTGCAAAACCTGTTAAAGATGTCAAAAAGCAAATAAATCCACTAGCAAAAGACTTGGAAATATGATCAAGACCCAAGAACCCAGAAGACCTTGGGAAATTGTCCATATGAATTGGGTAACTGGCCTGCCACCAGGGGTTGATAGAATTTATAATGCTTTCCTAATGATTGTTTACAGATTTAGTAAGACTCCAATCTTTCTGCCATGTCACAAGGATGATACAGCCATGGATACAGCTCTTCTGATATGGAATATAGTAGTATCATGGACTGGCATATTCACAAACATCATTATTGACAGAGATCCCAGATTCACCTCAGCACTATGGACAAAACTTCACCAACTATTTGGGACAAAATTCTCCTTCTCTACAGCCTACCACCCACAAACTGATAGTCTGGCTGAAAGGATGATCCAGACCTTTAAAGACATGGTAAGAAGTATTTGTGCATATGGCCTTGAATTTAAAGATTGTGATGGATTTACCCATGATTGGTGTACTCTTTTACCAGCCGTGGAATTGGCATATAAGACATCCATTCATGCCAGTACCAATCAAACTCCTGCTATTCAATAAAAAGGATGGAATCCCAAATTACCTCAAGATTCCTTGAGGAAAGATTTGGTTGAGATACATCCTCCAGCTGCTAGCTTCAAAGGAATGCTAGAAAAAACTAGAAAACATGTAGTGAGGTGCATGGAAGACTCTTTTGCATATGTTAAGGACAAATGGGACAAAACACATGCCACTCCAGATTTCAAAGTGGGGGATTTAGTACTTGTATCCCCAACTAACTTCAATAACATCAAAGGATGTAAAAAGCTCAAAGACTCCTTTGCAGGACCTTTTTTTATTAAGGCCCTCCATGGATAAAATGCTGTTAAAGTAGAATTATCTGAAGAACTTAGCAATAAGCATGCTACATTTCCAGTGATCTTGATAAAACCATATAAATCTAGTGATATTGAAAGATCTCCCTTGAGGAATAAAGCTCCCCAAGTTATACCTCCTATTTAATCATCTTGTATTAATGAAATTACCAAAGTTCTCAAAGAAAGAAAGTTGAGGACCAATAAAGTAAGGGGATACCTTATTAGGTACAGTGACCCAACTTGTGAAGATGAATGGTTAGCAGAAAAGGACATACCAGAAGCTACTAAGCTTCTCAGAAGGCTCAGACACACTAGAAAGATAAATATTAGAAAGTAATATTCTTCTTTTAGGGGGAGGGAATGTGAGCCTTGGAGGTATTTTCATATACCCAAAAGACCACAGATAACAAAATGAAATACAAATATAAATGAAATGAAATTATTTATATTATCAAAAGAAAAATTAAAATATAAATACAAATTTATGTACAAAAATAAAAATTTAACTATAATTTAAAATAAAAATTACATTAAATTTTAAAGTTATAAAAATGCATTTTTACTTGAAAAAGCTAAGTAAAAATGAATTTTTAATAAAATTAATTAAATTATAATATTTTTGGTAAAAGGCTACATAGAAAATATTACAGCATTTTATCAAGTAAATAAACATAAGAAAATTATCTCATTGTTGGATTACTCATAAAAAATAATGTGGGGTCACCTCTGGGTAAAATTTCTGTAACTCAACCCTAAATAAGCTTAAATTAAGTTTTTAGTATTTTCTGTCCAAAAGTTGAAAATACTCAAAGCCTTGATATAATTGAAATCACATGTGGTGTTGACCATCAGTTGTTGTGTTAAAATCAAGGTGTTGTATGTAGTTTAAAAGTTATGAGGAATTGAAGTGTTTTCAATTGAAATGTCAAAATGTGTGCATGTATTAAATAAGTGAACTTTAATTCACATATGAGGTGTCAATTATTACAGTAAGTGTATTTTAAAACCAATTGAATTACATATGTAAGCTACAAGTATAATATATGATGAGGAATTAAAGGGAAAATAAATTGGAAAGATTAATTTGGGGGGGAAGGAACTCTAGCTGTAAGGGGGAGCCAGACCCCCAAAATCATTGCTGACAGACCTGAGATGTCAAAATCCATGCCAACATTCATCACTTTTTGCCTGGAATTGAGTCACAGCATCTGTGACTCAATTGATGATGAGGGTTTGATACCAACCAGGGCAGTTTTAACTGTTTCCAAGAGGGTAAGACTACCATTAAGCTAAAACAATCTTAGTAAAAATAGTTTTAACTGGTTTCTACATCTCCTACACACATTCTGACGTGTTTTCAAGGCTCTAGATCAGGTATTAATTTATTAATGGCTGATTTAAGGGTCTAAAATGGCTAAAACCAGCCTTTTTTGGTCCAAACCAGGGTTCATTCATGCCATAATTGGCTTTTCTGTTTTCAGAGTGTTTTTCACGACTGAAAAGAGTAAACGTTACTTTTGGAGTAAGAAAATTGATGGCTATAAAAGAATGTCTTCTCTGCCCCACCTTTCTCTTCATGTTAGAATCTTTTCCTTTTATAATTAGTTTAAACACAGTTAAACCAATCAATAAGAGATTCCAACCACCTTTTAAACACATGAAAAAATCATTATAATCATTGTTTGTAACTCTTATAATCATTTTTACCCCTGAACCACCCCATAAGTGAATTAAAGCATCTTTCATCACTGTAAACCTTGTCACTTTGTTTCCAAATTCACTCTGGTAACTTTTGGGAATGTTTTCTCTTTAATAATATTTTCAAAGCCTTTCTTCTTTAATCAATTTCTTGAAGTGCTTTTCTCAATTAATTACAATTGAAATTGCTCTTGAAGAAATTTCTGTTGTAGCCTTAAATATCTCTTGTGGAGTATTTTTGGATAAATTTCTATTGTTTGTAAAACAATAAATCTTTATAATATTATTTTTTTATACTCATAAAGTTAAAAACAATAGATTTGGAGTGTTTTCTCTTAAAAATACTATTTCATACTGCTTTTGATCAAATTTTTACCTTGTACAAATTTTGAGCACAGGAAAAGTACTTGATTTTCAATCAAAGTTTCATATCCACACCTTACAAATAATTTTTTTTTTGTATCTGAGGGGGGAATAGAGTAGAAAAGAATTCTCTTTATAGTAAAATCTTCCCTCCTAGAGTTTAAAAGGCTTCTAATAGACGTTTACTGATGGTATCTACTGGAAATGATCAGTATTCCAAGGCTTAGTGATTATTACATCATAATTAAACCATCTTATCTCATTATTATGCCATTATTTAGAGTTATCACTATAACTCTAAGTTTTATGACATTGTATGCTTGGCAGAAGCTCAACCTTTGTGGATTTTCTTAGTATTAATCATAATATAATACTATTCACCAGCTTTATCACTTATATAGCTGTTCAACTTAAAATAAGATTACAGTGAGTGATCATAAATTATCAATTTCAAGTTTAAACTTTGATAATTAATAACTTTTGAGTTATACACTGTACATCCAATTAGATAGTGAACTCTGATAACTTAACATAGTATAATTAAACTTCCAGTAAAATTTCATTACATCATTACAACTCTATTTTTGATGATTTTTCTTTTAACTCATCTTTTCTGTCAAAATTCACTATTTTAAACTTCAAACCATGATTTCAAGGGGTTGCACCTTGAATATAATTATAAACAATACATCATCCCTCATTTATGAGCTAGTAGAGCCTGAATATCTACTTTAGTTGAAGTTTGGACCACTTTCACAACAAAGTGGTCAACAGCTATAGCAATTTTATTCAATAAACCCTTACAAGTTATAACCTTTGCTATAGCTTGTCAAATAAATCTTATATATTTATTCCTACAGTAATTATGTGGTATCTTTATCGCTGGTTTAACACTCTATCATGTGTATTTCAAGAGATATGAGCTAAAAACCATGAATATATGCACTGATCATCAAAGTGCACATATTCAGGTTATTTCCTTGAATATTTACTTTACAAGTATGGCATAAAAATTTTATATATGTAGGTTTTCATGGGGAATCTAATTTTACAGTTTATTTCACATTCTGTTCCATTGGTTTTTGAAATAAATAAGAATTTGTGTCTTTTTTATGGTATTCTTACTTATTATTCATTAATTATTGACTTTACAGATATGCTATAGAAATGATATATGTGTATTTTATCATGAGGAATCTAATGGTTTAATTTATTTCACTTTTTTACTCTTTATATTCTAAGGTAATTAAGAGTTTATGCCTATTTATGTAATTTTCACTTATTTTAAGATAATTATTTTAAAAGAATAATTATTGTAAAGTTCTCTTGTGACCTTTTTGGATATGTGGTCATATCTCAAAGGCTCACAGTTTTTATTTTGAGGATTTTAAGAGAAACTTCATGACTAATGGCTTCATATTCATTTCAAAGTTGTTGATTTTTCTTTTAAAGAATTTTTTTTGATTTCCAGAATTTAAATAATTAAATCAAATTTGTGAATTATTTCTGAATCTTGAATATCTGTCTTGCAAGATGACTAAATATTAATAGAAAGTTAGAGCCCAGTATGAAGCAAGTTGCAAGCTGGGTTGGACCTGCTACCCCCACTGGGGGGGGTAGCTTTTTTTTCATGGTGTCTATGGATGCACTCAAGGTTTTCAATAGGAACTTCTTTACATATCATGCTAGAAGGTTTTTCAGTATAATTCATCATTGTGGTATTTATGAGTATTTGAAGATGCCTTTCGGAATTGAGAATGTGCCCTCTCATTACCAAATAATGATTAATACCATTTTCCCACATGAATTATCAGAGGGATTGTAAGGTTTGACTATGAAACAATAAGTAAAAATTACTAATATTTTACTTATTGTACTATGAATGTCCTTATAAATGAAATAAATAAGATAAAAAATAATTATAATAATAAAGAATTATTATAATTATGGCGTAAAAATAATTATATTATTAATAAAATATAATAATATAATTTATATTATAAAATATAATATAATAAAATAAATATATTAATATAAAATAATTAATATATTTAAAAGCACTTTATTATTGTTAAAAACAAATAATAAAGGAGTAAAAAATTGTTTTTTATTAATAAAAACAATTAATAACAATAATATTACCAATATTAAAGTTATAAATTAATATAAATACTATTTATATTAATTAAGGAATTATTAAAATAATAATAAAGAGAAAATTATTATAATAAGAGAAAATAACCTACTTTTAACACTTAATATAATAATTTTGTAATATTCTACGCCAAAAAATATAAATACAACCTTTTCAAATTGTATTTACAATGAAAATAAAGAGAAATTACTAATATACTTGATTTTTACGTGGAAATGAGTTTTTAGAGAGATTTTTTAGCAAAAACAATTAAATAAATGATTTAATCACGTCAAAATAGATGATTATAGCAAGGTGGTCTTTGGTCTTTAATAACATAATAGTTTTATATATAAATAATAAAGAAATTACCTTTGATTCAATTGATTTAATGTTTTTGATGCGTCTGAGGGGAAAATAGAGTAAAAAGAGCTCTATTTATAGTAAATACCTCCCTCCTAGAGTCCAGAAGGCTTCTAGTAGACGTGTATTGATCATATCCACTGGAATTGATCAATATTTTAAGGTTTGGAGATGTTTACATCATGATCAAACCATATTGCATCATTATTACACCATTATTTAGAGTTATCACTATAACTCTAAAGTTGATGACATCAGAGGCTTGGCAGAACCCCAAATTTCGTGGATTCTATTATTTTTAATCAAAAACTAATAGTATTCACCAATTTTATCACTCATATAACTGTTAAACGTAATTTAAGGTTACAGTAGGTGATCATAACTGCTCAATTTAAGCTCAAACTTTGATCTTTAATACCTTTTAAGTTTTACACGCTGAAGCAATTCAGAGAGTGGATTCTGATAGCCTGACATAACCTTATTATTCTTCCAAGAGCTTTTCATTACATCATCAAAACTCTAATTTTGATGATTTTTCTTGTAACTCATCTTTCTTGTCAAAATTCAATATTTTAAACTTCAAATCATGATTTCAGGGGGTTATACCCTGAATTTAATAATAAAAATTACATCATTCTTCACAAATGAACTAGTACAATCCAACTGTGTACTTTATTTTAAGTTTGGACCACTTTCACAACAAAGTGGTCAACAGCTCTGTTGATTTTTATCAATACTTCATCATAGGTTTTAACCTTGTTTATAAATTGTAAAATAAAGTTCATATCTGTGTTCTTACAGTAATTACGTGGTAACTTCATTTTTGGTTCATCACTCTATCTTGTATAGTTTAAGAGATATTAGCTATGATCCTTGAATATATGTGTTGACCAAAAAAGTGCATATATTCAGGTTAATTCCTTAAGTATTAACTTTGGAAATTAGCTCATTAATTGTTTTATGTGTGAATGTTCATGGAAACTCCAATGATACAATTTATTTTACATGTTGTTTCATTGGTTCTTGAAATAAATAAGGATTTATGATTTTTATAAGGTATTATTCCTTATAACTCATTAAATATTAATTTTACAGATATGCCATAAAAATGGTAACTGAGTATTTTACCATGGGTAATCCAATAGTATAATTTATTTCACATGTTGATTCATTGGTTTTTAAGTTAAACCAATTTTTGTACCAATTTATGGTACTTTTGTATTTTTGAAGTAATTATTTTTAATGTATAATTATTCTAAGTAATTTTAGTATAATTATTTTAAAGGTATAATTATTCTGAGTCTTTCTTGTGACCTTATTGGGTATGTGGTCATATCTCAAAGGCTCACATTCCCTACCACCAAAAAAGATTGTACCACAATCTGATATGTGTAATTAGGGTATCATCCACTGTCCTACCTCTTCAATAGACTTTGTTAGTCTTGAAGCTCAATAATGCTTAACTTTTCTATTTTTCAGGTTTTCTTTCATGTCTGAACCTTCTTAGTAGTTTATCAGCATTTGTTATATCTTTCTCAAGTAGGCATTCATCTTCTTGAGTTGGATTTCTATACCTTACAAGGTATTCCCTTTCTTTTTTGTTTCTTGTCCTTCTTTCTTTAAGGACTTTTACTATTTTCTTTTCTTCTCCTTCTTCCAAGGGGGGAATTTCAAGTGGGGGTTTATTTCTTAGTGGAAATAACTCCTTGTCACTTGAACTGTAAGGTTTTATCAGACTTACAGGGAAAGTTGGGTGTTTGTTCATTAGTTCACTTGTGAGTTCCAATTGCACAGCATTGGGTCCATGAAGTGCTTTTATCATAAATGGTCCTGAAAAGGAATCTTTCAATTTCTTTTGGCCTTTTATGTTATTGAAATTAAGGGTTGATACTAGAACTAAGTCTCCTATTTTGAAATCAGGTGGCTTATGACTTTTATCCCATCTTTCTTTTGCATATTTGAAAGAATCTTGCATACATCTGTTTGCATGGTGTCTTGCCTTGTCAAGCATTATTTTAAAGCTGCTTGCTGTTGGGTGTATATCCACTAAGTCCTTTTTGAGGGTGTCATAAGGAAGTCTTGGATTCCAACCTTTTTCTAGCATTGCTGGTGTTTTTCCAGTAGAAGAATGGAGTGATGTTTTATATGCCAGTTCCAGTGCTGGTATTAGTGTACACCAATCATGGGTAAAACCATCAGAATCTTTGAATTCTAGCCCATAAGCACAGAATCTTCTGATCATGTCTTCTAAGGTCTGTATCATTCTTTCTGCTAAACCATCAGTTTGAGGATGATAAGCTGTTGAGAATGATAACTTTGTCCCAAACAAGTTTTGGAGATTTGTCCATAATGCTGAAGTGAACTTTGGGTCTCTGTCACTTATAATATTCTGGAATAAGCCTGTATGGCTAATAACTTTATTCCATATCATTATGGCTGTGTCCATAGCTGTGTCATCTTTGTGACATGGTAAGAACATTGGAGTTTTACTGTACCTGTCAACTAACACTAGGCATGCATTATAACTCCTGTCTCCTCCTGGAGGTAATGCTGTTACCCAATCCATATGAACTATTTCCCTTGGGGATTTTGGTTCTTGGATTTGGATCATCATTCCAAATTTCTTTCCTGTGGCTCTGTTGGCTTTTTGACATCTGTCACAGGTTTGGCAGTATTCTGTAACATCTTTTTTCCAATTTGGCCACCAAGAGCAGGTTTTCACCCTCTCTAGTGTTCTATCTTCTGAAAGGTGTCCAGCTGCAACACTGTCATGACATTCATGTAAAATAGTGTTTATCAGGGTTCTATCTGTTAAGGCCATAACACTTGTGTGTTTTGTTCTATGGTAAAGGATTCCATCAAGGAGGTGGAATCTTCCTTCATCATATGCCTTTTTCCATGTTTCATCCAGTTTTGATGAAAGTGATGGGTCTTTGCAGTCTTTCATTAGAAGTTGGCTTAAGATATGGCAATTTTTGTCTATCTTATAGCTTTCTTTAACCTGGTTAAAGAATTCTGTGCCAATATCTGTAACACATATTCCTTCTATATGGTGTTCTTCTTGTGGCACCCATGCTGGATTGTCAGGGGTATTTTCTAGAGCCCATCTGCTAATACCATCTGCATTTTTATGGATATTACCAGATTTAGGAACAATAGTCATATTTACTCTGTATTCTTGGATAGCAATTTGCCATCTCAGCATATGTCTATTTGGAGTCTTCATATTTAATAGTGATTTCACAGCATTACAGTCTGTGATTACATCAAATACTGTGCCATCAAAATAATAATGCAGTTTTTCTAAAGCCCACACTAAGCATAAGCATTCCATTTGGCTGGCTCCATACCTTGCCTCTGTTGGCTTTATCTGCCTTGAAGTGAAACAAATTGGTCCTTCTACTGGTTTATCATTGATAATTTGTGTTTGGTGAAGTGCAGCACCTAGTCCTTCTCCACAAGCATCAATGTAAAGTTTAAAGGGTAGTTTCCAATCTGGCATTAGAAGAAATGGGGCATTTGTTAAGGAATTTTTCAATTCTTCATATGCCTTGACCCTTTCTTCAGTCATTTCATAAACTGTTTGTTGGTCACATAATTTATTTAAGGATTTGGCAATTTCTGCAAAGTCCTTTATATGTTGTCTATAGTAACCAGCAAATCCTAAAAATGATTGCATTTCTTTTTTGGTTTGAGGCATTGGTTTAAGTAGTACTGCTGCTACTTTATTTTTGTCTATGCCTAGACTAAGTCCAGATACAACATGTCCTAGTGCTTTTAATTCATTATATGCAAAATGACACTTTTTCAAGGAAATTTTCATATTCACTTGGACTATTTTCTGTAGTACTCTTTCTAGTCTTGTAAGGTGATTTTCCCAAGTTTCTGAGCAAACTATGATATCATCAATATAGATAATTAACCATCCTTCTGATAATTCTTCAGGAAATATGGTATTCATCATTCTTTGGTAATGGGAAGGTGCATTTTTCATCCCAAATGGCATTCTTAAGTATTCAAAAATTCCACAGTGGACTATTATCCTCAGTAGTTTTTTGGCATTGTCTGTTAAGACATTTTGATGAAAACCCTTTAAGGCATCCATAGCTGTAATGAAATTAGCTTGTGACAATTGTGTCAATGTCTCATGGATTCTAGGTATTGGATATATATCTGGAATGGTATAGGTGTTCAGGGCCCTGAAGTCTCCTACCATCCTTGATTTTCCATTATGCCAAGTTATAATGACAGGAGTAGTAACTTCTACCTGTTCATTATGTCCAACTTTTCTTAATACTCCAAGGTCCATTAATTCTTTAATGTGTGTCTCTAAGGCTTCTCTAGCCCTTGGACTAGCTGGGTAAGCTGGTCTTCTCAGTAAGGGTGGGTAAGGCTTTTCCACATTAAGAATTATGTCTACTTCATACCCAATTATAGCACCTAGTGGCTCTTTGTCAGTTGCAAAGGCATCTTTGTACTTAAATAGGAGGTTAATCAATTTTTCTTTCATTCTTTCTGTTAATTCTTGATTGAATTCTGCCTCTTTAAGTTTTTCAGATATAAAAAGTTCCTTTTCTGGAATCTTTTCTTCCTTCTTAATAACTGGCATTTGTTTTTTGTTATTTAAGAAGCCAAACTTTTGTCTTTTATTGTCTCCTATAGTAAAATATCTATCCTTATGGTTAGAGATATCTATACCATAGATTGATAAGTAGTCATTTCCCAGGATAAAGTGATTACTGGTACAGTTGTCCATTACCACAAATTCCACTTCCATTATGACACATTGTGAAGGATGAAGAAAAATTAGTGTTAAATCAATTATTCCAAGGGGCTTCATGCTCTCACTTGCACTACTGAATTTGACACCTTGTATTGGCATGAGCTTTTCTTGCCAGTCTGGGACAATGGTTTTTAAATAACTTTTGCCAACACAGGTGCAATATGCTCCTGTATCTAAGTTAACGTTTCCTTCTTGGTTATCAACCATAACAGTACTTATACTTGATTTTCCAGCTGTATATCCTATTCCTCTTGCAGGTTTGGTTCTATACATTTTGGCATCTTGTATATTTGTCAGGTTTGTGTCAGATGTCCCAACTTGTGGTAAGTTTGAGTTAACATCAAGTACTTCATAAATTATATCAATATTATTAATTTGTGCGTTAATGATATTGATTTCATCACTTTCAGAGCTTTCTGACTCTTCTGTCTCTTTTTCAGAGTCAGATTCCTCCTCTTTGTCATTGTGGCTTTCTGTTTCCACCATTTCATTGATCTTTGCCTTTTTTAGGCAATTATTGGCTAAGTGTCCAATACCTCCACATTTATGGCATTTTCTTTGCTAATTATTATTGGATGTACTGGGCTTGAAAGATTCTTTTGATTTATCTTTTTTGATAAATGGTTGATTTGGGCTTTTAATGTCCAATTTCTTCCAAGTCCTGCCAATTTTTGTTCTTGTCACTATTTCTTCCAATGCATTAATGTACTCTTCTGTGGAGCATGGTTCTATACACCTGCTTCTTAGGGCATGTTCTAGCTCTCCTCCACAATTCTTGTGTATTTTCATATGCACCATTTTTTGTGACATTTCTGGGTACAATGCATTAAGTCTTTCAACTTGTTTTGAGAACCAAGTTGAAGGTTTATCTTTCTCTGGGTCTGTCACAACCATGGCAATTCACCTCCTTGGCTCTCCATATGGCATATCAAGCCACGGTTCTTTTATGGCCAATTGGCCATATCCATCACCAGTGGCCAATATGGCCACGTCATTATCTTATGGACCATTTATGGCCATTTGTGTTTTGAGGCCTTCATGGCCCTTCACCTCAATCCAGAACCCATAGCGGCAATTTATGCCCAAATGGGTATTTCTGGTCATTTCCCTCAAAACCAAGGGAAATGGCCCAAATGGCTGTTTTTGGCCATTTGGGCTCATAATGCGCATTTGCGCACTTTTTGCGCACTTTGCACACTTTGACGCAAAGTGTCCAAAAGACACTTTCCCGCCTGTTGGGCCAGTTTTTGGCTCAGAACCCAAAAGGCCCAGAAACACCTTTCCAAGCCCTGAAGCCATCACATCCATCCTTTTCCCTCTGCCTTTCCACCTCAAGACCTTTGGACATAATCTTCTTGCCCATCAATCAATATGCCATAAATGATGTTATATATCATTGTGCATCATTTTTCAACAGCAATTCAATGGTGGCAATATCAAATGGTCTTTTCAACACTCCAGCATCTCATCACGTCATCAAGGCACCCAATCATTCAGAGGAATCATCAAGGCTCAAGAGCAAGTGTTTCAGCGTCAAAGACCAATGACCCCATCAAGCAGTCATTGGTTATTCTCACTCCACGTATTCCTTCCAAGGGAATACTTTCAATTCATTCTCAAGTGTATTCAAGAGGCAGTGCCAAAAAGAAGTTGTCAAGTGTCAAAGCTCCACTCAATCCATCTTGGCAACCATATTCATTTCAATACAGTCTGGATCCATCAAGAACTGTATTTCATTTTCAATAATGGGAAATTCATTCAACCCAATTCAATTTCAATATTAGCCAGCTGTATCAATTCCCAAAACAATAAATACAGCCTCAAGGATCAATACAGATCAGTTTTCAGCCTGAAGAACTCAAGCTCCCAACTTTTCACATATACCGGCTACCCTTTCCACCCTGGGGGGTTTTCCCCAGTTAATTAATATACTTTGATTTTATTTTATCCTTATTTTCTTTTCATTTTAGTTAAGCAAATACTGATATTATTAAGTCAGTCATTTAGCACCTTTCTCTTTCTCTTTCTTCGCCTGTCAATGGATATTTGGTGGTCATATCCTTACTAATTCCATTATTCATTTTTGGCAGGTTGAAACAGTGATTAAGGACTTACTTGGTTGGCTCTTTGGCCATTTGGCTTCCCTTTCCTCCTTTGCATCTCATCTTGTACCTGCATATCTTTAGAGGAATTCATTCTTATTATTTTTGTTCTTTATCCTTTTGGAGTATTCCAAGTGAGTTCCCTGATTGCTGAGTGCCAGGCCACTCTTGTATTTCTTTCCAAGAGCCCCTGTGACATTATATTAATTAACTCATAATTTTTTTTTCATTCTGTTCATTCTTTCTTTATAATTTCATTCACTCATTTCATCGAAATTATGATTCTTTTACGCTTATGAACTTAATGATTCATTGTCACCTCTCAATTTTCTTTCATTCATTCTTCATTTTGAAAATTGAAAGCTGACTCATTTTTTATTTTTGTTATTCTTTTTAAAATCTTTTCAAATCATCAAATTTTCATTTTCATTCATAATTCAGGCTTCATCTTGATTTTCTTTGATTCTCAAATTTTTCATCAAGATATTCAGACACGTTATTCACATCAAGATTCATAATTGATTCATTCTTCAATAATTTTGGTTTTTGAAGAATAATTCACTTGATTTTGATTGATTTATTGATTTGACATATTTGATATTGACCTCAAGAAAATTGATTGACCTGAAGATTTCATTGATTTTGCTGATTTTTCACATCAAGAATTTTGACATAAATTGATTTTTCTTCAACATTTCACTTGATTGATTGATTTTTGCAAGATTTTGATTTTGATTGATTTGATTTATTGATTTATTGACTTGAAGATCTCATTTGGCTTTGATTCATTGATTTACTTCAAGACATTGATTTGATTTGACTTCATGACTTCATTTGATTTTGATTTATTGACGTACTTGAAGATTTTCATTTTGATTCATTGATTTTCCTCAAGATTTGATTGTTGACTCTTTTCACTTCAAGCAAATTTTGATTTTTAATTCATTTCTTTCATTTTATTCCTGATATCATGCCTTTTCAACACTCACCTCCGGCAAGACAGACAAGATCTCAGGCCAGAGCTCAAGCTGTTCTCACTCCAACTCCAAGAGCTCCTTTAGATGGCACCCCAGCAGTTCCTCAACTGAGGGCCCAATTAGATAGAGGACCCCGCATGGAAGGAGCAGCACCATCCAGGAAGGAAGGAAGAGGGCCAAGAAGATCATGTTCATTCTCAGGAGTAGTTGGCGGATTTCCAGGAACTTCAAGGACTATTTTCAAAGGTCCAGGTGAAGATGGTGAAGAGGAGGAGGAGAATTCTGTGGAAGGGGAAGAGTCTGAAGTTACTGAAGGTGTCCCTGCTCCGGTGGAGGCATCCCAAGGTACTGGAGGGCCAACTCTAGCCCAGTCTAATCAGCCTGTCTCTCATCAGTCTGAACCATCTTTATTGGCCATCATGCAGCAAATGACTCAGATTATGGCCAATCTTCAAGCAGCTTCATCTTCTGAAGCATCAAGACCACCAGCCTTCAAGACTCCATCTATGAAGGCACCGGAATGCTTTGATGGGACTCAGCCCTTCAAAGTTAGAAGCTTTATTCAGTCTTGTCAATTGATTTTTCATAATGATCCGGCAAACTTTGCTCAAGACAGAAAGAAGGTCCTTTATGCCACTTCATTTCTCATTGGCAGGGCTGCAAAATGGATTGAGCCTTATCTTTCCAATCTCACCAATCAAGATTCAAATTACCTTCTCAATTCTTGGCCTTTATTTGAATCTCAACTTTTCACTCTATTTGGTGACCCGAATGAAGTCAGAAAAGCAGAAGCTGAGTTGGATTCTTTAAGAATGAAAGAAGGTGGGCATGTATCTTTATACATTGCTGATTTCAGAAGTTTAGTCTCAAGAATTGGGGATTGGGGTGAAAGAGCTCTCATCCATCATTTCAGGAAGGGATTTCCATCCAGGATTTTGGATCAATTGGCCTCCCATCCTTCAAGAATTGACTCTCTTCAAGACTTAATCGACGTTACCCTGGAACTTGATACCAGGTACCATGAGAGGCAAAATGAAAAGAGTCATCATCAAGAGAAGAAGCCAGAAGCCTCAAAGTCAAGTTCTTCTCATCCTCAAAATTCTTCAAGCTCAAGTCAAAAGAAGAAGAATTTTCAGAAGAGGGACAAGCCCCATTCTTCTTTGTTGAATAAAGATTTCAAGCTCATGAATTCTGAAAAAGAAAGAAGAATCAAGGAGGGTCTTTGTACCTACTGTGGTGGGAAGCATAGTCTTGAGTCCTGTTTCAAAAGGCCTCAAAACAAGCTTACCCAACCGTCAGGCAAATTTCCCAGCCAGGGAAAAGCCTGAGTGAAGATCATGTTGTGTTCAATGGTCTTCACAGTTTTCCATCCAGAGCACAATTTTGCATTCTGAATACTGGTGTCAAGAATTCTCTTAAATTTTTTGTTTTTTCTTCTCTTTCTGATGTTTTTTACAGTATTCTCATTGATTCTGGTGCTACCAACTCATTTATTGCAAAGCAGTTTGTTCACAAGTATTCATTGACTACGTCAGAACTTCCAGAGAAGATTCCCCTCATCATTTTAGACTCCTCTGAGTCTCCTTCTTTATTTGTGACTCACCATACTAAATATATGGTTGAGCTCCCTTCCTTCCCAAGCTTTGAATGGGACTTTTTAGTCATTGATACTCCCAAGGGAGAAGACCTCATATTGGGCTTTGACTTTCTTAATCATTTTAATCCGTTTATTGATTGGAGGCAAGGATTGATCACCTTTAATTCTGATCATAAGGACTATAATGATCCTTCTATTTCTTTTAGTAATGACTTTTCTTCTGCCAGATCATGTGCAGCTCTGGTTGGTGATTTTAGAACACCATCATTTCCGTCTTCTGTCCATATTCCTTCCCTTAATTCCCATCAGTCATTACTATCATCTAGAGATGAAGTCTTCAAAGAAATTCAAGATGTTGGAGAAGATAATTCTGTATCTTCACTTCATCTCTTCTTTGGGAATATGGACCTTCCTCCGTCATCTTATCATGACTCCCTGGAGGAGTTGTGGGATGAAGAGGAAGAGCCAGAAGAAATAGAAACTGTGATGAAGGTTGTTCCTTCTGTTTATCACCAGTACTTGGATGTATTTTCCAAGGTGAAAGCAGAGAAACTTCCTCCTCACCGCGCCTGTGACCATCATATCGAGCTGGAGGAGTCTCTACCTCCAGTTGGGGTGATCTACTCTTTATCAAACCAAGAGTCAGATACACTCAGGGCCTATATTTCAGAGAATGTAGAGAAAGGTTTCATCCGGCCAAGCTCCTCTTCTACAGGAGCACCTGTTCTTTTTGTCAAAAAGACAGATGGTGGCCTCCATTTGTGTGTTGATTACCGCAAGCTCAATGCTGTTACTAGGAAGAACAAGTATCCTGTTCCTCCTATGAATCAGCTTCTCACTGTTTTCAATGGTTCTTCTATCTTCTCCAAGATTGATTTGCGTGGTGCATATAACCTGCTCAGAGTCAAGGAAGGTGATGAACATTTGACTTGTTTTAGAACCAAATATGGTAGTTATGAGTACTTGGTTATGCCATTTGGGCTTACCAATGCTCCTGCTTCTTTTCAAAATCTCATCAATGATATTTTTTATGATCTTCTTGATGTTTATGTTGTGGTATATTTGGATGACATTATGGTCTTTTCCAAATCTGAGGAAGAACATGTCACTCATGTGTCCACTGTTCTTTCCAGACTCAGACCAATAACCTCTTTGTTAAGGCGTCCAAATGCCTATTTCATGTTTCAAGTGTGGAATATCTTGGTTATGTAGTTTCTTCTGAAGGCCTCAATATGGACCAAGCAAAAGTCCAGCAAATTCTCAATTGGCCACCTCCAAGAAACCTCAAGGCTCTTCAATCATTCCTTGGCTTTGCCAATTTTTACCGCCGCTTCATCAAGAATTATTCAAAGAAGATTAGTTCACTCACTATTTTCCTCAAGAAAGATTCCCATTTTCCCCTCAATGAGGAAGCTCTTAGACAGTTTCATCAACTCAAGGAGGCATTCACCACTGCTCCAATCCTTTCTCACTTCAATCCTTCTCTACCCACCATTGTAGAGACTGATGCATCAGATTATGCCTTGGGTGCTGTACTGAGTCAGGTCTCTGACTCAGGAAAACATCCCATTGCACTTGATAGCCGCAAGCTTCTCCCAGCTGAGCTCAATTATGAGATTCATGACAAGGAGCTCCTTGGCATAGTCTGGGCTCTCATGCGCTGGAGAGCTTTCCTTCTTTCAATTTCTTCCCCTTTTGAAGTTCTCACCGATCATTCATCTCTTCAATATTTCATGTCTTCCAAGATTCTCACTCGCCGTCAAGCCCGCTGGGCTGAATTTTTATCTGAATTCCATTTCTCAATCACTTACCGCCCTGGCCGCTTGGCCACCCTTCCAGACGCCTTGTCACATCGGGACGACGTTTACCCAGAGAGGGGGGAGGATTTCATCAGCAAGAATCCAATGAACTATCAGAAGATAATCAAGCAAGATGAAATTCAAGCCTCAAAGTTTTTTTGCAGTCAAGGTGGATTCATTTTCAAATTTGATTGATTCAATTCAGAAGGCAGTGTGGCAAGATTCTCAATATAGAAGTGTCCTTGAAGATTTGGGTAAAGGTAAATCTGTCCAAGATTATTCTCTTGATTCTTCTTCCAAACTTCTCCTTTTCAAAGATCGGGTGGTGGTCTCAAATGACCCCACAATTCAACTCAATATACTTCAAAAGCGGCATGACTCTCCTCTAGCTGGACACCCTGGCCAAGAGAAGACTCTCAAGCTTGTCAAGTGGGATTTCCACTGGTCTGGCATGACTCAATTTATCAAGGATTATGTCTCATCCTGTCAACAGTGTTCAAGAAACAAAAATATTCATCACAAGAAGTTTGGACTCCTCAAGCCTCTTCCAATTCCAAGTGGTCCTTGGATTTGTCTTTCAATGGATTTCATCACTCAATTGCCACTGTCCAATTCCTTTGATTCAATTTTAGTCATAGTGGACAGAATCTCAAAAATGGCGGTTTTTATTCCAGCAATAGCTTCAATCACTTCATTATATTTGGCCCATTTATTCATCAAGAATATTTTCTCAAAGCATTGTTAGTGATCGAGGTTCTCTTTTTGTTTCTTCCTTTTGGACCAACCTTTGTCAGCAGCTCAAGATTTCAAGAGACTTGTCAACTGCTTATCATCCAGAAACTTATGGACAGACAGAGAGAGTAAATCAGATACTAGAACAGTACCTTTGGATGTATGTCAGTTATCTTCAAGATGATTGGAACACCTGGCTCCCTCTGGCTGAATTTGCCTACAATAACTCTGACCACTCTTCAACAAAACAATCACCGTTTTTCACTGTTTATGGAAGAGATCCTCATTTTGACTCAGTTCACATCACTCAAGACACTGCGGCTGGAAAGTTATCAACAAAAATCCAATCAGTACAGCAAGATGTCAAGAGAGAACTTGAAGTTGCCATAATCAGGTTTAAGAGGTATGCAGATAAAAGTAGAGCAAGTCCACCTGTTTTCAATCCTGGTGACATGGTATGGCTTTCTTCCAAGAACATCAAATCAACCAGACCCACCAAAAAGCTGTCTGAAAGATGGCTGGGTCCTTTTCCAATATTGAAGAAAGTCAGCACTCATGCCTACCATCTCAATGGAAATCCATCCACCCAGTTTTCCATATTTCCCTTTTGGAACCAGTCAAGACGTCAACAATCCCAAATAGGCATCAAGAGCCTCCTCCTCCAATCACCATTGAAGAAGAAGAGGAATGGGAAGTCTCTCAAATACTGGACTCAAAGCTCAAGAGAGGAAAACTATGGTACCTGGTGGAATGGAAAGGTTTCAGTCAAGACCCAGAAAGATCCACTTGGGAACCAACCGAAAACCTCAAGAATTGTCCTGAACTTGTCAAAGATTTTCATTAATTATATCCTGACAAGCCTGGGCCGAATTCTTCAAAAGCTTGATTCATTATGGTGCTTGGTGGGGAGAGGAATTACCAAAAGTAAGTCCCACTCCTGGTATGCACCTTTAGGGGTATTCTACTCTTTTTGTTGTAAGCATCACCTTGGCCACTCTGTGAGCACTTTGCAGTTTTGGACACAGATCTTTGGCATGGCTTTCAACTTCATTTCCAAACTTATGGCCATTTTCACTTGGGACAATGGGCCATTCACTTTTCAATTCATTCCCAAGACTTCAAAATTCGAATTCATTCCTTCAGCATTTTTGTTTTATTTTTATGGCACTGGCAGGAGTGGTAACTACCAAAAGTAAGTTCCTCTCCTGGTGTGCACTTCCCTGAGGGGTCTACAATCTTGTCAAAACATCACCTTGGCCACTTTGTGAGCACCTGGCATCAAATTTATCTTTCCAGGTCCTTGGCCAATTTCAAAATCAGTTATCAACCTCCGTGATGAAGATTGGAACCTCCTCAAGATTCAATTCATTTTTCTTTTTCTTTTTCCTTTTCTTTTCTTATTTTCATTTTCATTCTTTATTTTTATTTTACTTTCATTTTAAATTTGCTTTTATCACGTCAATTATCACGTCAAACAATTTTCATTCATTTCAAAATTAAATTCAAATCATGAAGCCAATGTCAAAAGAAGATCAAGCAAGTCCTGCGTCAAATGTCAAATTCTTAATATCAGTTTTCAAATTTTTTACCTTAATCAGTCCTCTTGAATCACTCTCTCAAAATCTTTCCAATAGCCTCAACAGGCTTCACCTTGTATTGGTGTTCAGGAGCTCACCATTTCAAGGTGGGGGGTACTGTCACAACCATGGCAATTCACCTCCTTGGATCCCCGTATGGCATATCAAGCCACGGTTCTTTTATGGCCAATTGGCCATATCCATCACCAGTGGCGAATATAACCACGTCATTATCTTATGGACCATTTATGGCCATTTGTGTTTTGGGGCCTTCATGGCCCTTCACCTCAATCCAGAACCCATAGTGGCAATTTATGCCCAAATGGGTATTTCTGGTCATTTCCCTCAAAACCAAGGGAAATGGCCCAAATGGCTGTTTTTGGCCATTTGGGCTCATAATGCGCATTTGCGCATTTTTGCGCACTTTGACGCAAAGTGTCCAAAAGACACTTTCCCGCCTGTTGGGCCAGTTTTTGGCTCAGAACCCAAAAGTGGCCAAAAACCCCAAAAGGCCCAGAAACACCTTTCCAAGCTCTGAAGCCATCACATCCATCCTTTTCCCTCTGCCTTTCCACCTCAAGACCTTTGGACGTAATCTTCTTGCCCATCAATCAATATGCCATAAATGATGTTATATATCATTGTGCATCATTTTTCAACAGCAATTCAATGGTGGCAATATCAAATGGTCTTTTCAACATTCCAACATCTCATCACGTCATCAAGGCACCCAATCATTCAGAGGAATCATCAAGGCTCAAGAGCAAGTGTTTCAGCGTCAAAGACCAATGACGCCATCAAGCAGTCATTGGTTATTCTCACTCCAAGTATTCCTTCCAAGGGAATACTTTCAATTTATTCTCAAGTTTATTCAAGAGGCAGTGCCAAAAAGAAGTTGTCAAGTGTCAAAGCTCCACTCAATCCATCTTGGCAACCATATTCATTTCAATACAGTCTGGATCCATCAAGAACTGTATTTCATTTTCAATAATGGGAAATTCATTCAACCCAATTCAATTTCAATATTAGCCAGCTGTATCAATTCCCAAAACAATCAATACAGCCTCAAGGATCAATACAGATCAGGTTTCAGCCTGAAGAGCTCAAGCTCCCAACTTTTCACATATACCGGCTACCCTTTCCACCCTGGGGGGTTTTCCCCAGTTAATTAATATACTTTGATTTTATTTTATCCTTATTTTCTTTTCATTTTAGTTAAGCAAATACTGATATTATCAAGTCAGTCATTTAGCACCTTTCTCTTTCTCTTTCTTCGCCTGTCAATGGATATTTGGTGGTCATATCCTTACTAATTCCATTATTCATTTTTGGCAGGTTGAAACAGTGATTAAGGACTTACTTGGTTGGCTCTTTGGCCATTTGTCTTCCCTTTCCTCTTTTGCATCTCATCTTGTACCTGCATATCTTTAGAGGAATTCATTCTTATTATTTTTGTTCTTTATCCTTTTGGAGTCTTCCAAGTGAGTTCCCTGATTGCTGAGTGCCAGGCCACTCTTGTATTTCTGTCCAAGAGCCCCTGTGACAGGGTCAAAGAAAGAATTTTTAAATGCATTTTCTATCTTATACCTCCAGGCATCATTTTCCCACTTGGTGATTATTTCTTGTTTCCACCAAGACCAGGTATTTTTACCATTTGTTTGTCTTATGCCATAATACCATCTTTTTGCATATTTCTCAAACAATGAATGTAATCTTGCAGTGATTAATTCATCTGGTATGGCATAGTCTTCTTGTAACATGTCAATTGTTTTAATAAATGACATGTGTTCATATTCACCTTCTCCTGTGAATGTTGGCCATTCTTTTAATTGAGGTGCTTCCTTCATTAAGACTTGGTTATTATCTTGGTGACTCAAGTCTGTTATGAAAGGATTTGTCAATTCCTCTTTTGCTTTAACAGGAATTCTTATATGAGAAAATGGAGTTGATAACTTTGGCATATTTAAATTAGCCTCATTCATTTTATCCATTTTTTCAGTAATAAGCCTTATTTCACTTTGAATATCATCTTTTAGATGCATTATTGCTTCATCACTTTTTTCCACATGGTCCAAAAGTAATTTTTGGTGTTTTGAAGTCTTTTCTTCAAATTTTTCTACAGAAATACTTAATTTGTTTAATTTTTCTGTAAGATTGTCAATACTCACATCATAGTTGATTGTCAAAGTTTTCTCTTTGATATCACTTATGTATTTGTACAATTCTTGTTGTCCTTGTATTAATTTCTGAGTATTGTCAATTAATACTTTTGGTTTATTATTTTCAATCATAAATTTTATGTTATCAATTTCTTTCTTATTTTGTACAACAAGTTTGGTTAAAGATGATAAGCTATTATTTATTTCTTGGAAAGATAATAAACTATTTTTAATGTCTTTAAGAGGTAAAATACTATTTTTAAGCTCTGTTAAAGTATTTAAAACATCATGAGACAAGGTTATTTCTTTGGGAAATGGGGTTGTCTCATTCTTTGTTCCTCTTTGTCTTTGAATTCCATCAAAGTTCTGGCCATGTTGAAAACATTGTCCATGGCATCCTTTTGGATTTTTGGGATCCTGTAGCTTGGGGAATATGGTTTCCTCCAATTCTTTTTCTTTTTATTCTTCCCTTTTTGGGGAAGTGGGTTGGCTTGGGGCTTGCTGGTAGAAGCTACTGGGGCTTCTTCCTTGGTTGCCTCCCTCTTTTTGGTGTGGTAATCCTTGATCTTTTTGATTTTAGGTTTGGGTGACAGTGGATTCCATCCATTAGAGTATTTCACTATCTCCTCCTCTTTGAGGAATTTTTTCAGGATGTGCCAGGAGTTCATTACTCCTTGGTGTATTTGGGGAAGCATTTCCCAATCTTTGTCCTTGTACACTGTGTAATACTGCTTGTACTGGCTCATGTAGATGTCTATTTGAGCCCTCTGAATGTGATTTGTACCTATTTGAGTTACTCATACTTAGTTCCAATTCAGGTTCAGATATCATGGTCATTTCTTGGACTTGCCTTTGGGATAAGGCACTTCCTTGTGTGTATTCTGTTCCACTGGGTATATTGCCCTTTCTTTTCCCTTTTGAGGGATCAGTTCTACCTCTGAGTCCAGCTCCATCTGATTGGATGGAGTATTGGGAACCTCTTCTAGTAGTCATAGTTTAAGGAATAAGAAAAATAAAAGTATTTTAGAATAAAAATTCTTTTTATGGCAATTATAAAAGAGGTGCTCACCTTCAGAGTCTTGAATGGTGGGTCCTGGAAAGTCTAATTTCTTAGCTTTCTTTCTTCTAGTGATAACTGGTGTTGGAGAACTTTGACAAGTTTCTTCCACCAATCTCTCAACAGTAGTTTGGTTATCTTCTGTTGGGTTATCTTCAAACACTATAAAAGACAAATAAATATAAGTGTTTTTATAAGAAGTGTTATATTTTTTTTATTTTTTTTTAGCAAGATATGGCAATTTTCCACGTAGAAATTGCTTTTATATCTTCAAAAAATTGAAATGAATAAAGAAATGAATAAAAATGAATAAAAATAAATTTTTTATTGATTTTTAAAAATTTTTAATATTTTTTATATTTTTATTTTTATTTTTAAGGAATAAAATAAAAATTAATATGATTCTTTAAAAATTAAATTATAATAAAAATTATTTTTAATTTATAGAATATCTTTTTTAATCACTAGAGTCACTCAAAGAAAGTTCTTGCAAGTCTAAGGATGTGAAAAAACCACGTGTAAGACAGTACAATTGCTTTCCAAATGCCTCAATAGCTTTTAAAATCAATAAAATATAAAATTATTATATAATTTTATGATTATAAATATAATTTATTATTGAATAAACCCAATTAGAATCTTTTTAAAGGTCTTTTAAGTAAATATCACGGCCAGGCCCCCAAATGTAAGGCTTGACTATGAAACAATAAGTAAAAATTACTAATATTTTACTTATTGTACTATGAATGTCCTTATAAATGAAATAAATAAGATAAAAAACAATTATAATAATAAAGAATTATTATAATTATGGCGTAAAAATAATTATATTATCAATAAAATATAATAATATAATTTATATTATAAAATATAATATAATAAAATAAATATATTAATATAAAATAATTAATATATTTAAAAGCACTTTATTATTGTTACAAACAAATAATAAAGGCGTAAAAAATTGTTTTTATTAATAAAAAACAATTAATAACAATAATATTACCAATATTAAAGCTATAAATTAATATAAATACTATTTATATTAATTAAGGAATTATTAAAATAATAATAAAGAGAAAATTATTATAATATGAGAAAATAACCTACTTTCAACACTTAATATAATAATTTTGTAATATTTTACGCCAAAAAATATAAATACAACCTTTTCAAATTTTATTTACAATAAAAATAAAGAAAAATTACTAATATTCTTGATTTTTACGTGGAAATGAGTTTTTAGAGAGATTTTTTAGCAAAAACAATTAAATAAATGATTTAATCACGTCAAAATAGATTATTATAACAAGGTGGTCTTTGTTCTTTAATAATATAATATTTTTATATATAAAGAATAAAGAAATTACCTTTGATTTAATTGATTTAATGTTTTTGATGCATCTGAGGGGAAAATAGAGTAAAAAGAGCTCTATTTATAGTAAATACCTCCCTCCTAGAGTCCAGAAGGCTTCTAGTAGACGTGTACTGATCATATTCACTGGAATTGATCAATATTTTAAGGTTTGGAGATGATTACATCATGATCAAACCATATTGCATCATTATTACACCATTATTTAGAGTTATCACTATAACTCTAAAGTTGATGACATCAGAGGCTTGGCAGAACCCCAAATTTCGTGTATTCTATTAGTTTTAATAATAAACTAATAGTATTCACCAATTTTATCACTCATATAACTGTTAAACTTAATTTAAGGTTACAGTAGGTGATCATAACTGCTCAATTTAAGCTCAAACTTTGATCTCTAATAACTTTTCAATTTTACACGCTACAGCAATTCAGAGAGTGAATTCTGATAGCCTGACATAACCTTAATATTCTGCCAAGAGCTTTTCATTACATCATCAAAGCTCTAATTTTGATGATTTTTCTTGTAACTCATCTTTCTTGTCGAAATTCAATATTTTAAACTTCAAATCATGATTTCGGGGGGTTATACCCTGAATTTAATAATAAAAATTACATCATTCTTCACGAATGAACTAGTAGAATCCAACTGTGTACTTTATTTTAAGTTTGGACCACTTTCACAACAAAGTGGTCAACAGCTCTGTTGATTTTTATCAATATTTCATCATAGGTTTTAACCTTGTTTGTAAATTGTCAAATAAAGTTCATATCTGTATTTTTACAGTAATTACGTGGTAACTTAATCTTTGGTTCATCACTCTATCTTGTATAGTTTAAGAGATATTAGCTATGATCCTTGAATATATGCGTTGACCAAAAAAGTGCATATATTCAGGTTAATTCCTTAAGTATTAACTTTGGAAATTAGCTCATTAATTGCTTTATGTGTGGATATTCATGGGGAATCCAATGGTACAATTTATTTTACATGTTGTATCATTGGTTCTTGAAATAAATAAGGATTCATGGTTTTTATAAGGTATTATTCCTTATAACTTATTAAATATTGACTTTACAGATATACCATAAAAATGGTATATGTGTATTTTACCATGGGGAATCCAATGGTATAATTTATTTCACATTTTGGTTCATTGGTTTTTAATTTAAACCAATTTTTGTACCAATTTATGGTATTTTTGTATTTTTGAAGTAATTATTTTTAATGTATAATTATTCTAAGTAATTTCAGTATAATTATTTTAAAGGTATAATTATTCTGAGTCTTTCTTGTGACCTTATTGGGTATGTGGTCATATCTCAAAGGCTCACAGGGATGGTTAATCATTTATATTTATGATATTATCATTTGTCAAGAAACCTGAAAGCTGAATTTAGAGAGCCTTTAATTGGTACTTAAGAAATTTCTTAAAGTGAACATTAAAATATTTCTTAAGAAATATGATTTTGGGTTTCATGATCTAAAAGCTCTGGGACATGTAGTTTCAGTACTAAGCCTTGGTGTTGATAAAAGCAGACTGTCTTCAGTCTTACTGAAACAAATTCCCCAGAACAAGAAATAAATGAGGTCTCTCTTAGGGCTTTCCAGTTATTACAGGAAACACCTTAAAGATTTTGCAATCCATGCCAGATCATTTTATAGAATTTGTGATCAAAAAACTGTCTTTGAAATGACACAAGAAAGGATTCAAGCATATGATAAAATCAATTATACCTTAACCAATGCACCATTATTATCAATTCCAGACTGGAAGCTTCCTTTCAAGATGTATATTGATGCATGTGGTGAAGGTCTAGGTGCAGCTCTTCATCAAGTTCAAATTGTCAATGACAAGCCATATAAAGGTCCAATGTGTTTTATCTCAAGACAAATTAAAACTACAGAAGCTAAATATGGAGCAAGCCAAATGGAGTGCCTTTTCCTTTTTTGGGCTTTGTAAAAGCTTTATTATTATATTGATGGCAGTGTATTTGAAGTAATGGCTGATTTTAATTCAGTTAAATCACTTCTTAACATTAAAAATCCAAACATACACATGTTAAGATGAAATATTGATATACAGGAGTATAGAGACAATATGACCATAGTACATAAATCTGGAAATATTCACAATAATGCTGGTGGCTTGACTAGATGGGTATTACCCAATACACTTAATAACCCTGCTTATGTGCCTTCAAATGCAGAACCTCAAGTTCCAATTGAAAGAATTAACATCACAGATGTAGAAAAAGAATTATATGAGGAAGTAAAAGAAAGCTATAATCAAGATAATAATTCCCATATTCTTACTTCTCTACTTGACAAATATTGAAAAGATTTAGATTTGGCTAAATCTTTAGATGATATTTGGAAAACATATTATGATAATGGAATATTTCATTTATTTTATGGTATCCTAGATCATAGGTCTAAACACACATGTGTAATTGTGTTATGTAGTACAGTTTTAATTAACACAATATTACTAGAGCTCCATGACAACAGTTATTCTGGAAATATTTTTGAAGACAGAACAATGGAAATAATTACAACATGTGCTTGGTGGCCATCCTGGAGAAAAGATGTCATTGAGTACTGTCACAGTTGTGACAGGTGTAAAAAGGCCAATAAAGCTACTGGTAAAATATTTTCTTTAATGATTCATATTAAAGAGCCAAGTACCCCATGGGAAGTGGCTCATATGGATTGGGTAACTTCCTTACCACCTGGTGGTGACAAAAGCTACAATGAATTTCTTGTTATTGTAGACAGGTACAGAAACACCCCAACCTTTTGACCATGTCATAAATATGACACAGATATGGATACAGCTCTTTTAACTTGTAACACAGTAATATCTCATACTAGTCTCTTTAAAACTATTATTAGTAATAGAGACCCAAAATTTACATCAGCCTTATGGACAAATTTACATAAGCTTTTGAGTACAAAACTATCATTCTCAACAGCTTACCATCCACAAACAGATGTATTAGCAGAAAGAATGATTCAGACCCTTGAGGACATGATCAGGAGATTTTGTGCTTATGGCCTAGAGCTTAAATATTCTGATGTCTTGACCCATGATTGGTGTACACTTATACCAGCATTGGAATAAGACTACAAGACTTCTATCCATGTTTTAACAGGCAATACTCCTGCAATGTTGGAAAAAGGATGGAAAACTAAAATTCAAGTTGATAATTTGAAAAAAAGATTTAGTTGATATTAATCCAACTGCTTCAAGCTTTAAGCTAATTCTTGATAAAGTGAGGCATCATGAAAATGAAAGCATGACTGATGCCTTTGAATATGCTAAACAAAAGTGGGATAAAGGTCATAATACCCCCGAATCCAAAGGAGGGGACTTAATACTAGTTTTAACCTTGAACTTTAAAAATATTCAATGACTCAAGAAATTGAAAGATTCCTTTTCAGGACCATTTATTATTAAATCCCTTCATGGTAAAAATGCATTACAAGTAAAACTATCAGGAGAATAGGAAAACAAACATCAAATTTGCCTGTCAGTCTGTTAAAGAATTACACTTCAAGTGATAATGAATCATTTCCTTTGAGAAATGAAACACCCTTAGAAGTACCACCACTTGATCAAAGTGAAGAGAAAAAGGCTCTAAAAGTCTTTAAAGAAAGAATACCTATGGGAAAATGGAAGATAATACTTAGTCAGCTACAGAAACCCACAACATGAATATGAGTGTATTTTAGAAAATAAAATACCTGATTCCCAAAAGCTTATCAGAAGATTCAGAAATGAGAGGATACCAATTCCTCAATAAAAAGCTTTAATTTTTTTCTTTAAATACTTAAAATTATAAGTAGAGAGGTTGGAAAGTGGATTATACCCCCCCAGTTCAATTGGGGGTATACTATCAAGGAAAAACTGTAGTACAATTTTTTTGGTGGTAGGGAATGTGAGCCTGTGAGGTAAGTATGACAAACCCATAATCCCACAAGCAATTTTCTATTCAGTTTATTTATACTTAATCTTACTTATCAAGTTAATTTAAAACAGAAAACAACAAAAAATAAGTATACCTTTCCTTTTGATAAACAAAGTTTCAATTATTATGTAATTTTTGGATTCTACACAAAAACAACCTAGGGTAGACCCATAGGGGGTTATACCCAATAATGGCTATTTCTTATATTATTGGAAGGTTTAAGAATCTTGCAATACAAATATACATTTTTACAATCTTTATTAAAATTTTTAAATTGTTGATTCTAAGCTTGAATTTAAAGTTGCATAAGGTTTATGCAAACTTACAAAAATTTATTTAAACATAAGGTGTGGTGTATATTTACGGCATTGGCCAATTATTTTCCATACAGGCTGTAAATCCTGCATGAGCTCAATTTAAATTGGTTTAAAGCTATTTTATGGCTTTAAATAAATAAAAGGGCAAAGGAAAACAGCCAAATGGAGCCAGGGTTCCCAACTTTTGGTATCTTCAAGGACTCAATCAAGGTTTTCCACCTGTATTGGAGTATTTTTAACCTTATTTAAATTTCAATATTTGACATTGATTGAATATTAAAGTTTAAACTGGTTTATCCCCAGTTTGGACAGGAATTTTAAGCTCCCAAAGGGTAAATCCCCATATTCAGACTTGTAATAATGGTTTTGAAAGATGTCAAAGCTTGAATAATCTTGAGCTTGAAATATATAAGTGTCAAAAATTTATCAAAAGTTAAGGCTTTGTGTGTATTGCTATTTTATGTGGAAAAATAGCAATAACTTCAAAAAAATTTGAAAGATCTGATTCTCAATGTATTTTCTGGAAAATTTCACACAGCTTACAGTGAAATTTTATCTATGTATATATTAATTTTTGAGTATCTTTTTTAATTAGCCTTGAACTTGTCTTTTTCAATTATTCTTGAAATAAGTTAACATTTCTTGAAAAAGAAATTAAAAATCCAATTTAAGAGATTTTCACTCAAAGATTTATTTCAAAGGTTTTTTTGTGATTAACTTTTATATTGATAGCTTTATTTTATACTTGCACTTAAAATAATTGTCAAGTTGAGAACCTTATTTTTTGGTATTTTTTTCAGTTTTTACCTAAGAATGCCCTTTATATCCATTTTTAATAATGTGAGCCCCATTTTTAATAATATGAGCTTATGACTGTTGTTATGAAATATAAGAATAAAGATCATTATAAACACAATTAAATAATTAAAGAATTATTTCTTTTACGTGTTATACACTAATAGTGATTATAACAGTAAGCAGTAATTGTCTACAAGAATCAATTACAAGAATTTAATAATAAAGACTTCTTTTATTAAAAGAATAAAATTATTTTAATATACAATTATCTTTTACAAGAATAATTATAGAGATAATTCTTGAAGAAAACTATTACTAGAGAGCAAATTTAAGAATTAAGATAAATCACTCACTATTAATCCAATGAACCTTTTAGAAGATAATAGTAGAGAAATTTGACGTATAATTGTGGATTTAATGGATCAAAATTGATTTATAGCAGTATTACAAAAAAAATATAGTTTATTTCTATGATTTAACACCTTTCTGATTTATTTCTGAAAGAATAAAATACTTAAGAAATATTTTCAACTAATACTTCCTTGTTTGGTAATAAAGGTATAATATAATAATGTGATGATTTTGGAAAAAACAGCAAGAGAAGGCCTCTTTTAAGTCTAAGACAGCTCACAGAGGCATTCCATGGAGAAAGCTGAAAAGCCAGTGAGTGAGAAAACAATAAGCCTTTTTGAATTATTGATTTCATCATCTGTTGTCATGTAAGATTATCATAATTACTTAATTGGGGCTTTTATGTGACTATCAACCCATTTATGGTTAAGAATAAAAGGAGTAACAACTGTAAATATTCTTTTATTCCACAAAAATCATTGATCTCTCAAAGTTATCAATTTTATTGGAAATTTCATCACAGAATGTATGTTCTGTGAATTTTTAAAGATTCTGTGTTTCACATGGAATCATCAAAAATGGACTGTTAGTAAAACTTTTAATTTTACATATAAAAGTATATTTTTTTGTTTTTATATGAATTATACAGTTCTCATTTGGTCCTGAAAGTTTCATAAAGATTCATTAATAATTGTATTTTTAATGAATTTTTGAAGTTTTTACCTCATTTCTACATAGAATTGCAAATAATACTATATTGCTGGTTGCTATGAGGTAAATCAATGGATACTAGTCCAAAAAGGGTCTTAATTACTCTTTTGGGGCTTATCCATGGTAATTCATTAAGAATTTACATGGTTACAGGAGTCTAAGCTGTTTACCTCCTTGGCACATCAAAATAGCAGGTTATTTGCTATTTTCTTATGATTTACTGAAGTTGTAACATGGTAACCAAGTTCCCAAAGTGTTTTAGTTTACTAATTGGGCCAAGATCAGCCATGTATCCAAGATTTTGAGCTGTCCATGCCTCAGAGGCCTCAGAAGTTGGGTACCCTGGCTCTCTTTGATGTCTTTTGTCCCCCTTGCCTATTTTTTATGTCAAAATAGAATTTTGAGCTTCAAGTGAGATATCCACTATGGGTGCACCAAAAGTTCATGTAAGAATACCATAATATTAAGTTCCCAAAACATACATAACACTATTCTTAGTGTATATGTTACATGGTATTTCTCACATTCCCATTATTTTGGTGTAAAATAGAGAAAAACAAAAATTTTCACAGATCTTTTATGTGGTATTGATGATGTGGTATTGAAGTATTTTCCATATTACCACCTCGAAGAGTTGATTTAAGCTTATTAACTCTATGGAGCTACCCTAGGTGAGGTTTTGTGTAGAATCCAAATCTGGCCTTAAATCCATGGATTTACTTACTCAAGAAAAGTTATTTATCTTTTCTGAAATCAAAAATAATGAATTTTGAACATATTCATGACTTATGGGTTATGCATATTTCAGAATTTATTTTTAAGATAATTGTGGCATATTTGGGTATGTAAAATATACCCAAAGGCTCACAATAATAATAATATAATAATTATAATTCATTGTCATTATTAAGATTTTTCATTAGCAAGCTATTTAATAATAATTAATTATTTTTTCATATATATATTTATTTTGAATAATTATATTATATTTCTTACTGAGGACAGTCATAGTACTGTTGACATTTGTTACTATTATCAAGATTTTCATGGACAAACCTTACAAATTGATTCCATATGATGAGGAATGGATTCCACATGATGGGGAATCAATACCCTGTGATGAGGAATTGATTCCACATAATAGGGAACTGATACCCCATGATGACAAATTAAGTACCCATGATGAAGAATTGATTCTCCAATTCAACCTTTGGTTGGCATTAAATCCACCTATGGTTGATATTACATCATCCTATAGTTGATAGTACATCAACATATGGATGATATTACATCAACATATGGTTGATATTACATAAATCTATAATTGATATTAAATCAACTCATGATTTATATTACATCAAACCATGGTTTATATTATATCAAAATATAGTTTATTTTATATCAACAACCTGAGGGTTATTCAAAATAAAGTATACTACTGTTTATGTAATAAAAATTATTTCATAAGTTTTATTTTGGTTGATTTCAAATAAAATGGGGAATAAATAAACAAAGAAATGTGATTTAACATAAACCAAGAATGTGTGATGTGAAATCACATTTACATTAGTGATGAAAGAATGAAAGCATTGTAGTATCAATCACGTTTGTCAAAAAAAACATGGCTTAAGCTCCAAAAAACCCTTCAAAATGTCCCTTTTCAATAAAGTGAATCATAAAAAGCAAACAGAAACATAGATAAAGTGTTGAAATAAAAAAATATTATACTCAAAGTAATAATTCTTTGAATATAGATTAAACTTTCTTTTTTATATAGCAATATTTTTTTCAAACAAAACATTCAGTGAAACAGGTTGCTCTAACAAGTAAAAATATAATTCATTTCTAGTATATCTATCTCAAATACAATACCTTCTGTATCTTTTTTCAATTAAATTCCATGTGTTTTGAATTTTTTTTGTGAATTTATATTCAAAGATGTCTATTTTCATATTTGAGGATTTGTGTTCCTAGGAAATATAACTGTTAATTTAGAAGTGATTTAGTCTATAATACTAAAAAAAATACCTCAAGTGTTACAAAAGCAGTTTTTGACCTGTTTTTTGGCTTCTTCAGCCATTTTTTTTGCCAAAGATTGTTGATGTATTGGGTGGCTTCATAAATAGGAATAAAGAATTTTCTAATAGCTGTAATATTGTGCTTATGTCACAACTCTCAATGGGCTATTTCACACAGAAAAATGTGAGGGAAAAGATGTATTTCTTATTTAAAAAATTTATTCAATCAAGTAAATAAGTAGTAAATTAAATTAAATCACATTAATATAACAATACTTGATCCAAATTGAAAAATTTATTAGTATTGCTATTATTTTTATTGATTTATTATAGTTCTTTTTTAGTTCAAAAAAAGGAAAAAAAAATATTTTTGAAATATGATTCATTGTAGGAAAAAAAGCGATTGAATAAAAAATGAAACAAGAAAATAAATGAATGAAATTAAAAAAAATAATGATTAATAAAAAGAAAATATGAATTTGAGGATTCATAAAATATGCCTTTCTGGAAATCACAAATCAGGTTGCCAGAGATTTCATGATCACAGAAATGTATAGATATAGCAGGGAGTCAATCATCTTAGGGTACACTCTTGAAGAATTATCAAATGCGTAACACATGGGTTTAGGAAGGTATAGAAGAAATTAACCCCAATACAGGTGTGTGGGTTGTATTTATAGGTTTTGAAAGGACCTGTCCTTAGCCATAACATGTTCAACCCCATTAGAAATAGGGTCCATGGAAATGTATGGGTTTTGGTGAGTTTGATTGCCTGTCATCAGGTACTGGCTGATACACTTAAAATTTGTTAAAAACTAGGTTCAACTAGGTATCTTAAGGCAATTGTTTGGTGAAAATCAAAGCTCTAAATCCCCTTATTACTATTTTTTCTATTACTTCCTAATTCCAAATGTATTATATATTTACAAAAATAACGTTTAACATTAAAAGATCACTTTAATTTTTGACCAAACATAGGTAAATCAATTTTAATCGACCTTGACACAAACCAATAATTAAAAAGTTCTCTTCCTTTTTGACCATACAGGCGGCCTGTCAATCTACTTTGCAATACTATTTTTTAATTCTCATATTTGTGAATAAAGTACAAGATCTGTTTTTTTTTCTGAATTAAGCATTGGTTTGAAGATTAAAGAAAAATACGCGGTCGTTTCCTCATGTCGTTTCAAATTGAGTATGATGAAGGTTTTGGTTACCATTTTGAGAAGTTGACGCGTCGGCAATGGATGTACTTGATGGTTTATTACAAATGTTGAGATCCATTCCACTTCCTATTGAGCGGTTGAAGAGGGCCACATGATAACCTGCCCAATACTGAGCGTTAAGAGCGTTTGATAGTAAGACCTTTTGTGCTGCTGTTAACTGTTGAGTTATTGGGGGGTCTGGCAGCGGATGTGGATGAAGTAAAGCAGGATCTGTGATAGCTGTCCTTATTGGATTAGATTGTTGATCTTCGACACCAGAGCTTGAGTCTGAACCGACGTCCATTGATTGATCATCTTCTTCATTCATGAACTGATTTGGTTGATCACTTTGAATCCTCTTTAATTTTTCAATTTCATTCAAGGGTTCGGTAGAAAGCATTTCCCCAAATAGTTCGTTATATTCGTCAATATCCAAACTTGAACATACAGAATTTGCACGAGGGGCTGTTATGTCAGGACTTGATGAGGTCTTGGTTTCTTTTTCGTTAGTAGAAGTGGGTGAGATGACTGAAAAAAGAGATGGTTTTTTGTTTGCAGTCGACATAGGCTGAGGAGGCTGACCGTAATATCTGATTGAGATGATTAGTAAGAGATTTTCGACTGAGTTAAAGTCTAGACTCACAAGGCAGAAATTTGACGCCTTTGATGGCGTGATTGAGGCAAAGAGATAGGATTTGATGAATTTATTAGCTCTGATTGATAAGACTGTTTTTGGAATTAGAATAGAATGAGTCATAAAAGTGATATGTATTTATTAACGAAAGGATTATGATTGTATCTACCTTGAATTCTACAACAGCTGCGTTGAAGGCATCAATGATTGCATGATCAGAGAAAATTTCTTCACGGTTAACTTGAAATGATGCAAGATTTTGATTGGTTGATTGGAGATCAGGTTGAGATAAGTTACCTGATGATGATGATGAGGGGGCTGTGAGATTTTGAAGTTCTGATGAGTAATTTTTTGAAGATATGTTATTAAGAGGATTGGATTGGTTAACTTGATGATGATGAATGTGATTCGAACCTTTTTGATTTTTTTGATTTTTCACATCATTAATATCACGATTAAGAGCTTGAGAGTTTTTGATTGATGGTGAATTTTGATTATTTATTTTGATTGATGATGTTAAAGGTTCTCGATATGAATCAATAAAGGAGTTATCCAATAACTTGATAGCAGCAGATTTGACGGTTTCAAGTTGAAGATTCAAGTTGTTATTATTGAATGACGAAGATAGATCTGCTGAGTTTGAAGTCAAGATTGATACAGATCTATTTCGCAATCGTCTCTTGCGTTTCCGACTTGAATTCTTTGATGAAGAAGCCAGATTAGCTTGAGATGATGATAACATTTCTATTCAATTTCCTATTTTCTCCTTTCTCATTTATATAGAGGACTGTTTTCGAGGATTTCCTGTCCAGGCTTGATCGTTTGCGATTTTATGAATCGTCGATCCGATGGTGACGAGGAATTGACGATCATAAATTTTAAATTTTTGGGAATTTTGTGGAATTTTTTTTGAATCTTGGGGAAATTTCACGCTTTAAATACTCCCTGCGATTTTCCTGGGGGGTTTCCAGTTCAGTCTTGGGGGTTTAAGTGCACAATGCCATACAGCCTGGAGTATCGGATTAGGCCGGTCTCCCCGCAGCAGGATCGGGTTACCCGTCTTCATCCTCAGCTCGTCCCCTCCAAAAAACTCATGGCCTCTTTTTCCTGTCCACTACCACCACCACCGCCAACCAACACTACCACTACCACCACCATCATCGTCATCGTCATCAACATCAACATCAAAATCAACATCAACGACCTTTTGAATCATCCTAAGCATCTTATCAAGGGATTCATCCCAATAATCGTCATCCTCAAAACAACGATCACTTGCTCGATCCATCAAGATGACTTTATCAAATAACTCGACTAATAATAATAATCATAACGCCATGAATCCCACTCATATCGATGCAAATCAATTCAATCAATTGAAATCGCAAATTCTATTCACTAAAACGCTAAATAAGAACTTACCAATAACCCCAACAACATCCTTAGAAGACTACAATCAACTCCAGCAACATCATCATCAACTTCCTCCTCAATATCATCAAAACAAAACAAGCCAACAACAACAGCAGCATCAACACTCGTCAATCAAAAATAACGATCAACAACAATCCTTGAATAATCCTTATCATCAAAATCAAATCAAAAATCAAAACTTTCAACAGCAACAACAACAAGGCTTATCAAATCAAGAATCTTTAGATCATTCTCATCAGCAACAAAATCTCGTCAATCCATCAGATAAATCTTCTTTAACATCATCAAATCAATTCCAGTCTTATGTACATCCAATCAATCAACTTCAATCTCATCTATCTCAATATCCTTATGAGCATCTTAATCATAACTCATCCCTTTCTAAATCTTTCAATATACCAAGCTTATTACCAATCGGTTTAGATTTACAAACCCTTAAATTGCAACGTGAAAGAGCTATTGAAACTAGAATAAATTGGAGATTAAATCAATTAGAATCTTTAAATTCAAATCTATCAAATCAATCAATTCAATTAGATCAACATCATCAAATTAATTCTGATCATTCAGACTCATCAATTACCTCAAATCAAATCTCAAGTCAAAAATTAAGAGCCTTAATCGAATTGAAATCTTTGAAACTTTTATCAAAACAAAGAGCATTAAAAAAAGAAATCTTAAATAATCTAAATCAATCATCAAAATTGAATAATTTAATCTTAGATCGGAATTTCTTAAAAAGATCAAAAAAATTCTTCTTTAGAGATTCAAGATTAACAGAACAAATCGAAAGAAATCAAAAGATCGAAAAAGAAAAAAAATTAAAACAAAAACATTTAAATTTTATAAACTCAATCGAAAATCATTCAATAAAATTCAAATTTAATCATTTCGAATCAAATGAAACTTTCAAAAAATTAGGAAAATCTATCTTAAAATTTCACATCGAAACTGAAAAAGAAGAACAACGTAGAATAGAAAGATTAAGTAAAGAAAGATTAAAAGCTTTAAAGGCTGATGATGAAGAAGCTTATTTAAAGTTAATCGATACCGCAAAAGATACTCGTATCACTCATCTATTAAGACAAACCGATCAATACTTAGAATCCCTCAGTCACGCCGTCTTGCAACAACAAAATGACGCAATCCATAGAGACGGTCAAATTCTCATACAATCAAATCAACTCAATACAAATGCAATCGATGAAAGCGCTTTTGGTGCTGCACCTGTCTTTGATGAAGATAAAATTAACTCAAACGATACTCAAACCGGTGAAGGTGGCAAAGCTGATTATTATAACGTTGCTCATAGAATTAAAGAAGAAGTTACCAAACAGAGTAGTCTCTTAACTGGCGGTACACTCAAAGAATATCAACTAAAAGGTTTACAATGGATGGTCTCACTTTATAATAATCGACTTAATGGAATCTTAGCCGATGAAATGGTAATTTTTTTAACTTCTTATTCTTTATTTCAAATTATCAATCTGTTAAATCATCTCTTATTATTCTTATCATCCTCAAAGGGTTTAGGAAAAACAATTCAAACCATTTCTCTCATAACTTGGTTAATGGAAAACAAACAACAACCAGGTCCTTATCTTGTCATCGTCCCTTTATCTACCTTACCAAATTGGTCTCTTGAATTCGAAAAATGGGCACCCTTGGTCAAAGTTGTAGTTTATAAAGGTTCTCCAAACGTTCGAAAACAAATTCAAACTCAACTTCGCCATGGCCACTTTCAAGTTCTCCTAACAACTTACGAATATATTATCAAAGATCGTCCAGTCTTGTGCAAGATTAAATGGATTCACATGATTATTGATGAGTGAGTTAATGATTAGTTAACACGCTCAATTTATAAAATATTCATCATGCCTCTTATTTCATTCATTCTTAAATCATATCAAAAATAGAGGTCATCGAATGAAAAACTCTCAATCAAAACTTTCATTAACTTTAACAACCCATTACGTCTCTCGTTATCGCTTAATTCTCACTGGTACCCCATTACAAAATAACCTACCTGAGCTTTGGGCTTTACTTAACTTTGTCTTACCTAAGGTTTTTAATTCAGTAAAATCGTTTGATGAATGGTTCAATACTCCTTTTGCCAATACAGGTGGCCAAGATAAGATTGAATTAAATGAAGAGGAAGCCATTCTTGTGATTCGCCGACTTCATAAAGTCTTAAGACCATTTCTATTAAGAAGACTAAAAAAAGACGTGGAAAGTGAATTACCTGATAAGGTCGAAAGAGTCATTAAATGTAAAATGTCCGGGTTGCAACTCAAGTTAACCAATATGCTCAAGGTCCATAAAGTCATAATGACCGATGTTAATAACTCTGGTAAAGGAAATGGTCAAACAGGCGGTGTCATGAAAGGTTTACAAAACATGATTATGCAATTAAAAAAGATTTGTAATCACCCCTTCACGTTTGAGGAAGTAGAAGCAACCATTAACGGATCTGATACAACTGTTAATGATACATTATGGAGGGCAGCGGGAAAGTTTGAATTATTGGACCGAATATTGCCCAAGTTATTCAGAACTGGTCATCGAGTTAAGCTTTTTTCTAATTGATAATACTCTTCATCTTATTTGCTTTGCACATGTTTTTTTTGTAGGAAGAAAAACGCTGATTGATTTGTTAACCACGCGCAGGTTTTAATGTTTTTTCAAATGACCCAAGTCATGGATATATTTCAAGATTATTGTGCGTATCGAGGAATCAGAAACCTTCGACTGGATGGAATGACTAAACCAGAGGAACGCGCTGAGCTCCTCAGGATCTTCAATCATCCAGACTGTGATACTCATCTTTTCATTCTCTCCACTCGAGCTGGAGGTTTAGGATTGAACCTTCAGACAGCCGATACCGTGATTATCTTTGATTCAGATTGGAATCCACATCAAGATCTTCAAGCACAAGATCGAGCTCATCGTATCGGTCAGAAGAAAGAAGTTCGTGTCTTGCGATTGATTACGAGCAAGAGTGTTGAAGAACATATCATGAGTAAAGCTCAATTTAAATTAGACATGGATAAAAAAGTCATTCAGGCTGGTCGATTTGATCACAAAAGCTCAGCTGAAGAAAGAGAGTTATTCTTGAGAGAACTCTTGGAAGATGAGGATAACGATGAGGAAGGTGATAATGAATTGGGTAAGGAATCCTTAACTCTCACTCCATCAAGCTGATGATATTTTGCCAGCTGAATCATACATTCCTTGTTTTTTTTTTAATATCTTGCAATCGGATTAGGGGATGAGGAACTGAACGAAATGCTAAAGCGATCAGATGAAGAATTTGAGATTTTTAATCAAATGGATCGAGAAAGAATGTTAGAAGCCCAAGAGACTTGGAAGTACACGCCTGAGGGGCGAGTCGGAAAACCATTACCTGAAAGATTAATGACAGTCGAAGAACTGCCCGCAATATATTCACAAGACCTTGCCTTACGGATCCTAGCTGAGCGAAATGCTGCTGAAGAAGATGATGGCGAATCTGGCCGGAAAGCTCGAAACCGAGCCGAGGTTCACTATGATGATGGTAAGTCAACTACTAATTTGGGAGTTAAAAATTTATTTTGCTGTGATAGGCGAAGCATGCGAATTAAAGGGCCTTGCATTTTGATATGATTAGGATTGACGGAGGAGCAATTCTTAGAAGCTGTTGAGAATGAAGAAGATTTAACAGAAGTTATTGCAAAAAAAAGAGGACGCAGAGCGATGAGGACGGCAAACAAGCTGAAAAAGAGAGCATATGAGACAGGAGATGAGCAAGATGAAGACCAAGACGAAGAAGAGGAAGACGAAGACGACGAAGATTTTGTTGGAACCGGTCGGGGTGGTGGAAGAGGCTCAAAGTTGAGTCGAACAAGTTCAGCAAACAATCAAACGCCCCAATCTCCCGAACCTAGTCGAAAACGACGGAGATTACTTGGCAACAATCAAGCTGGCGTGGAAGGATCAATTGATGGAGATGAAGAGCGCGCAAATCGAAAAGTAAGTGATTGGTTTATTAATCAGCTTATTCCTCCTGGTTAACGAAATGATTTTGCTTTTCAATCACTCCATCAAATTTTTATGATTTTTATGAAAACGCTAGTCATATTATAAGAAGCGCAAAAATAATCAGCAAACGACAGAAGAAGAGGAAGCAGTTTTGAATCAATATCGCAAAATCATGAGAGAATGTTATGACGCATTAATGAAGCCAATGGCCCCCGAATCAGGAGAAAGAAGGATTAACCTTTTTGTTGATCTTGTTAATCGCAAACAATTTATGGATTGTTAGTTCATCATTTTATCGCATGACTACAAATCAATTCGCCACCTGATCTTATGTTTTGTTAAATCAGATTATCAAATTATTAAAAAGCCTATTGCCATGAGGCAAATCAACAAGAACATTTTGACTAAATACAAGACTTTGAAACAATTTAAAGATGACGTTTATTTGATGTTTGATAACGCCAGAATTTATAATGGTATGATTGCTAATTTCAATATCTTTAGAAACTTGCTAAATAATAACTTATGTGGTTTTATTGCTTAGAAACTGGGTCGTATGTTTATGTGCAAGCTGATGAACTACAAGATTATTTTGATCACGTGTTTTATTGTACGTTGCTTGTATTTTATAACTGACCAAGAGTCATGTTAGAGGAAAGTCATATGAAGCTAACTTTGTCTGTTTCATGCTCAAAAATGATTCAGGCTTGGTGGATGAGAATGGGAAACCACGGGATGAACCATTGCCACAACGGCCACCAAATCCAGAAGGTTCTCAATCACCTGAATCAGAAGAAGAAGGCGAGGATGATGAGGGGCGTGAAGGTAATGATGACGAAAATACTAGTGGACATAAAATTGAAGGAGCACTAGCCCAAGCAAATGGTGACGATAGCTTAGTTGAAAGATCAAATCAATATTGGTAACCCAAAATGTAATTAGAAAAAATAATATCTTCAATTTTTCTGGTGGATCTGTTAGGTATATAAATACATTTCTTTTCTTCTTTTTTGTAAAAAACAATAAAAATTAAAACAAAGGTTTTATTTCTACATGTGTGCTTGTGGTTGTAAACTTTCTATAAAGATCTATAAAAAAATGAGCAGCTCAAATCTCACTCACAATAGACTAAAACTCCAGAACTTTTCATAATTTATCTATCAAATCTGTGTGTGCCTGCCCAAGGGGCTTTCTGCTTATCACATGAAAGTACTAGCAATTTAAACTGTATTTTATTATAACTAGGTATATGTTTCTCACTCAAAAGGTTTTTCAAATTAATAAAGCCCAAACTAAAAACTTTTATCTTCTATTAGCCTAAAAGAACAAAGCATTTGTTTCAATATTTAGAAAAATAAAATAAAGATGTACATATCTAAAGGGGAGTGTTAAAACTAATCAAATCTAATATTAAGTTGATAAATTAATAAAGAAACATTTTCTAAGGCCTGGTTTAGGATCAGGGTTTTAGAAAAAATTACAAAACATTTTGAGTTAGGTTTCAGTTTAGATTTTATTTAAAAATTAAACAAATTTTGTTATTAAAATTTTTTCATTTGTTTTTCAAAATTTTTTGTGTTTATGTCTTTTTGATAAAACAAACTTCATCTTTGTATCTTTTCAAAATGGATGATCCTACACTTATGAAAATCATTTCTTTTTTTAGTATCTTTTGGGCATTTCATTTATCATGCTACAGCCATTTAAGGCGTTGTCATTGTCAGGCAATACAACATGGGGAGCACTTCAATCCATGGAACAATGAATCAAGGTTTGAAGGCCTATTCCCAATGGGACACAACAAATTTTTTACACTAGTCCATTCAATATCCATGGACATCACAAATGGAAGCCAAGAAGACATTTGAAGCTTAACAAAAGAGGAGAAAGTTGGGGTTACACTCTATCAAATGGGCCATGGTAGCTCATATGAAACAATGGGGAACTTATTCAACATTGGAGAAGCAACAGCTTACAGGTTATCACAAGAGGTAGCTAATAAGATCTTATTATGCTTGCATGACTTGAATATAAGGTAAGATATGAGTTTCATTTTCTATTATTCAGAATCTAATGCAGTGGTTTTCAATCAGACTTCTAGCTGTGAATAATGATGCTGAGTGGAATTTTATCAGAGATTCTTTCAAACACAGACAAGGACTTACAAACATAATTGGTCCCATAGATGGCACCCATATTACAATGATTCCACCTGAAAACAATGAGTGAAATTCATATGTCAATTATAAGGGTTGGCATTCAATAGTATTTCAATCTATTGTTGATGGAGAAGGGAATTTCAGAAATGTAAGCAACAGATTTAATAGATAATAAAGTATTGAATAAATTTTTATACATTGGTCATAGGTTTTTGGGGACTACCAGGCTCTGTACATGATAGTAGGCTTTTTCACAAGTCTCAGATTGGGAAGGACTTATTGAATGGCATAGAAAGATTCCCACAGGACTGTTTACTCATTGGGAATTCTGGATAATTTTCCAAGGTGCCAATACTCATACCATCAAAAAATGAAAGGAATGAAGAACATCAAAGGTTCAATAACCTGCATTCCTCAACATGGTAAGCATTGGATTTTTTTGGGGAAGATGTTATAGAAATTAATTACTAATAGCAAGATATTTGGGTAGAATGATTTTTGAAAAGGATTTCAGGAGATTTAAAAATATATTTCAATGCTTTTTATCACCTCAGGCTATTCTGCCAATCAATACAGATAAAGTGACCATGGCATGCATGATTCTACATAACATTATGAATGGGAAAAATACATAGTTGGATTGCAAAATGTGTGTCTACTGTTTGATTAATCATTTTATGCAATTGTTGTAAATACAATGGAAAACATAAGTTATGTAATGAAAAGTTGTATTTGTTTTAAGAAAGGTTTGAATTCAATAAGATTGGGCTGCCAAAATGGTTGACAGCCCAATCATTTTGCCACATATTATAATTTCCAGAAAGAGAACATGGATCATTATTAACCTGAAGGCTCTAATCAATGCTCAGATTTTATTCCCAATGTTAATAGAGTGAAGATGTGCGCACCTGTTCATAACATCTGCTTTAAGAAACATTGTAAAGTGAGAAATTCTTCCTTGTAAGAATTTAATAATCTTTCAAGGGTGGCATCTCTCTGTTTGATGTCAGTTTGCAGCTGTGAGGTTTTGGCATCCAGAGCCTTGCTTTGTGATTTCAAATTTTCTATTTTTCTTTTTTAGAAATCAACTTGTTTAATAAAATCATATGTTTGTTTGGGAAGATCAATAATGCTTTCCTCATTATGAGACAATTTGGGAATATTTGGATGTAATAAGTGTAATTTGAGCAAATAATGGCAATATGATGTCAATATTATAATGTTGTTATAATGGGGAATATAAGGGACAATCAAGTGCAAATACCTTTGCATGGAATCCTGACTAAATAGTTTCCTAGGCCCTCTTTTTGTAGGAAAACCCCATGGGAAACATTTTAAGATGGTATTGAATAGGGTACTAATTTATTGCTTACGTTTCATTAGTTTTTTTGATTCAGTGTGAGCCTTGGGGTATATTCTACATACCCAAATAGGCCAAAATTATCTTAAAACTAAATTCTGAACTATGCATAACCCATAAGTCATGCATATAAGATGAATAACTTTTCATTGAGTAAGTAAGTCCATGGATTTAAGGTCAGATTTGGATTCTACATAAAATTTCACCTAGGGTAGCCCCATAGAGTGAATAAGCTCAAATCAACTCTTTGAGGTGGTAATATGGAAAATACTTCAATACCACATCATCAATACCACATAAAAGATCCATCAAAATGTTTGTTTTTCTCAATTTAACACCAAAATAATGGGAATGTGAGAAATCCCATGTTACATATACACTAAGAATAGTGTTATGCATGTTTGTGGAACTTAATATTATGGTATTATTAAATGCACTTTTTGGTACAACCATAGTGGATATCTCACTTGAAGCCTGAATTTCTATTTTTGATGTAAAAAATAGTCAAGGGGGACAAAAGACATCAAAGAGAGCCAGGGTACCCAGCTTCTGAGGCCTCTGAGGCATGGACAGCTCCAAAGCTTGGATCTATGGCTTATCTTGGCCCAATTAGTAAACTAAAACCTTCTGGGAATGTGGTTACTAAGTCAAAACTTCATTATATCATAAGAAAATAGCAAATAAGATGCTATTTTGACATGCCAAGGAGGTAGAGAGCAACTTAGACTCCTGTAACCTGGTAAATTCTTAATGAATTTCTATGGATAAACCCAAAAAGAGTAATTAAAACCCTTTTTGGACTATTATACATTGATTTACCTCATAGCAACCAGCGATATAGTATTATTTGCAATTCTACGTAGAAATGAGGTAAAAACTCCAAAAGCTCATTAAAAATACAATTCTTAATTAATATTTCTGAAACTTTCAGGACCAATTCAGAACAGTATAATTCATATAAAAACCAAAAAGAATTCTACTTTTATAAGTAAAATACAAAGTTTTACTTACAGTCCATTTATGAGGATTCTATGTGAAATAGTGAATTGTTAAAAATTCACAGAAAATACACTCTGTGATGAAATTTCCAATAACATTGATAAATTTGAGAAATAAATGATTATTTCAGAATAAAAGAAGATTTACAGTTTTCACTCTTTTTATTCTTAACCATAAATGGGTTGGTAGTCACATAAAAGCACCAATTAAGTAATTATGATAATCTTACGTGACAACAGATGATGCAATCACTAATCCAATAAGGGTTTATTGTTTCCTCACTCACTGGTTTTTTAGTTTTCTCCATGGCACGCCACTGTGAGCTGTTTTAGACTTAAAAGAGGCCTCCTCTTGCTGTTTTTTTGAAATCATCACATTATTCAATTATACCTTTATTACCAACAAGTAAGTATTAGTTAAAACTTTTTCTTAAGTGTTTTACTCTTTCAGAATCAATCAGAAAGACGTGAAACCATAGAAATCAACTATAAATTGTTTTAATCTTGTTATAAATCAATTTTGATCCTTTAAATACACAATTCTCCATCAAATTTCTATACTATTATCTTTCAATAAGTTCTTTGGAGTATTAGTGAGTGTTTTGTTTTAATTATTAAAGTTTTTCTCTAGTAATAGTTTTCTTCAAGGGGTATTTTTTAAAATTATTCTTTTAAAATAATTTTATTATTTTAATAAGGAAGATTTATTATTAAATTCGTCTTGTAATTGATTTTTGTAGACAATTACTACTTACTGTTATAATCACTAGTAGTGTATAACAAGTAAAATACATAAATATATGAATAATCAATTAATTGTGGTTATAATAATTTTTATTATTATACTTCATAAGAAAAGTCATAGTACTGTTCATTAATAGTAATATTATCAACAGTTTAATAGACACATCTCACATTCAGTTTCAGCCATTTTTGTAAGATGTGACTATGAAACTGATGATAATATTACTATTAATCAACAGTACTATGTCTGTTCTTATGAAATATAATAATAAAATATTATTATAACCACAATTAAATAATTAAAGAATTATTTCTTTCACGTGTTAAGCACTACTAGTGATTTTAACAGTGAGCAAGTAATTGTCTACAAGAATCAATTACAAGAAGAATTTAATAATAAAAACTTCTTTTATTAAAATAATAAAATTATTTTAATATATAATTATCTTTTGCAAGAATAATTATAAAGCTAATCCTTGAAGAAAACTATTACTAGAGAAAAACTTTAAGAATTAAGATAAATGACTCACTAATACTCCAAAGAACTTATTGATAGATAAAAGTAGAGAAATTTAATGTAGAATTGTGGATTTAAGAGATCAAAATGATTTATAGCAGGATTAAAACAATATATAGTTGGATTCTATGATTTCACGTCTTTCTGATTGATTCTAAAAGATTTAAAACACTTAAGAATAGTATAACTAATACTTACTTGTTGGTAACAATGATATAAAATGATAATAAGATGATGATGATATGGAAAAAACAGCAAGAGAAGGCCTCTTTTAAGTCAACAACAGCTCACAGAGGCGTGCTATGGAGCAAACTGAAAAACCAGTGAGTGAGAAAACAATAAAACTTTTTGGATTAATGATTGCATCATCTGTTGTCACGTAAAATTATCATAATTACTTAATTGATGCTTTTACGTGACTACCAACCCCAATATGGTTAAGAATAAAAGGAGTAACATCAGTAAATCTTCTTTTATTCCAAAATAATCATTGATTTCTCAAAATTATCAATGTTATTGCCAATTTCATCACAGGTTTTAATTACTGTGAATTTTTTGAAGATTCAGTGTTTCACGTAGAATGGTCAAAAATGGACTGTAAGTAAAACTTTTAATTTTACTAGTAAAACTGTAATTCTTTTTGGTTGTACCATAGATAATACAGTTCTCCATTGGTCCTGAAAGTTTAAGAAGGATTCATTAAGAATTGTATTTTTAATGAATTTTTGAAGTTTTTACCTCATTTCTGCGTAGAATTGCAAATATCAGTGTTTCACTGGTTGCTATGAGGTAAATCAATGGATACAAGTCCAAAAAGGGGTTTAATTACTCTTTTGGGGTTTATCCATGGAAGGTCATTAAGAATTGACGTGGTTACAGGAGTCTAAGTAGCTCTTTACCTCCTTGGCACGTCAAAATAGCAGGTTATTTGCTATTTTCTTAAGATTTACAGTAGTTGTGACATGGTAACCAAGTTCCCAAAGAGGTTTAGTTTACCAATTGGGTCAAGATCAGCCATGGAACCAAGCTTTGGAGCTATCCACGCCTCTGAGTCCTCAGAAGTTGCGTACCTTGGCTCTCTTTGATGTCTTTTGTCCCCCTTGCCTATTTTTTACGTCAAAATAGTAATTTAAGCTTCAAGTGAGATATCCACTATGGGTGTACCAAAAGTCCATGTAAGAATAACATGATATTAAGTTCTCAAAACATGCATAACACTATTCTTAGTGTATATGTAACATGGGATTTCTCACTTTCCCATTATTTTGGCGTGAAATTAAGAAAAATAAAAATTTTCACGGATCTTTTATGTGGTATTGATGATGTGGTATTGAAGTATTTTCCATTTTACCACCTCAAAGAGTTAATTTGAGCTTATTCACTCTATGGAGCTACCCTAGGTGAATGTTTGTGTAGAATCCAAATCTGGCCTTAAATCCATGGATTTACTTACTCAATAAAAAGTTATTCATCTTTTCTGAAATCAAAAATGATGAATTTTGAATATATGCATGATTTATGAGTTATGTATAATTCAGAATTTCTTTTTAAGATAATTGTGGCCTATTTGGGTATGTAAAATATACCTCAAGGCTCACATTCCCTCCCACCAAAAAATAAGATTGTACTACAATTCTATTAATGATAAAAGAATAAGGCCCCAAGGGGGGTTAATTTCCACTGTCCAACCTCTTTGCATCACTCAGATCAAGTAATTTAAAGCACATTTATAGACATATTCAGGCTTGTGGCCTTCTTTCATGTCTAAATCTTCTTAAGAATTTATCTGAGTCAGGTATTTCTGATTCTGCCATCCATTCATCTTCGTGTACTGGATTTCTATATCTGACAAGATATTCTCTTTGATTTTTACCCCTAAGTCTCCTTTCTTTAATGACTTTCTTTATCTTTTTGTCTTCATTCTGTTCCACAGGTGGTACAGTTAAAGGAGTTGGGTTTCTTAAAGGAAACAATTCTTTGTTAGCTGGTTGATAAGGCTTTATCAAGCTGACTGGAAAGGTGGGATGTTTATTTTCCAATTCACCACTCAATTCCACTTGAACTTCATTGGTTCCATGTAAAGCAACAATAACAAAAGGTCCTACATAAGAATCTTTAAGTTTCTTTGGGCCTTTGATATTATTAAAATTCAAGGTTGAAACTAAAACTAAGTCCCCTACTTTGAAGTCTGGTACTTTATGACTCTTGTCCCACTTCTGCTTTGCATAATCAAAAGCATCATCCATACTTTGTTTTGCGTGGTGTTTTACTTTATCAAGAATTATCTTGAATCTGGAAGCTGTAGGATGAATGTCAATCAAGTCTTTCCTCAGTGTGTCTGCTGGGAGTCTTGGATTCCATCCTTTTTCTAACATAGCAGGAGTTTGTCCTGTGGAAGAATGGACTGATGTCTTGTATGCCAATTCTAATGCAGCTATCAGAGTGCACCAGTCATGGGTAAAGCCATCTGAGTCTTTGAATTCTAATCCATAAGCACAGAATCTCCTGATCATGTCTTCTAAAGTTTGAATCATCCTCTCTGCTAGCCCATCTGTTTGAGGGTGATATGCTGTAGAGAATGATAACTTAGTCCCAAACAATCTATGAAGATTGGTCCAAAGTGCATATGTGAACTTGGGACCTCTGTCACTTATGATATTCTTAAATAATCCTGTATGAGAAATAACTCTACTCCATAAAAGAAGAGCTGTATCCATAGCAGTGTCATCTTTATGACATGGTAAGAATATGGGAGTTTTGCTATATCTGTCTACAATGACTAAACAAGCATTATAACTTCTGTCACCACTTGGAGGGAGTGCTGTGACCCAATCCATGTGAACAACTTCCCAAGGGGATTTTGGTTCTTGAATATGGATCATTAATCCAAATTTCTTGCCTGTACTCCTGTTTGCGTTTTGGCATCTGTCACAGGTATGGCAATATTCAATGGTTTCTTTTCTCCAAGATGGCCACCATGCACAGTTCTTCACTTTTTCAAGTGTTCTGTCTTCTGACAGGTGTCCAGAGTAGATACTATCATGACATTCATGAAGAATGTTATTGATAAGTAATCTAATGCACAATGTCATAACACAAGAATGTTTTGTTCTGTGGTAAATAATTCCATCAAACAAGTGAAATCTTCCTTCAGAATAGGAATTTTTCCAAACTTCATCAAGTGCATTAACTAAAGATGTATCTTTGCAGTCTTTATCTAATAAAGAAGTGAAGATATGGCAATTCTTGTCTTGTTTATAAGATTCTCTGACCTCCTCAAAGAATTCAGTTCCAATATCAGTTATGTTAATTCCTTCAATTGGAATCTGTGGTTCAGCTTCCAAAGGTACATAAGCTGGGTTATCAGGAGTGTTGGCTAAAGCCCATCTACTAAGTCCATCAGCATTCTTGTGAATGTTTCCTGCTTTATGAACTATAGTCATGTTTCCTCTATATTCTTGAATAGCTATTTGCCATCTCAACATATGTCTGTTGGGAGTTTTCATGTTAAGAAGTGATTTTACTGCATTACAGTCAGTTATCACTTCAAAAACACTGCCATCAAGGTAATAGTGTAATTTCTCAAGTGCCCATACCAAAAATAAGCACTCCATTTGGCTTGCACCATATCTGGCTTCTGTTGGTTTGATTTGCCTTGAGATATAACAAACTGGTCCTTCTGTAGGTTTGTCATCAATAATTTGGACTTGATGTAGGGCTGCCCCTAATCCATCTCCACATTCATCAATGTACAACTTAAAAGGAATATTCCAGTCAGGCATGAGGAGTAAAGGTGCTTCTGTAAGGGCTCTCTTTATCTTCTCATAAGCTTTAATTCTTTCCTGTGTCATCTCAAATACAGTCTGTTGATCACAGATTCTATAGAGTGATTTGGCTAGAATTGCAAAGTCTTTCAAATGTTGCCTATAGTAACTAGCAAATCCAAGGAAAGACATCATTTCTTTTTTATTCTGGGGTATTGGCATGAGCAGTACTGCTGCCACTTTATTTTTGTCAATACCTAAGCTTAAACCAGAAACAACATGTCCTAATGCTTTAAGTTCTTCAAAAACAAAGTTGCATTTCTTAAGTGAAATTTTCATATTTACTTCTGCAACTTTGTGAAGTACTCTTGCAAGTCTTTCAAGGTGTAGAGACCATGAGTCAGAACATATGATGATATCATCAATATAAATGATAAGCCATCCTTCAGACAATTCTGTGGGGAAGATGGTATTAATCATTCTTTGATAATGAGATGGAGCATTTTCAATGCCACATGGCATCCTAAGATATTCAAAAATATCACAGTGAGTGATAATTCTAAGTAGTTTCTTAGCTTTAGGCATCAAAACATTTTGATGGAAGCCTTTCAATGCATCCATTGATGTTATATACTTGGCTTTAGACAATTGAGTCAAGGTTTCTTGGATTCTAGGGATTGGATACCTATCTGGAACTGTGTAGGTATTCAAAGCTTGAAAATCTCCAACCATTCTTGACTTATCATTATGCCAAGCAATGATAACAGGTGTTGTCACCTCAACCTCCTCATTATGGCCTACTTTCCTTAGTACACCAAGTTTAATTAACTCTTGGATATGTTTCTCCAATGCTTCTCTAGCTCTGGGACTGGCTGGATAAGCTGGTCTTCTAAGTACTGGGGGATATGGTCTGTCAATATTAAGAGTAATATCAACTTCATGTCCTCTTATAGCACCTAATGGTTCATTATCAGAGGCAAATGCAGTATTGTATGTGTATAACACGTCAATAAGTTCATTCCTCATTTTTTGTGACAAAGATGAATTAATCTGTGCTTCAACAAGTTGATTAGACACAAATTCATCTTTATAAGTATCTTTGACAGAAGATACCACATATATTTGTTTTGGCATATTGGAAAAGGCAAATTTTTGTCTTTTGTTATCCCCAATTGTGAAATATCTGTCTTTATGGTTATTGATGTCAATACCATAGATATTCAAGTAATCATTTCCAAGAATGATGTGCTGAGATGTGCAATTATCCATTACAACAATTTCAGTTTTCATCCTTACACTTCCTGCTGGGTGTGGGAATACAAGATTAGTGTCTAATATACCCAAGGGGTACATATTGTTACTGGCACTACTAAATTGTACACCTTCTATTGGTAACAGATGGTTCTTCCATCCAGGAAGTATAATTTGGAGATAATATTTGCCACACAAGTGCAAAATGCCCCTGTATCCAAATTTACTTTGGCTTCAATATCACTCATCAAAACTGATGTGATACAGGATGCTCCAGCAGTATAACCCTTTCCTCTAGCAGGTTTTGTTTTACACATTCTGGCATCTTGGATATTGGTCAGGTTGCAGCAATCCTCACTGTACTGTGGCAAGTGGGTATGGACTTCTGTGACCTCAAGGAAAGCTGTGATGTTTTCAATGGGATAGTCCTCTACTGGTGTATCTTCAGAGACTGCAGAATCTTGATCAGATTCTTCCTTTTCTTCAGTACACTGAATCTCTTCAATGACTTGAACTTCATTGATTTTTGTCTTTTTTGTGCAAGTGTTGGCTAAATGTGAAGTGCTTCCACATTTATGACACTTTAAGACAGGTTTTTCTGGCCTCTTATCCTCTCTGGGAATCTTAGAGGTCATCTTGGATTCTGTTGGGATTTTAGACCAAGTTTTACCAATTATTGTTCTGATAATGATATCTTCCATAGCATTAATGTAGTCTTCTGTTGAACAGGGTTCTACACATCTGCTTTTGATAGCATGTTCCAATTCTCCTCCACAATTTCTTAATATTTTCATATTAATCATAGTGTCAGACATATCTGGTTGTAAAGCAGATAATCTGTCTTGTTGTTTGAAGAACCAAGTAAGTGGTTTATCTTTCTCTGAGTTAAAAATGGCATTTTCAAAGGCATTTTCTATTTTAAACCTCCAAGAATTATTGGCCCATTTGGTAATCATTTCAGATTTCCACCAAGACCAATCATGTTTACCATGATGAACCCTCATTTTGTAATACCATTTCTTTGAAGTTCTGGTAAACAAACAATGTAATTTTCCCACTATAATTTCATCAGGTATATTAAAGTCTTCTTGCAACATATCAATAGTCCTGATGAATTCAATATGGTTATATTCTCCTTCACCAGAGAATGTTGGCCATTCTTCTATTTTGGGAATATCTCTTGCAGAGTAGGCATTTTCTCCCAAGAATGGGGTGAGACTTTCTTTAACAGAAAGTTTCTCTTCAGTTAAAGGTGTAGAATGTCTTGGCATATGTGGTTCATGATTCTTATGAATTTGTTCCACACTTGCAATTATTTCATTCTTCAACTTCTGCCTTTCACTGTCACTTTTTGCTAAGTGTATAGCAAATTGATTGGTATTCTCAACTATTTTTAAGACTTGGTCTTGTAAAATTGTAAGTTGATTATTCACCTTAAAAATGGAAAGTTCTTCCATCTCATCATGCTGAACTTGGCACATGTTTTCAATTCTTTTGCAAGAATTGGTAATTGAGTCAAGTCTGGAATTTGTAACTTGGTGCAATTCAATGTATTTCTTGTCATTTTTCTTTAATTCAACTATATCTGATGCAATTTTAGTTAACTTTCCATCAAGTTTACCAATTTCTACATTAATACTAGTCTGTACACCAATTATTTCCATGGAAAGTTTCTGTTCATCCTTTCCTGCTCTTTGGCTGTGAATTCCATCAGAGTCCTGGCCATATTGAAGACACTGTCCACGGCTGAAGGCTCCAATTTGGGGATCCTGTACCCTTGTGGGTAAGGTCTGTGCCAATTGGCTTTGCCTTTTCCTTTTCATTGATGGTTCTTGGGACCTTTCTGCTTCTTCTGAGGTCCCTTGGGCTTGTCCTTGGACACTTCTGGAGCTGGTTTGGAGCTGGTAGACGCCACTGATGCCTCTGTTTCCAAAGCTGGAGACATTTCCAACTCTTTCTTCTGGTCTATAGATAAAAGACTTTGGTTCTTCAACCAATTCTTTATCTTTTTGACCTTGTCTTTGCAAGACAGGGGGCTCCATCCTCCTCAAAGTTCTATGGTCTTCTCCTGACCCAGAAAGCTCTTGATGTGTAAGTAGGAGTTCATGGCCCCCTGCCAAAGGCTTGGGCATATTTCCCACTCCTCTTCCTTGGCTGCTCTGAACCACTTTTTGTACTGGCATTGATATATTTCTATTGCTGCCACTTGAAAATGGTTCAGCCCTGGAAATAATATCATGAATTAGTTCAGGCTCAGAATTCACGTCAAAATCTGTTGGTACAGACCTTGGGGAATGGGGGGCAACTCTGGCATCCTCCAGATGTGTCTTTCTTGTGGAAGATTTGGCACTTCTGGGTTTGGTCTTGCCTCTTCGTTGTCCACATCCATCTGGTTGGACTGAATAGTTGCTTCCATTTCTGGTATGCACCATTTTCACGTCAATTTAAAGATAAAAAGTGAAAATATAAGATAAAATACACACCTTTTGGTGGTAATTTAGCTTTTTCTGAGTTAAATAAGGTGCCTCTTTTAGCAATTTGCACCTCAATACTTTCTTCAGATTCTGCTTCTGAAGATTCAGGACTATTGATGTATCTTTTGCTGAGTCTATTGCCAGCTGCACAGTATTTGATTAAAGACACTTAAAGAGAAAATATGATAAAGGAAATTATTTTTATGATTTAAGATATTTTAAAAGATTTTTTATAAGTTTTATTATTTTTTGATATTTAAAAAAATATTCTTTTCAAAGAAAAGGTATTTAAAATTTAAGAATTTGAATAAAAAATTAAGTCAGAGTAACTCAAAGAATAATTTTATAAGTTTTTGGATGTGAAAAAGCCACATGTAAAAACAGTACAAAATTAAACCAAATTCCTCAATGAAATAAGATTTTAAGACAATTTCAAAAATAAAAATAATTTTGCCTTAAATTGAAGAGAAAAAAAAATATTAAATTAATATATTTTAGAGCTTAAAAATATATTAATTAAGGGTACAAGGTTCAAAAAACACAGCCAGGCCCCCAAATGTAAGATGTGACTATGAAACTGATGATAATATTACTATTAATCAACAGTACTATGTCTGTTCTTATGAAATATAATAATAAAATATTATTATAACCACAATTAAATAATTAAAGAATTATTTCTTTCACGTGTTAAGCACTACTAGTGATTTTAACAGTGAGCAAGTAATTGTCTACAAGAAGAATTTAATAATAAAAACTTCTTTTATTAAAATAATAAAATTATTTTAATATATAATTATCTTTTGCAAGAATAATTATAAAGCTAATCCTTGAAGAAAACTATTAATAGAGAAAAACTTTAAGAATTAAGATAAATGACTCACTAATACTCCAAAGAAATTATTGATAGATAAAAGTAGTGAAATTTGACGTAGAATTGTGGATTTAAGAGATCAAAATGATTTATAGCAGGATTACAACAATATATAGTTGGATTCTATGATTTCACGTCTTTCTGATTGATTCTAAAAGATTTAAAACACTTAAGAATAGTATAACTAATACTTACTTGTTGGTAACAATGATATAAAATGATAATAAGATGATGATGATATGGAAAAAACAGCAAGAGAAGGCCTCTTTTAAGTCAACAACAGCTCACAGAGGCGTGCTATGGAGCAAACTGAAAAACCAGTGAGTGAGAAAACAATAAACCTTTTTGGATTAATGATTGCATCATCTGTTGTCACGTAAAATTATCATAATTACTTAATTGATGCTTTTACGTGACTACCAACCCCAATATGGTTAAGAATAAAAGGAGTAACATCAGTAAATCTTCTTTTATTCCAAAATAATCATTGATTTCTCAAAATTATCAATGTTATTGCCAATTTCATCACAGGTTTTAATTACTGTGAATTTTTGAAGATTCAGTGTTTCACGTAGAATGGTCAAAAATGGACTGTAGGTAAAACTTTTAATTTTACTAGTAAAACTGTAATTCTTTTTGGTTGTACCATAGATAATACAGTTCTCCATTGGTCCTGAAAGTTTAAGAAGGATTCATTAAGAATTGTATTTTTAATGAATTTTTGAAGTTTTTACCTCATTTCTGCGTAGAATTGCAAATATCAGTGTTTCACTGGTTGCTATGAGGTAAATCAATGGATACAAGTCCAAAAAGGGGTTTAATTACTCTTTTGGGGTTTATCCATGGAAGGTCATTAATAATTGACGTGGTTACAGGAGTCTAAGTAGCTCTTTACCTCCTTGGCACGTCAAAATAGCAGGTTATTTGCTATTTTCTTAAGATTTACAGTAGTTGTGACATGGTAACCAAGTTCCCAAAGAGGTTTAGTTTACCAATTGGGTCAAGATCAGCCATGGAACCAAGCTTTGGAGCTATCCACGCCTCTGAGTCCTCAGAAGTTGGGTACCTTGGCTCTCTTTGATGTCTTTTGTCCCCCTTGCCTATTTTTTACGTCAAAGTAGTAATTTAAGCTTCAAGTGAGATATCCACTATGGGTGTACCAAAAGTCCATGTAAGAATAACATGATATTAAGTGCTCAAAACATGCATAACACTATTCTTAGTGTATATGTAACATGGGATTTCTCACTTTCCCATTATTTTGGTGTGAAATTAAGAAAAACAAAAATTTTCACGGATTGTTTATGTGGTATTGAAGTATTTTCCATTTTACCACCTCAAAGAGTTAATTTGAGCTTATTCACTCTATGGAGCTACCATAGGTGAATTTTTGTGTAGAATCCAAATCTGGCCTTAAATCCATGGTTTTACTTACTCAATAAAAAGTTATTCATCTTTTCTGAAATCAAAAATGATGAATTTTGAATATATGCATGATTTATGAGTTATGTATAATTCAGAATTTCTTTTTAAGATAATTGTGGCCTATTTGGGTATGTAAAATATACCTCAAGGCTCACAATTTTTGCATTTCAAAGGATCTGATATCATAACCAGTTAAAGAAATTACCCAAAAATAACCTATATAGTTTCAGAGAAATCATGTATCCTATCAAGTAACCTTGTTTGAATCTGAATAGCAGCTTCAGAAAAAGAAAAACAATTTTCATGGAAATCACTTTGATTTACTGAAAATGTGCCACTGTGATATTGTTTAACAACCATAAATATGCCTCATTGAGGCCGGATCCACCCCTGTGACTTTAGAAAACATAATCAACATTTCCATATTTATCCAATCTTGGCATGCTTCATCTTCCATGTGCCTGCGCTCCTCTTGAAGACATTGTTCTGAATCTCTTTCCATTTGGTGCCTATCTCTCTCCTATTCACTCTCTTCATTCTGCTGAATCATCATCATCAGTGGGAATAAAACTCCTTGCATATTGTTATTCATAATTGTCAAGAGCCCCCAATCACACCTGGTTGATGAAAAGCTTATTCTCTATTCTTGACTTATTTATCCATGACAATTTCTTCTTCCAGATGCATGAAGATTGTGTCAAAAACTCAAATTTCCTGGTTGTTTTTTTTCTGCATTAGTCCCCTGAATATTTTTATTTTCCTTCCCTTCTTCTTCCATATGACTATGACCAGTTTATCCTTCATTATACCCACACCTATTCCAATTGTTGTCATTTGTAATTTCATTATTCCCTTGTGATTGTTGGTGTGTGAAATCACCCAATTCCATTCCATTGGCCTTCATTCCACAATTGTTCATGTTCAATTGTTTTAGTATATTGTAAGCCTTTTTACATTTCAATTCATTAATTTCTTGCACAAAAAAACCACAGAAATGTTTACTTACTTTGTTTGTCATGTGGTAACACTGCAACTGTGTGTAAAATTCTGCCCTACCAGTCACATCACAAGAATCTTTAATAATCTAAATAAACTTGAATTAGAATAATCATTAAATCACCATATTGTTGCATTGACTTACTCTATATGTTGTCATTAATGCTTTATAACGGTGTTCTAAGGTTTCAAATGACAAATCCTAAATTCAATTTAAATTATTTTTGTGATTCTCACTATTTTTAAAATAACAGGACCATGCAATAAATCCTGTTGTTGTAACATCCATATTCAAATCCAACAATGCTTTGGTACTGTCCTCATTACATAGAAAACAACCTTGGCAACATTTTTGTTCTTGATGTGCCAGGCATGTTTCAGCTTGCCTAAGTCTTTTTGCTTCTGCATTGACCCTTTCATTTATTCCTCTTTGTCATTTCAGCCAGCATTAATGTTCCACATTCTGGAAATGTAGTTGGGCTACCTCATGGGGTTTTCATTCATGTTTTTTCTGGGATGATTGACTTGCAGTATCACCTATGTTATTAAGTACACCTTCCATTATGCATTGTGATGCTTTTTTGTTATTTTCCACAAATTCTGAAGGTTGACATTTTTCTGAGAGCAACCAACTAATTTTCTCATAAGCAGATAATTGAGAGTCTGGAGTCTGGTTCGCCATTATTAAATATCAATACTGAGACTAAAAATGGAGTAAATCAAAAAAATACAGTATTTATGAGATTATGCAATCCAAAAAAAATTCAAAGTCAAAATAATGCTAAAAACGATTTGATTAAATTTCAAGAAAAAATTGATGTAAAACCAATTTAATTTTCACATTTTTTTAAATTTTAAAATAATTCAAAATTATTTTAGAAATATTGCTCAAAACCTAACAATAAACCTGACCTAAAATGTCAAAAAAAATTCTAAAAAAAAAGGATTCTTCTTTTTATTCAGCTAAAAGAGTTCATTTTGTTTATTAATTTATAAATTTATGTTGTAAAGCTTCAAAATATAATGGAACATCTTTCAATATTTTATTGATTTAAAATTGATGTGGAAAAATAACTCAAAGATAATCTTGAAAAATTTAGATAGAATAAGAAGGTTGATTAAATATTAGTTTTTGAAAAGTTGTTTAGAATAAATAATTTTTTAATTCCAAAAAAAAACAACTAAATTTTGGATAATGTTAGAAATTTTTATCAGAAAATTATTATTTAGGAAAATAAAAGAAATGTATTTTTTTGAAAGCCTTATTTGAATTTATCTTTCATAGACTAATATAAGAAAATTCTTTTTGTTATAGATAAAGGGCTTTGGTAAACCCACATAAGCAATTTAGTAAAAACACTTAAGGGGTGCTTGCACCCATTTTCAATTAAAATGCAGCCAAAAAAACCCCTCACCTATTTATTTCACACATTTTTCCACATCCCCCCCAAAATAAAGACAAAACACCCAAATAATCCACATTATTCCCCCCCAAGCAATTTTTTTTCAAAATCAGCATTGCAAACCAAATTTTCCAAAGCTTTCCAAAATAATGTTATTTTTTCCCCCAAAGACTGCATTCTCCTCCAAAAAACTCGCCTCAAGATCTCTAGTATCCCCTTTTTTTACCTTTCCTCTTCTATCAATCATAAATTTTCAACACTTTTTTTTGACTTTTCACACTGTTTATTCCCTCTTTTTCATCTTTCACAAGCTTCTTTCCTCATCCCAAATCCCCCAAAATCCACTTTTTCCTTTTTTCAAATTTATACATTATTTTCCCTAAAAAAAGCTTGAAACCCCCACTTAAGGTGAATCCCAGACCCTTGGGCTTCTTTGGCAGCATGTGAATAATGTTTCCAGGGAACAAGGGTATTCTGTGTCCACCTTGAGGTCCAACATGGCCCAAGATAAATTTGAAATAGGTTGTGATAGGTCTGGGACCCAAAATTCCCACAAAAACTCCTCCAAAACAGTAATTTAAAGAAATCTTGACTGTTTATTTGGACATTATGCAAGAAAATATGTCAAGAGTACCACTTGGACCCTTCAAGTCAAAAATGATGAACATAGTCATGATGCAACTGAAAATCCTTATTAAAGAAAATTAAATGAGCAAGAAACATCCCAAATTTCCTAGATGTCTGAATCACTGCTCATTCCAAGGAAAATTCAGGACCAATTGCCATTAAAAAAAGAACTATCCCTGCCGGTGGGGGTAGAAGGTCCAGCCAGGAATCCAACTTGATTCATACTTGTCTCTAACTTGCTATTATTATTTGATCATCTTCTGAGCTGTATTTTCAATACTGGGAAAGACTTAATATTAAATGTATTGAGCTGTGTAGCTCCTGGAAAGCTTAGAAATCATTTTATTCCACAAATTGCTTTAATTCCCACTGTAGAAAATTTCAAATAAAGAGTAGGATGATTACAATGAAGAATAACATTTTATATTTATCAACCTTTAAGTACACTATTTTTCCATTTACTATCACATCTTCCCAGTGATGGATTTTTTTTCTTCAAGTTGTCTTATCAGCTTTTAAATTTTCCAATCTCAAAAATTTAAAGACAAACATTTTTCTCCAAAGAATTCCAAAAGACCAGGTTCTCTAACTCACAAGAAAAACAATGCATGTTTAATTATTACTTTTCATTAAAGGCTATTTAATAAAAATTGAAATATATATTTACCCATCCTCAAAATTTTATTTTCTTTCTTGGAGACATGAGGTAAAATAAAGATTCAGTTTGTTAAAAATTAGGATATTTACTCATTTACACACCTTTTTACATATGGAAATAGACTAGGATCTCAGATCATTTAAAAATAATCTCTTACTATATCATATGTGTGTAACATACCCAACAGTCTCAAAAAAATAACTTGAGAAAGTATATTCTGAAATATTATTTAATTCATCATATGATTATGAATAAATATCACCACCTATCAAATAATAATGTTGTGGCAAAGCAAAAGATACTTATTTTTTCACATTTATTCCATTTTCCAGAGAGAAATGAGAAATATTATGAAATTATTTCCCAATCAAAAAAGCAGAATATATGACTATTTATTCATGAAAATAAGAACTCTCATATAAACTGTATATTTATTTGTATCAGTTACTCATATAAATAATAGTTTTGTTGAGAAGAAATGGCTGTAAAAAACTACAAATAATATAAGAAATATTGAATAAATTTTTTCCATTTCCAATATTCATTAATATCAATTGAGAGAAGTGATTATTTCAATTAAAATTAACTTTTATGATATATATGTGAAATTGTGTCATAATTGCTTTTTCAAAGTGAATTCTTCTTTCCAAAAAAATATTCAAGTTTATTTCATAACTTACTTTTTTCATTCCAATTGTCTTACTAGTCATAAATTTATTATCACTTTGATATGTCACAATGAATAATTATAATCTTTATATAACTAGAAATATTCAATCCTCCAACAGATTAATTGGTAAACTGAGTTGTAATTGTATATGGGTATTGCCATCCAATTTCAAGAAAACAGATTTTACACTCAAAGAATTCAATTCAAAATTATATAAATGTAATCACTCATAAAATGTTTAAGCACTTCATGAAATATTAATGATAATATTTAGACAAAATCATTTCATTTTAGTACACAAAAACTATACTTAGTTTGAAGCCTTAACATAAAATAAATCTATCCTTGATTAAACTTTTATTAATTATTCTCATTTTAAGAGAGTCTCTTCAGCTTTACTTATATATTTATAATTAAATAAAGCACATGGTAAGACTTATTAGCTTATAAAATCTCATCAAATGCATAGCTTTCATAAGCTTGACATATTGTCACAGGGGCTCTTCGAAGTGAAGAGGGCCTGGCACTCAGTAAACTGGGACTCACTTATGGAGGGCTCAAAGATAAGATAAGATGAGATACACTTAAGAGTGTTAAAGATAAATTGCTAAAGAATAAATATAAGAAAAAGCAGCAACAAAAGATAAGCGTAAAAGAATAGAAGAGCCAACCACAAACAAGTCCAAGTACACTGTTTCAACCTGTCAGAATGGAAAGAGAAGGGTTAATAAGGATATGGCCATCCAACTCATACTGTACAGGCGAAGAAAGAAAAGGCAAAGACTAACTTAAAATTAAATAATTATAATACCCAAAATAAGGATAAGAATAATTATAAAATAATAAATAAACTAAATTAATTAACTGGGGAAAAATACCCAGGGGGAAGAAAGAGGGGCTGGTATATGTGAGAATCACCAGCCCTGATCCAGAGGAAGAATTTTCATGAGAATATTTGATGATTGAATTGAGTCTGGCCAATACAGGTCCTGTACGGCTGTACAGAACCTGTACAAGAGGTGTGGTGTATTGAAGTGATCATACAGTTTTCAAGTTGGTGTATTGAAACTGTATTGGGTGAAACCAGCCTGTACAGGTATTGACAGGCTGTATTGAGGTACCAAGCTGTATGCATGTTTCAGAATGAAGATTGCTGAAATTGAATGCTGATACAAATGCTGGATCTGCTGATTTGAGGTGTCTGAGTGGGTGTGTGAATGAATACCCTTACCTCTGATGAGTGGTTGTTACAGTATCCCCCTCTTGAAACTGGTGGGCTCCTGAACACCATGATACCCTGCCATTGTTGAGTGGCATCTCGCTACCCACACAATGCTTTGAAAAGTTTTCTTTTGACCATTATCTCGAAATCCTTCTCCATCTCTTCTCTGTCAATTAAATTTATTTCCCCCTTCTTTAACTTTGAGTAAATACCCCACTTCAAACTGTTCTTTCTTCTGATTTCAACAACTGACGTCCTTGGGGCGTGGCCTTGGGTTGTATCCCAAAATGATGGCCACTGAGCTCTTGTGCTCAAAAAATGGTGCCAGATGAGTATATGAAGTGTACTCATCTGGCCAGCCCAATCAGAGAAAATGATGGTGACAAGAATTCAGGGGTCTTGTCCCCAATGACCTTCAAAATGCCTCAACCAGCCCTTTATAGTGATTTTGGGCTGGTGCCTTCTCTATGGAGGATCTTGAGGATTCTTGAATTTATGGCCATTTTGGCCTTTTTTTGGCTTCTTGGTGTCTTTGGGTGAAACTTGGGTCCATGGCCTTTTATGGCCAAATTGTGGGTTTTTGGGATTTTCTGGCCTTTTTGGCCTTTTGAAGTATTTGGGGTCTTACGGTCCGCGGGCCGTACGCCGTGGACCGTATGCCGCGGTCCGCGGTCCGTGGGGGTTATTGGAGGCCCCCAGGGGCCCAAATTTGCTGGGGACCCAAGGGGATCATGGGACCTAGAATGGTCCAAAAAGATGATCTCACCCTATATGGCCTGGACCCATTGGTGGGGTCCAGGACCACCAAGAACTTGGCCTTCCCCAAACTTGCAGGGGAGGCCCCCCATGCTGACTCCAGCCCCCAAAGGGGCCTTGGACCTTGACATTGAGAGGGGCCATGATTGACTTGTGGCCCAAATTCCCTTGAGGTCAAACTTTTGATTTGACGTGGACTTGACGATTTGGGTGGAGTGAAATGCAGTGTCTTGTTCCTGTTTGCGGTTGGTTTGACTCCTATTCATGCTCTTATAACAACTAATAAATGAGATAAAATGAAATGATTAAAATAATAAAGGAACCTCCCAATATGTGATTTGGAAGGGGATGCTGCTGCTTCCAATGAAATAAAAGAAATTATACGAGTAAAGAAAGAAAAGAAAAGAAAATAAAAATAAGAGAAAATGAGAGTAAAGAAAGAAATAAAGAAAAATTCCTGCTGGTTGGTCCTTCTTGTGGTGAGTGGCTTGATTCTGGCCAAAAAAGGGTCTGAAAAATGAAAACCAAGCATTTGATGCTCACAGAGTGGCCAAGGTAATGTTTTACAAGAAGTAGAACCCTCAGGGATGCATACCAGGAGATGGAACTTACTTTAATAACCTCCACTCCCCACCAAGCACCATAAGACTGAAATGAATTGCCATAAATGACTACTGAAATGAATTGCTGTAAATGACTTGAAGTAATGAATGTCTTGAATTATGATGATTGGCATAAAATGAAATGATAATAAAGAAAGAAAATGAAAACATAAAGAGAGAGAGAAACAATTGGCCATATCTTGATAAGGTCCAAACGGAGGGTATTGATGTTGTATGCTTCCTGAACCTGTCCAAAGAATTGACAAGTGCTCACAAAGTGGACAAGGTGATGCTTACAACAACATATGGGTAGAATACCCCCTTAAAGGTGCATGCCAGGAGAGGAACTTACTTTCATAACTTCTTCTCCCCACCAAGCACCATAAAATCAAACTCTTGAGGTATTTGGACCAGGCTTGTCTGGATACAATGAGTGGAAATCCTTGACAAGGTCTGGTGAGTTGGTAAGGTTGGAAGCTGGTTCCCAAGTGGTTCTTTCTGGGTCTTCACTGAATCCTTTCCACTCTACAAGATACCATAATTTACCTCTTTTGAGCTTTGAGTCCAGAACCTGAGCCACTTCCCATTCTTCTTGCTCTTCCACTAAAACTGGTGGTGGCGGCAATTGATGACGATTTGGGATAGTTGAATGCTTGACTGGTTCTAATAAGGACACATGGAATACAGGGTGAACTGTCTTCCATTGCTGAGGCAACTTGAGGTGATATGCATGGCTGCCAATCTTCTTAAGAACTTCAAAGGGTCCCAACCATCTTTCTGATAATTTCTTGGTGGGTCTTGTTGTCTTGATGTTCTTGGAAGCTAGCCATACTTTGTCCCCAGGTTGGAAATCAGGTGGAATTGCCCTATTTCTATCTGCATACTTCTTGAATCTCCTTATTGCTGACTCTAATTCTTCTTTGACAACTTGCTGTACTGATTGGAGTTTTGTTGATAACTTTCCAGCAGGTGAGTCTTGAGAAATATGGAGTGAGTCAAAGCTGGGATTTCTTCCATAAATGGTGAAAAAAGGTGATTGCTTGGTTGATGAATGTTCTGCATTATTATAGGCAAATTCAGCCAGAGGGAGCCAGGTGTACCAGTCATCTTGATGATAGCTGACATACATCCGAAGGTACTGTTCTAGTATCTGATTTACCCTCTCTGTCTGTCCATCTGCTTCAGGGTGAAAGGCAGTTGAAAGATCTCTTGATATCTTGAGCTGCTGACACAATTGAGTCCAGAATGATGAAACAAATAAGGATCCTCTATCACTGACAATACTGACTGGGAGTCCATGCTTGGAAAATACATGACTAATGAATATTTGAGCTAAATCCAGAGCAGTGATTGTGCTATAAGTTGGAATGAAGATTTCCATTTTTGAGAATCTGTCCACAACTACTAAAATTGAATCAAAGTTGTTGGACAGTGGCAATTGAGTGATAAAGTCCATTGATAATGAATTCCAAGGACCAGATGGAATTGAAAGAGGCTTGAGTAATCCAAAATTCTTGTGATGAATGTTCTTGTTTCTTGAACATTGCTGACATGAGGACACATAGTCCTTGATGAATTGATTCATGCCAGCCCAATAAACACCCTCTTGATGAGCTTGAGGGTCTTCTCCTGGCCAGGATGGCCAGCCAATGGTGAGTCATGACGCTTTTGAAGAATATTGAGTTGAAGTTCTTCATTGCTTGGGATTACCACTCTATCTTTGAATAATAATAACTTGGCTTGAGGTTCAAGAGAATAATCTGGAACTGATTCACCTCTTGCTAGTTGCTTGAGTATTTCTTTGTAGTCTTTGTCTTGCCATACTTCTTTTTGAATCTTGTCAACTAAATCTGAGAAAATTTCCACTTTGATTGAGAAGAATCTTGACTCTTGAATTCCATCTTGCTTAAGTACTTGATGAAAATTCTGAGGATTCTCGCTGATGAAGTCCACCCCCCTCTCTGGGTACACGTCATCCCGACGTGACAAGGCATCTGGTAAAGTGGCCAGCCTGCCTGGGTGGTAGGTGATAGTGAAATGAAATTCTGAGAGAAATTCGGCCCAACGGGCCTGACGACGAGTAAGAACTTTGGAAGACATAAAATACTGCAAGGAAGAGTGGTCTGTCAAGACCTCAAAAGGATTGGAAAGAGAAAGAAGAAATGCTCTCCAGCGCTTGAGAGCCCAAACTATGCCAAGGAGTTCCTTGTCATGAATTTCATAGTTGAGTTCAGCTGGTAAGAGCTTGCGACTATCAAATGCAATGGGGTGCTTTCCTGAGTCATTCACCTGGCTCAGTACGGCGCCCAAAGCATAATCAGAAGCATCAGTCTCTACTATAGTAGGTAGAGAAGGATTAAAGTGAGATAAGATAGGAGCAGAGGTGAAAGCTTCTTTGAGTGCTTGAAACTGACTAAGAGCTTCCTCATTGAAGATGAAAGGAGAATCTTTTTTAAGGAGGGAAGTGAGAGAAGTGATTTTTTTAGAATAATTCTTAATGAAACATCGATAAAAATTGGCAAAGCCAAGGAAAGATTGAAGAGCCTTGATGTTTTTGGGCTGAGGCCAATTGAGGATTTGCTGAACTTTTGAAGAATCCATCTTGAGGCCATCACTTGAAACAACATAGCCCAAGTACTCCACACTTGAGGCATGGAATACACACTTGGAGGCTTTGGAAAACAGATTATTGTCCCTCAGTCTTTGGAGGACAGAGGTCACATGTTTGACATGTTCCTCCTCAGAACTGGAAAAGACCATAATATCATCTAGATAAACCACAACAAACACATCCAAAAAATCTGCAAAGATATCATTTACTAGATTTTGGAAAGAAGCAGGAGCATTGGTCAAACCAAATGGCATGACCAAATACTCATAACTGCCATATTTGGCTCTAAAGGCAGTTAAGTGCTCATCCCCCTCTTTGATTCTCAAAAGGTTATATGCACCACGCAAATCTATCTTGGAGAAGATAGTGGAACCGTTGAATACGGTAAGAAGCTGGTTCATAGGAGGAACAGGGTATCTGTTCTTCCTAGTGACAGCATTGAGTTTGCGGTAGTCAACACACAAACAAAGACCTCCATCCTTTTTCTTGACAAAAAGGACAGGTGCTCCTGTTGAAGAGGAGCTTGGTCTAATGAAACCTTTCTCTACATTCTCTGAAATGTAGGCCCGCAGTGTTTCTGACTCTTGATTTGATAATGAGTAGATAACACCAATTGGAGGTAGAAGACCCTCCAATTCGATATGGTGATCACAGGCGCGGTGTGGAGGAAGTTTCTCTGCTTTCACCTTGGAGAATACATCCAAATATTGGTGATAAGCAGGAGGAACAACCTTCAACACAGTTTCAATTTCTTCTGGCTCTTCCTCCTCATCCCACTGCTCCTCCAGGGATGCATGAAAAGATAAGGGGGGAAGGTCCATATCCCCTTGGAAGAGATGAAGTGAAGATATGGCAACATCTTCTCCAACATCCTTTATCTCTTTGAAGACTTCATCTCTTGATGGAAGTAACAACTGAGAGGGAATTATGGAAGGGATATGGACAGAAGAAAGAATGGAAGGTGTCTTAAGTTCACCAGCCAGAGCAACACTGTTGACAGCAGTGGCTAAGTCATTACTAGTAGAAGGAATAATACCACTAGAATCCTTATGATTAGAATCATAGGTGATCAATCCATTTTTCCAATCAATAATGGGATTGAAATGGTAAAGGAAATCATAGCCCAATATCAGGTCTTCTCCCTTGGGTGAATCTATGATAAAGAAGTCCCATTCAAAGCTTGGGAAGGAAGGCAAGTCAACTACCCACTTGGTATAATGGGTGATGAACAAGGCAGGGGATTCATTAGAATCCAAAATGAAAAGAGGAATCTTTTCAGGGAGCTCTGACATAGTCAATGAGTACTTGAGAACAAAATTCTTTGCAATAAAAGAGTTTGTAGCACCAGAATCAATGAGAATACTATAAAAAATATCAGAGACAGAAGAGAAAATAAGAAATTTTAAATATTTCTTGACACTAGTATTCAGAGTGCACAATTGTGCTCTTGAAGGAAATAAGTGAGAACCATTGAACACATCATGATCCCCACTCAGGCTTTTCCCTGCTTGCTAGGGAAGCCTCTTGATGATGACCCAGGTTTGTTCTGAGGTCTCTTGAAACCTTTTTCAATTGGGTGCTTGCCACCACAATAAGTACACAACCCTGCTTGAATCCTCCTCTCCTTTTCAGAACCGATTAATTTATTGTCCTTATTGAGGAGAGCAGCATGGGGTTTGTCCTTTGAAGATTGAAATTGCTTGCCCTTCTTATTCTTCTTCTGATGAGGCCTCTTTGGAAATGAGTTTTGAGGAGGCCTAGACTGATTGGATCCACTGACTGGAGGCTTCTTTTCTTGATTGCCACCCTTTTCCTTTTTCCTCTCATGATATCTTGTGTCTAATTCTAAAGTGACATCCATAAGTTCTTGAAGAGTATCAAAAGTTCCAGGGTGAGAAGCCAACTGATCCAATAATCTTGATGCCAATCCTCTTCTGTAAACATGGATATAAGCTCTTTCCCCCCAATCTCCAATTCTTGACATTAAGCTTGTGAAATCTGCTATGTACAAGGATACATGACCACTTTCCTTCATTGTAAGGTTTGACTATGAAACAATAAGTAAAAATTACTAATTTATCACTTATTGTACTCTGAATGTCCTTATAAAATGAATAAATAAGATTAAAATAATAATAATAATAAAGAAATATTATTATTATGGCGTAAAATTATTATATTATTAAATAAATATAATAATATAATTAATATTATATAAAAATATAATATTATAAATAATATATTAATATAAAATAATTAATATATTATAAAGCTCTTTATTATTGTTACCAACAAATAATAAAGGCGTAAAAAATTGTTTTTTATAAATAAAAAACAATTAATAACAATAATATTACTAATATTAAAGTTATAAATTAATATAAATACTACTTATATTAAATAAGAATTATTATGAGTAATAATAAGAGAGAAATTATTATAATAAGATGAAATAACCTACTTTTAACACTTAAGATAATAATTTTGAGTTATTTTACGCCAAAAGAATATAATACAACCTTTTCAAATTGTATTTACAATAAAAATAAAGAGAATTTACTAAATTTCTTGATTTTACGTGGAAATGAGCTTTTTAGAGAGATTTATAGCAAAAACAATTAAAGAATTGATTTAATCACGTAAAAATGGTGATTAATGACAAGATGTTCTTTGGTCTTTAAGAATATAAGAGTTTTATATTTAAAGAATAAAGAAATTACCTTTTATTTAATTGATTTAATGTTTTTGATGCGTCTGAGGGGAAAACAGAGTAAAAAGAGCTCTATTTATAGTAAATACCTCCCTCCTAGAGTCCAACAGGCTTCTAGTAGACGTGTACTGATCATATCCACTGGAATTGATCAATATTTTAAGGTTTGAGGGTGATTACATCATGATCAAACCATATTACATCATTATTACACCATTATTTAGAGTTATCACTATAACTCTAAGTGTGATGACATCAGAGGCTTGGCAGAACCCCAAATTTCGTGGATTTTATTAGTTTTAATCATAAACTAATAGTATTCACCAATTTTATCACTCTTAAGACTGTTAAACTTAATTTAAGGTTACAGTATGTGATCATAACAGCTCAATTTAAGCTCAAACTTTGATCCTCAATAACTTTTAAGGTTTTCACGCTAAAGCAATTCAGAGGGTGAATTCTGATAGCCTGACATAACCTTATTATGCTGTCAAGAGCTTTTCATTACATCATCAAAACTCTAATTTTGATGATTTTTCTTGTAACTCATCTTTTCTGTCGAAATTCAATATTTTAAACTTCAAACCTTGATTTCAGGGGGTTATACCCTGAATTTAATAATAAAAATTACATCATTCTTCACGAATGAACTAGTAGAATCCAACTGTGTACTTTTTTTTAAGTTTGGAGCACTTTCACAACAAAGTGGTCAACAGCTCTGTTGATTTTTATCAATATTTCATCATAGGTTTTAACCTTGTTTATAACTTGTAAAATAAAGTTCATATCTGTGTTCTTACAGTAATTACGTGGTGACTTTATTTTTGGTTCATCATTCTATCATGTATATTTTAGAAGATATTAGCTATGATCACTGAATATATGCGTTGACCAAAAAAGTGCATATATTCAGGATAATTCCTTAAGTATTGATTTTGGGAATTAGCTTATTAATTGTTTTATATGTGGAATTTTGTGGGGAATCCACTGGTACAATTTATTTCACATGTTGTTTCATTAGTTTCTGAGATAAATAAGGTTTTATGGTTTTTATAAGGTATTATACCTTATAATTCCTTAAATATTGACTTTACAGATATGCCATAAAAATGGTATATGTGTATTTTTCCATGGGGAATCCAATGGTATAATTTATTTCACATGTTCATTCATTGGTTTTTAAGTTAAACCAATTTTAGTACCAATTTATGGTATTTTTTGTATATTTGAGTAATTATTTTTAGTGTATAATTATTCTAATTAATTTTAATATAATTATATTAAAGGTATAATTATTATTAATCTTTTTTGTGACCTTATTGGATGTGTGGTCATATCTCAAAGGCTCACATTCCCTACCACCAAAAAAGATTGTACCACAATCTGATATATGTGATTAGGGTATCATCCACTGTCCTACCTCTTCAATAGACTTTGTTAGTCTTGAAGCTCAATAATGCTTAACTTTTTTATTTTTCAGGTTTTCTTTCATGTCTGAACCTTCTTAGTAGTTTATCAGCATTTGTTATATCTTTCTCAAGTAGCCATTCATCTTCTTGAGTTGAATTTCTATACCTTACAAGGTATTCTCTTTCTTTTTTGTTTCTTGTCCTTCTTTCTTTAAGGACTTTTACTATTTTCTTTTCCTCTCCTTCTTCCAAGGGGGGAATCTCAAGTGGGGGTTTATTTCTTAGTGGAAATAACTCTTTGTCACTTGAACTGTAAGGTTTTATCAGACTTACAGGGAAAGTTGGGTGTTTGTTCATTAGTTCACCTGTGAGTTCTAATTGCACAGAATTGGGTCCATGAAGTGCTTTTATCATAAATGGTCCTGCAAAGGAATCTTTCAATTTCTTTGGGCCTTTTATGTTATTGAAATTAAGGGTTGATACTAAAACCAAGTCCCCTATTTTGAAGTCAGGTGGCTTATGACTTTTATCCCATCTTTCTTTTGCATATTTAAAAGAATCTTGCATGCATCTGTTTGCATGGTGTCTTGCTTTGTCAAGCATTATCTTGAAACTGCTTGCTGTTGGATGTATATCCACCAAGTCCTTTTTGAGGGTATCATAAGGAAGTCTTGGATTCCAACCTTTCTCTAGCATTGCTGGTGTTTTGCCAGTAGAAGAATGGATTGATGTCTTATATGCCAGTTCAAGTGCTGGTATTAGTGTACACCAATCATGGGTAAAACCATCAGAATCTTTGAATTCTAGCCCATAAGCACAGAATCTTCTGATCATATCCTCTAGGGTCTGTATCATTCTTTCTGCTAGACCATCAGTTTGAGGATGATAAGCTGTTGAGAATGATAATTTTGTCCCAAACAAGTTATGGAGATTTGTCCATAATGCTGAAGTGAACTTTGGGTCTCTATCACTTATAATATTTTGGAATAAGCCTGTGTGGCTAATGACTTTATTCCATATCATTATGGCTGTATCCATAGCTGTGTCATCTTTATGACATGGTAAGAACATGGGAGTTTTACTGTACCTGTCAACTAATACTAGGCATGCATTATAACTCCTGTCTCCTCCTGGAGGTAAAGCTGTTACCCAATCCATATGAACTATTTCCCATGGGGATTTTGGTTCTTGGATTTGGATCATCATTCCAAATTTCTTTCCTGTGGCTCTGTTGGCTTTTTGGCATCTGTCACAGGTTTGGCAGTACTCTGCAACATCTTTCTTCCAATTTGGCCACCAAGAGCAGGTTTTCACCCTCTCTAGTGTCCTATCTTCTGAGAGATGTCCAGATGCAACACTATCATGACATTCATGTAAAATAGTGTTTATTAGTGTTCTGTCTGTTAAGGCCATAACACATGTGTGTTTTGTTCTATGGTAAAGGATTCCATCAAGGAGGTGGAATCTTCCTTCATCATATGCTTTTTTCCATATTTCATCTAGTTTTGATGAAAGTGATGGGTCTTTGCAGTCTTTCATTAGAAGTTGGCTTAAGATATGGCAATTTTTGTCTGTCTTATAGCTTTCTTTAACTTGGTTAAAGAATTCTGTGCCAATGTCTGTAACACATATTCCTTCTATATGGTGCTCTTCTTGTGGTACCCATGCTGGATTGTCAGGGGTATTTGCTAGAGCCCATCTGCTAAGACCATCTGCATTTTTATGAATATTTCCAGATTTATGAACAATAGTCATATTTCCCCTATATTCTTGGATAGCAATTTGCCATCTCAGCATATGTCTATTTGGAGTCTTCATATTTAATAGTGATTTCACAGCATTACAGTCTGTGATTACATCAAATACTGTGCCATCCAAATAATAATGCAGCTTTTCTAAAGCCCACACTAGGCATAAGCATTCCATTTGGCTTGCTCCATACCTTGCTTCTGTTGGCTTTATCTGCCTTGAAATGAAACAAATTGGTCCTTCCACTGGTTTATCATTGATAATTTGTGTTTGGTGAAGTGCAGCACCTAGTCCTTCTCCACAAGCATCAATGTACAGTTTGAAAGGTAGTTTCCAATCTGGCATTAGAAGAAATGGGGCATTTGTTAAAGAATTTTTCAATTCTTCATATGCCTTGACTCTTTCTTCTGTCATCTCATAGACTGTTTGTTGGTCACATAGCTTATACAAGGATTTAGCAATCTTTGCAAAGTCCTTTATATGCTGTCTATAGTAGCCAGCAAATCCTAGAAATGATTGCATTTCTTTTTTAGTTTGAGGCATTGGTTTAAGTAGTACTGCTGCTACTTTATTTTTGTCTATGCCTAGACTAAGTCCAGATACTACATTTCCTAGGGCTTTCAATTCACTATATGCAAAATGACACTTTTTCAATGAAATTTTCATATTTACTTGGACTATTTTCTGTAGTACCCTTTCTAGTCTTGTCAGGTGATTTTCCCAAGTTTCTGAGCAAACTATGATATCATCAATGTAGATTATTAACCATCCTTCTGATAATTCTTCAGGAAATATGGTATTCATCATTCTTTGATAATGGGAAGGTGCATTTTTTATCCCAAATGGCATTCTTAAGTATTCAAAAATTCCACAATGGACTATTATTCTTAGTAGTTTCTTGGCATTGTCTGTTAAGACATTTTGATGAAAACCCTTAAGAGCATCCATAGCTGTGATGAACTTAGCTTGTGACAATTGGGTCAATGTCTCATGGATTCTGGGTATTGGATATCTGTCTGGAATGGTATAGGTATTCAGGGCTCTGAAGTCTCCTACCATCCTTGATTTTCCATTATGCCAAGTTATAATGACAGGTGTAGTAACTTCTACTTGCTCATTATGTCCAACCTTTCTTAATACTCCAAGGTCCATTAATTCTTTAATGTGCACCTCTAGGGCTTCTCTAGCTCTTGGACTGGCTGGATAAGCAGGTCTTCTTAATAAAGGTGGGTAAGGTTTTTCTACATTAAGAATTATATCCACTTCATGTCCAATTATGGCACCTAGTGGCTCTTTGTCAGTTGCAAAGGCATTTTTATACTTAAATAAGAGGTCAATCAATTTTTCTTTCATTTTTTCTGTTAACTCTTGATTGAATTCTGCCTCTCTGAGTTGTTCAGATATAAAAAGTTCTTTTTCTGGAATTTTTTCCTCATTCTTAATAACTGTGATTTGTTTTTTGTTATTTAAGAATCCAAACTTTTGTCTTTTATTATCTCCTATGGTAAAATATCTATCCTTTTGGTTGGAGATATCTATACCATAGATTGATAAGTAGTCATTTCCAAGTATGAAATGATTACTAGTACAGTTGTCCATTACTACAAACTCTACTTTGATTCTGACACATTGTGAGGGATGAGGAAAAATTAGTGTTAAATCAATTATTCCAAGGGGCTTCATGCTCTCACTTGCACTACTAAATTTGACACCTTGTATTGGCATAAGTTTTTCTTGCCAGTCTGGGACAATGGTTTTTAAATAACTTTTGCCAACACAAGTGCAATATGCTCCTGTATCCAAGTTAACCTTTCCTTCTTGGTTATCAACCATAACAATACTAATACTTGATTTTCCAGCTGTATATCCCATTCCTCTTGCAGGTTTGGTTCTATACATTTTGGCATCTTGTATGTTTGTCAGATTTGTGTCAGATGTTCCAACTTGTGGCAAGTTTGAGTTAACATCCAGTACTTCATAAATTATATCAATATTATTAATTTGTGCATTAATTATATTGATTTCATCACTTTCAGAGCTCTCTGACTCTTCTGTCTCTTTTTCAGAGTCAGATTCCTCTTCTTTGTCATTGTGGTTTTCTGTTTCCACAATTTCATTAATCTTTGCTTTTTTAAGGCAATTATTGGCTAAGTGTCCAATACCTCCACATTTATGGCATTTTCTTTGCTCATTATTGTTGGATGTATTGGGTTTAAAGGATTCTTTTGATTTATCTTTCTTGATAAATGGTTTATTTGGGCTTTTAATGTCCAATTTTTTCCAAGTCCTGCCAATTTTTGTCCTTGTCACTATATCTTCTAGTGCATTTATATACTCTTCTGTGGAGCATGGTTCTATACACCTGCTTCTTAGGGCATGTTCTAGTTCCCATCCACATTTTTTAAGTATTTTCATATGCACCATCTTTTGTGACATTTCTGGGTACAGTGCATTAAGCCTTTCAACTTGTTTTAAGAACCAAGTTAAAGGTTTATCTTTCTCTGGGTCAAAGAAAGAGTTTTCAAATGCATTTTCTATCTTATACCTCCAGGCATCATTTGCCCACTTGGTGATTATTTCTTGTTTCCACCAAGACCAGGTATTTTTACCATTTGTCTGTCTTATGCCATAATACCATCTTTTTGCAGATTTCTCAAATAATGAATGTAATCTTGCAGTGATTAATTCATCTGGTATGGCATAGTCTTCTTGTAACATGTCAATTGTTTTAATAAATGACATGTGGTCATATTCACCTTCTCCTGTGAATGTTGGCCATTCCTTCAATTGAGGTGCTTCCTTCATTAAGACTTGGTTATTGTCTTGGTGACTCAAGTCTGTTATGAAAGGATTTGACAATTCCTCTTTTGTTTTAATAGGGCTTCTTATATGGGAAAATGGTGTTGATAACTTTGGCATATTTAAATTAGCCTCATTAATTTTATCCATTTTTTCAGTAATAAGCCTTATTTCACTTTGAATATCATCTTTCAGATGCATTCTTGCTTCATCACTTTTTTCCACATGGTCCAAAAGTAATTTTTGGTGTGATGAAGTCTTTTCTTCAAATTTTTCTACAGAAATACTTAATTTATTTAATTTTTCTGTAAGATTGTCAATACTCACATCATAATTGATTGTCAAAGTCTTGTCTTTGATATCTTTTATGTATTTATACAATTCTTGTTGTCCTTGTATTAATTTTTGAGTATTGTCAATTAAATTTTTTGGTTTATTATTTTCAACAATAAACTTAATGTTGTCAATTTCTTTCTTGTTTTGTACAACAATTTTTGTTAAAGAAGATAAATTGTTATTTATTTCTTGTAGTGATAATAAACTGTCTTTAATTTCTTTTAGAGGTAATATACTATTTTTAATTTCTGTTAAAGTATTTACAACATCTTTGGACAAGGTTATTTCTTTGGGAAATGAGGTTGTCTCATTCTTTGCTCTTCCTTGTCCTTGAATTCCATCAAGGTTCTGGCCATGTTGAAGACATTGTCCATGGCATCCTTTTGGATTCTTGGGATTCTGTAGCTTGGGGAATATGGTTTCCTCCAATGCTTTTTCTTGTTCTTCTTCCCTTCTTGGGGAAGTGGGTTGGCTTGAGGCTTGCTGGTAGAAGCTACTGGGGCTTCTTCCTTGGTTGCCTCCCTCTTTTTGGCATGATAATCCTTGATTTTTTTGATTTGAGGTTTGGATGACAGTGGATTCCATCCATTGGAGTATCTCACTATCTCCTCCTCTTTGAGGAACTTTTTCAGGATGTGCCAGGAGTTCATCACTCCTTGGTGTATTTGAGGCAGCATTTCCCAGTCTTTGTCCTTGTATACTGTGTAATACTGCTTGTACTGGCTCATGTAGATGTCTATCTGAGCCCTCTGAATGTGATTTGTACCTGTTTGAGTTACTCATACTTAGTTCCAATTCAGGCTCAGATATTATGGGCATTTCTGGGACTTGCCTTTGGGATAAGGCACTTCCTTGTGTGGATTCTGTTCCACTGGGGATATTGCCCTTTCTTTTCCCTTTTGAGGGATCAATTCTACTTCTGAGTCCAGCTCCATCTGATTGGATGGAGTATTGGGAACCTCTTCTGGTAGTCATAATTAAAGAATAAGAAAAAATAAAAGTATTTTAGAATAAAATTCTTTTATGGCAATTTAAAAAGAGGTGCTCACCTTCAGAGTCTTGAATGGTGGGCCCTGGAAAGTCTAATTTCTTAGCTTTCTTTCTTTTGGTGATAACTGGTGTTGGAGAACTTTGACAAGTTTCTTCCACCAATCTCTCAACAGTAGCTTGGTTGTCTTCTGTTGGGTTATCTTCAAACACTAAAAAAGACAAATAAATATAAGTCTTTTTATAAGAAGTGTTATTTTTGGCAAGATATGGCAATTTTCCACGTAGAAATTGCTTTTATATCTTAAAAAAAATGAAATAAATAAAGAAATGAATAAAAATGAATAAAAATAACTTTTTTTTATTGGTTTTTAATATTTTTTAATATTTTTTATGTATATTTTTATTTTTAAAGAATAAAATAAAAAATGAATATGATTCTTATAAAATTAAATTATAATAAAAATTATTTTTAATTTATAAATTATCTTTTTTAATCACTAGAGTCACTCAAAGAAAGTTCTTGCAAGTCTAAGGATGTGAAAAACCACGTGTAAGACAGTACAATTGCTTTCCAAATGCCTCAATAGCTTTTAAAATCAATAAAATATAAAATTATTATATAATTTTATGATTATAAATATAATTTATTATTGGATAAACCCAAATAGAATCTTTTTAAAGGTCTTTTAAGTAAATATCACGGCCAGGCCCCCAAATGTAAGGTTTGACTATGAAACAATAAGTAAAAATTACTAATTTATCACTTATTGTACTCTGAATGTCCTTATAAAATGAATAAATAAGATTAAAATAATAATAATAATAAAGAAATATTATTATTATGGCGTAAAATTATTATATTATTAAATAAATATAATAATATAATTAATATTATATAAAAATATAATATTATAAATAATATATTAATATAAAATAATTAATATATTATAAAGCTCTTTATTATTGTTACCAACAAATAATAAAGGCGTAAAAAATTGTTTTTTATAAATAAAAAACAATTAATAACAATAATATTACTAATATTAAAGTTATAAATTAATATAAATACTACTTATATTAAATAAGAATTATTATGAGTAATAATAAGAGAGAAATTATTATAATAAGATGAAATAACCTACTTTTAACACTTAAGATAATAATTTTGAGTTATTTTACGCCAAAAGAATATAATACAACCTTTTCAAATTGTATTTACAATAAAAATAAAGAGAATTTACTAAATTTCTTGATTTTACGTGGAAATGAGCTTTTTAGAGAGATTTATAGCAAAAACAATTAAAGAATTGATTTAATCACGTAAAAATGGTGATTAATGACAAGATGTTCTTTGGTCTTTAAGAATATAAGAGTTTTATATTTAAAGAATAAAGAAATTACCTTTTATTTAATTGATTTAATGTTTTTGATGCGTCTGAGGGGAAAACAGAGTAAAAAGAGCTCTATTTATAGTAAATACCTCCCTCCTAGAGTCCAACAGGCTTCTAGTAGACGTGTACTGATCATATCCACTTGAATTGATCAATATTTTAAGGTTTGAGGGTGATTACATCATGATCAAACCATATTACATCATTATTACACCATTATTTAGAGTTATCACTATAACTCTAAGTGTGATGACATCAGAGGCTTGGCAGAACCCCAAATTTCGTGGATTTTATTAGTTTTAATCATAAACTAATAGTATTCACCAATTTTATCACTCTTAAGACTGTTAAACTTAATTTAAGGTTACAGTATGTGATCATAACAGCTCAATTTAAGCTCAAACTTTGATCCTCAATAACTTTTAAGGTTTTCACGCTACAGCAATTCAGAGAGTGAATTCTGATAGCCTGACATAACCTTATTATGCTGTCAAGAGCTTTTCATTACATCATCAAAACTCTAATTTTGATGATTTTTCTTGTAACTCATCTTTTCTGTCGAAATTCAATATTTTAAACTTCAAACCTTGATTTCAGGGGGTTATACCCTGAATTTAATAATAAAAATTACATCATTCTTCACGAATGAACTAGTAGAATCCAACTGTGTACTTTTTTTTAAGTTTGGAGCACTTTCACAACAAAGTGGTCAACAGCTCTGTTGATTTTTATCAATAATTCATCATAGGTTTTAACCTTGTTTATAATTTGTAAAATAAAGTTCATATCTGTGTTCTTACAGTAATTACGTGGTGACTTTATTTTTGGTTCATCATTCTATCATGTATATTTTAGAAGATATTAGCTATGATCACTGAATATATGCGTTGACCAAAAAAGTGCATATATTCAGGATAATTCCTTAAGTATTGATTTTGGGAATTAGCTTATTAATTGTTTTATATGTGGAATTTTGTGGGGAATCCACTGGTACAATTTATTTCACATGTTGTTTCATTAGTTTCTGAGATAAATAAGGTTTTATGGTTTTTATAAGGTATTATACCTTATAATTCCTTAAATATTGACTTTACAGATATGCCATAAAAATGGTATATGTGTATTTTTCCATGGGGAATCCAATGGTATAATTTATTTCACATGTTCATTCATTGGTTTTTAAGTTAAACCAATTTTAGTACCAATTTATGGTATTTTTTGTATATTTGAGTAATTATTTTTAGTGTATAATTATTCTAATTAATTTTAATATAATTATATTAAAGGTATAATTATTATTAATCTGTTTTGTGACCTTATTGGATGTGTGGTCATATCTCAAAGGCTCACATTCATCCTCAAATTGTCCAACTCTTGTTCAGCTTTCCTGACTTCATTGGGGTCACCAAACAGAGTGAATAATTGAGATTCAAATAATGGCCAATTATTGAGGAGGTAGGAAGGGTCTTCATTGGAAATATTTGAGAGGTAAGGTTCAATCCATTTGCCAGCTCTACCAGTAAGAAAAGAAGTTGAGTACAAAACCTTCTTCCTGTCAGAGAAGAAGTTTGCTGGATCATTATGGAAAGTTAGTTGACAGGATTGGATAAATCCTCTCAACTTATGAGCTTGAGTACCTTCAAAAGAATCAGGTGCCTTCATGGATGGAGTCTTGAAAGAAGGGGCTTTGGAATTGTCCCTGGGGGCAACTGCTTGAGTGAGTTGCCCCATGAATTGAGTCATCTTCTCCATCATCTTGAGGAGACTTGGATCAGTTTGAGAGACAAGAGGTTGACTAGAAAGGGCTAGATTAGAACCCTGAGGCACCTCTGGAGCATTTGCCAAGGCATCTGCCACTTCAGTTCCCCCAGAATCTTCCTCTTCCACAGACTCTTCCCCCTCTTCATCTTCAACTTCCCCTAATCTTGCTCTTGCACCTTCAGACATGCCGGGGTAGCCACCCAAAAGTCCAGAAAAGGATCTTGATCTTCTAGATTTCATTCCACCTCTTCTTGAGGGTGCTGCTCCTTCCATTGGTGGTCCTCTGTCCAAGTTTGCACTCAGTTGATGAACTGATGGTGTGCGGTCAAGAGGAGCCCTTGCTGTAGGAGTGAGAACAGCTGGAATTTTCTGGGATCTAGTATTTTTTGCTGGGGGGCTATGCTGAACTGGCATTATGAAAAGATTTAAAATAACTTGATGGTATTAAGAAGAATAACCAGGCTTGGCCAAATCAATCACAATAAAATCTTGATGAATCTTGAGGAATCAATTCAAATCTTGAGGTGAAATCAAATCCAATCAACAATCAAATCAATTCAATAAATCAACACTCAATTCAGATCAAATATCAATAGTCTTGAGGAAATCAATAATCAATCAATATTCAAGCAATAATCAATCAATAAATGTCTTCAATATGAAATCAAGTCTTGAGGAATCAATCAATCAGTTCAAAATCTTCAGAAATCAATTCACTATCTTGATGAGTCAAATCAAATCAATAATCAAAATAAATTCTTGAGGATCAATCAATATCTTGAGAGTTCAAAGTCAATAAATCCAATAAATCCTGAATCAATAACCCAAATGAATCCCAATGAATAATCCAATCAATTAAACCAATCAATAATTCCTAGATGAAACCTGAATAAGAACACAGAAAAATTTGATTGATAAAAATAAAATGAAGTGATGAAATGGTCAGCAATGATTAAGAAAGGAAAAAGAATCAATTTTCATAAGAATGAAATGAATGAGATGAAAATTGATGAGAGAGAAAAATTCATAGAAAATCATAAAAAATCATAAAATCATGAAAAGGTCATAATTGATGAATGAGAGGAAATGAATATAAATGAATGAAAAGAAAGAATCAAATATGAGTTAATTAATTTAATGTCACAGGGGCTCTTTGAAGTGAAGAGGGCCTGGCACTCAGTAAACTGGGACTCACTTATGGAGGGCTCAAAGATAAGATAAGATGAGATACACTTAAGAGTGTTAAAGATAAATTGCTAAAGAATAAATATAAGAAAAAGCAGCAACAAAAGATAAGCGTAAAAGAATAGAAGAGCCAACCACAAACAAGTCCAAGTCCACTGTTTCAACCTGTCAGAATGGAAAGAGAATGGTTAATAAGGATATGGCCACCCAGCTCATACTGTACAGGCGAAGAAAGAAAAGGCAAAGACTAACTTAAAATTAAATAATTATAATACCCAAAATAAGGATAAGAATAATTATAAAATAATAAATAAACTAAATTAATTAACTGGGGAAAAATCCCCAGGGGGAAGAAAGAGGGGCTGGTATATGTGAGAATCACCAGCCCTGATCCAGAGGAAGAATTTTCATGAGAATATTTGATGATTGAATTGAGTCTGGCCAATAAAGGTCCTGTACGGCTGTACAGAACCTGTACAAGAGGTGTGGTGTATTGAAGTGATCATACAGTTTTCAAGTTGGTGTATTGAAACTGTATTGGGTGAAACCAGCCTGTACAGGTATTGACAGGCTGTATTGAGGTACCAAGCTGTATGCATGTTTCAGAATGAAGATTGCTGAAATTGAATGCTGATACAAATGCTGGATATGCTGATTTGAGGTGTCTGAGTGGGTGTGTGAATGAATACCCTTACCTCTGATGAGTGGTTGTTACACATATCTAAAATACTATACTTCCAGGAACGTACTTCCCAAATCTTTTGAAAGGAGTGATACTGTTCAGGTGCATTTTTGAAGTGGAAAACTTCAAATATATCTCTCTTTTGGACTTCAGAAAATGAAGAGTATATTCAAAAGCCTTTGTTTCCCAATTCATACCATTAAGTAGAATAATGGAGCCCTGCGGAAGATACAACTCAGAATTCTTATAATTCCCTGAGAAGGGAAATTTAAGAGACGTTTAGAGCTAGTTATTTCTTATAAGTGTTTTCCAGAATTACTACAAGGTAAAAATATTCTCCAAAATTTGTAAGCCAAATTTATTCATATATTTACCCCATATTTTGACTATGGAAGGTGGTATAAACTTGGTTCAAATGCGTTTCCAAAAGCCATGAGCTCATACATTATTAATAGAAGACAGAAAACTATTTTCATTGATCTGAAAAACATGGTAGTGATTTTTAAAGATGGAACAGTTGAAGCTCAAAAGGTAGATTTTGCCTTTCTGAGATTCCTTAGCACTAAATTATGTTTCAATAGATTCAAAAGGCTGGTTTCCTTCGCAAAGAAGCTCTTATTTTGGATATTTTGGCTCTAAAGAACCTAAAAATAAAAAATATTTGATTTTAATGAATTATGGCCATGTTTCATGCTTTTTTAACAAGAGAAAAAGCTTGAAAAGTCATTTATTTCAATTTCCAAAAAAACATTCTGATAATAATTCAAACAAATCATCATTAAATCATCAATGTTATACTATGTAATTGCAAAATCTTTACATAAAATTTATGGAAATCATTTTGAAGGCTGCTCATCTGTTAAATTTGCGGAAAGTAATATAGCCATAAGTATCTCTATGTAGGAATTAATAACCAGATAAAAACCTCTTTCTATTAATAAATACACTAAGTAAAAGTTATTCAGCTGTCTGATGAAATGTGCATAAGAGTTTCAAGTTTCATTTCATTGGAAAATTGTCAGCATGGCCTCAAGTTATCTGAAATTCTCTTTCTTTCAATAAATAAGGATCTATTAAGATGTGGAAATTTTCTAAAAGGCCTTTATAGACCCCACTTGGAGGGCTGAGGGATTTCCTTTATTAATGGATGAAGCTTAGGTTTAGCTCATTTCAAATTATGCCCAAACCTTTGTCCAACCCACCTCCAATGTCTAAGCTGGGCCCTTTATGGAGTTGAGGCAGCAGAGAATTTGATAAGTGAAGATTAAATAATTCAATATTTCTAGTTTTTGCTAAATTATGAAATAATTTGAAGTATATTTAGGGATATCAATTTTAATTACTTACATATTACAGGTGTTAAATAATTTTATACAAATATCCTCTATCAGATGACCACTAATTGTAAGAAGAATACCCTTGGTCAACAAAGGTTTGTCAAGGTGTTTAAGTTAAGCTTAAAAATAGCCAGTAAAAGCTTAATAAATATTGAATTAAGAAAGCTTTGATTCACAATCACTTATTACACAAAAATGTATTATTTTGTACATATTCATCAAATACTGAATCAAACACTTTTCTGAAAGGTCTATAGAATTCCTATGGAACCTTATCTTTATTTGAACTAATTTATAACCTTTTTTTTGCTTTCCTTTTTATTTAATTACTCTTGTCATATACTATCAATATTTACTTCAATCAATTTTTTTTCAATTTCTCAATTTTTCCTTTCGAGAAAAATCTGGGTTTTCTTGTTTTTGTTTATTATTAATTTTTGATTTTTGTTTATTTCTTTCTTTCATGTTTTTTTTTTCAAATTCAAAGGTTATCTTTGCATGGTGAGAAAAGATTTGTTTTTTGTGAACTAAACTTCAACTTTTGATTGATTTCAATCCAGTTTAATTTCTTTTTTGTTTTTATTTCAACTTTATTTCAATTTGGCATCAATTTTTTTGAACTTTCTCAATGTTTTTACTTTGTTTTTTTCTTCAATTTTATTTTTTGATCTTAATTGTTTTTTTCTTCAATTTTATTTTTTGATCTTAATTGTTTTTTTAATTTCTTTCTATTATAATTTCAACTTCATTTCATTTATTTTTTATTTTTACTTCATATTCTATTTTCAAATTTTTAATTTTTCTTTCTTAAGTTTTCTTTTTGAGTTTTTTTGAATTTTTCTTTGAAATTTTTTTTCACTGTTTTTCTGCTTTTGAGTTTTCTGGTGTGGGGATAAACTGGAATAAATGTTATCACACTGATTCCAGTGTATTTCCACCCCAAAAACATGAAAAATATTTTTTTTCAGAAAAAACAAAAACAAATAAAGAATAAAATATAACAAAATAAATAAAATAAAAGAAATATGAAAAAAACAAAAAAAGAAATAAAATAAAATAATATATAAGAAGTACTTCAAAATTAAAAAAGAAATTTAGAAATTAAATAAAAATAAAAATGAAAATAAAAATGCAAAATAGCCAAATAATAAAAAATAAGAATAAGCATAAAAAATTGAAGTGGAAACATAAATAAACAAAAAATTAAAATGAAAATAATGAAAAAGTATTAAGAGAAGACATGAAAATTAAAAAATTAAACAAAAAAATCAAAAAAACCTTTTATTAAGGAAAATATTGATGAAAAGGAACAAAAAAATTAAAAAAAACGCAGTTGAAGAGGAAAAAATTGAAAATTTCAAAAATAAAAATGTTTTTTCCATTTCAAATAAAAATCATTGTTAATAATAATTTGTGTCATTTGATTTCAACTTTGTGAATATTGACAAAGTTTTAGAAAATAAAAGATATAGAAAGTTTGAAATTCAAATTATGAGAGGTATGTCAATGTGCTGGAAGACAATGGAGGTGAAACAAAGATATGGGAGCTTTAAAAAGTGAATAATTCATTTTTTGAGCTTGAATGTAGATAATTTCCTCTAAAACAAGAATTTTGAACAAAGATGAGGATTCCCTAACACATTCAAGAAGTTAAAAAGAAACTTGTAAGAAGGTGTTCATGAGGAACACATTACAATATGGAAAAAGTTACAAAACTTCATATGCAAAGAAGTTTCAATTGTGAAATAGCTTCAATAAGAAATATTTCAATTGATAAAAGGGAGCTCAGAAGTACCTAGTAAGCTCATGTATCTATAGAAAAATGTGTCTTCCTAAGAAATATATTTCATACTAAAGGGAATGGTACAAATACTAAAAAATGAATTATCTATGATTTATGCAAATTGATAGTTGAGCTGTAAATTCTTAGCTCAAATAGATTGTGTAAATAATACATTCCAAATAAACATGAGATCAAAATAATGAGAAGAAAAACTATTTTTATTCATCATCACATAATATTGATCTATGGCAATCCCTCCCAAGATATATTCAGCCTATTTTAGAAGACAGAAATTCCAACTACCTGGTGGATGATTTTTAATTCAGCATATATCCTCTCTGTAGAAATAATCTTTATGTATCAAAGGTTTTCATTTTAGAAAGGTTATTTGTAGGAGTTTTGATATTTTGGGAAAATTTTGAATGATTATATTATTTGGAGTAGAAAAGACAATGGAATAACAGTGAAATTGATTAACCCATTTCTTAAAAATTAGTGTCTTTCCTTCTTTGGAATAGTTTTTATTTGAGAACTTTCACATCAGTGAGAAGGGAATTTTTATTGCAAGAGAAAACAAATCAAGAACATGAAAAATAAATAATCATCCTTTTCAATTGAGTTAAACTTTCAAAAACAAAACCTGTGGCCGAATGTTTCTGCAAAAATATTTCAAGGTTAGAGCCAAGGTTAAGACCCAGTTTTGGATCAATTTGGACCTGCTACGCCCACCAGTGGGAAGAGCTCTTCTTCATGGTGCATTATGAAGCCAGAGGTAGCCTGAAAGGTCTCTAATACTTCAAGAAATTTACAGCCAAGTAAAGAAAATCAAGAAAGAAAAACTGCAAGGCAGAAGGCCCATTGATTCTCTTATTGGAACCCTCAAATAAAAAACCTTTTTGTGGTCCTTTTCCAGGGATACAGGGGGCAAATTACCTCATTGTTTTTGACTCACACCCTTTCCATAAAACTCCTTCACAGCTTTCCTCATGTGATATTTATGTATTGTAATTATAAAAAAAAGTAAAAAAGGCCGCTTTTTCATATTTTTGGATTCAGCTCACCAAATAAAAACTTTTTTAGCCATTTTTGTTTGATGAAGGATTAAGCTGAACCCTTCTATAGTTGAGAATTGAATTAATACATAGAAAGAGTACTCAACAACACCAATACTTTTCCCCCTTCATTTACTGTTAATGGCAGGTATTTGGCTTTGAAAAATTCTTTTCAGAAGCTCTTCCAAGACTCAAAATTCATGTTATGCATTTGGCACATCAAGAAAGATTTATCTTCCCATTCCTTGAAGAAAATTGGCCATGGGACTGATTTTGAAAATTTCACAAGCCTTTGGAATCAAGTAAATCACTTTCAAATTTCACTTTTATGTAAATTATTGTGTTAATTGATGAGTTTGGGATTAATTTCTCAGGTTATGTATCCATCAAGTGAAAAGTCTTTTAAAGATAACTAGAAGAAGCTTACAAAGAAATTCAAATGTCCTGAAGTGTTGCAATATTTTAAAAGAACCTGGATTTCTCTAAGGGAGTATTATATGGAATCCTGGACCAACTACCATTGTCACCTGAGTGTGGGCTTCATTTCAAGAGTTGAAGGTACCCATTCCATGGTTACAATTTGGCTCTGAAACTCCACTCATAATTTCCTGGAGGGTCTTAGGGACCTTCAAATGGCTTTCACAAAACAATTCCTTGAAATAATTAACAGAATCTCAAAATAAATGATTTTTCATTTCAAGAATTTCCCTCCTCCTATCTGTGCTCTCAATGGAAAAGTGTCTGATTATGCCCTTTGGATGGCCTCTGAAAATTTCAAAACAAAATTTACAACCAATGAAGAATAAACAAACAAACACAGAAATTATCAAGGCATACCTTGCAGGCACAAGTCCCAACAGGCATTTTCCAAGTGTCAAAGGCTCCATTTCTCAGAATTCCATCCTCAGTGGCTTTTGAATCTACCTGTGAGATTTTTTCCATCTTCATTTTCTTAGTTTTTTCACATGAACCGATTTTATTTGTGATATTCTTCTCAGACTGGCCATCAACAATAAGATAAAAGTGTTGAGAACCGAAAAATAAGGAATTCAATTTTTTTAAGAGAATTGGGGGTGTGAGCCTGTAAGGTGTGGATATGAAACTTTGATTAAAAATCAAGTACTTTTCCTGTCCTCAAAATTTGTATAAGGTAAAAAATCTATTAAAAATAGTAAAGGATATTATTTTGAAGAGAAGACATGCCAATTTTATTGTTTATAACTTTATTAGTATAAAACAATAATATTATAAAAATTTATTGTTTTACCAACAATAAAAATTTATCCAAAAAATACTCTACAAGAGATATTTTAAGGCTACAAAAGAAATTTCTTCAAGAGCAATTTCAATTGGAATTAATTGAGCAAAGAACTGCAAGCAATTAATTAAAGAACAAAGTATTTAAAAAGAATATTAAAGAGAAAACACGCCCAAAAGTGACCAGAGTGAATTTGGAAACAAAGGGACAAAGTTTACAGTGATGAAAGATGCCTTAATTCACTTTTGGGGTGGTTCAGGGGTAAAAAATAATTATAAAAGTTACAAACAATGATTATAATGATTTTTTCACGTGGCTAAAAGGTTTGAAATGATATAAGAAAGGTGGTTGGAATCTTTTACTGATTGGTTTCACAATGTTTAAACTAATTATAAAAGGAAAAGATTCTAACATGAAGAGAAAAGTGGGGCAAAGAAGACATTCTTTTATAGCCATCAATTCTCTTACTCCAAAAGTAAAATTTACTCTTGTCAGTCGTGAAAAACAGTCTGACAACAGAAAAGCCAATTATGGCATCAATGAACCCTGGTTTAGACCAAATAGGGCTGGTTTAAGCCATTTTTAGCCATTTTAGACCCTTAAATCAGCCATTACTATAGAAATACCAGGCCTAGAGCCTTCAAAACACGTCAGAATGTGTGTCAGAGGCGTAGAAACCAGTTAAAACTGTTTTTACTATGATTGTTTTATCTAAAGGGTAGTTTTACCCTCTTGGCAACAGCTAAAACTACCCCAGTTGGTATCAAAACCTCATCATCAATTGAGTCCACAGACCCTGTAACTCAATTCCAGGCCAAAAGTGCTGAACTTTTGCATGAATTTTGACATCCCACGCCTGTCAGAAAGGATTTTGGGGGTCTAGCTCCCCCTTAGAGCTGGAGTTCCTTTCCCCCCCAAATTTAATCTTTCCAATTTATTTTTCCTTTAATTCCTCATCATGTATTATACTTATAATTTACATATGTAATTCAATTCAATTGTACAGTACAATACAGTCATGATTGACACCTCATATGTAAATCAAAGTTCACTTATGTAATACATTCACACATTTTGACATTTCAATTGAATTCAATTGAAAATACTTCAATTCCTCATAGCTTCTAAACTAAACACAACACCTCAATGTTAACACAAAAATTGATGGTTAACACCACATGTGGTGTGAATTAAATTAAGGTTTTGAGGATTTGCAACTTTTGTATTGAAAATACTAAAAACTTAATTTAAGCTTATTTAGAGTTGAGTTACAAGAATTTCACTCAGAGGTGACCCCACCTGATTTTTTATGAGGAATCCAATGGTGAAATACTTTTTATTTGTTTATTTATTGAATAAAAAGTTATAATAATTTTTATTTAACTTTTTTCCAAATTTATTCATTTTTTCACAATTTTGTTAAAATTTCATTTTTACTTAATTTTTTCAAGTATAAATGTAATTTTATATTTACAAAATTTAATGTATTTTTATTTTTGAATTGTAATTAATTTTTTATTTTCAATATAATTTTTTATATTTATATTTTGATTTTTATTTTAATAATATAAATAAATTTATTTTATTAATATTAATATGTTATTTTTGTATTTGTGGTCTTTTGGGTATATGAAATTACCTCTAAGGCTCACAGAGCCTGTGAGGTATATATGACATACCCATAAGGCCACAAATAACTTGATATACAGCTGATTTGGTCTTGAAATGACTTTTCAGTTGAAATTAAAATGAAAAATAACAAAAAATAAGTATAACTTTTGTTTGGATAAAAAAAGTTATGATTATTATGTCATTCTTGAATTCTACACCAAAATTAACCTAGGGTACACCCATAAGGTGTTATACCCAAAAATGCTTATTTCTTAAGTTATTGGAACATTTGAGAAATTAAGAGTACTAATTTAACTTTTTTAACATTTTTTTAAAATTGTTAAATTTAAGCTTAAATAGGCTTAAGTTTAAAGTTGAATAAAGTTTATGCAAACTCACCAAAATTTTAGTTAAAATTCAGGTGTTGTGTATATTTACTGAATTGGATAAGGCTTTGCCATACAGGATGTAAATCCTGAGTGAGCTCAATTTAAAAGTGTTTAAGGCCATAGTATGGCTTTAAATAAATACAAGGGCAAAATCCACGCAAAAATGTGGGACAAAGGAAAAAGACCAAACAGAGCTGCAGTAACCAACTTTTTGGATATGCAAGGATTCAAATAAGGTTTTCCACCTGTATTGGAGGATTTTCAACCTTATTTAAACTTTAAGATCAGACTTTAATCCAACCTTAAAGTTTAAACCGGTTTTATCACAATTTGGACAGGAATTTCAAGCTGCCAAAGGGTAAATCCCAATATGAAAGCTTGAAATTAAAGTTTTGAGACCTGTCAAAGCTTAAATAAGCTTAGGACTTCAAAGTTACAAGTATCTAGTCCTTATAAAAAGCTAAGGTTTAGTGTGCATTGCTATTCTACGTGGAAAAATAGCAACAACTTCAAAAATTCATTAAAAATCCAAATCTTAATAGATTTTCTTGAATATTTCACACAGCTTACAATTCAATGCTATCTGTGTATACATTGAATTTTAAGTATCCTTTATAAACAGGTTTTATTAGTAATTAGCCTGGAAAATTACTCTTTTAATTATACTTAGAGAAAATTAAGATTTCTTTTAAAATTAATTAAAAATTGAGTTTCAGAGATTTCTGCTTGAAACTCTATTTTTAAGTTGTTCATGTGATCAACATTCATATAAATAAACTTATTTTATATTACAACTTAAAATAATTAACTTAAATGAGGATTAAACTTACTTGGAGTTAGGAATAACACCAGTAACTTTACATTGGAATTAAAAATAAGTTACCTTAATTTAAGAACCTTATTTTTAAGCATGGTTTTTCAGTTTGGACCTGAGCACGCCTTCTATATCTATTATTAATCATGAGAGCTGCTCTGCAGACATAAAAAGAGTCTATTAATCGCTGTTTTTGTCCATCAATTCATTCCAATCCAATTATATTAGACATTTAAACAGGTAAATTTTCATTACATATAAAATCTTATTATTGAAGTAATTCTTAGGTTATTTTATTCTCTATCAATTTTGAATTAAAGAATTGAAATCATAGAATTCAGATTATTGTTGTAATCACCAAATAATATATTTTGTTTCATTAAATTATTATCTTTAAAATATCTTTTAAAATCCACAAATTTCTCTTAAAAACTCTTTAATCATATTTATATTATAAAAAGTTGTTTTATTTTTTGAAATATTTATTTTTGGCATGTCTTTAACTTATAATAGTTATTTCATATAATAACTGTTGTTTATGACTTATTGTATTAAACACATATTATAAGTAAGTTTTTCTCTAAAACTCTATATCTTTTTTCATCTATTATTAGTTTTTTTATATAGAATTCTTATAAGAATTATATCTGCACAGTGTGTGTTATAATTTTCTCTTATAAATAATATTTATATTATTTATAAATGGTTAAACATTTATATTCTACACGTGTAATTGTCTCATTAAGAGCTTTAATCTTCTTATTGTTATAACTGTCAGTGACTATAACAATAATAGAATAATTATAATTTATTATAATTATTGATATTTTTTTTATCATTATATTATATAATAATAATTAAATTCATTTTATTAATACAATTACTTTTTAATAATTATATTTAATTTGTGGTTATAATATTTTATCATATTATATTTTTATACTGAGGAAAGTCATAGTACTCTTGATATTGTTACTATTATCAAGAGTTTCATAGACAAAACTTACAGGGGGAGACCTTTTTCAAAGAACAATGGCAGAAATCAGTCCAATTATTAAGCATTTTCAAGATGTTTTGACTGGAAAAGTACTTTTTGACCAAATCACCAAGAGTAAAAAGGATTAAGAATATTATGAAGATACACTTGAACTCAAAAATATCCATTGAAGACCTCCAGGAGCCAAAAATAAAAATAAAAGAGAGCTCTCAAGGTTTGAAATAATTAACATTAAAACAAAGAGAAGAGGAAGACTCCCAGAACAACAACTTCAATATCACATTAAATTTCCCCCCTCAAAGCAGGGACTCAGATTCATCTAAAGATTCTGAAGATTCCAAGGACTCACTATACAAATAAATCACTTCAGCAGATTCACTACTCTCAGAAACTGAATTAAATTAATATGGAAAATCAGGCATCACTCTCAGAAGGTCTAGAATATTGGCCAAGAATAGAATAACCTCATAAAGAAATTCCCACAAGCCTGGAGCAACTTTGAATATTTATAATATGATTGACTTAAGCTGTGAGCATTACCAAAGAAAATATCACACAATTTATGAATTCTCCCAGCTCTTTGTGAGTTTTTGATTTGTTCTAATGTGGAATTATCTTGGTTTTTTATTTTTATTTTTTTGAACCATTTTTACTGGGTAACTGGCTTAGAAGAAGCTAAATATTCATTTTCAAATACACCTTCAAGCTCATAAATGTCCAGCCTTATGGGAGCTGTGGCTATAGAAAAGCTTCCCAAAACATTTAAAAGACAAAATATCAATATGCTGATTACAGGAGAAACTTGGCTGAAGAAATTGCAAAAAAATAAAGACCTTTATGAAGACATCCAAAACTTTTGTACCCTAAGTATCCTCTTTTTTTTGAAAGAATTGAGTGGTATGAATATGTTAGCAAGGCTCCAAAGAGAAAGTGGATTCCCATGCCTGATATGAGAGCTCTAATTGAAAATAAGTATCAAATATCAGTTTTATTTTATTCCACAATCCAATATTTCTCTTTCTTCCCTTGATTTTGTCCTCCAAGTGAGAATGTGCCCATTTTCATTTGTTTTTTGGATGTCTGTTCTCATTTTGTTCCATTGGATGTCATCATTTCTAAAGTTTACCCTGTCCCCCCATTACTGGGAATGGGAATTTCATTCCCAACTACAGCCCTGGAATGGGAAGATAAACTAAAGAAGCACAGAATTTTGTCTTTGTGAAATATTTCTCCCCTCTCAGAAAAAACCCACTATTTTAGAGCTTGATACAGATTGATTTTTTTTGTACAGACAATTTATGCCAATTATACACATCCTCACTCATATTTATTACTTAAATCCCTACACAGCAAGCTTTTTTGAACAAATTCTTGGACGTCTTTTACTTACAAATAATCATATTACAAAAATAAAAAAGATTGAAAACAACATAATCTTTTGGGCCTTCACTTGTCCCACCCAAAAAAAATCACAAAATTATGGGCTTCCAGTTTCTTTTTCACGATTCTTCCCTTCATTTTAAAAACGATTTGTGTAAATTAATAAGTATAAAGATTTTGAATGAAGTTTTCAAAAGAAATTCTGAGTTGGAGAAATTTAGCAAAAAAAGGTTTGAAAAAATTTGGGGATTTTGGCATCCTGTGTTGGAAAAAATATGGAAAGAGAATTCACAAAACTCCTTGAAATTATGCCTGAGGTTTTTTTGAAAGAATAGGGCCTAAAATGTGTTTTTGCCATAAATTGGTAAAAAAATGTAAGTTTATGGTAAAAACACCATAGCCCTCATGTATATTTAGTAAAGGTTTACATGCTTTTACAAACAGCCTAAATAAATTATTACCCATATTGTTTGGAAGTAATGAATTTAAGAGAAAATTGAAGAAACTTGATAAGAGATAAAGTTTTTATTAAATTAAGGAAGTATTTGAATATTTTTTTGGAAAGAAAAAGAAAAATAAGGTTTTTCAATTTCAATAACCAATAATAAAGCAAATTTATGAAAAAAATAAGTTTTTTTATAATAATATAAAGAAATCTCTTAGAGAACTTTCAACAAAGTATTCATCAGTTGATTTCATTTTATATTTAGAGTCTCAAAAAAAGATTAAGTTCCAACAATCTCCAGCCTTGGGCCATCTGGCCTAATCAATACTAATTATGAATTGCATATTTGTAAGCCTTCGAGGTATGACCACATGTCCAAAATAAACTACACCATTTGCTTACCCATGAAAAATAGACATATGACTCTTTTATCTCATATCTGTAATTCCAATACTTTCTGAGATAAACTGTATATATGCACTTTTATGATCAGTGAAGCTCTTAATGCTTTTCAGCTCATATCTTTTGAGTTACACTTGATAAAGAGTTTAGGAAAAGATAAAGTTACCACAAAATAACTGTAAGAGTGGAGATATAAGCTTCATTTGTCAAGTTATCAACAAGGTTAAAGCTTATAAAGGGATATTGAGCAAAATAGCAATAGATGTTCACCACTTAAGCTCAAATGTGGTCCAAACTTATAAAAAAGTAGATATTCAGGTTCTACTAGCTCAAACATCAATAATGATGTACCTTTAATTATGATATTCAAGGTAAAACCCCATTAAATCATGGTTTGAAGTCCAAAATAGTAAATTTCAACAGAAAAAATGAGTTATACAAAAACTCATTAAAAATAGAGTTTTAATGATTTAATGAAGTCCACTTTGAATCTTAGTGAGAACATGCAAAGCTATCAAAATTAGATCCCTTGAGTTCTGTATTTTGAATAAACCAAAAGGTATCAAGGCTTAATGCTAAGGCTCATAAATTATCATTTCTGGTAAATAACTCTAATCTTAATTTAAGCTTAACATTTAAATTAAAGATGGAAACGGCTTATATTAGTATTTTACAATTGAAACTACTATAATACACAACAATAAATTATTTAACAAGCTTATGATTTCATCAAATTACAGCTATAGTGATAACTCTAAAAAATGGCATAATAATGAGATAAAAATGTCTAATAATGATGCAATCCTCACCAAAACATAAAATATTGATCAATTATAGTGGATAAAATCAGTGGAAGTGCACTATAATGAAGAATATTCACTATAAAAAGACCACTTTATTCTCTTTTGCCTCCTAAGACACATAAAGTACAATAAAATAATCCAATAAAAAGTAAATTTCTTTATTATTTGGTAGAAAACTCATATATTATTAAAGACCAATGCGGGAAATTATAGTAATAAATATTTCATATTTCATTATGAAAATATTCTATTGTCATAAAGTGTTAAAAGTAGGTAATTTTATCTTAATTGGGATTTTTAATAATTCTATTATTAATATAAATAGTATTTATATTGATAGATAACTTGAATATTGGAAATATTACTAGTATAAATTGTTACTTAGTATCAAATATCAATTCTTCACTCATTTGTTATATATTTGTAACAATAATAAATTTGCATAAAAGTATTACTTATGAAATGTTAATTTTTTTTTTGAAATATAATTTATATTATTTTATTCTCTTTTGAATAATATAAATATTTACACCATAATTATAATAATTCTTCATCATTATAGTTATTTTAAATCTTATTATTCATTAAAAATTAGGACATTCAGAGTAAAATAAGTAAGATACTAGTAAGTTTTACTTATTTTTTCATAGTCAAACCTTACAGTATTCCTGGAACATTTGATAATGATAGAATAAATTAAATAAATGCTAAAAAATCATGTATCAATTCAAGAGAACTCAGAATTTTGGAAAGAAATATTCAAAGCAAGTACTAAAAAAATTTAATATTATTAAGTATGAAAAAGAAATAAATAAAATTGATTTCAAAAATAAATAGTAAAAGAAAAATTCAAATCACTTATAAGGAAAAATATCCAAATCCTTATATACTTCTCTCTCAAACTAAAAAGTCCGCAACTTATTCAAATTTTTGGAGTCTATTCTTCAAATATACCATCATTAAATTTGAGAAATCTGTGAGCCTTAGAGGTAATTTCATATACCCAAAAGACCACAAATATAAAAAATAACATATTAATATAAATAAAATAAATTTATTTATATTATTAAAATAAAAATCAAAATATAAATATAAAATTATATTAAAAATAAAAAATTAATTACAATTTAAAAATAAAAATACATTAAATTTTGTAAGTATAAAATTACATTTATACTTGAAAAAATTAAGTAAAAATGAAATTTTAACAAAACTGTGAAAAAATAAATAAATTTGGAAAAAGGTTAAAGAAAAATTATTATAACTTTTTATCCAATAAATAAATACATAAAAATTATTTCACCATTGGATTCCTCATAAAAAATCAGGTGGGGTCACCTCTGAGTGAAATTCTTGTAACTCAACTCTAAATAAGCTTAAATTAAGTTTTTAGTATTTTCAATACAAAAGTTGAAAATCCTCAAAACCTTAATTTAATTCACACCACATGTGGTGTTAACCATCAATTTTTGTGTTAAAATTGAGGTGTTGTGTTTAGTTTAGAAGTTATGAGGAATTGAAGTATTTTCAATTGAATTCAATTGAAATGTCAAAATGTGCGCGTGTATTACATAAGTGAACTTTGATTTACATATGAGGTGTCAGTTATTACTGTATTGTACTGTACAATTGAATTGAATTAAATATGTAAATTATAAGTATAATACATGATGAGGAATTAAAGGAAAAATAAATTGGAAAGATTAAATTTGGGGGGGAAAAGGAACTCCAGCTCTAAGGGGGAGCTAGACCCCCAAAATCCTTGCTGACAGGCGTGGGATGTCAAAATTCACGCAAACGTTCATCATTTTTGGCCTGGAATTGAGTTACAGGGTCTGTGGACTCAATTGATGATGAGGTTTTGATACCAACTGGGGTAGTTTTAGCTGTTGCCAAGAGGGTAAAACTACCCTTAAGATAAAACAACCATAGTAAAAACAGTTTTAACTGGTTTCTACGCCTCTTACACAAATTCTGACGTGTTTTGAAGGCTCTAGGCCTGGTATTGCTATAGTAATGGCTGATTTAAGGGTCTAAAATGGCTAAAAATGGCTAAAACCAGCTATTTTTGGTCTAAACCAGGGTTCAATGATGCCATAATTGGCTTTTCTGTTGTCAGACTGTTTTTCACGACTGACAAGAGTAAAATTTACTTTTGGAGTAAGAGAATTGATGGCTATAAAAGAATGTCTTCTTTGCCCCACTTTTCTCTTCATGTTAGAATCTTTCCCTTTTATTAATTAGTTTAAACACTGTTAAACCAATCAATCAAAGATTCCAGCCACCATTTTTAAATCATTTTAATGCTTTTAACCACGTGAAAAAATCATTATAATCATTGTTTGTAACTCTTATAATCATTTTTACCCCTGAACCACCCCAAAAGTGAATTAAAGCATCTTTCATCACTGTAAACTTTGTCACTTTGTTTCCAAATTCACTCTGGTCACTTTTGAGAGTGTTTTCTCTTTAATATTCTTTTTAAAGACTTTGTTCTTTAATTAATTGCTTTCAGTTCTTTGCTCAATTAATTCCAATTGAAATTGCTCTTGAAGAAATTTCTTTTGTAGCCTTAAAATATCTCTTGTAGAGTATTTTTTGGATAAATTTTTATTGTTGGTAAAACAATAAATTTCTATAATATTATTGTTTTATACTAATAAAGTTATAAACAATAAATTTGGCGTGTTTTCTCTTAAAAATAATATTTCTTACTATTTTTAATTGAATTTTACCTTATACAAATTTTGAGGACAGGCAAAGTACTTGATTTTTAATCAAAGTTTCATATCCACACCTTACATTTGGGGGCCCAGCCGTGATATTTTACCTGTGACACATTTTTTTACTCTTTTTAAATCTTTCTTCTTATATTGAAAAATTTAAAAACATATAAAAAATACTTATAATTCAAAAAATCCATAAAAAATAACTTTTTTTCATATTATAAGTGAGGCTTATATTTTTATTTCTTTTTTGAAATAACCTTTTTTTACTTAATTAATTGGCTTTTTAATTAATTTTAGTTTCTGACAACGTGGTAAGAAAAGAAAACATTGAAACAGCCTCAACAGTCACCAGCATTGTTCCTGCAAGCACTATTAATTCAGACCATAATAGTACTGTAATTGTGACTCAAAATAATCAACCTGAACCAATATCTTCTGAATTAATTAACTTGGACATAAGTAATACTCTTCAGAAAGCTAAGAATTTGGCTAATAGTAAGTTTTTTGACGTAAAAATACTATTTTAAGCCTTTTTAAACCATAATTATGCCTTCAACCAGGTCAGGAGCCAGCTACAACCCCTCAAGCAGCTCCCAAAAAGGTAATAGACGTGATTATGGCAGAGGCCAACCAGGTACAGAAGGAAAAGGGTCAGTTGATGACTTCCAAACAACTAAATTGGGTCATTCTGAAGCTTATAATACTATTTTACCTTCAAAAAGAGCTGACACCTCCACAACAAGCCTCTGTGGACATATACAAAGCCAGCCACAGTGCATACAACAATGCACTTCAATTCAAGGAGTACCAGATCCTTGCAGACCTGTGGAAGAATTGCATGAATTCTTATCTGACAGTAAGAAAATTCGTGGGCCATCCCAACACTTTCAAATTGCTCAATGGATGGCATCCATTGATGGAGAAGAAAAACATGATGCTTTTGACACTAGAATGGAGGAAAAACAACCCTCCACCACCCAAACCAGTGCCAAAAACAGCCCCAGTGGCCAGCAGCAGCAATTCCAACGTGAAAAAGCAGCCACAAACTCCAAACAAGGGCAAAGGGAAGGCACCAGCCCCAAAACCTTACAGCCAGGGCTACAGAATCCCAAAGATTCAGAAGGATGCCATGGAAAATGTATTTCAGATGGCCAGAACCATGATGGAATTACAGAAGAAGGAGGAAGCCAGATTAAGGTTCCAGAAATGATTTCTGACATATTTGATTCCATCCCAGAGTTGTATAATGCTATAAATGAGGTGAAAAAACATCTTTCTGATAAAAATGAAACCATTTGTAACAACATTAAAACAGACAACCTGAGTCTGTGCCAAATTAATGAAACATTTATGTGTTTTGAAAAAGTTTTAAGAACAATTAAAAATTCCAATAATGATAATTCTTCTAACAATAAAGTAAATGAACAATCTGCCATTATTAAAGAATTAACAGATAAATATTCTAAATTCAATATTGATGATATAATTGAAACAAGAATTAAACAAGCCATAAATATTATCAAGACAGATAACAAGAAAGTCCTTGATGACATTTCAAATTCATTTACTGAAGTAAAGACATATACCATTGCCTTGAAAAAGTGTTTTGATGCTTCACAAGAGGAAGTATCAAAATTATCAATGAAATTGAATCAAGTCACTGCTGATAATACAAGACAGACAGAGTTATGGCAAGAACTGACACATAAGGAAGACATGTACAAAATTGAAGTAATAAATTTAATACAAAGCTTCCAACATGAATACAGAAATTCCCAAAGGTGTAGCAACAGTAAAATGAATGACATTGAACAAATACTGAACACCTTACCAAGAATGTCTACACCTCTAAATCAAAATGAGGGCACAAGAATTCCAAATCCACAAGTATTGGATCCTGATAATTCACAATCAAAAAATGAATTATCCACTTCTTTTCATAACTTGGAACCATCAATGGGCCAAGCACTCTTGAAAGAAGTTCCAAAACTTAAAGAATGGCCTCACTTCAGTGGTGAAGGAGAGTATGACCATATGGAATTCATTAGAGGTATTGACATGATCAAAGAGGATTTTGAATTACCAGACAGATTGGTAACAGCCAGGTTTAACACCTTGTTTACCAGATCAGCTCACAGATGGTACATCAAAATAAGACAAGCACATGGACACCAGAGTTGGACTTGGTGGAAAACCCAAATCATCAACAAATGGGAAAATGATGCTTGGAGGTTTAAAGTTGAAACAGCCTTTGAATCTTCCAAATTTAATGCTGATAAAGACAAAGCTTTACCATGGTTTTGCCAACAAAAGGACAGATTAACAGCATTATATCCTGACATGTCAGAATTTATGATCCATAGAAAAATTCTGAGACAATGTGGAGGTGACTTAGAGCATGCTGTCAAAAGCAGGACTACTGAACAATCTTCAGCAGAGGATATTATCAATATACTAGAAGAAGTAACCACCAGAACCAAAATTGGTTCTAGTAGGGTGAATCTCAAAACAAGGTTTAATACACCTTGGAAAGATTCTGTGGACAAAAACCCCAAAGAAAATTCTAGTGATATTGAATATAAATCTGCAGATACAGTCAGAAAATGCCATATTTGCCAACGCACCACCCATTTAGCCAATACATGTCCAAAAAGGGGGAAAATCAATGAAATTGACATTGAAAAGGGACCAGATGTTGAAAAAGAAGACATAATTGAAGACAATTCAGATGATAAGTCATCCATATTTTCTGAATCTTCAAAAGATATAGAAAATATCAATGCCACTTTTGACATCATGGAATCTTATTCCCACTTACCACAATTGAGCAATGGGCAAGTTGATTTATCAAAAGTTCAAGATGCACAACATATGAAGACAAAACCAAACAGAGGAAAAGGTTATACAGCTGGTAACTCCTGTATAACAGAAGTGGTGATTGACAACAAGCCCACCAAACTTTTGCCTGACCCAGGAGCCTTCTGCTCTTGTGTTGGAAAATCTTTTCTTAAGACTTGTGTACCAAATTTTGAATACCAATTGTTACCAATTGATGGTATAAAATTCAACAGTGCAAGTAACCCAATGAAAGAATTAGGAATCTTTGAGACCAATGTCATATTCCCACACATAAATGGGAATTTAAGGATCACAGTTGACTTTGTTGTAATGGAAAATTGCTCTAGTACCCATTTTATATTGGGAAATGACTATTTAATCATGTATGGGATAGATTTACATAATAAAAAAGACAGATACTTTACAATTGGGGACAATAAGCGCCAGAAATTTGCCTTTTTACCATTTAAAAGACAAATTAAAGTAAACAAAGTATCACCAGTCAACTTAGAGTTAGAAAAATTCAAGTCTGAACAGTTAAATGAGGCTGAGATAAGCCTTCATCTGACTGATAAACAAGAAAATGAACTTTCTTCCCTTTTGTATGACCACAGAGGAGCATTTGCTACAGACAAAGAACCTCTGGGAGCAATTATTGGTCATGAAGTTGACATCATTCTTAACATTGAGAGACCTTATCCACCACTCTTAAGAAGACCTGCTTATCCAGCAAGTCCAAAATCAAGAGAAGCTCTAGAAATTCATATCAAAGAACTTCTGGACCTTGGTGTAATAAGAAAAGTAGGCCACAATGAGGAAGTAGAAATAACTACACCAGTTATAGTGGCGTGGCATAATGGAAAATCCAGAATGGTTGGGGACTTTAGAGCTCTGAACACTTACACTGTCCCAGACAGATACCCAATACCAAAAATCCAAATTGCCCTTACTCAAATATCTCAAGCAGTGTATAAAACCACTATGGATTCTCTTAAAGGATTCCATCAAAATGTGGTAACACCAAGAGCAAGAAAATACTTGAGAATTATTGTTCATTGTGGAGTGTATGAATACTTAAGGATGACCTTTGGTATCAAAAATGCACCTTCACACTTCCAAAGAATGATGAATTAAATCTTCCCTGAAGAACTCTCAGAGGGATGGTTAATCATTTACATTCATGACATTATTATCTGTTCAAAGACTTGGGAGGAGCACATGTACACATTGTCAAGAGTTTTGAAAAAAATCAAATCAGTAAACATGAAAATCTCCTTGAAGAAATGTCATTTTGTATTTAAAGAACTTAAAGCACTAGGACATGTTGTATCTGGTTTGTCCCTTGGAATTGACAAAAACAAAGTTGCAGCAGTATTGTTAAAACCCATGCCTCAGAATAAGAAGGAAATTCAGTCATTCTTAGGTTTTGCAGGATATTACAGGAAACACATTAAAGATTTTGCATCCATAGGAAGACCACTTTATAAGTTGCGTGACAAAGACACAGTGTTTGAGATGACTGTTGACAGAGTCAAAGCTTTTGAGTCTCTAAGAGAAGCATTGACCACTGCTCCACTCTTACTGATGCCAGACTTTAAATTGCCTTTCAAACTGTATATTGATGCATCAGGGGATGGACTGGGTGCTGCACTTCACCAAGTTCATATCATAAATGATAAGCCTGTAGAAGGACCCATATGTTTCATATCCAGGCAAATCAAACCAACTGAAGCCAGATATGGAGCAAGTCAAATGGAATGTCTATGCCTTGTCTGGGCCTTGGAAAAATTGAACTACTTCTTAGAGGGATGTGTTTTTGAAGTGATAACAGATTGTACAGCTGTCAAATCACTTTTGAACATGAAAAGACCCAACAGACACATGCTCAGATGGCAAATAGCCAAACAAGAATACAGAGGCAATATGACTATTGTTCATAAGGATGGGAATATTCATAAGAATGCAGATGGACTAAGCAGATGGCCATTACCAAATAATATTGATAATCCTGCTTATGTGCCAGAAGAAGCTTCACCACAAATTCCAATAAAAGGAATAAGTGTTACAGACTTGAACACCACCTTCTTTGAAGAAGTCAGAAGCAGCTACACTCAAGATAAGAATTGTAGCATATTATGCCAATTACTTAACAAAGACTGTAAAGACAACTCTCTAATACATGCCTTGGATGAAGTATGGAAAAAAACTTATGATGAAGGAAGATTTCACCTACTGGATGGTATAATTTACCACAGAACCAAGCACACATGTGTCATGACAGTTGTAGACAGGTCATTAATCAATCTTGTACTGAAAGAATGCCATGATAGTCCCTTTTCAGGACATCTGTCTGAAGACAGAACAAGAGAGAAAGTAAAGACCTGCATATGGTGGCAAATGTGGCAGAAAGATGTTGCAGAGTATTGCAAAACCTGTGACAGATGCCAAAAGGCAAATAAATCCACTGGCAAAAGACTTGGAAATATGATAAAAATCCAAGAACCAAACAGACCTTGGGAAATTGTCCATATGGATTGGGTAACTGGCCTACCACCAGGAGGTGACAGGAGCTATAATGCTTGCCTAGTAATTGTGGACAGATTCAGTAAAACTCCAAACTTTTTACCATGTCACAAAGATGATACATCCATGGATACAGCTCTTCTGATATGGAATAGAGTAGTGTCATGGACTGGGATATTTACAAATATCATCAGTGATAGAGATCCAAATTCACTTCAGCACTATGGACAAATCTTCACCAATTATTTGGCACTAAACTGTCTTTCTCTACAGCCTACCACCCACAAACTGATGGCCTGGCTGAAAGGATGATCCAAACCTTAGAGGACATGGTGAGAATATTTTGTGCATATGGCCTTGAATTCAAAGATTGTGATGGATTTACCCATGATTGGTTTACTCTGTTGCCAGCACTGGAATTAGCATATAAAACATCAATCCATGCCAGTACCAATCAGACTCCTGCTATTCTAGAAAAAGGATGGAACCCCAAGTTACCCCAAGATTCCTTGAGGAAAGACTTAATTGAAATACATCCCACAGCTGCTAGCTTCAAAGGAATCCTAGACAAAGCTAGAAAGCATGCAGTAAGATGCATGGAGGACTCTTTTGCATATGCTAAAGATAAATGGGATAAATCACATGCAACTCCAGATTTCAAAGTGGGGGACCTAGTTCTTGTATCCACCACTAACTTCAATAACATCAAAGGATGTAAAAAGTTGAAAGACTCCTTTGCAGGACCTTTTGTGATTAAGGCCCTCCATGGAGAAAATGCTGTTGAAGTAGAGTTATGTGAAGAACTTAGCAATAAGCACCCTACATTTCCAGTGAGCTTGATAAAGCCATATGAATCTAGTGATGCTGAGAAATTTCCCTTGAGGAATAAGATTCCCCAAGTTATACCTCCTATTGAGACATCTGGTACTAAGAAAATTACCAAAGTTCTTAAAGAAAGGAAATTAAGAACCAAGAAAGTAAGGGAATACCTTGTTAGGTACAGTGACCCAACTTGTGAAGATGAATGGTTAGAAGAAAAAGATATACCAGAAGCTACCAAACTCCTCAGAAGATTCAGACACACTAGAAACATCAATATTACAAAGTAATATTCTTTTTTAGGGGGAGGGAATGTGAGCCTTAGAGGTAATTTCATATACCCAAAAGACCACAAATATAAAAAATAACATATTAATATAAATAAAAGATATTTATTTATATTATTAAAATAAAAATCAAAATATAAATATAAAATTATATTAAAAATAAAAAATTAATTACAATTTAAAAATAAAAATACATTAAATTTTGTAAGTATAAAATTACATTTATACTTGAAAAAATTAAGTAAAGATGAATTTTTAACAAAATTATAAAAAAATAAATAAATTTGGAAAAAGGTTAAATACAAATTATTATAGCTTTTTATCCAATAAATAAATACATAAAAATTATTTCACCATTGCATTCCTCATAAAAAATCAGGTGGGGTCACCTCTGAGTGAAATTCTTGTAACTCAACTCTAAATAAGCTTAAATTAAGTTTTTAGTATTTTCAATACAAAATTTGAAAATCCTCAAAACCTTAATTTAATTCACACCACATGTGGTGTTAACCATCAATTTTTGTGTTAAAATTGAGGTGTTGTGTTTAGTTTAGAAGTTATGAGGAATTGAAGTATTTTCAATTGAATTCAATTGAAATGTCAAAATGTGCGCGTGTATTACATAAGTGAACTTTGATTTACATATGAGGTGTCAATTATTACTGTATTGTACTGTACAATTGAATTGAATTACATATGTAAATTATAAGTATAATACATGATGAGTAATTAAAGGAAAAATAAATTGGAAAGATTAAATTTGGGGGGGAAAAGGAACTCCAGCTCTAAGGGGGAGCTAGACCCCCAAAATCCTTGCTGACAGGCATGGGATGTCAAAGTTCACGCAAACGTTCATCATTTTTGGCCTGGAATTGAGTTACAGGGTCTGTGGACTCAATTGATGATGAGGTTTTGATACCAATTGGGGTAGTTTTAGCTGTTGCCAAGAGGGTAAAACTACCCTTAAGATAAAAAAACCATAGTAAAAACAGTTTTAGCTGGTTTCTACGCCTCTTACACACATTCTGACGTGCTTTGAAGGCTCTAGGCCTGGTATTGCTATAGTAATGGCTGATTTAAGGGTCTAAAATGGCTAAAAATGGCTTAAACCAGCCCTTTTTGGTCTAAGCCAGGGTTCAATGATGCCATAATTGACTTTTCTGTTGTCAGACTGTTTTTCACGACTGACAAGAGTAAAATTTACTTTTGGAGTAAGAGAATTGATGGCTCTAAAAGAATGTCTTCTTTGCCCCACTTTTCTCTTCATGTTAGAATCTTTTCCTTTTATTAATTAGTTTAAACACTGTTAAACCAATCAATCAAAGATTCCAACCACCATTTTTAAATCATTTTAATCCTTTTAACCACGTGAAAAAATCATTATAATCATTGTTTGTAACTCTTATAATCATTTTTACCCCTGAACCACCCCAAAAGTGAATTAAAGCATCTTTCATCACTGTAAACTTTGTCACTTTGTTTCCGAATTCACTCTGGTCACTTTTGGGCGTGTTTTCTCTTTAATATTCTTTTTAAAGACTTTGTTCTTTAATTCATTTCTTGCAGTTCTTTGCTCAATTAATTCCAATTGAAATTGCTCTTGAAGAAATTTCTTTTGTAGCCTTAAAATATCTCTTGTAGAGTATTTTTTGGATAAATTTTTATTGTTGGTAAAACAATAAATTTTTAAAATATTATTTTTTTATACTAATAAAGTTATAAACAATAAATTTGGCGTGTTTTCTCTTAAAAATAATATTTCTTACTATTTTTAATTGAATTTTACCTTATACAAATTTTGAGGACAGGAAAAGTACTTGATTTTTAATCAAAGTTTCATATCCACACCTTACAAAATCTCACTAAATTACTCATGAGATTGAGTAGATTATCAAAAAATAGAAAAATTGTTCCTTCACACTAAATGATATTTGGTTTTACCATGAAAGGAATTGGATAATACAAATGCTCTTCTTTTTGAAAATAATAAATATTTTAGTCCAAAATACCCAGTGTAGGGAAAGCTAAAGCTGATTAGGAATATAATCAATTTGATATTTCAGCTTTCAGTTGTTCATTTCTCAATCAAATGATTATAGATATATATATTGAATGAGAAAAGAGGAAATATCAAAATAATTTGTGATGGCCAAATTCCTTGTTTAACTTGGAGGGAATTATCAACTTTATATCATGATACTACAAATATTTTCTTCAATATTATGGTAAAAATGGATTAATCTCACAATGAAACAGAATATCTTAAGCTTTCAGGATATGAAATGTTTAGCCTATTTCAGAAATGAATCTTTACTTCTATTTGATCTTATTTCGACCTATCTGTCCATGAAGCTTACTTTCCTTACCGCAAATTTGAAATTTATTTATGAAAGAAACAAAGTATAATAAAATCACTTTGTAAATACTCTCAAACTCTTATAAAATAGATCAAATGGCCTGAATATCTGAGTAACTAGCCAGATATTACCCATTTTGGATAATTATTGAAAATAAATATGGAATCATTTTATTATAGTAAGAGGGTGAATAAATAATAGCTTAATGAGATTTCTAAAAGCATTTATTATAATGATAAAGAAAGAATAAATTTCTTTAAAAAGCCAAAAAATTTATATTATTTTAATTAGTATTTAAATATTACTTAATTTCATTTTATTCATATTCTTAAGCACATGATATATTTATGGAAAAATCTTCTTTATGGTCAGAAAATCTCCTGATTTATGATCAATAATATTATTTGTCGCGGTAAATTTCTATGTATGTGTTTGAGCCTTATTTTATACAATATGGGAGAATAGGAGACCCTTATTGGAAATAAATTCAGTTTCCTATCCTGAGGATTTTCTCAAGGTAAAATTTATTTAAAAGATATTAATTAAAAGAGATTTAAGAATGGAATTTTCCAGAATTATTCTTTTCAAATTTATCAGTATAGAAAAATGATACAATAATAAGCTGATTTTTTTTACCACAAATAGTGTTTATTAAGAAGAATACATTACAAGAATAATCATATTCAACAAAATGATAAATTAACCTAATAAAAAAGTATCAGGAATACTTCTCTGGAGAATATTTTGAGAAAACAACCCAAAAATAACTTGAGTGAACACGTGAACTGAGTCACACATTTTATTGTGATGAAAGATGGTGCAATCATTTTTGGGACTTTCTATGGGTTAAAGTAAATTGAAGAGTTACCAAAAATGATTATAAAATTTTTCATGCTCCTAGAAGGCTGAGAATTCTTATGAATTAGTGGTTGGAATATCTTATTTCTTAATTCAGAGTTAATTAATCCTATTAGAAAAATAAATGAATTATATCATGAAAATAACAGGAGGGGAAAAAAATATTGTTAGTGCCACAAATTTTCTTAAGAAATGTGGAGGAATAATTAAGAATTCAGTTAGAATAATACTTGAAAAAGAAAATACAATAATAACATCAACTGGTAATGTTTTGATTCGAAAAGGGTTGGGGTTTTTCTATCTTTAGCCTTTGAAAGACCTTAAAATCAGTTGTTTTCAAAGTAAAATTTGGTCATTAGGGGTTAAAAAACTGTATTTTAATGTTTTATATATCTTGAGGTTAGATTTACCCTCTTTAAATAAAGCTGAAACCTCTTAGTTGAAATCAAAACAACATAATCCATCAGTTCAATGTGATATATTTCTCTTGAGATCCTAACAATAGGGGTATCAAAGATGCCAAATCTTGAATCACAACTGCTGGGCGCTTTTGAGAGAACTTGAATTTAAATTATTAATTTTTCTAAATACCACGCCTCAAAAGGTGTGGTATTTTAAGATACAAAAAACCCTATTTTTGGACCTAAATAATGGATTCTATCACATAGAATACTACATAATTTTTTTTCCAAGAAAATGTTTTCAAATAATCAATAATACAGTTGATATTCAGTTCTATTATCATTTTATTGAATGGAAAGCCTCACTATTCTTGTAATTAATAAAAACACATGTGTGTAATATATTAAGCTACGAAAGTAATAATTATACAAAGATTAATAGAGATTAAAGTCGAATTATCATTTATTCAAAAAAATATGTTGCAAAATCACTCCAAAGATTTTAAATTGAAAAAAAGTACCAAAATAAGAGAGTTATGATTATCACTCGAAGAAATAGTAATTATTTGAGATGTTTTAGTATTTTTTCATCTCAATATTTTTCACCAATATAAGTCTCATTAAGATTCATCGTTCTATATTTAACTCTATCTTTATTCAATTTTTACTGTTATCAAGATCCAATTTGGCAATCCGACTTCCAAAATCAATTGAATTTATCATTGTAATTGAGTGGAATCTAAATTTTGAAAATATTACTGATTATTTCATTGATAAACCCATTTCCTCAAAAACCAAAAGCATTAAAAATAAATGAATTGAATAATTCTTAATTTTTAATCATAAAAGACACCATTTACTTGAAATCCAATCACACTTGTTTTGTTGAGAAACTAATTTAGTCAAAAACTGAAAGCATTAGAAATTCATGAATTTAATAATCTTTAATTTTGAATCATAGAAGACCCCATTTTGTTTCAACCTAATCACACAATTTGAGTCAATAAATTACAAAAAAATCAAACAGAATATGAAATATTCAAGATTTTACCAAAAAAGCACTTTTAGAGAAATAAAAAAAAAAGTTTCATTAAAGAAAAATTTTTGCTTTCAGTAACAGGAATAGTTTTCATTGTGTTTTTCTCATGTAATTAATATGATCCAACAATCTCATCCTTGAAAGATGTATCTTCTAATTCCATATGATATACTGAGACTGGGCCATTCAGACCCATGAAATAAGAGAAAATAGAATTAAAACCACTTCTACAATACAAAAAAAAAGAGGAAAAAATAATCAGTATTGTTTGTCTTGAAGAATAAAAAGGAATAAAATCAATTTAATTTTTTGAAATGAATTTCTTTAAGAATAAAGCAGGAAAGTTGATTTGGATTTAATATTGAGCTAGAAATATTCTGAAAATTTAGGCTCTTAATTTGAAATAATAGGATTATTTCTAGAACCAATTGATACTTTCTTTTAAGCCAAAATACAAGTCAAAATTATGGTGAAGAAATTGAATAATTTCATTTGAAATATTCAGATGAGAGAATTTTATTATCATATTTTTTAATTTTTTGAATTGTTTTCTGTTAATTTAAATTTAAAGTGTGGTTGAGTCGTATTTCAATCTTTTTTAAACAAATTAATTCTGAATTTTGAAAAATTCAGGTTTTTACAAAAAGCTCAGGGGACTCCTTTCAAGTATCATTGGATTTAAGATCGAAAAACTGGGTTTTTTACTGTGATATTTGGGTCTAAAAATGCATTATTTCAATAATTAATTTGATAATATTGAAACCCCCTAATATCAAGATTCAGTATTAGTGATAAAGGTTTCTTATAAGAAAATATAATAACCAACTAATTATATAAACAATATTAAAGTATAAAATACTTAATCTTTTTTCTTTTTATACGCTACTATTAAGCCTTAATTCTTACCAGACTCAACTACAAGAATTATATATTCATATAACTTTTCAAGAAATATAAGGTTAGTTTTCTTTGTAATAATATTTCACAAAAAGTATTTTCTGTTTAATGATTCACGGAAGCTAAATGGATAGAAAAATAATCGAGAGGTGAGAAAAAAATACTCAACAGAACCTCCAAAATTACTTTTGGTAAGATTTGGAAACAGTATTTGACACAAGAATTTTGAACTTCCAAAATATCATTGATAAAGGAATAATTTTTCTATTAAAATTATTTTATTTTATTTAGTTTTTTTTAATTGAAAGTTTTTCCAAATTTTTAAGATTTAATTAATCAATACAATTGATTACGTCGGCAATATAATCATTTAGGGGATGATAGGATTATTATTTGTAGAAAGAAGCTAATGAAGGATCCTCTTCAGATATTAAACAACACAAAAGAGGTATAAAAAAGGAAATTGGAAAAATTTATTGAAAATCAATTGAATAGCTAGTATTCATGAGTGCTTGATTTTGTGTTGCATGAGATTTTCATGATTACTTATTTATGCGATATTATGTTCTCAGAAAAAATTTATCGCTAAGGATGGATTGAATTGACAATTATAATATTCTTTCCTCTTAAATGAGAAAGCTATTTAACAAGCTTAGAAATTCTCTTTTCGAATAAATCATAGTTCTAATTTCCTCCAAATATTCGACTATCTTGTCTTTGATGTGGAGTCTTTATGAATAATCTGTGGGGAAGACTTTCAATTTAGCTTGTGAGCTTATGAAAGTATCTTGAGTTATTTAAAACTTAAAAAAATTCATCCAAATATCTTTATATATTTAGAGACATTCATTAATTTTCTTATTTGTAATTAATTCTTGAAGCTTCCATCATTTTCCAAGTGATGAGGGATTGTAAGTAAGATAACCCCTTAATCAATTATAGCCCCAAAGATCCCTTGATTTTTTTTCCTTTAAATAATCAAAAATTTATATTCCAAATATTTTCAGGTGTCTAATCTTTTAGTTACATTATTGGCACATCAAAATAGTGGCTTTATTGCCATTTTTACATAAATTAATCTATCTTAGGCTTGATATTTAATTTCCAAAGAGGTCTTCAATTGAGCAAGTAAGAAATCATCCAATTTCTTACACCTTATAGATTATTTTTATTCCCCAGAAGCTTCATAATTTGGGGAACACTTGCTCTCTTCACTTATATTTTCTCCATTAAGCCATTTTTCCTCAAGTGAATAAATACAGGATAAATATACTTTTAAATAAATCAGTAACAAATTCTCAAAAAATTTATGAAATTCATAAAAATGGTTATGAAATATGGGGCTCTTCAAAATAACATTATTTATACAGTAAAACATAAACAAAATCACAGTTTTCTCTTGAATTTATGATATGGTGTTAAAATATTTCAAAATTAAACCCCTAAGAGCTATTTTACCACGCAGAAAACATATGGAGCTACCATGAATTAATTTCTGAGTTGAATCCAAATTCTTTTCTTAAACCATGGATTTACCTCCTAAATAAGTTATCACTCTTTGGTTTTGTGAGAAAAGATGACATTTTAGTATGCACATAATTTATGATCTTTTAATATTTACAAGGATATCATGCGATCAATTTTCAACTACTTTAGTAAGCAAAAAGTGCATCAAACCTCACAGTAACATGAGCTCAAGATCAATTTCACTCAAAAAGTAATAGGAATTGGTGTGGAGCTTTTAACCCCACCCCTAGATTTAAGGTTCTGGGAGAGTCTAGAACCTCTTCGAGTAAGATTCTACTTTCAACCCAATTTTGATATTTCAAGTAACATTTTGTTTTATTAGTCCATTAGTATGTCAAGATTAAAATTACAGATTTAGTTTAATTGAGTTTTTCAATTATGCAAATTTGAAAAAAAATTATGTCTTTTAGCTAACCTGAAGTCATTTTGTGCAATACAAATGAAAAATTCACTTGAATACACTTAAAGCACTGAGAGCTCTAAAAATATACACCACATCCAAATTTTAGAACAAAAGCTGATTATGAACATCAACATTAATGTGGATAAAGGAAAAGATCACTGATTTCAATATTTTTATATTAAAAATTCACAGAGCTTAATTTAATCTTATTTTAATTTGAGCTAAAAAAAGCTCACTTGAAAGATTTCAAAGCTGATATTTCATAGGTAAAAAGGGATATTTGCAAAAGATATGAGGTTTAAAAGACTTTGATTAATTTTATTTATTCAAATATTAAAAGTATCTTGCCTTTGAAAACGTAAAATAATTCCTTAGGTTTGTTTAATTTTTATCAAAAAATAGTCATTTTGCCCTATTTTTATGTTTTTTGGTTTCTAAATATTAGTATCTGATTTTTTTGATTTAATGATGGCTTTTGCTTTAAGGAAAAATAAATCTTATAAGCTTCAGATTTTCATTTTTGGTCCTTTTTGTATGACAAAGTAGCTCTAAGCATCAAAGATGTGGTTTATTTTTTACAATTTTAGGCTCAAGTTAAAGTCTCAACATATCCTGTATCCTCGTACAATTTTTTTCTATCTTTCGATTCTGGTAAGCACTCCACCTGAGGAATTTTATTTCATTTATCAGAGATTTACTTCAAGAAACTATTTCAGATAATACATATCAAACACATAATGTCAGATTTACTCAATCGTGAAAGAGCTCTCAAGTTTAAATAGAATTATGAATTCCAGACCTTGAGTGAATTAGAAAAATATGTAAAATAATATTACTAGGTTTTTCATAGAATCTACTTCTTAACAGTGTGATTTACATGGAGATATTTGAGAATAATGTATTTAAAAAAGGATCTATTTATTCAACATGAAATCATGGGAATGTTCTGAAGTTTACATACTCTGATGTATTACTGACTCAAGAATTAACCTATTACAGAAAATATAAAGCTAAATGAACAATATATTTATATGCAAATTTTAAACATATTTCGAAGACCAAAATAAAGTCACAAAAGTATTTAAGAGCAATTCTTAAGTGCAGAATTTCAAGGAGTCATATTCATAATTAAAACCAATATTTCTTAAGGGCTTTTGTTAACCCATGAAAGAATTTTGGTTAAAAAATGTAATCCCTGAAATGTTTTTAGTAATATCATATAAGGGATATTTTTAAAGGAAAAGTTAGCTAAAAAAAACCAGTATTGGGCCAAGACCCATTTAGGTAATTGTTAATGCCATAAATGGCATAAATGTGATTTGAATATCATTGCAATTCCATTTATGACAATGTTAATGCAATTTATTATATGAATGTCATTGTTAATGATATTTATGGCATAAATTTCATTTTCAATGCAATTTATTGCATAAATTTCCTTGTTGATGGAATTTATTGCATAAATGTCCTTGTTAATGCAATTTATGGCATAAATTTAATTGTTAATGCAATTTATGGCATAAATTTTATTGTTAATGTGATTTATGGCATAAATCTTATTGTGAATTCAATTTATGGCATAAATTTCATTGTTAATTCCATGAATGGCATAAGTGTCATTTTTGATTCCATAACTGGAATAAATGTCATTGTTAATTCCATAAAGGACATAAATGTCATTGCTAAATCCCCAAATGGAATAAATTTCATTGTTAACTCCATTAATCTCATAAATGGCATTTTCAATTTCCTTACAAGAATTAACAAAAAAAATAAAAAACACTCACTTTTTGGGCTTATGCTTGTCCACACACACAAATTCCCAAAGATATGGGCTTCTGGAATTTTATTCTAAAGATTACCACTTTTATTTTTCAAAAAATATGGAATTTCATAAGTGGAAAGTTCTTCAATGAATTTTTCAGAAAGAAACACTAATTCAGAAAAATTTGGCTAACAAAAAATAACAAAAATCAGAGATCTTGAAATCGGGAAAAAATTGATTGAAATAATCCTTAAACTTAAGCCTGAGAAATTCTTTTTTAAAAAATAGGTCACTTAAATTTATTTACTAAAAGCTTACATACTCTTACCGACACCCTTCTTTATAAGCAAAATCAAAGGAAAATAAATTTGGAGGCTTTGAATATGTGGATTCAGGATATAATTTGCATTATAAAGTAGATGTGAGCATTTAGAGTAAACTATTTATTCCCAGTTGATTACCTTTACAGAAGAAAAATTCTATTTTATTTAATAATTAAGTCCATTCATTCAAGGCCAGATTTGTATTCTGAAGCAAATTAACCCAGTACATACATAGTTTGTTTTAGTAAACATAATATATTCAGGATTTTGAGAAATTATCCAACTTTTGAATCAAAAAAATTAAATACTACATGAGCCAAAAATTAAAAAAAAAAGTTGTGACTAGAATTGAAATTTCTATTTTCACTCAAGAAATGGTATAATAATATAATACATCCTTTCTAATTATCGGTGTTGATATATTTGATTATTAAAGAAAATCTCAAAGTAAAAATATGAATTTTTATTACTAGAAGCTTATACTAAAATATTACTCTATATGATTGAAGGCAATGTTAATTTAAAAATGAAAGAGGGGAAAAGGGAAAGTTGAAAATATTCAATTAAATCTAAATTTTGGACCCCGGGGTTGAATAAGATTAAATTGATTTAGTAAGGTTCCTGAATTGAATAACCAAATCTTTAAAGTAATAATTGACAAAAATACCAGTAATTAAAACTGCTAAAAATTGGAAATTCTTACAGGTATCACCCTCTGAAAAAATGTCATAATCATAAAAGACCAATAAATGAGTTCAGCTCCCATGAAAATAACTGCTATATATCTCCAAATATTTTTGTTATAAAGTAAGAAGGAACTCATTTTTAAAAAGCAAAGTGACACTAGCTAGATTAATTATCAAATAAATCACCTCAGTTAAAGCTTCTGAATATTTTCATTTAGAGTTGATAAATGCCAGAGCTCACATTAGAAACAAATATTATCATGAAAATTGATAAAATTTATCAATTTTTGAATGGTTTTATGACTGAAATTCTAAAATATAAATTTAAGAAAATTAATCATTTCCTAGCCATAAAGATAGATTTTAATATTGAAAGTCACTCTATTGATCATTATAGTGAGTTTTAAATTAGCGGAGAGCATGTGAATATGAATAAAAATAAGGAAATTAAGTATCAATATATTTACTTCCAGCTGAAGCACATTTATACCTAAATGAAGCTTTAGTGATTTAAAGACATAATGAGGAGCGTATCCCCACTATCTTTTCAATATGCATCCAGCTCGGAAAATAGTGAAATCAGTATAGTCAATGAAAAAATACAATGATATTATTTTTCAATATTTTGAATCATTTGAATAACAAAAAGAGCTTCATTTATAGAGAATCATTATGATACTAGTATATTGAGATCAAAAGTTACATATCTTTAATTATTTATTTATAATAATTTTTTTAGATTCATCAGAGCTTTCTACTTATCGTTGAAAGATTTCAAGAATAAATGTTTACAGGGATTTACGTCCTCAACTCGTAATTGGTTTTTTTTACTTTTAATAATTTAAACATAGTACTTTGTATGTGTACAAGTTTGTTACACATAATTCAAAAATTATTACTTTTTAATTCTAATATTTTATCATAAATTTCTTTTGAAATTTATATAAGGGATATCAACTATATGTTATAATTATAAAAGTATATCAAAAGAAATTTCCAGTCCTCAAAGAACTATTTTGAGCTAAAAATTCAAGGTTTTGGTATTATTGACTTTAGTAGAGAAATATTACTTTATTTCAATGATATTTTTAGTAGGATTATTTAATAAAACAGGGATTATAGCTTCTGAAGAAATTGAATGATATTAATATATTAAGCTTTTGAATATTAAGCTAAATATATTTACTACAATTAATTCTGTATTATAGATTTTCAAAAGAAAATTACATGTTTTAATACTAGTTCATAAATAGAGAAACTTTGAGTTAAATTTTACTTGTGTACATAAAGGAGAATTCTTGCTTAAAATATCAGTATTAGATTTTCCTTACAATTGAATTTCAAGAGCTTATATGATAGAAACAAGTGCAATTTAACTATATACCAAATATGCTATATTATTACTTGCTTAAAGTATTGAAAACCATGAATTGAGAGATAAATGATGGAATTATAAAAAAAGGGATATATAGAACCAATTTAATTCAGAGAATTGGTACTTAAAAGCGTTTTGATTTGAATCTAATTCATTATATTATTCATAAAAAATTATCTTAGAGTATGCTTCACTTTTTTAACATCAAAATGAAAGATGGTATTGAAGAATAATAGCTAAGAAATTTGTGGTTCGAAAATAATGGAGAATAAATAATATAGAATTAATTATGTGCTTATAAAAAAATTGAAGCCCTTTGTACATAGTAAATACATAATTAGAGAGATAAAAATTATTCAAAGTGTATAAATTAGCATGAAATGACATGAAAATGAGGTAATCAAATTCCTAGCCTATTATTAACAAGATATATATTTATTAATCTTAATGGAATAGCTCAAGTATAATAAGAACCCTTTGAAAATCGTATTAATGAGCTTATTTCTGACAGAAATATAATATTCTGAAAACATTAATTATAATTTAGAAGATTATGAATGCGCTAGCATTTAATTGTCGATACAGTTATTAATGTATCATTCCAGTAATAACGCATTTAATACAAAAATATATTGGATCTTATTGAAAAAAGACTATCCATACTGAATAATTTCAGTTGAAGAGGATATATATCGGCTAATTTGAGGCTTTGATCTCAAAATATCATAACTTGAAAGCTTCGAAGAAAGTAAAAAAATCAAATTTTCTTGAAGTATATTGATAAAAAATGAATCTTTATTGCTCAGATAGCTCAAAATAATATCAGATTCAGAAATTTGATTTGATGCTAACCATGAATGCTTTTGTAATCACGTAAAATCACTTCAATTAGTGATTAGGCTATTTGGCATGAAAAGAAGGTGCTTTTTTGCGAGTTCAAAGGTGGGGGATAGCTTCAGACCATACCCAGCTCCATTTTATATCCCTCCACTATCTTAGTAATAATTTTAGAATGAGAAAGAATAAAAAAGGCTCTCTTTTCACTCCCTTTTACATTGATTCCAATTATTACTTCAATTGAACCAGTAGAATTAAACTCAAATTATTGAAAAGGCTATTAAGTATCTTATATCCCTAAGAATAATTGAAAAAAACAAATATTTAGAAAGTGAAGATTTTGTTTTATAACGGTAATTATCTTTTAACTATGAGGTCAACTATATATAATATCTATTCCTTTTACTTTAAAAAAACTGCTTAATCTAATGAAGTTGTTATTATGATTTAAATTATGTTTTTTGGAATATTAGTAAGGTAGTTCCACTCTTATCTATGGTGTTATTTTTCCATCTATTTTTCAAAATTTTTATCGATTTTTGAGGTTATAAAGTTAAATTAACCCTTTTTTGAATAAGTAATCTTATTTTATCTTTTTATGAAGATCTCAATAGGGGTCATCAAGAAGAAATATCTTGATGAATATCTGACTAATATTTCTGAAGACAATTTGTGTATTAAAGGATATGATTAGTAGTAAAAACTCTTTTCAATATCAAATCGACTCTAGAAGAGAGGTGCAGATTTATTGATTTGGCAATTTTAAAAAACCCTTTGATACTATAATAGCTCCTATTTTTTTCTCATTGAATTTCAGCTTAATTTCTTATGATTAAGTTTTTCTATATCTATAGCTAATAAGCTTATATATTCTAGCGATGAGAAGTTTCTATTATATTCCCATAATTTCCGAAATAGAAAAATAGTTTTTTTCGAGAAGAAAAGATTACAGTCTACATCCCAGACCAATCTTGATGAAATTGAGTATCTTTATATCCATTAGAAATGGAATATTACAAAGGTATAAGATTCAAATTCCTATTTATTTCCCAAAAACAATTCATTTCATCTAAATCTTCCAAATTCAGCCTCCCCAGGGCTTTTAATTGAAAATTTCCTTTCTAATGTATAGTCATTAACCAGTCAATGGGATCCATAGCTAGGACCGCTTAGAAATTAGCTTATTTTTTTTCTGACTATTGCTATTCATTTGAAATGATTTTTATGAAGTTTTACAATTCGTCATTCTACCATATCTTAAAGGTATATTCTTGTTCATATCTTTCTTTATTACCTCTACTATGAAATTCTTGAATATTAATACTCAATATATTGTATTAGAAAGTATAGTTGATGGATTAACTATTATGTATTTATTAATTTATCTTTGATTGAAAGGAAACCTGTATTTATATCTAATTTTGCAGCTTATCAAGGAATGATGAGTGTAACCTTCTCGAGAAATACCAAATGAATGCAGTGATTTTTTTAACTACATTATCTATTATAGGGAAGCCGAAATGAGATAAGGGAGAATAAGCTATAAAAAACTAGGAGAAGTATCTTTTTAGTCCTATTTTACAAAGCTTGAATTCAGCATAATCTACAATTTTTCCATCTTACTTAATGATCGCTTTAATAGCTATAATAATTAATATGACTATTTATTTCATGGAGCTTTTGATCATTATTAAAAATGTCATTAGAAAAAAACCTTTTATATCCAATAAGCTTTAAAAATATGATTGAAGAAATAATAGTTCATTTAATTAAAAATAATTGACTGTGAGAGATTCCCCAAATAAGGGTCAATTATATCAAAAATTCTATAATTTGTGACTATGATAGCTTCTAAGAAGAATAAGTTGCTCCAAAAAAAGAAGTATTACTGGTACTTTAAGAAACAATTCAATTATATTGAAGAATATATAAAGCTTTCCGTTTACCATTAATTTTTGAGTTCAAGGTGTTTTGACCTCAAATATTGAAGAAAAGGATAATTTTCATTAGTACAGTGTTCTATGGAGGTGATGATTTTATATATTCAGATGGGGTTGATTAAAATTAAGTATCCTTATCTTCTATTTCACTGGGAATTTAATGAATAATTAATCAGTGTATTTCAAATAAAACTTAAGTTTGCAGAATTTTCTTCATGATTGAACCTATTTAGAGGTTGTTTGCTATTCTTAAAAGGATAATTCCATACATAAAATCCAAAAAAGTGGCTCTAATTAGTCTAATCTGGTGTTTAAATGGAAAAGAATCAATATTTGCAGTAGCAAAGAGCTTTCAAACAGGCGACATCCTTTTTGTAACATATTTTTTGGTATTGTATGCTATCATCTTATTTTTTAATAATTGTTCTTCTCTAATGAACATCTTTTTCTAACTAAAAGGGTATGGATATCTAAATATAATATTCTTCATCTGTTTTATCTCACACTACATACTTTATCTTTGGTAGTCCAATAAATTAGGGTACATTGGCTCCTTTAACCCTTTGTACTTTGTACCACCAAGACCTTTGGTATACCACTAATAAGATTTTTTTAAATAGAATAATTCATATTAATTATATTGATGAATAGTACTAAATAAATAATTTTACCCGCTTTTTAAGCCTATAAAAGAAGCTCAGAATTTCTATTTTTCTCATAACTCTATGATATAGATTCAAAATAAGTTTTTCTAAACATTTTCCCAAGTTAAAACAATGGGTTTGGCTAAGTAAGTCTCTTCTGTGAAAGTAAAATATTGCCAATTAAAAATATTTAAAGAAGAGGTAACAGCTAAAAACTGATTTTGGAGTGAGGACGCCAATTTATTTACGCTAGGAAAACTTCTGTTCTTAATTCAATTATTCATTTCAAACAATAGGTATATCTAATAAGAATTTATCAAGAAATTTCTTTGAGCAAGGGATTTATTTTTAATATCCAAAAGCTTTCCAGAATTTATAAATGATTAAGTTATTCTGTGAATTTTCTGAGTATGCTCAACCAATGAAAAAAATCGAAATCATGGAAATGATTGCGGATTTTTCTTTGGCATATAATATATTAAAAGAAAATATTATACACAAAACACTTTATTAATAAGCTAATTTCTCTTTGTTCATACGTAATCTGTTTACCCCATTTTGGTATTTACAGGTAGATATTTTCTTAGGGCTTAATTTAATTTAATGAATTCACCATCCTCAATATTTCCTCAACCATGAACAAGTAACTTTAACAGCTTTCAACCCTCACTAAAAATAATCTTTAATTATAAAAACTCTACAGAATTCTATTAATACAACTCTTTCAGAGAATTTTAACCAATAATTATCTTAAAAAGGACCATCCTTAAATCTTTATAATTTACCTTTCTTCTTCTCTTTTGTAATAAAATCTTATTAAACATATATATTCAATGTCCTTCATTTTTGGTTACCAAATTTACTTCCAAAAAAACTATCCTTCCAAGAGAACTTGATCATGAGGGGTCTCCTGGATGGTCCGTACAAAAAAAAGACAAAATTAGAATTATTTTCCAAAAGTTAACATTATATTATTATAAATACAAATTATTGACAAAAAACAACTAATTATTCCTCAAGAGAGCCATTATTCCTATCCGAATTCCCTCTCAAATCTTCAAAAGTTCAAATTCATCCCACATCCCTAATACTAACCTTATATGAATTTCTTGCAAATATTCAATTTGCTTGATATTTTCTGGAGGAGTATGAATATATTTCTCTGAATAAAGAATTAATATATTTTATTTTCTCCTCTAGACAGAAAATGATATCAAACAAAATTAAAATATTTATTGATAAAATTTTTACCTCCAAACCTCAAAATCAAAAGGGGAAAAATTGATGAATAAGACTTTTAATTGTGATTTCAGAGTTATTTTCAGGGACTATTGAACTGAAAAATCTTTTAACTCAGAAGTAAAACGAATTGAATTGAATAATTATCAATTTCAAATCCAGTTTTGGAAGATTTAATGAATGAATATCAGAAATTTATATGATATATAACCTCAATAGTACAAGCATCAATTCAGAAAAATTTTATAACCTAAGAAGGGTATATTAATAACATTAATTCCTCATAATATATTAAGAAAACTAAAAAAAGGGAAATTGCCAAAGGAGAAAGAAAGATTTTTCAATATACAGCATTTAAAAATCTAAAGAAAAATAGTCATTGTGCTAAATTGAAAGAGAAAAACACTTTGAAACAATCTCTTGTACTTCAAAACAGCTCTTCCTTTTTCTATATTGCAAAGATAACTCAAGTTCATTATTATATATTGAGTGTATAAGCTCAAATATTGAGAAATGAGCTTATTTGAAATTATTGGATTTTTTTGAACAGGTTTCCTCGAGAATTTTGATTGGGGAAAATATTTGATGAGATGGAATACCATAAGGCTTTGAAATAACAAAAAAATATATCTGTGATGAGTAATAATAAATATTATACACCTCAGTTCTATTTTAACTAGAAGGGATATGATCTTAAAAAATAATCTCAAGAGAACTTCATTATATCTCAGAGTTATACCTTATGCTTTTCCGATATTTTTTTTTTTTAGAATTTTGTATTAAAAAATCTTTTTATGGTAATTTTTGTTATAAAATTATGAAATATTGGAATTTAATGAGATTTTTTCTATAAATTTGACATTGTACATTAATTAATTCCATTTTGTTTCACTAATCTTAGGATTATTATTTTATCTTGCTCTTAGGAAAAGCACCGCAAAAAAAGATTTGAAAAGCTTTAGGTTTCTATCAAAAATAAACAAATGAATTGATTATTTAGAAAATAGTTTACCTTAATTTAAGGAATAATTCATCAATTATCACACAAAAAATTATTCTAATTTTGATAGTTGAAAGATTAAATTGAAAGGATTGAGAAAATACTTTTTAAATATTGATTCTTCAATTTAAATTTGGAGGTTTAGAAATAAAAACTAAATTTTTAATAATATATTATATTGTTAAATCTGAAACAAAATTATACATATTTAAATGTAAAAGTTTTTCTCATAAACTAATCTTCATAATTGAAATTTATGCAAAATTTGAACAGATGTTTTCTCAAGAATTTATTTTGTGTTTTATTTCTGATGACCCATGCATGATCTTCTTGCCTAAAAGATATATTATGTATCATTTAAATAGATCTAAAATCTTCATTTCTCAAATAGAAGTGTAATAATTATTTAAGTGAAATCATTTAGACTTTAAATATATAAATATTTTCATAAAGCGGCGTCGAAAAGATCTCTAATGACGGTTATGTTTACCTGGATTGTAAAGGAAGGAACCAAAAATTTCAATTTACTCAAGTTTTTGGATCAGGATTCTCAATTAATATTATCCAAGATCTCATTGAGTAAGTTTTTCAAGTTTTTTTCTATTAAAATCAACAAATGATAAGTCTTCAGAAATTTTTCCCGAGCCATAGGAATAGTATTAAACACTTTTTCTTTCTCACCAAACCCTTGGAATTTTGGCTGGTTCATATGTGGGTTTAACGTTTTTGTGTCAGCTGAAGCGCGGAAAACTCAATTTCTTGACTTTTCTCATCAGAACTTTTTTCCACATAGAAATATTACTTTGAGACGTTTGAGTTCGATTAGGTTCTCACTCATTCAAAGATGTTTTGAATTTTGCATGCTTAAATTATGTGATTCATCGAGATCCTAACAGACTTTTTTATTAAATCACAAGGTGGTAATGAATAAGCTAGAGATTTAATTTTTTTCAAATAAGATCATGAGAGAAAAGCTCAATAATATGGGTAAAGGTGTTTATTAATTCATTTTTTGCTTCAGTAAGCTTAAATTTTAAGCAATTTCTTTTAATATATTTATAGTGATAAAAACAGTAATAAACGTTTAAGAAAATCAATCCCTGAAAGGTAGCATTTTTAATTTTCTGCTTAGGCCAAACTTATATAGAAAATATTGCCACTATTATCTTTCTGATACAAAGTAAAAATATTGTAAGGAATGATGACGTAGTTTCATTTAGTAACCAAATTTCTCAGAGTTTCATTTGAGTCTAACTGCATACACTTACATTTCAATAGTTATTAGAATTGGTGGCACAGTTCCGGGCTAATAACGCAAAATTAGTTATTTTTTTGTCAAAACTTTTTTAATTCAGCCAATTTTGAAACTCTCTCAATTCTTCACAGTCAAGTTGGGTTTGTGAAGTGAAACGAAGGAGATTGAGGGCATTATGAAGCGGAAAACCACGACTATGTTCTCAATCAAAAGTACTCTTGGGAATATCTTTAGACGATTATAACTAGTGAGATCTGAAAAGCTTGGATTCTGCTTCTCTTGGAGTGGGACTAGATTGAATTATAATTCACTTGCCAAACCTGCTGCGTTAAAGGGATAGTTTGAATTGGGGGTTTAGAGGAAAGTGCAGCGGCAAGTATTGCTTCATTCAACGCTTTCATGGCGAAATCGGTTAAGTTTGAGCTCAAATCCGCTCAGTTCACTTGTGGTGGCAGCCAATGAGAGGCTAGGAAGCAGAAGAGATTGGAGAAGATACTCGAAACTTCTCCTTTTATTGCCTTTCCTTCTTCGATGTCTTTTTGTTTGCTTTTTCTCTAACAAGCCTTGCCGCCTTTCTACTTTATCTTTACTCAAGAGCCATTATCTCCATGCTACTCTCAGAATGTTTGGAATGGAGTTTTTGGTGTTGGCTACATGGCTGTGCATTCCACATCCATCAAGGTGGCGCTTCCTAGCCGGTCCCCACCTCGGCGAGACGAGAATTTCGGCTAAAAAGATCACATACATGCATCTGCATGCCTTAATCAAACTAGAAGTTAGGAAGGCGTTACATTTGCGGAATAGTAATATAGAGATTGATCCAAAACGCCGCACATTGGGCTGCTATCAACCTACCTTACCGGTATTTTGTGTGAAACTTTTTCATGGTTCTTTCACCATGGAGCTTCCTCGTGAGTATCAACTCAATCACCGACTATAGCTCTGACTGATTGACGATGCACGTTAATAAAGAAAGAGAAACAACTGGAATTCCGGAAGATGGTAGTTGAAAGGAATCATATAACATACCAATATTTCTGGATGCACTCTTTAGCCCAGAATTTCAGGATAAAAACCCAGAGATTGATGGCTCAAAATACCGAAAACTTGACAAGAAATTTATCACAAAACTATTGAGTTCAAGCAAGCCTTACACTAGCGATCAAGCATTTACGTTTTGAAAATGCTTCTGCTCGTGTTGCTTAGACTTTTCCTTCTTATATTAAATATTTTTTATCTTTCCTTCATCCATGCTAGATACATAGAGGATTTGAGGTTCCTTGACCACCAGAATGAGGTTGGTTCAGCCCATCAGGATAATAATCTGTGGTCGACTGTACCTAATATTGATACTTTGCCACAACACAAAAAAATTCAAAACCAGCAAAATCTCGCCCCTCAAGAGAGTTCACCAATTGCCTGGAATTCCCCGTTCGAGTCTGAATTCAACTGGGCATGGGATGTTCATTCTTTATTTGAAATTCCAGAAGCAAATTCATTGAGTAATTCATATAGAAGTTCTATCGTAACCGAGACTGAAGCAACTTCATCCAGCTTACCATTAAGTCACCCTTACTTTGGATTGCAAGATAATGATTTGTCCTATCTCCGCGAAGAAAATTCCTTGAATCAGTTTTACGTAAACTCCATCATGGAAGAGACTGAAGTAAATCTATGGAATTTCCCATTAGATTATCATTATAACGTGGGAGGAAATGAAAATGAATTATCACATTTTTCAGAATCCAATCCCTCGAATTGGTGGCCTACAAGTGGCTTAAACCTAGATAAAAGTTATAGCAATCAATTTTTTGGTCAACCTCCTCGTGTTTTTCCAGGTGAAGATCAGCCTAACTTGGAGTTATATGAACCTTTAGCAGATCTTGATTACGAAAATCGTATGACTCATTCATCAAAAGATCAAGGTAAAGAAGTAACCCAAGCAGTTGAATTGAACAAGGAAATCAATCACCCCACAGTTGAACCAGCTTTCGGCCAGGTAAAATTTTCTCTATGCCATCTCTTACCGCGCTCTTATCGTCTTTGGGAACACAATAATTCCAATTAATGTGAAGTCGATTGTCTCTTTTTGATGACCGCATCAGCACAGAAAGACGCACTCTAATTCAACTCCTGACACTTGTTTCAAACTCGAAAATATTAACAACTCACGCCAACTTGTGCTTTGTAGACTTTATAGATTGGTCGGAGATGATAAAGTAGAGAGATTTCGCGGCGAGTTGGAGGCCTTCTTGCAAAATATCCAAAAGGAATACTTCGAAAAAAGCGAAAATGAAACTACCATGACACCAGATGCCTTTTACCAACGACTTTCCTTTATCATGAAAGCTTCCTTGCTTCAGACCGAATTATACGCCCGATTGTATCAGGGCGTAAACCCAAAAGATCAGGAAGCTCTGGGAACACTCCAGAAGAAGGCGTTCAACTTTATGAAGGACTATTGGAGCTTCGTGTTGATAAAAAACGGAAACGTTGAAAATGAAGGCAGAGAGCACGAAGAGACATTATTTATGACAGAATCTTTGGAGGAAACCAAAAAAACGTTTGAGAGTCATGGTGGAAATGACTTCAAAGCGCAAACGACATCTTGGCATGGACTAGAAGCTTATATGAACGTTCAATGGAGAGTCGAACTGAAAAGGGCCTACAAATATTCCATTAACGACGAAGTGCTCTCACTGGGGCCGCAATACGGCATAGACACGTCTCAGTTTTTGAAAAACAAAGCGCTTAACCTAGCTGGTCCAAATAACGGAAGAGTCATGGAGAAAGATAAACTGAATTCCGACCAGGTAGAGTATTTCTACACTTACCTCTGACTTGCTTTTTGAGCAGAAGGAAATTGATCCTCAGGCGTCAAATGTTACTAGCTCCTACAACACCAATGTCAAGGCAGCAACCTACTTACTAATGAGGGAGATTTTATCAAGATGCCTCAGCAAGGGACTAGATATTTGGTTCATTCAAGATTTAAGAGCTTGGGGGAAGCAGCTTTGAAGGAGTGTAACTTTACCCTGAATACTCTTTTGAAAAATATCCTGAAGCGATATGCAGAAATTCTGGGTATATTTGAAGGAAGAAAAAAAAAATCCATGCTCGATCGAATTCTCTATGTTATGAAAGCATCGTTTCTCCAAGTCAGAACTTACTCTTCTTTAAACAATCGGGGCAAACTGCAAGGTACGGATATGAGCGACGTTGAAGAAAGGGCCTTTTGTCTTCTCAACAACTTTTGCGAGTTAGTCCTGTTTAATACATGTGACCCCAAAAGCGAATACTATAAAAGGGAAGCCGAAATGAAGGAGGATAATTCCTTAAAGCAAGCTCGATTAAAGCTAAGCTGTCGTGGAGGCAATGAACAACATGCAGAAACAGCCTCGTGGCATGCAACTACGTTTTGTTTGAGGTGGATCTGGGAAGAAGACTTGGAACCGCGTCAAAAAACACAGATCATCGACGCAATCATGTCTCAACAACAGACAACCGACCTGCTCAACCCATTCAATTTCGGTCAGAAAGAAATTACTGAGACAGCGGTGTCAGTTTCCGCTCAGGTAAAGCCATTCTTACTTTTTTTCAACTCAGATTCCAAGTAGCAGGGCCTTTAGTTCTGGTCGAGAAATGTGGCGGACTGCTAAGTTGTTTCCTGACTGATTGAACCCTTCACTTGTCCTGGAAAATTTGTGAAGATGGTTAAGAAAAAGTATAGATCTAGAGTTTCAATTCAGTTTTATTGCGAAAAATTGGGTGGAGCTGCATTGAGCGATTGTGAGCCCAGCCTGGCGGATTTTTTGAATACCATCTTGGAAAGGTATGATGACTGGCTTGGCTCCATTAAAAAAAGGAAGAAGGAGTCGATCATCGCCAGAGCTTCATATTTTATGAAGGCATCTTTTCTCCGAATCCAATTTTACGACTCATTGGAGCTGGGAGGCCCATCACGAACCGGGGATGATGGTGACTTCAAAGAGAAGACTTTTCGCCTTCTGAAAAACTTTTGCTATATGGCTTTGCTTGCAAGAGGAAATCCTAATGTTGAGCCTTCTGCAACAGAAACAATTTCGAAGAAAGATGGAGCCTTAGAAGCTGCGAGAAGCAAGCTTGGTGCCATAGGAGCAAACGACGAAAACGCAGAGACAGCATCATGGCATGCGACAGAGTTTTGTGTGAGGTCTTTTTGGCAAAAAGACTTGAAACAGCGTCAAAAAAGCCAAATCAACAAAGCAATCATGTTTTGGGGAAAGAAAAATTCCTAATGTGCAGAAGCTGCTATCCTATGGCCGATTTCCATTCCTCGGCTTCCCCCACTATGTGGACCTTGTGGAACACAGATGAAAGCATTTGCCCACGCTATCTGCCTTGAAGACCTGAGCATCGAACGTTGAGCAAAAACTAAATCTGGTTGTCAATGAAAGGATAATGAAGGTCGTGATACCAAAAAACAAATATCATGCCTTGATTTTTTGTTGGAACCAGGTCAAGCTAAAAGTTGTGCATTTTGGCAGCGTTCATTAGGCCAAATTCCAGCTCCAGACCAGCCTGTTGCGATGTTGCTCGAGGAGATGGCCATCTAACTTGATATTCTTATGATAACTTCCACATTTTGAGAATAATTTCAAAAACCAATCTCACTTATACACGCTCTCATTTCTAATGTACTTTGCCATGATCTTTCTTCAGTTTCAAGAATTATTTCATTTATACTTTGCATAGTTTTTAGTGAAAGCCTGTGCTTTGTCTTAAAAATTTATCTTCAAATGTAAGATGAATTCAGCTTTGAGGATATTGAAGGTTGTTTGTTCGAGGGTTTTGAAGAAAAACAAGTTGAAATTTTTTACACGAAATTTGTTGAAGCAAAAAACATAAACCTGATCACAGGACCAAAGTACAATTAAAAAAGGGGAAAGAGTTAAAAAAAGCTAAATCATGTCATAAAAAGTTGTTGATTTTATTTTCAACAGAATTTTTCCTATCCTGAAGGGGAAAGCGAATACAGCCTTAAGTGTTTTCCATTTACTATGTGGTTTGGAGATTCCTTTACATCTTCATTAGATTTTATCTTCTTTTTGATACTGAGTAGCATTTGTGGTTTCTCACAAAAGCTGCTTGTTTCCAGGAAATAAATGGCAAGTTTCTTCACAACAAAAATCAAAATTGGATTGCTGCGCTGAAAACCTAAAACTGAGAGAGGCTAATGAATAAGAAATACCAACTACAAACATAATTAAAATAAACTACTGGGCCTGAATTTGGTGACGAATAAGGAGAAACTAGACATCAATTAAGTGAAAGGAATGGTCATTGATGTTAAAAATCTATGGCAAGATTTTTGAAATAAATTAAATCTCTAGATAATGAAACATTGAATAATAAAAAGGACATAAAAAAATAAGCACTAGATATCTAAAGTTTTTATAAAAGAATGGATTCAATTAGGGTTGATACCCCTATTTTGATATTTTCTTTTTGATATTTCAAAAGATTTATTTTATTGTAAATAAATTGGCATGGCAGAGAGAAAAATTTAAAATAAAATAAATCAGTAAATAAATAAATAAACTTATAGAATTAAAAAAATATAAAGTAAGGAGATTTTTAGTCTTTGAGCTTGAAGTTTTGTAGAAATAGAAAATTACTAAAATTTTGGTTGATTCAAATTAATATATTAATGTGGGAGGAAATAAAATAATCTTCCTTTTTCTTGAAAAACATTGAGATTAAAAAATAGGGTGTTGGTAAATACATGTAAGCTTCTAGTAAAAACACATAAGCCCTTATGTGTTTTTACCAATTTATGGCCAAAACACGTAAGTTTATGGTAAAAGCATGGAAGTGACCTCATTTTGCAAAAAAATTCCTCAGGATCATTTTTGAGCTTTTTTTTAATTTTTTTGCCATATTTTTCCCAACATGGGATGCCAATATCCACAAATTTTTTCATATTTTTTTTTGCCAAATTTGGCAAATTTGACAAAATGGCATATTTTTTTAAAAAATTCATTTAAAATCTTTCCACTTATAAATTTCCTTCATTTTTTTTTTAATTTAAGGGGAAGATCTAGAGAATAAAGAACCAGAAGCCCATAATTTTGGGAATTTTTTTTGGTGGGACAAGTGAAGGCACAAAAAGTGTTTTTTTTTCAGATGTTTTTTCCCGTCTTTGTAATATGAATATTTTGAAAAAATTAATATAAATGCTTCCCACTTATGAATTTCCTTTAATTTTTTTTAAAATGAAGGGTTCAATCTGGACAATAAAGAACCAGAAGCCTATGAATTGGGGGAATTCTTTTAGTGGGACAACAAGTGAAGGCGCAATAAGTGTTTTTTTCAAATGTATTTTTTCTTGTTTGTAATATGACTATTTTTAAGTAAAAAAGTGCCACATTCTTGATAAAAAAGGGGACTGAGGTGTGATTTAAGCAAAAATAAGGACTGAGGATGGGGTTAATTGGCATAAATTATATATGCAAAAAATAAATCAATCTGAATCAACCTCCAAAATAGTTGGTCTTTTCTGAGGGGGGAGGAAGATTGGACAAAATTAACATCCTGTGTTTCTTAAATTTATTAGCCCACCCCATGGCTTGTGGTTGGGAATGAATCTCCCAATTCACAGTAATGGGGGGACTGGATAAACTTTAGAAATGATTTAATCCAAAGGAGCAAAATGAGAACAGCTACCCAAGAAGCAGATGAAAATGGGGGGATTATCATTTGGAGGACAGAAATAAGGGACAAAAGAAAAAGATTGGACTGTGGAATCAAAGAAAACTGGTCTTTGATACTTATTTGCAATTGGATCCCCCATGTCAGGCATGGACATCCACTTGCTTTTTGTAAGGTTTGACTATGAAACAATAAGTAAAAATTACTAATTTATTCCTTATTGTACTCTGAATGTCCTTATAATTGAAATAAATAAGATTAAAATAATAATAATAATAAAGAAATATTATTATTATGGCGTAAAAATATTATATTATTAAATAAATATAATAATATAATTAATATTATATGAAATTATAATATTGTAAATAATATATTAATATAAAATAATTAATATATTATAAAGCTCTTTATTATTGTTACCAACAAATAATAAAGGCGTAAGAAACTGTTTTTTATAAATAAAAAACAATTAATAACAATAATATTACCAATATTAAAGTTATATATTAATATAAATACTATTTATATTAATTAAGAATTATTAAGAGTAATAATAAGAGAGAAATTATTATAATAAGATGAAATAACCTACTTTTAACACTTAAAATAATAATTTTGAGATATTTTACGCCAAAAGAATATAATACAACTTTTTCAAATTGTATTTACAATAAAAAATAAAGAAAATTACTAAATTTCTTGATTTTACGTGGAAATGAGTTTATAGAGAGATTTATGACAAAAACAATTAAAGAATTGATTTAATCACGTAAAAATAGTGATTAATATTAAGATGATCTTTGGTCTTTAATAATATAAGAGTTTTATATATAAAGAATAAAGAAATTACCTTTTATTTAATCGATTTAATGTTTTTGATGCGTCTGAGGGGAAAATAGAGTAAAAAGAGCTCTATTTATACTAAATACCTCCCTCCTAGAGTCCAACAGGCTTCTAGTAGACGTGTAATGATCATATCCACCGGAATTGATCAATATTTTAAGGTTTGGAGATGATTACATCATTATCAAACCATATTACATCATTATTACACCATTATTTAGAGTCATCACTATAACTCTAAAGTTGATGACATCAGAGGCTTGGCAGAACCCCAAATTTCGTGGATTTTATTAGTTTTAATCATAAACTAATAGTATTCACCAATTTTATCACTCTTAAGACTGTTAAACTTAAATTAAGGTTACAGTGTGTGATCATAACTGCTCAAATTAAGCTCAAACTTTGATCCTCAATAACTTTTAAGATTTACACGCTACAGCAATTCAGAGAGTGAATTCTGACAGCCTGGCATAACCTTATTATTCTGCCAAGAGCTTTTCATTACATCATCAAAAATCTAATTTTGATTATTTTTCTTGTAACTCATCTTTTCTGTCGAAATTCAATATTTTAAACTTCAAACCTTGATTTCAGGGGGTTATACCCTGAATTTAATAATGAAAATTACATCATTCTTCACGAATGAACTAGTAGAATCCAACTGTATACTTTTTTTAAAGTTTGGAACACTTTCACAACAAAGTGGTCAACAGCTCTGTTGATTTTTATCAATAATTCATCATAGGTTTTAACCTTGTTTATAATTTGTAAAATAAAGTTCATATCTGTGTTCTTCCAGTAATTACGTGGTAACTTTATTTTTGGTTCATCATTCTATCATGTATAGTTTAGAAGATATTAGCTATGATCCTTGAATATATGCGTTGACCAAAAAAGTGCATATATTCAGGATAATTCCTTAAGTATTAACATTGGAAATTAGCTTATTAATTGTTTTATGTGTGAAGTTTCATGGGGAATCCACTGGTACAATTTATTTCACATGTTGTTTCATTATTTCCTAAGATAAATAAGGTTTTATGGTTTTTATAAGGTATTATACCTTATAATTCCTTAAATATTGACTTTACAGATATGCCATAAAAATGGTATATGTGTATTTTTCCATGGGGAATCCAATGGTATAATTTATTTTACAAGTTGATTCATTGGTTTTTCAGTTAAACCAATTTTTGTACCAATTTATGGTATTTTTTGTATATTTAAGTAATTATTCTTAATGTATAATTATTCTAAGTAATTTTAATATAATTATATTAAAGGTATAATTTCTCTGAGTCTTTTTTGTGACCTTATTGGGTATGTGGTCATATCTCAAAGGCTCACATTCCCTACCACCAAAAAAGATTGTACCTCAATCTGATATGTGTGATTAGGGTATCATCCACTGTCCTACCTCTTCATTAGACTTTGTTAGTCTTGAAGCTCAATAATGCTTAACTTTTCTATCTTTCAGGCTTTCTTTCATGTATGAACCTTCTTAGTAGTTTATCAGCATTTGTTATATCTTTCTCAAGTAGCCATTCATCTTCTTGAGTTGAATTTCTATACCTTACAAGGTATTCCCTTTCTTTTTTGTTTCTTGTCCTTCTTTCTTTAAGGACTTTTACTATTTTCTTTTCTTCTCCTTCTTCCAAGGGGGGAATTTCAAGTGGGGGTTTATTTCTTAGTGGAAATAACTCCTTGTCACTTGAACTGTAAGGTTTTATTAGACTTACAGGGAAAGCTGGGTGTTTGTTCATTAGTTCACCTGTGAGTTCTAATTGCACAGCATTGGGTCCATGAAGTGCTTTTATCATAAATGGTCCTGCAAAGGAATCTTTCAATTTCTTTGGGCCTTTTATGTTATTGAAATTAAGGGTTGATACTAAAACCAAGTCTCCTATTTTGAAATCAGGTGGCTTATGACTTTTATCCCATCTTTCTTTTGCATATTTAAAAGAATCTTGCATTCATCTGTTTGCATGGTGTCTTGCTTTGTCAAGCATTATCTTGAAACTGCTTGCTGTTGGATGTATATCCACTAAGTCCTTTTTGAGGGTATCATAAGGAAGTCTTGGATTCCAACCTTTCTCTAGCATTGCTGGTGTTTTACCAGTAGAAGAATGGATTGATGTCTTATATGCCAGTTCAAGTGCTGGTATTAGTGTACACCAATCATGGGTAAAACCATCAGAATCTTTGAATTCTAGCCCATAAGCACAGAATCTTCTGATCATATCCTCTAGGGTCTGTATCATTCTTTCTGCTAGACCATCAGTTTGAGGATGATAAGCTGTTGAGAATGATAACTTTGTCCCAAACAAGTTATGGAGATTTGTCCATAATGCTGAAGTGAACTTTGGGTCTCTGTCACTTATAATATTTTGGAATAAGCCTGTGTGACTAATGACTTTATTCCATATCATTATGGCTGTATCCATAGCTGTGTCATCTTTATGACATGGTAAGAACATGGGAGTTTTACTGTACCTGTCAACTAACACTAGGCATGCATTATAACTCCTGTCTCCTCCTGGAGGTAAGGCTGTTACCCAATCCATATGAACTATTTCCCATGGGGATTTTGGTTCTTGGATTTGGATCATCATTCCAAATTTCTTTCCTGTGGCTCTGTTGGCTTTTTGACCTCTGTCACAGGTTTGGCAGTACTCTGCAACATCTTTCTTCCAATTTGGCCACCAAGAGCAGGTTTTCACCCTCTCTAGTGTTCTATCTTCTGAGAGATGTCCAGATGCAACACTATCATGACACTCATGTAAAATAGTGTTTATTAGTGTTCTGTCTGTTAAGGCCATAACACATGTGTGTTTTGTTCTATGGTAAAGGATTCCATCAAGGAGGTGAAATCTTCCTTCATCATATGCCTTTTTCCATATTTCATCTAGTTTTGATGAAAGTGATGGGTCTTTGCAGTCTTTCATTAGAAGTTGGCTTAAGATATGGCAATTTTTGTCTGTCTTATAGCTTTCTTTAACTTGGTTAAAGAATTCTGTGCCAATGTCTGTAACACATATTCCTTCTATATGGTGCTCTTCTTGTGGTACCCATGCTGGATTGTCAGGGGTATTTGCTAGAGCCCATCTGCTAAGACCATCTGCATTTTTATGAATATTTCCAGATTTATGAACAATAGTCATATTTCCTCTATATTCTTGGATAGCAATTTGCCATCTCAGCATATGTCTATTTGGAGTCTTCATATTCAATAGTGATTTCACAGCATTACAGTCTGTGATTACATCAAATACTGTGCCATCCAAATAATAATGCAGTTTTTCTAAAGCCCACACTAGGAATAAGCATTCCATTTGGCTTGCTCCATACCTTGCTTCTGTTGGCTTTATCTGCCTTGAAATGAAACAAATTGGTCCTTCCACTGGTTTATCATTGATAATTTGTGTTTGGTGAAGTGCAGCACCTAGTCCTTCTCCACAAGCATCAATGTACAGTTTGAAGGGTATTTTCCAATCTGGCATCAGAAGAAATGGGGCATTTGTTAAGGAATTTTTCAATTCTTCATATGCCTTGACTCTTTCTTCTGTCATCTCATAGACTGTTTGTTGGTCACATAGCTTATACAAGGATTTAGCAATCTTTGCAAAGTCCTTTATATGCTGTCTATAGTAACCAGCAAATCCTAGAAATGATTGCATTTCTTTTTTGGTTTGAGGCATTGGTTTAAGTAGTACTGCTGCTACTTTATTTTTGTCTATGCCTAGACTAAGGCCAGATACTACATGTCCTAGTGCCTTTAATTCACTATATGCAAAAGGACATTTTTTCAAGGAAATTTTCATATTCACTTGGACTATTTTTTGTAGTACCCTTTCTAGTCTTGTAAGGTGTTTTTCTCAAGTTTCTGAGCAAACTATGATATCATCAATATAGATAATCAACCATCCTTCTGATAATTCTTCAGGGAATATGGTATTCATCATTCTTTGATAATGGGAAGGTGCATTTTTTATTCCAAATGGCATTCTTAAGTATTCAAAAATTCCACAATGGACTATTATTCTTAGTAGTTTCTTGGCATTGTCTGTTAAGACATTTTGATGAAAACCCTTAAGAGCATCCATAGCTGTGATGAACTTAGCTTGTGACAATTGGGTCAATGTCTCATGGATTCTGGGTATTGGATATCTGTCTGGAATGGTATAGGTATTCAGGGCTCTGAAGTCTCCTACCATCCTTGATTTTCCATTATGCCAAGTTATAATGACAGGTGTAGTAACTTCTACTTGTTCATTATGTCCAACCTTTCTTAATACTCCAAGGTCCATTAATTCTTTAATGTGCACCTCTAAGGCTTCTCTAGCTCTTGGACTGGCTGGATAAGCAGGTCTTCTTAATAAAGGTGGGTAAGGTTTTTCTACATTAAGAATTATATCCACTTCATGTCCAATTATGGCACCTAGTGGCTCTTTGTCAGTTGCAAAGGCATTTTTATACTTAAATAAGAGTTCAATCAATTTTTCTTACATTTTGTCTGTTAATTCTTGATTGAATTCTGCCTCTTTGAGTTGTTCAGATATAAAAAGTTCCTTTTCTGGAATTTTTTCTTCATTCTTAATAACTGTGATTTTTTTTTTGTTATTTAAGAATCCAAACTTTTGTCTTTTGTTATCTCCTATGGTAAAATATCTATCCTTTTGGTTGGAGATATCTATACCATAGATTGATAAGTAGTCATTCCCAAGTATGAAATGATTACTAGTACAGTTGTCCATTACTACAACTCTACTTTAATTCTGACACATTGTGAGGGATGAGGAAAAATTAGTGTTAAATCAATTATTCAAAGGGGCTTCATGCTCTCACTTGCACTACTAAATTTGACACCTTGTATTGGCATAAGTTTTTCTTTCCAGTCTGGGACAATGGTTTTTAAATAACTTTTGCCAACACAAGTGCAATATGCTCCTGTATCCAAGTTAACCTTTCCTTCTTTGTTATCAACCATAACAATACTTATACTTGATTTTCCAGCTGTATATCCCATTCCTCTTGCAGGTTTGGTTCTATACATTTTGGCATCTTGTATGTTTGTCAGATTTGTGTCAGATGCTCCAACTTGTGGCAAGTTTGAATTAACATCCAGTACTTCATAAATTATATCAATATTATTAATTTGTGCATTAATTATATTGATTTCATCACTTTCAGAGCTTTCTGACTCTTCTGTCTCTTTTTCAGAGTCAGATTCCTCTTCTTTGTCATTGTGGTTTTCTGTTTCCACGATTTCATTAATCTTTGCTTTTTTAAGGCAATTATTGGCTAAGTGTCCAATACCTCCACATTTATGGCATTTTCTTTGCTCCTTATTGTTGGATGTATTGGGCTTAAAGGATTCTTTTGATTTATCTTTTTTGATAAATGGTTTATTTGGGCTTTTAATGTCCAATTTTTTCCAACTCCTGCCAATTTTTGTTCTTGTCACTATATCTTCTAGTGCATTTATATACTCTTCTGTGGAGCATGGTTTTATACATCTGCTTCTTAGGGCATGTTCTAGTTCCCCTCCACATTTTTTAAGTATTTTCATATGCACCATCTTCTGTGACATTTCTGGGTACAGTGCATTAAGCCTTTCAACTTGTTTTAAGAACCAAGTTAAAGGTTTATCTTTCTCTGGGTCAAAGAAAGAATTTTCAAATGCATTTTCTATTTTATACCTCCAGGCATCATTTGCCCATTTGGTGATTATTTCGTGTTTCCACCAAGACCAGGTATTTTTACCATTTGTTTGTCTTATGCCATAATACCATCTTTTTGCAGATTTATCAAACAATGAATGTAATCTTGCAGTGATTAATTCATCTGGTATGGCATAGTCTTCTTGTAACATGTCAATTGTTTTAATAAATGACATGTGGTCATATTCACCTTCTCCTGTGAATGTTGGCCATTCCTTCAATTGAGGTGCTTCCTTCATTAAGACTTGGTTATTATCTTGGTGACTCAAGTCTGTTATGAAAGGATTTGACAATTCCTCTTTTGTTTTAACAGGGCTTCTTATATGAGAAAATGGTGTTGATAACTTTGGCATATTTAAATTAGCCTCATTAATTTTATCCATTTTTTCTGTAATAAGCCTTATTTCACTTTGAATATCATCTTTCAGATGCATTCTTGCTTCATCACTTTTTTCCACATGGTCCAAAAGTAATTTTTGGTGTGATGAAGTCTTTTCTTCAAATTTTTCTACAGAAATACTTAATTTATTTAATTTTTCTGTAAGATTGTCAATACTCACATCATAATTGATTGTCAAAGTCTTGTCTTTGATATCTTTTATGTATTTATACAATTCTTGTTGTCCTTGTATTAATTTTTGAGTATTGTCAATTAAATTCTTTGGTTTATTATTTTCAACAATAAACTTAATGTTGTCAATTTCTTTCTTGTTTTGCACAACAATTTTTGTTAAAGAAGATAAATTGTTATTTATTTCTTGTAGTGATAATAAACTATCTTTAATTTCTTTTAGAGGTAATATACTATTTTTAATTTCTGTTAAAGTATTTACAACATCTTTGGACAAGGTTATTTCTTTGGGAAATGAGGTTGTCTCATTCTTTGCTCTTCCTTGTCCTTGAATTCCATCAAGGTTCTGGCCATGTTGAAAACATGGTCCATGGCATCCTTTTGGATTCTTGGGATTCTGTAGCTTGGGGAATATGGTTTCTTCCAATGCTTTTTCTTGTTCTTCTTCCCTTCTTGGGGAAGTGGGTTGGCTTGGGGCTTGCTGGTAGAAGCTACTGGGGCTTCTTCCTTGGTTGCCTCCCTCTTTTTGGCATGTTAGTCCTTGATTTTTTTGATTTGAGGTTTGGATGACAGTGGATTCCATCCATTGGAGTATTTCACTATCTCCTCCTCTTTGAGGAACTTTTTCAGGATGTGCCAGGAGTTCATCACTCCTTGATGTATTTGAGGCAACATTTCCCAATCTTTGTCCTTGTACGCTGTGCAATACTGCTTGTACTGGCTCATGTAGATGTCTATTTGAGCCCTCTGAATGTGATTTGTACCTGTTTGAGTTACTCATACTTAGTTCTAATTCAGGCTCAGATATCATGGGCATTTCTGGGACTTGCCTTTGGGATAAGGCACTTCCTTGTGTGGATTCTGTTCCACTGGGAATATTGCCCTTTCTTTTCCCTTTTGAGGGATCAATTCTACCTCTGAGTCCAGCTCCATCTGATTGGATGGAGTATTGGGAACCTCTTCTAGTAGTAATAATTAAAGAATAAGAAAAAATAAAAGTATTTTAGAATAAAATTCTTTTATGGCAATTTAAAAAGAGGTGCTCACCTTCAGAGTCTTGAATGGTGGGTCCTGGAAAGTCTAATTTCTTAGCTTTCTTTCTTTTGGTGATAACTGGTGTTGGAGAACTTTGACAAGTTTCTTCCACCAACCTCTCAACAGTAGCTTGGTTGTCTTCTGTTGGGTTATCTTCAAACACTAAAAAAGACAAATAAATATAAGTCTTTTTATAAGAAGTGTTATTTTTGGCAAGATATGGTAATTTTCCACGTAGAAATTGCTTTTATATCTTTTAAAAACTTGAAGTGAATCAAGAAATGAATAAAAAGGAATAAAAATAACTTTTTTATTGGTTTTTAATATTTTTTAATATTTTTTAATATTTTTTTATATTTTTTATTTTTATTTTTAAGGAATAAAATAAAAGTTAATATGATTCTTCATAAAATTAAATTATAATAAAAATTATTTTTAATTTATAAATTATCTTTTTTAATTACTAGAGTCACTCAAAGAAAGTTCTTGCAAGTCTAAGGATGTGAAAAACCACGTGTAAGACAGTACAATTGCTTTCCAAATGCCTCAATAGCTTTCAAAATCAATAAAATATAAAATTATTATATAATTTTATGATTATAAATATAATTTATTATTGGATAAACCCAATTAGAATCTTTTGAAAGGTCTTTTAAGTAAATATCACGGCCAGGCCCCCAAATGTAAGGTTTGACTATGAAACAATAAGTAAAAATTACTAATTTATTACTTATTGTACTCTGAATGTCCTTATAATGGAAATAAATAAGATTAAAATAATAATAATAATAAAGAAATATTATTATTATGGCGTAAAAATATTATATTATTAAATAAATATAATAATATAATTAATATTATATGAAATTATAATATTGTAAATAATATATTAATATAAAATAATTAATATATTATAAAGCTCTTTATTATTGTTACCAACAAATAATAAAGGCGTAAGAAACTGTTTTTTATAAATAAAAAACAATTAATAACAGTAATATTACCAATATTAAAGTTATATATTAATATAAATACTATTTATATTAATTAAGAATTATTAAGAGTAACAATAAGAGAGAAATTATTATAATAAGATGAAATAACTTACTTTTAACACTTAAAATAATAATTTTGAGATATTTTACGCCAAAAGAATATAATACAACTTTTTCAAATTGTATTTACAATAAAAAATAAAGAAAATTACTAAATTTCTTGATTTTACGTGGAAATGAGTTTATAGAGAGATTTATGACAAAAACAATTAAAGAATTGATTTAATAATGTAAAAATAGTGATTAATATTAAGATGGTCTTTGGTCTTTAATAATATAAGAGTTTTATATATAAAGAATAAAGAAATTACCTTTTATTTAATTGATTTAATGTTTTTGATGCGTCTGAGGGGAAAATAGAGTAAAAAGAGCTCTATTTATAGTAAATACCTCCCTCCTAGAGTCCAACAGGCTTCTAGTAGACGTGTACTGATCATATCCACCGGAATTGATCAATATTTTAAGGTTTGGAGATGATTACATCATTATCAAACCATATTACATCATTATTACACCATTATTTAGAGTCATCACTATAACTCTAAAGTTGATGACATCAGAGGCTTGGCAGAACCCCAAATTTCGTGGATTTTATTAGTTTTAATCATAAACTAATAGTATTCACCAATTTTATCACTCTTAAGACTGTTAAACTTAAATTAAGGTTACAGTGTGTGATCATAACTGCTCAAATTAAGCTCAAACTTTGATCCTCAATAACTTTTAAGATTTACACGCTACAGCGATTCAGAGAGTGAATTCTGACAGCCTGGCATAACCTTATTATTCTGCCAAGAGCTTTTCATTACATCATCAAAACTCTAATTTTGATTATTTTTCTTGTAACTCATCTTTTCTGTCGAAATTCAATATTTTAAACTTCAAACCTTGATTTCAGGGGGTTATACCCTGAATTTAATAATAAAAATTACATCATTCTTCACGAATGAGCTAGTAGAATCCAACTGTATACTTTTTTTTAAGTTTGGAACACTTTCACAACCAAGTGGTCAACAGCTCTGTTGATTTTTATCAATAATTCATCATAGGTTTTAACCTTGTTTATAATTTGTAAAATAAAGTTCATATCTGTGTTCTTCCAGTAATTACGTGGTAACTTTATTTTTGGTTCATCATTCTATCATGTATAGTTTAGAAGGTATTAGCTATGATCCTTGAATATATGCGTTGACCAAAAAAGTGCATATATTCAGGATAATTCCTTAAGTATTAACATTGGAAATTAGCTTATTAATTGTTTTATGTGTGGACTTTCATGGGGAATCCACTGGTACAATTTATTTCACATGTTATTTCATGATTACTTAAGATAAATAAGGTTTTATGGTTTTTATAAGGTATTATACCTTATAATTCCTTGAATATTGACTTTACAGATATGCCATAAAAATGGTATATGTGTATTTTTCCATGGGGAATCCAATGGTATAATTTATTTTACAAGTTGATTCATTGGTTTTTAAGTTAAACCAATTTTTGTACCAATTTATGGTATTTTTTGTATATTTAAGTAATTATTCTTAATGTATAATTATTCTAAGTAATTTTAATATAATTATATTAAAGGTATAATTTCTCTGAGTCTTTTTTGCGACCTTATTGGGTATGTCGTCATATCTCAAAGGCTCACACTTTTTGTAGCCTGGCCAACATCTTCATACCATTCAATTCTTTCCAAATAAGAGGATACTGAGGGAATTAAAGTGTTCATGGCTTCATAAAGGTCTTGATTTTGTTGAATTTGTTAAGACAAGTCACCCATGACATCAGCCCATTGATCTTGAGTCTTTTAAATGTAGTGGGATACTGTTCTGTAGCCACAGTTCCCATCACCCTGGACATTGATGGCCTTGAAGGTGTAGTTCAATATAAACTTGGGAAAGTTTTCTGAGCCAGGTATCTGATAAAATAAGGTCAAAAAATGATCAAATATCAAAATAAACAAGAGAAATATGAATTAAAAAGAATCAGAAACTCACTAAACGCTTGGAGCATTCATCACTTGTGTGATAATTGCTTTGACAATGCCCAAAGGTCAAGTCAATTGCATAATATATCTTCAAACTGGTGGCAAGCTTGTGTAATCTTCTTTGTAAGGTTCTGCTTCCAATTGCCAATCTTCTGGACCTTCTAAGGGTGACTTCTGATTCATTTAATTCAGTTGCTGAGGGTAGTGAATCTGATGAACTGATTGATTTTGATAACAAGTCCTCAAAATCTTCAGAATTTTTAGATGAGTCCACTTCCATAATTGGAGAGGGGACATTTGACTGTGATCTTGATGTTGTTGTGCTGGTCACTTTTGATGGGGGTCTTCCTCTTCTCTTGGATTGACTTTCAATAATTTCAAATATTGATGGTTCTCTTTTGTTTGTATTTTTATTTTTATTCTTGGAGCCTTGAGGTCTTCCATGGATATTCTTGAATTCTAGTGGGTCTTTATAATATTGATCATCCTCTTGACTCTTGGGAAGTTTATCAAATGGGACTTTTCCAGTCAAACATCTTGAAAATGATGAAGAATTGGGGTGATTTCTGTCATTGGTCTTTGGAAAAGGTCTTCCCCAATATCTTCAAATATTTTCTTGGCTTCATTCTTTCTTTCTTTTTCCACACTTTGATAATTAACTTGCAAACCAGTCTGAGAAAAATATGACAAAGAAAATAAGTTAATAAGGAAAAAAGTAAGAATTTGAAGTCAAAAAACCCTCACAGGGAAATTCAAATGCCACTGAGGATGGAAGTCTGATATGTCAAGCCTTTGGCACCTGGAAAATGCCTTTTGGGTCTTATGCTTGCAAGGAATTCCTTGATAATTGTTGTAATTGTTGGTGCATTTTTCATTGGGAGGAAATTTGGTTTTGAAATTTTCAAAGGCCATCTGAAGAGCATAATGAGACACCTTGCCATTGAGAGCACAGATGTGTGGAGGAAAATTCTTGACATGGAAAATCATTTCTTTGGAGATTCTGTTGATGATTTCAATAAATTGTCTTCTGAATGCCATGTGGAGAGCCCTTACTACCTCCAGGAGAGTACCAGTGGACTTTTGGAGCCAAATTTTAACCATGGCATGGGCAACTTCAATTCTGGAGGTGGAGCCCACACCCAGGTGGCAATGGTGGTTGGTCCAGGCTGGCACATAATACTCCTTTAGAGGAAGCCAGGTATTTTCCAAATATTTCAAGACTTCAGGATTTTTGACTTGCTTTTGAAGCTTCTTCCAGTTGTCTTTGAAAGAATTTTCAGTGGATGATTACATAAACTGAGAAATGAATCCCAAAGTCATTAATAGAAACAATAATAAGAAAAAAGTGAAAAAAAGTGAAAAAAGTGAAAGATAAAAGTATATTACTTGATTCAAAAGGCCCATAAAATCTTCAAAATCAGTTCCATGACCAATTTTCTTCATTCAATGAGCAGATACATCTTTCTTGATGTACCAAATGCATAACATGACTTTGGAGTCTGGGAAGAGCTTCTTAAGAGATTTTTTCAAGGCCAGATCCCTGTCAATAACAATGACTGGAGGGGGAACAAGATTGGTGTTGTTGAGGACCTTTTCTATGGATTGATTCAATTCCCAAGTATATGAGGGTTTGGTTTCATTATTCATCAAACAAAAAGCCCCAGAAAAGGTCTTATTGGTTGAGCTGAATCCAACAATATGAAAAAGGGGAATCTTGGACTTACTGGTTTTATAAGTACAATCCATAAGAATGACATGAGGAAAGCCATGAAGGAGTTTTATAGCAAGGGGGTGAGTGGAAAACAAGGAGGTAATATGTTCCTCAGCATCCCTTGCAGAGGACCAAACAAAATTTTCTTCTTTGAGGGTTTCAATAAGAGCATCAATGGGCCTTCTGCCTTGCAGTTTGTCTTTCTTAATTTTCTTGACTTGGTTGTAAATGTCTTGAAGGATTACAGGCCTCTCAGACTCCCTATAGCTGCATAATTGGGCCTGAATTTGCCTTGGAATGAGCAGTGATTCAGACATTTGAGCAATTTGGGATGTTTCTTGCTCATTGAATTTCCTGAAAGCAGGATGTGCCATGATATTTTTAGTGGCATCATGGCTATGCTCAGGATTTTTGACTTTAAGAGTCCAAGTGGAACTCTTGGCATATTTTCTGTCATAGGGTCTAAAAGGACAGTCCAGCTTTCTTGAGGTGAATGTTTTGGAGGGGCTTTTGTTGGCATTTGGGGTCCCAGACCTGTCACAAAGTACTTCAACTTGGTTGTGATCATATTGGACCTGAGGGTGGACACAGCATACCCCTGAGCCCTGGCAACATTATGCACATGCTGCCAAAGAAGCTCAAGGGTCTGAAATTCACCTTCAGTGGGGGGTTGCAGCATTTTTGAGTGAAAAAGATGTATAAATTTGAAAAAATGGGGAATTTGGGGATTTGGAATGGGGTAAGAACCTTTCTAAAGGTGAAAAAGAAGTGAAAAAAGGTATGAAAAATTAGAAGATGTGGTTAAGAGTGAAAAAAGTGGCTCAATTGTGGGATTAATGGATGAGGGAAGGTAAAAAATTGGAAATTTAGAGGCTTGAAAGCAGTTTGTTGTGGTGGAAAATGCAGTCTTTGGGGGAAAAAATAAGAAAAGTGTGAAAAGCTTTGCAAAATTGCTTTGGTAATGCTGTTTTTCAAAAAAAAATTGTTTGGGGTGTTTGGTCTTTTTTTTTGGGGGGCAGGGCAAAAAAATCTGAGACAATTGGGAGTTAGAGGGGTTTTGGGGAGAAAACCCCTTTTTGGGACATGTTTTGGCCCAATACAGGCATTATATGTTTCATTTTTAATTTGAAATGGGCCCAGGGCACCCCTTACATGGTTTTACCAAAGACTTATGTGTTTGTACCAATTTATAGCCAAGACACATGAGTTTTTAGTAAAAACACATAAGCTCTTGTGTGTTTTTACCAATTTGCTTATGTGTTTTTACCAATACCCAAAAAATATCAGAAGGATTCTTGCTTTGTGTCATTTATTTTTGATAAGATTAGAATGGTGTCATTAAAAATTTCATAAAAGAAAGAAATTCTTAATATCTTTAGAAATGAAAAAGGAAGATTTATATATAGAGAATGTTATTTCATGAAGAAATTATGTTTCAAGAGTAATACAGAGTCATTAAAGTATAATATTTTATGAACTTCAATATTCATTTTTAATCTAATTATTTTTTTTTAAGAAAGATATCATTTTGGTGAAAAATTTCATATTTTTAATCATCTAAAGCATTGCTACAGCTCAATGGAAGTTTAATCTCAAAAAAAAACTGACAATAAATCTCCATAAAGAGAAACTTTGCTAAGAAATAAATTAAATTAATCCAATGCTATGTTATTCATTCAATCCTAGGGAATACATTTATGATTTATCAATAGCTGTAATAGTAAGCTTGAAGTATTTATAACTGGTAATTCAATCCTTCTGGCGTGTTTATTTTTTCATATGAGTTTTCCTTCTCAGGAAGTAAATAAAAATTGTCATAATATAATACCAATTCACCGCCTGGGTTTATTAAAAAAGGAGATTTTGAGTCAAATTTTTGTTTGAAAGATTTAGGGCCTGTTCTAATTGGGCAAAAAGTAACTTAAATTGGCCCAATCAAATTTAATTAAAAGTTGCTTTCATTTGAAAAACCAAATGTGTTTCAAGAAATAAGTGCTTTCAAAATTAGTTTTACACTTTTTCCGGTGGAAATTTAATGAGTGATAAAGCAAGATTTCTCTACTTTTCTTTTGAGTTTATAAATCTTTGTTCATTTCACCACAACTGAGTCCATTTGTCCAAATATGGATCCAGCTTTATTTCTTCATGATCAAACTAATGATAGTATTCTCAATTTGGACTCAGATAGCAATATAGATACCACTATCAATAACTTCCACACCAATATTAGGAGTCCTACCCATAAATGGACTCCAGAGAAAACAATGTTAATCCTGGAGAGATATGCAGAAATTAGTGAACAGGGAAAATACACAGATGGGGGAAATTCAAAAAAGGTTCATGGAGTGTATTGGTAAAAGATATAAATAAAGAATCTGACTTGAAATCCAAAAAGGCCCAAGTAACAAATAAGAAGGACACAGTAAATATCACTATTAATTGATCATAATTTCCTTAAAAGTGATTTGGCATATTGATTTAACTATTATATCAAGCAATTATATATTAAACATGAGTTTTTTCAATCACTTGGTGGTTCAGGATGGGAGGATGGAAAACAACTTATTGTTGCAGAAAATCATTTTTTGGCTCAAACTAAAAGAGCATTACCCAAATTCAAGTTATGAAATATTACAAGGCATACCATTTCAAAGCTAGATCCTCTGTGTCAAAGTCTTTGGGGATACCTATGCAACCGGGGAAATGGCCGAAAGCAATCTGCAGGTCCCTGGCAATGATCTCCTTAATTCTCTCAACCCTCAAAGTGATTCATCGAGTTCGCAATTTTCAGACGGTGTTCAACCTTGATACTTACACAAACAGCCAGAAGCGAGTGAAAAGGATCAAACATTACCTGAATCCCAAAAGCCAAAAAAGAAGGAGGCCTTACTCGATGTACTTGAAGACCTTGGGACCACAATGCAAATATTATGGGGTAAACCCACAAAACAGAAATTTGGAAAAGATACTCATGTAGAATTAACGAATGCACTATACATTTTTGAAAGAACAATTTCCTTCAGTATTGACTGAAGATGAAATGTTTTACTGTATGAAGTTATTTGAGAATGAACAAAAGAAAAATTTATTTCTTGCCATTAGTCATAATTTAGACAAAACAGATCAATGATTTTGCAAAAATCTAAATAATTGATTAAGCATTATGTAAAAGTAAAGTCATTGAGAATTGATCAACATCTGTTACACATTACCTACCTTTGGTTTTGAAAATCCTGATATTGGTGCTACATCATGATTGCCAGTTGTACTTTTTTGCATCTCATTTTCTGATCATCATCTTCTGGAGAAAGCCCAATGTTCATATCTTGCAAATTTAGAGTACCAATATAATAATTGTTTGCTTCAAGATGATGTGCATTTTTGGGGTAATTCCTCAAACTTTAATTATGAATGCATACAATTTCAAACAGCATGCATTTCTGTATTGAAAATAGATAATCTTAAGGGTAGAAAGGAATTGAGAAATTAATTTTTAACGTGGGTATAACCCTTTAAAGAAAATTATGCAAAGATGCATTTCATAAGATGAAGAATTCTTTTTTTTGAGGCCTATATACAGTTAAAGAATTTAAAACTTCTGCACAATATCTCATGAAAAGGTATAAGTAGCTCAGCTCAAGCTTGCTATTTCTTACTCACAAATATGATACAAAGTGGTGTGGTAAGAGGTGAGAAACCCTTTCATAAGGGAATATCCAACATCAGCAAAATAGTATCAATTTGGGGGGACAGGGAAGTTTGCTGCAAAGGAATTTGTTAATGTCTGTAAATAATTTGTGCTGCCCTCCCACCCAATACACATGGAGTAGATTATCAGGTTGAAATTGACTTCAATGATTGAATTCTGTGAAGTACTGTCTTATGTGCTTCAACACACAGAAATTTGGTGTTAAGACACTTTTTCTGGTATAAAGGTACCATCAATAACACCAATAAAATGCCAAAAATGAATTGTACTTTGAGTTACAGAGAATTTCTTTTGTAATGCCTGTACCATAAGGCTTTCTGACATAATCTGAATAAATTTGTGAGCATTTGAGATATGACCAAATATCCTTAAAAGTTTACAAAAAATAGTAGATTATCTTAATAATAAGAATTAAAATTCAAATCTAAAAAAACAATTAAAATGTGTAAAAATGGAATAAAAAGGAATAAATTATTGATTATCACATAAAAAAATGAATAAAAATGTGGAACAAATCATACCATTAGATTTCCCATCAGAAAGTATATAAATGACCTCTTTATGTAATATCTGGAAACCTAATACTTACCAAGATGCCTGGATATATGCACTTTTATGATCAGTGCATATATATTTGAGATTTTAGGTCATATATTTTGAAATACTCATGATAAATACATTATCCAAAATCAAATTCACCTCAAAATAAATGTAAGAATAAATCTATAATAATTATTTTAAAAGCAACAAGTAAGGTTAAGAATAATAAAGGGAAACTGGTTGAAATAGCAATACTGTCAGCCTGTGACTCAAAACCAGAGCACAAGCATGACAGCCAAATACCATAAACCAATGGTAAAGCTAAGATACCACAAAAACATGGAGCTGAGCCAAACCAGCTCAAAAGGTATCAAAAAAAAAGAGGAAACTCACCTCTTTCCAAATATAGAAGTTCCATCATCATAGGACAAAGAATAACAATGGTATTCCTGCTCAAAGTTGTTGCTGAGCATACACCCTAGTTTTCACCTCTCATCTAAAATCCAGAGGAGGAAGCTTAACCCCAAAAAATGGGTATTCAAAGGGAATACCTAGATCAGGGCTGTCCAATGGTACTAGCCAAACTGGGCTAGCACCAAAACTACATAAGCTATGACCAAAAGAAAGTCAAATAAGGGTGAATAAAATATTCAGCTCTCATCTGACTTCTACAGTTTTAGTGTGAGATGCTCAAAGTGGGGACTTTTTGGAAAGAGCACAGTCAGGGCTATCTGATGGTTTCATCCATTTCCCCATATTTCATCTAGAACAGAAGTTATGGGGCAAATAAGTTCCATACAGGTTTTTAGAAAATCATATATCTGAATAACAAAAATGGAACATGGCATAACTTTGCCATACTCAATGTCAGCCATACCAAATGAGGTACCATTGTGTATATTGAATCCAGGGCTACACAATGAGCCAGCTTTGAGCTCAATATCTTGAAAACTGACAAAGGTATAGCAGTCTTAAGTTCAAAATCCCACAGTTTGGACAATACACCTTTACTGTGGGATACTTTCCCATAAATATGATTATGAGGTGTCAAACAGATGAAGAAGCTTGTTTATACTTCAAAAACTCATAGTAAATTCAATACTGGGGTCACATACAGGTTCTGTTTAGCGTTCTACACATCATACACGTCAGAAGTGGGCTATGTGGCCCCCAGATCATAAATTTTCACCATGTATTGGGGAAAACTACCCAGATGTGGGTTCAAAGCCAAACCTGAGCCCAATAAGGAGTATACAGGCCTTGTGGAAACCAAAAGCCAGTAATTTGAAGTGAAAAAGCTTCACTTTCTCCATGTGAAATGGTCTAGAGAACCTTTTCACCTGATTTTGGGATAAAAAGGGAACTTTCTCTGCCCAAAAGAGGAATCCCCATCCTGTTCTTAAATTCCTACATGGTAAAACTTTAAAAAACAGTTATACTCTTGGAATAATTGTCAGGTATGCTTTAAACTTAAGTATTGTAGTTCTTATTATAGTTATCCAACTGCTAAGACTGCACCCAGGGCTTTCAGCAGCGCTCACCACCACTATTTTTCAATAGTAAAGCCCTTTTATTACCTTAACAAACATATTTTTATCATAATTATCCATGTCACAGTCATAATTAAGTTTGTAAATATCCACTTCATCATAGACTCAGCCTGAGAAATACCAGTTTCCCACTTAGTATCAAAAGTGATTCAGACTGAACAAAAAGTAGATATTCATATTTTAATAGCTAATAAGTAGAGAATGGAATAATTATTATCATAATACTCAAGGTGGAACCCTATGAAATCATGGCTTAAAGTCTAAAATAGTAAATTTTAACAGAAAAGAGGAATTAGAAGGTAAATTATCAAAAATAGAGTTTTGATTATGTAATGAAGTCCTTTTGGCCCCTTACTTAGAGCATGCCAATATACCAGAATCAACTCTCTTAGTTGCAGTTTTGTGCAAACCTTAATACTCATTAATGATTCAAGTTGATACTTGAAAATGGCCATTTATGCTCTTTAAGTATAATCTTATTTTGATTTTAATGGTTAAACGAAAGATAAATCTGGTTGATATTGGTAGTTTATGACTAAAACTACCTTAATACACCAATAAAAGTAATATTACAAGTTTATTATGTCAGAAAATTAGAGTTGCAGTGATTACTCTAACAATATGGTGTCATAATGAGATAAAGAGGTTTATGAATGTTGTAATCATCACAAAACCTTATAATGTTTATTAATTACAGTGTATAAAATTAGTGAAGGTCTTCTAGAAAGTATCTATTCACCAGAAGCAAGGATATTTACTATATAAAGACCCCTTCTTCTTCTGTTTGCCCCTCAGATGCATAAAATTAAATAAGATATTGAGTAAAAGGTAAAACACTTTTTTCTCTTGTATATAAGTCTTATATCATTGAATACCAAAGTCCTAACTTGAATTAAGAAATAGATTTTATATTATCAAGCCAATATCTATTTTCATTTGTTAAAATATCTTAAAATACTCCAAGTCCTTGTAAAAGTAGTAAAAATTGTGTTTATCTCTATTTTTTGTTGTAGTTGTAGTATGAATAAGTTTTAATTACATTCTTAGGCATAAGCTTAATCAAAATTATTATATTAAGTGTTGAAAGTGGGTTATTTTGTCTAATTATCATATTTTTCTCTATTATTATTAATTAAGAATTCTTTTATTAATAAAAACTGTATTTATATCAAGATATGACTGTAATGTTATTAATATGATTTGTGTAAATGGTTTTTAAAATTAATTGATAATCTCTTATTCATTGATTAATTGTTTGTAGCAATATTAAACTGCCATAAGTATATAAATTTATTGAATTTTGATATATTTATTTTATTATATCATTTTATTCTTAATGAAAAGTATCAATATTGTGTTCCATAATTAAAATCATATTTTATTATTATAGCTATTTTAAATTGTATTTTAAATTTATATTAAGACATTCAGAGTAGAATAAGTAAAATATTAGTAGCCTTTACTTGGTTTTTCATAGTAAAAACTTTCATTTGGGGGTCATTCTGGGATATTTAGCTAAAGGACCTCATAAAAGGATTCAACTTGGGTTTATCCACTAATAAATTATATATTAACTCTGTATACATTGAGCTTGAAAGCTATTGAGGGATTTGGAAAGTAATTGTATTTTATTAAATGTTGCTTTTCATATCCTTAGAATTGGAAGAACTTTCTTTTAGTGACTCTAGTGATTAAGAAAGATATTTATGAATTGAAAAGAGAAATTTATATTATAATCTAATAAAAGGATCATATGCTTATTTTTTCAAAAAGTTGAAAAATAAGAAAATTATTTCATTCTTTTTTTATTTATTTCTCTTATATAAAAAACATAAAAAGAACTTTTTACATGGAAATTTACATATCTTTTCAAAAATACTTAGATTTTCATATTTACCAAAGAAACTTGTCAAAGCCATCCAACAACAATAGTAACCAAGAAAAAAAAACCAAGAAGTTGGTTTTTCCAGGAACCACCATTCAGGACTTTGAAAGTGAGAACATTTCTGAAATTCCATAGAAATAAAGGTTTTATTGTTTTTTCTAATGTACTTTTCTTATATCTTTATTTCCTAGAATTACTACTAGAAAAGGTTCCCAATACTAAATCCAATGAGATGGAAGTGGACTCAGAAGTAGAATTTATCCCATAAAAGGGAAAAGAAAGAGAAAAATAACCAGTGGAACAGAATACACACAAGGAAGTTCCATATCCCAAAGGCAAGTATGTCACAGGGGCTCTTCTAAATGAAGAGGGCCTGGCACTCAGTGAGCAGACTTACTTATGGAGGGCTCAGAATAAAATACTCAATTGATAAGAGTAATGAAATAAGAGGATAAATTCCTAGTCATAAAATAATAGGCATTAAAAGATATGAGAGAAAAACAACAGCAATAATAAAGAGCCAACCACAAATAATCCTGTACCACTGTTTCAACCTGTTCAGAAAACAGAAAAGGATTAATAAAGGATATGGCCACCAGGACTCTACTGAACAGGTGAGGGAAGGCAAAGACTAACTTAATAATTAATAAAATAATATTTCTTAATGAGAAATAAAATAATATTAAATAATAAATCCAATATTTTAATTAACTGGGGGAAAAACCCCCATGTGGATGAAGAGGGGCTGCTATATGTGAGAAATACCAGCCTTGGAGTTTGAGTGTTGAGATACTTGCCTGTATGCTGGAAGAAGTTGGATGTGGGATTGAATCCTGTATTGGTGAATCCAATACAGGTTATACAGTCAATACAGGTATTTGCGCCTGTATTGATGACATGCCTGTATTTGGTGAATCCTGTATTTGGGTCTTGCCTGTATGAATCTGTATTGAGGTCTGAAAACTGTATTTGGAGAATATTGAATGAAACCCCCTTGCTGATTGGGTTTTGAAGGGTATCAATGAAGTAATGATTGTTGAAGATGATTGGCAATGCCCCTGCCTCCTTAGCTGTGACACTATCCCCCTCTTGAAAGTGGTGAGCTCTGAGCACCATAAGTATAGAGAGTCTTGATGAGCTTGCAATCAATCCATACAGTTCTTTCCCCCAATTCCTTAAATTTATCCCATTAAACTTTCTTCTTCAATCAATACTCAAACAAAATCTTCATTTGATCACTTGTAGGTATTTTCCCCTTAATCTTGATTCTGAATTCCCTCTTTTCCTTCAAAATGCCTTCATTATTCTTAAAATTTCTTCATTCCTGCCTTGAGTGTCTTCACCAAACTTTTCTTGAGTCTTCATGGCTTTTGAAAGGTGGGTGACCTGGGCTTATGTCCCAAGAACACCTGATTTGATCATACCTTGAATTTTGAGAGTGTTGGAATAAAATGGCCAATACTTGAGGTTTTGGACCATTTCAGAAGTCCTGGCCAAAATACCTGATTTTGTGATTAAAGGGGTTTTTGGCCGATTTGCGCAAAAATACGCAAAATGCGCAAATTAGCATATATGCCATAATGGCATATATTGGTGAAAAAATTGAAAAAAAAATGATTAATGATGAAAAAATGGCCTTATAATGGATTCTGGCCATTTTGAACATCTTTGCGCATTTTGTGCAAAGATGCGCAAAGTGCTCAAATGCTCAAAATGCGCAAATGCGCAATTATGATGAAATGGGCCAAAAAGGCCTTTTGAAGCCTTTTGAAAAGATAAAGAGGCCTTTTGCGCAAAAGTGCACAAATGCGCAAAATTGCGCAAAATGTGCAAATTTGCCAATATGCATAATTAAGCATATTTTGATAAAAAAATGATAAAATGAGCTATTTTGAAGCTTTGGGGTCTGATATGGCCATTTGTGCCAAAGTGCATAATTTCATGAAATTGGCCAATTGGGCCATTTGAAGCAGTTTTTCTCTTTTTGATCTTGATTTCTTCTTGAATGTCTTTCTTCTTATCCCCTCCTTGACTGGTCAATTGCCATAAATTCCTTGCTGATTGGGTTTTGGCTTTCAATTTTGATCTTAAGGAATGAGTTCAAGGCTGACTTGAAGAAATTTTGATGAGGGTTATCTGTAGCTGGTCTTTACCATTACTAGTGTTTTGCTCTTTGATTATTGAATGAATTGACTCCCCAAACATGATATGGGAGTGATGACTACTGCTTTTGAAATAAGAAATAAAGATAAAAATAAAAGATACAAGTAAAAGAAAATGAAATAAAATAAAAATGAAAAAGAATTGAGAGAAAAAGAGAGTAAAGAAATAGAAATAAGAAAACTTCTGAGGATTGATCTTCTTGTGGTGAGTTGATTGATTTTGGCCATAATTTTTCCTGAAAAGATAAAACCAAACATTTGATGCTCACAGAGTGGCCAAGGTGTTGTTTTACAAGAAGTAGAACCCTCAGAGATGCATACAAGGAGATGGAACTTACTTTCATAGCTTCCACTCCCCACCAAGCATCATAATAGAATAGAAAACTTTGCCATAAATGAATTTGAGTTAAAGAATGTCTTGAATAATATTGAATGGCATAATTCGGAATAATATTTGTGAAAGAAAGAAAAAGAATAAAACAGAAAAAAGAGAATTTGGCCATATCTTGATGAAAAGTCCAGATTTGGGGTATTGATGTTGTAAGGCCCTCTTAAACTGTCCAAAGAAATTGACAAGTGCTCACAAATTGGCCAAGGTGATGCTTACAACATATTTTGGTAGAATACCCCCTTAAAGGTGCATGCCAGGAGAGGAACTTACTTCCATAAACTCCAATCCCCACCAAGCACCATAAATCAAACTCTTGAGGCATTTGGGCCAGGCTTGTCTGGATACAAAGTGTAAAAATCCTTGAGAAGGTCTGGGGAGTTGGTAAGGTTGGAATCTGGTTCACAAGTTGTTCTTTCTGGGTCTTCATTGAATCCTTTGCACTCCACTAGATACCATAATTTACCTCTCTTGAGTTTTGAGTCCAGAACCTGAGCCACTTCCCATTCTTCTTGCTCTTCCACTATTACTGGAGGTGGTGGAAATTGGTGTCAATTTGGGATAGTTGATTGCTTCACTGGTTCTAACAAGGACCCATGGAAGACAGGGTGAACTGACTTCCATTGTTGAGGCAACTTGAGGTGATATGCATGGCTGCCAATCTTCTTGAGAACTTCAAAGGGTCCCAACCATCTTTCCGAAAGCTTTTTGGTGGGTCTTGTTGTCTTGATGTTCTTGGAAGCTAGCCATACTTTGTCCCCAGGTTGGAAATCAGGTGGAATTGCTCTATTTTTATCTGCATACTTCTTAAAACACTTTATTTCTGACTCTAATTCTTCTCTGACAACTTGCTGTACTGATTGGAGTTTTGATGATAACTTTCCAGCAGGTGTATCTTGAGAAATGTGAATTGAATCAAGGTTGGGATTTCTTTCATAAATAGTGAAAAATGGAGACTGTTTTTTTGATGAATGTTCTGCATTATTATAGGCAAATTCAGCCATAGGGAGCGAGGTGTGCCAGTCATCTTGATGGTAACTGACATACATCCTAAGATACTGTTCTAGAATCTGATTTACCCTCTCTGTCTGTCCATCTGTTTCAGGATGAAAAGCAGTTGAAAGATCTCTTGATATCCTGAGCTGCTGACATAATTGGGTCCAGAATGATGAAACAAATAAAGAACCTCTATCACTGACAATACTGACTGGAAGACCATTTTTGGAAAAGACATGATTAATGAATATTTGAGCTAAGTCCAGAGCAGTGATTGTTCCATAAGTTGGAAGAAAAATTGCCATCTTTGAGAATCTGTCTACAAGTACTAAGATTGAGTCAAAGTTTTTTGAGAGTGGCAATTGAGTGATGAAGTTCATTGATAAAGAATTCAAAGGACCAGATAAAATTTGAAGAGGCTTGAGTAGCCCAAACTTCTTATGGTGGATGTTCTTGTTTCTTGAACATTGCTGACATGAGGACACATAGTTCTTGATGATTTGATTCATGCCAGCCCAATAAAAATCCCTCTTGATGAGCTTGAGGGTCTTCTCCTGGCCAGGATGGCCAGCCAACGGTGAGTCATGATGCTTTTGAAGAATGTCCAATTGAATTTCATGATTTCTTGGAATGACTACTCTATCTTTGAACAATAATAATTTTGCTTGAGGTTCAAGAGAATAGTCTGGGACTAATTCTCCTCTTGCTAATTTCTTGAGGATTTCCTTATAATATTTGTCTTGCCATACTTGTCTTTGAATTTAATAAACTACATCTGAGAACATATCAGCTTTTATTGAAAAGAATCCTGACTCTTGAATTTCATTTTGCTTGAGAACTTGATGAAAATTTTGAGGATTCTTGCTGATGAAATCCACCCCCCTCTCTGGGTACATGTCGTCCTGACGTGACAAGGCATCTGGTAAAGTGGCCAGCCTGCCTGGGCAGTAAGTGATGATAAAATGGAATTCAGATAGAAATTCAGCCCAATGGGCTTGACAATGAGTAAGGACTTTGGAGGACATAAAATACTGAAGAGAACAATGGTTTTTCAAGACCTCAAAGGAATCAGAAAGAGAAAGGAGAAAAGCTCTCCAGTGCTTGAGAGCCCAAACTATGCCAAGGAGTTCCTTGTCATGAATTTTATAGTTGAGTTCAGCTGGTAAGAGCTTGCGACTATCAAATGCAATGGGATGCTTTCCTGAGTCATTCACCTGACTCAGTACAGCACCCAAGGCATAATCAGAAGCATCAGTCTCTACAATAGTTGGTAGAGAAGGATTAAAATGAGAGAGAATAGGAGCAGTGGTGAAAGCTTCTTTGAGTATTTGAAACTGACTAAGAGCTTCCTCATTGAAGATAAAGGGGGAATCTTTTTTAAGGAGGGAAGTGAGAGCAGAGATTTTTTTTGGAATAATTTTTAATTAAATGACGATAAAAGTTGGCAAAGCCAAGAAAAGATTGGAGGGCCTTGATGTTCTTGGGCTGAGGCCAATTGAGGAGTTGTTGAACCTTTGAAGAATCCATCTTGAGGCCATCACTTGAAACAACATAGCCCAAGTATTCCACACTTGAGGCATGGAATACACACTTTGAGGCTTTAGAAAACAAATTATTGTCCCTCAGTCTTTGGAGGACAGAGGCCACAAGTTTGACAAGTTCCTCCTGAGAACTAGAGAAGACCATAATATCATCTAAGTATACTACAACAAAATTATCCAAGAAATCTGAAAAGATATCATTCACAATATTCTGGAATGAAGAAGGAGCATTGGTCAAGTCAAATGGCATAACCAAACATTCATAACTACCATATTTATCTTTAAAGGCAGTTAAGTGCTCATCCCCCTCTTTGATTCTCAAGAGTTTATGAGTACCACACAAATCTATCTTGGAGAAGATAGTAGCACTGTTAAAGACAGTAAGGAGCTGATTCATTGGAGGAACAGGATACCTGTTCTTCCTAGTGACAGCATTAAGCTTGCCATAGTCAACTCACAAACAAAGGCCACCATCCTTTTTCTTAACAAAAAGGACAGGTGCTCCTGTTGAAGAGGAGCTTTGCCTGATGAAACCTTTCTCTAAATTCTCTGAAATGTAGGCACACAGTGTTTCTGACTCATTTTTAGATAAAGAGTAGATAACACCAACTGGAGGTAGAAGAACCTCCAATTCAATATAGTGATCACAGGCGCGGTGTGGAGGACGTTTCTCTGCTCTCACCTTGGAGAATACATCCAAATAATGGTGATAAGCAGGAGGGATTGCCTTCAACACAGTTTCAATCTCTGCTGGCTCTTCCTCCTCATCCCACTGCTCCTCCAGGGAGGCATGAAAAGACAAAGGAGGAAGGTCCATATCCCATTGAAAGAGATGAAGTGAAGATATAGAAACATCTTCTCCAACATATTTTATCTCTTTGAAGACTTCATCTCTATATGGAAGTAATGGCTGAGAGGGAAAGATGGAGGGGTTATGGACAGAAGGAGGAAGGGAAGGTGTCTTAAGCTCACCAACCAGAGCAACCCTGTTGACAGCAGTGGTGAAGTAATTACTAATAGAAGGGTTAAAACCACTAGAATGCTTATGATTAGAATCATAGGTTATCAATCCATTTTTACAATCAATAATAGGATTAAAATGGTAAAGAAAATCATAGCCCAATATCAGGTCTTCTCCCTTGGGTGAATCTATGATAAAGAAATCCCATTCAAAACTTGGGAAGGAAGGTAAATCAACAACCCACTTGGTATAATGGGTGATAAACAAGGAAGTGGATTCACTGGAATCCAGAATTAAAAGAGGAATCTTTTCAGGGAGCTCTGAAATTGTCAATGAGTACTTGAGAACAAAATTCTTTGCAATAAAGGAGTTTGTAGCACCAGAATCAATGAGGATACTATAAAGAAAAACAGAGATTGAAGAAAAAATAAGAAATTTTAAAGATTTTTTGACACTAGTATTCAGAGTGCACAATTGTGCTCTTGAAGGAAAGCAGTGAGAACCATTGAACACATTATGATCCCCACTCAGGCTTTTCCCCGCTTGCTAGGGAAGCAGTTTGATGACCCTTGCCTATTTTCAGGCCTCTTGAAGCATTTTTCAAATGGGTGTTTACCACCACAATAATTGCACAAGCCTTTTTTGATACTCCTCTCCTTTTCAGAACCAATTAATTTATTGTCCTTATTGAGGAGAGAAGCATGAGGCTTGTCTTTGGACACTTGAAAACTCTTCCCCTTCTTGTTCTTTCTTTGATAAGGCCTTCTTGAAGCTTGACCTTGAGGTGGCTTGGAAGAGTTTGATCCCACCATTAGAGGCTTCTTCTCTTGATGACTACCCCTTTCATTCTGCCTCTCATGGTACCTGGTATCTAATTCCAAGGTGATGTCCATGAGTTCTTGAAAACTATCAAAAGTTCCAGGGTGAGAAGCCAATTGGTCTAATAATCTTGATGCCAAACCTCTTCTATAAAAATGGATATAAGCTCTTCTCCCCAGTCTCCAATTCTTGACCTTAAGCTTCTGAAATCCGCTATGTACAAGGAAACTTGACCACTTTCCCTCATCCTCAAATTGTCCAACTCTTGTTCAGCTTTTCTGACTTCATTAGGATCACCAAACAGAGTGAGTAACTGGGTTTCAAACAACTGCCAGTTATTGAGGAGATAAGAAGGGTCTTCATTGGAGATATTTGAGAGATAAGGTTCAATCCATTTGCCAGCTCTACCAGTAAGAAAAGAAGTTGAGTATAAGAATTTCTTCCTTTCAGAGAAGAGGTTTGCTGGGTCATTATGTAAAATTAATTGACAAGATTGGATAAATCCTCTCAATTTATAAGCTTTAGTACCATCAAAAGAATCAGGTGCCTTCATTGATGGAGTCTTAAATGCAGGGACTTTTGAAGTGTCCCTTGGGGAAACTGCTTGAGTGAGTTTACCCATGAATTGAGTCATCTGCTCCATCATTTTGAGAAAATTTGGTTCAGCTTGAGAGACAAGAGGTTGATTAGAAAGGGCTAGATTTGGAGCTTCAGAAGCCTCAGGGGCACCTGCCAAGGCAGCTGCTACTTCAGTTTCTTCAGACTCCTCCTCTTCCACAGACTCCTCCCCCTCTTCATCTTCAGCTTCCCCTAATCTGCTTCTAGGCCCTTGAGGAATGCTTGGATATCCACCCAACAAGCCAGAGAATGATCTTGATCTTCTTGACTTCACACCTCCTCTTCTGGAGGTTGCTGCTGCTCCTTCCATTGGTGGTCCTCTGTCCAAGTTGGCACTCAGTTGATGAACTGTTGGTGTGCAGTCAAGAGGAGCCCTTGCTGTAGGAGTGAGAACAGCTTGATGTCTTTGGGATCTTGTATTATTGGCTGGGGGGCTATGCTGAACTGGAATTATTAAAGAAAGAAAATAAAACTTGATTATACTTGAGAATAAACAAGACTTGACCAAAACAATCAAATGAAAATGTTGATGAACTTGAGAAATTAATCAATAGTCTTGGAGTGAATCAATATGAATAAATATTGAAGAGTGAAGATGACAAAGTAAAATTCTTATGAATAATCAATTTCAATCAATAAGTCAAATCAAGTCAATAAATAAAGTCAATTCAAAATCAAATCAATTGTGTATTGAGGAATTAAATCAATATCTTCAAAAATCAATTCAATTTTCTTGAGGAATCAAATTCAAATCAATCAATTAAATCAAATCTTGAGGAATCAAATAAGATCAATCAATTAAATCAAATCAGAGTCTTGAGGTAAAGTCAATTTCTTGAATAATCAGATCAATCAATCAATAATTCTTGAGAATTTCAAATCAACAATGAAAACCCCAATCCAATAAACTCCTGAAACAATGAATCAATTAATCCCAAATTCCAATCAATTAAACCTGATAAAAGAACCTGAATTCAGACAGAAAATAAAAATGAAATTTGATTGATAATTAAGAAGAAAATGAAATGGGCAGCAAAATTTTAGAAATGAGAAAGGGAATCGATTTTCATTTGAATGAAATGAATGAGATGAAAATTGATGAGAGATAATGAAATCATAAAATCATAAAATAATGAAAAAATCATAATTGAGAATGAGAGAAATGAATAAGAATGAATGAAAGTAGAGAAGCAATTATGAGTTAATTAAAATAATGTCACAGGGGCTCTTCTAAATGAAGAGGGCCTGGCACTCAGTGAACAGACTTACTTATTGAGGGCTCAGAATAAAATACTCAATTGATAAGAGTAATGAAATAAGAGGATAAATTAATAGTCATAAGATAATAGGCATTAAAAGATATGAGAGAAAAACAACAGCAATAATAAAGAGCCAACAACAAATAATCCTGTACCACTGTTTCAACCTGTTCAGAAAACAGAAAAGGATTAATAAAGGATATGGCCACCAGGACTCTACTGAACAGGTGAGGGAGGGCAAAGACCAACTTAATAATTAATAAAATAATATTTCTTAATGATAAATAAAATAATATTAAATAATAAATCCAATATTTTAATTAACTGGGGAAAAAACCCCAGGTGGATGAAGAGGGGCTGGTATATGTGAGAAATACCAGCCTTGGAGTTTGAGTGTTGAGATACTTGCCTGTATGCTGAAAGAAGTTGGATGTGGGATTGAATCCTGTATTTGTGAATCCAATACAGGTTATACAGTCAATACAGGTATTTGCGCCTGTATTGATGACAGGCCTGTATTTGGATCTTGCCTGTATGAAACTGTATTTGGAGAATGTTGAATGAAACCCCCTTGCTGATTGGGGTTTGAAGGGTATCAATGAAGTAATGATTGTTGAAGATGATTGGTAATGCCCCTGCCTCCTTGGCTGTGACAAAGTCCTTCAAATTCCTGTTATTTCTGAGCCTGAATTGGCACTAAGTATGAGTCATTTGAACAGAAAGAAAGCACATTCAGAGGGCGCAAATGGACATACATGAGCCAGTACAAACAGTACTACACAGTGTACAAAGAGAAGGACTGGGAAATGTTCTCCAAGATCCACCAAGTAGTGATGAACTCCTGGTAAATCCTGAAGAAATCTCTTTGGGAGGAAGAAATAGTGAAATAATCCAATGGATTGAATCCAATATAATCCAAAAATTGGATCAAGAAAATACAACAATGGCACAATGAAAAAAGGGAGGCAAGCAACCCCAAGCCAATCAGCTTCCCAGTGAGGAAAAAAGAAAAAGAAAAAGAATAGGAGGAAACCATATTTTCCCAATTAAACAATCCTGAAAATCTGAAAAGATGCCATGGAAAACGTTTTCAAAATGGCCAGAAACTTGATGGAATTCAAGGACAAAGAGGATCAAAGAATGAGACAACCATCTTTTCCAAGGAAATTGCTTTGTCTCTTGGTTTTTTAAATACTTGAACACATATTCAAAATTGTATTTTACCTTTCAAATTCATTAAGAATAGCTTACTATAATCAAAAGAAATAAACAGTGGTATATTATCTTTATCCCATATTTTTGTAAAAAATAAAAAACAAATATTCCAAGTAGATAATATCAAATTTATGGTTAAGAATAATAAACCAAAAAATTTAATTGTAAATACTCAAAAATTAGTACAAGGACTACAAGAGTTGTATAAGTACATTAGAGATATGAAAGAAAAGACTTTTAAAATGAATCATTCCCAAATTATTCATAGCTCAACAGAAAAATGAAATCAATTTTCCATTTCCCATTAAATAGTTGAAGAAACGACTTTGTAACACCAAAAATTGCTTCTGGAAAATTTAAAGAAAGGTGATGAAGAAAGAATGAATCTTAAAGATGAAATTAAAAGTGAAATGCGGCTCATTAAATAGAAAATGGAAAAAAATGGGGTTAACTTAGATATTCAAAAATGAGAAGCCAAAGTTTATGATATAAAAAGACATGTTAAACCACAAGATGAAATAAAAAATAGCTTTTTAGCAGATTTGAGTCATAAAGACAATAATAGATTTTTAATAAAAGAAGAAGCTCAAATTAAACAATAGCTAAAATTCAGAGGAGATAGCAAGTATAACCATATGTCATTTATTGAAGCAATTGATATGCTTAAAGAATATTATGCAAAAACAGATGAATTAATCACTGAAATGTTACATCAATTATTTGGAAAATATTCAAAAGTATGGTATGATTGCACAAGACAGGAAAAGGGAAAAAATACCTGGTCTTGGTGGAAAAATGAATTACTCACCAAGTGGTAAATGGCTCATTGGAGGTATAAAATAGATAATGAGTTTGAAAGTTGATTATTTCACCCAGAAAAAGACCAACTTGGTCATTAAATCAATTTTTAGGATTAAACTAATTTTATCCAGAAATGTCACTAAAAATGGTACACATGAAGAAACTAAAAAAATGTGGAGGAAAACTATAAAATTCCCTAAGAAGCAGGTGCATAGAGCAGTTTCTCACAGAAAAGTGCAATACTGCCTTAGAAGACATTGTGACAAGAGCCATGATTTTCAGAACATGGAAGAAGTTGGACATGAAAGTTCAAAACAGAGCATTTATCAAGAAAGATAAAGCAAAAGAACTCTTCAAACCCAATAGAACTAATAAGCAAATAAAATTTCATAAGTGAAGTAGTGTTGGGTACTTAGCCAATAATTTCCTTAAAAAAGAAAAGATCAATAAAATTGCAGAAACAGAATACAACAAAGACACAGAAGAATAGTCTCCTTCTTACAGAGAAAATGTGGACTCAGAAACTTCTGAAAGTGATGAAATCAACATAATTAATTCCAAAATCAATAATATTGCTTTAATATATGAAGTACTGGATGTAAATTTCAATTTATCACAAATCAGAACATCTGATACATGCCTTACAAATCTATTAGATTCTAAATTTCATAGACTCAAAGCTTCAAAAGGGATTGGCTATACAGCTGTAAAATTAAGTAGCAGAATTTTCATGATAACAATGAAGAGGAAAAGAGAAATATGGACACAGTAGTGTAATATACCTGTGTTGGATAGAATTATCTACAAACACTTATACCAGATTGGGATGATAAACCTATACTAATACAAGGGGTCTAATTTATTAGTGCAAGTGAAAGCATGAAACCCCTTGAACTTAATTATTTAACTTTAATTTTCCAACATCAATCTCAATCTATAAGAAAAAAAGTAAAGTTTGTATTAATGGAAAATTGTACCAGTAACAATTTCATACTTGAAAATGACTACTTATTGAATTATGGCATAGATATCCCAAAACAAAAAGATAGGTACTTTTCCATAGGAGACAGTAGAAGACAGAAATTCTGTGTCTTAAACAATAAGGAACAAATTACTGTCATAAATAATGAAGAAATAAGCCCAGAAAAACAATTATATGTAAGTGAAAATCTGAAAGAGGTAACATTCAATGAAGAATTAACAGAAACAAATGAAGGAAAAGCTAATTTATCTCTTGCAAAAATACAAAAATGCCTTTAAAAATGACAAAGAACTACTAGGTGCGATCATTTTACATGAGGTAGATATTATTCTAAATGTAGAAAACACTTATCCAGCCAGCCCAAGAGCTAGAGAAGCCTTAGAGGTCCACATTAAAGAACTAATGAATGCAGGAGTCTTGAAGAAATTAAAACATAATAAACAGGTAGAGGTAACTACACCTCTTATCATAACATGGCATAATGGTAAATAAAGGACAGTAGAGGATTTTAGATCTTTAAATACCTACACAGTCAATGATAGATATCACATACCTAGGATCCATGAGTCATTAACACAGCTGTCACAGGCTGAGTTTATTACAGCCTCAAATTCTCTTAAAGGTTTTAACCAAAATGTCTTAACAGAAAATGAAAAAAACCTTTGAAGGATAATAGCTCACTGTGAAATATATGAATATCTGAGAATTCCATTTGGCATAAAAAATACCCCTTCCCATTATCACCAAACGATGAATACCATATTCCCTGAAGAACTGTCAGAGGAATAATTAATCATCTAAATTGATGATATCATAGTTTGCTCAGAAGCTTGGGAAAACCACCTGACAAGACTTGAAAGATTCTTATTCAAAATGTGTCAAGTCAATATGAAAAGATCATTGAAAGATGTCATTTTGCATATAGTGAGCTAAATGCACTAGGACATGTTGTATCTGCACTGAGCTTGGGAATATATAAAATCAAAGTAGCTGCAGTACTCCTTAAACCAATTCCCTAAACTAAGAAAGAAATTCAGTCATTCTTAGGATTTTCTGGATATTACATATAGAATATGAAAGATTTTGAAAAAAATCAGAAATTCTCTTTACAAGCTTTGTGACCAACAGCCAGTCTATGAAATTACTGAAGAGAGAGTCAAAACATATGAGGAGCTGAAAAATTCCTCAAAAGTGTCCATTTCCTCTTAATTATAGATTGGGAATTACCTTTCAAAGTGTATATCAGTTCTTGTTGAGCACAATTAGGTGCTGCACTAAACCAAACACAAATCATCAATGACAAACCCATTGAAAGAACAATTTGCTTTATTTCCAGATAAATTAAGCCAAAATCAGCCAGGTATGGAGAAGGTGAAATGGAATTCCTTTTCTTAGTGTGAGATATGGAGAAATTACACTATGACCTAGCTGGAACAGTCTATTACCAAATTACAGACTGTAATCCTGTAAAATAATTACTAAACATGAAGATGGCAAATAAACTCATTCTCAGATGGAAAGCTGTTGTCCAAGAGTATTGTGAGCCTTGGGGTATACTCTGAATTTCCAAATAGGCCAAATTTAATATGAAAATACATTTGGAAATCTGCAAGTTGTGAATATATCCAAAATTTATGATTTTTTATTTAAGAAAGAATGAATAATGTTTTTGAGAGGAAGTAAATACATGGATTTAAGGCCAAATATGAACTATACAAATAATTCACCTAGTGTAGCTCCATAGAGTAAATGAGCTTAAAATAGCTCTACAAGTTGGTAATATGGAAAATACTTCAATACCACATCATCAATAACACACAAAAGAATTGTGAAAGCTTTTGTTTTTCTCAATTTAATGCAAAGATAATGGGAATGTAGAAAAACACATGTTCTATATACATTAATACTAGTGTTATGCCTGTTTGTGGCAATCAATATCAATCTATTCCTACATACAGTTTTGATACACCCATTGTGGATATCAGTATTTAATCCTGAATTACTACTTTTAATGTAAAAATAGCTAATGAGGACAAAAGACATCAAAGAGAGCTAGGGTACCCATCTTCTGAGGCCTCTGAGGTCTTTTTGGTGCTCATTCTTGGATAAATTGCTGATCATGACCCAATTAGTAGACTAAAACCTTTTGGGAACTTGTTTACCGAGCTCAAGTACCATTTAATCATAAGAAAATAACAAATAAGCTGCTATTTTGATGTGACAAGGAGGTAATGAGCAACTCTGACTCCTGTAACGCTGTCAATTATTGAGGATTTTCCATGTACAAGGCCTAAAAGGATAATTCAAACACTTTTTGTACTAGTAAACATGCATTTACCTCATGGAAACCAGCTATTACTGTGCTATTTGCTTTTTTACTTAGAAATACGGTAAAAAAATTCAAAAATTCATTAAAAATACAATTATTGATTAATCTTTCTGCAAGCTACAGGAGCACTGGAGAAATGGATAATAAATATAAGAACCAAAAAGAATTATTACTTCATAATTCAAATTAAATGTTTTTTATAGTCTGTTTGTGATGATTCAGGGTGAAACACTGAATCCTCAAAAACTCACAGAAACAAAATCTGTGATGAAATTTCCAATGAAATTTATAGCTTTGAGGAATTAATGTTTATTTTAAAATGAAAGAAGATTGACAGTTTTTGATCCTTTGTTTCTTAACTATAAATGGGTTGTAGTCATGTAAAGTGACTTAATTAAGTAATCATTGTAATCTCATGCGAAAAGAAGTGATTTAATTAATAATACAAAGAGGATAATTGGTTTCTAACCCATTTTTCTTCAGTTTTATCCATGGAAAGCCTATGTGAGCTGTTATTTAGTAAAAAGAGGCCTCCCCCTTCTTTGTTTTTCAAATCATCTTATTATTCAATCATACAATTAGTACCAACAAGTAAATATTAGTTCAATATTTTCTTGAGTTTTTTAATTCTTTCAGGATCAATTCAAAAGAGGTTAGATCCAAGAAATATAGTATTCTAAATAGAATTTAGCTTTTATATTTTTGTATTATTATTATAAATCAATTTTTATCCTTTAAATACACAAGTAATCTGTCAAATTACTCTGCCAATTCTTTTCAAGGTATTTTTGGAGTATTAGTGAGTGTTTTTCTTGAATATTGAGGTTTTTCTATTTTTGTAGCTTTCTTCAAGAACTATAAGTATAATTATTCTTTCAAAAGATAAGTATAAATTAGAAAAATTTCATATTATTTTAATAAAGAAGTTTTATTATCAATACTTCTTGTCATTGATTCTAGTATACAATTACTGCTTACTGCTATAATAACTAGTAATTTAACACAAGTAAAATAAATAATGAAGCAATTATTTATTTATTTTTGGTTATAATAAATATATTCATTATATTTAATGAGAACAGTCAGAGTACTCTTGAATAATAGCAATATTATCAAGGTTTTCATAGACAAATCCTATAAGTATAGAGGAAATATGACTGTATTCCATAAGGATGGAAATATTGATATCAATATAGATGGCTTTGGGAAACGGGCTTTGGAAAATTCACCTGAAAGCCTCACATGGGGACCACAGGAAGAAAATCATGTAAAAGAATATGTGTGACAGAAATTGGCACAGAATTCTTTAACCAAGTTAAAGAGAGCTATAATATGGATAATAATTGCATATTTTATTCCAAATTATAATGAAAGACTGAAAAGATCCATCATTATTTACAAAGTAGGTGAATTATGGAAAAAAGCTTATGATCAGGGAAAATTCTGGATTCTTTATGGAATTCTTCATCATGGAACCAAGTACAAATGTGTTTTGAATTTAGCACATAGAGTTTTAGTAAGAACTATACTACAGTAATATCATGCTAGTGTTGTTTCTGGAAATATTTCAGAAGCCAGGAAACTAGAAAGAGTGAAGACCTGCTCTTGATGGGAAAATTAGAGCAAGGATGTTTCAGAATATTTCCAAACACGTGACATATGCAAAAAAGAAAATAGAGCCACAGGAAAGAAATTTGGATTGATGATGCAAATCCAAGAACTAAAATACCCATGCAAGATAGTCCATATGGGATGGGTAAAACCTCTACCCCCAGGAGGAGATAGGAGATTTAATTCCTTCCTAGTGTCAGCTGATAATTCCAGTAAAGCACCAATGTTTTGACCCTGTCACAAAGATTAAACAGCTATGGATTCAGCCATAATAATATGGAATAAGGTAATTAGCCATACACTTTTATTTCAAAATATTATAAATGATAGATATCCCAAATTCAATGCAGCTTTATGGACAAATTTCCATAACCTGTTTGGAAGAAAATTATAATTCTCAACAGCCTATCACCCTCAAACTGATGGACTAGTAGAAAGAACAATACAAAATCTAGAAGATATGATCAGAATGTTTGGTGCTTATGGCTTAGAATTCAGATACCCTTATGGTTTTACCCAGGATTGGTGTACTCCAATCCCAGCTCTTGAAGTGGACTATAAGGCATCAATGCATTCATTGGCTGGTAAAACACCTTCAATGTTGGAAAAAAGTTGGAATCCAAGACTGCCTTATGACACACTTAAAAAGGATTGTGCTGATATACACCAAACAACAAGAAACTTCAATCTAACTCTTGATGAACCCAGAAATGATGTAAGGAAATGTATGAAATATTCATTAAAATATGAAAAAAAAAGATAGGACAGAATTAATAAAGAGCCTGATCATAAAATAAGAGACTTAGTTCTAGTATGAACATAAAATTTTGAAAAAATTACAGGAAAGAGGAAATTGTGAGCCTTAGAGGTATTTTCATATACCCAAAAGACCACAAATGATAAGTTAAGATACAAATATAAACAAAATAAATTTATTTATATTATAAAAATGAAAATTGAAATATAAATACAAATTTATATTTAAAAATCAAAATTTAATTATAATTTAAAAATAAAATTACAATAAAATTTAAGATTATGAAAATACATTTTTACTTGTAAAAATTAAGTAAAAATGAATATTTAATAAAAATTATGAAATTGAAATATTTTTGGTAAAAGGTTATATAAAATATATTATAAGTTTTAATCCAATAAATAAACATAAAGAAATTATCTAACCATTGGATTCCTCATAAAAAATAAAGTGGGGTCACCTCTGGATGAAATTTCTGTAACTCAACTCTAAATAAGCTTAAAGTAAGTTTTTAGTATTTTTTTGTACAAAAGTATGAAAATCCTCAAAACACTACATTAATTCACACCACATGTGGTGTTAACCATCAATCTTTGTGTTAAAATTGAGGTGTTGTGTTTAGTTTAGAAGTTATGAGGAATTGAAGTATTTTCAATTGAAATGTCAAAATGTGCGCATGTATTACATAAGTGAGCTTTACTTTGAATATGAGGTATCAATTATTACAGATGGTTAATTAAAAACTCAATTGAATTACATATGTAAATTATAATTGTATTACATGATGAGGAAGTAAACAAAAAATCAATTGGAAAGATTAATTCTGGGTGGGAAAAGACACTCTAGCTCTAAGAGGGAGCTAGACCCCCAAAATCCTTGCTGACTGGTGTGAGATGTCAAAATCAACGCAAATGTTAATGACTTTTGGCGTGGAATTGAGTAACAGGGTCTGTGACTCAATTGATGATGAGGTTTTGATACCAACCAGGGTAGTTTTAACTGCTGCCAAGAGGGTAAAACTACCATTAAGTTAAAGAAATGTGAGTAAAAACAGCTTTAACTGATTTCTACTCCTCTGAAACACATTCTGACATGTCTTTAAGGATCTAGACGAGGTATTGCTATAGTAATGGCTGATTTGAAGGTCTAAAATGGCTTAAACCAGCCCTTTTTTGGTCTAAAACAGGGTTCAATGATGGCATAATTGGCTTTTCTGTTGTCAGACTGTTTTTCACGACTGACAAGAGTAAATTTTACTTTTGGAGTAAGAAAATTGACGGCTATAAAAGAATGTCTTCTTTGCCCCACTTTTCTCTTCATGTTGGAATCTTTTCCTTTTATAATTAGTTTAAACACTGTTAAGCCAATAAATAAATGATTCCAACAACCCTTTTTAAATAATTTCGAACCTTTCAACCACGTGAAAAAGTAATTATAATCATTGTTTGTTATTCTTACAATCATTTTTACCCCTGAACCACCGCAAAAGTGAATTAAAGCATCTTTAATCACTGTTAACTTTGTCACTGTGTTTCCAAATTCACTCTGCTCACTTTTGGGTGTGTTTTTTTCTTTAAATATCTTTTTTGAAGCCTTTGTTCTTGAATTAATTTCTTGCAGTTCTTTGCTCAATTAATTCCAATTGAAATTGCTCTTGAAGAAATTTCTTTTGTAGCCTTAAATATCTCTTGTAGAGTTTTTTTTGATAAATATTTATTGTTGGTAAAGCAATAAATTTTTAATATATTATTTTTTATAATTAAAAAGTTAAAAGAAATAAAATTGGTGTGTTTTCTCTTTAAAAATACTATTTATTACTATTTTTAAATAATTTTGACCTTAAACAAATTTTGCGGACAGGAAAAGTATTGATATTTTATCAAAGTTTCATATCGACACCTTACAGAAATTGAAATATTCCTTTTCAGGACATTTTATGATAAAAGCCCTACATGGACCTAATTATGTGAAACTAGAGTTAACAGGTGAATTAATGAACAAATACCAAAAATTCCCTGTAAGGTGAGTAAACCCTTACAGTTCAAGCTCTAAGGAATCATTTCCTCTAAGAAATATACCACCACTTAAAATTCCCCCTCTAGAAGAAGGGGAATAAAAGAAAGGAGGAAAAAGCACAAAAAATAAAGAGAATACCTTATAAGGTATAGAAGCCCAACTCAAGGATATGAATGGATACTTGAGAAGGATTTAACTAATGCTGAAAATTGCTTAAGAAGGTTCAGAAATGAAAGAAGAACAAAAGGATAAATTTTTTGATAATAATCGAGCTTCAAGACTAAAAAATTCTACTGAAGTGGTAGGACAGTGGATGATAGCCTAATTATCTATTTCAGAATGGGATACAATCTTGCTTGGTGTTAGAGAGTGTGGGCCTTTGAGATATGACCACATATCTAACAAGGTTCACAAACAATACCACTAAACCTATCTTAATAATAAGGATGAAAATCCAAATTTTAAAAAGTTAAGGTAAGTAAAAACTCCATAAGAAGGCATAAATTCTTTACTATATCAGAGAATAATGAGTGAAAATGTGAAATAAGTTACACCATGAGTTTCCCCATCCATAAATAAATATATGACTCTTTTATGACATATCTGTAAGCCAAATACTTGGATATATGCACTTTTATGATTGGTGCATATATTCATTGTTTTTAGAAAATATTGTTTTAAATACTTGGGATGAATAGATTATTCTAAAAAAGAATTACCACAAAATAAATGTAAAAATAGAGCTATAAATAATATATGAAAAGCTATAAAGAAGGTTAATAATAATAAAGAGAAATCAGCAAGATAGCAATACCAATTGACCACTTAAAATAAAAAGGAGACATAAATATTCTGCTGATTCATACGTGAATAATGACATAATGTTTGTCACAATATTCAAGGTAGAATCCTATGAAATCATGGTTTGAAGTCTAAGATAGTAAATTTCAACACAAAAGATGAATTACAAAAAAATCATCAAAAATGGAGTTTTGATAATGTAATGAAATCCTCTTTGAGCCTTGGTAAGGCTCTTTCAAGCTGTGAGAATTCACTCTCTGAATTACAGTTTTGTAAAAACTCAAAATTCCTTAATGATTAAAATGGAGGCGTAAAAATGATCATTTCTGATATTTAACTATAATATTATTTTAAGTTTTACAGCTGAATAATAGAGAAAAAGGGTAGAGATTAACATTTTATGATTAAAAATACCTTCATCCATAAAATTAAGTCATATGCCAAGCTTATGTTGTCAGAAAATCAGAGTTACAGTGACAACTCTAAGAATATGGCACAATAATGATTTAATCAGCACAAGAATTATAATATTGATCCATTTCAGTGGATAAAATCATTAAATGTATGTTAGAAACTATACAAAGACCTCTTCCTCTTTTTCCCCCTCAAATGAGCCAAATTCAATAAATTATTAAATAAAAGGTAAAAAACTTTATTCTCCTATATATAAATCTTATATCATAAAAGACAAAGGTTTTAGTTTGTATTAAGAAATAGCTTTCACATTTTTGCACCAAAATTTTTTGTTTGTTAAAATATTGTAACATTCTCTAAATCCACATAAAAATAATAAAAATTGTAATTCTCTTGATTAATTATTTTAGCTGAATTCTAAATAATTTGAAATTAGATTCTCGGGCACCAAATTCATCAGGATTATTATACTAAGTGTTAAAAGGAGGTTATTTTATTTATTATTATTCATTAATAGTTTTTTTATTAATATAAATAGTATTTATACTGATATATAGTGTTAATATTAGTAATATTATTTTCACAAATTATTTTTTATTATTGATTAAAAACTTCTGAAGAATTTTTCCTTTGTTTGTAACAATAATAAATTTACATAAATATAGTAATTTATGAAATACTGATATATTTATCTTATTATATGACTTTTATAATATAACCTATATTATTCTATTATTCATGAATAATATGAGTACTTTATGCCATAATTAAAAAATTAATTTAATATTATAATTACATCAAATCTTACTATTAATTTCCATTAGGACATTCAGAGTACAATATGGAAGATATTAGTCATTTTTACTTATTGTTTCATAGTCAAACCTAGAAAAATTTGAAACAATTCATTACATGTTGGGTGGTAAGCCCTACAAATTGTGCCTTGTCTATTTTGAAAATTACTTCAAATTTTCTGCATGGATTTACCATGAGTTACAAAATACAAGACATGCATAAATTTCTCTTGAGAAATTATGAATCTTCTATCATTCACAGACCATTTCTTACTAAATTCTCGAGAGTTCTTGAAAGATTTCCTCTTGATATCCAAAGGAACTCTTGAAAGTGTTCTGGTGGGTCTTCAAAGAGTTCTTAAACATATTTGTGACGACAAGGAAGTCCTGTATGGAATTGGGCCCTTTCATAAAGCTTAATGAAGGTCATACAGCTCAGCATAAAAAAGAAGAAATTATTTTTTTTTGTTGCATAATCAAATTTTGGACCATTTATTAGGTTTCAGGGGGGTAAAAAGCTGGTAACTAAGAATAAATAATAGAAAATTGATTGATGAATTATCAATTTGGAACATGATTAAAGGTTTTTAATTTTGCACCAGGGAAAATGTTGCATCAATCACCGGCAATTGAATTCACATCCCCCCGCTGTCAGTATAAAATCTTGCTTGAGTTGTGTTAGTGTCAAATTATAGTCACTGGATTTAGTGGATCATGTCATGTCTGCATCAAGACAACATCAATTGTCACATGTGTTACAAGAGTATGTCACTCAAAGACAAAGACCATATCAACACCATTGGCAAGGTTTGAGTAATTACACCTCATGGTGCAAGAAAGCAGTTTGACATGCTCATATTTGTGCATGAGATGACTTCTGCCCCACCTCCTGATCATCTGACCCCTTTACCATGCCTACTTTCATGCATGAATTGGCTTCTGCACCTGTAAGATGTGTCTATGAAACTGGTGACAATGTTACTATTAATCAATAGTACTAAGACTGCTCTTATGAAACATAATAATAAAAATTATTATAGCCACAATCAAATAATTAATTAATTATTTCTTTTACTGGTTATACACTAATAGTGATTATAACAGTAAGCAGTAATTGTCTACAAGAATCAATTACAAGAAGAATTTAATAATAAAAACTTCTTTATTAAAATAATAAAATTATTTCAATATATAATTATCTTTTGCAAGAATAATTATGAAAATAATTGTTGAAGAAAACTATTACTAGAGAAAAACTTGAAGAATTAAGACAAAACACTCACTAATACTCCAAAGAACTTATCAAAGATAATAGTAGAGAAATTTGACAGATAATTTTGGATTTAATGGATCAAAATGGATTTATAGCAGGATTACAACAGTATATAGTTTATTTTTAGGATTTAACGTCTTTCTGATTGATTCTGAAAGAGTAAAACTCTTAAGAAAATATTAACCAATAATTGTTGGTAATGATGGTATAATTGAATAGTGTGATAATCTGAAAAAAACAGCAAGAGGAGGCCTCTTTGAAGTCTAAGACTTCTCACAGAGGCGTGCCATGGAGCAAACTGAAAAGCCAGTGAGTGAGAAAACAATAATTCTTTTTGGATTAATGATTGCATCATCTGTTGTCATGTAAAATTATCATAATTACTTAATTGATGCTTTTACGTGACTACCAACCCAAATATGGTTGAGAATAAAAGGAGTAACTGCTGTAAATATTCTTTTATTTCAAAATAAACAATGATTTCTCAAATTTATCAATGTTATTGGAAATTTCATCACAGAGTGTATTTTCTGTGAATTTTTGAAGATTCAGTGTTTCACTTTGAATCATCAAAAATGGACTGTAAGGAAAACTTTTAATTTTAATAATAAAATTATGATTATTTTTGGTTTTTTATGCATTATACTGTTCTTAATTGGTCCTGAAAGTTTCAGAAGGATTAATTCAGAATTGTATTTTTAATGAATTTTTGAAGTTTTTACCTCATTTCTACATAGAATTGTAAATAATACTATATTGCTGGTTGCTATGAGGTAAATCAATGGATACTAGTCCAAAAAGAGTTTTAATTACTCTTTTGGGGTTTATCCATGGAAAATAATTAAGAATTGACATGGTTACAGGAGTCCAAGTTCCTCTTTACCTCCTTGGCATGTCAAGATAGCAGCTTATTTGCTATTTTCTTATGATTGAATGGGATTTTGACTTGGTAACCAAGTGCCCAAAAGGTTTTGGTATACTAATTGGGCCAAGATCAGCCATGTATATAAGCTTTAGAGCTTTCCATGCCTCAGGGGCCTCAGAAGTTGGGTACCCTGGCTCTCTTTGATCTCTTTTGTCCCCCTTGATTATTTTCATGTCAAAAATAGAAATTCAGGCTTCAAGACTGATATCCACTATGGGTGTACCAAAGGTGTATGTAAGAATACCACAATATTAAGTTCCAAAAACATGCATAACACTATTCTTAGTGTATATGTAACATGGGATTTCTCATGTGCCCATTATCTTGGTGTGAAATTGAGAAAAACAAAAGTTTTCACAATTCTTTTACATGGTATTGATGATGTGGTAATGAAGTATTTTCCATATTCCCACCTTTTACAGCTAATTCAAACTTATTCACTCTATGGAGTTACCCCAGGTGAACTTTTGTGTAGAATCCAAATCAGGCCTTAAATTCATGGATTTACTTACTCAAAAAAAAGTTATTTATCTTTTCTGAAAATAAAAAAGATGAATTTTGAATATATGCTTTACTTATGGGCTATGCATAGCTCAGAATTTATTTTGAACGATATTTGTGGCCTATTTGGGTATGTAAAATATACCTCAAGGCTCAGAAACCTCCTGTTGTCCATGCTCCATTGAAAAAGGTCTTTGAGGAGTCGGTGGAGCTGAAGAACTTGATCCATATCTTTCCAGTCCTCTGGTTTGAGGTTTCTGTTAAATTTGAATCTGAATGGCAGAGTGGGTATGATTTCCCTCAATTTCTTGCCATCCACCACTATGTCAAAGGTGTCCTCCCCCAGGTCTTCTGGTTCTGGACAAGCCTTCTCTGTCCTCTGGCTGGTTCCTTTGGAAGCCAAGGTTTCTGAGGTGTACAGGTGACATATCAGTGTTTGCAAGCAGTCAACAACTTAATGCTCTTAGGGTATTTAACTTTGAGTTCGCCTTGTACAAATTTGCTGTCTACTGCTTTTGGCAATTTGCCTTTAGAGGTTACAACTGGGTTAATGATTGTAATTTTCCCTGTACAAGTGGTTAAGGTTGGTTTACCTTGTATTGATGCAGAGCTTCATGGTTTTATACTCCTCTGAGTGGCAATTGGTGTCCACGTTTTAGCTATTATAAGGCCTTCACTATGCATCTTTCCTTTGCCCTTGATACCCTCTGGTTCTGAGGGTTTCACTGGTGTGTTGGCCTGTGACTGGGTCTCAAGTGGGATGAAGTTTTCTTCCACTGAATCAAACAGGAGAAAGAGGGCATAATGTCAGTTAAAACTTCTTAAAAGGCTGTTTTCACATCTAAGAATGGCATCTGGGAAATATATTTCTATATTATTCCCTTTTATTATGACAGTGCAATTAAAATTAACAATTACACATCAGAAATACAGCTTATGGATATCTGGTACACTGTTTGTATACCAGTATCTCACAGATCGACTTGTAGTTAGCAAGTATAATCCAAAAAGTGGTTCTGTAAAGGGAAATTAAAATTATCAATGTACCCAACAACACCTCTAATAAGGTTGTTTTTACAGAAAGAGGTGTCCTTTTTTAATTGAAAACTGGACAGTATTGATGGCTTAAGGTGTTTTAATATGTAAAACACACCAAAAATAAGGGTTTTTGTGCCAGAAATTAAAAACAAAAAACACAGTAGTATATAACATATACCACTCAACAAATATATATAATATATATCATCATTTATTTTTTAATGAAATTACACCTAAAAAAAGAAAAAAAATGTCATAAATAAAATAAAAATTAGAAGAAACTCACTTTTATTTGTAAAAAGGTCCAAAAATCCAAAAAAAGATGGCCAGGCCCCCAAAATGTCAGGCTGAGTCTATGATGAAGCTTATTAATTACTAGTTACAAGCTTTAACTATGACTGTGAAATGGTGAAAATAGTATAAAAAATGTTTTTTTAAGATAATAAGGGTTGATAAAAGAATATTCAGTGCTTTACTATTGGGGAATAGTGGTGGTGAGTGCTGTTGAAAGCCCTTGGTGCAGCTTCACCTGTTGGGTTACAATAATAAAGACTACAATAATCAAAATTATAATTTTACCTGATTATTTTCCAAGAGTATAACTGTCTTTGAAAGTTTTACTACACAGGTATTCAAGATCAGGATGAGGAAACCTTTTCTGGTGGAGAAGAGGTCCCTTTTTATCCTAAAATTGCGTGTAAAAGGATTCTAGACCTTTACACATGGAGGAAATGAAGATTTTTCACTTCCAAGGACTGGCTTATGGTTTTTAAAAGGCCTGTATCACCTGTATTGGGCTCATATGTGGCTTTGAAACCACATCTGGGCAGTTTTCACCAATACAGGGTGAACACTTTCATCTGGGGACCACATAGCCCTCTTCTGACTTGTATTATGCATAGAATCCTGTACAGAACCTGGACAGGACCCCAGTATTGACCAAACTATTAGCTACTGAAGTATAAACAGGCTTCTTTGTCTGTGTTACACCTCATAATCATAATTATGGGAGCATGAATATCCCACAGTAGCGCTGTATTGATCTAACTGTTGGATTTTGACCTTAAAGCTACCATAGCTTTTTCAGTTTTTGAGATATCAAGCTCAAATTTAGTTCATTGTGTAGTGATAGATGTGTTCTACACAATGGTACCTTTTTTGATATGGTTATCATTAAATATGGCAAAGGTATCCCATGTACAAGATGTTTTGTACATATGTATGATTTGCCTAAAATCTGTATGGAGCTCAATTTCCCTATAGATGTTTTTCTAGATGAGATATAGGGAAATGGATGGCACCATCAGATAGCCCTTAATGTTCTCTTTTAAGAAAGACACCACTTTAGGTATCTCACACTAAAACTGTAGAAGTTAGATATGAGGTGAATATTTTATTCACCCTTATTTGACCTTATCTTGGTCATAACTTCTGTAATTCTGGTGCTATCTCAATTTGGCTAGTACCATTGGATAGCCCTGACTTGGAGCTTCAATTGTAATACCCATTTGATGGGTTTAAGCCTCTTCCTATGGATTTCAGGTGAGAAGTGAAAAATAAGATTTATGCTCAGCAACAACTTTGGGAAGGAGTAACTTTGTTATTCCTTGTCCTATGATGGGAGGGACTTTTATATTTGGAAAGAAGTGAGTTTCCTCTTTCTATTGATAATTTTTGAGCTGGTTTGTCTCAGCTCCATGTTTTGGTGGTATCTTGGCTCTACCATTGGTTTATGGTATTTGGCTGTCATTCTTGTGCTCTGGTTTTGAGTCACAGGCTGACAGTTGGCCTATGGTTATGTGGATGGTGGTTTGGATCATGGGCCACTTGAATTCAAAATCTCCATATTTAATTTGGGGCATATATCCAGGAAAGGTGGCAAGAATGTGGGTACACCCATATAGCTGCTGGCTAAGCAATATATCATGTGAGGATTGGTGTACCAAGGCTCACATCAGCATATCAAAAATTGGATTGGATAGTGGAAAGTTGCATACAGTGGCATTCCACCCTACATAAAGTTGCTGGTGGTGGCATGGAGCCATTTTTGCCGGGGTGACAGAAAATAGTACATGAAACTTCTGCAGGTTAGTTGTAGTGCATTAACCTAGGGTTAAATGGTGGCAATGGAAATGGAGATTTCCCTGTGGGGATCATTTTGTGTGTGAAGGTGTGAGGTATGTATGGTGGAATGCCAATGAACATGTGCTTTCTTTTGGACTCTTGATTACCAGGATTCCAGGGGTGAATGTTTAAGTTGATCAAGTGGTGCTGGGAATCACCTAAGTACAGGTTTTAGCACTGGTCATACAAGCTATGATGTGTGAAGGTGTAACTAATCCACACAGATTGGCCTCAGATTTTATGCTCACATGTATGAGCATCCATGCTGCATTTGACCACTTGTACAAGGGAATTATTTCCCCATGAGATTGGCCCACAATGTGTATGACCCATGGTGGGGTGCATGTGAATTCATGTTCCCACACCACTATATGCAGCCTCATTGATCACCAGTGGGTGCCAGTCATAGTTTCTTTGGGCCTTGACACCAGGGTATGCCCACACTTTGCATGTGATGCTCATCATTCCTCAGCATGGGCTGGAAGACTGCATAATCCATGTGGGAGTTAGCCAGAGCTCCCAATTAAAGTTCATCAAAAGGATGCATTTGAGAAATTTGTGTCAATGTGTCAAAACCATGGAAATCCACCCTCTTGGACCTCAATATGGCATATACATGCCATATCCAATATATGGCAATTTGGCCATATCCATAATCATTGGCCAAATTGGCCATTGTCGTGTCTTATGGCCTTAATGGTCATTTTATCATCTGGGGCCAACCTGGCCCCTTCATAATCATCAAGCCATTCGAGGCTGTCTCTGTGCTTTTGGGTATCTTGGGTATTTTCCATACAACGGGCAGAATACAGCCCAAAAGCCTGTATTTGGCTTTTTAAGCTTTAAATACAGCTTGCGCACTTTTGCACATTTTGCGCATTTAGCTGTATTAAGCCATTTAGGCCATATTTCTCATGTATTATGTGAAATATGCCCAGAAGGCCATATCAGGCCTTTTGGGGCTTAATTGCCAGTTTTGTTCATTTTGCGCACTTTTGTGCATTTTGTGCACTTTTGCGCATTTTTGCGCACTTTGCGCATATACATTTTTTAAGCTGTATTAGCTGTCTTTAGCCAAAAACCCAAAAATGGCCAAAACACTCAAAAGACGCTTTGTCACATTTGAAGCCTCTAAAACCCAAATTTCATTCATATCCTCCTGATATCACTTCAAAAGACCTTTAGCCCATTTTAACCTTCAATAACCAAAAGTGGCATCTATGGTGTTATACACCATTATGCATCTTTTTTCAGCAGCAATACAATGGCGGCAATTTCAAATTGTTATTTCAATTTTTCAACAGGTCCTCAAGGCACAACTCTCAGAGGATTCATCAAGGCACAACTTTCAGAGGATTAATCAAGGCTCAAGGGCAAGTGTCATAATCTCAAATACCAATGTTGCCATCAAGCAATCAATGGTTATTCTCACTCACAGTATTCCTCCAAGGGAATACTGGCTTTTCATTCTCAAGGGATATTCAAGAGGCAGTTCCAAAACCAGTTGTCAAGTGTCAATGCTCCATCAATCCTACTTGGCAACCACATTCATTTCAATACAGTCTGGATTCATCAAGACCTGTATTTCAGTAATACATCATGGGAAAATCATTCAACACAGTTCATTTCCCAATCTGGCAAGGTATAAACTCTATGTCAGGCCGTGACTCAAAACCAGAGCACAAGCATGACAGCCAAAATACCATAAACCAATGGTATAGCCAAGATACCACCAAAACATGGAGCTGAGCAAAATCAGCTCAAAAGGTATCAAAAGAAAGAGGAAACTCACCTCTTTGTGAAAATACAAGTCCCATCACCATAGGACAAAAAATAACAAAGTTATTCCTGCTCAAGGTTATTGCTGAGCATAAACCTTAATTTTCACCTCTCATCTAAATTCTAGAAGGAGAAGGTTAACCCCATCAAATGGGTAGTCAATATTAATCTCTAAGCCAGGGCTATCCAATGGTACCAGCCAAACTGAGCTAGCACCAATATTACTGGAGTTATGGTCAATTTCAGGCCAAATAAGGGTGAACAAAACATTCACCTCTCATCTAACTTCTACAGTTTTAGTGTGAGATACTTGAAGTGGGGTCTTTTTGGAGAGAGCACAATCAGGGCTATCTTATGGTGTCATCCACTTCGCCATATCTCAACTAAAGAAGAAGTTCTGGGGCAAACAAGCTCAATACAGATTTTTGCCTAAAACATGCATATGTACAAAAATCTGGTACATGGCATAACTTTGCCATATTTAATGATAACCATATCAAATAAGGTACCATTTGGCAGAACACATACAGGGCTACACACTGGTTCAGTTTTGATGTTAATATCTCAAGAACCGACAAAGCTATAGCTGTTTTAAGGTCAAAATCCCACATTCTGACCAATACAGCCTAACCATGGGATAATATCCCATAACCATGAATATGAGGTGTCAAATAGACAAAAAAGCTTGTCTTTACTTCAATACCTCATATTTCAGTCAATACTGGGGTCCCATGCAGCTTCTGTACAGCATTCTACGTGTCATACACGTCAGAATCAGGCTGTGAGGTCCCCAGATGAAAATTTTCACCCTGTATTGGTGAAAACTGCCCAGATGTGGTTTCAAATCCACATCTGAGCCCAATACAGGTTATACAGGCTGTTTGCAAACCACAAGCCAGTACTAGAGAGTGAAAAAATCTTCAGTTCCTCTACGTGGAAAGGTCTAGCACCCTTTCCACCCCATTTCAGGATAAAAAGGAGGCTTTTCACAGCCAGAAATGCTTCCTCACCCTGCTCTTGAATACCCTACGTAGTAAACTTTCAAAAACAGTTTTACTTTTGGGTAATAATCAGGGTATAATTATAATCTTCATTATTGTAGTTCTTATTAAAGTAATCCAACTGGTAAGACTACACCCAGGGTTCTCAATAGCGCTCACCACCACTATTTCTTCAATAGTAGAACCCTGACATTATATTATAAGTCATTATATTAAATTAAATCTCTTACTTAAAAATTAATTCCACGTGTCACAGTCATAGTTCTTGTTGTAAATATCCTAATTACAGCTTCAAAATAGACTCCAGCTGACATTTTGGGGGCCTGGCCATGTTTTAAACCTTTTTTTGGACCCTTATATGTGAGTTTTTCTCTTATTTCTCACTTTCTGACAATTGTTTGATTCTTTTTAGGCGTAATAGTTCTTAAAAATATATATATTATATATATATTTTTCTTTTTTTGTACATATACCACCTTTATACTCATATTTTAAGAGTACCTGTCACGTGGCTAATAACCACAAGACCCTTATTTTTTGGGGTGTTTTATATATAAAAACACTTAAGCCATCAATACAGTCTCATTTTTTAATTAAACTAAGACACCTCATACTGATAAACCAACAGTTGAGGCGTGGTTAGACATATTTTTAACTCAATTGCCCTGTTACACACCACTTTTTGACAGTTTACACTTGCTAATTACAAGTCATTCTGTGAGATATTGGTATACAAACAGTATACCCAATATCAGTAAGCTGTATTTCTGACGTGGAATTGTTAATTAAATCACACTTTTATTGTACAAGGGCACATTGTAATAATATACAAGCCCAGAGGCCATTCTTAGACGTGCAAAACCAGAATTGTTTGAGAAGTCTTAACTGACATAATCCCTCTTTTTCTTGTTTTGACTCAGTGGAAGATAACTTCATACCACTTGAGAGCCAGTCACAGGACAACACACCAGTGAAACCCTCAGAACCAGAGGGCAGCAAAGGCAAAGGAAAGAGGCACAGTGAAGGCCTGATAAAAGCAAATAAGTGGACACCCATTGCCACACAGAAGAGTAGAAAACCACGAAATTCTGCATCAATACAAGGTAAACCAACCTTGATAACTTGTAAGGGGAAAATTACTATAATTAACCCAGTTGTAACCTCTAAAGGTAAATTGCCCAAATCAGCAGACAACAAATTTGTACAAGGAACAGTCAAAGGTAAATACCCTAAGAACATAAAGTTTTTGACTGCTTGAAAATACTAACATGTCACCTGTACACCTCAGAGATCTTGGCTTCCAAAGGAACCAACCAGAGGACAGAGAAGGTTTGTCCAGAACCAGAAGACCTCAAAGAGAACACCTTGGACACAGTAGTGGATGGCAAAACAATGAGGGAGATAATATAAACCCTGCCATTCACACTCCAATTCAATGGAGACCTCAAACCAGAGGACTGGGAAGACATGGATCAAGTTCTTCAGCTCCACCAACTCCTCAAAGACTTATTTCAATGGAGCATGGACAACAAGAGGTTCAACCTGGCATCTCACTGGGCAGAACGTGGAGCAAGTTGCCAGAAGATCTGTCTCAGAGAGATAGCCTTCAAAGACCTGATGGTAATCACCAAAGGTTGGAATCCTACCAGGCGGTTCAGACTCCTGGAGGCAAGGGCACAGAGGATAAGGGAGAATCAAGCCACTATCCAAGCTATAGAAGAACAGTCAACCCAGACAGGGCCTACTCAGATTCCTTCAGGCTCACAAGGCGCAGGCCAAATCAGCTCTCCCCTGGCTTCACACCATTGAGAAACCAGCAGATCAGTGGCCAAGAGTCACCATTCTTCACAATTCCAGGAAGTTTCCAGGAGAAGACAAGGAAACAAGGGCAAGAACAAAACCTCCTTCAACCAGAGGAGGAAAGAGTCAGACCCTATGATTCAGAAGCTGTTGGATTTGGTAAAAGAAGTGCACAAGAACCAGAAGTAGTTGTGAACCACTCTAGAATCAGTAGTCCTAGTAATAGAAACATTACCCCCACTCAGACTGAACATAACATTGTCACATCTGAGAGTAACATCAACAGTGATACACTGTGGTTACAAATGTCCCAATATGCTGAACAATCTGCAAAGAAGTTTGCAGAACTTGAAGCTGGCCAAGAGAGGATGAAAAAAAACACAAGCCTCCTTGGAACAGATAGTTAAGAATCTTCAAGAAGGCTATGCTCAACTGAGCAAAGCCTCTGAAGAAACCAACAAAAGACTGAATCTAGTCTTTGAAGAACAACACCACAGCAAAAGGGACAGGGATTGTCTGGACCAAGACATAAACAAATTGTTTAATGTCTACCATAACTTGAAGCCCCAACCACAAGGCCAAGTTATGGAGAATCCATATCAACCAGATGACATCAAACCAGATGCCATGTTGATGAATAAGGCAAGATCTCCATCACAATACAAGGATGGAGATGGAATGTCTTATTCAGAGAAGGAAGCCTTGAAATAGCTTCCTGAGGCCTCAAGCTGGCCCAAATTCTCTGGATAAGGAGAATATGATCATATGGAACTCATAGATTATATTGATGGACTCTTCATTGATGTACCAAGCATACCAGACTGCTGGATTACTGCTAGATTGATTACTGCATTTAAGGGTAATGCTAGTATATGGTACACAGAAATGAAAGAAATCCAGGGCAGAAGAAACTGGCCATGGTGGAAGAGTCAAATCATCCAAAGGTAAAGGAATGGAGCTTGTATATGGCAGAAGACAATGTCATTTGAAAATGACAAATACTCAGTGGACAAAGATCCATATGAGTGGTGTCTTAGACAGTCTAAACGGCTTAAAGCCATTGATGCTCAGATGAAGATCCAAATGAGGAATCACAAGCTTATGACACAGCTGCCAGGAGAACAAGAGCATGCAGTGAAATGCAGATGCAACCAAAATTTCATTCTAGATGACATTGCCAACACCTTACAAGAAATAAGGAAAAGGAATAATATAGGAAAATTCATCCCATATAAGAGCAGTAGTTTTAAAGAGAAACAACCTTTTAGGGTAGAGCTTAAAGACAAACCCAAAGAAAGAGTGGCAGAAGTGGCAAAGAAGAGGAATTCTTGTCATAATTGTGGTTCAACAGACCACTATGCCAACAACTGTCCAAAGGCAAAGAAAAAACTCTATGCCATTGAGAAAGTCCCAGAGGAAGAATCTCCAACAGAGGATTCTGAATCAGACTCCATGGGTGATGCCATCAGAGAACCATCTGATGATGATCAAGACCCAAGAGAGGAATTTCTAGTGCAATACCAAGAGGAAACCCCACTGGAAATTCAGGACATACAGTTGGAAGGAGGCATGCCACAGGACACTGCTAACAAAAACTTGTGCAAAGACACACAAGATGCACAAACATTCCTGGTTACACCAACCAAAGGAACGGCATATATACATGGGAAAGCCACAAAAATGACTGTTTGCATTGACAATTCTCAGCATCCACTGATCATTGATAGTGGAGCACACTTCTCCATAGTGGCCAGAAACTATCTGGATACCCACTTCCCAAACTGGAAAAAACAGCTCTTGCCCACTAAGGCAAAGAACTTTAAAAGTGCATCAGGGAATATGACTTCCATTGGGACAATTATCAAAGAGATAATTATACCCCACAGGAAGGAAAATATCATACTCAACCCAGAGTTTGTAGTGCTTGATGATTCCAACATCCAAGGGTTTTTGATGGGGACAGACTACCAGAGGATGTATGGCATAGACATTTACAACAGTAAAAATAGGCACATCACCATTGGTACTAACAAGGAAAAAAAATTTTCACTTGATATATACCAGATATCTTCTCAAGATCCACTAGAAGAACTTCTGGAGGAATTCAGAGAGGGAAAGTTTAGCGCTACCCTCACCAGTAAACAAAAAATAAGTTTACTGAAGATGCTGAGAAAGAACAGACCAGCATTTGCCATTGCCGAAGAACCATTAGGCAAGATCAAAGGCCATGATATAGAACTATATCTGGATGTGGAAAGGCCTTATCCACCCATGCTTAGGAGACCTCCCTACCCAGAAATTCTGGAAACCAGGAAAGAAATTGAAAAACATATCAATGAACTCCTGGATATGGAAGTCATTAGGAAGATTGGACACAATGAAATAGTGGAAATAACCACTCCTGTCCTGATCACCTGGCATGATGGCAAGTCTAGATTGTGTGGAGACTTCAGAGCTCTGAGCAACTACACAAAAGCAGACAGGTACCCTATACCCAGGATACCTCATGCCTTGGATAAACTGGCAAAAGCCAAATACATAACCAAAATGGACTGTATGAAAGGTTTCCACCAGAATGGAGTTGAACCAAACTCCATGAAATTACTCAGAATAATATGCCATATGGGCATATATGAGTATACCAGGATGCCATTTGGCATTAAAAATGCACCAGCCCACTTCCAAAGTATGATGGACACAATATTTCAAGAAGAAATATTAGAAGGCTGGATGGTAGTATATATTGATGACATCAGTATATACTCAGAGACATGGGAAGACCATGTACAATATATAGACAGAGTGCTAAGTAAATGTACACCCATCAATCTGAAAATTTTACTAAAAAAGTGTAATTTTGGCCAACAAGAGCTACTAGCTCTAGGACATAAAGTCTCAGGTCTTGGTCTGGCAATTGACCAGAATAAAGTAGTAGCAGTACTGCAAAAGCCAGTAACAAAAAGCATCAAAGAGATGCGATCCTTCCTTGCGTTTGCTAGCTACTATAGAAACCACATCAAAAACTTTGCACACATAACTAGTAGTTTATACAAGTTATGTTCAAAAGATGTAGTTTTTGAAATAACCAAGGAAAGGAGGGATGCATATGAGAGGAGAAAATATGAACTCACAAATGCACCTGTGCTCATCTTACCTGACTTTGAACTACCATTCAAGGTATATATAGATGCAGCATGCAGTCAAGGCCTAGGAGCAGCCCTTCACCAAAGACAAATTGTGGATGGTGAACCAAGAGAAGGAGTAATTTGCTACATCTCAAGGCAGCTGAAAGATTCAGAAGCCAGGTATGGGGCCACCCAGACTGAGTGTCTATGTCTAGTCTGGGCTCTAGAAAAACTCCATTATTATCTGGAGGGTGCAGTCTTTGAAGTCTACACAGACTGCACAGCCTTGAAGTCTTTACTGAACATGAAGACTACAAATAGACATGTGCTTAGATGGGAAATAGCCATCCAGGAGTATAGAGGGAACATGACCATCATATACAAAGAAGGTATAAGTCATACCAATGCAGATGGCCTTAGCAGATGGCCACTGGATAATGTCAAAAGCAATCCAGCTTATGACCCTGAAGTTGCTGCAAAAATTCCTATCCATTTTATGGAAATAAATAGGAAGAAGAACTTCAGATTCTCTGAATGGGCACCAAGGAGTGGTACCCTTGACAGTGGAAACACTGATTCAGAAGGGACAGAAACCCCCACACTGGGCATAAGTTCCTCAGAACTGCACAATGAATTTTTTAGTGCAGTACTGAAGTCTTATTCCAAACACAAACAGTGTGGCATACTACTACCACTCCTTAAAAAAAAGTACAGGAGTCCAGAACTGGAATCCCAGCTGGAAGAAACCTGGTTGAGGGCCTTTAAGGATAACAAGTTCTTCCTTATAGATGGCCTGCTCTACCACAGAGAGAAACACACAAGTGCACTCACAGTGGTAGACAGAGACCACATCTCCTTGATCCTGCAGGAATGCCATGACTGCCCCTATATGGGACACATGAGTGAAGACAGGACCAAGGAGAGGGTAACACGCACATCTTGGTGGCCCAAGTGGGAACAAGAGCTGGGAGAATACATAAACACTTGTGAAAGATGCCAAAAGGAAAATAGGAAACATGGGAAGAAGTATGGGTTACTTCAACATATAGAAGAACCCAAACACCCATGGGAAACCATCAACATGGACTGGTTTACAGGACTTGTCCCAGGAGGCAAAGAATACTAAAATGCCTGATTGATCATAGTTGATAGGTTCAGCAAGAGAATAAGGTGTCTACCATGCCACAAAGAGGACACAGCCATGTATACTGCCCTGTTATTTTGGAACAACATCATATCTACCTGTGGAGTCCCTAAAATCATCATTAGTGATAGGGACCCAAAATTCACATCTGAATTTTGGACCAACTTGTATGACATGCTTGGCACCAAGCTTGCCTTTTCCACAGCTTACCATCCCCAAACAGATGGCCTAGCTGAGAGGATGATCCAGACTATGGAAGACATCCTTAGAAGCTTCTGTGCCTATGGCATAGAATACAAGGACAATGAAGGATACACTCATGACTGGGCTACCCTTCTACCAGCTGACCAACTGGCTTATAGTAGAAGTCAGCACTCTACCACAGGAAAAACACCTGCGGTGGTAGAGAAAGGGGGGAATCCCCTGTTGCCTGTGGAACACTTAAAGAAGAATCTTCTGAACATCCACCCCACAGCCAAAGAATTCCATGATATGTGGAAGAGGGCTTGTGACACAGCTGCCAAATGCATAGCTGAGGCAAAAGAACATAATAAACAGAGGTGGGACAAGACACACATGGAACCTGACTTTAAGGAAGGGGACCAGGTGCTAGTGTCTACACTGAACTTTAAGAATCTTAAAGGACCCAAGAAGATGAGGGACTCATTTTTAGGGCCTTTCACTATCATTATGTTGATAGGAAAGAATGCAGTGGAAGTCAAACTTACAGAGGAATTTTCCAGGAAGCACCCAGTCTTCCCAGTAAGTTTGGTCAAACCATACTTCCAAACAGAGGAGGATAAATTCCCCTCCAGGAAGAAGAAACCCACACCACCTGATATAGTGGAAGTGGAGGACTCCCCAGCACCTGTGAGTAAGATCATCAGGGCCAGGAAGATGAGACTTAATGGAAAGGATCAAAGACAATACTTAGTCAGATTCAAGCACCAAACAGCTGATAAAGACAAATGGTTGGCAGAAGATGCCATACCAGATGGGAACCTTCATCTAAAGAGATTCAGGGCCTCTAGGAGTACTGAACAGTCTCATCAATGATGAGCCTTTTTTAGAGGGAGGGTATGTCAGCCTGTGACTCAAAACCAGAGCACAAGCATGACAGCCAAAATACCATAAACCAATGGTATAGCCAAGATACCACCAAAACATGGAGCTGAGCCAAATCATCTCAAAAGGTATCAAAAGAAAGAGGAAACTCACCTCTTTCTGAAAATACAAGTCTCAGCACCATATGACAAAGAATAACAAAGTTATTCCTGCTCAAAGTTATTGCTGAGCATAAACCTTAATTTTCAACTCTCATCTAAAATCTAGAAGGAGAAGCTTAACCCCATCAAATGGGTACTCAAAATGAAGCTCTAAGCCAGGGCTATCCAATGGTACCAGCCAAACTGAGCTAGCACCAATATTACTGGAGTTATGGTCAATTTCAGGCCAAATAACGGTGAACAAAACATTCACCTCTCATCTAACTTCTACAGTTTTAGTGTGAGATACTTGAAGTGGGGTCTTTTTGGAAAGAGCACAATCAGGGCTATCTGATGGTGTCATCCACTTCGCCATATCTCAACTAAAGAAGAAGTTCTGGGGCAAACAAGCTCAATACAGATTTTTGCCTAAAACATGCATATGTACAAAAATCTGGTACATGGCATAACTTTGCCATATTTAATGATAACCATATCAAATAAGGTACCATTTGGCAGAACACATACAGGGCTACACACTGGTTCAGTTTTGATGTTAATATCTCAAGAACCGACAAGGCTATAGCTGTTTTAAGGTCAAAATCCCACATTCTGACCAATACAGCCTAACCATGAATATGAGGTGTCAAATAGAGAAAAAAGCTTGTTTTTACTTCAATACCTCATATTTCAGTCAATACTGGGGTCCCATGCAGCTTCTGTACAGCATTCTACGCGTCATACACGTCAGAATCAGGCTGTGAGGTCCCCAGATGAAAATTTTCACCCTGTATTGGTGAAAACTGCCCAGATGTGGTTTCAAAACAACATCTGAGCCCAATACAGGTTATACAGGCTGTTTGCAAACCACAAGCCAGTACTAGAGAGTGAAAAATCTTCATTTCCTCTACCTGGAAAGGTCTAGCACCCTTTCCACCCCATTTCAGGATAAAAAGGAGGCTTTTCACAGCCAGAATTGTTTCCTCATCCTGCTCTTGAATACCCTACATAATAAACTGTCAAAAACAGTTTTACTCTTGGGTAATAATCAGGGTATAATTATAATCTTAATTATTGTAGTTCTTATTATAGTAATCCAACTGGTAAGACTGCACCCAGGGTTCTCAATAGTGCTCACCACCACTATTTCTTTAATAGTAAATCCCTGATATTATATTATAAGTCATTATATTAAATTAAATCTCTTACTTAAAAATTAATTCCACATGTCACAGTCATAGTTCTTGTTGTAAATAGCCTAATTACAGCTTCAACATAGACTCCAGCTGACACTCTATCAGACAATCAATACAGCTTCCAGTATTCAATACAGGGGCACTGCTAGCCTGAAGGAGTCAGGCTCTAAACCTTTCAAATATACCAGCCTCCTTTGACCCTGGGGTGTTTTTCCTCCAGTTAATTAATATATTTTCATTTTCTTTTATATTTATTTATCTTACCATTTTGTTAAGTGAATACTGATATTATCAAGTCAGTCATTTAGCACCTTTTTCTCTTTTCTTTCTTTGCCTGTCAATGGATATTCGGCGGTAATATCCTTACTAATTCCATTGTTCATTTTGGAAGGTTGAAACAGTGATTAAGGACTTACTTGGTTGGCTCTTTGGCCATTTGGCTTCTCATTTCTCTTATTGCATCTCATCTTTTTATTTGCATTTTTCTTAGAGAAATTTATTCTTTGGGGTCTTCAAAGTGAATTCCTTGATTGCTGAATGCCAGGCCACTCTTGCTTTTCTGTCCAAGAGCCCCTGTGATACAATGCCCTGGCAGGATTTCATGTTAAATTCTTGTGCAGCATTTACTCATGCCCACAGCTTCTCCCAATGGTGTATAAGCTGAAATGACGGCTGATCTACAATTTAGGATGGTGTAATAATATTTAAGCTTGCATACATATTACATTTTATTATACAACTTCCAATTGGTTGCATATTTCTAGTTATATGGTGTTCCAAAAGGTCAGTGGGGTGATTCTTATGATTTCCACCCGCAAGCTCACCATGTATGCATTTCCTAATGGGGCAACAAAATATCAGTGGGGAATATTTTTGGAATCCCACGGTTGGAGTGCTTTTAACAATAGTTTATTGGAAAGTACACTGCTGTTCAATTGAGCAAAGTGCCTGAAATTCTCAGCCTTAAAAAAATCCCTTCCAATATTGTGTCAAATTCTCCAAATGGGTGCTAACTAAGATGGTATCCAATAGCTCTTCAGGGGAGCATTTGAAGCTTATCTAGCAAGAGTTCCACAGTTGTGCAAATCAAATGTTCAGCCACTGAGCATTTAAATTATGAATCCAAAGAACACCTGTGCAATAGGTTAACCCAAGCTAATTCTGTATTCACTTTTCATACGCCCTCTCCACCCTTTTTGCAAACTCTATCACCCCGCCACAGAGGTGGTATCCTTGCCCCAGTGACCTAATACTAAATGCACCATGTCCTTTTCTGCATAGTGCATTTGTGGATTTCAGCCACCATTAAACTTTGAAAATGGCCTGCAAAAGCACTCCTGGGCAATTGTGTGGATTTTTAACACAAAACAGGGGATCCGACTTAGCATAACAATTTAATAAATTGTTATACTCAGTTGGAACCCCTTTTTTTCCCTGCCTCACACCATCATTTTCCTTCTCTTCCACAGCACTGGCTGAAAATGAGCTTCCATCACCCCAACCTCCCTTGAAGCTGAGCCCATTGTGGGTTCTGTGACTTCTGCAAATGGCTGAGTTTCACCATGGTATAAAAGACCATCATTGCCCCACATGCACTTTTATTTTTTTCTCACCTGCTCCACTTTCTACCACTTCACCTGCATCTCATATCGGAGTGCATATTTCACTCTTCACACAATTCTTCTCCCATATATCACATTAAACTAACCACTCCCATTCCCTTTTGCTATATTATTTTGCCAATCATACATCCAGAACCTCACTTCTGTCTACTTTGTGTGTAATCTTCCCAATTTACAGCTTTTGTAGAGCTCATCCCCTACCTTTCATACTAAATCTCTTTTTTCTTCCTTTTTCTCAGACCTTTAAACACTTTCTACTTGATCTTCATTAATTTTATTCTTCTTTATATTGAATCTTAATTGTAGGTATCCCATTTTTCTTGACTTGCTACTCTGCATTCTGATGCTAACATGATTTGACTTTTTTTAGATGTCGTAAACTTTGTGCTTCAAGCAGGGAATTCCCAGCATTTGCTCCTCTGAAATGACCAATTCCTGTGATGCTTGCCGAAAAGTGAACAGGAAATGTTTCTTTTTTGCACACCCATTCCAACCACAAGGCTATAGGAGTGCCCATGCAATATGCCCTTGTGAGGACTCCTTTGTAGTCAATGCTGATTAAAGCATTCCCAAGAACAAATGGACCGTGGCACCCCAAAAAGGCAGATGGAAACACTTCCACACAGCTATCCCAGTTCGCTCCAGTATCAATCTGTCCACCCCACCATTCAATGGTCACTTCACTCCTTGACTGGAGTGAAGTGATTATCTGGCCAATGAAGGATGGAAATGGTGAGAGGACATTTGAACTTAGGCTGATCATCACCATGTCCTGTCACCCATGGGATTCAGACACCAAAGTAAGTTTTCTTTCTTATTCTTGACTCATTTTTCCTCATGCAATCATACTGAATCTTCTTCATTACCCATAAAAAAACCCACCAAATCCCCCTCAAAAACACTCTCCCATTACCTTTATTCTTTGCAAGAAACAAACTCTCCAGCAACACACTCCAGGCCCAAGTGGCCCTCAATGGTTGGGGGACTTATTCCGGGGTAAGCAAAAAGCTATTCCTTTTCTAATTTTAACCTTTGAAGAAAACTGACCTTGCTTCCTGTTACAGAACACTCCCAACACAATGAGCCACCCATTTGCACCCCACCCCACCTATTCCAGGCCCAAGTCAAGACCCAGATTATCAAGTGCCATCACATGAGAATGATTTGACTCCTGAGCCTGAACCTAAGGTGGCTATGATGCAATCAAGGGAGGAACCTTTTTGTAAGTGCAAATATTCCAATTTTTATCCATTCCCAACATTCCCCCATCTTCAGCTCATCCCACCACTCCCTGCTCCTGCAAAATCATTGACAATATGTGGGTTGGATCCCCCCCATGTGAGCACTCCACAAGAGATGCATGAGTCATTGCCACTCCTAAGGCCACATGCAATTCATTTGACATGCATAAAGATTTGCATTTGAAGCTTCAGGATCCTGGACATGCATAAAAATTTACATGTGAAGTGCAGGTATACTAGACATGCAGGAGGTTTTGTGTGTGACAAACATGTATACTGGAGGTTCCTTAAGATTCATGTATGACAGGAAGGTATACTGGAAAAGCGGGAATTGTTGCATGTGACATGCAAGTAAACTGGGAATGTGGAGAAATTTGTGAGTGATGCCCATGTATACTGGAAATCCATGAGGATTTGTGTATGACAGGCAGCTATACTGGAAATGTGGGAGATCTGTCTTTTGAAGTGCAGGTTTTCTTGTAATTCATGTGGTTTTGTCTTTGAAGTGCAGGGATACAGTACATGCATTGTGGTATTCCATACCTGTTCTTCCAGGGCTCAAAGCCACAATATCAAAGCTGAAAATTCAATCAAGAAATATATATATATATACAAAACAAAGATAAAAAAGTAAAAAATAATAATAATAAATTTCAAAAAAAGAAGAGAATTATAGCATAATAACAAAAATAAGTACTCTACTTGAATCTACATCAAATTTTACCTATGGTCACATATTTCCTCAACCCCATAGCATAAATAATTCTCTAGATATCATGGATTAAAGGAAAGGAATAATACTCTACACTTTATACTAGGTAAAAGAATATGCTTTAAAAGAATGCGGCTTGCTTAAATATTCAATATTAATAGAAATTTTTAAAAATGCATAATTGATACCATTAATCTGACAACATCATGTGTTACATTTTTGACCTAAAGAAAACACTTACATATAAGTTAACATAGTGTTACATTACTCGATTCCCACTTAAACTCCCATAGCCAAAAAAATTAGAGGTATTTTTTGCAAATTAAATTTTACATAGAAAAATATTCAACTAAATACAGCTCAAGGCTGTGCAGAAAATAAATAAGGTTAGTAGAGATAAGAATACAGTTTTAATAAATGGTGCAATATCTGTATTGAATGACACAATTCCAAATTTAACCACTAGCAAAAATGTCTCAAGGATGTGCACTTACAATAGTGAAGTTCAGAATGGTGCAATCAACCAAACATATGGTGAAATATCCTAATTAAATGAAACCATTCCCAATTTGTCTACTAGAAAAAATGTATCAAGGCTGTGCATAATAAGAATAAAGTTTAGTTAAAATATCAGAATAATTTAAAAAGTATGGTGTGATCAATCAAACATATGGTGTGATATCCTTATTGAATGACACCATTCCAAATTTAACCACTAGCAAAGATGTCTCAAGTCTGTGAACTTAAAATAATAAGGTTTAGAATGGTGCAATATCTTGATCAAATGACACAATTTTCAATCTACCCACCAGCAAAAATGTCTCAAGGTGGAATTTTTTCTAAGTCCCTTTTTTTGAAGGCTCTATGGAGGGCCCAAAAGGTTCAGATAAAGGGCCTCTCTCCCTGCTTTCCCCCATGCTTTTGATTCAGACAATAATCTTGAGGATCAATCCATCCCTCCACTAGTAGGATAATCTAGGATTATATTGAAAAGATGAGTAGCTATGCTCAGTACCTTATATTATTATTTATGATTAGTTTATGAAAGATATTTTTAATATTAATGAAATATTTTAATATTATTCAATATTCTTACCATTATATAAGTAGTGTTGAATTAGTGTTTGAAGATATTATCATTAGTGATCCTATCAAATTCATCAATAACCATTATTTATAGAAAGGATATCATATTATCTTATATGTTATATCATTACCCTTATAGATATATTTAATTATATTTATATTGATCCTAATAGTATTATACTATTATTATATTATTTATATCTTAACCTTATATTAAGCAGAACCATCCCTAAAAAAATATCTTACCCTTAAATTATTTTATTTATATTTATAGTATTATTAAATAACCTCCAAAAGTCTTAATTAGCTATTAAGATTCTTATTGATATTAATAGTAATCATAAATAATATTATTTAAATATCTCAAATATTGAAAGAAGGAATCCTGGAAGAATTGATTAAACATAATTATATAATCAATAACAAGAAGTTAAGCAAACCTTGATTATTAAGCAAATATTGACTATTACAATTATTATGATAGTGATAATTTATTGACAGAATGATATAGACTTCTGGAGAAACTTACCTAGTTAAAAAGCCACAAAACTGAATAATTGATTTGTGATCTCATCAAAATGGTATCTTTCTCAGAATATCTAGAGGAGAAGCTAATACACCTTAGCACCCAGGGTTATTTGCTAATTCTGAAATTTAAAACAGACTCACCAAGAATTTTCCCCTCAAGGTACTACCTATTATTTATTCCACAACAAAAGGAGTTCCCACAGCATATGACCCAAAACCCCATGGGAATTCAATTAACCATTGTGACAATGAGGCATACAAACATACTGGGAGGTAATTCACCTTTTTTGGGATGGCCAGCTGGTCCCAATATAGAAAAGAAGTTAGAATTGCATTTATAACATCAGTCTATGACCAATCAATCTATGATGGCATGCCACTATGCATGGGCCATTTCCACACCATTCAATCCGGGTGTATTCTGTACTCCACAGTACCACACCATTATTGTTTAATCACCTTTTAATTCCAGCATTCATCAAAATCTCTTCATTATTATGATTTAGATGAGATTCTATTACCATCGCTGATCTGATAGCCAGCTCCCTCCCCAATTTGATATTAGCCTTGGTTTTTCACCACATGCTTTTTGTTGACTCCCTTGAGCATTGAGCCAACAACCCCACCAGGGTTTGCTTTTATTTTCCTGTTCTGGATCAGTTTAATGAAATAATGTACTAATTTCCCACACTACCCAAATGAGGCCATGAAATTCAGATAGATCAATCCAAAAGTGCTTATTTGGGAAAATCAATTTTCCCCCAGGACAACACTTTGACACATCCATTTGGACTTGTCTGTTCTGCTTATCAGCTTGAAACCACCATCTCAAATCATACAATGGTGAATCCTTATCAATATGGGTAAATCAATGCCCCATTTTTTGATATTGGGTCTGTGAAATTCCTTTTGCAAAATACCAATTGTGATAATTCATGCCATTGATTGGCCCAAGACTCAATCATTGTTGGAATAGTCTGAATTTGAAAAGGGCAATGGGTAATGCAGTCAAAGATAAAATAGCAATGTGACCAAAGTGAATATGTTTAATTTGAGTGAAACTAAGTGGAGGTTACATTTGCTGATACTGGCGTTTATATTTGTGCTTTTTGTTGACATGAGGAAAAAAATTATTCCTTCAGGTGGTCTTGGCTTATTTATCTTTTGGGATGCGCCATTATTAACAAGTGGTTGAGGGATCACTTGGTGTTGAAGCAAACACAATATCAGATACCTCTGACTACCATTTGAAGCAAGCCCTTTTTGATACCAAATGGAACCAATTAATGAATGGTTTCCCATTCCAATGAGCTTTATTAGGCACACATCCATGACCTCCCTGTTGGAGCCCACATGGAATGGTCTCAATCTGAACTGACTAAAGTCAATTTTTCTCCATGGGGCCCAATGAGGGTGCCACATGAATGCAGGCCCATGAATATATATATATATATATATATATATACCTTGAAACAAACTGAGAAACTCACACTTTCCTTCCTCCCCCTGATGATTCTCCACAAGTTCCCTCTTATGCTCCTTTGCTTTTTTCTGTGAATGGCATGCTTGTGCAGGAAAATGGAATGAGTCCAAAGGATTAGTTACTGTTGTATGGATTATGATTTTCACCTGAATTTCTTCTTGGTAGGTGATGGTTTTTTCTTTCCCACTAAAGATAAATTATTACATTTGACTTTAATGAATTGGTGATCTCAAGTACCTGAACCAAATCCACTGAAATGGATATTGAATTATTAAATCTGATAGATTTATATTCCCATTCAATAAGTTTTTAATACAACCATTTCAAATATTGCAAGCAATCATGGGTAGAACATGTTCCCCATGGACATTTCTTAGTGCACCCCACTGCAGATGACTGATCCTTCCTGTCCTGCACTTTCTAAAGGTTTCCTTTTGAAAGAAGTAGTGCTATTTGGTCCATTATGAGCTGGATATTAGAATGTCAACTTCCTGTAATGCCCCTGTGTGTGGTCATTTCAGGCACAACTTCCCAGCTGACTTTGGGTCTTATCGGAGGATTTTTTATGGTGTACAGAGGCATTCCACCATACAGTTTTTTTATTATTGACATTCATCCTAAGGAATCAGGAGTAGTATAGGTAGTAACAATTATTCAATTAATAAATCACTTTCTCAAATGAAAGTAAAATCTATCTGATACAACCCTGATCTAAAATGGGTGAATACTGGTTGCAAGTTTAGCTGACCTGGATACAGTCAATGTTATATCCTCATTTGAACCAAAACCCTGCTTCAAATCCAAAAGGTAAAGTGGGGTTAAAAGACTTTTATTAGAAGAGAATTTTATTCAGTTAATTATATATATATACATACATTGGTATGTAGCCAAACAGGCTCTACTAGCTTTTTAACCACTGAAAGTCTTTTTGAAATTCCAATGAGCTATAAAGTACCTTTCACTGAGCTTGAAATCAAGTCATCTGAGCATACCATCAAACCACAAACCCCCTCTTCACTGAATGCAGCTAATACACCATAGCAAATTCAATTTATTCCAATATTTTTGTGAAATTCAAAAAGATCTTTGACAGCCTCATTTTATAGCTCATTAGTTGGCCTCTTATTCCATAAAATTCAACCTTTTTTGTGTACATACCATTTTGTATGAAATCATCAGATGGATAGCTGTATCCATTAGTTCCTCCAAGATCTTGTGGGGCTTTGTTGATATCTCATTGTCAGCCCCACCACCCTCAAGGCTAAGTTTTGTTGCACGTTGCTTTCATTTACTAAAGAAGGGGCAAGGTATTCAACTGCTCCTCATTTGAGTCCCAGAGGATTGGTGGGATCTGTTGTTTCAATTTTAGAATCCAAATTTTGTTTCTTAAGAATTCTTTGGCTTCTCTTACCTTAGAAAAATCCAATCCTATATATTGCAATGTATATTACATGAGTCAACAACCAAATAGTCATGTATCATTCACAAATATAAAACTCAACTGCATTCTAAAGCTCTTAAAGGCAGGCTGACATTTTAATCTCTTGGCTACTGATAACCTTAATTCCAACAGGCTGGAATGTATCAGCATCATTTCTTGATAAATTGTCCCACCTATTTTTTTTAATACTATTAATATTATCAAGCCCTCTTTTCCATTATTCTTAAGTAATATTGGAATGATAATTCAAAATTTTCCCAAACTATTCGATGCAGGATATGAAAATTCCTAAATCATTAGTGGAGGTTGACACTTCAGTCTCAGGTTCAGTCATTATATCACTCATATCCAAACCCATTGTATCATGTTTAAGCTTCTCACTTTCTTGTTATGCTTGAATATCTTTAGGAGAGGAGGGAGGGGTTTCATTGTGGATTGTCTCATTGAGTTACAAGGGGGTTTTAGTTTGAGGATCTTTCTTATCATTATTTTCAAGTTCAAATTGATAATGTCATGACCTTAATCAAGAGAATCTTTTGTGGCCTCAAAGGTACAGTGTTTTTTGTTTTTGTTTTGTGGCATTTATATTTGTTCTTTTTCCCAAAGCATCTCCTGAAACTCTAATCATTCCTTGAGATCCTTCAGGTAGAGATTTTCCCACCTCCAAACCTATTGATATATTGTACGCAGCTGCTTTTATCAATTAGGTATGCAAGTAATAATGGACTTACAGTTCAAATCTATCTTGAGGAGGCTCATTGCCTCACCAATCTTTTTATGTTCATAATCAGGAATTTCACTATCATTTGGAATTTTTCCATCCTGGGAATTTTTTGTGTGATTTTTGAGACAAATTGTTCCTTGGATATCATTGTAACCTTGCCACTGAAAATTACCTCATCTTGTCCAGAATCTTCTGTTTGTGCACAAGGTTCAACTGTCTTTTCCTTCTCAAAGATTGACCAATTTGGTTTTTGAGAGCTTGGAGGCTGAACTGAAATAATGACAAAGAAAAAATTATCACGTTGAGAGATTACAAATATTCAAGATGAATTTATTTTCGCATTTTGGATGAACTGGTGGATCTTTATTTTCTTCATGTGCCAGGCCCTCTACTTCATTTCCTAATTCATTACTACTGACCATATCAGATATTTCACTGTCACTCTCTGAGAGGGAAGTTTGTGGTTGCTTTAATTCTGTTGAAATTCCCCCAATTTGGGGAATTGGTTGGGGCTCAGTGGAGGTAGTTTATTGAGTAAATAGATGGTTACAGCTTGATTCATAACTTGATTGAAAATTATAGAATTAAAAGATCAAATTTGATGAAAAAGGGGGTAGTTCTGAAAGTGGTGGAATTGAATTAAATCCAAGATATTAATTATTGATTCTTTTTTAGTTAATATAAATATTTAACAGCCATGGAAATTTACTCTCTTGGACCTCAATATGGCATATCCATGCCATATCCAATTTATGGAAATTTGGACATATCCATAATCATTGGCCAAATTGGCCATTTCATTCCTTTTGGCTTTTTATGGTCATTTAAATATCTGGGACCCGCTTGGAGCCTCCAAAATCTTCAGGCCATTCCTGTCCTTTCTCTTTTTTTGGGCATCTTTGGTTATTTTCCAGTCAACAGGGAAAATCCAGCCCAAAAGCCTGTATTTTCCTTTTTAAGCTTAAAATAAAGTTTTGTGCATTTCCACTGTATTCAGTCTTTTATGCTATTTTCCCATGTAATATGGTAAATATTCCCAAATGGCCATATTAGGCCATTTGGGGCTTAATTTCCAGATTTGTGCATTTTTTGTGAACTTTGCACAAATACAGTTTTAAAGCTGTAGAAGTTGTATTTGGCCAAAACACCCAAAGACACTCTTTCACCTCTGAAGCCACTCAAAATGCATTTTTCACTTATAACCTCCTTGCATCATCACAAAAGACATTCGGCCACTTCCACCTTCCAATAACTAAAAATGCCATAAATGGTGTTATACACCATTATGCATCTTTTTTCACCAGCAATCCAATGGCGCCAATATCAAATGGTTATTTCAAGTTTTCATCAGGTCATCAAGGCACATCATCCAGAGGATTCATCAAGGCTCAAAAGAAAAATGCCAGTCTCAAATACCAATGAGGCCATCAAGCAATCATTGGTTATTCTCAGTCACAGTAATCCTTTGAGGAAATACTGGCTGTTTATTCTCAAGGGATGTTCAAGAGGCAGTTCCAAAACAATTTTCCAAGTGTCAGTGCTCCATAAATCCACCTTGGAAACCACATTGATTCAATACGGTTTGGATTCATCAAGACCTGTATTTTCATTCATACATCATGGCAAGATCATTCAACCCAGTTAATTTCCCAATTTGGCAAGGTATACACTTCATCAAGGAGTCAATACGGTATCAATGATTCAATACAGACCAGCTGTCAGCCTGAAGGAGTCAAGCTCTTGAGTTTTCACATATAAAATCCTCCTTTGACCCTGGGGGTTTTTCCCCCAGTTAATCAATATATTTTGATTTGATTTTATCTTTATTTATCTTACCTTTTTGTTAAGTTAATACTGATATTATCAAGTCAGTCATTTAGCACCTCTTTTTGTTTCTTTCTTTGCCTATGAATGGATATTTGGTGGTCATATCCTTACTAATTCCATTATTCATTTTGACAGGTTTAAACAGTGATTAAGGACTTACTTGGTTGGCTCTTTGGCCATTTGGCTTCTTATTTCTCTCTTTGAATCTCATTTTTGTATTTGCATATTTCTTAGAGAAATCAAATTCCTTTATTTTAGGTCCTTTACTATTTGAAGTCTTCCAATTTAGTTCCCTGATTGCTTAGTGCCAGGCCACTCTTGTTTTCCACAAGAGCCCCTATGACACAATATTTCATATTTTTGGAAAGGTTTAAAGAAGTTAAATATCAATTTAAATCATGTCAATATTTAGGGAATTTTCTAGAAAAGAATGATTTTAAAATTATGAGGCCACCCAAAAGAATCCTGCTAATGCACAGCCTTGGAACATTCAGCCAATATCAATTGAACTTATGATGGATTTTAAAAAATTTATTTTTTGGGAAATTCAAGGTGATTTGTTTCATATTATTCCATATCATTCAAATGCAATCACTTCCCTGAGAAATCCAATAAGATTGAATAGTGAGAAACCTACTCAAGTCAATTTCTGTATTTTTCAACCCCCATGAGGTAAGGACTAAGAAATGTGATCCATTTGAATGATATGAAATAAAATGGTTTTTTAGGAGAAACAAAAGACACAATTTTGACTTTATATATTCCACTTATTAGCTTTTGATTTGCAAGTATCATGCTTCAAGCCCTAACCACAAACCTTTGAATAGGGTCACCAATTTCCCCCAAGAAGATGTTGGTGGAGAAGGCCACTCAGCATATCTCTGTGATTGGGCTCATCTTGTAGGCCAACAAGCTACCATAAACTATGGCTCTAAGAGCTTACTATGATGAAATGTCACTCATGCCTCCCTTGCTCCCCTTCCCAAAAATGAGAGAGAGCATTGGTCATTGGGAATGGGGATGAGGTGAGACACGAGGATCCTAAGGTGAAATACTTGTGTGGAAAACCTTTGACACTGTAAATTAGCATTAAAGAGTTTGTTATCAATTTCCAATGGAAATTATATATAAGTGAATGTTTCTGTGAGCATAATGATGGCCAATTGGGGAAATGAACAGACCTCAGTGTCGAAGCCAATCATTGTGTGAGCATAAGGATGGTAAATTTAGAATGTGAGAGGTTGGTGCAGGAGCATAAGCATGATAAGTAGTGGAGATGCTGAGGAAGGGGTGCATAAGCATAAGGATCCTAAATTGCAGAGCTTCCAAGGTGGTGTTGTGGAAGCCAATGTTTAAGGGAGTGGTAAGATGGTAAATTTTGCAAATGAACAGCCCTCTGTTTGGAAGCCAATAATTGTTTGAGTACAAGGATGGTAAATTGAGAGCGTGAGAGGGAAGTGTGGAAGCATAAGCATGGTAAGCTTCAGAGATGATGAGGCAGGGGTGTGGAAGCGTAAGGATGGTATATGGCGGAGATGTGTTGATGGTGGTGTGTAAGCATAAGCATAGTCACCTGGCATATATGATTAGAAGGGGGTTCAGAAGCCAATTCATGTGTGAGGGTAGGCATGGTAGAGGGGGGAGATGATCAGATGGCAGTGCATAAGTCATCTCACTCATAAGCATGAGCATGCCAAACTGCTGGCTTTCACCATGAGGTGTAATAATTACCCAAAGATTGCAAATGGTTTTGATAAGGGTTCTTCCTTTGAGTGACATATTTGACAATTGATGCTATCTTGATGCAGAAGTGACACAAACTAAAAGTTCCAGTGACTATAATTCAACACTAATGCAACTGAAGAAAGATTCTATACTGAAAGTGGTGCAATGTAAAGTCAATTGCTGGTGATTGACGCAACATTTGCCCTGGTGGCAAGAGGAGTCTTCTTTTAAGTGAGAAACAGCTCACAGAGGAATACCATGGAGCAAAGGTAAAATTAAATGAGTGAGAAACTAGCCATACTATTTTAATTTTTTACTACATCACTTGTTGTCACATAAGATTATCATAATTACTTAACTAAGTCATTTTAGGTGACTACCTACCCATTTAGGGTTAGGAAATAAAGGAGTAACAATTGTCAATTTCATTTTATTTCAAAATTCAAATAATTTCTCAATTTTATCAATTTTATTGGAAATTTCATCACAGATTGTATTTATTGTGAATTTTTGAAGATTCAGTGCTTCACATGGACTGTAAGTACAACTTCCACCTCCAAGAAACCTCAAGGCTCTTCAATTATTCCTTGGCTTCTCCAACTTCTACCGCTGTTTAATCAAGAATTATTCAAAAAAGATCAGTTCACTCACCAGTTTCCTCAAGAAAGATTCCTGTTTCCCCCTCAATGAGGAAGCTCTCAGCCAGTTTCACCAACTCAAAGAGGTTTTCACCACTGCTCTAATCCTTCTCTACCCACCATTGTAAAGACCGATGCATCCAATTATGCTTTGGGTGCCGTACTGAGGCAGGTCTCTGACTCAGGAAAACATCCCATTGCATTTGACAGCCGCACGCGTATCCCAGCAGAGCTCAACTATGAGATTCATGACAAGGAACTCCTTGGCATAGTCTGGGCTCTCAAGCGCTGGAGGGCTTTTCTTTTTTCTCTCTCTTCCCCTTTTGAAGTTCTCACCAATCATTCTTCTCTTCCAAAGTCCTTACTTGCCGTCAAGCCCTCTGGGCTGAATTCCTCTCTGAATTTCACTTCTCCATCACTTACCACCCTGGCCCCCTAGCTACTCTTCCGGATGCCTTATTGCGTCAGGATGACGTTTATCCAGAGAGGGGAAGGATTTCATCAGCAAGAATCCAATGAACTTTCAACAGCTCATAAAGCAGGATGAAGTCCAACCTTCAAGATATTTTGCAGTGAAGGTGGAATATTTTTCAAATTTGGTTGATTCAATTCATAAGGCTCTATGGCAAGATTCTCAGTACAGAAGTATTGTTCAAGAATGGGGAAAAGGTAAATCCATTCAGGATTATTCTCTTAATTCCTCTTCCCAACTTCTTCTCTTCAAAGATTGGGTAGTGGTCCCAAACGAACCCACAATTCCACTCAGCATTCTTCAAAAGCATCATGACTCTCCTCTAGCTGTACACCTTGGCCAAGAGAAGACTCTGAAACTTATCAAGCAGGATTTCCACTGGTCTGGCATGACTCAATTCATCAAGGATTATGTCACATCCTGTCAACAGTGTTCAAGAAACAAGAATATTCACCACAAGAATCTTGGATTTCTCAAACCTCTTCCAATTCCAAATGGTGCTTGGATTTTTCTTTCAATGGACTTCATCACTCAACTGCCACTGTCCAACTCATTTGACTCAACCCTTGTCATAGTGGACAGATTCTCAAAAATGGCGGTTTTCATTCCAACAATGTCTTCAATCACTACATTATATTGGGCCCATTTATCCATCAAGAATATTTTTTCAAAGCATGGCCTTCCTTCAAGCATTGTCAGTGATAGAGGTCCCCCTTTTGTTTCTTCTTTTTGGACCAATCTTTGTCAGCAGCTCAACATTTCAAGAGATCTGTCAACTGCTTACCATCCAGAAACTTATGGACAGACAGAGAGGGTAAGTCAGATACTAGAACAGTATCTTTGGATATATGTCAGTTATCATGAAGATTATTGGAACACCTGGCTCCCTCTGGCTGAATTTGCCTAAAATAATTCTGATCACTCTTCAACCAAGCAATTTCTGTTTTTCACTGTTTATAGAAGAGATCCACAATTTGACTCAGTTTACATCACTCAAGAGACTCTTGCTGGAAAGGTATCAACAAAACTCCAATCAGTACAGCAAGATTTCAAGAGAGAACTTGAAGTTGCCATAAACTGGTTTAAGAGGTATGCAGATAAAAGTAGAGAAATTCCACCTGTTTTCAATCCTGGTGACATGGTATGGCTTTCTTCCAAGAACATCAAATCAACCAGACACACCAAAAAACTGTCTGAAAGATGGTTGGGTCCTTTTCCAATCTTGAAGAAACTCAGTACTCATGCTTACCATCTCAATGGAAATCCATCCAGCCAGTCTTCCATATTTCACTTTTGGAAGCAGTCAAGAAATCAACAATCCCAAATCGGAATCAAGAGCCTCCTCCTCCAATCATCATTGAAGAATAAGAGCAATGGGAAGTCTCTCAGATACTGGACTCAAAGCTTGCAAGAAGAAAGTTATTGGATCTGGTGGAATGGAAAGGTTTCCGTCAAGACTCAGGAAGATCCACATGGGAACCAGCTGAAAACCTCAAGAATTGTCCTGAACTTGTCAAATATTTTCATTCTTTGTATCCTGACAAGCCGGGACCCAATTCTTCAAAAGCTTGAATTTTTATGGTGCTTGGTGGGGAGAGGAATTACCAAAAGTAAGTCCCACTCCTGGTATGCACCTTGAAGGGTATTCTACTCTTTTCTGTTGTAAGCATCACCTTGGCCACTCGGTGAGCACTTTGCAATTGGTACACAGATCTTTTGGCCTGGATTTCAACATCAATTCCAATTTATGGCCATTTAAACTTGGGAAAATGGACCATTCCTTTCTTATTTTCCTTCCCAAGATATTATCTTTTCAACACATTCTTTTATCAAAACCTTTCTTATTTATGGCACTGGCGGTAGTGGTAACTACTAAAAGTAAGTTCCTCTCCTGGTTTACACTTCCCTGAGTGGTCTACAATCTTTCAAAACATCACCTTGGCCACTCTGCGAGCACCTGGAATCAAATTCTGTTATCCAGGTCCTTGGCCACTTTCAAAATCAATTGTCAAAATCCATGATGAAGATTGGACTCTCCCTCAAAATTCATTTTTTCTTTTTTTTTCCTTTTCTTTCTTCATTTTTTTTCTTTCATATATTTTCTTAAATTTCTTTTCTTATAACTCTTAATGCCAAAGTCTTTATGCCAAAATCATGTCTTCAACATTTTCAAGCCAAATGTCAAGAGAAGGCCAAGTCAACCTTATTTCATATGCCAACATTTTTATCATTCAAAATCTTTCTTTTCAAGATTCAAATACCTTTGGAATCCCTACTTCCAATTTGTCTCAACAGCCTCAACAGGCTTCTACCTTATCTTGGTGCTCAGGAGCTCACCATTCAAGGTAGGGGGGGACTTTCACAACCATGAAGAATGACCCTCCTCCATTGGTGTCAAGGCAATTCCAACCTGGGACCAAGTTGGGGCCAATTGGCCACAAAAATATCTTTATGGCCAATTTGGCCCCTTCTGGTTCTCTATGGAATTTTGGTCATATCACTAGTTCCCTGGCCTTTTATGGCCTCAGGCCATATCCTGCCATCATTGGCCTCCCTAGCCAATTCTCATATCCCCAACCCCTAGGCCTCTATCTTTGTTTTTGGCCTAGGGGTTCTGGGTCCCCTAGCCATCATCATTGGGCTTGGACCAACCCTTTTCATTAGGGGGGTCCTGGCCTAAATGGCCTTTTTGGGCCATTTAGGCCCCCTACGGCCTCTACAGTCTGTCCGCCGTAATCATGGTCCACGGTCCGCAGTCCGTAGGCCAATTAGGCCCCTTTTGGCCTAATCCAATGAGGCCAGGTGGGTCCCAAACCACAATTGGGCCCACCTGAGCCGATTTTGGCCCCAAATCGCATCAAACCCAAAATGGCCATAAGACCCTCAGGACCCAATTTTGGCCAATAACCACCATGGACCAATTTTCAGCCCATGGCCTCTGGTAACCACCAGAAGCCACCAAATCAGCTCAGTTCAAGCCTTCCCCTCACCTTAAGGGGAATTCTTTCATCCCTCCATGCACCCCGTAATCAAGGTTGCAGGAGTGGTGCATATATGGTATTATATACCATTATGCACCATTTTTGCTCAGCAATTCAATGGTGACGTTTTCAGGACCCAATTCCATCTTTCCAAATCAAGGTCCCAAGATCCAACACCCATTTAGAAGGAGGACTTCTTAGCTCATCAGTCTGGCAATCCATGGGGGCAATCAGAAGACCATTCAAGGATCCCAATCACCTGTCCCTGCAGGAGTTGGGTGGAAATTCAATTCAGGATTATTCCAAGGGCCATTCTCAGAGGTTATACATTCTTTTAATCAGTTGTCAAGGCATCAAGTATTTCAATACTCCTTGGACAACTCAATTGGTCCATACAGGCGTCAATCAATCAACCTGTATGTACTTGGCCCAATTGGGCCAATTCATATTCCACTATGGGAATTCAGTCACACAGCTCAAATTTCAAGATGGCCAGGTCTGTATTGACCCAATTCAGACAATACAGCCGGTGACTCACCTTTCAGGATCATTTTTCAACTTTTCACATATACTGGCCACCTTTCAGCACCTGGGGACTTTTTCCCCAGCTAATTAGTATATTGGATTTATTTTTATCTTTATTTTCTTTTACTTTATTAAGCTTGATATTGATAATCTTAAGTCATTCATTCAGCACATTTCTCTTTTCCTTCCTTGCCTGTCAGTGGATATTGGTGGTCATATCCTTTACTAATTCCATTTCCCTTTCTGGCAGGTTGAAACAGTGAATTGAGGATTCACTTGGTTGGCTTCTTGGCCTTTGGCTTCCCTTTTTATCTTTGGCCTTTGGATTCTTATCTTTTATTTTATCTTTGGCATACTTGTCTTTTCCCTTATTCTTCTTAAAGAAACTTAATCTTTATTATTTCTTGTGTAAGGTGTGGATATGAAGCTTTGATTGAAAATCAAGTACTTTTCCTTTCCTCAAAATTTGTATAGGGTAAAAATCAATTAAAAATAGTAAGAAGTATTATTTTTAAGAGAAAACACGCCAAATTTATTGCTTATAACTTTATTAGTATAAAACCATAATATTATAAAGATTTATTGTTTTACCAACAATAAAAATTCATCCAAAAATACTCTACAGGAGATATTTAAGGCTACAAAAGAAATTTCTTCAAGAGCAATTTCAATTGGAATTAATTGAGCAAAGAACTGCAAGCAATTAATTAAATAACTAAGTCTTTAAAAATAATATTAAAGAGAAAACACACCCAAAAGTGACCAGAGTGAATTTGGAAACAAAGTGACAAAGCTTACAGTGATGAAAGATGCTTTAATTCACTTTTGGGGTGGTTCAGGGGTAAAAATGATTATAAAAGTTACAAACAATGATTATAATGATTTTTTTACGTGTTTAAAAGGTTTAAAAGGATTTAAGAAAGGTGGTTGGAATCTTTTATTGATTGGTATAACAATGTTTAAACTAATTACAAAAGGAAAAGATTCTAACATGAAGAGAAAAGTGGGGCAAAGAAGACATTCTTTTATAGCCATCAATTTTCTTACTCCAAAAGTAAAATTTGCTTTTGTCAGTCGTGAAAAACAGTCTGACAACAGAAAAGACAATTATGGCATCATTTAACCCTGGTTTAGACCAAAAAAGCGCTGGTTTAAGCCATTTTGAGCCAATTTAGACCCTTAAATCAGCCATTACTATAGGAATACCTGGTCTAGAGCTTTCAAAACACGTCAGAACGTGTGTAAGAGACGTAGAAACCAGTTAAAACTGTTTTTACTATGATTGTTTCATCTTCAGGGTAGTTTTACCCTCTTGGCAACAGCTAAAACTACCCCAGTTGGTATCAAAACCTCATCATCAATTGAGTCCACAGACCCTGTAGCTCAATTCCAGGCCAAAAGTGATGAACGTTTGCTTGAATTTTGACACCACATGCCTGTCAGCAAGGAATTTGGGGGTCTAGCTCCCCCTTACAGCTGGAGTTCCTTTTCCCCCCCAAATTTAATCTTTCCAATTTATTTTTCTTTTAATTCCTCATAATGTATTATACTTATAATTTACATATGTAAGTCAATTGAGTTCTACAGTTCAATACAGTAATAATTGATACCTCATATGTAAATCCAAGTTCACTTATGTAATACACGCGCACATTTTGACATTTCAATTGAATTCAATTGAAAATACTTTAATTCCTTATAACTTCTAAAATATACACAACACCTCAATTTTAACATAAATTTTGGTGATTAACACTACATGTGATGTGAATTAAATTAAAGTTTTGAGGATTTTCAATTTTCATACAGAAAATACTAAAAACTTAATTTAAGCTTATTTAGAGTTGAGTTACAAAATTTTTGCTCAGAGGTGACCCCAGTTGATTTTTTATGAGGAATCCAATGGTGAAATAATTTTTATATGTTTATTTATTGCATAAAAATTTATAATAATTTTTATTTAACTTTTTTCCAAATTTATTTATTTTTTCATGATTTTGTTAAAAATTCATTTTTACTTAATTTTTTCAAGTATAAATGTAATTTTATAATTTCAAAATTAAATGGAATTTTATTTTTAAATTGTAATTAAAATTTCAATTTTGAATATAATTTTTATTTATATTTTTATTTTTATTTTTATTTTAATAATATAAATAAATTTATTTTATTTATATTTATATGTTAATTTTGTATTTGTGGTCTTTTGGCTATATGAAATTACCTCTAAGGCTCACATTCCCTCCCCCTAAAAAATAATATTACTTTGTAATATTGGTATTTCTAGTGTTTCTGAATCTCCTGAGGAGTTTTGTAGCTTCTGGTATATCTTTTTCTTCTAACCATTCATCTTCACAGGTTGGGTCACTGTACCTAGTAAGATATTCCCTCACTTTTTTGGTCCTTAATTTTCTTTCTTTAAGAACTTTGGTAATTTTCTTAGTACCAGATGTGTCAATAGGAGGTATAACTTGGGGAATCTTATTCCTCAAGGGAAATTTCTCAGCATCACTAGATTTATATGGCTTCATCAAGCTCACTGTAAATGTAGGATACTTATTGCTAAGTTCTTCAGATAACTCTACTTCAACAGCATTTTCTCCATGGAGGGCCTTAATAACAAAAGGTCCTGGAAAGGAGTCTTTCAGCTTTTTACATCCTTTGATGTTATTGAAGTTAGTTGTAAGGTGTGGATATGAAACTTTGATTAAAAATCAAGTACTTTTCCTGTCCTCAAAATTTGTATAAGGTAAAATTCAATTAAAAATAGTATGAAATATTATTTTTAAGAGAAAACACACCAAATTTATTGTTTATAACTTTATTAGTATAAAACAATAATATTATAAAAATTTATTGTTTTACCAACAATAAAAATTTATCCAAAAAATACTCTACAAGAGATATTTTAAGGCTACAAAAGAAATTTCTTCAAGAGCAATTTCAATTGGAATTAATTGAGCAAAGAACTGCAAGCAATTAATTAAAGAACAAAGTCTTTAAAAAGAATATTAAAGAGAAAACACGCCCAAAAGTGGCCAGAGTGAATTTGGAAACAAAGTGACAAAGTTAACAGTGATGAAAGATGCTTTAATTCACTTTTGGGGTGGTTCAGGGGTAAAAATGATTATAAGAGTTACAAACAATGATTATAATGATTTTTTCACGTGGTTAAAAGGATTAAAATGATTTAAAAGTGGTGGTTGGAATCTTTGATTGATTGGTTTAACAGTTCTAAACTAATTAATAAAAGGAAAAGATTCTAACATGAAGAGAAAAGTGGGGCAAAGAAGACATTCTTTTATAGCCATCAATTCTCTTACTCCAAAAGTAAAATTTACTCTTGTCAGTCGTGAAAAACAGTCTGACAACAGAAAAGCCAATTATGGCATCATTGAACCCTGGTTTAGACCAAAAAGGGCTGGTTTAAGCCATTTTTAGCCATTTTTAGCCATTTTAGACCCTTAAATCAGCCATTACTATAGCAATACCAGGCCTAGAGCCTTCAAAACACGTCAGAATGTGTGTCAGAGGCGTAGAAACCAGTTAAAACTGTTTTTATTATGATTGTTTTATCTTAAGGGTAGTTTTACCTTCTTGGCAACAGCTAAAACTACCCCAGTTGGTATCAAAACCTCATCATCAATTGAGTCCACAGACCCTGTAACTCAATTCCAGGCCAAAAGTGATGAACTTTTGCGTGAATTTTGACATCCCACGCCTGTCAGCAAGGATTTTGGGGGTCTAGCTCCCCCTTAGAGCTGGAGTTCCTTTTCCCCCCCAAATTTAATCTTTCCAATTTATTTTTCCTTTAATTCCTCATCATGTATTATACTTATAATTTACACATGTAATTCAATTCAATTGTACAGTACAATACAGTAATAATTGACACCTCATATGTAAATCAAAGTTCACTTATGTAATACACGCGCACATTTTGACATTTCAATTGAATTCAATTGAAAATACTTTAATTCCTCATAACTTCTAAACTAAACACAACACCTCAATTTTAACACAAAAATTGATGGTTAACACCACATGTGGTGTGAATTAAATTAAGGTTTTGAGGATTTTCAACTTTTGTATTGAAAATACTAAAAACTTAATTTAAGCTTATTTAGAGTTGAGTTACAAAAATTTCACTCAGAGGTGACCCCACCTGATTTTTTATGAGGAATCCAATGGTGAAATAAAATTTATATGTTTATTTATTGGATAAAAAGTTATAATAAATTTTATTTAACTTTTTTCCAAATTTATTTATTTTTTCACAATTTTGTTAAAATTTCATTTTTACTTAAATTTTTCAAGTATAAATGTAATTTTATATTTACAAAATTTAAAGTAATTTTATTTTTAAATTATAATTAATTTTTTATTTTTAATATAATTTTATATTTATATTTTTTATTTTTATTTTAATAATATAAATAAATTTATTTTATTTATATTAATATGTTATTTTTTATATTTGTGGTCTTTTGGGTATATGAAATTACCTCTAAGGCTCACATTCCCTCCCCCTAAAAAAGAATACTACTTTGTAATATTGGTGTTTCTAGTGTGTCTGAATCTCCTCAGGAGTTTGGTGGCTTCTGGTATATCTTTCTCTTCTAACCATTCATCTTCACAAGTTGGGTCACTGTACCTAACAAGGTATTCCCTTACTTTCTTGGTTCTTAATTTCCTTTCTTTAAGAACTTTGGTTATTTTCTTAGTACCAGATGTCTCAATAGGAGGTATAACTTGGGGAATCTTATTCCTCAAGGGAAATTTCTCAGCATCACTAGATTTGTATGGCTTTATCAAGCTTACTGGAAATGTAGGGTGCTTATTGCTAAGTTCTTCAGATAACTCTACTTCAACAGCATTTTCTCCATGGAGGGCCTTAATCACAAAAGGTCCTGCAAAGGAGTCTTTTAACTTTTTACCTCCTTTGATGTTATTGAAGTTAGTGGTGGATACAAGAACTAGGTCCCCCACTTTGAAATCTGGAGTTGCATGAGATTTATCCCATTTGTCTTTAGCATATGCAAAAGAGTCCTCCATGCATCTCACTGCATGCTTTCTAGCTTTGTCTAGCATTCCTTTGAAGCTAGCAGCTGTGGGATGTATTTCAATTAAGTCTTTCCTCAAGGAATCTTGGGGTAACTTGGGGTTCCATCCTTTTTCTAGAATAGCAGGAGTCTGATTGGTACTGGAATGGATTGATGTTTTATATGCTAATTCCAGTGCTGGTAACAGAGTACACCAATCATGGGTAAATCCATCACAATCTTTGAATTCAAGGCCATATGCACAAAATCTTCTCACCATGTCCTCTAAGGTTTGGATCATTCTTTCAGCCAGACCATCAGTTTGTGGGTGGTAGGCTGTAGAGAAAGACAGTTTTGTGCCAAATAATTGGTGAAGATTTGTCCATAGAGCTGAAGTGAATTTGGGATCTCTATCACTGATGATATTTGTAAATATCCCAGTCCATGACACTACTCTATTCCATATCAGAAGAGCTGTATCCATGGCTGTATCATCTTTGTGACATGGTAAAAAGATTGGAGTTTTACTGAATCTGTCCACAATTACTAGGCAAGCATTATAGCTCTTGTCACCTCCTGGTGGTAGGCCAGTTACCCAATCCATATGGACAATTTCCCAAGGTCTGTTTGGTTCTTGGATTTTCATCATATTTCCAAGTCTTTTGCCAGTGGATTTATTTGCCTTTTGGCATCTGTCACAGGTTTTGCAATATTCTGCAACATCTTTTTGCCACATTGGCCACCATATGCAGGTCTTTACTTTCTCTCTTGTTCTGTCCTCAGAAAGATGTCCTGAAAAGGGACTATCATGGCATTCTTTCAGTACAAGATTGATTAATGACCTGTCTACAACTGTCATGACACATGTGTGATTGGTTCTGTGGTAAATTATACCATCCAGTAGGTGAAATCTCCCTTCATTATAAGATTTTCTCCATACTTCATCCAAGGCATGTATTAGAGAGTTGTCTTTACAGTCTTTGTTAAGTAATTGGCATAAGATGCTACCATTCTCATCTTGAGTGTAACTATTTCTGACTTCTTCAAAGAAGGTGGTGTTCAAGTCTGTAACACTTATTCCTTCTATTGGAATTTGTGGTGAAGCTTCTTCTGGAACATAAGCAGGATTATCAATGTTATTTGGTAATGGCCATCTGCTTAGTCCATCTGCATTCTTATGAATATTCCCATCCTTATGAACAATAGTCATATTGCCTCTGTATTCTTGTATGGCTATTTGCCATCTGAGCATGTGTCTGTTAGGTGTTTTCATGTTCAAAAGTGATTTCACAGCTGTACAATCTGTTATTACTTCAAAAACACATCCCTCTAAGAAATAGTTCAATTTCTCTAAGGCCCAGACAAGGCATAGACATTCCATTTGACTTGCTCCATATCTGGCTTCAGTTGGTTTGATTTGCCTGGATATGAAACATATTGGTCCTTCTACAGGTTTGTCATTTATGATCTGAACTTGGTGAAGTGCAGCACCTAGTCCATCCCCTGATGCATCAATATACAGTTTGAAAGGCAATTTAAAGTCTGGCATCAGTAAGAGTGGAGCAGTGGTCAATGCTTCTCTTAGAGACTCAAAAGCTTTGACTCTGTCAACAGTCATCTCAAATACTGTGTCTTTGTCACACAACTTATAAAGTGGTCTTGCTATGGATGCAAAGTCTTTAATGTGTTGCCTGTAATATCCTGCAAAACCTAAGAATGACTGAATTTCCTTCTTATTCTGAGGCATGGGTTTTAACAATACTGCTGCAACTTTGTTTTTATCAATTCCAAGGGACAAACCAGATACAACATGTCCTAGTGCCTTAAGTTCTTTAAATCCAAAATGACATTTCTTCAAGGAGATTTTCATGTTTACTTATTGGATTTTTGTCAAAACTCTTGATAATCTGTACATGTGCTCCTCCCAAGTCTTTGAACAGATAATAATGTCATCAATGTAAATGATTAACCATCCCTCTGAGAGTTCTTCAGGGAAGATTTCATTCATCATTCTTTGGAAGTGTGAAGGTGCATTTTTGATACCAAAGGGCATCCTTAAGTATTCATACACTCCACAATGAACAATAATTCTCAAGTATTTTCTTGCTCTTGGTGTTACTACATTTTGATGGAATCCTTTAAGGGCATCCATAGTGGTTATATACACTGCTTGAGATATTTGAGTAAGGGCAATTTGGATTTTTGGTATTGGGTATCTGTCTGGAACAGTGTAAGTGTTCAGAGATCTAAAGTCCCCAACCATTCTGGATTTTCCATTATGCCACGCCACTATGACTGGTGTAGTTATTTCTACTTCCTCATTGTGGCCTACTTTTCTTATTACACCAAGGTCTAGAAGTTCTTTGATATGAATTTCTAGAGCTTCTCTTGATTTTGGACTTGCTGGATAAGCAGGTCTTCTTAAGAGTGGTGGATAAGTTCTCTCAATGTTAAGAATGATGTCAACTTCATGACCAATAATTGCTCCCAGGGGTTCTTTGTCTGTAGCAAATGCTCCTCTGTGGTCATACAAAAGGGAAGAAAGTTCATTTTCTTGCTTATCAGTCAGATGAAGGCTTATTTCAGCCTCATTTAACTGTTCAGACTTGAATTTCTCTAACTCTAAGTTGATTGGTGATACTTTGTTTACTGTAATTTGTCTTTTAAAGGGTAAAAAGGCAAATTTCTGGCGCTTATTGTCTCCAATTGTAAAGTATCTGTCTTTGTTATTATGTAAATCTATCCCATACATGATTAAATAGTCATTTCCCAATATAAAATGGGTACTAGAGCAATTTTCCATAACAACAAATTCAACTGTGATCCTTAAATTCCCATTTATGTGTGGGAATATGACATTGATCTCAAAGATTCCTAATGCTTTCATTGGGTTACTTGCACTGTTGAATTTTATACCATCAATTGGTAACAATTGGTCTTCAAAATTTGGTACACAAGTCTTAAGAAAAGATTTTCCAACACAAGAGCAGAAGGCTCCTGGGTCAAGCAAAAGTTTGGTGGGTTTGTTGTCAATCACCACTTCTGTTATAAATGAGTTACCAGCTGTAAAACATTTTCCTCTGTTTGGTTTTGTCTTCATAAGTTGTGCATCTTGAACTTTTGATAAATTAACTTGACCATTGCTCAATTGTGGTAAGTGGGAATAAGATTCCATGATGTCAAAAGTGGCATTGATATTTTCTATATCTTTTGAAGATTCAGAGAATATGGATGACTTATCATCTGAATTGTCTTCAATTATGTCTTCTTTTTCAACATCTGGTTCTTTTTCAATGTCAATTTCATTGATTTTCCCCCTTTTTGGACATGTATTGGCTAAATGGGTGGTGCTTTGGCAAATATGGCATTTTCTGACTGTATCTGCAGATTTATATTTAATATTACTAGAATTTTCTTTGGGGTTTTTGTCCACAGAATCTTTCCAAGGTGTATTAAACCTTGTTTTAAGATTCACCCTACTAGAACCAATTTTGGTTCTGGTGGTTACTTCTTCTAGTATATTGATAATATCCTCTGCTGAAGATTGTTCAGTAGTCCTGCTTTTGACAGCATGCTCTAAGTCACCTCCACATTGTCTCAGAATTTTTCTATGGATCATAAATTCTGACATGTCAGGATATAATGCTGTTAATCTGTCCTTTTGTTGGCAAAACCATGGTAAAGCTTTGTCTTTATCAGCATTAAATTTGGCAGATTCAAAGGCTGTTTCAACTTTAAACCTCCAAGCATCATTTGCCCATTTGTTGATGATTTGGGTTTTCCACCAAGTCCAACTCTGGTGTCCATGTGCTTGTCTTATTTTGATGTACCATCTGTGAGCTGATCTGGTAAACAAGGTGTTAAACCTGGCTGTTACCAATCTGTCTGGTAATTCAAAATCCTCTTTGATCATGTCAATACCTCTAATGAATTCCATATGGTCATACTCTCCTTCACCACTGAAGTGAGGCCATTCTTTAAGTTTTGGAACTTCTTTCAAGAGTGCTTGGCCCATTGATGGTTCCAAGTTATGAAAAGAAGTGGATAATTCATTTTTTAATTGTGAATTATCAGGATCCAATACTTGTGGATTTGAAATTCTTGTGCCCTCATTTTGATTTAGAGGTGTAGACATTCTTGGTAAGGTGTTCAGTAATTGTTCAATGTCATTCATTTTACTGTTGCTACACCTTTGGGAATTTCTGTATTCATGTTGGAAGCTTTGTATTAAATTTATTACTTCAATTTTATACATGTCTTCTTTATGTGTAAGTTCTTGCCATAACTCTGTCTGTCTTGTATTATCAGCAGTGACTTGATTCAATTTCATTGATAATTTTGATACTTCTTCTTGTGAAGCATCAAAACACTTTTTCAAGGCAATGGTATATGTCTTTACTTCAGTAAATGAATTTGAAATGTCATCAAGGACTTTCTTGTTATCTGTCTTGATAATATTTATGGCTTGTTTAATTCTTGTTTCAATTATGTCATCAATATTGAATTTAGAATATTTATCTGTTAATTCTTTAATAATGGCAGATTGTTCATTTATTTTATTGTTAGAAGAATTATCATTATTGGAATTTTTAATTGTTCTCAAAACTTTTTCAAAACACATAAGTGTTTCATTAATTTGGCACAGACTCAGGTTGTTTGTTTTAATGTTGTTACAAATGGTGTCATTTTTATCAGAAAGATGTTTTTTCACGTCATTTATAGCATTATACAACTCTGGGATGGAATCAAATATGTCAGAAATCATTTCTGGAACCTTAATCTGGCTTCCTCCTTCTTCTGTAATTCCATCATGGTTCTGGCCATCTGAAATACATTTTCCATGGCATCCTGCTGAATCTTTGGGATTCTGTAGCCCTGGCTGTAAGGTTTTGGGGCTGGTGCCTTCCCTTTGCCCTTGTTTGGAGTTTGTGGCTGCTTTTTCACGTTGGAATTGCTGCTGCTGGCCACTGGGGCTGTTTTTGGCACTGGTTTGGCTGGTGGAGGGTTGTTTTTCCTCCATTCTAGTGTCAAAAGCATCATGTTTTTCTTCTCCATCAATGGATGCCATCCATTGAGCAATTTGCAAGTGTTGGGATGGCCCAAGAATTTTCTTACTGTCAGGTAAGAATTCATGCAATTCTTCCACAGGTCTGCAAGGATCTGGTACTCCTTGAATTGGAGTGCATTGTTGTATGCACTGTGGCTGGCTTTGTATATGTCCACAGAGGCTTGTTGTGGCGGTGTCAGCTCTTTTTGAAGGTAAAATGGTATTATCAGCTTCAGAATGACCCATTTTAGTTGTTTGGAAGTCATAAACTGACCCTTTTGCTTCTGTACCTGGTTGGCCTCTGCCATAATCACGTCTATTACCTTTTTGGGAGCTGCTTGAGGGGTTGTAGCTGGCTCCTGATCTGGTTGAAGGCATAATTATGGTTAAAAAGGCTTAAAATAGTATTTTTACGTCAAAAAACTTACTATTGGCCAAATTTTTAGCTTTCTGAAGGGTATTACTTATGTCCAAGTTAATTAATTCAGAAGATATTAGTTCAGGCTGGTTATTTTGAGTCACAATAACAGTGCTATTATGATCAGAATTGAGAGTACTGGCAGGGATAATGCTGGTTACTGTTGAGGCTGTTTCAATGTTTTCTTCTCTTACCACGTTGTCAGACACTAAAATTAATGAAAAAGCCAATTAATTAAGTAAAAAAAAGGTTATTTCAAAAAAGAAATAAAAATATAAGCCTCACTTATAATATGAAAAAAATTATTTTTTAAGGATTTTTTTGGATTATAAGTATTTTTTATATGTTTTTAAATTTTTCAATATAAGAAAAAAAGATTTAAAAAGAGTAAAAAAAATATGTCACAGGTAAAATATCACGGCTGGGCCCCCAAATGTAAGGTGTGGATATGAAACTTTGATTAAAAATCAAGTACTTTTGCTGTCCTCAAAATTTATATAAGGTAAAATTCAATTAAAAATAGTATGAAATATTATTTTTAAGAGAAAACACGCCAAATTTATTGTTTATAACTTTATTAGTATAAAACAATAATATTATAAAAATTTATTGTTTTACCAACAATAAAAATTTATCCAAAAAATACTCTACAAGAGATATTTTAAGGCTACAAAAGAAATTTCTTCAAGAGCAATTTCAATTGGAATTAATTGAGCAAAGAACTGCAAGCAATTAATTAAAGAACAAAGTCTTTAAAAAGAATATTAAAGAGAAAACACGCCCAAAAGTGACCAGAGTGAATTTGGAAACAAAGTGACAAAGTTAACAGTGATGAAAGATGCTTTAATTCACTTTTGGGGTGGTTCAGGGGTAAAAATGATTATAAGAGTTACAAACAATGATTATAATGATTTTTTCACGTGGTTAAAAGGATTAAAATGATTTAAAAGTGGTGGTTGGAATCTTTGATTGATTGGTTTAACAGTTTTAAACTAATTAATAAAAGGAAAAGATTCTAACATGAAGAGAAAAGTGGGGCAAAGAAGACATTCTTTTATAGCCATCAATTCTCTTACTCCAAAAGTAAAATTTACTCTTGTCAGTCGTGAAAAACAGTCTGACAACAGAAAAGCCAATTATGGCATCATTGAACCCTGGTTTAGACCAAAAAGGGCTGGTTTCAGCCATTTTTAGCCATTTTTAGCCATTTTAGACCCTTAAATCAGCCATTACTATAGCAATACCAGGCCTAGAGCCTTCAAAACACGTCAGAATGTGTGTCAGAGGCGTAGAAACCAGTTAAAACTGTTTTTATTATGATTGTTTTATCTTAAGGGTAGTTTTGCCTTCTTGGCAACAGCTAAAACTACCCCAGTTGGTATCAAAACCTCATCATCAATTGAGTCCACAGACCCTGTAACTCAATTCCAGGCCAAAAGTGATGAACTTTTGCGTGAATTTTGACATCCCACGCCTGTCAGCAAGGATTTTGGGGGTCTAGCTCCCCCTTAGAGCTGGAGTTCCTTTTCCCCCCCAAATTTAATCTTTCCAATTTATTTTTCCTTTAATTCCTCATCATGTATTATACTTATAATTTACACATGTAATTCAATTCAATTGTACAGTACAATACAGTAATAATTGACACCTCATATGTAAATCAAAGTTCACTTATGTAATACACGCGCACATTTTGACATTTCAATTGAATTCAATTGAAAATACTTTAATTCCTCATAACTTCTAAACTAAACACAACACCTCAATTTTAACACAAAAATTGATGGTTAACACCACATGTGGTGTGAATTAAATTAAGGTTTTGAGGATTTTCAACTTTTGTATTGAAAATACTAAAAACTTAATTTAAGCTTATTTAGAGTTGAGTTACAAAAATTTCACTCAGAGGTGACCCCACCTGATTTTTTATGAGGAATCCAATGGTGAAATAAAATTTATATGTTTATTTATTTGATAAAAAGTTATAATAAATTTTATTTAACTTTTTTCCAAATTTATTTATTTTTTCACAATTTTGTTAAAATTTCATTTTTACTTAAATTTTTCAAGTATAAATGTAATTTTATATTTACAAAATTTAAAGTAATTTTATTTTTAAATTATAATTAATTTTTTATTTTTAATATAATTTTATATTTATATTTTTTATTTTTATTTTAATAATATAAATAAATTTATTTTATTTATATTAATATGTTATTTTTTATATTTGTGGTCTTTTGGGTATATGAAATTACCTCTAAGGCTCACATTAGTGGTGGATACAAGAACTAGGTCCCCCACTTTGAAATCTGGAGTTGCATGTGATTTATCCCATTTGTCTTTAGCATATGCAAAAGAGTCCTCCATGCACCTTACTGCATGCTTTCTAGCTTTGTCTAGCATTCCTTTGAAGCTAGTAGCTGTGGGATGTATTTCAATTAAATCTTTCCTCAAGCAATCTTGGGGTATTTTGGGGTTCCATCCTTTTTCTAGAATAGCAGGAGTTTGATTGGTACTGGCATGGATTGATGTTTTATATGCTAATTCCAGTGCTGGCAACAGAGTACACCAATCATGGGTAAATCCATCACAATCTTTGAATTCAAGGCCATACCACCTCTTCTCACCATTTACTCTAAGGTTTGGATCATCCTTTCAGCCAGGCCATCAGTTTATGGGTGGTAGGCTGTAGAGAAAGACAGTTTAGTGCCAAATAATTGGTGGAGATTTGTCCATAGTGCTCAAGTGAATTTGGGATCCCTATCACTAATGATGAATGTAAATATCCCAGTCCATGACACTACTCTATTCCATATCAGAAGAGCTGTATCCATGGCTGTATCATCCTTGTGACATGGTAAAAATATTGGAGTTTTACTGAATCTGTCCACAATTACTAGGCAAGCATTATAGCTTCTGTCACCTCCTGGTGGTAGGCCAGTTACCCAATCCATATGGAAAATTTCCCAAGGTCTGCTTGGTTCTTGTATTTTTATAATATTTCCAAGTCTCTTGCCAGTGGATTTATTTGCCTTTTTTTCCTGCTCAAAGTTATTTCTGAGCATAAACCTTAATTTTCACCTCTCATCAAAAATCTAGAAGTAGAAGCTTAACCCCATCAAATGGGTACTCAAAATTAAGCTCTAAGCCAGGGCTATCCAGTGGTACCAGCCAAACTGATCTAGCACCAATATTACTGGAGTTATGGTCAATTTCAGGCCAAATAAGGGTGAACAAAACATTCACCTCCCATCTAACTTCTACAGTTTTAGTGTGAGATACTTGAAGTGGGGTCTTTTTGGAAAGAGCACAATCAGGGCTATCTGATGGTGTCATCTATTTCCCCATATCTCAACTAGAACAAAAGTTATGGGGCAAATAAGCTCAATACAGCTTTTTGCCTATACCACGCAAATGTACAAAACTCTTGTACATGGGATAACTTTGCCATATTTAATGATACCCATATCAAATGAGGTACCATTGTGTAGATCACATACAGGGATACACACTGAACCAATTTTGAGGTTGATATCCCAAGAACTGACAACGTTATGGCTGTCTTAAGGTCATATTCCCACCTGCTGTCATATACAACCTTACCATGGGATAATATCCCATAACCATGAATATGAGGTGTCAAATAGACAAAGAAGCTTGTTTTTACTTCAATACCTGATATTTCAGTCAATACTGGGTCCCATACAGGTTCTGTACAGAATTCTACGCGTCATACACGTCAGAATCAGGCTGTGAGGTCCCCAGATGAAAATTTTCAACCTGTATTGGTAAAAACTGCCCAGATGTGGTTTCAAAACCACATCTGAGACCAATACAGGTTATACAGGCTGTTTGCAAGCCACAAGCCAGTACTAGAGAGTGAAAAAATCTTCACTTACTCTACGTTGAAAGCACCTTTCTGTAGTAGTTTTAATGAGTGTTAAACGCTTTATTGCAACAGCATACAAAAGTCAGTAGCAGTAACTTTTAAAAACAAAGAAACGTAGTGTGTAAGTATGATTTGTCATAACTACATGGATTAAGTGATAGGTTGTATACCTTTAAACAGTACATTAATTATAATATTAGACTAGACGGAAAAACTTCGACTGGACACTAGTTTGTCAAGTATACTACTAGCCTATTAGTTATCATACCTACTTGTTAATATTTATATTACAACTTGAACATGAATGAAAGTAGTTACCTCCACTAGTAATAGCTCTGGCTGATCCAGTTCTTGATTTTTCTGGCTAGTTCAATTTTAGTAGGAATGGGTGTAACGAATAACAGGGTAATAAATGATAATAGATTAAGAGAAAATGGGTTTTTTAGCAATAAGAAATAGACGAGAAAAAGACTGGTTCCCCCTTCTCCTTCTTCTTGAGCCTGGTCGTTAAATATTGAAATGTTGAATGTATGCGCATGGTGTCGGTTGAGATCACACCTCTGAACCTTAATTGCACAGTACATGTCATACTGACGTCACTTTCCACCCCATTTCAGGATAAAAAGGAGGCTTTTCACAGCCAGAATTGTTTCCTCATCCTGCTCTTGAATAACCTACGTAGTAAACTGTCAAAAACAGTTTTACTCTTGGTTAATAATCAGGTATAATTATAAATCTTAATTATTTTAGTCTTTTGTAATTGTAACCCAACAGATAAAGCTGCACCCAGGGATTTCAACAGCGCTCACCACCACTATATCATATATAGTAAAGCCCTTTTAATCTTAAATTAAATTATCCTTAAACCCTTATAAATCTTTTTAAACCATTTTTACTGTGTCACAAACATAGTTAAAGTTGTACTTAGCCTATTTACATCTTTATCATAGTTTCATCCTGACAATTCTTGTATGGCTATTTGCCATCTGAGCATATGCCTGTTGGGTGTTTTCATGTTTAAAAGTGATTTGACAGCTGTACAATTTGTTATCACCTCAAAAACACATCTCTCTAAGAAGTAGTTCAATTTCTCCAAGGCCTAGACAAGGCATAGACATTCCATTTGACTTGCCCCATATCTGGCTTCAGTTGGTTTGATTTGCCTGGATATGAAACATATGGGTCCTTCTACAGGTTTATCATTTATGATCTGAACTTGGTGAAGTGCAGCACCTAGTCCATCCCCTGATGCATCAATATACAGTTTGAAAGGCAATTTAAAGTCTGGCATCAGTAAGAGTGGAGCAGTGGTCAAGGCTTCTCTTAGAGACTCAAAAGCTTTGACTCTGTCAACAGTCATTTCAAATACTGTGTCTTTGTCACACAACTTATAAAGTGGTCTTGCTATGGATGCAAAATCTTTAATGTGTTTCCTGTAATATCCTTCAAAACCTAAGAATGACTGAATTTCCCTTTTGTTCTGAGGCATGGGTTTTAACAATACTGCTGCAACTTTGTTTTTGTCAATTCCAAGGGACAAACCAGATACAACATGTCCTAGTGCCTTAATTTCTTTAAATCCAAAATGGCATTTCTTCAAGGAGATTTTCATGTTTACTGATTGAATTTTTGTCAAAACTCTGGACAATCTGTACATGTGCTCCTCCCAAGTTTTGGAACAGACAATAATGTCATCAATGTAAATGATTAACCATCCCTCTGAGAGTTCTTCAGGGAAGATTTAATTCATCATTCTTTGGAAGTGTGAAGGTGCATTTTTGATACCAAAGGGCATCCTCAAGTATTCATACACTCCACAATGAACAATTATTCTCAAGTATTTTCTTGCTCTTGGTGTCACCACATTTTGATGGAATCCTTTAAGCCCATCCATAGTGGTCATATACACTGCTTGAGATATTTGAGTAAGGGAAATATGGCTTTTTGGTATTGGGTATCTGTCTGGAACAGTGTAAGTGTTCAGAGCTCTAAAGTCCCCAACCATTCTAGAGTTTCCATTATGCCATGCCACTATGACTGGTGTAGTCATTTCTACTTCTTCATTGTGGCCTACTTTCCTTATTACACCAAGGTCCAGAAGTTCTTTGATATGAATTTCTTGAGCTTCTCTTGATTTTGGACTTGCTGGATATGCAGGTCTTCTTAAGAGTGGTGGATAAGGTCTCTCAATGTTAAGAATGATGTCAACTTCATGACCAATAATTTCTCCTAGAGGTTCTTTGTCTGAAGCAAATGCTCCTCTGTGGTCATACAAAAGGGAAGAAAGTTCATTTTCTTGTTTATCAGTCAGATGAAGGCTTATTTCAGCCTCATTTAACTGTTCAGACTTGAATTTCTCTAACTCTAAGTTGACTGGTGATACTTTGTTTACTTTAATTTTTCTTTTACATGGTAAAAAGGCAAATTTTTGGTGCTTATTGTCTCCAATAGTAAAGTATCTGTCTTTGCTGTTATGCAAATCTATCACATACATTATTAAATAGTCATTTCCCAATATAAATTGGGTACTAGAGAAATTTTCCATAACAACAAATTCAACTGTGATTCTTAAATTCCCATTAATGTGTGGGAATATGACATTGGTCTCAAAAATTCCTGATTCTTTAATTGGATTACTTGCACTATTGAGTTTTATACCATCAATTGGTAATAATTGGTCTTCAAAATTTGGTACACAAGTCTTAAGAAAGTATTTTCCAACACAAGAGCAGAAGGCTCCTGGGTCAAGCAAACGTTTGGTGGGCTTGTTGTCAATCACCACTTCTGTTATACAGGAGTTACCAGCTGTATAACCTCTCCCCATGTTTGGTTTTGTTTTCATAAGTTGTGCATCTTGAACTTTTGATAAATCAAGTTGACCATTGCTCAATTGTGGCAAGTGGGAATAAGATTCCATTATGGCAAAAGTGGCATTGATATTTTCTATATCTTTTGAAGATTCACAAAATATTGATGACTTATCATCTGAATTCTCTTCAATTATGTCATCTTTCTCAACATCAGGTTCCTTTTCAATATCAATTTCATTGATTTTCCCCTTCTTTGGACATGTATTGGCTAAATGGGTGGTGCTTTGGCAAATATGGCACTTTCTGACTGTATCTGCAGATTTATACTTCATATTATCAGAATTTTCTTCGGGGTTTTTGTCCACAGAATCTTTCCAAGGTGTATTAAACCTTGTTTTGAAATTCACCCTACTAGAACCAATTTTGGTTCTGGTGGTTACTTCTTCTAATATATTGATAATATCCTCTGCTGAAGATTTTTCAGTAGTCCTGCTTTTGATAGCATGCTCTAAGTAACCTCCACATTGTCTCAGAATTCTTCTATGGATCATAAATTCCAACATGTGAGGATATAATGCTGTTAATCTGTCTTTTTGTTGGCACAACCATGGTAAAGCTTTGTCTTTATCAGCATTAAATTTGGCAGATTCAAAGGCTGTTTCAACTTTAAACCTCCAAGCATCATTTGCCCATTTGTTCATGATTTGGGTTTTCCACCAAGTCCAACTCTGGTGTCCATGTGCTTTTCTTATTTTGATGTACCATCTGTGAGCTGATTTGGTAAAACGGTGTTAAATCTGGCTGTTACCAATCTGTCTGGTAATTCAAAATCCTCTTTGATCATGTCAATACCTCTAATGAATTCCATATGGTCATACTCTCCTTCACCACTGAAGTGAGGCCATTCTTTAAGTTTTGGAACTTCTTTCAAGAGTGCTTGGCCCATTGATGGTTCTAAGTTATGAAAAGAAGTAGAAAATTCATTTTTTAACTGTGAATTTTCAATATCCAATACTTTTGGATTGGGAATTCTTGCATCTTCATTTTGATTCAGAGGTGTAGACATTCTTGGTAAAGTGTTTAGCAGTTGTTCAATATCATTAATTTTACTGTTGTTACACCTTTGTGAACTTCTTAATTCATGTTGCAAGTTTTGTATAGAGTTTATGACATTCTTTTTATGATCATCCTCTTTATATGTTAGCTCATTCCATAATTCTGTTTGTTTACTATTATCAGATATAACTTCATTTAACTTTATTGTTAATTTTGATATTTCCTCTCTTGAGGTATCAAAATGCCTTTTCAGGGCAGCTATATTTGTCTTTACTTCAGCAAATGATTTTGAAATATCATCAAGAGCTTTTTTATTATCTTCTTTGATAGTGCTCATGGCTTGTTTTATTCTTGTTTCAATTATGTCATCAATATTTAATTGAGAATATTTTTCTGTTAATTCTTTAATAATGGCAGATTGTTCATTTATCTTAATTCCAAAAGAATTATCATTATTGGAAGTTTTGATTGTTCTTAAAACTCTTTCAAAGCATTTAAGTGTATCATTTATTTGGCTCAGACTCAAGTTATTTGTTTTAAGATTGTCACAAATTGATGTATTTTTATCAGAGAGATGACTTTCTATGTCAGTAATAGCTTTATACAACTCTGGAATACAATCAAAAGTATCAGAAAATATTTTTGATATTTTAATCTGGCTTCCTCCTTCTTTTGTAATTCCATCATGGTTCTGGCCATCTGAAATACATTTTCCATGGCATCCTGTTGAATCTTTGGGATTCTGTAGCCCTGGCTGTAAGGGTTTGGGGCTGGGGCCTTCCCTTTGCCCTTGTTTGGAGTTTGTGGCTGCTTTTTCACATTGAAATTGCTGCTGCTGACCACTGGGGCTGTTTTTGGCACTGGTTTGTGTGGTGGAGGGTTGTTTTTCCTCCATTCTAGTGTTGAAAGCATCATTTTTTTCTTCTCCATCAATGGATGCCATCAATTGAGCAATTTGCAAGTATTGGGATGGCCCAGGAATTTTCTCACAGTCAGGTAAGAATTCATGCAATTCTTCCACAGGTCTGCAAGGATCTGGTACTCCTTGGACTGAAGTGCATTGTTGTATGCACTGTGGCTGGCTTTGTATATGTCCACTGAGGCTTGTTGTGGAGGTGTCAGCTCTTTTTGAAGGTAAAATGGTATTATCAGCTTCAGAATGACCCATTTTAGCTGTTTGGAAGTCATCAACTGACCCTTTTCCTTCTGTACCTGATTGGCCTCTGCCAAAATCACGTATATTACCTTTCTGGGAGCTGCTTGAGGGGTTATAGCTGGCTCCTGATCTGGTTAAAGGCATAATTATGGTTAAAAAGCCTTAAAATAGTAATTTTATGTCAAAAACCTTACTATTGGCCAAATCTTTGGCTTTCTGAAGAGTATTACCTATTTCCAAGTTGACTAATTCAGAAGAAATTGGCTCTGGTTGAATATTCTGAGTCACAATAACAGTACTATTATGATCAGAATTAACAGTACTGGCAGGAATAATTCTGGTTACTGTTGAGGCTGTTTCAATGTTTTCTTGTCTTACCATGTTGTCAGACACTAAAATCAATGAGAAAACCAATTAATTAAGTAAAAAAAGGATATTTCAAAATAATAAATTAAAATGTAAGCCTCACTTATAATATTAAAAAAAATTATTATTATTTTTTATTGATTTTTTGAATTATAAGTATTTTTTATATGTTTTTAAATTTTTCAATATAAGAAAAAAGATTCAAAAAGAGTAAAAAAATATGTCACAGGTAAAATATCATGGCTGGGCCCCCAAATGTAAGGTGTGGATATGAAACTTTGATTGAAAATCAAGTACTTTTCCTGTCCTCAAAATTTGTATAAGGTAAAAATCAATTAAAAATAGTAAGAAGTATTATTTTTAAGAGAAAACACGCCAAAATTATTGTTTATAGCTTTATTAGTATAAAACCATAATATTATAAAGATTTATTGTTTTACCAACAATAAAAATTTATCCAAAAATACTCTACAAGAGATATGTAAGGTGTGGATATGAAACTTTGATTAAAAATCAAGTACTTTTCCTGTCCTCAAAATTTGTATAAGGTAAAATTCAGTTAAAAATAGTATGAAATATTATTTTTAAGAGAAAACACGCCAATTTTATTGTTTATAACTTTATTAGTATAAAACAATAATATTATAAAAATTTATTGTTTTACCAACAATAAAAATTTATCCAAAAAATACTCTACAAGAGATATTTTAAGGCTACAAAAGGAATTTCTTCAAGAGCAATTTCAATTGGAATTAATTGAGCAAAGAACTGCAAGCAATTAATTAAAGAACAAAGTCTTTAAAAAGAATATTAAAGAGAAAACACGCCCAAAAGTGACCAGAGTGAATTTGGAAACAAAGTGACAAAGTTAACAGTGATGAAAGATGCTTTAATTCACTTTTGGGGTGGTTCAGGGGTAAAAATGATTATAAGAGTTACAAACAATGATTATAATGATTTTTTCACGTGGTTAAAAGGATTAAAATGATTTAAAAGTGGTGGTTGGAATCTTTGATTGATTGGTTTAACAGTTTTAAACTAATTAATAAAAGGAAAAGATTCTAACATGAAGAGAAAAGTGGGGCAAAGAAGACATTCTTTTATAGCCATCAATTCTCTTACTCCAAAAGTAAAATTTACTCTTGTCAGTCGTGAAAAACAGTCTGACAACAGAAAAGCCAATTATGGCATCATTGAACCCTGGTTTAGACCAAAAAGGGCTGGTTTAAGCCATTTTTAGCCATTTTAGACCCTTAAATCAGCCATTACTATAGCAATACCAGGCCTAGAGCCTTCAAAACACGTCAGAATGTGTGTCAGAGGCGTAGAAACCAGTTAAAACTGTTTTTATTATGATTGTTTTATCTTAAGGGTAGTTTTACCTTCTTGGCAACAGCTAAAACTACCCCAGTTGGTATCAAAACCTCATCATCAATTGAGTCCACAGACCCTGTAACTCAATTCCAGGCCAAAAGTGATGAACTTTTGCGTGAATTTTGACATCCCACGCCTGTCAGCAAGGATTTTGGGGGTCTAGCTCCCCCTTAGAGCTGGAGTTCCTTTTCCCCCCCAAATTTAATCTTTCCAATTTATTTTTCCTTTAATTCCTCATCATGTATTATACTTATAATTTACACATGTAATTCAATTCAATTGTACAGTACAATACAGTAATAATTGACACCTCATATGTAAATCAAAGTTCACTTATGTAATACACGCGCACATTTTGACATTTCAATTGAATTCAATTGAAAATACTTTAATTCCTCATAACTTCTAAACTAAACACAACACATCAATTTTAACACAAAAATTGATGGTTAACACCACATGTGGTGTGAATTAAATTAAGGTTTTGAGGATTTTCAACTTTTGTATTGAAAATACTAAAAACTTAATTTAAGCTTATTTAGAGTTGAGTTACAAAAATTTCACTCAGAGGTGACCCCACCTGATTTTTTATGAGGAATCCAATGGTGAAATAAAATTTATATGTTTATTTATTGGATAAAAAGTTATAATAAATTTTATTTAACTTTTTTCCAAATTTATTTATTTTTTCACAATTTTGTTAAAATTTCATTTTTACTTAAATTTTTCAAGTATAAATGTAATTTTATATTTACAAAATTTAAAGTAATTTTATTTTTAAATTATAATTAATTTTTTATTTTTAATATAATTTTATATTTATATTTTTTATTTTTATTTTAATAATATAAATAAATTTATTTTATTTATATTAATATGTTATTTTTTATATTTGTGGTCTTTTGGGTATATGAAATTACCTCTAAGGCTCACATTCCCTCCCCCTAAAAAAGAATATTACTTTGTAATATTGGTGTTTCTAGTGTGTCTGAATCTCCTCAGGAGTTTGGTGGCTTCTGGTATATCTTTCTCTTCTAACCATTCATCTTCACAAGTTGGGTCACTGTACCTAACAAGGTATTCCCTTACTTTCTTGGTTCTTAATTTCCTTTCTTTAAGAACTTTGGTTATTTTCTTAGTACCAGATGTCTCAATAGGAGGTATAACTTGGGGAATCTTATTCCTCAAGGGAAATTTCTCAGCATCACTAGATTTGTATGGCTTTATCAAGCTTACTGGAAATGTAGGGTGCTTATTGCTAAGTTCTTCAGATAACTCTACTTCAACAGCATTTTCTCCATGGAGGGCCTTAATCACAAAAGGTCCTGCAAAGGAGTCTTTTAACTTTTTACATCCTTTGATGTTATTGAAGTTAGTGGTGGATACAAGAACTAGGTCCCCCACTTTGAAATCTGGAGTTGCATGAGATTTATCCCATTTGTCTTTAGCATATGCAAAAGAGTCCTCCATGCATCTCACTGCATGCTTTCTAGCTTTGTCTAGCATTCCTTTGAAGCTAGCAGCTGTGGGATGTATTTCAATTAAGTCTTTCCTCAAGGAATCTTGGGGTAACTTGGGGTTCCATCCTTTTTCTAGAATAGCAGGAGTCTGATTGGTACTGGAATGGATTGATGTTTTATATGCTAATTCCAGTGCTGGTAACAGAGTACACCAATCATGGGTAAATCCATCACAATCTTTGAATTCAAGGCCATATGCACAAAATCTTCTCACCATGTCCTCTAAGGTTTGGATCATTCTTTCAGCCAGACCATCAGTTTGTGGGTGGTAGGCTGTAGAGAAAGACAGTTTTGTGCCAAATAATTGGTGAAGATTTGTCCATAGAGCTGAAGTGAATTTGGGATCTCTATCACTGATGATATTTGTAAATATCCCAGTCCATGACACTACTCTATTCCATATCAGAAGAGCTGTATCCATGGCTGTATCATCTTTGTGACATGGTAAAAAGATTGGAGTTTTACTGAATCTGTCCACAATTACTAGGCAAGCATTATAGCTCTTGTCACCTCCTGGTGGTAGGCCAGTTACCCAATCCATATGGACAATTTCCCAAGGTCTGTTTGGTTCTTGGATTTTCATCATATTTCCAAGTCTTTTGCCAGTGGATTTATTTGCCTTTTGGCATCTGTCACAGGTTTTGCAATATTCTGCAACATCTTTTTGCCACATTGGCCACCATATGCAGGTCTTTACTTTCTCTCTTGTTCTGTCCTCAGAAAGATGTCCTGAAAAGGGACTATCATGGCATTCTTTCAGTACAAGATTGATTAATGACCTGTCTACAACTGTCATGACACATGTGTACTTGGTTCTGTGGTAAATTATACCATCCAGTAGGTGAAATGTCCCTTCATTATAAGATTTTCTCCATACTTCATCCAAGGCATGTATTAGAGAGTTGTCTTTACAGTCTTTGTTAAGTAATTGGCATAAGATGCTACAATTCTTATCTTGAGTGTAACTATTTCTGACTTCCTCAAAGAAGGTGGTGTTCAAGTCTGTAACACTTATTCCTTCTATTGGAATTTGTGGTGAAGCTTCTTCTGGAACATAAGCAGGATTATCCATGTTATTTGGTAATGGCCATCTGCTTAGTCCATCTGCATTCTTATGAATATTCCCATCCTTATGAACAATAGTCATATTGCCTCTGTATTCTTGTATGGCTATTTGCCATCTGAGCATGTGTCTGTTAGGTGTTTTCATGTTCAAAAGTGATTTCACAGCTGTACAATCTGTTATTACTTCAAAAACACATCCCTCTAAGAAATAGTTCAATTTCTCTAAGGCCCAGACAAGGCATAGACATTCCATTTGACTTGCTCCATATCTGGCTTCAGTTGGTTTGATTTGCCTGGATATGAAACATATTGGTCCTTCTACAGGTTTGTCATTTATGATCTGAACTTGGTGAAGTGCAGCACCTAGTCCATCCCCTGATGCATCAATATACAGTTTGAAAGGCAATTTAAAGTCTGGCATCAGTAAGAGTGGAGAAGTGGTCAATGCTTCTCTTAGAGACTCAAAAGCTTTGACTCTGTCAACAGTCATCTCAAATACTGTGTCTTTGTCACACAACTTATAAAGTGGTCTTGCTATGGATGCAAAGTCTTTAATGTGTTGCCTGTAATATCCTGCAAAACCTAAGAATGACTGAATTTCCTTCTTATTCTGAGGCATGGGTTTTAACAATACTGCTGCAACTTTGTTTTTATCAATTCCAAGGGACAAACCAGATACAACATGTCCTAGTGCCTTAAGTTCTTTAAATCCAAAATGACATTTATTCAAGGAGATTTTCATGTTTACTGATTGGATTTTTGTCAAAACTCTTGATAATCTGTACATGTGCTCCTCCCAAGTCTTTGAACAGATAATAATGTCATCAATGTAAATGATTAACCATCCCTCTGAGAGTTCTTCAGGGAAGATTTCATTCATCATTCTTTGGAAGTGTGAAGGTGCATTTTTGATACCAAAGGGCATCCTTAAGTATTCATACACTCCACAATGAACAATAATTCTCAAGTATTTTCTTGCTCTTGGTGTTACTACATTTTGATGGAATCCTTTAAGGGCATCCATAGTGGTTATATACACTGCTTGAGATATTTGAGTAAGGGCAATTTGGATTTTTGGTATTGGGTATCTGTCTGGAACAGTGTAAGTGTTCAGAGATCTAAAGTCCCCAACCATTCTGGATTTTCCATTATGCCACGCCACTATGACTGGTGTAGTTATTTCTACTTCCTCATTGTGGCCTACTTTTCTTATTACACCATGGTCTAGAAGTTCTTTGATATGAATTTCTCGAGCTTCTCTTGATTTTGGACTTGCTGGATAAGCAGGTCTTCTTAAGAGTGGTGGATAAGGTCTCTCAATGTTAAGAATGATGTCAACTTCATGACCAATAATTGCTCCCAGGGGTTCTTTGTCTGTAGCAAATGCTCCTCTGTGGTCATACAAAAGGGAAGAAAGTTCATTTTCTTGCTTATCAGTCAGATGAAGGCTTATTTCAGCCTCATTTAACTGTTCAGACTTGAATTTCTCTAACTCTAAGTTGACTGGTGATACTTTGTTTACTGTAATTTGTCTTTTAAAGGGTAAAAAGGCAAATTTCTGGCGCTTATTGTCTCCAATTGTAAAGTATCTGTCTTTGTTATTATGTAAATCTATCCCATACATGATTAAATAGTCATTTCCCAATATAAAATGGGTACTAGAGCAATTTTCCATAACAACAAATTCAACTGTGATCCTTAAATTCCCATTTATGTGTGGGAATATGACATTGGTCTCAAAGATTCCTAATGCTTTCATTGGGTTACTTGCACTGTTGAATTTTATACCATCAATTGGTAACAATTGGTCTTCAAAATTTGGTACACAAGTCTTAAGAAAAGATTTTCCAACACAAGAGCAGAAGGCTCCTGGGTCAAGCAAAAGTTTGGTGGGTTTGTTGTCAATCACCACTTCTGTTATACATGAGTTACCATCTGTAAAACCTTTTCCTCTGTTTGGTTTTGTCTTCATAAGTTGTGCATCTTGAACTTTTGATAAATTAACTTGACCATTGCTCAATTGTGGTAAGTGGGAATAAGATTCCATGATGTCAAAAGTGGCATTGATATTTTCTATATCTTTTGAAGATTCAGAGAATATGGATGACTTATCATCTGAATTGTCTTCAATTATGTCTTCTTTTTCAACATCTGGTTCTTTTTCAATGTCAATTTCATTGATTTTCCCCCTTTTTGGACATGTATTGGCTAAATGGGTGGTGCTTTGGCAAATATGGCATTTTCTGACTGTATCTGCAGATTTATATTTAATATTACTAGAATTTTCTTTGGGGTTTTTGTCCACAGAATCTTTCCAAGGTGTATTAAACCTTGTTTTAAGATTCACCCTACTAGAACCAATTTTGGTTCTGGTGGTTACTTCTTCTAGTATATTGATAATATCCTCTGCTGAAGATTGTTCAGTAGTCCTGCTTTTGACAGCATGCTCTAAGTCACCTCCACATTGTCTCAGAATTTTTCTATGGATCATAAATTCTGACATGTCAGGATATAATGCTGTTAATCTGTCCTTTTGTTGGCAAAACCATGGTAAAGCTTTGTCTTTATCAGCATTAAATTTGGCAGATTCAAAGGCTGTTTCAACTTTAAACCTCCAAGCATCATTTGCCCATTTGTTGATGATTTGGGTTTTCCACCAAGTCCAACTCTGGTGTCCATGTGCTTGTCTTATTTTGATGTACCATCTGTGAGCTGATCTGGTAAACAAGGTGTTAAACCTGGCTGTTACCAATCTGTCTGGTAATTCAAAATCCTCTTTGATCATGTCAATACCTCTAATGAATTCCATATGGTCATACTCTCCTTCACCACTGAAGTGAGGCCATTCTTTAAGTTTTGGAACTTCTTTCAAGAGTGCTTGGCCCATTGATGGTTCCAAGTTATGAAAAGAAGTGGATAATTCATTTTTTAATTGTGAATTATCAGGATCCAATACTTGTGGATTTGAAATTCTTGTGCCCTCATTTTGATTTAGAGGTGTAGACATTCTTGGTAAGGTGTTCAGTAATTGTTCAATGTCATTCATTTTACTGTTGCTACACCTTTGGGAATTTCTGTATTCATGTTGGAAGCTTTGTATTAAATTTATTACTTCAATTTTATACATGTCTTCTTTATGTGTAAGTTCTTGCCATAACTCTGTCTGTCTTGTATTATCAGCAGTGACTTGATTTAATTTCATTGATAATTTTGATACTTCTTCTTGTGAAGCATCAAAACACTTTTTCAAGGCAATGGTATATGTCTTTACTTCAGTAAATGAATTTGAAATGTCATCAAGGACTTTCTTGTTATCTGTCTTGATAATATTTATGGCTTGTTTAATTCTTGTTTCAATTATGTCATCAATATTGAATTTAGAATATTTATCTGTTAATTCTTTAATAATGGCAGATTGTTCATTTATTTTATTGTTAGAAGAATTATCATTATTGGAATTTTTAATTGTTCTCAAAACTTTCTCAAAACACATAATTGTTTCATTAATTTGGCACAGACTCAGGTTGTTTGTTTTAATGTTGTTACAAATGGTGTCATTTTTATCAGAAAGATGTTTTTTCACGTCATTTATAGCATTATACAACTCTGGGATGGAATCAAATATGTCAGAAATCATTTCTGGAACCTTAATCTGGCTTCCTCCTTCTTCTGTAATTCCATCATGGTTCTGGCCATCTGAAATACATTTTCCATGGCATCCTGCTGAATCTTTGGGATTCTGTAGCCCTGGCTGTAAGGTTTTGGGGCTGGTGCCTTCCCTTTGCCCTTGTTTGGAGTTTGTGGCTGCTTTTTCACGTTGGAATTGCTGCTGCTGGCCACTGGGGCTGTTTTTGGCACTGGTTTGGCTGGTGGAGGGTTGTTTTTCCTCCATTCTAGTGTCAAAAGCATCATGTTTTTCTTCTCCATCAATGGATGCCATCCATTGAGCAATTTGCAAGTGTTGGGATGGCCCAAGAATTTTCTTACTGTCAGGTAAGAATTCATGCAATTCTTCCACAGGTCTGCAAGGATCTGGTACTCCTTGAATTGGAGTGCATTGTTGTATGCACTGTGGCTGGCTTTGTATATGTCCACAGAGGCTTGTTGTGGCGGTGTCAGCTCTTTTTGAAGGTAAAATGGTATTATCAGCTTCAGAATGACCCATTTTAGTTGTTTGGAAGTCATCAACTGACCCTTTTCCTTCTGTACCTGATTGGCCTCTGCCATAATCACGTCTATTACCTTTTTGGGAGCTGCTTGAGGGGTTGTAGCTGGCTCCTGACCTGGTTGAAGGCATAATTATTGTTAAAAAAGGCTTAAAATAGTATTTTTACGTCAAAAACTTACTATTGGCCAAATTTTTGGCTTTCTGAAGTGTATTACTTATATCCAAGTTAATTAATTCAGAAGATATTGGTTCAGGTTGATTATTTTGAGTCACAATAACAGTACTATTATGATCAGAATTAACAGTACTGGCAGGGATAATGCTGGTTACTGTTGAGGCTGTTTCAATGTTTTCTTGTCTTACCACGTTGTCAGACACTAAAATTAATGAAAAAGCCAATTAATTAAGTAAAAAAAAGGATATTTCAAAAAAAGAAATAAAAATTTAAGCCTCACTTATAATATGAAAAAAATTATTTTTTATGGGTTTTTTTTGAATTATAAGTATTTTTTATATGTTTTTAAATTTTTCAATATAAGAAAAAAGATTTAAAAAGAGTAAAAAAAAATATGTCACAGGTAAAATATCACGGCTAGGCCCCCAAATGTAAGGTGTGGATATGAAACTTTGATTAAAAATCAAGTACTTTTCCTGTCCTCAAAATTTGTATAAGGTAAAATTCAGTTAAAAATAGTATGAAATATTATTTTTAAGAGAAAACACGCCAAATTTATTGTTTATAACTTTATTAGTATAAAACAATAATATTATAAAAATTTATTGTTTTACCAACAATAAAAATTTATCCAAAAAATACTCTACAAGAGATATTTTAAGGCTACAAAAGAAATTTCTTCAAGAGCAATTTCAATTGGAATTAATTGAGCAAAGAACTGCAAGCAATTAATTAAAGAACAAAGTCTTTAAAAAGAATATTAAAGAGAAAACACGCCCAAAAGTGACCAGAGTGAATTTGGAAACAAAGTGACAAAGTTAACAGTGATGAAAGATGCTTTAATTCACTTTTGGGGTGGTTCAGGGGTAAAAATGATTATAAGAGTTACAAACAATGATTATAATGATTTTTTCACGTGGTTAAAAGGATTAAAATGATTTAAAAGTGGTGGTTGGAATCTTTGATTGATTGGTTTAACAGTTTTAAACTAATTAATAAAAGGAAAAGATTCTAACATGAAGAGAAAAGTGGGGCAAAGAAGACATTCTTTTATAGCCATCAATTCTCTTACTCCAAAAGTAAAATTTACTCTTGTCAGTCGTGAAAAACAGTCTGACAACAGAAAAGCCAATTATGGCATCATTGAACCTTGGTTTAGACCAAAAAGGGCTGGTTTAAGCCATTTTTAGCCATTTTTAGCCATTTTAGACCCTTAAATCAGCCATTACTATAGCAATACCAGGCCTAGAGCCTTCAAAACACGTCAGAATGTGTGTCAGAGGCGTAGAAACCAGTTAAAACTGTTTTTATTATGATTGTTTTATCTTCAGGGTAGTTTTACCTTCTTGGCAACAGCTAAAACTACCCCAGTTGGTATCAAAACCTCATCATCAATTGAGTCCACAGACCCTGTAACTCAATTCCAGGCCAAAAGTGATGAACTTTTGCGTGAATTTTGACATCCCACGCCTGTTAGCAAGGATTTTGGGGGTCTAGCTCCCCCTTAGAGCTGGAGTTCCTTTTCCCCCCCAAATTTAATCTTTCCAATTTATTTTTCCTTTAATTCCTCATCATGTATTATACTTATAATTTACACATGTAATTCAATTCAATTGTACAGTACAATACAGTAATAATTGACACCTCATATGTAAATCAAAGTTCACTTATGTAATACACGCGCACATTTTGACATTTCAATTGAATTCAATTGAAAATACTTTAATTCCTCATAACTTCTAAACTAAACACAACACCTCAATTTTAACACAAAAATTGATGGTTAACACCACATGTGGTGTGAATTAAATTAAGGTTTTGAGGATTTTCAACTTTTGTATTGAAAATACTAAAAACTTAATTTAAGCTTATTTAGAGTTGAGTTACAAAAATTTCACTCAGAGGTGACCCCACCTGATTTTTTATGAGGAATCCAATGGTGAAATAAAATTTATATGTTTATTTATTGGATAAAAAGTTATAATAAATTTTATTTAACTTTTTTCCAAATTTATTTATTTTTTCACAATTTTGTTAAAATTTCATTTTTACTTAAATTTTTCAAGTATAAATGTAATTTTATATTTACAAAATTTAAAGTAATTTTATTTTTAAATTATAATTAATTTTTTATTTTTAATATAATTTTATATTTATATTTTTTATTTTTATTTTAATAATATAAATAAATTTATTTTATTTATATTAATATGTTATTTTTTATATTTGTGGTCTTTTGGGTATATGAAATTACCTCTAAGGCTCACAAGATATTTAAGGCTACAAAAGAAATTTCTTCAAGAGCAATTTCAATTGGAATTAATTGAGAAAAGAACTGCAAGAAATTAATTTTAGAACAAATTCTTTAAAAAGAATATTAAAGAGAAAACACACCCAAAAGTGACCAGAGTGAATTTGGAAACAAAGTGAGAAAGTTTACAGTGATGAAAGATGCTTTAATTCACTTTTGGGGTGGTTGAGGGGTAAAATTGATTATAAGAGTTACAAACAATGATTATAATCATGATTTCACGTGGTTAAAAGGTTTAAAAGGATTTAAGAAAGGTGGTTGGAATCTTTTATTGATTGGTTTAACAATGTTTAAACTAATTATAAAAGGAAAAGATTCTAACATGAAGAGAAAAGTGGGGCAAAGAAGAAATTCTTTTATAGCCATCAATTTTCTTACTCCAAAATTGAAATTTACTCTCGTCAGTCGTGAAAAACAGTCTTACAACAGAAAAGCCAATTATGGCATCATTGAACCCTGGTTTAGACCAAAAAAGTGCTGGTTTAAGCCATTTTTAGCCATTTTAGACCCTTAAATAAGCCATTACTATAGCAATACCTGGTCTAGAGCCTTCAAAACACGTCAGAATGTGTGTAAGAGATGTAGAAACCAGTTAAAACTGTTTTTACTATGATTGTTTTATCTTAAGGGTAGTTTTACCCTCTTGGCAACAGCTAAAACTACCCCAGTTGGTATCAAAACCTCATCATTAATTGAGTCCACAGACCCTGTAACTCAATTCCAGGCCAAAAGTGATGATATTTTGTGTGAATTTTGACACTAAAAGCCTGTAAGCAAGGATTTTGGGGGTCTAGCTCCCCTTAGAGCTGGAGTTCCTTTTCCCCCTCAAATTTAATCTTTCCAATTTATTTTTCCTTTAATTCCTCATCATGTATTATACTTATAATTTACATATGTAAGTCAATTTAGTTGTACAGTTCAATACAGTAATAATTTATACCTCATATGTAGATCAAAGCTCACTTATGTAATACATGCACACATTTTGACATTTCAATTGAATTCAATTGAAAATACTTTAATTCCTTATAACTTCTAAAATATGCACAACACCTCAATTTTAACACATATTTTGGTAATTAACACTACATGTGATGTGAATTAAATTAAAGTTTTTAGGATTTTCAACTTTTGTATTTAAAATACCAAAAACTTAATTTAAGCTTATTTAGAGTTGAGTTACAAGAATTGCACTCAGGGGTGACCCCACCTGATTTTTTATGGGGAATCCAATGGTGAAATAATTTTTATATGTTTATTTATTGGATAAAAAGTTATAATAAACTTTATTTAACTTTTTTCCAAATTTATTTATTTATTTACAATTTTGTTAAAATTTCATTTTTACTTGATTTTTTCAAGTATAAATGTAATTTTATAATTTCAAAATTTAATGTAATTTTATTTTTAAATGGTAATTAAAATTTTAATTTTGAATATAATTTTTTATTTATATTTTGATTTTTACTTTAATAATATAAATAAATTTATTTTATTTATATTTATATGTTAATGTTGTATTTGTGGTGTTTTGGGTATATGAAATTACCTCCAAGGCTCACATCTTAGATCCTTTGGAGCCCTCCAAGTGAGTTCTTGATTCCTGAGTGCCAGGCCACTCTTGCTTCCCTAAGAGCCCCTGTGACAGGGCTTACAGAAATAGTAGGGAGGTGATCATGTATGCTAAGGATAGGACTATTCCAGGGACTGCTTGTGAGGAGATGGCTGCAAAGCTTGCTTGGTATGAAGATGAGTTGATAAATTCCTTCAGAGAACTTTTGATGATTTGGGTATAGATAACTAGTTTCCTTGTTGTTGTTTGTGTTTTGTTTGACTTCTATCCCCATTCTTATAAAATACTAAAACTGAAAAAATAAATGGAACCTCCCAATACATGATTTGGCAGGGGATGCTGCTTCTTCAAAGAAATAAAAGAAACAAAATTATACAAGTAAAGAAAAAGAAAGAAAAAGAGAGTAGAGAAAAATAAATGGAGAAATTCCTGAGGTTTGTCATTCCTGTGGTGAGTTGCTTGAATTTGGCCAAGAATTGTCTGAAAGATAAAAAACAAGCATTTTATGCTCACAGAGTGGCCAAGGTGATGTTTTACAAGATGTAGAACCCTCAGGGATTCATACCCGGAGATGGAACTTACTTTCGTAACTCCCACTCCCCACCAAGCACCATAAAATGAAACCAATTTCCAAAATTGGCTTTGAAGTAATGAATGTCTTTAATAATTTTTATTGGCATAAATTAAAATAATAATGAAAGTGAAAAGAAAAGAAAAGAGATATTTGGCCATATCTTGATAAGGTCCAAATTGGAAAGTATTGATGTTGCATGCTTCCTGAATCTGTCCAAAGAATTGACAAGTGCTCACAAAGTGGCCAAGGTTATTCTTACAACAACATTTGGGTAGAATACCCCCTTAAAGGTGCATGCCAAGAGAGGAACTTACTTTCATAACTTCTTCTCCCCACCAAGCACCATAAGAAATCAAACTCTTGAGGTATTTGGACAAGGCTTTTCTGGATACAATGAGTGGAAATCCTTTCCAAGGACTGGTGAGTTGGTAAGGTTGGAAGCTGGTTCCCAAGTTGTTCCTTCTGGGTCTTCACTGAATCCTTTCTACTCTACAAGGCACCATAATTTTCCTCTTCTGAGTTTGGAGTCCAGAACCTGAGCCACTTCCCATTCTTCTTGCTCCTCCACTAGGTCTAGTGGTGCTGGAAATTGATAACAATTTGGGATATCTGACTGCTTGACTGGTTCTAGTAAGGACACATGGAATACAGGGTGAACTGACTTCCATTGTTGAGGCAACTTGAGGTGGTATTCATGACTTCAAAAGGTTCCAGCAATCTTTCTGAAAGTTTCTTGGTGGGTCTTGTAGTCTTGATGTTCTTGAGAGCTAGCCATACCTTATCCCCAGGTTGGAAATCAGGTGGAATTGACCTATTTATATCTGCATACTTCTTGAATCTCCTTAATGCTGACTCTAATTCTTCTTTGACAACTTGCTGTACTAATTATAGTTTTGTTGATAACTTTCCAGCAGGTGAGTCTTGAGAAATATGGATTGATTCAAAGCTGGGATTTATTCCATAAATGGTAAAAAAAGGGCATTTCTTTGTTTATGAATGTTCTGAATTATTGTAGGCAAATTCAGCCAGAGGGAGCCAGGTGTGCCAGTCATCTTGATGGTAAGTGACATACATCCATAGATACTGGTCTAGAACCTGATTTACCCTCCCTGTCTGTCAATCTTTCTCAGGGTGAAAGGCAGTTGAAAGATCGCTTGATATCTTGAGCTACTGACACAATTGAGTCCAAAATGATGAAACAAATAATGAACCTCTATCACTAACAACACTGAATGGAAGGCCATGTTTGGAAAATACATTACTAATAATGATTTGAGCTAAGTCCAGGGAAGTCATTGATCCATAAGCTGGAATGAATATTGCCATTTTTGAGAATCTGTCCACAACTACTAAAATTGAATCAAAGTTGTTTGACAGTGGCAATTGAGTGATAAAGTCCATTGATAAAGAATTCCAAGGACCAGCTGTAAATTGAAGAGGCTTGAGTCATCCAACCATTTTATGATGAATTTTCTTATTTCTTGAACATATCTGCCATGAGGACACATAGTCCTTAATGGATTGATTCATGCCATCCCAATAAAAGTCCCTCTTTATGAGCTTGAGGGTCTTCTCCTGGCCAGGATGGCCAGCCAGTGGTGAGTCATGATGCCTTTGAAGAATATTGAGTTGGATTTCTTCATTTCTTGGAATTACCACTCTATCTTTGAATAATAATAACTTGGCTTGAGGTTCAAGAGAATATTCTGTAACTGATTCACCTCTTTCTAGTTGCTTGCGTTTTTGTTTATAGTCTTTGGCTTGCCATACTTCTTTTTGAATCTTGTCAACTAAATCTGAGAATATTTCAACCTTGATTGAGAAGAATCTTTACTCTTGAATTCCATCTTGCTTGATTATTTGATGAAAGGTTTGAGGATTCTTGCTGATGAAGTCCACCCCCCTCTCTGGGCACATGTCATCCCAATGTGACAAGGCATCTGGTAAAGTGGCCAGCCTTCCTGGGTGGTAAGTAATAGTGAAATAAAACTCAGAAAGGAATTCAGCCCAATGGTCCTGATGACAAGTAGGAACTTTTGAAGACATGAAATACTGAAGAGAAGAGTGGTCTGTCAAGACCTCGAAAGAATTGGAAAGAGAAAGAAGAAAATCTCTCCAGCACTTTAGAGCCCAAACTATGCCAAGGAGTTCCTTGTCAAGAATTTAATAGTTCAGCTCAGCTGGGGAGGCTTGCTACTGTCAAATGCAATGGGCTGCTTTCCTGAGTCATTCACCTGGCTCAGTACAGCACCCAATGCATAATCAGAAGCATCAGTCTGTACAATAGTTGGTAGAGAAGGATTGAAATGAAAAAGGATAGGAGCGGTGGTGAATGCTTCTCTGAGTATTTGAAACTGACTGAGAGCTTCCTCATTGAAGATAAAGGGAGAGTGCTTTTTGAGAAGGAAAGTGGGAGAAGTGATTTTTTTGGAGTAATCTTCAATGAAACAACAATAGAAATTGGAAAAGCCAAGAAAGGATTGAAGAGCCTTGAAGTTCTTTGGCTGAGGCCAATTGAGGATTTGCTGAACTTTAGAAGAATCCATCTTGAGTCCATCACTTGAAACAACATAGCCCAAGTATTCCACAATTGGAGGATTTGGGCAAACAAATTATTTTCCCTCAGTCTTGGGAGGACAGAGGCCACATGTTTGACATGTTCCTCCTCAGAACTGGAAAAGACCATAATATCATCTAAATAAACTACAACCAAAATATGCAATAAATCTACAAATATGTCATTCACAAGATTCTGGAAAGAAGCTGGAGCATTGGTAAGGCAAAATGGCACAACCAAATACTCATAACTACCATATTAAGTTCTGAAGGCAGTAAAGTCCTCATCCCCCTCTTTGATTCTCAGGAGATTATTTGCACCACGCAGCTCTATCTTGGAGAAGATAGTGGAACCATTGAATATGGTAAGAAGCTGGTTCATAGGAGAAACAGAATACCTGTTCTGCCTAGTGAAAGCATTGATTTTTTGGTAGTCAACACACAAACAAAGACCTCCATCCTTTTTTTTGAAAAAAAGGACAGGTGCTCCTGTTGAAGAGGAGCTTGGCCTTATGAAACCTTTCTCTACATTCTCTGAAATGTAGGCCCACAGTGTTTCTGACTCTTTATTTGATAATGAGTAGATAACACCAACTTGAGGTAGAAGACCCTCCAATTTGATATGATGATCGCAGGCGCGGTGTGGAGGAAGTTTCTCTGCTTTCACCTTGGAGAATACATCCAAATATTGGTGATAAGCAGGAGGGACTACCTTCAACACAGTTTCAATGTCTTCTGGCTCTTCCTCCTCATCCCACTGCTCCTCCAGGGAGGCATGAAAAGATAAAGTAGAAAGGTCCATATCCCCTTGAAAGTGATGAAGTGAAGATATAGCAACATCTTCTCAAACATCTTTTATCTCTTGATTTTAATAATGACTTAGATGGAATGATGGAAGGGAAGGTGTCTTAAGTTCACCAACCAGAGCAACAATGTTGACAGCAGTGGCCAAGGCATTACTAGCAGAAGAATTAATACCACTAGAATCATACGTGATCAATCCATTTTTCCAATCAATAATGGGATTAAAATGGTAGAGGAAATCATAGCCCAATATCAGGTCTCCTCCTTTGGGTGAATCTATGATAAAAGAAAGTCCCATTCAAAGCTTGGGAAAGAAGGCAACTCAACTACCCACTTGTTATAATGGGTGATGAACAAGGCAGGGGATTCATTTGAATCCAGAATGAAAAGAGGAATCTTTTCAGGGAGCTCTGACATAGTCAATGAGTACTTTAGAACAAAATTCTTTGCAATAAAAGAGTTTGTAGCACCAGAATCAATGAGAATACTATAAATAAATATCATAGATAGATAAAAAATAAGAAACTTTAAAGATTTCTTGACACCAGTATTCAGAGTGCACAATTGTGCTCTTGAAGGAAATAAGTGAGAACCATTGAACACAACATTATTCCCACTCAGGCTTTTTCATGCTTGCTAGGGAAGCCTCTTGATCGCCCAGGCTTGCTCTGAGGTCCCTTGAAGCATTTTTCAACTGGGTGCCTTCCACCACAAAAAGTACATAACACTTTTTTGATCCTCCTCTCCTTTTCTGAACCAATTAATTTATTGTCCTTATTAAGCAGAGCAGAATGGGGCTTGTGCTTTGAAGCTTGAAATTGCTTTCCCTTCTTGTTCTTCTTATGGTGAGGCCTTCTTGAAGATGAGTCTTGCGGAGGCCTTGAAAAATTGGATCCAGTCACAGGAGGCTTCTTTTCTTGATGACTACCCTTCTCTTTCTGCCTCTCATGGAATCTGGTATCTAATTCCAAGGTAATGTCCATGAGTTCTTGAAGAGTATCAAAATTACCAGGGTAGGAAGCCAACTGGTCCAAAGGTCTTGATGCCAATCCTCTTCTATAGACATGGATATAAGCTCTTTCTCCCCAATCTCCAATTCTTGAAATTAAGCTCCTGAAATCACCAATGTACAAGGATACATGACCACTTTCCTTCATCCTCAAATTGTCCAACTCTTGTTCAGCTTTCCTGAATTCATTGGGATCACCAAACAGAGTTAATAATTGAGTTTCAAATAACTGCCAATTATTGAGGAGGTAGGAAGGATCTTCATTGGAAATATTGGAGAGGTAGGTTTCAATCCATTTGCCATCTCTACCAGTGAGAAAAGAAGTTGAGTACAGAAAATTTTTCCTGTCAGAGAAAATAATTTCTGGATCATTATGAAAAATGACTTGAAAGGATTGAATAAACCCTCTCAGCTTATGGGCTTGAGTACCATCAAAAGAATCAGGTGCTTTCATTGATGGAGTCTTTAATGCAGGGGCTTTGGAATTTTCCCTGAATGCTGCTTCTTGAGAAAGTTGTCTCATAATAGTAGCCATTTGCTCCATGATCTTGAGGAGACTTAGATCAGATTGAGAGACAAGAGGTTGATTAGTATGGGCTAGATTAGAACCCTTGGGTGCCTCTGGAGCATTTGCCAAGGAATCTGCCACTTAAGTCTCCCCAGAATCTTCCTCTTCCACAGATTCCTCCCCCTCTTCATCTTCAACTTCTCCAAGTCTTTCTCTTGCACCTTTAGACATGCCAGGATAACCACACAAGAGGCCAGAGAAATATCTTGATCTTCTTGATTTCATTCCCCCTCTTCTGGAGGGTGCTGCTCCTTCCATTGGTGGTCCTCTGTCCAAATTTGCACTCAGTTGATGAACTGATGGTGTGCAATCAAGAGGAACCCTTGCTGTAGGAGTGAGAACAGCTCGATTTCTTTGAGATCTAGTGTTCTTGGCTGGAGGGCTATGCTGAACTGGCATTATTGAGAAATTAGTAATAAAAAATTGATGATACTTTAGAATAAGGAATCAATGCTTGGCCAAATCAATAATTAATAAAATCTTGATGATCTTGTGGAATCAATCAACAGTCTTGAGGTGAAAACAATTGAATCAATCAATCAATCAATGAATCAATTCAGTCAATATCAGCAGTCAATCAAATATCAATAATCTTGAATAATTCAACAATCAAACAATAAATCAATCAATTAGTCAATGTCTTCAATATTGATTCAAGGTCTTGAGGAATCAATAATTTAATCAAAATCTTCAGGAATTAAAATCAATCAATAATAAATTCTTGAAGATCAATCAGTTATCTTGAGGAATTCAAAGTCAATCAGTCCAATCCATATAAAATCCTAAATTGCTGAATCAATAACCCAATGAATACCAATCAATCAGCCAATCAATAACTCCTGATAAGACCTGAATGAGAAAACAAAAGAAACATTTAATTGAGATAGAATTGAGAATGAAATGAGATGGTCAGCAATGATTAAGAAATGATAAGAATCAATTTTTATATGAATATAATGAATGAGATGAAAATTGAAGATAGAAAAATTATAATCATGAGAGTCATAATATCATAAAAGAGTCATAATTGATGAATGAGAGAAATGAAGTTGAAATAATGAAAAGAAATAATCAAATATGAGCTAATTAATTTAATGTCACAGGGGCTCTTCTAAGTGAAGAGGGCCTGGCACTCAGTAAACTGGGACTCACTTATGGAGGGCTCAAAGATATGATAAGAGATTAATACACTTAAGAGTGTAATATGATAAATTACTAATAAAAGAAATATAAGAAAAGCAGAAACAAAAGAATAAGAGTAAGAAACTAAATGAGCCAACCACAAACAAGTCCAAGTCCACTCTTTCAACCTGTCAGAATGCAAAGGGAAGGGTTATGAAGGATATGGCCACCCAACTCATACTGTACAGGCAAAGAAAGAAAAGGCAAAGACTAACTTAAAATTAAATAATTTTAATACCCAAAATAAGGATAAGAATAATTATGAAATAATAAATAAACTAAATTAATTAACTGGGGAAAAGTCCCCAGGGGGAGAAAGAGGGGCTGGTATATGTGAGATTCACCAGCCCTGATCCAGAAAGAGAATTTGCATGGGAATAAATGATGATTCAATTGAGTCTGGCCAATACAGGTCCTGTACAGCTGTAAAGGGCCTGTACAAGAGGTTTGGTGGTATTGAGTGATCATAAAGCTTGGAAATGGTGTATCCAAACTGTATTGGGTAATTCCAACCTGTACAAGTATTGACAGGCTGTATTGATAAACCAGACCGTATGCATGTTTCAGAAAGGAAGATTGCTGAAACCGAATGCTGATACACACAGTGGATTTGCTGGTTTGAGGTGTTTGAGTGGGTGTAAGTATGAATGCCATTACCCCTGATGAGTGGTTGCTACATTTTCTCATTAAGAGCTTTATGATTCTTATTGTTATAACTGTCATTAGCTATAACAATAATAGAATAATTATAATTTATTATAATTATTAATATATTTTTTTATTATTATATTATATAATAATAATTAAATTTCCTTTTTTAATAATGATATTTAACTTGTGGTTATAATATTTTGTTATATTATATTTTTCTACTGAGGACAGTCATAGTACTCTTGATATTGTTACTATTATCAAGATTTTCATAGACAAACTTTACAGAGAGGATCATTAACATGACTTATGGCAGGATTTAGCAAGCATGGAATGATGCTTTTAAGTCCTTTCAAGGTTTGGTTGGACATTTGAGAAGTCTTCTAGGGTTTAAAACAAGCACTTTTTTTAATTTTTTGCCTTGTTACTTGTTCATTCCTTTCTTATATGTTCAAAAAAAGAGAAAGCAAAACTTTTCAAATTTTGTTTCTAATTTATTGATTAAAATTCCAATGTAGGCTTTTGAAATTTAGTTTTCATGTTTTGGTTAATATAAATATAAAAACATTTATATAATTAATTTCATCTAAAACTATAAAACCCCATTGAAGGCCAAGCAAAATGCTTGAATTCCATCTCTATTTTGAAAAGCCCTATTAGCTGCCTCAGAACCAACATTGTGCATTTTGAAGAATCGGGGATTATCCAGATGATCTGTGTCCCATGTATCACCAACCTCCTTGAGTATATTGTGAAATACTTCAAATATATAAATCCACTTATTCATATGCACCATATGTTCAGGTTTGTAACATGTGAGATGAAAACTTATCAGAAATTCCCAGAAGGCTTTCAGGATTCCTATACAATTCTCTACACACCCCTATTATTCAGCTATGTAGTAGTTGAATTGTTCGCTGCTGCACCCTTAAAACATGGGATACAATTTATCCCAAGGGGATAGGCAGAGTCTGTCAGAATGTACTTTCCTAATAATAAATAGATTTTTCATAGTATTAATGTGCAAAGTTGATCAGTCATTATCCAACCACTCACCTGGGCTGAGGAACTTGATGGTATTTCTATAAATCCCCATCTTTCTATACATTTCTCAATATGCACAAGACCCTGGCCACCCACTTAGAAGTGCCCTTATTCTTTTGCAGTGTTGTATTCCATACCAGCTTTTCCAAGGTTCAAGTCCACAATGTCAAATACAAAACTCTAATCAATAATAATAATGATAATATATATATAAGAAGAAAATGAAGATAAAAAGTGAAAGATAAAAGTAAAAAACATTGCAAGAAAAAGGAAGAGAATTATATCAAAATAACAAAAACAAGTATTCCACTGGAATCTACATCAAATTTTACCTATAGTCACATATTGCCTCAACCCCATAATATCAATAATTCTCTAGATATCATGGATTAAAGAAGAGAAATGATACTATACACTCTATACTAGGTACAAGAATATGCTTAAAAATAATTCAACTTGTCCAAATATTCAATATGAATAAGCATGTTTAATATTACATAAGTGATACCATTACTCTTACAACATCATGTGTTACATGTCTTGACATAAAAAAACACTTACATATAAGTTAACATAGTGTTACATTACTCAATCCCCACTTAAACTCCGATAACCAAACATTACAGGTATTACTTACAAATTAAATTTTACATAGAAAAATACTCAGCTAAATACAGATCAAGGCTGTGAAGAAGAAAAATAAGGTTAGTAGACATAAGAATACAGTTCTAAAAAATGGTGCAATCAACCAAACATATGGTGCAATATCTGTATCAAATGACACCATTCCAAATTTAACCACTAGCAAGAATGACTCAAGGCTGTGCATAATAAGAATAAAGTTTAGTTAAAATATCAATATAATTCAAAAAGTATGGTGCAATATCCCTAACAAATGACACCATTCCAAATTTAACCACTAGCAAAAATGTCTCAAGGCTGTGCACAGACAATAATAAGGTTCAGAATGGTGCAATATCTTGATCAAATGATACCATTTTCAATTTACTCACCAGAAACAATGTCTCAAGGTGGAATCTTTCTAAGTCCCTTGTTTTGGGAAGGCTCTATGGAGGGCCCAAAAGGTATAAATAAAGGGCCTCTCTCCCTGTTTTTTCCCCCTTGCTTCTGATTAAGACAATAATATTGAGGATCAATCCATCCCTTCTCTAGTAGGATAATCTAGTATTTATATTGAAAAAGATCAGTAGCAAAACTCAGTATCTTATAGTATTATTTATAATTAATTAATGAAAGATATTTATAATATTAATGAAAGAGATTAATATTATTTAATAGTCTTACCATTATAGTAGTAGTGTTGAAGTAGTGTTGGAAGATATTATTATTAGTGATCTTATCTAATTTATCAATAAACCTTATTTATAGAAGGGATATCATCTTACCCTTATACCTTATATCATAAACCTTTTAGTTATATTGGATTATATTTATATTTATCTTAATAGTATAATATTTCTATTATATCATTTATATCTTGCCCTTATATCAAACAAAGCCACCATTATAGAATTATCTTACTCTTAAATTATTATAGCTATATTGATAGTATTATTAAATCACCTTCAAAGTATTAATTAGCTATCAAGATTATTATTAATACTAAGAGTGATCTTAAAAAATATTCTTCAAATATCTCAGGTATTGGAAGTAGGAATCCTAGAATAATTAATTAAAAGTAATTATAATCAATAACAAGAAGTTAAGAAAACCTCAATTATTAAACAAAAATATTGAATATTACCATTATTATCATAGTGATCTTTTATTTACAGACTGATAGAGACTTCTTAAGAAAATTCTCTAATTGAAAAGCCACAAAACTAAATAATTGATTTGTGATCTCATCAAAAGGGTATCTTTTTCAGTATATTTAGAGGGGAAGCCAATACACCTTAGCACCCATGGTTATTGGCTAATTCTGAAATTCAAAACAGACTCACCAATAATTTCCCCCTCAGGGTAATTCCTATTATTTATCACACAAAAAAAGGAGTTCCCACAGTGGTGGTCACATACAATTTGAACATTCAGTGAGTAATGACTTTTTCTTTCAAAGAAAAGCTCTCCATCAATTCCAGGGTGTTGAAATAGGTGGATTGTTGTACCATCAAGAAAGCCCATACACACAGGGAAACCTTCAGATTCCATAAAAGATGATATAGCTTGAAATTTGCCCTCATCAGGCCACTTCAGATAATTGCCATCGATTGAAAAAAAAGCATCTATGACCTGCCTTGTTGTTATTATTATACTACCCTGACTTATCTTGTAAGATCTTGCAAGTTGGCCGGAAGGGGCCCCATTTTCATGGCTTCCAAAGTGTTCAAATGACAAAGCCAATTGCATACAATAGCTATTATTATGGAAGAGAAGATTGTCTTTTATCAAATCATATATACAGACAAATCCCTCCTGGCTTTTGCAAACAGCTTGTTTGAAATGATTTGGATTCATCCCAAGCAAGGTGGCCAAGCTAAATTCTTCATGTGTTGCAAGAGATTGATGAGATGTTAAGTACCTGCCACAAAAAACATGTAAATTTTTGCTCTTAAATTTTTTTCAAACTGATAAATAGAGGACTCACCTTGAGCAAATCACCCTCTGCAATATATCTTGCACATCATCCTCAGAGCTCATAACCCACGATATCATCATTGCCATCAAAGCCAAACCACCTTCCAAAATTGAAACAATTTTTGTTAAGCCTTGGGAAGCTAAAATATCCATCAATGAATCCAACGTCTCTTCACAAATCTTGAATTTGATTTTATCCAGTTCTTGTATGAGATTAACCCAGTCTGATTGTTTAGGAGTCAATGTATATGAGGAAAAATTTATAAGATCAATAAATTTGCTTTTGACATGGAATGGTCTGTGGGGAAACATTTGTGAAATTCATGGTGAAAAAATCTTTTTTGTTGGATCAGAGAGTTTTTATTATATTCATATTGGCCTGAGAATTGAGCTTGATTAGTGTGAGATTTGTCCAAATTAGACAAATCATAATTGCTCAATCACAAATTCTTCTTTTTCCAAATCAGAATCTGATTTAATAAAGAAAGCGAATCCCCCTATTTGAGCAGTTGTTATTTCTAGATCTTCATCCCAAGAGCCCTATGAGAAAGTGGCAAAGAAGACAGCAAAAGGGTGAATCAGTCAAGCCCCCACAAATTTTGGAGCAAGTGGTTTAATTGAAATGTTTATTACCCCCAGTCCATCTGGGGTTTAATGGAAAACAGAAGGAAGCTGCAGACCATTAAAGCAAACTAGTTACACAAAACATTATAATCATCTAAAAATGTATTGAAAGATCTGCTTTCCAATCTTTTACTCCCTCAGGGGAGTTTTTCACTCTAATATTATTCTGTTTGTTTTGTACTTTGTAACTGCTTTAACAGGTATGAGAAATAAAATAAACTTCCTCATCTACCAGGGGAGTTTTTCACTCTAATCTTATTCTGCTCATTTTGTACTTGTAAATGCTTTAAAAGGCTATGGGCTGTTGCTATGCACTTTTTAAGCACAAACTGAATTATTTTTCTCTTTCCAAACGTCATGGTGGCAACTCATTCAGGAAAAGCTTACACCATGTCCAATAAGAGATGCAATATTGAGGACCTTAGAGCAGCTTTATCAGTCAGTGATTGGGTACCATTCTCAAGCACCAGGTTGGAATCGATTGACTTGGAGAAGGCATTAATCCCCACCTGACCAGTGAGGGACTAACGTGTCATTGGTGTTATAGGTCGCTGAATCGACTGATTGAAAGAACACATCAACAAGTAAATTTCATAGGGGCTCTAGTGGAAAGCAAGAGTGGCCTGGCACTCAGAAATCAGGGAACTCACTTGAAAGACTCCAAAAGAATAAAGAAATTAAAATAGAAGAAATAAATTTCTCTAAGAAATATGCAAGTACAAAAATGAGATGCAATAAGAGAAATAAGAAGCCAAATGGCCAAAGAGCCAACAAAGTAAGTCTTTAATCACTGTTTCAACCTTCCAAAGTGAAAAATAGAATTAGTAAGGATATGACCACCAAATATCCATTTACAGGCGAAGAAACAAAAAGAAAGAGGTTCTAAATGACTCACTTGATAATATCAGTATTCACTTAAAAAAGATGATAAGATAAATAAAGATAAAACTAAATTAAAATATATTAATTAACTGGGGGAAATCACCCCAGGGTCAAAGTAGGCTTTTATATTTGAAATGTTGAGAGCTTGACTCCTTCAGGCTGACATCTGGGCTGTATTGACTTCTTGATGAAGTGTATACCTTGTCAAATTGGGAAATGAACTGGGTTGAATGAAATTTCCATGGTGTATGATTGAAATTCAGGTCTTGATTAATCCAGCCTGTATTTAAGGAATTTGGTTTCCAAGGTAGATTGATGGAGCACTGACCCTTGGCAAATTGTTTTGGAACTGCCTCTTGAATATCCCTTGATAATGAACTGCCAGTATTCCCTTGGAGGAATACTGTGAATGAGAATAACCAATGATTGCTTGATGGTTTCATTGGTATTTGAGATGAACACTTTTCTTTTGAGCCTTGATGAATCCTCTGGATGATGTGCCTTGATTACCTGATGAAAAGTTGAAATAACCATTTTATACTGGTGCCATTGGATTTCTGGTGAAAAAAATGCATAATGGTGTATAACACAATTTATGGCACTTTTGGTTATTGGAGAGTGGAAAGTTCCAAAGGTCTTATGGATTGATTCCAGGAGGATATAAGTGAAAAATGAGCTTTGAGTGGCTTTAAAGGTGAAGAGGTTTTTTTGGGTGATTTGGCCAATTTTGGGTTTTTCATAAAATACAGCTAATACAGCTTTAAAACTGTATTTGCACAAAGTGCACAATGAATGTGCAAAATGCGTAAATCGGGAAATTAAGCCCCAAACGGCCTAATATAGCCATTTGGGCATATTTCCAATATTACCTTGGAAAATGGATAGATACAGAAAATGCGCAAATCTGTATTCAGAGCTCAAAAAGACAAATACAGGCTTTTGGGCTGCATTTTCCCTGTTGACTGGAAAATACCAAAAGGTGCCCAAAATTAGAGAAAGGCCAGGAAGGGCCAAGTTGGGCCCAGATATTGAAATGACCATAAAATGCCAAAGAAGATGAAATGGGAAATTTGGCCAATGATTATGGATATGCCCAAATTGCCATAAATTGGATATGGCATGGATATGCCATATTGAGGTCCAAGAGGGTGAATTGCTATGGTTGTGACAGTACCACCCACCTTGAAATGGTGAGCTCCTGACCACCTATACAAGGTGAATCCTGTTGAGACTATTGAAAAGATTCTGAGAGAGGGATTGAAGAGGAATGATCAAGACAAAAAATTTGAAACTGATATTAAGAATTTGACATATGATGCAGGACTTGCTTGATCTTCTGTTGACATTGGCTTCATGATTGATGATGAATAAAAAATGATTGATGATCTTGACGTGACATTTGACTTGATAAAAGGAAATATAAAATGAAAATAAAAATCAAAATAAAAGAATGAAAATGAAAATAAGAAAAAGACAAATAGAGAAATGAATCTTGAGGAGGTTCTAATCTTCATCACGGAGGTTGATAATTTATTTTTGAAATTGGCCAAGGACATGGAAAAAGAAATTTGATTCCAGGTGCTCACAAAGTGGCCAAGGACATGGAAAAAGAAATTTGATTCCAGGTGCTCACAAAGTGGCCAAGGGGATGTTTTGAAATATTGTAAACCCCTCAGGGAAGTTAACACCAGGAGAGGAACTTACTTTTGGTAATTACCACTCCTGCCAGTTCCATAATAAGAAAATAAATTTGCTGAAGGAATTAATTGGAATTCGAAAGACTTGGAAAGAAATTAAGAAAAGGAATGATCCATTTGCCCAAGTGAAAATGGCCATAATTTGGAATTTATGTTGAAAGCCAGGCCCAAGATCTGTGTCCAAAAATTGCAGAGGGCTCACAGAGTGGCCAAGGTTATGCTTACAACAAAAAGAGTAGAATACCTCTATGGGATCATACCAGGAGTGGAACTTATTTTTTGTAATTCCTATCCCCACCAAGCACCATAAAAGATCAAGCTCTTGAAGAATTGGGTGCTGGCTTTTCAGGATATAAAAAATTCAAATCCTTAATCAGTTCAGGACAATTTTTGAGCTTTTCAGCTGGTTCCCAAGTTGATATTTCTGGTTATTGACTGAAGCCTTTCCATTCCACCAAATACCATAATTTCCCTCTCTTGAGCTTTGAATCCAGTATTTGAGATACTTCCCATTCCTCTTCTTCTTCAATGAAAATGGGAGGAGGAGGCTCTTGATTCCTATTTGGGATTGTTGATTTCTTGACTGGTTCCAAGAATGAAATATGGAAGACTGGGTGGATGGACTTCCATTGAGATGGGAGTGTGAGATGGTAAGCATGAGTGCCAACTTTCTTCAAGATTGGAAAAGGACCCAACCATCTTTCAGACAGTTCTTTTGTGGGTCTAGTTGATTTGATGTTCTTGGATGAAACCCATACCATGTCACCAGGATTGAAAATCAGTGAACTTGCTCTATGGTTATCTGCATACCTCTTAAACCTGTTTATGGAAACTTCAAGTTCTTTCTTGACATCTTGTTGTACTTATTGGACTTTTGTTGATAACTTTCCAGCAGGAGTATCTTGAGTGATGTGAACTGAGTCAAATTGTGGATCTTTTCCATAAACAGTGAAAAATGGTGATTGTTTTGTTGAAGAGTGGTCAGAGTTATTGTAGGAAAATTCAGCCAGAGGGATCCAGGTGTTCCAATCATATTGATGATAGCTGACATACATTCAAAGGTACTGTTCTAGTAGATGATTTACCCTTTCTGGATGATAAGCAGTTGACAGATCTCTTGAAATCTTGAGCTTCTGACAAATATTGGTCCAAAAGGAAGAAAAAAAAGAGAAGCTCCATCACTAAAAATGCTTTAAGGAAGGCCATTCTTTGAGAAAATATTCCTGATGAATAAATGGGCCAAATCCAGTGAAGTTATTTAAGACATTGTTGGAATAAAAACTGCCATTTTTGCGAATCTGTCCACTATGACAAGGATTGAGTCAAAGGAACTGGACAGTGGCAATTGAGTGATGAGATCCATTGAAAGACAAATCCAAGGACCATTTGGAATTGGAAGAGGTTTGAGAAGTCCAAACTTCATGTGATGAATATTTTTGTTTCTTTAACACTGTTGACTGGATGAGACTTAATTCTTGATAAATTGAGTCATTCCAGACCAGTTAAAATCCCACTTGACAAGCTTGAGAGCCTTATCTTAGGCATTGTGTCCAGCTAGAGGAGAGCCATGCCTCTTTTGAATTATATTGAGTTGAATTGTGGGGTCATTTGGAACCACCACCTGATCTTTGAAAAGGAGAAGTTGGGGAGAGAAGTCAAGAGAATAATCTTGGACAGATTTACCTTTACCCAAATTGTGAAGAATAATTCTATATTGAGAATCTTTCCATAATTCCTTCTGTATTGAATCAATCAAATTTGAAAATGAATTCAACTTGACTTCAAAGAATTTTGAGGCTTTAATTTCATCTTTCTTGAAAATTTTCTGATAATTCATTGGATTCTTCCTGATGAAAGCTTTGCCCCTCTATGGCTAAATGTTGTCCCAACGTGACAATGCATCTGGAAGGGTAGCCAAGTGGCCAGGGAGGTAAGTGATTGAAAAATGGAATTCAGATAAGAGCTCAGCCCAGCAGGCTTGATGGAAAATGAGAATATTTTATGACATGAAATATTCAAGTGAACTATGATGGGTGAGAGCTTCAAAGGAGGAAGAAATGGAAAGAAAAAAAGCTCTCCAGAGCTTGAGAGCCCAGACTATTCCAAGGAGGCACTTGTCATGAATCTCATAATTGAGTTCTGCTGGAAGAACCTTGCAACTATCAAATGCAATGGGATGTTTTCCTGACTCAGTACAGCACCCAAGGCATAATCAGAAGCATCAGTATCTCCAATGGTGGGTAGAGAAGGATTGGAGAAATGGTAAAAGCCTCTTTGAGTTGATTAAACTGTCTAAGAGCTTCCTCATTCAGGAGAAAATCAGGATCTTTCTTGAGGAAACTTGTGAGTGAACTAATTTTCTTTTAATAATTCTTGATGAAACGGCGCTAAAAATTGGCAAATCCAAGGAAAGATTGAAGAGCCTTGAGGCTTCCTGGAGGTGGCCAATTGATAATTTGATGGTCTTTTGCTTGGTCTATCTTGAGGCCTTCAGAAGAAATGATATAACCTAAATACTCTACACTGGAACCATGAAAAAGGTACTTCGAGGCCTTATCAAAAAGGTTATTGGCACTGAGTCTGGAAAGAACAGTGGACACATGAGTGACATGTTCTTCCTCATATTTGGAAAAGACCATAATTTCATCCAAATAAAACACAACATAAATATCATTGACAAGGTTTTAAAAAGTGGCAGGAGCATTGGTGAGCCCAAATGGCATAACCAAATACTCATAACTGCCATATTTAGTTCTAAAACAGTTAAAATGTCCATAATCTTCCTTGATTCTGAGCAGGTTATATGCACCACACAAATCAATCTTGGAGAAGATAGAAGAACCATTAAAGACAGTAAGAAGCTTACTCATAGGAGGAACAGGATACTTGTTGTCCCTAGTAAGAGAATTGAGTTTGTGGTAGTCAACACACAAATGAAGGCCACCATCCTTCTTTTTTACAAAGAGTACAGGTGCTCCTGTTGAAGAGGAGCTTGGCCAGATGAACGCTTTCTCTACATTCTCTGAAATGTAGGCCCTGAGTGTCTCTTACTCTTGGTTTGATAAAGAGTAGATCACCCCGACTTGAGGTAGAGACCCCTCCAGCTTGATATGATTATCATGGGCACGGTGAGGAGGAATTTTCTCTGCTTTCACCTTGGAGAATACATCCAAGTACTGGTGATAATCAGAAGGAACAAACTTCATCAAGGTTTCTATTTCTTCTGGCTCTTCCCCTTCATCCCACAACTCCTCCAGGGAGTCATGATAAGATGAAGGAGGAAGGTCCATATTCCCAAACAAGAGTTGAAGTGAAGATACAGAATTATCTTCTCAAACATCTTGAATCTCTTTGAAGACTTCATTTCTGGAGGACAGTAATGATTTATGGGAATTAAGGGAAGAAATATTGACAGAAGATGAAAATGATGAGTTTCTAGAATCACCAACCAGAGCTTCACATGATTTGGCAGAAGAAAAATCATTACTGAAAGAATTTTAAGGATCATGATAGTCCTTATGATCAGAATTAAAGGTGATCAGACCTTGCCTCCAATCAATAGATGGATTAAGATTATTAAGAAATTCAAATCCCAATATGAGGTCTTCTCCCTTGGGAGTACCAAAGACTAAAAATTCCCATTCAAACCTTGGGAAGGAAGGGAGCTCAACCATATATTTGGTATGGTGAGTCACAAATGAAGAAGGGGACTCTGAGGAGTCCAAGATAATAAAAGGAATCTTCTCTGGGAGCTCTGACATAGTCAAAGAATACTTGTGAGTAAGCTTCTTTGCAATAAATGAGTTGGTAGCACCAGAATCAATGAGAATACTGTAAAAAACATCAGAAAGGGAAGAAAAAACAAAGAATTTGAGGAAATTCTTGAGACCAGTATTCATAATGCACAATTGTGCTCTGGGTGGAAAACAGTGAAGACCATTGAACACAACATGATATTCACTCAGACTTCTCCCTGGCTGGGAAATTTCCCTGACAGTTAGACAAGCTGGTTTTGAGGTCTTTTAAAACAAGAATCTAGACTATGCTTCCCACCAAAATAGGTACATATACCCTCCTTGATTCTTCTTTCTTTTTCAGAATTCATCAACTTGAAATATTTATTCAAAAAAGAAGAATGGGGCTTTTCTCTCTTCTGGAAATTCCTCTGCTTCTTTTGACTTGTGCTGGAAGAATTTTGAGGATGAGAAGAATTTGACTTTGAGGCTTCAGGATTTTTCTCTTGATTATTACTCTTTTAATTTTGCCTCTCATGGTACCTGGTATCAAGCTCAAGGGTAATATCCATCAATTATTGAGGGAGTCAATTCTGAAGTATGGGAGGCCGATTGATCCAAAATCCTGGATGGCAATCCCTTCCTGAAATGATGTATGAGAGCTCTTTCACCCCAATCTCCAATTCTTAAAACCAAACTTCTGAAATCAGCAATGTATAATGATACATGGCCACCCTCTTTCATTCTTAAGAATCAAACTCTGCTTCAGCTTTTCTGACTTCATTTGGGTCCCCAAATAAGGCGAAGAGTTGAGATTCAAAGAAAGTTCAAGAACTGAGAAGGTAGCTTGCGTCTTGATTGGTGAGATTGGAAAGATAAGGCTCAATCCATTTTGCAGTCCTGCCAATTAATAATGAAGTGGAAGGAAGAACTTTCTCTCTGTGTTGAGAGAAATTTGCTGGATCATTATGAAATATCAATTGACAAGACTGGATAAAGCTTCTAACTTTGAAGGGTTGAGTCCCATCAAAGCATTCTGGTGCCTTCATAGATGGAGCCTTGAAGGCTGGTGGTCTTGATTATTCAGAATATTAATCTTCTTGAAGATTGGCCATAATTTGAGTCATCTTCTGCATAATGGCCAAAAAAGATGGTTCATACTGATGAGAGACAGGCTGATTAGAGTGGGCTAGAATTGGCCCTCCAGTACCTTGGGATTCCCCCACAGGAGCAGGAACACCTTCAGTACCTTCAGACTCTTCCTCTTCCACAGAATTCTCCTCCACCTCTTCACCATCTTCACTAGTACCTTTGAGAGTGGTCCTTGAAAGTCCTGGAAAACTTCCAAGAATGTGTCTGAATAATCTTAATGATAAATTTGAAAATCAAATGAAAATGAAGGTTACACCTGGATTATGAATGAAATAAATTTGATGATTTGAAATAAGATTTCAAAGAAAAAACAAATATTAAAAATTGGGTGTCACAGGGGCTCTTTGAAGTGAAGAGGGCCTTGAGCTCAGTAAACTGGGACTCACTTATGGAGGGCTCAGGATATGGTAAGAAAGAAATACACTTAAGAGTGTTAAAAGATGAATTGCTAATAAAAGAAATATAAGAAAGCAGAAACAAAATAAATAAGATTAAAGAATAAAAGAGCCAACCACAAACAAGTCCAAGTCCGCTTTTTCAACCTGTCAGAATGAAAAGAGAAGGGTTAATAAGGATATGGCCACCCAACTCATACTGTTCAGGCGAAGAAAGAAAATGCAAAGACTAACTTAATATTAAATAAATATGATACCCAAAATAAGGATAATAATATTCATTAAATGATAAATAAACTAAATTAATTAACTGTGGAAACGTCCCCAGGGAGGAGAAAGAGGGGCTGGTATATGTGAGAATCACCAGCCCTGATCCAGAGAGAGAATTTTCATGAGAGGATTGAATGATTGAATTGAGTCCGGCCAATTGTCAGGATGAGTCTATGTTGAAGAAGTAATAAGGCTATTTACAACTGAAACTATGACTGTGACACGGTAAAAATGGTTTTAAAAGATAATAAAGTTGATAATGGATGATTAAATTAAGATTTTAAGGGCTTTACTATAGAGATATAGTGGTGGTGAGCGCTGCTGAAAGCCCTGGGTGCAGCTTTATCTGTTGGGTTACAATAATAAAAGACCACAATAATTAAGTTTATAATTATACCTGATTATTAACCAAGAGTAAAACTGTTTTTGACAGTTTACTACGTAGGTTATTCAAGAGCAGGATGAGGAGATGATTTTGGCTGTGAAAAGCCCTCCTTTTATCCTGAAATTGGGGTGGAAAGGCTGCTAGACCTTTCCACGTAGAGGAAGTGAAAATTTTTCACTCTCCAGGACACGCTTGTGGTTTGCAAACAGCCTGTATACCCTGTATTGGGCTCAGATGTGGTTTTGAAACCACATCTGGGTGGTTTTCACCAATACAGGGTGAAAATTTTCATCTGGGGACCTCACAGCCTGATTTTGACGTGTATGACGCGTAGAATGCTGTACAGAAACTGTATGGGACCCCAGTATTAACTGACATATGAGGTATTGAGATAAAAACATGCTTCTGCATCTATTTGACACCTCATATTCATGATTATGGGATATTATCCCATGGTAAGGCTGTATATGACAGCAGGTGGGATTTTGACCTTAAACCAGCCATAACTCTGTCAGTTTCTGAGATATCAACCTAAAAATTGGCTCATATGATAGCCATGTATGAGCCCTACACAATGGTACCCAATTTGGTATGGTTATCATGAAATATGGCAAAGTTATCCCATGTACAAGGTTTTTTGTACATAGGCGTGGTTTGGGCAAAAAGCTGTATTGAGCTTGTTTGCCTCATAACTTCTGTTATAGTTGAGATATGAAGGAGTGGATGGCACCATCAGATAGCCCTGATTGGTCTCTTTCCAAAGATACCCCACTTCAGGTATCCCACACTAAAACTGTAGAAGTTAGATGAGAGGTGAATGTTTTGTTCACCCTTATTTGGCCTGAAACTGACCATAACTCCAGTAATATTGGTGCTAGCTCAGTTTGGCTGGTACCATTGGATAGCCCTGGCTTAGAGCTTCATTTTGAATACCCATTTGATGGGGTTAAGCCTCTCATTCTAGATTTTAGATGAGAGGTGAAAATTAAGGTTTATGCTCAGCAATAACTTTGAGCAGGAATAACTTTGTTATTTCTTGTCCTATGGTGATGGGACTTATATTTTCAGAAAGAGGTGAGTTTCCTCTATCTTCTGATACTTTTTGAGCTAATTTGGCTCAGCTCAATGTTTTGGTGGTATCTTAGCTATACCATTGGTTTATGGTATTTTGGCTGTCATGCTTGTGCTCTGGTTTTGAGTCACAGGCTGACACCAATACAGGTCTTGTACAGTTGTACAGAACCTGTACAAGAGGCGTGGTGGAGTTGAGTGATAATACAGTTTCATAATGGTGTATCCAAACTGTATTGGGTGAATCCAACCTGTACAGATGTTGACAGGCTGTATTGAAGTACCAAGCTGTATGCATGTTTCAGCAAGGAAGATTGCTGAAACTGAATGCTGATGAAAATAGTGTATCTGCTGATGTGAGGTGTCTGAGTGGGTGTATTAATGAATACCCTTACCCCTGGTGAGTGGTTGTTACAGTATCTCCCTCTTGAAACTGGTGGGCTCCTGAACACCATAATACCCTGCCACTGATGATTGGCATCTCAATATCCCCACATTTTTTTTCAAAAATTTTTTTTTTAATTTTCATTTCCTCTTGACCATTATCCTGAAAATCCTTTTCCATTCTTCCCTGTGAAATTAACTTGATTCCCCCCTTCTTTCAATTTTTGAGTAAGTATTCCACTTCGAAATATGCTTCTTTCCTTATGATTCAATAAATCTTTTGTCCTTGGGGTGTGGCCTTGGGTTGCATCCCAAAATGATGGCCACTGAGCTCTTGTGCTCAAAAAATGATGCCAAATGAGTATATGAATGTATACTCATTTGTCAAGGCTCAATTGAAAACGTCTTGAAGTAAAGTCTTCAAGGGGCTTGTCCCCATTTGCCTTCCCATAGTATTTTGGGCCTTGGCCCTTCCTATGGTTATTCTTGATGAATCTTGTTTTATGGCCCTTTTGGCCTTTTTTGGGTCTTGGGTGATTCTATTGAAAATTTTGATATATGGCCATTTTTGGCCATTTTGCTCTTTTGGGGTCCTATGGTCCGTGGTCCGCGGGCCGTGGGGGCTATTGGAGGCCCCCAGGGCCAAAATGGACCACCGGGCCCAATTTCGCTGGGGGCCAAAAAATGGCCCATGGTTCAATTTCTCACCTACATGGCCTAGAACCATTGAGGGGGTCCAGGACCATCAAGATCCTGGCCTCCCCAAAGTTGCAGGGGAGGCCCTGGGTGATGAATTCAGCCCCAAAGTGGCCTTGAATCCTCACCTTAGAGGCTTTGAGGGGGGCATAAATGAATTATGTCCCCATTTCCTTGAGGCCAATATTTTGATTTGGAGTAGACTGATTCTGTGAGCCTGTGAGGTATGTATCACATACCCATAAGGCCACAAATGACTTTACATACAGTTAAATTTGTCTTTAACAGACTTTTTAATTTAATTTGAAATAAAAAATAACAAAAAATAAGTGTAACTTTTTTTTTTTTTTGGATAAAAAAAGTTATAAATATTATGTCATTTTTGGATTCTACACCAAAAATAACCTAGGGTACACCCATAAGGTGTTATACCCAAAAACACTTATTTCTTATGTTATTAGAAGATTTATGAATCTCACAGTACTAATGTAGCTTTTTAACATTTTTTAAAATTGTTAAATTTAAGCTTAAATAAGCTTAAATTTAAAGCTGCATAAGGTTTATGCAAACTTACCAAAATTTTACTTAAAATTGAGGTGTTGTGTATATTTACTGAATTGGCTAAGAATTTGCCATACAGAATGTAAATCCTGTGTGAGCTCAATTTAAAAGGGTTTAAGGCCATAGTATATCTTGAAATAAATAAAAGGGCAAAATCCACGCAAAAAGGTGGGACAAAGTAAAAAGACCAAATAGAGGTGGGGTACCCAACTTTTTGGATCTGCAAGTATTCAATTAAGGTTGTCCACCTTTATTGAAGGATTTTCAACGTTATTTAGACTTTAAGATTAGACTTTGATCCAACCTTAAAATTTAAACTGGTTTTATCCCAATTTAGACAGGAATTTCAAGCTGCCAAAGGGTAAATACCAATATGCAGGCTTGAATTTAAGGTTTTAAGAACTGTCAAAACTTAATTAAGCTTAAAAGGCTTAAATAAGTTTAAAACCTTAAGGTTACAATCATTAAAAGCTTATCAAAAGCTAAGGTTTAGTGTGTATTGCTATTTTACATAGAAAAATAGCAATAATTTCAAAAATTCATTCAAAATCCAATTCTTAATGGATTTGCTTGAAGATTTCACACAGGTTACAATTTAATATTATCTACATATAAATTAAATTTTTAGTATCTTTTATAAATGAATTTCCTGGGTAATTAGCCTGGAAATTTACTCTTTTAATTAAGTTCAAAACAAATTAAGATTTCTTTAAAAATTAATTAAAAATTGAGTTCAAGAGATTTCTGCTTGAAACTCTATTTTTAAGTTTTTCATGTGATGAACTTTAATATAAATAAGCTTATTTTATATTAAAACTTAAAATAATTAGTTTAAATGAGGATTAAAGTTACTTGGAGTTAAGAATAACACTGGTATCTTTAAATTGGAAATAAAAATAAGTTACCTTAAGTTAAGAAATTTATTTTTAAGCATGGTTTTTCAGTTTTGGCTTGAGCACGCCCTCTATATTCATTATGAATCATGAGAGCTGCTCTGAGGACATAAAAAGAGTTGTTTCATCACTGTTTTTTGTCCATCATTCATTATCAATCCAATCATATTAGAAATTTAAACAGGTAAATTTTTATTAAATATGAAATCTTATTATTAAAGTAATTCTTAAGTTATTTTATTGTTTATTATTTAAAATTAAATAATTTAAATTATAGAATTTAGATTATTGTTGTAATCACCAATAATATATTTTATTATATAAAATTAATCATCTTGAATATCTTCTAAAAATCCACAAATTCTTCTTAAAAATTATTTAATCCTAATTTTTATTATAAAAAGTTGTTTTATCTTTAAAAATATTAATTTTTTGGCGTGTTTTCAACTTATAATTACTATTTAATATAATAACTGTTGTTGTTTAACTTGTTGTATTAAATCAATATTATGAGTGAGTTTTCTCTAGAGTTCTATATCTTTTTTATCTAGTATTAGTTTTTTTATATAGAATTTTTGTATAAGAATTATTTCTGCACAGTGTGTGTTTCAATTCTTTTATAAATAATATTTATATTATTTATAAGTGGTTAATATTCATATTTTCCACGTGTAATTGTCTCATTAAGAGCTTTACACTTCTTATTGTTATAACTGTCAGTGACTATAACAATAATAGAATAATTATAAGTTATTATAATTATTATATTTCTATAATAATAATTAAATTTATTTTTTTTATATAATTATTTTTAATAATTATATTTAAATTTGTGGTTATAATATTTTGTTATATTATATATTTCTACTGAGGACAGTCATAGTACTCTTGATATTGCCACTATTATCAAGAGTTTCATAGACAAACCTTACATTTGGGGGCCTGGCCGTGATTTTAACCAATTTTTGGGACATAAATCATACTCTAGACCTTATTTTACTGTTTTTTGATGTAAAATTGCCATATTTACTTTAATATTGGCTTTTCTGGGACTTATCCCTTATAAATAATCTTTATAATATTAATAAAGTTATTTTTTCTTAAGAATATTGTTTTAAACAATATACTATTGAGTGACTTGGAATAAATTTCTTTTGTCTAACTAGTGGCTTTTTCACATCACAGACTTGAAATTTATTCTTGGAGTTATTCTAGTATAAAGTGAATTATAAAAAAATTTTGATTAATAACTTGTTAATTGCATAATTATTATTTCTTTAAAGAAAATATAAAATCAAATATAAAAATTGAAAAATTAAAAATCTTTACTAAAAATATTTTTTCTTTAATCTTAGACATTTTTCTTTATTTTTGACGTAATTTGCCATAAATTACATTAAAACAACTTTATTCAATAAGTTGAGTTTATAAGTTATTTTTATTGTTTGATAAAATGACTTATATTTTCATTTCTCTCTAGTGTCATCAATTAGAGACAGCTCTTCAGACTCTGAAGCCTCAGAGTCTAGCATTGAAATTCAAACTAGCCCAGCACCAAGGGGTTTGATAACCAAAGAACCCTTCGAAGGTCCAGCAGGTGAATTCAATCCATTGTTAGTCTATTTTTTCTTAAAATTGACGTAAAATGACTCCTACTAGAAGTGGAAGTAATTACTCCATCCAATCAAATGGATCTGGACCAGGACATTCCAGTCACAAATCAAAAAGACAAGAATGTCAGCCCAGAGGAGAGGCACAAATGGAGGATTCCAGAACTTCCACCAGTTCCCAAAGGTTAGCAAGCACCTTTGAAACTCTTATTAAGAGTCCATAAACTGACATAACTGCTATTTCTGTTAGACCTGAATCATTTCCAACAGGCAGCAGTGGAGATTTCCCAGTCTCAGTACAAGAAGTGGTTTATGGCCGCAAAACAGCACGAGTGGGAACTTCTCCCAAGTCTTTGGATAGGCACAATAAACTCTTATCTTCAAGTGAAGAAGTTCATGGGGCCAGAAAAGACAGAAGAACTTCTGAAGGGTTGGACACCAATGTCTTGTAAAGGACAAGTCCAACAGATAAAAGCTTGGCTGAAAGCCCAAAGTATGTTATCAGAGGATCAGAAGAAGAAGTTGGCCCAAGGCAAGGAAAACATCCCAGTGGAAGCTCCCCAAGCATCCACCAGGAAAAATCCGCCTCAACAAGTGCCAGACATGCCCAAGCAAGCCCCAAAGACCAATCAGGAGGGCAAGCAAAAGGCAAAGGGAAAGACAAATCCCAAATGGAACAAGCCTTACCCACAGAATTACAGAATCCCAAAGAAAGAAAAGACAGCCATGGACAATGTGTTCAATATGGAAAGAACTCTGATGGAATTCAAAAACAAGGAGGAGGAAAGATTGAACCAATCTTTCCCAAAGAAATCTATCTTGTTAAAATTGTAACTCAATTTGAATCTTGTAATAAAGAAATTATGACAAAGTTTAAAACATTTGAGTATATCCAACAAAAGCTGGGTAATGAGATATTACAAGTGAAAGACCAACAAAAAACCATTATTGGCCTTGAAAATGTTAATAAAGACAATATTGTGTCTTTGACACAAATTTGTGCAAGAATCGAGTCTAAAGTTACTTTTCTCAGTCAACCAGATGACAATTAAATTTCTCTTATAGCTGGACAGTTAAGAGAATTGAAATTACAAGTTCAAAACTGGTAAAATTCGACTGGTCACAATGCAGCTCTTTTCCAAGAGCAATTGGAAAAAGGTGATAAAGCAACACTTGTATTGAAAGAAGACATTCAATCAAGTATTAATAATATATCACTAAAAAATGAATTTCTAAGGCAATCCACACCAATTCTTGACAGAAATGTGCTTAACTTGCATAATGATTTACATCATACCATTTCAAGTATTGATAAGGAAACTGCTTGAAATTTCAAAGACATGCCAAAATTAGAGGAATGTCCAACCTTCAATGGTGAAGGAGAGTATAATCATATGGAATTTATGAAAACAATTGATATTTTCAAAGAAGACTTTTACATACCAGATGAATACATAATTTCCAGATTACACTCATTATTTACCAAATCAGCAAAGAAATGGTATTACAAAATGAGACAAGACCATGGTAATCATTCTTGTCCTTGGTGGAAAGAACAAATTATTTCCAAATGGGCAAATGATTCCTGGAGATTTAGAATGGAAAATTCTTTTGAAGAAGCCATTTTTAATATTGAGAGGGACAGGCCCATGTCTTGGTTTCTTAAACAGAAGGACAGATTAACTGCCCTTCATCCTGATATGTCTGAAACAATGATGCATAAAAGGATATTAAGAAAGTGTGGTGGTGACCTTGAGCATGCTATAAGAAGCAGATGTATTGAGCCTTGCTCTACAGAAGATTATATCAATGCTATGGAGGACATCACTACTAGAACAAAAATTGGAAGAAATTGGTCCAAATCCCCGACAAAAAGACTAATGGGAAACCAATTTCAAAGCCAAATAAGCCACAAGACAGACTTCCTTTGAAATGTCACAAATGTGGAAGTACATCTCATTTAACAAACACTTGCCCAAAAAAGACAAGAATCCATGAGATAAATGTTGAAAAAGTGGAAGACACAAAAGAAAAAACTGATGTATCTTTACATGAAAGTTATTCTGAGCCTTCAGAAGAAGAATAAGTACCAGAAGAGCTTAGTATAGAAAACATTAATGTTTCTTTTTTAGTCACTGAGGTACACACTCATTTACCACAGTATAGTGATGAATGTATGGATCTCATACATGTGCAAGATGCTAAAATTCAGAAAACCAAACCTTCCAGAGGTAAAGGTTATACAGCTGGTTCATCTTGTATCACTAATATTGTAATAAACTACACAGAAGCCAAGATACACCTAGACTCAGGTGCTTTTTGCACTTGTGTTCGAAAAGATTATCTTGAAAAGGTTTATACCAATTGGAAAGACAAATCAACGCCAATTGAGGGTATAAAATTCAGCAGTGCTAGCCAAAATATGCACCCCTTGGGTATATTTCAATAAGCAATAATATTTCCTCATCCTACAGGAAGTATAAGATTAAAAGTTGAAATTGTTTTCATAAATATTTGTACTTCACAACACTTTATACTTGGGAATGATTATCTCAATATTTATGGTATTGATATTAATATTCATAAAGACAGGTATTTCACTATACAGGAGAATAAAAGACAAAAATTTGCTTTCCCTCTAGAAAAAAGAGAAATTACTGTCATTAAACAAGTAAAAAATGTTAATAAGGAAATATTTGTGTCAGATCAATTGATTGAAGCACAAATAAGTCCTGAATTAACACTAGAAATGAAGGAAGAGATTATTGAAATTTTATTTCAATACAGGGAAGCTTTTGCTTCAGATAAGGAACCACTTGGAGCTATAAAAGGCCATAAAGTGGACATTATTTTTAATGTGGAGAGGCCTTATCCGCCACTATTAAGAAGACCAGCTTACCCAGCTAGCCCTAGGGCTAGAGAGGCATTAGAAAGTCATATTAATGAACTAATGAAACTGGGAGTCCTTAGAAAGGTTGGACACAATGAGGAGGTAGAAGTCACAACTCCAGTAATCATTACTTTGCATAATGATAAGTCAAGGGTGGTTTGTGATTTTAGAGCACTGAATACCTATACCATTCCAGACAGGTATCCAATCCCTAGAATTCATGATACTTTGACTAAATTATCCAAAGCCAGATTCATTACTTCCATGGATGCTCTTAAAGGCTTTCATCAGAATGTTTTGACACCTCATGCTAGGAAATTATTGAGAATAATGGCTCATTGGGGGATTTATGAATATTTGAGAATGCCTTTTGGTATTAAAAATGCACCCTCTCATTATCAGAGAATGATGAATACCATCTTCCCACATGAATTATCAGAAGGATGGTTACTCATTTATATTGATGACATTATCATTTGCTCAGAAACCTGGCAATTACATTTAGAGAGACTTTCATTAGTACTTAAGAAAACTCTTCAAGTGAACATGAAAATATCTCTTAAGAAATGTAATTTTGGGTTTCATGAGTTAAAAGCTCTAGGACATGTAGTCTCAGGACTGAGCCTTGGTGTTGACAAAAACAAAGTGGCTGCAGTTTTACTGAAACAAATGCCCCAGAACAAAAAAGAAATGATGTCTTTTTTGGGGTTTGCCAGTTACTACAGGCAACACCTTAAAGATTTTGCAATCCATACCAGATCATTATACAGAATTTGTGATCAACAAACTGTTTTTGAAATGACACAGGAGAGGATTCAAGCATATGACAAAATCAAGTATGCCTTGACAAATGCACCATTATTATTGATGCCAGACTGGAAACTTCCTTTCAAGCTGTATATTTATGCATGTGGTGAAGGTTTAGGAGCTTCTCTTCATCAATTTCAAATTGTCAATGACAAACCTTATGAAGGTCCAATTTGTTTTATTTCAAGACAAATTCAACCTGCTGAGGCCAGATATGGAGCTAGCCAAATGGAGTGCCTTTGCCTTGTTTGGGCTTTGGAAAAACTTCATTACTATCTTGATTGTAGTGTGCTTGAAGTAATTACTTATTGTAATTCAGTAAAATCACTTCTTAACATGAAAACTCCAAACAGACACATGTTAAGATGGCAGATTGCTATACAGGAGTATAGAGGCAATATGACCATAGTACATAAAGCTGGAAATATTCATAAGAATGCTGATGGCTTAAGTAGATGGGCATTACCAAATACACCTGACAACCCTGCCTATGTTCCTACAAGTGCAGAACCTCAAATTCCAATTGAAGGGATTAATATCACAAATGTTGGAACAGAATTCTTTGAAGAAGTTAGAGAAAGATATAAGCAAGATAAGAATTGTCATATTCTTACTGCTCTACTTGACAAATATTGCAAAGATGTAGCCTTGGCTGATTCTCTGGATGATATTTGGAAAACATCTTATGATAATGGAAAATTCCATTTATTTGATGGCATACTATATCATAGATCTAAACACACATGTGTAATGGTCCTATGTAGTAGAATGTTAATTAACACAATACTACTAGAATACCATGATAACATATATCCTGGACATCTGTCTGAAGACAGAACTATGGAGAGAATTAAGACATGTGCCTGGTGGCCATCTTGGAGAAGAGATGTCATTAAGTACTGTCACAGTTGTGATAGATGCCAGAAAGCAAATAAAGCTACTGGTAAAATATTTGGTTTAATGATCCATATTCAAGAACCAAGTACCCCATGGGAAGTGGTTCACATGGATTGGGTAACTGCCTTACCACCTGGAGGTGATAAAAGTTACAATGCATTTCTTGTTATTTTAGACAGATGTAGCAAAACACCAATCTTTTTACCATGTCATAAAGATGACACATCTATGGATACAGCTCTTCTAATCTGGAATAGAGTCATATCCCATACTGGTCTCTTTAAAAATATTATAAGTGATAGAGACCCAAAATTCACATCAGCCCTATGGACTAATTTACATACGCTTTTGGGTACCAAACTATCATTCTCAACAGCATACCATCCAAAGACAGATGGGTTAGCAGAAAGAATGATTCAAACCCTTGAGGACATTATCAGAAGATTTTGTGCTTATGGTCTGGAGTTTAAAGATTCTGATGGCTTTACCCATGATTGGTGTACTCTTATACCAGCATTGGAATTAGCCTACAAGACCTCCATCCATGCTTCAACAGGCAAAACTCCTGCAATGTTGGAAAAAGGATGGAACCCCAAACTTCCAATTGATACTTTGAAGAAAGATCTGGTTGATATTCATCCAACTACTTCAAGCTTTAAGTTATTGCTTGATAAAGTAAGACACCATGCAAATAAAAGCATGAATGATGCCTTTGAATATGCTAAACAGAAATGGGATAAAAGTCATAAGACCCCAGAATTCAAAGTAGGGCACTTAATACTAGTTTCAACCTTGAACTTTAATAATATTGAAGGCCCAAAGAAATTGAAAGATTCCTTTGCAGGACCATTTATTATGAAAGCCTTTCAGGGGACAAATGCAGTACAAGTAGAACTTTCAGGAGAACTGGAAAACAAACATCCAACTTTCCCTGTCAGTCTAGTAAAGAATTACACTTCAAGTGATAAGGAATTATTTCCTTTGAGAAATGAAATACCCTTAGAAGTACCCCCACTACATCAAAGTGAGGATAAAAAGGTACTGAAAGTCTTGAAAGAAAGAAGACTTAGGGGAAAAAATAAAAGAGAATACTTAGTCAGGTATAAAAATCCATAACATGAAGATGAATGGATTGTAGAAAGCAAAATACCTGATTCCCAAAGGTTTCTTAGAAGATTCAGACATGAGAGAATACCAATTTCTCAATAAAAAGTTTGAATTATGTGCTTTACATACTTAAAAGTATAAGTAGAGAGGTTGGACAGTGGATTATACCCCCCCCCCAAATAACTTGGGGGTATACTACAAAAGAAAAATTGTGGTACAATTTTTTTTGGTGGTAGGGAATGTGAGCCTGTGAGGTATGTATAACATACCCATAAGGCCACAAATGACTTTACATACAGTTAAAATTGTCTTTAACAGACGTTTTAATTGAATTTAAAATAAAAAATAACAAAAAATAAGTATAACTTTTTTTGGATAAACAAATCTAGAAATATTATGTCATTTTTGAATTCTACACCAAAAATAACCTAGGGTACACCCATAAGGTGTTATACCCAAAAACACTTATTTCTTATGTTATTAGAAGATTTAAGAATCTCACAGTACTAATGTAACTTTTTAACATTTTTTTAAAATTGTTAAATTTAAGCTTAAATAAGCTTAAATTTAAAGTTGCATAAGGTTTATGCAAACTTACCAAAATTCTAGTTGAAATTGAGGTGTTGTGTATATTTACTGAATTGGCTTAGGATTTGCCATACAGAATGTAAATCCTGCATGAGCTCAATTTAAAAGGGTTTAAGGCCATAGTATGGCTTCAAATAAATAAAAGGGCAAAATCCATGCAGAAAGGTGGGACAAAAGAAAAAGACCAAATAGAGCTGGGGTACCCAACTTTTTGGATCTGCAAGTATTCAATTAAGGTTTTTCACCTGTATTGAAGGATTTTCAACCTTATTTAAACTTTAAGATTAGACTTTGATCCAACCTTAAAGTTTAAACTGGTTTTATCCCAATTTAGACAGGAATTTCAAGCTGCCAAAGGGTAAATCCCAATATACAGGCTTGAATTTAAGGTTTTAAGAACTGTCAAAACTTAATTAAGCTTAAAAGCGTTAAATAAGTCTAAAAATTCAAGGTTACAAGCATTAAAAGCTTATCAAAAGTTAAGGTTTAGTGTGTATTTCTATTTTACGTGGAAAAATAGCAATAACTTCAGAAATTTATTAAAAATCCAATTCTTGATGGATTTGCTTGGAAATTTCACACAGCTTACAATTTAATATTATCTACATATGAATCAAATTTTGAGTATTTTTTATAAATAAATTTCCTGGGTAATTATCCTGGAAATTTACTCTTTTAATTAAGTTCAAAGAAAATTAAAATTGCTTTAAGAATTAATTAAAAATTGATTTTAAGAGGTTTCTGCTTGAAACTCCATTTTTAAGTTGTTTGTTTGATGAACTTTAATATAAATAAGCTTATCTTATATTGAAACTTAAAATAATTAGTTTAAATGAGGATTAAAGTTACTTGGAGTTAAGAATAACACTGGTAACTTTAAATTGGAAATAAAAATAAGTTACCTTAAGTTAAGAACTTTATTTTTAAGCATGGTTTTTCAGTTTTGGTTTTAGCACGCCCTCTATATTCATTATGAATCACGAGAACTTCTCTGAAGACATAAAAAGAGTCTTTTCATCACTCTTTTTTGTCCATCATTCATTATCAATCCAATCATATTAGAAATTTAAACAGGTAAAGTTTCATTAAATATAAAATCTTATTATTAAAGTAATTCTTGAGTTATTTTATTGTTTACTAATTAAAATTAAAGAATTTAAATCATATAATTTAGATTATTGTTGTAATCACCAATAATATATTTTATTATATAAAATTAATCATCTTAAATATCTTCTAAAAATCCACAAATTGTTCTTAAAAATTCTTTAATCATAATTTTTATTATAAAAAGTTCTTTTATCTTTGAAAATATTGATTTTTTGGCGTGTTTTTAACTTATAATTATTATTTAATATAATAACTGTTCTTGTTTAACTTGTTGTATTAAATAAATATTATAAGTGAGTTTTCTCTAAAGTTCTATATCTGTTTTATCTATTTTTAGTTTTTTATAAGAATTATTTCTTCACAGTGTGTGTTTTGATTCGTTATAAATAATATTTATATTACTTATAAGTGGTTAATCTTCATATTTTCCACGTGTAATTGTCTCATTAAGAGCTTTAAACTTCTGATTGTTATAATTGTCAGTGACTATAACAATAATAGAATAATTATAAGTTATTATAATTATTATATTTGTATGATAATTAAATTTATTTTTTTATATAATTCTTTTTAATAGTTATATTTAAATTTGTGGTTATAATATTTTGTTATATTATATATTTCTACTGAGGACAGTCATAGTACTCTTGATATTTCTACTATTATTAAGAGTTTCATAGACAAACCTTACAGATTCTGACATGTTGAATATTCTACTTGCATATTCTTCAGTTATGAGTTCCATAATGACTGAAATCACTGAATCTCCTCCTTCTGCAATTCCACCATCTGTTCTTTGTGGTTATGGTGTCTTCAGTCAATTATCTTCACCCTCCATGGCTTCTTCTGGTCACTTTGATCCCTCCCAAATCTATGACGGATACAGAGAAGTTGAAATTCTTGATGCTGCCTGTACTGAATGTTTTGCCAATGTTAAGGTCTTTTTTCAACACTACAATCCCCAATCTTCAAAGTGCCATTATTGCTTCATTGGAAAGAAACCATGCGGTTGTACCAGGGTGCCGTCTTCTAACGTCAGGAGGTATTTATGGAGTAGAAAAGATGGGCCTTTTGGGAAAGAGTTCCCAGTCTCTGAGGCACCTACTCCTGATGGAACTTCCGGATTTTCTCAATGTGAGTAATTTGCATATCTTGATTGAATTGTTACTGATATTTTGATGTAGTGACTGGTTCCAGGCAGAGGGATGTGGCAAGGTGGACTAATGTTGGAGGGCCAATTCCAGTTGCTGGTAGGCCAATATATCCCAGCTCAGAAGTCCCAATCTCCAGGATCAATACTGAAGGGGTAGTGAAAAGAATAAGAAGGATTGCTGATTCCCCAACTGATCCGGATGCTGAAGGTAGTGATGAGTTGGATGGTGAAGAAGTTGTAGTTGTTCCTCATTCAGTTGGCCATCCATCCAGCAATTCCTCTGCTCATCCTCTTGCCAACAGATTCCCAATACTCCCAGAACCTTCCAACCAGTTCTTGCTTCCATTCCTACTACCATTCCACCTTCTTCACCAAGTACTTCTCATGCCAGGCCTTCCTTGAATCCAGCAGTAAGATCATCACCAAGCCAGCGACCCAGGAACTCACCCATAACCACCTCCCAACAACTCCAACCTGTAGCCAGTTCCAGTAGAAGAAGGGATTGTTTGTCTCCTTTTCCGTTTCCTGCCGCTCAAGTTTTTCAAAGAAGAGATCACTGACCTATCCCAATTACCAAAGAAGATCCCAATGCGGATAGGAAAGCCAAGAAGCTGTGGCCAGATTATTCAGGAGGGTTGATAGAAATAGCAGGGAGGTGATTATGTATGCAAATGACATGACTATTCTGGGTCCTGCTTCAGAAGAAATGGCTGCAAAATTTGCCTGGTATGAAGATGAATTTATAAATTATTTTCAGAGAACCTTTGATGATTTAGGTACAGATAACTAGCTTCCTTATCCCTGTTTGTGTTTGGTTTGACTTCTATCCCCACTATTATAAATACTAAAAAATGGAAAAATAATGGAACCCCCCGATACATGATTTGGGAGGGGATGCTGCTGCTTTAAAGAAATAAAAGAAACCAAATCATACAAGTAAAGAAAAGAAAGAAAAAGAGGGAAAAAGAGATAAAAGAAATTCCTAATGGTTTGTCCTTCTTGTAGTGAGTTGCTTGATTTTTGGCCAAGAATTGTCTGAAAAATGAAAACCAAGCATTTGATGCTCACAGAGTGGCCAAGGTAATGTTTTACGAGAAGTAGAACCCTCAGGGATGCATAGCAGGAGATGTAACTCACCTTCATAACTCCCACTCCCCACCAAGCACCATAAAACTGAAATAAATTGACATAAATGACTTGAATTAATGAAAGTCTTGAATAATGATAATTGGCATGAATTGACATATTGATAAAGAAAAGAAAAGAAAAAGAAAGAAAGAAACATTTGGCCATATCTTGATAAGGTCCAAATTGGAGGGTATGGATGTTGTAAGACCTTCTGAATCTGTCCAAAAAATTGACAAGTGCTCACAAAGTGGCCAAGGTGATGCTTACAACAACATATGGGTAGAATACCCCCTTAAAGGTGCATTCCAGGAGAGGAACTTACTTTCATAGCTTCTTCTCCCCACCAAGCACCATAAAATCAAACTCTTGAGGTATTTGGGCCAGGCTTGTCTGAATGCAATGAATGGGAGTCCTTGACAAGGTCTGGTGAGTTGGTAAGGTTGGAAGCTGGTTCCCAAGTGGTTCTTTCTGGGTCTTCACTGAATCCTTTCCACTCTACAAGATACCATAATTTACCTCTCTTGCGTTTTGAGTCCAGAACCTGAGCCACTTCCAATTCCTCTTGCTCCTCCACCAAGACTGGTGGTGGTGGCAATTAATGTCAATTTGAGATAGTTGAATGCTTCACTGGTTCTAATAAGGACACATGGAATACAGGGTGAACTGACTTCCATTTCTGAGGCAACTTGAGGTGATATGCATGGCTGCCAATCTTCTTCAGAACTTCAAAAGGTCCCAACCATCTTTCTGATAACTTCTTGGTGGGTCTTGTTGTCTTGATGTTCTTGGGAGCCAGCCATACTTTGTCCCTAGGCTGGAAATCAGGTGGAATTGCTCTATTTCTATCTCCATACTTCTTGAATCTCCTTATTGCTGACTCTAATTCTTCTTTGAAAACTTGCTGTACTGATTGGAGTTTTGTTGATAACTTTCCAGAAGGTGAATCTTGAGAAATATGGATTGAGTCAAAGCTGGGATTTCTTCCATAAATGGTTAAAAAAGGTGATTTCTTTGTTGATGAATGTTCTGCATTATTATAGGCAAATTCAGCCAGAGGGAGCCAGGTGTACCAGTCATCTTGATGATAGCTGACATACATCCAAAGATACTGTTCTAGAATCTGATTTACCCTCTCTGTCTGTCCACCTGTTTCAGGATGAAAAGCAGTTGAAATATCTCTTGATATCTTGAGCTGCCGACATAATTGAATCCAAAATGATGAAACAAATAAAGACCCTCTATTACTGACAATACTGACTGGAAGGCCATGCTTGTAAAATACATGACTAATGAAGATTTGAGCTAAGTCCAGAGCAGTGATTGTTCCATAAGTTGGAATGAAGATTGCCATTTTTGAGAACCTGTCCACAACTACTAGAATTTAGTCAAAGCTGTTTGACAAGGGCAATTGAGTGATAAAGTCCATTGATAAGGAATTCCAAGGACCAGATGGAATTTGAAGAGGTTTGAGTAATCCAAACTTCTTGTGATTAATATTCTTGTTTCTTCAACATTGCTGACATGAGGACACATAGTCCTTGATTAATTGATTCATGCCAGCCCAATAAGAATCCCTCTTGATGAGCTTGAGGGTCTTCTCCTGGCCAGGATGGCCAGCCAATGGTGAGTCTTGACGCTTTTGAAGAATATTGAGTTGAAGTTCTTCATTTCTTGGGATTACCACTCTATCTTTAAATAATCACAACTTGGCTTGAGGTTCAAGAGAATATTCTGTAGCTGATTCACCTCTTGCTAGTTGCTTGAGTATTTATTTATAGTCTTTGTCTTGCCATACTTCTTTTTGAATCTTTTCAACTAAATCTGAAAATATTTCCACTTTGATTGAGAAGAATCTTGACTCTTGAATTCCATCTTGCTTGATTATTTGAAGAATATTTTGGGGATTTTTGCTGATGAAGTCCACCCCCCTCTCTGGGTACACATTTTCCCGACGTGATAAGTAATCTGGTAAAGTGGCCAGCCTGCCTGGACGGTAAGTGATATTTAAATGAGATTCAGAAATAAACTCAGCTCAATAGGCCTGACAACAAGTAAGAACTTTGGAAGACATAAAATACTGCAGGGAAGAGTGGTCTGTCAAGACCTCAAAAGAATTGGAAAGAGAGAGAAGAAATGCTCTCCAGTGCTTGAGAGCCCAAACTATGCCAAGAAGGTCTTTTTCATGAACTTCATAGTTCAGCTCAGCTGGGGGAAGCTTGCAACTATCAAATGCAATGGGATGCTTTCCTGAGTCATTCACCTTGCTCCGTACAGCGCCCAAGGCATAATCAGAAGAATCAGTCTCTACAATAGTAGGTAGAGAAGGATTGAAATAAGATAAGATAGGAGCAGTGGTGAAAGCTTCTTTGAGTAATTGAAACTGGCTTAGAGCTTCCTCATTGAAGATAAAGGGAGAATCGCTTTTGAGAAGTCAAGTGAGAGCAGTGATTTTTTTAGAATAATTTTTTATGAAACAACAATAAAAATTGGCAAAGCCAAGAAAAGATTGAAGAGCCTTGATGTTTTTGGCTGAGGCCAATTGAGGATTCGCTGAACCTTTGAATAATCCATCTTGAAGCCATCACTTGAAACAACATAGCCCAAGTATTCCTCACTTGAGGCATGGAATACACACTTGGAGGCTTTGGCAAACAAATTATTGTCCCTCAGTCTTGGGAGGACAGAGGCCACATGTTTGACATTTTCCTCCTCAGAACTGGAAAAAACAATAATACCATCTAAATAAACTACAACAAACACATCCAGAAAATCTGCAAATATATCATTCACAAGATTCTGGCAAGAAGCTGGAGCATTGGTAAGGCCAAATGGCATAACCAAATACTCATAACTACCATATTTGGTTCTAAATGCAGTTAAGTGCTCATCCCCCTCTTTGATTCTCAGGAGATTATATGCACCACACAGATCTATTTTGGAGAAGATAGTGGAACTGTTGAATACGGTAAGGAGCTGGTTCATATGAGGAACAGGATACCTGTTCTTCCTAGTGAACGCATTGAGTTTGCATTAGTGAACACACAAACGAAGATCTCCATCCTTTTTCTTGACAAAAAGGACAGGTGCTCCTGTTGAAGAGGAGCTTGGCCTTATGAAACCTTTCTCTACATTCACTGAAATTTTGGCCTTCAGTGTTTCTGACTCTTGATTTGATAATGAGTAGATAACACCAATTGGAGGTAGAAGACCCTCCAATTGAATATGATGATCACAGGTGCAGTGTGGAGGAAGTTTCTCTGCTTTCACCTTGGAGAATACATCCAAATATTGGTTATAAACAGGAGGTACTACCTTAAACACAGTTTCAATTTCTTCTGGATCTTCCTGCTCATCCCACTGCTCCTTCAGGGATGCATGAAAGGATAAGGTAGGAAGGTCCATATCCCCTTGAAAGAGATGAAGTGAAGATATAGCAATATCTTCTCCAACATCTTTTATCTATTTGAAGACTTAATCTCTTAATGGAAGTAATTACTGAGAGGGAATGATAGAAGGGATATGGACAGAAGAAGGAAGGGAAGGTGTCTTAAGTTCACCGACCAGAGCAACACTGTTGACAGCAGTGGCCAAGTCATTACTAGTAGAAGGAATAATACCACTAGAATCATAGGTGATCAATCCATTTTTCCAATCAATAATGGGATTAAAATGCTAAAGGAAATCATAGCCCAATATCAGGTCTTCTCCCTTGGGTGAATATATGATAAAGAAGTCCCATTCAAAGCTTTGGAAGAAAGGCAATTCAAATACCAATTGGTATAATGGGTGATGAACAAGGCAGGGGATGCATTAGAATCCAGAATGAAAAGAGGAATCTTTTCAGGGAGCTCTGACATAGTCAATGAGTACTTGAGAACAAAATTCTTTGAAATAAAAGAGTTTGTAGCACCAGAATCAATGAGAATACTATAAAACATTTCAGAGACAGAAGGAAAAATAAGAAACCTTAAATATTTCTTGAAACTAGTATTCAGAGTGCACAATTTTGCTCTTTAAGGAGTTAAGTGAGAACCATTGAACACATCATGATTCCCACTCAGGCTTTTCCCTGCTTGCTAGGAAAGCCTCTTGATGATGACCCAGGACTTTTCTGAGGTCTCTTGAAGCATTTTTCAATTGGGTGCTTTCCACCACAATAAGTACACAACCCCTCTTTAATCCTCCTCTCCTTTTCAGAACTGATTAATTTATTGTCCTTATTGAGGAGAGCAGCATGAGGCTTGTCCTTTGACAATTGAAACTGCTTGCCCTTCTTGTTCTTCTTTTGGTGAGGCCTCTTTGAAGATGAGTTCTGAGGAGGCCTAGATTGATTGGACCCAGTAACAGGAGGCTTCTTCTCTTTATTGCCACCCTTTTCCTTTTGCCTCTCATGATATCTTGTGTCTAATTCTGAAGTGAAATCCATAAGTTCTTGAATAGTGTCAAAGGTTCCAGGGTGAGAAGCCAACTGATCCAATAATCTTGATGCCAATCCTCTTCTGTAAACATGGATATAAGCTCTTTCCCCCCAATCTCCAATTCTCGAAATTAAGCTTCTTAAATAAGCATTGCACAGGGATACATGACCACTTCCCTTCATCCTCAAATTGTCCAACTCTTGTTCAGCTTTCCTGACTTCATTGGGGTCACCAAACAGAGTTAATAGTTGAGATTAAAATAATGGCCCATTATTGAGGAGATAAGAAGGGTCTTCATTGGAAATATTTGAGAGATAGGGTTCAATCCACTTTCCAGCTCTACCAGTGAGAAAAGAAGTTGAGTCAAGAACTTTCTTCCTGTCAGAGAAGAAATTTTCTGGATCATTATGGAAGATTAATTGACAGGATTGGATAAATCCTCTCAATTTATGAGCTTGAGTACCATCAAAAGAATCAGGTGCCTTCATGGATGGAGTCTTGAAAGAAGGGGCTTTGGAATTGTCCCTGGGGGCAACTGCTTGAGTGAGTTGCCCCATGAATTGAGTCATTTTCTCCATCATCTTGAGGAGACTTGGTTCAGTTTGAGAGACAAGAGGTTGACTAGAAATGGCTAGATTAGAACCCTGAGGCACCTCTGGAGCATTTGCCAAGGCATCCGCCACTTCAGTCTCCCCAGAATCTTCCTCTTCCACAGACTCTTCCCCCTCTTCATCTTCAACTTCCCCTAATCTTGCTCTTGAACCTTTGGACATGCCAGGGTAGCCACCCAAAAGTCCAGAGAAGGATCTTGATCTTCTAGATTTCATTCCACCTCTTCTTGAGGGTGCTGCTCCTTCCATTGGTGGTCCTCTGTCCAAGTTTGCACTCAGTTGATAAACTGATTGTGTGCGGTCAAGAGGAGCCCTTGCTGCAGGAGTGAGAACAGCTGGAATTTTTTGGGATCTAGTGCTCTTGGCTGGGGAACTATGCTGAACTTGCATTATGAGCAGAAGTAGAATAAAACTTGATGGTATTGAGAACAGAAATCAAAGCTTGGCCAAATCAATCACAATAAGAATCTTGATGAGTCTTGAGGAATCAATTCAATTCTTGAGGTGAAACAACTTCAATCAATAATCAACAATAAATTCAAATTCAATATCAATAATCTTGAAGAATTCAACAATCAATAAATCAATCAATGTCTTCAAGGTCAATTCAAAGTCTTGAGGAATCAATCAGTCAATCAATATCTTCAGGAATCAAAATCAATCAACAATCAATAATCAATTCTTGAGGATAAATCGGTTATCTTGAGGAATTCAAAAGTCAATAAAATCACTCCAAATAAAATCCTGAATTGCTGAATCAGTAACCCAAATGAATCCCAATCAATAACTCCTGATAGGAGCCAAATAGACAAACAAAGAGAAATTTGATTGAAATCAAAGAAGTGAAATGAGATGGTCAGCAATTATTAAGAAGGAAGAAGGAATCATTTTCATATAAATGAATGAATGAGATGAAACTTGATGAGAGAAAAATCATAATCATTAAAAATCATAAGATCATTAAAGAGTCATAATTGATGAATGAGAGAAATGAATATAAATTAATGAAAAGAAATAATCAAATATGAGTTAATTAATTTAATGTCACAGGGGCTCTTCAAAGTGAAGAGGGCCTGGCACTCAGTAGACTGGGACTCACTTATGGAGGGCTCAGGATATGGTAAGAAAGAAATACGCTTATGATTGTTAAGAGATGAATTACTAATAAAATAAATTCAAGAAAGCAGAAACAAAAGAAATTAGAGTAAAGAATAAAAGAGCCAACCACAAACAAGTCCAAGTCCACTGTTTCAACCTGTCAGAATGAAAAGAGAAGGGTTAATAAGGATATGGCCACCCAACTGATACTTTTCAGGCAAAGAAAGAAAATGAAAAGACCAACTTAATATTAAATAAATATAATACCCAAAATAAGGATAATAATATTGATTAAATAATTAATTAACTGGGGAAAAGTCCCCAGGGGGAAGAAAGAGGGGCTGGTATATTTGAGAATCACCAGCCCTGATCCAGAGAGAGAATTTTCATGAGGATTGAATGATTGAATTGAGTCTGGGAAATACAGGTCTGGATCTGCTGATTTGAGGTGTTTGAGTGGGTGTATTAATGAATACCCTTACCCCTGGTGATTGGTTGTCACATGGGGTCAGCTTTCAATTTTCAAAATGAATAATGAATGAGGGAAAATTGAGAGATGAAAATTAATCATAAATTTCATAAACATTAAAGAGTCATAATTTCAATGAATGAGTGAATGAAATTATAAAGAAAGAATGAACAGAATGAAAAGAAATTATGAGTTAATTAATATAATGTCACAGGGGCTCTAGTGGAAAACAAAAGTGGCCTGGAACTTAGCAATAAGGTAACTCACTTGGAAGACTCCAAAAGGATAAAGAAATTAAAATAAAAGAAATGAATCTCTCTAAGAAATATGCAAGTACAAAAATGAGATGCAATAAGAGAAATAAGAAGCCAAATTACCAAAGAGCTAACCAAGTAAGTCCCCAATCACTTTTCCAACCTGCCAAAGTGAATAATGGAAGTAGTAAGGATATGACCACCAAATATCCATTCACAGGCAATGAAAGAAAAAGAAAGAGGTGCTAAATGACTGACTTGATAATATAGGTATTCACTTAAATAAAATGATAAGATAAATGAAGATAAAATAAAATGAAAATATATTAATTAACTGTGGGAAAGCACCCCAGGGTCAAAGGAGGCTGTTATATGTGAAAGGTTGAGCTCTTGACTCCTTCAGGCTGACATCTGGTCTGTATTGACTTCTTGATGAAGTGTATACCTTTCCAAATTGGGAAATGAACTGGGTTGAATGAAATTCCCATGGTGTATGATTGAAATTCAGGTCTTGATGAACCCATTCTGTATTTAATGAATTTGGTTTCCAAGTTAGATTGATGCAGCACTGACCCTTGGCAAATGGTTTTGGAACTGCCTCTTGAATATCCCTTGATAATGCACTGCCAGTATTCCCTTGGAGGAATACTGTGAATGAGAATAACCAATGATGGCTTGATGGTGCCATTGTTATTTTAATGGACACTTTTCTTTTGACCCTTGATGAATCCTCTGGATGACATGCCTTGATGACCTGATGAAAAGTTAAAATAACCATTTGATATTGGCGCCATTGAAGTTCTGGTGAAAAAAGATGCACAAGGGTGTATAACACCATTTATGGCACCTTTGGTTATTGGAGAGTGTGAACCTTTGAGATATGACCACATACCCAAAAAGGTCACAAGAAATATTTAATATTAAAAATAAGTACCTTAAAACTACAAAAATACCATAAATTGGTATAAAACTTGGTTTAACTTAAACGCCAATGAATAAACATTTGTAATAAATTACACCATTGGATTCCCCATGGTGAAATACACATATACCATTTTTATGGCATATCTGTAAAGTCAATATTTAATAAGTTATAAGTAATAATACCTTATAAAAGACACAAATCCTTATTTATTTCAAAACCAATGAAGCAACATGTAAAATAAATGGTACCATTGGATTCTCCATAAACCTCCACACATAAAACAATTAATAAGCTAAGCTTCAAAACCAATACTTAAGGAATTAACCTGAATATATGCACTTTTTTGGTCAATGCATATATTCAAGGATTTTAGCTAATATCTATTGAATTATGCATGATAGAGTGATGAACCAAAAATAAAATCATCGCGTAATTACTGTAGGAATACAGATATGAAGTTTATCTCACAAGTTATAAACAAGGTTAAAACCTGTAAGGAATTATTGATTAAAATCAATAGAGCTGTTGACCACTTTGTTGTGAAAGTGGTCCAATGTTAAAAAAAAGTAGACAGTTGGATTCTACTAGTTCATTCGTGAAGAATGATGTATTTCTTATTATAATATTCAAGGTATAACCTCTTGAAATCATAGTTTGAAGTTTAAAATATTAAATTTCGACAGAAAAGATGAGTTACAAGAAAAATCATCAAAATAGAGTTTTGATGATGTAATGAAATTCTCTCGGCAGCATAATAAGGTTATGCCAAGCTATCAGAATTCACTCTCTGAATTGCTGTAGCGTGTAAATACGCAAATTTATCAAGGATCAAAGTTTGAGCTTAATTTGATCATTTATGATCACTCACTGTAACCTTAAATTAAGTTTAACAGTCATATAGGTAATGAAATTGGTGAATACTATTAGTTTATGATTAAAACTAATAAAATCCACGAAATTTGGGGTTCTGCCAAGCCTTTGACATCATCAGACTTAGAGTTATAGTGATAACTCTAAATAATGGCATAATAGTGATGTAATGAGGTTTGATCATGATGTAATCATCACCAAACCTTAAAATATTGATCAATTCCAGTGGATATGATCAGTACACGTCTACTAGAAGCCTGTTGGACTCTAGGAGGGAGGTATTTACTGTAAATAGAGCTCTTTCTGCTCTGTTTTCCCCTCAGACACATCAAAAACATTAAATCAATACAAACCAAAAGGTAATATCTTTATTCTTTATATATAAAAATTTTATATTATTAGAGACCAAAGTTCATCTTTATTATAATCATCAATTTTGGTGTGATTAAATCATTTTTTTAATTGTTTTTGTTAAAAATCTCTCTAAAACTCATTTGCATGTAAAAAATCAAGAATATTTGTAATTTCTCTATTTTTTATTGTAAATACAATTTGTATAAATTGTATTTACATTATTTGGCGTAAAATATCTCAAAATTATTATATTAAGTGTTAACAGTACGTTATTTTCTCTTATATATCTCAAAATTATTATATTAAGTGTTAAAAGTACGTTATTTTCTCTTATATCAATAATTTTCTCTATATTATTCTTTTAATAATTCTTTAATTAATATAAATAGTATTTATATTAATTTATAACTTTAATATTGGTAATATTATTGTTATTAATTGTTTTTTATTAATAAAAAACAATTTTTTACGCCTTTATTATTTGTTTGTAACAATAATAAAGTGCTATTAAATATATTAATATATTTATTTATTATATTATATTTTATAATATAAATTATATTATCATATTTTATTAATAATATAATTATTTTTACTCCATAATTATAATAATTCTTTATTATTATAATTATTTTTATCTTATTTATTTCATTAATAAGGACATTCATAGTACAATAAGTAAAATATTAGTAATTTTTACTTATTGTTTCATAGTCAAACCTTACATTTGGGGGCCTAGCCATGATATTTACTCTAAAATACCCTTAAAAAGATTGTAATTGGGCTTATCCAATAATAAATTATACTTATAATCATATAATTATATAATAATTTTATATTTATTGATTTTAAAATCTATTGAGGCATTTGGAAAGAAATTGTACTGTCTTACATGTGGTTTTTCACATCCTTAGACTTGCAAAAACTTTCTTTGAGTGACTCTAGTGATTAAAAAAGATATTTTATAAATTAAAAATAATTTTATATTATAAATTAATTTTATAAAAAGAATCATATTCATTTTTATTTTATTCTTTAAAAATAAAAATATTAAAAACCAATAAAAAAGTTTTTTATTCATTTTAATTTCATTTCTTTAATTATTTTCATTTTTTTTCCATAAAAAAAGATATAAAAGCAACTTTTACGTGGAAAATTGCCATATCTTACCAAAAATAACACTTTTATATAAAAGACTTATATTTATTTGTCTTTTTTAGTGTTTGAAGACAACCCAACAGAGGATAACCAAACCACTGTTGAAAGATTGGTGGAAGAAACTTGTCAAAGTTCTCCAACACCAATAATTACCAAAAGAAAGAAAGCCAAGAAATTGGACTTTCCAGGACCCACCATTCAGGACTCTGAAGGTGAGTACCTCATTTATAAGTTGCCATAAGAAAATTCCTGTTCTGAAGTCCCCTTATTTCTTATTTTTCTTATAATATGACTACCAGAAGAGGCTCCCAATACTCCATCCAATCAGATGGAGCTGGACTCAGAGGTAGAATTGATTCCTCAAAAGGGAAAAGAAAGGGCAATATCCCCAGTGGAACAGAATCCACACAAGGAAGTGCCTTATCCCAAAGGCAAGTCCCAGAAATGCCCATGATATCTGAACCTGAATTAGAACTAAGTATGAGTGACTCAAACAGGTACAAATCACATTCAGAGGGCTCAAATAGACATTTACATGAGCCAATACAAACAGTACTACACAGTGTACAAGGACAAAGATTGGGAAATGTTGCCTCAAATACACCAAGGAGTGATGAACTCCTGGCACATCCTGAAAAAGTTCCTCAAAGAGGAGGAAATAGTGAAATACTTCAATGGATGGAATCCACTATCATCCAAACCTCAAATCAAAAATATCAAGGAGTATCATGCCAAAAAGAAGGAGGCAACCAAGGAAGAAGCCCCAGTAGCTTCTACCAGCAAGCCCCAAGTCAACCCACTTCCCCAAGAAGGGAAGAAGAACAAGAAAAAGAATTGGAGAAAACCATATTCCCCAAGCTACAGGATCCCCAAGATCCAAAAAGATGCCATGGACAATGTCTTCAACATGGCCAGAACTTTGATGGAATTCAAAGACAAAGAGGAACAAAGAATGAGACAACCCCATTTCCCAAAGAAATAACCTTGTCTCCTGATGTTGTCAATACTTTAACAGAACTTAAAAATAGTATTTTACCTCTTAAAGACATTAAAAATAGTTTATTATCTTTCCAAGAAATAAATAAAAGTTTATCATCTTTAACAAAACTTGTTGTACAAAATAAGAAAGAAATTGATAACATAAAATTTATGATTGAGAATAATAAACCAAAAGTATTAATTGACAATACTCAGAAATTAATACAAGGACAACAAGAGTTGTATAAATACATAAGTGATATCAAAGAAAAGACTTTGACAATCAATTATGACATGAGTATTGAAAATCTTACAGAAAAATTAAATAAATTAAGCATTTCTGTAGAAAAATTTGAAGAAAAGACTTCATCACACCAAAAATTAATTTTGGACCATGTGGAAAAGAGTGATGAAGCAAGAATGCATATGAAAGATGACATTCAAAGTGAAATAAGGCTTAGTACTTAAAAAATGGATAAAATTAATGAGGGTAATTTAAATATGCCAAAGTTATCAACACCATTTTCTCACATAAGAAGCCCTGTTAAACCAAAAGAGGAATTAACAAATCCATTCATAACAGACTTGAGTCACCAAGACAATAACCAAGTCTTAATGAAGGAAGAACCTCAATTGAAAGAATGGCCAACATTCACAGGAGAGGGTGAATATGACCACATGTCATTTATCAAAACAATTGACATGCTACAAGAAGATTATGCCATACCAGATGAATTAATCACTGCAAGATTACATTCATTGTTTGAAAAATCTGCAAAAAGATGGTATCATGGCATAAGACAAACAAATGGCAAAAATACCTGGTCTTGGTGGAAACAAGAAATAATCACCAAGTGGGCTAATGATGCCTGGAGGTACAAAATAGAAAATGCATTTGAAAATTGTTTCTTTGACCCAGACAAAGACAAACCTTTAACTTGGTTCTTGAAACAAGTTGAAAGACTTAATGCATTGTACCCAGAAATGTCACAAAGAATGGTGCATATGAAAATACTCAAGAAATGTGGAGGAGAGCTAGAACATGCCCTAAGAAGCAGGTGTATAGAACCATGCTCCACAGAATAGTATATTAATTCACTAGAAGACATAGTGACAAGAACAAAAATTGGCAGGACTTGGAAGAAATTGGACATTAAAAGCCCAAATAAACCATTTATCAAAAAAGATAAATCAAAAGAATCCTTCAAGCCCAATACATCCAACAATAATGAGCAAAGAAAATGCCATAAATGTGGAGGTATTGGACACTTAGCCAATAATTGCCTTAAAAAGGCAAATATTAATGAAATTGTGGAAACAGAAAACCACAATGACAAAGAAGAGGAATCTGACTCTGAAAAAGAGACAGAAGAGTCAGAAAGCTCTGAAAGTGATGAAATCAATATAATTAATGCACAAATTAATAATATTGATATAATTTATGAATTACTGGATGTTAACTCAAACTTACCACAAGTTGGGACATCTGACACAAGCCTAACAAACATACAAGATGCCAAAATGTATAGAACCAAACCTGCCAGAGGAATGGGATATACAGCTGGAAAATCAAGTATAAGTATTGTTATGGTTGATAACCAAGAAGGAAAAGCTAACTTAGATACAGGAGCATATTGCACCTGTGTTGGTAAAAGTTATTTCAAAACCATTGTCCCAGACTGGCAAGAAAAACTTATGCCAATACAAGGTGTCAAATTTAGTAGTGCAAGTGAGAGCATGAAGCCCCTTGGAATAATTGATTTAACACTAATTTTTCCTCATCCCTCACAATGTGTCAGAATCAAAGTAGAGTTTGTAGTAATGGACAACTGTACTAGTAATCACTTCATACTTGGGAATGACTACTTATCAATTTATGGTATAGATATCTCCAACCAGAAGGATAGATATTTTACCATAGGAGACAACAAAAGACAAAAGTTTGGCTTCTTAAATAACAAAAAACAAATCACAGTTATTAAGAATGAAGAAAAAATTCCAGAAAAGGAACTTTTTATATCTGAACAACTTAAAGAGGCAGAATTCAATCAAGAATTAACAGAAAAAATGAAAGAAAAATTAATTGACCTCTTATTTAAGTATAAAAATGCCTTTGCAACTGACAAAGAGCCACTAGGTGCCATAATTGGACATGAAGTGGATATAATTCTTAATGTGGAAAAGCCTTACCCACCTCTATTAAGAAGACCTGCTTACCCAGCTAGTCCAAGGGCTAGAGAAGCCTTAGAGGTACACATTAAAGAATTGATGGACCTTGGAGTATTAAGAAAGGTAGGACATAATGAACAGGTAGAAGTCACTACACCTTTCATTATAACTTGGCATAATGGAAAATCAAGGATGGTAGGAGACTTCAGAGCCCTGAACACCTATACCATTCCAGACAGGTATCCAATACCCAGGATCCATGAGACATTGACACAATTGTCACAAGCTAAGTTCATCACAGCCATGGATGCCTTAAAGGGTTTTCATCAAAATGTCTTAACAGACAATGTCAAAATACTACTGAGGAGAATAGTCCATTGTGGAATTTTTCAATACTTAAGAATGCCATTTGGCATAAAAAATGCACCTTCCCATTATCAAAGAATGATGAATACCATATTTCCTGAAGGATTATCAGAAGGATGGTTAATTATCTATATTGATGATATCATAGTTTGCTCAGAAACTTGGGAAAATCACCTTACAAGACTAGAAAGGGTACTACAAAAAATAGTCCAAGTGAATATGAAAATTTCCTTGAAAAAGTGTCATTTTGCATACAGTGAACTAAAAGCACTAGGACATGTTGTATCTGGACTTAGTCTAGGCATAGACAAGAATAAAGTAGCAGAAGTACTACTTAAACCAATGCCTCAAACCAAAAAAGAAATGCAATCATTTCTAGGATTTGCTGGTTACTATAGACAGCATATAAAGGACTTTGCAAAAATTGCTAAATCCTTGTATAAGCTATGTGACCAACAAACAGTCTATGAAATGACAGAAGAAAGAGTCAAGGCATATGAGGAATTGAAAAATTCCTTAACAAATGCCCCATTTCTTCTAATGCCAGATTGGAAACTACCCTTCAAACTTTACATTGATGCTTGTGGAGAAGGACTGGGTGCTGCACTACACCAGACACAAATTATCAATGATAAACCAGTGGAAGGACCAATTTGTTTTATTTCAAGACAGATAAAGCCAACAGAAGCAAGATATGGAGCAAGCCAAATGGAATGCCTCTGCTTAGTGTGGGCTTTAGAAAAATTACATTACTATTTGGATGGAACAGTATTTGATGTGATTACAGACTGTAATGCTGTAAAATCTCTATTAAATATGAAAAATCCAAATAGACATATGCTGAGATGGCAAATTGCTATCCAAGAATATAGAGGAAATATTACTATTGTTCATAAATCTGGCAATATTCATAAAACTTCAGATGGTCTTGGCAGATGGGCTCTAGCAAATACCCCTGACAATCCAGCATGGGTACCATAAGAAGAACACCATATAGAAGGAATATGTGTTACAGACATTGGCACAGAATTCTTTAACCAAGTTAAAGAAAGCTATAAGATGGACAAAAATTGCCATATCTTAAGCCAACTTCTAATGAAAGACTGCAAAGACCCATCATTTTCATCAAAACTAGATGAAACATGGAAAAAGGGATATGATGAAGGAAGATTCCACCTCCTTGATGGAATCCTTTACCATAGAACAAAACACACATGTGTTATGGCCTTAACAGATAGAACCCTGATAAACACTATTTTACATGAGTGTCATGATAGTGTTGCAGCTGGACACCTTTCAGAAGACAGGACACTAGAGAGGGTGAAAACCTGCTCTTGGTGGCCAAATTGGAAGAAGGATGTTATAGAATACTGCCAAACCTGTGACAAATGTCAAAAAGCCAACAGAGCCACAGGAAAGAAATTTGGAATGATGATCCAAATCCAAGAACCAAAATCCCCTTGGGAAATAGTTCATATGGATTGGGTAACAGCATTACCTCCAGGAGGAGACAGAAGCTATAATGCATGCCTAGTATTGGTTGACAGGTATAGCAAAACTCCCATGTTCCTACCATGTCACAAAGATGACACAGATATGGACACAGCCATAATGATATGGAATAAAGTTATTAGCCATACAGGCTTATTCCAGAATATTATAAGTGACAGAGACCCAAAGTTCACTTCAGCATTATGGACAAATCTCCATAACTTGTTTGGGACAAAGTTATCATTCTCAAAAGCTTACCATGCTCAAACTGATGGTTTAGCAGAAAGAATGATACAGACCTTAGAGGACATGATCAGAAGATTCTGTGCTTATGGGCTAGAATTCAAAGATTCTGATGGTTTTACCCATGATTGGTGTACACTAATACCAGCTCTTGAACTGGCATATAAAACACCAATCCATTCTTCTACTGGAAAAACACCAGCAATGCTAGAAAAAGGTTGGAATCCAAGACTTCCTTATGATACCCTCAAAAAGGACTTAGTGGATATAGATCCAACAGCAAGCAGTTTTAATATAATGTGTTATAAGGCAAGAAACCATGCAAACAGATGTATGCAAGATTCTTTCAAATATGCAAAAGAAAGATGGGATAAAAGTCATATGCCACCTGACTTCAAAATAGGAGACTTGGTCCTAGTATCAACCCTTAATTTCAATAACATAAAAGGCCCAAAGAAATTGAAAGATTCCTTTGCAGGACCATTTATTATTAAAGCACTTCATGGACCCAATGCTGTGCAATTGGAACTCACAGGTGAACTAATTAACAAACACCCAACTTTCCCTGTAGGTCTGATAAAACCTTACAGTTAAAGTGACAAAGAGTTATTTCCACTAAGAAATAAACCCCCACTTGAAATTCCCCTCTTGGAAGAAGGAGAGGAAAAGAAAATGGTAAAAGTCCTTAAAGAAAGAAGGACAAGAAACAAAAAAGAAAGGGAATACCTTGTAAGGTATAGAAATTCAGCTCAAGAATATGAATGGCTACTTGAGAAAGATATAACAAATGCTGATAAACTACTAAGAAGGTTCAGACATGAAAGAAAACCTGAAAAATAGAAAAGCTAAGCATTATTGAGCTTCAAGACTAACAAAGTCTATTGAAGAGGTAGGACAGAGGATGATACCCTAATTACACATATCAGATTGTAATACAATCTTTTTTGGTGGTAGGGAATGTGAACCTTTGAGATATGACCACATACCCAAAAAGGTCACAAGAAATATTTAATATTAAAAAGAAGTACCTTAAAGCTACAAAAATACCATAAATTGGTATAAAACTTGGTTTAACTTAAAAGCCGATCAATAAGCATGTGAAATAAATTACACCATTGGATTCCCCATGGTGAAATACACATATACCATTTTTATGGCATATCTGTAAAGTCAATATTAAATAAGTTATAAGTAATAATACCTGATAAAAGACACAAATCCTTATTTATTTCAACACCAATGAAACAACATGTGAAATAAATGGTACCATTGGAATCTCCATAAACATTCACACATAAAACAATTAATAAGCTAATCTTCAAAACCAATACTTAAGGAATTAACCTGAATATATGCACTTTTTTGGTCAGCGCATATATTCAAGGATTTTAGCTAATATCTCTTGAATTATGCATTATAGAGTGATGAACCAAAAATAAAGTCATCGCGTAATTACTGTAGGAATACAGATATGAAGTTTATTTCACAAGTCATAAAGAATGTTAAAACCTGTAAGGAATTATTGATTAAAATCAATAGAGCTGTTGACCACTTTGTTGTGAAAGTGGTCCAAACTTAAAAAAGGTATACATTTGGATTATAATAGTTCATTCGTGAAGAATGATGTATTTTTTATTATAATATTCAAGGTATAACACCTTGAAATCATAGTTTGAAGTTTAAAATATTAAATTTTGACAGAAAAGATGAGTTACAAGAAAAATCATCAAAAATAGAGTTTTGATGATATAATGGAATGCTCTTGAAAGCATAATAAGGTTATTCCAAGCTATCAGAATTCACTCTCTGAATTTTTGTAGCGTGTAAATCTTAAAAGTTATCAAGGATCAAAGTTTGAGCTTAATTTGATCATTTATGATCACTCACTGTAACCTTAAATTAAGTTTAACAGTCATATAAGTAATGAAATTGGTGAATACTATTAGTTTATGATTAAAACTAATAAAATCCACGAAATTTGGGGTTCTGCCAAGCCTTTGACATCATCAGACTTAGAGTTATAGTGATAACTCTAAATAATGGCATAATAGTGATGTAATGAGGTTTGATCATGATTTAATCATCACCAAACCTTAAAATATTGATCAATTCCAGTGGATATGATCAGTACACGTCTACTAGAAGCCTGTTGGACTCTAGGAGGGAGGTATTTACTGTAAATAGAGCTCTTTCTGCTCTGTTTTCCCCTCAGACACATCAAAAACATTAAATCAATACAAACCAAAAGGTAATATCTTTATTCTTTATATATAAAACTTTTATATTATTAAAGACCAAAGTTCATCTTTATTATAATAATCAATTTTGATGTGATTAAATCATTTTTTTAATTGTTTTTGTTAAAAATCTCTCTAAAACTCATTTCCACATAAAAAATCAAGAATATTTGTAATTTCTCTATTTTTTATTGTAAATACAATTTGTATAAATTGTATTTACATTATTTGGCGTAAAATATCTCAAAATTATTATATTAAGTGTTAAAAGTACGTTATTTTCTCTATATTATTCTTTTAATAATTCTTTAATTAATATAAATAGTCTTTATATTAATTTATAACTTTAATATTGGTAATATTATTGTCATTAATTGTTTTTTATTAATAAAAAACAATTTTTTAAACCTTTATTATTTGTTTGTAACAATAATAAAGTTCTATTAAATATATTAATATATTTATTTGTTATATTATATTTTATAATATAAATTATATTATCATATTTTATTAATAATATAATTATTTTTACGCGATAATTATAATAATTCTTCATTATTATAACTATTTTTATCTTATTTATTTCATTCATAAGGACATTCATATTACAATAAGTAAAATATTAGTAATTTTTACTTATTGTTTCATAGTCAAACCTTACAGAGAGTGGAAATGGCAAAAGGTCTTTTGGATTGGTGCCAGGAGGATATAAGTGAAAAATGAGTTTTGAGTGGCTTCAAAGGTGAAAAGGTGTTTTTGGGTGATTTGGCCAATTTTGAGTTTTGGGTCAAATACAGCTAGTACAGATTTAAAACTGTATTTGCACAAAATGTGCAAATCTGGAAATTAAGCCCCAAATATCTGAGTATGGCCATTTGGGCATATTTCCCATATTACCTGGGAAAATGGCCTAAAATGTTCAAATCTGTATTTAGAGCTCAAAAATCCAAATACAGGCTTTTGGGCTGTATTTTCCCTGTTGACTGGAAAATACCCAAAGGTGCCCAAAAGCAGAGAAAGGCCAGGAAGGGCCTGATGATGGTGAAGGGGCCAAGTTGGGCCCAGATAGTGAAATGACTATAAAACACCAAAGAAGATGAAATGGCCAATTTGGCCAAATTTCCATAAATAGGATATGGCATGGATGTGCCATATTGAGGTCCAAGGGGGTGAATTGCTATGGTTTTGAAAGTGAGTTATTTTGACTCAGAGGAAAAGATACTGATAGGGAAAGGAATGCAGAAATAAGAAGTCTAATCAAGAAATCCATTGATAAAAGTTTGAAGAGTTTGATAGAGGATGAAGATGAAGCACAATTGTCTTTTTTCTTGCCTGCATTATCAATTTGAAAAACTGTTGTGGTTTCATGTTATGAATCTTTTTGATGACATAGTTAATTCAACAGACTCCTTGGAAGCTTTAACAGAGGCATATGCAGCTACAAAGAGGAGTGTGATAAGCTTGAAATCAGCCATTGGCTCTACTTGGACTGATGAGCTATTAATTGCAATTTGCTTCCACCATCAAAACAAAACATATTTTCTTAAAATCTGGAATGTGATTAACACTAAAGTATCTATCAAAAAGTCAATCAACATAGAATCTAATGACATTCTGAAAATAGCCCAGCATTTTCAAAAGAGAACAACTAATCTTCCATAAAACAACCAGTCAAGCATTATGGTGGCAAGCTCCAGTAGACAACAGCCCCTTGCTAGAGCAACTTATCAGGCCTATTGACTAGATAAATCTAGTACTCTGCACCAAATTCAACCACCCATAAATTGCATTCCAATCAGTCAGCAGACCAAATCATGGGCAAGGCACTTTTTGGGTCCTAAATTCCCGTTCTTCCACTGTTTTTAGTGGGGGCACTGGGCTCAAGATTGTCCACAAAATAAAGCCAGAAACTGGCAATAGAGGACCCAAGAATAAGAAATCCTGGCGCTAATCTTTGCAAATCAGAAACCTTTTCTCACCCATGTATTGCAGAAATGGAGGTGGAAGAAGAGGACCCATTTGTATCAGTTATTGATTCTGTACCAGAGGACAAATTGTTAGTACTTCTTCATTCCAGTGCCACACATCATGTGACTGGGAATAAGAGTCTTTTTATTTCATATCAGGATGTTAACATTAGTTTATCTGTTGCATCAGCCCATTAACATCAGGTAAAAGGGAGGGGTACAATTTGTTTGGTTTCCCCATCTGGTAGACTACTACTGAAAGATGCTTTGCACTGTCTGGATATTCCTGGTATTGTCATCTCTATTGAAAAATTCATGAAAAATGATGGAGAAGCTCGTTTTGAAGGGGAAAGGTTTTTACTCTCACAAAACACATGTACTTATACTAGTCTCTTGTGTCATGATCAATGGTTTCTTCTAGTAAATTCTTCTATTGTTTGCAATTCTATATCTGATTCAACTACATAAAATGGTGATCTTATCCACTGGCGAATGGCACACATCTTGTTGAGAGCAATCGCGTTAATACAGACTCTGAGTTGTATGAAAGGTCTGTCTGATGTTCCTGTAAACCAAGACATCAAGTTGTGCAAGACATGTTCACTAGCAAAAGGTCAACATAGCCCTTTCTGTCAAGAATAAAGGAATGTGGTTACTCAACCTGGTGAGGTAGTGGTCGCAGATCTTATGGGACCATTTTGGCAAGCCTTTGACAAAAAGGTATATGGTATGATAATCCAAGACCATTTCTCTTCTTTAATGAAGCTTTATGCTCTGAAGAGAAAATCTGAAGCTCCTCATCTCTTGATGAACTTAATTTCCCAATTCACCAACCTGACGCTGCATTCAGTGAAACAACTATGAACCAACAATTCTGGTGAGTTTCTGTCCAAGTCGCTCAATCAATTCCTGGGAGAACAGGGAATTATCCATGAAACAATAGTCCCATATGAACATCATAAAGCAGGAAATATTGAATGGACCAACTGGATAGTAGCAGAGGTGGCCAGGTCAATGCTTATTAAGAGGAACCTGGGAACTACCCTCTGGCCATATGCTTTCTGGTTTTTCAATAGGGTTCTTCACACTTGCGACAACAAAACTCCTTACAAATTAATGACTGGACAGAAACCTGACTTAGCACCTTTGTGGGTTTTTGGGTGCAAGGCAGTATGTCCATAACTCAAATCGCTGCAAAGATCTGTCAGCAAAAGCAAGGGAACTTATTCACCTAGTAATTGCAGAAAATTCACAGGGTTGGATACTCTTGGATAGAGGTAATGGGGTGGTAGTGCATAGTGCTTCTTCATTATTTGACGAAACTCTGTTAGACCCAAAAGAGGCAGTAGGCTCAGTAAATGCAATTGAAATTCAGCCTATGCTTGACCTGACATTGGTAGAAGAAATAAATGGCCAAGATTAATCCATGGAGTTACTTAGTACAGAAGCAAGTAACAGTAGTGAGGTTCTGAGAAGTTATAAGGAAGCGATTGAGGCAAAAACTGGGAATGAATGGAAGGCGGCAATGGGGGACAGGCTACAGAGTCTGGAGGCTATGGAAGTGTGGATTGAAGTTCCAGCAACTCAAGCCAACCAGGCTTTGGGAACATGATGGGTATTTGCAATAAAAAGAGATCCCACAGGTAGTATTGTCAAGTACATGGCTGGGGCGGTGGTGCAAGGGAACAGACAAATTCAGGGGTTGAATTTTGATGAGAATTTTGCACCAATACCAACATTTACAATTCTAATATGTCTTTTTGAAATATCTTTGGCAAGAAGCTGGGATGTACAAACTTTTGATGTCACTACAGTTTATCTCCATTCCTTGCTTGAAGAGGAAGTTTTTGTGAAAGCACCACCAGGAATGTCGACATTTCCGGGAAAGGTGCTGAAGCTCAAAAGGGAATTGTATGGTTTAATACAAGCAGGGAGGTTTTGGTGGCTCCATATGAAAGCAATCCTGGAGAAGGCGGGTTTTCAGGAAAATGAAGAAGATAAGAGTACTTACACCTATAACCAGGATGAAGACAGGGAAATTTTGTGGATGCACATGGACGATTGAGTAATAACGGCAAGTTCTTCAAACTTAATGGTCAAGCTTAAAGACACTTTATCAAGGGAACTGAAGTTGAAGTGCGACATTGGCATACACAGTATAGTAGGAATTGAAGTAAGGAGAGTTGGGGACAAATTTGAGTTATTCCAACCGGCATTAATCAAAAAGCTATGCAATTTGAATCCAAGAAAAATTACAGCAGGACAACCATTCCCCCTCATGGACCTACTTTCAGAAAATTCAGTCAAAATTAACAAAGCATATATGTCCTGTAGAGGCATGTTACTGTATGTTGCACAAGCAACTCAGCCATATATCATGTTTTTGGTAAATTATCTAGCCAGGTTTTTGATTAATACGACTCCAAAGAATTGGGAAGAATTAGATCATCTGATAAGCTATATGAGGGGTACGAAGAATAAGGCCCTTCTTATAGAATCGGAAGGTAAGGAGGAAATGCTGAAAGTGTATGTGGATGCGAATTGGGGAGGTGAAGGTTCAAGGTCGCAGCATGGATTCATTGGTTTCTACATGGGATCACCGGTAGCGTGGAACTCAAAAAGGCAGACATGTGTGGCATCCTTGACGTGTCAAGCTGAATAAATAGCAAGGTCTTTTTCTGCAAGGGCAGGTATGTGGATAGCTCAAAGTGCTACCCCCACCACTGGGAAGGTTACACCCATGCTCCTATTGGACAATCAATCGGAAGTCAAAATTGCGAATGACAGTGGCAGCAGAAAGAACTCCAGGCACATCAAGCGGAAATTTCACCTCATCAACAAAATAATATTAAATAAGGAGGTCACAATCAAATGGATAACCTCAAAAGATCAAAAGATGGACATATTTACAAAGAAGAAAGCTAAAGTCAAGGTGGATGAGTTTCTTAAAGGGCTGTTAGTATAGATGTTTTGTGGAGGGGAGTGTAATGGAAAATGGAAGAAAGTTCCAGAACTTTACAGAAAATTAGTTACACAAAAAATTACAGTAATCTAGAAATATATTTAAAGACTAGCTTTCCAATATTTTACTCCCTCAGGGGAGTTTTTCACTGTAATCTTATTATTCTCGTTTTGTACTTTGTAAAAGCTTTAACAGGTATGAGAAATAAAATAAACTTCCTCATCTACCAGGGCAGTTTTCCACTCTAATCTTATTCTGCTTGTTTTGTACTTTGTAAATCCTTCAACATGGGGCAGGGGGGCTCCTAACTTCTACCACAACCTCACTACCCTTTCTTCCGAAAAAGAAAAAAGAGAATATGGACTTTTTCAAAACCAATGACCACCCAAAACACCGCAATTATTCATAAATACCTTCACCACAAAAACATCAACAACCATCTCCTCCTCTCACTCACCCACTTGTACCTACTCTTAAAAATCCTTTGCACTTCATGAGCCCTAGCCCAGCTTGTACTAAACCACCCCCTCTCATTCAGCATTGCTGATGAATCCTACCCCTGACCCTCCCAACAAGGATGATCACATTATCATCCCCAAAATCTACAAAAGTGAACCGGGATTTCTCACCCAAGCCCAGAATGACAACCAATTGAACATACTAAGCATCATTCTCCAAAAAATAGAAAACCTGGAAAAAAGAGAGGCTAACGTTACTTTGCCCATAGGCCTTACCACATTGATAACATGACTAAATGACAGAATAGATGAATTATCAGAGAAACAATCAAAAATGGATAAGATAATCAATCATTTATCAACTAAGATAGATAACGGTAACAAAAAACGACAGGAGACAAATAACCTGGTAAGCCTTCCCTTGCCTAATAATCCACCCTCAATGTCAACCCCACTATCTTTTGCAGTGGCAGTGGCCAAAACCCAAATCAGAAATGAACCAAACTTACTTCACCAACCACCAGCAAGCTGCCAACAACAAATCTAAAAAAATTCACTTCATCATCTGAACAAAGTTTGGGGCACTGAAGCCCTTTCAAAAAACATCCCCACAAGAAGCGTGTAACAGAATCAATAAAGCATTAATGGATTCCAATGCTAATTTCAACAACACACCAATCTGAATAAAAGCATTCACACATTACTCATCAGGTGACATAAAGTTATACACAAAATTAAGAATTGAAGCTCAATGGCTGCTGAAAAATAGAGCATCTTGGACTCACCAAGTGGACCCATTATCCGTAACATCCCCACCTACTTTCCCTGTAATCATCCACTCCTGCCCAACATATGTAGATGTTGATGATGAAATTTGCAAAAAAAGCCTCCTTCAACAGATGGACATAAAAAAGGAAGACGTAAACCGAATAAGGTGGCTAGGTCACCCAAAAGAGGAAGAAAAATCTCACAGATTGCTAGTCATTTACTTCACTAATAAATCTTGAGCCCACCAAATCCTCCAAGGAGGCCTAATTTTCAATGTAAATTTAATGCAAGCAATGGCTTCCACACCAGGCCCACCCCAGTGTTTCAATTGCTTAAATACAGGACACCAAGCCTTCCAATGCAAAGAAAACCTGACCTGCACAAAATGTGGCAGAACGCATCAACCACAAGACTACAAAGATCTGAGCTACACCCCATCAATCAGGAGATGTGTACAATGCATGAACCAAGAAAAAGCCACCAATCAATCTGTCAATCTCTATGACAAGAAATATTGCCACTCAGCCCTTAGCCAAAAATTCCCAATTCGCCAGAAAGAAATCCAACATCTAACACCACCACTCAGAATTAATGGTGAATAACACCCAAACTAACTTTGCAACAATAAAAACCAAAACAACTCAAAAAAGCAATAATGGAGATAACTCCTCAGCAGAATGGCCAGATGAATCACTCTGCATAAATCCAAACCTATGTTTTACTTTCTTTCAACTAAATTGTCACATCAGATATGATGTGACCATAAGTGTTTTAAATTCAGAACTGACCCATACTGCTTTACTTCTACAGGAACCTTAGGTAAATCCTCACAACTAGCTCCTCCCAACACACCAAAACTGGCACAGAATCACTCCCACAGATCACCCAAGAAAGAAAGATGAGAAAACACAAGCCTGCATATATATCAACAAACAGTAGCCATCTGATCATATGGTCAACCACTCACAATAAAACACCCTACTTAGCATGACCACACTACTAGGTATATCCAACTCAATCCCACAAAGTACTCTCCTTTCTTAATACAACCCACCCACTACCTTCTTGGGAATCAAAATCCTGAGCCAATGGCTGCAGACAGAGGCTACTTGACAAATACCAACACTCCTCATGATGGACTCTAACCTCCACCACCCACTTGGGAATCCAAACAAGTACAATCACACCCATACCCAAGCAAGGTACCTTATGAAAATCTACGGGAAGAAAGACTTCCACCTAGTCTCACCAAAACACACCCCAACTTTCTTGATAGCAGTTTGCAGATCCACAACAATAGACCTCACTTGGGCAAACCACAAAACCCAAGACCTCCAACCAGCAACAAAAGTACAGCTTGATAGCCATTCATCCAACCACCACCCAATAATTACAAGACTCACCCCAACAAAACACCTATTGATCCAACTGAAGGACTTAGACAACACACTATTTCTCTATGCCTTACAACAACATCTCCTTAAAAACACATCCACAACAGACTCAATAGAAACCACCACTGTATAAATATCAACAGCAATAACATTGGCCTACAACATTCAAGGAAGATGAATCACAACCAACCCTTCAAGATCCAAAGCCTGGTGGAATAAGGAAAAACTAAGAGGCCTTGTCAAACTTAAGAACCAAGCAAGAAGAAAGATGCTAAAACATCAAACCAACAAATCCAAGGAAGAATATTACCACTACCAACAAATTTTCAAACAAAAGGTCTGGGAGCTCAAAAGCAACCATTGGAGAAAATTCTTAGCCAAAAAAGGGACCAATCATGCATATCAAGCTTACAAATTCACAAAAAACAAACAAGAAGAAATCACTTGTCTATGGAATCAAGAAGGAAATCTGACACTCAACATCATGTAGAAATTGTCCCTTCTCTTTTATGGCACCTCAATAGTAGAAACCACAGCAAATCTCAACCACATACCACATCAACAACTGCCAACCCTCCCACCAGACTTCCCCCTGATCATGCATATCAAGCCTACAAATTCACAAAAACCAAACAAGAAGAAATCACTTGTCTATGAAATCAAGAAGGAAATATGAAATTCAACATCACAGAGAAACTGTTCCTACTCTTTTATGGCACCTTGATAGTAGAAACCACAGCAAATCTCAATGACATACCACATAAACAGCTGCCAACCCTCCCACCAGACTTCCCCCCAATCACCAGGGATGAAGTTGCAGATGTGATCTCTTCCTTACCCAACAGGAAGGCCCCAGGGCCAGATGGTATACCAAACGAGCTAATAAAATTAGCTAAAACCCTTTTGACTCCAACCTTAACTGACCTGTAAAATTTCTGCCTTAGACAGGGACAGTACCTGAGCAGATGGAAAGAGGCCCAAACAGAAATCATTAGGAAAAGTGCAAAAGACGACTACACCAACCCCAACGCCTATAGGCCAATAGTGCTGCTAAGCTCTTTGAGAAGATAATCAACAACTGACTAATGCATTGGGTGCACCTAGCAAACTCAATACATCCAAGACATGTGGGAGGTAGGCCTGGAAAATGTATCAACGATTCATTTGTCACACTGACCTCGTGGATCAACCATAAGTGGAGGGAAGGGAAGATGGTTGTGAGAATTTTCCTAGATGCTAAGTCAGCATACCCATCAGTCCACAGAGAAAGGCTAATCCATGTCTTAAAACAAAAATCTTTCCCACCCTATCTATGTTACATCATTAACTCCTTGCTTTCTGGCAGAACAACTAGCCTTAAAATTGTTAGATTTGTGTCCCAGACTTTAGTATTTCCAAATGGCTTGCTGCAGGGGTCTCCACTATCAGTCACTCTATATCTCATATACAACTCTAGCTTACTCCTCCCAAGCCCACCATCACTTAACAAAAATGAGATCTCCATAGCATAAATCAATGATGTTACTCACCTTCTAGCAGCCAAATCCATCCAACAGGTTCAAAAAAAACCAAAGAAGTCATGGCTAGGTCCAAACATTGGGGCTCAAGGTATGGAGCCATTTTTGACAACAAGAAAACTAACTTCATGATTTTTACAAAAAAACAACTCATGAATGAAATAACAATAGCAGAACTGACCCACACACTGGAAAAATAATTCAAATGGCTAGGAATCACCCTTACCCCCACTTGCAAATGGTCAAAACAAAAGCTAACAACACAATAAAACAGCTTACAAGAATTATACAACCAGCTTTTGGGCTGTGTCAGAGGGAAGCAAGAGTGCTAATTGCGGCAGTATTAACAACAAGAATACTACATGGAAGTGTAATCTGGTATACCAGCAAGAACCAGAAAATGGTGGAAAAGCAATTGACAAATGTTTTTTTTCAAGCAATACAGCTGAGCACAAGAATGATGAGACAAACCCCCTCTCCCTTTCTCAAACTATATGGTGTACTTAAAGACCTAACTAAGCAACATATTAAATTGACCCACAACTACCTCCATACTAAACTAACAGCTACAATAGACAAAGAATACAGGACATTGATCTGAAGGGACTTGAATGCCAGCTAGTGAACACACCCTTCCCTGTTGAACAGCCTACTGGAGAAGGACACTTTCCTACAACATTTTACTAGGGCTGAAACCTCATCTCCCTTCCCCATCCCACCATGGTCAACCCAAATTGCAAGCATCATCAACTCACACCTAAAAAAGGAACAAGAAAAGTAATTAGAGAAAATAGAATCCAAACTAGCTGCCAGCACCCTAGTATTCTTTTCAGATGGCTCCCTAATCCCAGGCAAAGGGGGGGAGCTGTGGCCATACTAACAAACACACATAGAAAAAGACCACTTATGTTGGGAGGGACCCCATCATAACAAATTTTGAAACAAAACTAATGGCTCTCTTTCTTTTCCAGGAACTCTTAACCAAACATATCATCACCTATGGCCCCCCCATCCATTGCAATATTCTCAGACAGCCAAGTGTCCCTCAAGAGCACCATGCATACTAAAAAGAAAACCCCTGGGAAACACCTAGAAATTAAAATTTTCAACTTCAAAAGCGGGTCACAACATTTCCTGACTAAATTCTATTGGTGCCCAGGACACACAGGTATCCAACAAAGCAAAGAAGTTGATAAAATCACAAAAGAGATAGCCTCCTTGGCAACAATAACCCATCATACACTGCATCACATTAACATATCCCGAATAAAGCAAACAACAAACCAATATTCAAGAACCCCACCAACCCTTTCGGACACAGAACTAACTAGAGTAAAGTTCAAGACCTTGCCAAAACTCATCACCCAGGCACTCGATCAACTAGGAAAAGGCCTTGCATCCACCATACATCAACTATGCTCTGACCACAGCCCACTTAATGCATACCTACACTGGATCAAACAGGTGGACTCCCCAAGATGCCCACACTGCAACGCGCCAGAGACCACCTCACACTATCTACTCTACTGCGGAAAGTTCTGAACCCAGCAAAAAGAACTAAGAGGAAATATAAGAAAACACAAAATCTGACTAAACCCAAACAGCAACATCTCTATACTAGATTTCCCATCTTCCTTCAATATCCTGGAAAATTACATCATTGCAACAAAATATTCCAGCACATCAAAAACTACCTTCCCCAAAAAATAACACCCTCATAACCCCACTGTGCCCCACCCCCTTTTTTTCTTTTTCCTTCTTCACTGATAGACATCTCCACTCTTTTTCCCTATCACCTTCTAAAAACTCATCCTCCTCCCCCTGTTCTCTCCATCTCTCTTCCTTTTCTTTCTACTAATTTCTAAGACTTGTCTGTTCCCTCTAGTCTTCTTTTTTCTCTCCTCAATATTAAAGAACCCAATTTGTAAAATGGCCATTGTCTAACTCATTCACACTCAACCAATCTCAAGAAGCTCAACATAAAACTCCAGCTGGAAGAATTGAAAACAGTGTTAGGGAGAACAGAACTCAAAACCATGAAGCCCCCCAAACCCCCTCACACTAAGCTTAGGAGATACCCTGACCAACCATTCACCTACACCCTAAAACCAAGCACAAAATACTCCACCACTTTGAAGTGGCTTGATGACCCACTTCAAGAAAACACAACCCAAAATATGTAAAAACTCAAAAACACACCAGAAAACATGACCTAATTTACCCCAAATGGCAAAAGGGTGGAGAGAACTGTTATCCCTAACACTGTGGAAGATCCAACCAGCACTCAATCTCAACAAAAGAACCAAGCATCACAATCCCTAACAGGTCCAAAACCATGGACATGCATTAATACTCAGATGGCTAAATCTTAATTGTAAATAGTTGATTACTAGAAAAGCAGTATTGCAAGTTTGCATATAAAATTTATAGTGTGGTATGTGAAATCAATAACACTTTTAAAAAAAAGGGGGCGCGAAGTGGGAATGGCCTGAATTATTGTGGGAGAGATGAAAATACGGCATCACTGGGGTTTTCTCATGTCCCAGGGCCAAATCAGGCACGGACTGATGATAGCTGAATCCATGTGGGTGTTATTTCTTTATATAAATTTTATTTCTTGATTTAAGCTAACACTCATATAAATAGGTATGATAATTTGTAATTACAAGTACTAATTGATCTCCCCTGAGATAAGCATACCTATTTATTAATTAGAAATTTTTCATCGTTAGTTCAAGATAATAAAAATAAAAATTTCAATTGAAAGAAAGATCTCCCCTAAGGAGCAGATCTTTCTTCCTCGATTGTAAATTTAAGTAGTAGATTTTGTGCTATGCATATTCAATAATAGTATGGCTATGTTAGGTTTTGGCTATAATTTTGTTACTTGTATTGTTACAACAGTCGGTTAGTGGGTGGCGCCATAGGAGTAAAGGCGTCGGTGTCGAGATCGTGGGAAGTAAGAGAGATGGTTAAGGAGTGCAGGTAGAGACTGGATAAAAAGCTGGTAACTCCGGATGAGAGACCGGGCTACAAGCACATTCGGTGAGCTTTTAGCGACCACTGACCACATTCACCCCGGTTAGATTTGACTCCTGTATGCTCTACAGGGGGCAAACTCCTGTGCTTGATACAACACTGTACTGTTGTGTTTTCAAACAGCCCAAAATTATGCGTCAGAGCTTTTCAATTAATACAGTAATGATATGACTTGATATTTTCAATTGTTCACGCTGAAACACTGTAATAAGTGTTATTCTACTCTCACAAAGGGCACACTGCAGTCAAGTACTGTAATCAAAATCAACACCATAGGATAGTACTGTACGTTACCACCTTTAATCAATTTTCTTTCTTAATAATAAGAAATTTCCTGTTTGCACACCATGTGCTCTAGCATCACTCCTCACTCCGAATGTCAAGAAAATTCATATTCTGCTTTCATTCATAGCCCCCACAATTATATTACATGGATTCCTGAGCTCAAAGCTGATGGTTCAAATTTTCAAGATTGGATGACACAACTGGACCTATTTATATGTTTTATTTTTGATTTTTCTGATTTCACCCATAACTACCTCAACCATACCTTACAGCCTCAAGAAAACAAAGCACTTCGCTACCTAATTCAAAAAAGAATTGATATAAAATTGCTTGATCTAGTCAAGGATGAAAAATCAGCAGCAAAGGCAATCATCATTTTACAAAACTATTTTCATTATTTGATACGAAATCATCAACTAGAATTGTTCCTTCAGCTAATGGATTGTCACCACATAGCTAGATCCCAAAACAAAGGCTCAACTGCAATGATCCCCAAGTATTTTTCACTGTTCAAAGAGCTTCATCAAACGGGATTGAATATACCTCAAAATATTCAGAGTATTTTCATTCAAACAGCAATACCACCACCTCCCAACTTTTCTCAGGATGAATGGTTTGAATTCATGACATCAAAAATGAAAAAAATAAAATCTTGCTCTCCAAAAGATGTTCATAAGATGATGTATACCTACTTCCACTCTCATGAGACTGAAATGAGACCAGTAGAGAAAAAAGAATTTATCAAAGGAAAAACAAGTACCTATGCCAGTACAGCTTCCCTAGTGAAATCATTTCGTTGTTTAGATGTTCAAGCTACTGAAAGCAAAGAAAACAAAGACAAACAACAGGGAAAATCAAATAATAACAAGCCCCTTAGGCCTCCCAACATGAATGAAATCAGTCAAGCCTTATTGAACATTGAATTTGGAAACAAACAGCCCGATTTTGAAAAACAAATGAAATATGGCATTCAATGTCATTACTGAAAATTACATGGACATTGGAAATCTACCTGTCCATTCATACGTGAGATAGAGAATCTTCCACAAGCTCCCTCGCCAATGTAAGCAAAACAATAATCATAATATTCTCCACATCTCTTGATATGATTCTGACAATTTATGAGCCAGATGATACTTATGGCTTCTCTATAGATTATCCAATTCAATCTCATTTTCTTCTATTTTTATAATTCTCATTTTATTATTTTTATTTATTTTGAACTTTTATCATCTTTGAATTATTTTTATAATCCATGAATTGTTTTCATTTCCAAAGAAAAAAAAGGAGAAGCCAAACCAACTATTGGACTTTACAAAGGATGTGAGACTAAGTGAGATGGATTGCATCAGATGTTGATCATGATTCAGAGATCATCTGGAAGCCAAAAATTACAAAAGCGAATGGCCTTCAAGAAAAAGTATATTAAAGGGAAAAAAACGATTTGATTAATTCATTATTCAAATGTTTAAGTAACTAATCATCATCTTCTACTTTGAGATGCATTTGATGATCACCCAAATCATCAAACTCTTCTGTGAATTCGCCATCATTTTCATTTAATGCCTTGTCTTTTCCTTTTCCTATTTGCATTATGTGAGCTTCCTTTGGCCATTCTTTGTATGATCCTGCATCGTGGGGTAGTATTTGATCAAGATTCACAATATTGTCAAATATTTCGGGTTTCATTTGTAGGCCATGCTTCTCAGAATATGATAGCTTGCTTAGAAAATTTTCATCATAAAAATCCCTTGGGAGGCCAATGGGGATATGTGCATGTAAGTCAAAGACTGGTGGATTTGGTCTTTGACGGGGTCTTGGGCTAGCTCCTGGTCCGAAGCTTCCCAGAGTGAGATATTTGTGGCCTGTAGAGAGCTTTATGCGACGTCTGCGTAATTCAATCCAGTCAATAAATTCAGTGCCTTTTTTTGAGCGCCAAAAGGGGTTTTTAGGTTGTACAAGGGGGCTTTCATTCTTCAAAACAACTTCATCATCCGAGTTCACTGTTTTCTCATCAAACAAAGTAACAAACTGCTCATCCACACCTTGCTCTTGAAGATAAACCTGACAAACTTGAGATTTCTATTAATTTATAGGGCAGATGGGTTAGTATTGGCTGTTCTAGATAAAGAAGGTTAGACTTACACGAAATAGAATCGAACGTTTAGTATTTGCTTCAGAATCTTTCTGCAACCCTTCTTGATCAGAAAGTCCACGTTTGTAATAGCGCTTTAGACTTTTTGCATGTCGCCAATAGACTGCCATCAAGATCAGCTTGTCCATATTTATAGATCTTGCTTGAGATTCAGCAACCAAACCAAAGCGATTGCAAACAAGACCCCATTTCCAAACACGAAGGAAAAATTGGGTCATTATTTGGTTAAAGCGATTGTCCCAATGGCTGTCCCAGTCCATTGTAAATCTAGGTATTCCCCACCGGCGCATTGTTGCATGAATGAATACAACGTAATCTGTGTCAATTTTGGAATTGTGCTGAATAGGGGTAATTTGTTTTAATTGAAGTCGATGACTGGCAGCATCAGAAGGCGGTTCTGGTGAAACATTGAAGAAACCTTCTACAACTTGTCTCTCAGCTTCAGTGGGGGGGTTAGGTACCAATGATTTTGCATTTCTACGTTTCATAAGTACCCTAGCCAGGGTATAACAGCTGTTCTGTTGCCACATGCATAAGTAAATTTGTGTCAGTTATGAGTTTGTAAAGGATAGGTTAAAAGCATGGAGATTAAGGGTGCGCTTACTAAGAGTTTCTGGTTGAGGTGGCCAAGCTCAACATGATCAAGGTCAAAGTCAGCAGAAGGCTTAGAGCTCTGGAGTTTTTCTGGCCGAATGGATTTACGGGGTCCCCCTTTGCAGCCTGGAGAGGGGGTACTGGGGTTTTGAAAAGATGTGTTTGCTTGTGAATTTGCTTGATTGACATTGATGTTTTGAAATAGTGCTTTTAATTGCGATATTTCATCCTTCAAGCGTTTATTTTCAGCTTTCATATATTCTAAATCATCAGAAATGGTGGGATCGATTGGAACTGTTTGTGAGCGAAATGATGCCATTGAATGTTAGAGGCGTTCTGGAGAATAAGGTGTTGGCTTGAGAAAGCAAGCTTTCTTAGAAAAATAAGACTTTGGTATAACAAACTGAAGGATAATTTGAAAAGGGATGTTGATGAGTATTTGAAAATTGATGAAATGGGTAAGAGCGAGGTTGGTTGTACAAAAGATTAGACAAAGGATGAGCAACTTGGGTCGATGTCTCCTAGGAAACCTAATAAGCTCCTAGGAAACCTAGTACACTTTATGCTCAAATTAATATGATTTTTTCTGTCTTCAATGACAGCATAACTTGAAAAATGGAACCTTTTAAATGAATTCATTTCGTTTCACACTAAACTACAAATCAAGAATAGCAAATATGATGTCTGAATACAAGCCATCATTGAGATAAGGTGCGACCTCTTGACAACGTTTTAACTGCAACAACATTATGAGATGTACCAAAGGCTGCAGAGCTATGTGTATATGTTGCCACATGATAAACAATATCCTCTATGTGGATTAAATGACTAAATCGCAGTTTATCTTTTTCTGAAAGAGCTGGGAGCTGATAAAAGCATCTTATATCTAATTCAGGACATAATTTTTTATAAGGGACTTTTAATGAATCATTATTATCCAGTGCAGGAAACTCATAAATGCATAAATATTCATCTAAAATATACTTGTTTTCCACAAATGTGCGGTGTTGAAAGATTCCCACAATAAGTCCAAATCTGGTGCTTTGCAAGTTTGCCAATGGGGAATGAAATTCAACCACCGCATTGTTCCACTTGAGCCCTTTCCCAACACTGAAGACCATGTTCTTATACTTTAAGCTTGAGACAAACTTTCCAACAATGGGAACAGGAACCTCGCCTTTTTTAAAATTTCCCTTCTGCTCATTAACATAAATCCAGCTGTTACCCTTTCTCAAATTAAGAATTTCAATCAAGCGATAATACAAATCCTTGGGGAGAAAGTCTTTCATTTGTTTCGGTTGAGTTTTCTTTTCTATTTTCATGTTTTCTTCGGAAAATTCACCCACCAAGGACCGAAGCTTTTTGTGGTTGTTTATGACTGGTTCCATTTTGTGCAGAATTTCAGGCAAGTCCTTTGAATCCATAAAACTCCCAAGATTTGAGGCTTGGCATATACGACTGAGCATGGCTAGCTCAATTTGATCTAATCATATGATGAAAAATCATCAGAAAGTATATTTGGATACACTTATATTAGGATAAAAAGTAACACTTACTTTGTTTTTGATTTGTTGGAAACCTTTGTAAGATACCATTGATCTGCTCAAAATGCCAAGCTGCCAGGTGATTTGTTGGACCAAAATTCCGAAGCTGTTGTGGAAGGTGGAATGCAACGTGATGATTAGGTGTTGGATTAAGTTCTGGATAGATTTCTCCAACTAAGCAGCAATAAGTAACTAAATGGTAGAAATAGATTTGAATTTTTTCTTCACTGATCTCATAATCCATTGCCAACTCTGATAATCTTGCTAAATGAACAAATGCATCAATAAATGTTTTATGATGGCCTTTCATTTCAACAATAATGAAAGGTATGATGATTGTAAATAAAGAAATCCAGTCGGCCGAGCAAACTTTACCAGCTGAAGGGTCTCCCAAATTTCTTGATGGCCTCTTGAGCCAGGATGGGAGTTGAACCTTGCTAATTGATGAACGTATTAAGAACAAGTCATTTGTTGATAGTGAAGGACCTAAGCTATTTGAATTGTCTTCTTTGAATTCATCAACACCTTCATCTATCTCCATCAAGACTTCTTGCAGGGCACCTAAGTCTAAGTAATCCAAGTTTTTGTCATTTTCCCTCAAGCTACCCAAATTTGCAATTTCATGGTCATCTTCATTGAAAAGATCTTCCATCTCAATGACTTCCATATTCTCTTGAATTGCTGACCTGGTGTTCTTAATTGTTGCCGCAGTCAAATCAAGTTTCCATGCTTTGCGTGCATGCCATTCTAGCATTCCTGCTATGCAGTGCATGGGCTCAACAATCGTCATCTGAGTCGGATCCCAATAAGGTAGTTTGTTCAGAACCGACCATCTAACCCCATTTGAATCAAATAAGTCTTTTCTCTCCGCTTGGGTTCTTGCTTCTTTCCATGCAGTCGACTCTCTTTTATGGCCTTCAAGATTTCGAGATTTCCAACAATTATAATTGACAGACTTATTTTTGTTTTTCTGGAGATAACAGAATGAGCAAAAATACTTGGCACTATGACCAGCATAACCTATCAGTTTCCGAACAGCAGGAAGATCACAAACAACTGCAATTAATGCAGCTTTGATTTTACGGCCTGTAGAGCAGTGCCTGGTAGGACAAAATAGACCAGTCTCCCATAGCTCAATAAGCTCCTATACGAGTGGTAAAATTGTATTGTTCATTTGGAGTATGCTTGGCTCATTTGGCCCCGGCGTGATCCCAGCGAAAAATAGGTTGTTCAACCGATAGCGATGACTTGGTGGTAGTGAGAGACAAAAGAGAATGATAACACCAACTGATTTTCTTTTCCCGGATGTTTTATTTCCAAGAGGGTTGAACCAGTCGACAAACATTGCAAAAGACAGGTTACCAAACCCAGTTGAAAATAATTCATATTCCTGATTTTTGAAGGAATTCCAGAATTTCCCATCCCAAATGTTTTTTGAGGTTCCTTCGAATTTGGGTGTCTGTTTTTTAGTGGAAGGAAGTAGTAATTCTTCAATTCCATCACGCATTAAGAATTCTCGAAGCCAATCTTTGAAATTCTGAGTACAATATTCGCGCATTGGGTGGCCATCATCTGTAAATAATCTGGAGGAGCATTTCTGACTGTGTGATGTTTCTTGATAGTCACAAAGTAGGTTTTGGGGAACCATTGGTGAGGGGAATAGCTTAAAGCATGTTGAGCAACATATCGTTCGTTTAATTTTGGGGTTTACTTGTAACCAGGAGAGGGCAGTACGAATATCGGAGGGGAAATTTTGAACCAGTTTTCTGTTGGTGAGTGAGCTGCCCTTATTCAAATTTTCAATCATAAGCTTCATTGCTTTGAGGCAGATATTTGTGTCGTTTCTTGACAGATTGGCTATAACATGAAGGTAAACAACAAGAGTAAGACCTAAAATCAACCAATCGTGAGAAAACTGTTTGTCTAAAAAAGAGTGGAAAGATGATTAGACATTTTCAGAATTTTGTTTTATTCATGTCATTTCAAAACAACCAACCAGATTGTGAAGGCTTTGAGCTTTTTGAAGATGACAAGGCTTGTGTTTCATCGCAGGTTGATCTGAGCATGTTGATTGAGACTTCTCTTGGAAAGTTTTGAGCACTAAGATGCTTTTGAATTGTTCGTTCTGTGACATATGGTCTGTTTTGTTTGTACTTGAGGATACATGAATTGCATGGGCAGGGTCAATCACCCATCAGTAGTAGAGGAAGGTGAGAAAGTGAAAAACGTGTGAAATGAAAATATTTTTGAGCAGAATGTAAAATATTAAAATAAATGATAGAGTTAAAAGGTACAGTACAAGCTCATTTGGAATTGCATATAGTCTTCAAGAAAATGGCGTACATTATTGCAACAGGTGATATAAGCATATTCAACACTTAGAGTACTGTAAGTCGTGCGCAGCTCTAAGTGTTGTATATGTGTGATTTTTTTACACACCTTTGCATCCTGTATGGTATACAGGATTTGAATCTGTCCGGGGTGATTGCCACCGCTGTGTAGGAGAGGACGATCTTGAGCTAGATAGAAGGGCGCGGAATCTTCTGGAAGCCACGGTGAAGCTAATTAACAGAATATATGATCTGCAATAATCGATCAAGCATGCCGGAATCATTAAAAACGAGAGTCGTCCTCCAGCGATGCCTCATTCCGATCAGCCCCAATAATCGAGTGTTTCCAGCAAGTTTTCTTTTTTCGAGACCAACGATTTGGATAGATCCGCCCACGAACGAGGCATCAGTGTTGAACGGTGTCCGAAATCAGGGACAAGGAATCATTTAGGATGTTGCAAGCGAAGAATCTCGTTATCGTCCCTTTGATGGCCGTGGTCTTGATCGCCATCGTCGACTGTCAATACCTCATCGATGGCTTTGATCTTCGAATCACCAAGCCACATCAGCAGCGACAAGGATATCATCAGATCAAACACAGACAACTCACATTCTCAACCAAAGAAACTCTCAAGGCTCAAGCCAATCAGGTCACTTATCTTGGCTGGTCGAGCTGGAGTTTGCAAGCTTTTAAAGGACCCGTAAATGCTCTTCTACAGATTTACTCGTTCGTTTTTGGCTTTTCTTAACGGACGGCCTTCGTTGAATTCAATTAGGGCTATGGATTCTATTGGCTGAATGAAGATCATGTTAAAGCGCAAGCTGATGTGATCTTCAAAGAATTCTCTCAATTTGGGTTTGTCCAAATCTTTATTTTGTATTGATTAGAATGGGAACAACACTCACCGTTTTCCCCAACCAAAAATCAATCAATCATTGATGTAATTTAGCTTTAATCGAATCAATCTTGATTCTGGTTGGCAAGTTGAGTCTTCTAAAATTCTTTCCGCCACTTTTCAATCAAGCTACTCTTCTGTTTTCGCATTGACGTTGGCAAAAATGGTCTTTTCAGGGCAAATTCCTTGATCAATATGGTCGTCCAATACTCAATCTTAGTAGTTTTCCTAGCGGGATTGATAAACTTCAGTCCTTCCTAGCTGAAAAGAACCTTAAATTAGGCTTATATTATCTACCTGGGATCGATGCTCGAGCCGTCGTCAATCAAGTCAGTCTAATTTTTATCTTGAAGGATTATTAGCATTTACGATGCATGTTACGTCTGATTTGATAAACCTTATGCTCGGCCTCTAGTCCCGCGTCATGGATACCCATTACACTGCCAACCAAATCATTCAATGTCCAATCGACCCCAAGCAAAATTCTTCAGCGAATTCGAACTGTAAGCGGCCCTTGGCTAATGCTTTTCAAGCTGGTTATCCTTTGAATTATAGCCACCCGGGTAGTCAGATGTATATCAATAGTCTAGTCGATGGTCTTTACAGTTGGAATGTCAGTTTTGTTAAATTGGATGGCAATGTACCCGGTTCATCCTTTCTGGTCACGGAATCCACCCCTTGTGATACCCGAGCTGACTTGAGAGCCTGGCGGCGAGCTATCGAGGAGCGCCACGAAGCAAAATGGAAGAAAGTTGGCCGAGAGAAGATTTGGCTTGCCGCCAGTTGGGCTATTCCAGTATCTCAACGTAACAATATGGATTCTACATCGGACAGCTGGCGAATCGAGCAGGATGTCGAGGAGTACGGCACTCGAATGACAACTTTTGATAGAGTGATCCGTAATGTTAGGAAATCAGCTGGATGGACATGCATAGAAAAAAATCGTGGGTGGAAAGGATTAATTGATCTTGATTCAATTTTGGTTAGTGACATGTCATACGAAGAATCTCAGAGTATGGTTACAATGTGGGCTATGCTTGTAAGTTTCCTACTATCAAATAATATGGTATACAATAATGCTCATAAGATGTTTTCTCAAGGGCTCGCCTTTCTATCTTGGGGATGATCTTACTCGACTGCCCTCAGCGCGCAAGGCTTTGCTCCAAAATCCTGAAATCCTTCAAATTCAGCGCGTTGCGGCAGGTAATCCGGCTAGATTAGACAGGTTCAATGTAACCCGCTACAATCAAAAACAGGCTGTAATTTATCAAACCACAAGTTTTGAAGATTGTGAGAAATCGACTTGGAAACGTCGCATGATACTTGAGTCACTACAACTTAAAAGTTTGCCCGATCTTCAACAATGCCCAACAACACGTGAATCAATTGAAAGCAATCTTGATCTTGAAAAGCGTGCAACCAATATTACTTCAAGACAAACTGATGAATGGTTCACACAGTTTTGGACCCTGGAGGGTGACAATGGTGTGATATACGTGGCTGTTGTCAACGCTGGATTGCAAAATAATGATGACAGTTAAGTCTTAAATTTTTCAATCCTTCAACGAAAAGTTTCTTGTGAGTAGATTAAAGGAAAGAATAATAGCCAACATTTTACGAGATTTGTTTGAATTACAGAGCCCATCGATATCGCGTTCAATTTAGATCAGATTGAAAGATTACAAAAATTAAAGCAGGCAGGAATAATTACGGATGAAGATTATTTAGTAAGAGATGTTTGGCAGCGAGAAAACTTTGGAATAGTCGATTTTAAAGGAATGCTTCAATTTAAGTTGAAGGTACATGGTTGCATACTATTGAAGTTTACCCCAATCCGCCAAATAAAATCATATAAGCAACATTAGTAAACAGTTTTATGCGTTTTAAATAGTGTTTTTTGGAAATAAGATGCGTTCATGTTGGCGTAATAAAATGTCGATGATGGAAAACGTCGTTTTCCAATTTTTCTCCTACTAATCCTAACGTGGTCTCATACCTCGATTCTTGTGGTAGCTCATTTGTATTTGCAAAGACTTTGTCCTTTTTAGTAAATACCTTCAATGTTTCCGCACACTAATTTTCTTGCACCGCTCAGTATCAAAATCAGTAATTATTGTATGCTTTTCTGCACTGAACAGTGTCTTATTTCTGACACGGCTCAGAGAATGATTAAATGCCTTTATCATTTGATAATGTTGTCTCCAGCAGATGTACTGGGCAAATAAAGTCAATATTACAGCTCAACACTAGTGTGTATTTGAAGAAAAGTGCAAACTCAGTGGCGATGACTCTTAATTTAGTTCCCTATTGCTTGAAATGGAAACAATAGCATGCTTGGGCTTGGCTAGTCCTGAATAATTTTATAACTGCTTGATTTTGTTTCACAACCATATAGAATTAAATTCACTAAATGATAATTAAATGACTTTCAAGTCAATTTCTTTGGGAATGAATGAAGAGCAATAATTATTTATCCCAAAGACATCAGCACAATAGACAATCAAATCTTTCAACCTATGAGTTCATTTAAAAACAATTAAATGATTTTTTGGGGGGAGTAGTGAAAATATACAAGTGTTGTTTAACATTTATGTTGGAAAACACATGTAAGAAATGCTCTGGGTCGAAAATTTACTTGCAAACAGATTGCTAAACAACCCCCCCTTCCTTCCTCCCAAAAACAAATTTGCATGACACCATTTCTAACTCCAAAAATCTACAAAATAATATCATTAATTTGTTTTCTGTCAATAAAATCTGCTTCAACTTTTCCTTACCCAAAATGCCTCTTTTTCCTATATTATGCCTTTCTGTAACACTAATTTTACTTTGTCTTTTTACCATTACACTATATTTTCAAAAAGATTTCTGAGAAGATGATATAAGCCTCAAACAATAATTAATTTTATACCATTAAGTTACTCTAAAATTATATGGATATATTCAAAAGAGACAAAAAAGAAAATACTTTATGGTCATAATTCAATCTTATATCTCTCATAATCATAATTAAATTAACCTAGTTATTTTTATCTTAAAAGAGATAAAAATTGAATTAATAAGAAATTAAAAGAATTTTTTAGAGTTTTATTAATTAAAAATTAAAATTAAAATTTTAAAGTTTAAGAAAAATAAATCATTAATAAACTAATTATTATTAAATTTGGTTATAAAAAGATACAAAATATAAAAAAAAAAAAAAACTGGAATTTTTTTTTTCAAATTATTAATAAATTTTTCTCTTTTGAATTTTTTTTTTCATCTTATTTTATCTCTTAAAAGAAAAAAAAAACAAAATTAATCATTTAATTGAGTTATAGATATTATAAATAATAATTTTTTTTTTTTTAAGATATTTTAAAACCAAAAAAAAAAAAAAAACATCAAGATATAAAATCATTAAAAATTAATATTTTGATTTATATTTTAAGTATCAGAAATGAAAAAAAAAAATTAAAATATTTAAAATAAAAATTACAATTAAAATTTTTATTTTAGTATAAAAAAAAAAATCTTTGACATTTAATTTTAAAAAAAATTGATAATTTGATTTTTAATCATTAGTTGTTTTTTTTACCTATTTATTATGGATGAAAAAATTTTTATTGAAAATTTTGGTTTTTTTTTTTTTTTTCCTTTTTTTTGAAAAGAAATAAGTTTAAAGATTTAAATAAGTTTATAATTTATTTAAATTTTTGATTCTTTCTCATATAATGAAATAAGGAATTATAGAAAATTTTTTAGATAATCAAAAATAAGAAAAAAAATACTTTAAGTGATTTCAGAATCTCCTAAAACTACTACATACTTGTATCAAGAGCTATAAGAATCAATTAAATTAAGTAGAAATTGAACTCAGATTATTTCATTATGGTGTCTCACCACAAAATAGGGAAGCTATTATTTTTTTCAATATATAAACTGACTTTTATTGCTCAAGGATTTGTTTTAAATTTTATGAGCAAAATAAGTGGTTGGTTTCATAAGAAATAATATATTTTAATCCAAAAGAAACTTTTAAGATAAAATAAAAATGTTTGAATATTAGAATTTAATCTCAAAAATATAAATATATTATAGGAATTTATGAAATTTAAAGGAGTTAAATTGCAAGATTTGTCTATGAAACTGTTGATAATATTACTATTAATCAACAGTACTATGACTGTTCTTATGAAATATAATAACAAAATGTTATTGTAACCACAATTAAATAATTAAAGAATTATTTCATTCAGGTGTTAAACACTACTAGTGATTTTAACAGTGAGCAAGTAATTGTCTACAAGAATCAATTACAAGAAGATTTTAATAATAAAACTTCTTTTATTAAAATAATAAAATTATTTTAATATATAATTATCTTATGCAAGAATAATTATAATGGTAATTCTTGAAGAAAACTAATTTTAGAGAAAAACTTTAAGAATTAAAAATAAATCACTCACTAATATTCCAAAGAACTTATTGAAAGATAAGATAGAGAGATTTGACGTAGAATTGTGGATTTTAAGGATCAAAATGAATTTATAACAGTATTACAACAATATATAGTTGGATTCTATGATTTCACATCTTTCTGATTGATTCTGAAAGATTTAAAACACTTAAGAATAGCTATAACTAATACTTGTTGGTAATAATGATTTAAATGATAATAAGATGATTCTGTGGAAAAAACAGCAAGAAGAGGCCTCTTTTAAGTCAACAACAGCTCACAGAGGCATTCCATGGAGCAAACTGAAAAACCAGTGAGTGAGAAAACAATAAACCCTTTTGGATTATTGATTACATCATCTGTTGTCACGTAAGATTATCATAATTACTTAATTGATGCTTTTACGTGACTAGCAACCCCAATATGGTTAAGAATAAAAGGAGTAACATCTGTAAATCTTCTTTTATTCCAAAAAATCATTGATTTCTCAAAGGTATCAAAGTTATTGCCAATTTCATCACAGGTTGTAATTACTGTGAATTTTTGAAGATTCAGTGTTTCACGTAGAATAGTCAAAAATGGACTGTAAGTAAAACTTTTAATTTTACTAGTAAAAATGTAATTCTTTTTGTTTTTACCATAGATAATACAGTTCTTCATTTGTCCTGAAAGTTTCAGAAAGATTCATTAAGAATTGTATTTTTAATGAATTTTTGAAGTTTCTACCTCATTTCTACATAGAATTGCAAATATCAGTGTTTAACTGGTTGCTATGAGGTCAATCAATGGATACAAGTCCAAAAAGGGTTTTAATTACTCCTTTGGGGTTTATCCATGGAAAATTATTAAGAATTGACATGGTTACAGGAGTCTAAGTAGCTTTTTACCGCCTTGGCATGTCAAAATAGCAGGTTATTTGCTATTTTCTTAAGATTTACAGTAGTTGTAACATGGTAACCAGGTTCCCAAAAGGTTTTAGTTTACCAATTAGGCCAAGATCAGCCATGGATCCAAGCTTTGGAGCTGTCCACGCCTCTGAGGCCTCAGAAGTTGGGTACCCTGGCTCTCTTTGATGTCTTTTGTCCCCCTTGCCTATTTTTCACATCAAAATAGAAAATTAAGCTTCAAGTGAGATATCCACTATGGGTGTACCTAAAGTCCACATAAAAATACCATAATATTAAGTGCTCAAAACATGCATGACACTATTCTCAGTGTATATGTAACATGGGATTTCTCACATTCCCATTATTTTGGCGTGAAATTAAGAAAAACAAAGATTTTCACGGATCTTTTATGTGGTATTGATGATGTGGTATTGAAGTATTTTTCATTTTACCACCTCAAAGAGTGAATTTGAGCTCATTCACTCTATGGAGCTACCTTAGGTGAATTTTTGTGTAGAATCCAAATCTGGCCTTAAATCCATGGATTTAATTACTCAATAAAAAATCATTCATCTTTTCTGAAATCAAAAATGATGAATTTTGGACATATGCATGACTTATGAGTTATGCATAATTCAAAATTTCTTTCTAAGATAATTGTGGCCTCCCGTAAAATATACCTCAAGGCTCACATAAATTAAGCATACAAAATTGATAAAATTAATATTTAGATAATGAAAAATATTATCTTTTATTAAAATCTGTTTTTATTAGGGGGTGTCAAAGTTACCAAGTCCCACACTCAAAATCCCGAGTTTTTTTTTGCCAAAATCCTGCATTAATTTTTTGGGATTTGGAAAATACCACACCTCAAGAGGTGAGGTATTTTGAGGTACAAAAACACAGGTTTTTTGGTACCAAATCCCGTGTTTAAATACCAAAATCCCACCTTTAGCTTCCCATAAAGGCACATTTTTCAAACACACAACTCAGTAAGGGCATGTTAAATTGCATAAAAATCTCCTTCTCTTGCATAAAAGCTAAATACACTCATCATTTATTAACTTATTTGATTTCAAATCGCATTTACTACCAGCCTTTTCTTCATTTACCATGCCCAAGGCATCGCAAAGGCTACCTTTACTTCAGACCTTGAACTCACTTCAGTTCATTGATGCTCTCAACTCTGATAGTGATTCTGATATCCAGGAAGATGTAATATTATTAGATATGATAACATCACAAAGATACATCAATCCTCGTAGAAGATATCCATCTCATTACATGTATATGATGAATGATTTACAGACATTATCATCTGAAAAGTTTCGACAGCTATGTAGGACCACACATGAGTCATTTGAAATATTGGTTGCACAAATTAAAGTTGATAAAACCTTTCAAAACTCATCACAAAACAAACAACGCAATCCTGCCATCCAATTGGCTGTGGCATTATCAAGGCTAGGATCAAATGGAAATAGGGCCTCTTTGGGAAAGATTGGAATGTTGTTTGGAATTAGCTATGGGGCTATTGTGTTGTACACTCAAAGAGTCATTCAGATATTAATGAAGTTGAAGCGCAAAGTGATTGTGTGGCCAACAATACAACAATGCAGAGAGATGTCTCAAGTAATGCAAGCAGAAGGCTTCCCTGGGTGCATTGGGTTTATTGATGGGAGTCTCATACCATTATCACAACGTCCTCCCAATGATGGTGAAGCCTATTTTGATCACAAAAAAAGGTAAGCTGTTGAATCTTTATTCTTTATTTCAATCTTACTGATGGTTTACATATAAGGTATTCTATGTCAATACAACTGGTTTGCAATATCAACAAACAGTTCACTGCTCTGCATGTTGGTTGTACTGGGTCACTTCATGATTAGAATATCTATCAACATATGAAAATAGCACAAACACCTCAAGCGTTTTATGAAAAGGATCAGTACTTACTTGCAGATTTGGCATATGCAAGCTCTCCTTGGGTTGTTCCAGCATATAAGGGAGTTGTAGCACATAATGAAGACAACCGTTCTTTCAATTACTGTGTAGCAAAATCAAGGGTCAGAATCAAGCATGCAATTGGAATTTTGAAGGGGAGGTGGTTTTCTCTAAGGGAAATGAGAAATCAAATGAGGGATAATCATGAAATTGAATATTTTGTTAGTTGGGTTGTGTCTTGCACAATTTTACATAATATGTTAGCTCAAATTGGTGATGAGTGGTTTGATTTATATGAAGATGATGATCCACCACAAGCGGAAAATCTGGCCAACAATGACATTGGGGAAGATGTGCTAAATATGTGTGAAAAAATTGAACCAATCACTTTGGCATGGAAAAATAGTCAATTGTAAATTTCATCAGGACCAATGTTTTATAAACTTAATTTATTGGCATACAACAGAGTGGAGATGTTATTCATAAAATAAAAGTATTTACAATTAAGATTTTTTAGTTCTTTTTTTATCCTGCATATTTCTTTCAAAGTACCCATTGACTCTTGAATTAATTTTGGTGGGTGTCATTTTCAAGAATTTGTCACCTACATTAAATAATTTATGGTTTATTTGAAAAGAACATCCAAAATGAGTAATTTCGTCATGATTGATAATTTCTGGAGGTGGTTTTGTTGTATGATGAACCATTGTTGATGTCTTCCAAAGAATTTCCATGATGCCAGGTTTTTTTGAAAAATCGATCTCCATTTTCAATTCAGGGAAGTGTAAGCCATGTCCAGAGGGGGTGAATACAGTAGGAAGCGGATGGAAATTTTTTTTGATACAAAAGAAAATATACCATAAGTCCAGGCATTGAGATCGTTTAAATCTTTGTGTGGCTTATTGAAAAATCCATCTTGGGTGACAATGAAATTGGTAAATGATTTGAATTCTTCCTTGGAATTGGAAGAAGTCCATTCGAGTTGACTGAAATTGGGTAATTGGGCTGCTTCCATTAATGATTGATTTTCATTTGCTGCTAATTTTGAAAAATGGGAGATTCTTGAGTAAACAAATTTGTCATATTGATGAATCTTGATTCATTGATTGTTATCTATTTCAATTTGATGAGGAGTTAAACCGGGTTTTCTGGAGTAAACACCTCATAATTTTGTAATTAGTCAGTAATTATTAAGGTAATATTACAAAAATATCACACACCTTCAGATTTTCCAGAATCAGAACCAGATCAAAACCCAATAACTTTCATAATGCCACCTTGGAGTTGCTTATTGGTTTTAATTTCTTGTTGATTTTGGGATAAGGACATTGGTGTCATGATGATGTTTTGCAGCATTTGAGAGTGGCCAGAAGAATTATCAAATGGGGTTATTTCATATATGATGACAGGCAAAAACGGCTTGGATGTTTTTATCAATGAGGATATAAGGATGGGGGAGGGTGTTAAGTGATGGAAGTTTTAACCATGAGGCATTGGCAGATTTCTTGTCAATCGAAATTGTTGAAAAGCTTTTAAATTCTTTTTTGGAATGGCCAAGGTGAGACATTATTTCTTTTGAATCATGGATGTGTTGTCTTTGGCTTCGGGTGAGCTTTCTTTTATTATTTAATTTGGTATTATTATCCTCATGATGTTCTATATTTGGTTTAGTCCTAACCATGACATCAAGAGGAGTAATATGAGCTTCATCATCTTTCAAATCATTCTGATGATGTGCTGAGTCTGGTTTAGTCCTAACCATGACATCATCAAAATGATTGGAAGAATGAGAGGGAGGAGGAGATTTTTTTTTGAATTTTAAGGATGATGAAAGGGATGGGAAATGAAATGACATTTCAAAATAAATTCGTATAATTAATCCTCCCCTATATGAACAAATAAATAAAAAAGTGAAACAAAAATTAAAATAAAAAATAAATCAAGGGTCAGTAATGATGATTATCCCAAAAATTCAAAAAAAGGAAAAAAAATATCATCAGTAAAAAAAATATCAATATCAGTAAATGATTTTTCAAATAAAATCAAAAAAAAGAAGATTATCAGTCAATGATTAAAAAAAATCATTATCAGTAAATGATTTTTGAATTAAAATAAATGATTAAAAAAAAATCAAAAAAAATCATGATCAGTCAAAGGTTTTTGCAATAAAATAAATGAATAAAAAAAACAAAAAAAAAGATCAGTATCTTTTTTTTAAATGATATAATTGAAAAATAAAAAACAAAATCATCATTCTAATGGCCTCTAGGGGCCATTAGAATGATAATGAAGTAAAACAATGCTGAATCGATTCGGGAGGCCTTCCGAATCACTTCTGAATTGATTTGGCGCGATTTGAAGGCCTCAGGCCCTGGAACCTCCCAGGAGCCTATTTGGGAGGTTCCGGGGTTAGTGAGGTGGGGGGTTTTGGGAGGTGGATGATGAATGATGATGGTGATGGGTGGGTTAGTTGTGGATGATGATGGTGATGGGTGGGTTAGTTGTGGATGATGATGGTGATGGGTGGGTGAGTTGTGGATGATGATGGTGATGGGAGGGTGAGTTTGGGAGGTGCAAAAAAATGAATAAAAAAATTTTAAAAGACAAAAAGAAAATTACCTACAGAAAAATTAAAAAAAATTAGCAAAAAAGGGTTGTGATTAAGCAAAAAGAAGAGAAATTCACTTACCTGAAGTTTGAAAAAAGTGAGTTTTTTTTTTAGAGGGAAGGGTGAAAAGTAAAATTAGAAAAAAATTAATTGAGAATTAAAAATAAAAAAAAATTGGTGAATTTTTTTTAAGAGGGAGGGGTGAAAAGTAAAAATGAAAAAAAAACGTGAAATTTAAGATTTGAAATTCAAAAAGAAAAATTAAAAAAAAGGTGTTTTTTTTTTAAATTGGAGGGGTGAACAGTAAAAAGAAAAAATAATAAATTAAAAGAAATTAAAGAAAAAAATCAACTTTAAAAAAAAAATTAAAAATCAAAAATCAACCAAACGAGGGACTTTTCCCAATTAAAAGTTGAAACCCTTCAAAATAAAAAATAACCATAAAATGACATTTTCATAAAAAAGGAAAAAAGCCGTCATCAAATTTGATTTTTGAACAGACTTCATATAAATTCTCAATGCAAAACTTGCCCAAATTTTCAAATCTGCCGCAAATTGCAAATAAATGTCATATGAAATTGAAATTGCAAGTTGGTGCCCCAATTATGCATAAACATTGAAATTTCCTTTTGGTAATAAAGTGGAGTTAGATTTCATGACATAAGATCAATAGTTAAACATAAAAATAAGATTAATTGAACAAGCACCATATATAAATTGATCACATTACATATATGTAATAAGTTATTTTTTATTGATTAATGCCAGAATGTGTTCCAGCTCCCCGATTGGCCTGCTTGATGACAATGCCGCTATAGTGAGATCCATCTGGCATTGCTTTTCCTTCAATTCCAATTCACGATTCCACTTTTCTTTTTCAAATTCATATTACTTTGCATGTTGCTTCTCCTCAAACTCCATTTGCTTTTGAAACTTGACTTCTTCAAACTGTTGCTTGCTTTCTCTTCATTCCACCTCTCCCTGTCCCACTCCAAACAAGCATTGTCACTGGTTTCATGGGCTACAAATCATGAATTTAGTCAGTGGGATTGATAAGAGTAGCCATAAGTCCAAAACATACCCTTTTGCCGTGATTCAAGCAAATTGGAATATGTCGGTGCAAACATATCCATTGGCCTTTTCCTGGAGCCACTCTTGTCATTCAAGTTGGGTGTCAATGCTCGATTACGCTTTTGTGTTGAATGAATTATGGATTTAATTTGCTGTTCAAAGGAGAAATAATCAACAATGGATTTCATAAGTATCAGGCTCAAACATACTTACTGATTCATCTTGAAGTGTTCCACTTGAACCAAGTCATCTTCATTATGAACCAAAGGAACAAGATTGAGAGGTGATTCCAATTCATTATTCTCCTTTAAAAAGCACATGAACTTTAATTATCACAGGTAAAAAAGGAAGAGACAATAGCTTACCTTATCGGGAAAAACATCATCATCATCACCATTTAAGCTGTCTTTTGCTTGTGAATCATAGCTTGCAACTGGAGTGACATTGGGCTTGTGGCCAAAGAGCACATCCATTTCAGCATAGCAAGGACACATACTTTCAAGCTTTTCACTCATTGACTTTATTCCTTTACTCTCATCTTCTTCCGTTATTCCAGCCCCAGTTAAATTCTCGAATTTTTTTGCTGCCATATATTTCTTTTTATATGTTTGCCATTGATCTTGGATGCTGCTTGAACTAAGGTTTAGTCGATTACATGATTTTTTGTTGACCTCAATCGCCATAAGCTGAAATCCATGCTGCTTTGATGAGGGAGGTCTTCCAATAGATGTTGAACCACTAGTACCAAAACATGACTCAAAATTGGCTTTGACTGAAAGCCAATTAATTATGGTTAAAGGATCTGTATGTATTAAGTGACCTGATGGATGAGGCAGGCTAGAGGTGATCTTCATATCTGTCTTGATCTGTATTGCTTTGGATCAAGGAATTATTATATGGAGGAAGAAGTATAAATGGACTGTAAGCTGTTTGGTCAGATTGTCCAGAATGGAGTGTAGAAGAATATGTTGTGCAGGTATGAATTGTGAGTACTGATTTGGGTTAGGTTTCAAGCTGAAATCCCAAATGCATGGGATTTGGTCAAAATAACAGGGGACTCAGTTAAAATGCCATGGGATTTACACATAAAAAACCTGGGATTTAGTGTTGGGATTTGAAGTCCAAATCCCGTGTTATTTTAAGGCAGGATTTGGTGACTTTGACACCCCCTATTATAAATATTTGGATTTATATTTATTTGAATAATTCTTATTCATTAATTTCTATTAAAACTTTATAATAAATCTCAATAGTTAAAAGCTTCAAAGTAGATTTAAGGTATTTTTACTCTTCATACTATTCATAAATAAACTCATTGTCTCTATATCAAATTATTTTTTTGCTTTGATCATAATTTTTTTTTTGAAATAATTTGGTCCTTATCAATTGTTGCTATTTATACACAAATTTTTAATGAAGACATAAGTATAGAAAGAATTTATTCATTCAAATTAATCAAAATTATAAATTCTTTTTCTGTAAATTATTCCATTTTTTTAGGACAATATTTTGGATGAATACTGAAAATCCAAAATAAAAGGTAATAACTATAGGGAATTAGAATTAATTATCAAGGGGAATTCCAAGAAAAAATCAAGCAAATTTTATAAGCAGGGATTAAATATTTAAAATATATATAAAAGGGGAATTATTTTGAGTAAAGAATTATTTAAAGTATTCCTAAAGGAAGTGAAAAAATAGAGCCTAATAATTGAAATTAAAATATTTGATTCATCCAATTTTTCCACATGAAATTATTTATTAAGATCTTTGAAGTTACACAAGAAATAATTAAAATAAAGATAGAAAAACCTTTATTAATATTTTTACAAAAGAAAGAAAATTTAATGGAAATAGTTTGCTCATAAATAAATATTTCATTTTTTGTTGAAGATCTTCCTTTAACTATCACATGGAGCAGTTTCAAAAGATAGTTATTCAAAATTGAAAACTAAAAACTTCAAAACTAAATATTGAGGGCATAACTCAAACAATAATCAATAAAAATATGAATGTTTCTTGAAATGAAACTTCAAAGAATTTTAAACTTGACCTAAAACTTTTGAAAAAATCATTTATTTAAAGAAAAAAAATTCTTTAAAGGAAGTTATTCTAAATTCAAAAAAGGTTTGATATTTTTTTTATTTTTTTTTGGAAATAGATTTTCCCCAAAAAAAGAGTTAAATTTCACAAAATAAGCTCAATAATTATTTAAAAAAAAATTATAATAAAATAAGGAATATTGAAAATTTAATTTCTTAAACTTAATTAAGGATTCCAATATTAACTTTCAAAATATTTCAATAATTAAATATTTGTTAATATTAAAATTAGGAAATTTCTTTTATTGATAGATTGGAATTTACAAAGATTTCAATTAAGATGAGAAAAAAAAGGTAATCATCCATATCTCTCTAGCCTTATAATTGATCAAAATATATAATAATAATAATATGTTTAATAAAAAAATCTTCATAAAATATTTTTTATTTAAATTAAAGAAAGTTTCTTTAATGAAAATTATTTTTATCAATAATTTTATAAAAAAATTAATAATATTAATGAAAATTCTAAATTTTTGATTTCACTTAAGAAAATTAAATATAAAATCAAAATTTGAAAAATATACTTATAGATTTCTCTTCTACTAAATAAATATATCTACTAGATTTCAAAATTTATTTTAAATTTAATAATCAATAATATATGGAATTTTCATAACCAAAATAATTTTGATATTAAACAAGATAAAAAAGCTTTTTATCTCTAAAAGTGTTCAAATTAAAAAGATTTAATTTTTTTAAAATAAATTATTATATTGAACATAATTTTTGTATCAAAAATTCAGTTAAATGATTAAATAAAAGCTTTGAGGAATAGAAATAAAAAAAATTCAAATTATATCATTTGAAAAAGCTTCCCTCAATGGAAATAATTGGGAGCTCAGCCAATCCTGATACTTGGCCCATCTATCTGTAAAGTAATTATATAGATTTATGCTTGAACCTGATATTACAGTACCCTATTTCAATTTGGAGTGATAACTATTTCTAGTTAAAACAAAAAAGTGAAATAAAATGAATCCATATCATGTAAGTTGAAAAGTCTTTTGTACCCATTTTCTTTGTAATTCCTATTCTCACCCAATTTCGGATTGACATTAGAAAATGCTGAAAATATGAGGCCAAAATACCTAATTTTGGGGGTGGAAAAGCCGAAAATCGTAAATTTATTTCTTTGGGGAAGAAGAAGTAGAATTTCGCTACACAAATGAAGCTCAATTCGAATATTTAGGATTGATATTTATACCTTTGTACTTGTAAGTTGGAGTTCAAATTACATATCTGGTATTTGTATTATATGACAAGTGGATTGATAAAAAAAATGAGCTTAATCCTAAAGATTAAATTTTAAGGTATCAAGGAAATATTGGCAAAAGGGGAGCCAGAATCCCCAAATATAATTGAGTCTAAGAATTAAGTATCAACATAAAATAAAAAAATTAATTTCACTTCCTCCTGGAATTGCTACAAAGGCATGCAATATCATTCAATTATGAAGCTTTAATAATAACCAGGAAACTCCAGCTTTGATGGAATCGGAACAGTGTAAAGCTTGAAAAATATCTTTTTGATGGATTTTGAGCTCATTTGAGAATGTTTCTTAACCAGAAAAAGCATAAATATGCTATAAAAAAACTGGTTTATAAGGTTGAAAATAGCCAAAAGGGCCAAAATCAGAATTTTTGAACTTTAAAATAAGGAGGTGATTCAAAAATCACTACACCCCAGGATCATCAAACCTCTGTATGGAACCAGATGGAAAATTCCTGGAACAAACTTTTAAATTTTCAATAGTTTCAGCTATGTATAGATTACAGAACCTTCATTTCTTGATGATATGTATTGAAAAAAATTTGCTAGTTGTATTTTAATTGAAATTATAAGGTGTGGAAAACTAAATTTTGGAATACAGATGAAAAATATTTCAATTCTGAACTGCACCTGTATGCACATTACAAAGAATTTTACTGATACAGCTATTTACAGCAATAAGGTACTATGACACAGAGAAATCCCATGTAATATTGAAGCATAATAAAAAAGTAAAGGAAAGTATTGTACTTTGTCATAATAAAGGCCTTTAAGATTTAGTCCCTTACTTATTTATATAATGCATAATTTAACTGAAGTGCATTGTAAAGGGGGGAAAATTTTAATTTCACTTGAAACTTATCACTGTCTTAGAAAATGACGGTGAATTAATCTCCTTGAAAACAGAATCTTACAATTGTTTGTAATTAAAGACCTTGAGTTTCTGAGAGTTCCTGGATGATCTTATATTATATCAAAATTCTTACAGAAGAATTTTTCACATTTATTAGATAGGACTTTGGAGGAATCAAAGAAATTATTCACCTCCTGCTTAATTTTCATGCTAGAATATTTCACTTTTACCGTAAATTCAGAAAAGTTTTGAACCAATGAATGAAGTTTTAACACCACCATCTTTTATGGATATTCATCCCTTTAAAAATCTTAAAGAAAATTTCAACACTTGTTCATTAGTATTACCAATATTCAAAATTTTTAAAAAACCCATTATAGAAATGAAGAATTTTCCATCCCTATACAATGTACCAATAAGTGTATATATTCACTACAATCATTTTGGGGTGTCTTTCTCTTGAAATTATTTTCTAGAATCTTTTATTTCATTAATCCATTTCATTGCTCTGATGGAAATTGTTTCAGCCTTGAATTTCTCTTTTTAGCTTATTTATTGGATTAACAATAAACTCTATTGTATCAATTTTTTATACACAAAAAGTGAAAATGATTTAATTTGGTGCATTTTTCATAAAGATATTACTAACTAGTTTTTCTAGATCTTTGAAGTTTAAGCCAATTTTTGAGGAATTTAAAATTACTTAAGTCATGATAAAAATATTAATATCCATACCTTAAAAAACTCATTTTTCACCCAGTATGATCTTGATAAAATAAGTGTTTTCAATATTTAATATATCTTATTAATTAATACTTCCTCAGCTATCTAAATCTCAATGAAGTAATTGCCAATAGGAATTATTAATAGGGCTTATAATTTGTAATTTTAGCAAATATATGCTGCGGAAAAACTCTTGCGCATCCAAAAAGTTAAGCCTTTAAATAAGCCTAAAAATCTGACAGTAAGCCAAAAAAATGGGGGATACATTTTTATTTCAAAATGTTATGTATGCGATGATGAGACGAAGAAAATGAGGATGAAATTTATTGATTTATTCATTTCATTTTATAAAAATATATTTTCATGTCCTAAGGTATAATGAAGTACTATCTCTTTAAATACTAAGGAGTACAGTACTTTTTAGTAAAATACGTACAATAAGCAATACACAAAATTATTTTACTTTTGTTTGATGAAAACTATTTTAAATAAAAATTATGAATAATAAAAAGAGAAAGCACTGTTTCAACGGTGAAATTCTCTAACACAAAACTTAATTACAAAAGATACTTTGAAAATAAAAGGAGTGCACTTAATAAAAGAAGAATGATATTAACAACCTTGAAATTAATTCATATGCATAAAGTAATTGTAAGAACCCAGTATTCTAATTTTGATTCAGAATTTTTTCACAGGAAATCATCTGAAATTGGTTGTCCATAAAAGAAGCATATTTTTTTAAGGAAGGTCCTGGAAGAGAAGAGCCTATACTAGATCTATAGATTCTTATGTTTTCTTAAGATATCTGGTCACTATTTGATCCAATGTATTAATTATTACATTTATTTTATAAATAAATTTGGTATAATTGTCATTTAGGAAAAACAATAGGTTTTAATTATTCAAGCTTCCCTCTACTCTCAAACAGAATAATATGAAAGGAAATTATTCAGGCTTTTGAGTTGGACCAATTGTTTTAATTTTAGGATTCAGAATTTTCCATTGGATATTTCCAATGACTAACCCTAATTTTCCTTTATAAAAAAGAAAATATCACACAATATTAAACTTACTGGAGATTCTGTAACCAAAATATATCTCAGAATAAATTTCAGAAAGTATTTTCTGACTATGTGCGATTCCATTCCTCTGTATAGAGCTGAATCAGAAAACGGCTCTAGTCATCCAAAAAAATGCAATTCCTGACCAATGAAGATCTCATACAATACACTCATAAACTGAAGTTCTTGAAATCAAAATTTATTTCAAAATAAAGTCTATATTTTTGATAACTGGAAAATTTTTTCATGAATAAGTTCTCATAGCCTTCAAAGACCTCTTCCCTCATCACTAGTGAAATTGATATGGGATTTTCTTTATATTTTAAATATATTTTCTCATTTAAGCTGATGGAGTTTTAGAATCTTCTTTCATACTTCATTTACAAACTATTGCTACTTCATTTACAAACTGTTGCTTGTGTTAAACTTCCCTAAAATTTCCCAATTGAATTCCAATTTTCTTTTAATCTAAGTTGTCCTCACAGTAGTGAACACTGAAATTAAGCTTTAAATTTCTTCTAAACACGTTTATTTATAAAAATGAGATTTTGTTTCATTGTTTAATATATTTGTTTTGTTCAATTTTTTTTCTGTTCTAAAAGCTTTAGTGAAGTACCTATATACCACTTCAAGTAGCTTAGCAGTACTTAGGAACAAGAATTTATTTAGATTTTTTTTAAAAAAAGAAGTTTTCCCATCATGAACTGAAAAATAGCACCATCAAATGTATTTCACTCATCAATATTCAATTTCAATTCATGCAGCTCTTTTTAATAGACAAGAGACAGTGAGACAGTGGGAAATGATCCAGAGACCCATCAAGTTATATAATCTTCATGCGTTTCATCACTTAAAGAGAAACCAGCTATTACATCTGTTATGATCTCTTGCTATGCATCAAGCCTTATATTCAGTTAAAATTCTGATTAGAAAAAAGTCTGAGAGGCGTTGGAATTCAACAGGTTCATTGTCTAGCTCCTGTCTTAAATGCCCATCGCGCCAAATTTGGTGTATTTCTGCTGCAAAATTCAGGCCTTTCATACACTATCTCTTCCTGCCCTAAGAAAAGCTTATAATATCTTGAATCAAAGAACTAATAACCCCAAATATTTTCAATTTCCTAAAGCAAATTAGAGCTGAGGTAGAAATTTAAATTGTTGACATTTTTGGTTAGCTTCTCCCCAACACATTGAGAGGAGTAATCCCAAACATAATTACAGCATACCCTATTAATAACGCCATCCCGCGTTGTCAGAATGGCAACCTGCTCTTCAGTCTTTCAAAAAACTGACCTGATCCCCTCAAAATGTTTTTGGAAACTCTTCCCCACCTTCTCACTGCATTTGGCTTTTCCTTGTGCATGAATCTTTTCTCCCTTTCGTACCAAGCCGGATCACCCATCAATTGTAATTTAGGATACACAGCTCTTCCTAGGAGTAGTTTTTCCAGTGAGTTCTTGAACTCGTCTTTAATTCTGTTGGTCGTAGTTCCCTTCGTCAGGAAATTTATGCCCACAAAACACCTTATGTTTTTTTGTCATTGCATTATCAGTCTGTGCAAGCTCCTATGGAAAGTCTTCAAAAAGATATGAATGTACAGTGAATTCTTGCACTATTCCGGCGTTTTCCATCTGCTTTACAGATCCAGGCCTAAGCGAAAGTCCAAATTGGCCCCCTCCAGGAGGTGTGCCAGTAGCAAACCCCAAGATAAAGAGCTTTTCACTGACTTCAGATACAAATTATGCCGGTGAGCCAATACTTAATCAGTTTCAAGATATTTTGACTCTTTTCTGAAGAAGGAAATTATCTTTTCAGTAGCGTATAACGGACCTTTTCCTTTACGCCAAACTTCAACTGGCCAGCCTACTCGGTATTTGTGTCAGACAAAAAGTGGTGCAGCACCTTGTATGCATTCCTTGCTTTTGAATACTGTCAAACAAGGTAGACTCTCTTAGTAACTCCCATCTCATTACATCAGCTTGCAAGTTTTGCTGGTGACTGTCTCAATTAATTACGGTAATTCTCTATTGAGAGAAGATTAACGGATGGATTCGATTCAAGTATAGTGCGTGATCTTAGCGGATAAATACATGAGACGCTATGGCGGTGCCTACTACGATTATTCGATATTAATGTAGCTCGAGTATGGTGAAAAGTTTCAGAAAGAAATTCACATGTTTTTAGGGTAAAACATACCCAATATCGTATTTAAAGAAGATAATCTTTTTTGAAAGTTGTTGAGAATATCTATACAGGTTTGATCTTACAAGTGTTGGTTTCTGGCTTAGATAACGCCTACAGTGATTTTACGAAGGCTTGGAGGTATGTTAACGCTAGTGGAATTTAGTAAAGGATTCATTTCAGTAAACCACCAGATGTAACAATAGACGTTAATGGGAAAGACTTAAGGGACTGTTCTGAAATGTATATAAGAGAGCTCATATCTAGGACTAGAGATACACGGCTTCTAAGCATACGAAATTACAAACTGCTTAAAGAAAACGTGAGTTTGGATGAGTTAGTAATTAAGAATACAACACAAATTTCAGATCACTGCACAATAGAAAATATTTTATACAATAAATAAGCAAAAACACCAATGCAAGAGGGGAAAAGCGATAGGAAAAGATATAAAAGAGGAAACTGATGAAGATGGCAAATAGTGGCTATTAAGCTGTTTCCCGTTTCACTCTGTACTAAAGAAAATTAAATCAGTTCACTTCCAAATCTCCCAACGCCACAACGCCCCAATGATCGACATGAAGATCATGCGCAGATCCTGCGCATGATTCACAAAAACAAACCACTAACAGCAACCTCCCTGATTATTTAAACTCAACTCCTCGAACTCCTTCGACTCATTATTCTCTCCACCTTCTCATCTTATTCTTTTTTTTCTTTTCTTTTCGTCTCTCCTTGTTCTTTTATTTTCCTTTCTTTATTTTATTTTTCTATTCTCTCATTTCTAACAAATCGTGTAATTGATTCAGGTAGAGTAGATTCATCTCTTTCATATAGCTTACTCCAAGACTAACTCAATGATATGTCATCACAATCAGTACTCGTTGATCTTGTAGCCTTTAAAACTCAGCAATAAGCCTAATAATTTGTGTAAACACTTGTAGTCCACCGTTTAGGTACTTATTATCCATTACTCACTCTTGTACCATGTTTACATTCATTAACGTAATAACACCGTTTAGTTTCATCATCGAACAGATTTACAGTCTCGACGCTCTAAAAGCAAACTCACGGTGGACACAAGACTTATCATGGCTGAACACAACGTCGATAGAGACATATCCTCAGTACCAATTCTGACCGGAACCAACTTCAGCAAATGGTACGGTCGGATCACGATACTTTTGAGATCAAAAGATCTTCTCGACGTTTGTGAAAAAACTCTCGATCCAGAAGCTTCCACTGCCATTACAAACAAATGGAAAAAGTGTAGCTATGAGGCTGTCAATATTATCGCCTCTCGAATAAGCAATCAAGTCTTTCTCGAGTGCGTTAATCAAGACACAATTAAAAACTCCAACTCACTCTGGACCAAGATCAACGAGCAATATGCCTCTAAAAGAGCAATCAATAGAGGTCGAGTATGGATGGACTGGCTAAAATCAACCTACAGTTGAAATTTACAGGAATACATCAATAACAGTCGTAAAGTCATGTTGGACCTGGAATCAGTGAATATCATTGTTCCAGCTGAACTTCTTTCCTTCACCATTTTAGGGAAACTAAGTAACAATCCAAAGCTGCACCAATACATTGAAGTCCTCACTCTCAATGACCATCTGGTTGAAAAACCAGACCTTATTCTCTCCAAACTGCAAGACTTCTACAATAACTCACGACTCAAGGAAACAAATCTCCCTGCCACTTCATCCGCCCATCTCTCTGAATCAGCTGGACCATACAAGATCACTTATTATTGTGCCAACGGAAAACACAATCCAAATTGCACCAACCACACCAAGAAAGAATGTTTTGCTGAAAATCCGCACCTGCGACCGCCTCGTCGAGACAACAAAAGGAAAACTGGTCCTGATAGGAGTCCAGCAGCTCACTTCGTGTCTGTTGCTCAAGCCTATATCACTGGGAATAACCCATCCTCGTCGGACCTTTTCCTCATCATTGATTGTGGTGCCACTCACCACATGTTCAACACAAGGGAGATGTTTGTTAACTTTAAAGAAACACCCAATGTTCAAGTCTCAACAGGTGACTCTTCAAGCTCTCTTTGGTCAAATGGTATCGGAACGGTCAACATTCTTTGTAATGGCAAATGTCTTAGTCTCAAAAACTGCCTGTATGTCCCAAAATTGAATCGAAACTTAATCAGTCTCTTAGAGCTCTGCCAAGAAAATATATCCATTAAACGATCTAACAACTCCTTTTCTCTCGAGACAAATGGCACCACCATTCTCAAGGGAACAATATTCAACAACCTCATGCGAGTCGACTATACAAGTCCTATCACTCTCTCCACATCCTCCCAGCACAGCACCTGGCATAGTCGACTTGGTCATCCTGGAGCTGCTCCTCTTAAATCAATGGGACTGCCTCCCCTTCACTCTCCCTGTCAAGTTTGCGAACTCAACAAAGCAACCTTGCTGCCCTTCAACGACAAATTTGAACACGTAAGTCAGCCACTAGACTGTGTTCATGTTGACCTAGTTGGTCCTATCCAACCTCCATCCATATCTGGCTATCAGTATTTCTTAACCATAGTCGACCAGTTCACGTCCTTCAAAACTGTACGACTCCTCAAATCGAAATCTGAAACCTTCGACCAATTCACCATAGTCAAGAACTCAATGGAGAATCTCCACGATCGTAAGCTGAAGAAACTGGTTTCTGATCAGGGTGGGGAGTTCCTTAACCATCGCTTTGCCGCTCTTGCAAACTCAGAAGGTTTTACTCACTATTTCTCCCCTGCAGAGACACCTCAGCACAATGGTTTTGCAGAGCAAGCCAATCGAACCATCCTGGAAAAAACCCAATGCATGCTCAATGGGTCCAATCTACCTTCCTGTTACTGGGCCGAAGCGATCCTCACTGCTACCATGCTGTGCAATCTCATCCCAACTCCTTCAAGGCATAATCTTAGCCCTTATGCCTTGTGGAAGGGAGTTCCCCCAAGAATAAAGAGGCTTCGTATCTTCGGTTGCAGGGCAATTATCTCGATCCCTAGATCTCATTGCGATTGGAAGCTCGGCCCCACTGGGTCTGAAGGTATACTTCTCGGCTATGAGAATGACAACACCAGTTACCGAGTTCTCCGCCTATCTGACAAAAAGGTAGTCATCAGTCGACATGTAACCTTTGACGAGAACTCCTTTCCTTCTCTTAGGGACGCTCCTTCCGAACCTCTAACTATTGACTGGGAAGCCTCAAGAAAGGACTCAGGGTTGGTAGATGAAGCCCAACCTGAGGAAGCAGCAGTGGTAGATGAAACCCACTCTGAAGAAACCACGGCTCCTAGTGTTAACAATTCCCCTGTCCCTCTCGCCGAACAGCCCCCTGGTCCGATTCCTGACCAGGCACCCCGTCGCATCAGGGTTATTGGACCTCGTCATCCCACTATTATCAACAGTGAAATTGACTCCACCAACATCCTAACCTTCCCAAGACGACCAAAGGTCTATCTTACGACGAGCGAGACTGTCCTCAAACCTTCAACAGTGCCCTGAATAGCCCACTTAAGGACGAATGGTCAATAGCGGTCAACAAGGAATTCGCTTCCATGAACAGACTCCAGGTGTGGGATATCATCGAGCTCAAGTCTGACTATAGGCTCGTAGGCACGACTTGGGTCTTCAAAACCAAGCGCGATCCACAAGGGAACGTGCTTGAGCGTAAGGCTCGGCTGTGCGCTCAAGGGTTTTCTCAGACTTCGGGCATTGACTATCACAAGACGTACTCTCCCACCAGTTGACTGAACTCTCTTCGCTCTCTCATTGCAATGGCGGCCACTCGTAACCTTCAATTTCACCAAATTGACGTTAAGAGTGCCTTTCTTAATGCCCCTCTGTCGGAGATTGTCTATCTTTCCATTCCACAGGGTATGACGACTGACAGAAGGAAATTCTGCTTAAAGTTACGCAAAGCCATCTATGGCTTAAAGCAGGCCCCTTTGGCATGGTATGAGAGGCTCAAAGCGTGGTTACTAAGGACTGGGTTCCGTGCTTGTTTAATGGACCCTTGTGTTTTCTTTGGTCAAAAACCTTCCAACCTCTGGCTATACATTCACGTGGACGACATCGCTATCTTCGGCTCTGATATCGAACCCTTCAAAAAGGAAATATCGTCCGAGTTCGACATCAAGGATATCGGAACGGCAGATCTCTTGCTGGGAGTAAAAGTTGGTCACTCTCCACATCATGTCTCACTGGACCAGCAGCACTTCACGGAATCACTCCTCGAGCTATATGGGATGTCCGACTGCAGACCAGTTGCGACGCCACTCATACTGAATGAACACCTTTCTCCTGCGACCGACGATGAAGTGTCAGCTACCGCAGCGCCATTGGGAGCATCAACTACCTCAGCACAGCCACTCGTCCTGATCTCTCTTTTGCTGTCAGCTCTCTCTCACCATTCCTCAAGCGTCCCGGTCTTCGACACTGGAAAGCTTTTCTTCATGTCCTTCGCTATCTCCGAGGCACACCAAATGTGGGCCTTGTCTATTCGAGGCATGGTGCAGGAGGACTGATTGCATACAGTGATGCAGACTGGGGTAACTGTCAGACGACTCGCCGATCCACCACTGGTTACCTAGTGATCTTTAATGGCTGTGTGACCACTTGGAAGACAAGGAAACAACCTTCGGTCTCCCTGTCCACCGCTGAAGCGGAGTACAAGTCTCTTTGCGACTTGGCCTCTGAGCTTCTGTGGCTTCGACAGTGGTGTGCCGAATGTCATATCCTCGACACAACGCCACCTACCCCGGTTCATGAAGATAACCAGAGCTGCATCAACGCAGCAAACGGTAATGTCAACTTAAACAACAAGCGCATGAAGCACGTCAACATTCAGCTTCACTTCATCAAGGAAGCAGTCCAATCCTCTCAAATACAGCTGGTATACACACCAACTGCTGACATGCTGGCCGATTTTCTCACCAAATCAGTCTTCAGGTCAACTCTTTCCCGCTCTCTCTCGCTCCTGGGCATTCTTTGTCTGGAAGTGAGGGGGGATGAAGAAAATTAAATCAGTTCACTTCCAAATCTCCCAACGCCACAACGCCCCAATGATCGACATGAAGATCATGCGCAGATCCTGCGCATGATTCACAAAAACAAACCACTAACAGCAACCTCCCTGATTATTTAAACTCAACTCCTTGAACTCCTTCGACTCATTATTCTCTCCACCTTCTCATCTTATTCTTTTTTTTCTTTTCTTTTCGTCTCTCCTTGTTCTTTTATTTTCCTTTCTTTATTTTATTTTTCTATTCTCTCATTTCTAACAAATCGTGTAATTGATTCAGGTAGAGTAGATTCATCTCTTTCATATAGCTTACTCCAAGACTAACTCAATGATATGTCATCACAATCAGTACTCGTTGATCTTGTAGCCTTTAAAACTCAGCAATAAGCCTAATAATTTGTGTAAACACTTGTAGTCCACCGTTTAGGTACTTATTATCCATTACTCACTCTTGTACCATGTTTACATTCATTAACGTAATAACACCGTTTAGTTTCATCATCTAACATGTACTATGTCACATTTTTCCTCTTTTAGATGAATCTCTCTTATCCATTTTCCTGTATATAGATTTTCCATCACTAGCCTTTTTTTTTGTTATCACCTAGGAAATAACCTGTAATAAGATCACCGTTGACTGCTTGTATTTGGTTAGTATCTTAAGGTATAAATAGTATACCTCTAGATTGTTGTAGACCTTTCCTCATCTTTTCGACGGTGCTTCTTTCTTATTTTGTTCATAAATCTTCTTAGGTGATTCTCTTTCTCTTCTTATCCATGCTGGTATAGTGCAATAAATCTTACCAATCCATCTTTTCGATGGTGCTTCTTTCTTATTTTGTTCATAAATCTTCTTAGGTTATGGGCCCAGTAGCGCTAATAAATTAAGAAAGTAATTTCTTTCACCAGCACGAAAAGATCCTGCCCCGGGAATAGTCAAAAATCTTGATGAGCATTCCTATATCTAGTGATACCTCTGAATCTGACTACAGGGCAGTAACACCTACTTCAAATCCAATGGAGACAAATAGTCCCTCAAACATCATGCATCAAACCAGTCCTGAAAAACCTCTGTATTCCAGTGTCCTCCATGAGCTAACCCAACAAGGCTTATCTGCATCTCTCGAGCATATGAGTCTCATCGAACCCTTAAATTCAGCTAACTACTCAAATTGGAGCAATAAAATCAAGTTAGCTCTGACAATGAGGAACTTGGACATCTTTCTTGATCCCGAGTGGACCTCTGAATTGGGCAGAGAACCCAAAAATGCTGAAGGCATCAAATTCCTAAAAAACTGCTGTAAGCAAGTATACTCTTGGATAGGGGATCGTTTAGATCAAGAAAACTTTGACAAATTCTATGATCAAGACTTGGTTTTCTACAATCCAGCCCTCTTATGGGAGAAGATCAAGGATCATTATGCTGCCTCTTAAGCAGAAAACTGTGCAACTATTTTTCGCAAAATATTCAGCTTGAACATGGAAGAATCAAATATCAAAGAAAGCATTGCTGAGCTAAGGCATCAAGTAAACCTGCTCAAAATGATGGGTTGTAAAATTTTCGATGTTGACACTCTAACCAAAGTTCTGGCTTTCTATGTTCTCCAATGCCTTCCTGCTTCTTATCAAATCATCTCCAACAACATCTACCAGTCCACTGAAATCTCAGGAATTGTCCCTTCTCTAGATAAAGTCTTATCGGAAATTGAGATCTCCTTTTTGCGAAGGCTTTACTTGGCACAGAATCTTAGTGCCTTGAAAGCCCAAGGAAGTCATAAGTCAAGGCCAAAGTGTAAGAATGGAAGGCATAATCCCTTGGCTCCTCATTCCGAAGACAAATGCTTTGAAATACATCCAGAAAAGTTAGAAGTGTTCAGGGCTCAAAAAGCTGCAAGAGAACAGGGAAAATCGGGTTCGCCTAAAATTTTCAGTGCTCTCCAAGTAAAAACAAGTCCCGAAACTGCAATCTTGGATAGTGGAGCCTCCTATTCACTCTTCAGAGACAACAGTAGATTTATTTCTACTAGCGTAACCAGAATCCCATTGTCCTTGGCTGATGGAAGTAGCATCGTTGCAGCTGAAATTGGCACTGCGGTAATCTCTGCAAGTGATGGATCCCCTATTCACCTGCGTAACTCCCTGGTGATCCCTTCTGTAACTACTCCTCTTATTGCCTTATCTCCTTTCCTTAAAAGGCATTGCTTGCTTATTGGGATGGGAGATAGTGTAAAATTAATTGACAAGGACGGAAATCCTCTGTTGAGAGGCTCCCTGAAAGACAAAGTCGTATCTATCAACCTCAAAGGCTCCTCAATAAGCAAGATCAACACCCTTGTAAATATGAAAACAATTCACAAAGCCCTTGGCCATCCTAGCTTGAAGTATGCCAGGAAAATGAGGCCGGACATTGATTTTTCCTGTGTGAAATGGGAAGTCTGTCTGATCTCTAAATCTCATTGTCTGCCTTTTCAAGGAGAATTCCCAAATCCAGAATCTCCACTGCAGGTCATTCATCCAGACCTCTGTGGTCCTATTACCCCAATGTCAAAAGGAGGTAATAGATTTGTGCTCCAAATTATCAATGGCTATTCTTGGTTTTGCTTCACTTATCTACTCTCTTGAAAATCTCAGTCAATTGAAAAATTCAAAGAATTCAAATCTTTTGTTGAAAATAAAACAAGTGCTAACGGATAATGGTGGAGAATTTACCAGCAATGAGTTTAAAAGGCTTTTTGAGGTTTCCGGCATTCAAAACACTCTCACTGCTCTGCATACTCCTCAGCAAAACCCTTTTGTTGAAAGAGAAAATAGATCTCTCCTTGAGCGCACCAGGTGTTTACTTCTTGACTCAAAATTACCTCACCAGTGGTGGGGTGAATCTATTTCAACGGCCACCTACCTGCTTAACCGCACTCCTGTGACATCTCTTCATTTCCGGACACCGTTTGAACTCTTATTTGGCAAAAAACCAAAAATGCCAAATCTTCACCCGTCCGGATGCCTTGTCTACATCAATATCAATAGATGCAATATTTCTTCAAAGCTCACTCCTAGAGCCAACAAAGGGCTCTTTCTGGGGTATCTGGAGGGTCAAAAAAACTTCAAAGTGTTCAATTTTGATACTGGTAAGTATCAAGTCACTCACGACTGCATGTTTCTTGATGACTGTCCTGGATATCCTCATTTTTCGGACAAAGCTTCTCCTGCTTCAATCTCTCCTTTTTACCTTGAAAGTGACCTCTTGATTAAAGGGAACAATGATCTTTCTGTTATCCCTTCCTCCTCTGAAACTGTTCCTTGCGCTTCTCCTAATCGCACCCCTATCTTCTCTCCGATCTCTTTGAGGCCTGTCCCTTGTACTTCTCCTTCCGGTTTGCCTATCTCCCCATCTCTTATTTCTAAACCTCCCAATGATACATGTTTTGCAGAATTAGATGCAGGAGAAGTAGAAAAAAGTCTACCTAAGGGCTGGGTGATGGATTATGCTCCATCAGTTTCTAGAAAGGATATTTCTTCTAGCATAAATCAAGACAATATACTGAATTACAGAAGGAATCAAAGCATAAATGTTTCTGTAGTTCCAAAAAGCTATCATCAGGCTCTGAATAATTTGAACGCTGATGAATGGATCAATGTCACAGGGGCTCTAGTGGAAATACAAGAGTGGCCTGGCACTCAGCAATCAGGGAACTCACTTGGAAGACTCCAAAAGAATAAAGAATAAAGATAATAATAAGAATGAATTCCTCTAAAAGATATGCAGGTACAAGATGAGATGCAAAAGAGGAAAGGGAAGCCAAATGACCAAAGAGACAACCAAGTAAGTCCTTAATCACTGTTTCAACCTGCCAAAAATGAATAATGGAATTAGTAAGGATATGACCACCAAATATCCATTGACAGGCGAAGAAAGAGAAAGAGAAAAGTGCTAAATGACTGACTTAATAATATCAGTATTTGCTTAACTAAAATGAGAAGAAAATAAAGATAAAAGAAATAAAAGTATATTAATTAACTGGGGAAAAACCCCCCAGGGTGGAAAGGGTAGCTGGTATATGTGAAAAGTTGGGAGCTTGAGTTCTTCAGGCTGAAAACTGATCTGTATTGAGCCTTGAGGCTTGAGGCTGTATTGATTGTTTTGGGAATTGATACAGCTGGCTAATATTGAAATTGAATTGGGTTGAATGAATTTCCCATGCTTGAAAATGAAATACAGTTCTTGATGAATCCAGACTGTATTGAAATGAATATGGTTGCCAAGATGGATTGAGTGGAGCCTTGACACTTGACAACTTCTTTTGAAACTGCCTCTTGAATACACCTTGAGAATGAATTGACAGTATTCCCTTGGAAGGAATACTTGGAGTGAGAATAACCAATGACTGCTTGATGGTGTCATTGGTATTTGAGGTTTTGACACTTGCCCTTGAGCCTTGATGAATCCCCTTGATGATGTGACTGGATGGCCTGATGGAAAGTTGAAATAACCAGATGATATTTCTGCCAGTGGATTGCTGCTGAAAAAAGATGCATAATGGTGTATAACATCATATATGGAATTTTGGTTATTGGAGGTTGAAAATGGCCATAAGTCTTTAGAGATGACGCCAGGAGGATATGGGTGAAATTTGGTTTTGGAAGGCTTCAGAGGTGTCAGAGTGTCTTTTGAAGTATTTGGCCAAAGACAGCTCATACAGTCTTCAAACTGTATTTGCGCAAATGTGCAAAATGCGCAAAAGTGCGCAAATGCGCAGAAGCTGTATTTAAAGCCAAATACAGCTTCTTGGGCTGTATTTCCCCTGTTGACTGGGAAATACCAAAATTGACCAAAAGTAGAGAAAGGCCAGATGACGGTGAAGGGCCCAAGTTGGGCCCAGATGATGAAATGGCCATAAAAGGCCAAATGAGGTGAGATGGCGAATTTGGCCAAATTGCCATATATTTTACGTGGCATGGATATGCCATATTGAATTCCGAGGGGATGAATTGCCATGGTTGTGACAATCAAGGCTATTGACAGTGAAATAGTCAGTATTGAAGAAAACAATGTATGGATGCCTGTGAAAATTCCCCCTGGTGCCAATGTCTTGGGCTCAACTTGGGTTTTTCGTGAAAAAGAGGATCAATTTGGCAATGTTGTATACCATAAAGCTCGCCTCTGTGTACAAGGGTATGGTCAAAAAGAGGGCATAGATTATCACGACACATTCACTCCAACTGGGAGATTATCTTCCCTTTGTTTCTTGCTCAGTTTATGTGCATCAAAAAACTATGACATTCATCAAATGGATGTCAAGACTGCTTTCTTACATGGAGTCACTGAAGAAGCAGTTTTTATGAGGTATCCGCATGGATATCCCCATCAAATGGAAGAAGGAACTTGTTTAAAATTGGTAAAATCACTGTATGGGCTAAAGCAAAGCCCCCGGTGCTGGTACAAGCGCTTATCTGAAGTATCCAATACCTTGGGTTTTGGAGTAAATGATGCTGACCCTTGTTTGTTTGTTAAATGGGAAGATACCAATCCAATCATGGTGTTTGTTCATGTGGACAACATGGTGATTGGAGGAGATAGTGCTTTAGTATTAAAATTCAAACAAGATATTCAAAAATACTTCAAAATGGAAGACTTGGGTGAAATCATCTATGTTTTGGTCATCAAAGTAACGAGGAATCAAGAAGACAGAACGATATACTTATCTCAAGAACTCTACACCCACAAGATACTTGATGAATTTGGCATGCTCAATTGTAAACCAGTATCTACTCCAATGAATCCAGGGTGTTGACTATTCCCTTCTAATCGAAACAACTTAAACAACTCTTTTGAATACCGAAAGGCTGTTGGTTTGTTGAATTACCTCGTCACTTGCACTAGACCTGATTTGGCCTATTCGACTTCTTTGTTATCTCAGTTTCTGGACTGTCCATCTGACGACCACATAGCTGCATTCAAGAGAATATTGAGATATCTTCAAGGAATCAAAGGTTTTTCGCTTGTCCTTGGAGGAAACAACCCTTATTCAACTATAAGTGGTTTTGCTGACTCTGACTGGGGCAGCAATTATGATGGGAAATCTTTTTCTGGGTTTGGAGGATTGATTACCTGGAAAACCAAGAAGCAATCAACTGCTGCCCTCTCGACCACCAAAGCAGAACTAAATGGACTTGTCGAACTCACTCAAGACATTTTATGGCTCAAAAAATTACTGGTCAACTTGAAAATTGACCCATCTGTTCAGTTGAGATGCGATAATCAGGGTGCTGTCGCACTCTGCCACAATCCTCTCTATCATCACAAGACTCGACATCTCAACATTAAGCTAAACTGGTTACACAATTTAACTATCAAAAAAGAAATTAGTCTGTCATACATTCCAACTTCCAATATGTGGGCCAACATATTCACCAAAGGGCTGTGCAAACCCAAGAATCAAACCTTTCGTCAAAAATTGGGTCTCATTGCACTACCCAGCAAGAGGGCGTATTAAGCTGTTTCCTGTTTCACTCTGTACTACGTCACATTTTTCCTCTTTTAGATGAATCTCTCTTATCCATTTTCCTGTATATAGATTTTCCATCACTAGCCTTTTTTTTTGTTATCACCTAGGAAATAACCTGTAATAAGATAACCGTTGACTGCTTGTATTTTGTTAGTATCTTAAGGTATAAATAGTATACCTCTAGATTGCTGTAGACCTTTCCTCATCTTTTCGACGGTGCTTCTTTCTTATATTGTTCATAAATCTTCTTAGGTGATTCTCTTTCTCTTCTTATCCATGCTGCTATAGTGCAATGAATCTTACTGATCCATCTTTTTGACGGTGCTTCTTTCTTATTTTGTTCATAAATCTTCTTAGTGACTGGGCTGAGAAGGGAAAGGATTCATATAAAGAAGAGAGAGCGAGCTGAAGATAAATGGAGGAGATAGAAGGTTGGATTATAAATCAGACCACAAAAGTTGTTAAACGATAGTACCTGACAAGACAAGGTGGCAGTATTTTCCTTGTTTGTTGGAATTGGTGGCAGGTTGGGCTAAAGTAGTGTTTCCTCATTAGTCCTCTGCTAGCGGTGAGCTAGAATTCATACCTTTGTTCAATTAAAGTCTCCACTGGGATTGAGATAGATCCTCCACACAATTCTTGGTGGTGATTGTATCAATCCACTGTGGATATAATTACATTTTTCCTCCATGTTACTTTCAGATGAATGCTAATGAATTCTAATGAGGAACTTCAAAGTGTTGTTTCATAGTGTTATCCAAATAATTACCTAATTGGTTTTACTTAGTTTCTGCTTCAAGGTACTCATTGCCAAATTGATGTTAATGAATCCATGAATTTTGGTTTATCCAGAAGAGATACCTTTTATTGAATCCAAAGAAAGTCCATGAATCCTTTTTTACCTTGAGCTATCAAAAGGAAGCCGCTGCCCCAGATTTTGAGTCTACAATAAAAATGGACCTACCCTTTAATTAACCAAAGAGCCCCCATCATTGGTGATTTATGAATTGAAAATTACAGCTTTTTCAATCTCCAATTTTTCATTTGAGGTATTTGAGCTTTTCTGATAGTTCTCTGAAAGGTATGGTCTCTTGAAATGGTCTGATAAGGGACCATTGTTGTAATTATTGGCACAGAAACCACAGAGAAGCATCCCACACTATTGACTTGTGACATTCCATGAGCACTTTCTTTACTTAATTATTTGTTTCACATAATTTCAAAAGAATTATTCTAGCTTTTATGAGTACTCACTTCTACTTCTAAGCTCAATTTCAGCCATTGATGTGTCTCACTCTTTTATCACAGTAGGAAATATTTTTTATATATATTTGTAATGCATTAATATAGGGTGTTGGTAAACACATGTAAGCCCTTACGTGTTTTTACCAATTTATGGCCAAAACATGTAAGTGCCTTATTTTTTAAAAAGAATTACTCAGGCTCAGTTTTGAGCATTTTTATGATTTTTTGGCCAAATTTTTTCTGACATGGGATTTGAAGGTCCCCAAATTTTTTCAATTTTTTTGCCCAATTTCTCTATTTTGACCAATTTGGAAAAATGGCCCTTTTTTAATAAATTCCTTAAATCTGCTCCCACTTATGAATTTCCTTTTTTTTAAATGAAGGGAAAAGCCTTGAGAATAAAAAACCAGAAGCCCAAAATTTTGGGATTTTTTTGCCAGGACAATTGTAGGCCCAAAAAGTCCTTTTTTTTATGTTTTTTGTTCATGTTTGTAAGTAAATTTGAAATACCATTTCTGAAATTGATTCGATTAAAAATGTACTTGATGACATTAGTGGAAGATGAAAACAATTAAAATTGCCGCAAATGGCATCACAAATGACATATAAATGCCATTTATGGCCATAACATTGGCAGAAATGGCATTACAACAATTACTTAAATGACATTAAAAATGCCATATAGGGCATTGTATGGCATGAATGGCCTTAACAATGCCATAAATAGCCTCAAAAATGTTGTTTATGGTATTAAAAGATCCATTGTTAAGGCCACTTATGGCATTAAAATTCCATTTATGGCCTTAAAAATGGCTTTAATAGCCTTAACAATGCCATTTATGGCCTCAACAATGTCATTTATGGCCTTAAAAATGCCATTTATGGCATTGTTAAGGCCATAAATGGCTTTATCAATGGTGTGAATGGCATTAAAAATGCCATAAATGGCTTTAATGGCATCAGGAATGCCATATATAGCTTTATTTCATTTAAAAAACACCCCTTCAATGTTTCTACCAATTTCTGGCAAAAACACATAAGTTTTTAGTAAAAACATGTAACAGCTTATGCGTTTTTACCAATTTGCTTACATGTTTTTACCCATACCCTTAATACATTATGAAAGTACTTGAATTAATATCAACAATATCCTTTATATAAATCTCAACTTTTGTCTATTTGAGGCTTAACCATATTATTATTCCCATCACTGCTACAAAATTCAATAAGAAATGATCATGAATATGACAAAAGTATGTTACGGTATAAATTATCAAAAATTCAGTAGTATACAAATAAATAATAATATATTTCAAAAATCATTGAAAGTAATTATTAGTTCTTCATACACTGCTAGCAATCATGACAAGAATATAGTGGAGGTCCTTTAGCATACCTTGCAAAATTTGAAAGAAATAAAATACACAAATAATATTTTAAAAATATTTTTCAAGAGATTATGATAATTTTAGGATATAATTCCTGAGAGTTAATTAGAAAAGAAAATATAACAGATCATTCATAAAAATTTAAGAAACCCAATTTTTCAAAAGTTTGAATACATGAAGAATATCAAAAAATATAATATTGACAAATGATAACTTGAAGCATGGAATACTTTTAGATTTTTCCCAAAATATAGGATATAAGATACTATTCATTTATGAAATAAACCAATATAGATACAGTAACATAAAGGTATATTATTATGGTCTCATGGGGATAATTAATGTGAGCCTGTGAGTTATGTATCACATACCCATAAGGACACAAATAATATCTTATTCATTTTATTCAGTCAAAAATTGACTTATGAAATTGTTTCAAAATAAAGAATAATGAAAAATGACTAAAAAGATTTATTTTGGATCAAAAAGTTATAATTATTTTGTCATTTTCGCATTCTACACCAAAAACAACCTAGGGTAGACCCATAGAGTTTTATAACCAAAACTGGATATTGCGGCTGTTATTGGGAGATTTACGAATATCACAGTACACTTAAACAATTCAACAAAAATTGTTAAAATATTTAAATTGCTAATTTTAACTTGAATTTCAAGCTACAAAAGGTTTATGAAAATTTACAAAAAATATGTTCAAATTAAGGTGTGGTGTTTATTTACTAAATTAGCTAGTGTGAGCCTTAGAGGTAACTTCATATACCCAAAAGACCACAAATATAAAAAATAACATATTAATATAAATAAAATAAATTTATTTATATTATTAAAATAAAAATAAAAATATAAATATAAAGTTATATTAAAAATAAAAAATTAATTATAATTTAAAAATAAAATTACTTTAAATTTTGTAAATATAAAATTACATTTATACTTGAAAAATTTAAGTAAAAATGAAATTTTAACAAAATTGTGAAAAAATAAATAAATTTGGAAAAAAGTTAAATAAAATTTATTATAACTTTTTATCCAATAAATAAACATATAAATTTTATTTCACCATTGGATTCCTCATAAAAAATCAGGTGGGGTTACCTCTGGGTGAAATTTTTGTAACTCAACTCTAAATAAGCTTAAATTAAGTTTTTAGTATTTTCAATACAAAAGTTGAAAATCCTCAAAACCTTAATTTAATTCACACCACATGTGGTGTTAACCATCAATTTTTGTGTTAAAATTGAGGTGTTGTGTTTAGTTTAGAAGTTATGAGGAATTGAAGTATTTTCAATTGAATTCAATTGAAATGTCAAAATGTGCGCGTGTATTACATAAGTGAACTTTGATTTACATATGAGGTGTCAATTATTACTGTATTGTACTGTACAATTGAATTGAATTACATGTGTAAATTCTAAGTATAATACATGATGAGGAATTAAAGGAAAAATAAATTGGAAAGATTAAATTTGGGGGGGAAAAGGAACTCCAGCTCTAAGGGGGAGCTAGACCCCCAAAATCCTTGCTGACAGGCGTGGGATGTCAAAATTCACGCAAAAGTTCATCACTTTTGGCCTGGAATTGAGTTACAGGGTCTGTGGACTCAATTGATGATGAGGTTTTGATACCAACTGGGGTAGTTTTAGCTGTTGCCAAGAGGGTAAAACTACCCTTAAGATAAAACAATCATAATAAAACCGGTTTTAACTGGTTTCTACGCCTCTGACACACATTCTGACGTGTTTTGAAGGCTCTAGGCCTGGTATTGCTATAGTAATGGCTGATTTAAGGGTCTAAAATGGCTAAAAATGGCTTAAACCAGCCCTTTTTGGTCTAAACCAGGGTTCAATGATGCCATAATTGGCTTTTCTGTTGTCAGACTGTTTTTCACGACTGACAAGAGTAAATTTTACTTTTGGAGTAAGAGAATTGATGGCTATAAAAGAATGTCTTCTTTGCCCCACTTTTCTCTTCATGTTAGAATCTTTTCCTTTTATTAATTAGTTTAAAACTGTTAAACCAATCAATCAAAGATTCCAACCACCTCTTTTAAATCATTTTAATCCTTTTAACCACGTGAAAAAATCATTATAATCATTGTTTGTAACTCTTATAATCATTTTTACCCCTGAACCACCCCAAAAGTGAATTAAAGCATCTTTCATCACTGTTAACTTTGTCACTTTGTTTCCAAATTCACTCTGGTCACTTTTGGGCGTGTTTTCTCTTTAATATTCTTTTTAAAGACTTTGTTCTTTAATTAATTGCTTGCAGTTCTTTTCTCAATTAATTCCAATTGAAATTGCTCTTGAAGAAATTTCTTTTGTAGCCTTAAAATATCTCTTGTAGAGTATTTTTTGGATAAATCTTTATTGTTGGTAAAACAATAAATTTTTATATTATTGTTTTATACTAATAAAGTTCTAAACAATAAAATTGGCGTGTTTTCTCTTAAAAATAATATTTCATACTATTTTTAACTGAATTTTACCTTATACAAATTTTGAGGACAGGAAAAGTACTTGATTTTTAATCAAAGTCTCATATCCACACCTTACATTTGGGGGCCCAGCCGTGATATTTTACCTGTGACATATTTTTTTTACTCTTTTTAAATCTTTTTTCTTATATTGAAAAATTTAAAAACATATAAAAAATACTTATAATTCAAAAAATCCATAAAAAATAATTTTTTTCATATTATAAGTGAGGCTTATATTTTTATTTCTTTTTTGAAATAACCTTTTTTTTACTTAATTAATTGGCTTTTTCATTAATTTTAGTGTCTGACAACGTGGTAAGACAAGAAAACATTGAAACAGCCTCAACAGTAACCAGCATTATCCCTGCCAGTACTGTCAATTCTGATCATAATAGCACTGTTATTGTGACTCAAAATAACCAGCCTGAACGAATATCTTCTGAATTAATTAACTTAGACATAAGTAATACCCTTCAGAAAGCTAAAAATTTGGCCAATAGTAAGTTTTTGACGTAAAAATACTATTTTAAGCCTTTTTTAACCATAATTATGCCTTCAACCAGGTCAGGAGCCAGCTACAACCCCTCAAGCAGCTCCCAAAAAGGTAATAGACGTGATTATGGCAGAGGCCAACCAGGTACAGAAGGAAAAGGGTCAGTTGATGACTTCCAAACAACTAAAATGGGTCATTCTGAAGCTGATAATACCATTTTACCTTCAAAAAGAGCTGACACCGCCACAACAAGCCTCTGTGGACATATACAAAGCCAGCCACAGTGCATACAACAATGCACTCCAATTCAAGGAGTACCAGATCCTTGCAGACCTGTGGAAGAATTGCATGAATTCTTACCTGACAGTAAGAAAATTCTTGGGCCATCCCAACACTTGCAAATTGCTCAATGGATGGCATCCATTGATGGAGAAGAAAAACATGATGCTTTTGACACTAGAATGGAGGAAAAACAACCCTCCACCAGCCAAACCAGTGCCAAAAACAGCCCCAGTGGCCAGCAGCAGCAATTCCAACGTGAAAAAGCAGCCACAAACTCCAAACAAGGGCAAAGGGAAGGCACCAGCCCCAAAACCTTACAGCCAGGGCTACAGAATCCCAAAGATTCAGCAGGATGCCATGGAAAATGTATTTCAGATGGCCAGAACCATGATGGAATTACAGAAGAAGGAGGAAGCCAGATTAAGGTTCCAGAAATGATTTCTGACATATTTGATTCCATCCCAGAGTTGTATAATGCTATAAATGACGTGAAAAAACATCTTTCTGATAAAAATGACACCATTTGTAACAACATTAAAACAAACAACCTGAGTCTGTGCCAAATCAATGAAACACTTATGTGTTTTGAAAAAGTTTTGAGAACAATTAAAAATTCCAATAATGATAATTCTTCTAACAATAAAATAAATGAACAATCTGCCATTATTAAAGAATTAACAGATAAATATTCTAAATTCAATATTGATGACATAATTGAAACAAGAATTAAACAAGCCATAAATATTATCAAGACAGATAACAAGAAAGTCCTTGATGACATTTCAAATTCATTTACTGAAGTAAAGACATATACCATTGCCTTGAAAAAGTGTTTTGATGCTTCACAAGAAGAAGTATCAAAATTATCAATGAAATTGAATCAAGTCACTGCTGATAATACAAGACAGACAGAGTTATGGCAAGAACTTACACATAAAGAAGACATGTATAAAATTGAAGTAATAAATTTAATACAAAGCTTCCAACATGAATACAGAAATTCCCAAAGGTGTAGCAACAGTAAAATGAATGACATTGAACAAATACTGAACACCTTACCCAGAATGTCTACACCTCTAAATCAAAATGAGGGCACAAGAATTTCAAATCCACAAGTATTGGATCCTGAGAATTCACAATTAAAAAATGAATTATCCACTTCTTTTCATAACTTGGAACCATCAATGGGCCAAGCACTCTTGAAAGAAGTTCCAAAACTTAAAGAATGGCCTCACTTCAGTGGTGAAGGAGAGTATGACCATATGGAATTCATTAGAGGTATTGACATGATCAAAGAGGATTTTGAATTACCAGACAGATTGGTAACAGCCAGGTTTAACACCTTGTTTACCAGATCAGCTCACAGATGGTACATCAAAATAAGACAAGCACATGGACACCAGAGTTGGACTTGGTGGAAAACCCAAATCATCAACAAATGGGCAAATGATGCTTGGAGGTTTAAAGTTGAAACAGCCTTTGAATCTGCCAAATTTAATGCTGATAAAGACAAAGCTTTACCATGGTTTTGCCAACAAAAGGACAGATTAACAGCATTATATCCTGACATGTCAGAATTTATGATCCATAGAAAAATTCTGAGACAATGTGGAGGTGACTTAGAGCATGCTGTCAAAAGCAGGACTACTGAACAATCTTCAGCAGAGGATATCATCAATATACTAGAAGAAGTAACCACCAGAACCAAAATTGGTTCTAGTAGGGTGAATCTTAAAACAAGGTTTAATACACCTTGGAAAGATTCTGTGGACAAAAACCCCAAAGAAAATTCTAGTAATATTAAATATAAATCTGCAGATAAAGTCAGAAAATTCCATATTTGCCAAAGCACCACCCATTTAGCCAATACATGTCCAAAAAGGGGGAAAATCAATGAAATTGACATTGAAAAAGAACCAGATGTTGAGAAAGAAGACATAATTGAAGACAATTCAGATGATAAGTCATCCATATTCTCTGAATCTTCAAAAGATATAGAAAATATCAATGCCACTTTTGACATCATGGAATCTTATTCCCACTTACCACAATTGAGCAATGGTCAAGTTGATTTATCAAAAGTTCAAGATGCACAACTTATGAAGACAAAACCAAACAGAGGAAAAGGTTATACAGCTGGTAACTCCTGTATAACAGAAGTGGTGATTGACAACAAACCCACCAAACTTTTGCTTGACCCAGGAGCCTTCTGCTCTTGTGTTGGAAAATCTTTTCTTAAGACTTGTGTACCAAATTTTGAAGACCAATTGTTACCAATTGATGGTATAAAATTCAACAGTGCAAGTAACCCAATGAAAGCATTAGGAATCTTTGAGACCAATGTCATATTCCCACACATAAATGGGAATTTAAGGATCACAGTTGAATTTGTTGTTATGGAAAATTGCTCTAGTACCCATTTTATATTGGGAAATGACTATTTAATCATGTATGGGATAGATTTACATAATAACAAAGACAGATACTTTACAATTGGAGACAATAAGCGCCAGAAATTTGCCTTTTTACCCTTTAAAAGACAAATTACAGTAAACAAAGTATCACCAGTCAACTTAGAGTTAGAGAAATTCAAGTCTGAACAGTTAAATGAGGCTGAAATAAGCCTTCATCTGACTGATAAGCAAGAAAATGAACTTTCTTCCCTTTTGTATGACCACAGAGGAGCATTTGCTACAGACAAAGAACCCCTGGGAGCAATTATTGGTCATGAAGTTGACATCATTCTTAACATTGAGAGACCTTATCCACCACTCTTAAGAAGACCTGCTTATCCAGCAAGTCCAAAATCAAGAGAAGCTCTAGAAATTCATATCAAAGAACTTCTAGACCTTGGTGTAATAAGAAAAGTAGGCCACAATGAGGAAGTAGAAATAACTACACCAGTCATAGTGGCGTGGCATAATGGAAAATCCAGAATGGTTGGGGACTTTAGAGCTCTGAACACTTACACTGTTCCAGACAGATACCCAATACCAAAAATCCAAATTGCCCTTACTCAAATATCTCAAGCAGTGTATATAACCACTATGGATGCCCTTAAAGGATTCCATCAAAATGTAGTAACACCAAGAGCAAGAAAATACTTGAGAATTATTGTTCATTGTGGAGTGTATGAATACTTAAGGATGCCCTTTGGTATCAAAAATGCACCTTCACACTTCCAAAGAATGATGAATGAAATCTTCCCTGAAGAACTCTCAGAGGGATGGTTAATCATTTACATTGATGACATTATTATCTGTTCAAAGACTTGGGAGGAGCACATGTACAGATTATCAAGAGTTTTGACAAAAATCCAATCAGTAAACATGAAAATCTCCTTGAAGAAATGTCATTTTGGATTTAAAGAACTTAAGGCACTAGGACATGTTGTATCTGGTTTGTCCCTTGGAATTGATAAAAACAAAGTTGCAGCAGTATTGTTAAAACCCATGCCTCAGAATAAGAAGGAAATTCAGTCATTCTTAGGTTTTGCAGGATATTACAGGCAACACATTAAAGACTTTGCATCCATAGCAAGACCACTTTATAAGTTGTGTGACAAAGACACAGTATTTGAGATGACTGTTGACAGAGTCAAAGCTTTTGAGTCTCTAAGAGAAGCATTGACCACTGCTCCACTCTTACTGATGCCAGACTTTAAATTGCCTTTCAAACTGTATATTGATGCATCAGGGGATGGACTAGGTGCTGCACTTCACCAAGTTCAGATCATAAATGACAAACCTGTAGAAGGACCAATATGTTTCATATCCAGGCAAATCAAACCAACTGAAGCCAGATATGGAGCAAGTCAAATGGAATGTCTATGCCTTGTCTGGGCCTTAGAGAAATTGAACTATTTCTTAGAGGGATGTGTTTTTGAAGTAATAACAGATTGTACAGCTGTGAAATCACTTTTGAACATGAAAACACCTAACAGACACATGCTCAGATGGCAAATAGCCATACAAGAATACAGAGGCAATATGACTATTGTTAATAAGGATGGGAATATTCATAAGAATGCAGATGGACTAAGCAGATGGCCATTACCAAATAACATTGATAATCCTGCTTATGTTCCAGAAGAAGCTTCACCACAAATTCCAATAGAAGGAATAAGTGTTACAGACTTGAACACCACCTTCTTTGAAGAAGTCAGAAATAGTTACACTCAAGATAAGAATTGTAGCATCTTATGCCAATTACTTAACAAAGACTGTAAAGACAACTCTCTAATACATGCCTTGGATGAAGTATGGAGAAAATCTTATAATGAAGGGAGATTTCACCTACTGGATGGTATAATTTACCACAGAACCAAGCACACATGTGTCATGACAGTTGTAGACAGGTCATTAATCAATCTTGTACTGAAAGAATGCCATGATAGTCCCTTTTCAGGACATCTTTCTGAGGACAGAACAAGAGAGAAAGTAAAGACCTGCATATGGTGGCCAATGTGGCAAAAAGATGTTGCAGAATATTGCAAAACCTATGACAGATGCCAAAAAGCAAACAAATCCACTGGCAAAAGACTTGGAAATATGATGAAAATCCAAGAACCAAACAGACCTTGGGAAATTGTCCATATGGATTGGGTAACTGGCCTACCACCAGGAGGTGACAGGAGCTATAATGCTTGCCTAGTAATTGTGGACAGATTCAGTAAAACTCCAATCTTTTTACCATGTCACAAAGATGATACAGCCATGGATACAGCTCTTCTGATATGGAATAGAGTAGTGTCATGGACTGGGATATTTACAAATATCATCAGTGATAGAGATCCCAAATTCACCTCAGCTCTATGGACAAATCTTCACCAATTATTTGGCACAAAACTGTCTTTCTCTACAGCCTACCACCCACAAACTGATGGTCTGGCTGAAAGAATGATCCAAACCTTAGAGGACATGGTGAGAAGATTTTGTGCATATGGCCTTGAATTCAAAGATTGTGATGGATTTACCCATGATTGGTGTACTCTGTTACCAGCACTGGAATTAGCATATAAAACATCAATCCATTCCAGTACCAATCAGACTCCTGCTATTCTAGAAAAAGGATGGAACCCCAAGTTACCCCAAGATTCCTTGAGGAAAGACTTAATTGAAATACATCCCACAGCTGCTAGCTTCAAAGGAATGCTAGACAAAGCTAGAAAGCATGCAGTGAGATGCATGGAGGACTCTTTTGCATATGCTAAAGACAAATGGGATAAATCTCATGCAACTCCAGATTTCAAAGTGGGGGACCTAGTTCTTGTATCCACCACTAACTTCAATAACATCAAAGGATGTAAAAAGCTAAAAGACTCCTTTGCAGGACCTTTTGTGATTAAGGCCCTCCATGGAGAAAATGCTGTTGAAGTAGAGTTATCTGAAGAACTTAGCAATAAGCACCCTACATTTCCAGTAAGCTTGATAAAGCCATACAAATCTAGTGATGCTGAGAAATTTCCCTTGAGGAATAAGATTCCCCAAGTTATACCTCCTATTGAGACATCTGGTACTAAGAAAATAACCAAAGTTCTTAAAGAAAGGAAATTAAGAACCAAGAAAGTAAGGGAATACCTTGTTAGGTACAGTGACCCAACTTGTGAAGATGAATGGTTAGAAGAGAAAGATATACCAGAAGCCACCAAACTCCTGAGGAGATTCAGACACACTAGAAACACCAATATTACAAAGTAATATTCTTTTTTTAGGGGGAGGGAATGTGAGCCTTAGAGGTAACTTCATATACCCAAAAGACCACAAATATAAAAAATAACATATTAATATAAATAAAATAAATTTATTTATATTATTAAAATAAAAATAAAAATATAAATATAAAATTATATTAAAAATAAAAAATTAATTATAATTTAAAAATAAAATTACTTTAAATTTTGTAAATATAAAATTACATTTATACTTGAAAAATTTAAGTAAAAATGAAATTTTAACAAAATTGTGAAAAAATAAATAAATTTGGAAAAAAGTTAAATAAAATTTATTATAACTTTTTATCCAATAAATAAACATATAAATTTTATTTCACCATTGGATTCCTCATAAAAAATCAGGTGGGGTTACCTCTGGGTGAAATTTTTGTAACTCAACTCTAAATAAGCTTAAATTAAGTTTTTAGTATTTTCAATACAAAAGTTGAAAATCCTCAAAACCTTAATTTAATTCACACCACATGTGGTGTTAACCATCAATTTTTGTGTTAAAATTGAGGTGTTGTGTTTAGTTTAGAAGTTATGAGGAATTGAAGTATTTTCAATTGAATTCAATTGAAATGTCAAAATGTGCGCGTGTATTACATAAGTGAACTTTGATTTACATATGAGGTGTCAATTATTACTGTATTGTACTGTACAATTGAATTGAATTACATGTGTAAATTCTAAGTATAATACATGATGAGGAATTAAAGGAAAAATAAATTGGAAAGATTAAATTTGGGGGGGAAAAGGAACTCCAGCTCTAAGGGGGAGCTAGACCCCCAAAATCCTTGCTGACAGGCGTGGGATGTCAAAATTCACGCAAAAGTTCATCACTTTTGGCCTGGAATTGAGTTACAGGGTCTGTGGACTCAATTGATGATGAGGTTTTGATACCAACTGGGGTAGTTTTAGCTGTTGCCAAGAGGGTAAAACTACCCTTAAGATAAAACAATCATAATAAAAACAGTTTTAACTGGTTTCTACGCCTCTGAAACACATTCTGACGTGTTTTGAAGGCTCTAGGCCTGGTATTGCTATAGTAATGGCTGATTTAAGGGTCTAAAATGGCTAAAAATGGCTTAAACCAGCCCTTTTTGGTCTAAACCAAGGTTCAATGATGCCATAATTGGCTTTTCTGTTGTCAGACTGTTTTTCACGACTGACAAGAGTAAATTTTACTTTTGGAGTAAGAGAATTGATGGCTATAAAAGAATGTCTTCTTTGCCCCACTTTTCTCTTCATGTTAGAATCTTTTCCTTTTATTAATTAGTTTAAAACTGTTAAACCAATCAATCAAAGATTCCAACCACCTCTTTTAAATCATTTTAATCCTTTTAACCACGTGAAAAAATCATTATAATCATTGTTTGTAACTCTTATAATCATTTTTACCCCTGAACCACCCCAAAAGTGAATTAAAGCATCTTTCATCACTGTTAACTTTGTCACTTTGTTTCCAAATTCACTCTGGTCACTTTTGGGCGTGTTTTCTCTTTAATATTCTTTTTAAAGACTTTGTTCTTTAATTAATTGCTTGCAGTTCTTTGCTCAATTAATTCCAATTGAAATTGCTCTTGAAGAAATTTCTTTTGTAGCCTTAAAATATCTCTTGTAGAGTATTTTTTGGATAAATCTTTATTGTTGGTAAAACAATAAATTTTTATATTATTGTTTTATACTAATAAAGTTATAAACAATAAAATTGGCGTGTTTTCTCTTAAAAATAATATTTCATACTATTTTTAACTGAATTTTACCTTATACAAATTTTGAGGACAGGAAAAGTACTTGATTTTTAATTAAAGTCTCATATCCACACCTTACAGCTAGAGATTTTCCATACAGGCTGTGAATCATGCATGAGCTCAATTAAAATTGGTTTAAAGCCATGGTATGGCTTTAAATAAATGGGCAAAAGCCACACAAAAGGTGGCACAAAGCTGGCCAGGGTACCCAGAAATCGGGATCTGAACAAGCCCAAATAAGGTTGTCCTCCTGTATTTATGAATTTTAAACCTTATTAAGACTATAAGTGTGAGCCTGTGAGGTATGTATGACATACCCATAAAGCCACAAATGATTTTATATACAACTATTTTAGTCTTCAACAGACTTTTCAATTGAATTTAAAATAAAAAATAACAAAAAATAAGTATAACTTTTTTTGGATAAACGAAGTTATAAATATTATGTCACTTTTGGATTCTACACCAAAAATAACCTAGGGTACACGCATAGGGTGTTATACCCAAAAAGGCTTATTTCATATGTTATTGGAAGATTTAAGAATCTCAGAGTACTAATTTAACTTTTTTAACATTTTTTTAAATTGTTAAATTTAAGCTTAAATAAGCTTAAATTTAAAGTTGCATAAGGTTTATGCAAACTTATCAAAATTTTAGTTAAAATTGAGGTGTTGTGTATATTTACTTAATTGGCTAAGGATTTGCCATACAGAATGTAAATCCTGCGTGAGCTCAATTTAAACGTTTTTAAGGCCATAGTATGGCTTTAAATAAATAAAAGGGCAAAATCCATGCAAGAAGGTGGGACAAAGGAAAAAGACCAAACAGAGCTGGGGTACCCAACTTTTTGGATCTGCAAGGATTCAATTAAGGTTTTCCACCTGTATTGGAGGACTTTCAACCTTATTTAAACTTTAGGATTAGACTTTGATCCAACCTTAAAGCTTAAACTGGTTTTATCCCAATTTGGACAGGAATTGTCAGCCTGTGACTCAAAACAGAGCACTAGCATGACATCCAACATACTATAAATAATGGTATGACAAGTATTGAACAAACATAGTCAATACAGGTAATAAATAAGAGGAAAACAATCCTCTTAAATTAAACACCAACCTTATCCAAACAGAATAAGGAAACCTAGAGGAGAATAAACAAGTCAAAACCCTTATTTTCACCTCTCATCTAACTTATGTATATTTAAGTTATTCTATACCAAAATGGTATTTTTCTTAAAGCTCACATAGAGAGCTACACAATGATATCATCCATGTTGTTGTAACACCACTACAACTGGAGATACCATATGACCTTTATTTCAAAACCAAGACCCCCCTGAAAGTCAAAGAGGGCTTGTACAAAACTGTACAAAAGTATAACCAAATTAAAGACATAAACAAGAGCTTTAATTTGAGATACATTAGACCTCTGTATCTCTTAAATTGACTGAGGGATCTTGGTTCAAAGGTTTAACAACCAAAAATACAGATATTCTGAAAACAAGAAAGTAAACAAACCCCTGTATCTTTGGCATACACTCATACAACTGTACAGTGTAATATACCAAACTGTAGAGCTAATCAAGCCCTACAAAACTGTATCATCAGAATACAGATATCTTCCAAATTGGAGAAGATATCTGGCATGGAGGTTTTTGAAGCCTCATACTAATGTACAAAATTACATCCAAAAACTTAAAGCCCTTATAACTTTTGCTATTTGAAAGAAGGGTAAACATGAAGCATACCAAATTGAAGAGCTCATCAGGCCCTTCAATTCTGTGCTCTTAGTTCCTTGCTATCTCAAAAACTGACTAAGATATCTTGGTTGGAAGTATCTTGACCAATACTGGCCTGTACCAAACCTGTACCAACCAGTACTGTCTTGATACTTAAAATAATGGTTGTTTGAAGCTTAAACCCGCCCAGAATGACTAATATTGATCATACAGACACCAGTACAACGTCATCCAGGTGCTGACGTGGCAGGTGAAAGGTTTTTTCACCCTGTATTGACCCACAATGATCATTTGTGGTTCTAAAACCACAATTCTGCCTATGTTGACGTCAGAATTGAGGATCCAGAACCACAGATTGACCATTGGAGTGAATATTTTCACTCCTCTGACGTGTGAAGAGTTAATAACTCTTGACAGTCTTGAAAGATATAAAAAGGAGGGTTTTTTCCTTGAAAACCCATCATCATTTATCTTATTTACCCATATTCTTACGTGACAAAACTGTTATCCATCAGTGGTGTCCTTAGAATTATCAAAGATATAATTAGAGTATAATTATTGTAGTACTTCTTTACAGTCAGAGATATTAGAGTATTGCAACCCAGGTCCTCAATAGACTCATCACCACTGTTACCACGTAGCAGTAGGACCTGAAGAATTTAATTTATTTATTTTTTGACGTGTCACAGTCATAATACTAGCTTGTATTTACACTTTATAGCTACTATATAGACTCACCCTGACAGGAATTTCAAGCTGCCAAAGGGTAAATCCCAATATTCAGGCTTAAAATTAAGGTTTTGAGACCTGTCAAAGCTTAAATAAGATTAAAACTTTAAGGTTACAAGAATTAAAACCTTATCAAAAGTTAAGGTTTAGTGTGTATTGCTATTTTACATGGAAAAATAGTAATAACTTCAAAAATTCATTGAAAATCCAATTCTTAATGGATTTGCTTGAGCATTTCACAAAGCTTACAATTTTATATTATCTATATATAAATTGAACTTCAAGTATGTTTTATAGACAGATTTTCTGGTTAATTAGCCTGGAAATTAACTCTTTTAATTATACTTAAAGAGAAACAAAATTTCTTTAAAAATTAATTGAAAATTGAGTTTAAGAGATTTCTGCTTAAAACTCTATTTTTAAGTTTTTCATGTGATGAAATTTAATATAGATAAATTTATTTTATATTAAAACCTGAAATAATTAACTGAAATGAGGATTGAAGTTACTTGGAGTTAAGAATAACGCTGGTAACTTTAAATTGGAATTAAAAATAAGTTACCTTAAGTTAAGAACCTTATTTTTAAGCGTGGTTTTTCAGTTTTGACCTGAGCAAACCCTCTATATCCATTATGAATCATGGGAGCTGCTCTGCAGACATAAAAAGAGTCTTTTCACCACTGTTTTTGTCTATCATCAATTATAAATCCAATCATATCAGACATTTAAACAGGTAAAGTTTTATTATATATGAAATCTTATTATTAAAATATTTCTCAAGTATTTTATTATTTATAAATCTTAAATAAAAGAATTGAAATCATAGAAGTTAGATTAATGTTGTAATCACCCATAATATATTTCATTTTATGAAATTATGGTCTTTAAAATATATTTTAAAATCCACAAATTCCTCTCAAAAACTCTTTAATCATATTTTTTATCATAAAAAGTTGTTTTATCATTTAAAATATTGATTTTTCCATGTATTTAATTTATAATAATTATTTAATATAATAACTGTTTTATTTGACTTGTTGTATTAAATTTATATCATAAGTAAGTTTTATCTAAAATTCTATATATTTTTATCTATTATTAGTTTTTTTATATAGAATTTTTCTGTGAGAATTATTTCTGCAAAGTGTGTGTTATAATTTTTCATAAATAATATTTATATATTATTTATAAGTGGTGAAATATTTATATTTTCCATGTGTAATTGTCTCATTAAGAGCTTTACACTTCTTATTGTTATAATTGTCAGTGACTATAACAATAATAGAATAATTAGAATTTACTATAATTATTATTTATTATTACTATTATTTTTTTATATATTAATAATGAATTTTTCTTTCATATAAATATTTTTAATAATTATATTGAAATTTGTAGTTATAATATTTTATTACATTATATTTTTCTACTGAGGAAAGTCATAGAACTCTTGATATTGTTACTATTATCAAGAGTTTCATAGACAAATGCTACATTTGGGGGCCTGTCTGTGATTTTAACCAATGTTTGGGACATAAATCATACTCTAGACCTTATTTTACTGTTTTTTGATGTAAAATTGCCATATTTACTTTAACATTGGCTTTTTTGGGACTTATCCCTTATAAATAATCTTTATAATATTAATAAAGTTATTTTTTTCTTAAGAATAGTGTTTGAAACAATATACTATTGAGTGAATTGGAATGAATTTCTTTTGTCTAACCAGTGGCTTTTTCACATCACAGACTTGAAATTTATTCTTTGAGTTATTCTAGTATAAAGTGAATAATAATACAATGTTGATTAATAACTTATTAACTTCATAATTATTATTTCTTTGAAGAAAATATAAAATCAAATAAAAAATTCAAAAATTCAAAATATTTACTAAAACCATTTTGTTTCTTGAATATTAGACATTTTTATTCATTTTTGACGTAATTTGCCATAAATTACATTAAACCAACTTTCTCCAATAAGTTGAGTTTATAGGTTATTGTTGTTGTTTGATAGAATAGCTTATAATACTTTACATTCTCTAGTGTCATCCATCAGAGAAAGTTCTTCAGACTCTGAAGCCTCAGAGTCTAGTATTGAAATTCAAACTAGCCCAGCACCAAGGGGTTTAATTACCAAAGAACCCTTTAAAGGTCCAACAGGTGAATTCAATCCATTTCTTAGTTTTAATTACTCTAAATTGACATGCAATGACTCTTACTAGAAGTGGAAGTAACAACTCCATCAAATCAAATGGATCTGGACCAGGACATTCAAGTCATAAATACAAAAGACAAGAATGTGAGCCCAGAGGAAAGGCACAAATGAGGATGCCGGCACTTCCACAAGTTCCCAAAGGTTAGCCAGAACCTTTTACACTATTATTGAGACTCAAGAAGCTGAAATAACTGCTATTGCTGTTGTTAGACCTGAATCACTTTCAACAGGAAACAATAGAGATATACCAGTCTCAGTACAAGAACTGGTTTATGGCACAAATACAGCAAGAGTGGGAACTTCTCCCAAGTCTTTGGATAGGCACCATGAACTCATATCTCCAAGTGAAGAAGTTCATGGGGCCAGAATGGACAGAGGAACCTCTGAAGGGATGGACACCCATGTCTTGCAAAGGACAAGTCCAACAGATAAAAGATTGGTTTTAAAACCAAAGAATGTTATCAGAATACCAGAAGAAGAAGTTGGCCCAAGGGAAGGAAAACAGCCCAGTGGAAGCTCCCCAAGCCTCCAAAAGCAAAGAATCTGCCTCAACAAGTGCAAAACAAGCCCAAGAAAACCCCAAAGACCAAACAGAAGGGCAAGCAAAAGAGAAAGGGAAAGGCAAAGCCCAAGTGGAAAAATCCTTACCCACAGAATTACAGGATTCCTAAGAAAGAGCAGACAGCCATGGACAATTTGTTAAATATGGCAAGAACTCTGATGGAATTCAAAAACAAGGAAGAGGAAAGATTGAACCAATATTTTCCAAAGAAGTAGACCTTGTGAAGCTTGCAAGCCAAATTGAAAGTTGTAATAAAGAAATTATAACAAAGCTTAACAAATTTGAGTATATCCAACAGAAGTTGGGTAATGAGATAATACAAGTGAAAGAGTCACAAAAGACCATTATTTACCTTGAAAATGTTAATAAAGACAATATTTTGTCTTTGGCGCAAATTTGTGCAAGAATTGAGTCCAAGGTTACCTTATTCAATCAACCAGATGACAATTCTATTTCTTTTATAACAAGACAGTTAAAAGAATTAATAATACAAGTTCAAAGCTTGGAAGACTCATCTGGCCACAATGAAGCTCTTTTCCAAGAACAATTGGAGAAAAGTGATAAAGCAAGACTTGAATTGAATGAAGATATTCAATCAAGTATTCATAATATATCACTGAAGAATGATTTGCCAAGAAAGTCTACACCAATTCTTGACAGAAATGTGCTAAACTTGAATAATGACTTACATCATACAATCTCAAGTAATGTAGAAGTGGAAACTGCTTGCAATTTACAAGACACTCCAGGATTAGAAGAATGGCCAACCTTCAGTGGTGAAGGGTAATATAATCATACAGAATTTATGAAAACAATTGATATGTTTAAAGAAGACTTTAACATACCAGATGAATACATAAGTGCCAGATTACACTACTTTTTCACCAAATCAGAAAAGAAATGGTCTTCAAAAATGAGAAAAGACCATGGTAAACATTCTTGGCCTTGGTGGAAAGAAAAAATTATTTCCAAATGGGAAAATAATTCCTGGAGATTTAAGATGGAGAATTCTCTTGAAGAATCCATTTTTGATATTGAGAGGGACAGGCCCATGTCTTGGTTTCTTAAACAAAAGGAAAGATTAACCTCCCTTCATCCAAGGAAAGATTAACTTCCCTTCATACAAGGAAAGATTAACTTCCCTTCATACAAGGAAAGATTAACTTCCCTTCATCCTAATATGTCTGAAACAATGGTACATAAAAGGATATTAAGAAAGTGTGGTGGTGACCTTGAGCATGCTATAAGAAGCAGATGTATTGAGCCTTTCTCTACAGAAGATTATAACAATGCTATGGAAAACATCACTACTAGAACAAAAATTGGTAGAAATTGGTATAAACCCCCAATGGACAACAAGACTAGTGGAAACCCAATTCCAAAACCCAATCAACCACATTACCAAGCTACTTTAAAATGTCATAAGTGTGGAAGTTCATCTCATTTGGCTAATACCTGTCCCAAAAAGGCAAGAATCAATGAGATAGAAATTGAAAAATATGACACAAAAGAAACAAATGATAGCCCTGTACATGAAAGTGATTCTGAGCCTTCTGAAGAGGAGGGTTTACCAGATGAACTTAGTATAAAAAATATTAATGTTTCCTTTGAAGTCACAGAAGTGCATACTCACTTACCACAGTACAGTGATGAATGTATGGATCTGATACATGTTCAAGATGCTAAAATGCAGAAAAACAAGTCAGCCAGAGGTAAAGGTTATAAAGCTGGATCATCTTGTATCACTAATATTGTGAAAAACAACAGAGAAGCCAAGATACATCTTGACTCAGGTTCTTTTTGTACTTGTGTTGGAAAAGATTATTTTAACAAGATTTATATCAATTGGCAAGACAAGTCAATTCCAATTGCAGGTATAAAATTCAGCACTGCCAGCCAAAATATGCACCCCTTGGGTATATTTGAAGCAGCAAGATATTCCCTCATCCTAAAAGAAGTATCAGCTTAAAAGTTTAATTTGCTGTTATGAATAATTGTACTTCACAACACTTTATCCTTGGAAATGATTATCTCAATATTTATGGAATTGATATTAATAATCATAAAGACAGATATTTCACTATAGGGGAAAATTAAAGTCAAAAATTTGCTTTTCCTCCAGAAAAAAGAGAAATAACTGTAATTAGACAAATAAAGAATGTTAATAAAGGAAAATTTGTGTCAGATCGATTTTTTGAAGCACAAATTAGTCATGAATTAACACCAGAAATGAAGGAAGAACCTATTGAAATTGTATTTCAATACAGGAAAGCCTTTGCTTCTGATAATGAACCACTTGGGTCTATCAAAGGCCATGAAGTGGACATTATCCTTAATGTGGAAAGAAATTACCCTCCACTTTTAAGAAGACCAGATTACCCAGCTAGCCCTAGGGCCAAAGAAGCATTAGAAAGTCATATTAATGAACTAATGAAAATGGGGGTTCTTAGAAAGGTTGGACACAATGAAGAAGTAGAAGTCACAATTCATGTAATCATTACTTGGAATAATTATAAATCAAGGATAGTTGGTGATTTTAGAGCATTGAATACCTACACTATTCCAGATAGGTATCCAATTCCTACAATCCATGAGACTTTGACTCAATTATCCAAATAAATGTTTATCACTTCTATGGATGCTCTTAAAGGCTTTCATCAATATGTTGTAGCACCTCATGCTAGGAAATTATTGAGAAACATTACTCATTGAGGTATTTATGAATACTTGAGGATGCCTTTTGGTATTAAAAATGCACCCTCTCATTATCAAATAATGATGAATACCATTTTCCCACATGAATTATCAGAGGGATGTTTAATCATTTATATTGATGAAATTATGATTGGTTTAGAAACCTGGCAATTGCATTCAGAGTGAATTTAATTAGTACTTAAGAAAATTCTTCAAGTGAACATGAAAACATCTCTTAAAAAAATGTAATTTTGGGTTTCATGAGTTGAACGCTCTAGGACATGTAGTCTCAGGACTGAGCCTTGGTGTTGATAAAAGCAAAGTGGCTGCAGTGTTACTGAAACAAATGCCTCAGAACAAGAAAGAAATGATGTCTTTCTTAGGGTTTTCCAGTTATTACAGGCAACACCTTAAAGATTTTGCAATCCATGCCAGATCATTGTACAGAATTTGTGATCAACAAGCTGTCTTTGAAATGACACAGGAGAAGATTCAAGCATATGAAAAAATCAGATATGCCTTGACCAATGCATCATTATTACTCATGCCACACTGGAAACTTCCTTTCAAGCTATATAATGATGCATGTGGTGAGGGCCTAGGTGAAGCTATTCATCAAGCTCAAATTGTCAATGACAAACCTTATTAAGGTCCACTTTGCTTTATTTCAAGACAAATCAAACCTACTGAGTTCAGATATGGAGCTGGCCAAATGGAGTGCCTTTGCCTTTTTTGGGCTCTGGAAAAAATTCATTACTATCTTGATGGTAGTGTGTTTAAAGTAATTACTGATTGTAATGCAGTGAAATCACTTCTTAACATGAAAACCCCAAACAGAAACATGTTATGATGGCAGATTGCTACACAGGAGTATAGAGTTAATATGACTATAGTACATAAAGCTGGAAATATTCACAAGGATGCTGATGGCTTAAGTACATGGGCATTACCCAATACACCTGACAATCCTGCCTATGTTCCCACAGGTTCAGAACCTCAAATTCCAATTGAAGGAATTAACATCACAGATTTTGGAACAGAATTCTTTGAAGAAGTTAGATAGCTATAAGCTGTATATGAATTGTCATACTCTTACTTCTCTACTTGACAAAGACTGCAAAGATGAAGCTTTGGCTAATTCTCTATATGATATATGGAAAAAATCTTGTGACAATGGAAGATTCCATTTATTTGATGGTATCTTATATCATGGATCTAAACACACATGAATCCTGGTCCTGTGTAGTAGAATGTTAATTAGCACAATACTGCCAGAATGCCATGATAAAATCTATTCTGGACAGCTGTCTGCCGACAGAACAATGGAAAGAATTATGACATGTGCCTGCTGGCCATCTTGGATAAAAGATGTCATTGAGTACTGTACTAGTTGTGATAGATGCCAAAAAGCCAATAAAGCTACTTGTAAAAGATTTTGTATGATGATTCATATCCAAGAACCAAGTACCCCATGGGAAGTGGTTCATATGGATTGGGTAACTGCCTTACCACCTGGAGGTGATGAACGTTACAATGCATGTCTTGTCATTGTAGACAGATATAGAAAAACACCAATCTTTCTACCATGTCATAAAGATGACACAGCTATGGATACAGCTCTTTTGATTTGGAACAGAGCTATACCTCATACTGGTCTCTTTAAAAATATCATGAGTGATAGAGACCCAAAATTTACATCAGCATTATGCACCAATTTACATAAGCTTTTGGGTCAAAAATATCATTATCAACAGCATACCATCCGCAAGCAGATGGGCTAGAAGAAAGAATGATTCAAACCCTTGAACACATGATCAGAAGATTTTGTGCTTATGGCCTGGAGTTTAAAGATTCTGATGGCTTTACCCATGATTGGTGTACTCTTATACCAGAATTGGAATTAATCTACAAGACCTCCATCCATGCTTCAACAGGCAAAACTCCTGCAATTTTGGAAAAAGGATGGAACCCTAAACTTTCAGTTAATAATTTGAAGAATGATTTAATTGATATTCATCCAACTGCTTCAAGCTTTAAGGTATTGCTTGATAAAGTAAGGAATCATGAAAATCAAAGCATGAATGATGCCTTTGAATATGCTAAACAGAAATGGGATAAAATTCATAAAACCCCAGAATTCAAAGTAGGGGACTTGATACTAGTTTCAACCTTGAACTTCAATAATCTTAAAGGCCCAAAGAAATTGAAAGATTCCTTTGCAGGACCATTTATTATTAAAGAACTTCATGGGACAAATGCAGCACAAGTATAACTGTCAGGAGAATTGGCAAATAAACATCTAGCTTTCCCTGTTAGGCTAGTAAAGCATTACACTTCAAGTGATAAGGAATGATTTCCTTTAAGAAATGAAACACCCTTAGAAGTACCTCCACTTGATCAGAGTGAAGAGAAAAAACTACTAAAATTCTTGAAAGAAAGAGGACTTAGGGGAAATAATTGGAGAGAATACTTGGGCAGGTACAGAAATACACAACATAAAGATTAATGGATTGTAGCAGAAAATATTCCTGATTCCCAAATGTTTCTCAGAAGATTCAGACATGAGAGAAGACCAATTCCTCAATAAAACATCTGAATTGTGTGCTTTACATACTTGAAAGTATAAGTAGAGAGGTTTGACAGTGGATGATACCCAACAATTAACTTGGGGGTGTACTAATTAAAGAAAATTGTGGTACAATTTTTTTTGGAGGTAGGGAATGTGAGGCTGTGAAGTATGTATAACAGACCCATAAGGCCACAAATGATTTTATATACAGCTGATTTGGTCTTCAACAGAATTTCTAATTTAATTTGAAATAAAAAATAACAAAAAATAAGTATCCCTTTTTTTGGATAAAAGAAGTTATAGATATTATGTCATTTTTGAATTCTAAACCAAAAATAACCTAGGGTACACCCATAGGGTCTTATACCCGGAAAGGCTTATTTCTTATGTTATTGGAAGATTTAAGAATTCCATAGTACTAATGTAACTCTTTTAACCTTTTTCAAATTGTTAAATTCAATCTTGAATAAGCATCAATTTCAAGTTGCAGAAGGTTTATGCAGACTTACCAAAATTTTAGTTAAAATTGAGGTGTTGTGTATATTTACTGAATTGGCTAAGGATTTGCCATACAGAATGTGAATCCTGCGTGAGCTCAATTTAAAAGTGTTTAAGGCCATAGTATGGCTTTAAATAAATAAAAGGGCAAAATCCATGCAAAAAGGTAGGACAAAGGAAAAAGACCAAACAGAGCTGGGGTATCCAAATTTTTGGATCTTCAAGGATTCAATTAAGGTTTTCCACCTGTATTGGAGGATTTTCAACCTTATTTAAGCTTTAAGATTAGACTTTGATCCAACCTTAAAGCTTAAACGGGTTTTATCCCAATTTGGACAGGAATTTCAAGCTGCCAAAGGGTAAATCCCAATATGCAGGCTTGAAATTAAAGTTTTGAGACCTGTAAAAGCTTAAATAAGCTTAAAACATTAAGGTTACAAGCATTAAAACCTTATCAAAAGTTAAGGTTTATTCTGTATTTCTATTTTACCTGGAAAAATGGTAATAACTTCAAAAATTCATTAAAAATCTAATTCTTAATGGATTTGCTTGAGCCTTTCACATAGCTTACAATCTAACACTACTTATATATAAATCAAATTTTATGTATCTTTTATAAACAGATTTCTTGGGTAATTAGCCTGGAAATTTACTCTTTTAATTATATGTGCAGAAAATTGATATTTCTTTAAAAATTAATTGAAAATTCAGTTTAAGAGATTTCTGCTTGAAACTCTATTTTTAAATTGTTCATGTGATGAACTTTAATATAAAGTAATTTGTTTCATATCAAAACTTAAAATATCTAACTTAAGTGAGGATTAAAGCTACTTGGAGTTAAGAATAACACTGGTAACTTTAAATTGGAATTAAAAATAAGTTACCCTAAGTTAAGAACCTTATTTTTAAGCATGGTTTTCACTTTTGACCTGAGAACACCCTCTATATCCATTATGAATCATGAGAGCTGCTCTGTAGACATAAAAAGAGTCTTTTCATCACTGTTTTTGTCCATCATCAATGATCAATCGAATCATATTAGATATTTAAACAGGTAAAGTTTTATTTTGTATAAAATCTTATTATTAAAATATTTCTTAAGTATTTTATTCTTTATAAATATTGAATTAAAGAGTTGATATCATAGAAATTGTATTATTTTTGTAATCACCTATAATATATTTTATTTTATAAAATTATTGTCTTTAAAATATCTTTCAAAATCCACAAATTCCTCTCAAAAACTCTTTAATAATTTTTTTTATCATAAAAAGTTGTTTTATCATTTAAAATATTGATTTTGGCATGTTTTCAATTGATAATAATTATTTAATATAATAACTGTTGTATTTGACTTGTTGTATTAAATTTATATTATAAGTAAGTTTTCTCTAAAACTCTTTATTTTTTATCTATTATTAGTTTTTTTACATAGAGTTTTTCTGTAAGAATTATTTCTTCACAGTGTGTGTTATAATTCTTCTATGAACAATATTTATATATTATCTATAAGTGGTTAAATATTTATATTTTACACATGTAATTGTCTCATTAAGAGCTTCTAACTTCTTATTGTTATAGTTGTCAGTTACTATAACAATAATACAATAATTATAACTTATTATAATTATTATTTTTCATTATCATTATCTTATATAATTACAATTAAATTTATTTTTTTATATAGTTATTTTCAATAATTATATTTGAATTTGTGGTCATAATATTTTATTATATTATATTTTTCTACTGAGAACAATCATAGTACTCTTTATATTGTTACTATCATGATAATCTTCATAGACAAACCTTACATTAAGATTAGACTAAAATCGAGTATTAAAGCTTTAAGAGGTTTATCCTCAATTTGGACAGGTATTAGAAGCGTCCAAACAGTAAATCCCCATAGACATGGTTGTAAGAAAGATTTTAAGTGCTGTCAAAGCTTAATTAAGTGTAAATAAGCTTTAAATCAAAACTAAAAGTTTTAAAACCTTATCAGAAGCTAAGGTTTAGTGTTTAGTTCTATCTTCACATGGAAAAAGAGAAATAGCTGCAAAAATCTAAACAAAACTCATTGTCAGAGGTATTTTCTTAAAAATTTCACACAGATTACAATTAATTTTATCTGTGTATACATGAAATTTCAAGTATCTTCTATGAGTATTCCTCTTTGGTATTTAGTCTATAAAATACCTCTTTTAATTATTGTTAAAGAAAGTAAAGATTTATTAAGAATTTAATTAAAAATCTTATTGAGGAAAGGTTTTCATTAAAACTCATTTTAGTACTCTAAAAACACTAATTTTTAACAATTAAATCTATATTTCATATTCATAAATGAGGATCAAAGTTTTTTTGAGTTAATAGTGATACAAGTAGCTTTGAAATTAGATTGAAAATAAAGTGACTTTTTATTAAGAACCTAATTTTCAAGTATGTTTTTCGGCGTTGAACTGAGAATTCCCTCTATATACATTATTGATTATGATAGCTTCTCTGAAGGAATAAAAGAAGCCCTCTCATCCCTGCTTTTTTCCATAATCAGCACATTAAGTAAAATAGACATTTTAAATTAGGTAATATTTTATTCTTTATAAAATCTTACATTATTAAAGTAATTCTAAAGATATTTTACTCTTTATAGAGTTTTAATAAAGCATTGAAATCACAGAGCTTATATTATATTTTTTTAATCACCAATAATTGATTTCATTTTGTAAAGTGTTGTCTTGGAATTTCTTTTAAATCTACAAATTTCCTATAAAGATGCTTGAATAATATTTTATCCCATAAAATTGTTTGATTTATTTTTAATATTAATTTTTTTGAGTGTTCTTAACTTATAAACATTATTGAATACCACAACTGTCATATTTTGCTTATTGTATCAAATGAATATTATGAACAAGTTTTCCTGAATTTCTTTATCTTTTCTTATTTAGTATTATCTTTTTGTATGCAGTTTCTCTATAAGAATTATCTCTGATTAGTGTGTGATAATTCATTTTATAAATAATATTCTTATAATGTATAAGTGCTTAAATATTATTATTTTCCACATACAACCATCTCATTAAGAGATTTTATATTCCTGATTATTATAGATGTCAGTGACTATAATAATAATAGAATAAGTATAATTTATTATAATTATTGAGAATTTTATTATTATTGATTTATTTCATAATAATGAATTTTTATTTTTATCATAATTGTTTTTAAAAATTATATCAATTTGAGGTTATAATAATTACGTTTCTTCTATTTTTTAGTAAAGAAAGTCATAGTGCTCTTGATTTTGATTAATATTATCAAGAGTTTCATACAAAAATGAATAGATTCATGCTACTCACCAATTATACTCAATAAAATAAATGTAAATTATATCAACCAATACTCTATAAAATATGCTATAAATATTTAAAAGGATACCCAAATGACCTTTTTTAGCTCTTATAATTTCACTAATAATTATCAGTTTGATTTTGTGAGAGGATGAGAACAAATATAAGACCTTATTAACAGACTAAAGTGAATTATTCCATGGCAAGCTTTGCTTTTGATATGAATATTTATGAAAAAATGAAGGTCTTTTGAAAAATATCAAACCTTTTTTGAGGAATCTCTCACTCATGAAAATAATTTGAAAGAAGTAGGGAGTTACACATAATGCATGTGTTTAATATTAGAAAGATAAAAGGAGGATTTTTCATTATTGGAAGAAACTCTATGAGTCACTTATTTAGATATATAGAATGGTGGGGTTCAAGATGGTCTCAACTGAGATCCTCAAAACTAACCACATAAGAAATTCAATGTAAAAAGAAATAAAGGGGCTTAAATCTCAAAAGTGTTTTCTTTTCAGGGATATTGGACCTCTGAGATATCTTAGACTGTGAGTTTTTAGTCCACAAGCCGTTCTGTAATATCAATTTTCCAATATAATTTTTTTTATCAAAACAGGGGATTCAAGAGCTCTCTTAACACTATGGGAAATCCTTGAGGGATTCAGTATTTGGTTATGCCTAGCTTTGAATACAAATATGGGTGCTATTTCTATAAGATTTAATTATTTAACTAATGATGGAATCAATATTAATTGAACTGTTGTACTATTCCTGTTCTCAATTTTTAAGAGAAACCACTCTAATAATATTAAGAAATGAATATTATATGAAAAAATTGATAAATAATAAATATATATGAATTCAATATTAATAATATTACCAATAGTTATTATTACAAGCTATCATTATTGTTAAATGATAATAATATTATACTGACAGAAGTAATGATTCTAAATTGAAATAAGTTATTAATAAATGCATGAATATTATATTATTGAAATGTATAAAATTATATAATAAAGAATAAGTAATTATAGAAAATAGAAAAATACCTACTGGTTGATAAAAAAATATTATTATTCTACATATATATCAAAAATAGTATTATGAAGATAATGTATTAGTGAAGACTTAAAAAATATAAATAAGAGTGGATTGAAATCAAGAGAAACACAAATATAATGATAAAAGTAAATTAATTAATTTATGTTAGAATATATTTATTGTGAGTAAAAATTTAAAACATGTTTCTCATTAAATTACAATAAAAATTATCTATTTCAATTATTATTAGAAATATTTATTTCATTTATTACATTAGATTTCAGCTGAATTGAATTTGGAGGAGTTTTGATGGTATGGGAAAGCCTTTTGATACAAAATCAAGTCCTCCAAGCTGATAGAAATACCACTATTGATTCACACATCCAGAATACTCTCAATAAATTGAATTAAGAGTTTTATACTTGAATAAAACTGAAGTAAATCTTATAAAAAAGCTTAGTAACTATTTTCACATTTCATAAAGGAAAGAGAAGCTTTTGTGATAAAATAATTTGATAATTAAGGTGTATTATAAATTATTATATCTTATTGGAACTAATTTTGTTTAGAGTTTTAACACTATTCTTCAAAATATAGGACCATTTCAAAAAGCTCTCCAAATTTCTCAATGAGAAAAACCTTTACAGTTTTTTCTTAAATTTCTCCAATTTGGGCTTCATCATATTTAAGCCCTCAAGCTATTATTGATTAAAGTTTGGGGTATTATCATAAGAGAAGAAATTTTTTACATATGAGGTAATTTAAACATTAATTCTATTATATCAGGAAAGGAGGTTATTTATACTATATGTAGACCTTTTTTTATTTTCATACTTGGACTAAAATATTAGGATAATTGGAGCTTCGCAGGTAAGCCTGGATCTCTCCAATTTTAACTGAGTTCCATGGGTAAACAAAAGTGCTTTACTTGTGAGAACAATTTGAATTTTTACTCAAAATCTTCACTTTGCTGGGTTTTTGAAGTTCAAATCTTCTTCAAAAATTAAATAAGTTTAAATAAACTTCAATTTTAGTTTATCTATGAGGTCTTAATTTCGAATCAAAGCTCAAGACTCATCTGAATTTTTTTTGGCAGAAGAACCTTAATTAAGGTTGGCCAAATTCAAAAACCACCCTATGAAGATCCAAAAAGTTGGGTAATATTGAGCCTTTTTCATAATCCCGTTGTCCCACCTTTTTGTTTATTAAAAGACATAATATGGCACTTTAAAGCTAGTATGGACGAAGTGCCTGCAAGATTTACTATCTGTATGGTAAAAAAAGGCTAACTTTAAAGCCACACACCACACGTTAATTTTACCACTTTTTTGGTAATTTATCTTATACCTGATGTAGTGTTATGTAAATTTGACTTTGATAGAGTTTAAGTGAAAAAGGTTTCTATAAATTCTTGATTTTACATTAAAATACTATTTTGGTCTTTGTAGGCCAAAATATTGAATTTATGGCAAAACACCCTATAGTAAAACCCCAGGTAGAATTTGGTGGAGAATCCATCGGTACAAGAAAGCAATTATATATCATTGTAATTCAAAATACTAACTATATATTTTGCTATTTGGATGGAATTTTAACTGAATAATTTCTATTTTTAAGTAAAAATAACTTCTAGTGCAGAACTTCGTGAGTCCTTTGAAAATTTAAAATATTCCTCAGGGCTCACAGTGGTGTTTGAGAGGTACCCTTTGGTTAGTTCCCTGCATTTTTTTATAGCCAACCAAGGATTGATAGTTCTTTTCTCTCATGGAGGGTACCTCTATCACCTATATCTTATCATTTTACTTCCATAACCATGGGGAAGTCTTCTATAGACAGGGTCAAGTCTTGGTCATCTCTGAGATCTAAAGTTAACCCAGGCCTAACCTAAACTTTCTGAAAGCTCTTACTCTTCTATTTTAAGCTGTAGTTCCCCCACCCAAAAGTGACCCAACCCTCATGTTCCACAATTCTCAAATCACTTACAGTTCCTCCCACAAGGCTTCTATGTCACACCATTTTTCAAACATCATTTTTTGGTTTATCCCCACAAAGAACCAGCTTTATTTATCCTGAAAATCCTCACTTTGTGGCATTCCACAGTTATTGGTCCCTTCAATATGAGCTTCTGTATTTTAGCTTTATTTTGAGTGTGGCTCAGTAATAGATTAATAAAGAGCCCAAGGTATGAAAGCTTGAGAAATAGCTTAAATCAACAACAATTCAGGAAAAACCTTCAGATTATATGGTCCCTCTCTTCATCCAGCTTACAACAAATCAGAGCCAGGGATATTTACTTGTAAATTATTATGAACCTAGATGAAGAATTTCTGTGTAGAACATTTTTCAGATTCAATCCAAAGCTTAAATTCATATATAATTACACACAATAAATTTCAAGAAACCTGAAAATTGAAAGAAAGGATATCTACTGACATTTAATGGATTTTTGAGCTAGTGGAAATTATAACATTCATACTTTTTATTTGAAACTTCCTTATTTATAGTAAAATACTTTAGAAGAATAAACAAATCAGAACCCCTTTTCAGCTTCTGGAGTAGGGAGGTTCAAATTTAGCAACGAATATGAAAAATAATTTCTTGAAAGATTATCAAGACTGACATAGGAAACTTTCATACCTAATGATAACTCATTTATAACAAAAGTGCAGCTCTTAGTCACTAAGTCTTGCAGTTTCAGGAGTTAAGTGCTCCAAAGAATGATGAAATCTTAATAAATAACTATGAAGATAATATTTTAATATTTTATCAATAAGTCCATCATTAAACTGTATCTTTCTGAGGTATTTTTCAATTCATTAATCTTTCAAATAGGTTGGGGGGCGAATCCTCCATGATAAAAAATTGAGGATTGGAATCCATAATCCTTTCAAAATATACTTATAAATGAAAAAAAATAATAGATAAAACAAAAACAAAAACATTTGAGACATCCTATTTTACTTTCAAAATATTAGTTTTCTCAATCATAATTACCCAAATTTCTGAAGGAATTTATGGATAGCCTGTCTTTTCTCAAGAGAGGAACAAGATATCCTCATTTATCATGCTCCATTCTAATTCTACTAATACATACTATAGATACGGGATTTTATAATTGATAAATTTCCCTATGTTCAAATTTCTCAAATTCTCAGCTTTATCATTATTTGATTATGCTTTCCTAAAAATAATACACTTTGATTTAGGTTAAAGATTTATTTCCATCAGGTTTTCCCAGCTCAGACTCTACTGCTGTGGCGATTTTAATATTTATCTTCATTATATATTTTATACATTATTTTATAGTTTTTTATTTTGTTATTTTTCAGTTTTTTTCATTAGCTTAAAATCAAATCTTTAGCTTGATGCTTAAGATCTGATCTGAAGATGATAATATTAGCTATAAATCAAGGCATAAAGAAATAAACATTCTGAGTGAAACATTTTCTAAAATAAAAGAGTAAGTATTTTAATGATGGGAAATTAACCCACAATATTTTACTGATAGTATTCATTTTTCCTAATAATATACAGGTTTTCTGATATTATTGATACTTTTTACCATTATTTATGTACCAAAAATACCAATTCAATTCATTAATTATGACTATAATATTTAAATATTTTCCTCTTATAGTTACCTATAACTTACATTCTTCATTTTTTTTTCTTTAAACTCTTGTTGAAATTATTCAATAAGTGAGATATGATTCCAGTTCAGAGGGATAAACACAGATAATCAAGTCTTTATCCATTAATCACCTAATATTTTCATAAAAATATACAGGAGTCTTATTTTATGTATTTTCTAACTTAATATTCTAATGATAGCTTTATGAAACCTTTATAGTTTGGTAGATAACTATACCACTTTTAGGTGTAATGTTTAGTATCTGAATCTAATAAGATCAATAAAAACAGAAGAGTATGAATTACTTGTAAATTTAGTATTTATCATGTGAATTATATAGAAAATGAAATGGAAATTATTTACAAAAGAACCATCACAATTATTGATAACATAATGATATGACTAGTAAATACATTGAGCAGGGGACAGAGATAAATATCAATATTTTATTTTTGGTGGACTACAGAGAGAAATAAATCTATTTTCAATAAATATTTCTTGAGAAATTATTTTTTCTGAATTTTAAATAATAATGATAAAGAGATTGGAAATTTAATTAAATTGGGATACATTTTTTATGTATAAAATTGTAATGATTCATTAAATTCTAGTATTGAGAATAATTGTCAAGCAGAAGGCTAATAGTGTATTGAAATCCACTTTATACTTGCACACAAATTATCCTTGATCTGGATTAAGGAGAAAATCCCATTTTGGAAGTATAATCATCTAGTCATTTTTCTTCATTTTTTATACTATTTCCCTCAATTTCCCTCAGCCCAAAAACATCAAGGCATTTAAATATTTTCTTGGAAAATTACTCCAAAAAATCACTTCTCTCACTTCCTTCCTCAAAAAAGGCTCTCCCTTTATCTTCAATGAGGAAGCTGTTAGTCAGTTTCAAATACTCAAAGAAGCTTTCACCACTTCTCCTATCCTTTCTCATTTCAATCCTTTTCTACCAGCTATTGTAGAGACTGATGCTTCTGATTATGCCATGGGTGCTTTACTGAGTCAGTAAAGCATCCCATTTCATTTGATAGTAACACGCATCTCCCAGATGAGCTCAAATATGAAATTCAGGTCAAGGAGCTCCTTGGCATAGTTTGGGCTCTCAAGAACTGGAGAGCCTTTCTTCTTTCTCTCTCAAATCCTTTTGAAGTGTTGAAAGACCACTCTTCCCTTCAATACTTTATGTTTTTCAAAGTACTTACTAATTTTCAAGCCTGTTGAGGTGGATTTCTATCTAAATTCCATTCCTCTATCACTTACTTCCCAGGCAGGCTAGCCACTTTACTAGATGCCTTTGCATGTCAGAAAAAAATGTACCCAGAGAGGGGGGTTGAATTCATCAGCAAGAATACTCAAAATTTTCATCAAGCTCTGAAGTAAAATGAACTTTCAGAGTCAAGATTCCTCTCAATCAAGGCCAAAGTTTTCTCAAGTTTAGTGGACCAAATTCAGAAAGAAGTATAGGAAGACAATCAGTATAAAGAAATACTAAAACAATTAGCAAGATGTGAATCAGTTCCAGATTATTCTCTTGAACCTCAAGCCATGTTTTTATGATTTGAAAATAGATTAGTAATTCCAAGAAGTCATGAAATTTGATTGGATATTCTTTTAAAGTATCATGACTCACCATTGAATGGCTATTCTGGCCAGGAGAAGACTCTCAAGCCCATCAATAGGGATTTTTATTGGACTAGCATAAATTAAAACATTAAGGACTATGTGTTCTCATCCCAGAAATGTTCAAGAAGGAAGAACATTTACAATAAGAAGTTTGGATTATTGAAGCCTCTTCAAATTCCATCTAGTCCTTTGAATTAATTATCAATGTAATCTATCACTCAATTTCTCCTTTACAACAACTTTGATTCAATTTTAGTGGTTGTGGATAGATTTTACAAAAATGGCAATATTTATTCAATATTATTAAACAATTAATGCCCTGTAATTTTATCAAATATTTATTATCCATGTCTTTTCCAATAATGGACTCCCAGTCCATATTGTCAGTGATAGAGGTTCCTTATCTTTTTCATCATTCTGGACCAATCTATGTCAGCAACTCAAGATATCAAGAGATCTTTCACTTGAATTTTATCCTTAAACAGATGGACAAACAGAGAGGCTAAGCAATCTTCCAGAACAGTACCTTTGGATGTATGTCATTTAGCATCTACTTGACTGGCACATCTGGCTCCTTCTGGCTGAATTTTTGTATAAGAATTCAGAACAATAATCAAAAAAACAATCACCATTTTTCACCATTTATGAAACGAATCCTGTCAGGCTGAGTCTATATTGAAGTGGTAATAAGAGTATTTACAACTAGAACTATGACTGTGACACGTAGAAAATTGATTTAAAAGAAGGGTTTTGGATTTTAAAGATGATTTATAAGATAATTAAGGGGTTCTACTATTGGATTATAGTGGTGGTGGGCGCTACTGAGAACCCAGGGTGCAATCTTACCAGTTGGGTTACTCTAATAAGAGTTACAACAATTAAATATATAATTATACCGGTTTATTACCCAAGAGTAAAACTGTTTTGGACAGTTTACTACGTAGGGTATTCAAGAGCAGGATGGGGAGACAATTCTGGCTGTGAAAAGCCTCCTTTTTATCCTGAAATAGGGTGGAAAGAGTCCTAGACCTTTCCACGTAGAGGAAGTGAAGATTTTTCACTTTCTGGTACTGGCTTGTGGTTTGAAAACAGCCTGTATAACCTGTATTGGGCTCAGATGTGGTTTTGAAACCACATCTGGGCGGTTTTCACCAATACAGGGTGAGAAATTTCATTTGGGGACCTCACAGCCTGATTCTGATGTGTATGATGCGTAGAATGCTGTACAGAAACTGTATGGGACCCCAGTATTGACTGACATATGAGGTATTTAAGTAAAAACATGCTTCTTCGTCTATTTGACACCTCATATTCATGGTTATGGGATATTATCCCATGGTAAGGCTGTATATGACAGCAGGTGGGATTTTGACCTTAAAACAGCCATAACTTTGTCAATTCTTGAGATATCAACCTGAAAATTGGTTCGGTGTATATCCCTGTATGTGCTCTACACAATGGTACCTCATTTGATATGGGTATCATTAAATATGGCAAAGTTATCCCATGTACAAGATTTTTGTACATTTGCGTGTTTTAGGCAAAAAGCTGTATTGAGCTTGTTTGCCCCATAACCTCTGCTGTAGTTGAGATATGAGGAAGTGGATGACATCATCAGATAGCCCTGATTGTGCTCTTTCCAAAAATACCCCACTTCAGGTATCCCACACTAAAACTGTAGAAGCTAGATGAGAGGTGAATGTTTTGTTCACCCTTATTGGGCCTGAAATTGACCATAACTCCATTAATATTGGTGCTAGCTCAGTTTGGCTTGTACCATTGGATAGCCCTGGTTTAGAGCTTCATTTTGAATACCCATTTGATGGGGTTAAGCATCTCCTTCTAGAGTTTAGATGAGAGGGGAAAATTAAGGTTTATGCTCAGCAATAACTTTGAGCAGGAATAACTTTGTTATTTCTTGTCCTATGGTGATGGGACTTATATTTTCAGGAAGAGGTGAGTTTCCTCTTTCTTTTGATACCTTTTGAGCTGATTTGGCTCAGCTCCATGTTTTGGTAGTATCTTGGCTATACCATTGGTTTATGGTATTTTGGCTGTCATGCTTGTGCTCTGGTTTTGAGTCACAGGCTGACATACCCTCCCTCTAAAAAAGGCTCATAATTGATGAGACTGTTCAGTCCTCCTAGAGGCTCTGAATCTCCTTAAATGAAGGTGCCCATCTGGTATGGCATCCTCTGCCAACCATTTGTCTTTATCTGCTGTCTGGTTCTTAAATCTGACTAAGTATTGTCTTTGATCTTTCCCATTGAGTCTGATCTTCCTGGCCCTGATCATCTTACTCACAGGTCGAAGGGAGTCCTCCACTTCCACAATATCTTGTGGTGTGGGGTTCTTTCTCCTGGAGGGGAATTTATCCTCATCTGTCTGAAAGTATGGTTTGACCAAACTCACTGGAAAGACTGGATGTTTCCTTGAAAATTCCTCAGTTAGTTTGACTTCCACTGCATTTTTTCCTATCAACTTAATGATAGTAAAATGTCCTACAAATGAGTCCCTCATATTTTTAGGTCCTTTGAGATTGTTGAAGTTCTGTTTAGACACTAACACCTGGTCCCCTTCCTTGAAGTCAGGTTCCATATGTGATTTGTCCCACCTCTGCTTATTGTAATCTTTTTCCTCAGCTATGCATTTGGAAGCTGTGTCACAAGCCCTTTTCCACATATCATGGAAGTCTTTGGCTGTGGGGTGGATAGTCAGGAGATTTCTCTTCAAGCGATCCACAGGCAAAAGGGGGTTCCACCCTTTCTCCACCAGTGCAGGTGTTTTACCTGTGGTGGAGTGCTGGCTTGTATTATAAGCCAGTTGGACTGCTGGTAAGAGGGTAACCCAATCATGGGTGTATCCCTCATGGTCCTTGTATTCCATTCCATAGGCACAGAATCTTCTGAGGATGTCCTCCATTGTTTGGATCATCCTTTCAGCTAGGCCATCTGTTTGTGGATGGTAAGCTGTGGAAAAAGCAAGTTTGGTACCAAGCATGTCATATAAGTTAGCCCAAAATTCAGATGTAAATTTTGGGTCCCTATCACTAATGATGATCTTAGGGACTCCACAGGTAGATATGATGTTATTCCAAAACAACAGAGCAGTATCCATGGCTGTGTCTTCTTTATGGCATGGTAGACACCTCATGCTCTTGCTGAACCTATCAACTATGATCAAACAGGCATGAGAGTTTTCTTTGCCTCCTGGGACAAGTCCTGTAACCCAGTCCATGTTGATGGTTTCCCATGGGTGCTTGGGTTCTTCTATGTGTTGAAGTAACCCATACTTCTTCCCATGTTTTCTATTTTCCTTTTGGCATCTTTCACAAGTGTTGATGTATTCACTCAACTCTTGTTCCCACTTGGGCCACCAAGCTGTGCTTGCTACCCTCTCTTTGGTCCTGTCTTCACTCATGTGTCCCATATAGGGGCAGTCATGGAATTCTTGTAGGATCAATGAGATGTGGTCTCTGCCTACCACTGTGAGTGCACTTGTGTGCTTTTCTCTGTGGTAGAGCAGGCCATCTATAAGAAAAAACTTATTATCCTTATAGGCCCTCAACCAGGGTTCTCCCAGCTGGGTTTCCAGTTCTGGACTCCTATACTTTTGTTGAAGGAGTTGGAGTAGTATGCTACACTGTTTTTGTTTGGAATAGGACTTCTGCACTGCACTGAAGAATTCATTGTGCCGTTTTGAGGAACTTATTCCCAGTATGGGAGTTTCTGTCCCTTATGAGTCAGAGTTTCCATTGTCAAGGGTACCACGCTCTGGTGCCCATTCAGATAATCTGAAGTTTTTCTTCCTATCTATTTCCATGAAATGGATAGGGATTTTTTCTGCAACTTCTGGGTCATAAGCTGGATTGCTTTTGACATTGTCCAGTGGCCATCTGCGTTGGTATGGCTTTTACCTTCCTTGTATATGATGGTCATGTTCCCTCTATACTCCTGGATGGCTATTTTCCATCTCAGAATATGTCTATTTGTAGTCTTCATGTTTAGTAAAGACTTCAAGGCTGTGCAGTCTGTGTAGACTTCAAAGACTGCACCCTCCAAATAATAATGGAGTTTTTCTAGAGCCCAGACTAGACATAGACATTCAGTCTGGGTGGCCCCATACCTGGCTTCTGAATCTTTCAGCTGCCTTGAGATGTAGCAAATTACTGCTTCTCTTGGTTCACCATCCACAATTTGTCTTTGGTGAAGGGCTGCTCCTAGGCCTTGACTGCATGCTGCATCTATATATAACTTGAATGGTAGTTCAAAGTCAGGTAAGATGAGCACAGGTGCATTAGTGAGTTCATATTTGATCCTCTCATATGCATTCCTCTTTTCCTTGGTTATTTCAAAAACTACATCTTTTGAACATAACTTGTATAAACTACTAGTTATGTGGGAAAAACTTTTGATGTGGTTTCTATAGTAGGTAGCAAACCCAAGGAAAGATTGCATCTCTTTGATGTTTTTTGGTACTAATTTTTGCAGTACTGCTGCTACTTTGTTCTGGTCAATTGCCAGACTAAGACCTGAGACTTTATGTCCTAGAGCTAGTAGCTCTTGTTGGCCAAAATTACACTTTTTAAGTGAGATTTTCAGATTGATGGGTATACATTTACTTAGAACTCTGTCTATGTATTGTACATGGTCTTCCCATGTCTCTGAGTATATAATGATTCCTTCTTGAAATATGGTGTCCATCATCCTTTGGAAGTGGGCTGGTGCATTCTCAATTCCAAATGGCATCCTGGTGTACTCATATATAGCCATATGGCATATTATCCTGAGTAACTTCATGGAGTTTGGTTTAACTCCATTTTGGTGGAAGCCTTTCATACAATCCATTTTGGTTATGTATTTGGCTTTAGCCAGCTTATCTAAGGCATGGGGTATCCTTGGTATAGGGTACCTGTCTGCTTTTGTGTAGTTATTCAGGGCTCTGAAATCTCCACACAATCTAGACTTGCCATCATGCCAGGTAATTAGGACTGGGGTGGTGATTTCCACTATTTAATTATGTCCAATCTTCCTGATGACATCCATATCCAGGAGTTCATTGATATGTTTCTCAATTTCTTTCCTTGTTTCCAGGCTTGCTGGATAAGGAGGTCTCCTCAGCATGGGTGGATAAGGTCTTTCCACATTCAGATATAGTTCTATATCATGGCCTTTAATCTTGCCTAATGGTTCTTCACCAATGGCAAATGCTGGTCTGTTCTTTCTCAGCATTTTCAGTAAACTTAGTTTTTGTTTACTGGTGAGGGTAGTGCTAAACTGTCCCTCTCTGAATTCCTTCAGAAGTTCTTCTAGTGGATCGTGAGAAGATATCTGGTATATGTCAAGTGAAAATTTCTTTTCCTTGTTAGTCCCAATGGTGATGAGCCTATTTTTACTGTTGTAAATGTCTATGCCATACATCCTCTGGTAGTCTGTTCCCAGTAAAAATCCTTGGATTTGGGCATCATTAAGCACTACAAACTCTGGATTGAGTCTGATATTACCCTTCCTGTGGGGTATAATTATCTCTTTGATAATTGTCCCAATGGAAGTCATCTTCCCTGATGCACTTTTAAAGTTCTTTGCCTTAGTGGGCAAGAGCTGTTTTTCCCAGTTTGGGAAATGGGAATCCAGATAGTTTCTGGCCACTATGGAGCAGTGTGCTCCACTATCAATGATCAGTGGATGCTGAGCATTGTCAATACAAAAAGTCATTTTTGTGGCTGTTCCATGTATATATGCCACTCCTTTGGTTGGTGTAACCAGGAATGTTTGTGCATCTTGTGTGTGTTTGCACAGGTTCTTGTTAGCAGTGTCCTGTGGCATGCCTGCTTCCAACTGTATGTCCTGGATTTCCAGTGGGGTTTCCTCTTGGTATTTCACTAGAAACTCCTCTCTTGGGTCTTGATCATCCTCAGATGGTTCTCTGATGGCATCACCCATAGAGTCTGAATCAGAATCCTCTGTTGGAGGTTCTTCCTCAGGGACTTTCTCTATGGCATAGACTTTTTTCTTTGCCTTTGGACAGTTGTTGGCATAGTGGTCTGTTGAACCACAATTGTGGCAAGAATTCTTCTTCTTAGCCACTTCTGCCACTCTTTCTCTGGGTTTGTCTTTAAACTCTACCCTGAGTGGTTGTTTCTCTCTGAAACTGCTGCTTCTATATGGGGTGAATTTCCCTGTATTAGTCCTCTTCCTTATGTCTTGTAAGGTGTTGGCTATTTCATCTAGAGTGCAATTCTGGTTGCACCTGTATTTTACTGCATGCTCTAGTTCTCCTGGCAGTTGTGTCAGGAGTTTGTGATTCCTCATTTGGATGTTCATCTGAGGATCAATGGCTTTGAGTCTTTTAGACTGTCTAAGACACAACTCATATGGATCTTTGTCCACAGAGTATTTGTCATTTTCAAATGACATGGTCTTTTGCCATATCCAAGTTCCATTACTGTACTTTTGGATGATTTGACTCTTCCACCATGGATTTCTTTCATTTCTGTGTACCATATACTTGCATGACCTTTAAATGCAGTATTCAATCTAGCAGTGATCCAGTAGTCTGGTATGCTTGGTACATCAATGAAGAGTCCATCAATATAATCTATGAGTTCCATATGATCATATTCTCCTGATCCAGAGAATTCGGGCCAGTTTGAGGCCTCAGGAAGCTGTTCCAAGGCTTCCTTTTCTGAATAAGACATTCCATCTCCATCCTGGTATTGTGATGGAGATCTTGCCTTATTCATCAACATGGCATCTGGTTTGATGTCATCTGGTTGATATGGATTCTGCATAACTTGGCCTTGTGGTTGGGGCTTCAAGCTATGGTAGGCATTAAACAACTTGTTAATGTCTTGATCCAGACACTCCCTGTCCCTTGTGCTGTGGTGTTGTTCTTCAAAGACTATATTCAGTCTTTTGTTGGTTTCTTCAGAGGCTTTGCTCAGTTGAGCATATCCTTCTTGAAGATTCTTAACTATTTGTTCCAAGGAGTCTTGAGTTTGTCTCATCCTCTCTTGGCTAGCTTTAATTTCTGCAAACTGCTTTGCAGATTGTTCAGCATATTGGGACATTTGTAACCACAGTGTATCACTGTTGATGTTACTCTCAGATGTGAAAATGTTATTTTCAGTCTGAGTGGGGGTAATGTTTCTATTACTAGGACTACTGATTCTAGAGTGGTTTACAACTACTTCTGGTTCTTGTGTACTTCTTTTACCAAATCTAACAGCTTCTGGATCATGGGGTCTGACTCTTTCCTCCTCTGGTTGAAGGAGGTTTTGTTCGTGCCCTTGTTCCCTTGTCTTCTCCAGGAAACTTCCTGGAATTGTGAAGAATGGTGACTCTTGGCCACTGATCTGCTGGTTTCTGAATGGTGTGAAGCCACTGGAGAGTTGATTTGGCCTGCTCCTTGTGAACCTGAAGGAATCTGAGTAGGCCCTGTCTGGGTTAACTGTTCTTCTATAGCTTGGATAGTGGCTTGATTCTCCCTTATCCTCTGTGCCCTTCCCTCCAGGAGTGTGTGCTGCCTGGTATGATTCCAACCTTTGGTGATTTCCATAAGGACTTTGAAGTCTATCTCTTTGAGACAGATCTTCTGGCAACTTGATCCAAGTTCTGCCCAGTGAGTTGCTAGGTTGGACCTCTTGTTGTCCATGCTCCATTGAAATAAGTCTTTGAGGAGTTGGTGGATCTGAAGAACTTGATCCATATCCTTCCAGTCCTCTGGTTTGAGGTTTCTATTGAATTGGAGTGTGAATGGCAAGTTTAATATTATCTCCCTCATTGTTTTGCCATCCACCACTGTGTCCAAGGTGTCCTCTTCCTGGTCTTCTGGTTCTGGACAATCCTTCTCTGTCCTCTGGCTGGTTCCTTTGGAAGCCAAGATCTCTGAGGTATGCAGGGGACATATCAGTGTTTGCAAGCAGTCAAAAACTTTATGTTCTTAGGGTATTTACCTTTGACTGTGCCTTGTACAAATTTATTGTCTGCTGACTTGGGCAGTTTGCCTTTGGAGGTTACAACTGGGTTAATAATTGTAATCTTTCCTGTACAAGTGGTTAAGGTTGGTTTACCTTGTAGGGAAGCAGAGTTTCGTGGTTTTCTACTCCTCTGAGCGGCTATTGGTGTCCACGTTTTGGCTGTAATGAGGCCTTCACTAAGTCTTTTTCCTTTTCCCTTGCTGCCCTCTGGTTCTGAGGGTGTCACTGGTATGTTGGCCTGTGACTGGGTCTCAAGTGGTATGAAGCTTTCTTCCACTGAATCAAAACAGGAAAAAAGAGGGCTTATGTCAGTTAATACTTCTTAAAAGGGTGGTTTTGCACATCTTAGAATGGCCTCTGGGCTTGTGTGTAACTACAGATGCCCTTGTATGATGACAATGTAATTGAATTAACAATTCCACGTCAAAAATACAGCTTACTGATATATGGTATACTGTTTGTATGCCAATATCTCACAGAATACTTGTAATTAGCAAGTATAATCTGTCAAAAGAATGGTGTATTACAGGGTAATTGAGTTAACAATGTGCCCAAACACGCCTCAAATGTTGGTTTATCAGTATGAGCTGTCTTAATTCACTTAAGAATTAAGGCTATATTAGTGGATTAAAGTGTTTTTATATACAAAACACGCCAAAAATACTAGTCTTGTGGTTATTAGCCACGTGACAGATACTCTATAATATGTGAGTATTTCAAAAATTAAAGAAAAAATATATCTAAAATATATTTTTAAAGAGAAAATGACGCCTAAAAAAAGGTAAAACAGGTGTCAATAAATGATAAAGAAGAGAAAAACTTACATGTAAGGTCCAAAAAAAATAAGTAAAAAACACGGGCAGGCCGAGTCTATATTGAAGTGGTAATAAGAGTATTTACAACTAGAATTATGACTGTGACACGTAGAAAATTGATTTAAAATAAGGGTTTTGGATTTTAAAGATGATTTATAAGATAATTAAGGGGTTCTACTATTGGATTATAGTGGTGGTGAGCGCTACTGAGAACCCAGGGTGCAATCTTACCAGTTGGGTTACTATAATAAGAGTTACAATAATTAAATATATAATTATACCTGTTTATTACCCAAGAGTAAAACTGTTTTGGACAGTTTACTACATAGGGTATTCAAGAGCAGGATGGGGAGACAATTCTGGCTGTGAAAAGCCTCCTTTTTATCCTGAAATGGGGTGGAAAGGGTGCTAGACCTTTCCACGTAGAGGAAGTGAAGATTTTTCACTTTCTGGTACTGGCTTGTGGTTTGCAAACAGCCTTTATAACCTGTATTGGGCTCAGATGTAGCTTTGAAACCACATCTGGGCGGTTTTCACCAATACAGGGTGAGAAATTTCATTTGGGGACCTCACAGCCTGATTCTGATGTGTATGATGCGTAGAATGCTGTACAGAAACTGTATGGGACCCCAGTATTGACTGACATATGAGGTATTGAAGTAAAAACATGCTTCTTCGTCTATTTGACACCTCATATTCATGGTTATGGGATATTATCCCATGGTAAGGCTGTATATGACAGCAGGTGGGATTTTGACCTTAAAACAGCCATAACTTTGTCAATTCTTGAGATATCAACCTCAAAATTGGTTCCGTGTATAGCCCTGTATGTGCTCTACACAATGGTACCTCATTTGATATGGGTATCATTAAATATGGCAAAGCTATCCCATGTACAAGATTTTTGTACATTTGTGTGTTTTAGGCAAAAAGCTGTATTGAGCTTGTTTTCCCCATAACCTCTGCTGTAGTTGAGATATGAGGAAGTGGATGACATCATCAGATAGCCCTGATCGTGCTCTTTACAAAAAGACCCCACTTCAGGTATCCCACACCAAAACTGTAGAAGTTAGATGAGAGGTGAATGTTTTGTTCATCCTTATTTGGCCTGAAATTGACCATAACTCCATTAATATTGGTGCTAGCTCAGTTTGGCTGGTACCATTGGATAGCCCTGGCCTAGAGCTTTGTTTTGAATACCTATTTGATGGGGTTAAGCCTCTTCTTCTAGATTTTAGATGAGAGGTGAAAATTAAGGTTTATGCTCAGCAATAACTTTGTTATTTCTTGTCCTATGGTGATGGGACTTATATTTTCAGGAAAAGGTGAGTTTCCTCTTTCTTTTGATACCTTTTGAGCTGATTTGGCTCAGCTCCATGTTTTGGTGGTATCTTGGCTATACCATTGGTTTATGGTATTTTGGCTGTCATGCTTGTGCTCTGGGTTTGAGTCACAGGCTGACAAATCCAATCTTTGACTCAATCAGCATTTCTCAAGAAACACCTTCTGAAAAGCTATCAACAAAACTCCAATAATCACAGAAAGTTGTAAAAGAAGAATTAGAGTAAGCGATGAAGTGTTTTAAGAGGTATGAAGATAGACATAGGGAAATTTCACCTGATTTCCAACCTGGGGACAAAGTATGGCTAAATTAAAAGAACATCAAGACAGCAAGACCCACCAAGAAACTTGCAGAAAGATGGCTGAGACCCTTTGAAGCTCTGAAGAAGATTGGAAGCCATGCATATCAGCTCAAGTTGTCTTTACAATGGAAATCAGTTCACCCTGTATTCCATGTGTCCTTGTTGACACCAGTCAAGAAATTAACTATCCCAAACCAACATAAATTTCCACCACCACCACCAGTCATAGTGGAGGAGCAAGAGGAATGGGAAGTGGCACAGGTTCTGGATTCAAAACCCAAAATAAGTAAATTATGGTATCTTGTAGAGTGGAAAGGATTCTGTGAAGATGCAGAAATAACTACTTGGGAACAAATTCCAATCTTACCAGCTCACCAGACCTTGTCAAGAATTTCCACTCTTTTTACCCTGACAAGTATGACCTAAATACCTCTACATTTTGATTTTATGGTGCTTGGAAGGGATTGGAGTTTATGAGAGTAAGTTACTCTCCTGGAATGCACCTTCAAGGGGTATTATACCCAAAATTGTTGTAAGAATAACCTTGTCCACCTTTTGAGAGCTTGTCAATCTTTTGGACAGATTCAGAAGGCCTTGAAACATCAATACCCTCAAATTTGGGCCTTTAATCAAGATATGGCCAAATTTCTTGCTTTCTCATTTTCAAGTTTTGTTTTATTTCAATAATGATTATTAAACACATTCTCTCACATCAATTCATTTCTTATTGAAAAATATTTTCTTTCATTTATGGTGCTTGGTGGGGAGTGCAAGTTATGAAAGTAGGTTCTATCTCCTGGTATGCACCTCTGAGGGTCTCTACTTCTTGTAAAACAACACCCTGGCCAATCTGTTAGAAAATAATGCTTGGTTTTATATTTTCAGAAAATGTATGGCCAAAAACAAGCAACTAACTACAATGAGAAAAATACTCTGAATTTTCTCTACTTTGTTTTCTTGAATCTCTTTTTCTCTTAATTCTTTTCATTTTCTTTGCTTTTTTCACTTGTATCATTGCTTGGTTTTTATTTCTTGTTTCAAAAGAAGCACTCATCCCTCCCATATCTTCTATTCGAAGTTCCATTAATTAAATAATCACATATAAAAAGCACTATTAATGATAAAGAACAACTACAGATAATATTCATCAAAATTTCTCCAAGGCTTCTCTAAATTCAACAACCAATGCATCTTCATAAGTAACTGCCTCCATGGCCAAAGACCTAGTGGCTTCATCTGGAACAGAACCATTCATAGCCTTATCAATAAAAACTTCAGTCAAGGTATCCACCTCTTCAAACAGCGATGAAACCACTTTCTTATTAATTTTCTTTTTATCATTGAATTTTCCAGTGATATTACAGCAGTGAAGGTGGTCAAAGACTGATTCAGGCCCTGGAGACATTGGGTCTCTAGAGGTGCTGGCTATGGGTGGTTGCAGATTGGTGGAGGTAGAGGCAAGTATAGATGGCCTGGTTGGAGATCTAGGTGGGGGTTGAGGTGGTTGGGGGGACCTAATAGCTTTATTTGTGGTGGTATTGACTTGGACAAGAGATAGTGAAGTGGATTGGATTCTTCTTCTCTGGATGGGTGCAGCTACTTCAAGTTCTTCTTCATCTATTTCATCACTACCTTCAGCATCAGTATAAAAATCAGTTTTTACCCCCAAATTTCTCTTCAATTTTCCAAGTCTTCCATCCCTCCTAGTTACCAAAATAGGAAACTCTGGGGTTGCCTTGGGGGTGAATGGGTCCTCCAATATTGTCTCAGGAACTTGTGATGTTATTCCATTGTTGGAAAAATCCCATCCTGGATCCAGTCACTAAAGCAGAAGGCAAAGAAAACCATTCAGTCAGTAATTCAGCAATTTTTTCACCAATAACCTCACGAATTGGGAGTTCAGAAGTGGAATCAGAGATTGAGGATTCCTAAACAGGAGCTTCCAATCCGAATCCCTCAACCTTCATGATGCTGATACATAATCTTCTGAGATTTCTGGGGAATCTATGGATGGTCTGAGAAAATTCCTCTTGCCAAGGCTTCAGAATTGGCACCTGGTGGACCTAACAGTAGCAGAAGTAAAACAAGGAGCTCCCTTCTGACAATTTATGCAGGGTGGCTCAGTAATTCTGACACATTTGAAGCCATTATAGCCTTTATAGAGGTGATAAATCTCTGTAGGAGCCATACTTTGTTCAGAAAGCCCCCTAAAGCTATCAAGGACACTAGGACCAGAAAGTACAGAAGGTGGGGAATGTTAGTGATTGGACTCATATATGAAAGTAAGCTTTGAGCTCATCTTCAAATTCAAAATTCAAAGCCAAGACCAAGAAAATTATGGAAAAATCCAAGTCAGACAGTCACTTTATGCCAAATTGACCCTAAAGAATGGGGTGCAGCAGAATACATTAGAAGAAAATTTTTAAAAAAAGTTGTTTCATTGGAAAAATTGGGCCATTCTATGCATTTGGGAATTCTTGCACAGATTCACTTCAATAACTATAAAGTACTCTGAAATACTCTTCAATCCTCCAAGAGAATATGTTGAAAAGGGCCTCAACATTCAAATTAGGCCAAATTATGAATTTGTGCATTTTGAGAACTTTGCACATCCCTTGTATCTCTTCTATATTTTTAGCTATATTCAATTGGATCAACATATAATCAAAAAGTGCTTCTTTATGAACTTTGATGCATTTTCACACTTTGTGCACTTTGGGCTTTATGGCACAAAAAACCCAGAAAAATCAAAATTTGGGTGAACTCCTGGACTTCTTGAAATTCTCCAAGACTAAAGAAATGGTCAATCCTGGCCCATCCTCAATATGGAGGAGAAACATTCACATTACTGTGAAATCTTAGGACATAAACCTGAATCACCCATTTAAATTGAGCCATGAGGACGCAATATAAGTTCAATTCAGACCACTGAGGATGAAAGTGAAAGAAAAGAAAATCACAAAGAAAAGATAAGAGAATAACCAAGTCAAGTCAAGAAGAAGGACCTCCAGGGTTTATAAAGATGAAGAGGAAGTTAGTGTTTGCTTGTTGAAGAGGAGATATGAGTGGAAAAAATTCTTATTTTTTATTTGAGCTCATCAAGATTCACCTATCTTCATGGTATTCAGAGCTCACCACCTTCAAAGGGGTATACTGTCACAGCCATGCAGACAGGCAGGGGAATTACAAAGTATTATTAATTGAAGATCTTCCAAACCCAATAAGCAACGGGGTTTCATGGAAGATCCACCAAATACAGATCAACAGCTCAATACATTTCAATACAGTCAAAGCTTAAATACAGGTGAAAAGACCTGTATTCATTCAAAAACCCCATATTGGATACACCAATACAGGTACCCACCTCAAATACAAGCTTCTTCCATGACACAGCCCCAGGTTCTCAGAACTCAAACTCCAGGCTGGTATTTTTCACATATACCAGCCCCCCTTTATCCGCCTAGGGGTTGTTCCCCCAGTTAATTAAAATATTGGATTTGTTGATAGTATTATTTCATTTCTCATTAAGAGGTATTATATTATGAACTGTTTAAGTTAGTCTTAGCCTTTCCTCACCTTTTCAGTAGAGTCTTGGTGGTCATATCCTAATTAATTACTCTCTCCTTTCTGAACAGGTTGAAACAGTGATGAAGGATTATTTGTGGTTGGCTTTTTATTATTTCTTTTGTTTTCTTTCATTTTAATTAATTTCACTATCTTTATTCATTAGGAATTATAATATTTCATGATTGGGAGAGTGATATTTTCATGCCTCCACCTAAAATTTATGCCTATGTGTATGTATAGAATTGTGAATTCAGATATGCCTTCATGCCTTTCATGGATTTAGTTTTCTAAATCTGCTCATCCAAGTGATTACCAATTCCACACCAGTTTTTTAATTTTTTTACTCCAAAAGAACATTAATTTCATATTTGCCCACTTTCATTTTTTGATGTTCATATGAGTCTCTAAGAAAGGTTTTGATAGCTCAGCATACATCAAAGTACTTGCTACAGCTGTTCTTACATGAAAAAAATAACCACCATAAGGACAAGAAAAGAAAATCCAATCAGAGCTTTGAATGAGAAAAATGTATGCACCTTGCCAAAGTATGCTTCCCTTGTTGTACCTGTAATTCATAAATTTAAAATGAGTGGTTTTAAATACTTAATTAAATAAAACTTATGAATTAACATACCCTTTGCATGCTTATCTTCCCTGTATCAGGTGATATAAAATGGTATTCCATGACATTTTTCCTTTTTCCAATAAAATGTAGATGATAAATAGCTTTATCTTCAGAAGCTGGATTTCAATGAGGCTCCTACACATATATCAGATATATAAATTAAATTCAAATATCCCCACATGGTCATATACTCATAATTCATACCATTATAAATGCAGCATCTGCACAAGTTATTTTCAGAACAGCCCCTGAAGCCCCTATTGAAGCCACAATTACTTTTACATTGTTGTTTTCCTTGAATTTCTGAAGTTCTACCTCTTTTTTAGATTGTCCTATTGTTACCTCAACATGTGTAAAAAAATCTCTTTGTTTTCTGTTACAATTCACATCCTACCAGTTTATCACCAATAATTGTCAATAAAGAACTTCATAATTATCAAATGTGAGGTAAATAACAGAAGTTTTATAGAAAAAAGAAGGGAAATAACAAAACTTAAGAATCAAGAAATGCTGTAAAATGTGAAAAAATCACTATTTTTGGGGTTGAATTTTTAATGTTGCCGCATGATAAAAGAATTTTCAGGAGCCTCTGAATTTTAGTGATTTGTATACCTGTTTTGTAATCAAAATGTATTGTTATGGTACTATTCAAGAAACTCCCTTCTATCTGTGTCCCATGTGGTGACATCCTACCTTTCATTTCATATATACTTTCACTAAGCAAGTGATGATTGCAACAAAGGCAAAGCTTGTTTATATACTTGAAGAGCATGTATGGGACTTGATGAGATGGTGATAAGAGATCTTTGCAAATCTCATTATATCTGTCTGATGTTCAATCTGAGAGATTTTCATAGATATAATAATGAGTGATTTAAGGTACATCATTTAAAATTCTGTCCTTTTTTCTTTGTAAAGAAAGTTTTCTCAGGAATAACTGAAAGGGAAAATCATTTCCTCTTTTGAGCTTTTAAAATATAGTTGGTGCCCAATTCTCTTGTTTTTCATTTTGAGGTGCTGTAATGAAGGTGATTAGGCTCATTAATTCATTTATACTGTTTTGAATAGGGGTTCCTGTCAGGAAAATTTAAGTCCAATATACTTTCTTTTCTTCCCATGATAGGTGACAAGCTTTAGTTTGGATATGTCTGTGTGTAATTTGAATTCATCCCGATTTTTTATCAAGAGAAGTAAGCATATTATAAGTGTGAAATGTTCTTGTTTTTATTGAGGAACTGCATGGATAGTGGAATATCTCTTTTGGAATCTTCAAGATTCATGCATATGAGTGATATTCATTGAATCAATTTTCCTAGTCCCATGTCATCTGCAAGAAGACAGCCCAAGGGAGTATGGCTGTAGGAGTCTTGGAGGTTGTTTACATGCTTTGTGATGCTATTTATCAAATTTGTTCTTCTAGTTGAGGATTATGGTTTTTTTAACCACAGAGAATCTTCCTATTTTCAATTTGGGGTTTTTTATCCAGGAGAAATGCTAATCCTTTCTTTTGATGGGCTTGAGTGATGATTTTGAAAATGGTATTAGGGATTGGATTTGTGGAAGTTCATTCCCACTTGGAATCTTCAGAAGCTGTGAGTGCAACTAAGGTGGCAACAATATGTTCTTAGAAGAGTGTCACAGGGGCTCTTGTGGAAAGCAAGAGTGGACTGGAACTCAGGAATCAATAACTCACTTGGAGGGCTCCAGAAGAATAAAGAAATAACAAGGAATATATTTCTTTAAGGAAGAATAAGAGTAAGGACAAGTATTCCAAAAATAAAAGAAAAAAGGAAGCCAATGGCCAAGATAATAAAGAAAGCCAAAAGTCAAAGAGCCAACCAAATTAATGCTCAATTTGCTGTTTCAACCTGTCAGAAAGAACAATGGGATTAGTAAAGGATATGACCACCAATATCCACTGACAGGAAAAGAAGAAAAGGTGCAAATGACTGACTTAAGATTATCATTACTTACTTTAATAAATGAAAAGAAAATAAGGATAACAATAAATCCAATATATCAATTAAGTGGGGAAAAAGTCCCCAGGTAAGAAAAGGTGGCCATGATATGTGAGAAGTTGAAGACTGAGCCTTGAGGGTTGATCACCTGGCTGTATTGACTGTTTTGGGTCAATAAAGATCTGGCCATCTTGAGAACTGAACTGTGTGACTGAATTCCCACAGTGGAATATGAATTGGCCCAAAAGGGCCAAGGTCATACAGCTTGCTTGAATACAGCCTATATGAACCAATTGAGTTTACCCAAGAATACTGAGGTACTTGATGCCTTGACAACTGATTGAATGAATGATAACCTCTTGAAATAATCCTGAAAAGAAAAATACAACCCAAATCCTGCAGGGTAAGGTGGTTGGGGTCTTTGACTGGTCCTCTGGTAGCCGCCAGGGATCGCAAGACTGAATGAATGAAAATACTTCCTTTGAAATGGGTGATGGATTTGGAGACTTGAATTAAAAAGGAATAATTTGGTTCTGAAAGAATCACCATTGGAATTGGGAGAAAAATTGGTGCATAATGGTATATTATACCATATATGCACCATGCCTGAATCCTTGGTATGGAGTACATTGGTGAAGGAGAGTCCTTACCCTGAATGGAGGAGAAAGCTTGCTGGACTTGAGCTGGTGGGCTCTGGTGGTTTCCAGAGGCCAGACTGTGGTTCTTGGCCAATTTGGGTCCTGGGGTCCTTTTGGCTATGTTTGAGAATGTTGAGATTGGAGGCCAAAATTGGCTCAGGTGGGCCCACCTGGCCCCTTTTGACCTCACTGATTTAGGCCAAAAGGGCCCACGGACCATGGGCCATAGAGGCCATAGGGGGCCTAAATAGCATAAAAAGGCCATTTAGGCCTTAGAACCCATAATAAAAGGGGTTGGGCCAAAGGCCCTGGTGATGGCTAGAGGGGCCATAAGCACCTCCCAGGCCCATAACAAAGGTATTGGCCTGAGGGTTGGTAAGGTGGAGAATTGGCAAAAAGGGCCAATGGTTGCAGGATATAGCCTGAGGCCATAAGTGGCCAGTGAAAGGTGGTATGGTCCAATTGGCCATGAAATTCATGACGTGAGAAACTGGCCATAAAATGAGGTCAGGCTATATTTGCCGCCAACACCCATTTGCGGAGTGATTACATGTGGTTGTGACAGTACCCCCCCACCTTGAATGGTGAGCTCTTGAGCACCAAACCAAGGTAAAATCCTGTTGAGGCTGTTGAGGAGGATTGGATGCAGGGATTCCAGAGGTATTGCATATTGAAAGAAGCTTTATGACTGATAAAAGGTTAGCATCTGATGTGAGGATGATTTGGTCTTATTCTGACATTTGGCTTTGGAAGTTTTGAAGAATTGAATTGACATAAAGATTGTGGAATTAAGATTATCAGAAGGAAAATTTTGAAAACATATAAAGGAAGAAAGAGAAAGAAATATAAAGAGAAAATAAGAAAAGGAAATAAAGAGAAATGAAATCTTGAGGGTAATTCCAATCTTGATCACGGAAGTAGTCAGCTGATTTGAATTGGCCATGGACCTGGAAAACACCATTCAATGCCAGGTTCTCACAGAGTGGCCAAGATTATGTTTTTGAAAGGTCTTAGACACCTCAGGGAAGTTCACACCAGCAGAGGAACTTACTTGTGGTAGCTACCAATCCAGACAGTGCCATAAAAAATAAACATTTGCTGAATGAATGAATTTGAAATGAAGGAACTTGGAAAGTGGAAAGAATAGTGAATGGTCCATTTGCCCAAGTGAAAATAACCATAAGGATTGAAATTGGTGTTGCAAGCTTGGCCAGAGTCCTGCATCCAGAAATTTGACAAGTGCTCACAGAGTGGCCAAGGTTATTCTTACAATGGGAAGGGGTAGAATACCTCTAAAGGTGCATACCAGGAGTGGGACTTAGTTTTGATAATTCCTCTCCCCACAAAGAACCATAAAAAAATCAAGCTCTTGAAGGATTGGGTCCTGGCTTGTCAGGATATAAAGAACAAAAATTCTTGATGAGTTCAGGGCAATTATTGAGGTTTTTGGTTGGCTCCCAGGTGGATCTTTTTGGGGCTTCACTGAAACCTTTCCATTCCACCAAGTACCAGAATTTTCCTCCCTTGATCTTGGAATCCAGAATTTGGGAGACTTCCCATTCCACTTTTTCTTCAATGATGATTGGAGGAGGAGGCTCTTGATGCCAATTTGGGATTGTTGATGTCTTGACTGGTTCAAGGAGGGAAATGTGGAAAATTGGATGGATGGATTTCCATTGGGATGAAAGCTTGAGGTGGTAAGAATGAGTACTGACTTTCTTCAAGTTTGGAAAAGGGCCCAACCATCTTTCAGACAGTTTTTTTGGTGGGTCTAGTTTATTTTATGTTTTTTGGAAGAAAGCCATACCATGTCACCAGGATTAAAAACAGGTGTACTTGCTCTACTTTTATCTGCATACCTCTCAAACCTGTTTATGGAAACTTCAAGTTCTCTCTTGACATCTTTCTGTACTGATTGTAATTTTTGTTGATACCTTTCCAGAAGGAGTATCTTGAGTGATGTGAACTGAGTCAAATTGTGGATCTCTTCCATAAACAGTAAAAAACGGTGATTGTTTTTTTGAAGAGTGATCAGAATTATTGTAGGAAAATTCAGCCAGAGGGAGCCAGGTGTTCCAATCATGTTGATGATAGCTGACATACATCCAAAGGTACTGCGCTAGTATCTGATTTGCTCTCTTTGTCTGTTCATCAGTGTCTGGATGGTAAGAAGTTTACTGTAAGGTGTGGGTATGAAACTTTGATTAAAAATCAAGTACTTTTCCTGTCCTCAAAATTTGTATAAGGTAAAATTCAGTTAAAAATAGTATGAAATATTAGTTTTAAGAGAAAACACGCCAAATTTTATTGTTTATAACTTTATTAGTATAAAACAATAATATAAAAATTTATTGTTTTACCAACAATAAAGATTTATCCAAAAAATACTCTACAAGAGATATTTTAAGGCTACAAAAGAAATTTCTTCAAGAGCAATTTCAATTGGAATTAATTGAGCAAAGAACTGCAAGCAATTAATTAAAGAACAAAGTCTTTAAAAAGAATATTAAAGAGAAAACACGCCCAAAAGTGACCAGAGTGAATTTGGAAACAAAGTGACAAAGTTTACAGTGATGAAAGATGCTTTAATTCACTTTTGGGGTGGTTCAGGGGTAAAAATGATTATAAGAGTTACAAACAATGATTATAATGATTTTTTCACGTGGTTAAAAGGATTAAGATGATTAAAAAGTGGTGGTTGGAATCTTTGATTGATTGGTTTAACAGTTTTAAACTAATTAATAAAAGGAAAAGATTCTAACATGAAGAGAAAAGTGGGGCAAAGAAGACATTCTTTTATAGCCATCAATTCTCTTACTCCAAAAGTAAAATTTACTCTTGTCAGTCGTGAAAAACAGTCTGACAACAGAAAAGCCAATTATGACATCATTGAACCCTGGTTTAGACCAAAAAGGGCTGGTTTAAGCCATTTTTAGCCATTTTAGACCCTTAAATCAGCCATTACTATAGCAATACCAGGCCTAGAGCCTTCAAAACACGTCAGAATGTGTGTCAGAGGCGTAGAAACCAGCTAAAACTGTTTTTATTATGATTGTTTTATCTTAAGGGTAGTTTTACCCTCTTGGCAACAGCTAAAACTACCCCAGTTGGTATCAAAACCTCATCATCAATTGAGTCCACAGACCCTGTGACTCAATTCCAGGCCAAAAGTGATGAACGTTTGCGTGAATTTTGACATCCCACGCCTGTCAGCAAGGATTTTGGGGGTCTAGCTCCCCCTTAGAGCTGGAGTTCCTTTCCCCCCCCAAATTTAATCTTTCCAATTTATTTTTCCTTTAATTCCTCATCATGTATTATACTTATAATTTACATATGTAATTCAATTCAATTGTACAGTACAATACAGTAATAATTGACACCTCATATGTAAATCAAAGTTCACTTATGTAATACACGCGCACATTTTGACATTTCAATTGAATTCAATTGAAAATACTTCAATTCCTCATAACTTCTAAACTAAACACAACACCTCAATTTTAACACAAAAATTGATGTTTAACACCACATGTGGTGTGAATTAAATTAAGGTTTTGAGGATTTTCAACTTTTGTATTGAAAATACTAAAAACTTAATTTAAGCTTATTTAGAGTTGAGTTACAAGAATTTCACTCAGAGGTGACCCCACCTGATTTTTTATGAGGAATCCAATGGTAAAATAATTTTTATGTGTTTATTTATTGGATAAAAAGTTATAATAATTTTTATTTAACTTTTTTCCAAATTTATTTAATTTTTCATAATTTTGTTAAAATTTCATTTTTACTTAATTTTTCCAAGTATAAATGTACTTTTATACTTATAAAATTTTAATGTATTTTTTTATTTTTAAATTGTAATTAATTTTTTATTTTTAATATAATTTTATATTTATATTTTGATTTTTATTTTAATAATATAAGTAAATTTATTTTATATATATTAATATGTTATTTTTGTATTTGTGGTCTTTTGGGTATATGAAATTACCTCTAAGGCTCACATTCCCTCCCCCTAAAAAAAGAATATTACTTTGTAATATTGGTGCTTCTAGTGTGTCTGAATCTTATTAGGAGTTTGGTGGCTTCTGGTATATCTTTTTCTTCTAACCATTCATCTTCACAAGTTGGGTCACTGTACCTAACAAGGTATTCCCTTACTTTTTTAGTTCTTAATTTCCTTTCTTTAACAACTTTGGTAATTTTCTTAGTACCAGATGTCTCAATAGGAAATTATCTGTCCTTTTTATTATGTATTTCTATCCCATACATGATTAAATAGTCATTTCCCAATAAAATGGGTACTAGAGCAATTTTACATAACAACCAATTAAACTGTGATTCTCAAAGATTCCTAATGCTCTCATTGGGTTACTTGTACTGTTGAATTTTATACCATCAAGTAGGTAAAATCTTCCTTTATCATATGATCCTTTCCACACTTCATACAAGGCATGTATCAGAGAGTTGTTTTTACAGTCTTTGTTTTATAAGATGCTACAATTGTTATCTTGAATGTAACTATTTCTGACCTCTTTAAAGAAGGTGGTGTTCAAGTCTGTAACACTTATTCCTTCTATTGGGATTTTCCCTTCATAAGCTGTGCCCCTTGAGCTTTTGATAAATCAAGTTGACTATTGCTCAATTGTGGCAAGTGGGAATAAGATTCCATTATGTCAAAAGTGGCATTGATATTTTCTATATCTTTTGAAGATTCAGAAAATATGGATGATTTATCATCTGAATTGTCTTCAATTATGTCATATTTTTCAACATCAGGTCCCTTTCCAATATTAATTTCATTGATTTTCCCCCTTTTTGGACATGTATTAGCTAAGTGGCTGGTGCTTTGGCAAATATGGCACTTTTTGACTGTATCTGCAGATTTATACCCAACATAGTTAGAATTTTCTTTGGGGTTTTTGTCCACAGAATCTTTCCAAGGTGTATTAAACCTTGTTTCAAGATTCACCCTACTAGAACCAATTTTTGTTCTGGTGGTTACTTCTTCTAATATATTGATAATATCCTCTGCTGAAGATTGTTCAGTAGTCCTGCTTTTGATAGCATGCTCTAAGTCACCTCCACATTGTCTCAGAATTTTTCTATGGATCATAAATTCTGACATGTCAGGATATAATGCTGTTAATCTGTCCTTCTGTTGGCAAAACCATGGTAAAGCTTTGTCTTTATCAGCATTAAATTTGGCAGATTCAAAGGCTGTTTCAACTTTAAACCTCCAAGCATCATTTTCCCATTTGTTGATGATTTGGGTTTTCCACCAAGTCCAACTCTGGTGTCCATGTGCTTGTCTTATTTTGATGTACCATCTGTGAGCTGATCTGGTAAACAAGGTGTTAAACCTGGCTGTTACCAATCTGTCTGGTAATTCAAAATCCTCTTTGATCATGTCAATACCTCTAATGAATTCCATATGGTCATACTCTCCTTCACCACTGAAGTGGGGCCATTCTTTAAGTTTTGGCACTTCTTTCAAGACTGCTTGGCCCATTGATGGTTCCAAGTTATGAAAAGAAGTGGATAATTCATTTTTTAATTGTGAATTATCAGGATCCAATACTTGTGGATTTGAAATTCTTGTGCCCTCATTTTGATTTAGAGGTGTAGACATTCTTGGTAAGGTGTTCAGTATTTGTTCAATGTCATTCATTTTACTGTTGCTACACCTTTGGGAATTTCTGTATTCATGTTGGAAGCTTTGTATTAAATTTATTACTTCAATTTTATACATGTCTTCTTTATGTGTAAGTTCTTGCCATAACTCTGTTTGTCTTGTATTATCAGCAGTGACTTGATTCAATTTCATTGATAATTTTGATACTTCTTCTTGTGAAGCATCAAAACACTTTTTCAAGGCAATGGTATATGTCTTTACTTCAGTAAATGAATTTGAAATGTCATCAAGGACTTTCTTGTTATCTGTTTTGATAATATTTATGGCTTGTTTAATTCTTGTTTCAATTATGTCATCAATACTGAATTTAGAATATTTATCTGTTAATTCTTTAATAATGGCAGATTGTTCATTTATTTTATTGTTAGAAGAATTATTATTATTGGAATTTTTAATTGTTCTCAAAACTTTTTCAAAACACATAAGTGTTTCATTAATTTGGCACAGACTCAGGTTGTTTGTTTTAATGTTGTTACAAATGGTGTCATTTTTATCAGAAAGATGTTTTTTCACGTCATTTATAGCATTATACAACTCTGGGATGGAATCAAATATGTCAGAAATCATTTCTGGAACCTTAATCTGGCTTCCTCCTTCTTCTGTAATTCCATCATGTTTCTGGCCATCTGAAATACATTTTCCATGGCATCCTGCTGAATCTTTGGGATTCTGTAGCCCTGGCTGTAAGGTTTTGGGGCTGGTGCCTTCCCTTTGCCCTTGTTTGGAGTTTGTGGCTGCTTTTTCACGTTGGAATTGCTGCTGCTGGCCACTGGGGCTGTTTTTGGCACTGGTTTGGCTGGTGGAGGGTTGTTTTTCCTCCATTCTAGTGTCAAAAGCATCATGTTTTTCTTCTCCATCAATGGATGCCATCCATTGAGCAATTTGCAAGTGTTGGGATGGCCCAAGAATTTTCTTACTGTCAGGTAATAATTCATGCAATTCTTCCACAGGTCTGCAAGGATCTGGTACTCCTTGAATTGAAGTGCATTGTTGTATGCACTGTGGCTGGCTTTGTATATGTCCACAGAGGCTTGTTGTGGCGGTGTCAGCTCTTTTTGAAGGTAAAATAGTATTATCAGCTTCAGAATGACCCAATTTAGTTGTTTGGAAGTCATCAACTGACCCTTTTCCTTCTGTACCTGGTTGGCTTCTGCCATAATCACGTCTATTACCTTTTTGGGAGCTGCTTGAGGGGTTGTAGCTGGCTTCTGACCTGGTTGAAGGCATAATTATGGTTAAAAAAGGTTTAAAATAGTGTTTTTACGTCAAAAACTTACTATTGGCCAAATTTTTAGCTTTCTGAAGGGTATTACTTATGTCCAAGTTAATTAATTCAGAAGATATTGGTTCAGGCTGGTTATTTTGAGTCACAATAACAGTGCTATTATGATCAGAATTAACAGTACTGGCAGGGATAATGCTGGTTACTGTTGAGGCTGTTTCAATGTTTTCTTGTCTTACCACGTTGTCAGACACTAAAATTAATGAAAAAGCCAATTAATTAAGTAAAAAAAAGGATATTTCAAAAAAAGAAATAAAAATTTAAGCCTCACTTATAATATGAAAAAAATTATTTTTTATGGGTTTTTTGAATTATAAGTATTTTTTATGTGTTTTTCAATTTTTCAATATAAGAAAAAAGATTTAAAAAGAGTAAAAAAAAATATGTCACAGGTAAAATATCACGGCTGGGCCCCCAAATGTAAGGCGTGGGTATGAAACTTTGATTAAAAATCAAGTACTTTTCCTGTCCTCAAAATTTGTATAAGGTAAAATTCAGTTAAAAATAGTATGAAATATTATTTTTAAGAGAAAACACGCCAAATTTTATTGTTTACAACTTTATTAGTATAAAACAATAATATAAAAATTTATTGTTTTACCAACAATAAAGATTTATCCAAAAAATACTTTACAAGAGATGTTTTAAGGCTACAAAAGAAATTTCTTCAAGAGCAATTTCAATTGGAATTAATTGAGCAAAGAACTGCAAGCAATTAATTAAAGAACAAAGTCTTTAAAAAGAATATTAAAGAGAAAACACGCCCAAAAGTGACCAGAGTGAATTTGGAAACAAAGTGACAAAGTTTACAGTGATGAAAGATGCTTTAATTCACTTTTGGGGTGGTTCAGGGGTAAAAATGATTATAAGAGTTACAAACAATGATTATAATGATTTTTTCACGTGGTTAAAAGGATTAAAATGATTAAAAAGTGGTGGTTGGAATCTTTGATTGATTGGTTTAACAGTTTTAAACTAATTAATAAAAGGAAAAGATTCTAACATGAAGAGAAAAGTGGGGCAAAGAAGACATTCTTTTATAGCCATCAATTCTCTTACTCCAAAAGTAAAATTTACTCTTGTCAGTCGTGAAAAACAGTCTGACAACAGAAAAGCCAATTATGGCATCATTGAACCCTGGTTTAGACCAAAAAGGGCTGGTTTAAGCCATTTTTAGCCATTTTAGACCCTTAAATCAGCCATTACTATAGCAATACCAGGCCTAGAGCCTTCAAAACACGTCAGAATGTGTGTCAGAGGCGTAGAAACCAGTTAAAACTGTTTTTATTATGATTGTTTTATCTTAAGGGTAGTTTTACCCTCTTGGCAACAGCTAAAACTACCCCAGTTGGTATCAAAACCTCATCATCAATTGAGTCCACAGACCCTGTGACTCAATTCCAGGCCAAAAGTGATGAACTTTTGCGTGAATTTTGACATCCCACGCCTGTCAGCAAGGATTTTGGGGGTCTAGCTCCCCCTTAGAGCTGGAGTTCCTTTTCCCCCCCAAATTTAATCTTTCCAATTTATTTTTCCTTTAATTCCTCATCATGTATTATACTTATAATTTACATATGTAATTCAATTTAATTGTACAGTACAATACAGTAATAATTGACACCTCATATGTAAATCAAAGTTCACTTATGTAATACACGCGCACATTTTGACATTTCAATTGAATTCAATTGAAAATACTTCAATTCCTCATAGCTTCTAAACTAAACACAACACCTCAATTTTAACACAAAAATTGATGGTTAACACCACATGTGGTGCGAATTAAATTAAGGTTTTGAGGATTTTCAACTTTTGTATTGAAAATACTAAAAACTTAATTTAAGCTTATTTAGAGTTGAGTTACAAGAATTTCACTCAGAGGTGACCCCACCTGATTTTTTATGAGGAATCCAATGGTGAAATAATTTTTATGTGTTTATTTATTGGATAAAAAGTTAAAATAATTTTTATTTAACTTTTTTCCAAATTTATTTAATTTTTCATAATTTTGTTAAAATTTCATTTTTACTTAATTTTTCCAAGTATAAATGTACTTTTATACTTACAAAATTTTAATGTATTTTTTTATTTTTAAATTGTAATGAATTTTTTATTTTTAATATAATTTTATATTTATATTTTGATTTTTATTTTAATAATATAAATAAATTTATTTTATATATATTAACATGTTATTTTTGTATTTGTGGTCTTTTGGGTATATGAAATTACCTCTAAGGCTCACATTTACAGATATCTTGAAACCTTGAGCTGCTTACACAGATTGGTCCAAAAGGAAGAAACAAAAAGTGAACCTCTATCACTAACAATTCTTGAAGGCAGGCCATGCTTTGAAAAGATATTCTTAATGAATAAATTGGCCAAATACAATGAAGTTATTGAAGACATTGTTGGAATAAAAACTGACATTTTTGAGAACCTCTCCACTATGACAAGAATAGAGTCAAAAGGATTGGACAGTGGAAGTTGAGTGATAATGTCCATTGAAAGACAAATCCAAGGGCCATTTGGAATTGGGAGAGGTTTAAGTAGTCCAAGATTCTTGTGGTGGATATTCTTGTTTCTTGAGCACTTTTGATAGGGTGAGACATAATCCTTGATAAATTGAGTCATTCCGGAGCAGTGGAAATCCCGCTTGACATGTTTGAGGGTCTTCTCTCGCCAGGGTGTGTAGCTAGAGCAGAATCATGATGCTTTTGAAGAATTATGAGTTGAATTTAGGGGTAATTTGGGACCACCACCCAATCTTTGAATAAAAGAAGTTGGGCAGAGGAATCCAGAGAATAATCTTGAACAGATTTTCCTTTACCCAATTTTTGAAGGATACTTATGTACTGAGAGTCTTTCCATAATTTCTTCTGAATTGAATAGCTCAAACTTGAAACACAATCCACCTTGACTGCAAAAAATCTTGAGGGTTGTACTTCATCTTGCTTAATGATATGGTGAAAATTAATTGGATTCTTGCTGATGAAATCATCCTCCCTCTCTGGATAAACTTCATCCCAATTTGATAAGGCATCTAGAAGAGTGGCTAGGTGGCCCTGGTGGTAAGTGATAGAGAAATAAAATTCAGAAAGGAATTCAGTCCAACAGGCTTGACAGCGAGTAAGAACCTTTGGAGACATGGATTATTGCAAGGAAGAGTTATTGGTGAGGTCTTCAAAAGGGGAAGAGAGTGAAAGAAGAAAAGCCCTCCAGCTCTCAAGAGCCCAAACTATGCCAAGGAGCTCCTTGAAATGAATCTAATAGTTGAGCTGTAAGGTGTTGATATGAAACTTTGATGAAATATCAAGTACTTTTCCTGTCCTCAAAATTTGTATAAGGTAAAATTATTTAAAAATAGTAAGAAATGGTATTTTCAAAGAGAAAAAATGCCAATTTTATTGTCTTTAAACTTTCAAGTATAAAACAATACTATAATAGAAATTTATTGTTTTACCAACAATAAAGATTTATCCAAAAATACTCTACAAGAGATATTTAAGGCTACAAAAGAAATTTCTTCAAGAGCAATTTCAATTAGAATTAATTGAGCAAAGAAATGCAAGAAATTAATTAAAGAATTCTTTAAAAAGATATTTAAAGAGAAAACACGCCCAAAAGTGACCAGAGTGAATTTGGAAACAAAGTGACAAAGCTAAGAGTGATGAAAGATGCTTCGATTCACTTTTGGGGTGGTTCAGGGGTAAAAATGATTATAAGAGTTACAAAAAATGATTATAATGATTTTTCACGTTTTTAAAAGGTTTAAAATGATATGAAAAGGGTGGTTGGAATCTTCTATTGATTGGTTTAACAGTGTTTAAGCTAATTATAAAGAGGAAAAGATTCTAACATGAAGAGAAAAGTGGGGCAAAAAAGACATTATTTTATAGCCATCAATTTTCTTACTCCAAAAGTAAAATTTACTCTTGTAAGTCGTGGAAAACACTCTGACAACAGAAAAGAGAATTATGGCATCATTGAACCCTGGTTTAGACCAAAAAAGGGCTGGTTCTAGCCATTTTAGGCCATTAAATCAGCCATTACTATAGTAATGCCTGGCCTAGAGCCTTCAAAGCACATCAAAATTAGTGTAAGAGACTTAGAAAACAGTTAAAACTGTTTTTATTAAGATTTTTTTATCTTAAGGGTAGTTTTACCCACTTTGCAACAGTTAAAACTACCCTGGTTGGTATCAAACCCTCATCATCAATTGAGTCACAGACCCTGTGACTCAATTCCAGGCCAAAAGTGATGAATGTTTGCATGGATTTTGACATCTCACGCCTGTAAGAAAGGATTTTGGGGGTCTGGCTCCCCCTTAGAGCTACAGTTTGTTTCCCCCCCAAATTTAATCTTTCCAATTTATTTTTTCCTTTAATTCCTCATCATGTATTATGCTTACAATTTACATATGTAATTCAATTTTTTTTACAGTAAACTACTGTAATAATTGACACCTAATATTTCAATCAAAGCTCACTTATGTAATACATGTGTACATTTTGACAATTCAATTGAATTCAATTGAAAATACTTCAATTCCTCATCACTTCTAAAATATACACAACACCTCAGTTTTAACACAAAAATTGATGATTAACACTACATGTGATGTGAATTAAGTTAAGGTTTTGAGGATTTTCAACTTTTATACAGAAAATACAAAAACTTAATGTCAGCTTATTTAGAGTTGAGTTACAAAGATTTCACTCAGGGATGACCACACCTAATTTTTTAGAAGTAATCCAATAGTGAAGTGAGTTATATATGTTGATTTTTTAGATAAAAAGTGATAATAACATTTATTTAACTTTTTTTCCAAAATTATTTTCTTTTGGTTAATTTTATTAAAAATTTATTTTTACTTGATTTTTTCAAGTAAAAATGTGTTTTTACAATTTTCAAATTTAATGTAACTCTATTTTTAAATTATAATTAAGTTTTTGATTACATATATAGGTTCATAATTATGTTTTAATTTTTATTTTAATAATGTAAATAAATTTATTTTATTTATGTTTGTATGTTAATTTTTTGTTTATGGTCTTTTGGGTATATGAGAATACCTTTAAGGCTCCCATGAGCTCTTCTGGGATATTCTTGCGGCTACCAAATGCAATGGGATGTTTTCCTGAGTCAGAAACCTGACGCAGTACATCACCCAAGGCATAAACAGATGCATTGGTCTCCACAATGGTGGGTAGAGAAGGTTTGAATTGAGAAACAATTGCAGATGTGGTGAAGGCCTCTTTGAGTTGATGAAACTGACTAAGAGCTTCCTCATAAAGGGGAAAACAGCAATATTACTTGAGGAATCTGGTGAGTGAACTAATCTTCTTTGAATAATTCTTATTGAAACAGCGGTAGAAATTGGGAAAGCCAAGGAATGATTGAAGAGCGTTAAGGTTTCTTGGAGGTGGCCAATTCAGAATTTGCTGGACTTTTGCTTGGTCCCACTTGAGGCCCTCAGAAGAAACAATATCACCTAAATACTCCACACTAGAAACATGAAATAGGAACTTGGAGGCCTTAGAAAAGAGGGTATTGGCTCTGAGTCTGGAAAGAACAGTGGACACAAGAGTGACATGTTCTTCCTCAGACTTGGAAAAGGCCATAATGTCATCCAAATAAACCACAACATAAATTTTGATAACATGATAGAAAATATCATTGGAAAGAGGCAGGAGAATTGGTGTGTCCAAATGGCATAACCAAATACTCATAACTGCCATATTTAGTTTTAAAAGCTTTAAAGTGTTTATCACCCTCCTTGATTCTGAGTAGGCTATATAACCACAAAAATCTATCTTCTCAAAGATAGAAGAACCATTAAAAAAGTGAGAAGCTGGCTCATAGGACGAAAAGGATACTTGTTCTTCCTAGTAACAGCATTGAGTTTGCAGTAATAAATACATAAACGGAGGGCACCATGCTTCTTTTTGACAAAGAGAAAAGGTGCTCCTGTTGAAGAGGAGCTTGGCTGGATGAAACATTTCTCTACATCCTCTGAAATGTAGGCCCTGAGTGTATCTGACTCTAGGTTTGATAAAGAGTAGATCACCCCAGCTGGAGGTAGAGACCCCTCCAGCTTGATATGAGAATTACAGGCCCAGTGAGGAGGAAGTTTCTGTTCTTTCATCTTGGAGAATACATTCAAGTACTGGTGATAAGGAAAAGGAACAACCTTCATCATGTTTTCTATTTCTTCTGGCTCTTCCTCTTCATCCCAAACCTCCTCCAGGGAGTCATGATAAGATGAAGTAGGAAGGTCCATATTCCCAAAAAAGAGATGAAGTGAAGATACAGAATTATCTTCTCCAACATCTTGAATCTCTTTGAAGACTTCATCTCTGGAGGATAGTAAGAACTTATGGGAATTGAGGGAAGGAATATGGACAGAAGCTGGAAATGCTGGTGTTCTAGAATAACCACCCAGAGCTGCACATGATTTGGCAGAAGAAAAATCATTACTAAAAGAATTTGAAGGATCATAATAGTCCTTATGATTAGCATTGAAGGTGATTAGCCCTTTCTTCCAATTAACAGATGGATGAAAATGATTAAAAAAGTCAAAGCCCAATATGAGGCCTTCTACCTTGGGAGTATCATAGCCTAAAAAGTCCCATTCAAAGCTTGGAAAGAAGGAAGCTCGACCATATATTTGGTATGGTGAGTCAGAAATAAGGAAGGGGACTCAGAGGAGTCCAAGATAATAAGAGCAAGCTTCTATAGGAGCTCTGACATAGTCAAAGAATCCTTGTGAACAAACTGCTTTGCAATGAATGAGTTGGTAGCACCAGAATAAATGAGAATACTGTAAAAAACATCAGAAAGAGAAGAGAAAACAAAGAATTTAAGAGATTTCTTGACACAAGTATTCAGAATTCAAAATTGTTCTCTGGATGGAAAACAGTGAAGACCATTGAACACCACATGATCTTCACTCAGGAGTTTCCCTGGCTGGGAAATTTGCCTTCCAGTTGGGTAATCTTGTTTTGAGGCCTTCTGAAACAGGACTCAAGACTATGCTTCCCACCAAAATAGGTACATAGACCCTCCTTGTTTCATCTTTATTTTTCAGAATTCATCAGATTGAAATCTTTATTCAATAAATAAGAATGGGGCTTGTCCCTCTTCTGAAAATTCTTCTTCTTCTTTTAGCTTGAGCTTGAAGGATTTTGAGGATGAGAAAAATTTGCCTTTGCAGCTTCAGGTGTCTTCTCTTGATTATGAATCTTCTCTTTTTTCCTCTCATGGTACCTGGTATGAAGCTCCAGGGTAATATCCATTAAGTCTTGAAGAGAGTAAATTCTCAAAGGATGGAGGCCAACTGATCCAAAATCCGGGATGGCAATCCCTTCCTGAAATGGTGGATGAGAGCCCTTTCACCCCAATCTCCAATTCTTGAAACCAACTTCTGAAATCGGCTATGTGTAAGGAAACATGTCCACCCTCTTTCATTCTTAAGGCATCCAACTTTGCTTCAGCATTTCTAACTGCATTTGGGTCTCCAAATAAATTAAATAGTTGAGATCCAAATAATTGCCATGAATTGAGAAGGTAATGGAGAGATAAGGTTCAATCCATTTTGCAGCCCTTCCAATGAGAAATAAAGTGGCATAAAGTGTAAGGTTTGACTATGAAACAATAAGTAAAAATTACTAATATTTTACTTATTGTACTATGCATGTGCTTATAAATAAAATAAATCAGATAAAAAATAATTATAATAATAAAGGATTATTATAATTATGGCATAAAAATAATGATATTATTAAATGATAATAATAATACAATAAAGAAATATATTAATATAAGATAAGTAATAAATTTAAAAGCACTTTATTATTGTTACCAACAAATAATAAAGGCGTAAAAAATTGTTTTTTATTAATAAAAACAATTAAGCACAATAATATTACCAATATAAAGGTTATACATTAATATAAATACTATTTATATTAATTGAAGAATTATTAATAGGAATAATGGAGAGAAATTATTATAATAAGAGAAAATAACCTACTTTTGATGCTTAATATAAGAATTTTGGATGCCTTTACGCCAATGAATGTAAATAAAACTTTATTTAAATTGTATTTACAATTCAAAATAAGAGAAATTACAAATTTTCTTTATTTTGCATGGAAATGAGATTTTTAAGAGTATTATACCAAAACAGCAGAAAAATTGAAGTAATCACGTCAAAAATGGTGAGTATAATAAAGCTTATCTTTGGTCTTTGATAATATAAAAGATTTATATATAAAGAAAAAAGATTTTACCTTTTGATTTAATTTTTGAAATGTCTTGATGCATCTGAGGGGAATATAGAGTAAAAAGAGCTCTATTTATAGTACATACCTCCCTTCTGGAGTCCAGTAGGCTTCTAGTAGATGTGTACTGATAGTATCTACTAGAAATGATCAGTACGTTAAGGTTTAGTGATGATTACATCATGATCAAACCATCTTATTTCATTATTATGCCATTATTTAGAGTTATCACTATAACTCTAAATTTGATTACATCATGAGCTTGGAAGAAGCCTGTCACAGCGGCTCTTATGGAAGCAAGAGTGGCCTGGCACTCAGGAATCGAGAACTCAGTTGGAGGGCTCCAAAAGATATAAGAAATAATAAAGATTGAATTTCTTTTAAAGAAGAATAAGGGAAAAGACAAGTATGCCAAAGATAAAAGATAAAGATAAGAAGCCAAAGGCCAAAGATAATGAGAGAAGCCAACCAAGTGACTCCTTAATTCACTGTTTCAACCTGCCAGAAAAGGGAATGGAATTAGCAAAGGATATGACCACCAATATCCACTGACAGGTGAGGAAGAAAAAGAGAAAGGTTCTGAATTACTGACTTAAGATTATCAGTATTAACTTTAATAAAGTAAAAGAAAATAAAGATAAAAATAAATCCAGTATATTAATTAACTGGGGAAAAAGTCCCCAGGTGCTGAAAGGTGGCTAGTATATGGGAAAAGTTGAAAGACTGATCCTGGAAGGTGAGTCACCATCTGTATTATCTGAATTGGGTCAATACAGATCTGGCCATCTTAAAATTTGAGCTGTGTGACTGAATTCCAACAGTGGAATATGAATTGGCCCAATTGGGCCAAGTACATACAGGTTGATTGATTGCTTCCTGTATGGGCCAATTGAGCTGTCCAAGGATTATTGAAATACTTGATGCCTTGACAACTGATTGAAACAATGTATAACTTCTGATAATGGCGCCTTGGAATAATCCTGAATGAATTGCCAACCCAGCTCCTGCAGGGCAAGGTGATTGGGATCCTTGAATGGTCTTCTGATTGCCAGACTGATGAGTTAAGAAGTCCTCCTTTGAAATGGGCATTGGATTTTGGGACCTTGATTTGGAAAGATGGAATTGGGTCCTGAAAACGTCACCATTGAATTGCAGAGCAAAAATGGTGCATAATGGTATATAATACCATATATGCACCACTCCTGCAACCTTGAGTACGGGGTGCATGGAGGAGTGGAAGAATTCACCTCAAGGTGAGGGGAAAGCTTGAGCTGAGCTGATCTGGTGGTTACCAGTGGCCATGGGCTGAGATGTGGTCCATGGTGGTTATTGGCCAAAATTGGGTCCTGAGGGTCTTATGGGATTTGGGGCCAAAATTGGCTCAGGTGGGCCCAATTGTGGTTTGGGACCCACCTGGCTGCCCCCATTGGCCCCATTGGATTAGGCCAAAAGGGGCCTAATTGCCCCATGGACCGTGGACCATAGAGGCTGTACGGGCCCTAAATGGCCCAAAAAGGCCATTTAGGCCATAGACCCCCTGATGAAAAGGGGTGGCCCAGAAACACTGATGAGGGCTAGGGGGCTCAGAACCCCCTAGGAGACAGAGAGACCCCCCAGGCCCAAAAAAAGGATTCAGGCCTGGGGGTTGGGGATATGAGAATTGGCCAGTGAGGCCAATGATGGCAGGATATGGCCCGAGGCCATAAAAGGACAGGGAATAGTGATATGGCCAAAATTTCATAGAGTACCAGTGGGGGCCAAATTGGACATAAAGATATGGTGTGGCCAATTGGCCCCAACTTAGTCTCAGGTTGGAATTGCCACAACACCAATAGAGGAGGGTCATTCTTTGTGGTTGTGACAGTACCCCCCTACCTTGAATTGTGAGCTGCTGAGCACCAAGATAAGGTAGAAGCCTCTTGAGGCTGTTGAGATGAATTGGAGGTAGGGATTCTAGAGGTATTTGAATCTTCAAAACAAAATCTTTTGAACTGATAAAAATGTTGGCATATGAATTGAGGTTGACTTGGTCTTCTCTTGACATTTGGCTTGAAATTGTTGAAGACATGATTTTGGCATAAAGACTTTGGAATTAAGAGTTATAAGAAAAGGAATTTAAGAAAATATAAATAATAAACAAGTAAAAGAAACAAATATGAAGAAAGAAAAGGAAAATAAAAAGGAAAAAATGAATTTTGAGGGAGAGTCCAATCTTCATCACGGATTTTGACAGTTGATTTTGAAAGTGGCCAAGGACCTGGCTAACATAATTTGATGCCAGGTGCTCACAGAGTGGCCAAGGTGATGTTTTGAAAGATTGTAGACCCCTCAGGGAAGTGTAAACCAGGAGAGGAACTTACTTTTAGTAGTTACCACTCCCGCCAGTGCGATAAATAAGAAAGGTTCTGATAAAAGAATGTGTTGAAAGGATAATATCTTGGGACCGAAAATAAGAAAAAATGGTCCATTTGCCCAAGTGTAAATGGCCAAAAATTGGAATTGATGTTGAAAGCCAGGCCAAAAGATCTGTGTCCAAATTGCAAAGTGCTCACAGAGTGGCCAAGGTGTTGCTTACAACAGAAAAGAGTAGATTACCCCTAAAGGTGCATACCAGGAGTGGGACTTACTTTTGGTAATTTCTCTCCCCACCAAGCACCATAAAAATTCAAGCTTTTGAAGAATTGGGTCCCGGCTTGTCAGGATACAAAGAATGAAAATATTTGACAAGTTCAGGACAATTCTTGAGGTTTTCAGCGGGTTCCCATATGGATCTTTCTGAGTCTTGACTGAAACCTTTCCATTCCACCAGATACCATAGCTTTCTTCTCTTGAGCTTTGAATCCAGTATTTGAGAGACTTCCCATTGCTCTTCTTCTTCAATGATGATTGGAGGAGGAGGCTCTTTATGCCTGTTTGGGATTGTTGATGTCTTGACTGGTTCTAAGAGTGAAATATGGAATACTGGGTGGATTGACTTCCATTGAGACGGGAGCTTAAGGTGGTAGGCATGAGTGCTGACTTTCTTCAATATTGAAAAAGGACCCAACCATCTTTCAGACAGTTTTTTGGTGGGTCTGGTTGATTTGATGTTCTTGGAAGAAAGCCATACCATGTCACCAGGATTGAAAACAGGTGGACTTGCTCTACTTTTATCTGCATACCTCTTAAACCTTTTTATGGAAACTTCAAGTTCTCTCTTGACATCTTGCTGTACTGATTGGATTTTTGTTGACTCCTTTCCAGAAGGAGTATCTCAAGTAATGTGAACTGAGTCAAAATGTGGATCTCTTCCATACACAGTGAAAAACGGTGATTGTTTTGTTGGAGAGTGGTCAGAGTTATTGTAGGCAAATTCAGCCAGAGGGAGCCAGGTGTTCCAATCATGTTGATGATAGCTGACATACATCCAAAGGTACTGTTCTAGTATCTGATTTACCCTCTCTGTCTGTCCATCAGTTTCTGGATGATAAGCAGTTGACAGATCTCTTGAAATCTTGAGCTGCTGACAAAGATTGGTCCAAAAGTAAGAAACAAAAAGAGAACCTCTATCACTAACAATTCTTGAAGGAAGGCCATGCTTTGAGAAAATATTCTTGATGAATCAATGGGCCAAATCTAATGAAGTTATTGACGGCATTTTTGGAATGAAAACTGCCATTTTTGAGAATCTGTCCACTATGACAAGGATTGATTCAAAGGAATTGGAAAGTGGCAATTGAGTGATGAAATCAATTGAAAGACAAATCCAAGGACCATTTGGAATTGGAAGAGGTTTGAGGAGTCCAAACTTCTTGTGGTGAATATTTTTGTTTCTTGAACACTGTTGACAGGATGATACCTAATCCTTGATAAATTGAGTCATGCAGGCCAGTGAAAATCCTGCTTGACAAGTTTGAGAGTCTTCTCTTGGCAAGGGTGTGCAGCTAGAGGAGAGTCATGCTTTTTTTGAAGTATGCTGAGTTGAATTATGGGGTCATTTGGGACCACCACCCAATCTTTGAACAGAAGAAGTTGGGAGGAGGAATCAAGGGAATAATCTTTGACAGATCTACCTTTACCCAAAGCTTGAAGGATACTTCTATATTGAGAATATTGCCATAATGACTTCTGAATTAAGTCAATCAAATTTGAAAATTCTTCCACCTTGACTGCAAAGAATTTTGAGGCTTGAACTTCATCTTGCTTGATTATTTTTTGATAATTCATTGGATTCTTGCCAATGAAATCTTCCCTCCTCTCTAGGTAAACGTTGTCCCGACATGAAAATGCATCTGGAAGGGTGGGCAGGCGGCCAGGGTGGTAAGTGATTGAAAAGTGGAGTTCAGAGAGAAATTCAGCCCAGCGGACTTGATGGCGAGTAAGAATCTTTGATGACATAAAATATTGAAGTGATGAATGATCAGTGAGAACTTGAAAAGAGGAAGAAAGAGAAAGGAGAAAATCTCTTCAGCACTTGAGAGCCCAGACTATGCCAAGGAGTTCCTTGTCATGAATCTCAAAATGAGGCCAGCTGGGAGAAGCTTGTGACTATCAAATGGAATGGTATGTTTTCCTGAGTCAGAAATCTGACTCGGTACAGCACCCATGGCATAATCTGATGCATCAGTCTCTACAATGGTGGGTAGAGAAGGATCAAAGTGAGAAAGGATTGGAGAAATGGTGAATGCCTCTTTGAGTTGATAAAACTGTCTAAGAGCTTCCTCATTGAGGGGAAAAAGGGAATCTTTCTTGAGGAAACTTGTGAGTGGACTAATCTTATTTGAATAATTCTTGATGAAACGGCGGTAAAAATTGGCAAAGCCAAGGAATGATTGAAGAGCCTTGAGGTTTCTTGGAGGTGGCCAATTGAAAATTGGCTGGACTTTTTCTTGGTGCATCTTGAGGCCTTCAGAAAAAACAACATAATCCAAATACTATACACTAGAAACATGAAACAGGCACTTGGAGGCCTTAGCAAAGAGGTTATTGGCTCTGAGTATGGAGAGAACAGTGGACACATGAGTGACATGTTCTTCTTCAGATTTGGAAAAGACCATAATGTCATCTAAATAAACCACAACATAAACATCAAGAAGATCATAAAAATATCATTGACAAGGTTTTGAAAAGAGGCAGGAGCATTGGTGAGCCCAAATGGCCTAACCAAATACTCACAGCTGCCATATTTAGTTCTAAAACATGTCAAGTGTTCATCACCTTCCTTGATTCTGAGCAGGTTATATGCACAATGCAAATTAATTTTGGAGAAGATAGAAGAGCCATTGAAAACAGTAAGAAGCTGATTCATAGGAGGAACAGGATACTTGTTCTTCCTAGTAACAGCATTGAGTTTGCGGTAATCAACACACAAACAGAGGCCACAATCCTTCTTTTTGACAAAGAGGACAGGTGCTCCTGTTGAAGAGGAGCTTGGGGGGATGGAACCTTTCTCTACATTCTCTGAAATGTAGGCCCTGAGTGTATCTAACTCTTTGTTTGATAAAGAGTAGATCACCCCAACTGGGGGTAGAGACCCCTCCAGCTCGATATGATGATCACAGGCATGGTGAGGAGGAAGTTTCTCTGCTTTCACCTTGGAGAATACATCCAAGTACTGGTGATAGACAGGAGGAACAACTTTCATCATGGTTTCTATTTCTTCTCTCTCTTCCTCTTCACCACACAACTCGTCCAGGGAGTCATGATAAGATGAAGGAGGAAGGTCCATATTCCCAAAGAAGAGATGAAGTGAAGATACAGAATTATCTTCTCCAACATCTTGAATCTCTTTGAAGACTTCATCTCTAGATGATAGTAATGACTGATGAGAATTCAGGGAAGGAATATGGAAAGAAGATGGGAGTGATGGTGTTCTAGAACCACCAACCAGAGCTGCACATGATTTGGCAGAAGAAAAGTCATTACTGAAAGATTTTGAAGGATCATGATAGTCCTTATGATCAGAATTAAAGGTGATCAGCCCTTGCCTCCAATCAATAGATGGATTAAAATTATTGAGAAAGTCAAAGCCCAATATGAGGTCTTCTCCCTTGGGAGTATCAATGACTAAAAAGTCCCATTCAAATCTTGAGAAGGAAGGGAGCTCAACCATATATTTAGTATGGTGAGTCACAAATAGAGAAGGAGACTCTGAGGAGTGAAGAATAATAAGGGGAATCTTCTCTGGGAGTTCTGACATGGTCAAAGAATACTTGTGAACAAACCTCTTTGCAATGAATGAGTTTGTAGCACCAGAATCAATGAGAATACTGTAAAACATGTTAGAGAGAGAAAAAAAAACAAAACATTTAACAGAATTTTTGACACCAGTACTCAGAATGCACAACTGTGTTCTGGATGGAAAACAGTGAAGACCATTGAACACAACATGATCTTCACTCAGGCTTTTCACTGGCTGGGAAATTTGCCTGACAGTTGGGTAAGCTTGTTTTGAGGGATTTTGAAACAGGACTCAAGACTATGCTTCCCACCACAATAGGTACATACACCCTCCTTGATTCTTCTTTCTTTTTCAGAATTCATCAACTTGAAATCTTTATTCAATAAAGAAGAATGGGGCTTGTCCCTGTTCTGAAAGCCCTTGTTATTCTTTTGACTTGAGCTTGAAGAGCTTTGAGGATGAGAAGAATTTGACTTTGAGGCTTCTGGCTTCTTCTCTTGATGATGACTCTTTTCATTTTGCCTCTCATGGTACCTGGTATCAAGCCCCAGGGTAATATCCATTAAGTCTTGAAGAGAGTCAATTCTTGAAGGATGGGAGGCCAATTGATCCAAAATCCGGGATGGCAATGCCTTCCTGAAATGATGGATAAGAGCCCTTTCACCCCAATCTCCAATTCTTGAGACAAGACTTCTGAAATCAGCAATGTATAAAGATACTTGCCCAACTTCTTTCATTCTTAAAGAATCCAATTCTGCTTCAGCTTTTCTGACTTCATTTGGGTCCCCAAATAAGGTGAAGAGTTGAGATTCAAACAATTTCCATGAATTGAGAAGGTAATTTGGATCTTGATTGGTGAGATTGGAAAAATAAGGCTCAATACATTTTGCAGCCCTGCCAATGAGAAATGAAGTAGAATAAAGGACCTTCTTTCTGTCTTGAGCTAAGTTTTCCAGATCATTATGAAAAATCAGTTGACAAGACCAAATAAAGCTTCTAACTTTGAGGGGTTGAGTCCCATCAAAGCATTCTGGTGCCTTCATAGATGGAGTCTTTAAGGCTGGTGGTCTTGATTCTTCAGAGGATGAAGCTTCTTGAAGATTGGCCAAAATCTGAGTCATTTTCTGCATAATGGCCAATAAAAATGGCTCAGACTGATGAGAGCCAGGCTGATTAGACTGGGCTAGAGTTGGCCCTCCAGTACCTTGGGATGCCTCCACAGGAGCAGAGACACCTTCAGTACCATCAGACCCTTCCTCTTCCACAGAACTCTCCTCCTCCTCTTCACCATCTTCACCTGAACCCTTGAAAATGGTCCTTGAAGTTCCTGGGAATCCGCCAACGACTCCTGAAAATGAACTTGATCTTCTTGGCCCTCTTCCTTCCTTCCTGGATGGTGCGTCTCCTTCCAAAATGGGTCCTCTGTCCAATTTGGCCCTCAGTTGAGAAACTGCTGGGGTGCCATCAAGAGGAGCCCTGGGAGTTGGAGTGAGAACAGCTTGAGTTCTGGCCTGAGATCTTGTCTGCCTTGCAGGAGGTGAGTGTTGGAGTGGCATGATTTCAGGATAAAAATGAAATAAAATGGACAAGAATAAAAATTTGAAGATGAAAAATTGAGGCAACTAAAACAATGCTTCAAGTCAGAAATAAAAATCAATATCTTGAGGAAAATCAATAAAAATCAATAAAGCGAATGAGATCTTCAGGTAAATCAATCAATTAAATATCAAATGAAAGCTTGAAGTCAATGAATCAAATACGTCAAATAAATAAAAATCAAAATATTGCAGAAAATCAATCAATCCAAATGAATTCTTGAGGCAAAATCAATTTATGTCAAAAGTCTTGATGTGAAAAATCAGCAAAATCAATGAAATCTTCAGGTCAATCAATTTTCTTGAGGTCAATATCAATTTATGTGAGCTCAATCAATCAAATCAAAATCAAGTGAGTTCTTCTTTGGAAATCAAAATTCTTGAAGAATGAATCAAATATGAATCTTGATGTGAAGAATGTGTCTGAATAACTTGATGAAAAATTTGAAAATCAAATGAAAATCAAGATGACGCCAGTTAATTAATATAATGTCACAGGGGCTCTTGGACAGAAATGAAAGAGTGGCCTGGCACTCAGCAATCAGGGAACTCACTTGGAAGACTCCAAAATAATAAAGGAAATAAAATAAAGAATTGAATTCCTCTAAGAAATATTCAGGTACAAGATGAGATGCAATAAGAGGAAAGAGAAGCCAAATGGCCAAAGAGCCAACCAAGTAAGTCCTTAATCACTGTTTCAACCTGCCAAACTGAACAATGGAATTAGTAAGGATATGACCACCAAATATCCATTGACAGGTGAAGAAAGAAAAGAGAAAAGGTGCTAAATGACTGACTTGATAATATCAGTATTCACTTAACAAAAATGATAAAATAAATAAAGATAAAATAAAATAAAAATATATTAATTAACTGGGGGAAAAACCCCCCAGGGTCAAAGGAGGCTGGTATATGTGAAGCTTTGAGAGCTTGACTCCTTCAGCCTAGCAGTAGTCCTGTATTGAATACTGGAATCTGTATTGATTGTCTGATGGAGTGTATACCTTGCCAGATTGAGAAATGAACTGGGTTGAATGATTTTCCCATGGTGTATGAATGAAAATACAGGTCTTGATGAATTAATACTGTACTGAATGAATTGGCTTGCCAAGGTGGATCGGTGCAGCATTGACCCTTGACACATTGTTTTGGAACTGCCTCTTGAATATCCCTTGAGAATGAACAGCCAGTATTCCCTTGGAGGAATACTGTGAGTAAGAATAACCATTGATTGCTTGATGGCATCATTGGTGTTTCAGATTATGACACTTGCCCTTGAGCCTTGATGAATCCTCTGGAAGATGTGCCTTGATGACCTGTTGAAAAGTTGAAATAACCATTTGAAATTGCCGCCATTGGATTGCTTCTGAAAAAAGATGCATAATGGTGTATAACAACATATATAGCACTTTTGGTTATTGAAGGTTGAAATGGGCCAAACGTCTTTGGGTGTGATGCCAGGAGGATATTAATGAAATTTGGGTTTTGGAAGCTTCAGAAGTGACAAAGTGGTTTTTGGGGTATTTGGCCATTTTTGGATTTTTGGCCAAATACCGCTAATACAGCTTAAAAACTGTATTTGCGCAAAGTGCGCAAACTGTATTTAAAGCTTAAAGAGCCAAATATAGGCTTTTGGGCTGTATTTTCCCTGTTGTATGGAAAATACCCAAGATGCCCAAAAGCAAAGAGACAGCCTGGAATGGCTTGATGCTAGTGAAGGGGCCAGGATGGCCCCAGGTGATGAAATGACCATTAAGGCCATAAGATATGACAATGGCCAATTTGGCGAGTGATTATGGATATGGCCAAATTGCCATATATTGGATATGGCATGGATATTCCATATTAAGGTCCAAGAGGGTGAATTTCCATGGTTGTGTCAGAGAGAGGCTTTCTGCATCATTATTTAAGATTAATTGGCAAGACTGAATAAAGCTTCTAACCTTGAAGGGATGAGTCCAATCAAAGCATTCTGGTGCCTTCATTGATGGAGTCTTGAATGCTGGTGGTCTTGATGATTCAGAAGATGAAGCTTCTTGAAAATTGTCCATAATTTGAGTCATCTGCTGCATAATGGCCAACAAGGATGGTTCAGACTGATGAGAGAGAGACTTATCAGACTGGGCAGGAGTTGGTCCTCCAATACCTTGGGATGCCCCCACAGGAGCAGGGACACCTTCAGTACCATCAAACTCTTCCTCTTCCACAGAATTCTCCTCCTCCTCTTCACCATCTTCACCAACACCCTTGAAAGTGGTCCTTGAAAGTCCTGGAACTCTGCCAACAAATCCTGAAAAAGAATTTGATCTTCTGGGACCTCTTCCCTCCTTCCTGGATGGTGCTGCACATTCCATATGGGGTCCTCTGTCTAATTGGGCCCTCAGTCGAGGAAATTCTGGGGTGCTGTCAAGAGGAGCTCTTGGCGTTGGAGTAAGAACAGATTGAGCTCTGGGCTGAGATCTGGTCTGTCTTGCAGGAGGTGAATGTTCAACAGGAATGGTTTCAGGAATAAAAATTAAATTAAATGAACAATAAAATCAAAATTTCTTGAAGTCAAAATCAAAATTGAATGCTGAGGAAATCAATGAATCAAATAAAAATCTTCAGGTATGTCAATCACTAAATAAGTCAATTAAATCAAATCAAAGTATTTTATAAATAAAACAATCAATAAAGTCTTGAAGTAAGTCAATTTATGTCAAAATTCTTGATGTGAAAAATCAGAAAAATAAATAATCTTTGGGTAAATCGAATTGTCTTGAAGTCAATGTCAATTTATGTCATATGAGTCAATCAAATCAAAATCAAGTGAATTATTTCTTAAAACAAAATTCTTGAAGAATAGGTAAAATTCAATCCTGATAAGAAGAATGTGTCTCAACAATCTTGATGACCAATTTGAAAATCAATTAGAATTAAAGATAAGATTGGATTAAGATTTGAAAAAAATTGATGATCAAAATTAAGATTCAAAAGAGAAAAAAACAAAATCAAATGGGTCATATTTCAATTTTCAAGAGTGAAGAATGAATGAGAGAAAATTGAGAAGTGACAATAAATTGTAAAGTTCATAAACATTAAAGAGTCATGATTTTGATGAAATGAGTGAATGAAATCATAAAGAAAAAATGAACAGAATGAAAGAAATTATGAGTTAATTAATATAATGTCACAGGGGCTTTTGTGGAAAACAAGAGTGGCCTGGCACTCAGGAATCAAGAACTCACTTGGAGGGCTCCAAAAGAATAAAAAAATAACAAGGAATATATTTTTTAAGGAAGAATAAGAGTGAGGTAAAGTATGCCAAAGATCAAAGAAAGAAGGAAGAAAATGGCCAAGATAATAAAGAAATCCAAAAGCCAAAGAGCCAACCAAATGAATCCTCAATTTTCTGTTTCAACCTGTCAGAAAGAAAAATGGAATTAGTAAAGGATATGACCACCAATATTCACTGACAGGCAAAGAAGAAAAGGTGCAAAGGACTGACTTAAGATTATCAGTATTTACTTTAATAAATAAAAAGAAAATAAGGATAACAATAAATTCAATATATTAATCAACTGGGGAAAAGGGCCCCAGGGAAGAAAAGGTGGCCAGTATATGTGAAAAGTTGACGACTGATCCTTGAGGGTTGATCACCTGGCTGTATTGAATGTTTTGGGTCAATTCAGATCTAGCCATCTTGAGAACTGAACTGTGTGACTGAACTCCCAGAGTGGACTATGAATTGGCCCAAAAGGGACAAGGTCATACAGCTTGCTTAAATACAGCCTGTATGAACCAATTGAGTTGTCCCAAAAATACTTAAGTACTTGATGCCTTGATAACCTCTTGAAATTATCCTTGGAATAATCCTGAAAAGAAAAATACAACCCAACTCCTGCAGGGCCAGGTGGTTGGGGTCGTTGAATGGTCTTCTGGTAGCTGCCAGGGATTGCAAGACTGAATGACTGAAAATACTTCCTTTGAAATGGGTGATGGATTTGAAGACTTGAATTGAAAAGGAATAATTTGGTTCTGAAAACATCACCATTGGATTTCTGAGCAAAATTGGTGAATAATGGTATATTATACCATATATGCACCATGCCTGAATCCTTGGTACACAGTACATTGGTGAAGGAGAGTCCTTCCCCTGAATGGAGGAGAATTCTTTCTGGACTTGAGCTGGTGGCCTCTGGTGGTTTCCAGAGGCCAGACTGTGGTTCTTTGCCCTTTTGGGTCCTGGGGTCCTTTTGGCAATTTTTGGGAATGTTGAGATTGGGGGCCAAAGTTGGCTCAGGTGGGCCCACCTGGCTTTGGGGGCTGGTTATTGACCCCTGGGCCCCTTTTGGCCTCACTGGATTTAAGCCAAAAGGGGCCTAAGGGTCCCATGGAACATGGGCCGTAGAGGGCCTAAAAAGGCCATTTAGGCCTTAGACCCCATAATCAAAGGGGTTGGGCAAAAGGCCTTGGTGATGGATAGAGGGGCCATAAGACCCTTGAAGCTCAGATGGACCCTAGTTCCATAACAAAGGTATTGTCCTAGGGGTTGGTGAGGTAGAGAATTTGCCTAAAGGGCCAATGGTTGCAGGATATGGCCTGAGGCCATAAGTGGCCAGTGAAAGGTGGTATGGCCCAAAGGCCATAAAACACCAATATGGTCCAGTTTGCCATGGAACTAATAACATTACCAATTGGCCATATAATGAGGTCAGGCTATATTTGCCGCCAACACCCATTGGGTGAGTGATTACACATGGTTGTGACAAATAGATAACCAGCTTAGTCTCCATGTGTGAGATTGGCAAACAATGTTTAGAGATGTTGTATTTGGCTGGTTTGTGAATTAATATTGAATTATGACTAATGAGGTCAAATATATCACTGCTTGATGAGGAAAATGAAAAAATAAACATAAATATTGGAATAGTGATGTTTAGAGACTTTCTGGTTGGTGTTTTTCTCCAGGTTAGTGTGCCACATGCCAGCAGGACCACAGGATCTAAATAAATTGGGGTCACCCAATAATGATACCAGTGCAGAGGTCACATCCAGAGGAAGGATACCCCAAGCTTCTATTTGAGGTCGTGTATAAAACAATAAATTTTGAGTTTTATGACACAAGAAAATCCAATAATCCTGTGAAAAAGGTTTCTGAATGGGATTGGTGAGGCTAACATGGGTTTTCAATATACCAAGGCAATATGGCTTGGAAGAATTCATCTTTTAAAAAAAGATTCAGTTTGATATTGACAGGAATGAATGGCAAATGCAATGAACTGGAGAGAGAGAATATATAATAAAGTAATTTTCTACTAATCCGGCTGGCTTTTGGTTTGAAGGTTCCATTTTTTTATAAATAATTTCATATTATGTTCAATAAAATATTGTTTTAATGACACATGAGTTTAAAATTGTCATTTCTGATTTATAGCTTGAGTACATGGCAGATGATGATATTATTTGACAATCAGAATCTTAATCATGATATTATGAGATCAATTTTGAATTTCTTTGCCACACATTTTATCACTTAAAGGGATCGATGCTTATCATGATGTATTATTGATCAAGTGGGTGGCTTCTTGACATAATCATCATTTCATACTAAGCTTGAGTATAAAAAAAGCAGGTCAATTTAGAGAGGCAAGGAAATTTATTCTTCAATATGTCAATATAATTGTATCAAGCTCTGCATAAGAAGAATCTTGCTATTTGAAGCCCTGACTTTGAACAGAATTCATGAAGTACATTCCCAAGAATACTGAAGGACATATATTTCAAAAAGCTCACCAAATGAAAATCTGTACTCAAGTTTGCATCAGACATCCCATTTCATGCATACATTTCCTAGTCTAAGGTTGAAAAGCTACATCAAAAGGAATGGAAAATAACAAGAAATATATATTTTGGAAAGCTTCATTTTTTCTTTTGATTTCTTTTCTTTTCATTTTGAATCTTTTCTTGATTCCAATATGTCTTCTCTTCTTGGGTTATTGGATCCATACATATAAGGCTTTTAGCTATTGAATATAGCTTGGAGTTGATTTGGAAAGAACAGCCAAAGTGAGTCATGGTGAAAAGTTTATAAAAAATAGGAGGTGGCTAAGTGGTCTGGTGAAAAGTAGTTGAATCTTTCTAAAGAAGCTCAAGGATACCTTGTTTGTGACAAAAATCCAAAAGTGTGGAGTATTAAGGAGATGAGAGGCCATAGCCACAGGAGCAGGTGGGAGATGGAATTGGTTGTATGCCTGATTTGTCAAAGAATGTGAACAAACCATAAGTCCAATTATTCATGTCCTTCTCATCTCTATGAACACAATTATGAAACATATTGGTTGTTATGATTACATTGGAGAAAGACTGTAATTTTTGATGAAAAATTGGATTCCATTCACCTTCATGCCATTCAGGTAGCTGGGCTTCTTGCATTATGTCATTATTCTGATGGGCAGCAGACATAGAGAGAATCTTCATGTGGAAGGAAAAAAGGTTTTCAAAACTATAAAGTGTGATTCATCCTTCATTATCTGCCTCTAATATTTCTGGATTCATTTTGGTCTTCCTGGCATAAAAACCTAGTAAAAGGAGAAGAAAATCAACATAAAAATTTGAATAGACTTTGCTAAAGACTCACCTAAGGATTTAACACTATCACTGTCACAGAAAAATCCAACTCCTTTCACATGTCCATCAATAATATTACTATTGGATTTGATATGAGGACAATTTTGGGCTAATTTGTAAAGTAATATTATTAATTTATTTAATGAGGTAAAAGCTGGAGAAGGATTATGAAATGGATGCAAGTGATAAATGAAGAGGGGCTCATTATTTTTTTAATTGAAAACTATTGAAGGATTTAGTGCTTAATTTATAGAGGTTAATAAGCTTTTATTTATTCTATTTGGCTTTGGCTTAAGTGGAAATGTACTGAGTTCACCTCTGCTTCTTGATGCATGGTCCAAAATTTGGGTGAGTAATTTTTATGAAATTTGGAATCTTCTATGTGAATAATTAGATTTTTTATTTGAAGATGAGTAATTTTTGGATAAGGGGGAATCATTTCAAACATTTGAAATGGTAATTACCATGAAATGATCCTCAGAATTCAAAAATTACTCATCATTTTTGTTTGTGCTGTGTAAGCTTTGGGTTTGAAGAGTTATTGGATTCATTGAGTAACTAATGGATGAAGAAAAAGCATTTACAACTGGTGAAATAATCCTTCCCAGGAAATATTTTTCTTCATCATTAAGTAACTCAATACATTTTGGGAGTTCAATGAGTTAATATAGTGAATGTTTACTCATGATGGGTGAAAAAGCAAGAAGCAAAGTTTGAGGCTTTCCCCTAGAATAATTTTCTTAAAAAGAAAATAGAATTCACAAAAAATTTGTTTAATAAAAAATAATATCAATTATTAAAAATTTTAATTTAATTAAAAACAATTTTAAAAACAAAAAAGAAAATAATTATAAATTAAGAAACATCAAAAATATTGATATTAAAAAATATAAATCATTTAAAATAAAATAAAAATATTCAGAATATTCATTTTAAATAGCTCACTGGGGCTGTAAGAGCCCCAGTGAGCTAATTTAGATTCAAAATAAAAAAATTGAATTATTTAGAATAAAAAAATAAATAAAAAAGAATAAATTATTCAAAATTAAGAAGAAAATAAATTATTTGGAATAATAACAAATAAATCAAAAAATGAATTTATAAGAATAATTATTTTGAATCAGTTTCTGGGGCTATAAGAGCCGCAGAAAGCTAATTTAAATAACAACAGAATAAATTTTCTCAAATAGAAATAACTAAATTTTTAAAATAAAATTTAAATAAAAGAAATCAAAAAGAAATTTGTTTAAAATGAAAAAAAAAGAATTAAGAATTTAATTTTTAAAAATAAGAAACCTAATTCAAATAAAAAAAGAAATAAAAAATTAAGTTTCTGGGGCTCTTACAGCCCCAGAAAGCTGATTCAAAGGAAGAACAATAAATAAAAGAAAAATATTTCAAATGAAAAAAGAAATTAATAAAAAATTAATAAGTTGGTGGGGCTCTAGAGCCCCAGAAAGCTAATGAAATAAAAAAAATAAAAAATAAAATAAAAATAACAAAAAAATTAATTTTTTAAAAATAAATAAAAATTAATTTTTTAGAAATAAATATGTTTCTGGGACTCTTACAGCCCCAGTGAGCTAATTAAAAAAAAAATTAAAAATAAATATGTCACTGGACCTCTTACAGCCTCAACAAGCTAATTAAATGAATAAAATGAAATCATTCTTAATAATAAAAAAAATAAAAAAAATATCAATTTTTCAAAAACAAATAGGTTGCTGGGGCTCTATAAATTATTAAAATTAAAAAAATATTAAAGATACTCCTTTTTTTATATGTCGCTGGGGCTGTAAGAGCCCTAGTGAGCTGATTTAAATTTAAAAAAAGAAAAATAAATTAAAATTGAAATTATTAAAATTAACATAATTCTTTTTCAATTTAATAAATAAAATTATTAATTTGAAATGAATATAAAGTAATAAAAAGATTATATTAAAATTAAGAAAAAGACTTACTTCAGTATGTTTTGATTACAAGGTTTGGGTTGAGAGGATTATTTTACATTGAAGAACAATATCCTGTTAATTTTGAAACAATTAGGTTTGATTGAGTATATTAATAATGGAAATAATTCAAGAGGGGACATGGTTTTTCTGCAAAAAGGGTACTTTACAGTAAATATGGTGTGAATGACCTAATGGTTAGAGCTTCTGCCTCTCAAACTGGTTAAGAGGTTGTATGTTCAAGCCTGGGTGCTGGCCAGACTCACCCAAAGGAACCTGGGTTGTGAATCTGGGTGGTTGGTAACAATAGCTTTGGAAAACCAAATCCAACTCATTCTTTCTTGGTGGAACAGTTAGGCTCTGTGGGTTCAAGCCCCACAGAAAGTCCCTGGAATCACATCTCTCATATATTTCTATCTTTGCGCTAAGTTCACATAAGTACAACTAATTTCTATTGTGATACTTTTGGCATAAAGTTTTTTCCTGTCCCTCTTGCTGAAATAAGGTGTCGAAACCACACTGGTTACTGTTATAGTAAGCTTGGCACAAAGCTGTTTGAAGTCATGACTCCACACAGTAAACATATTTTGCACTCAATAGTTATGAATTGCAGGAAACAAGTAATAATCACTAATATGATACAAACACTCTTTTACACCTCTTGGATGGATTTGTTACTCATGTGACAAAAGTTAATCTTAGAAGAAGCTTGGCACAAATATTTTTGAAGTCATGACTCCACACAGTAAACATATTTTGCACTCAATAGTTATGAATTTCAGGAAACAGGTAATGATAAGTAATATGATACAAAGGATCTTTCAAACCTATTGGATGAGTTTGTCAATAACAACCTTTTTAGGTAATTTAATTATTAAATTAGACTCCAAATTGTGTTTTTTTCCATGCTTCACTAAATTAAAGAGGTAATTAATCTGAAAGGTGGTATTTTCTTGGGAAAATTGGCAACGATGAATGATTTGAGAAACATATTTCATAAAGGATTTGATATATATACTTATTTTTGTGCTTACAAATCCCTTCAACTGGCAGGGATTCTTTTCTCTTTAAGATTGATGTAATTTCCAGAAGCTGAAGGGTCCCTTTGGCCAAACTAAGGCAGTAATCAGCCGGGACCACCAGAAGTCCACATAAACCCCCTGTAAGGAATGATGCAATCATATTTTAGCATGGCCTTCCAGCCTTAATCTGATCTTGAATTGTAATGAAAGCTTGCAAAGGATCCACTCCTCACTTGACGAATTGCTTTCCAATTTTCTGAGTAGCTTTGGAATCAACATTACTATGTGCCCAGAGGCCAATTAAATGTGATCATTAGCTGGCAGATATTATCAACCAAGCAAATAAAAGTAGGCGTTAAGCTGCCTTTTGATGTAATACTAGTACCTTCTTGATTATAATTTATTTGTGGAGCTAGTGGAACCTTGTTGACACTCAAACATGAGCCCAAATATTGCATGGAACTAATCTCCACAGACAAAAACTCACTGGAAGTTGAATTAGGAATATTGAATGTAACCAGGGGGTTCTAATCATACATACAAAGTGCAATGGCTTCAAAAAAAATATTTTTAACTCGCTGATTTTTATTTTGACTTGGTTGAAAATGATTTCGCACCAATAGATACAGTGCATGGAGCCTTTTGGGTAAACCTGCTTGAAATACCATTACAAAAGATTGATCAAGCAAGTTCAGGAGCTACTTAGCTTTCAATACACAACCATTAAGCTTTGTAACCCCAAAAAAGGCTTCAATCTCACATGGTAGGCCATCACTGAAAAGGAAAAGGGTAAAGTCTACCAAAAGGCTTACATCCAAATTTAAATCCCGAAGGATATGCTGAATTGCCATAAAAGAATTCTGAAAAAGATGCACAGAGCTACTATTGGTCCCAAAGCTCAATTTATGAGGTGAGAAAAGTACTATTTGATGCAAAAAGAAACAAGCCAAGTTGATGAAACTGCCACAAAAGGAAAAAGAAATTAATCAAATGATATAGGAAGAATACAAATAAACTTGAGAGCCTGAAATAACTCAATTTTTTTTGAAGAACCAGTAAGTAGTGGTTCAATTCTGGTTTGAAAATGAATCACTGAAAAAGAACCTCTTCTTATTAGACTCTCTATATTGATAAGATACAGCCACCATTTATGCACAAGTTCATTGAGAAGATCTTTAATCCTCCTGCAGATGAGAATTATGGACTTCATGCAGTGGCAAAGGGATTGTCACTTTCAAGCCCACAAAACGAAAAGAGCTGGAGAGAAGTGAGATAAGATTTGATAGAGGAAATTGATAGGAATTGTAATTGTTACAAAAATATATTTGGAGGAGAAGTAGAAATGGATAAGATAATGTCACAGCCACGTATTTTGACCCTCCTCCTTGATGGCGGCGGCAATCCAACCTGGAGCCAAGTTGGGGCCAATTGGCCATGTCATATCATTTATGGCCAATTGACCCCTTTTGGGTGTTCCATGGCTCTTATGCCATAACCCACTCCATTGGCCACTTATGGCCTCCATCATCCTTTATGGCCTCAGGCCATATCCTGCGTCATTGGCCCTCTTGGCCAATTTCCACCTCACCAACCCCCAGGCCTTCATCACTGTTTTTGGGCCTGGGGGGTACCTTTGTCTTCCAGGGGCTTCCAGGCCCCATGGCCACCTTCCTTGGTTTCCTGGCCACCCCTTTCATTATGGGGGTTTTGGCCTAAATGGCCTTTTTGGGCCATTTAGGCCCCCCACGGCTTCTACGGTCCGCGGGCCGTAATACGCGGTCCGCGGTCCGCGGTCCGTACGGTCCGTACGCCGCGGTCCGCGGTCCGTAGGCGGGTTAGGCCCCTTTTGGCCTAATCCAATGAGGCCAAAAGGGGCCAAAGGGGGCAGCCACCTAGCCCCCAAGGCCAGGTGGGTCCCAAACCACAATTGGGCCCACCTGAGCCATTTTTGGCCACCAATCCCTTGGACCCAAATTGGACCAAAAACCACCTTGGATCCATTTTTGGCCATAAATCCCGTAGGACCCATTTTTGGCCCTGGACCACCATAGACCAACTTCACCGTCATGGCCTCTGGCAACCACCAGAGGCCACCAAATCATCTCAACAAGCTTTTCCCTCAACTTAAGGGGAATTCTTTCCTTTCCTTCATGCACTCCGTACTCAAGATTGCAGGTGTGGTGCATATATGGTATTATATACCATTATGCACCATTTTTACTCAGCAATCCAATGGTGACGTTTTCAGGACCCAATTCCACCTTCCCATTTCAAGGTCCATAATTCCAACGCCCATTTTTGAAGGAGGACTTTCCAGCTTATCAGTCTGGCAATCCATGGCGGTAATTCAGAAGATCATTCAAGGATCCCAACCACCTGTATCTGCAGGAGTTGGGTTGGTACAATTCATTCAGGATTATTCTAAGGTCAATTCGCAAGAGGTATTACATAATTCAATCAGTTGTCAAAGACATCAAGTATTCAATACTCCTTGGACAACCCAATTCATCCGTACAGGCCTTATTCAATCAACCTGTATGGCCTTGGCCCAATTGGGCCATTTCTTATTCCACTGTGTGAATTCCATCACACAGTTCAAATTTCAAGATGGCCAGAACTGTATTTCCCGATTCGGACAATACAGTCATTGATCCACCTTCCAGGATCAACCTTCCAGCTTTTCACATATACTGGCCACCTTTCAGCACCTGGGGACTTTTTCCCCAGTTAATTAATATAGTGGATTTATTTTTATCCTTATTTTCTTTTACATTATTAAAGTTAATACTGATAATCTTAAGTCAGTCATTCAGCACCCTTTTCTTTTATTTCCTCGCCTGTCCAGTGGATATTGGTGGTCATATCCTTATACTAATTCCATTTCCTTTTCTGGCAGGTTGAAACAGTGAATTAAGGATTCACTTGGTTGGCTTCTTGGCTTTTGGCTTCTTTATTATCTTTGGTCATTGGCTTCATCTTTTTCTTATCTCATCTTTTGGCATACTTGTTTCCCCTTTATTCTTTCTTAAAGAAATTCATTCTTATTATTCTTTTATCTTTGGAGCCCTCCAAGTGAGTTCTTGATTCCTGAGTGCCAGGCCCTCTTCTTCCAAGAGCCCCTGTGACATTATATTAATTAACTCACAATTCTTCTTCATTCATTCATTCTTTTATTCTTATATTTTAAATTCATTCATTCATTTCATCAAAATTATGATTCTTTGACGTTTTATGATCTTATGATTCTTCGTCACCTCTCAATTTTCTCTCATTCATTCTTCATTCTGAAAATTGAAAGCTGACCCATTTTTTATTTTTTCTGTTATCTTTTCAATCTCATTCTCAATCTTAATCAATCTATTTTTATCCATAATTCAGGCATTTTTATCTTTGGTTCTCAAGTTATTCATCAGGTTATTCAGACACGTTCTTCATATCAGGATTCACTTTGATTTATTCCTCAAGAATTTTTGATTTTTTGGAAGAATTCACTTGAAAATTGATTTGATTGACTAATTTGACATAATTGAAATTGACCTCAAGATAATTGATTGACCTGAAGACTTTATTGATTTTGCTGATTATTCACATCAAGATTTTGACATAAATTGATTTTGACTCAAGAATTCATTTTGATTGATTGATTTTTTCTGCAAGATTTTGATTTGATTTGATTTTGATTGTTTGATTGATTGTTTTTATTGACTTCAAGATTCTCATTGATATTGATTTTTACTTCAAGACTCATTCTGATTTGATTGATTGACGTATTTGAAGAATTTTGATTCATTGATTATCCAATTTCCTCAAGATTGATTGTTGATTTTGTACTTCAAGAAAATTTTGATTTTTTATTTCATTTATTTTGGTTGATTATCCCTGAAATCATGCCAGTTCAACATTCACCTCCAGCAAGACAGACCAGATCTCAGGCCAGAACTCAAGCTGTTCTGACTCCAACTCCAAGGGCTCCTCTTGACGGTACCCCAGCAGTTTCTCAACTGAGGGCCAGATTGGACAGAGGACCCATTATGGAAGGAGCAGCACCATCCAGGAAGGAAGGAAGAGGGCCAAGAAGGTCAATGTCTTTATCAGGAGTGGTTGGCGGATTCCCAGGTTTTTCAAGAACCAGTCCCAAGGTTCAAGGTGAAGATGGTGAAGAGGAGGAGGAGAATTCTGTGGAAGAGGAAGAGTCTAATGGCACTGAGGCTGCTCCTGCTCCTGTGGGAGCATCTGAGGGCACCAGAGGACCAACTCTAGCCCAGTCTGATCAGCCTGCCTCTCATCAGTCTGAACCGTCTTTATTGGCCATTATGCAACAAATGACTCAGATTATGGCCAATCTGCAAGCAGCTTCTTCTTCTGAATCATCAAGACCACCAGCCTTCAAGACTCCCTCTATGAAGGCTCCAGAATGCTTTGATGGGACTCAGCCCTTCAAAGTCAGAAGCTTTATTCAGTCTTGCCAACTCATCTTTCATAATGACCCAGCAAACTTCTCTCAAGACAGAAAGAAGGTTCTTTATGCCACTTCATTCTTAGTTGGCAGGGCTGCAAAATGGATTGAGCCTTATCTTTCCAATCTCAATAATCAAGACTCAAATTATCTCCTCAATTCCTGGCCATTATTCGAATCCCAATTGTTCACTTTATTTGGAGACCCAAATGAAGTAAGAAAAGCAGAAGCTGAATTGGATGGCCTTAGGATGAAAGAAGGTGGGCATGTTGCTTTGTATATTGCCGATTTCAGGAGTTTGGTTTCAAGAATTGGGGATTGGGGTGAAAGGGCTCTTATTCATCATTTCAGGAAGGGTTTGGCCTCCAGGATTCTGGATCAATTGGCCTCCCATCCTTCAAACATTGATTCTCTTCAAGACTTAATGGACGTCAGCCTGGAACTTGATACCAGGTACCATGAGAGGCAGAAGGAAAAGAACCATCATCAAGAGAAGAAGCCTGAAGCCTCAAAGTCTCACTCTTCTCATCATCAAGTTTCTTCAAGTTCAAGACCAAAGAAGAAATTTCATTCTCAAAAGCGGGACAAGCCCCATTCTTCATTGTTGAATAAGGACTTCAAGTTGAAAGGTTCTGAAAAGGAAAGAAGAATCAAGGAGGGGTTGTGTACCTATTGTGGTGGGAAGCATAGTCTTGAGTCCTGTGTCAAAAGGCCTCAAAACAAGCTTACCCAACCGTCAGGCAGCTTTCCCAGCCAGGGAAAAGCCTGAGTGAAGACCATGTTGTGTTCAATGGTCTTCACAGTTTTCCTTCCAGAGCACAATTGTGCATTCTGAATACTGGTGTCAAGAATTCTCTTAAATTTTTTGTTTTATCTTCTCTTTCTGATGTTTTTTACAGTATTCTCATTGATTCTGGTGCTACACACTCATTCATTGCAAAGCAGTTTGTTCACAAGTACTCATTGGCTACGTCAGAACTTCCAGAGAAGATTCCTCTTATCATTTTGGACTCCTCTGAGTCCCCTTCCTTATTTGTGACTCACCATACTAAATATATGGTTGAGCTCCCTTCCTTCCCAAGCTTTGAATGGGATTTTTTAGTCATTGATACTCCCAAGGGAGAAGACCTCATATTGGGCTTTGACTTTCTCAATCATTTTAATCCTTCTATTGATTGGAGGCAAGGGCTGATCACCTTTAATACTGATCAAAAGGACTATTCTGATCCTTCCAATTCCTTCCGTAATGACTCTTCCTCTGCCAAATCATGTGCAGCTCTGGTTGGTGATTCTAGAACACCATCAGTTCCATCTTCTGTCCATATTCCTTCCCTTAATTCCCATCTGTCATTACCATCATCTGGAGATGAAGTCTTCAAAGAGATTCAAGATGTTGGGGAAGATAATTCTGTATCTTCACTTCATCTCTTCTTTGGGAATATGGACCTTCCTCCTTCATCTTATCATGACTCCCTCGAGGAGTTGTGGGATGAAGAGGAAGAGCCAGAAGAAGTAGAAACCGTGATGAAGGTTGTTCCCTCTGTTTATCACCAATACTTGGATGTATTCTCCAAGGTGAAAGCAGAGAAACTTCCTCCTCACCGTGCCTGTGATCATCATATCGAACTGGAGGGGTCTCTACCTCCAGTTGGGGTGATCTACTCTTTATCCAAACAAGAGTCAGATACACTCAGGGCCTACATTTCAGAGAATGTAGAGAAAGGTTTCATCCGGCCAAGCTCCTCCTCAACAGGAGCACCTGTCCTCTTTGTTAAAAAGAAAGATGGTGGCCTCCGTTTGTGTGTTGATTACCGCAAACTCAATGCTGTCACTAGGAAGAACAAATATCCTGTTCCTCCTATGAACCAGCTTCTTAATGTCTTTAATGGTTCTTCTATCTTCTCCAAGATTGATTTGCGTGGTGCATATAACCTGCTCAGAATCAAGGAGGGTGATGAACATTTGACATGCTTCAGAACTAAATATGGCAGTTTTGAGTACTTGGTTATGCCATTTGGGCTCACCAATGCTCCTGCCTCTTTTCAGAATCTTGTCAATGATATATTCCAAGATCTTCTTGATGTTTTTGTTGTGGTTTATTTGGATGACATTATGGTCTTTTCCAAATCTGAGGAAGAACATGTCACCCATGTGTCCACTGTTCTTTCCAGACTCAGAGCCAATAACCTTTTCGCCAAGGCTTCTAAATGCCTTTTTCATGTCTCTAGTGTAGAATACCTTGGTAATGTTGTTTCTTCTGAAGGCCTCAAGATGGACCAAGCAAAAGTCCAGCAGATCCTTAATTGGCCTCCTCCAAGAAACCTCAAGGCTCTTCAATCCTTCCTTGGCTTTGCCAACTTCTACCGCCGTTTCATCAAGAATTATTCAAAGAAAATCAGTTCACTCACCAGTTTCCTCAAGAAAGATTCCTGTTTCCCCCTCAATGAGGAAGCTCTTAGCCAGTTTCATCAACTCAAAGAGGCCTTCACTACCGCTCCAATCCTTTCCCACTTCAATCCTTCTCTACCGACCATTGTAGAGACCGATGCATCCGATTATGCTTTGGGTGCTGTACTGAGTCAGGTCTCTGACTCAGGAAGACATCTCATTGCCTTTGACAGCCGCAAGCTTATTCCAGCAGAACTCAACTATGAAATTCATGACAAGGAACTCCTTGGTATAGTCTGGGCTCTCAAGCGCTGGAGGGCTTTTCTTCTTTCTCTGTCCTCTCCTTTTGAAGTTCTCACCGATCATTCTTCTCTTCAGTACTTTATGTCATCAAAGATCCTTACTCGCCGTCAAGCCCGTTGGGCTGAATTCTTATCTGAATTTCATTTTTCAATCACTTACCGCCCTGGCCGCCTAGCAACTCTTCCAGATGCCTTATCACGTCGGGACAACGTCTATCCGGAGAGGGGGGAGGATTTCATCAGCAAGAATCCAATGAATTTTCAACAACTCATTAAGCAAGATGAAGTTCAACCCTCAAAGTTTTTTGCAGTCAAGGTGGATTCTTTTTCAAATTTGATTGATTCAATTCAGAAGAAATTATGGCAAGATCCTCAGTACAGAAGTATCCTTGAAGATTTGGGTAAAGGTAAATCTGTCCAAGATTATTCTCTTGATTCCTCCTCCCAACTTCTTCTCTTCAAAGATCGGGTGGTAGTCCCAAATGACTCCACAATTCAACTCAGCATTCTTCAAAAGCGTCATGACTCTCCTCTAGCTGGACACCCTGGCCAAGAGAAGATCTCAAACTTGTCAAGCGGGATTTCCACTGGTCCGGCATGACTCAATTCATTAAGGATTATGTATCATCCTGTCAACAGTGTTCAAGAAACAAGAATATCCACCATAAGAAGTTTGGACTCCTCAAACCTCTTCCAATTCCAAATGGTCCTTGGATTTGTCTCTCAATGGATTTCATCACTCAACTGCCCCTGTCCAATTCTTTTGACTCAATTCTTGTCATAGTGGACAGATTCTCAAAAATGGCGGTTTTTATTCCAACAATGTCTTCAATAACTTCTTTGGATTTGGCCCATTTATTCATCAAGAATATCTTCTCAAAGCATGGCTTTCCATCAAGCATTGTCAGTGATAGAGGTTCACTCTTTGTTTCTTCCTTCTGGACCAATCTTTGTCAGCAGCTCAAGATTTCAAGAGACTTGTCAACTGCTTATCACCCAGAAACTGATGGACAGACAGAGAGGGTAAATCAGATACTAGAACAGTATCTTCGGATGTATGTCAGTTATCATCAAGATGATTGGAACACCTGGCTCCCTCTGGCTGAATTTGCCTACAATAATTCTGATCACTCTTCAACCAAGCAATCACCGTTTTTCACCATTTATGGAAGAGATCCACAATTTGATTCAGTTCACATCACTCAAGATACTCCTGCTGGAAAGTTATCAACAAAAATCCAATCAGTACAGCAAGATGTCAAGAGAGAACTTGAAATCGCCATAAACCGGTTTAAGAGGTATGCAGATAAAAGTAGAGCAAGTCCACCTGTTTTCAATCCTGGTGACATGGTATGGCTTTCTTCCAAGAATATCAAATCAACTAGACCCACCAAGAAACTGTCTGAAAGATGGTTGGGTCCCTTTCCAATCCTGAACAAAGTCAGTACTCATGCTTACCACCTCAAGCTTCCATCTCAATGGAAATCCATCCACCCAGTCTTCCATATCTCACTCTTGGAACCAGTCAAGACATCAACGATCCCAAATCGGCATCGAGAGCCTCCTCCTCCAATCATTATTGAAGAAGAAGAGGAATGGGAAGTCTCTCAAGTACTGGATTCAAAGCTCAAGAGAAGAAAATTATGGTATCTGGTGGAATGGAAAGGTTTCAGTCAAGATTCAGAAAGATCCACATGGGAACCAACTGAAAACCTCAAGAATTGTCCTGAACTTGTCAAAGATTTTCATTCGTTATATCCTGACAAGCCAGGACCCAATTCTTCAATGGCTTGAATTTTTATGGTGCTTGGTGGGGAGAGGAATTACCAAAAGTAAGTCCCACTCCTGGTATGCACCTTTAGGGGTATTCTACTCTTCTTTGTTGTAAGCATCACTTTGGCCACTCTGTGAGCACTTTTCAATTTGGACACAGACCTTTTGGCCCGGCTTTCAACATCCGAATTCCAAATTTATGGTCATTTACACTTGGGCAAATGGACCATTCCTTTTTCATTCTCCTTCCCAAGACTTTATTCTTTCAACACATTCATTTATCAAGAGCTTTTTTATTTATGGGACTGGCGGGAGTGGCAACTACTAAAAGTAAGTTCCTCTCCTGGTGTGCACTTCCCTGAGGGGTCTACAATCTGTCAAAACATCACCTTGGCCACTCCGTGAGCACCTGGCATCAAATTCTTTTATCCAGGTCCTTGGCCACTTTCAAAATCAATTGTCGTAACCCGTGATGAAGATTGGATTCCTCCTCAAATTTCATTTTCTTTATTTTTTCTGTTTCTCTCTTTATATCTGTTTCACTTTTACTCTTTATATTCTTTCAAAATTTCTTTTCTTATAACTCTTTAACGCCAAAATCTTTACGTCAAATCATGTCTTCAACTTTGTCAAAGCCAAATGTCAAGAGAAGACCAAGTCAACCTCAATTCATATGCCAACAAGCTTATCAGTTCAATTTCTCTTTTCAAGATTCAATGCCTCTGGAATCCTTACGTCAAATCCGTCTCATTAGCCTCAACAGGCCTCTACCTTATCTTGGTGCTCAGGAGCTCACCATTCAAGGTAGGGGGGTACTGTCACAGCCACGTATTTTGACCCTCCTCCTTGATGGCGGCGGCAATCCAACCTGGAGCCAAGTTGGGGCCAATTGGCCATGTCATATCATTTATGGCCAATTGACCCCTTTTGGGTGTTCCATGGCTCTTATGCCATAACCCACTCCATTGGCCACTTATGGCCTCCATCATCCTTTATGGCCTCAGGCCATATCCTGCGTCATTGGCCCTCTTGGCCAATTTCCACCTCACCAACCCCCAGGCCTTCATCACTGTTTTTGGGCCTGGGGGGTACCTTTGTCTTCCAGGGGCTTCCAGGCCCCATGGCCACCTTCCTTGGTTTCCTGGCCACCCCTTTCATTATGGGGGTTTTGGCCTAAATGGCCTTTTTGGGCCATTTAGGCCCCCCACGGCTTCTACGGTCCGCGGGCCGTAATACGCGGTCCGTACGCCGCGGTCCGTAGGCGGGTTAGGCCCCTTTTGGCCTAATCCAATGAGGCCAAAAGGGGCCAAAGGGGGCAGCCACCTAGCCCCCAAGGCCAGGTGGGTCCCAAACCACAATTGGGCCCACCTGAGCCATTTTTGGCCACCAATCCCTTGGACCCAAATTGGACCAAAAACCACCTTGGATCCATTTTTGGCCATAAATCCCGTAGGACCCATTTTTGGCCCTGGACCACCATAGACCAACTTCACCGTCATGGCCTCTGGCAACCACCAGAGGCCACCAAATCATCTCAACAAGCTTTTCCCTCAACTTAAGGGGAATTCTTTCCTTTCCTTCATGCACTCCGTACTCAAGATTGCAGGTGTGGTGCATATATGGTATTATATACCATTATGCACCATTTTTACTCAGCAATCCAATGGTGACGTTTTCAGGACCCAATTCCACCTTCCCATTTTAAGGTCCATAATTCCAACGCCCATTTTTGAAGGAGGACTTTCCAGCTTATCAGTCTGGCAATCCATGGCGGTAATTCAGAAGATCATTCAAGGATCCCAACCACCTGTATCTGCAGGAGTTGGGTTGGTACAATTCATTCAGGATTATTCTAAGGTCAATTCGCAAGAGGTATTACATAATTCAATCAGTTGTCAAAGACATCAAGTATTCAATACTCCTTGGACAACCCAATTCATCCGTACAGGCCTTATTCAATCAACCTGTATGGCCTTGGCCCAATTGGGCCATTTCTTATTCCACTGTGTGAATTCCATCACACAGTTCAAATTTCAAGATGGCCAGAACTGTATTTCCCGATTCGGACAATACAGTCATTGATCCACCTTCCAGGATCAACCTTCCAGCTTTTCACATATACTGGCCACCTTTCAGCACCTGGGGACTTTTTCCCCAGTTAATTAATATAGTGGATTTATTTTTATCCTTATTTTCTTTTACATTATTAAAGTTAATACTGATAATCTTAAGTCAGTCATTCAGCACCCTTTTCTTTTATTTCCTCGCCTGTCCAGTGGATATTGGTGGTCATATCCTTATACTAATTCCATTTCCTTTTCTGGCAGGTTGAAACAGTGAATTAAGGATTCACTTGGTTGGCTTCTTGGCTTTTGGCTTCTTTATTATCTTTGGTCATTGGCTTCATCTTTTTCTTATCTCATCTTTTGGCATACTTGTTTCCCCTTTATTCTTTCTTAAAGAAATTCATTCTTATTATTCTTTTATCTTTGGAGCCCTCCAAGTGAGTTCTTGATTCCTGAGTGCCAGGCCCTCTTCTTCCAAGAGCCCCTGTGACAGATAAGAGATAATATGAAGGCTACAGCTATCACAAAAATGTTCAACTGGTAAAGTAAATGGGATCATGGTCCAATATTGACAAATACATATAAGTGTCAATTTATATTTTTCGGTTCAGATTGGAAGAACTACCCACCACAGACATTCCTTCCAAACCTATGAAGTCCATGTGGAGTGTCAATTATGCATCCAATTTCCCTAGGTAATATAAATGGTAATTATTGTATACTCATTAGTTTTAATGAACATGAGATAGGTAAATTACCTCTTCCTGAATTGCCACCACAGTGGCCTGGGACACATTAAAATCAATCAGAATAAATTGGAGAAGAGTATATTCCTCATAAATAAAACTATTCCGCAAATTTGGACAGATCAATTTTATATAGCAAATTATTTTTGTTTTTTCATTATAGACTTTGCTGTCAAATGTCTGAGATAAAAATCTTTTTTGCCGTGGATTTAGAAAACTACATCCATGAAAGGCATGAATGCGTATCTGAATCAATAATTTTATACATAGGCATAGGCATACATTTTATGTGGGGGTGTGGAAATATCACTCCCCTTGTGATTTCTCTTATCCCTTGAGTATCCTCTCTGAGGTTCATAAGTAGGTATTTTCACTGATATCCAGGCACTATTCACTTATAAGATCCCCTGTGCCATATACGTTCTCATTGTGTACATTGATCCAAAATGGCATATGCATAACACATAAAATATTTTACACCAAAATTAAGAAGAGAAAATATTAGCCCATAAATACAAGACTAAAACAAACATTTATTTAATGTAAAACCCCCATTGGATATATGATTTTTGATTTTTCCTAGAAGCTCCATCCAAAGTGAATAAAAATGAATTGAGAAATTGATAGATATTTTACTGAAAAATTGAAGATAAGGCTTCTATTCATATAAGATCAAAAAGATTAACTATGTACGGGGGTCAAGATATAATTAAAGCCCTACAGATGTTTTTGGATATCTAAAAGACAACAATTGAAAATGAATATTCAGATTGAATTTATTTTTATTCTGAAAAACTAATGTAAATACCAAAAAACAAAACAAACAATTACAAAAACTACTAAATATTAACATAAATTTAAGAATAATACTTTACTTAAAAAAAATTCAATTAAAAAAAAAACTTATGAAATTTCTAATTTATGTTAGATTTGCTTCAGAACAATTACATAAAATTAATCAAAACTTTCTTCTATTTCAAAAAATAAGGAATGAAGATAAACTTTGGATTAATAAGGAAAACTTACATTTATTAACATATGGATGAATATTTTATAATATAAATAGCTCAATATTAGCTAAATAAAATTGTATATTCAAATAAAAGCTCTGAAAGTCCAAAACAATTTTTTTTATGACCCAAAATTTAGTATTAACAAGGATATGTCTGCAAAACAAACTTTTTTTGTGTATTTTGGAAGTATAACAAATTGAAGTGCATTTGATCCTATTTTGTATGCTACACAATTAAAATTTGATTCTATTGAGTGTGATGAAGTAATCTTGAGTCTAACTACAAAGGGTTTAGTGATAGAAAAGTAATAGTGGATGAGCTATAATAAAAAAATTGGGAATTATTGAATTTTGAGCAGAGGAATTTTGATCAGAAGAATTTTGAAATACCCCAGATTATCTGACTCTGATCTTGAGGAGCTGTTATCAATACAAAGCAATCATGTTTATTTGGCATGGAATCAATTAGATGGTTAATGAATATATTCAACTATACTTATTGAATATGAGCCAGGAATCTCAATTAAGCCGGTTTCTAACAAAGGAAAGACCTCTGAGCCATATTGGACCCTTCTAAAAGTGTTATCAATGCGTTATGAAGAATTTCAAGCTCATTGTAGGATCCTATGGGCCCCCAAATCCCACAATTAATGAGATTATAACGTCCTACAGGGTTGAAAGAATATATAAATGGCGAAAAAACAACTTTTTTGGCCCAATTTGGGTTTTTGTAATTAAGAATTGATCCAGTAATATATCATAGCTCTTCACATCCCTGTGAAAGAAATTTTTGCTATTGTTAGCAAAAAATTTAAAGGCATAAAATAATGTCCTGTTTTTACCAACATTTTTTCTCATGTCATATTGTTTCACTCTTAGAATTATTTTGAATAAAATTTTAATCAAGAAATGCAATAATTTAGACACCCTTTCTTAATCATTTCAATCCTTAAGATACCCCGAATCCCATGAAATAATCTTACATCACTATAAACATGGTCCCAAAGCTCACATATTCTCTGATGATCTCATGGCGCTTTGCCTGTTGAAGGCTTTATTAACAACAACTAATCTCATGTGATATTCTTTAGGTATTTTCCTTGATTGAGTAGAAACAGGTTTTCTCTCAGAGATCATTTTCTAGCTTTAAATATTTATTGTAAAGTAATTTCAAATAAATATTTTATTTTTGGTGACAAATCACACTTTATTTATCAAAAAGCTAATTAATACTCCTTTTTCTTGCCTCAAAAAGCTTCTCAGGATGGGAAAATTACTTGTATTGAAATCAAAAAATTAAATTGATGCGTTGAATATGTAGTACATCTACTTATTTAATAACAAATTCCATAGTAGAAGTATTATTGAAATCCAAAAGGAAAAAATTAAAATTTATGAGAGATTAATCATTCAGTAATCTGGAAAATTTAAAATAAAACTACAAATACCTGAAATTCCTTTGTTATTAAAAAAAACTCTATATACATGAAAAACAAAAGAAACCTGCTAAATATGTTACTTATGTGCATTATTTTAGTGAAATGATGAAAAGGACTAAAAACCAATTATTTATATCATTTATCTCAAAAAAATTCATTATTTCTCCAAACTTTCCTCCTTCTCAATTAGTAAAGGCTGCATTGTAACTTTTATCATCTAAAATTAAGGAAGGAAGATTGTTGAAACCAAATTCTTTTCAGAATACTTATTTCTCATAGAAGTTATTTGAAGATTTTTATCCGAAATTGTGATATAATTTCCTGGAATTTTTGGCTTCAAGATGGGATTGAATAGATTTTACACCTCCTATGAATTGAAAATTTAATTATTTATTATAATTATCCATTTAAAGGTCTTTAATATATTATTTATATAATTAATTATATTTTTTTATCTTATAATTTGATGGTATAAAGCCTTTTGATATTAAAATCTGAAAATATCTGAATAAAATTTCAAAAGGTTTATGTATGTACTAAAATCATTTTCCCAAATTTTAATTTATGAAGAAATGGAAAATCAGGTAGATATAGAAAATTCAAAAATAATAATAATTGGTTTTGAAGACATCTATTATCAATAAATTTCATGAATAACTTTCCAAATTATATAAAAATGTAAGTTTTTTAATTAAATACATCACCTATTTATCAATATTTACAAATTGAATCCCATTAAATCTTTTCAGGGAATAATTTTTCTTCTTTTCTTAACTTTAACTAAGATAATATCCACAAATGTATCTAAACATTGAGATCCAGAAGGAACAGATAGCTCACTGCTTCTGTGAGGTGGCTTCTTGATGTGCCACGCAGAATTGCAGTGTAGGTATCTGGGGAGGCAAATTGTCACTTTCACAGAAAGAGTTTTTTTAATAGAGTAGGGGCAGTTCAGTGATGGTTTGGATGTTGCAAACACAAGATTAACACATAATGATGAATGTTGCAGGAGCTATAGGGTTTCCAGATCTGAAAACCCAAGGTTGTATTTTAGGTACAGTTCCAAATGAAATTTGACTTTAGAAATGCTTGTGGGGATGGATTTTGGATGTGGGAGGGGCTAAACTGTGGAATATCACTATTTAGAAACGCTGGTAGGGAGTCTCTAAGCTCTCATGAAAGTAAGTGAAAAATAAATAAATAAAATTTCAAATATTAGATACCACAGTAATGTTTTGAAATTCTTTTCTTATTTTTAGATTGAAAATGAGCTGAATAATTGAATTTTGAAGGTTATTTCATTTCTCAAAGGTAAATTGAATTTAAAATTGATCAATATATTTTTATGTCTGAGAATAAAACTTATGAAGATTTCACTCAAAGCCATATTTTTTAAATATATTAGTTTGTATTTTCCTCAAAGAATGGAAAAGATTTTTAAAGCCATATATATAATTGTACCATAAAAGCTATCTATTATTGAGAAAAAGGATTTTATTTTTTACTTTGGAGAAGATTATTTCATTTATATAGATTATCAAAAAACAAAAAAGGACTTCTTAATAGTTTCTTTCTTAATAAGCTGTTAGAGATATAATCAATGAATTATTTTACATTGATCAAGAAATTTCCCATTATACATATGTTAGGCTTGTTCATGTTCCAAAAAAGATGGTTTGAGCTTGTAGCTAATTATAGGGTCCTGGTAAAATCACATAAGATTTTGGTAGATAAACCTAAGGAGCCCCTTTTTCATGAAATCACTCAGGCCAATATTTGAGGAATCTCGGTTTCTTTTGGCCCTATTTGTTCACTTGTGGGATTTTAAGATCCCCAAGTTTTTTTCAATTATTTTTCCAATTGTTCCAATTTGGCAAAATGGCCAGATGTTTTCAAAAATGAATTTAAAAAGTTCCAACTTATGAAATCGTCTTTTTTTGAAAGAAGGAAGTTGAGAGTCTTCAGAAACATAAAAGAAAAGACTTTTATTTTTGGATTTTTAGGGAAGAACGCATTTCAAAAAAAGTCTTTTATTTTTGTAAAAACCAGTTACTTGTGTATTTGGAATAGGCCTATACATGAGTACATTTTTTTGGAGAAAAAATGGTTTTGAGAGAAGAAAATTAGGAAAAATTTATTTGGAAATTTTTTCTGAAAAACAAACTTGGTTGGGGGGTAATGTTAAGGAATATTTTGTTTTTTGGGAAATAATGTTATTTTTGGGGGGAGGTGAAAGAAAATGAAAGACATTTGTCCAGGAGGTTTTTTTGGGGGGTTGGCTGTATTTGAATTAACCATAGCTTGTTTTTGTTTTTGTTGGTTGAAAATTGGATCAAGAAATTTCTTATGTGTTTTTATCAATTTTCTGTTGTGGTTTTGCCGGTTCCCTTAACTATATAGAGTACCAATAAGCGCTATTTGAAGATAAAATCAAATTATTTGAAAATATTTTTTTCAGAAAAAAACTGATACATGTTTTTGTAAATATTGGAGTTCATTTTGTAATAATGAAACAAGATCATTAGATTCTCCCCAAGCAGCTAAAAGATCTTTTTTCCCATGAAAAAGAAGGAAGAACAATAGTTGAAAGTAATGTTGAGTGACTCTATCCTGGATTTATCTTACTGAGCCAAATCAGAAATTAAAGATGTTTTCCCTGAACATATGACTCCCAGGGAATTACAATAATTATAGCTCCTGCTCCCCTAATCATGTAGATAGTAAATTTCTCTTAAGAGCTTTCATTTTCTAGGATAAATGGAGATATATCTGTATATTTCAGAGAATAAAGGGAAAGAAAATAATATCTTTGCGGTAAATTAGTTACACCAAACCTCTAATGTAATATATCAAGAAATTATTGATGCAGAGCTTATTAACAAAATGAAACCCATGCCTGAGATCCTCTTGCAAAGAAATTTGATTAACTTGAATATGAAGAAAGTACTTGCAGTGTGTGAGAATAAACCTATGGAAGACTTGATAAGTAATATGAATTACTGTCTTGAATTGTAGATTTTCCAATCAATCCTGAGTATATGGAACATCAATACAGTTCTTCCTTCTACATAGTGGAAGAAGAACCATGTGAAGTTTTATCATTATAGATTGCCAAAATACAAAGTCAACCCTTGAAAAACAGAAGCCAAGAGTTATCACTACCATAAGGGGGGTAATTTGGTAGAATATCAGAGAATTATAACCTAAACTGACAAGCCATTAGCCATTCACATGCACAAAGAAAACCTAGCAATTCGATACCCTTTCATTTCAAATTGTAACAAGTAAACTTCAATTTTAATACTAAAATATTCCAAATAACAAATAGGATTCTCAATTTTGAATCAGGTGTTATCAATTAGAATAGGAAAGACTTCTGTGGGTTACATTACTAGGCACAGGCCAGAAAATAATTAGAAGCAGAGGCCTAAAGTACAGTGCCTTGTAGAAAAGATCCAAACACTGGCATGGATGTTTGAACTTTTTTTTAAGTTTTTTTTTTTGAAATCAAAAAAGACCTAAAAATCATAAATGGCACAAGATGGCCCTCAAAGGGAATACACAACATCTCAAGAGCAAACAGACAGTTTTTTATTTCATCACAAATGTTTTGTTTATAGATTTTATTAAAAAAAAGTAATAAAATATTAATAATTAACAAATTCCACTACCATTGTGTAGGAGCACCATTCTTTGCAATGAGGCTCTGGATCCTTTCAGGCATGGAAGTTACTAATCTATCTAAACACTCAATAGGAATTGTAGCCCAAACTGCATGAATGGCTGCAACCAATTCCTCCATTGTTTTAGGTTGAAAGAAGTGAATGACAGAATATTTCATCTTGAACCCAATATTTTTGATTTAGTTCAAGTCAGGGGAATTGGATGGCTATTGCAGTTTTGTTATTCCATGCTGTTGCCACCATGCTTTGCTTACTTGTGCTGTATGTATTGGTGCACCATCTTCCATAAGTATAAGCTCTTCAGGATAAATAGCCATGTTCTTGTTCAGGTAGTTTAGGAAAGGAAACAACCCACGCTCATAAAAATTGTGGATGAAATCTTGTGCTTGTCATTGTCCTGGAGTTTTAATGATGATTCAAGATTTAAATAAGCTTCAAAAAGCCCCCAAATCATAACTGAACGCCTTCCAGAACAATGATTGACAGTCATTTATTCAAGGTCGTATTTTTCTTGTGGAGTACACCACACTTGGACTTGTTTTGATTGCTTTCCAAGTTTGAAGAGTGATTAATCAGTCCATATAACCCTCCTCCAATCATCAACAGTCTAGTGGGCATGTTCCTGTGCAAAGGCAAGTCAATGTTGCATGTGTTTCTCACTGAGGTATGGTTTCTTGACAGCAATGCAGGATTTCTTTCCAAGTGAGTGAATTGCTTTTTGGAGGGTTGAGGCAGAAACATCCACCATAATAAGATTTCTTATTGAAACTAGGTTTGTACACTGATGCTGCTGAAGCACACAGCAAAGCTGTCAGATATATCTCTCCCCAAGTTTTTTTGGACATCCAGGAATTGGTTGATGTTTTAATTGACCAGTTTCTTCATATTGCTTTATAGTATCAAAAACTGTGGTCAAAGGAATACCTAGTTGATTGCTTATGACTCAAATGTATGCCCCTCCTTTGCACATTTGTATGATCATCCCACACATGCCTTCATCTAAGTAACGGCCCATGGTGCTACTAGAATGGTTGGGGTTAGTTAAGGAAATACAAAAGAATTTGGCTGCTCACCAATCAGCCAAAATATCCCCATTAAATAAGATAGCCACTGAATTTTCTAGTAAGTCACGTTGTGAGTTAAAGGTATCCATTATACATGTTCTCAGAAATTGAGAACGATTCTGACTGGTCAGATCTGAGAAGTTAAAGGTGGTGAAGATATAGGAAATACAGCGAAACAAATTAAAAAAATGATCAAAAAAAAAAGAAAACAAAAAAGGGGTGGGGGGGAATTTGTCCTGCATGTTCGGATCTTTGTTACAGGGCACTGTACATAATATTACGAACATTTGAATATTACTATACAACTTGAAACATAGATGAAAAGCTTTCATTTTTCGTGTAACTCACCAAAGTACAGTACGTGTAGCGACATGACTTGCAGTTTTTTTGCTCAGTGCCAGCTTTTTCTATGGTGTAAGAGCGAATGTGTGGCTTGCTACAGCCGTTGCAGTGTTGCAGCGATATCGGCGGAAGATTTTGATGCCCTACGACCTTATAAATAGTGAAGTTCCAGGGACGAACTTGAGAACTGGGTAGCAACTTAGCTTCTGGCTCCATGCGTGACTGTGACTTGTCTCTGAAATCAATGGCGGTTTGTAAAGCTTCAGCCAATTAGTGATTAGTTGGTTTCATATAATTCCAGATTTATTGTCCAACCTACCTTGTGTAGATCGGCATGTTTCATATAGAGGACAGAAATCAAAAGCTCTGGAAGGTGCTGTTGCCAAAAAGCGCTGAGCAGCCCGAAGGTCTTCAACCTGGGTTCTTTAGGTTTTCCATGGACCTAATGAGACCGCTTGCATGGCAGCCAGTTTATGCCCTCATTGCACTTATATTGCTGCCTGTTTTTGGCTGGACAAGCTATTATTGTCATTCACACTCCTTGAACGCTTTTGAAGAAGAGCTTGAAGCCGCCTATCATTATAATCACCTGTGGTCAGCTGTACCAACTATTAATACACCTCAACCAATCAGTGAAACTCAAATAGCTTCATCAACCCCGTTGATACTAACTCAAGATGAAAGGGAATGGCTTGAAAATATTTTATCGCACAATCAAGGAGCGAATTGTCCAAATCAACTACATGAAGGTGGATTTAATCATGGGACATCCTTGAAAGATCCAGAGCCTCGGCAATTCAGTCTGGGGTTGCCACTGGATAATCTAGATAGTAGACAAGAACCTAACTTGTATTCAGCCTTTGACATCAACAACCATATTGCTCAGTCATCAAGCAACAGAGGCAAAGAAATACTGGGAGAGGAATTGTTAACTGAGGAAAGAATTGTCGAGGCAGAGGACTCATCTTCCATTCAGGTATCGTTTGTTGTATTCTATTCGTAAATGTTTTACCGTGTTCTCGGGTCAAGATTTTTCAATTGATATCAAGTGGCTTGCTTTCAATTCCCCTGTTGACCCGTTAAAGAGACATACCAACTTGACACCTGCACTATTTTCCCCTTATGCTCATCTCGCTAATAGCAAACGCGACGTTATCATTAGTACCCTGTATAAATTTTTTGCAGAAGCGACGGCAAAAGCTTTCGATGACGAGATACAGACTTATTTGAAAATTCTCCGAGAAATTTACTTGGAAGAAAACCCACATTGCCCTATTTTCCTTCAAAGTTCTTTCAATGAAAGGCTTTTCTTTATCATGAAGATATCATTTCTTCAAATCCAATTTTATGCTGAAAAATTTTATCTGATTGAGGCACAAGACGACAAAGCGCTACAAATAATTTGGAGAGACACCTTTGAGTTCATGAAATTTTTTTGGAAGAAGGCTTTAACGCAAACAGGAAATGAAAGAATGGAAGACATGGATGTGAACCAAGAAGATTTTTACAAAACGTGTTTGAAAAATGCTAAAGAAAATTTTGAACGTGAGGGAAACGCTGACCCTATTGTGCAAGCAGCGGCTTGGTATGGAATGGACGCCTTCTTGAACAGGCATTGGAATACCAAGCTGGAAGATTTAGATAAATCTTCAATACATGACAGGTTGCTATTGCTTGGGCCTCAAATTAACCTTAAAACGCATCGTTTTTTGAAAGGTAAATTACTGACATCACCCGATTTAAAAGACGAAGACTTCATAGGGAATGAGTTGGAAATTTTCAGACAGGTAGAGTTTTTTTCTGGCTTTTTTCGGGTTCAATGCTCAGTCATTCGGTGTCAAGCGGTTCAATAGGCTGTAAAGGGAACTGAATAATGAAGCTCTTCTAACCACCTGAATCCACCCTCAATGTTTAATTTATGCAGACCCTTTTGCAGGCGAGCCGAAATGAATTTGGTGTTTACTCCCAACAATTGGGGCAAGACGCATTAAATGATTATGGACTCAGCTTGAAAAGACTCTTGTTTAATATCGCCATGCATTATCCACAAAGGCTACCGATATATGAGAAGCGGACCAGGAATTCACTTGTACAAAGAGTCTCATATATCATGAGGACTTTTTTGTTAAAGCTTACGATTTATTCCTCACTCCCAAATCATGAAATATCGAAAGTAAGGGACGTGCGAAACGTCGCTGTCAAAGCCTTCCATCTTGTGGAAGAACTCTTGCTGTCAGCCTTATTTGAAAAAAAACCTTTAGTCAACTATTCTGAAAGAGAAATACAAACCAATCAAGAGGTAGTCATGCAAAAGCTTAAAAAAAAGTTTAGTAGCAATGAAGGCAATGATCAAGCGGCGGAGGCAGCAGCGTGCGATGTAACTAGATTTTGTGTTTCGTTGTTTTGGAATGAAAAATTCAAGTCAAGACAAGAAGAGAGAATTAAAGACGAAATAATGGAACTAGGAAGAAGAAGGAATGCACCCAACCCAATCGATTTAATTAGAAAAAAAACTATCCAAATACCAGGATCGTCTTCTCATCCGGTAGAGTTTTTCCCTAAGTTTTTTTCTGGCTTCTCTTTTCGGTCATGGAACCCTGAGTTTGGGCGTAAATCCTAGTGAATTCCACAAGGAAGGCTTGCTAATCTAAACTCCTTTTGCGATGCAAAAATTTATTTACCTTTGACATTCAGCCTGGGGAGACTCAGGTAAAAGAAAAAAACAGAAACAATATTTATCTCTATTCTAGAAGATTGGGTAAAAATGCTTTGACTGAGGGTGGGTTTAACTTGGCAGAGTTCTTGGAGCTTGTCGGGACGGCCCATGACGCAAAATTATTACTTGTCGAATTCCAACACGTGCACAAAAACGATCTCTTGAAAAAAATTAACTATATCATGAGGGCAGCTTTCATCCGAATTCAGTATTACGCGTCTTTAACCAAAAAAGAAGAAGCAAAACCGAACAATGCAGACAATTTTAAGCAACACATCATTGAATTTCTGGAGAGTTTTTTCCAAATGGCTATATTTGGGACGGCCATCCCCTCGAGAATAAATCTACGGGTAACCCCAGGAACCGTAGAATACAGAGCCTTGAGAAGTGCTACACTCAAACTGCAATCACCTGGAGCAGTTCAGAAAATGGCGGAGTTGGCATCGTGGGACACCACCACGTTTTTCGTGAAATGGCGCTGGGATCAACGCTTGACTCACGAAGACGTGAGTTGGATTAAGAATAAGATTGTATCTGAGGGGAATCCGGCGTGCCTCAGACCGCCTGTGCAAGAAAGAGGTGAAGAAATCCATGACATGAATTTTGGTACATTTTAAACAGAAATCGTAGGAAAGTACTGCAATTTGGAACTTTTTGAAGACTACCTCAATCCTTTTGGGCAAAAGTCTGTGGAAGTCATCGAGAAATGGAGAGGGCTGGTTTTGAATACTTAGTTTTCCTCTCCACCGTGTCAGCCTTTCCACCAATGCTGGCCTATTGAAGAAATTGAGGTCTAGACATGACTTAACATGAAGCTACTAATCACTGTCATTCCCCCACTAAAGAAATAAGTTTTTGTAGATAATAGCATTCCTGGTCAAAGCTGCCTTTTATATAAATTACAGGGCCAAAGTAATAAGATAAAACAAGGCAGTATTGGTACTTCATGGGTATGTAGAAGTTACACAAACTGAAGCTTTGAATATGCATAGGAAAGATTTGTTACTGTAAGATCTAGGCAATCCAAAGAATTTGAAACATAAGGAAAAAAAGAAACACAAGCACTAAGGAGGTTCATTTCCTGCCAAAAAGCAAAATTTTTAGCAATTTTCTTGACTGATGCGGGGCCAAAAAGGTGGGTGAGAAAGGAAAATTTTGGCTAAAGAAACATTTCAAGTCAGGAATACCTCCCAAAAAGTCAACCTTAATTTCTCATAAAAGCTATGAGAGCTCATCAAATCTGTCATCCCTGATTTGGTATTTTGGGCTTATGGGTTTCCGCAATTCAGAAATCATTCTTGGTAGTGTGTGAATCCCCTATAAAGATTCTTGTAAAAGCGTTATGTAACATATGATTAAGTAGCTGTAATATTGTCATGGTAAACCTAAATATTGGAAATATTTGAAATTGTTTGAAAGCTCCTGATAAACTCAACTTAAAAATCAATAATTTCCTTTGCATGGACATTTACTAAAGCTGTGAATAAAATGAGGACCTGAGGCTCAAGTACATCAATCCTCAGATCTCTATAAAGATGTATTTCTAAAGAGGGAACATATGTTTGCTGAAGACAAAGCCATGTTTGGAAGAGTATTACCAGAGATGCATCTTATATTCAATTATATTTGGTTAATTGATTGCCATATTGAGACATTTTTCACTTATTTAAAAGCAGTATCTATGAAATTATTGACAAATATGTAAGAAATCTCTTAATAAAAAGAACCAATATCTTTATACAATAAGGAGTTTTTAAAGAAATTGGGCTTTATTGTAGTTAATTTGAATGAAGATAAATATATGAATAAATAATTGAAATAATAAAATGACCATTCTGTGATGGGAAGAAACTCTCAACTTGCTTGGTGCCAGCTTCTGGCCCAAAACAAGATCACAAGCAAGACATCAAATTACAATAAGTAATTATATTAAAAAAACCTTATTAAAGCTTATGAAGACAAAATACAGATCATATGGGGCTCACAAAAGGAGTTAAAATATCTCTTTAAGGATAAATCATACTTATTAAAAATTGGGAAGAATTACTAAGATAAAATCATTTCAAACCACATATAGCATTTGAGGATGAAAACTATCAGAAGTGAAAGGAGGCTTTACCAGACCCCCTAATATTTAAATACAGTTCGGAGATATCAGTAAGCCTTGTAATTATAGCTACCCAACAGCCTTCTACCTCAAATATCAATTGAGATGTCTTGTTTGGGAGTTTTATAAGAAAAAACTACAGTTTTGACAAGTTACACTGTGAGCCTTACATGTATTTTAATATACCCAGAAGACCACAAAGAATCAAAATAATTTATACTCAAAAAATATAAATTTCTTTTTAAATATAAGATTAAATTTTGATGAAAATCTAATAATGAATTACATTAAAATTTTTAAAATATAAAAACATATTTTTACTTAAAATGATGAAGTAAAAATAAAATTTTATCAAAAATATGAAAAATAAAATATTTTGTGGAAAAAATTCAATAAAAATTATTATAACTTTTTTTCCAATAAATAAAATTTTAAGAATTTGTTCACCATTTGATTCCTCATCAAAAATCAAATGTGGTTACCTCTTAGTGAACATTCTGTAACTCAACTCTAAATAAGCTTAAATTAATTTTTGAGCATTTTTCAGATGAAAATCTGAAAATACTCAGAGCTTTAATTTGATTCACGCCACTTGTGGTGTTTAGCATCAATTTTTGTGTTAAAATTGAGAAGTTGTGTGGAATTGAAATGTTAAAAATGTGTGCATGTATTACATAAGTGAGCTCAAATTTACTTATGTGGATTTAATAATTACAGTTTTGTACTCTAGATTTTCAATTGAATCACATGAGTAAATTTTGAGTGTAGTACATGATGAGGAATTAAAGAAAAAATGAATTGGAGAGATTAATTTTTTCGGGGAAAAGGAATCTTGGCTCCAAGGATGCCTGACTCCCCCAAATTCCTTGCTGACAGGTGTGGGATGTCAAAATTCATGCTAACATTCATCACTTTTGGCCCGGAATTTAGTCACAGGTTGTCAGCCTGTGACTCAAAACCAGAGCACAAGAATGACAGCCAAAATACCATAAACCAATGGTATAGCCAAGATACCACCAAAACATGGAGCTGAGCCAAATTAGCTCAAAAGGTATCAAAAGAAAGAGGAAACAAACCCCTTTCCAAATATGCAAGTCCCATCATAATAGGACAAAGAATAACAAAGTTATTCATGGTCAAAGTTATTGCTGAGCATAAACCTTAATTTTCACCTCTCACCTGAAATACAGAGTAAGGGGCTTAAACCCATCAAATGGGTAAGAAAAATGAAGCCCTAAGTCAGGGCTATCCAATGGTACAAGCCAAACTGAGCTAGCACCAGTATTACAGAAGTTATGGTCAAATTCAGGCCAAATAAGGGTGAACAAAACATTCACCTCCCATCTAACTTCTACAGTTTTAGTGTGAGATACCTAAAGTGGGGTATTTTTGGAAAGAGTACAATCAGGGCTATCTGATGGTTTCAACCATTTCCTCATACATCAACTATAGCAGAAGTTATGGGGAAAACAAGCCCAATACAGCTTTTTGCCTAAACCACCCATGTGTATAAAAATCTTGTAGATGGCATAACTTTGACATATTTAATGATAACCATATCCAATAAGGTACCATTGTGTAGAACACATACAGGGCTACACACTGGTTCAGTTTTGAGGTTGATATCTCAAGAACTGACAACGTTATAGCTGTTTTAAGGTCAAAATCTCACATTCTGACTAATATACCTTTACCCTGGGATAATATCCCAAAACCATGATTATGAGGTGTCAAACTGACAAAGAAGCATGTTTATACTTTAATACCTCATAATTCAGTCAATACTGGGGTTCCATACAGTTTCTGTACAGCATTCTATGCGTCATACATGTCAGAAGAGGGCTATGTGGTCCCCAGATAAAAATTTTCACCCTTTATTGGTGAAAACTGCCCAGATGTGGTTTCAAAACCACATCTGAGCCCAATACAGGCTATAAAGGTCCTTGCAAACCACAAGCCTGTCTCAGAGAGTGAAAAAATCTTCACTTCCTCTACGTGGAAAGGTCTAACAGCCCTTCCACCCCATTTCAGGATAAAAAGGAGGCTTTTCACAGCCAGAAATGCTTTCCTCATCCTGCTCTTGAATACCCTACATAGTAAACTGTCAAACACAGTTTTACTCTTGGGTAATAAACAGGTATAATTTTAATATTAATTATTGTAGCCTTTATTATTGTAACCCAACAGGTAAAACTGCACCCAGGACTTTCAACAGCTCTCACCACCACTATATTTCATATAGTAAAGCCCTTTTATTCTTAAATTAAAACATCTTTGACTCTTATAGCTCTTTTTAAATCCTTTTTTACCATGTCACAGTCATAGTTAAAAGTTGTAAATACATTTTAATACTTTTATCAGAGACTCAGCTTGACATTTTGGGGGCCTGGCCATGCTTTTTTGAATTTTGGACCTTATAAGTAAGTTTCTTTCACTTATTTATCATTTTCTGACAATTGCTTCTATATTTTTAGGCATATTTTTCTTAATAATATATATACATTATATATATATATTCATTCAATTGGTCTATGTACCACCTTTTACTCATATTTTAAGAGTATCTTTCATGTGGTTGATACCCACAAAACCTTTATTTTTGGGGTGTTTTACATATAAAAACACATAAGCCATCAATAAGTCCTGTATTTTTGATTAAATAAGGACACATCTGACTGTAAAACTTACAGTTGAGGCGTGGTTAAGTATATTGTTGACTCAATTACACCTATACAGATCACACTTGAAAACCACAAGTGAATCTGTGGGATACTGGTACACAAACAGTGTAACAGCGTACCAAAAGCTGTACATCTGACCTGGAATTGTTAATTCAATAACACTGTCATTATACAGGGAATATTGTAGTTGTGAGCCTTTGAGATATGACCCCATACCCAATAAGGTCACAAAAAAGACTTAGAATAATTATACCTTTAATATAATTATATTAAAATTACTTAGAATAATTATACATTAAAAATAATTACTTAAATATACAAAAAATACCATAAATTGGTACAAAAATTGGTTTAACTTAAAAACCAATGAATCAACATGTAAAATAAATTATACCATTGGATTCCCCATGGTAAAATACACATATACCATTTTTATGGCATATCTGTAAAGTCAATATTTAATGAGTTATAAGGTATAATACCTTATAAAAGCCATAAAACCTTATTTATCTCAGGAACTAATGAAACAACATGTGAAATAAATTGTACCAGTGGATTCCCCACGAAAATCCAGACATAAAACAATTAATAAGCTAATTTCCAAAGTTAATACTTAAGGAATTAACCTGAATATATGCACTTTTTTGGTCAACGCATATATTCAAGGATCATAGCTAATATCTCCTAACCTATACATGATAGAATGATGAACCAAAAATAAAGTTACCACGTAATTACTGTAAGGACACAGATATGAACTTTATTTTACAAATTATAAACAAGGTCAAAACCTATGATGAGATATTGATAAAAATCAACAGAGCTGTTGACCACTTTGTTGTGAAAGTGTTCCAAACTTAAAAAAAAGTATACATCGTGAAGAATGATGTAATTTTTATTATTAAATTCAGGGTATAACCCCCTGAAATCAAGGTTTGAAGTTTAAAATATTGAATTTCGACAAAAAAGATGAGTTACAAGAAAAATCATCAAAATTAGAGTTTTGATGATGTAATGAAAAGCTCTTGGAAGAATAATAAGGTTATGCCAGGCTATCAGAATTCACTCTTTTAATTGCTGTAGCGTGTAAATCTTAAAAGTTATTAAGGATCAAAGCTTGAGCTTAATTTGAGCAGTTATGATCACTCACAGTAACCTTAAATTAAGTTTAAGAGTCTTACGAGTGATAAAATTGGTGAATACTATTAGTTTATGATTAAAACTAATAAAATCCACGAAATTTGGGGTTCTGCCAAGCCTCTGATGTCATCAAACTTAGAGTTATAGTGATAACTCTAAATAATGGTGTAATAATGATGTAATATGGTTTGATAATGATGTAATCATCTCCAAACCTTAAAATATTGATCAACTCCAGTGGATATGATCAGTACACGTCTACTAGAAGCCTGTTGGACTCTAGGAGGGAGGTATTTCCTATAAATAGAGCTCTTTTTACTCTATTTTCCTCTCAGACGCATCAAAAACATTAAATCTATTAAATCAAAGGTAATTTCTTTAATCTTTATATATAAAAATATTATATTGTTAAAGACCAAAGACCACCTTATTATAATCATCTATTTTGACGTGATCAAATCATTTATTTAATTGTTTTTGTTAAAAATATCTCTAAAACTCATTTCCACATAAAAATCCAGAATAATTTGTAATTTTCTTTATTTTTATTGTAAATACAATTTGAAAAGGTTGTATTTATATTTTTTGGCGTAAAATATTTCAAAATTATTATATTAAGTGTTAAAAGTAGGTTATTTTCTCTTATTATAATAATTTCTCTATTATTACTCTCTTAATAATTCTTTAATTAATATAAATAGTATTTATATTAATTCATAACTTTAATATTAGTAATATTCTTGTTATTAATTGTTTTTTATTAATAAAAAGCAATTTTTTACGCATTTATCATTTGTTGGTAACAATAATAAAGAGCTTTTTAAATATATTAATTATTTTATATTAATATATTTATTTATTATATTATATTTTCATAATATAAATTATATTATTATATTTATTTAATAATATAATTATTTTACGCCATAATAATAATAATCATTTATTATTATTATATTTTTAATCTTATTTATTCAATTCATAAGGACATTCAGAGTACAATAAGTAATAAATTAGTAATTTTTACTTATTGTTTCATAGTCAAACCTTACATTTGGGGGCCTGGCCGTGATATTTACTTAAAAGACCTTTAAAAAGATTCTAATTGGGTTTATCCAATAATAAATTATATTTATAATCATAAAATTATATAATAACTTTATATTTTATTGATTTTAAAAGCTATTGAGGCATTTGGAAAGCAATTGTACTGTCTTACATGTGGTTTTTCACATCCTTATACTTGCAAGAACTTTCTTTGAGTGACTCTAGTGATTAAAAAAGATATTATATAAATTAAAAATAATTTGTATTATAATTTAATTTTATAAAGAATCATATTAATTTTTATTTTATTCCTTAAAAATAAAAAATATAAAAAAATATTAAAAAATATTAAAAAACAATAAAAAAGTTAGTTTTATTCACTTTTATTCATTTCTTTATTCATTAAAGATATTAAAGCAGTCTCTACGTGGAAAATTGCCATATCTTACCAAAAAATAACACTTCTTATAAGACGACTTATATTTATTTGTCTTTTTTAGCGTTTGAAGATAACCCAACAGAAGACAACCAAACTACTTTTGAGAGATTGGTGGAAGAAACTTGTCAAAGTTCTCCAACACCAGTTATCACGAAAAGGAAGAAAGCTAAGAAATTAGACTTTCCAGGACCCACCATTCAAGACTCTGAAGGTGAGCACCTCTTTTATAATTTCCATAAAAATAATTTTTATCCTAAAATACTTTTATTTCTTATTTTCTTAAAATTATGACTACCAGAAGAGGTTCCCAATACTCCATCCAATCAGATGGAGCTGGACTCAGAGGTAGAACTGATCCCTCAAAAGGGAAAAGAAAGGGCAATATCCCCAGTGGAACAGAATCCACACAAGGAAGTGCCTTATCCCAAAGGCAAGTCCCAGAAATGCCCATGATATCTGAACCTGAATTGGAGCTAAGTATGAGTAACTAAAATAGGTACAAATCACATTCAGAGGGCTCAAATAGACATCTACATGAGCCAGTACAAGCAGTATTACACAGTGTACAAGGACAAAGATTGGGAAATGCTGCCTCAAATACACCAAGGAGTGATGAACTTCTGGCACATCCTGAAAAAGTTCCTCAAAGAGGAGGAGATAGTGAAATACTCCAATGGATGGAATCCACTGTCATCCAAACCTCAAATCAAAAAAATCAAGGATTACCACGCCAAAAAGAGGGAGGAAACCAAGGAAGAAGCCCCAGTAGCTTCTACCAGCAAGCCTCAAGCCAGCCCACTTCCCCAAGAAGGGAAGAAGAACAAGAAAAAGCATTGGAGGAAACCATATTCCCCAAGCTACAGGATCCCAAGAATCCAAAAGGATGCCATGGACAATGTTTTCAACATGGCCAGAACCTTGATGGAATTCAAGGACAAGGAAGAGCAAAGAATGAGACAACCTCATTTCCCAAAGAAATAACCTTGTCCAAAGATGTTGTAAATACTTTAACAGAAATTAAAAATAGTATATTACCTCTAAAAGAAATTAAAGATAGTTTATCATCACTACAAGAAATAAATAACAATTTATCTTCTTTAACAAAAATTTCTGTGCAAAACAAGAAAGAAATTGACAACATTAAGTTTATTGTTGAAAATAATAAACCAAAGAATTTAATTGACAATACTCAAAAATTAATACAAGGACAACAAGAATTGTATAAATACATAAAAGATATCAAAGACAAAACTTTGACAATCAATTATGATGTGAGTATTGACAATATTACAGAAAAATTAAATAAATTAAGTATTTCTGTAGAATAATTTGAAGAAAAGACTTCATCACACCAAAAATTACTTTTGGACCATGTGGAAAAAAGTGATGAAGCAAGAATGCATCTGAAAGATGATATTCAGAGTGAAATAAGGCTTATTACTGAAAAAATGGATAAAATTAATGAGGCTAATTTAAATATGCCAAAGTTATCAACTCCATTTTTTAATATAAGAAGCCCTGTTAAAACAAAAGAGGAATTGTCAAATCCTTTCATAACAGACTTGAGTCACCAAGATAATAACCAAGTCTTAATGAAGGAAGCACCTCAATTGAAGGAATGGCCAACATTCACAGGAGAAGGTGAATATGACCACATGTCATTCATTAAAACAATTGACATGTTACAAGAAGACTATGCCATACCAGATGAATTAATCACTGCAAGATTACATTCATTGTTTGAGAAATCTGCAAAAAGATGGTATTATGGCATAAGACAAACAAATGGTAAAAATACCTGGTCTTGGTGGAAACAAGAAATAATCACCAAGTGGGCAAATGATGCCTGGAGGTATAAGATAGAAATTGCATTTGAAAACTCTTTCTTTGACCCAGAGAAAGACAAACCTTTAACTTGGTTCTTGAAACAAGTTGAAAGGCTTAATGCACTGTACCCAGAAATGTCACAAAAGATGGTGTACATGAAAATACTTAAAAAATGTGGAGGGGAACTAGAACATGCGCTAAGAAGCAGATGTATAGAACCATGCTCCACAGAAGAGTATATAAATGCACTAGAAGATATAGTGACAAGACCAAAATCTGGCAGGACTTGGAAAAAATTGGACATTAAAAGCCCAAATAAACCATTTATCAAAAAAGATAAATCAAAAGAATCCTTTAAGCCCAATACATCCAACAATAATGAGCAAAGAAAATGCCATAAATGTGGAGGTATTGGACACTTAGCCAATAATTGCTTTAAAAAAGCAAAGATTAATGAAATTGTGGAAACAGAAAACCACAATGACAAAGGAGAGGAATCTGACTCTGAAAAAGAAACAGAAGAGTCAGAAAGCTCTGAAAGTGATGAAATCAATATAATTAATGCACAAATTAATAATATTGATATAATTTATGAAGTACTGAATGTTAATTCAAACTTACCACAAGTTGGAACATCTGACACAAACCTGACAAACATACAAGATGCCAAAATGTATAGAACCAAACCTGAAAAAGGAATGGGATATACAGCTGGAAAATCAAGTATAAGTATTGTTATGGTTGATAACCAAGAAGGAAAAGTTAACTTGGATACAGGAGCATATTGCACTTGTGTTGGCAAAAGTTATTTAAAAACCATTGTCCCAAACTGGCAAGAAAAACTTATGCAAATACAAGGTGTCAAATTTAGTAGTGCAAGTGAGAGCATGAAGCCCCTTGGAATAATTGATTTAACACTAATTTTTCCTCATCCCTCACAATGTGTCAGAATTAAAGTAGAGTTTGTAGTAATGGACAACTGTATTAGTAATCATTTCATACTTGGGAATGACTACTTATCAATCTATGGTATACATATCTCCAACCAAAAAGACAGATATTTTACCATAGGAGATAACAAAAGACAAAAGTTTGGCTTCTTAAATAACAAAAAACAAATCACAGTTATTAAGAAGGAAGAAAAAACTCCAGAAAAAGAACTTTTTATATCTGAACAACTTAAAGAAGCAGAATTCAATCAAGAATTAACAGAAAAAATGAAAGAAAAATTGATTGACCTCTTATTTAAGTATAAAAATGCCTTTGAAACTGACAAAGAGCCACCAGGTGCCATAATTGGACATGAAGTGGATATAATTCTTAATGTAAAAAAGCCATACCCACCTTTATTAAGAAGACCTGCTTATCCAGCCAGTCCAAGGGCTAGAGAAGCCTTATAGGTGCACATTAAAGAATTAATGGACCTTGGAGTATTAAGAAAGGTTGGACGTAATGAACAAGTAGAAGTTACTACACCTGTCATTATAACTTGGCATAATGGAAAATCAAGGATGGTAGGAGACTTCAGAGCCCTGAACACCTATAACATTCCAAACAGATATCCAATACCAAGAATCCATGAGACATTGACCCAATTGTCACAAGCTAAGTTCATCACAGCTATGGATGCTCTTAAGGGTTTTCATCAAAATGTCTTAACAGACAATGCCAAGAAACTACTAAGAATAATAGTCCATTGTGGAATTTTTGAATACTTAAGAATGCCATTTGGGATAAAAAATGCACCTTCCCATTATCAAAGAATGATGAATACCATATTCCCTGAAAAATTATCAGAAGGATGGTTAATTATCTATATTGATGATATCATAGTTTGCTCAGAAACTTGGGAAAATCACCTTACAAGACTAGAAAGGGTACTACAGAAAAGAGTCCAAGTAAATATGAAAATTTCCTTGAAAAAGTGTCATTTTGCATATAGTGAATTAAAAGCACTAGGACATGTTGTATCTGGACTTAGTCTAGGCATAGACAAAAATAAAGTAGCAGCAGTACTACTCAAACCAATGCCTCAAACCAAAAAAAAATGCAATCATTTTTAGGATTTGCTTGTTACTATAGACAGCATATAAAGGACTTTGAAAAAATTTCGAAATCCTTATATAAATTATGTGACCAACAAACATTTTATGAAATGACTGAAGAAAGGGTCAAGGCATATGAAGAATTGAAAAATTCACTAACAAATGCCCCATTTCTTCTAATGCCAGATTGGAAACTACCTTTCAAACTATACATTGATGCTTGTGGAGAAGGATTAGGTGCTGCACTTCACCAAACCCAAATTATCAATGATAAACCAGTGGAAGGATCAATTTGTTTCATTTCAAGGCAAATAAAGCCAACAGAAGCAAGGTATGGAGAAAGCCAAATGGAATGCTTATGCCTAGTGTGGGCTTTAGAAAAACTGCACTATTATTTGGATGGCACAGTATTTGATGTAATCACAGACTGTAATGCTGTGAAATCACTATTAAATATGAAGACTCCAAATAGACATATGCTGAGATGGCAAATTTCTATCCAAGAATATAGAGGAAATATGACTATTGTACATAAATCTGGAAATATTCATAAAAATGCAGATGGTCTTAGCAGATGGGCTTTAGCAAATACCCCTGACAATCCAGCATGGGTACCACAAGAAGAGCACCATATAGAAGGAATATGTGTCACAGACATAGGCACAGAATTCTTTAACCAAGTTGAAGAAAGCTATAAGACAGACAAAAATTGCCATATCTTAAGCCAACTTCTAATGAAAGACTGCAAAGATCCATCACTTTCATCAAAACTAGATGAAATATGGAAAAAGGCATATGATGAAGGAAGATTCCACCTCCTTGATGGAATCCTTTACCATAGAAAAACACACACATGTGTTATGGCCTTAACAGATAGAACACTAATAAACACTATTTTACATGAGTGTCATGATAGTGTTGCATCTGGACATCTCTCAGAAGATAGGACACCAGAGAGGGTGAAAACCTTCTCTTGGTGGCCAAATTGGAAGAAAGATGTTGCAGAGTACTTCCAAACCTGTGACAGATGTCAAAAAGCCAACAGAGCCACAGGAAAGAAATTTGGAATGATGATCCAAATCCAAGAACCAAAATCCCCATGGGAAATAGTTCATATGGATTGGGTAACAGCACTACCTCCAGGAGGAGACAGGAGCTATAATGCATGTCTAGGTTTAGTTGACAGGTACAGTAAAACTCCCATGTTCTTACCATGTCATAAAGATGACACAGCTATGGATACAGCCATAATGATATGGAATAAAATCATTAGCCACACAGGCTTATTCCAAAATATTATATGTGACAGAGACCCAAAGTTCACTTCAGAATTATGGACAAATCTCCAGAAATTATTTGGGACAAAGCTATCATTCTCAACAGCTTACCATCCCCAAACTGATGGTTTAGCAGAAAGAATGATACAGACCTTAGAGGACATGATCAGAAGATTCTGTGTTTATGGGCTAGAATTCAAAGATTCTGATGGTTTCACCCATGATTGGTGTACACTAATACCAGCACTTGAACTGGCATATAAGACATCAATCCATTCTTCTACTGGCAAAACACCAGCAATGCTAGAGAAAGGTTGGAATCCAAGACTTCCTTATGATACCCTCAAAAAGGACTTAGTGGACATACATCAAACAGCAAGCAGTTTTAAGATAATGCTTGACAAAGCAAGACACCATGCAAACAGATGCATGCAAGACTCTTTCAAATATGCAAAAGAAAGATGGGACAAAAGTCATAAACCACCTGACTTCAAAATAGGAGATCTGGTATTAGTATCAACTCTTAACTTTAATAACATAAAAGGACCAAAGAAATTGAAAGATTCCTTTGCAGGACCATTTATGGTAAAAGCACTTCATGGACCCAATGCTGTACAATTGGAACTTACAGGTGATTTAATGAATAAACACCCAACTTTCCCTGTAAGTCTTATAAAACCTTACAGCTCAAGTGACAAGGAATTATTTCCAATAAGAAATAAACCCCCACTTAAAATTCCCTCTTTGGAAGAAGGAGAAGAAAAAAGAATTGTAAAAGTCCTTAAAGAAAGAAGGACAAGGAACAAAAAAGAAAGAGAATACCTTGTAAGGTATAGAAATCCAACTCAAGAAGATGAAGGGCTACTTGAGAAAGATATAACAAATGCTGATAAACTACTGAGGAGGTTTAGACATGAAAGAAAACCTAAAGAATAACAAAATCAAGCTTTATTGAGCTTCAAGACTGATAAAGTCTAATGAAGAGGTAGGACAGTGGATGATACCCTAATCACACATATCAGATTGTGGTACAATCTTTTTTGGTGGTAGGGAATGTGAGCCTTTGAGATATGACCACATACCCAATAAGGTCACAAAAAAGACTTAGAATAATTATACCTTTAATATAATTATATTAAAATTACTTAGAATAATTATACATTAAAAATAATTACTTAAATATACAAAAAATACCATAAATTGGTACAAAAATTGGTTTAACTTAAAAACCAATGAATCAACATGTAAAATAAATTATACCATTGGATTCCCCATGGTAAAATACACATATACCATTTTTAAGGCATATCTGTAAAGTCAATATTTGATGAGTTATAAGGTATAATACCTTATAAAAACCATAAAACCTTATTTATCTCAAGAACTAATGTAACAACATGTGAAATAAATTGTACCAGTGGATTCCCCACGAAAATCCACACATAAAACAATTAATAAGCTAATTTCCAAAGTTAATACTCAAGGAATTAACCTGAATATATGCACTTTTTTGGTCAATGCATATATTCAAGGATCATAGCTAATATCTCCTAAACTATACATGATAGAATGATGAACCAAAAATAAAGTTACCACGTAATTACTGTAAAAACACAGATATGAACTTTATTTTACAAATTATAAACAAGGTTAGAACCTATGATGAAATATTGATAAAAATCAACAGAGCTGTTGACCACTTTGTTGTGAAAGTGTTCCAAACTTAAAAAAAGTATACAGTTGGATTCTACTAGTTCATTCGTGAAGAATGATGCAATTTTTATTATTAAATTCAGGGTATAACCCCCTGAAATCAAGGTTTGAAGTTTAAAATATTGAATTTTGACAGAAAAGATGAGTTACAAGAAAAATCATCAAAATTAGAGTTTTGATGATGTAATGAAAAGCTCCTGGCAGCATAATAAGGTTATGCCAGGCTATCAGAATTCACTCTTTTAATTGCTGGAGCGTGTAAATCTTAAAAGTTATTAAGGATCAAAGTTTGAGCTTAATCTGAGCAGTTGTGATCTCCTACAGTAACCTTAAATTAAGTTTAACAGTCTTAAGAGTGATAAAATTGGTGAATACTATCAGTTTATGATTAAAACTAATAAAATCCACGAAATTTGGGGTTCTGCCAAGCCTCTGATGTCATCAAACTTAGAGTTATAGTGATAACTCTAAATAATGGTGTAATAATGATGTAATATGGTTTGATAATGATGTAATCATCTCCAAACCTTAAAATATTGATCAACTCCAGTGGATATGATCAGTACACGTCTACTAGAAGCCTGTTGGACTCTAGGAGGGAGGTATTTACTATAAATAGAGCTCTTTTTACTCTATTTTCCCCTCAGACGCATCAAAAACATTAAATCAATTAAATCAAAGGTAATTTCTTTATTCTTTATATATAAAACTATTATATTATTAAAGACCAAAGACCACCTTATTATAATCATCTATTTTGACGTGATTAAATCATTTATTTAATTGTTTTTGTTAAAAATCTCTCTAAAACTCATTTCCACATAAAAATCCAGAATAATTTGTAATTTTCTTTATTTTTATTGTAAATACAATTTGAAAAGGTTGTATTTATATTTTTTGGTGTAAAATATTTCAAAATTATTATATTAAGTGTTAAAAGTAGGTTATTTTCTCTTATTATAATAATTTCTCTATTATTACTCTCTTAATAATTCTTTAATTAATATAGATAGTATTTATATTAATTCATAACTTTAATATTAGTAATATTATTGTTATTAATTGTTTTTTATTAATAAAAAGCAATTTTTTACGCATTTATTATTTGTTGGTAACAATAATAAAGAGCTTTTTAAATATATTAATTATTTTATACTAATATATTTATTTATTATATTATATTTTCATAATATAAATTATATTATTATATTTATTTAATAATATAATTTTTTACGCCATAATAATAATAATTATTTATTATTATTATATTTTTAATCTTATTTATTCAATTCATAAGGGCATTCAGAGTACAATAAGTAATAAATTAGTAATTTTTACTTATTGTTTCATAGTCAAACCTTACAGTAGTAATATACAAGCCCAGAGGCCATTCTTAGACGTGCAAACAGCACCTTGAGAAGTCTTAACCGACATAAGCCCTCTTTTTCCTACTTTGATTGAGTGGAAGAGAATTATATCCCACTTGAGACCCAGTCATAGGCCAACACACCAGTGACACCCTCAGAACCAGAGGGCATCAAGGCCAAAGGAAAGAGGCACAGTGAAGGCCTAATTACATAAAAGAAGTGGACACCAATAGCCACCCAGAGAAGTAGAAAACCATGAAACTCTGCATCAATACAAGGTAAACAAACCTTAACAACTTGTACAGGGAAGATTACTATAATTAACCCAGTTGTAACCTCTCAAGGTAAATTTCCCAAATCAGCAGACAACAAATTTGTAGAAGGCACAGTCAAAGGTAAATACCCTAAGAACATAAAGTTTTTTACTGCTTGCAAACACTGATATGTCACCTGTACACCTCAGAGACCTTGGCTTCCAAAGGAACCAGCCAGAGGACAGAGAAGGCCTGTCCAGAACCAGAATACCTGGAAGAGGACACCTTGGACACAGTGGTGGATGGAAAAACAGTGAGGGAGATAATATAAACCTTTCCATTCACACTCCAATTCAACAGGAATCTTAAAGCAGAGCACTTGAAGGATATGGATCAAGTTCTTCGGCTCCACCAACTCCTCAAAGGTTTATTTCAATGGAGCATGGAAAACAAGAGGTTCAACCTGGCATCTCACTGGGCAGAACTTGGAGCAAGTTTCCAGAAGATATGTCTCAAAGAGATAGACTTCAAAGACCTTATGGTAATCACCAAAGGTTGGAATCCTACCAGGCAGTTCAGACTCCTGGAGGCAAGGGCACAGAGGATAAGGGAGAATCAAGCCACTATCCAAGCTATAGAAGAACAGCTAACCCAGACAGGGACTACTCAGATTCCTTCAGGCCCACAAGGAGCAGGCCAAATCAGCTCTCCAGTGGCTTGACACCATTCAGAAACCAGCAGATCAGTGACCAAGAGTCACCATTCTTCACAATTCCAGGAAGTTTCCAGGAGAAAATGAGGAAACAAGGGAAAGAACAAAACCTCCTTCAACCAGAGGAGGAAAGAGTCAGAACCCATGATCCAGAAGCTGTTGGACTTGGTAAAAGAAGTACACAAGAACCAGAACTAGTTGTAAACCACTCTAGAATCAGTAGTCCCATTAATAGAAATATTACCCCCACTCAAATTGAACATAATGTTATCACACCTGAGAGTAACTTAAACAGTGATGCACTGTGGTTACAAATGTCCCAATATGCTGAGCACACTCAAAAGCAGTTTGCAGAACTTGAAGCAAGCCATGAGAGGATGAAAAAATTAACAGCCTCCATGGATAAAATTGTTAATACTCTTCAGGAAGGACATTCTCAATTGAGCAAAGCCTCTGAAGAAACCAACAAAAGACTGAATCTAGTCTTTGAAGAACACCACCACAGCAAAAGGGACAGGGATTGTCTGGATCAAGACATAAACAAATTTTTCAATGTCTACCATAACATGAAGCCCCAACCACAAGGCCATGTTATGGATAATCCATATCAACCAGATGACATCAAACCAGATGCCATGTTGATGAATAAGGCAAGATCTCTATAACAATACCAGGATGGAGATGGCATGTCTTATTCAGAGAAGGAAGCCTTGGAACCGCTTCCTGAGGCCTCAAGCTGGCCCAAATTCTCTGGAACAGGAGAATATGATCATATGGAGCTCATAGATTATATTGATGAACTCTTAATTGAGCTCCCAATAATACCAGATTACTGGATTACTGCTAGACTAAATACAGCATTTAAAGGTCATGCTAGTATATGGTACACATAAATGAAAGAAATCCATGGCAGAAGGAACTGGCTATGGTGGAAGAGTCAAATAATCCAAAAGTACAGTAATGGTACTTGGATATGGCAAAAGAGCATGTAATTTGAAAATGACAAATAATCTGTGGACAAAGATCCATATGAGTGGTGTCTTAGACACTCTAAAAGACTTAAAGGCATTGATCCTCAGATGAACCTCAAAATGAGGAATCACAAACCCCTGACACAACCGCCAGGAGACCTAGAGCATGCAGTAAAATGCAGAAGCAACAAAAATTGCACTCTAGATGACATTTCTAATACCTTACAAGATGTAAGGAAAAGAACTAATATAGGGAAATTCAGCGTATATAGGAGAAGTAGTTTCAAAGAAAAACCAACCTCTCAGCGTGGAGTTTAAAAACAACCCCAGAGAAAGAGTGGCAGAAGTGGCAAAGAAGAAGAATACTTGTCACAATTGTGGTTCAACAGACCACTATGCCAACAACTGTCCAAAGGCAAAGAAAAAAGTCTATGACATTGAGAAAGTCCCAGAGGCGGAATCCCCAACAGAGGATTCTGAATCAGACTCCATGAGTGATGCCATCAGAGAACAATCTGATGATGTTCAAGAACCAAGAGAAGAATTTCTGGTGGAATACCAAGAGGAAACCCCACTAGAAATTCAGGACATACAGTTGGAAGCAGGCATGCCACAGGATACTGCCAACAAAAACTTGTGCGAACATACACAAGAAGCACAAAAATTCCTGGTTACACCAACGAAAGGAATGGCATATGTACATGGAAAAGCCACAAAAGTGACTGTCTGTGTTGACAATGCTCTTAATCCACTCATCATTGAGTGTGGAGCACAATTCTCCATAGTGGCCAGAAAATATCTGGACAACCACTTCCCAAATTGGGAAGAACAGCTCTTGCCCACCAAGGAAAAGAACCTTAAAAGTGCATCAGGGAAGATGACTTCCATTGGGACAATTATCAAAGAGATAATTATACCTTATAGGAAAGGTGATATCAGACTCGACCCAGAGTTTGTAGTGCTTGACAATGCCCACATCCAAGGGTTCTTACTGGGAAAAGACTACCAGAGGATGTATGGCATAGATATTTACAACAGTAAAAATGGGCACATTACCATTGGTACCCAGAAGGAAAAGAAATGTTTACTTGATATATACCAGATATCTTCTCAAGATCCACTGGAAGAACTTCTGAATGAATTCAGGCAGGGACAGTTTAGCACTACCCTCACCAGTAAAAAAGACTACGTTTACTGCAGATTCTGAGGAAGAACAGACCAGCATTTGCCATTGGGGAAGAACCATTAGGCAATATCAAAGGCAATGATATAGAACTATATCTGGATGTGGAAAGACCTTATCCACCAGTTCTTAGGCGACCTCCTTATCCAGCAAGCCTGGAAACCAGGAAAGAAATTGAAAAACACATCAATGAACTCCTGGAAATGGATGTTATCAGGAAGATTGGACATAATGAAATAGTGGAAATCACCACTCCTGTCCTAATCACCTGGCATGATGGCAAGTCTAGACAGTGTGGAGACCTCAGAGCTCTAAATAGCTACACAAAATCAGACAGGTACCATATACCCAGGATACCTCATGCGTTGGATAAACTGGCTAAAGCCAAATACATAACCAAAATGGATTGTATGAAAGGCTTCCACCAAAATGGACTTAAACCAAACTCCATGAAATTGCTCAGAAAAATATGCCATATGGGCATATATGAGTATACCAGGATGCCATTTGGAATCAAAAATGCACCAGCCCACTTCCAAAGGATGATGGACACAATATTTCAAGAAGAAATATTGGATGGCTGGATAGTGGTATATATTGATGATATCATCATATACTCAGAGACATGGGAAGACCATGTACAATAAATAGACAGAGTGCTAAGTAAATGTACACCCATCAATCTGAAGATTTCACTGAAAAAGTGAAATTGGGCCAACAAGAGCTACTAGCTCTAGGGCATAAAGTCTCAGGTCTTAGTCTGAAAATTGACCAGAATAAAGTAGCAGAAGTACTGCAAAAGCCAGTACCAAAGAGCATCAAGGAGATGCAATATTTCCCTGGGTTTGCTAGCTACTACAAAAACCACATCAATAATTTGGCCCATATAACTAGTAGTTTATACAAGTGATGTTAAAAAGATGTAGTTTTTGAAATTACCAAGGAAAGAAGGGATGCATATGAGATAATCAAACATGAACTCACAAATGCACCTGTGCTTATCTTGCCCGACTTTGAACTACCATTCAAGTTATATATAGATGCAGCATATAGCCAAGGCTTAGGAGAAGCCCTTCACCAAAGACAAATTGTGGATGGTGAAGCAAGAGAGGGAGTAATATGCTACATCTCTAGGCAACTGAAAGATGCAGAAGCCAGGTATGGGGCAACCCAGACTGAATGTCTATGTCTAGTCTAGGCTCTGGAAAAACTCCATTATTATCTGGAGGGTGCAGTCTTTGAAGTCTACACAGACTGCACAGCCTTGAATTCTTTACTAAACATGAAGACTACAAATAGACACATGCTGAGATGGCAAATAGCCATCCAGTAGTATAGAGGGAATATGACCATCATATACAAAGAAGGTAAAAGTCATACCAATGCAGATGGCCACTGGAAAATGTCAAGAGCAAGCCAGCTTATGACCCTGAAGTTTCAGCCAAGATCCCAATCCATTTCATGGAAATAGATAGGAGGAGGAACTTCAGATTTTCTGAATGGGCACCAGGAAGTGGTACCCTTGACAGTGGGAACACTGACTCAGAAGGAACAGAAACTCCCATACTGGCAAAAAAGTTTGTCAGAACTGCACAATGAATTTTTCAGTGCAGTACTGAAGTCTTATTCCAAACACAAACAGTGTGGCATATTACTACAAATCCTTCAACAAAAGTACAGGAGTCTCTCACAGGAGCTCTTATGGAAGCAAGAGGGCCTGCAACTCAGGAATCAAGAACTCACTTGGAGGGCTCCAAAAGATGATAAGAAATACTACGGAATATATTTCTTAAGCAGGAATAAGAGAAAAGACAAATATGCCAAAGATAACAAAGAATAATAAGAATGAAGCCAGAGGCCAAAGATAAAAGAAAACCAAAGGCCAAGAAGCCAACCAAGTGAATCCTCAATTCACTGTTTCAACCTGCCAGAAAGAACAATGGAATTAGTAAAGGATATGACCACCAATATCCACTGACAGACAAGGAGAGAAAAGAGAAAGGGTGCTAATGACTGACTTAAGATTATCAGTATTAGCTTTAATAAGGCAAAAGGAAACAAGGATAAAAAGAAATCCAATATATTAATTAACTGGGGAAAAAGTCCCCAGGTGATGAAAGGTAGCCGGTATATGTGAAAACTGGAAGATTGATCCTGGAAGGTGGATCAATGACTGTATTGTCCAAATCGGGAAATACAGTTCTGGCCATCTTGAAATTTGAACTGTGTGATGGAATTCACACAGTGGAATATGGAATGGCCCAATTGGGCCAAGACCATACAGGTTGATTGAATGAGGCCTGTACGGATGAATTGAGTTGTCCAAGGAGTATTGAATACTTGATGCCTTGACAACTGATTGAAATGATGTAATACCTCTTGATAATTTCCCCTTGAATAATCCTGAATGAATTGTGCCAACCCAACTCCTGCAGATACAGGTGGTTGGGATCATTGAAGAGTCTTCTGATTGCCGCCATAAATTGTCAGACTGATGAGCTGATTAATCCTCCTTCGAAATGGGCGTTGGTATTTGAGACCTTGAGTTGGAAAGGTGGAATTTGGTCCTGAAAATGTCACCATTGGATTTCTGAGCAAAAATGGTGCATAATGGTATATAATACCATATATGCACCATGCCTGCAAACTTGAGTATGGATGGTATGAAGGAAAGGAAGAAATCCCCTGGAGTTGAGGGGAAAGACGGACTGAGCTGATCTGGTGGCCTCTGGTGGTTTCCAGAGGCCATGGCTGAACTATTGGTCCATGGTGGTCCATGGCCAAAATTGGGTCCTAAGGGATTTATGGCCAAAATGGTGTCCATGAGGTTTTTGGTCACTTTTGGGTCCAAGGAAGTGGTGGCCAAAAATGGCTCAGGTGGGCCCACTTGTGGTTTGGAACCCGCCTGGCCTTGGGGTCTAGGTGGTTGGCCCCTTTGGCCCCTTTTGGCCTCATTGGATTAGGCCAAAAGGGGCCTAAATGGGCTACAGACCGCAGACCGTGGACTGTGAATCACGGCCCACGGGCCGTAGGAGCCATAGGGGGCCTAAATGGCCCAAAAAGGCCATTTAGGCCAAATCACCGTTAATGAAAGGGGTGGCCCTGAATCCAAGGATGATGGCTAGGGGGCCTGGAAGCCCCTAGAAGACAAAATGACCCCCCAGGCCCAAAATCAAAGATGAAGGCCTGGGGGTTGGTGAAGTGGGAATTGGCCAAGAAGGCCAATGACGGCAGGATATGGCCTGAGGCCATAAAATGGCCATTGGAAGGTGTTATCGTGTGGATGCCAAAGAACACCCAAGGGGGCCAATTGGCCATAAATGATATGACGTGACCAATTGGCCCCAACTTGGCTCCAGCTTGGATTGCCGCAGCCATCAAGGAGGAGGGTCAAACTGGTGGTTGTGACAGAGTCCAGAGCTGGAATCCCAGCTGGAAGAACCCTGGTTAAGGGCCTACAACGATAACAAGTTCTTCCTTGTGGATGGTCTGCTTTACGACAGAGAGAAGCACACAAGTGCACTCACAGTTGTAGACAGAGACCACATCTCTCTGATCCTACAGGAATGTCATGACTGCCCCTATATGGGACACATGAGTGAAGACAGGAGCAGAGAGAGGGTAGCAAGGACAGCTTGGTGGCCTAAGTGGGAACAACAGTTGAGTGAATACATCAACACTTGTGAAAGATGCCAAAAGGCAAATAGGAAACATGGGAAGAAGTATGGGTTACTTCAACATATAGAGGAACCAAAGCACCCATGGGAAACCATCAATATGGACTGGTTCACGGGACTTGTCCCAGGAGGCAAAGAAAACTACAATGCCTTCCTAATCATAGTTGATAGGTTCAGCAAGAGCATGAGGTGTCTACCATGCCATAAAGAGTACACAGCCATGGATACTTCTCTGTTACTCTAGAAAACATCATATCTACCTGTGGAGTCCCTAAGATAATCATTAGTGATAGGCACCCAAAGTTCACATCTGAATTTTGAACCAACTTATATGACATGCTTGGCACCAAGCTTGCATTTTACACAGCTTACAATCGCCAAACAGATGGCCTATCTGAAAGGATGATCCAGAAAATGGAGGACATCCTTAAAAGGTTCTGTGCCTATGGAATGGAATACAAGGACCATGAGGGATACACCCATGACTGGGTTACCCTTCTACCAGCCGTCCAACTGGCTTATGATACAAGTCAGCACTCTACCACAGGAAAAATACCTCAGTGGTAGAGAAAGGGTGGAATCCCTTGCTGCCTGTGGATCAATTGAAGAAAAATCTTGTGACCATCCACCCCACAGCCAAAGACCTCCATGATATGTGGAAAGTAGCTTGTGACACAGCTTCCAAATGCATAGCTGAGACAAAAGAATATAATAAGCAGAGGTGGGAAAAGACACATGGAAACTGACTTTAAGGAAGGGGACCAGGTGCTAGTGTCTACACTGAACTTTAATAATCTTAAAGGACCTAAGAAAATGAGAGACTCATTTTTAGGGCCCTTCACTATCATTAAATTGATAGGGAAGAATGCAGTGGAAGTCAAACTTACAGAGGAATTTTCCAGAAAGCACCCAGTCTTTCCAATGAGTTTGGTCAAGCCATACTTCCAAACAGAGGAGGGAAAATTCCCCTCCAGGAGGAAGAACCACACACCACCAGAGATAGTGGAAGTGGAGGATTCCCCTGGACCTGTGAGTAAAATCATCAGGGGCAGGAAGATCAGACTTAATGGGAAGGATCAAAGACAATACTTAGTAAGATTGAAGAACCAAACAGCTGATAAAGACAAATGGTTGGCAGAAGATGCCATACCAGTGTCACAGCCAAGGAGGCAGGGGCATTACCAATCATATTCTACAATCATTACTTCATTGATACCCCTCAAAACCCAATCAGCAAGGGGGTTTCATTCAACAGTCTCCAAATACAGTTTTCAGACCTCAATACAGTTTCATACAGGCAAGACCCAAATACAGGATTCACCAAATACAGTCCTGTAATCAATACAGGCGCAAATACCTGTATTGACTGTATAACCTGTATTGGATTCACCAATACAGGATTCAATCCCACATCCAACTTCTTCCAGCATACAGACAAGTATCTCAGCACTCAAACTCCAAGGCTGGTATTTCTCACATATACCAGCCCCTCTTCACCCACCTGGGGGTTTTTCCCCCAGTTAATTAAAATATTGGATTTATTATTTAATATTATTTTATTTCTCATTTAAGAAATATTATTTTATTATTTATTAAGTTAGTCTTTGCCTTCCCTCACCTTTTCAGTAGAGTCCTGGTGGCCATATCCTTTATTAATCCTTTTCACTTTTCTGAACAGGTTGAAACAGTGGTACAGGATTATTTGTGGTTGGCTCTTTATTATTGCTTTTGTTTTCCTCTCATATATTTTAACTCTTATTATTTTATGACTAGGAAATTATCATCTTATTTCATTACTCTTATCATTTGAGTATTCCTTCTGAGCCCTCCATAAGTAAGGCTGTTCACTAAGTGCCAGGCCCTCTTCATTTTAGAAGAGCCCTGTGACAACCAGATGGGAACCTTCATTTAAGGAGATTCAGAGCCTCTAGGAGGACTGACCAGTATAATCAATGATGAGCCTTTTTAAGAGGGAGGGTATGTCAGCCTGTGACTCAAAACCAGAGCACAAGCATGACAGCCAAAATACCATAAACCAATGGTATAGCCAAGATACCACCAAAACACAGAGCTGAGCCAAATTAAATCAAAAGATATCAGAAGAAAGAGGAAACTCACCCCTTTCCAAATATACAATTCCCATCATCATAGGACAAAGAATAACAAAGTTATTCATGCTCAAAGTTATTGCTGAGCATAAACCTTAATTTTCACCTCTCATCTGAAATACAGAGTAAGAGGCTTAACCCCATCAAATGGGTATGCAAAATGAAGCTCTAAGTCAGGGCTATCCAATGGTACCAGCCAAACTGAACTAGCACCAGTATTACAGAAGGTATGGTCACATTTGGACCAAATAAGGGTGAACAAAACATTCACCTCTCATCTAACTTCTACAGTTTTAGTGTGAGATACCTAAAGTGGGGTATTTTTGGAAAGAGCAAAATCAGGGCTATCTGATGGTTTCAACCATTTCCTCATATCTCAACTATAGCAGAAGTTATGGGGAAAACAAGCCCAATACAGCTTTTTGCCTAAACCACCCATGTGTATAAAAATCTTGTAGATGGCATACCTTTGCCATATTTAATGATAACCATATCAAATAAGGTATCATTGTGTAGAACGCATACAGGGCTACACACTGATTCAGCTATGAGGTTGATATCTCAAGAACTGACAAAGCTATAGCTGTTCTAAGGTAAAACTCTCACATTCTGACTAATACAGCTTTACCCTGCGATAATATCCCATTACCATGTTTATGAGTTGTCAAGCTGACAAAGAAGCATGTTTATACTTCAATACCTCATAATTCAGTAAATACTGGGGTGCCATACAGTTTCTGTACAGCATTCTACGCTCCATACATGTCAGAAGAGGGCTATGTAATCCCCAGATGAAAATTTTCACCCTTTATTGGTGAAAACTGCCCAGATTGTAAGGATGACTATGAGACAATAAGTAAAAATTACTAATATTCTACTTATTGTACTATGATTTTCCTTATAAGTGAAATGAATAAGATAAAAATAATTATAATAATAAAGAATTATTATAATTATGGCGTAAAAATGATTATATTATTAATAAAATATAATAATATAATTTATATTATAAAATATAATATAATAAAATAAATATATTAATATAAAATAATTAATATATTTAAAGGCACTTTATTATTGTTACAAACAAATAATAAAGGCGTAAAAAATTGTTTTTTATTAGTAAAAAAACAATTAATAACAATAATATTACCAATATTAAAGTTATAAATTAATATAAATACTATTTATATTAATTGAAGAATTATTAATATAATAATAAAGAGAAAATTATTATAATAAGAGAAAATAACTTACTTTTATCACTTAATATAATAATTTCGAAATATTTTATGCCAAAAAATATAAATACAACCTTTTCAAATTGTATTTACAATAAAAAATAAAGAAAATTACTAATATTCTTGATTTTTACGTGGAAATGAGTTTTAGAGAGATTTTTAACAAAAACAATTAAATAAATGATTTAATAACGTCAAAATAGATGATTACAACAAGGTGTCTTTGGTCTTTAATAATATAATGGTTTTATATATAAAGAATAAAGAAAGTACCTTTGATTTAATTGATTTAATGTTTTTGATGTGTCTGAGGGGAAAATAGAGTAAAAAGAGTTCTATTTATAGTAAATACCTCCCTCCTAGAGTCCAGCAGGCTTCTAGTAGACGTGTACTGATCATATCTACTGGAATTGATCAATATTTTAAGGTTTGGAGATGATTACATCATGATCAAACCATATTGCATCATTAGTACACCATTATTTAGAGTTATCACTATAACTCTAAGTTTGATGACATCAGAGGCTTGGCAGAACCCCAAAATTTGTGGATTTTATTAGTTTTAATCATAAAATAATAGTATTCACCAATTTTATCACTCATATGACTGTTAAACGTAATTTGAGGTTACAGTAGGTAATCATAACTGCTCAATTTAAGCTCAAACTTTGATCTTTAATAACTTTGGAATTTTACACGCTACAGTGATTCAGAGAGTGAATTCTGATAGCCTGACATAACATTATTATTCTGCAAAGAGCTTTTTATTACATCATCAAAACTCTAATTTTGATGATTTTTCTTGTAACTCATCTTTTCTGTCGAAATTCAATATTTTAAACTTCAAATCATGATTTCAGGGGGTTTACCCTGAATTTAATGATAAGAATTACGTCATTCTTCACGAATAAACTAGTAGAATCCAACTGTATACTTTTTTTAAGTTTGGACCACTTTCACAACAAAGTGGTCAACAGCTCTGTTGATTTTTATCAATATGTCATCATAGGTTTTAACCTTGTTTAGAAGTTGTAAAATAAAGTTCATATCTGTGTTCCTACAGTAATTAGGTGGTAACTTTATTTTTGGTTCATCACTCTATCTTGTATAGTTTAAGAGATATTAGCTATGATCCTTGAATATATGCATTGACCAAAAAAGTGCATATATTCAGGTTAATTCCTTAAGTATTAACATTGGAAATTAGCTCATTAATTGTTTTATGTGTGAATTTTCATGGGGAATCCAATGGAACAATTTATTTTACATGTTGTTTCATTGGTTCTTGAAATAAATAAGGATTTATGGTTTTTATAAGGTATTATTCCTTATAACTCATTAAATATTGACTTTACAGATATGCCATAAAAATGGTATATGTGTATTTTACCATGGGGAATCCAATGGTATAGTTTATTTCAAATGTTGATTCATTGGTTTTTAAGTTAAACCAATTTTTGTACCAATTTATGGTATTTTTGTATTTTTGAAGTAATTATTTTTAATGTATAATTATTCTAAGTAATTTTAGTATAATTATCTTAAAGGTATAATTATTCTGAGTCTTTCTTGTGACCTTATTGGGTAAGTGGTCCTATCTCAAAGGCTCACACAGATGGGGTTTCAAAACCACATCTGAGCCCAATACAGGCTATACAGGTCCTTGCAAACCACAAGCCTGTCTCAGAGAGTGAAAAAATCTTCACTTCCTATATGTGTAAAGGTCTAACAGCCCTTCCACCCCATTTCAGGATAAAAAGGAGGCTTTTCACAGCCAGAAATGCTTTCCTCATCCTGATCTTGAGTACCCTACGTAGTAAACTGTCAAAAACAGTTTTACTCGTGGGTGATAAAAAGGTATAATTGTAATATTAATTATTGTAACCCAACAGGTAAAGCTGCACCCAGGGCTTTCAACAGCAGTCACCACCACTATATTTCATATAGTAAAGCGGTTTTATTCTTAAATTAAAACATCTTTAACTCTTATAACTCTTTTTAAATCCTTCTTTACCATGTCACAGTCATAGTTAAAAGTTTTAAATACATTTGAATACTTTTATCATAGACTCAGCCTGATACAGGGTTTGTAACTGAATTGATTATAAGGCTTAGATACCAACCAGGGAAGTTTTAACCATTTCCAAGATGGCCAAACTACCCTTAAGCTGAAAAAATCTCATTAAAAACAGTTTTAACTGGTTTTGATTTTTCTTACACACATTATGACATGTTTTGAAGGCTTGAAACCAGGTATTACTATAGAAATGCATGAATTAAGGGTCTAAAATGGCTGAAATTAGCATAAAGATGGCTAAAACCAGACCTTTTTTGGTCCAAACCCGGGTTCAATGATGCCATAATTGGCCTTTACATTATAAGTGTGTTTCTAAAAACTGATAATAGTGAATTTTACTTTTGGAGTAAGAGGATTGGTGGTTATGAAGGAATGTCTTCTTTGTCCCACTTTTCTCTTCATATTGGAATCTGTGAGCCTTTGAGATATGACCACATATCCCAAAAGGCCACAAAACAATTCTGAAAAACTTATTTTAACAATAATAATTAAAATTATAATCCTAAGATAGCTAAAGATTCCATAAAAAGGCATAAATTCTTGATTATCTCAGAAACCAATGAATGAACATGTAAGTTAAATTAAACCATTGGAATATCTATCAAGAAATACACATAGAACATTCTTATTTCATACATGTAAAGTCATGAATTACTGAGATAATCTGAATATATGCACTTTTTATAATCAGCACATATATTAATGGCTTCTAGATCTTATCTATTGAAATAGGCATGATAAAGAGTTGATCCAAAAATAAATTTACCAGAAAGTAACTGTAAGACTACAGATAAAAACATCATTTGGCAAGTTAGAGACAAAGTTAAGACTTACAAGGGTTTATTGGGAAAAATAGAAATAGCTGTTGACCAATTTGTTTTAAGGGTTGTGCAAGCTTCAAAAAATTATATATTCAGATTATCCTACTTCATACATGAAGAATGATGTGATTTTCATCATGATATTTAAGGTAAAAACCCATGAAATCATGGTTTAAAGTCTAAAATAGTAGATTTTAACAGGAAAGATGAGTTACAAGAAGAATAATTAAAACTAGATATTTGATTTTGTAATGAAATGCTCTTGCAATCTTAAAAAGGACATTCAAAGCCATCAGAATTCACTCCTTGAATTTCTCTAGTGTGAATAACTCAAGAGGTATCGGTGATCAAAGTTATAGCTTAGAAATTATCATTAACTGTAATCTTATTTTAACTTTAGCAGTTAAATAAGTGATACAACTGGCAGATACTAGTATTTTATGCTGAATAATAATAAAATCCCAAAAGCTTAACCTTTTTCCAAGCCTATGAGGTCAGCAAAACTAGAGTTAGAATGATAAATCTAAATAATGAGATAAGAAGGTTTAATTATCATGTAATCATCACTAAGCCTTCAAATATTCATCATTTGTAGTGGACACCATTAGAAACCATCTACTAGAATTCATCTTTACTTCATGGGGAAGGACTCTAATAGAAATGGTGTTCTTTTTGCTCTATTTTCCCCCAGACACATCAAAAAAATCAAAAAATTGAATCAAAAATGTAATTTCTTTACTCTTTATATATAAAAGTATTATATTGATTGAGACCAAAGATCAGCCTTTTAGTAATCACCAACTTTGATGTTATTGATCCAATGTTTTTTGTTCTCTTTGAATTCTCTTTAAAATCCTCATTTCCACATAGAAATAGTTAAATTTGTAAGTATCTGTATTTTTCACTTTAAATACAATTTGAATCAGTTGTATTTATACTCTTAGGCCTAAATTTATTCAAAATTATTATATTAAGTGTCAAAAGTAGGTTATTTTCACTTATTATAATTTTTTTCTCTTTTCTTCTTAATCTGAGTAGTTCTTTTATTGATATTAATAGTATTTATATTGATATATAGCTTTAATATTAGTTATATTATTGTTGAAAATTGTTTTTTATTATTAAATGAAAAGCTTTTACACATTTATTATTTGTTGGGAAGAATAATAAATTGCCATAAATATATTTATTTTATTATATTATTTTTTGTATTTCAATAATAGGGGGTGTCAAAGTTACCAAATCCCACTTTTTTTTGCCAAAACACTGCATTAATGTTTTGAGATTTTAGAAATCCCAAACCTCAAGAGGTGTGGTATTTTAAGGTACAAAAACCCAGGTTTTTGGTACCAAATCCCATGTTTAAATATTAAAATCTGGCCTTTAGCTTCCCATCAAGGCACATGTTTAAAACACACAACTCAGTAAGGGAATGTTAAAATGCATAAACCTTTTGTTCTCTTGCATGAAATATGAATACTCTCATCATTTATTAAAGTATTTGATTTCAAATTGCATTTACTACAGGCCTTTTCTTCATTTACCATGCCCAAGGAATCACAAAGGCTACCTTTACTTCAGACCTTAATCTCACTGCAGTTCATTGATGCTCTCAACTTGAATAGTGATTCTGATATCCAGGAAGATATAATCTTATTAGATATGATAACATCAGAAAGATACATCAATCCTTGTAGAAGATCTCCATCACATTACATGTATACAACGAATGATTTAAAAACATTATCATTTGAAAAGTTTTGAGAGCTATGTAAGACCACACATGAATCATTTGAAAAATTGGTTGCACAAATTTAAGCTGATAAAACCTTTCAAAACTCATCACAAATTATCAAGGCTAGTATCAAATGGCAATGGGGTCACTTTGGGAAAGATTGGAATGTTATTTGGAATTTTGCCATGGGGCTATTGTGTTGTACACTCAAAGAGTGATCCAGATATTAATGAAGTTGAAGCACAAAGTGATTGTATGGCCAACAATAGAACAACAAAGAGAGGTTTCTCAAGTAATGCAAGCGGAAGGCTTCCCTGGGGGCATTGGGTTTATTGATGGGGGTCTCATACCATTATCACAAAATTCCCCCAATGATGGTGAAACCTATTTTGATCACAAAAAGAGGTAACCTGTTGAATCTTTATTCTTTATTTCATTTTTACTAATTGTCTACCATTGAGGTATTCTATGTCAATACAACTGGTTTGCAATATCAACAAACAGTTCACTGCTCTACATGTTGGCTGTACTGGATCACTTCATTATTTGAATGCCTATAAACATATGAAAATAGCACAAACACTGCAAGAGTTTTATGAAAAAGGATCAGGACTTACTTACTGATTCAGCATATTCAAGCTCTCCTTGGGTTGTTCTGGCATATAAGGGAGTTGTAGCATAGAATGAAGACAATTTTTCTTTCAATTACTGTCTAGCAAAATTGAGGGTTAGAATCAAGCATGCAATTGGAATTCTGAAGGGGAGGTGGTTTTCTCTAAGGGAAATGCAAAATCAAATGAGGGATAATCATGAAATTGAATATTTTGTTAGTTGGGTTGTTACTTGCATGATTTTACATAATATTTTAGCACAAATTGGTGATGAATGGTTTGATTTATATGAAGATGATGATCAACCACATGCAGAAAATCTGGCCAATAACAACATTGGGGAAGATGTGGTAAATATGCATGAAAAAATTAAACCAATTACTTTGGAATGGAAAAATAGTCAATTGTAAATTTCATCAGGACCATTGATTTATGTACTTAATTTAATGGCATACAATGGAGTGGAGATGCTATTGGTAAAATAAAACTATTTACCATTCATATTTTTTAGTTATTTTTTGATCCTGCATATTTCTTTCAAAGTACCCATTGACTTTGAATTAATTTTGGTGGGTGTCATTTTCAATAATTTGTCACCTAAATTAAATAATTTATGGTTTATTTGAAAAGAAAATCCAAAATGAGTTATTTCATCATGATTGATAATTTCTGGAGGAGGGTTTGTTGTATGATAAACCATAGTTGATGTCTTCCAAGGAATTTCCATGATTCCTGGTTTTTTTGAAGAATTGATCTCCATTTTCAATTTAGGGAAGTGCAAACCATGTCCAGAGGGGATTAAGACAGTTGGAAGGGAATGGAAATCTTTTTTTGATACAAAAGAAAATATACCATAAGGCCAGGCATTGAGATCATTTAAATCTTGGTGTGGCTTATTGAAAAATCGATCTTGAGTGACAATGACATTGGTAAATGATTTGAATTCTTCTTTTGTATTGGAAGAAGTCCATTCAAGTTTACTGAAGTTTGGTAATTTGGCTGCTTCCATTAATGACTGATTTCCATTAGCTGCTAATGTTGAAAAATGGGAGATTGTTGAGTAAAAAAATTTGTCATATTGATGAAGTTTGGTCCATTGGTTATTATCTGTTTCAATTTGATGAGGAGTTAAAGCTGGTTTTCAGGAGTAAACACCTAATAATTTGGTAATTATTTAGTAACAATTAAAATGATAAGCAAAAAAGATCACACACCTGCAGATTTGCCAGAATCTGAACCAGAACAAAACCCAATACCTTTCATAATTCCACCTTGGAGTTGCTTATTGGTTTCAATTTCTTGTTGATTTTGAGATAAGAACATTAATGTCATGATGAGGTTTTGAAGAATTTGAGAGTGTCCAGAAGAATTATCAAAAGGGGTTATTTCATATATGATGACAGGCAAAAAGGCCTTTGTTGTTTTATCCATATGAGCCTTAGAGGTAATTTCATATACCCAAAAGACCACAAATACAAAAATAACATATTAATATAAATAAAATGAATTTATTTATATTATTAAAATAAAAATCAAAATATAAATATAAAATTATATTAAAAATAAAAAAAATTAATTACAATTTAAAAATAAAAATACATTAAATTCTGTAAGTATAAAATTACATTTATACTTGAAAAAATTAAGTAAAAATAAGATTTTAACAAAATTGTGAAAAAATAAATAAATTTGGAAAAACGTTAAATAAAAATTATTATAACTTTTTATCCAGTAAATAAACAAATAAAAATTATTTCACCATTGGATTCCTCATAAAAAATCAGGTGGGGTCACCTCTGAGTGAAATTCTTGTAACTCAACTCTAAATAAGCTTAAATTAAGTTTTTAGTATTTTCAATACAAAAGTTGAAAATCCTCAAAGCCTTAATTTAATTCACACCACATGTGGTGTTAACCAGCAAATTTTGTGTTAAAATTGAGGTGTTGTGTTTAGTTTAGAAGTTATGAGGAACTGAAGTATTTTCAATTGAATTCAATTGAAATGTCAAAATGTGCACGTGTATTAAATAAGTGAACTTTGATTTACATATGAGGTGTCAATTATTACTGTATTGTACTGTACAATTCAATTGAATTACATATGTAAATTATGAGTATAATACATGATGAGGAATTAAAGGAAAAATAAATTGGAAAGATTAAATTTGGGGGGGAAAAGGAACTCTAGCTCTAAGGGGGAGCTAGACCACCAAAATCCTTGCTGACAGGCATGGGATGTCAAAATTCACGCAAAGGTTCATCACTTTTGGCCTGGAATTGAGTTACAGGGTCTGTGGACTCAATTGATGATGAGGTTTTGATACCAACTGGGGTAGTTTTAGCTGTTGCCAAGAGGGTAAAACTACCCTTAAGATAAAACAACCATAGTAAAAACAGTTTTAACTGGTTTCTACGCCTCTTACACACATTCTGACGTGTTTTGAAGGCTCTAGGCCTGGTATTGCTATAGTAATGGCTGATTTAAGGGTCTAAAATGGCTAAAAATGGCTTAAACCAGCCCTTTTTGGTCTATACCAGGGTTCAATGATGCCATAATTGGCTTTTCTGTTGTCAGACTGTTTTTCACGACTGACAAGAGTAAAATTTACTTTTGGAGTAAGAGAATTGATGGCTATAAAAGAATGTCTTCTTTGCCCCACTTTTCTCTTCATGTTAGAATCTTTTCCTTTTATTAATTAGTTTAAACACTGTTAAACCAATCAATCAAAGATTCCAACCACCATTTATAAATCATTTTAATCCTTTTAACCACGTGAAAAAATCATTATAATCATTGTTTGTAACTCTTATAATCATTTTTACCCCTGAACCACCCCAAAAGTGAATTAAAGCATCTTTCATCACTGTAAACTTTGTCACTTTGTTTCCAAATTCACTGTGGTCGCTTTTGGGTGTGTTTTCTCTTTAATATTCTTTTTAAAGACTTTGTTCTTTAATTAATTGCTTGCAGTTCTTTGCTCAATTAATTCCAATTGAAATTGCTCTTGAAGAAATTTCTTTTGTAGCCTTAAAATATCTCTTGTAGAGTATTTTTTGGAGAAATTTTTATTGTTGGTAAAACAATAAATTTTTATAATATTATTGTTTTATACTAATAAAGTTATAAACAATAAAATTGGCGTCTTTTCTCTTAAAAATAATATTTCATACTATTTTTAACTGAATTTTACCTTATACAAATTTTGAGGACAGGAAAAGTACTTGATTTTTGATCAAAGTTTCATATCCACAACTTACAATCCATGAGTATATAAGGATGGGGGAGAGTGTTGAGAGATGGAGGTTTTAACCATGAGGCATTGGCTGATTTCTTGTCAATTGAAATGGTTGAAAAGTTTTTATATTCTTTGTTTGAATGGCCAAGGTGAGACACAATTTGTTTTGAATAATGGATGTGTTGTCTTTGGCTTTGGGTAAGCTTTCTTTTATGATTTGATTTGGTATTATTATCCTCATGATGTTCTACATTTGGTTTAGTCCTAACCATGACATCAAAAGGAGTAATAATAGCTTCATCATCTTTCAAATCAATCTGATGATGTGCTGTGTCTGGTTTAGTCCTAACCATGACATCATCAAAATGATTTGAAGAGTGAGAGAGAGGAGGAGCATTTTTTGTGAATTTCAAGTATAATGGAATGGGGGTGAAATTGAATGACATTGCAAAAGAAACCCTTATAAATGATCCTCCCCTATATCAACAAATAAATAAAAAGTTTAAACAAAAATTAAAATAAAAAAATCAATCATGGGTCAGTAATAATTATCATCCAAAAAATAATAATCATAAGTTCAACATGATTATGATTTAAAAAAAAAGCAAAAAAAAAATCATCAGTTATTAATGATGCTGATTATGAAAAAAAAAAGGTCAGCAATCATAATGATCAAAAAAAATAAAGTCAAAATTATTATGATTCAAAAAAAATAAAATATAAAAAATTCATCATCAGTGATTCATGATTATGATATTCAAAAAAAGAAAAAAAACAGCATTGAAAGATCATTCATTAGAAAAAAAATCATAAATAAGATTATGATTGGTAAAATAAAAATTAAAAAAAAACAGTATATCAGTATTATATCATTAAAAAAAGAAAAAGAAAAAGAAAATAAAATAAAAACCATGCTAATGGCCTCTTGAGGCCATTAGCATTAAAATTCAAAAAAAGCCTCAGAATCTATTCAGAATTGATTCCACGCGATTTGAGCCAGCTAGGCCCTGGAACCTCCCAGGAGCCTTTTGGGGAGGTTCCAGGGTGAGTGGTGTGGAGGAATGAGATGGGTGTGGGGTTTTTGGAGGTGGATGGTGATGGGTGGGGGCTTTTAGGAGGTGCATGGTAATGGATGGTGGGTTTTTGGTGGGGGATGGTGATCAATGGGGGATTTCTTGAGGTGGATAAAATAAATGAAATAAAATTTAAAAAAATTACCTATAAAAAAAACAAAAATCAGAATGAGGTGGAAAAAAATCAGAGTTGTGAAATAAAAACCAGAAAAATTCACTTACCTGATTTAAAAAAATGGTGAATTCTTTTGGAAGAGTGAGGGGTTAAAAGGAAAAATAAAAATAAGAAATGAAGAATTCAAAATTGAAATTGAAAAAAAAATCAAAATTTTCTAGAAAAAAACTTCAAACTAAAAAAAAATAATTCAAAATCAAAAATCAAAAATAAAAGGAAAATTACAAAATTAAAAGTTCAATCAATTCAAAATAAAAAAATACAAATGAATAATGAATTATAAAAAAAAACAAAACATATAGAAAAAGATGAAAAAATTAAAATAAATAAATAAATAATGACATTAAATACCATTTCAAAAAAAAAGGAAAAAAGGTGTCATAAACTTATATTTGGCAAAAATTCCAAACAAAAGGAAATATGGAGGGAGCCATCAATTTCATTTTGAACAGACTTCACATAAAATCTTGATGCAAAACTGGCCCAAATTTTCAATTTTGTACTGAATTGCAATTAAATTTTGTACAAAATTGAAATTACAAGTTGGTTCCCCAATTATGCATAAACATTGAATTTTCAATTTGATAATAAAGTGAAGTTAGATTTCATGACATAAGATCAATAATTAAACATAAACATCAGTTTGATCTAAAAAATAACCACATATAAAATGATCACATGATGTATCCCTAATATGTTATTTTTTGTTGATTAAAGTCAGAATGCGTTCCAGCTCCCCAATTGGCCTGCTTTATGACAATGCTGCTATAGTGAGATCCATCTGGCATTGCGTTTCCTTCAATTCCAATTCACTATTCCACTTTTCTTTTTCAAATTCATATTTCTTTGTATGTGTCACAGGGGCTCTTTGAAGTGAAGAGGGCCTGGCACTCAGTAAACTGGGACTCACTTATGGAGGGCTCAAAGATATGGTAAGAAGGAGTACACTGAAGAGTGTTAAAGATGAATTTCTAAAAGAATAAATATAAGAAAAGCAGCAACAAGAAATAAGAGTAAGAAATATAAGAGCCAACCACAAACAAGTCCAAGTCCACTGTTTCAACCTGTCAGAATGGAAAGAGAAGGGTTAATAAGGATATGGCCACCCAACTCATACTGTACAGGCAAAGAGAGAAAAGGCAAAGACTAACTTAAAATTAAATAATTATAATACCCAAATATAAGGATAAGAATAATCATAAAATAATAGATAAACTAAATTAATTAACTGGGGAAAAGTCCCCAGGGGGGAGAAAGAGGGGCTGGTATATGTGAGAATCACCAGCCCTGATCCAGAGGAAGAATTTTCATGAGAATAATTGATGATTGAATTGAGTCTTGCCAATACATGTCCTGTACAGCTGTACAGAGTCTGTACAAGAGGTGTGGTGTATTTGAGTGATTATACAGCTCCATACTGGTGTATTGAAACTGTATTGAGTGAATCCAACCTGTACAGGTATTGACAGGCTGTATTGATGTACCAAGCTGTATGCATGTTTCAGAATGAAGATTTCTGAAACTAAATGCTGATGCAGATACTGAATTTTCTGATTTGAGGTGTTTGAGTGGGTGTATGAATGAATACCCTTACCCCTGATGGATGGTTGTTACAGTATTCCCCTCTTGAAACTGGTGGTCTCCTGAAAACCATAATACCCTGCCACTGTTGAGTGGCATCTCAATATCCCCACATTTCTTCCAAAATTTTCTTTTTAATTTTCTCTTCCTCTTGACCATTATACTGAAAGTCCTTCTTTTACTTTTTCTCTGTCAAAATCAATTGATTCCCCCCTTTTTTTCCAAGTTTGAGTAAGTATTCCACTTTGAATATGCTTTTGTCTTCCTCTGAATCAATCAACCATGCCCTTGGAATGTATCCCAGAATAAGGACCACTGAGCTCTTGTGCTCAAAAAATGATGCCCAATGAGTATATGAAGTGTACTCATTGGGCAAGGCTTAATCCATTGAAAAATTGAAAAAATTTCCTCCAAGGGGTCTTGTCCCCATTACCCATGTAAATGGCCTCAACAGCCCTCCAAAGTGCTTTTTGGGCTGTGGTCTTTACCCCTGATGAATCTTGACATTTCTTGATTTTTATGGCCTTTTGGGCCTTTTGGGTGTTTTGGTGAACTTGGGTATTTATATGATTTTTGGCCATATTTGGCCTTTTTATGCCTTTGGGGTCCTACGGTCCGCGGTCCGTGGTCTGCGGTCCATGGGCCGTACGCCGCGGACCGCGGTCTGTGGGGGTTATTGGAGGCCCCCAGGACCAAAATGGAGCCCCTGGGCCCAAATTTGCTGGGGACCCAGGGTGACCAAGGGGCCCAAAAATGGCTCAATCATAGATATCACCATACATGGCCTGGACCCATTGATGGGGTCCAGGAACATCAAGATCCTGGCCTCCTCAAAGTTGCAGGGGAGGCCCTGGGTGATGGGTTCAGCCCCAAAGGGGTATGAACCTTCACCTTACAGGCTTTGAGGGGGGGCATAATTGAGTTATGGCCCCATTTCCTTGAGGTCAAATTCCTTTTTCTTGATATGGAGTGGATTGATTCTGACGTCTTGAATCTTCTGCTTGCATATTCTTTAGTTATGAGTTCCAAACTGACTGAACTCACTGAATCTTCTCCTTCTGCACCACCACCGTCTGTTCTTCATGGTTCGGGTGTCTTCAGTTGATTGTCCTCCCTTTCCATGGCGTCTTCTGGCCATTTTGATCCCTCCCAAACATATGATGGGTTCAGAGCAGTTGAAGTTCTTGATCCTGCCTGTACTGAGTGTTTGGTCAAGGGTAAGGATTTCTTTCAACATTACAATCCTCGATCGTCAAAATGCCACTTTTGCTTTGTTGGGAAGAAGCCATGCCGCCGTACCGGATCAACTTTGTCCCAGGTCAGGAGACACTTATGGAGCAGGAAAGATGGGCCTCATGGGCAGGAATTCCCCATTCTTGAGGAGCCTACCCCTGATGCAACTTCTGGATTTTCTCAATGTGAGTGATTTGCATATTTTGGTTGAATTGGTGCTGATATTTTGATGTAGTGACTGGTTCCAGGCAGAGGGATGTGGCCAGATGGACTAATGTTGAAGGGTCCACTCCAACCGGTGGTAGGCCCATACACTACAGCTCAGAAATCCCAATCTCAAGGACCAATGCTGATGGAGTGGTGAAAGTAGTGAAGAAACTAAGAATAATTGTTGATTCCCCAACAGATCCAGATGCTGAAGGAAGTGATGAGTTGAATTGTGAAGAAGTTCAAGTTATTCCTCATTCAATTGGCCATCCGTCCAGCAATTCTTCTTATCAACCTCTTGCCAACACCAGATTCTAAAGTCAAGTTATTCCCAGCACTCCAAGAACCTTCCAACAAATGCTTGCTTCCATTCCTACAACCCTTCCTCCTCCTTCACCAACTACTTCCCACACCACCAGGCCTGCCTTGAATCCAGCAGTAAGACCATCACCAGTTCACTAGTCCAGAAACTCACCCATAAACACCTCCCATCAACTCCAACCTGTGGCCAGCTCCAGCAGAAGAAGAGATGGATTGTCCCCTTTGCTGTTTCCTGCTGCTCAAGTTTTTCAAAGAAGAGAACGTTGGCCTATCCGTGTTACCAGAGAAGATCCCAACGCGGCTAGTGAAAGTCGAGATGCTGTGGCCAGATTGTTCAGGAGGGTTGATAGAAATAGCAGAGAGGTGATTATGTATGCCAATGACAGGACTATTCCAGGTACTGCTTCTGAAGAGATGGCTGCAAAATTTGCGTGGTAAGAAGATGAGTTGATAAATGATTTCCAGAGAACTTTTGATGATTTGGGTAGAGATAACTAGTTTTTCTTTTCCTTGTTTGTGTTTGGTTTGACTTCTATCCCCACTCTTATAAATACTAAAACATGAAAAATAACGGAACCTCCCAATACATGATTTGGGAGGGGATGCTGCTGCTTTAAAGAAATAAAAGAAAGAAAATTATACAAGTAAATAAAGAAAGAAAAATAAAAGAATAAGAGAAAATGAGAGTAAAGAAAGAAATAAAGAAAAAATCCTGATGGCTGGTCCTCCTTGTGGTGAGTTGCTTGATTCTGGCCAAAAAGGGTCTGAAAAATGAAAACCAAGCATTTGATGCTCACAGAGTGGCCAAGGTGATGTTTTACAAGAAGTAGAACCCTCAGGGATGCATACCAGGAGATGGAACTTACTTTCATAACTTCCACTCCCCACCAAGCACCATAAAATTGAAAAGAATTGCCATAAATGACTTCTGAGATGAATTGCCATAAATGACTTCTGAAAAGAATTGCCGTAAATGACTTGAAGTAATGAATGTCTTGAATTATGATGATTGGCATAAATTGAAAAGATAAATAAAAAGAAAGAAAAGAAAAACAAAGAAAGGAACATTTGGCCATATCTTGATAAGGTCCAAATCAGAGGGTATTGGTGTTGTATGCTTCCTGAACTTTCATAACTTCTTCTCCCCAACAAGAACCATAAATCAAACTCTTGAGGTATTTGGACCAGGCTTGTCTGGATACAATGAATGGAAGTCCTTGACAAGGTCTGGTGAGTTGGTAAGGCTTGAAGCTGGTTCCCAAGTGGTTCATTCTGGGTCTTCACTGAATCCTTTCCACTATACAAGATACCATAAATTACCTCTTTTGAGTTTTGAGTCCAGAACCTGAGCCACTTCCCATTATTCTTGCTCCTCCACTAAAACTGGTGGTGGCGGCAATTGATGACGATTTGGGATAGTTGAATGCTTGACTGGTTCTAATAAGGACACATGGAATACAGGGTGAACTGTCTTCCATTGCTGAGGCAACTTGAGGTGATATGCATGGCTTCCAATCTTCTTCAGAACTTCAAAAGGTCCCAACCATCTTTCTGATAACTTCTTGGTGGTTCTTGTGGTCTTGATGTTCTTGGAAGCTAGCCATACTTTGTCCCCAGGTTGGAAATCAGGTGGAATCGCTCTATTTCTATCTGCATACTTCTTGAATATCCTTATTTCTGACTCTAATTCTTCTTTGACAACTTGCTGTACTGATTGGAGTTTTGTTGATAACTTTCCAGCAGGTGAGTCTTGAGAAATATGGATTGAGTCAAAGCTGGGATTTCTTCCATAAATGGTGAAAAAAGGTGATTGCTTGGTTGATGAGTGTTCTGCATTATTATAGGCAAATTCAGCCAGAGGGAGCCAGGTGTACCAGTCATCTTGATGATAGCTGACATACATCCAAAGGTACTGTTCTAGTATCTGATTTACCCTCTCTGTCTGTCCATCTGTTTCAGGGTGAAAGGCAGTTGAAAGATCTCTTGATATCTTGAGCTGCTGACACAGTTGAGTCCAAAATGATGAAACAAATAAGGATCCTCTATCACTGAAAATACTGATTGGAAGGCCATGCTTGGAAAATACATGACTAATGAAGATTTGAGCTAAATCCAGAGCAGTGATTGTTCCATAAGTTGGAATGAAGATTGCAATTTTTGAGAATCTGTCCACAACTACTAAAATTGAATCAAAGTTGTTTGACAGTGGCAATTGAGTGATGAAGTCCATTGATAATGAATTCCAAGGAGCAGACGGAATCAAAAGAGGCTTGAGTAATCCAAACTTCTTGTGATGAATGTTCTTGTTTCTTGAGCATTGCTGACATGAGGACACATAGTCCTTGATGAATTGATTGATGCCAGCCCAATAAAAATCCCTCTTGATGAGCTTGAGGGTCTTCTCCTGGCCAGGATGGCCAGCCAATGGTGAGTCATGACGCTTTTGAAGAATATTGAGTTGAGGTTCTTCATTGCTTGGGATTACCACTCTATCTTTGAATAATAATAACTTGGCTTGAGGTTCAAGAGAATAACCTGGAACTGATTCACCTCTTGCTAGTTGCTTGAGTATTTCTTTATAGTCTTTGTCTTGCCATACTTCTTTTTGAATCTTGTCCACTAAATCTGAGAAAATTTCCACTTTGATTGAGAAGAATCTTTACTCTTGAATTCCATCTTGCTTAAGTACTTGATGAAAAGTTTGAGGATTCTTTCTGATGAAGTCCACTCCCCTCTCTGGGTACACGTCGTCCCGACGTGACAAGGCATCTGGTAAAGTGGCCAGCCTGCCTGGGCGGTAAGTGATAGTGAAATGATATTCTCAGAGAAATTCAGCCCAACGGGCCTGACAACAAGTAAGAACTTTGGAAGACAGGAAATACAGCAAGGAATAGTGGTCTGTCAAGACCTCAAAAAGATTGGAAAGAGAAAGAAGAAATGCCCTCCAGCACTTGAGAGCCCAAACTATGCCAAGGAGTTCCTTGTCATGGATTTCATAGTTGAGTTCAGCTGGTAAGAGCTTGCAACTATCAAATGCAATGGGATGCTTTCCTGAGTCATTCACCTGACTCAATACGGCGCCCAATGCATAATCAGAAGCATCAGTCTCTACAATAGTAGGTAGAGATGGATTGAAATGGGATAAGATAGGAGAAGAGGTGAAAGCTTCTTTGAGTGCTTGAAACTGACTAAGAGCTTCCTCATTGAAGATGAAAGGAGAATCTTTTTTGATAAGGGAAGTGAGAGAAGTGATTTTTTTGGAATAATTTTTAATGAAACAACGATAAAAATTGGCAAAGCCAAGAAAAGATTGAAGGGCCTTGATGTTTTTGGGCTGAGGCCAATTGAGGATTTGCTGAACTTTTATAGAATCCATCTTGATGCCATCACTTGAAACAACATAGCCCATGTATTCCACAATTGAGGCATGGAATACACACTTGGAGGCTTTGGAAAACAGATTATTGTCCCTCAGTCTTTGGAGGACAGAGGCCACATGTTTGACATGTTCCTCCTCAGAACTGGAAAAGACCATAATATCATCTAAATGAACCACAACAAACACATCCAAAAATTCTGCAAAGATATCATTTACTAGATCTTGGAAAGAAGCAGGAGCATTGGTCAAACCAAATGGCATGAACAAATACTCATAGCTACCATATTTGGTTCTAAAGGCAGTTAAGTGCTCATCCCCCTCTTTGATTCTCAGAAGGTTATATGCACCACGCAAATCTATGTTGGAGAAGATAGTGGAACCGTTGAATATGGTAAGGAGCTTGGTCATAGGAGGAACAGGGTATCTGTTCTTCCTAGTGACAGCATTTAGTTTGTGGTAGTCAACACACAAACAAAGACCTCCATCCTTTTTCTTGACAAAAAGGACAGGTGCTCCTGTTGAAGAGGAGCTTGGTCTAATGAAACCTTTCTCTACATTCTTTGAAATGTAGGCCTGCAGTGTTTCTGACTCTTGATTTGATAATGAGTAGATAACACCAATTGGAGGTAGAAGACCCTCTAATTCAATATGGTGATCACAGGCATGGTGTGGAGGAATTTTCTCAGCTTTCATCTTGGAGAATACATCCAAATATTGGTGATAAGCAGGAGGTACTACCTTCAACACAGTTTCAATTTCTTCTGGATCTTCCTCCTCATCCCACTGCTCCTCCAGGGATGCATGAAAGGATAAGGTAGGAATGTCCATATCCCCTTGAAAGAGATGAAGTGAAGATATAGCAATATCTTCTCCAACCTCTTTTATCTCTTTGAAGACTTAATCTCTTAATGGAAGTAATTACTGAGAGGGAATGATGGAAGGGATATGGACAGAAGAAGGAAGGGAAGGTGTCTTAAGTTCACCAACCAGAGCAACACTGTTGACAGCAGTGGCCAAGTCATTACTAGTAGAAGGAGTAATACCACTAGAATCCTGATGACTAGAAACATAGGTGATCAATCCATTTTTCCAATCAATAATGGGATTAAAATGGTAAAGGAAATCATAGCCCAATATCAGGTCTTCTCCCTTGGGTGAATCTATGATAAAGAAGTCCCATTCAGAGCTTGGGAAGGAAGGAAAGTCAACTACCCACTTGGTATAATGGGTGATGAACAAGGTAGGGGATTCATTAGAATCCAAAATGAAAAGAGGAATCTTTTCAGGGGGCTCTGACAGAGTCAATGAGTACTTGAGAACAAAATTCTTTGCAATAAAAGAGTTTGTAGCACCAGAATCAATGAGAATACTATAAAAAATATAAGAGACAGAAGAGAAAATAAGAAATTTTAAAGATTTCTTGACACTAGTATTCAGAGTGCACAATTGTGCTCTTGAAGGAAATAAGTCAGAACCATTGAACACATCATGATTCCCACTCAGGCTTTTCCCTGCTTGTTAGGGAAGCCTTTTGATGATGACCCAGGCTTGTTCTGAGGTCTCTTGAAGCATTTTTCAATTGGGTGCTTTCCACCACAATAAGTACACAACCCCTCTTTAATCCTCCTCTCCTTTTCAGAACCAATTAATTTATTGTCCTCATTGAGGAGAGCAGCATGGGGCTTGTCCTTTGAAGATTAAAATTGCTTGCCCTTCTTGTTCTTCTTCTGGTGAGACCTCTTTGAAGATGAGTTTTGAGGAGGACTAGATTGATTGGATCCAATGACTGGAGGCTTCTTCTCTTGATTGCCACCCTTTTCTTTTTGCCTCTCATGATATCTTGTGTCCAATTCTAAGGTGACATCCATAAGTTATTGAAGAGTATCAAAAGTTCCAGGGTGAGAAGCCAACTGATCCAATAATCTTGATGCCAATCCTCTTCTGTAAGCATGGATATAAGCTCTTTCCCCCCAATCTCCAATTCGTGACATTAAGCTTCTGAAATATGCAATGTACAAGGAAACATGACCACTTTCCTTCATCCTCAAATTGTCCAACTCTTGTTCAGCTTTCTAGACTTCATTGGGGTCACCAAACAGAGTGAATAGTTGAGATTCAAATAAGGGCCAATTATTCAGGAGGTAGGAAGGGTCTTCATTGGAGATATTTGAGAGATAGGGTTCAATCCACTTTCCAGCTCTACCAGTGAGAAAAGAAGTTGAGTAAAGAACTTTCTTCCTGTCAGAGAAGAAATTTGCTGGATCATTATGGAAGATTAATTGACAGGATTGAATAAATCCTCTCAATTTATGAGCTTGAGTACCATCAAAAGAATCAGGTGTCTTCATGGATGGAGTCTTGAAATCAGGGGCTTTGGAATTGTCCCTGGGAGCAACTTCTTGAGTGAGTTGCCCCATGAATTGAGTCATCTTCTCCATCATCTTGAGGAGACTTGGATCAGTTTGAGAGACAAGAGGTTTACTAGAAAGGGCTAGATTAGAACCCTGAGGCACCTCTGGAGCATTTGCCAAGGCATCTGCCACTTCAGATTCCCCAGAATATTCCTCTTCCACAGACTCTTCCCCCTCTTCATCTTCAACTTCCCCTTGTCTTGCTCTTGCACGTTCAGACATGCCAGGGTAGCCACCCAAAAGTCCAGAAAAGGATCTTGATCTTCTAGATTTCATTCCACCTCTTCTTGAGGGTGCTGCTCCTTCCATTGGTGGTCCTCTGTCCAAGTTTGCACTCAGTTGATGAACTGATGGTGTGCGGTCAAGAGGAGCCCTTGCTGTAGAAGTGAGAACAGCTTGAATTCTTTGGGATCTAGTATTTTTGGCTGGGGGACTATGCTGAACTGGCATTTTTGACAAAATGAAATAAAACTTGATGGTATGAGAATAATAATCAGAACTGGGCCAAGTCAATCACAATAAAATCTTGATGAATCTTGAGGAATCAATTCAAATCTTGAGGTGAAATCAAATTCAGTCAATAATCAAATCAATTCAACAATCAACAATCAATTCAATATTCAATCAATAATCCATCAATCAATAAATCAGTGTCTTCAATATGAAATCAAGGTCTTGAGGAATCAATCAATCAATTTAAAATCTTCAGAAATCAATTCAATATCTTGATGAGTCAAAATCAGTCAATAATCAAAATCAATTCTTGAGGATCAATAAAATATCTTGAGGTTTCAAAGTCAATCAATAATCAAAATAAGCTCTTGAGGATCAATCAATATCTTGAGAAGTCAAAATCAATCAATCCAATCCAAATAAGAATCCTGAGCCGCTGAATCAAGAAACCAATGAATCCCAATGAATAATCCAATCAATTGAACCAATAAAACAATCCTAAATAAGACCTGAATGAGAACACAGAAAAATTGATTTGATAAAATGAAATGGGATGAATGAAATGAATGAGATGAAATTGATGAGAGAGAAAAATCATAATCATTCAAGGTCATTAAATCATTAAAGAGATCATAATTGATGAATGAGAGAAAATGAATATAAATGAATGAAAAGAAAGAATCAAATATGAGTTAATTAATTTAATGTCACAGGGGCTCTTTGAAGTGAAGAGGGCCTGGCACTCAGTAAACTGGGACTCACTTATGGAGGGCTCAAAGATATGGTAAGAAGGAATACACTGAAGAGTGTTAAAGATGAATTGCTAAAAGAATAAATATAAGAAAAGCAGCAACAAGAAATAAGAGTAAGAAATATAAGAGCCAACCACAAACAAGTCCAAGTCCACTGTTTCAACCTGTCACAATGAAAAGAGAAGGGTTAATAAGGATATGGCCACCCAACTCATACTGTACAGGCAAAGAGAGAAAAGGCAAAGACTAACTTAAAATTAAATAATTATAATACCCAAATATAAGGATAAGAATAATTATAAAATAATAAATAAACTAAATTAATTAACTGGGGAAAAGTCCCCAGGGGGGAGAAAGAGGGGCTGGTATATGTGAGAATCACCAGCCCTGATCCAGAGGAAGAATTTTCATGAGAATAATTGATGATTGAATTGAGTCTGGCCAATACAGGTCCTGTACAGCTGTACAGAGTCTGTACAAGAGGTGTGGTGTATTTGAGTGATCATACAGTTCCATACTGGTGTATTGAAACTGTTTTGTGTCAGCCTGTGACTCAAAACCAGAGCACAAGCATGACAGCCAAAATACCATAAACCAATGGTATAGCCAAAATACCACCAAAACATGGAACTGAGCCAAATTAGCTCAAAAGGTATCAGAAGAAAGAGGAAACTCACCTCTTTCTGAAAATATAAGTCCCATCACCATAGGACAAGAAATAACAGAGTTATTCCTGCTCAAAGTTATTGCTGAGCATAAACCTCAATTTTCACCTCTCATCTAAAATCTAGAAGGAGAGGCTTAAACCCATCAAATGGGTATTCAAAATGAAGCTCTAAGCCAGGGCTATCCAATGGTACCAGCCAAACTGAGCTAGCACCAGTATTACTTGAGTTATGGTCAAATTCAGACCAAATAAGGGTTAACAAAACATTCACCTCTCATCGAACTTTTACAGTTTTAGTGTGAGATACCTAAAGTGGCATCTTTTTGGAAAGAGAACAATCAGGGCTATCTGATGGTGCCATCCATTTCCTCATAACTCAACTACAACAGAAGTTATTGGCCAAACAAGCTTAATACAGCTTTAATGCAAACCACGCCAATGTACAAAAATACTTGTACATGGGATAACTTTGTCATATTTAATGATAACCATGTCAAGCTGGGTACCATTGTGTAGAGCTCATACAGAGCTATTCAATGAACCAACTTTGAGCTTGATATCTCAAAAACTGACAGAGGTATGACCATTTTAAGGTCAAAATCCCACCTGCTGTCAGATACAGCCTTACCATGGGATAATATCCCATAACCATGAATATGAGGTGTCAAATAGACGAAGAAGCATGTTTTTACTTCAATACCTCATATGTCAGTCAATACTGGGGTCCCATACAGTTTCTGTACAGCATTCTACGCGTCATACACGTCAGAATCAGGCTGTGAGGTCCCCAGATGAAAATTTTCACCCTGTATTGGTGAAAACTGCCCAGATGTGGTTTCAAAACCACATCTGAGCCCAATACAGGGTATACAGGCTGTTTGAAAACCACAAGCCTGTCATAGAGAGTGAAAAATCTTCACTTCCTCTACGTGGAAAGGTCTAGCAGCCTTTCCACCTCAATTTTAGGATAAAAGGAGGGCTTTTTGCAGCCAAAAACCTTTCCTCATCCTGCTCTTGAATACCCTACGTAGTAAACTGTCAAAAACAGTTTTACTCTTGGGTAATAAACAGGTATACTCTTAATTTAAAGTATTGTAGTCTTTATTATTGTAACCCAACAGGTAAAGCTGCACCCAGGGCTTTCAACAGCGCTCACCACCACTATATTTCTTATAGTAAAGCCCCTTTATTATTAAATGAATCCATCCCTAACCCTTATAAAACTATTTTAAACTATTTTCCACGTGTCACAGTCATAGTTTTAGTTGTAAATAGCTTTATTTCCACTTCAACATAGACTCATCCTGACATATTGGGTGAATCCAACCTGTATAGGTATTGACAGGCTGTATTGATGTACCAAGCTGTATGCATGTTTCAGAATGAAGATTTCTGAAACTGAATGCTGATGCACATACTGGATTTGCTGATTTGAGGTGTTTGAGTGGGTGTATGAATGAATACCCTTACCCCTGATGGAGGGTTGTTACAGTATGTTTCTTCTCCTCAAACTCCATTTTATTTTGCAACTTGACTTCTTCAAACCGTTGCTTTTCCATGTTTCTTGCTTTTTCTTCATTCCACCTCTCCCTTTCCCACTCCAAACAAGCATTTTCACTGGTTTCATAGGCTACAAATCATGCATTTTGTCAGTAGGATTGGTCAGAGTAACCATACATCCAAAACATACCCTTTTGCCGTGATTCAAGCAAATTTGCATATGTTGGTGCAAACATATCCATCGGCCTTTTCCTAGAACCACTCTTGTCACTCAAGTTGGGAGGCATAGTTGATTATGCTTTTGTGCTGAATGAATTATGGATTTACTTTTCTGGTCAAAGGAGAAATAATCAACAATTGATTTCATAAGTATCAGGATCAAACATACTTACTGATTCATCTTGAAGGTTGTCTTCTTGAACCAAGTCATCTTCATTATGAAGCAAAGGAACCAGATTGAGTGGTGATTCCAAACCATTATTCTCCTTTAAAAAGCAAATGGGGATTAATTTTTGCAGGTAAAAAAGGAAGAGATGATAAATTACCTTATCAAGCAAAACATCAACATCATCATCACCATGGAAGCTGTCTTTTTCTTGTGAATCATAGGCTTCAATGGGAGTGACATTGGGCTTGTGGCCAAAGAGCACATCCATTTCAGCATAGCAAAGCCACATACTTCCAAGCTTTTCACTCATTGATTTTATTCCTTTACTCTCATCTTCTTCCCTTATTCCAGCCCCAGTTAAATTTTCAAATTTTTTTGCTGCCATATATTTCTTTTTATATGTTTGCCATCAATTTTGGATGCTGCTTGAACTAAGTTTGAGGCAATTTCATGATTTTTTGTTGACCTCAATGGCCATAAGCTGACATACATGCTGCTTTGACAAAGAAGATCTTCCAATAGATGTTGAACCACTAGTACCAAAACATGAGTTGAAATTGGACTTGACTGAAAGCCAATTAATTATGCTTAAATAATCTGTACGTATTGAGTTACCTGATGGATGTGGCAGGCCAGAGGTGATCTTTATATATTACTTGATGTGTCTTTCTGTGGAACAAGGGATTATTATATGGATGAAGAAGTATAAATGGACTGTAAGCTGTTTGGTCAGATTGTCCAAAATGGAGTGTAGAACAATATGTTGTACAGGTATGAATTGTGAGTACTCATTTGGGTTTGGTTTAAAACTCAAATCCCAGATGCATAAGATTTGGTCAAAATACCAGGGGACTCAGTTACAATTCCATGTGATTTACACATAAAAAACACAGGATTTAGTATTGGCATTTGGGTTCCAAATCCCATGTTATTTTAACGCAGGATTTGGTGAATTTGACACCCCCTAATATAGATGTTTTCAGTCCATAATTAAGATAATAATTTATTCTTATAATTATTTTTGATCTTATTCTTCATTCAAATTAGGAAATTAAGAGTACAATAAATAAAATATTACTAATATGTACTTATTTTTTCATAGTCAAACCTTAGATTTGGGGGCATGGGCTTGATATTTCATTACAAGACATTTAAAAAAGATTAAAATTGAATTTTTTCCAAGAAGAAATTATATTGTAAAATAAAAAAATTATATAATAAGTGTATATTTATTGATTTTCAAAGCTATTGAGGCATTTTGAAAGGAGTTGTACTGTCTTACATGTGGTGTTTTACATCTTTATACTTGCAAGAACTTTCCTTGAGTGACCCTAGTTGTTGAAAAATATATTTATAAATTAAAAATAAATTTAAGTTATAATTTAACTGTAATAATGATTATACTTTTCATTTTATTCTTCAAAAATAAAAATAAATGAAAAATATAAAAAAAAAAATTATTCATTTTTTTTCATTTCTCTTATGTAAAAATATATAAAAGCAATTTTCACTTGGGAATTTCCATATCTTCCACAAAAATACTTTTTTATAAAGTGACTTTGATTTATTTGTCATTTTATTGTTTAAAGACAATCCAACAGAGGACAATAAAGCCGTTGTTAAACAACTGGTGCAAAGAACTTGTGAGAGTTCTCCAACACCAACCTTAAATACGAAAATAGCAGGTAAGAAATTAATTTTTCAAGGACCCACTATTCAGGACTCTGAATATGAGTACCTTTCTTACATTGCCATAAACAGATTTTCTGTATTATAATATCTTTTCATCTCTTATTCTTTCAATATGACTACTAAAAGAGGTTTTCAATACTCTACCAAATCAGATGGAGGTGGACTCAGGAATGGGAATGATCCCAAAAAAGGGAAAATAAAGGGCAAAATACCTTGTGGAACAGAATCCATAGAGGGAAATGCCATATACCAAAGGAAAGTCCCAGGAATGCCTATAGTTTATGAGCCAGAGTTGGAACTAAGTATTAGTAACTCCAAAGGATAAAAAGCACATTCAGAGGGCTTAGATAGACATTTAAATGAGCCAGTACAAGCAGTATCACACTTTATAAAAGGACAAAGATTGGGAAATTTTGCCACAAATCCACCAAGGAGTGATGAACCCCTGGCATATCCTGAAAAAGTTTCTCAAAGAGGAGGGAATAGTGAGATACTCAAAAGGATGGAATACACTATCATCAAAACCTCAAATTGAAAATATTAAGGGCTGGCACAACAAAAAAAGGGAGAAAAGCAAGGAAGAAGCCCCAATAGCTTCTACCAGAGCGCCACAAGCCATCCGGCCTCCCCAAGAAGGGAAGAACAACAAGAAAAAGAACTGGAGGAAAACATATTTGAAAACTTACAGGATTATATCAAAAATTTCTTCAACATGGCCAGAGCCTTGATGGAATTTGAAGACAAAGAGGAGAAAAGAATGAGACAACCCCATTTCCCAAAGAAATAAATTTGTCTCCTTATGTTTTAAATACTGTAACAGAAGTTAAAAATGGTATATTACATATGAAAGAAATTAAAAATAGTGTATTGTCTTTAAAAGAAATAAACAGTAGTATATTATTTTCAACACAAATTGCTGTACAAAATAAAAAAGAAATCAATAAAATTAAATTTATGGTTGAAAATAACAAACAAAAGTATTAATTGAAAATACTGAGAAATTAATACAAGGACAACATGAAGTATATACAAACATAAAAAATATCAAAGGAAAAAATTTGACAATTACTTATGACCAGAGTATTGATAATTTGACTAAAGAATTGAACAGATTATCTCATTATGTTGAAAAATTCAAGGAAAAAACTTCATAACATCAAAAACTACTTCTGGACCATGTAGAAAAGAATTATGAAGCATGAATGAATTTTAACAATGAAAACAAAAGTGGAATATGACTTATTACTGAGAAAATAGAAAAAAATGAACAAGGCTAACTTAAATATGCCAAAGTTATCAACAGCATTTTCTCACAGAAGTCCTGTTAAACCAAGGAGATAATGAAAATTCCCTTCAGAAAAGACTTAGGCCATCAAGAAAACAATAAAGTCTTGATGAAAGAAGCACCACAGCTTAAAGAATGGACAATATTCACAGGCAAAGGTGAATACAACCATATGTAATTAATGAAAACAATTGACATGTTTCAAGAGGATTATTCAATACCAGATTAATTAAGCAATTCCAAGATTACATTCATTATTTGAAAAATATGCAAAAAGATGGTATTATTGCATAAGAAAAAAAATGGCAAATATACCTGATATTGATGGAAAATTGAAATAATCACCAAGTGGAAAAATTATTCCTGGAGGTACAAGATAGAAAACGCATTTGAAAATTCCATTGTTGACCCAGAAAAGGAGAAACCTTTAACTTGATTCTTAAAAAAAGCTGTAAGATTAAATGAATTATATCCATAAATGTCACAAAAAATGGTGCATATGAGCATACTTCAAAAATTTCCAGGAGAACTTGAACATGCCCTCAGAAGTAGATGCATAGAACCATGTTCCATAGAGAACTACCTTAATGCACTAGAAAACACAGTGACAAGGACCAAAATTGGCATAACATGGAGAGAATTTGATATTAAAATTCGGAAAAATCCATTTATTAAGAAAGGAAAGCCAAAAGAACCTTTCAAAGCCAATTCATCCAACACTAATGAGCAAAGGAAATGCCATATATGTGGACGTATTTGACATTTAGCCAATAATTTCCTCAAAAAGGAAAATATCAATGAAATTGTGGAAACAGAAAGTCACAATGACAAAGAAAAGGAATCAGACTCTGAAAGAGATAATGAAGAATAAGGCACCTCTGAAAGTGATTAAATCAATATGATTAATGCACAAACTCACAATATTGATTGGATATATGAGTTCCTAAATGTAAATTTAAATTTTCAACAAATTGGAACATCTGATACATGCTTCAGAAATATAAAATATGCCAAACTGCATGGAACCAAACCTGAAAAATGATTGGGATATACAGCTGGAAAGTCATTTATAAGTATTTTTATGGTAGAGAGCCAAGAGGCAGAATTAAACCTGGAAACAGGGGTATACTTCACCCATGCTGGGGAAATTTATCTACATGAAATTAAACCAGATTAGGAAGAGAGACTTATAATAATAAAAGGGGTTAAATTTAGTAGTGCAACTGAAAGTGTGGAGCCCCTTGGAATAATTGACTTAACAATAATTTTTCCTAACCCTTCCCAATGCATAAGAGTAAAAGTAGAGTTTGTAGCAATCAACAGCTGTACTAGTAACCACTTTATACTTGGGAATGATTACTTGTCAATCTATGGTATAGATATCTCTAGCCAAAAAGACAGATATTTCAACATAGGAGACAATAAAAGACAGAGCTTTTGGTTTCTTAAACAACAAAAAACAAATTAATGTTTTAAAAAATGAAGACAAAAGGCCTGAAAGACATTTATTCATAGGTGAACAGGTTATAGAGGCAAAACTCAATCAAGAATTAACAGAAACAATGAAACAAAAACTCATTCATCTCTTATACAAATACAAAAGTGCCTTTGAAACTTAAAAAGAACCACTAGGTGCTATTATTGGGGATTAGGTAGAAATTATTTTAAAGGTAGAGAAATCTTATCTACCCCTGTTAAGAAGACCAGCTTACCCAGCTAGCCCAAGAGCTAGAGAGACCTTAGAGGTACAAATTAAAGAACTTATGGACCTAGCGGTATTAAGGAAAGTAGGACATGATGAACAGGTAAAGGTTCCTGCCCCTGTTTTTATAGCTTGGCATAATGCCAAATGAATGATGGTAGGGGAGTTTAGAGCTCTAAATACCCATAATGTCCCCGACAGATATCCAATACCCAGAATCCATGAGACATTAACACAAGTATCACAGGCTAAGTTCATTCCAGCTATGGATTCTCTAAAGGGTTTTAATCAGAATGTCTTGACAGAAAATTCCAGACAGCTACTGAGGATAATAGTCTGCTTTGGAATATATGAATACTTAAGAATGCCATTTGGTATAAAAAAATTACCCTTCCCATTATCAAAAAATGCTGAATACCATATTGTTTGAAGAATTATCAGAAGGATGGTTAATCATCTATATCAATGATATTATATTTTACTCAGAAAATTGGGAGAATAACCTAAAAAGACTATAAAGAGTATTAAAAAAAGGATAGTACAAGTAGATATTAAAATTTCCTTGAACAAAATGTCATTTTGAATATATTTGATGCAAAGAACTGGGACATGTTGTATCTGGACTGAGCTTGTGCATATATGAATACAAGTTAGCAGAAGTACTACTAAAAACAATACCCCCCCAAAAAAAAGAAATTTCATCATTTCTAGGATTTGTTGGTTATTAGAGAAAGCATATAAAAGACTTTGCAAGAATTGTAAAATCCTTGTATAAAATCTGTGACCAACAGAAAGTCTATGAAATGACTGAAGAAAGGGTTAAAGCATGTGAGGAACTGAAGAAAACCCTCAGAAATTTCCCATTTCTTCTAATTCCAGATTAGAAATTACCTTTAAATATTTGCATTGATGCTTGTGGAGAAGGATTAGGTGATGCACTACATCAAACACAAATCATCAATGATAAACCTGTTGAAGGACCAATTTGTTTCATTTAAAGACAAATTAAGCCAACAGAAGAAAGATATGGAGCTAGGAAAATGTAATTTCTTCTCCTAGTGTGCGTGTTAAGAAAATTACATTATTACTAAGATGGTACAGTGTTTGATGTAATCAAAGACTGTAATTCTGTACAATCTTTATTCAACATGAAGACACCAAATAGACATAGGATGAGATGGCATATGGCTATCCAAGAATATAGAGGATATATGACTATAGCTCATAAATATGGAAATATTCATAAAAATGCAGATGATCTTAGAATATGGGCTCTAGAAAACACACCTGAAAACCCAGCATGAGTACCACAGGAAGAAAATCATATAGAAGGAATATATGTTACAGATATTGGCACAGAGTTCTTTAGCAAAGTTGAAGAAAGCTATAATATGAAAAGAGCTTTCATATATTATTCCAGCTCTTAATGAAAGGTTTTAAAGACCCATCTTTATCTACCAAACTAGATGAAATATGAAAAACGTTTATGATGGAGGAATATTTAACCTCCTTGATGGAATTCTTTATCATAGAGACAAAGATACATGTGTCATGACCCTAACAGATAGAACTCTAATAAGCACTATACTGATTTAATGCCAGGATGGTGTTGTATCTGGAAATCTCTCAGAAGATAAGACACCAGGAATAGTAAAAACATGCTCTTTCCGGCAAAATTGGAGAAAGGATATTGCAGAATGATTACAGAATTGTGACAGATGCAAAAGAACCAAATAGAGCCACAGGAAAGAAATTTGCAGTGATTATTCATATTCAAGAACCAAAATCCCCATGGGAAACAGATCATATGGATTGGGTAACAGATCTACCCCCAGAAGGAGATAAAAGTTATAATGCATTCCTAGTATTAGTTGAAAATACATCAAGACCCCAATGTTTTAACCTTGTGAGAAAGATGATACAGCTATGGAAAAAGACATAATGAGATGGAATAGCAGCATTAGATATACAGGCTTATTCCAAAATATCATAAAGGATAGGCATCCCAAATTCACTACAGCATGATGGACAAATTTCTATCACTTGTTTGGAAACCAATTATCATTATAAACAGCTTAACACCATTATACTGATGGATTAGCAGAAATAATGATAAAACCTTTGGGAGACATGATCAGAATATTCTGTGCTTATGGCCTAGAACTCAAAGACTCCTATAGCTTTACCCATTATTGGTGTAATCTAATCCCAGCCCTTGAGCTGGCATACAAGAAATAAATTCATTATTCAACTGGTAAAACACCAGAAAGGTTAGAAAAAGGTTGGAATCCAATATTTCCTTATGACAATCTCAAAAGGGAATCAGTTGATATACATCCAGAAGGAAGTAGTTTTAAGATAATTCTTGAAAAAGAAAGACATCATGAAAACAGATTTATGCAAAATTCTTTTGAATATGAAAAAGAAAGAAGGTACAAAGGCCATAAGCCACCTCATTTTCAAGTAGGACACATGGTCTTAGTATCAACTCTAAATTTTAATAATATCAAAGTCCCAAAGAAACTGAAAGATTCCTTTGCAGGAACCTTCATGATAAGAGCACTACATGGCTCCAATTATGTGTGCCTAGAATAGACAGGTGAATTGATGAACAAACACCCAGCTTTCCCAGTAGGTCTTATGAAGCCTTACAGCTCAAGTGATAAAGAATTATTTCCACTAAGAAATAAAACACCACTTGATATTCCCCCTCTAGAAGAAGGAGAAAAAAAGAAAATTGTAAAAGTACTCAAAGAAAGGACGTCAATAAAAAGGAGAAAGGGAATACGTTATAAGGTATAGAAACACAACCCAAGAAGATTAATGGCTACTTGAGAAAGATATAAATAATTTTGATAAGATATCAACGAGTTTTAGACATGAAAGAAGACCTAATTAATAGAAAAATTAAGCATTATTGTGCTTCAAGACTAAGAAAGTCTATTGTAGATTTAGGAAAGTGGATGATACCCTAATTAGCTATATCAGATTGTTGGACAATCCTTTTTGTGTTAGAGAATTTGAGCCTTTAAGATATGACCACATATCCAAAAAAACATCACAAAACACCTTTGAAAAACTTATTTTAACAATAAGAAGTGAGATTATAATCTTAAAATGAGTAAAAATGCCATAAAAAGGGATAAATTCTGGATTAGCTCAGACACCAATGTATAAAGATGTGAATTAAATTACAAAATTGGATTATACATCAAAAGCTTCACATATAAATCTCTTATGTCATATCTGTAAGTTCAATACTTACTGATATAACGTGAATATATGCACTTTTATTATCAGTACATATATTCATGGGTTTTAGCTTTTATATTTTAGAATTGACATGACAAAGAGTTTATCCAAAATAAAGTTACCACAAAATAGCTGTAACAATATGGATGTACACTTTTTTTGGAAAGCTATAGGCAAAGCAAAAACTTAAAAAGGGTTTATTGAGAAAAATAGCAATAGCTGTTGACCACTTTAATTTAAAAGTGGTGCAAGATTAAAACAAAGTATGCACCAAAGTTCGAATAGCTCATATGTGAAGAATGACATTCAAGGTACAACCCCACGAAATCATGGTTTAAAGTCTAAAATAGTAAATTTCAACAGAAAGAATAAACTACAAGAAAAATCATCAAAAATAGGCTTTTCATGACATAATGAAATCATCTTTGAGGCCTAGTAGGAAATTTAAATCTACCAGAATTCACTTCTTGAACTTATTTAGCCTAAATAGCTCAAAACGTATTAATAATCAATGTTGAAGCTTAAAAATAAATGTTTATGATCACTCACTGTGATATTATTTCAAGCTTAACAGTTAATCAAGTGATCAAACCAGTGGATACTAGTATATTTGCTTGAAACTAATAAAATCCACAAATTTTATGCTTTTACTGAGTATATGAGGTCCGCAAACTTAGATTTACAGCAATAAATCTGAATAATGGCATAATAATGAGATAAAAAAGTTGAATTATGATGTAATCATAACCAAAAACTAAACTATTGATATATAAGGCTGAGTCAATGATGAAGTGGTAAATATATGTATATACAAATTTGACTCTGACTGTGACATGGACATTTGAGCTTGAAAAAAGGTTATAATAGATAATGTAAGGGCTTTACTATGAGAAATAGTGGTGGTGAGCACTGCTGAAATTCCTGGGTGCAGTCTTACCAGTTGGGTTACTATAATAAGAGCTACAATACACTAGTTAAGGAATACCTGGTTATTTTCAAAGAGTATAACTTTTTTGGACAGTTGTACTACCTAGGAATCCAAGAGCAGGATGGGGATTCCTTTTCTGGCAGAGAAAAGGCCTCCTTTCTTGTGAAATGGGGTGGAAAGATCCTCTAGACCATCTACATAGAGTAAGTGAAGCTTTTTCACTTCAGAGTACTGGCTTGTAGTTTTAACAAGGCCTGTATGCTATGCATTGGGCTGAGATGTGGTTTTGAAACCACATATGGGCTGTTTTCTCCAATATAGGGTGAAAATATTTATCTAGGGACCACACAGATCTCTTCTGGCATGTATGACACATAGAAAGCTGTAAAGAACCTGTATTGAACCCCAGTATTGAATGAACTATGAGGTATTGAAGCATAGGTAAGCTTCTTTTTCTATTTGACACCTCATAATCATAGTTATGGGATAGTATCCCACAGTAAAGGTGTATTGGCTAAAATGTGGTGTTTTAACCTTAAAACTGATATAACTTCGTCAGCTTTAAAGATATTTAGCTCAAAACTGGCTCATTGTCTAGCCCTTGATGCGATCTACACAATGGTACCTCCTTTGGTATGGGTAACAATAATTATGGAAAATTTTTGCCATGTTCACTTTTTGTTATCCATATATATGATTTTCTCAAAATTTGTATGGAACTTGTTTGCTCCATAACTTTTTTTCTAGATGAGATATGGGGAAATGGATGGCACCATCAGATAGCGCTGATTGTGCATTCTCCAAAAAGACCCCACATTAGGTATCTCATACTAAAACTGTAGAAGCTAGATGCAAGGTGAACATTTTGTTCACCCTTATTTGATCTTATTTTGGCCATAACTTCTGTAATTTGGTACTATCTCAGTTTGGCTAGTAGCATTGGATAGACCTGACCTAGAGCCTCAATATGAATACCCATTTGATGGGGTTCAGTCTCTTTCTTTGGATTTCAGATGAGAGGTGAAAATTAAGGTTTATGCTTGGCATTTTCTTTGAGTAGGAACAACTTTTTTTTCTTTTTCCTATGAGTATGGGACTTTTATATTTGGGAACAGGTGACTTTCCTCTTTTTTTGATACTTTTCAAGCTGTTTTGGCTCAGTTCCTTGTTTTGGTGCTATTTTGCTCTACCATTGATTTGTGTTATTTGACTGTTATGCTTGTGCTCTGTTTTTGAGTCGCAGGCTGACATGATCAATTCCAGTTGATACCATTATTGAGTTTCTAAAAGAAGCATTCTGAACTAGAGGATGGAGGATCTTAATATAAATAGAGCTTTTTTCCCTCTATTTCCCCCTCAGATGCATCAAAAACATAAAAAAATTACATTAAAAAGGTAATTTATTTATTCTTTATATATAAATATTAGATTATTAAAGGGAAAATATCAGTCTTGTAGTAACTAACAGCTTTTATTTGTATAATCCAATATTTTGTTCCTTTTCTTGAATTATTTTTAAAATCCTCAATTCCACATAGAAATACTTAAATTTGTAATTCTCTCTATTTTCTATTGCAAACACAATTTAAATAAGTTTTATTTATGTTCTTAGGAATAAATGTATTCAAAATTATTATATTAAGTGTCAAAAGTAGTTATTTCCTCTTATTATAATATTTTTCTCTTTATTGTTATTTTTAATCATCCTTTTATTAATATATAACTTTAATATTAGTAATATTATTGTTATACAAGTTTTTTTATTATTAATTAAGTTTGTTTTATGCATTTATTATTTGTTGGTAACAATAATAAATTTCCATAAATATATTGATTATTAAATATTAATATATTTATTTTATTTATTCAAATAAGTTAAATATTTTTATACCATAGCTATAATAATACTTTATTATTACAATTATTCTTAATCTTATTCTTCATTTAAATTAGAAAATTAAGAGTACAATAGGTAAGATTTTCATAATATTTACTTATTGTTTCATAGTAAAACCTTACAGAATATTTTCCTTTTATAATTAGCTTAGGAACTGTTAAACCAATAAATAAAATATTCCAATCATAATCTTAAAGTTTTTGTAAACCTTTTAAAATGTGAAAAAATCATAATCATCATCTTTTGTACCTCTAATAATCATTTCCAACCTTGAACCATCCCAAAATTTAATTAAAGCATATTTCATCCCTGTTAACTTTGTCACCTTGTTTTCAAATTCACTGTTGTCAATTTTCGACATGCTTTCTCTTTAATGTTATTTTTGGAGACCCTGTTCTCATCTTAATTTCCTGCAGTTATATTTTCAATTAGCTCAAATTGAAATTTCTCTTGAAGAAATTTGTTTTATTGCCACAAATATCTCTTGTAGAGTATTTTTTGGATATATTATTATTGTTGGTAAGAAAACAAAATATTTAAAATATTGTTATCTATACTTAAAACGTTGAAGACAATAATTTTCACATGTTTTCTTCCAAAACTCTTAGAATTAACTATTTTTAATCCAATTATTACCATATACAAATTTGGAGGACAGGAAAAGGACTTAATTTTCAATGAAAGTTTCATATTCACACCTTAAATTTGGACACGCAGCCATGATATTTTAATTGTGATGTGTTTTTACCTTTTTAGACTCTTTTCCATATGTCAAAAAACTTACAAATCCATAAAAAATACTTGAAAGTTCAAAAAATTCATAAGAATTATTCTTTTTAATGTTATAAGTGAGGCTTTATTTTTAATTTTTATTTTTCAAAATTCTTTTTATACTTAAAAAATTGCTTTCTTCATCATTTTTAGTGTCTGAAAACATGGTAAGACAAGAAAACATTGAATCAGCTTCATCAGTAACTAGCATTATCCCATCCAGTAATGTCAATTCTCACCATGATAACACAGCTATTGTATCTCAGAATTACAAAACAGAGCCAATTTCCTCTGGATTACTCAGTTTGGGTAGCAGTAATACTCTCAAAAAAGCAAAGAACCTGGCCAGTAGTAAGTCTTTGACTTAAAAGTAGGCCTTCAACCATATCAAGAGCTAGCTATAGCTGTGAGCCTTAGAGGTAATTTCATATACCCAAAAGACCACAAATATAAAAAATAACATATTAATATAAATAAAATAAATTTATTTATATTATTAAAATAAAAATAAAAAATATAAATATAAAATTATATTAAAAATAAAAAATTAATTATAATTTAAAAATAAAATTACTTTAAATTTTGTAAATATAAAATTACATTTATACTTGAAAAATTTAAGTAAAAATGAAATTTTAACAAAATTGTGAAAAAATAAATAAATTTGGAAAAAAGTTAAATAAAATTTATTATAACTTTTTATCCAATAAATAAACATATAAATTTTATTTCACCATTGGATTCCTCATAAAAAATCAGGTGGGGTCACCTCTGAGTGAAATTTTTGTAACTCAACTCTAAATAAGCTTAAATTAAGTTTTTAGTATTTTCAATACAAAAGTTGAAAATCCTCAAAACCTTAATTTAATTCACACCACATGTGGTGTTAACCATCAATTTTTGTGTTAAAATTGAGGTGTTGTGTTTAGTTTAGAAGTTATGAGGAATTAAAGTATTTTCAATTGAATTCAATTGAAATGTCAAAATGTGCGCGTGTATTACATAAGTGAACTTTGATTTACATATGAGGTGTCAATTATTACTGTATTGTACTGTACAATTGAATTGAATTACATATGTAAATTATAAGTATAATACATGATGAGGAATTAAAGGAAAAATAAATTGGAAAGATTAAATTTGGGGGGGAAAAGGAACTCCAGCTCTAAGGGGGAGCTAGACCCCCAAAATCCTTGCTGACAGGCGTGGGATGTCAAAATTCACGCAAAAGTTCATCACTTTTGGCCTGGAATTGAGTTACAGGGTCTGTGGACTCAATTGATGATGAGGTTTTGATACCAACTGGGGTAGTTTTAGCTGTTGCCAAGAAGGTAAAACTACCCTTAAGATAAAACAATCATAATAAAAACAGTTTTAACTGGTTTCTACGCCTCTGACACACATTCTGACGTGTTTTGAAGGCTCTAGGCCTGGTATTGCTATAGTAATGGCTGATTTAAGGGTCTAAAATGGCTAAAAATGGCTAAAAATGGCTTAAACCAGCCCTTTTTGGTCTAAACCAGGGTTCAATGATGCCATAATTGGCTTTTCTGTTGTCAGACTGTTTTTCACGACTGACAAGAGTAAATTTTACTTTTGGAGTAAGAGAATTGATGGCTATAAAAGAATGTCTTCTTTGCCCCACTTTTCTCTTCATGTTAGAATCTTTTCCTTTTATTAATTAGTTTAAAACTGTTAAACCAATCAATCAAAGATTCCAACCACTACTTTTAAATCATTTTAATCCTTTTAACCACGTGAAAAAATCATTATAATCATTGTTTGTAACTCTTATAATCATTTTTACCCCTGAACCACCCCAAAAGTGAATTAAAGCATCTTTCATCACTGTTAACTTTGTCACTTTGTTTCCAAATTCACTCTGGTCACTTTTGGGCGTGTTTTCTCTTTAATATTCTTTTTAAAGACTTTGTTCTTTAATTAATTGCTTGCAGTTCTTTGCTCAATTAATTCCAATTGAAATTGCTCTTGAAGAAATTTCTTTTGTAGCCTTAAAATATCTCTTGTAGAGTATTTTTTGGATAAATCTTTATTGTTGGTAAAACAATAAATTTTTATATTATTGTTTTATACTAATAAAGTTATAAACAATAAAATTGGCGTGTTTTCTCTTAAAAATAATATTTCATACTATTTTTAACTGAATTTTACCTTATACAAATTTTGAGGACAGGAAAAGTACTTGATTTTTAATCAAAGTTTCATATCCACACCTTACATTTGGGGGCCCAGCCGTGATATTTTACCTGTGACATATTTTTTTACTCTTTTTAAATCTTTTTTCTTATATTGAAAAATTTAAAAACATATAAAAAATACTTATAATTCAAAAAATCCATAAAAAATAATTTTTTTCATATTATAAGTGAGGCTTAAATTTTTATTTCTTTTTTTTGAAATATCCTTTTTTTACTTAATTAATTGGCTTTTTCATTAATTTTAGTGTCTGACAACGTGGTAAGACAAGAAAACATTGAAACAGCCTCAACAGTAACCAGCATTATCCCTGCCAGTACTGTCAATTCTGATCATAATAGCACTGTTATTGTGACTCAAAATAACCAGCCTGAACCAATATCTTCTGAATTAATTAACTTGGACATAAGTAATACCCTTCAGAAAGCTAAAAATTTGGCCAATAGTAAGTTTTTTGACGTAAAAATACTATTTTAAGCCTTTTTAACCATAATTATGCCTTCAACTAGATCAGGAGCCAGCTACAACCCCTCAAGCAGCTCCCAAAAAGGTAATAGACGTGATTATGGCAGAGGCCAACCAGGTACAGAAGGAAAAGGGTCAGTTGATGACTTCCAAACAACTAAAATGGGTCATTCTGAAGCTGATAATACCATTTTACCTTCAAAAAGAGCTGACACCGCCACAAGAAGCCTCAGTGGACATATACAAAGCCAGCCACAAAGCTTACAACAATGCACTGCAGTACAAGGAGTACCAGATCCTTGCAGACCTGTGGAAGAATTGCATGAATTCTTACCTGACAGTAAGAAAATTCTTGGGCCATCCCAACCCTTGCAAATTGCTCAATGGATGGCATCCATTGATGGAGAAGAAAAACATGATGCTTTTGACACTAGAATGGAGGAAAAACAACCCTCCACCAGCCAAACCAGTGCCAAAAACAGCCCCAGTGGCCAGCAGCAGCAATTCCAACGTGAAAAAGCAGCCACAAAACTCCAAACAAGGGCAAAGGGAAGGCACCAGCCCCAAAACCTTACAGCCAGGGCTACAGAATCCCAAAGATTCAGCAGGATGCCATGGAAAATGTATTTCAGATGGCCAGAACCATGATGGAATTACAGAAGAAGGAGGAAGCCAGATTAAGGTTCCAGAAATGATTTCTGACATATTTGATTCCATCCCAGAGTTGTATAATGCTATAAATGACGTGAAAAAACATCTTTCTGATAAAAATGACACCATTTGTAACAACATTAAAACAAAAAACCTGAGTCTGTGCCAAATTAATGAAACACTTATGTGTTTTGAAAAAGTTTTGAGAACAATTAAAAATTCCAATAATGATAATTCTTCTAACAATAAAATAAATGAACAATCTGCCATTATTAAAGAATTAACAGATAAATATTCTAAATTCAATATTGATGACATAATTGAAACAAGAATTAAACAAGCCATAAATATTATCAAGACAGATAACAAGAAAGTCCTTGATGACATTTCAAATTCATTTACTGAAGTAAAGACATATACCATTGCCTTGAAAAAGTGTTTTGATGCTTCACAAGAAGAAGTATCAAAATTATCAATGAAATTGAATCAAGTCACTGCTGATAATACAAGACAGACAGAGTTATGGCAAGAACTTACACATAAAGAAGACATGTATAAAATTGAAGTAATAAATTTAATACAAAGCTTCCAACATGAATACAGAAATTCCCAAAGGTGTAGCAACAGTAAAATGAATGACATTGAACAATTACTGAACACCTTACCAAGAATGTCTACACCTCTAAATCAAAATGAGGGCACAAGAATTTCAAATCCACAAGTATTGGATCCTGATAATTCACAATTAAAAAATGAATTATCCACTTCTTTTCATAACTTGGAACCATCAATGGGCCAAGCACTCTTGAAAGAAGTTCCAAAACTTAAAGAATGGCCTCACTTCAGTGGTGAAGGAGAGTATGACCATATGGAATTCATTAGAGGTATTGACATGATCAAAGAGGATTTTGGATTACCAGACAGATTGGTAACAGCCAGGTTTAACACCTTGTTTACCAGATCAGCTCACAGATGGTACATCAAAATAAGACAAGCACATGGACACCAGAGTTGGACTTGGTGGAAAACCCAAATCATCAACAAATGGGCAAATGATGCTTGGAGGTTTAAAGTTGAAACAGCCTTTGAATCTGCCAAATTTAATGCTGATAAAGACAAAGCTTTACCATGGTTTTGCCAACAAAAGGACAGATTAACAGCATTATATCCTGACATGTCAGAATTTATGATCCATAGAAAAATTCTGAGACAATGTGGAGGTGACTTAGAGCATGCTGTCAAAAGCAGGACTACTGAACAATCTTCAGCAGAGGATATTATCAATATACTAGAAGAAGTAACCACCAGAACCAAAATTGGTTCTAGTAGGGTGAATCTTAAAACAAGGTTTAATACACCTTGGAAAGATTCTGTGGACAAAAACCCCAAAGAAAATTCTAGTAATATTAAATATAAATCTGCAGATACAGTCAGAAAATGCCATATTTGCCAAAGCACCACCCATTTAGCCAATACATGTCCAAAAAGGGGGAAAATCAATGAAATTGACATTGAAAAAGAACCAGATGTTGAAAAAGAAGACATAATTGAAGACAATTCAGATGATAAGTCATCCATATTCTCTGAATCTTCAAAAGATATAGAAAATATCAATGCCACTTTTGACATCATGGAATCTTATTCCCACTTACCACAATTGAGCAATGGTCAAGTTGATTTATCAAAAGTTCAAGATGCACAACTTATGAAGACAAAACCAAACAGAGGAAAAGGTTATACAGCTGGTAACTCCTGTATAACAGAAGTGGTGATTGATAACAAACCCACCAAACTTTTGCTTGACCCAGGAGCCTTCTGCTCTTGTGTTGGAAAATCTTTTCTTAAGACTTGTGTACCAAATTTTGAAGACCAATTGTTACCAATTGATGGTATAAAATTCAACAGTGCAAGTAACCCAATGAAAGCATTAGGAATCTTTGAGACCAATGTCATATTCCCACACATAAATGAGAATTTAAGGATCACAGTTGAATTTGTTGTTATGGAAAATTGCTCTAGTACCCATTTTATATTGGGAAATGACTATTTAATCATGTATGGAATAGATTTACATAATAACAAAGACAGATACTTTACAATTGGAGACAATAAGCGCCAGAAATTTGCCTTTTTACCCTTTAAAAGACAAATTACAGTAAACAAAGTATCACCAGTCAGCTTAGAGTTAGAGAAATTCAAGTCTGAACAGTTAAGTGAGGCTGAAATAAGCCTTCATCTGACTGATAAGCAAGAAAATGAACTTTCTTCCCTTTTGTATGACCACAGAGGAGCATTTGCTACAGACAAAGAACCCCTGGGAGCAATTATTGGTCATGAAGTTGACATCATTCTTAACATTGAGAGACCTTATCCACCACTCTTAAGAAGACCTGCTTATCCAGCAAGTCCAAAATCAAGAGAAGCTCTAGAAATTCATATCAAAGAACTTCTAGACCTTGGTGTAATAAGAAAAGTAGGCCACAATGAGGAAGTAGAAATAACTACACCAGTCATAGTGGCGTGGCATAATGGAAAATCCAGAATGGTTGGGGACTTTAGAGCTCTGAACACTTACACTGTTCCAGACAGATACCCAATACCAAAAATCCAAATTGCCCTTACTCAAATATCTCAAGCAGTGTATATAACCACTATGGATGCCCTTAAAGGATTCCATCAAAATGTAGTAACACCAAGAGCAAGAAAATATTTGAGAATTATTGTTCATTGTGGAGTGTATGAATACTTAAGGATGCCCTTTGGTATCAAAAATGCACCTTCACACTTCCAAAGAATGATGAATGAAATCTTCCCTGAAGAACTCTCAGAAGGATGGTTAATCATTTACATTGATGACATTATTATCTGTTCAAAGACTTGGGAGGAGCACATGTAGAGATTATCAAGAGTTTTGACAAAAATCCAATCAGTAAACATGAAAATCTCCTTGAAGAAATGTCATTTTGGATTTAAAGAACTTAAGGCACTAGGACATGTTGTATCTGGTTTGTCCCTTGGAATTGATAAAAACAAAGTTGCAGCAGTATTGTTAAAACCCATGCCTCAGAATAAGAAGGAAATTCAGTCATTCTTAGGTTTTGCAGGATATTACAGGCAACACATTAAAGACTTTGCATCCATAGCAAGACCACTTTATAAGTTGTGTGACAAAGACACAGTATTTGAGATGACTGTTGACAGAGTCAAAGCTTTTGAGTCTCTAAGAGAAGCATTGACCACTGCTCCACTCTTACTGATGCCAGACTTTAAATTGCCTTTCAAACTGTATATTGATGGATCAGGGGATGGACTAGGTGCTGCACTTCACCAAGTTCAGATCATAAATGACAAACCTGTAGAAGGACCAATATGTTTCATATCCAGGCAAATCAAACCAACTGAAGCCAGATATGGAGCAAGTCAAATGGAATGTCTATGCCTTGTCTGGGCCTTAGAGAAATTGAACTATTTCTTAGAGGGATGTGTTTTTGAAGTAATAACAGATTGTACAGCTGTGAAATCACTTTTGAACATGAAAACACCTAACAGACACATGCTCAGATGGCAAATAGCCATACAAGAATACAGAGGCAATATGACTATTGTTCATAAGGATGGGAATATTCATAAGAATGCAGATGGACTAAGCAGATGGCCATTACCAAATAACATTGATAATCCTGCTTATGTTCCAGAAGAAGCTTCACCACAAATTCCAATAGAAGGAATAAGTGTTACAGACTTGAACACCACCTTCTTTGAAGAAGTCAGAAATACTTACACTCAAGATAAGAATTGTAGCATCTTATGCCAATTACTTAACAAAGACTGTAAAGACAACTCTCTAATACATGCCTTGGATGAAGTATGGAGAAAATCTTATAATGAAGGAAGATTTCACCTACTGGATGGTATAATTTACCACAGAACCAAGCACACATGTGTCATGACAGTTGTAGACAGGTCATTAATCAATCTTGTACTGAAAGAATGCCATGATAGTCCCTTTTCAGGACATCTTTCTGAGGACAGAACAAGAGAGAAAGTAAAAACCTGCATATGGTGGCCAATGTGGCAAAAAGATGTTGCAGAATATTGCAAAACCTGTGACAGATGCCAAAAGGCAAATAAATCCACTGGCAAAAGACTTGGAAATATGATGAAAATCCAAGAACCAAACAGACCTTGGGAAATTGTCCATATGGATTGGGTAACTGGCCTACCACCAGGAGGTGACAGGAGCTATAATGCTTGCCTAGTAATTGTGGACAGATTCAGTAAAACTCCAATCTTTTTACCATGTCACAAAGATGATACAGCCATGGATACAGCTCTTCTGATATGGAATAGAGTAGTGTCATGGACTGGGATATTTACAAATATCATCAGTGATAGAGATCCCAAATTCACTTCAGCACTATGGACAAATCTTCACCAATTATTTGGCACTAAACTGTCTTTCTCTACAGCCTACCACCCAAAAACTGATGGCCTGGCTGAAAGAATGATCCAAACCTTAGAGGACATGGTGAGAAGATTTTGTGCATATGGCCTTGAATTCAAAGATTGTGATGGATTTACCCATGATTGGTGTACTCTGTTACCAGCACTGGAATTAGCATATAAAACTTCAATCCATTCCAGTACCAATCAGACTCCTGCTATTCTAGAAAAAGGATGGAACCCCAAGTTACCCCAAGATTCCTTGAGGAAAGACTTAATTGAAATACATCCCACAGCTGCTAGCTTCAAAGGAATGCTAGACAAAGCTAGAAAGCATGCAGTGAGATGCATGGAGGACTCTTTTGCATATGCTAAAGACAAATGGGATAAATCTCATGCAACTCCAGATTTCAAAGTGGGGGACCTAGTTCTTGTATCCACCACTAACTTCAATAACATCAAAGGATGTAAAAAGTTAAAAGACTCCTTTGCAGGACCTTTTGTGATTAAGGCCCTCCATGGAGAAAATGCTGTTGAAGTAGAGTTATCTGAAGAACTTAGCAATAAGCACCCTACATTTCCAGTAAGCTTGATAAAGCCATACAAATCTAGTGATGCTGAGAAATTTCCCTTGAGGAATAAGATTCCCCAAGTTATACCTCCTATTGAGACATCTGGTACTAAGAAAATAACCAAAGTTCTTAAAGAAAGGAAATTAAGAACCAAGAAAGTAAGGGAATACCTTGTTAGGTACAGTGACCCAACTTGTGAAGATGAATGGTTAGAAGAGAAAGATATACCAGAAGCCACCAAACTCCTGAGGAGATTCAGACACACTAGAAACACCAATATTACAAAGTAATATTCTTTTTTAGGGGGAGGGAATGTGAGCCTTAGAGGTAATTTCATATACCCAAAAGACCACAAATATAAAAAATAACATATTAATATAAATAAAATAAATTTATTTATATTATTAAAATAAAAATAAAAAATATAAATATAAAATTATATTAAAAATAAAAAATTAATTATAATTTAAAAATAAAATTACTTTAAATTTTGTAAATATAAAATTACATTTATACTTGAAAAATTTAAGTAAAAATGAAATTTTAACAAAATTGTGAAAAAATAAATAAATTTGGAAAAAAGTTAAATAAATTTATTATAACTTTTTATCCAATAAATAAACATATAAATTTTATTTCACCATTGGATTCCTCATAAAAAATCAGGTGGGGTCACCTCTGAGTGAAATTTTTGTAACTCAACTCTAAATAAGCTTAAATTAAGTTTTTAGTATTTTCAATACAAAAGTTGAAAATCCTCAAAACCTTAATTTAATTCACACCACATGTGGTGTTAACCATCAATTTTTGTGTTAAAATTGAGGTGTTGTGTTTAGTTTAGAAGTTATGAGGAATTAAAGTATTTTCAATTGAATTCAATTGAAATGTCAAAATGTGCGCATGTATTACATAAGTGAACTTTGATTTACATATGAGGTGTCAATTATTACTGTATTGTACTGTACAATTGAATTGAATTACATATGTAAATTATAAGTATAATACATGATGAGGAATTAAAGGAAAAATAAATTGGAAAGATTAAATTTGGGGGGGAAAAGGAACTCCAGCTCTAAGGGGGAGCTAGACCCCCAAAATCCTTGCTGACAGGCGTGGGATGTCAAAATTCACGCAAAAGTTCATCACTTTTGGCCTGGAATTGAGTTACAGGGTCTGTGGACTCAATTGATGATGAGGTTTTGATACCAACTGGGGTAGTTTTAGCTGTTGCCAAGAAGGTAAAACTACCCTTAAGATAAAACAATCATAATAAAAACAGTTTTAACTGGTTTCTACGCCTCTGACACACATTCTGACGTTTTTTGAAGGCTCTAGGCCTGGTATTGCTATAGTAATGGCTGATTTAAGGGTCTAAAATGGCTAAAAATGGCTTAAACCAGCCCTTTTTGGTCTAAACCAGGGTTCAATGATGCCATAATTGGCTTTTCTGTTGTCAGACTGTTTTTCACGACTGACAAGAGTAAATTTTACTTTTGGAGTAAGAGAATTGATGGCTATAAAAGAATGTCTTCTTTGCCCCACTTTTCTCTTCATGTTAGAATCTTTTCCTTTTATTAATTAGTTTAAAACTGTTAAACCAATCAATCAAAGATTCCAACCACTACTTTTAAATCATTTTAATCCTTTTAACCACGTGAAAAAATCATTATAATCATTGTTTGTAACTCTTATAATCATTTTTACCCCTGAACCACCCCAAAAGTGAATTAAAGCATCTTTCATCACTGTTAACTTTGTCACTTTGTTTCCAAATTCACTCTGGTCACTTTTGGGCGTGTTTTCTCTTTAATATTCTTTTTAAAGACTTTGTTCTTTAATTAATTGCTTGCAGTTCTTTGCTCAATTAATTCCAATTGAAATTGCTCTTGAAGAAATTTCTTTTGTAGCCTTAAAATATCTCTTGTAGAGTATTTTTTGGATAAATCTTTATTGTTGGTAAAACAATAAATTTTTATATTATTGTTTTATACTAATAAAGTTATAAACAATAAAATTGGCGTGTTTTCTCTTAAAAATAATATTTCATACTATTTTTAACTGAATTTTACCTTATACAAATTTTGAGGACAGGAAAAGTACTTGATTTTTAATCAAAGTTTCATATCCACACCTTACAATAGCCCCTAAAGAGGATCCCAAAGATCTTATAGATATGAATATTGAAGAAGCCAATAAGTTTCAGAAAGACAAGGGTCAGTAAATGAAGCCCAAGCTTTCAAATTATTCCATTCTGATGCTGATAACAGTGTTTTTACTTCAAAAAGAGATTACACCTCCAAAAGAAGCCTCAGTGGAAATTGAAAATTTAGCCAGAAGGCATGCAACAATGCACTCCAGAACAAGGAGTATCAGATACTCACAGACCTTTGGAAAACTGCATGAACCCTAACCTGACTGTGAGAAAGTTTATGTGCCATCCACATACTTTCAAGTTACTGAGTGGATGACATGCATTGATGGAAAAGAAGAAAAGGATGATTTCAACAGAAGAATGGAGGTAAAAAAACCTTCACCAAAGAACAAGTGCCAAAACCAACTTGAGTGGCCAGCAGGACAAATTCCAATGTGAAAAAGAAGCCAAAAGGTCAGAAAAATGCATTTCACATGGTCAGAGATACAAAGGGAATGAAGAAGAGAGACGAAGACATTAAAATCTATGCAATGATCTCTGAAATTTTGAGTGGTATGCCAAAAAATGATGTGAAAACTCACATTTATGCTAACAATTCAGATATTTGTCACAATTGCCAGACATATGCTCTGAGTTTGTGTCAAATAAATGAAACACTTATGTGTGTTGAAAAGATTTTGGGAAAAATCAGGACATAAAACAGTGAAACTCCATTTTTAAATAAAATAAGTGAGAAATCTGTCATTATGAAATAATTAAAAAATAAATATTCTCAAGTAAATATTGATGACATGATTTAAGAAAGAATTAATAAAGCCATAAATATTATCCAAGCAGATAATAAAAATTCCTTTATAATATTAAAAACTCATTTACTGAAGTAAAGTGAAATAAAATCACCTTGAAAATTGTTTTGATACCTCACAAGCAAAAGTATAAAAGTTAAACATGAGATTGAATTCAATTATTTCCCATGATAATAGACAAACAGAATTATAGAAACAAATGAAAATCAAATGATACATGTACAAAATTCAGCCAATGAATTAAATACAAGGTTTCCAACATGAACTCAGAAATTCCACCAGGTGTACTACCAGTAAGATGAATGAAATTACGCAATTTATGCACACTTTGCCAATAATATCTACACTTCTAAACAAAAATGAGGGTATAAGAAATTCCAACCCACAAACAAATAGAAAATTAATTTTACACTTCTTTCCATAACTTGGAACCATCAGTGTGCCAAAAACCTTTGAAAGAAGTAAAAAAACTTAAAGAATGGTCTCACTTCAGTAGTGAAGGAGAATATGATCATATGGAATTTATCAGAGGTATTGTCAAGATCAAATAAGACTTTGAATTTCCAGACAGGTTAGTAACAGTAATATTTGACCCCTTGTTTACCAAATAAGCTTATAGATGTTATATCCAGTTAAGAAAAGCACATGTACACCAATTCTGGACTTGGTGGAACACCCAAATAATCAACAAATGGTCAAATGATACTTGGAAGCTTAAACTCGGGACAACCTTTTGAATCTGAAAAATATAATTCTGACAAAGACTGAGCTTTGAAATGGTTTTTCAAAAAAAAGACAGACTAAAAGCATTATATCCTGACATTTCAGAATTTATTATCTCTAGAGAAACTCTGATGTAATGTAGTGGAGATTTAAAATATTCTGTAAAAAGAAGGACTACTAAAAAATTGTCAGTGGAAGATATTACAAATATAATAGAAGAAGTAACCACTCCAAAAAAATTGTTTCTAGAAGGATGAATCTTGAAAAAAGGTTTAATATACCTTTTAAAGACTCTGTGGAAAACAAACCCAGAGAGAATCTCAGTAATATGAAAAATAAATGTGAAGAAACAATAAAGAAGTGCATCTGTGCCAAAGTACAACACATTTGGCTAATACATGTCCAAAAAAGGGAAATAAATAAAATTAGCATTGAAAAAGAACCTCATGAGGAAAAATATGATGTGAATGAATAAAATTAAGCTTATAAATCATTTATATTTTCTGCATCTTCCAAAGATATAGAAAATATCAATGTCACATTTCGCATCATGGAATCTTACTCCCACTTACCACAGTTGAGTAATAGTCAGCTTGAATTATCAAAAGCTAAAGATGCACAGCTTATATAAACCAAAGCAAACAGGGGTAAAGGTCATACATCCGGAAATTCCTGTATAACAGAAGCGGTGATTGATAAAAAACCAACTAAACTAGTAATTGACTCAGGAACCTTGTTGTGAGCATGTGGGGTGTGTATGAAATACCCATAAGGCCACAAATAGCTTTTTATACAGTTAAAACAGACTTGTCAAGTAAATTTCAAAAAAAAATAGTAAAAAATAAGTATAGCTTTATTTTTGATAAAGGAAGTTACAATTATTATGTCATTTTTGGATTATGCACCAAAAGGACCTAGGGTAGACCCATAGGTTGTATTACCTTAAATGGTTATTTCTTATGTTATTAAAAGGTTTAAGAATATCACAGTACAAATTTACATCTTCAAAAAATCTATTAAAATATTTAAATTTTTATTTTAAGCTTAAATTTAAAGTTGCATAAGGTTTGTGTTAATTTACAAAAATTAAGTTAAAATTGAGGTGTTATGTATATTTACTTAATTGGCTAATGATTTGAGATACAGGTTTTAAATCTTGAATGAGCTATGTTTAACTTGGTTTAAAGACATTGTATAGCTTTGAATAAATAAAAGGGGGAAAGTCACACAATAAGGTGGGATAAAGGAAAAAAGCCAAATTGTGAGCCTTGAGGTATATTTTAAATACCCAAATAGGCCACAATCAGCTTAAAAATAGATTTGGAATTATGCATAACTCATAAGTCATGCATATATCCAAAATTCATCATTTTTGATTTCAGAAAAGATGAATAAGTTTTTATTGAGTCGGTAAATCCATGAATTTAAGGCCAGATTTGGATTCTACACAAAAAAATCACCTAGGGTAGCTCCATAGAGTGAATAAGCTCAAATTAACTCTTTGAGGTGGTAATATGGAAAATACTTCAATACCACATAAAAGATCCGTGAAAACTTTTGTTTTTCTTAATTTCACGCCAAAATAATGGGAATGTGAGAAATCCCATGTTACATATAAACTAAGAATATTGTTGTGCATGTTTTGGGCACTTGATATCATGGTATCCTTACATGGAATTTTCATACACCCATAGTAGATATCTCACTTGAAGCTTAAGTTAGTATTTGAACATGAAAAATAGGCAAGGGGGACAAAAGACATCAAAGAGAGCCAGGGTACCCAACTTCTGAGACCTCAGAGGCGTGGGAAGCTCCAAAGCTTGGATCCATGGCTAATCTTGGCTCAATTAGTAAACTAAAACACTTTGGAAACTTGGTTATCATGTTACAACTGCAGTAAATCTTAAGAAAATAGCAAATAACCTGCTATTTTGACATGCCAAGGAGGTGAAGAGCTACTTAGACTGCTGTAAGCATGTCAATTCTTAATGACTTTCCATGGATAAAGCCCAAAAGAGTAATAAAAACCCTTTTTGGACGTGTATCCATTGATTTGCCTCATAGCAACCAGTTAAACACCAATATTTGCAATTCTACGTAGAAATGAGGTAAAAACTTCAAAAATTCATTAAAAAGGAATTCTTAATTAACCTCTCTGAAACTTTCAGGACCAATGGAGAACTGTATTATCTATGGTACAACCAAAAAGAATTATGGTTTTACTAGTAAAATCGAAAGTTTTACTTACAGTCCATTTTTGACTATTCTCAGTGAAACACTGAATCTTCAAAATTCACAGTAATTACAACCTGTGATGAAATTGCCAATAAAATTGATACCTTTGAGAAATAAATGATTATTTTGGAATAAAAGAAGATTTACAGATGTTACTCCTTTTATTCTTAACCATATTGGGGTAGGTAGTCACGTAAAAGCATCAATTGAGTAATTATGATAATCTTACATGACAACAGATAATGTAATCAATAATCCATAAGGGTTTATTGTTTTCTCACCCACTGGCTCTTCATTTTTCTCTATGGCACGCCTTTGTCAGCTATTGTTGACTTAAAAGAGGTCTCCTCTTTCTGTTTTTTCCAAATAATCATCATCTTATTATCTTTTAAATCATTGTTACCAACAAGTAAGTATTAGTTAAAACTATTCTTAAGTGTTTTAATTCTTTCAGAATCAATCAGAAAGACGTGAAACATAGAATCCAACTATATATTGTTTTAATACTGTTATAAATACATTTTGATCCCTTAAATCCACAATTCTACGTCAAATCTCTCTATCTTATCTTTCAATAAGCTCTTTGAAATATTAATGAGTTATTTTGTAAGGTTTGTCTATGAAAATCTTGATAATAGTAGCAAAATCAAGAGTACTATGACTGTCCTCAGTAGAAATATATAATATAACAAAATATTATAACCACAAATTTAAATATAATTATCAAAAATAATTATATAAAAATAAATAAATTTAATTATTATTATAAAAATATAATAATAATAAAAAATAATAATAATTGTAATAAATTATAATTATTCTATTATTGTTATAGTCACTGACAGTTATAACAATAAGAAGTGTAAAGCTCTTAATGAGACAATTACATGTGGAAATATGAATATTAACCACTTATAAATAATATAAATATTATTTATAAAAGAATTATAACACACACTGTGCAGAAATAATTCTCATAGAATAAAAATTTTATATAAAAAAACTAATACTTAGATTAAAAAAGATATAGAACCTTAAAGAAAACTTACTTACAATATTTGTTTAATACAATAAGTCAAACAACAACATTTATTATATTAAATAATAATTATAAGTTAAAAACACGCCAAAAATCAATATTTTTAAAGATAAAACAACTTTTTATAACAAAAATTATGATTAAAGAGTCTTTAAGAGGAATTTGTGGATTTTAAAAGATATTTAAGATGAGAATTTTATAATATAAAATATATTATTGATGATTACAACTATAATCTGAATTCTATGATTTCAATTCTTTAATTTACAATTAATAAAGAATAAAATAACTTAAGAATTACTTTAATAATAAGATTTTATAAATAATAAAGCTTTACCTGTTTAAATTTCTAATATGATTGGATTGATAATGAATTATGGACAAAAACAGTGATGAAAAGACTCTTTTTATGCCTTCAGAGAAACTCTCATGATTCATAATGAATATAGAGGGCGTGCTCAGGTCAAAACTGCAAAACCATACTTAAAAACAAAGTTCTTAACTTAAGGCAACTTGTTTTTAATTCCAATTTAAAGTTACCAGTGTTATTCTCAACTCCATGTAGCTTTCATCCTCATTTAAGCTAATTATTTTAAGTTTTCAATATAAATAAACTTATTTATATTAACGTTCATCACATGAACAACTTAAAAATAGAGTTTCAAGCAGAAATCACTTAAACTCAATTTTTAATTAATTTTTAAAGAAATCATAATTTTCTTTGAGCTTAATTAAAAGAGTAAATTTCCAGGCTAATTACCCAGGAAATTTATTTATAGAAGATACTTAGAATTTAATTTATATGTAGATAGTATTAAATTCTAAGCTGTGTGAAATTTTCAAGCAAATCAATTAAGAATTGGATTTTTAATGAATTTTTGAAATTATTGCATTTTTCCACGTAAAATAGCAAGACACACCAAACCTTAGCTTTTGATAAGGTTTTAATGCTTGTAGCTTTAAGGTTTTTAAGCTTGATTAAGCTTTGACAGTTCTTAAAACTTTGATTTCAAGCCTGCATATTGGGATTTACCCTTTGGCAGCTTGAAATTCTTGTCCAAATTGGGATAAAACCAGTTTAAACCTTAAGGTTGGATCAAAGTCTAATCTTAAAGCTTAAATAAGGTTGAAAATCCTCCAATACAGGTGGACAACCTTAATTTAATCATTGCAGATCCAAAAAGTTGGGTACCCCAGCTCTATTTGGTCTTTTTCCTTTGTCCCGCCTTTTTGCATGGATTTTGCCCTTTTATTTATTTAAAGCCATACTATGGCCTTAAACCCTTTCAAATTGAGCTTACACAGGATTTACATTCTGTATGGCAAATCCTTAGCCAATTCAGTAAATATACACCACACCTCAATTTTAACTAAAATTTTGGTAAGTTTGCATAAACCTTATGCAACTTTAAATTTAAGGTTATTTAAGCTTAAATTTAAAAAATTTAAAAAAATGTTAAAAAAGTTCCATTAGTAATGTGATATTCTTAAATCTTCTAATAACATAAGAAATAAGTGTTTTTGGGTATAACACGTTATGGATGTACCCTAGGTCATTTTTGGTGTAGAGTCCAAAAATGACGTAATATTTATAACTTTGTTTATCCAAAGAAAAGTTATACTTATTTTTTGTTATTTTTTATTTTAATTTCAACTAAAAAGTCTGTTTAAGACAAAATCAACTGTTTATAAAATCATTTGTGGCCTTATGGGTATGTTATACATACCTCACAAGCTCACAGATTTATCCTAAATTCTTAAAGTTTTTCTCTAAATAATTAGTTTTCTTCAAGAACTATATTTATAATTATTCTTGCAAAAGATGATTATATATTAAAATAATTTTATTACTTTAATAAAAGAAGTTTTATTATTGAAATCTTCTTGTAATTGATTCTTGTAGACAATTACTGCTCACTGTTAAAATCACTAGTAGTGTTTAACATGTGAAAGAAATAATTCTTTATTTATTTAATTGTGGTTATAATATTATTTTACTGTTATGTCTCATAAGAACAGACATAGTACTGTTGATTAATAGTAATATTATCATCAGTTTCATAGTCACATCTTACACAAATAGAGCCAGGTTACCAAGCTTTTGTGATCTTTAGCAACTAAATTAAAGCTTTAACCTATAATAGAGTATTTTCAACCTTATTTAAGCTTTAGGATTAGACATTTATTAGATATCAAATCTTAAACTGGTTTATCCCCAATTTGGAAAGGAATTAGAAGCTTCTAAAGTGTAAATTCCCCTATTGAGACATTTAATCAAGGTTTTAAGAGCTGTAAAAGCTTAATTAAAGTTTAAAAAGTTCGAATAAGCTTGAAATCCCAATTTATAACTATTAAAAGTTGCGGTTTTGTGAATATTGCTATTTTAAATGGAAAAATACCAATACCTTCAAAAATTCATTAAAAATCAAATTCTTAATAGATTTGCTTGAAATACTCACACAGATTACAGTTTAATGCTATCTGTGTATAAATTGAATTTTTGGTATCTTTTTTAAACAGGATTTTTTGGTAATGAGGCTTCAATTGAGCTTTTTCAATTATTCTTAAAATAAATTAAGATTTATTTAAAAATAATCAAAAATTTAGTTTGAGAAATTTTTACTTGAAACTTTTTCTAAGTTTTTCATGTGATCACATCTAAGATAAATGGAATAATTTTATATTAAAACTCAAATAATCAACCCAAAAAAGGATTAAAGTTAATTTGAGTCAATAATAACACTGGGAAATTTCAATTGAATTGAAATAAGAATTAACCTTAAGTTAAGAGCCTTATTTTTAGTAGTATTTTCCATTTTTGACCTGAGAACAGCCTCTACATCCATTTTGTATCATTAGAGCTCCTCTTAATGCATAAAAAAAGCCTTTGCATCACTGTTTTTGTCCAGAAAAATAATAAATAATTCAATTAGAGATTTTAGATAGGTAATATTTTATTCAATATAAACTCTTTTATCATTCAAGTAATTTTAGAGTTAATTTCACATTTCTAAATTATAAATAAATAATTCAAATAATAGAGCTTAGATTATATTGTTGAAATCACCAATAATAGATTCTATTTTATAGCCTTTTTCTCTTGAAACATCTTTTAAATCCACAAATTTTTTATCATAACTTATAAAAATTACTTAATAGCATAGCTGTTGTTGTTTGATTTATTGTATTAAATAAATATTATAAGTAAAGTTCTTTCTGGGTTTCTATATCATTTCCATCTACTATTAGTATTTTATATTGAATGTCCCTATACAATTTACCTATGAAGAGTGTGTCTACAATACTTCTTTTATAAATAATATTCATATTATTAATAAGTGGATAAAAATTCTTATTTTCCACATTTAATTGTCTCATTAAGAGCTTTTATATTTCTTATTATTAGAACTGTTAGTGACTATAATAATAATAGAATATTTATCAAGAGCTTTCTATTATTAAATTATTCAATAATAATTATTTTCTTTCTATATAATGATCTTTAATAATTATGTTAATTTTCAGTTATGATATTTGATTATATTATATTTTTTACTAAGGAAATTCATAGTAATATTGATATTTGTTACTGTTATAAAGAATTTCATAGAAAAACCTTACACATCTTCTCTTGTGTTGGAACATCTTTTCTTGAGAATTATGTGCCAAATTTAGAAGATAAATTATTACCAAGTGATAGAATAAAATTGAAAATTTCAAGCAATCCAAATAAGAAATTGGAGATATTTGAAACCACTATGATATTTTCACACGTAAGCAGAATTTTAAAAATAACTTTTGAATTCTTTCTTAAGGAAAACTGCAGAAATGGTTGTTTAATCATGTATGGCAATGATTTAAATAGCAAAATAGACCAGTAACTTACTAGTGGTGAAGTTAGTTTTCAGAAGATTGCCTTTTTAAATTTTAAAAGAAAATGTTTGGTAGATAAATTATCACCAGTCAACTTGGAGTTTGAGAAGCTTAACTCAAAACAAATGAATGAAGCTGAGGTCAGTATTCATCTCACTGATTTGCAAGAAAATGAAAACTCTTCCCTCTTGAATGATCATGAAGAAGCCTTTGAATCAGATAAAGAATCATTGCAAGCAAGTATTATTCATTAATATGAATTTTTTTTTGAAAATTGAAATACCTTACCCACCACTATTAAGAAGGCCTGCATACCCAGAAAGACCTTGAGCTTCAAATTAAAAACTCTTGAATCTTGGTTCATTAAGATAGGTTTTGACCAATGATTAACTAAGAAAATCAACACATGTAATAGTGGAATGGCATTTTAAGTTGTGATATGAAACTTCAATGAAAAACCAAGTAGTTTTACTGTCCTCAATATTTGTATAAGGTACAATTCAAGTAGAAAGAGTGAATTTTAAGATTATTAAGAGAAAACAAATCAAACTTATTTCTTTTAACCTTATAAGTATGAAACAATAATACCAGAAAGATTTTTTATTTTACCAGCAATATTGATTTATCCAAAAATACTTTACAACATATATTTAAGGCTAAAATATAAATTTCTTCAAGAGAAATTTCAATTGTAATTAATTGAGCAAAGAAATTCAGGAAATCAATATAAGAACAAAGTCTCTAAAAATATTATTAAACAGAAAACACACAAAAAATTGATCAGAACAAATTTGGAAACAAAGTGAAAAAGCTAACAGTGATGAAAGATGCTTTAATTCACTTATGGGGTGGCTCAAGGGTAAAAATGATTATATTCATTTGTTCAAGTGGTTAAAAGGTTTGAAATGATATTAAAAGGGTTTTGTGAATATTTTATTGATTTGTTTGACTGTGTTTAAGGCAATTATAAAAGGAAAATATTATAACATGAAGAGAAAAGTGGATAAAAGGAACCATTCTTTTATAGCCACCAATTTTCTTACTCCAAAAGTAAGATTTACTCTTGTGTAAGATGTGTCTATAAAACTGTTGATAATATTACTATTAATCAACAGTAATATGACTGTTCTTATGAAATTGAAGAATAAAAATTATTATAACCACAATTAAAGAATTGATTAATTAATTATTTCTTTTTCTTGTTATACACTACTAGTGATTATAACAGTAAGCAGTAATTGTCTACAAGGATCAATTACAAGAAGAATTTAATAATAAATCTTCTTTATTAAAAGAATAAAATTATTTTAATATATAATTATCTTCCATAATAATAATTATAAGAATAATCCTTTAAGAGAAATATTACTAGAGAGAAACTTTGTGAATTGAAACAAAACACTCACTAATACTCCAAAGAACTTATTGAAAGATAATAGTAGAGAAATTTGATGGATAATTGCCGATTAAAAGGGTCAAAATTGATTTATAGCTAGATTACAACAATATATAATTGATTTCTATTATTTCACGTCTTTATAATTGATTCTGAAAGAAGAAAACACTTAAGGAAAGTTTTAACTAATACTTACTTCTTGGTAATAAAGGTATAATGGAATAATGTGATGATTTGGAAAAAACAGCAAGAGGAGGCCTCTGTTGTGTCTAAGACATCTCACAGAGGCATTCCATAGAGCAAACTGAAAAACCAGTGAGTGAGAAAACAATAATCCTTTTTTGAATTATTGATTGCATCATCTGTTGTCACATAAGATTATCATAATTACTTAACTGGTGCTTTTACAGGACTACCAACCCATTTATGGTTAAGAATAAAAGGAGTAACAACTGTAAATATTCTTTTATTCCAAAATAATCATTGACTTCTCAAAGGTATCAATTTTATTGGAAATTTCATCACAGAGTGTATTTTCTGTGAATTTTTAAACATTCATTATTTCACATGGAATCATCAAAAATGGACTGTAAGTAAACCTTTTAACTTTACTTATAAAGGTGTAATTATTTCTGTTTTATATATGAATAATAGGGCTCTCAAAGGGTCCTGAAAGTTTCAGCAGGATTGATATAGAATTTTATTTTTAATGAATTTTTGTAGTTTTTACCTCATTTCTACATAGAATTGCAAATAGCACTATATGGCTGGTTGCTATGAGATAAATCAATGGATACTAGACCAAAAAGGGTTTTAATTACTCTTTCTGGGCTTATCCATTGAGATTCATGAAGAATCAAAATGGTTACAAGAGTCTAAGGTTCTATTTACCTCCTTGGCACGTTAAAACAGCAGCTTATTTGCTATTTTCTTATGATATAATGAAGTTTTGACTTGGTAACTGTAAGGTGTGGATATGAAACTTTGATTAAAAATCAAGTACTTTTCCTGTCCTCAAAATTTGTATAAAGTAAAAATTAATTAAAAATAGTAAGAAATATTATTTTTAAGAGAAAACACGCCAAATTTATTGTTTATAGCTTTGTTAGTATAAAACAATAATATTATAAAGATTTATTGTTTTACCAACAATAAAAATTTATCCAAAAATACTCTACAAGAGATATTTAAGGCTACAAAAGAAATTTCTTCAAGAGCAATTTCAATTGGAATTAATTGAGCAAAGAACTGCAAGCAAGTAATTAAAGAACAAAGTCTTTAAAAAGAATATTATAGAGAAAACACGGCCAAAAGTGACCATAGTGAATTCGGAAACAAAGTGACAAAGTTTACAGTGATGAAAGATGCTTTAATTCACTTTTGGGGTGGTTCAGGGGTAAAAAATGATTATAATGATTTTTTCACGTGTTTAAAAGGATTAAAATAATTTAAAAATGGAAGTTGGAATATTTTATTGATTGGTTTAACAGTGTTCAAACTAATTAATAAAAGGAAAAGATTCTAACATGAAGAGAAGAGTGGCGCAAAGAAGACATTCTTTTATAGCCATCAATTCTCTTACTCCAAAAGTAAAGTTTACTCTTGTAAGTCGTGAAAAACAGTCTGACAACAGAAAAGCCAATTATGGCATCATTGCACCCTGGTTTAGACCAAAAAGGGCTGGTTTAAGCCATTTTTAGCCATTTTAGACCCTTAAATCAGCCATTACTATAGCAATACCAGACCTAGAGCCTTCAAAAAACGTCAGAATGTGTGTCAGAGGCGTAGAAACCAGTTAAAACTGTTTTTACTATGATTGTTTTATCTTAAGGGTAGTTTTACCCTCTTGGAAACAGCTAAAACTACCCCAGTTGGTATCTAAACCTCATCATCAATTGAGTCCACAGACCCTGTAACTCAATTCCAGGCCAAAAGTGATGAACTTTTGCATGAATTTTGACATCCCACGCCTGTCAGCAAGGAGTTTGGGGGTCTAGCTCCCCCTTAGAGCTGGAGTTCCTTTTCCCCCCCAAGTTTAATCTTTCCAATTTATTTTGCCTTTGATTCCTCATCATGTATTATACTTATAATTTACATATGTAATTCAATTGAATTGTACAGTACAATACAGTAATAATGGATACCTCATATGTAAATCAAAGTTCACTGATGTAATACACGCGCACATCTTGACATTTCAATTGAATTCAATTGAAAATACTTCAATTCCTCATAACTTCTAAACTAAACACAACACCTCAATTTTAACACAAAAATTGATGGTTAACACCACATTTGGTGTGAATTGAATTAAAGTTTTGAGGATTCTAAACTTTTGTATTGAAAATACTAAAAACTTAATTTAAGCTTATTTAGAGTTGAGTTACAAGAATTTCACTCAGAGGTGACCCCACCTGATTTTCTATGAGGAATCCAATGGTGAAATAATTTTTATATGTTTATTTATTCAATAAAAATTTATAGTAATTTTTATTTAACTTTTTTCCAAATTTATTTATTTTTTTACAATTTTGTTGAAATTTCGTTTCTACTTAATTTTTTCAAGTATAAATGTAATTTTATAATTCCAAAATTTAATGTAATTTTATTTTTAAATTGTAATTAAATTTTTCATTTTGAATATAATTTTATATTTATATTTTGATTTTTATTTTAATCACATAAATAAATTTATTTTATTTATATTTATATGTTAATCTTGTTATTTGTGGTCTTTTGGGTATATGAAATTACCTCTAAGGCTCACAGTAACCAAGTTCCCAAAAGGTTTCAGTTTACTAATTGGGCCAAGATCAGCCATGGATCCAAGGTTTGGGGCTTTCCGTGCCTCAGAGGCCTCAAAAGTTGGGTACCCTGGCTCTCCTTGATGTCTTTTGTCCCCGTTGACTATTTTTTACATCAAAATAGAAATTCAGGCTTCAAGTGAGATATCCACTATTAGTGTAACAAAAGTGTATGTAAGAATACCATAATATTAAGTTCCAAAAACCTGCATTACACTATTCTTAGTGTATATGTAACATGAGATTTCTTACATTTTCATTATTTTGGTGTGAAATTGAGAAAAACAAAACTTTTCATGGATCTTTTTTGTGGTATTGATGATGTGGTATTGAAGGATTTTCCCTATTACCACCTCAAAGAGTTGATTTGAGCTTATTCAATATATGGAGCTACCCTAGGTGAAATCTTCTGTAGAATCCAAATCTGGTGTTGAATCCATGTATTTACTTACTCAATAAAAAGTTATTCATCTTTTCTGAAATCAAAAATGATTAATTTTGAATATATGCATGACTTATGGGTTATGCATAGTTCAGAATTTCTTTTTAACATAATTGTGGCCTATTTGGGTATGTGAAATATACCTCAAGGCTCACATGTTGTCAGTCCTGAGAAACACTCTGACAACAGAAGAGCCAGTTATAGAATCATTAAACCCTGGTTTGAACCAAAAAGGAGTGGTTTTAGCCATTTTATAAACTTTAACGCGCCATTGATATAGTAATACCTGGTTTCAAACCTTAAAAACATGTAATAATATGTGTAAGAGACATCAAATCCAGTTTAAGGTGTTTTTACTAAGATTTTTTTAACTTAAGGGCAGTTTTACCCTCTTTGAAACAGTTAAAACTTCCCTGGTTGGTATCAAAACCTCATCAACAATTGTGAGCCTTGAGGTATATTTTACATATCCAAATAGGCCACAATTATCTCAAAAAGAAATTTTGAACTATCAATAACTCATAAGTCATGCATATATCCAAAATTCATCATTTTTGATTTCAGAAAAGATGAATAACGTTTTATTGAGTAAGTAAATCCATGAATTTAAGGCCAGATTTGGATTCTACAGAAGATTTCACCTAGGGTAGCTCCATAGAGTGAATAAGCTGAAATTAACTCTTTGAGGTGGTAAAATGGAAAATACTTCAATACCACATAAACAAGCGTTGAAAACTTTTGTTTTTCTTAATTTCATGCCAAAATAATGGGAATGTGAGAAATCCCATTTTAAATATACACTGAGAATAGTGTTGTGCATGATTTGAGCACTTAATATCATGGTATTCTTACATGGACTTTTGGTACACCCATAGTGGATCACACTTAAAGCTTAAATTACTATTTTGACGTGAAAAATAGGCAAGGGGGAAAAAAGACATCAAAGAGAGCCAGGATACCCAACTTCTGAGACCTCAGAGGCGTGGATAGCTCCAAAGCTTGGATTCATGGCTGATCTTGGCCCAAATAGTAAACTAAAACACTTTGGGAACTTGGTTACCATGTTACAACTAAAGTAAATCTTAAGAAAATAGCAAATAAGATGCTATTTTGACATGCCAAGGAGGTAAAAAGCTCCTTAGACCCCTGTAACCATGCCAATTCTTAATTATTTTCTATGGATAAACCCCAAAGGAGTAATTAAAACCCTTTTTGAACTTTTATCTATTGATTTACCTCATAGCAACCAGTAAAACAGTGATATTTGCAATTCTATGTAGAAATGAGGTAAAAACTTCGAAAATTCATTAAAAATAAAATTCTTAATGAATCTCTCTGAAGCTTTCAGTACCAATGGAGAACTGTATCATCCATGGTACAACCAAAAAGAATTAAAGTTTTACTTACAGTCCATTTTTGGATATTCTACATGAAACACTGAATCTTCAAAAATTCACAGTAATTACAAGCTGTGACTAAATTGGCAATAACATTGATAACTTTGAGAAATCAATGATTATTTTTGAATAAAAGAGTATTTACAGATGTTACTCCTTTTATTCTTAACCATATTAGGGTTGGTAGCCACGTAAAAGCATCAATTAAGTAATTATGATAATCTTACATGACAACAGATGATGCAATCAATAATCCAAAATGGTTTATTGTTTTCTCACTCCCTGATTTTTTAGTTTGCTTGATGGAATGCCTCTGTGATCTGTTGTTGACTTAAAAGAGGCCTCCTCTTGCTGTTTTTTCCATATCATCATCATCTTATTATGATTCAAATCATTATTACCACCAAGTAAGTATTAGTTAAAGCTTTTCTTAAGTGTTTTAAATCTTTCAGAATCAATCAGAAAGACGTGACATCATAGAATCCAACTATATATTGTTGTAATACTGTTATAAATTCATTATGATCCTTAAAATCCACAATTCTACATCAAATCTCTCTATCTTATCTTTCAATAAGCTCTTTGGAATATTATTGAGTGATTTATATTTAATTCTTAAAGTTTTTCTCTAAAATTAGTTTTCTTCAAGAATTACCATTTCAATTATTCTTTCAAAAGACAATTATATATTAAAATAATTTTATTATTTTAATAAAAAAAAGTTTTATTAATAAAATCTTCTTGTAATTGATTCTTGTAGACAATTACTTGCTCACTGTTAAAATCACTAGTAGTGTTTAAAACGTGAAAGAAATAATTCCTTAACTATTTAATTTTGGTTGTAATAATATTTTGTTATTATATTTCATAAGAACAGTCATAGTACTGTTGATTAATAGTGATATTATCATCAGTTTCATAGACACATCTTACAACAATTGAGTCACGGACCCTATGACTCAATTCCAGGCCCAAATTCATGAATGTTTGCATGAATTTTGACATCCCAGCCTGTCAGAAAGGAATTTAGGCGATTCTGGAACCCTTGAAGCCAAGATTCCTTTTGCCCCAATGTCAGCATGTGACTCAAAACCAGAGCACAAGCATGACAGCCAAAATACCATAAACCAATGGTATAGCCAAGATACCACCAAAACATGGAGCTGAGCCAAAGAAGCTCAAAAGGTATCAAAGTAAAGAGCAAACCCACCTCTTTCTTAAAATATAAGTCCCATCACCATAGGACAAAGAATAACAATGTTATTCCTGCTCAAAGTTATTGCTGAGCATAAACCTTAATTTTCACCTCTCATCTAAAATCCAGAAGGAGAGGATTAACCCCATCAAATGGGTATTCAAAATGAAGCTCTAATCTAGGGCTATCCAATGGTACCAGCCAAACTGAGCTAGAACCAATATTACTGGAGTCATGTTCAATTTCATGCCAAATAAGGGTGAACAAAACATTCACCTCCCATCTAACTTCTACAGTTTTAGTGTGAGATACTTGAAGTGGGGTCTTTTTAGAAAGATCACAATCAGGGCTATCTGATGGTGTTATCCATTTTCCCATATCTCAGCTATAACAGAAGCTATGGGGCAAATAAGCTCAATACAGCTTTTTGCCTATACCACGCAAATGTACAAAAGTCTTGTACATGGGATACCTTTGCCATATTTAATGATACCCATATCAAATGAGGTACCATTGTGTAGATACCATACAGGGCTACACACTGAACCAATTCTGAGCTTGATATCTCAAGAATTGACAAAGGTATGGCTGTTTTAAGGTCAGATTCCCACCTTCTGTCATATACAGCCTGACCATGGGATAATATCCCATAACCATGAATATGAGGTGTCAAATAGACAAAAAAGCTTTTTTTTACTTCAATACCTCATATGTCAGCCAATACTGGGGTCCCATACAGTCTCTGTACAGCATTCTACGCTTCATACACATCAGAATCAGGCTGTGAGGTCCCCAGATGAACATTTTCACCCTGTATTGGTGAAAACTGCCCAGATGTGGTTTCAAAACCACATCTGGGCCCAATACAGGCTATAAAGGCTTTTTGCAAACCAGAAGCCAGTCATAGAGAGTGAAAAATCTTCACTTCCTCTACGTGCAAAGGTCTAGCACCCTTTCCACCCCATTTCAGGATAAACAGGAGGCTTTTCACAGCCAGAATTGAAAACAAATTAGTTGAGTTCAGTTTATTTAATCAAAGGAAGAAGATAAATTTTGAAATTTGGTTTTTACTGCTTTTAAGATTATCCATTCATAACAAAGAAATTCAATATTAAATTAAATAATTTATTAATAATAATATTAGCCAATCTTAGATCTTCTAATCAAAAACATAATCTTAAATATTTGATCCACAATTTTTCAAATGATTCCCAGCATGTAGAATTAGTAAATATGATAAAAAGATTCATTTTATTTAGATTATTCTTTTTTTGGATCATGATTTATCTAAATAAATTCACATTGATGATTGAAAAGCAATTTTTTGATGTTAAATTGATCATAGAACCTTAAATTTATCACAAACGTGTTTTTTTTGTGAATAAACAAAACAAAATTCAATAAAAATATTTAATCTAAATATAAAGCCCTACAATCAACAGATATTAATTTATGTTCAAATTTTAGTTTTGAATCAAAATGAAACTTTTATCAACAGTTTTTATCATTTTTCATGTCTAAAAGAGAGAATAAATAATAAAACCATCTCTTTTATTTTTAATATTCAAATTTGATGAAAAAATTGAATTCGTCGTGGCGTTTTTTAGCTAATAACTCATTAAAAATAATCTCTCATTCTTTATAGAAACCAATATAAATAAATCCCTTTAATGATATCTGTACATATTATCCTTAATATTGCTTAGCTACATATGTCTAAATCTTTATCTGCGTAAGAGGCAACTATGGTGAGCTTTCAGGCTAACTGTATCATATAGCTCCAAAATGATCATTATAATCCATTATGTTAAATTTCAATTTTGAGGGATAGTTAAGACCTTAATAAAAGGGCTCTCTAGCCAAAAATAGTATTTACTCTTCTTAAATCCCTGGATGAAGTATTCAGAAATGAATTTCTGTTGAATAAAAGACCTCGTTTTTATTTATTTAAACCTTTCATTGATAATAATATTAATAATGAGATAAGCTCAAAAGTTCCTCATGGATTAGAAATTACTACTTCATATAGGTGAGATATCATCTGAGTCCCAATTTGTATTTAATAATGAGGGTCAATACCAAACATTCAAGTCATATTTCACAATAACTGATTCAAATTCAGCTCATAATTTATATACGAATTACACCTTTGACACATTCATTCTACTTTGTTCCATTGACTCAACTATAAAGATTCAAAGCCTTTTCACATGTGATAATTATATATTTTTCTAATGATTAGGCTGAATCATAAATCAAATTATTTTTTGAATATATTACAGTGTTCTGGACGGTACAATCAAGAATTTAACTTTAGTTTTTATGAATAACCTAGCTTGATAGTCCCAAATAAAATCTTTGAAATCTATATATAAGTTGAGCTTTCCGATATCATTATTTAACTTTGAATTAACTCCAAAAGTTTATCTATTTAGGATATTCCTCTTTAGTTATTATCATTAGATAGGTCTACTTCAATGATTTTTGAAATAGCTCCAATTGTGCTCTCTTAATAAAGCTGTATATATCAAATTACTCGTGCAAATTATTCCACATATTCAGTTTCGTTTTCAGATGTAGTCAATTTATAGCTCCTCACTCAAATCAAATTGTGTTGGTTAAAGCTTAAAGTGGATATTCTCTACTTAAGATAGATATGAATTTGATCCCTTTATTTCAGTTATTCATTCATTACTGAAGACTATTTATGAAATTGCTTATTATATCTTGGTTAAACTTATCTACCCTTTATTTTGGTCATAGGCAAGAATAAATAAAATCTTCTTCTCTTTTATTGCTATTTCACTTTTATATTATAATGATTTTGAGGAAATTTATTTAATTAAATGACATAGCTCTTTGAAGCCTTTTTTTCTCCTCATGCTATATGTCAAACATGCATAATAGCTTTCTTCAAAAATAGAAAAGGGTATAAGTAAAGCTCAAAGAAAAAAAATTATATTCCTCAGAACTTGATTTATGCAATATGAATAACAAAATTCTTATATCTATAAAATGAAATAAAAAACTCATTTTAATAAGAATTATCATAAAATTTATTTCCTTTCTTTAGGGCATTGGAAAATTATTTGTTAGTTAGATGTGGATATGAAATGTTTATTAAAAACCAAATAATTTTCCTGTCCTCAATATTTTTATAAGGTAAAATCATGTAGAAATTTTGAGTTTGAGATTTTCACCACTAAAAAAAACAAATTATTTTATTTAGCTGTATTAGTATAAAAAATAATACTATAATGATTTATTGTTTTACCAAAAATTCAAATTTATCCAAAATTAATCTAAAAGATATATTTATGGCTAGAATAGAAATTTCTTCAAGAGCTATTAAAATCAAAATTAACTTAGCAAATAGCTTTAGGAAATCATTATGATGTAAGAGTTGCTAAAAACAGTATTATAGAAACAAACAGAGTGAACTTTGGAAAAAAGTTAAAAAGTGAAAAGGGATAACAGATGCTTGAATTTTCTTTTGGGGTGATTAAAGGGTAAAATGATTATAAATAGTTACAAATAGTGATTATTATTATTTTTTCTGTGTTTTTAAAGGTTTGAAGATGACTTGAAGCTTCTGGTTGGAATATTTTATTGATTTGTTTAGTAGTTTCTAAGCCAACTACAAAAGGCAAATATTTCAACATGAAAAGGAAAGATGGGGAAAGGAAGATATACCTTCATATCATCCATTTGTGTTCCTTAAGAATTAAATCTTTCTCTTTGAAGTCATGAGAGAAAACTTTGAAACATGAGAGAAAATTATGGTATAATTGAGCCCTGGTTTGGACCATAAAAGGGCTGTGTTTAACTATCATTTAATATTTTTTAGCTTTTTTGGGGCTATAAGCCAGCCATTACTATAGTAGTAGTGGGTTGGAAGTCTTGGAAATAGGTAATAATGTTTTTAAGAAAACTAAATAATGGTTTTTTGTAATTCTTTTACTAAAGAGTTGTTTTACCTTCTTGGAAAAAGTTGAAAATGCCCAGGTTGATATCAAAAACTTGTAATCAATTTAGTCACAAACCATGGATCTTGATCCTATGGTAAAATTGATTAACTTTTGCATGATGTTTGAGATTCATTTCCTTTGAGAAAAGAATTTTGGGGATTCAGGCACCATTAGAGTCTAGATTCCTTTTCCCCAAAAATTGAAGCTTTTCAATTTATTTTTATTTAATTCCTCCACATGTACTTTACTTAGAACTTTACATATGTAATTCAAATGAAAGATTTAATTACACAGATATAACTATTTCTTACTGGTTTTTAAATCAAAGTTCACTTATGAAATGCATGCACACATTTTGAAATTAAAAATTAAAAATACTTCAATTTCTCACAGCTTTTGCACTACACACCACCCTTCATTTTTAACACAAACATTCAATCACCCTATATAGTGTGGATTCAATTAAAGCTTTAAGAATTTTCAGCTTCTTGAAAATGAAGTACTAAAAGCTTTATTGAACCTTATTCAAATTTGAGTGACATACCTTTGACACAGAGGTGACCCAAACTGAATTTTCATGGGAGATCCAATGAGAAAATAAAATTCTTAGTTTAATACATAAGAATAAAATTCCTTATGACTTTTATTAATTCTTTTGTCAAAAAATAAAAGTTTTAATTTTTAAGGGAATCTTTGTAAAATCTTCTTTTTAAATGAATTTTCAAGTAAAATTGTGGGCCTTGAGGTATATTTTACATACCCAAATAGGCCACAATTATCTTAAAAATAAATTATGAACTATGTATGACCCATAAATCATGCATATATTAAAAATTCATCATTTTTTCTTTCAGAAGGAATGACTAACTCTTTATTTAGTAAATAGATCAATAGATGTAAGGCCAGATTTGAATTCTACACAAAATTTCACCTAGGGAAGCTCCATAGAGTGAATAAGCTCAAATACACTCTTTGAGGTGGTAATATGGAAAATACTTCAATACCACATAAAAGATCCATGAAATTTTTTTTTCTCAATTTCACGCCAAAATAATGGGAATGTGAGAAATCCCATGTTGCATATACACTAAAAATAGTGTTATGCAGGTTTTTGGCACTTAATATTATGGTATTCTTACATACACCTTTGGTACCCTTAACATAAAAAATAGTCAAGGGGGACAAAAGACATCAAAGAGAGCCTGTGAAGCTTTGAGATATGCCCACATACGCAGAAAGGTCACAAGAAATATTTAAAATAATTATACATTAAAAATAATTACCTTAAAACGACAAAAATGCCATAAATTGGCATAAAACTTGGTTTAACTTAAAAACCAATGAATAAACATGTGAAATAAATTATACCATTGGATTCCCCATGGTAAAATACACATATACAGTATTTATGGCATATCTGTAAAGTCAATATTTAATGAGTTATAAGTAATAATACCTTATAGAAAACATAAATCCTTATTTACTTCAAAGACCAATGAAACAAAATGTGAAATAAATGGTACCATCAAATTCTCCATCAAAATACACATATAAGAAAATTAAGAAGCTAAGCTTCAAAGTCAATACTTAAGGAATTAAGTTGAATATATGCACTTTTTTGGTCAACACATATATTCAAGGATTTTAGCTAATATCCTTTGAAATATGCATGATAAAGTGATGAACCAAAAATAAAGTCATCACCTAATTACTCTAGGAATACAGAAATGAACTTTGTGTCACAATTTATAAACAAGGTTAATACCTATAAGGGAGTATTGATTAAAATCAATAGAGCTGTTGACCAATTTGTTGTGAGACTAGTCCAAACTTGAAAAAAGTAGACAGTTGGATTCTACTAGTTTATTTGTGAAGAATGATGTATTTTTTATTATAATATTCAAGGTATAACCCCTTGATATCATGGTTTGAAGTTTAAAATATTAAATTTCAACAGAAAAGATGAGTTACAAGAAAAATCATCAAAAATAGAGTTTTGATGATGTAATGAAATGCTCTTGGCAGCATAATACGGTTATGTCAAACTATTAAAGTTCTCTCTCTGAATTGCTGTAGCTTGTAAATCCTAAAATATATTAAGGATCAAAGTTTGAGCTTAATTTGATAATTTATGATCACTCACTGTAACCTTAAATTAAGTTTAACAGTCATATGAGTGATACAATTGGTGACTACTGTTATTTTATGATTAAAACTGATAAAATCCATGAATTTTGCGGTTCTGCCAAGCCTTGACGTCACCAAACTTAAAGCTATAGTGATAACTCTAAATAATGGTATAATATTGAGATTAGATGGTTTTATCATGATGTAATCATCACCAAACCTTGAATTATTGATCAATTCCAGTGGATATGATCAGTGCACTTCTACTAGAAGCCTGTTGGACTCTAGGAGGGAGGTATTTACTATAAATAGAGCTCTTTTTACTCTATTTTCCCCTCAGACGCTTACAAAACATTAAATCATTAAATTAAAGGTAATTTGTTTATTATTTATATATAAAGCATTTATATTATGAAATACCAAAGATAATCACATAATAATCTTTATCTTTGATGTGATTATTACAATTATTTAGTTGTTTTGTTTAAATTTCTCTTAAAAACCCCAATTCCACGTAAAATCAAGAAAATTTCTAATTTCTTTTAAATTTTATTGTATCTATAATTTAAATAAGTTTTAATTACATTTCTAGGCATAAATCTATTTAAAATTATTAGATTAAGCATCAAAAGTAGGTTATTTCTCTTATTATAATAATTTTTCTCTATTATTACTTCTAATAATACTATAATTGATATAAATAGTATTTATATTAATTTATAACTTTAATATTGGTAATATTATTGTTATTACTTGTTTTTTATTAATATGAAACAATTTTTTACGCCTGTATTATTTTTTGGTAGCAATAATAAAGTGCTTTTAAAATATATTAATTTTTTTATATTAATATATTTATTTTATATATATTATTTTTTTTATAATATAAATTATATTATTATATTTATTAAACAATATAATTCTTTCACGCCAGAATTATAATAATTCTTTATTATTATAATTATTTTTTATCTTCTTCAATTTTTTTATAAGGACATTCATAGTACAATAAGTAAAATATTAGTAATTTTTACTTATTGTTTCATAGTCAAACCTTACAGAGCCAGGGTACCCAACTTCTGAGGCCTCTGAGGCATGGACAGCTCCAAAGCTTGCATAAATTTCTGATCTTGGCCCAATTAGTAAGCTAAAACCTTTTGGGAACTTGGTTACCAAGTCAAAGGTTCATTATATAATAAGAAAATAGCAAATAAGTTGCTATTTTGATGTTCCAAGGAGGTAAAGAGCAACTTGGACTGCTGTAACCATGTCAATTCTTAATTTTTTTCAATTTATAAACCCCAACAGATTGATTGAAACCCTTTTTAGACTAGTATCCATTGATTTACCTCATAGAAACCAGCCCTATACTGCTCTTTGCAATTCTACATAGAAATGAGGTAAAAACTTCAAAAATTCATTAAAAAACAATTCTTATGAATCTATCTGAAACCCTCAGGACCCATTGAGAACTCTAAAATTCATATAAAAACAAAAAATAATTATAATTTTATAAGCAAAATTAAAAGTGTTCCTTACATTCCATATTTGATCATTCCATGTGAAATACTGAATCTTTCAAACTTCACAGAAAACACACTCTGTGATCAAATGCCAATAACATTTATACCTCTTAGAAACCAATAATCATTTTATAATAATAGAAAATTTACAGTTGTTACTCCTTTTATTCTTAACCATGAATGGGTTGGTAGTCACGAAAAGCACCAATTAAGTAATTATGATAATCTTAAATGACAACAGATGATGCAATAAAGAATCCAAGAAGGTTTATTGTTTTCTCACTCACTAGTTTCTCAGTTTGCTCCATTGCACGCCTCTGTGAGCTTTCTTAGACTTAAAAGAGTCCTCCTATTGTGGTTTTTTCCAAATCATCACATTATTCCATTATACCTTTATTAACAACAACTAAGTATTAGTTAAAGCTTTTGTTAAGCTTTTTATTCTTTCAGAATCAATTAGAAAGACGTTAAATCATAGAACCAAACTGTATATTGTTTTATTCTTGTTATAAATCAATTTTGATCCTTTAAATCCACAATTTTCTGTCAAATTTCTCTACTATTATCTTTCAATAAGTTCTTTGGAGTATTTGTGAGTGATTTATTTTAATTCTTAAGGTTTTTCTCTAGTAATAGTTTTCTTCAAGGGTTATTTTCTAATTATTCTTATTAGATATGATTATATATTAAAGTGATTTTATTATTTTAATAAAGAAGATTTATTATTAAATTCTTCTTGTAATTGATTCTTGTGACAATTACTGCTTACTGTTATAATCACTAGTAGTTTATAGCAAGTAAAAGAAATAATCAATCAATTAATTAATTAAGTTTGGTTATAATAACTTTTATTATTATATTTCATAAAAACAGTCATAGTACTGTTTATTTATCATAATATTATCAACAGTTTCATAGACATATCTTGCAAAAATAGTCATTTCAAAGATTTCCTTCATTTTTTATAATTTTTTAAAAATTATATTTTTTTCAATTACCTTTAACAATTAAAATAATTATTCTATCTTTATGTCTTATATCTACTTAAAATATTCTTTGGTTATATTAAAATTCCCTAGTACTGATTATATTTGTAAATCAACTCTAAACCAGCATCTCAACTAGAAGTAACAGCTTGAAATTCAAAATGCTAATTTTATTACTTTCTATTCTTTAAAAAGTTCTTCTATTGATTAAGATTATTACTAGATTTAGTAAAAGTGCTTCCAACAATTTATACCTTAGAGAAAAACAATTTCAACATTATAAACCTCCCAATCACGTCCAATTGGAAAATTATCAATCTCTACAATGAGATTAATCTTCACTTTATTTCAAATTATTATATATTTATATTAATTATTAGTTAATATTTTAATTTATCTTTGATTAACCATATTTAAGATACTATAACCATTTTTTATTATATCAATTAAAATTGAAGTTTTAATTTCAATATTAAATATAAAATTTATTCAAAATTCTTTGAAAATTCACTTCTATTTTCTATTTCTTGACGAATAATTTATTAAATATTTTAATCAGAAAACTATTGGTATTTTTTCAAAGACCATTTTGAGAGTCTTGAAAGTTTTTTTTATAATACCAATAATTCATTTAGCTAAAAAATCTCTATTATTAATGTATATTGATATAATTAATGTTAAATGTAAATATTTTTATGTTAAATTATTTATATCTTAACATAGAATCATGTTTAATAAAGCCATGTTACTGAATTATTGCTTTGTTTCTAGGATATATAATACTAGTAACTTAAGATTATATATATATATGATTTCCAGTGGAATTGATATTCTTTTATCCCTTTATTCTATCCCATAAAAGCTGAGTAATCCCCTTTCAATATTTATAGGCCTTTTTTCAATGGAATGGAAAATCAATTTTGAAAAAATACCCTCCCCAATAATCATTGGAGGTACACTCATGCAGATTTACCTATTCAATACAAAGTCCAGGACACACTTCCAATAATATTGATTCCATCTTTTTAAGAATGAAAGCTTCTTTTAAGATCCAAGAGGTATAAATTATTTAGTTAATCAGTCTCCGTAAACTAATATATAGTTTAGTACTATTATTCCCCCTTTCCTTATGACTGGCTCCAGTTTCTATAGAGATTTTTAGGAGTCAGTATTTTATGCTTTATTTTGATATAATTGTCTCTGTTAGAAATACAAAGCTCTAGTAACAGTAACCCAAATATAAGAAACAAAAGAATTTGACTCAAGTCTTTTTGTTATTATTTGAGCTTTAATATCACAGGACCTAGGTGATACCTTTAATTTAAGTGTAACAAATTTGTATGAGTTTATTAAACCTCTTATTCAAGAATCTTTTTTCTCAGAGTCAGATTCAGCCTGGAAAGTAGAGTTAGATGTCAAAAATAATAAATAATAAAATAAAATAGTCAGCTTGTTAGTCACTCCCATTGGTTTATTATTACCTAATCCTGTACCTGACTCCAGGGGTTTTGATCACTGATGAAAATTAGTTGATTGATTATTATGAACAGAAATATATAATCTCAAAGAAAAAACTAAAGCTAATATTTATATTTAGATATTAGATTTTCTACTCATCCTCCTATTCATTGACATCTCTGACTGCTATTTAAGCATTATATTACCACTCATATATTCTGATTTACTTCTCAAGTCACAGAAGCTAATATCACTCTGTGTGATTTCAATTAGATCCTCAGTGCATGTTACCTTACATTTATGTCAGCTTCCACTTCATAAATAATTTTAGAAGCAAAATTAACATATTGAGATAGTTTATGAAAAGCTAGTTGTTTCATTTATTATGAAATACTTGATACTTCTTTAAAATAAATTGGAGTTATAAAATAAAAGGAAGATTCAAAAAAATAGTATATTTTTAGGAATAATAGTCAGGCGTTAAAACAAGAAATAAACTACCTGTAAGTTATTTTATTAAGCTCAAGATAAAATTGATTATAATCAGGATCAATATTAATTTCCTCAGTAGAAATAAAATAAAATTTATTATTATAACAGCAAATTAATATCATTATTAAAAAAAACTATATTCAAAAAAATAGTATTAAATGATTTAATAATAAGAATTTCAATAATTACAATAAATTAATGTTATTCTATTATTATCTAGTAATTTATACTTATAATAATGAGATATATCAAATCACTTAATTATAAAATGATATTTGAAATCAATATTATTTGTGAAATAATTTAACAAAAAACATTTTCATATACAAATATTATAAAGAAATTATATATATAATAAAAAAACATTGTTATCAGGGCAAAGAAAATATCTTAGTTAGAATATTTATTTAATATAATAATTCAAAAAGAGGAAATCATAGTCAGCATGAAAAAAGACTATCCCTGCCAGCAGGGGAAGCCAGTCTTACCCAGCTGTAAGTTTTGTTCACCATGAGTCTTAACCTTGGTTCTACCCTTGAAATATTTTTGCAAATAATTTCAGCCACATGTTTGTTTATTGAGAATTTTACTCAATTAAAATAGAAGATGATTGATATCCCATGATTCCTTTTTGTTTACTCATAAATAAAGTATACACTATTCACCAACAAATTTAATTATAAAATCAAAATTAGCCTAGATATGGGAAGACACCTCTTTCACAGAAATGTATGGTGTAACTTCAAAGGGATTTAATCATATTTTCTAATTGTAATAAGTTTCCCCATTTATAAGTTCCTATTGTTTCAAAATATTTATCCATTAATTTCATTTGAACCAAACCTTCAGTTCATAAAAGCACTTTTAAAAGAATTATAAATGTGAGAGCCAAATAATCTACAATACAATTTTTTTTCTTTTAAAATAGCTTTCATGCCTTTTAAGGGGAATATACACAGGTTTGAATATTCTTGAGATACATAGAAAGTTTCTTTTTATTCGCAGCTTATACACCAGATTTCTTGTGAAAACATTTTTTCCACAATATTTTAGATCTTAAAGCCTTGCTATGAATTTACATTAATAAGAATTAGTATTTTTTTCACCAAATATATGTAGTATCTCCTTGATTATTCAAGATACTCACCAAAACTTATAAAATTAAATCTCAAAAATTAATTCTGACAAATTTATCAGATTATTGCCACAATATCAAAATTGCTAATTATTAAAGGTATTTTTATATTGAAACTCCCTTTCATATTAGGTTCTGTGACAGATAAAATAGAAAATTCCGGGCCTGTAAACTATTGGCTAATTTTTCTTTATTCATTTTTGAGCTTTGTGAAGGAAGACCTCTCATTTTTAATGGTTGTTTTTCTTTTGCTTCAAACCTATCTTGTGAGGTTTTTCTATGAAACTGTTGATAATAGTGACAAATATCACAAGTATTATGACTATTCTCAGTAGAAAATATAATGGAATAAAATATTATAACCCAAAAACTGATATAATTATTAAAGCTAATTATAAAAAAGAAATTTAATTATTATTGAGGAATTTAATAGCTATAATAAATTAAAATTATTCTATTATTATTATAACCACTGACAGTTCTAAGAATATTAATTTATAAATCTTTTAATGCAACAGTTATACATGGAAAATCATAGCTTTTAACCACTTATAAATAATATGAATATGATTCATAAAATAAATATCACACACACTGTCCAGAGATAAATCTTATATAAAAGTTCTATATAACAAACTAATACTAGATAAAAAAGATATAGAAGTTTAGAGCCAACATGAATATAATATTTAATTAATACAACAAGTAAAACAACAACAGTTATTATATTAAATAATGTTTATAAAATAAAAACATGCCAAAAATAAATGTTTTAAATGATAAAAATAACTTTTTTTTATGATTAAATAAGATTTAATAGTTTTTAGAGGAATTTGTGGATTTTAAAAGATATTTTAAGACAGAAATTTTATATAATAAGACGTATTATTGGTGATTACAACAAGAATCTGATTTCTATGATTTAAATTCTTTAATTTAGATTGATAAAAAATGCACTATTTAAGAAATAGTTGAATAATAATATTCTATATTTAATAAAACTTTACCTGTTCAAACATCTAATATTATTGGAATGATGATTTTTTATTTTCAAAAACAGTGATATGAAGGCTCATTTCATGCCTGCATAGCAGCTCTCATAATTAATAATTGATATAGAGAGCATTCTGAGTCCAAAACCAAAAATCCATGCTTAATAAGAAGGTTCTTAAATTAAGGTAGCTGATTTTTAACTGCAATTTAAATTTACTACTGTTATTGTTAAATCCAAGTAACTTTGTACCTCTTTTGGATTAATTATTTCAGCTTTAGATAGAAAATCAGCTCATTTATATCAAATTTAATCACATGAACAACTTAGAATTGAAGCTTCAAGTAGAAATCTCTCAAACTGAAATTTTGATTAATTTTGAAAAAATCTTAATTGTCTTCAAGAATAATCCAAAATTTAATTTCAAGACTAATTACCATATAAAGCTGTTTAAAAAAGATACTTAAAATTTAATTTATACACAGATAACATGGAATGGTAATCTGTGTGAAATGTTCAAGCAAAGATATTAAGAATTGGATTTTTAATTACTTTTTGAAATTATTGCTATTTTTCAACGAAAAGAGTAATACACACAAAACCTTAACTTTTGATAAGATTTTAATAATTATAGATTTGCATTTTTAAGTTTAGTTTAAGATTTAGAAGCTCATTTAAGCTTTGAAAGTTCTTAAGAACTTGATTACAAGCTTGCATATTGGGATTTACCCTTTGAAAGCTTATAATTCCTGTCAAAGTTGGGACAAAACCAGTTTAAAATTTAATTTTTGAGCAAATTCTAATCTTAAAGCTTAAATAAGGTTGAAAGTCCTCCAATACAGGTGTACAACCTTAATTTAATCCTTGAAGATCCCAAAAGTTGGGAACCCCATCTTTGTTTGTTCTTTTCCCTTTTCCTACCTTTTTGCATGAATTTTTCTGTTTTCTTTATTTAAAGCCATAATATGGCCTTAAACACCTTTAAATTGAGCTCACACAGGATTTACATTCTGTATGGCAAATCCTTAGCCAATTCAGTAAATATACACAACACCTTAATTTTAACCAAAATTTTGGTAAGTTTTCATAAACCTGATGCAACTTTAAATTCAAGCTTAAATTTAACAATTTTAAAAAATGTTAAGAAAGCTGAAATTGTACTGTGAGATTCTTAAATCTTGCAATAACTGAAGAAGGAATCATTTTTTGGTATAACATCCTATGGGTCTACCCTAGGTTATTTTTGGTTGAGAATCCAAAAATTATCCGATAGTTATAGCTTTGTTTATCCAAAAAAAAGTTATACTTAGTTTTTGTTATTTTGTATTTTGAATCCAATTGATAAGTCTTTTCAATACTAAATAAACTGTGTGTAAAGCTATTTATAGAGTTGGGGGTATGTCATAAATACCTCATGGGCTCACAATATTACTCTGTCCCAAATTAAAAGAGCTGTATCCATAATTGTTTAATCTTCATGCCATGGTAAAAATATTGGAGTTTTTCTATACCTTTCTAGAATAACAAGACATGCATTGTAATTTTTTTCACCCCCAGGTGGTAAGGCAGTTACCCAATCCATATGAGCCCCTTCCCATGCGTAACTTGGGTCTTGGATATGAATCAATAATCCAAATCTTTTACTGGTAGCTTCATTGGCCTTTTGATACCTATCAAGACTCCAACAATATCTAATAATATCTATGTGGAAAGATGGCCACCAAGCACAAGTCTTAATTCTCTCCATTTTTCTGTCTTTCAGACGGATTTCCAGAATAAATTTTGTCATGGCACTCTAGCAATATTGTGTTAATTAAAATTCTACTATACAAGATCATTACACATGTCTGTATAGAGATATGATACAAGATAATATCAAATAAATGGAATATTCCATTATCATATGATGTTTTCCATATATCATTCAAACAATTAGCCAAATCTTCATCTTTGAAATATTTTTCAAGTAGAGAATTAAGAATAGGAAAAAGAAATTGGCTTATAGCGTCCTTTAGCTTCTTCAAAGAATTCTGTTCCCAGATCTGTGATGTTAATTCCTTCAATTGGAATTTGGGCTTCTTCATTCTCAGGAGCATAAGCAGGATTTTCAGGTGTATTAGGTGATTCCCATTTACTCAAGCCATCAGCATTCTAGTGAGTATTGCCATATTTGTGTACTATGGTATATTGCCTCTATACTCCTGTATAGAAATTGCCATCTTAACATGTGTTTGTTTTGAGTTTGCATTGTAAGATATAATTTCACAGCATCACAATCAGTAAATACCTCAAAACCACTATCATCAAGTTGATAATAAAGTTTTCCCAGAGACCACACAATGCAAAGGCACTCCATTTGGCTTTATCCATATCTAGCCTCAGTAGGTTGTATTTTTCTTGAGATAAGATGTAAGATGTGACTATGAAACTGATGATAATATTACTATTAATCAACAGTACTATGTCTGTTCTTATGAAATATAATAATAAAATATTATTATAACCACAATTAAATAATTAAAAATTATTTCTTTCACGTGTTAAGCACTACTAGTGATTTTAACAGTGAGCAAGTAATTGTCTACAAGAATCAATTACAAGAAGAATTTAATAATAAAAACTTCTTTATTAAAATAATAAAATTATTTTAATATATAATTATCTTTTGCAAGAATAATTATAAAGATAATTCTTGAAGAAAACTATTACTAGAGAAAAACTTTAAGAATTGAAGATAAATGACTCACTAATACTCCAAAGAACTTATTGAAAGATAAGAGTAGAGAAATTTGACGTAGAATTGTGGATTTAAGGGATCAAGATGATTTATAACAGTATTACAACAATATATAGTTGGATTCTATGATTTCACGTTTTTCTGATTGAATCTGAAAGATTTAAAATACTTAAGAATAGTTGAACTAATACTTACTTGTTGGTAATAATGGTTTAATAAATTTATAAGATGATGATGAAAAAACAGCAAGAAGAGGCTTCTTTTAAGTCAACAACAGCTCACAGAGGCGTGCCATGGAGCAAACTGAAAAAAACAGTGAGTGAGAAAACAATAAACCTTTTTGGATTATTGATTGCATCATCTGTTGTCATGTAAGATTATCATAATTACTTAATTGATGCTTTTACGTGACTACCAACCCCAATATGGTTAAGAATAAAAGGAGTAACACTTGTAAATCTTCTTTTATTCTAAAATAATCATTGATTTCTCAAAGTTATCAATGTTATTGCCAATTTCATCACAGGTTGTAATTACTGTGAATTTTTGAAGATTCAGTGTTTCACGTAGAATATCAAAAAATGGACTGTAAGTAAAACTTTTAATTTTACTAGTAAAACTGTAATTCTTTTTGGTTGTACCATAGATAATACAGTTCTCCTTTAGTCCTGAAAGTTTCAGAAAGATTCATTAAGAATTGTATTTTTAATGAATTTTTGAAGGTTTTACCTCATTTCTACGTAGAATTGCAAATAGCAGTGTTTTGCTGGTTGCTATGAGGTAAATCAATGAATATGGGTCCCAAAAGGGTTTTAATTACTCTTTTGGGGTTTATCCATGGAAAGTCATTAGTAATTGACATGGTTACAGGAGTGTAAGTAGCTCATTACCTCCTTGGCACGTCAAAATAGCAGGTTATTTGCTATTTTCTGATGTTTTACAGTAGTTGTAACTTGGTAACCAAGTTCCCAAAGAGTTTTAGTTTACCAATTGGGCCAAGATGAGCCATGGATCCATGCTCTGGAGCTATCCACGCCTCTGAGGCCTCAGAAGTTGGGTACCCTGGCTCTCTTTGATGTCTTTTGTCCCCCTTGCCTATTTTTTACGTCAAAATAGTAATTTAAGCTTAAAGTGAGATATCCACTATGGGTGTACCAAAAGTCCATGTAAGAATACCATGATATTAAGTGCTCAAAACATGCATAACACTATTCTTAGTGTATATGTAACATGGGATTTCTCACTTTCCCATTATTTTGGCTAAAAATCAAGAAAAACAAAAATTTTCACGGATCTTTTATGTGGTATTAATGATGTGGTATTGAAGTATTTTCCATTTTACCACCTCAAATACTTAAATTGAGCTTATTCACTCTATGGAGCTACCCTAGGTGAATTTTTGTGTAGAATCCAAATCTGGTCTTAAATCCATGGATTTACTTACTCAATAAAAAGTTATTCATCTTTTCTGAAATTGAAAATGATGAATTTTGGATATATGCATGACTTATGAGTTTTGCATAATTCAAAATTTCTTTTTAAGATAATTGTGGCCTATTTGGGTATGTAAAATATACCTCAAGGCTCACATAAGACAAATTGGACCTTCATAAGGCTTGTAATTTATAATTTGTACTTGATGAAGAGCTGCACCTAAACCTTCACCACATGCATCAATATAAATCTTGAAAGGAAGTTTCCATTCTGGAATAAATAATAATGATGAATTGGCTAAGGAATACTTGATTTTTTCATATACTTAAATCCTCTCTTGTGTCATTCCAAAGACATTTTGTTGATCACAAATTCTATACAATGACCTGGAATGGATTGCAAAATCTTTGAGTTTTTCCCTTTAGTAGCTATCAAGCCCTACGAGATACATGATTTCTTTCTTTTTCTGGGTAATTTGTTTCAGTAAGACTGAAGCAGCTTTGGTTTTATCAACAAAAAGGCTTAGTCCTGAAACTACATGTCCTAGAGCTTTTAATTCATAAGACCCAAAAGTACATTTCTTAACAAATATTTTCATGTTCACTTGAAGAATTTCCTGAATTAATAATGGAAGTCTCTTTAAATGAAATTTCCAGTCTTTTGATAAAATAATAATTTCATCAATATAAATGATTAACCAGCCCTCTGATAATTTATGTGGGAATATTGTATTCATCATTCTTTGGTAATGAGAAGGTGCATTTTCAACTCTAAAAGGCCTCCTTTAATACTCATAAATACCACAATGAGAGATTATTCTGAATAATTTCCTAGCATGAGGTGACAAAAAATTATTATGGAAGCCTTTAAGTGTATCCATAGAATGGATGAATCTTGCTTTAGTTCATTGGGTAAAAGTCCCATGGATTCTAGGACTTGGATACCTGTCTGGAACTGTGTAGGTATTCAATTCTCTAACATTGGCAACCATCCTTGATTTATTATTATGTCAAGTAATTATTAGAGGGGTTGTGACTTCTACTTCCTCATTGTATCCAGCTTTTCTGAGAAATCCCAGTTTCATCATCTCATTAAGATGTGTTTCCAATACTTTTCTAGCTCTGGGGAAAGCTGGGTAAGCTGGTCTTCTTAATAGTGGAGGGTAAGGTCTTTCCACATTAAACATATTTTCCACTTCATGACCTTTCATAGCTCCAAGTGGTTCATTATCAGAAGCAAAGGCTTCTGTATATTGGAATAAGTTTTCAATAAGTTCCTCCTTCATTTCTAATGCCAATTCTGGACTAATTTGTGTTTCAATTGATTGATCTGACACAAGGTTTTTCTATTAACATCTATTACTTGTCTGATGACTGATATTTCTTTCTTCTCTAGAGGGAAAGAAAGATTTTGTCTTTTCTTCTCCCCTGTAGTGAAATATCTGTATTTATGATTATTAATATAAATATCATATATATTTAGATAATCATTTTCAAGGATAAAAGGTTTTGAAGGAAGTTATTCATAACAAAGATATCAATTTTCATTCTGATAATTCTTGCAGTTTGCGGAAATATCATTTCTGATTCAATAATGCCCAAACAGTGCATATCTTGGCTAGCACTGCTGAATTTTATACCTTCAATTGGAATCAATTTCTCTTTCAAATTGGTATTTAATTTGGCAGGATAGTATTTAGCAACAAAAGTTCAGAAATCACTTGGGTCAAGGTTTATCTTGGCTTCTCTGTTGTTTATCACAATATTGGTGATACAAAATGACCCATCTGTAAAAGCTTTACCTCCATCACGCTTGTTTTTCTGAATTTTAGCATCTTTCACATGTATGATATCCATACATTCATCACTATATTGTGGTAAGTGAGTATGCACTTCTGTTACTTCAAAGGATACATTAATGTTCTCTATAGCAAGTTCATCTGGTAGTCCTTCTCCTGAAGAATGCTCAGAATAAATTTAATGTGCAGATACATAATTTGTTTCTTTTTTGTCTTCAGTTTTGTCAATTTTCATCTCATTGATTCTTGTTTTATTTGGAAAAGTATTAGCCAAATGAAATATACTTGCAAATTTATGAGATTTGAAAGGAGCTCTGTCTTGTGGTTTATTTGGTCTTTTGATTGGTTTTCCACTATTACTATTTTCCGATGGAGGTTTGTACCAATTTCTCCCAATTTTTGTTCTGGTAGTCATGTCTTCCATGGAATTGATATAATTGTCTGTAGAGAAAGGCTTGATTCTCTTCTTATAGAATTCTCAATGTCACCATTACATTTTCTTAATATCCTTTTATGTACCATTGATTCAGACATATCAGGATGAAGGTGAGTTATTCTGTCCTTCTTTTTAAGAAACCAGGACATGGGCCTGTCTCTTTCAATATTAAAAATCCCTTCTTCAAAAGAATTTTCCATTCTAAATCTCCAGGAATCATTTTACCATTTGGAAATAATTTGTTATTTCCACCAAGTCCAGGAGTGTCTACCATGGTCTTGTCTTATTTTAAAATACCATTTCTTTTCTGATTTTTTGAATTATGAGTGTTATCTTTCACTTATGTATTCATATGGTATGTTAAAGTATTCTTTAAACATATCAATTTTTTTCATATATTCCATATTATTATATTCTCCTTCACCACTGAAGGTTGGCCATTGCTCTAATCTGGAAATGTGTTTGATTTTTAAGGATGTTTCCACCTCTGCATTTCTTCAAACTGTATGATGTAAGTCATTGTTCAAGTTCAACACATTTCTCTCAAGAATTGGCATGGACTTCCTTGGAAACTCATTTTCAGTGATATATTGCTAATACTTGATTGAATGTCTTCTTTCAATTCAAGTCTTTCTTTATCACTTTTTTCCAATTCCTCTTGTAAAAGATATGCATTGTGACCAGTTGAATTTTCCAAGGTTTGAACTTCTATTCTTGATTCTTTTAATTGTCCAGTAATAAAATAAATAGAATTATCACTTGGTTGATTGAGAAAAGTAAATTTGTACTCAATTTGCTCACAAATATACTTCAAGGAAAAAATATTGTCTTTATTCCCATTTTGTAGGCCAATAATGGTATTTTGTGATTCTTTCACTTGGAAAATTTCTCTACCCAACTTTTGTTGGATATGCTCAAAATTGTTAATCTTGGCCAAAATTTCTTAATTACAAGTTTCTACATGAGATACAAGCTTTACTAGGTCTATTTTTTTGGAAAGGCTTTGTTCATTCTTTCCTCCTCCTTGCTTTTGAATTCCAAGAAAATTCTTGCCATATTTAACACATTGTCCATGGATTTCTTTTCTCTCTTTGTAATTCTGTAATTCTGAGGGTAATGCTTTTCCCATTTGGGATTTTACTTTCCCTTTGCCTTTTTTCTTAACCTTCTGATTGCACTTTGGGGTTTGCTTGCCCTTGTTTGGAACTTGTTGAGGTGTATTCTTTCCTGTGAAGTCTTGAGGATCTTCCACAGTGCTTTTGTTCTTCTTTTGGTCCAACTCTTTCTTCTGGTCCTCTGAAAAAATGGTTTGGTTTTTCAGCTAAGCTTTTATCTTCTGTACTTGTCCTTTTCAAGATATGGGTTTCCAACCCTTCAGTGGGTCCTGAGTCTTTTCTGGGCCCAAGAGCTTCTTTAATTAAAGGCAAGAGTTAATTATTCATATCCACAAGCTTGGAAGAAGTTCCCACTCCTGCTTCTTTGCTGCCATAACCCAGTTCTTGTATTGAGACTGGTATATTTCCACTGCTTCCTGCTGAAAGTTGTTTGCATCTGACTACGGTAATAGCAGTTATGTCAGCTTCTTTACTGTCAATAAGAGGGTTAAAGATTCTGGATAACCTTTGGGAACTGGTGGATGCTCTGGAATTCTCCATTTGTGACTCTCCTATGGGCTGAAATTCTTGTCTTTTGGATTTATGACTTGAATGTCCTGGTCCAGATCCATTTGATTGGATGGATTAGTTACTTCCACTTCTATTGGAAGTCATTTAAGATCAATTGAAAGCAAATTCAACTAATAAATGGATTGAATTCATCATCTTGACCTTTAAAGGGTTCTTTTGTAAGTAAACCCCTTGATACTGGACTGGTTTGAATTTCAATGGTTGACTGAGACACTAGAGTCAGAAGATCTTTCTCTTATGGATTAAACTAGAGAAAAACAGCACATTAGGTATTTTATCAATAAATACTAAAAATAACTTATTGAATAAAGTTGATTTGATGGAATTTGTGTTAAATTATATCAAAAAGGAAGAAATCTTGCTAAAGAGTAAATAAAAATGCTTTCAATGAAAGATTTTTTACTTTTGAATTTTTGAATTTGATTTTTTGTTTTCTTTGGAGAAATATTAATTATAAAATTGATAATTTATTAATCAAAATTGTATTATTATTCACTTTATACTAGAATAACTCAAAGAATAAATCTCAAGTATGTGATGTGAAAAGCCACTAGTTAGAAAATAGAAATTTATTCCAAATCACTCAATATTATATTTTTTCAAACAATATTATTAAGAAAAATAACTTTATCAATATTATAAAGTTTACTTATTAGGGATAAGTCACAAAAAAGCCAAAGTTAAAGTAAATATGCCAATTTTACGTCATGAAACAGTAAAAAAAGGTCTACAATGACATTTATGTCCCAAAAATTGGTTAAAATCATGGTCAGGCCCACAAATGTAAGGTTTAAAATCAAGGCCATTCCCCCAAATGTAAGGTTTTTCTATGAGATTCTTGATAATAGTAACAGATATCAAGAGTACCATGACTGTCCTCAGTAGAGATTATAATATATTTGAATTTTATATACACAAATTAATAGAATCATTAAGAATAATTATAAAATAGATAATAGTTATTATTAAATAATTCAATAATAAAAGAACCTCTTGATAATTTTAATAAATGATAATTATTCTAGTATCATTATAGTCACTGGTAGTTATAGTCATGAGAATATAAAAAGGTCTTAATGAGACAATTAAAGGTTGAAAATAATATTCAACAAGCTATAAATAATATGAGTATCATTTAAAAAATAAATATCATACACACTGTGAAGAGATAAATCTGTTGGAAAAGGTCTATATAAAAAAACAAATACTAGACAAAAAAAGATTTAGAATTTTAGAGAAAACTTACTTATAATATTTACTTCATACAACAATTCAAATAACAAGAGTTAGTGTATTAATTAACATTTATAAGCTAAAAACACACCAAAACTCAATCTTTTAAAGGATAAGAATAAATTTTGTATGATAAAATACGATTTAAGAGTTTTTAGAGTAATTTGTGGATTTTAGAAGGTATTTTAACACAATAGCTTTATATAACAAAATGTATTATTGGTGATTACAACAATAATATGATTTCTATAATTTCAATTCTTTCATTTAAGATTAATAAATAATAAAAGAATTAAGCAATACTTGAATAATAGTATTTTATATTTAATAAAACTTTACCTGTTTAAATGTCTCTTATGACTGGAATGATAATTTTTTGTTTGCAAAAACAGTGATGTAAAGGCTCTGTTTATGCCTTCAGAGCATCTCTAATTATTCATAATGAATATAGAGGGAAGGCTCAAGTCAAAACTGAAAAACCATGCTTCAAAATAAGGTTCTTACATAAGGTAACTTATTTTTAGTTCCATTTTAAAGTTACCGGTCTGATTCTTAAGTCCTAGTAGCTTTGATACTCTTTTAGATTAATTATTTTCAGTTTATTTATATTAGTTTCCATTACATGAACAGCTTGAAAATGTAGTATCAAGCAGAAATCTCTTAAACTAAAATTTTAATTAAATTTTAAAGAAATCTTGATTATCTTTAAGAATGCTTAAAAAAGCTAATTTAAAAACTGATCACCAATTAAAACTCTTTAAAAATATACTTGAAACTTAATTTATACACATATAACATTAGCATAAAAGCTTTGTGAAATTTTCAGTAAAATCCATTAATAATAGAATTTCTAATGAATTTTTTAAGTTATTGCTATTTTTCCACTTAAAATACTAATACACACCAAAAAACAACTTTTGATAATGTTTTGATACTTATATATTTAAACTTTTAAGATTATTTAAGCTTTGAAAGTCCTTAAAACCTTTATTACAAGATTGCATATTGGGATTTTGTGAGCCTTAGAGGTAATTTCATATACCCAAAAGACCACAAATACAAAATTAACATATTAATATAAATAAAATAAATTTATTTATATTATTAAGATAAAAATCAAAATATAAATATAAAATTATATTAAAAATAAAAAATTAATTACAATTTAAAACTAAAAATACATTAAATTTTGTAAGTATAAAATTACATTTATACTTGAAAAAATTAAGTAAAAATGAAATTTTAACAAAAATTGTGAAAAAAATAAATAAATTTGGAAAAAAGTTAAATAAAAATTATTATAACTTTTTATCCAATAAATAAACATATAAAAATTATTTCACCATTGGATTCCTCATAAAAAATCAGGTGGGGTCACCTCTGAGTGAAATTCTTGTAACTCAACTCTAAATAAGCTTAAATTAAGTTTTTAGTATTTTCAATACAAAAGTTGAAAATCCTCAAAACCTTAAATTAATTCACACCACATGTGGTGTTAACCATCAATTTTTGTGTTAAAATTGAGGTGTTGTGTTTAGTTTAGAAGTTATGAGGAATTGAAGTATTTTCAATTGAATTCAATTGAAATGTCAAAATGTGCGCGTGTATTACATAAGTGAACTTTGATTTACATATGAGGTGTCAATTATTACTGTATTGTACTTTACAATTGAATTGAATTACATATGTAAAGTATAAGTATAATACATGATGAGGAATTAAAGGAAAAATAAATTGGAAAGATTAAATTTGGGGGGGGAAAGGAACTCCAGCTCTAAGGGGGAGCTAGACCCCCAAAATCCTTGTTGACAGGCGTGGGATGTCAAAATTCACGCAAAAGTTCATCACTTTTGGCCTGGAATTGAGTTACAGGGTCTGTGGACTCAATTGATGATGAGGTTTTGATACCAACTGGGGTAGTTTTAGCTGTTGCCAAGAGGGTAAAACTACCCTTAAGATAAAACAATCATAATAAAAACAGTTTTAACTGGTTGCTACGCCTCTGAAACACATTCTGACGTGTTTTGAAGGCTCTAGGCCTGGTATTGCTATAGTAATGGCTGATTTAAGGGTCTAAAATGGCTAAAAATGGCTAAAAATGGCTTAAACCAGCCCTTTTTTGGTCTAAACCATGGTTCAATGATGCCATAATTGGATTTTCTGTTTTCAGACTGTTTTTCACGACTGACAAGAGTAAATTTTACTTTTGGAGTAAGAGAATTGATGGCTATAAAAGAATGTCTTCTTTGCCCCACTTTTCTCTTCATGTTAGAATCTTTTCCTTTTATTAATTAGTTTAAAACTGTTAAACCAATCAATCAAAGATTCCAACCACCACTTTTAAATCATTTTAATCCTTTTAACCACGTGAAAAAATCATTATAATCATTGTTTGTAACTCTTATAATCATTTTTACCCCTGAACCACCTCAAAAGTGAATTAAAGCATCTTTCATCACTGTAAACTTTGTCACTTTGTTTCCAGATTCACTCTGGTCACTTTTGGGCGTGTTTTCTCTTTAATATTCTTTTTAAAGACTTTGTTCTTTAATTAATTGCTTGCAGTTCTTTGAAGAAATTTCTTTTGTAGCCTTAAAATATCTCTTGTAGAGTATTTTTTTGGATAAATCTTTATTGTTGGTAAAACAATAAATTTTTATATTATTGTTTTATACTAATAAAGTTATAAACAATAAAATTGGCGTGTTTTCTCTTAAAAATAATATTTCATACTATTTTTAACTGAATTTTACCTTATACAAATTTTGAGGACAGGAAAAGTACTTGATTTTTAATCAAAGTTTCATATCCACACCTTACATTTGGGGGCCCAGCCGTGATATTTTACCTGTGACATTTTTTTTTTACTCTTTTTAAATCTTTTTTCTTATATTGAAAAATTTAAAAACACATAAAAACTACTTATAATTCAAAAAAAACCCCATAAAAAATAATTTTTTTTCATATTATAAGTGAGGCTTAAATTTTTATTTCTTTTTTTGAAATATCCTTTTTCTACTTAATTAATTGGCTTTTTCATTAATTTTAGTGTCTGACAACGTGGTAAGACAAGAAAACATTGAAACAGCTGCAACAGTAAGCAGAATTATCCCTGCCAGTACTGTTAATTCTGATCATAATAGCACTGTTATTGTGACTCAAAATAACCAGCCTGAACCAATATCTTCTGAATTAATTCACTTGGACATAAGTAATACCCTTCAGAAAGCTAAAAATTTGGCCAATAGTAAGTTTTTGACGTAAAAATACTATTTTAAACCTTTTTTAACCATAATTATGCCTTCAACCAGGTCAGGAGCCAGCTACAACCCCTCAAGCAGCTCCCAAAAAGGTAATAGACGTGATTATGGCAGAAGCCAACCAGGTACAGAAGGAAAAGGGTCAGTTGATGACTTCCAAACAACTAAATTGGGTCATTCTGAAGCTGATAATACTATTTTACCTTCAAAAAGAGCTGACACCGCCACAACAGGCCTCTGTGGACATATACAAAGGCAGCCACAGTGCATACAACAATGCACTTCAATTCAAGGAGTACCAGATCCTTGCAGACCTGTGGAAGAATTGCATGAATTCTTACCTGACAGTAAGAAAATTCTTGGGCCACCCCAACACTTGCAAATTGCTCAATGGATGGCATCCATTGATGGAGAAGAAAAACATGATGCTTTTGACACTAGAATGGAGGAAAAACAAGCCTCCACCACCCAAACCAGTGCCAAAAACAGCCCCAGTGGCCAGCAGCAGCAATTCCAACGTGAAAAAGCAGCCACAAGCTCCAAACAAGGGCAAAGGGAAGGCACCAGCCCCAAAACCTTACAGCCAGGGCTACAGAATCCCAAAGATTCAGCAGGATGCCATGGAAAATGTATTTCAGATGGCCAGAACCATGATGGAATTACAGAAGAAGGAGGAAGCCAGATTAAGGTTCCAGGAATGATTTCTGACATATTTGATTCCATCCCAGAGTTGTATAATGCTATAAATGACGTGAAAAAACATCTTTCTGATAAAAATGAAACCATTTGTAACAACATTAAAGCAAACAACCTCAGTCTGTGCCAAATTAATGAAACACTTATGTGTTTTGAAAAAGTTTTAAGAACAATTAAAAATTCTAATAATGACAATTCTTCTTACATTAAAATAAATGAACAATCTGCCATTATTAAAGAATTAACAGATAAATATTCTAAATTCAATATTGATGACATGATTGAAACAAGAATTAAACAAGCCATAAATATTATCAAAACAGATAACAAGAAAGTCCTTGATGACATTTCAAATTCATTTATTGAAGTAAAGACATATACCATTGCCTTGAAAAAGTGTTTTGATGCTTCACAAGAAGAAGTATCAAAATTATCAATGAAATTGAACCAAGTCACTTCTGATAATACAAGACAGACAGAGTTATGGCAAGAACTGACACATAAGGAAGACATGTATAAAATTGAAATAATAAATTTAATACAAAGCTTTCAACATGAATACAGAAATTCCCAAAGGTGTAGCAACAGTAAAATGAATGACATTGAACAAATACTGAACACCTTACCAAGAATGTCTACACCTCTAAATCAAAATGAGGGCACAAGAATTTCAAATCCACAAGTATTGGATCCTGATAATTCACAATTAAAAAATGAATTATCCACTTCTTTTCATAACTTGGAACCATCAATGGGCCAAGCACTCTTGAAAGAAGTTCCAAAACTTAAAGAATGGCCTCACTTCAATGGTGAAGGAGAGTATGACCATATGGAATTCATTAGAGGTATTGACATGATCAAAGAAGATTTTGAATTACCAGACAGATTGGTAACAGCCAGGTTTAACACCTTGTTTACCAGATCAGCTCACAGATGGTACATCAAAATAAGACAAGCACATGGACACCAGAGCTGGACTTGGTGGAAAACCCAAATCATCAACAAATGGGCAAATGATGCTTGGAGGTTTAAAGTTGAAACAGCCTTTGAATCTGCCAAATTTAATGCTGATAAAGACAAAGCTTTACCATGGTTTTGCCAACAAAAGGACAGATTAACAGCATTATATCCTGACATGTCAGAATTTATGATCCATAGAAAAATTCTGAGACAATGTGGAGGTGACTTAGAGCATGCTGTCAAAAGCAGGACTACTGAACAATCTTCAGCAGAAGATATTATCAATATACTAGAAGAAGTAACCACCAGAACCAAAATTGGTTCTGGTAGGGTGAATCTCAAAACAAGGTTTAATACACCTTGGAAAGATTCTGTGGACAAAAACCCCAAAGAAAATTCTAGTAATATTAAATATAAATCTGCAGATACAGTCAGAAAATGCCATATTTGCCAAAGCACCACCCATTTAGCCAATACATGTCCAAAGAGGGGGAAAATCAATGAAATTGACATTGAAAAGGAACCAGATGTTGAAAAAGAAGACATAATTGAAGACAATTCAGATGATAAGTCATCCATATTTTCTGAATCTTCAAAAGATATAGAAAATATCAATGCCACTTTTGACATCATGGAATCTTATTCCCACTTACCACAATTGAGCAATGATCAAGTTGATTTATCAAAAGTTCAAGATGCACGACTTATGAAGACAAAACCAAACAGAGGAAAAGGTTATAAAGCTGGTAACTCCTGTATAACAGAAGTGGTGATTGACAACAAGCCCACCAAACTTTTGCTTGACCCAGGAGCCTTCTGCTCTTGTGTTGGGAAATCCTTTCTTAAGACTTGTGTGCCAAATTTTGAAGACCAATTGTTACCAATTGATGGTATAAAATTCAACAGTGCAAGTAACCCAATGAAAGCATTGGGAATCTTTGAGACCAATGTCATATTCCCACACATAAATGGGAATTTAAGGATCACAGTTGAATTTGTTGTTATGGAAAATTGCTCTAGTACCCATTTTATATTGGGAAATGACTATTTGATCATGTATGGGATAGATTTACATAATAACAAAGACAGATACTTTACAATTGGGGACAATAAGCGCCAGAAATTTGCCTTTTTACCATTTAAAAGACAAATTACAGTAAACAAAGTATCACCAGTCAACTTAGAGTTAGAAAACCTCAAGTCTGAACAGTTAAATGAGGCTGAGATAAGCCTTCATCTGACTGATAAACAAGAAAATGAACATTCTTCCCTTTTGTATGACCACAAAGGAGCATTTGCTACAGACAAAGAACCTCTGGGAGCAATTATTGGTCATGAAGTTGACATCATTCTTAACATTGAGAGGCCTTATCCACCACTCTTAAGAAGACCTGCTTATCCAGCAAGTCCAAAATCAAGAGAAGCTCTAGAAATTCATATCAAAGAACTTCTAGACCTTGGTGTAATAAGAAAAGTAGGCCACAATGAGGAAGTAGAAATAACTACACCAGTCATAGTGGCGTGGCATAATGGAAAATCCAGAATGGTTGGGGACTTTAGAGCTCTGAACACTTACACTGTTCCAGACAGATACCCAATACCAAAAATCCAAATTGCCCTTACTCAAATATCTCAAGCAGTGTATATAACCACTATGGATGCCCTTAAAGGATTCCATCAAAATGTGGTAACACCAAGAGCAAGAAAATACTTGAGAATTATTGTTCATTGTGGAGTGTATGAATACTTAAGGATGCCCTTTGGTATCAAAAATGCACCTTCACACTTCCAAAGAATGATGAATGAAATCTTCCCTGAAGAACTCTCAGAGGGATGGTTAATCATTTACATTGATGACATTATTATCTGTTCAAAGACTTGGGAGGAGCACATGTACAGATTATCAAGAGTTTTGACAAAAATTCAATCAGTAAACATGAAAATCTCCTTGAAGAAATGTCATTTTGGATTTAAAGAACTTAAAGCACTAGGACATGTTGTATCTGGTTTGTCCCTTGGAATTGACAAAAACAAAGTTGCAGCAGTATTATTAAAGCCCATGCCTCAGAATAAGAAGGAAATTCAGTCATTCTTAGGTTTTGCAGGATATTACAGGCAACACATTAAAGATTTTGCATCCATAGCAAGACCACTTTATAAGTTGTGTGACAAAGACACAGTGTTTGAGATGACTGTTGAAAGATTCAAAGCTTTTGAGTCTCCAAGAGAAGTATTGACCACTGCTCCACTCTTATTGATGCCAGACTTTGAATTGCCTTTCAAACTGTATATTGATGCATCAGGGGATGGACTGGGTGCTGCACTTCACCAAGTTCAAATCATAAATGACAAACCTGTAGAAGGACCATTATGTTTCATATCCAGGCAAATCAAACCAACTGAAGCCAGATATGGAGCAAGTCAAATGGAATGTCTATGCCTTGTCTGGGCCTTGGAGAAATTGAACTATTTCTTAGAGGGATGTGTTTTTGAAGTAATAACAGATTGTACAGCTGTGAAATCACTTTTGAACATGAAAACACCTAACAGACACATGCTCAGATGGCAAATAACCATACAAGAATACAGAGGCAATATGACTATTGTTCATAAGGATGGGAATATTCATAAGAATGCAGATGGACTAAGCAGATGGCCACTACCAAATAACATTGATAATCCTGCTTATGTTCCAGAAGAAACTTCACCACAAATTCCAATAGAAGGAATAAGTGTTACAGACTTGAACACCACCTTCTTTGAAGAAGTCAGAAATAGTTACACTCAAGATAAGAATTGTAGCATCTTATCCAATTACTTAACAAAGACTGTAAAGACAACTCTCTAATACATCCCTTGGATGAAGTATGGAGAAAATCTTATAATGAAGGAAGATTTCACCTACTGGATGGTATAATTTACCACAGAACCAAGCACACATGTGTCATGACAGTTGTAGACAGGTCATTAATCAATCTTGTACTGAAAGAATGCCATGATAGTCCCTTTTCAGGAAATCTTTCTGAAGACAGAACAAGAGAGAAAGTGAAAACCTGCATATGGTGGCCAATGTGGCAAAAAGATGTTGCAGAGTATTGCAAAACCTGTGACAGATGCCAAAAGGCAAATAAATCCACTGGCAAAAGACTTGGAAATATAATGAAAATCCAAGAACCAAACAGACCTCGGGAAATTGTCCATATGGCTTGGGTAACTGGCCTACCACCAGGAGGTGACAGGAGCTATAATGCTTGCCTAGTAATTGTGGACAGATTCAGTAAAACTCCAATCTTTTTACCATGTCACAAAGATGATACAGCCATGGATACAGCTCTTCTGATATGGAATAGAGTAGTGTCATGGACTGGGATATTTACAAATATCATCAGTGATAGAGATCCCAAATTCACTTCAGCACTATGGACAAATCTTCACCAATTATTTGGCACTAAACTGTCTTTCTCTACAGCCTACCACCCACAAACTGATGGCCTGGCTGAAAGAATGATCCAAACCTTAGAGGACATGGTGAGAAGATTTTGTGCATATGGCCTTGAATTCAAAGATTGTGATGGATTTACCCATGATTGGTGTACTCTGTTACCAGCACTGGAATTAGCATATAAAACATCAATCCATGCTAGTACCAATCAGACTCCTGCTATTCTAGAAAAAGGATGGAACCCCAAGTTACCCCAAGATTCCTTGAGGAAAGACTTAATTGAAATACATCCCACAGCTGCTAGCTTCAAAGGAATGCTAGACAAAGCTAGAAAGCATGCAGTAAGGTGCATGGAGGACTCTTTTGCATATACTAAAGACAAATGGGATAAATCACATGCAACTCCAGATTTCAAAGTGGGGGACCTAGTTCTTGTATCCACCACTAACTTCAATAACATCAAAGGATGTAAAAAGTTAAAAGACTCCTTTGCAGGACCTTTTGTGATTAAGGCCCTCCATGGAGAGAATGCTGTTGAAGTAGAGTTATCTGAAGAACTTAGCAATAAGCACCCTACATTTCCAGTAAGCTTGATAAAGCCATATAAATCTAGTGATGCTGAGAAATTTCCCTTGAGGAATAAGATTCCCCAAGTTATACCTCCTATTGAGACATCTGGTGCTAAGAAAATTACCAAAGTTCTTAAAGAAAGGAAATTAAGAACCAAGAAAGTAAGGGAATACCTTGTTAGGTACAGTGACCCAACTTGTGAAGATGAATGGTTAGAAGAAAAAGATATACCAGAAGCTACCAAACTCCTCAGAGGATTCAGACACACTAGAAACACCAATATTACAAAGTAATATTCTTTTTTAAGGGGAGGGAATGTGAGCCTTAGAGGTAATTTCATATACCCAAAAGACCACAAATACAAAATTAACATATTAATATAAATAAAATAAATTTATTTATATTATTAAGATAAAAATCAAAATATAAATATAAAATTATATTAAAAATAAAAAACTAATTACAATTTAAAACTAAAAATACATTAAATTTTGTAAGTATAAAATTACATTTATACTTGAAAAAATTAAGTAAAAATGAAATTTTAACAAAAATTGTGAAAAAATAAATAAATTTGGAAAAAAGTTAAATAAAAATTATTATAACTTTTTATCCAATAAATAAACATATAAAAATTATTTCACCATTGGATTCCTCATAAAAAATCAGGTGGGGTCACCTCTGAGTGAAATTCTTGTAACTCAACTCTAAATAAGCTTAAATTAAGTTTTTAGTATTTTCAATACAAAAGTTGAAAATCCTCAAAACCTTAAATTAATTCACACCACATGTGGTGTTAACCATCAAATTTTGTGTTAAAATTGAGGTGTTGTGTTTAGTTTAGAAGTTATGAGGAATTGAAGTATTTTCAATTGAATTCAATTGAAATGTCAAAATGTGCGCGTGTATTACATAAGTGAACTTTGATTTACATATGAGGTGTCAATTATTACTGTATTGTACTGTACAATTGAATTGAATTACATATGTAAAGTATAAGTATAATACATGATGAGGAATTAAAGGAAAAATAAATTGGAAAGATTAAATTTGGGGGGGAAAAGGAAATCCAGCTCTAAGGGGGAGCTAGACCCCCAAAATCCTTTCTGACAGGCGTGGGATGTCAAAATTCACGCAAAAGTTCATCACTTTTGGCCTGGAATTGAGTTACAGGGTCTGTGGACTCAATTGATGATGAGGTTTTGATACCAACTGGGGTAGTTTTAGCTGTTGCCAAGAGGGTAAAACTACCCTTAAGATAAAACAATCATAATAAAAACAGTTTTAACTGGTTTCTACGCCTCTGAAACACATTCTGACGTGTTTTGAAGGCTCTAGGCCTGGTATTGCTATAGTAATGGCTGATTTAAGGGTCTAAAATGGCTAAAAATGGCTAAAAATGGCTTAAACCAGCCCTTTTTTGGTCTAAACCAGGGTTCAATGATGCCATAATTGGCTTTTCTGTTTTCAGACTGTTTTTCACGACTGACAAGAGTAAATTTTACTTTTGGAGTAAGAGAATTGATGGCTATAAAAGAATGTCTTCTTTGCCCCACTTTTCTCTTCATGTTAGAATCTTTTCCTTTTATTAATTAGTTTAAAACTGTTAAACCAATCAATCAAAGATTCCAACCACCACTTTTAAATCATTTTAATCCTTTTAACCACGTGAAAAAATCATTATAATCATTGTTTGTAACTCTTATAATCATTTTTACCCCTGAACCACCTCAAAAGTGAATTAAAGCATCTTTCATCACTGTAAACTTTGTCACTTTGTTTCCAAATTCACTCTGGTCACTTTTGGGCGTGTTTTCTCTTTAATATTCTTTTTAAAGACTTTGTTCTTTAATTAATTGCTTGCAGTTCTTTGCTCAATTAATTCCAATTGAAATTGCTCTTGAAGAAATTTCTTTTGTAGCCTTAAAATATCTCTTGTAGAGTATTTTTTTGGATAAATCTTTATTGTTGGTAAAACAATAAATTTTTATATTATTGTTTTATACTAATAAAGTTATAAAAAATAAAATTGGCGTGTTTTCTCTTAAAAATAATATTTCATACTATTTTTAACTGAATTTTACCTTATACAAATTTTGAGGACAGGAAAAGTACTTGATTTTTAATCAAAGTTTCATAACCACACCTTACAGATTTACCCTTTTGCATCTTGTAATTCCTGTCCAAAGTGGGATAAAACCAGTTCAAACTTTAATTTTTTACAAAAGGCTAATCTTAAAGTTTAAATAATGTTCAAAATAATTAAATACAGGTGGAAAACCTTAATTGAGTCCTTTCAGATCCTAAAAGCTGGGTACCCTGGCTCTACTTGGTCTTTTTCCTTTGTCCCACCTTTCTGTGTGATTTTTGTCCTTTTATTTATTTAAGGCCATACTATGGCCCTAAACTACTTTAAATTGAGCTTATGCAGGATTTTCATTCTGTATGGAAAATCCTTAGCCAATTCAGTGGATATACACAACACCTCAATTTTAATTGAAATTTTGGTAAGCTTGCATAAACCTTATGAAACTTAAAATTTACGCTCATTTAACCTTAAATTTAAATTTTTCAAAAAATGTTAAACACGTTGCAATTTTGCTGTTAGATTCCTAAATCTTGTAATAACATAAGAAATATTCATCTTTTGTGTATAACACCCTATGGGTTTATCCTAGGTTATTTTTAGTGTGGAATCCAAAAATGACCTGATATTTATACCTTTGTTTATCCAAAAGAAAGGCTATACTTATTTTTTGTTATTTTTGGCTTTAAAGTCAATTAATAAGTCTTATTAAGACTAAATAAACTGTATAAAAAGTTATTTGTGTCCTTATGGTTATGTCATACAAATCTCACAGGCTCACATATCTACACATAATATTGAATATTTTAAGTTCTTATATCTTGATTTTCCCACCTTCATCTTTCAGGTGAGATATATATTTCCAAGATTTTAGTTTCTTATGTTAATTTTTTCTTGGTATTTAATACCACATTAAGCATAAAAAAGAAATAAAAAAAAATGAATGTGAAAAATTTACTTTGATTACAACCAACAATGATATTACTTTTTTGAATTTTTTGGTTTTTGTGTTAATTTTTATGTTTTTTTAGAATTTTTGCAGCATTTTGGGCTGAAGTGCAGAATTAGAAGAGCATTTTTTACTTTTAATTTTTTTTCTTTATTTTTTATATTAATTAAATCTTTTTTTTAGCAAAAAAGACTCTCTTTTTATTCTTTTTCTCTTTTTCTATTTTTGTTTTTTTCATATTTCTCTTTTTTTATTTTTGTTTTTTGTTTTTGTGGTTTTTTTGTTGTTTTTTTTGTTTTCCTTATTTTTTTCTTTATTTCTTTTTTTGATTTTTTTTGATGTGTTCAATCTTTTTTTGATTTCAGGGTGCAAAAGCTCCAAATACAGTGTAGAACCACTTGATTAGAGCTTTTATTTGGTTATTTGTTTGTGATAGCTGTATTAAAAGAAATAACCAAACAACAGCTCCAATCTTTTGTTTCTATACTGGATTTTGAGTTTTTTTCACCCCTAAATTAAAAAGAAAATTGAGAAAAATTGAAAAAAAAAATATAAAATAGAAAGACTTCAAAGAAATTAAATAAGAGAATATCAAAAAAATGAAACCAAAAATAAAATAAAATGAAAAAGAAAAAAAGAAAAAAAAAGAAAAAAAAGAAAAACAAGGGAAAAAGGGAAATGAAATAAAATAATACTAAAAAGATTTCTTAGTAAGATTAATGATCAAAACAAAAGGAAAAATTTAAATAATAAACAAGCAAACTCAATTTTAACATAAATCAAGAAGAAACAAACCCAAAAAAAGCAAATCAAACAGATAAAACACAAAAATAATAAAAAAAAAGCAAAAAGAAACAACAAAGATAATCCCAACAACATCCACAACAAAAAAAAATGAAAAGATAAGAAAAATAAAAAAAGAAAAAGAAATAAAAAAGTGAAAAAAAATCAATATGATTTGGAGTCATATGAATCAGTTGTTGAAATTCTTTCACAAAATACCAGTTGAAAAAGCATAAAATAAAAAAATCCAATTGCACAAAGATACCACAGAGGCATAAGGAGTGTATTGGTTCATTAATCTCTACATATTCTCAATGGGATAAATTTTGGTTTAAAAAGTCCTTGTATATCAAACGCTATTGAAGTCAAAATGTATTTAACATTTGATAGTCATTTCGGAACAAAATTTGAAGATGTTACAAGAAACTGGAAGGTGGAGCATACTGTTAGTTGTATGATTATTGATAAAGTGATAAATTAAATTTGTGTCAAATCAGTCAATTCATATTTCATGCAGGTCATTTGAAGCTATTGACCCAAAGGTAATCTCATAAATTGAATGAATAAGGTGTGTATAGTAATAAGGAATGATTCAATCTTCCTCAATTCAATTTTCTCCCAACATTTGTCCAACAAGGATCCCATCCAGCAAGTCAAGGTGGGTTGGACAAAGTTTTGAGTAGAATTTCTAATATGTTGAACATAAGTTTCATCAAAAGCTCCAAATGAACCCCAAAACCCCACAAAAAGATCCATGGAGATCAATTTGTGAAATGAATTCTTCTGAATTAGTCATATTTTTGAAATGTAGAACACTGCAAAGAACTTGGTTCTGTATCCAACATAAATTGTTGAATAAGCTTAGAAGACTCTGATTCATATTGGCCAATAACACTGAAGAATTAAGAATGGGTATTTTTATTAAAATTACCAATTTTTATGACATTAGTGAATATTAGATTAAGATTTTGAAGGGAGTATTTTTTTCTCTAATTGCAACAAATGATCCACTTTCAAGGTAATTGTCACAACTTTTACGCAAAAGCTTGATACTGGTGACTACAATTATGATAATATTGAAATTAATTTGAAGAAAATTAGGAGCAAAAGACAAGCTTGAAAGCCGGAATACATGACCTTCGGGATTCTTTTCCTTAATCAGAAAGTATGAAAAATTGAAATAAACCATTATGATGAGACATATTTTTGGAATTTTTGGACTTGACAAATAAATATTTTGAATTTGAGAATTTCCTTCATGAATGAATTGTTCTTTTGAATTTATTAAAACATAATTTAGTTTAAAATAATCAAAGGAATTGATAGTCATATTTTCAGCTTGAGCTATTCCATTTTTAAAGTAAATAGTAATATTTATAAAAAAATTGAATAATCTCACATTTTGAAATCTTTATGTCTTCCATTATTATGGGCCAAATCCATAGTTCTTAAGAAAAAGTTGAATTGAAGTTTAGTACCAATTTTGGCTGTTAAGACATGGGGAAATTTATATGCACATTTAATTTGAAAATATTCAATCCAAATCCGACATCTCATGAATCATTCAAAAAAACCATAATAGCTAACTCAATGAGATATTTTATTCAAATTACCCTTTGAAATAATGAAGAATTCAAGTAGTGAGATCTCCAGAGATCACACATTCTATTCAATTATCTGAATCTTTTGGTCAGCTCCTTGGACTATATTTGCAATTTTTCATAATCCAAGGAACAAAAATATATGGGATTTCTGACTCCTAAGGAAAATATTAAGGGTATGATACTTCCCAAGATCTGGGAGGGGAACCCTTGGAAGTATAGTAATTTCAATATTTCCCTCTGAAGTAAGACATATTATTCTCAAAATATTTCAAATTTATGAATGAGATTTAATTTTAAAGACAGATAATATTGACTATGAATTTGAGCTCAATATAGAGATATAAAAATCATCCAATGTTATTTCTGAGAACAATAATAGATATTGAACACTTCATTAAGGTTTAATTAATTTAAGGGTTAAATTTCATAATTAGTATCTTATCCTTGAATAAAAATGAGGTTTCTGTGCCTAAATATCATTATAGTTATATTGATAAGCTTCCAAAAATCTATAAAATTGATACCATTGATGTAATGATAAATGTACATTTTTGAAAGTATTAATCTGGTTGGTTTAATCTTACACTAAATCAGCCACATAAATTTACATCTACTCTTTCAAACCATTATTTCCCTAGAAGAAATATTTTTTATAAAAGTCAAATGATTACTATCCATCATTAACTATCATAGTGGTGATTAATATATAATTACTAAAGTTGAAAATAAAAAAATGGCTGTGAAATTGATTTCAGATATTTTTTTCACATGGATGATGCTCTTTGAAAAGAATAATTATGTTACAATTTCAAATTCATATCATTAAACCTGATTATTGTTAAATTGATGACTTCTCTCAATAGAGCTTTGCCTAATGGAAAGCTTGAGATTGAATTCCTACCTTTTTATATTATGTGTAGCTCAGTACATATTTAGATTTCAAATAAGATCATCATATATAAAGTATGTGAAATATGAAAAATCACATCTTATTTGGAAAATTGATATTTTGAGAAATGAATATTGATTTGTGCTGTTGTTTTCATTTAGAAATTTTAATAGAAAATATTGCTCATTTTTCTGTGTAAAATAAGAAACAATATAAATAAATTGAGTTAATTCTCCATTTCCTACAATAGTAGGATATAAAAAAGATTTGTCAAAGTATTACCTTGCTTATTACAGAAATCAGATTTAAGAAATTATTCATGTCAAGTAGTCTTTATTGAGACTTTGGGGTCTTGTGTGTGTCTTGGAATATGATGAGATACATTTTCTGCCAAATACTATGTCTGAGTCTATTTCTATCATTGGAGGAAGGCTTGACAGGAATAGAATACTGAATTTTGGAAAGTGTATAATAATATTTCCCCTCATTAGTCAAAGAAAAAATATTTAATTTTTCAGATAGGAGGAATATTAAGGTATAGTCAGAAAATCTTTCTTCAGGAAGAATTCATTTTAAACATGAGGTTCACAAGTAATTTGAAAATTTACACTCAATGTGAGCCTTGAGGTATATTTTACATACCCAAATAGGCCACAATTATCTTTAAAATAAATTTTGAACTACGCATAACCCATAAGTCATGCATATATTCAAAATTCATCATTTTTTATTTCAGAATAGATGAAGAAAATTTTATTGGATAAATAAATCCATGTATTCAAGGCCAGATTTAGATTCTACACAAAATTTTATCTAGGGTAGCTCCTAGAGTGAATAAGCTGAAATCATCTCCCTGGGGTGGTAATATGGAAAATACTTCAATACCACATCATCAATACCACATAAAAGAATTGTGAAAATTTTTGTTTTTCTCAATTTCATGCCAAAATAATGGGAATGTGAGAAAGCCCATGTTACATATACACTAAGAATAGTGTTATGCAGGTTTTTGCCACTTAATATTATGGCATTCTTACATACACTTTTGATACACCCATAGTGGATATCAGTGTTGAAGCCTGAATTTCTATTTTGACAGAAAAAATAGTCAAGGGGGACAAAAGACATCAGAAAGATCCAGGGTACCCAACTTCTGAGGCCTCTGAGGAATGGACAGCTCCAAAGCTTGGATCCATGGCTGATATTTGCCCAATTAGTATACCAAAACATTTTGGAAACTTGGTTACCAAGTCAAAACTTCATTATATCATAAGAAAATATCAAATAAGCTGCTATTTTGACATGCCAAGGAGGTAAAGAGCAACTTAGACTGCTGTAACCATGTCAATTCTTAATGCATTTCCATGGGTAAGCCCTAAAAGAGTAATTAAAACCCTTTTTTGACTAGTATCCATTGATTTACCTCATAGCAGCCAGGCATATAGTGCTATTTGCAATTCTACATAGAAATGAGGTAGACAGTTCAAAAATTAATTAAAATACAATTCTTAATTAATCTTTTGGAACCTTTCAGGAACAACTGAGAACTGTATAATTCTTATAGAAGCCAAAAAGAATTACACTTTTATATGCAAAATTTACAGTTTTACTTACAGTCCATTTTTGATGATTCTGTCACAGGGGCTCTTCTAAATGAAGGGGGCCTGGCACTCAGTGAACAGACTTACTTATGGAGGGCTCAGAAGAAATACTCAAACGATAAGAGTAATGAAATAAGATAATAATTTCCTAGTCATAAAATAATAAGAATTAAAAGATATGAGAGGAAAACAAAAGCAATAATAAAGAGCCAACCACAAATAATCCTGTACCACTGTTTCAACCTGTTCAGAAAAGAGAAAAGGATTAATAAAGGATATGGCCACCAGGACTCTACTGAAAAGGTGAGGGAAGGCAAAGAATAACTTCATAACTAATAAAATAATATTTCTTAATGAGAAATAAAATAATATTAAATAATAAATCCAATATTTTAATTAACTGGGGGAAAAACCCCCAGGCGGATGAAGAGGGGCTGGTATATGTGAGAAATACCAGCCTTGGAGTTTGAGTGTTGAGATACTGGCCTGTATGCTGGAAGAAGTTGGATTTGGGATTGAATCCTGTATTGGTGAATCCAATAAAGGTTATACAGTCAATACAGGTATTTGCGCCTGTATTGATGACAGGCCTGTATTTGGTGAATCCTGTATTTGGGTCTTGCCTGTATGAAACTGTATTGAGGTCTGAAAACTGTATTTGGAGAATGTTGAATGAAACCCCCTTGCTGATTGGTTTTTGAAGGGTATCAATGAAATAATGATTGTTGCTGATTGGGTTTTGAAGGGTATCAATGAAGTAATGATTGTTGAAGATGATTGGTAATGCCCCTGCCTCCTTGGCTGTGACAGATTCCACATGAAACACTGAATCTTTAAAAATTCACAGAAAATATATTCTGTGATGGAATTTCCAATAACATTGATAACTTTGAGAAGTTAATGATTATTTTGGAATAAAAGAATATTTACAGTTTTTACTCCTTCTACCCTTAACCATAAATGGTTGTTGATAAAGTAAAAGAATCAATTAAGTAATTATGATAATCTTATGTGACAACAGATGATGAAATAAATAATCCAAAAAGTATTATTGTTTTCTCACTCACTGGTTTTTTAGTTTGCTCCATGGAACACCTCTGTGAGCTGTCTTATACTTAAAAGAGGCCTCCTCTTTCTGCTTTTTCCAAATCATCACATTATTCAATTATACCTTTATTACCGACAAGTAAGTATTAGTTAAGACCTTTTCTTAAGTGTTTTCTTCTTTCAGAATCAATCACAAAGACGTGAAATCCTAGAAATTAACTATATATCTTTTTAATATTGTTATATATCCATTTTTGATCCTTTAAATCCACAATTATCCATAAAATATCTCTACTTTTATCTTTAATAAATTCCTTGGAGTATTAGTGAGTGATTTATCTTAATTCTCCATGTTTTTCTCTAGTAATGTTTTTCTTCAGCAATTATATTAAGAATTATTCTTGAAAAAGATAATTATATGTTAAAGTAATTTTATTATTTTAATAAAGAAGTTTTATTATTAAATACTTCTTGTAATTAATTCTATTAGACAATTGCTGCTTACTGTTATAATCACTAGTAGTGTATAACAAGTAAAAGAAATAATTAATTAATTAATTAGTTAATTGTTTTTATAATAATTTTTATTATGATATTTCATGAGAACAGTCATAGTACTGTTGATTAAGAGTAATATTGTCAACAGTTTCATAGACACATCTTACATTTGGGGGCCTGGCTGTGTTTTTTTGAGCCTTTTACCCTTAATTAATTTCTTTTCAAGCTTTAAAATATGTTAATTTAATCATTCCTTTTCTTTCAATTTGAAGTTGAAATTACTTTTACTTTTGAGATTGTCTTAAAAATTTTTTCATTGGGGAATTTGGTTGTATTTTATACTGTTTTTACACATGGCTTTTTCACATCCAAAAGCTTATAAAATTATTCTTTGAGTTACTCTGAATTAATTTTGATTGAAAATCTTAAAGTTCAATTTTTTTTCTCTTTAACAAGAATATTTTTTTTAATATTAAAAAATATTCAAAATAGTTTAAAAGTATAGAAACTGATTTTCTTTTATGAAATTTTGTTTCTCTATTGTCTTTAATCAAATACTGTGAAGCTGGTAACAGACTCAGTAAGAGATATATTACCAGTCCAGAATCTTCAGAAGCAGAATCTGAAGACAGTATTGAAGTGAAAATTGCTAAAAGAGGCAGTTTATTTAAAATGGAACAAGCCAAACAACCACCAAAAGGTGTGTGTTTTCTGTTTTCAATTCTTATTTTCTCTTGAATTGACGTTAAAAATGGTGCATACAAGAAATGGAAGCAGCTATTCAGTCCAACCAGATGAACCTGGACAAGGAAGAGGTAAGACTAGCACAAGGTCTGCCAATTCTTCCTCAAGAAAGACACATCTGGAGGATTCCAGAACTGCTCCCATTCCCCAAGGTCTGTACCAACAAACTTTGATGTGAACTCTGAGCCTGAACTAATTGAAGGCCATATTTTAAGGGCTGAACCATTTCCAAGTGGCATCCATAGAAATATATCAGTCCCAATACAAAAATTGGTTCAGAGAAACAAATGAAGAGGAGTGGGAAATATGCCCAAGCCTTTGGAAGGGGTCATGAACTCCTACTTACACATCAAGAGCTTTCTGGGTCAGGAGAAGACCATAGAATTCTTAGGAAGTTGGAGCCCATTGTCTTGCAAATACAAAGTCAAAAAGATAAAGAATTGGTTGAAGAACCAAAGTCTTTTATCCATAGACCATAAGAAGGAGTTGCAAATTACTCCAGCTTTGGAGACAGAAGGCCCAGTGGCGTCTACCAGCTCCAGAAACATCCAAAGAGAAGCCCAACGGACCTCTGAAGGAGAATAAAGGTCCCAAGAAACATCAAGGCAAGAGCAAAGGCAAAGAAAATTGGCACAGACCTTACCCACAATGGTACAGGATCCCCTAATTGCAGCCTTCAGCCATGGAAATTTTCTTCAATATGGCCAGGAACCTTATGGAATTCACAGCCAAAGAGCAGGAAAGGATGAACAGGACCATTCCACGCAAATAATCTATGAAATACAATTTGTTAAATGTAGTATTGATGTAGAACTTGGTAAATTTGATGCAAATTTAAATAAAGTAACATCAGATCTAAGTGAATTAAAAAGAAATGACAAAAAGTATACTGAGTGGTATAAGCTGACTAATGTCAAACTTTATTCAATTACCAGTACATGTGACAGAATTGAAAGTAAATGTCAAGTCCAAAATGATGAAATGGAATATCTTTCCATTTTTAACATTAATGATCAACTCAGAATTCTATAATATCATGTTTTGGAAAAAATTGATAATACCAATCAGTTTGCCACACATTTGGAAACAAGTGACAGTGAGAGGCACAAATTGAAGAATTAAATCATTGCAAATGTGGAGAAAATTAATAAGAATTATGAACCACATATGCCAAGACATTCTACACCTTTGACTGAAGCAAAAATTTCTGTAAAAGGAATTTTGACCCCACTTATAGGAGAAAATCCCATCTTTGCAAAGGATATTCCCAAACTGGAAGAATGGGCAACATTTTCTGGTGAAAGAGAATAAAATCATATTGAGTTCATCAGAAAAATTGATCTGTTGCAAGAAGATCTTCACATACTTGATGAAATCATAGTGGGAAAGCTACACTCCTTGTTTACCAGAACTGCAAAGAAATGGTATTACAAAATGTGTAAGGTTTGACTATGAAACAATAAGTAAAAATTACTAATTTATTACTTATTGTACTCTGAATGTCCTTATGAATTGAATAAATAAGATTAAAACTATAATAATAATAAATAATTATTATTATTATGGCGTAAAATAATTATATTATTAAATAAATATAATAATATAATTTATATTATGAAAATATAATATAATAAATATATATATTAATATAAAATAATTAATGTATTTAAAAAGCTCTTTATTATTGTTACCAACAAATAATAAAGGCATGAAAAATGGCTTTTTATTAATAAAAAACAATTAATAACAATAATATTACTAATATTAAAGTTATGAATTAATATAAATACTATTTATATTAATTAAAGAATTATTAAGAGAGTAATAATAGAGAAATTATTATAATAAGAGATAATAACCTACTTTTAACACTTAATATAATAATTTTGTAATATTTTACGCCAAAAAATATAAATTCAACCTTTTCAAATTGTATTTACAATAAAAATAAAGAAAATTACAAATTATTCTGGATTTTTACGTGGGAATGAGTTTTAGAGAGATTTTTAACAAAAACAATTAAATAAATGATTTAATCACGTCAAAATAGATGATTATAATAAGGTGGTCTTTGGTCTTTGATAATATAATAGTTTTATATATAAAGAATAAAGAAATTACCTTTGATTTAATTGATTTAATGTTTTTGATGCGTCTGGGGGGAAAATAGAGAAAAAAGAGCTCTATTTATAGTAAATACCTCCCTACTAGAGTCCAAAAGGCTTCTAGTAGACGTGTACTGATCATATACACTGGAATTGATCAATAGTTTAAGGTTTGGAGATGATTACATCATTATCAAACCATATTACATCATTATTACACCATTATTTAGAGTTATCACTATAACTCTAAAGTTGATGACATCAGAGGCTTGGCAGAACCCCAAATTTCGTGGATTTTATTAGCTTTAATCATAAACTAATAGTATTCACCAATTTTATCACTCTTAAGACTGTTAAACTTAAATTAAGGTTACTGTGAGTGATCATAACTGCTCAAATTAAGATCAAACTTTGATCCGCAATAACGTTTAAGATTTACACGCTACAGCAATTCAGAGAGTGAATTCTGATAGCCTGGCATAACCTTATTATGCTGCCAAGAGCGTTTCATTACATCATCAAAACTCTAATTTTGATGATTTTTCTTGTAACTCATCTTTTCTGTCGAAATTCAATATTTTAAACTTCAAACCTTGATTTCAGGGGGTTATACCCTGAATTTAATAATAAAAATTACGTCATTCTTCACAAATGAACTAGTAGAATCCAACTGTATACTTTTTTTTAAGTTTGGAACACTTTCACAACAAAGTGGTCAACAGCTCTGTTGATTTTTATCAATATTTCATCATAGGTTTTAACCTTGTTTATAATTTGTAAAATAAAGTTCATATCTGTGTTCTTACAGTAATTACGTGGTAACTTTATTTTTGGTTCATCATTCTATCATGTATAGTTTAGGAGATATTAGCTATGAGCCTTGAATATATGCGTTGACCAAAAAAGTGCATATATTCAGGTTAATTCCTTAAGTATTAACTTTGGAAATTAGCTTATTAATTGTTTTATGTGTGGATTTTTGTGGGGAATCCACTGGTACAATTTATCTCACATGCTGTTTCATTAGTTCTTGAGATAAATAAGGTTTCATGGTTTTTATAAGGGATTATGCCTTATAACTCATTAAATATTGACTTTACAGATATGCCATAGAGATGGTATATGTGTATTTTATCATGGGGAATCCAATGGTGTAATTTATTTTACATGTTGATTCATTGGTTTTTAAGTTAAACCAATTTTTGTACCAATTTATGGTATTTTTTGTATATTTAAGTAATTATTTTTAATGTATAATTATTCTAAGTAATTTTAATATAATTATATTAAAGGTATAATTATTCTAAGTCTTTTTCTGACTTTATTGGGTATGTGGTCATATCTCAAAGGCTCACAAAATGAGACAAGATCATGGTAAACATGATTGCCATTGGTGGAAATCTGAAATAATCACCAAATGGGCTAGCAATTCTTGGAGAGTTAAAAAGAAAAATGGTTTTGAAAGAGCCATTTTTAACTCAGAAAAGGATAAACCACTTACTTGGTTCCTCAAACACGAAGAAAGATTATCTTCCTTACACCCAGATATGTCTGATTCTACAATGAATATGAAAATATTAAGAAAATTTGGAGGAGAACTAGGACATGCTATCAAGTGTAGATGTGTAGAGCCCTGTTCAACAAAAGACTACATAAATGCCATGGAAGATATCATTAATAGGACAATAATTGGTAAAACCTGGACTAGAGTCCCTATGGAATCCAAAATGGTCTCTAAAACTGCCAGAGAAGATAAGAGGCCTGAAAGACCTATCTTGAATAGCCATAAATGTGGAAGCACTTCACATTTGGCCAACACTTTCACCAAAAAGACAAATATTAATGAAGCTCAAGTCATTTAAGAAATTCAGAGTACTGAAGAGAAAGAGGAATCTGAGATAGATTCTGCAGTCTCTGAGGATACACCAGTAGAGGACTATCACATTGAAAAAAATACAGCTTTATTTGAGGTCACAGAATTCCATACTCACTTTCCACAGTACAGTGAGCATTGTCATGACCTAATCAATATCCAGGATGCCAGAATGTTTAAAACCAAACCTGCTTCAGGTAAAGGATACACTGCTGGAGCATCTTGTATCACATCAATCCTGATGAGTGATATATAAGACAGAGTAAATTTGGATACAGGAGCATTTTGTACTTTTGTAGGCTAAGATTATCTTCAAGTAATACTTCCTGGATGGAAGAACCATTTATTACCAATAGAGGGTGTACAATTTAGTAGTGCCAGTAATAATATGTACCCTTTAGGCATATTGGACACTAATCTTGTATTTCCACATCTGGATGGAAGTGTAAGAATGAAAACTGAGATAGTAGTAATGGACAATTGCACATCTCAGCACATCATTCTTGGGAAAAATTACGTGAATATTTATGGTATTGACATCAATAACCATAAAGAGAGATATTTCACAATTGGAGAAAATAAAAGACAAAAATTTGCTTTTTCCAATATGCCCAAGCAAACATCTGTGATATCTTCCATTAAAGATACTTATAAGGAAGAATTTTTGGCTAATCAACTTGTTGAAGCACAAATTAATCCATCATTCTCACCCAAAATTAGGCATGACGTTATTGATGTATTATACACATATAACAATGCCTTTGCTTCTGATAATGAACCATTAGGTGCTATTAGAGGGCATGAAGTTGATATTACTCTTGATATTGACAGACTATAACCTCCAATACTTAGAAGACCATCTTATCCAGCCAGTCCCAGAGCTAGATAAGCCTTGGAAAAACATATCCAAGAGTTGATCCAACTTGGTGTACTAAGTAAAGTAGGCCATAACAAGGAAGTTGAAGTGAAAAAAACTGGTTATTATTGCTTGGCATACTGATAAATCAAGGATGGTTGGAGATTTTAGAGCATTGAATACCTACACAGTTCTAGATAGGTATCCAATTCCTAGAATTCAAGAAACCTTGACTCAATTGTCTAAAGCCAAGTATATGAAATCCATGATCACATTGAAAGTCTTTCAGAAAAATGTTTTGATGCCCAAAGCTAAGAAATTACTTAGAATTATCACTCACTGTGGTATTTATGAGTATGTTAGAATGCCATTTGGTATGAAAAGTGCACCATCTCATTATCAAAGAATGATGAATACCATCTTCCCCAAAGAATTATCTGAAGGATGGCTTATGATTTATATTGATGATATTATCATATTTTCTGACTCATGGTCTTTGCACCTTGAAAGACTTGCAAGGGTAATTGACAAAGGTACAGGAGTGAATATGAAGATTTCCGTCAAGAAATGTAATTTTGGCTTTGAAGAACTTAAAGCTTTAGGAAATATTGTTTCTTTTTTAAGGTTGGGTATTGAAAAAAATAAAGTGGCAGAAGTGTTACTTAAGCCAATACCCAAGAATAGGAAATAAATGATGTCCTTTGTTGTCTTTTCCAGTTATTACAGGCAGCACTTGAAAGACTTTGCAACGCTTCCAAGGTCACTCTATATAGTCTGTGATCAACAGACTGTATTTGAGATGACACAGGAGAGAATTAAAGCTTATGAGAAGATAAGGAAAGCCCTTACAGAAGCAACTTTACTCCTCATGCCTGACTGGAATATACCTTTTAAATTTTACATTGATGCATGTGGAGATGGATTAGGGGCAGCCTAAATCAAGTCCAAATTATTCATGACAAACCTACAGAGGGACCAGTTTGTTACATCTCAAGACAAATAAAACCAACAGAAGCCAGATGGATTGTTTATGTTTAGTACGGGCACTTGAGAAACTACATTATTATATTTGTGGCAGTTTTTCTGAAGTGATAACTTACTGTAATTCTGTGAAATCACTTCTTAACATGAAAACTCCCAAAAGACATATGTTGAGATGGAAAATAGCCTTTCAAGAATATAGATTTAAAATGACTATAATTCATAAGGCAGGAGACATTCACAAGAATTCTGATGGACTTAGCAGGTGGGCATTAGCCAATACTCCTTATAACCCAGCTTATGTAACTTTGGAAGCAGAACCACAGATTCCAATTGAAGGAATTGCCATAACTGATATTGGGACTGAATTCTTTTAAGAGGTAATAGAATCTTATAAGCAAGACAATAATTGCCATATGTTGACTTCCTTATTAGAAGTAGACTGCAAAGATACATCTTTAGTCAATGCACTGGATGAAGTTTGGAAAAATTCCTATTCTGAAGGAATATTTCACCTGTTTGATGGGATAATTTACCACAGAACCCAAAATTCTTGTGTAATGACATTGTGTAGCAGATTGCTTATCAATACCATTCTTCATGAATGCCATGATGGCATTTACTCTGGACACCTGTAATAAGACAGGACACTTGAAAAAGTGAAGAACTGTGCATGGTGGCCATCTTGGGGAAAAGAAACCATTGAATATTGCCATACCTGTGATAGATGCCAAAAAGCAAACAGGAGTACAGGAAAGAAATTTAGACTGATGATTCATATTCAAGAACCAAAATACCCTTGGAAGGTTTTTCACATGGATTGGATCTCAGCACTTCCTCCGAGTGGTGACAAAGGTTATAATGCTTTTTTAGTAATTGTAGGCAGATATAGCAAAAATCCCATATTCTTGTCATGTCATAAAGATGACACTGCTATCAATACCTCTCCTCTCCTATGCAGTTGAGTCATTTCCCATACAGGATTATTTAAGAATATCAGAAGGGACAGAGATCCCAAGTTCACATCTGCCCTTTGGACCAATATTCACAGATCGTTTGGGACTAAGTTATCATTCCCAACAGCATATCACCCTCAACCAGATGGACTAGCAGAGATAATGATTCAAACTTTAGAGGACAAGATCAGGAGATTCTGTGATTATGGATTAAAATTCAAGGACCCAGATGGCTTTGCCCATGACTGGTGCACCCTAATACCTTCCTTAGAACTGGCATATAAGACATCAGTCCATTATTCTATAGGCCAAACTGCTGCTATGTTAGAAAAAGGATGGAATCCAAGACTCCCAGCAGACACACTGAGGAAATACTTGATTGACATTCATCCTACAGCTTGCAGCTTCAAGATAATGCTTGATAAAGTGAAACATCATGCAAAATAGAGTATGAATGACACTTTTGACTATGCAAAATAGAAGTGGGACAAGAGTCACAAAGTACCAGACTTCAAGGTAGGGGACGTAGTTCTAGTTTCAACCTTGAATTTTGATAAAATCAAAGACCTAAAGAAACTTAAAGATTATTAGGTAAGACCTTTTGTTATTGTTGCCTTACATGGAACCAATGCAGTTCAAGTGGAATTGAGTTTTTTCCTTTAAGGAGCCCAGCTCCTTTGAATGTACCACCAGTGGAACAGAGTGAATACAAAAAGATAAAGAAAGGCATTAAAGAAAGGAGGCTTAGGAGTAAAAATCAAAGAGGATATCTTGTCAGATATAGAAATCAAGTACATGAAGATGAATGGCTTGCAGAATCAGAAATACCTGACTCAGATAAACTCTTAAGAAGATTTAGACATGAAAGAAGGCAGAAAGCCTGAATATGTCTATAAATGTGCTTTAAATTCCATGATCTGAGTAATGTAAAGAGGTTGGACAGTGGACATTAACCCCCTTCAGGGCATTTTTCTTCTTCATACCATTAATAAGATTGTAGTATAATTTTATTTTTTGCTGGGAGGGAATGTGAGCCTTGAGGTATATTTTACACACCCAAACAGGCCACAATTATCTTTAAAATAAATTCTGAGCTATGCACAACCCATAAGGCACGCATATATTCAAAATGCATCATTTTTGATTTCAGAAAAGATGAAGAAAGCCTTATTGAGTAAGTAAATCCATAGATTTAAGGCCAGATTTGGATTCTACACAAACTTTCACCTAGGGTAGCTTCATAGAGTGAATAAGCTCAAATCAACTCTTTGGGGTGGTAATATGGAAAATACTTCAACACCAAATAAAAGAATTCTGAAAATTGTTGTTTTTCTCAATTTCACACCAAAATAATGGGAATGTGAGAAATCCCATGTTACATATACACTACAAATAGTGATATTCATGTTTTTCGAACTTAATATTATGGTATTTTTACATACACCTTTGGTACATCCATAGTGGATATCAGTCTTTAAGCCTGAATTTTTATTTTGACATAAAAAAGAGTCAAGGGGGACACAAGACATCAAAGAGAGCCAGGGTACCCAACTTCTGAGGCCTCTGAGGCATGGAAAGCTCCAAAGCTTGGATCCATGGCTGATATTTGCCCAATTAGTATTGCAAAACATTTTGGAAACTTGGTTACCAAGTCAAACCTTCATTATATCATAAGAAAATATCAAATAAGCTGCTATTTTGACATGCCAAGGAGGTAAAGAGCAACTTAGACTCCTGTAACCATGTCAGTTCTTAATGATTTTCCATGGATTAACCCTAAAAGAGTAATTAAAGCACTTTTTTGACTAGTATTCATTGATTTACCTCATAGCAACCAGCCATATAGTGTTATTTGGAATTCTATGTAGAAATGACGTAAAAACTTCAAAAATTCATTAAAAATACAATCCTTAATGAATCTTTCTGAAGCTTTCAGGACCAATTAAGAACTTTATAAATTATATAAAAACCAAAATGAACTATAGCATTATAAGTATATTTAAAAGTTTTGCTTACAGTCCATTTTTGCTGATTCCACATGGAACACTGAATGTTTAAAAATTCACAGAAGATACATTCTGTTGTGAAATTTCCAATAACATTGATAAATTTGATAAATCAATTATTTTTTTGGAATAAAATAAGCTTTAAAGTTGTTACTCCTTTTATTATTAGCTATAAATCAGTTGGTAGTCACATAAAAGCATTGATTAAGTAATTATGAGGATCTTATGTGAAAACAAATGATGCTATCAATAATCCAAAAACTTTCATTGTTTTCTCACTCACTGGTTTTTCATTTTGCTTCATTGAATTCCTCTTTGAGCTGTTTTTTACTTAAAAGAGGCCTCCTCTTGCTGTTTTCTCCCAATCCTCACATTATTCAATTATACCTTTATTACCAACAAGTATGTATTAGTTATAGCTTATCTTGAGTGATTTATGTTTTCGGAATCAATAATAATAATGTGCAATCATTGAGATAAACTATATATTGTTGTAATACTGTTATAAATGCATTTTGATTGATCAAATCCACAATTATCTGTCAAATTTATCTGCTATTATCTTTAAAAAGCTCTTTGGAGTATTAGTGAGTGATTTATCTTAATTCTTAAAGTTTTCTCTAGTAATTGTGTTCTTAAAGAATAATAATTATAATTATTCTTGCAAAAGATAATTATATATTAAAATAATTTCATTATTTTAATAAAAAGCTTTATGATCAAATACTTCTTGTAATTCATTCTAGTAGACACTTACAGATTACTGTTAAAATCACTAGTAGTGTATAACAAGTAAATGAAATAATTAATTAATTAATTAATTAATTGTGGCTATAATAATTTTTATCATTATATTTCATAAGAACAGTCATAGTACTGTTGTTAAATAGTAATATTATCAACAGTTCCATAGACACATCTTACATTCAAAATCTCAATGAAGTGTGTAATATATGGGAATTTGTGTTATGAGTAAGTCTTTAAATAAAGAATTTTCAATTTCAAACCTTCTTAGTTGGGAATATCAAAATATCCTAAGCCATTTTTAATATAGAAGACCTTTGAGATGGCCATATGATGTGAGGTGTGAAAAATTGATATTCTGATCTTGAGCTACATTCAAAGAGTTTTTCATGGTTATTGGCTTCATCATTACTTTAAAGTTTCTGGTTTGAGCTTCAAAGAACCTTTTGGAAGAAAATATTTCTCTGTAATCCCAAAATCTGTATAATTCAATTGAGCTTATGTGAAGTATTTCTTGATCTTGAATATCTGACTTGGAATATTACCAAAAAATAATAGAAAGTTAGAGCCCAGTATGAAGAAAGTTGGAAGCTGGTTTGGACCTGCTACCCCCCAGCAGGGATAGCTTTTTTTTCATGGTGAGTATTGAATAATTTGTTTTTTAAGTTAAAAAAAATCTTACAAATTAATGTTTTAAATAATAATGAAAATTGTTTTATGATAAAATAACTTATTTAGAAACTTTTTTTTTAAAAAAAATGAATTTTTCTTTTCATGGACTTTAAACAAATTTTTAAGTTGATAATTTAATATAATAAAATCAATTTTTAATAATTATAACAATATAATCTAAATTCTGAAAAATTGAATCCTTGAGTTTAAAATTTATTGAGAATAGAATAACTTAACTTTTTTTTTAGTCATTTAAGATTCTATATTTAATAAAATATTACTTATTTAAAGTTTGTAGGGAATTGATTTATGATTATGAGCAAAAACAGTGATTAAAGGTTTGTTTTTATTCTTCAAAAAGAAGCTTCAATGATCAATAATACATAAAAAGGGTTTCCTCAGATCAAATTTGAAAAAACAAACTTAAAAATCAAGTTCTTAACATAACTTCACTCATTTTTAATCTTATTTTAAATTTATCGATGTTATTCTTAATTTAGAAGAACTTTAATCCTAATTTATTTATATTAACTATTTCTCTAATATTTCTATTAATTTTTTAAATTTGAAAAATAAAAAAATAAAAATCATTATGAAAAAATCTTAAGATTTAAAATTTTTTTGTAACCAATTTTTTCAAAAATTTCTTTTAAAATTTTTAATTAAATTTTATAGAAGGAAAATTTCAAGGGTATATAACAATAAATTTCATTCATAAACTTAATTTGATTTCTTTTTGTTTCTAGTCATATTATAAGATTCTATAATTTTTGTGAAAATTTCATAAAATATCTATTAGGATTTTAACTTTGCATTAATTTCTAGATATATTGCTTTTTTTCACAAAATTCAGATGTTTATACCAAACTTTAACCTTTTATAATATTTTAATCAGTTTAAAGTCAAGTTTTTTGAGCCTGATTTAAGTTTTGAAAGCTTTCAAAACTTAAATTAAGATTCATTCAAGAGGGATTTTACCCTATTGCACATTTAAAATTATTGTTCAATTGGGCATAAAACATATTAGACTTTAATTGTTAAATAAAGTTCTAATATTATCATCTATTTAATGTTAGAAATATTTTCATAAAGAGGCACAACTTCATTTAATTATTTCAGATCCAAAATGTTTTGTACCTTTGAACATTTTGAATTTTTCCTTTTTTACATCGATTGTCATTAACATTTTTCCTTTGTTATTTATTTAAATCCATAATTATGACTTTAAACCCTTCTATGTTGAGCTCACAGCCTATTTGCAACATATATAGAGAATTCTTAGCCAATTCATTAATTAAAAATTTCACTCTAATCTCAATGTTTTTTTATAAGTTAACCCACACTTGGTGTAACTTCAAAATATGTTAAAATTAAACAATTTATAATTTTTCTAAAGTTTACTGAAGAATTCTTTATTATTTAATAACTCTTGAACAGAGTGTTTTAATGTATATTTACCCATACGTTTTCCTCAGTTCACTTTTTAGAGTAGAATACAAATAAAAAATAATAATGTTAAGTTTTTTTTATTAAAAATAAATAAATTTATAATCAAATTTGATGATTTAATTTTTTTCAAATCAAATCAAAACAAATTCATTTAATTACTAAATTAATTGTGTAAAATAATACTTTTTTCCATATGGGTATGTTATATATACTTTACAGGCTGACATTAATACTAGAGATAATACTTATAAAAGGGTTAACAAAATGATTAATTATTAATAGATAAATGTTCAAGAGAAATATTTGGGTTCATATAAAGTCCTAATACTGGAATAGCGGAAGTTATAACTAGAAATCTTTAAGTTCTATCGGTAAAACTGTACCCAGAATCTTGTACTGAAGTGGTGAAAGTGTATGAGTGTAACTCCATTTGTTATAAGATTGATTAGTCTTGAATTTTCATTATTCATCTATTTAAATCATGACATCTATTTGGTAAGAAAGGATTATTCAATCTTCATATCATTGGATAGAGGAATTGTACCTTTCCAATAATTTCTATCAAGAAATATGTTTTCAAAAATAAATAATTAAAGTAAATATATTTAGTTTGAAGTATATCCTTTAAAGACAGGTTTTATAATGATACAAAATGAAAATTCATTAAATCTTTTTTAGATATTAGGATTATATATATATAGGAACTTTTTTTAATTTATGTTTTTATTTCTTCCAGAAAACTTTGAAGTAAATTGATTTATTTGAAATATTTGAATTTAGAAATATAAATAATATTATTAAATAGAAGACTCAATTCATAAGGAATATAATAAGATTTATATTTTTATATATTCTAATTAAGCTATGGAAATAGTGTTAAATATTTATCAATATTAACATTGGTGGCCATTAAATAAATAGAGCTATATTATAGCTCAATATTGAAGGCATAAATATAATCTAGAGTTAGTTATTATTTAAAATTTAATAGTTTGACAAAAGATGAAGAAACACTTAATATAAAAAGGAAAAATGATTTATTGAAGAAATATTTACAAAAATAATTGGATGAAATAAATTTAGGTTTCAAATATTAAATAGATAAATATATTAATCCAAGCTCTTTCATAAGTTAATATTTAAAAATTCATAAACAAATTAAATTTATTAAATTTGCTCAATTATATCTATAAATCAATTAATTAAAAAATTAATTTGGAATGAATAATGGTATGTCGAAAGAAGACTACATTAATCAATAAAAATGGAGCCCTCAATAATTTTTTGACTTTTTAAAAATCATAAATTATTTTTCAAGAAACTTTCATTTCGTTTGTTCAATTAAGACAATGAATTTCAAAAATTCTGTATGATTCAATCAGAACTTTAATCTATGGAGCTTCAAAGAAACACTTTCTTCATTTAATTTCTGATTTGGTGATATAAAAAATCCAAGTGTTCCTCAAGACAAAAGTTATTCAAAGTGATAGAATACGAGTGTATTTCAAGAGCTGATTACAAAAGATGATTACGAGTGATTTAAGTACAATTAGTAAGATGTATGTAGTATCTTGTAGAATAATGACTATCCAGTAGTCGATGCCCCCCACCTCTTTCTCTCTGTGAGGCCTTCTATTTATAGACAGAGAGCACATTCTTTATGAGTAAGATTACTGCTACTTCTGTTGTCACTGGTCTATGACAACAGTGGTTTGTAGTTTTCTTTACGTCGATGGCTCAGAGTTAGTTTCTGATCTATGCCTTGCTGCCTACGGCAGGTTTAGGTGTTTTTGGGCTAGGATGGATCTAACCTTAGCTCTTCATGGCTATGTTCTTCAACACCCTCCCTCGATCCTAGTCTCAAAACTGCTAGGACCGTTAGGGCCCTCTGCAAGATTGTCTTAGGAACTGCCTTAGTTAAGAAGTTGTCTAGCATGTCCGATGTTGGCGCATAGCATAGCTTGATAAGCTGTTTTTGTATTGCTTCTTTTACAAAGTGCATCTGGATGTTCACATGTTTAATCCTTTTTGTGTTGACGTTGCAATTCCCTTTAGTGGTTTTGATGCAACTTTGATTATCCTCCCATATGGTGATCGCACTGTTAAAGTGAAAAATGTCGGCTTCTTGGCACCATTGACGAAACCACAGTAGCTCTGACGTTAAGTTGCAGAGTGATTTGTATTCTACTTGGGCAGTGGAAATTTACACGAATGGCTGTTTTCTGGTTTTCCAGAAGATTAAGCAGCCATGTAGTTTTGCTAGGTATCCAGAAGTAGAACATTGTGTTGTCTGGCAATTACCCCAGTCAGCGTTGGTGAACGCAATCAAACCTAGGTTGCACTGTTGACCGTAGTACAGCCCCAGGTCTTTAGCTCCTCGCAGGTATTTAAGGATGTGGAGAAAAGCCTTCCAATGTTGTATACCAGGATTTTCTAGGTATTGTGAAAGGCTGCTTACTGCGTGGGATAGGTCCGGTTGAGTTGCGGTACTTAGGTAGTTGATACTACTGACCGCGCTTCTGAAGTTGATGCCTAATTCTTGGAATATTCTCCTTTCGTCATTGGTTGCTGGTGCAAGATATTCATTGGGAACTAGCGGGGTGTTCACAGTTTTACAGTGTTGCATGCCGTAGAGGTCTAGCAGGGAATTGACAAAGTGTTCTTGATCCAGCATGATGCAATCATCCTGCTGCTGGATTTTGACACCTAACAGCAGGTCATCAGGACCAATATATTTGATATTGAATTCCTTGTTGATTTGTTCTTTAAATATTTGGATATTTGTTCCAAATATTGCCATATTGGCTACGTGGACATAGATCCACAGGGCCTCAGGTTCTTTCAATAGAACACACAAGGATCCAGCTTGCACGCACTGAAACCAACACTTTGCAGCCAGTCTTTGAGAAAATTGTATCAAGCCAAGGGGGCTTGTTTCAGGCCATATATGGCCTTTTTTAATCTCAGGCAGTATTTACGCAGATTGATTTCTAGCCCCTGAGGGATGGATAAGTAAACAGTCTCTAGTAGGGGAGCATTTAAGAAAGCGCTCTTCACATCTATCTGGTGAAAGTCCAAGCCGTTGGCACAGGAGTGCGCAATTAATGCCTGGCATTTTGGTGCAGCCTTGTGCACAAAGACACACTTTGTACTCTACATCTTGGTGAAGGTGGTCTTTCTTTACCTTGAATACCCAGGTTGTCCCCACGAGCTTGTAGTCACTTTGAAGATCTATGATGTCCCACACCTTTAGCTCATTCATGGCTGAAAGTTCCTTTGCAATGGCATTTATCCACTTGTCTTTGTCTTCACCTTGCAGGGCGAGTCAATATGCTCTTGGTGCGGAGTCGGAAGTGGTAATGAACGTTCTTGCCCTCCTTGAGTAAGGGAGAATGTGGATGGAGGTCACATCAGAGGTGATCAGAGTAGGATGATGTGGTCTGATAACTTTGATTCCAGGGGTCCTGCAGTTGTCTCCCGACTGTTGTTGACTGGAGGGTTCCTTGGGATTGCTTGGGCTGCTATCAGGAAAAGGACTGTTGAGAGTAGAAGTGGGATCAGCAGAGTCTTCTGTAGTAACGTTCTCAAGACATTCAGAGTACTGATTATATCCACAATCGGCTGAAGGTGAGTCTCTGGTGAGTAGGCTGGAATCTTTCGCGGTTTGTTCATCTTCGATGTTCCAGAGTGATGATCCTGTTCCTCCTCCCACAGTTGGAAAAATTCTTTCTTCAAAGGTGGCATTTCTGGTGACCACAACTTTAAGTAAGAAAGTCTTAGGATTTGATAGGCTGTATTACCATTCTCAAAGCCAAGAAGAACCCCTTTCTGACCAGGTGGGGCCAGTTTCCAGTCCCGTTGTCTCTTAAGACTATGGATGATAGCTTGACATCCCAAGGTTCAAAGTCTGGTTAGCTTGGCAGAGGTGTTGGTCCAAAGATAGTGGGGTGATTTGTTTTCTCTGGATGGAGTAGGTGAAAGATTGGAGAGGAAGACAGCGGTGTTGACAGCTTCTGCCCAATATTGATTGGGCAGGTTGGAGTGGTTCATCAAGCAACAAGCCTTTTCCATAACTGTACGGTTTGTGTGAGCCTTTGAGATATGACCACATACCCAATAGGGTCACAAAAAAGATTAATAATAATTATACCTTTAATATAATTATATTAAAATTACTTAGAATAATTATACCTTGAAAATAATTACTTAAATATACAAAAAATACCATAAATTGGTACAAAAATTGGTTTAACTCAAAAACCGATGAATCAACATGTAAAATAAATTATACCATTGGATTCCCCATGGAAAAATACACATATACCATTTTTATGGCATATCTGTAAAGTCAATATTTAAGGAATTATAAGGTAAAATACCTTATAAAAACCATAAAACCTTATTTATCTCAAGAACTAATGAAACAACATGTGAAATAAATTGTACCAGTGGATTCCCCATTAAAATCCACACATAAAACAATTAATAAGCTAATTCCCAAAGTTAATACTTAAAGAATTATCCTGAATATATGCACTTTTTTGGTCAACGCATATATTCAAGGATCATAGCTAATATCTCCTAAAATATACATGATAGAATGATGAACCAAAAATAAAGTTACCACGTAATTACTATAAGAACACAGATATGAACTTTATTTTACAAGTTATAAACAAGGTTAAAACCTATGATGAAATATTGATAAAAATCAACAGAGCTGTTGACCACTTTGTTGTGAAAGTGCTCCAAACTTAAAAAAAAGTATACAGTTGGATTCTACTAGTTCATTCGTGAAGAATGATGTAATTTTTATTATTAAATTCAGGGTATAACCCCCTGAAATCAAGGTTTGAAGTTTAAAATGTTGAATTTCAACAGAAAAGATGGGTTACAAGAAAAATCATCAAAATTAGAGTTTTGATGATGTAATGAAAAGCTCTTGGCAGCATAATAAGGTTATGTCAGGCTATCAGAATTCACTCTCTGAATTGCTGTAGCGTGTAAATCTTAAAAGTTATTGAGGTTCAAAGTTTGAGCTTAATTTGAGCAGTTATGATCACATACTGTAACCTTAATTTAAGTTTAACAGTCTTAAGAGTGATAAAATTGGTGAATACTATTAATTTATGATTAAAACTAATAAAATCTACGAAATTTGGGGTTCTGCCAAGCCTCTGATGTCATCAAACTTAGAGTTATAGTGATAACTCTAAATAATGGTGTAATAATGATGTAATATGGTTTGATCATGATGTAATCACCCTCAAAACCTTAAAATATTGATCAATTCCAGTGGATATGATCAGTACACGTCTACTAGAAGCCTGTTGGACTCTAGGAGGGAGGTATTTACTATAAATAGAGCTCTTTTTACTCTATTTTCCCCTCAGACGCATCAAAAAACATTAAATCAATTAAATCAAAGGTAATTTCTTTATTCTTTATATATAAAAGCATTATATTATCAAAGACCAAAGACCTCCTTTCTATAATCATCTATTTTGACGTGATTAAATCATTTATTTAATTGTTTTTGTTAAAAAATCTCTATAAAACTCATTTCCACGTAAAAATCCAGAATAATTTGTAATTTTCTTTATTTTTATTGTAAATACAATTTGAAAAGGTTGTATTTATATTTTTTTGGCGTAAAATACTTCAAAATTATTATATTAAGTGTTAAAAGTAGGTTATTTTCTCTTATTATAATAATTTCTCTATTATTACTCTCTTAATAATTCTTTAATTAATATAAATAGTATTTATATTAATTCATAACTTTAATATTAGTAATATTATTGTTATTAATTGTTTTTTATTAATAAAAAACAATTTTTTACGCCTTTATTATTTGTTGGTAACAATAATAAAGAGTTTTTTAAATATATTAATTATCTTATATTAATATATTTATTTAATATATTATATTTTTATAATATAAATTATATTATTATATTTATTTAATAATATAATTATTTTACGCCATAATAATAATAATTATTTATTATTATTATATTTTTAATCTTATTTATTCAATTTATAAGGACATTCAGAGTACAATAAGTAATAAATTAGTAAATTTTACTTATTGTTTCATAGTCAAACCTTACAGTTTGCTCTTTCGGCATAACCGTTGTGTTCTGGTGTCTCTGGAGGTGAGAAAATGTGTACAAATCCACACCTATTTGATAGATTTTCAAATCTTTGATTGAGGAACTCACCTCCTCTGTCAGAGACCTTTTTTTTTCTATCGTGGTGATTCTCCATGTAATTTTTAGCGATAAAAAATTGGTCAAAGCTGTTGGATTTCCTTTTAAGGAACCTTATGATTTTATGTGAGGTGGCTTGATCCATGATAGTGAGTAGAAAGCAAGGGCCAGAGACAGATTCTGGAGTAATGGGTCCCACAAAATCAATGTGAATGGTGTCCAAAGGGAGGCTAACCAGTTCAAAATGATGATTAAAAGGAAGTCGACTAGACTTGTTAGTTTTGCAAGTAAGGCAAGAGCAATCTTGATCAGGTAGACCAAGATTTTTCAATACTGCACATCCAGGATGTCCCAAGCGGCAGTGCCAAAGGTTTCCATCAACCAAAGTGAGCAGTGCATTGGGAAGATCATAGGTGATATACATCAATCTGTTGCAAATTTCCCCTTCTAAAAGTATTTCTCCTTTCGAACTGAGAAAGAAAGAGTTATTTGTCCTTTTGATAGTTAGCTGGTCTTTGAACAGTTCTAGCATACTTATTAGATTTCATTTTAACTTGGGGACGAAGAGACAGTTTTTAGGATTGAGTGTTCGACCATTACACTTGAGTTCTGCGTTACCTATTCCATGAGATAGGAGATTGCTCTGCAAGTCTCCTGTCGAAACTTTGGACTCAATTTCTTCAAAGGAGTTAGGGAAGAATATAGGTGAGTGGCACCACAGTCGACTATAACCTTATTGGGCATCGGGGAAGTTAAATCTCCTATTGTTGTAAGGGCTTGCACTATGGAAAGGTGAGCTTTTGGGTTGTTTTTTTGTTTCTTTTCTTGTCGTGAGGGTCTAAGGTGTGGGTTTTCTGCCCAACACTCCTCTTTTTTATGTGTAGTACATCGTCTATTGTGTTTTCCTTGACTACAGTAGAAGATGATCTTATGCGGTTCGTCATATTCAGTGATGAGAGCTGAGGAGCTGGTCTCCTTTTTATTTTGAGTGTAGTTACTATGGCTGTTGTCGCTGGAAAAATCCTGGAGTTGGGATAATATTGCCAGTGGTTTTTCAATGATATCTTCATTGAAGATGAGAGTTTTGACAAATTGGCTCAAGTGGGAATTGCCTCCCAGCTTACCAAGTAACAAATAGGACAGGAGCTCATTTGGAACGACAATACTTACAGCATCTAACTCCATCATGAGTTTTCTGCAGTTATCTATGTAGTTTTGCAAATTTCCATGGAAGAAGCAGTGCTGCCAGTCCATCCAAACTCTCCCTCTGTTGACGGCTCTTTTAGAGGCATATTGTTCAGAAATTTTTGACCAGAGGAGGTGAGAATTTTCGATGGTTTCAGAGTTGATTATTTCTCTGAACACCCTTTCAGTAATTCTGCTAGTGATTACATTGATGGCTTCAAAGCTAGCCTTTGTCCATTGATTTGATGAGCTGGTGGAGGCTTTGTTGGTGCGGGATTTCTCACATACGTTGAGCAAATCTCTGGATCGTAAGTAGATTTTCATTCTCATTTGCCAGTGACCATAGTTGGTTCCATCAAGGATTGGTATGTTGGAGATGTCCTTGATGTCAAGTGTTTTTCCATTTATGGTTTTATTGATAAAAACGTTTGGTGTTATTTTAAGAGACTCGAGACTGTAAATCTGATAGAATACGAGTGTATTTCAAGAGTTGATTACAAAAGATGATTACAAGTTATTTAAGTACAATTAGTAAGATGTATGTAGTATCTTGTAGAAGAATGACTATCCGGTAGTCGATGCCCCCCACCTCTTTCTCTCTGTGAGGCCTTCTATTTATAGACAGAGAGAACATTCTTTATGAGTAAGATTACTGCTACTTCTGTTGTCACTGGTCTATGACAACAGTGGTTTGTAGTTTTCTTTACGTTGATGGCTCAGGTCTGTAGGTATGGATCAGAGTTAGTTTCTGATCTATGCCTTTCTGCCTATGGCAGTTTTAGGTGTTTTTGGGCTAGGATGGAACTAACCTTAGCTCTTCATGGCTATGTTCTTCAACACAAAGTCACCAATATGGCTATCAGAGTATATTGTATTCTCTATGAGATGGATAAAAGGGGATAAAGAAATTTCAAATGAATTTACAAATCAAAGAGATTTAGAATAATTATAGTCTTTTTAAGAAGCTTTACCAAAGATTGTACATAATATCAAATTGTATAAGCTTTAATCAGCTTAATTGACTTTGTTGACAATTTGAGAGCTCGTCTCTTTTTTTAATAAATTTTAAGCTTAATTCCAATAAACAAATAAATATATAATCTCTGATCAATTATTAAATTCTTGTGAATGATTTTTCTTAATACATTATTCAAAACTAAGCCATATTAATTTGAAATTAATTTGTATTCTTGATTAGGAATTACTTAAGATTACACAATTCCACCAGGAAAGAATCTTCAAATCAAAAATAACCTCAAAAATCAAGGAGTGATTGTAAGCAGTGTAACAAATATGCTAGTACTTGATTCTAAGCTCTTAATACAAAAAATCTTATTTTAAACATATATCATTATGAACAGTAGCAGATGTAGTAATTATTGAATCAAATTCATTAATTAGCCTAAGTGTTTGAAAAAATAATACTTTTCTGTTTCATGATAAAAGGGTCTTCTTGTGATGCACTTGATGTTTACATGATGCTTATATCTCATGCTTGAAGAAAATTTATAGATAAAATGACATAATTTCCATCTCTTCTTCAAAAATGATATAATCATTTTATACATAAATCTCAATATTTCTCTATTGAATAATTTTGAAGAAAAATTTGAGGTACCTGCATGACAAGCGGCTCTTATATGGCCCCTAGAATAGAAAATGAAAAATTTCATCTCACAGCATATTTGAAGTAGATTCCAATTCCAGGGATGGGCATTGATCTGATTGACATCAACTTGAATGATTTCAGTAGGGCTAATTAGAAATTCTCAATTTGTAATAACAAACAATCATTCCTCAAACTGGAACTTTCTGACAGTAGGAATGGAAACTAAGAATAAATAAAATCAAAGAGATAAAGCTTCCTCCAAGGAAATCGTCTGAGTTGTAGATGCGAGATATCCAAAAAGAAGGGGCATTCGTTCCTGCAGTTTCAGATAAAAGCAAGACTCCATACTTTATGCAATGGAAATGCGTTTCTGGAAAACTGGAATGTCTAATTAAATCCAATATTCAGCTTACTAGTTTCATTATTCTTATTCGTAAAACTAATAATTTAAAACACTTGATCGAATTGAATATATTATGATAAGTGAACTAGGGATATATCATCAAGAGAAAGTATCTCATGAACCGATAGCAGAATTAATTTCTCAAACCTGCTTGAACAAATATCATATCAGCCCAGAACTTATCGAGACGTCAACATTTCCAAGATGCATTGTCCTTTTTGGCTATTCAAAGTCAGCTTACCAGTCTTTCGATGTACTTAAAGCGCCATTAGAATGTCAAGAATTAATTGAGTAGCTTCGTTTAGAAAACTGTTGCATCCGATAACAATATCAGTAAAATAAACAAAATTAAATTCTACGTTTCAAAAAGACTCAGTGAATTTCCATACAATCGTAAGGCAGACTCTAGTTGAAACCCTTGACCTATCGCTTCCCCATATACGTAGTCAGAAAAAGATCGATGGGCGTAGAAGCCAAACACCGCTGCTTTTGTTTGGTTGTTTTTAGAAAAGGAAATACTTGGAATAAAATTGTGTATTTGCTTCGTTGAAAATTGTTAAACTTGCTTCCAAGCCTGATTCAGAAAATGAACCTCTTCTCCGTATTGGTTGGCTTTTCTCTGATTTCTTTATTAAGCCTGATACCTAACTTCATCAAGGCAGATTATTCAGAGGATGGGAGGCTCATGGATTGCTTTATCGATGAGGCCAATAGCTTTTCACCCAAGGATGCCTTTTGGAGGTCCACGCAAAGGTTTTGCAACTCACCTCAACAAACCAGTCGGCCTTACCAAGTCTTAGGAGAAGGTGAAACTACCAAAGTAACTTCCTCTAACCCAACCGAATTTGCGTGGTTGCGATCTGGATCGAAAGAGAATGCTTTATCCCATCCTGTAGAAATCAGCTCTTTGAAGCCGTCCCAACAAAGAGCTCTCAACCCAGGCCCAAGTCCTAAGAAAAAAGGTACTGGCCAATCAAGTTTGAGTTTTCCAAATCAAAATCAACCCGATACTCAACTTCTCAACTCTGACTTCGCTCTTCAGAAGGCAAGTCATACGGATACTTTGTCGAAAAAGCGAAGTAGAGAGAGAGCTAAAACACCAGGCCCAAACAAGAAAGGGAAGGAGAAGATGCTTAGACTAGTTTCAGGAAAGGTAAAATATTTTTATTGAGTGTCTCTCTGGGATTTCTTGAGCTATTTTGGATTGAGTTTTACAACTGATTAAGGAAACCTAGCCTTGGACGGTATCCCCATCAGCCCGAATGAAAAGTCCTGACAGGCTAAATCTTGATAACTCTTCCAAATCCGAAATTGATCCCGATCTTGCACGCGAAGCAGTAGTTGCCAGACTTTATGAGCTGGTCGCAAACGATAAGCATGAATCTCTGAGAATTGACTTGAATACCTTCTTAAAAAATGTCCAGCACACGTATTTTCATCAAAGAACGACAGACCGATTTGTGAACATGAGCTTATTTGAAAAAAGGCTTTCTTTTATCATGAACGCATCCTTACTTCAGAACCAAATTTATGCTCATTTATATCATAAAGTTGAAGTAGAGGAGAGCGATGCCTTGATAAAATTTCAATACGAAACGTTTGACTTTCTCACAAATTTTTGGAAATCGACTGTAACCCTGAAAGAAAGAGAATATGATCATCCAAAAGGAAACATCTTTAATCAATATTTGGAAACAGCTAAAACATTTTTCGAGAGTGATAACACCAATGAGTTAAGTGCGGCATTGGCTTCTTGGAAAGGAACTGAGGCGTTTGTAAACTGCCATTGGAAAGAGCAACTGACAAATTTTGACAAGTATTCAATTCAAAAAAAAGTTCTTTCTTTGGCGAATAAAAAAGGTCTTCCAATTGATAATTATTCCAGATACACATTACAAAGCCAAGCTTATTTAGATCCAACAAAGACTATTGAGAAAGATGGGCTGACTGTGACCAAGGTAAGAAGTTTTATCTGTTTTTATGCGTTGACTGTGGCCCTGATTATTATCAAAGAAATCATAATTAGCCTGAAAAGTATTTTCGCTACCTCAAAGAATGATGAATTTTTTCTCCCGATGATTGATTAAAAACTCACATAAACAAACAGGGCGACCCTTCAAATATATCGGCTTCATTGCGCCGACTCACGGTCCAAGTTTACTCTATAGACTTGGGGGAAGCCGCTTTGAATGAGTGTAATATTGACTTGGAGGAATTCCTAGGAATGCTCTCAGACATGCGTCAAGGCTGGCTGGCCACGCTTAAAACAACCCCAAATGAGCGGATTCTCAATAGAATTGCTTATGTCATGAAGGCATCTTTAATAAAAATTCAAATTTATGTTTCTCTAATAATGGGGGAGCATTTACGACCAGACGATATGAACAACGTTGGACGGAAGGCCTTTGATCTGTTGAAAAATTTTTGTAAGCTGGCTTTGTTTGGTGAGGAGGACCCCATTAGTAAATATATTAAGATAAAAACCAGCACGCAAGATTATAGAGCCTTACTACAAGTTAGGAAAAAACTCATTACTGATGGAAGGACTGCGGAAAAGGCTGAATCAGCAACATGGGATACGACTAAGTTTTTCATCCGCTGGTTTTGGGATGAAAACCTAGAAAACTATCGAAGAATTCAAATCAACGACGAAATTATAATACGAGGAACACAGTTCGGCCTACCTGACCCGACAACTTTGGCAAATAAAAAGCGTGAACCTTCGTCTCAGGTAAACATTTACCTATTCCCTTTTCTGCTGACGCTCTAAGAGCCGAGATGCTGAGCTTGAAGGGCCACATGTTTCAACCCTCCGCAAAGCTTTCCAACTAATATGAATCGCTCGTTAATTTTAAACTACCTTTACGAACAGCAAAATTTTAGGGGGGGATCCAGACAAGCCCGTGATAAAATGATTATTGATTACTCTCAGAAGTTGGGAACAGCCGCATTGGCGGAATGCAATTTCGACTTGAACGCTTTTTTGGTAGCTGTTGAAGAAAAGTATAAGGAATGCTTGGACGAGTTCAAAGATAAGGGAAAAGGCTACATTATTCAAAGACTTTCCTATGCTATATCGGCATCTTTTATTCAAATTCAAACCTACGTTTTGGCAAGAGTAGGAGGCCCATTGGAGCCAAACGCCGTGAGGGACTATAAAACAAAGGCCTTCGATCTTCTTAAAAGCTTTTTTGGACTAGTATTGTTCGACAAAGCGAACCCTGTGAGTAACTACATTGAAATCACATCAGAGAGTAACGAAAGCTCTGCCTTGAAACTGGCGAGACTAAGTCTCTGCGCTAAGGGGGACGAGGTGGCCAAGGCTGAAACAGCATCATGGGAAGCCACTCAGTTCTGTCTTTGGAGAATGTGGAAAAGAGAACTGAATAGGCGCAAAAAAGGGCATATACACACCAAAATGCTGGCATGAACAAAATCCTTTGAAGAGAACCACTGTTCGATTCAGTGGCACTCGTTTCCCACGCAGCTGAGGGCCGGAGTGCTTTTCGTCAGCGCTCAATCTTAAACGTAAGAATCTTGAGGAGGCAAGACGATAGTTTTAGCCGGAGTTAGTGAGGTAGAGGAGTGAGGCAGGCACACGACGAACCTACAGAAAAGTAAAGTGGTAAAACACAACAATGGGGTAAACTAGGTACAAAGGTTGGGTTATTTATAGCAAACAGTGTTGGTCAATTAGGTCAACGAGATCGTCATGATCTGCTAGTATTTATAATTTGGGATTACGTCATAATGTATGCGTACATCGCGCTTTACTATTTTTTCACTCAAGACAAGCGGTATATCTATTTTTTACTGCCTTTGACTATTTTGATAGATTGTATATTAGTAAAATCTGACGGGAGGTATCAAGATCAAAACAATTTTCTTCCAAGCCAATTCAGCCGTCTAATTTTCCACGGCAGCATCCAGCACTGGCTAGAAGATTGGGAACATTCGAACCAGCAGATTTTCTGAAACAAGTAGAAAACTGAATTTCATCCAGAGATGCATCCCGACCTTTGCCTTCACCTTGAGCATTTAGAAGCTACCTTGGACCCAGATGCGACATACATGATCACCTGCTCTGAAACTGAGGTGAACATGGAATTGGATGATTTGACATGATTCTGAAAGATTAACCTGATGAAATCTGAATACTGGGCAACTAGATTGCATCAAGGATTTTTTTTAGATTTATCACATTGCACTATTCATTTGATTCTATTAATTCTCATGAGTTTGTTTGATTTTTGGTAATTTTCAACAAAGAAACAATTTTTAAATTAATCTAGTTTCCTTAAAATCATTACTCAAGATAATTGGAAAGGGAGTTCAAGAGCCTAACTAGATTTGAAGCAAGGCTTCCTCCATTTGTTGGCAATTCCTCTTTTTACAAAACCTTAATTTGAGTATCCATCTTCTAATAGTTTTATTAACATTAAACACATGCTTGCATGGTTTTCAAACTTAAATGTAAGATTTGTGAGTCAGGTACCCCTTTTGTAATATTTTACTGTATTTGTACAAAAAATGGTTCAAAAATACTAAATAAGAAGTTTCAAAAATAATCACCATAAATAAAATTTATGACTTTAAGATTGAAAAAGTTAATTAATATATCTGAATCTTTTAATTCCTTACTATCTCATAAATGAGAATTTAAACACAATAGTTATTATTGTTGTCATCATAAAAATTTATATCAGTTGATTGAAAAATCTTTTTTCTTCATATATGAAAATTAGGAATTATTCAATTAATCAATAAGTTTGAAAAAAAATCTAATCATACTTTTTGTATTGAGGTTTGTGATTTGTTTAATAGTTTATATTTTTTTTCTTGAATTTTAAAAAAATGATCTTTAATTTAAAAGAAATTTACAGAATTTAATTGAAGATTTATGATTGAAAATCTGTACCAATTTAAACAAAACTGAATTTTTTTTGTGAGCCTTTGAGATATGACTGCAAATCCAAAAGGGTCACAAGAAAACTTTATAATAATTATACTTTTAAATAATTATCTTAAAGCCAGTGAAAATGCCATAAAGAGGCATAAGCTTTGAATTACCTTATAATATAATGAGTAAACATGTGAGATACATCACACCATTACATTCCTAATGGTAAAATACACATATATCCTTTTTATGGAATATCTTTCAAGTCAATAATTAATGAATAAGAAGTAAGAATACCATAAAAAAGACATAAATTCTTATTTAACTCAGAACCCAATGAAACAACATGCAAAGCAATTTGTACCATTGTATTCCCCATGAAACACTACAAATATAACATTTTTATGCCATATCTGTAAATTCAATATTTAAGGAAATAACCTGAATATATGCACTTTTATTATCAGTGCATATATTCATGGTTTATAGCTCATATCTCATAGACTATACATGATAGAGAGCTAAACCAAAAAAAAGGTTACCACGTAATTAATGTAAGCATACATATATGAAACTTATTTGACAAGTTCTAAATAAGGTTATAACTTGTAAGTGTTTTATTGAACAAAATCACTAGAGCTGTTGACCACTTTGTTTTGAAAGTAGTCCAAGCTTAAAATAAAATGTATATTAAGGTTATACTGCTTGATACGTGAAGAATTATGTATTTTTTATCATAATATTCAAGGTGTAACCCCCCAAAATCATGGGATGAAGTTTAAAAAATTGAATTTCAGCAGAAAAGATGAGTTACAAGAAAAATCATTGAAAATAGAGTTTTCATGATGTAATGAAATGCTCTTGAAAGTTTAATAATGACATCCCAAGCTATCGAAATTCACTCTCTGAATTTCCGTAAAATGTAAAACTTAACGTTTATTAATGATCAAACTTTAAGTTTAAAATTGATTACTTATGATCACTCACTGTAATCTTAAATTAAGTTTAACAAACATGTAAGTGATAAAACTGGAAAATACTATTAGTTAATGATTATAGCTAAAATAATACACTAGGTTTAGGCTTCTTCCAATCCTATGATGTCATCAAGGTTAGAGTTTTAGTGATAGCTTTAAATAATGGTGTAATTATGATGTAATCATAATTAAACCTTAAAATACTGATCAATTCCAGTGGATACCATCAGTACATTTCTACTAGAAGCCTGTTGGACTCTAGGAGGGAGGAATTTGTAATGAATAGAGCTCTTGTTACTATATTTCCCCCTCAGACATATCAAAAACAATAAAACATTAATTCAAAAGGTAAAATCTTTATTCTATATATATAAATCTTTTATATTATCATAGACCAAAGGTAATCTTTATTATCATCATCAATATTTACGTGATTACTACAATTATTTAATTGTTTTTGTTATATTTTGCTTAAAAGTCTCATTTCCATGTAAAATTTAAGATTATTTGTAATATCTTTTATTTTCTTTGTAAATACAATTTACATAAGTTGTATTTACATTATTTGCATAAAATATTTTCAAAATTATTGTTTTAAGTGTTCAAAGTAAGTTCTTTTTTCTTATCATAATAATTCCCCTATATTATTACTTTTTAATAATTCTTTCATTAATATAAATAGTTTTTATATTAATATATAACTTTAATATTAGTAACACATTACTGTTAATTGTTTTTTATTATTAAAAAACAATTTTCCACACCTATATTATTTGTTGGTAGCAAGAATAAAGTGATTTTAAATATATTAATTATCAAATATGAATATATTTCTTTATTATATTATTGTTTTATAATATAAATTGTATTATTATATTTATTTAATAATATAATCATTTTTACGCCATGATTATAATAGATATTTATTCCTATAATTATTTTTATCTTATTCTTTAAATTTTATAAGGAAATTCAGAGTACATTAAGTATAATATTAGTAATATTTACTTATTGTTTCATAGTAAAACCTTACACTTTTTGATTCCTTGCCTTATCAAAAATAATAGCAGGTAAGACCCTATGATGGTCAACGTAACCAAATTTTATAGAAGTGCCAAAGATGATATTCCTTATGTTAAATCAGTCTTCAATAGGCACCTAGAGCTTAGATTACTTGTGGGAAAGTATTTGACATTTCCAGTGTACCCTCTTTTTCATGGTTGCTAATTGCATCAAAATTGGACTTCACAAATATATAATCATGAACACCCTGATGTAACCATGTAATTCAGTGGTTTCAGATGAGACCTAGGACCTAAACCACCACCCATCTATGTGTCTTGGTGTCACAACCATGGCAATTCACCTCCTTGGATCTCTGTATGGCATATCAAGCCACAGTCCTTTTATGGCCAATTGGCCATATCCTTCACCTGAAGCCAATATGGCCACATCATCATCTTATGGACCATTTATGGCCATTTGTCTTTTGGGGCCTTCCTGGCCCTTCACCTCAATCCAGAAGCCATAGCGGCAATTTATGCCCAATTGGGTATTTCTGGTCATTTCCCTCAAAACCACAAGAAATGGCCCAAATGGCTGTTTTTGGCCATTTGGGATCATAATTCGCATTTTTGCGCACTTTTGCGCATTTGCGCAATTTTTACGCATTTTTGCCCACTTTGATGCAAAGTGTCCAAAAGACACTTTCCCGCCCTTTGGGCCAGTTTTGGTTCAGAACCCAAAAGTGGCCAAAAACCCCAAAGGACCCAGAAACACCTTTCCAAGCTCTGAAGCCATCACACCCATCTTTTTCCCCTCTGTCTTTCCATCTCAAGACCTTTGGACGTAATCTTCTTCCCAATGAACCAATATTCCATAAATGATGTTATATATCATTGTGCATCATTTTTCAACAGAAATTCAATGGTGGAAATATCAAATGGTCATTTCAACATTCCAACATATCATCATTTCATCAAGGCACCTAATCATTCAGAGGACTCCTCAAGGCTCAAGAGCAAGTTTTTCAGCATCAAAGACCAATCATGCCATCAAGACGTCATTGGATAATTTCATTCACAGTATTCCTCCAAGGAAATACTGTTCCACCATTCTCCAGGGATTTAAGAGGCAGTTAATTCATTCATTCATTCATTCAATTGTCAAATGTCAAAGCTCCACTCAATCCATCTTGGCAACCACCTTCATTTCAATACAGTATGGATCCATCAAGAACTGTATTTCATTCTCAATCATGGGAAATTAATTCAACCCAATTCAATTTCAATATTAGCCAGCTGTAGCAATTCCCAAAGCAATAAATACAGATCAGTTTTCAGCCTGAAGAACTCAAGCTCCCAACTTTTCACATATACTGGCTACCCTTTCCACCCTGGGGGGTTTTTCCCCAGGTAATTAATATAGTTTGATTTTATTTTATCTTTATTTATCTTACCATTTTGTTAAGTGAATACTGATATTATCAAGTCAGTCATTTAGCACCTTTTCTCTTATTCTTTCTTTGCCTTTCAATGGATATTTGGTGGTCATATCCTTAATAATTCCATTCTTCATTTTGGCAGGTTGAAACAGTGATTAAGGCCTTACTTGGTTGGCTCTTTGGCCATTTGGCTCCTCATTTCTCTTTTGCACTTCATCTTTGTAATTGCATTCTTCTTGGAGAAATTAAATTCTTTATTTTCATTTTCTTTATCCTTTTGGAGTTTTCCAAGTGAGTTCCCTGATTGCTGAGTGCCAGGCCACTCTTGTTTTCTGTCCAAGAGCCCCTGTGACATTATATTAATTAAATCATAATTTCTTTTTATTCTGTTCATCATCTCTTTAATATTCCATTCACTCATTTCATTAAAATTATGACTCTTTAATGCTTATGAACCTTATGATTCATTGTCACCTCTCAATTTTCTCTCATTCATTCTTCATTTTGAAAATTGAAAGCTGACCCAATTTTATTTTTTGTTTTTCTCTTTTTAAATCTTATTCAAATCATCATTTCAATTTGTTCATAACTCAGGCATCATCTTAATTTTCATTTGATTTTCAAGTTTTTCATCAAATTATTCAGACACATTCTTCACATCAAGATTCATATTTGATTCATTTTTCAAGAATTTTGATCTTTTAAAGAAGAACTAACTTGAATTTGATTTGATTGATTGATTTGACATAAATTGATATTGACCTCAAGAAAATTGATTGACCTGAAGATTTTATTGATTTTGCTGATTTTTAACATCAAGAATTTTGACATAAATTGATTTTGCCTCAAGAATTCATCTGACTGATTGATTGATTTTGCAAGATTTGGATTTTGATTGATTTGACATATTGATTCATTGACTTCAAGTTTTCATTTGATATTTAATTGATTGATTTACCTGAAGATTTCATTTGATTTATTGATTTTATTGATTTTCCTCAAGATCTTGATTTTGATTTTTGACTTCAAGCATTATTTCAATTTTCTCAAGTTTTCATCTTCAAATTTTGATTCTTTTTCATTTTATTTCATTTTTATCCTGAAATCATGCCCATCCAACACTCACCTCCTGCAAGGCAGACAAGATCTCAGGCCAGAACTCAAGCTGTTCTCACTCCAACTCCTAGGTCTCCTCTTGATGGCACCCCAGCAGTTTTTCAACTTAGGGCTAAATTGGACAGAGGACCCACTTTGGAAGGAGCAGCACTGTCCAGGAAGGAAGGAAGAGTGCCAAGAAGATCAAGCTCATTTTCAGGAGTAGTTGGCGGATTTCCAGGAGTTTCAAGAACCAGTCTCAAGGTTCAAGGTGAATATGATGATGAGGAGGAGGAGAATTCTGTGGAAGAGGAAGAGTCTGATGGTACTGAAGGTGTTCCTGCCCCTGTAGGGGCATCCCAAGGTACTGGAGGGCCAACTCTAGCCCAGTCTAATCAGCCTGTCTCTCATCAGTCTGAACCATCTCTAATGGTCATCATGCAGCAAATGACTCAGATTATGGCCAATCTTCAAGCAGCTTCATCCTCTGAAGCATCAAGACCACCAGCCTTCAAGACTCCATCTATGAAGGCGCCAGAATGCTTTGATGGGACTCAACCCTTCAAAGTTAGAAGCTTTATTCAGTCTTGTCAACTGATTTTTCATAATGATCCGGCAAACTTCTCTCAAGAAAGAAAGAAGGTACTTTATGCCACTTCATTTCTCATTGGCAGGGATGCAAAATGGATTGAGCCTTATCTTTCCAATCTCATCAATCATGATCCAAATTACCTTCTCAATTCATGAAAACTATTTGAATCTCAACTCTTCACCTTATTTGGGGACCCAAATGAAGTCAGAAAAGCTGAAGCAGAATTGGATTCTTTACGAATGAAAGAAAGTGCGCATGTATCTTTAAAAATTGCTGATTTCAGAAGTCTTGTCTCAAGAATCGGAGATTGGGGTGAAAGAGCTCTTATCCATCATTTCAGGAAGGGATTGTCATCCAGGATTTTGGATAAATTGGCCTCCCATCCTTCAAGAATTGACTCTCTTCAAGACTTAATGGATATTACCCTGGAGCTTGATACCAGGTACCATGAGAGGAAAAACGAAAAAAGCCATCATCAATAGAAGAAGCCAGAAGCCTCCAAGTCACATTCTCCTCATCCTCAAAGTTCTTCAAGCTCAAGTCAAAAGAAGAAGAAGAATTTTCAAAAGAGGGACAAGCCCCATTCTTCTTTATTGAATAAAGATTTCAAGCTCATGAACTCTGAAAAAGAAAGGAGAATCAAAGAGGGTCTTTGTACCTATTGTGGTGGGAAGCATAGTCTTGAGTCCTGTATCAAAAGGCCTCAAAACAAGCTTACCCAACCGTCAGGCAATTTTCCCCGCCAGGGAAAAGCCTGAGTGGAGACCATGTTGTGTTCAATGGCCTTCACAGTTTTCCTTCCAGAGCACAATTGTGCATTCTGAATACTGGTGTCAAAAATTCTCTTAAATTTTTTGTTTTTTCTTCTCTCTCTGATATGTTTTACAGTATTCTCATTGATTCTGGTGCTACCAACTCATTCATTGCAAAGCAGTTTGCTCACAAGTACTCTTTGACCATGTCAGAACTCCCAGAGAAGATTCCCCTAATTATTCTTGACTCCTCAGAGTCTCCTTCTCTATTTGTGACTCACCATACTAAATATATGGTTGAGCTCCCTTCCTTCCCAAGCTTAGAATGGGACTTTTTAGTCATTGATACTCCCAAGGGAGCAGACCTCATATTGAGCTTTGACTTTATTAATCATTTGAATCCATTTATTGATTGGAGGCAAGGGCTGATCACCTTTAATGCTGATCATAAGGACTATTATGATCCTTCAAAATCTTTCAGTAATGACTTTTCTTCTGCAAAATCATGTGCAGCTCTGGTTGGTGATTCTAGACCACCATCATTCCCATCTTCTGTCCATATTCCTTCCTTCAATTCCCAAAAGTCATTACTATCATCTAGAGATGAAGTCTCCAAAGAGATTCAAGATGTTGGAGAAGATAATTCTGTATCTTCACTTCATCTCTTCTTTGGGAATATGGACCTTCCTCCTTCATCTTATCACGACTCCCTGGAGAAGTTGTGGGATGAAGAGGAAGAGCTAGAAGAAATGGAAACTGTGATTAAGGTTGTTCCTTCTGTTTATCACCAGTATTTGGATGTATTCTCCAAGGTGAAAGCAGAGAAACTTCCTCCTCACCACGCCTGTTATTGTTATATCAATCTGGAGGGGTCTCTACCTCCAGTTGGGGTGATCTACTCTTTATCAAACCAAGAGTCAGATACACTCAGGGCCTACATTTCAGAGAATGTAGAGAAAGGTTTCATCCAGCCAAGCTCCTCTTCAACAGGAGCACCTGTCCTCTTTGTCAAAATGAAAGATGGTGGCCTCTGTTTGTGTGTTGATTACCACAAACTCAATGCTGTTACTAGGAAGAACAAGTATCCTGTTCCTCCTATGAATCAGCTTCTTACTGTTTCCAATGGTTCTTCTATCTTCTCCAAGATTGATTTGCGTGGTGCATATAACCTGCTCAGAATCAAGGAGGGTGATGAATATTTGACATGTTTTAGAACTAAATGTGGCAGCTATGAGTATTTGGTTATGCCATTTGGGCTCACCAATGCTCCTGCCTCTTTTCAAAATCTTGTCAATGATATCTTTTATGATCTTCTTGATGTCTATGTTGTGGTTTATTTGGATGACATGATGGTCTTTTCCAAATCTGAAGAAGAGCATGTCACTCATGTGTCCACTGTTCTTTCCAGACTCAGAGCCAATAGCCTCTTCGCTAAGGCCTCCAAGTTCCTGTTTCATGTTTCTAGTGTAGAGTATGTGGGTTATGTTGTTTCTTCTGAAGGCCTCAAGATGGACCAAGCAAAAGTCCAGCAAATTCTCAATTGGCCACCTCCAAGAAACCTCAAGGCTCTTCAATCATTCCTTGGGTTTGCCAATTTTTACCGCCGTTTCATCAAGAATTATTCAAAGAAGATTAGTTCACTAACAAGTTTCCTCAAGAAAGATTCCCGTTTTCCCCTCAATGAGGAAGCTCTTAGACAGTTTAATCAACTCAAAGAGGCATTCACCACCACTCCAATCCTTCTCTACCCACCACTGTAGAGACTGATGCTTCAGATTATGCCCTGGGTGCTTTCCTGAGTCAGGTCTCTGACTCAGGAAAGCATCCCATTGCATTTGATAGCTGCAAGCTTCTCCCAGATGAGCTTAGCTATGAGATTCATGACAAGGAGCTCCTTGGCATAGTCTGGGGTCTCAAGCGCTGGAGAGCTTTCCTTCTTTCAATTTCTTCCCCTTTTGAAGTTCTCACCAATAATTCATCACTTCAATACTTCATGTCATCAAAGATTCTCACTTGCCGTCATGCCCGCTGAGCTGAATTTTTATCTGAATTTCATTTCTCAATCACTTACCGCCCTGGGCGCTTGGCCACCCTTCCGGATGCTTTGTCACGTTGGGACAACATTTACCCAGAGAGGGGGGACGATTTCATCAGCAAGAACCCAATGAATCATCAGAAGATAATTAAGCAAGATGAAATTCAAGCCTCAAAGTTTTTTGCAGTCAAGGTGGATTCATTTTCAAATTTGATTGATTCAATTCAGAAGTCATTATGGCAAGATTCTCAATATAGAAGTATCCTTGAAGATTTGGGTAAAGGTAAATCTGTCCAATATTATTCTCTTGATTCCTCTTCCAAACTTCTCCTTTTCAAAGATTGCGTGGTGGTCCCAAATGACCCCACAATTCAACTCAATATACTTCAAAAGCGGCATGACTCTCCTCTAGCTGGACACCCTGGCCAAGAGAAGACTCTCAAACTTGTCAAGCGGGATTTCCACTGGTCCGGCATGACTCAATTTATCAAGGATTATGTATCATCCTGTCAACAGTGTTCAAGAAACAAAAATATTCATCACAAGAAGTTTGGATCCCTAAAACCTCTTCCAATTCCAAATGGTCCTTGGATTTGTCTTTCAATGGATTTCATCACTCAATTGCCACTGTCCCATTCCTTTGACTCAATCCTTGTCATAGTGGACAGATTCTTGAAAATGGCAGTTTTTATTCCAACAATGTCTTCAATCACCTCACTAGATTGGGCCCATTTATTCATCAAGAATATCTTTTCAAAGAATGGCCTTTCTTCAAGCATTGTTAGTGATAGAGGTTTCCTTTTTGTTTCTCCCTTTTGGACCAATCTTTGTCAGCAGCAAAAGATTTCAAGAGATCTGTCAACTGCTTATCATCCAGAAACTGATGGACAGACAGAGAGGGTAAATCAGATACTAGAACAGTACCTTCAGATGTATGTCAGTTATCATCAAGATGATTGGAACACCTGGCTCCCTCTGGATGAATTTGCCTACAATAAGTCTGACCACTCTTCAACAAAGCAATCACCATTTTTCACTGTTTATGGAAGAGATCCACATTTTGACTCAGTTCACATTACTAAAGATAATCCTTCTGGAAAGTTATCAACAAAAATCCAATCAGTACAGCAAGATGTCAAGAGAGAACTTGAAGTTGCCATAAACAGGTTTAAGAGGTATGCAGATAAAAGTAGAGCAAGTCCACCTGTTTTCAATCCTGGTGACATGGTATGGATTTCCTCCAAGAACATCAAATCAACAGTACCCACCAAAAAACTGCCTGAAAGATGGTTGGGTCCTTTTCCAATCTTGAAGAAAGTCAGCACTCATGCCTACCACCTCAAGCTCCAATCTCAATGGAAGTCCATCCACCCAGTCTTCCATATTTCACTCTTAGAACCAGTCAAGACATCAACAATCCCAAATAGGCATCAAGAGCCTCCTCCTCCAATCATCATTGAAGAAGAAGAGGAATGGGAAGTCTCTCAAATACTGGACTCAAAGCTCAAGAGAGGAAGATTATGGTATCTGGTGGAATGGAAAGGTTTCAGTCAAGACCCAGAAAGATCCACTTGGGAACCAACTGAAAACCTCAAGAATTTCTCTGAACTTGTCAAAGATTTTTATTTATTATATCCTGAAAAGCCTGGGCCCAATTCTTCAAAAGCTTGATTCATTATGGTGCTTGGTGGGGAGAGGAATTACCAAAAGTAAGTTCCACTCCTGGTATGCACCTTTAGGGGTATTCTACTCTTCTTTTTGTTGTAAGCATCACCTTTGGCCACTCTGTGAGCACTTTGCAATTTTGGACACAGATCTTTGGCATGGCTTTCAACTTCATTTCCAATATTATGGCCATTTTCACTTGGGAAAATGGGCCATTCACTTTTCAATTCATTTCCAAGACTTCAAAATTCAAATTCATTCCTTCAACATTTTTTGTTTTTATTTTTATGGCACTGGCAGGAGTGGTAACTACCAAAAGTAAGTTCCTCTCCTGGTGTGCACTTGCTTGAGGGGTCTACAATCTTGTCAAAACATCACCTTGGCCACTTTGTGAGCACCTGGCATCAAATTTCTATTTCCAGGTCCTTGGCCAATTTCAAAATCATTTATCAAACTCCGTGATGAAGATTGGAACCTCCTCAAGATTCAATTCATCTTTCTTTTCTCTTTTCTCTTTGTTTTATTTTCATTTTCATTCTTTATATTAAATTTTATTTTCATTTTCATTTCATCATATCAAAAATTCATCTCAAAGAATTCATTCATTACAACATCATCAATCATGAAGCCAATCTCACAAGAAGATCAAGCAAGTCCTGCATCATATGACAAATTTCTAATATTGGTATTATTTTATTTTCCGCTATCCCACTCTCAATCCTTTCCAATAGCCTCAACAGGCTTCACCTTGTATTGGTGCTCAGGAGCTCACCATTTCAAGGTGGGGGTACTGTCACAACCATGGCAATCCACCTCCTTGGATCTCTGTATGGCATATCAAGCCACAGTCCTTTTATGGCCAATTGGCCATATCCATCACCTGTGGCCAATATGGCCACGTCATCATCTTATGGACCATTTATGGCCTTCCTGGCCCTTCACCTCAATCCAGAAGCCATAGCGGCAATTTATGCCCAATTGGGTATTTCCGGGCATTTCCCTCAAAACCACGGGAAATGGCCCAAATGGTTGTTTTTGGCCATTTGGGCTCATAATGCACATTTTGCGCAAAAATGCACATTTGCGCACTTTTTGTGCATTTGCGCATATTTGCACATTTTGCGCAATTTTGCACACTTTGACGCAAGGTGTCCAAAAGACACTTTCCTGCCCTTTGGGCCAGATTTGGCTCAGAACCCAAAAGCCGCCAAAAAACCCAAAGGACCCAGAAACACCTTTCCAAGCTCTGAAGCCATCACACCCATCTTTTTCCCCTCTGTCTTTCCATCTCAAGACCTTTGGACGTAATCTTCTTCCCAATGAACCAATATGCCATAAATGATGTTATATATCATTTTGCATCATTTTTTAACAGCAATTCAATGGTGGCAATATCAAATGTTCATTTCAACATTCCAACATATCATCACGTCATCAAGGCACCCAATCATTCAGAGGACTCATCAAGGCTCAAGAGAAAGTGTTTCAGCGTCAAAGACCAATCACGCCATCAAGACGTCATTGGATAATTTCATTCACAGTATTCCTCCAAGGCAATACTGTTCCACCATTCTCCATGGATTCAAGAGGCAGTTTATTCATTCTATTGTCAAGTGTCAAAGCTCCACTCAATCCATCTTGGCAACCACCTTCATTTAATACAGTCTGGATCCATCAAGAACTGTACTTCATTCTCAATCATGGGAAATTAATTCAACCCAATTCAATTTCAATATTAGCCAGCTGTATCAATTTCCAAAACAATCAATACAGCCTCAAGGATCAATACAGATCAGTTTTCAGCCTGAAGAACTCAAGCTCCCAACTTTTCACATATACTGGCTACCCTTTCCACCCTGGGGGGTTTTTCCCCAGTCAATTAATATAGTTTGATTTTATTTTTTATTTATTTATCTTACCATTCTGTTAAGTGAATACTGATATTATCAAGTCAGTTATTTAGCACCTTTTCTCTTATTCTTTCTTTGCCTTTCAATGGATATTTGGTGGTAATATCCTTAATAATTCCATTCTTCATTTTGGCAGGTTGAAACAGTGATTAAGGACTTACTTGGTTGGCTCTTTGGCCATTTGGCTCCTCATTTCTCTTTTGCACTTCATCTTTGTAATTGCATTCTTCTTAGAGAAATTCAATTCTTTATTTTTATTTTCTTTATCCTTTTGGAGTCTTCCAAGTGAGTTCCCTGATTGCTGAGTGCCAGGCCACTCTTGTTTTCTGTCCAAGAGCCCCTGTGACACTGGGTACAAAATCCTATTACTGGAATTATTTCAAAAACACATATTGCAAAGTGAAAGTTGAGATTTTCAAAAAAAACATCTTGCTTGAATGATATCCATAATGAATATTTCTTCAAATTTAGTTTGGTCAAATATAAACTTCAAGATTAGTTAAATGTAGATTATCAATTTGAGTAAAATTAGAATAAGAATCTTTTTACCTTTTTTTAGCTTTTGAAAGAATTTTTTTCAAAAAAAAACAATGAAAAAAATACATATATTCTTGTTTAAAATTTTGAATTAACATTTGAATATTTATTAAACCAATATTTTTGAAATTTTTTCTTATTTACTAAGAAAAATAAAATACTTTTATATAAAAATAGATTTATTTATTGAAAAAATATAAAACTAATTTTTTTAATAAAAATGCAAAAATCATAATCAAATATTCTTTTTAAATTAGAAGAGCAGATTATTTTTATTTCTTTTTTTTAGAATAAAAAAATAAATAACTAAATTCTTGAGTTATTGAAAAAAAAGAAAAAACAAAATTTATAATAGCAAAAGAAGAAAATGCAGAAGAACAAATATTTGAAAAATTATATCTAATTTTTGAATCATGAATAATAACTTTATTTTCTGGATAATCTAATAGAATTTCTTTTAAGTTCAATTGATAAATAATAAGCACAACTATTTATTATCTTTCTTTATTAAAGTAATATATAAAGTAGAGCAAATTCAATTTATTTTCAGTTTTAAACCTTGCTTGCAACTAAAAAGGGAGAAAACAAATATATTTAATTGAATTTGATTTCACTTTTTTCTACTTATAAAATAAAAAAATTGTAAATAAAAATATTGTAAAACTTCCATTAAAAGTCAAGAAAAATTCAAAATTTAACCATTATATTTTTAATTTATTTTAATTTTTGTATCAGTAAAAATAACTTCAAATCTATATATTCAAAAAAAGAAAGAAAGAATTAATTTTACAATTATATTTTTGAGAAAAATATAATTCTTAGAATTTAACTTTTTATTTTTTTAAAAGATAATCACAATCATGAAATTCTTAAAGAAAAAGCAACAGGATAAAAATCAATTTTGTCGTCCTTTTTTTTGGTTTTTTGAATTATTGAACTAGTTTTCCTAAAATTTGTAGAAATTAATTCAATAAAAAAAAGAATATTCATTTGGTATTATATTATTTATCTTTGATATATATATTAAAAACAACCCACACAAACATATATGTTATAAGTTATATCCTCAATCCAAAAGAAGTTCTGCAATATTTTCTGGGCTTGTTCAAAAAAAATAATTTTCTGAGAATCAAATTAGAACTTTATTTATTCATAAATTTTTGTTTGGAGTAGATAAATTAATAGAAAGAAGAAGAATAATAAATAAAAACATGATTTCATAAATTTAATATAAAGAAGAAATTACCATTTTTGAAGAGTTATTTCTTGCATTAATGAAGGAAAAAAGCATTATGTCTCATTTAAGAAATGTATTGACTATTTTTTGAAATCAAAGATTTATTCATAATCGGTTTTATGAGGAGAAATCTTTTAAAAAACTCAGTTTAGATGATTTTCCATGAAAAACACAAAAGAATTTACTATTATCTGATAAAATAAAGTTAATATTGATTCTAGTGTGGAAAAAGTGGGGAAAAATTGATATAAAATCATTCATTTGTTTCAAAATATTTAATTTGTGATTTTAAGCCTTTTTTAATAATTTATAGCAATTAATTAATCAAAAAACAGATATATTCCAAAACAACCTTTGATAGAAAAATAAAGTTATTTGTGAATGAAATACTTCATTTGTTTGTTAATTTGATTCAAAGTAGTAAAATAAAGCTGAGTAAAGATATCTCTTTCAAAAAAAATAAAAATAAGATTAACATTAAATTCCAAAATTATTTGAGAATAAATCACTCATTTGGATAACTATTAATTCAAATTCAATGGAATAAAAAAAGAAAAAATTATTTTTTCTTTTCATTAAAATAATTTTATTTAAGTTTTATTTTCCAAACATATATATAGATTGAATTATCAAAAAAAAGAGTGATTTAGAGTATAGAATCATTTTGAAAACCTGTTGGGTTATAATGGTAAAGGGAAGGATTCAAGATCATACTTGTAGACACTCTAGTTTTTTGGTTTATTAAATTCAAGTCTTTTTATTAATTTTAATCTTCAAAGAGTATTAATGATGAGTATTATAACCATATTTTTCCTTTTCAACTTACTGAACTTAAATATATAAAAATTAGGGTTACTTTTATATGCAAAAAAGACCACAAAATTATTGATGATTTTTTTTATTTATAAGTAAAATAAGATCCTATTGGATTATTGATGTTTAAGGCTTTTAATGAATATGTTTCAAACGTTATTTGAAGAATTACGGCTTTAAACAAAATCGTGAGTGAATAAACATATTCTATGTATAACATAGTTTCAGTTATTTATATAAAAAGGTTGTCCAATTATAAAAGCGAAAGATAAGATTGGAATCATTTTATCTCATATTCAAGAACACATTGGTTTCCACTTTCATGATAATCCTGTGAATTAATTAGTATGAACTCAAATTTTGTGAAAATTAGTTTTCAATTATGAATATATGTGTTAGCCTTAGATGTTCTTTCATATGCCCAAAATACTGGAAAAAATTAAAGCAAGTTATCATTAAAAATAATGCATTGATTTTCAATATAAAAACAGAATTCATCATCAAGTTTTGATAATAAATTTATATTCAATTTTAATGTTAACAAAAAATGGAAAAAAATATTTTTACTTGAAATAATGAATTAAGGATATTTGAAATAAAACATTGTTTGGAAAAAATTTCATGCAGATTATTATAGCTTTTTTTCCAATAAATGAACATACAAAGAATATCTTGCCATTGGATTCCTCATGAAAAATCAGGTGTGGTCACCTCAAAGTGAAATTTCTGTAACTTAACTTTAAATAACCTTATAATAAGCTGTTAGAACTTCATATTTGAGAATGTGAAAATCCTCACAAGCTTAATACAATGTGCACCAAATGTGGTGCCAAAAATTAAATTTTATGTTAAAACGGTGGTGTGGTATGTAGCTTAGAAGCTATGAGGAATTGAAGTATTTTCAATTGAAATGACAAGATCTTTGTTTGTATTACATAATCAAACTTAAATTTACATATTAAGAATTGTGAATTACAGTTATATACTGTAATTTGAAAATTTAATTACATATGTGAATTGTTAAGTATAGTGGCCTTCAAGGTAAATCCAAACGCTCCCAAAATTGGAAATTTGTTTTTCTCATTTTTTGGGTCTACTTCTATTCAATAGCTTCCTTTTTGATGGTTTTGCTTTTGGTCATTAGAATCTCTCAAAAGCCTTTCCACATGAGAAGCATTTAATTTCAATTACTTAACATTATTACAAGAAATAAATTAAATATCAACAATTAATGATAAATAAATGGTAGAACAGAGATAAACAACTAATCAATTGAGGAAAAATGTGTGATTATGATATTGAAAAAAAGAGGTAAATAAACTGTTTCAAATGAATTTTTTCACTTAGCTCAAAGAAATAATCTGACTTTTTTCACTAATTAGCTTCAATCTTCTGAATGAATGATGAGGACATTAATGGATTGTCCACTATTGGAAATCAACTCAATCCACTTATGAAGCTTTTTTTTCATTTTTTTAAGAAGATTCCATATCCTGAGGGCAAAAATCATCAAATTTACATTTTTAAAAAAAAAATAGAAAAGTGATATGAATCACTTTTATTTAAACTTAATCATTAACTTCAGAAAAATGAATATGATACACCTCTCATTTTCTGAGTGAATATCCCTTTAAAAAATTGTGCAAATATTGCAAAATCAATATGTGAGAATTGAGTAATAGGATTGTGATGTTGAGAACTACTGAAAATTTATTCTTGATATTTGTTTTATATTCCTTCAACATATTATTTTTGACTTGACACTTGTGGAAAATTATGGTTGAAAAATATAAAAAATTTGATGATATGATAAAAGAGATGTAAAAAAACATAATATTATTAAAAAAAGTGAATTTTGAATATGACTTAGGGGTAAAAGAGATTATGTTAGGAATAGTAACAATAACTCTATAATTTTTGGAATTTGGTTTCCTATTTTTTTTAAACAGCTCTAGTGCCTTGCCATCCAACTAAGCATATGTTAAGACTAAAATATTGATTGTAGCCCTGCATTTTTCCTTCACCTTTGAGCTAATACACATCTGTCCAAAATATCTCATCCAAATCTCAAAAGTAATTTCAAAAAACCACTTCTTTTTGAAAATTGATACTTCAACAAACTTTCTGTGTTACCTTTAAACAGTTGGTCCCATTCTTTTCATAAATTGATTCATTTATTCTGGGTGGATGATTGCCTGTGAAAGACTTGCTAAATTCATTTTGGGGCTGTAAGACACTACCCAGAATAAAAGTGAATCATTTCCTCATGTTAGGAATAGTAATACTAAGCTCATAACTTTTGGAGATTTTTGTCTTTTTTGTTTGAATAGCTGTACTGCCTTAATTTCCAAGTAAGCATACTCTGAAACTTACATATCAGTTGTAGCCCAGCATCTTGAATTCACTTTTAATTAATAAACATCTCTCCAAATGTTTGCCCTCACATTTTAAAATAACTCCCAAAAAAATGAGTTTCTTTCAGGAATTTTTCCTTCCTTAGACCTATGGCTGGAAACCAAAGAGCAGGTAGATATCATGGAAAAGGAAATAGCAATTCTCAATCTTGACATCAATATCAACTTCTCAATAAACAAAAAATAGGTTTTTCATGTTTAAATAATTATTTTAGATCTTTTTAATTTTCTGTTGAAAGTTTTTCCAACGCAGTTCCTTCTAATGAGCTTGAAAGAAAATAATTGAGATGCTTTTTTTTAAAGAAAAAACCTATGTTTTTAGAGATTTCATTCTAAACTATCATCATTATATTGATTAAGTCTATAAAATAATTTATGCTAAATCAATCTCTGCTTCCTCAGATCAAGTCTTTTCTATTATGAGGCAAAGAAGACATTCTTTTATAGCCATCAATTTTCTTACTCAAAAAGTAATTTTTACTCTTGTCAGTTGGGGAAAACACTCTGAAAACAGAAAAGCCAATTATGGCATCATTGTCACAGCCAAGGAGGCAGGGGCATTACCAATCATATTCAACAATCATTACTTCATTGATACCCCTCAAAACCCAATCAGCAAGGGGGTTTCATTCAACATTTTCCAAATACAGTTTTCAGACCTCAATACAGTTTCATACAGGCAAGACCCAAATACAGGATTCACCAAATACAGGCCTGTAATCAATACAGGCACAAATAAATGTATTGACTGTATAACCTGTATTGGATTCACCAATACAGGAATCAATCCCACATCCAACTTCTTCCAGCATACAGACAAGTATCTCAACACTCAAACTCCAAGGCTGGTATTTCTCACATATACCAGCCCCTCTTCACCCACCTGGGGGTTTTTCCCCCAGTTAATTAAAATATTGGATTTATTATTTAATATTATTTTATTTCTCATTAAGAAATATTATTTTATTAAGTATTAAGTTAGTCTTTGCCTTCCCTCACCTGTTCAGTAGAGTCCTGGTGGCCATATCCTTTATTAATCCTTTTCTCTTTTCTGAACAGGTTGAAACAGTGATACAGGATTATTTGTGGTTGGCTCTTTCTTATTGCTTTTGTTTTTCTCATATCTTTTAATGCTTATTATTTTATGACTAGGAATTTATCCTCTTATTCCATTACTCTTATCATTGAGTATTTTATTCTGAGCCCTCCATAAGTAAGTCTGTTCACTGAGTGCCAGGCCCTCTTCACTTAGAAGAGCCCCTGTGACATTATTTTAATTAACTCATATTTGATTCTTTCTTTTCATTACTTTATATTCATTTCTCTCATTCATCAATTATGATTTTTTCATGATCTTATGACTCTTATGATTTTTTCTCTCTCATCAATTTTAATCTCATTCATTTAATTCAAATGAAAATTGATTCTCTTTCTCATTTCAAAATTTTGCTGACCATGTCATTTTCTCTTAATTCTCAATCAATTTTCATTTTCATTTTCTGTCTGAATTCAGGTTTTTTATCAGGTTTAATTGATTGGAATTTTAGATTAATTGATTTATCGTTTCAGGAGTTATTGAATTGGGGTTATCATTGGTTGATTTTGAGAGTTCTCAAGATTTATTGATTTATTGATTGATTGCTCAAGAAATTGACTTACCTCAAGACTCTGATTTGATTTAATTGATTGATCAAATTTTATTCCTCAAGATAGCTGATTTATCCTCAAGATTTGATTTAATTGATTGATTTGAATTTGATTCCTCAAGAAAATTGAATTGACTTTTGAAGATATTGATTGAATTCCTCAAGACTTAATTGATTTGATTTTGATTGACTTGATTTGACTTATTAATTGAAATTGATTATTCATAAGAATTTGACTTTGTCATCTTCACTCTTCAAGATTTATTCATATTGATTCACTTCAAGATTATTGATTGATTTCTCAAGTTCATCAAGATTTTCATTTGATTGTTTTGGTCAAGCCTTCTTTTATTAAAAGTATCATCAAGTTTTTATTCATTCTTCTTTCATAATGCCAGTTCAGCATAGCCCTCCAGCCAAGAATACAAGATCTCGAAGACATCAAGCTGTTCTCACTCCTACAGCAAGGGCTCCTCTTGACTGCACACCATCAGTTCATCAACTGAGTGTGAATTTGGACAGAGGACCACCAATGGAAGGAGCAGCAACCTCCAAAAGAGGAGGTGTGAAGACTAGAAGATCAAGATCATTCTCTGCACTATTGGGTGGTTATCCTGGTGTTTCTCAAGGGCCTAGAAGAAGATTAGGGGAAGCTGAAGATGAAGAGGGGGAGGAGTCTGTGGAAGAGGAGGAGTCTGAAGAGACTGAAGTTGCAGCTGCCTTGGCAGGTGCTCCTGAGGCTTCTGAAGCTCCAAATCTAGCCCTTTCTAATCAACCTCTTGTCTCTCAAGCTGAGCCAAATTTTCTCAAGATGATGGAGCAAATGACTCAATTTATGGGACAACTCACTCAAGCAGTTGCCCCAAGGGACAATTCAAAAGCCCCTGCATTCAAGAATCCATCAATGAAGGCACCTGATTCTTTTGCTGGTACTAAACCTTATAAATTGAGAGGATTTATTCAATTTTGTCAATTAATTTTCCATAATGACCCAGCAAACTTCTTCTCTGACAGGAAGAAGGTTTTGTACTCAACTTCTTTTCTTACTGGTAGACCTGGCAAATGGATTGAACCTTACCTCTCAAATATCTCCAATGAAGACCCTTCTTATCTCCTCAATAACTGGCAGTTGTTTGAAACCCAGTTATTCACTCTGTTTGGTGATCCCAATGAAGTCAGAAAAGCTGAACAAGAGTTGGACAATTTGAGGATGAGGGAAAGTGGTCAAGTTTCCTTGTACATAGCTGATTTCAGAAGTTTAATTTCAAGAATTGGAGACTGGGGGGAAAGGGCCTATATTCATGTGTATAGGAGAGGCTTGGCATCAAGATTGTTGGACCAATTGGCTTCTCACCCTGGAACTTTTGATAGTCTTCAAGAACTAATGGATATCACCTTGGAATTAGATACCAGGTACCATGAGAGGCAGAAGGAAAAGGGTAGTCATCAAGAGAAGAAGCCTCCAATCGGTGAATCCAACTCCTCCAAGCCCCCTCAAAGTTCATCATCAAAAAAGCCTTATCACAGGAAGGATAAGAAGCGGAAGAATTTTCAAGTCTCCAAAGACAAGCCTCATGCTGCTCTCCTCAATAAGGACAACAAATTAATTGGTTCTGAAAAGTAGAGAAGGATTAAAGAAGGCTTGTGAAATTATTGTGGTGGTAAACACCCATTTGAAAAATGCTTCAAGTGGCCTGAAAATAGGCAAGGGTCATCAAAAGGCTTCCCTAGCAAGCAGGGAAAAGCCTGAGTGGGAATCATGATGTGTTCAATGGTTCTCACTTATTTCCTTCAAGAGCACAATTGTGCACTCTGAATACTAGTGTCAAAAAATGTTTAAAATTTCTTATTTTTTCTTCAATCTCTGATATTTTTTGTAGTATTCTCATTGATTCTGGTGCCAAAAACTCCTTTATTGCAAAGAATTTTGTTCTCAAGTACTCATTGACAATGTCAGAGCTCCCTTAAAAGATTCCTCTTCTCTTTCTGGATTCCAGTGAATCCACTTCCTTGTTCATCACCCATTATACCAAGTGGGTTGTTGATTTACCTTCCTTCCCAAGCTTTGAATGGGATTTCTTTATCATAGATTCACCCAAGGGAGAAGACCTGATATTGGGCTATGATTTTCTTTACCATTTTAATCCCATTATTGATTGGAAACATGGATTGATCACCTATGATTTTAATCATAAGGATTCTAGTGGTATTATTTCTTCTACTAGTCATGACTTTTCCACTGCTGTCAACAGTGTTGCTCTTGTTGGTGAACTTAAGACACCTTCCTTTCCTCCTTCTGTCCATAACCCCTCCATTTTTCCCTCTCAGTCATTACTTCCATCAAGAGATGAAGTCTTCAAAGAGATAAAAGATGTTGGACAAGATGTTGCTATATCTTCACTTCATCTCTTTCAAGGGGATATGGACCTTCCTCCTTTATCTTTTCATGCCTCCCTGGAGGAGCAGTAGGATGAGGAGAAAGAGCCGGAAGAGATTGAAACTGTGTGGAAGGTAGTCCCTCCTGCTTATCACCACTATTTGGATGTATTCTCCAAGGTGAAAGCAGAGAAACGTCCTCCACACTGCGCCTGTGATCACCATATCAAATTGGAGGGTCTTCTACCTCCAGTTGGTGTTATCTACTCTTTATCTAAAAATGAGTCAGAAACACTGCGGCCCTACATTTCAGAGAATGTAGAGAAAGGTTTCATTAGACCAAGCTCCTCCTCAACAGGAGCACATGTCCTTTTTGTCAAGAAAAAGGATGGTGGTCATTGTTTGTGTGTTGACTACCGCAAACTTAATGCTGTCACTAGGAAGAACAGGTATCCTGTTCCTCCAATGAATCAGCTTCTTACTGTCTTTAACGGTGCTACTATCTTATCCAAGAGATATCTGTGTGGTGCATATAATCTTCTGAGAATTAAAGAACGGGATGAGCACTTAACTGCCTTTAGAACCAAATATGGTAGTTATGAGTATTTGGTTATGCCATTTGGCTTAACCAATGCTCCAGCTTCATTCCAAAATCTTGTGAATGATATCTTTTCAGGTAATTTGGATATATTTGTTGTAGTGTACTTAGATGATATTATGGTCTTCTCTAGCTCTTTGGATGAACATGTTAAACATGTGGCCTCTGTTCTCCAAAGACTGAGAGACAATAATTTGTTTGCTAAAGCCTCAAAGTGTGTATTCCATGCCTCAAGTGTGGAATACTTGGGCTATGTTGTTTCAAGTGATGGCCTCAAGATGGAATCTTCAAAAGTTCGACAAATCCTCAATTGGCCTCAGCCCAAGAACATCAAGGCCCTCCAATCTTTTCTTGGCTTTGCCAATTTTTATCAACGTTTCATTAAAAATTATTCCAAAAAAATCTCTGCTCTCACTTCCCTTCTTAAATAAGATTCTCCCTTTATCTTCAATGAGGAAGCTCTTAGTCAGTTTCAAATACTCAAAGAAGCATTCACCACTGCTCCTATTCTCTCTCATTTTAATCCTCCTCTACCAACTATGGTAGAACTGATGCTTCTGATTATGCCTTGGGTGCTGTACTGAGTCAGGCAAATGACTCAGGTAAGCACCCCATTGCATTTGATAGTCACAAGCTCAACTATGAAATTCATGACAAGGAACTCCTTGGCATAGTTTGGGCTCTCAAGCGCTGGAGAGCTTTTCTCCTTTCTCTTTCTGATTCCTTTGAGGTCTTGACAGACCATTGTTCCTTCAGTATTTTATGTCCTCTAAAGTCCTTACTCGTCGTCAAGCCCGTTGGGCTGAATTTCTATCTGAATTCCACTTTATCATCACTTACCGCCCAGGCAGGCTGGCCACTTTACCAGATGCCTTGTCACGTCAGGACGACGTGTACCCAGAGAGGGGGGTGGATTTCATCAGCAAGAATCCTCAAAATTTTCATCAAGTTCTCAAGCAAAATGAAATTCAAGAGTCAAGATTCTTTTCAATAAAAGTTGATATGTTTTCAGATGTAGTTGATCAAATTCAAAGACAAGTATGGCAAGACAAAGATTATAAGGAAATCCTCATGAAATTAGCAAGAGCAGAATCAGTCCCAGACTATTCTCTTAAACCTCAAGCAAAATTATTATTGTTCAAAGATAGAGTAGTCATTCCAAGCAATCATGAAATTCAATTGGACATTCTTCAAAAGCGTCATGACTCACTGTTGGCTGGCCATCCTGGCCAGGAGAAGACCCTCAAGCTCATCAAGAGGGATTTTTATTGGGCTGGCATGAATCAAATCATCAAGGACTATGTGTCCTCATGTCAGCAATGTTCAAGAAACAAGAACATCCACCATAAGAAGTTTGGACTACTCAAGCCTCTTCAAATTCCATCTGGTTCTTGGAATTCTTTGTCAATGGACTTTATCACTCAATTGCCCTTGTCAAGCAACTTTGATTCAATTTTAGTAGTTGTAGACAGATTTTCAAAAATGGAAATATTTATTCCAACTTATTCAACAATCACTGCTTTGGACTTAGCTCAAATATTCATTAATCATTTCTTTTCCAAACATGGTCTTCCAGTCAGTATTGTCAGTGATGGAGGTTCATTATTTGTTTCATCATTTTAGACTCAATTGTGTCAGCAGCTCAAGATATCAAGAGATCTTTTAACTGCCTTTCACCCTGAAACAGATGGACAGACAGAGAGGGTAAATCAGATTCTAGAACAGTATCTTTGGATGTATGTCAGTTACCATCAAGATGACTGGCACACCTGGCTCCCTCTCGCTGAATTTGCCTATAATAATGCAGAACATTCATCAACAAAACAGTCCCCATTTTTCATCATTTATGGAAGAAATCCCAGCTTTGATTCTATTCACATTTCTCAAGATACACCTTCTGGAAAGTTATCATCAAAATTCCAATCAGTACAGCAAGTTGTCAGACAAGAATTAGAGTCAGCCATAAAGTGTTTCAAGAAGTATGCAGATAGAAATAGAGCAATTCCACCTGATTTCCAACCTGGGGACAAAGTATGGCTAGCTTCCAAGAGCATCAAGACAACAAGACCCACCAAGAAACTTTCAGAAAGATGGTTGGGACCCTTTGAAGTTCTCAAAAAGATTGGCAGCCATGCATATCACCTCAAGTTGCTTCAACAATGGAAGTCAGTTCACCCTGTCTTCCATGTGTCCTTGTTAGAACCAGTGAAGCAATCAACTATCCTAAATCAACACCAATTGCCACCACCTCCAGTAATAGTGGAAGAGCAAGAAGAATGGGAAGTGGCTCAGGTTCTGGACTCACAACTCAAGAGAGGTTCATTATGGTATTTAGTTGAGTGGAAAGTACTAAGTGAAGACCCAGAAAGAACAACTTGGGAACCAGCTTCCAACCTTACCAACTCCCCAGATCTTGTCAAGGATTTTCACACTTTGTGTGAGCCTTGAGGTATATTTTACATACCCAAACAGGCCACAATTATCTTAAAAAGAAATTTTGAATTATACATAACTCATAAATCATGCATATATTCAAAATTCATCATTTTTGATTTCAGAAAAAATGAATAACTTTTTATTGAGTAAGTAAATCCATGGATTCAAGACCAGATTTGGATTCTACACAAAAAGTCACCTAGGGTAGCTCCATAGAGTGAATAAGCTCAAATTAACTCCTTGAGGTGGTAATATGGAAAATACTTCAACACCACATCATTAATACCACATGAAAGATCCGTGAAAATTTTTGTTTTTCTTGATTTTACGCCAAAATAATGGGAAAGTGAGAAATCCCATGTTACATATACACTAAGAATAGTGTTATACATGTTTTGAGCACTTAATATTATGGTATTCTTACATGCACTTTTGGTACACCCATAGTGGATATCTCACTTGAAGCTTAAATTTCTATTTTTATGTGAAAAATAAGCAAGGGGGACAAAAGACATCAAAGAGAGCCAGGGTACCCAACTTCTGAGGCCCCAGAGGCGTGGATAGCTCCAAAGCTTGGTTCCATGGCTGATCTTCACCCAATTGGTAAACTAAACCTCTTTGGGAACTAGGCTACCAAGTTACAACTACTGTAAAACACCAGAAAATAGCAAATAACATGCTATTTTGATGTGCCAAGGAGGTAAAAAGCTCCTTACACTCCTGTAACCATGTCAATTACTAATGACTTTCCATGGATAAACCCCAAAAGAGTAATTAAAACCCTTTTTGGACTAGTATCCATTGATTTACCTCATAACAACCACTCAAACACTGATATTTGCAATTCTACATAGAAATGAGGTAAAGACTTCAAAAATTCATTAAAAATACAAATCTTAATAAATCTTTCTGAAATTTCAGGACCAATTGAGAACTGTATTATCTATGGTACAACCAAAAAGAATTACAGTTTTACTAGTAAAATTAAACCTTTTACTTACAGTCCATTTTTGGTGATTCTACGTGAAACACTGAATCTTCAAAAATTCACAGTAAATACAACCTGTGATGAAATTGTCAATAACATTGATAACTTTGGGAAATCAATGATTATTTTGGAATAAAACAAGATTTACAAATGTTACTCCTTTTATTCTTAACCATATTGGGGTTGGTAGTCACATAAAAGCATCAATTAAGCAATTATATTTCATTCTTTCTTTCATTCATTTAACTTCATTTCTCTCATTCATCAATTATGATCTCTTTATGATTATGACTTTTTCTCTCATCAATTTTCATCTCCTTCATTATATTCATATGAAAATTGATCTTCATCATTTCTTAATTATTTCTGCCCTCTCATTTCATTCTCAACTCTATCTCAAATCAAATTTTTCTTTTGTTTGTTTATGCAGATCTTTCAGGAATTTTATTGATTGGTTAATTGAGTAGTTGGGATTCATTGGTTTATTGATACAGCAATTCAGGATTTTGGATTTGGATTGGATTGATTGACTGGTTTTGGATCCTTGAGACAACTGATTGATATTCAAGAATTTATTTGATTATTGATTGACTTTGACTCATCAAGATGTTTAATTGAATCCTGAAGATATTGTTTTGACTAATTAATCCCTCAAGATTTGAATTTATATTGAAGGCATTGGTTTATTTATTGATTTATTGATTGATTATTGAATTCTTCAAGATTTATCAAAATGTGAATGATTATTGACATTGATGTATTGATTGATTGATTGATTTCTGAATTATTCAAGATTTATTGATATTTGATTGATTGTTGATATTGATTGAACTGATTGATTGATTCAATTTTATTTCACCTCAAGATTGTTTATTAATTGCCCAAGATCATCAATGTTTTATTGATTATTTATTTGGCCAAGCTTTGATTACTTATTCTCAAGTATCATCAATTTTTTATTTTCAATTTCTCAATAATGCCAGTTCAGCACAGCCCTGCAGCCAAGAATACTACATTGCAATGAAATACAGCTTTTTTAACTCCTACAGCAAGGGTTCCTCTTGACTGCACACCATCAGTTCATCAACTGAGTGAAAATTTGGACAGAGGACCACCAATTGAAGGAGCAGCACCCTCCAGAAGAGGGGGATGAAATGAAGAAGACCAAGATCTTTCTCTGGCCTTTTGGGTGCTACCCTGGCATGTCTGAAGGTTCAAGAGAAAGAATAGGAGAATTTGAAGATGAAGAGGGGGAGGACTCTGTGGAAGAGGAAGTATCTGTGTCAGCCTGTTACTCAAAACCAGAGCACAAGCATGACAGCCAAAATACCATAAATCAATGGTATAGCCAAGATACCACCAAAACATGGAGCTGAGCCAAATTAGCTCAAAAGGTATCAAACAAAAGAGGAAACTCACCTCTTTCTGAAAATTTAAGTCCCATCATCATAGGACAAAGCATAACAAAGCTATTAATGCTCAAAGTTATTGCTGAGCATAAACCTTAATTTTCACCTCTCATCTGAAATACAGAGTAAGAGGCTTAACCCCATCAAATAGGTATGCAAAATAAAGCTTTAAGTCAGGGCTATCCAATGTTACCAGACAAACTGAGCTAGCACCAGTGTAACAGAAGTTATGGTTCAATTTGGGCAAAATAAGGGTGAACAAAACATTCACCTCTCATCTACCTTCTACAGTTTTAGTGTGAGATACCTAAAGTGGGGTCTTTTTGGAAAGATCACAATCAGGGCTATCTGATGGTTTCATCCATTTCCTCATATCCCGACTATAGCAGAAGTTATGGGACAAACAAGTCCAATACAGCTTTTTGCCTAAACCACACATGTGTATAAAAATCTTGTACATGGCATAACTTTGCCATACTTAATGATAACCATATTAAATAAGGTACCATTGTTTAGAACACATACAGGGCTACACACTGGTTCAGTTTTGAGGTTGATATCTCAAGAACCAACAAAGGTATAGCTGTTTTAAAGTCAAATTCTCACATTCTGACCAATACAGGTTTACCCTGGGATAATATCCCATAACCATGATTATAAGGTGTCAAACTGACAAAAAAGCATGTTTATACTTCAATACCTCATAATTCAGTCAATACTGGGGTCCCATCCAGTTTCTGTACAGCATTCTATGCGTCATACACATCAGGAGAGGGCTATGTGGTCCCCAGATGAAAATTTTCACCCTGTATTAGTGAAAACTGCCCAGATGTGGTTTCAAAACCACATCTGAGCCCAATACAGTCTATACAGGTCCTTGCAAGCCACAAGCCTGTCTCAGAGAGTGAAAAAATCTTCACTTCCTCTACGTGGAAAGGTCTAACAGCCCTTCCACCACATTTCAGGATAAAAACCGGGCTTTTCACAGCCAGAAATGCTTTTCTCATCCTGCTCTTGAATACCCTACGTAGTAAACTGTAAAAAACAGTTTTACTCTTGGGCAATAAACAGGTATAATTATAATATTAATTATTGTAGCCTTTATTATTGTAACCCAACAGGTAAAGCTGCACCCAGGGCTTTCAACAGCGCTCACCACCACTATATTTCATATAGTAAAGCCCTTTTATTCTTAAATTAGAACCCCTTCAACTCTTATAACTCTTTTTAAATCCTTTTTTACCGTGTCACAGTCATAGTTAAAAGTTTTAAATACATCTTAATACTTTTATCATAGACTCAGCCTGACATTTTGGGGGCCTGGCCATATTTATTGACCTTTTTTGACCTTATAAGTAAGTCTTTCACTTATTTATCCCTTTCTGGCTATTGTTTTGCATTTTTTAGGCGTATTTTTCTTTAAAAATATATATATTATATATATTCATTTAATTGGTCTATTTACCACCTTTTACTCATATTTTAAGAGTATCTGTCACATGGTTAATACCCACAAGACCTTTATTTTTGGCGTGTTTTACATATGAGAACACAGAAGCCATCAATAAGTCCTGTATTTTTGATTAAATAAGGATACCTCTGACTGTAAAAACAACAGTTGAGGCGTGGTTAAGTGTATTGTTGACTCAATTACACTTATACAGAGCCAGTTATACAGATCACACTTGAAAGCCACAAGTGAATCTGTGGGATACTGGTACACAAACAGGGTAACAGGGTACCAAAAGCTGTAATTCTGACGTGGAATGTTAACTCAATTACACTGTCATTATACAGGGCACATTGTAGTAATATATAAGCCCAGAGGTCATTCTTAGGCGTGCAAACAGCATTTTAAGAAGTCTTAACTCACATAAGCCCTCTTTTTCCTACTTGGATTCAGTGGAAGAGAATTATATTCCACTCGAAACCCAGTCACAGGCCAACACACCAGTGACACCCTCAGAACCAGAGGGCAGCAAGGGCAAAGGGAAGAGGCACAGTGGAGGCCTGATTACAGCAAAGAAGTGGACACCAATAGCCACCCAGAGAAGTAGAAAACCACAGAACTCTGCATCAATACAAGGTAAACCAACCTTAACAACTTGAACAGGGAAGATTACTATAATTAACCCAGTTGTAACCTCTAAAGGTAAATCGCCCAAATCAGAAGACAACAAATTTGTATGAGGAACAGTCAAAGCTAAATACCCTAAGAACACAAAGTTTTGACTGCTTGCAAACAGTGATATGTCACCTGTATACCTCAGAGACCTTGGCTTCTAAAGGAACCAGCCAGAGGACCGAGAAAGCCTGTCCAGAACCAGAAGACCTGGAAGAGGACACCTTGGACACAGTGGTGGACGGCAAAGCAATGAGGGGGATAATATCAACCTTGCTATTCACACTCCAATTCAACAGGAACCGCAAACCAGAGGACTGGAAGGATATGGATCAAGTTCTTCAGCTCCACCAACTCCTCAAATATTTATTTCAATGGAGCATGTACAACAAGAGGTTCAACCTGGCATCTCACTGGGCAGAACTTGGAGCAAGTTGCCAGAATATCTGTCTCAAAGAGATAGACTTCAAAGATCTTATGGTAATCACCAAAGGTTGGAATCCTACCAGGCAGTTCAGACTCCTGGAGGCAAGGGCGCAGAGGATGAGGGAGAATCAAGCCACTATCCAAGCTATAGAAGAACAGTTAACCCAGACAGGGCCTACTCAGATTCCTTCAGGCTCACAAGGAGCAGGCCAAATCAGCTCTCCAGTGGCTTCACATCATTCAGAAACCAGCAGATAAGTGGCCAAGAGTCTCCATTCTTCACAATTCCAGGAATCTTCCCGCAGAAGACAATTTTTGTACAGCATTCTACGTGTCATACACGTCAGAAGAGGGCTATGTGGTCCCCAGATGAAAGTTTTCACCCTGTATTGGTGAGAACTGCCCAGATGTGGTTTCAAAACTACATCTGAGCCCAATACAGGCTATACAGGTCCTTGCAAACCACAAGCCTGTCTCAGAGAGTGAAACAATCTACACTTCCTCTACGTGGAAAGGTCTAACAGCCCTTCCACCCCATTTCAGGATAAAAAGGGGGCTTTTTACATCCAGAAATGCTTTCCTCATCCTGCTCTTGAATACCCTATGTAGTAAACTGTCAAAAAAAGTTTTACTCTTGGGCAATAAACAGGTATAATTATAATATTAGTTATTGTAGCCTTTATTATTGTAACCCAACAGGTAAAGCTGCACCCAGGGCTTTCAACAGCGCTCACCATCACTAAATTTCATATAGTAAAGCCCTTTTATTCTTAAATTAAAACATCTTTAGCTCTCATAGCTCTTTTTAAATCCTTTCTTACCATGTCACAGTCATAGTTAAAAGTTGTAAATACATTTTAATACTTCTATCATAGACTCAGCCTGAAAATCTGGGAAAGCTGTAGTGGCAGATTTTTTGGCAAATTCTCCAGAGGTACCCCAAGGTTTTAATCTATCCCCTACTAATCAATCTCTTGTCTCTCAATCTGATCCAAGTCTCCTCAAGCTCATGGAGCAAATGGCTACTATTATGGGACATCTCTCTCAAGCAGCAGCCCCCATGGACAATTCCAAAGCCCCTGCTTTCAAGACTGCATCAATGAAAGCACCTGATCCTTTTGATGGTACTCAAGCCCATATATTGAGAGGATTAATTCAATCCTTTCAATTAATTTTCCATAATGACCCAGCAAATTTCTTCTCTGACAGGAAGAAAGTTCTGTACTCAACTTCCTTTCTTACTGGTAGAGCTGGAAAATGGATTGAACCCTACCTTTCAAATATTTCCAATGAAGATCCTTCCTACCTCTTAAATAATTAGCAGTTATTTGAAACCCAATTATTTACTCTGTTTGGTGATACCAATGATGTTAGAAAAGCTGAGAGGAGTTGGACAATTTGAGAATGAAGGAAAGTGGTCATCTTTCCTTGTACTTTTCTGATTTTAGAAGTTTAATTTCAAGAATTGGGGATTGGGGAGAAAGGGCTTATATTCATGTCTATAGAAGAGGATTGGCATCAAGACGTTTGGACCAGTTGGCTTCCTACCCTGGTAATTATGATACTCTGCAAGAACTCATGGACATTACCCTAGAATTAGATACCAGATAACATGAGAGACAGAAAGGGAAGGGTAGTGATCAAGAAAAGAAGCCCCCTGTTACTGGATCCAATTCTTCAAGGACTCCTCAAGACTCATCTTTAAAAAGGCCTCATCATAAGAGGATTAAGAAGGGAAAGTAATTTCAAGTTTAAAGGACAAGCCCCATTCTTCTCTACTTAATAAAAACAATAAATTGATTGGTTCTGAATAGGAGAGGAGGATCAAAGAAGGATTGTGTACTTATTTTGGTTAAAAGCACCCAATTGTAAAATTCTTCAAGAGACCTCAGAGCAAGCCTGAGTCTTCAAGAGGCTTCCCTTGCAAGCAGGGAAAAGCCTGTGGGAATCATGATGTGTTCAATGGTTCTAACTTATTTCCTTCAATAGAACAATTGTGCACTTTGAAAACTAGTGTCAAGAAATCTATAAAGTTTCTTATTTTTTCTTCTGTCTCTCATATTTTTATAGTATTGTCATTGATTCTGGTGCTGCAAAATCTTTTATTGCAAAGAATTTTGTTCTCAAGTCCCCATTGACTATGTCAGAGCTCCCTGAAAAGATTCCCCTTTCATTCTGGATTCAAAGAAATTATCACAGGGGCTCTTCTAAGTGAAGAGGGCCTGGCACTCAGTGAACAGACTTACTTATGGAGGGCTCAGAATAAAATACTTAATGATGAGAGTAATGGAGTAAGAGGATAAATTCCTAGTCATAAAATAATAAGCATAAAAAATATGAGAGAAAAACAAAAGCAATAATAAAGAGCCAACCACAAATAATCCTGTACCACTGTTTCAACCTGTTCAGAAAAGAGAAAAGGATTAATAAAGGATATGGCCACCAGGACTCTACTGAACAGGTGAGGGAAGGAAAAGACTAACTTAATAATTAATAAAATAATACTTCTTAATGAGAAATAAAATAATATTAAATAATAAATCCAATATTTTAATTAACTGGGGGAAAAACCCCCAGGTGGGTGAAAAGGGGCTGGTATATGTGAGAAATACCAGCCTTGGAGTTTGAGTGTTGAGATACTTGTCTGTATGCTGGAAGAAGTTGGATGTGGGATTGAATCCTGTATTGGTGAATACAATACAGGTTATACAGTTAATACAGGTATTTGCGCCTGTATTGATTACAGGCCTGTATTTGGTGAACCCTGTATTTGGGTCTTGCCTGTATGAACTTTATTGAGGTCTGAAGCTGTATTTGGATCTTGCCTGTATGAAACTGTATTTGGATAATGTTGAATGAAACCCCCTTGCTGATTGGGTTTTGAGGGGTATCAATGAAGTAATGATTGTTGAATATGATTGTTAATGCCCCTGCCTCCTTGGCTGTGACATTATCCCCCTTGTGAAAGTGGTGAGCTCTCAGCACCATAAGTACAGTGAGTCTTGATGAGCTTGCAAACAATCCATACAGTTCTTTCCCCCAATCCCTTAAATTTATTCATTAAACTTTCTTCTTCAATCAATACTCAACAAAAATCCTCATTTGATCACCTGTAGGTATTTCCCCCTTGATCTTGATTCTGAATTTCCTCTTTTACTTCAAAATGACTTCATTCTTCTTAAAATTTCTTTATTCTTGTCTTGAGTGTCTTCACCAAACTTTTCTTGAGTCCTCATGGCTTTTGAAAAGTGGGTGACCTGGGTTGCTGTCCCAAGAACACCTGATTTCATCATAATTTTCAATCTTGAGAGTGTTGGCATAAAGTGTCCAAGACTTGAGGTTTGGACCATTTCAGAAGTCCTGGCCAAAATCCTTGAATTTGTGATTAAAGGGGATTTTGGCCGATTTGCACAAAGTGCACAAATGCGCATATATGCCATAATGGCATATATTGGTGAAAAAATTCAAAAAAAATTGATTCATAGTGAAAAAATGGCCTTTAAAAGTGATCTGGCCATTTTGCGCATTTTTGCGCAAAGTGCGCAAATATGATGAAATTGGCCAAAAAGGCCTTTTGAAGCATTTTGACAAGATGAAAGGGCCTTTTGTGCAAAGGTGCGCAAAAGTGCGCAAATGCGCAAATTTGCCAATATGCATAATTAAGCATATTTTGATAAAAAATCATGAAACTGAGCTATTTTGAAGTTTTGAGGTCTGATATGGCCATTTGTGCCAAAGTGCATAAATTCATGAAATTGGCCAATTGGGCCAATTGAAGCAGTCTTCCTCTTTTTGATCTTGATTTCTTCTTGAATGTCTTTCTTCTTATCCCCTCATTGACTGGTCAATTGCCATGAATGCCTTGCTGACTTGCAATTGTCCATAATTCTCTTGGTCTTGAATTTGAGTTCAAGGCTGACTTCCCTTTGTGATTCCAATCACTCTGATTCCCCACCTTCTGTACTTTATGGTCCTGGTGTTTTTGATAACTTGAGGGAGCTTTCTGAAGAGAGTATGCCCCCTACAGAGATTTGGGACATCAAGAAAACCTATATTGGCTTCAAATCCGTCAGAGTTATTGAGCCACCCTGCACCAATTGTAAGAGGAAAGGGATTCCTCGTGTGGAATCTGCTACTGCTAGGTCCACCAGGTGTCAATTTTGCAATCTTGGAAAAAGAAATTGTTCCCAAGCCCACTATAGCTTTCCTGAAGATGCCAGAAGATTATGGAGCAGCATCAAGAAGGGTGGAAGATTTGGATTGGAAGCTCCTGTTGATAAACCTCCCACCTCTGATGCCACCTCTGGTCACTCCAATTGTGAGTTGATTGGCCATAAAATTGATGGGTTACTGACTTCTATGTTTTCTTTTCTTCTTCTTCAGTGACTGGATCTAGAATGAGAGGTGTCCAACAATGGAATAATACCAGTGGTTCCTGGGAAGCCATTGTAGGATCAATTCACCCCCAAGGAAATCCCATTGGAGTGGCTCCAGAGGTTCCCATTTTTGTCACCAGAAAAGATGGAAGACTTGGAAAATTGAAGAGAAATTTGGTGGTTCAAGATGAAAATGATACTGATGCTGAAGGAAGTGATGAGATTGATGGAGAAGAGCTTGAAATGACTACCCCAATCCAGAAAAGAAGAATCCAATCCACCTCACAATCCCCAGTCCAAGCCAGTACCACCAATAATGAAGTGATCAGGTCCCCCCAACCACCTCAACCTCCAATAAGATCCCCAACCAGGCCCTCCACACTTGCCTCCACCTCTACCAATATCCAACCATCAGTGGCCAGCACTTCTAGAGACCCAATGTCTCCAGAACCTGAATCAATCTTTGAAACCCGTCACCGCTGGAATATTACTGGCAACTTCACTGATCAGAAAAGGGTGAACAAGAAGGTGGTCACCTCTCTATTTGCTGAAGTTGATGCTTTGACTGAGGTGTTTGTTGATAAGGCTATGAAGAGTGTTATTCCAGGGGAGCCCACTCCTGCTTTGGCCAGGGAGGCAGTTGCTTATGAAGATGCCATGGTTGTTAAGTTTAGAGAAGCCTTGAAGAAGTTTTGATGAGGATTATCTGTAGCTGGTCTTTACCATTACTAGTGTTTGCTCTTGATTATTAAATAAATTGACTCCCCAAACAAGATATGGGAGTTATGATTGCTGCTTTTGAAACAAGAAATGAAAAATAAATCATACAAGTAAAAGAAAATGAAATAAAAAATAAAAAATAAAAATGAAAAATAATTGAGAGAAAAAGAGAGTAAAGAAAGAAATAAGAAATGCCTGAGGGTTGTCCTTCTTGTGGTGAGTTGCTTGATTTTGGCCAAAATGTTCTGAAAGATAAAATAAAGCATTTGATGCTCACAGCATGGCCAAGGTAATTTTTTACAAGAAATAGACCCCTCAGGGATGCATACCAGGAGATGGAACTTACTTTCATAGCTCCCACTCCCCACCAAGCACCATAAATGAAAAATAAATTATGCCATAACATGAATTTTGGTAATGAATGTCTTGAAAGATAATTTATGGCATTATTAAAGAAAGAAAAGAAAATAAGAGAAAAGATTTGGGCCATATCTTGATGAAAGGTCCAAATCTTGAGGGTATGATGTTGCAAGGCCTTCTGAACCTGTCCAAAAAATTGACAAGTGCTCACAAAGTGGCCAAGGTGATGCTTACAACAAATTTGGGTAGAATACCCCCTTAAAGGTGCATGCCAGGAGAGGAACTTACTTTCATAAACTCCAATCCCCACCAAGCACCATAAATCAAACTCTCAAGGCATTTGGGCCAGGCTTGTCTGGATACAAAGTGGGGGAATCCTTGACAAGATCTGGGGAGTTGGTAAGGTTGGAAGCTGGTTCCCAAGTTTTTCTTTCTGGGTCTTCACTGAATCCTTTCCACTCAACTAAATACCATAATGAACCTCTCTTGAGTTTTGAGTCCAGAACCTGAGCCACTTCCCATTCTTCTTGCTCTTCCACTATTACTGGAGGTGGTAGCAATTGGTGTTGATTTGGGATAGTTGATTGCTTCACTGGTTCTAACAAGGACACATGGAAGACAGGGTGAACTGACTTCCATTGTTGAGGCAACTTGAGGTGATATGCATGGCTGCCAATCTTCTTGAGAACTTCAAAGGGTCCCAACCATATTCCGAAAGTTTTTTGGTGGGTCTTGTTGTCTTGATGTTCTTGGAAGCTAGCCATACTTTGTCCCCAGGTTGGAAATCAGGTGAAATGGCTCTATTTTTATCTGCATACTTCTTAAAACGCTTTATGGCTGACTCTAATTCTTGTCTGACAACTTGCTGTACTGATTGGAATTTTGATGATAACTTTCCAGCAGGGGTATCTTGATAAATGTGAATCGAATTAAAGCTGGGATTTCTTCTATAAATAGTGGAAAATGGAGACTGTTTTGTTGATGAATGGTCTGCATTATTATAGGCAAATTCAGCCAGAGGGAGCCAGGTGTGCCAGTCATCTTGATGGTAACTGACATACATCCAAAGATACTGTTCTAGAATCTGATTTACCCTCTCTGTCTGTCAATCTGTTTCAGGGTGAAAGGCAGTTGAAAGATCTCTTGATATCTTGAGCTCCTGACACAATTGAGTCCAAAATGATGAAACAAATAATGAACCTCTATCACTGAAAATACTGACTGCAAGACCATGTTTGGAAAAGACATGATTAATGAATATTTGAGCTAAGTCCAAAGGAGTGATTGTTGAATAAGTTAGAATAAATATTTCCATTTTTGAAAATCTGTCTACAACTACTAAAATTGAATCAAAGTTGCTTGACAAGGGCAATTGAGTGATAAAGTCCATTGACAAAGAATTCCAAGGACCAGATGGAATTTGAAGAGGCTTGAGTAATCCAAACTTCTTATGGTGGATGTTCTTGTTTCTTGAACATTGCTGACATGAGGACACATAGTCCTTGATTATTTGATTCATGCCAGCCCAATAAAAATCCCTCTTGATGAGCTTGAGGGTCTTCTCCTGGCCAGGATGGCCAGCCAATGGTGAGTCATGACGCTTTTGAAGAATGTCCAATTGAATTTCATGATTGCTTGGAATGACTACTATATCTTTGAACAATAATAATTTTGCTTGAGTTTCAAGAGAATAGTCTAGGACTGATTCTCCTCTTGCTAATTTCTTGAGGATTTCCTTATAATCTTTGTCTTGCCATACTTGTCTTTGAATTTGATGAACTACATCTGAGAACATATCAACTTTTATTGAAAAGAATCTTGACTCTTGAGTTTCATTTTGCTTGAGAACTTGATGAAAATTTTGAGGATTCTTGCTGATGAAATCCACCCCCCTCTCTGGGTACACGTCGTCCTGACGTGACAAGGCATCTGGTAAAGTGGCCAGCCTGCCTGGGCGGTAAGTGATGATAAAGTGGAATTCAGATAGAAATTCAGCCCAACGGGCTTGACGACGAGTAAGGACTTTAGAGGACATAAAATACTGAAGGAACAATGGTCTGTCAAGACCTCAAAGGAATCAGAAAGAGAAAGGAGAAAAGCTCTCCAGCACTTGAGAGCCCAAACTATGCCAAGGAGTTCCTTGTCATGAACTTCATAGTTGAGTTCAGCTGGTAAGAGCTTGCAACTATCAAATTCAATGGGATGTTTTCCTGAGTCATTCACCTGACTCAGTACAGCACCCAAGGCATAATCAGAAGCATCAGTCTCTACAATAGTTGGTAGAGAAGGATTAAAATGAGAGAGAATAGGAGCAGTGGTGAAAGATTCTTTGAGTATTTGAAACTGACTAAGAGCTTCCTCATTGAAGATAAAGGGAGAATCTTTTTTAAGGAGGGAAGTGAGAGCAGAGATTTTTTTGGAATAATTTTTAATGAAACGATGATAAAAATTGGCAAAGCCAAGAATAGATTAGAGGGCCTTGATGTTCTTGGGCTGAGGCCAATTGAGGATTTGTTGAACTTTTGAAGATTCCATCTTGAGGCCATCACTTGAAACAACATAGCCCAAGTATTCCACACTTGAGGCATGGAATACACACTTTGAAGCTTTAGCAAACAAATTATTGTCTCTCAGTCTTTGGAGAACAGAGGCCACATGTTTAACATGTTCATCCAAAGAGCTAGAGAAGACCATAATATCATCTAAGTACACTACAACAAAAATATCAAAATAATCTGCAAAGCTATCATTCACAAGATTTTGGAATGAAGCTGGAGCATTGGTTAAGCCATATGGCATAACCAAATACTCATAACTAACTTTTTTGGTTCTAAAGGCAGTTAAGTGCTCATCCCCCTCTTTAATTCTCAGAAGATTATAAGCACCACGCAGATCTATCTTGGAGAAGATAGTAGCACCGTTAAAGACGGTAAGAAGCTGATTCATTGGAGGGACAGGATACCTGTTCTTCCTAGTGACAGCATTAAGTTTGCGGTAGTCAACACACAAACAAAGACCACCATCCTTTTTCTTAACAAAAAGGACAGGTGCTCCTGTTGAGGAGGAGCTTGTTCTAATGAAACCTTTCTCTACATTCTCTGAAATGTAGGCCCGCAGTGTTTCTGACTCATTTTTAGATAAGGAGTAGATAACACCAACTGGAGGTAGAAGACCCTCCAGTTTGATATGATGATCACAGGCACGGTGTGAAGGAAGTTTCTCTGCTTTCACTTTGGAGAATACATCCAAATATTTGTGATAAACAGGAGGGACTACCTTCAGCACAGTTTCAATCTCTTCTGGCTCTTCCTCCTCATCCCACTGCTCCTCCAGGGAGGCATGAAAAGATAAAGGAGGAAGGTCCATATCCCCTTGAAAGAGATGAAGTGAAGATATAGCAACATCTTCTCCAACATCTTTTATCTCTTTGAAGACTTCATCTCTTAATGGAAGTAATGACTGAGAGGGAAAAATGGAGGGGTTATGGACAGAAGGAGGAAGGGAAGTTGTCTTAAGTTCACCAACCAGAGCAACACTGTTGACAGCAGTGGAAAAGTCATAACTAGTAGAAGAAATAATACCACTAGAATCCTTATGATTAGAATCATAGGTGATCAATCCATGTTTCCAATCAATAATGGGATTGAAATGGTAAAGAAAATCATAGCCCAATATCAGGTCTTCTCCCTTGGGTGAATCTATGATAAAGAAATCCCATTCAAAGCTTGGGAAGGAAGGTAAATCAACAACCCACTTGGTATAATGGGTGATGAACAAGGAAGTGGATTCACTGGAATCCAGAATGAAAAGAGGAATCTTTTCAGGGAGCTCTGACATGGTCAATGAGTACTTGAGAACAAAATTCTTAGCAATAAAGGAGTTTGTAGCACCAGAATCAATGAGAATACTTTAAAAAATATCAGAGATTGAAGAGAAAATAAGAAATTTTAAAGATTCCTTGACACTAGTATTCAGAGTGCATAATTGTGCTCTTGAAGGAAATAAGTGAGAACCATTGAACACATCATGATTCCCACTCAGGCTTTTCCCTGCTTGCTAGGGAAGCCTTTTGATGACCCTTGCCTATTCTCAGGCCTCTTGAAGCATTTTTCAAATGGGTGTTTACCACCACAATAATTGCACAAGCCGTCTTTAATCCTCCTCTCCTTTTCAGAACCAATTAATTTGTTGTCCTTATTGAGGAGAGTAGCATGAGGCTTGTCTTTGGACATGTGAAAATTCTTCCCCTTCTTATTCTTCTTGTGATAAGGCTTCTTTGATGGTGAACTTTGAGGGGGCTTGGAGGAGTTGGGTCCACTGATTTGAGGCTTCTTCTCTTGATGGCTACCCTTTTCCTTCTGCCTCTCATGGTACCTGGTATCTAATTCCAACGTGATATCCATGAGTTCTTGAAGACTATCAAAGGTTCCAGGGTGAGAAGCCAATTGGTTCAACAATCTTGATTCCAAGCCTCTCCTATACACATGAATATAGGCCCTTTCCCCCCAGTCTCCAATTCTTGACATTAGACTTCTAAAATCAGCTATGTACAAGGAAACTTGACCACTTTCCCTCATCCTCAAATTGTCCAACTCTTGTTCAGCTTTTCTGACTTCATTGGGATCACCAAACAGAGTGAATAACTGGGTTTCAAACAACTGCCAGTTATTGAGGAGATAAGAAGGGTCTTCATTGGAGATATTTGAGAGGTAAGGTTCAATCCATTTGCCAGGTCTACCAGTAAGAAAAGAAGTTGAGTACAAAACCTTCTTCCTGTCAGAGAAGAAGTTTGCTGGGTCATTATGGAAAATTAATTGACAAAATTGAATAAATCCTCTCAATTTATAAGCTTTAGTACCAGCAAAAGAATCAGGTGCCTTCATTGATGGATTCTTGAATGCAGGGGCTTTTGAATTGTCCCTTGGGGCAACTGCTTGAGTGAGTTGTCCCATAAATTGAGTCATTTGCTCCATCATCTTGAGAAAATTTGGCTCAGCTTGAGAGACAAGAGGTTGATTAGAAAGGGCTAGATTTGGAGCTTCAGAAGCCTCAGGAGCACCTGCCAAGGCAGCTGCAACTTCAGTCTCTTCAGACTCCTCCTCTTCCACAGACTCCTCCCCCTCTTCATCTTCAGCTTCCCCTAATCTGCTTCTAGGCCCTTGAGAAACACCAGGATAACCACCCAATAGTGCAGAGAATGATCTTGATCTTCTAGTCTTCACACCTCCTCTTTTGGAGGTTGCTGCTCCTTCCATTGGTGGTCCTCTGTCCAAATTCACACTCAGTTGATGAACTGTTGGTGTGCAGTCAAGAGGAGCCCTTGCTGTAGGAGTGAGAACAGCTTGATGTCTTCGAGATCTTGGATTCTTGGCTGGAGGGCTATGCTGAACTGGCATTATGAAAGAAGAATGAATAAAAACTTGATGATACTTTTAATAAAAGAAGGCTTGACCAAAACAATCAAATGAAAATCTTGATGAACTTGAGAAATCAATCAATAATCTTGAAGTGAATCAATATGAATAAATCTTGAAGAGTGAAGATGACAAAGTCAAATTCTTATGAATAATCAATTTCAATTAATAAGCCAAATCAAGTCAATCAAAATCAAATCAATTAAGTCTTGAGGAATTCAATCAATATCTTCAAAAGTCAATTCAATTTTCTTGAGGAATCAAATTCAAATCAATCAATTAAATCAAATCTTGAGGATAAATCAGCTATCTTGAGGAATCAAATCAGATCAATCAATCAAATCAAGTCAGAGTCTTGAGGTAAGTCAATTTCTTGAGAAATCAATCAATAAATCAATAAATCTTGAGAAATTTCAAAATCAACCAATGATAACCCCAATTCAATAACTCCTGAAACAATAAATCAATTAATCCCAAATTCCAATCAATTAAACCTGATAAAAAACCTGAATTCAGACAGAAAATAAAAATGAACTTTGATTGAGAATTAAGAGAGAATGAAATGGTCAGCAAAATTTTGAAATGAGAAAGAGAATCAATTTTCATTTGAATAAAATGAATGAGATGAAAATTGATGACAGAGAAAAAATCATAAAAATCATAAGATCATGAAAATCATAATTGATGAATGAGAGAAATGAATTTAAAGGAATGAAAAGAAAGAATCAAATATGAGTTAATTAAAATAATGTCACAGAGGCTCTTCTAAGTGAAGAGGGCCTGGCACTCAGTGAACAGACTTACTTATGGAGGGCTCAGAATAAAATACTTAATGATGAGAGTAATGGAGTAAGAGGATAAATTCCTAGTCATAAAATAATAAGCATAAAAAATATGAGAGAAAAACAAAAGCAATAAGAAAGAGCCAACCACAAATAATCCTGTACCACTGTTTCAACCTGTTCAGAAAAGAGAAAGGGATTAATAAAGGATATGGCCACCAGGACTCTACTGAACAGGTGAGGGAAGGCAAAGACTAACTTAATTATTAATAAAATAATACTTCTTAATGAGAAATAAAATAATATTAAATAATAAATCCAATATTTTAATTAACTGGGGGAAAAACCCCCAGGTGGGTGAAGAGGGGCTGGTATATGTGAGAAATACCAGCCTTGGAGTTTGAGTGTTGAGATACTTGTCTGTATGCTGGAAGAAGTTGGATGTGGGATTGAATCCTGTATTGGTGAATCCAATACAGGTTATACAGTCAATACAGGTATTTGTGCCTGTATTGATTACAGGCCTGTACTTGGTGAATCCTGTATTTGGGTCTTGCCTGTATGAAACTGTATTGAGGTCTGAAACTGTATTTGGATCTTTCCTGTATAAAACTGTATTTGGATAATGTTGAATGAAACCCCCTTGCTGATTGGGTTTTGAGGGGTATCAATGAAGTAATGATTGTTGAATATGATTGGTAATGCCCCTGCCTCCTTGGCTGTGACAGAAATCCCCTCCTATGTTCATCACCCATTATACCAAGTGGGTAGTTTACTTTCCTTCCTTCCCAAGATTTGAATGGGACTTTTTTATCATATATTCACCCAAAGGAGAAGACCTGATATTGGGCTACTATTTCCTCTACCAATCCAATCCTATTGTTGATTGGAAAAATGGACTGATGACCCATGATTCTAGTCATAAGGATTCTAGTGGTATTAAATTATTTGCTAGTATTGCCTTGGCCACCGCTGTCAGGAGTGTTGCTCTGCTTGGTGAACTCAAGACACCTCCCCTTCCATCATTCCATCTGAGTCATTACTTCAATCAATAGATGAGGTATACAAAGAGATAAAAGATGTTGAAGAAGATGTTGCTATATCCTCACTTCATCTCTTTCAAGGGGATATGGACCTTCCTCCTTTATATTTTCATTCCTCCCTGAAGGAGCAGTGGGATGTGGAGGAAGAGCCAGAAGAAATTGAAACTGTGTTGAAGGTAGTCCCTCCTGCTTATCACCTATATTTGGATGTATTCTCCAAGGTGAAAGCAGAGAAACTTCCTCCACACCAAACCTGTGATCATCATATTGAACTGGAGGGTCTTCTACCTCCAGTTGGTGTTATCTACTCATTATCAAATCAAGAGTCAGAAACACTGTGGGCCTAAATTTCAGAGAATGTAGAGAAAGGTTTCATAAGGCAAAGCTCCTCTTAAACAGGACCACCTGTCCTTTTTTCAAGAAAAAAGGATGGAGGTCTTTGTTTGTGTGTTGACTACCACAAACTCAACGGTGTCACTGGGAAGAACAGGTATCCTGTTCCTCCTATGAACCAGCTTGTTTCCATATTCAATGGTGCCACTATCTTCTCCAAGATAGATCTGCGTGGTTCATATAATATCCTGAGAATCAAAGAGGGAGTGAGCACTTAACTGCCTTCAGAACCAAATATGGTAGTTATGAGTATTTGGTTATGCCATTTGGCCTTACCAATGCTCCTGCTTCTTTCCAGAATCTTGTGAATGATATATTTGCAGAGTTCTTGGATATTCTTTGCTGTAGCTTATTTAAATGATATTATGGTGCTTTCAAGCTCTGAGGAGTAACATGCCAAACATGCGGCCTCTGTCCTCCAAATACTGAGGGACTATAATTTGTTTTCCAAAGCCTCCAAGTGTGTATTCCATGCCTCAAGTGTGAAATACTTGGGCTATGTTTTTTCAAGTAATGGCCTCAGCCCAAGAATACCAAAGGTCTTCAATCTTTCCTTGGCTTTGCCAATTTCTATCTTTTGTTAATTAAACATTACTCAAAAAAAACAACTGCTCTCACTTCCCTTCTTAAAAAAGATTCTCCCTTTATCTTCAATGAGAAATCTATAAGTCAGTTTCAAGTACTCAAAGAAGCATTCACCACTGCTCCTATCCTTTCTCATTTCAATCCTTCTCTACCAACTATTGTAGATACTGATGCTTCTGATTATGCCTTGGGTGCTGTACTGAGTCAGGTTAATGACTCAGGAAATCATTCCATTGCATTTGATAGTTGCAAGCTTCTCCCAGCTGAGTTCAATTTTGGAATTCATGACAAGGAACTTCTTGGCATAGTTTGCGCTCTCAAGCTCTGAAAAGCTTTTCTTCTTTCTCTTTCCAATCCTTATGAAGTCTTGACAGACCACTCTTCCCTTCAGTATTTCATGTCTTCCAAAGTTCTTACTCATTGTCTGGCCCATTGGGCTGAATTTCTTTCTGAGTTTCATTTCACTATTACTTACTGCCCAGGCAGTCTGGCCACTGTACAAGATGCCTTGTCACATTGGGACAACATGTACCCAGCGAGGGGGGTGGACTTCATCAGCAAGAATTCTCAAAAGTTTCATCAAGTAAACAAGCAAGATGAAATTCAAGATTCAAGATTCTTTTTAATCAAAGTCAAAATATTCTTAAACTTAGTTGATCAGATCCAAAAAGAATTATGGCATGACAGAGACTATAAAGAAATAGTCAAGAAATTAGCAAAAGGTGAATTGGTTTCACATTGTTCTCTTGAACCTAAAGCCAAATTATTGTTATTCAAAGATAGAGTGGTAGTCCCAAGCAATGAAGAAATTCAACTGAATATTCTTCAAAAGAGTCATGACTCACCATTAGCTGGCCATCCTGGCCAGGAGAAGACCCTCAAGCTCATCAAAAGGGATTTTCATTGGGCTGCCATGAATCAATTCATTAAGGACTATGTGTTCTCATGTCAGCAATGTTCAAGAAACAAGAACATTCATTATCAGAAATTTGAATTACTCAAGCCTCTTCAAATTCCATCTGGTCCTTGGAATTCTTTATCAATGGACTTTATCACTCAATTTCCCTTGTCAAACAGCTTTGATGCAATTTTAGTAGCTGTTGAAAGGTTCTCAAAAATGGCCATCTTCATTCCAACTTATGGATCAATTAGTGCCCTGGACTTAGCTCCAACTTTCATCAACCATGTCTTTTACAAACATGGTCTTCTAGCCAGTATTATTAGTGATAGAGGATATTTATTTGTTTCATCATTTTGGACTCAATGATGTCAGCAGCTCAAGATATCAAGGGATCTTTCAATTTATTTTCATCCTGAAATAGATGGACAGACAGAGAGGGTAAATCAGATTCTGGAACAGTATTTTGGATGTATGTCAGTTACCATAAAGATGACTTGCACACCTGGCTCCCTCTGGCTGAATTTTCCTATAATAATCCGGAATACTCATCAACAAGGCAATCACCTTCTTTCACCATTTATGGAAGAAATCCCAGCCCTGATTCAATACATATTTCTCAAGGCTCACCTGCTGAAAGTTATCAACAAAAGCTCTAATCAGTACAGCAAGCTGTCAAAGAAGAATTAGAGTCACCAATAAGGAGATTCAAGAAGTATTCAGATAGAAATAGGACAATCCCACCTGATCTCCAACCTGGGGATAAGGTATGGCTAGCTTCCAAGAACATCAAGACTACAAGACCCACCAAGAAACTGTCAAAAAGATGGCTGAGACCCTTTGAAGTTCTTAAGAAGATTGGAATCCATGCATATCACCTCAAGTTGCCTCAACAATGCAAGTCAGTTCACCCTATCTTTCATGTGTCCTTATTAGAACCAGTGAAGCAATCAACTATCCCACATCTACATCCATTGCCACCACCACCAGTCATAGTGGAAGAGAAAGAAGAATGGGAAGTGGCTCAGGTTCTGGACTCAAAACTCAAAAGAGGTAAATTATGGTATCTTGTAGAGTGGAAATAATTCAGTCAAGACACAGAAAAAAAATGCAAACCAGCTTTCAACCTTACCAGCTCACCAGACCTTATCAAGAATTTCCATTCATTGTATCCAGACAAGCGTTTCCCAATTACCTCAAGAGTTTGATTTTATGGTGCTTGGTGGGGATTGGATTCTATGAAATTTAGTTCATCTCTTGGCATGCACCTTTAAGGGGGTATTCTACCCAAATGCTGTTGTAAGCATGACCTTGGCCACTTTGTGAGAAATTGTCAATTCTTTGTACAGATTCAGAAGACCTTGAAACATCAATACCCTCAAATTTGGACTTTTCTTCAAGATATTTCCAAATTCCTTTTTCTTTTCTTTATTTCATTCTTTTCCAACTTATTCCAATCATAATTATTTAAGACATTCCTTACTTTAAATTCCATTATGGAAAAATTACCTGTTTATGTTGCTTGGTGGGGAGTGGGAGTTATGAAAGTAAGTTCCATCTCCTGGTATGCATTCCTTAGGGTTCTACTTGTTGTAAAACATTAGCTTGGCCACTCTGTGAGCGTCAAATGTTTGGTTTTCATCTTTCAGGCAATTCTTGGTGAAAATCAAGCAGCTCACCACAAGAAGAACAAACCTCAGGAATTTCTCTATTTCTTTTCTTTACTCTCTTTTTCTTTCATTTTCTTTCTTTTCTTTACTTTTATATTTCATTTTATTTTCTTTTATCTTTAAAGTAGCAACATCCCCTCCCATATCATGTATTTGGAGGTTCCATTTATTTTTTATTTTTTATCTTTTAGTAGCTATAAGAGTGGGGATAGAAGTCAAACCAAACACAAACAAGGACAAGGAAACTAGTTATCTCTACCCATTTGATCAAAAGTTCCTTGGAAATCATTGATCAATTCATCTTCCTACCAGGAAAATTTTGAAGCCATCTCTTCAGAAGGAGTACCAGTAATAGCTCCATCATGAGCATACATAATCACCTCCCTAGTATTCCTATCAACTTGTCAAAACAACCTGGACCTAGAATCTTGATTTTCACTTGCTGTATTTGGATCTTCTTTGGTAACCCAGATAGGCCAACAATCCCTTTGCTGAAATACTTGGGTGGCAGGAAACAGCAAAGGTGAAAGCTCTTCTCTTCTTCTACTGGAGCTGGCCTTGGGTTGGAGTTGTTGAGAGGTGACTATGGGTGAGGCTCTGGACTGTTGAATGGGGGATGGTCTTACTGCTGGATTTATGGCAGGCCTGGTGTGGGAAGAACTTGGTGAAGAATGAGGAACGGAAGTAGAAATGGCAGCAAGAGTTGGTTGAACGTTTTTAGGGTTACTGGGAATAAGGTGGCTTTGGAATCTTTTGGCAGGAGGCTGAGAAGGAGAAGTGCTGGATTGAGGGCCAACCGGATTAATAACCACCTAAACTTCTTCACTATCCAATTCATGACTTCCTTCAGCATCAAGATCAGGTGGGGAATTGGCAATTCTTATTATTCTTCTCACTACTCCTTCAGTATTGATCCTGGAAATTGGGATTGCTGAGCTGGATTAGATTGGCCTACCCCCAACATTGGTCCATCTTGCCACATCCCTCTACCTAGAACTAGTCCCTAATTCAAGACATCAGTATCCAATTCAGTCAAGAAATTCATTTTACTCACAATCAGAATATCCTGAAGTAGCATCAGGAGTTGGGCCCTCTGAAACTGGGAACTCCTTCCCAAAAGTCCCATCCTTTTTACTCCACAAGTACCTTCTGACGTTGGAAGCCACTGACCCAGGACAACAACATGGCTTCTTCCCAACAAAACAGAAGTGACACTTTGAAGATTTTGGGTTGAAGTGCTGAAAGCAATCTTTTCAATTGGCCAAAAATTCAGTACAAAGAGGATCAAGAGCTTTAACCACCTTGTAGCCATCATAGGTTTGGCCAGGATCAAAGTGCCCAGAGGAAGACATTGACCAAGGTGAAGCCAACCAACTGAGGATGCCAGAACCACAAATAACAGATGGTGGCTACGTAGAAGGGGAAGATTCAGTGAGTTCAGTCAGCTTGGAACTCATGGCTAAAGAAATTTTTTCAGGAAGAAGAATTCAGTGTGTCAGAGTAATGCACTCAAATCCTGAATATTCATCAATGAAGATGGCCCAGAAGCCAGTGATGGCCCCAATCAATCACCCAAGATCTTCCTTGAAATATTGGGGAAGGTCAGATTCCATGGTCCTGGACCCTCTCAATGGGCCCAGGCCATGAGGGTGAAGTTAAGGTCCATGGCCATTTTTATGGTCCCATGGACCCGCTGGATTCCCAGCATCCTGGTCATTTTTGGCCTTGGGGGGCTCTAGTAACCCCCATGGACCATAGGACATGCCAAAGACAAAAAAAGGCCAAAAAGGACCCTCATCACCAGTCCATCAAAAATGGCCAGGACCCAAAATACTGAAGAGGGTCCAAAATGGCCAAAAAGCCAATTTTTAGGCCATATTTCAAGGACAATAGGGACAAGCCCCCTCCTTAGATGATGCCAAAGGCCAATAAAGGTGAAGAGGAGCCAAGAGGAACAATTTCCCTGTCAATAATGGGTATATATGCTCATATCACCATTATTAATCATTTTTTGAGGTGAAGAGCTCTAAGACTTTGGTTTTGGGATACAACCCATGGGTCATGTCTTTAAAGGAGTTATTGATTGAAATTCAGAAGAAGAGTATAATTCAAAGGTTGAAGAACTTATTCAAGATTAAAAGAAGGGGAGAAGACAGATAATCAAATACAATTAAGAGAGGAGAGGATTTTCAGGATAATGGTCAAGAGGCAAAGAAAAATCAAAAGATAACTTTTGAAAAAAATGAGGGTATTTTGTGATGCCACTCAACAGTGGCAGGGTATTATGGTGTTCAGGAGCCCACCAGCTTCAAGATGGGGAAACTGTAACAACCACTAGTCAGGGGTAAGAGTATTCAATCTTAAACCCACTCAAACACCTCAAATCAGCAATCCACGGTGTGTATCAGAAATCAGTTTCAGCAATCTCCTTTCTGCAACATGCATATGATCTGTTGAATCAATACAGCCTGTCAATACTTGTACAGGTTGGAATTACCCAATACAGTTTGGATACACAATCCTGAAACTGTATGATCACTCAACACTATTACTCCTCCTGTACAGATTGTAAGGGACCTGTATTGGCCATATTCAATTCAATCATCAATCCCTCTCATGAAAACTCTCCATCTGAATCAGGGCTGGTAATTCTCACATATACCAGCCCCTCTTTCTCTCCCCTGGGGACCTTTCCCCAGTTAATTCATTTAGTTGATTTATTATTTTATGAATATTCTTACTCTTATTTTTTAGTATTATATTTATTGGTATTAAGTTAGTCTTTGCATTTTCTCTCACCTGTTCAGTATGAGGTGTGGTGGCCATATCCTTATTAACCCTCTTCTTTCTTTCTGAAAGGTTGAAACAGTGGACTTGGACTTGTTTGTGGTTGGCTCTTCTATTTTGTATTCTTATTCTTGTTGCTGCTTTTCTTATATTGGTATTCCTTAGAAATCTTACTCTCATTTAACTCTTAAGGGATTTGCCCTATATTATCCTTGGATCCCTCTGCAGTTGGTTCTACTTTACTGAGTGTCATGCCCTCTTCACTTAGAAAAGCACCTGTGAGATATATTGACTGGACCAACCCCCATAGATCCAAGATTGGCTCAAGGAGCATTTCAATAGGTCTTATTTTTTTGTTAACAAGGATATAATTATCAAAACCTATTTTTCTACAGATTCACTCCAACCCTCAAAGATCCCACCTCTGATAAATTGAACAACTTATTGAAGCTCCTTGTTTCTGAACTCCAAGAACTGTGGATACATGTCTGTCACAGTGGCTCTTGGGAATAGCAGGAGTGGGCTGGCACTCAATAATCATGGAGCTCACTTGGAATACTCCAAAGAATCAAGAAGAAATAAATAAAAGCAATTAATTTCTCTAAGTAATATTCAAGTACAAAATGAGATGCAATAAGATAAATAAGAAGCCAAATGGCCAAAGAGCCAACCAAGTAAGTCCTTAGTCACTGTTTTAACCTTCCAGAATGAAAAATGAAATTATTAAGGGATATGACCACCAATACCCACTTACAGACAAGGAAAGAAAAGAAGAAAGGTGCTAAATGAATGGATTGATGATTTCATTCTTCACTTCACAAAAATGAAAAAATAAATAAAGATAAAATAAAATGAAAGTATATTAATTAACTAGTGGAAAACACCCCAGGGTCAAAGGAGGCTGGTATATGTGAGATGTTGAGAGCTTGACTCCTTCAGGCTGGCAGCTGATCTGTATTGAAGACTGGAGGCTGTATTTATTCTCTGCTGGAATGTATACCCTTCCAAATTGAGAGATGAGATGGGTTGAATGATCTTCACAGGGTTTATTATTGAAATACAGGTATTGATTAATTCAGACTGTATGGAATAATGTGGTTGCCAAGGTGGATTAATGGAGGATTGACACTTGACATATTGGTTTTTAACTACTTCTTGAATATCCCTTGAGAATGAACTGCCAGTATTCCCTTTGAGGAATACTTTGAATGATAATATGCAATTATTGCTTGATGGCATCATTGACATTTGAGAGTGACACTTGTCCTTGAGCCTTGATGAATCCTCTGGATGACATGATGCCTTTATGAATTTATGTAATGTTGAAATAACCCTTTGATATTTTCCCCATTGGATTTCTGGTGAAAAAAGATGCATAATGGTGTATAACACCATTTATGGCACTTTTGGTTATTGAAGGGTGAAAGTGGCCAAAGGTAAAATGGGTTTTGGGTGGCTTCAGAGGTGGAATTGTGTTTTTGGGTGCTCTGGCCGTCTTTTCTTTTTTGGCCAAATACAGGTTATATAGCTTCAAAACTGAATTTGGGAAAATGTGCAAAAGTGCACAAAATGCACAAATCTGGCAATTAAGCCCCAAATGGCCTAATATGGCTATTTGGGAATAGTCACCATTATACATGGGGAAATGGCCTAGGATTACTGAATAAACCAACATGCACGAAATACACAAAAATGTAGTCAAAGCTTAAAAAGGCAAATACAGCCTTTTGGGATGTATTTTCCCTGTTGACTGGAAAATACCTAAGAGTTCCCATAAGAAAAAACTGGCCAGGAAGGGCTTGATAATGATGAAGGGGTCAAGTTGGCCCCAGATGGTGAAATGGTCATAAAAGGCCAGGAAAGACGAAATGGACAATTTCACAAAGGATTATGGATATGGCCAAATTGCCATGAATTGAATTGGGCATTGATATTTCATATGGAGGTCCAAGAGGGTGAATCACCATGATTGTCACAATACCCCCCACCTTGAAATTGTGAGCTCTTCACCACCAATACAAGGTAACACCTGTTGAGGCTATTGGAAAGAGTTTGGAGAGGGGGATTTGAGAAATAAACGTTGATGCTGATATTGAAAATTTTGGCATATGAGGTGGGAATTGGTTGATCTTTTTTTGAAATTGGCTTCATGATGGATGTAATTGCAAAAATGAATGATATTTGTTCCTGAATTGAATTTGACATAAATAAAGAAAAATTTAAAATAAAAATAAAAATAAAAACATAAGAATTAGAATGGAAATAAGAGAAAGAAACAGAAATAAAGCTTGAGGAGGTTCCAATCTTCATTAAAGAGGTTTCCAATTTATTTTGCAATTTCCCAAGGACTTAGAAAGAATAATTTGATGCCAGGTGCTCACAGAGTGGCCAAGGTGATATTTGAAAGATTGTATACCCCTCAGGGAAGTGCTAATCAGGAGAGCAACTTACATTTTATGGTTACCACTCCTGCAAGTGACATAAATTCAAAATAATTGTTGAATGAATGAATTGGAAAGGGTAGAGGCTTTGAAAATAACTAATAAAAGGATAGTCCATTTGCCCCATTGAAAATGGCCATAATTTTGGAATCCAGTTTGAAATCCTGGCCAAAGATCTGTGTCCAAAAATGGCAGAGTGCTCACAGAGTTCCCAAGGTGTTTTTTACAGCAAGAAGGGTAGAATACATTTAAAGGTGCATACCAGAAGTGGGGGGTATTTTTAGTAATTCCTCTCCCCACCAAGCACCATAAAAAGTGAAGCTCTTGAAGAATTGGGTCCTGGCTTTTCCAGATATAAAGTCTGAAAATCCTTGACAAGCTCAGGACAATTCTTGAGGTTTTCAGTTTGTTTTTAAGGTGTGGATATGAAGCTTTGATAGAAAATCAAGTACTTTTCCTGTCCTCAAAACTTTTATAAGGTAAAAATTGAATTAAAAATAGTGTGAAATAGTAATTTTAAGAGACAAAACTTCAAATTTATTTTTTTTAACTTTATAGGTATAAAACAATAATATTATAAAGATTTATTGTTTTACCAACAATAAAAATTTATCCAAAAATACTCTACAAGAAATATTTAAGGCTACAAAAGAGATTTCTTCAAGAGCAATGTCAATTGGAATTAATTTAGCAAAGAACTGAAAGCACTTAATTAAAGAACAAGGGCTTTTTGAAAAAGCTTATTAAAAACAAAACACACCCAGAAGTGACCAGAGTGAATTTGGAAACAAAATGACAACATTTACAGTGATAAAAGATGCTTTCATTCACTTATGGGGTGGTTCAGGGGTAAAAATGATTATAAGAGTTCCAACAAGTGATTCTAATGATTGTTTCACATGGTTAAAAAGTTTAAATCGAGTTTGAAAGGGTTTTTGAAATCCTTTATTGATTGGTTCAACATTGTTTAAACTAATTATAAAAGGAAAAGATTCTAACATGAAGACAAAAGTGGGGCAAAGAAGAAATTGTTTTATAGCCATCAATTTTCTTACTCCAAAAGTAAATTCTACTCTTTTCTGTCCTGGAAAACACTATGACAACAGAAAAGCCAATTATGGCATCATTGATCCCTGGTTTATATCCAAAAGGGCCTGGTTTTATCCATTTTTGCCTATTTTTAGTCATTTTAAGCCCTTAAATCAGCCATTACTATAGTAATACCTGGTCTAGATCCTTCAAAACATGTCAGAATGTTTGTAGGAGACATAAAACCAGTTGAAACTGTTTTTACTAAGATTTTTTTAGCTTAAGGGTAGTTTTACCCTCTTTGGAACAGTTAAAACTTCCCTGGCTGGTATCAAAACCTCATCATCAATTGAGTCACAGACCCTGTGACTCAATTCCAGGCCCAAAGTGATGAACCTTTGCATGTATTTTGACATCTAACGCCTGTAAGCAAGGATTTTGGGGGTCCAGTTCCCCCTTAGAGCTAGAGTTCCTTTCCTCCCCCCCCCCAAATTAACCTTTCCAATTTATTTTTCCTTTAATTCCTCATCATTTATTAACTTGTAATTTGCATATGAAATTCATTTGAGTTTTACAATACACTTGATGTAATGCTTGATACCTCATATGTGAATTAAGGCTCAAATATGTAATACACACACACATTTCAATTGAAAATACTTCCCTTCCTCATAGCTTCTAAAATAAACACAATACCTCAATTTTAACACAAAAATTGATGGTCAACACCACATTTGATGTGAATCAAATAAAGGTTTTGAGGATTCTCAACTTTTGTACAGAAAATCCTAAAAACTTAATTTAAGCTTATTTAGAGTTGAATTAGAGAAATTTACCCAGAGCTGACCCCACCTTATATTTTATGAGGAGTCCAATGGCAAAACAATTTTCATAAGTTTATTTGTAGGATAGAAAGTTATGATAATTTTTATTTCACTTTTTTCCAAAAATATTTTAATTTTGGTATTTTTGTTGAAAATTCATTTTTACTTACTTTTTTCAAGTCAAAATGTGTTTTCACAAATTTAAAATTCAAAGTAATGTTATTTTTGAATTATAATTAAATTTTCATTTGTTATATAAATTTATATTTATATTTTATTTTCATTTAAATAATATAAATAAACTTATTCTATTTATATCTTATTTTTATTATATGTTGTCTTTTGGGTATATGAAAATACCTCTAAGGCTCACATGGTTCCCCAGTGGATATTGCGGGTTCTTGACCAAAACCTTTCCATTCCACCAACTACCATAATTCTCCTCTCTTGAGATTTGATTCCATTATTTGAGATACTTCCCATTCCTCTTCTTTTTCAATGATAATTTGAGGAGGAGGCTCTTGATGCAGATTTTGGATTGTTGATTTCTTGACGGTCTCTAAGAGAAAAATATGGAAGACTGAGTGGATGGACTTCCATTGTGATGGGAGTTTGAGTTGTTAGGAATGAGTTCTGACTTTATTCATAATTGGAAATGGACCCAACCATCTTTAAGACAGTTTTTTTGGTGGGTCTAGTTGATTTGATATTCTTGGAAGATAGCCATACCATGTACCAGGATTGATAACAGGTGGAATTTCTGTACTTTTATCTGCATACCTCTTAAACCCGTTAATGGAAACTTCATGTTTGCTCTTGAAATCTTGCTTTACCTATTAAATTTTAGTTGATAATTTTCCAGAAGGAGTATCTTTAGTAAGGTGAGCTGAGCCAAATTGACAATCTCTTCCATAAACAGTCAAAACGGTGATTTTTTTGTTGAAGCATGGTCAGAGTTATTGTAGGCAAATTCAGCCAGAGGGAGTTAGGTGTTCCAATCATCTTGATGATAAGTGAAATACATCCAAAGGTACTGTTCTAGTATCTGGTTTACCCTCTCTGTCTGTCCATCAGTTTCTGGATGGTAAGCAGTTGAAAGATCTCTTTAAATCTTGAGCTTCTGACAAAGATTGGTCCTAAAGGAAGAAACAAAAACAGAACCTCTATCACTGACAATTCTTGAAGGAAGGCCATGATTTGAAGAGATTCTTGATTAATGAATGGGCCAAATCCAGTGAAGTTATTGAAGACATTTTTGGAATAATAAATGCCATTTTTTAAAATCTGTTCACTATGACAAGGATTGAGTAAAAGGAATTGGACAGTGGCGAATGATTGATGAAGTCCTTTGAAAGACAAATACAAGGACCATATGGAATTGGAAGAGGTTTTAGGAGTCCAAAATTCTTGTTATTAATATTCTTGTTTCTTGATCACTGTTGACAGGATGAGACATAATCCTTGATAAATTGTGTCATGCCAGACCAGTTAAAATCCCACTTGAAATGTTTGAGAGTCTTCTCTTGGCCAGGTTGTCCAGATAGAGGAGAGTCATACTGCTTTTGAAGTATTCTGAGCTGAATTGTGGGGTCAATTGGAACCACCACCCAATCTTTTAAAAGAAGAAGTTGGGAAGAGGAGTCAAGAAAATAATCTTGGACAGATTTACCTTTACCCAAATCTTGAAGAATACTTCTGTATTGAGAATTGCTCAATAATGCTGTCTGAATTGATTCAATGACATTTGAAAATGATACCAGCTTGAATGCAAAAACATTTGAGGCTTGACTTTCATCTTGCTTCATTATTTGTTGATGATTAATTGGATTCTTGCTGATGAAATCTTTCCCCCTCTCTGGCTAAACGTGGTCCCAACGTGACAGTGCATCTGGGAGGGTTGGCAAGTGGCCAGGGTAGTAAGTGATTTATAAATGGAATTCAGATAGAAATACAGCCCAGCAGGCTTGAGGGCACGTGAGAATATTGGAAGACATGAAGTATTGGAGGGAGGAATTATTGGTGAGAACTTCAAAAGGGGAATAAAGAGAGAGAAGAAAATATCTCCAGTGCTTGAGAGCCCAGACTATTTCAAGCAAATCTTTTTCATGAATCTCATAATTGAGCTCTTCTGGAAGACGCTTGTGGCTAACAAATGCAATCAGATGTTTTCCTGAGTCAGACACCTGACTAAGTATAGCACCCAAGGCATAATCAGGAGCATCATTCTCTCCAATTGTGGGTAACAAAGGATTGGATAAGTGGTGAAAGACTCTTTGAGTTTATGAAGCTGTCTAAAAGCTTTCTCATTGAGGGGAAAACAGTAATCCTTCTTGAGGAACTTGGGGAGTGAACTAATTTTCTTGTAATAATTCTTGATGAAATGGTGGTAAAAATTGGCAAAGCCAAGGAAAAATTCAAGAGCCTTGAGGTTTCTTGGAGGTGACCAATTGGGAATTTGATAGAATTTTTCTTGGTCCATCTTGAGGTCTTCAGAAGAAACAACATAGCCAAAATACTCTACACTCAAAAAATTAAATAGGCAATTGGAGGCCTTAGTAAAGAGGTTATTGGCCCTGAGTCTGGAAAGAACAGTGAACACATGAGTGACATGTTCCTCCTCAGATTTTGAGAAGACCTTATTGTCATCCAAAGAAACAATAACAGAGACTTCAATAATATGAAGAAAAATATCATTGACAAGATGTTAAAAAGAGGAAGGAGCATTGGTAATCCCAAATGGAATAACCAAGTATTCATAACTGTTGTATTTGGCTATAAAAAAGTCAATTTTACATCATCTTTCTTGATTCTGAGCAGGTTATACGCACCACACAGATCAATCTTGGAGAATATAGAAGAATAATTGAAAAAATTGAAAATCTGATTCATAGGAGGAACTGGATATTTTTTCTACCAAGTAACAGCATTGAGTTTGCAGTAATAAACACACAAAGGGAGGCCACCATCCTTCTTTTTCACAAAGAGGACAGGTACTTCTGTTAAAGAGGAGCTTGGCTGGATTAAACCTTTCTCTACATTATCTGAAATTTAGGCCCTGAGTGTATCTGACTCTTGGTTTGATAAAGAGTAGATCACCCCAAATGGAGGTAGAGACCCCTACATCTCAATATAATGATTACAGGTGGTGTGAGGAGGAAGTTTCTCTGCTTTCACCTTGGAGAATACATCCAAATACTGGTAATAAGCAGAAGGAACAACCTCCATCATGGTTTCTATTTCTTCTGTCACTTCCCCTTCATCCCACAACTCCTCCATGGAGTCATGATAAGATGAAGAAGGGAGGTCCATGATCCCAAAGAAGAGATGAAGTGAAGATACAGAATACTCTTCTCCAAACTCTTGAATCTCTTTGAAAACTTCATCTCTAGATGTTATTAATTACTGAGGGGAATTAAGGGAAGGGATATGGACAGAAGATGAAAATGATGGTGCTCTAGAAGCACAAACCACAGGTGGACATGACTTGGCAGAAGAAGAGTCATTACTGGAAGATTTTGAAAGATAATAATAGTCCTTATGATCAGCATTAAAGGTGATTAGCCCTTGTCTCCAATCAATAATTCTCCCTTGGGAGTATCAATTAGTAAAAAGTCCCATTCAAAGCTTGGGAAGGATGGATTCTCAACCATATATTTGGTATGGTGAGTCACAAATAGAGAAGGGGACTCAGAAGAGGCCAAGATAATAAGAGTAATTTTCTCTGGAAGTTCTGACATGGGAAAAGAATACTTGTTAGCAAACCGATTTGCAATGAATGAGTGGGTAGCACCAGAATCAATTAGAATACTGTACAAAACATCATAGAGAGAATAAAAAACAAACTATTTAAGTGAATTTTTGACACTAGTATTCAGAATACACAATTGTGCTCTGGATGGAAGACAGTGAAGACCATTGAACAAAATATGATCTTCACTCAGGCTTTTCCCTGGATGGGAAATTTGCCTGATGGTTGGGAAAGCTTGTTTTGAGGTCTTTTGAAACAAGGCTTAAGACCATGCTTCCCACCACAATAGGCACAGAATCCCTCCTTTACTCTTCTTTCTTTTTCAGAACCCATCAGCTTGAATTTCTTATTCAACAAAGAATAACGGGGCTTGTCCCTCTTTTGAAAACTCTTCATCTCCTTTTGATTTGAGCTTGAAGAATTTTGAGGATGAGAAGAAATTGCCTTTGAGGCTTCAGCATTCTTCTCTCGAGAATGACTCCTCCCCTTTTCCCTCTCATGGTACATGGTATCAAGCTCCAGGGTAATATCCATTAAGTCTTGAAGAGATTCAATTCTTGAAGGATGGGAGGCCAATTGATCCAGAATTCTGGAGTCCAATTTCTTCCTTAAGTAATGGTTGAAAGCTCTTTCACCCCAATCTCCAATTCTTAAAATCAAACTTCTGAAATCAGCAATCTACAATGATACATGTCCACCTTCTTCTATTATTAAGGAATCCAACTCTGCTTCAGCTTTTCTAACTTCATTTAGGTCCCCAAAAAAAGTAAAGAGGTGAGATTAAAATAAGGTCCATGTATTGAGAAGGTAATTCGGATCTTGATTGGTGAGATTAGAAAGATGAGGCTCAATCCATTTTTCAGCCCTGCCAATAAGAAATGAAGTGGCATAAAGAACTTTCTTCCTGTTTTGAGAGACATTTTCCAGATCATTATGGAAGATTAGTTGACAAGACTGAATGAAGTTTCTGACTTTGAATTGTTGAGTTCCATAAAAGTATTCTGGTGCCTTCATAGATGGAGTCTTGAAGGCGGGTGGTCTAGCTGCATCAGAGGCCAAATCTTCTTGAAGATTGGCCATAATCTGATTCATTTGCTGCATAATGGCCAAGAAGGATGGTTCAGACTGATGAGAGACAGGCTGATTAGACTGGGCTATATTTGGCCCTCCAGTACGTTGCAATGCCCCCACAGGAGCAGGAACACCTTCAGTACCATCAGACTCTTCCTCTTCCAAAGAATTTGCCTGCTCCTCTTCACCATCTTTACCAGGACCTTTGAAAGTGTCCCTCGGAATTCCTGGAAAACCACAAACTACTCCTTAAAAGGAACTTGATCTTATTGGCCCTCTTCCTTCCTTTATGGATGGTGCTGCTCATTCCACATTTGGTCCTCTGTCTAAGTGGGCCCTCAGTTGAGGAACTGCTGGGGTGCCATCTAGAGGAACTCTTGGAGTCGGAGTAAGATTAGCTTGAACTCTGGCCTGAGATCTTGTCTCTCTTGTAGGAGGTGAGTATTAGACAGGCATGATTTTCAGGATAAAAATGAAATAAAATGAATAAAATAAAATTTTGAAGGTGAAAAAACTTGAGAAAATTCAAAAGGAAAGCTTGAAGTCAAAATCAAAATCAATATCTTGAAGAAAAATGGATGAATCAAAATGAAACTTCAGGTAAATCAATCAATCAAATTTCAAATGAAATGTTGAGCTCAATAAATCAATATGTAAAATTAATCAAAATCAAAATCTTGCATAAGATCAATCAATCAAACAAATTCTTGAGGTAAAATCAATTTATGTAAAAAGTCTTGATGTGAAAGATCAGCTGGATCAATAAAATATTTAGGTCAATCAATTTTCTTGAATTCAATGTCAATTTTATGTCAAATGAGTAAATCAAATCAAATCAAGTGAGTTCTTCCTTAAAAATTAAAATTCTTGAAGAGTTAATCAAAGTGAATCTTGATGTAAAGAATGTTTCTGAATGAATTTTGATGACTAACTTTAAATTGAATTAAAATAAATCTGAATTATTAATGCAATAAATCTGATAATCTATACAAAGATTTAAAAAGAGAAACAAAAATAAAAATGAATTAGCTTTCAGTTTTAAAACTGAAGACTGAGTGAGAGAAAATTGAGAGGTGACAATACATCATGAATTTCATAAGCATTAAAGAGGCATAATTTTGATGAAATGAGTGAATAAAATGATAAAGACAAAAAGAACAGAGTGAAAAGAAATTATTAGTTAATTAATATAATGTCACAGGGGCTCTTGGGAATAAAATGAGTGGCCTGGCCCTCAGTAATCAGAGAACTCACTTGGAAGACTTCAAAGAATAAAGAAGACAGAAATAAAAGCAATTAATTTCTCTAAGAAACATGCAGGTAAAAGATGAGATGCAATAAGAGAAAGAGCAAGTCAAATGGCCAAAGAGCCAACCAAGTCAGTCCTTAATCACTTTTTCAACCTTCTAGAATTAACAATGGAATGAGTAAAGGATATTACCACCAATATCCACTGACACTCGAGGAAAGAAAAGAAGAAAGGTGATAAATGACTGACTTGATAATATCAGTATTCACTTAACAAAAATGAAGATAAGAATAAAGATAAAATAAAATAAAAGGATATTAATTGAATGGGGTAAAGGTTCCCAGAGTCAAAGGAGGCTGGTATATGTGATAAGCTGAGAGCTTTACTACCTCAGGATGGAAGCTGATCTGTATTGAAACTGGAGGCTTTATTGATTGTCTGATGGAATGTATACCTTTCCAAATTTAGAAATGAACTGTGTTTAATCATCTTCCCAGGCTTTATGATTTAAATACAGGTCTTGATGAATCCAGACTGTATTTAATTAATGTGGTTGCCAATGTGGATTGATGGAGCATTGACACTTGACAAATTGGTTTGGAACCACCTCTTGAATATCCCTTGAGAATTGTCAGTCTGAGTCTATGATAAAAGGCGTATGATAGTATTTACAGATTTTACTATGACTCTCACATGGTGAGAATAGTTTTAAAAAGACTTTATTTGTAATAATAAATGATTTAAACTAAGATATTAAGGGCTTTACTATAATACTATAGTGGTGGTGAGCGCTGCTGAAAGCCCTGGGTGCAGTCTTACCAGTTGGATCACTATAATAAGAGCTACAATAATTAAGTTTAAAGTAAAACCTTTTGATTTTCTAAGAGTATAAATTTTTTCAACAGTTGTACTAAATAGTAATTCAAGAGAAGGATGGGGATTCCTTTTCTGGCAGTGAAAAGGCCTCCTTTTATCCTGAAATGGGGCGAAAAGGCTGCTAGACCTTTTCACGCAGGGGAAGTGAAGATTTTTCACTCTCAAGGACAGGCTTGTGGTTTGAAAAAGGCCTTTAGAACCAGTATTGGCCTCAGATGTGGTTTTAAAACCACATCTGGGCAGTTTTCACCAATACAGGGTGAAACTTTGCATCTGGAGACCACACAGCCTGATTCTGATGTGTATGACGCGTAGAATGCTGTACAGAACCTGTATGGGACCCAAGTATTGAATGAACTATGATTTATTGAAGTAAAAACAGCTTCTTTGTCTGTTTGAAACTTCCTAATCATGGTTATGGGATATTATCCCATGGTAAGGCTTTATTGGCCAAACTGTGGGATTTTGACCTTAAAACAGCCATGACTTTGTCAGTTTTTGAGATATCAACCTCAACATTGGTTCAGTGTGTAGCCCTATATGTGCTCTACACAATGGTATCTCATTGGATATGGTTATCATTAAATATGGCAAAGTTATTTCATGTACAAGACTTTTGTACATATGCATGTTTTAGGCAAAAAGCTGTATTGGGCTTGTTTGCCTTATAAACTTTTTTCTAGATGGTAAATGGGGAAATGAATGGCACCATCAAGTAGCCCTGATTGGGATCTTTCCAAAAAGACCCCACTTTAACTATCTCACACTAAACCTGTAGAAGTTAGATGAGAGGTGAATATTTTATTCACCCTTATTTGGCCTGAATTTGGCCATAACTTCTGTAATACTGGTGCAAGCTCAGTTTGGATGGTACCATTGGATATGCCTGACTTAGAGCTTCATTTTGAATACCCATTTGATTGTGTTAAGTCCTTTACTTTCTATTTCAGATTAGAGGTGAAAATTAAGGTTTATGCTCAGCAACAACTTTGAGCAGGAATAACTTTGTTATTATTTGTCCTACGGTGATGGGACTTTCATATTTGGAAAGGGGTGAGTTTCCTCTTTTTTTGATACCTTTTGAGCCAATTTGGCTCAGCTCCATGTTTTGGTGGTATCTTGGCTATAGCATTGATTTATGGTATTTTGGCTGTCATGCTTGTGCTCTGGTTTTGAGTCACAGGCTGACATACCCTCCCTCTAAAAAAGGCTCCTTATTGATGAGACTGTTCAGTCCTCCTAGAGGCTCTTAATCTCCTTAAATGAAGGTTCCCTTCTGGTATGGCATCTTCTGCCAACCATCTGTCTTTATCGGCTGTTTGGTTCTTGAATCTGACTAAGTATTGTCTCTGATCCTTCCCATTAAGTCTGATCTTCCTGGCCCTGATGATTTTACTCACAGGTCCAGGGGAGTCCTCCACTTCCACTATTTCAGGTGGTGTGGGGTTCTTCTTCCTGGAGGGGAATTTATCCTCATCTGTCTGGAAGTATGGCTTGACTAAACTCACTGGAAAGACTGGGTGTTTCCTGGAAAACTCCTCTGTGATTTTGACTTCCACTGCATTTTTCCCTATCAATTTAATTATGGTGAAGGGCCCTACAAATTAGTCTCTCATTTTATTAGGTCCTTTGAGATTATTAAAGTTCAGTGTAGACACTAACACTTGGTCCCCTTCTTTAAAGTCAGGTTCCATGTGTGATTTGTCCCACCTCTGCTTATTATATTCTTTTGCCTCAGCTATGTATTTGGCTTCTGTGTCACAAGCTCTCTTCCACATTTCATGGAAATTTTTGGCTTTGGGGTGGATGGTCAGAAGATTTTTCTTAAAGTGATCTACAGGCAATAGGGGATTCCACCCTTTTTCTATCAGTGCAGGTGTTTTTCCTGTGGTCAAGTGCTGACTGGTGTTATAAGCCAGTTGGACTTCTGTTCAAAGTGTAACCGTGTCATGGGTGTATCCTTCATGGTCTTTGTATTCCATGCCATATGCACAGAATCTTCTGATGATGTCCTCCATTGTTTGGATCATGCTTTCAGCTAAACCATCTGTCTGTGGGTGGTAAGCTGTGGAGAACGCAAGCTTAGTACCAAGCATGTCATACAACTTGGTCCAACTTTCTGATGTGAATTTTGGGTACCTATCACTAATGATAGTTTTCAGGACTCCACAGGTGGATATTCTGTTATTCCAAGATAACAAGGCAGTATACATGGCTGTGTCCTCCTTGTGACATGGTAGGCACCTCATACTCTTGCTGAACCTATCAACTATGATTAAGCAGGCATTGAAGTTCTCCTTGCCTCCTGGGACAATTCCTGTAACCCAGTCCATGTAGATGGTTTCCCATGGGTGTTTGGGTTCTTCTATGTGTTGAAGTAACCCATACTCCTTCCCATGTCTTCTGTTTGCCTTTTGGCATCTTTCCCAAGTGTTGATGTATTCACTGAACTCTTGCTCCCATTTGGGCCACCAAGCAGTGCTTGATACCCTTTCTTTGGTCCTGTCTTCACTCATGTGTCCCATACAGGGGAAATCATGGCATTCCTGCAGGATCAAAGATATATGGTCTCTGTCTATTACCATGATTGCACTAGTGTGCTTCTCTCTATGGTAGAGCAGGCCATCTATAAGGAAAAATTTATTGTCCTTATAGTCCCTCAACCAGGGTTCCTCTAACTGGGATTCCATTTCTGGGCTCCTGTATTTTTGTTGAAGGAGTTGTAACAATATGCCACACTGTTTGTGTTTGGCATATGTCTTCATCACTGCATTGAAGAATTCAGTGTGCAGTTATGAGGAGCTTATTCCCAATATTGGAGCTTCTGTTCCTTCTGAGCTAGTGTTTCCATTGTCTGGGGTACCACTTTCTGGTTCCCACTCAGAAAATCTGAAGTTTTTCTTCCTGTCTATTTCCATGAAAGGGATAGGAATTTTAGCTGCTACTTCAGGGTCATAAGCTGGGTTGCCTTTGAAATTATCCAGTGGCCATCTGCATTGGTATGACATTCACCCTCTTTGTATATGTTGGTCATATTCCCTCTATACTCCTGGATGGCTATTTTCCACCTCAGCATGTGTCTATTGGTAGTCCTCATGTTCAGTAAACACTTCAAGGCTTTGAAGTCTGTGTATACTTCAAAGACTGCACCCTCCAAATAATAATGAAGTTTCTCTAGAGCCCAGACTAGGCATAGACATTCTGTCTGGGTGGCCCCATACCTGGCTTCTGAATCTTTCAGCTGCCTAGAGATGTAAAATATTACTCCCTCTCTTGGTTCACCATCCACAATTTGTCTCTGGTGAAGGGCTGCTCCTAAGCCTTGTCTACATGCTGCATCTATGTATAACTTGAATGGTAGTTCAAAGTCAGGCAAGATGAGAACAGGTGCATTTGTGAGTTCATATTTGAACCTCCCATATGAATTACTTCTTTCCTTGGTAATTTCAAAAACAACATCTTTTGAACATAACTTGTATAAACTACTAGTTATGTGGGAAAAATGTTTGATGTGGTTTCTATAGTAGCTAGCAAACCCAAGGAAAGATTTCATCTCTTTGATGTTTGTTGGTACTGGCTTTTGCAGTACTGCTGCTACTTTGTTCTGGTCAATTTCCAGACTAAGACCTGAGAACTTATGTCCTAGAGCTAGTAGCTCTTGTTGGCCAAAATTGCACTTTTTAAGTGAAATTTTCAGACTTATGGGTGTGCATTTACTTAGCACTCTGTCTATGTATTGCACATGGTCTTCCCATGTCTCTGAGTATATAATGATGTCATCAATATATACTACCATCCAGCCTTCCAATATTTCTTCTTGAAATATGGTGTCCATCATCCTTTGGAAGTGGGCTGGTGCATTCTTGATGCCAAATGGCATCCTGTTGTACTCATATATGCCCATATTACATATGATTCTGAGTAATTTCATGGAGTTTTGTTCAAATCCATTCTGGCGGAAGCCTTTCATACAACCCAATTTCATTATGTCTCTGGCTTTTGCCAGTTTGTCTAAGGCATGAGGTATCCTTGGTATAGGGTACCTGTCAGCTTTGGTGTAGTTCTTCAAAGCTCTGAAATCTCCACACAGCCTTGACTTGCCATAATTCCAGGTGATCAGGACAAGAGTGGTAATTTCCATTATTTCATTATGTCCAATATTTCTGATGACATCCATGTCCAGTAGTTCATTGATATGTCTTTCAATTTCCTTCCTGGTTTCCAGACTTTCTGGGTAAGGAGGTCTCCTGTGAGCCTTGAGGTATATTTTACATACCCAAATAGGCCACAATTATCTTAAAAAGGAATTTTGAATTATACATAACTCATAAATCATGCATATATTCAAAATTCATCATTTTTGGTTTCAGAAAAAATGAATAACTTTTTATTGAGTAAGTAAATCCATGGATTTAAGACCAGATTTAGATTCTACACAAAACTTCACCTAGGGTAGCTCCATAGAGTGAATAAGCTCAAATTAACTCCTTGAGGTGGTAATATGGAAAATACTTCAACACCACATCATTAATACCACATAAAAGATCTGTGAAAATTTTTGTTTTTCTTGATTTTACACCAAAATAATGGGAAAGTGAGAAATCCCATGTTACATATACACTAAGAATAGTGTTATACATGTTTTGAGCACTTAATATTATGGTATTCTTACATGCACTTTTGGTACACCCATAGTGGATATCTCACTTGAAGCTTAAATTTCTATTTTTACGTGAAAAATAAGCAAGGGGGACAAAAGACATCAAAGAGAGCCAGGGTACCCAACTTTTGAGGCCCCAGAGGCGTGGATAGCTCCAAAGCTTGGTTCCATGGCTGATCTTGACCCAATTGGTAAACTAAACCTCTTTGGGAACTTGGTTACCAAGTTACAACTACTGTAAAACACCAGAAAATAGCAAATAACCTGCTATTATGACGTGCCAAGGAGGTAAAAAGCTACTTACACTCCTGTAACCATGTCAAATACTAATTACTTTCCATGGATAAACCCCAAAAGAGTGATTAAAACCCTTTTTGGACTAGTATCCATTGATTTACCTCATAACAACCAGTCAAACACTGATATTTGCAATTCTACGTAGAAATGAGGTAAAGACTTCAAAAATTCATTAAAAATACAAATCTCAATGAATATTTCTGAATTTTTCAGGATCAATTGAGAACTGTATTATCTATGGTACAACCAAAAATAATTACAGTTTTACCAGTAAAATTAAAAGTTTTACTTACAGTCTATTTTAGGTTATTCTTTGTGAAACACTGAATCTTCAAAAATTCACAGTAAATACAACCTGTGATGAAATTGTCAATAACATTGATAACTTTGGTAAATCAATGATTATCTTGGAATAAAAGAACATTTACAAATGTTACTCCTTTTATTCTTAACCATATTGGGGTTGGTAGTCACGTAAAAGCATCAATTAAGCAATTATGACAATTTTACGTGACAACAGATGATGTAAGTACTAATCAAAAAGGGTTTAATGCTTTCTCACTCACTGGTTTTTCAGTTTGCTCCATGGCACGCCTCTGTGAGCTGTTGTTGACTTAAAAGAGGCCTTTTCTTGCTGTTTTTTCCACATAATAATCTTATTATCATTTTATATCATTGTTACCAACAAGTAAGTATTATTTAAACTATTCTTAAGTGTTTTAAATCTTTCAAAATCAATAAGAAAGACGTGAAATCATATAATCCAACTATATATTGTTGTAATCCTGCTATAAAACATTTTGATCTCTCAAATCCACAATTCTACGTCAAATTTCTCTACTTTTATCTATCAATAAGTTCTTTGGAGTATTAGTCAGTCATTTATCTTTAATTCTTAAAGTTTTTCTCTAGTAATAGTTTTCTTCAAGGATTATCTTTATAATTATTCTTGCAAAAGATAATTATATATTAAAATAATTTTATTATTTTAATAAAAGAAGTTTTTATTATTAAATTCTTCTTGTAATTGATTCTTGTAGACAATTACTTGCTCACTGTTAAGATCACTAGTAGTGCTTAACACGTGAAAGAAATAATTATTTAATTATTTAATTGGGGTTATAATAATATTTTATTATTATATTTAATAAGAACAGACATAGTACTGTTGATTAATAGTAATATTATCATCAGTTTCATAGTCACATCTTACATTTGGGGGCCTGGCCGTGTTTTTTTTGAACCTTGTACCCTTAATTAATATATTTTGAAGTTCTAAAATATATTAATTTAAAATTTTATTTCTTCAATTTAAAGAAAAAATTATTTTTATTTTTGAAATTGTCTCAAAATCTTATTTCATTGAGGAATTTGGTTTAATTTTGTACTGTTTTTACACGTGGCTTTTTCACATCCAAAAAACTTATAAAATTATTCCTTGAGTTACTCTGACTTAATTTTTTATTCAAGTTCTTAAATTTTAATACCTTTTTCTTTAAAAAGAATATTTTTTTAATATCAAAAAATAATAAAACTTATAAAAAATCTTTTGAAAATATCTTAAATCATAAAAAATAATTTCTTTTATCATATTTTTTCTTTAAGTGTCTTTAATCAAATACTGTGCAGGTGGCAACAGACTCAGTAAAAGATACATCACTAGTCCTGAATCTTCAGAAGCAGAATCTGAAGAAAGTATTGAGGTGCAAATTGCTAAAAGAGGCACCTTATTTAACTCAGAAAAGAATAAATTACCACCAAAAGGTTTGTTTTTATCTTTAAATTTACTCTTTATCCTTAAATTGACGTAAAAATGGTGCATACCAGAAATGGAAGCAACTATTCAGTCCAACCAGATGGATGTGGACAAGGAAGAGGCAAGACCAAATCCAGAAGTTCCAAATCTTCCACAAGAAAGACACATCTGGAGGATGCCAGAGTTGCCCCCCATTCCCCAAGGTCTGTACCAACAGATTTTGACGTGAATTCTGAGCCTGAACTAATTCATGATATTATTTCCAGGGCTGAGCCATTTCCAAGTGGCAGCAATAGAAATATATCAATGCCAGTACAAAAATTGGTTCAGAGCAACCAAGGAGGAAGAATGGGAAATCTTCCCAAGCCTTTGGCAGGGGGCCATGAACTCCTACTTACACATCAAGAGCTTTCTGGGTCAGGAGAAGACCATAGAACTCTTAGGAGGTTGGAGCCCCCTGTCTTGCAAAGACAAGGTCAAAAAGATAAAGAACTGGTTGAAGAACCAAAGTCTTTTATCCATAGACCAGAAGAAAGAGTTGGAAATGACTCCAGCTTTGGAGACAGAGGCACCAGTAGCGTCCACCAGCTCCAAACCAGCTCCAGAAGTGTCCAAGGACAAGCCCAAGGGACCTCAGAAGAAGCAGAAAGGTCACAAGAACCATCAAAGCAAAGCCAATTGGCACAGACCTTACCCACAAGGGTACAGGATCCCCAAATTGGAGCCTTCAGCGGTGGACAGTGTCTTCAATATGGCCAGGACTCTGATGGACTTTACAGCCAAAGAGCAGGAAAGGATGAACAGAAACTTTCCATGGAAATAATTGGTGTACAAACTAGTATTAATGTAGAAATTGGTAAACTTTATGGCAAGTTAACTAAAATTGCATCAGATATAGTTGAATTAAAGAAAAATGACAAGAAATACATTGAATTGCACCAAGTGACAAATGCCAAACTTGACTCAATTACCAATTATTGCATAAGAATTGAAAACATGTGCCAAGTTCAGCATGAGAAGATGGAAGATCTTTCCATTTTTAAATAGAATGATCAACTTAAGACTCTGCAAGACCATGTCTTGAAGATAGTTGAGAATACCAATCAATTTGCTATACACTTAGCAAAAAGTGACAGTGAAAGGCAGAAGTTGAAGAATGAAATAATTGCAAGTGTGGAACAAATTCATAAGAATCATGAACCACATATGCCAAGACATTCTACACCTTTAACTGAAGAGAAACTTTCTGTTAAAGAAAGTCTCACCCCATTCTTAGGAGAAAATGCCTACTCTACAAGAGATATTCCCAAAATAGAAGAATGGCCAACATTCTCTGGTGAAGGAGAATACAACCATATTGAATTCATCAGGACTATTGATATGTTGCAAGAAGACTTTAATATACCTGATGAAATCATAGTGGGAAAATTACATTGTCTGTTTCGCAGAACTGCAAAGAAATGGTATTGCAAAATGAGGATTGATCATGGTAAACATGATTGGTCTTGGTGGAAATCTGAAGTGATAATCAGATGGGCCAACAATTCTTGGAGGTTTAAGATAGAAAATGCCTTTGAGAGTGCCATTTCTAACTCAGAGAAAGACAAACCACTTACTTGGTTCTTCAAACAAAAAGACAGATTATCTGCTTTACAACCAGATATGTCTGACACTATGATTAATATGAAAATATTAAGAAAGTGTGGAGGAGAATTAGAACATGCTATCAAAAGCAGATTTGTAGAACCCTGTTCAACAGAAGACTACATTAATGCTATGGAATATATCATTGCCAGAACAAGAATTGGTAAAACTTGGTCTAAAATCCCAGCAGAATCCAAGATGACCTCCAAGATCCCCAGAGAGGACAAAAGACCAGAAAAACCTGTCTTCAAGTGTCATAAATGTGGAAGCACTTCACATTTAGCCAACACTTGCACCAAAAAGGCAAAAATCAATGAAGTTCAAGTCATTGAAGAAGTTCAATGTACTGAAGAGAAGGAAGAATCTGATCAAGATTCTGCAATCTCTGAAGATACACCAGTGGAGGACTATCCCATTGAAAACATCACAGCTTTCTTTGAAGTCACTGAAGTCCATACCCACTTGCCACAGTATAGTGAAGATTGCTACAACCTTCTTAATTTTCAAGATGCCAGAATGTGTAAAACCAAACCTGCTAAAGAAAAAGGCTATACTGCTGGAGCATCTTGTATCACATCAATTCTGATGAATAATGTTGAAGCCAAAGTCAATTTGGATACAGGAGCATTTTGCACTTGTGTAGGCAAAGATTATCTCCAAGCTATACTTCCTGAATGGAAAAACCATCTATTACCAATAGAAGGTATACAATTTAGTAGTGCCAGTACCAATATGTACCCTTTGGGTATACTAGACACTACTCTTGTATTTCCCCATCCTACAGGAAGTATAAGAATGAAAGCTGAGGTCGTAGTAATGGACAACTGCACATCTCAAAATATCATTCTTGGAAATGATTACCTAAGTATTTATGGTATTGACATCAATAACCATAAAGACAGATATTTCACAATTGGGGATAACAAAAGACTGAAATTTGCCTTCTCCAATATTCCAAAGCAAATATCAGTAGTATCTTCTGAGAAAGATACTTCTAAAGAAGAATTTGTGACCACACAACTTGTTGAAGCACAAATTAATCCATCATTGTCACCACAAATGAAGAATGAACTTATTGATGTGTTATACACGTACAATACTGTATTTGCATCTGATAATGAACCATTAGGTGCTATAAGAGGACATGAAGTTGATATTACTCTTAGTATTGACAGACCATATCCCCCAGTACTTAGAAGACCAGCTTATCCAGCCAGTCCCAGAGCTAGAGAAGCCTTGGAGAAACATATCCAAGAGTTAACTCAACTTGGTGTACTAAGGAAAGTAGGCCATAATGAGGAGGTTGAAGTGACAACACCTGTTATCATTGCTTGGCATAATGATAAGTCAAGAATGGTTGTAGATTTTAGAGCTTTGAATACCTACACAGTTCCAGATAGGTATCCAATCCCTAGAATCCAAGAAACCTTGACTCAATTATCTAGAGCCAAGTATATAACATCAATGGATGAATTAAAAGGTTTCCATCAGAATTTTTTGACGCCTAAAGCTAAGAAATTACTTAGAATTATCACTCACTGTGGTATTTTTGAGTATCTTGGAATGCCATTTGGCATTAAAAATGCTCCATCTCATTATCAAAGAATGATGAATACCATCTTCCCCACAGAATTGTCTGAAGGATGGCTTATCATCTATATTGATGATATTATCATATGTTCTGACTCATGGTCTTTGCACCTTGAAAGACTTGCAAAAGTACTCCACAAAGTTGCAGAAGTGAATATGAAAATTTCACTTAAGAAATGCAACTTTGGTTTTGAAGAACTTAAAGCATTAGGACATGTTGTTTCTGGTTTGAGCTTGGGTATTGACAAGAATAAAGTGGCAGCAGTGCTACTTAAGCCAATACCCCAGAATAAGAAGGAAATGATGTCTTTTGTTGGATTTGCTAGTTACTATAGGCAACACTTAAAAAACTTTGCAATTCTAGCCAAATAACTTTATAGAATCTGTGATCAACAGACTGTATTTGAGATGACACAGGAGAGAATTAAAGCTTATGAGGAAATAAAGAAAGCCCTTACAGAAGCACCTTTACTCCTCATGCCTGACTGGGATATTCCTTTTAAGCTGTACATTGATGCATGTGTAAATGGATTAGGGGCAGCCCTACATCAAGTCCAAATTATTAATGACAAACCTACAGAAGGACCAGTTTGTTATATCTCAACACAAATCAAACCAACAGAAGCCAGATATGGTGCAAGCCAAATGGAGTGCTTATGTTTGGTATGGGCACTTGAGAAATTACACTATTACCTTGATGGCAGTGTTTTTGAAGTGATAACTGACTGTAATGCAGTAAAATCACTTCTTAACACAAAAACTCCCAACAGACATATGTTGAGATGGCAAATAGCTATTCAAGAATATAGAGGAAACATGACTATAGTTCATAAAGCAGGAAACATTCACAAGAATGCTGATGGACTTAGTAGATGGGCTTTAACCAACACTCCTGATAACCCAGCTTATGTACCTTTGGAAGCTGAACCACAGATTCCAATTGAGGGAATTAACATAACTGATATTGGGACTGAATTCTTTGAGGAGGTCAGAGAATCTTATAAACAAGACAAGAATTGCCATATCTTGACTTCTTTATTAGATAAAGACTGCAAGGACACATCTTTAGTTAATGCACTTGGTGAAGTTTGGAAAAATTCCTATTCTGAAGGAAGATTTCACTTGTTTGATGGGATCATTTACCACAGAACAAAACATTCTTGTGTTATGACATTGTGCAGTAGATTACTTATCAATACCATTCTTCATGAATGTCATGATAGTATCTACTCTGGACACCTGTCAGAAGACAGAACACTTGAAAAAGTGAAGAACTGTGCATGGTGGCCATCTTGGAGAAAAGAAACCATTGAATATTGCCATACCTGTGACAGATGCCAAAAAGCAAACAGGAGTACAGTCAAGAAATTTGGGCTTATGATCCATATTCAAGAACCAAAGTCCCCATTGGAAGTTGTTCACATGGATTGGGTCACAGAACTTCCTCCAAATGGTGACAGAAGTTATAATGCTTGTTTAATCATAGTAGACAGATATAGCAAAACTCCCACATTCTTACCATGTCATAAAGATGACACTGCTATGGATACAGCTCTTCTTTTATGGAGTAAAGTTATTTCTCATCCAGGATTATTTAAGAATATCATAAGTGACAGAGATCCTAAATTCAAATCTGCACTTTGGACCAATCTTCATAGATTGTTTGAGACTAAGTTATCATTCTCTACAGCATATCACCCTCAGACAGATGGGCTAGCAGAGAGGATGATTCAACCTTTAGAGGACATGATCAGGAGATTTTGTGCTTATGGATTAGAATTCAAAGACTCAGATGGCTTTACCCATGACTGGTGCACTCTGATACCTGCATTAGAATTGGCATATAAGACATCAGTCCATTCTTCCACAGGACAAACTCCTGCTATGTTAGAGAAAGGATGGAATCCAAGACTCCCAACAGACACACTGAGAAAATACTTGATTGACATTCATCCTACAGCTTCCAGCTTCAAAATAATGCTTGATAAAGTAAGACTTCATTCAAAACAAAGTATTGATGATGCTTTTAATTATGCAAAACAGAAGTGGGACAAGAGTCATAAAGTACCAGACTTCAAAGTAGGGGACTTAGTTTTAGTTTCAACCTTGAATTTTAATAATATCAAAGGCCCAAAGAAACTTAAAGATTCTTATGTAGGACCTTTTTTTATTGTTGCTTTACATGGAACCAATGCAGTTCAAGTGGAATTGAGTGGTGAATTGGAAAATAAACACCCCACCTTTCCAGTCAGCTTGGTAAAGCCTTATTAACCAGCTGATAAAGAACTGTTTCCTTTAAGAAACCCAACCCCTCTAACTGTACCCCCTGTGGAACAGAATGAAGACAAAAAGATAAAGAAAGTCATTAAAGAAAGGAGACTTAGGGGTAAAAATCAAAGAGAATATCTTGTCAGATATAGAAATCCAGTACATGAAGATGAATGGATGGCAGAATCAGAAATACCTGACTCAGATAAACTCTTAAGAAGATTTAGACATGAAAGAAGGCCACAAGCCCAAATATGTCTATAAATGTGCTTTAAATTACTTGATCTGAGTAATGTGAATAGGTTGGACAGTGGACATTAACCCCCTTTGGGGCCTTATTCTTTTATCACTAATAAAATTGTAGGACAATTTTATTTTTTGGTGGGAGGGAATGTGAGCCTTGAGGTATATTTTACATACCCAAATAGGCCACAATTATCTTAAAAAAAAATTTTGAATTATACATAACTCATAAATCATGCATATATTCAAAATTCATCATTTTTGATTTCAGAAAAAATGAATAACTTTTTATTGAGTAAGTAAATCCATGGATTTAAGACCAGATTTGGATTCTACACAAAAATTCACCTAGGGTAGCTCCATAGAGTGAATAAGCTCAAATTAACTCCTTGAGGTGGTAATATGGAAAATACTTCAACACCACATCATTAATACCACATAAAAGATCCGTGAAAATTGTTGTTTTTCTTGATTTTACGCCAAAATAATCGGAAAGTGAGAAATCCCATGTTACATATACACTAAGAATAGTGTTATACATGTTTTGAGCACTTAATATTATGGTATTCTTACATGCACTTTTGGTACACCCATAGTGGATATCTCACTTGAAGCTTAAATTTCTATTTTTACGTGAAAAATAAGCAAGGGGGACAAAAGACATCAAAGAGAGCCAGGGTACCCAACATTTGAGGCCCCAGAGGCGTGGATAGCTCCAAAGCTTGGTTCCATGGCTGATCTTGACCCAATTGGTAAACTAAACCTCTTTGGGAGCTTGGTTACCAAGTTACAACTACTGTAAAACACCAGAAAATAGCAAATAACCTGCTATTATGACGTGCCAAGGAGGTAAAAAGCTACTTACACTCCTGTAACCATGTCAATTACTAATGACTTTCCATGGATAAACCCCAAAAGAGTAATTAAAACCCTTTTTGGACTAGTATCCATTGATTTACCTCATAACAACCAGTCAAACACTGATATTTGCAATTCTACGTAGAAATGAGGTAAAGACTTCAAAAATTCATTAAGAATACAAATCTCAATGAATATTTCTGAATTTTTCAGGATCAATTGAGAACTGTATTATCTATGGTACAACCAAAAATAATTACAGTTTTACTAGTAAAATTAAAAGTTTTACTTACAGTCTATTTTAGGTTATTCTATGTGAAACACTGAATCTTCAAAAATTCACAGTAAATACAACCTGTGATGAAATTGTCAATAACATTGATAACTTTGGGAAATCAATGATTATCTTGGAATAAAAGAACATTTACAAATGTTACTCCTTTTATTCTTAACCATATTGGGGTTGGTAGTCACGTAAAAGCATCAATTAAGCAATTATGACAATTTTACGTGACAACAGATGATGTAAGTACTAATCAAAAAGGGTTTAATGCTTTCTCACTCACTGGTTTTTTAGTTTGCTCCATGGCACGCCTCTGTGAGCTGTTGTGGACTTAAAAGAGGCCTTCTCTTGCTGTTTTTTCCACATAATAATCTTATTATCATTTTATATCATTGTTACCAACGAGTAAGTATTAGTTAAACTATTCTTAAGTGTTTTAAATCTTTCAGAATCAATAAGAAAGACGTGAAATCATATAATCCAACTATATATTGCTGTAATCCTGCTATAAAACATTTTGATCTCTCAAATCCACAATTCTACGTCAAATTTCTCTACTTTTATCTATCAATAAGTTCTTTGGAGTATTAGTCAGTCATTTATCTTTAATTCTTAAAGTTTTTCTCTAGTAATAGTTTTCTTCAAGGATTATCTTTATAATTATTCTTGCAAAAGATAATTATATATTAAAATAATTTTATTATTTTAATAAAAGAAGTTTTTATTATTAAATTCTTCTTGTAATTGATTCTTGTAGACAATTACTTGCTCACTGTTAAAATCACTAGTAGTGCTTAACACATGAAAGAAATAATTATTTAATTATTTAATTGTGGTTATATTAATATTTTATTATTATATTTCATAGGAACAGACATAGTACTGTTGATTAATAGTAATATTATCATCAGTTTCATAGTCACATCTTACATCTCCTGAGCATTGGTGGATAAGTTCTTTACACATCCAGATATAGCTCTATATCATGGCCTCTAATCTTGCCTAATGGTTCTTCACCAATGGCAAATTCTGGTCTATTCTTTCTTAGAATTTTCAGTAAACTTATTTTCTGCTTAGTGGTGAGGGTAGTACTAAATTGTCCCTCTCTGAATTCATTCAGTAGTTCTTCCAGAGGGTCTTGGGCAGATATTTGGTATATATCAAGTGAAAGTTTCATTTCCTTTTTGGTACAAATGGTAATGTGTCTGTTTTGACTATTGTAAATATCTATGCCATACATCCTCTGGTAATCTGTTCCCAGTAAAAGCCCTTGGACGTGGGCATCATCAAGCACTACAAACTCTGGCTACGGGTTGAGTATGATATTACCCTTTCTATGGGGTATAATTATTTCTTTAATAATTCTCCCAATTGAAGTCATCTTCCCTGAAGCACTTTTGAAGCTCTTTGCTTTGGTTGGAAAGAGTTGTTTCTCCCAGTTGGGGAAGTGGGTGTCCAGATAATTTATGGCCACTATGGAGAAGTGTGCCCCACTGTCAATTATCAATGGGTGTTGAGCATTTTCAATGCAAACAGTCATTTTTGTGGCTGTTCCATGTATGTATGCCATTCCTTTGGTAGGTCTTACCAGGAATGAATGTGCATCTTGTGTGTGTTTGCACAAGTTTTTGATGGCAGTGTCTTGTGGCATGCGTGCTTCTAACTGTATGTCCTAGATTTTTAGTGGGGTTTCCTCTTGGTATTGCACTAGAAATTCTTCTTGTGGGTCTTCCTCTTCATCATATTGTTCTCTTATGGCATCTCCCATAGAGTCTGAGTCAGAATCCTCTGTTGGGGATTCCTCCTCTTGGACTTTCTCAATGGCATTGACTTTTTTCTTTGCCTTGGGACAGTTGTTGGCATAGTGGTGTGTTGAACCACAGTTGTGACAGAATTTTTCTTCTTTGCCACTACTGCCACTCTTTCTCTGGGCTTGTCTTTAAACTCCACCTTGAAAGGTTGTTTCTCTTTAAAACCACTGCTTTTATATGGGGTGTATTTCCATATATTCATTCTTTTCCTTACATCTTGTAAGGTATTTGCAATGTCATATAGAGTTAAATTGTGGTTGCATCTGCATTTCACTGCATGCTCTATTTCTCCTGACATTTGTGTCAGTATTTTATTATTCCTAGTCTGAATGTTCATTTGTGGATCAATGGCTTTCAATCTTTGAGACTGTCAGAGACACCACTCATATGTATCTTTTTCCACAGAGCATTTGTCATTTTCAAATGACATGGTCTTTTTCCATATCCAAGTACCATTTCTGTACTTTTGGATTATTTTACTCTTCCACCATGGCCAGTTTCTTCCGCCATAGATTTCTTTCATTTCTGTGTACCATATACTAGCATGTCCCTTAAATGCTGTATTAAGTCTAGCAGTAATCCAGTAGTCTGGTATGCTTGGTACATCAATGAAGTGTCCATTAATATAATCTATGAGTTCCATATGATTATATTCTCCAGTTCCAGAGAATTTGGGCCAGCTGGAGGCCTCAGGAAGCTTCTTCAAGGCTTCCCTTTCTGAATAAGACATATTCTCTCTATCCTGTTATTGCAATGGAGATCTTGCCTTATTCATCAGCATGGCATCTGGTTTGATGTCATCCTGGTGGTATTAGTTGTAAGATTTGACTATGAAACTGATGATAATATTACTATTAATCAACAGTACTATGTCTGTTCTTATGAAATATAATGATAAAAATTATTATAACCACAATTAAATAATTATGAAATTATTTCTTTCACGTGTTATACACTACTAGTGATTATAACAGTGAGCAGTAATTGTCTACAAGAATCAATTACAAGAAGAATTTAATAATAAAAACTTCTTTTATTAAAATAATAAAATTATTTTAATATATAATTATCTTTTACAAGAATAATTATAAAGATAATTCTTGAAGAAAACTATTACTAGAGAAAAACTTTAAGAATTAAAGATAAATGACTCACTAATACTCCAAAGAACTTACTGATAGATAAAAGTAGAGAAATTTGATGTGGAATTGTGGATTTAAGGTATCAAAAGGATTTATAACAGTATTACAACAATATATAGTTGGATTCTATGATTTCACGTCTTTCTGGTTGATTCTGAAAGATTAAAAACACTTAAGAATAGCTGTAACTAATACTTACTTGTTGGTAATAATGATTTAATAAATTGATAAGATGATTCTTGGAAAAAACAGCAAGAGGAGGCCTCTTTTAAGTCAACAACAGCTCACAGAGGCGTTCCATGGAGCAAACTGAAAAACCAGTGAGTGAGAAAACAATAAACCCTTTTGGATTATTGATTGCATCATCAGTTGTCACGTAAGATTATCATAATTACTTAATTGATGCTTTTACGTGACTACCAACCCCAATATGGTTAAGAATAAAAGGAGTAACATCTGTAAATCTTCTTTTATTCCAAGTTCATCATTGATTTCTCAAAGTTATCAATGTTATTGCCAATTTCATCACAGGTTGTAATTACTGTGAATTTTTGAAGATTCAGTGTTTCACGTAGAATGGTCAAAAATGGACTGTAAGTAAAACTTTTAATTTTACTAGTAAACCATAATTATTTTTGGTTGTACCATGGATAATACAGCTCTCTTTTAGTGCTGAAAGGTTCAGAAGGATTAATTAAGAATTGTATTTTTAATGAATTTTTGAAGTTTTTACCTCATTTCTACGTAGAATTGCAAATAGCAGTATTTTGCTGGTTGCTATGAGGTAAATCAATGAATATATGTCCCAAAAGGGTTTTAATTACTCTTTTAGGGTCTAGTCATGGAAAGTCATCAAGAATTGACGTGGTTACAGGAGTCTAAGTAGCTCATTACTTCCTTGGCATGTCAAAATAGCAGGTTATTTGCTTTTTTCTTATGATTACAGTAGGTGTAACTTGGTAACCAAGTTCCCAAAGAGTTTTAGTTTACCAATTGGGCCAAGATGAGCCATGGATCCATGCTCTGGAGCTATCCACGCCTCTGAGGCCTCAGAAGTTGGGTACCCTGGCTCTCTTTGATGTCTTTTGTCCCCCTTACTTATTTTTCACGTAAAAATAGAAAATTAAGCTTAAAGTGAGATATCCACTATGGGTGTACCAAAATTCCATGTAAGAATACCATGATATTAAGTGCTCAAAACATGCATAACACTATTCTTAGTGTATATGTAACATGGGATTTCTCACTTTCCAATTATTTGGGCGTAAAATCAAGAAAAACAACAATTTTCACAGATCTTTTATGTGGTATTAATGATGTGGTATTGAAGTATTTTCCATTTTACCACCTCAAATACTTAAATTGAGCTTATTCACTCTATGGAGCTACCCTAGGTGAATTTTTGTGTAGAATCCAAATCTGGTCTTAAATCCATGGATTTACTTACTCAATAAAAAGTTATTCATCTTTTCTGAAATTGAAAATGATGAATTTTGGATATATGCATGACTTGTGAGCTGTGCATAATTCAAAATTCCTTTTTAAGATAATTGTGGCCTATTTGGGTATGTAAAATATACCTCAAGGCTCACATTCCCTCCCACCAAAAAATAAAATTGTCCTACAATTTTATTAGTGATAAAAGAATAAGGCCCCAGAGGGGGTTAATGTCCACTGTCCAACCTCTTCACATCACTCAGATCAAGTAATTTAAAGCACATTTATAGACATATTCAGGCTTGTGGCCTTCTTTCATGTCTAAATCTTCTTAAGAGTTTATCTGAGTCAGGTATTTCTGGTTCTGCCATCCATTCATCTTCATGTACTGGATTTCTATATCTGACAAGATATTCTCTTTGATTTTTACCCCTAAGTCTCCTTTCTTTAATGACTTTCTTTATCTTTTTGTCTTTATTCTGTTCCACAGGTGGTACAGTTAAAGGAGTTGGGTTTCTTAAAGGAAACAATTCTTTATCAGCTGGTTGATAAGGTTTTAACAAGCTGACTGGAAAGGTGGGGTGTTTATTTTCCAATTCACCACTCAATTCCACTTGAACTGCATTGGTTCCATGTAAAGCAACAATAACAAAAGGTCCTACATAAGTATTTTTAAGTTTCTTTGGGCCTTTGATATTATTAAAATTCAAGGTTGAAACTAAAACTAAGTCCCCTACTTTGAAGTCTGGTATTTTATGACTCTTGTCCCACTTCTGTTTTGCATAATCAAAAGCATCATCCATACATTGTTTTGCTGATGTTTCACTTTATCAAGCATTATCTTGAAGCTGGAAGCTGTAGGATGAATGTCAATCAAGTCTTTCCTCAGTGTGTCTGCTGGGAGTCTTGGATTCCATCCTTTCTCTAACATAGCAGGAGTTTGTCCTGTGGAAGAATAGAGTGATGTTTTATATGCCAATTCTAATGCAGGTATCAGAGTGCACCAGTCATGGGTAAAGCCATCTGAGTCTTTGAATTCTAATCCATAAGCACAGAATCTCCTGATCATGTCTTCTAAAGTCTGAATCATCCTCTCTGCTAGCCCATCTGTTTGAGGGTGATATGCTGTAGAGAATGATAACTTAGTCCCAAACAATCTATGAAGATTGGTCCAAAGTGCAGATGTGAATTTGGGATCTCTGTCACTTATGATATTCTTAAATAATCCTGTATTAGAAATAACTCTACTCCATAAAATAAGAGCTGTATCCATAGCAGTTTCATCTTTATGACATGGTAAGAATATGAGAGTTTTGCTATATCTGTCTACAATGACTAAGCAAGCATTATAACTTTTGTCACCACTTGGAGGAAGTGCTGTGACCCAATCCATGTGAACAACTTCCCAAGGGGATTTTGGTTCTTGAATATGGATCATCAATCCAAATTTCTTGCCTGTGCTCCTGTTTGCTTTTTGGCATCTATCACAGGTATGGCAATATTTAATGGTTTCTTTCCTCCAAGATGGCCACCATGCACAGTTCTTCACTTTTTCAAGTGTTCTGTCTTCTGACAGGTGTCCAGAGTAGATACTATCACGACATTCATGAAGAATGGTATTGATAAGTAATCTACTGCACAATGTCATAACACAAGAATGTTTTGTTCTGTGGTAAATGATCCCATCAAACAAGTGAAATCTTCCTTCAGAATAGGAATTTTTCCAAACTTCATCAAGTGCATTAACTAAATATGTATCCTTGCAGTCTTTATCTAATAAAGAAGTCAAGATATGGCAATTCTTGTCTTGTTTATAAGACTCTCTGACCTCTTCAAAGAATTCAGTCCCAATATCAGTTATGTTAATTCCTTCAATTGGAATCTGTGGTTCAGCTTCCAAAGGTACATAAGCTGGGTTATCAGGAGTGTTGGCTAAAGCCCATCTACTAAGTCCATCAGCATTCTTGTGAATGTTTCCTGCTTTATGAACTATAGTCATGTTTCCTCTATATTCTTGAATAGCTATCTGCTATCTCAACATATGTCTGTTGGGAGCTTTCATGTTAGGGAGTGATTTTACTGCATTACAGTCAGTTATCACTTCAAAAACACTTCCATCAAGGTAATAGTGTAATTTCTCAAGTGCCCATACCAAACATAAGCACTCCATTTGGCTTGCACCATATCTGGCTTCTGTTGGTTTGATTTGTCTTGAGATATAACAAACTGCTCCTTCTGTAGGTTTGTCATTAATAATTTGGACTTGATGTAGGGCTGCCCCTAATCCATCTCCACATGCATCAATGTACAATTTAAAAGGAATATTCCAGTCAGGCATGAGGAGTAAAGGTGCTTCTGTAAGGGCTTTCTTTATCTTCTCATAAGCTTTAATTCTCTCCTGTGTCATCTCAAATACAGTCTGTTGATCACAGATTCTATAGAGTGATTTGGCTAGAATTTCAAAGTCTTTCAAGTGTTGCCTATAGTAACTAGCAAATCCAAGAAAAGACATCATTTCTTTTTTATTCTGGGGTATTGGCTTAAGTAACACTGCTGCCACTTTATTCTTGTCAATACCCAAGCTCAAACCAGAAACAATATGTCCTAATGCTTTGAGTTCTTCAAAACCAAAATTGCATTTCTTAAGTGAAATTTTCATGTTCACTTCTGCAACTTTATGAAGTACTCTTGCAAGTCTTTCAAGGTGCAAAGACCATGAATCAGAACATATGATAATATCATCAATATAAATGATAAGCCATCCTTCAGACAATTCTGTAGGAAAGATGTGTTCATCATCCTTTGATAATGGGATGGAGCATTTTTAATGCCAAATGGCATTCTAAGATACTCATAAATACCACAGTGAGTGATAATTCTAAGTAATTTCCTAGCTTTAGGCGTCAAAACATTTTGATGGAAGCCTTTCAATGCATCCATTGATGTTATATACTTGGCTTTAGACAATTGAGTCAAGGTTTCTTGGATTCTAGGGATTGGATACCTATCTGGAACTGTGTAGGTGTTCAAAGCTCTAAAATCTCCAACCATTCTTGACTTATCATTATGCCAAGCAATGATAACAGGTGTTGTCACTTCAACCTCCTCATTATGGCCTACTTTCCTTAGTACACCAAGCTGGATTAACTCTTGGATATGTTTTTCCAAGGCCTCTCTAGCTCTGGGACTGGCTGGATAAGCTGGTCTTCTAAGTACTGGAGGATATGGTCTATCAATATTAAGAGTAATATCAATTTCATGTCCCCTTATAGCACCTAATGGTTCATTATCAGATGCAAATGCATTATTGTATGTGTATAATACATCAATAAGTTCATTCCTCATCTTTGGTGACATTGATGGATTAATTTGTGCTTCAACAAGTTGTTTAGACACAAATTCATCTTTGTAAGTATCTTTGACAGAAGAGACTACAGATATCTGTTTTGGCATATTGGAGAAAGCAAATTTTTGCCTTTTGTTATCTCCAATTGTGAAATATCTGTCTTTATGGTTATTTATATCAATACCATACATATTCAAGTAATCATTTCCAAGAATGATGTGCTGAGATGTGCAATTGTCCATTACTACAATCTCAGTTTTCATTCTTACACTTCCCGCTGGATGTGGAAAAACAATAGTAGTGTCCAATATACCCAAGGGGTACATATTGTTACTGGCACTACTGAATTGTACACCTTCTATTGGTAATAGATGGTTTTTCCATTCAGGAAGTATAATTTGGAGATAATTTTTGCCTACACAAGTACAAAATGCCCCTGTATCCAAATTAACTTTGGCTTAAATATCACTCATTAAAACTGATGTGATACAGGATGCTCCAGAAGTGTAACCTTTTCCTCTGGCAGGTTTTGTTTTACACATTTTGGCATCTTGGATATTTATCAGTTTGCAGCAATCTTCACTGTATTGTGGCAAGTGGGTATGGACTTCTGTGACCTCAAAGAAAGCTGTGATGTTTTCAATGGGATAGTCCTCCACTGGTGTATCCTCAGAGACTGCAGAATCTTGATCTGATTCCTCCCTCTCTTCAGTACACTGAACCTCTTTAATGACTTGAACTTCATTGATTTTTGTCTTCTTAGTGCAAGTGTTGGCTAAATGTGAAGTGCTTCCACATTTATGACACTTTAAGACAGGTCTCTCTGGTCTCTTATCCTCTCTGGGAATCTTAGAGGTTATCTTGGATTCTGATGGGATCTTAGACCAAGTTTTACCAATTCTTGTTCTGGCAATGATATCTTCCATGGCGTTAATGTAGTCCTCTGTTGAACAGGGTTCCACACATCTGCTTTTGATAGCAGGTTCCAAATCTCCTCCACACTTTCTTAATATTTTCATATTAATCATAGTGTCAGACATATCTGGTTGTAAAGCAGATAATCTGTCTTTTTGTTTGAAGAACCAAGTAAGTGGTTTGTCTCTTTCTGAGTTAAAAATGGCACTTTCAAAAGCATTTTCTATTTTAAACCTCCAAGAATTGTTGGCCCATTGGGTGATCACTTCAGATTTCCACCAAGACCAATCATGTTTACCATGATCAATCCTCATTTTGTAATACCATTTCTTTGCAGTTCTGGTAAACAGACAATGTAATTTTCCCACTATGATTTCATCAGGTATATTAAAGTCTTCCTGCAGCATATCAATAGTCCTGATGAATTCAATATGGTTGTATTCTCCTTCACCAGAGAATATTGGCCATTCTTCTATTTTGGGAATATCTCTTGTAGAGTAGGCATTTTCTCCTAAGAATGGGGTGAGACTTTCCTTAACAGAGAGTTTTTCTTCAGTTAAAGGTGTAGAATGTCTTGGCATATGTGGTTCATGATTCTTATGAATTTGTTCCACACTTGCAATTATCTCATTCTTCAATTTCTGCCTTTCACTGTCACTTTTTGCTAAATGTATAGCAAATTGATTGGTATTCTTAACTATTTGTAAGACATGGTCTTCAAGAGTTTTAAGTCTATCATTCATGTTAAGAATGGAAGGATCTCCTATGTCATTATCCTGCATTTGACATGTATTCTTAATTCTTTCACAATTATTGTTAATTGATTCAAGGGTGACAGTTGTCAATTGATACAATTCAGTATGTTTCTTGTTACTTTTCTTTAAATCACTTATTTCTAATGTAATTTGCTTTAACTTTGAATCAAGTTTGCCAATTTCTACATTAATGCTTCTTTGTACATCCTTTATTTGCGTGGAAAATTCCTGTTCATCCTTTCCTGCTCCTTGGCTGTGAATTCCATGAGAGTTCTGGCCATATTGAACACACTGTCCACAACTGAAGGCTCCAATTTGGGGATCCTGTACCCCTGTGGGTAAGGTCTGTGCCAATTGGCTTTGCCTTTGCCCTTTCCTTGATGGCTCTTGGGACCTCTCTGCTTCTTCTGAGGTCATTTGGGCTTGTCTTTGGACATTTCTGGAGCTGGTAGATGCCACTGGGTCTTCTGTCTCCAAAGCTGGAGTCATTTCCAACTCTTTCTTCTGGTCTATGGATAAAAGACTTTGGTTCTTCAACAAATTCTTTATCTTTTTGACCTTGTCTTTGCAAGACAGGGGGCTCCAACCTCCTAAGAGTTCTATGGTCTTCTCCTGACCCAGAAAGCTCTTGATGTGTAAGTAGGAGTTCATGGCCCCCTGCCAAAGGCTTGGGAAGATTTCCCACTCCTCCTCCTTGGCTGCTCTGAGCCAGTTTTTGTACTGGCATTGATATATTTCTATTGCTGCCACCTGAAAGTGGTTCAGCCCTGGAAATATTACCATAGATCAGTTCAGGTTCTGAATTCACGTCAAAATCTGTTGGCACAGACCTTGGGGAATGGGGGGCAACTCTGGCATCCTCCAAATGTGTCTTTCTTGAGGAAGATTTGGCACTTCTGGATTTGGTCTTGCCTCTTCCTTGTCCACATCCATCTGGTTGGACTGAATAGTTGCTTCCATTTCTAGTATGCACCATTTTTACGTCAATTTAAGGATAAAGAGTAAATTTAAAGATTAAAACACACCTTTTGGTGGTAATTTATTCTTTTCAGAATTGAATAAGGTACCTCTTTTAGCAATTTGCACCTCAATACTTTCTTCAGATTCTGCTTCTGAAGATTCTGGGCTAGTGATATATCTCTTACTGAGTCTGTTACCAGCTGCACAGTATTTGATTAAAGACACTAGAAATTATAAAAGAGGAAAAAAAATTATTTTTTATACTTTTTAAAATATTTTTAAAGATTTTTTTTTTTTATAAGTTTTATATTTTTTTAATATCAAAAAAAATTATTCTTTTTAAAGAAAGAAAAATTAAAATTTAAGATCTTGAATCAAAATTAATTCAGAGTAACTCAAAGAATAATTTCTAAGTTTTTTGGATGTGAAAAAGCCACGTGTAAAAACAGTATAAAATTAAACCAAATTCCTCAATGAAAAAGATTTTAAGACAATTTCAAAAATAAAAATTATTTTTAACTTTAAAATGAAAAAAAAAATTATTAAATCAATATATTTTAAAGGTTCAAAAACACGCCAAAACCTTCAAATATGAGATATTGGTAGGTATGGTAGTTTGAAATGAAGTCTAGAATATGATTAAAGCCAAGTCTATAGATAAAATCACGGCCAGGCCCCCAAATGTAAGATTTGACTATGAAACTGATGATAATATTACTATTAATCAACAGTACTATGTCTGTTCTTATGAAATATAATAATAAAAATTATTATAGCCACAATTAAATAATTATAAAATTATTTCTTTCACGTGTTATACACTACTAGTGATTATAACAGTGAGCAGTAATTGTCTACAAGAATCAATTACAAGAATTTAATAATAAAAACTTCTTTTATTAAAATAATAAAATTATTTTAATATATAACTATCTTTTACAAGAATAATTATAAAGATAATTCTTGAAGAAAACTATTACTAGAGAAAAACTTTAAGAATTAAAGATAAATGACTCACTAATACTCCAAAGAACTTATTGATAGATAAAAGTAGAGAAATTTGACGTGGAATTGTGGATTTAAGGGATCAAAAGGATTTATAACAGTATTACAACAATATATAGTTGGATTCTATGATTTCACGTCTTTCTGGTTGATTCTGAAAGATTAAAAACACTTAAGAATAGCTGTAACTAATACTTTTTTGTTGGTAATAATGATTTAATAAATTGATAAGATGATTCTTGGAAAAAACAGCAAGAGGAGGCCTCTTTTAAGTCAACAACAGCTCACAGAGGCGTGCCATGGAGCAAACTGAAAAACCAGTGAGTGAGAAAACAATAAACCCTTTTGGATTATTGATTGCATCATCAGTTGTCACGTAAGATTATCATAATTACTTAATTGATGCTTTTATGTGACTACCAACCCCAATATGGTTAAGAATAAAAGGAGTAACATCTGTAAATTTTCTTTCATTCTAAAATAATCATTGATTTCTCAAAGTTATCAATGTTATTGCCAATTTCATCACAGGTTGTAATTACTGTGAATTTTTGAAGATTCAGTGTTTCACGTAGAATGGTCAAAAATGGACTGTAAGTAACACTTTTAATTTTACAAGTAAACCATAATTCTTTTTGGTTGTACCATAGATAATACAGTTCTCTATTAGTCCTGAAAGCTTCAGAAGGATTCATTAAGAATTGTATTTTTAATGAATTTTTGAAGTTTTTACCTCAGTTCTACATAGAATTGCAAATAGCAGTATTTTGCTGGTTGCTATGAGGTAAATCAATTAATATATGTCCCAAAAGGGTTTTAATTACTCTTTTAGGGTCTAGTCATGGAAAGTCATCAAGAATTGACGTGGTTACAGGAGTCTAAGTAGCTCATTACTTCCTTGGCACGTCAAAATAGCAGGTTATTTGCTTTTTTCTTATGATTACAGTAGGTGTAACTTGGTAACCAAGTTCCCAAAGAGTTTTAGTTTACCAATTGGGCCCAGATGAGCTATGGATCCATGCTCTGGAGCTATCCATGCCTCTGAGGCCTCAGAAGTTGGGTACCCTGGCTCTCTTTGATGTCTTTTGTCCCCCTTACTTATTTTTCACGTAAAAATAGAAAATTAAGCTTAAAGTGAGATATCCACTATGGGTGTACCAAAAGTCAATGTAAGAATACCATGATATTAAGTGCTCAAAACATGCATAACACTATTTTTAGTGTATATGTAACATGGGATTTCTCACTTTACCATTATTTTGGCTTAAAATCAAGAAAAACAAAAATTTTCACGGATCTTTTATGTGGTATTAATGATGTGGTATTGAAGTATTTTCCATTTTACCACCTCAAATACTTAAATTGAGCTTATTCACTCTATGGAGCTACCCTAGGTGAATTTTTGTGTAGAATCCAAATCTTGTCTTAAATCCATGGATTTACTTACTCAATAAAAAGTTATTCATCTTTTCTGAAATTGAAAATGATGAATTTTGGATATATGCATGACTTGTGAGTTGTGCATAATTCAAAATTTCTTTTTAAGATAATTGTGGCCTATTTGGGTTAGTAAAATATACCTCAAGGCTCACATTAGTTATCCATAATATGGCCTTGTGGTTGGGACTTCATGCTATGGTAGACATTAAACAGTTTGTTCATGTCTTGATCCAGACAATCCCTGTCCCTTTTGCTGTGGTGTTGTTCTTCAAAGACTATATTCAGTGTTTTGTTGGTGTCTTCAGAGGCTTTGCTCAATTTAGCATGTCCTTCTTGAAGGTTTTTAACAATTTTGTCCATGGAGGCTGTTAATATTTTCATCCTCTCATGGCTTGCTTCAAGTTCTGCAAACTTCTTTTGTGTTTTCTCAGCAAATTGGGACATTTGAAACCACAGTGCATCACTGTTTAGGTTACTCTCAGGTGTGACAACATTATGTTCAATCTTAGTGGGGGTAAGATTTCTATTAATAGGACTACTGATTCTAGAGTTATTTACAACTACTTCTGGCTCCTTTGCACTTCTTTCACCAAATCCAACAGCTTCTGTATCATTGGGTCTGACTCTCCCTTCCTCTGGCTGAAGGTGGTCTTGTTTTTTCCCTTGTATCCTTGTCTTCTCCTGGAAACTTCCTGGGATTGTGAAGAATGGTGAATCTTGGCCACGGATCTGTTTGTTTCTGAATGGTGTAAAGCCACTTGAGAGCTGATTCGGCCTTCTCCTTGTGAGCCTGAAGGAATCTGAGTATGCCCTGTCTGGGTCAGCTGTTCTTCGATAGCTTAGATAGTGGCTTGATTCTCCCTTATCCTGTTTGCTTTCACCTCCAGCAGTCTGAACTTCCTGGTGGGATTCCAACCTTTGGTGATTACCATAAGGTGTGTGCAGTCTATCTCTTTGAGAAAAATCTTCTGGAAGCTTGCTCCATGTTCTTCCCAGTGAGATACCAGGTTGAACCTCTTGTTGTCTATGCTCCATTGAAATAAATCTTCAAGGAGTTGGTGGAGCTGAAGAACTTTATCCATGTCTTTCCAGTCCTCTGGTTTGAGGTTCCTGTTGAATTGGAAAGTGAATGGCAGAGTGGGTATGATTTCCCTCAGTGTCTTGCCATCCACCACTGTGTCCAAGGTGTCCTCTTGCAGGTCTTCTAGTTCTGGACAAGCCTTCTCTGTCCTCTGGTTGGTTCCTTTGGAAGCCAAGGTTTCTGTGTTGTACAGGTGACATAGGAGTGTTTGCAAGTAGTAAAAACCTTTATGTTCTTCGGGTATTTACCTCTGACTGTGCCTTGTACAAATTTGTTGTCTGCTGATTTTGGCAATTTACCTTTAGAGGTTACCACTGGGTCAATTATGATAATCTTCCCTGTAAAAGTGGTTAAGAATGGTTTACCTTGTATTGAAGCAGAGTTTCGTGGTTTTCTATTCCTCTGAGTGGCAATGGGTGTCTGCTTCTTTGCTGTAATCAGGCCTTCACTGTGCCTCTTTCCTTTGCCCTTGCTGCCCTCTTGTTTTGAGGGTGTCACTGGTGTGTTGGCCTGTGACTGGGTCTCAAGTGGTATGTAGTTTTCTTCTACTGAATCAAACAGGAAACAAGGGTTTAATGTCAGTTAAGACTTCTTAAAATGCTGTTTGCACATCCAAGAATGGCCTCTTGGCTTGTATGTTACTACAATATGCCCTTGTATAATGACAGTGTAATTGAATTAACAATTTCACGTCAGAAATACAGCTTACACATATCTGGTACACTGTTTTTATGCCAGTATCTCTTGGAATAACTTGTACTTAGCAAGTATAATTTGATAAAAGTGGTATATAAGAGGGTAATTGAATTGACAATACACCCAACCATGCCTCAACTGTTGGTTTTACAGTAAGAGGTGTCCTTCTATTAATTAAAAGCAGGGACTTTATTAATGGCTTAGAGTGTTTTTATATGTAAAAAACCCCAAAAATAGGGCTGTTGTGGTGATTAAATTATAATCAACCACACCACAATTCCATTTAAAAAAGATAAATAACAGTGGTATATGATATATACCACTATATAAATATATATAAGATATATTATATATATATATTTATTAAGAAATTAGGCCTAAAAAAAAGGAAAAACAATTTGTCAGAGTAGAAAAATAAGAGAAAAACCTCACTGATAAGGTCCAAAAAGTTGAAAAAAACATGGCCAGGCCCCCAAAATGTCAGGCTGAGTCTATGATAAAAGGTGTATAATGGTATTTACAACTTTAACTATGACTGTTACAAAGTGAAAATAGTTTTAAAAAGACTTAATCTCTAATAATACATGATTTAAATTAAGATATTAAGGGCTTTACTATAATATTATAGTGGTGGTGAGCGCTGCTGAAAGCCCTGGGTGCTGTCTTACCAGTTGGATTACTATAATAAGAGCTACAATAATTAAGTTTAAAGTATAACCTGTTTATTTTCTAATAGTATAACTGCTTTTAACAGTTGTACTACATAGGAATTCAAGAGAAGGATGGTGATTCCTTTTTTGGCAGTGAAAAGGCCTCCTTTTATCCTGAAATGGGGTGAAAAGGCTGCTAGAACTTTTCACGCAGGGGAATTGAAGATTCTTCACTCTCAAGGACATTATTGTGGCTTGCAAAAGGCCTGTATATCCTGTATTGGGTTCAGATGTGGTTTTGAAACCACATCTGGGCAGTTTTCACCAATACAGGGTGGAAATTTTCATCTGGGGACCACACAGCCTGATTCTGACATGTATGATGCATAGAATGCTGTACAAAACCTGTATGGGACCCAAGTATTGAATGAACTATGAGGTATTGAAGTAAAAACAAGCTTCTTCGTCTGTTCAAAACTTCATAATCATGGTTATGGGATATTATCCCATGGTAAGGCTGTATTGGGCTTGTTTGCCTTATAGCTTTTGTTCTAGATGGGATATGGGGAAATGAATTGCACCATCAAGTAGCCCTGATTGTGCGCTTTCCAAAAGTACCCAATTTTAGGTATATCACACTAAAACTGTAGAATTTAGATGAGAGGTGAATATTTAATTCACCCTTATTCAGCCTGAATTTGGCCATAATCTCAGTAATACTGGTGCTAGCTCAGTTTGGCTTGCACCATTGGATATCCCTGACTTAGAGATTCATTTTGAATACCCAGTTGATGGGTTTAAGCTTCTTACTCTGTATTTCAGATGAGAGGTGAAAATTAAGGTTTATACTCAGCAAGAACTTTGAGCAGGAATAACTTTGTTATTCTTTGTCCTATGGTAATGGGACTTGTATATTTGAAAAGGCGTGAGTTTCCTCTTTTGTTTGATACCTTTTGAGATGATTTGGCTCAGCTCCATGTTTTGGTGGTATCTTGGCTATACCATTGATTTATGGTATTTGGCTGTCATGCTTGTGCTCTGGTTTAGAGTCACAAGCTGACAAGAATGAACTGCCAGTATTCCCTTTGAGGAATACTGTGAATGAGAATATGAAATTATTTCTCAAAGGAATCATTAATATTAGAGAGTGACACTTGTCTTTTAGCCTTTATGAATCTGCTGGATGACATTATGCCTTAATTAATTTATGGAACATTGAAATAACCCTTTGATATTTGCCCCATTGGATTTCTGGTGAGAAAATATGCATAATGGTGTATAACACCATTTATGGAACTTTTGGTTATTCAAGGTTGAAAGTGGCCAAAGGTCTTTTGGAATGATGCCAGGAGGATATGAGTGAAAAATGGGTTTTGGGTGGCTTCAGAGGTGACAAGTGTTTTTGGGTTTTTGGAAAAATACATCTTATACAGCTTGAAAACTATATTTGTGCAAAGTGTGCAAAAAATGCGCAGAACTGCACAAATCTGGAAATCAATCCTCAAATGGCCTAATAAGGATATTTGAGCATATTTTCATATTACATGGGAAAATGGCATAAAATGACTGAATACACCAAAATGCGCAAAACTTTATTTAAAGCTTAAAAAGCCAAATACAGGATTTTGGGCTGTATTTTCCCTGTTAACTGGAAAATACCTCAGAGTCCCTAAAAGCAAAGACTGGACAGGGAGGGCCTGATGATGTGAAGGGGCCAAGTTGGCCCCAGATGGTGAAATGGTCATAAAAGGCCAGGAAAGATGAAATGGCCAATTTGACCAAGGATTATGGATATGGCAAAATTGCCATAAATTGTATACGGCATTGATATGCCATATGGAGGTCCACATGGGTGAACTTCCATTCTTTTGATAGTGTCCACTTTACTTCAACAGCCAGACTCAACAATGGACGGCTCATTAAAGCTTCCCTGCTCTTATTAATTGGGGATATTCTAGCCCTCCAAAAAATTGGAGTTTTAGCATCTCACTCACAAATTGGCTTTTGTGCAAATTAGAATTTACACATTGAATATATTCAAAATATTGACAAAACCTCTTGGCCCCCAAATGATCAAGATCAGCAGAAATCAGGAATTACTCAATGGCTTCAGACAACCACAACTAACCAAGAAAGAAAATTTCAGCAAAACATGGATCTGCTCACACTATTTTGGGAGACCTTCCTTACTGGAACCATTCTCAAATTATGAATATTGATTTTATGCATAAACTTGTATTGGGTCTTCTGAGGAATTATAGCCTAACCTATCTTAAAGCTCAAACTTCAGTAGAAGCCTTCTCAAGAAAGGAAAAACTACAAAAAGAAACATCAATACTTCATCCTTTGGAAATTCAACAGTAAATTAATCAACACTCAAAAGGAAGGACACTGAAACAATTCAAGCCCTGGTACTTCCAAAAAATATAGGTTAAAACTCAGGGCACCCTCAAACAATTTGGAGTTTGAATCATTATACAGTGCCACTGAAAGAATTCAAGAATGGAAAGAGATTCAAATTTGGATATCAGGTCCATCACCCAAATGTCAAGTAGTACACAAGAAAATACCCATGATTTATCAAAGAAACCCCAAAGGCTCAAACCTTCTTGCAAGCCCTCACCCTCCATCAATCTCTCAACTAAGAAGGTAATCACAAATTTCATCAAAAAATGCTCCTGAGGAAATCCTGAAAAAATAATCTGGTAAAGGAAAAGAAAAGGAAATTTGTCCAACTTCCACTTCATCATTATCCCAAGAAATTCTGAAATACTCACCTGGTATATTTTCAAAGGAGTCAGATTTAATGGATAATCCCAACTTAATAAGTTCTTTTCCACAGGGATCCTCATGTATCTCACATCAAAAAGACATATCTGCTTTTTCACCAATCTTGGGTTAATCCAAGACAAAACTGAATATAGCCACTGAGGAGCTTGAATCTCTACATTAAGGTTACCAGAAGATTATCCTTCCATAATGGATAACCCATATACCTAGAAATATTGTAATTCCTTCATGTGGAACCCCAAAGGCTGCTGATTGGCTTATCTTATATACAGTACATATATTCTTATTATTCATCTCAAAATGAAATCATGAAAAGAACCAAACTTCCTCAAAAGAAATACTTGTTTCAAACACTTGCACTTTAGTCTCTTTTGTTAACATTGCAATTTCCCACTCAATTTCAAAGTCTCAAATAGCTTTATTTGACAAGCTCTTAGCTCACTATTGCCAGAGCTTATTGGAAATTTGGGACCCGAATACAAAGCAAAACCCCAATATTCAAATTTATCAACACTTATCTGAACCTATTTTCAAGTATGGACCACCCTCACTTTATTCATGCTGGGCAGGAGAGAGAATAAATCATCTGGTGACCCTAGAAAAGAAAAATAAAAACACAGGTGAGAATTTTCATTTTATTTGAATTATTATTAATACAAATTAATTCTCATGAAAAATTCCAGCACATATTGATGATTCAGTCTTCCAAAAATTGCTTCAAAAATAAGCTTAAGAGAGATTGTGGATGGAATAGGTGAAAAGATCCCCAGATCAAACTACTTCAAATTATCATCAGATTTTCCAGATTTGAGCTTAATAATGTATGGCAAAAATACAAAATTATCACCAAAATCAGATTCAATTCAATCAAAAACACTCAATATTTTGTAAAGCTTCCTTGAAAAATCTTACAGAAATTTTTTTCCTGAATTTGATTCATGTGAGTGGCCCTTGTGTGCATCTATGAAGTTTAAGGGGAATACCATTTACCCTGAATCATCACACCTGGGGAAATCTCTTATCCAATTTATGCAATAATGTGGTAGTCCCTCATTACAATTTGAAATTTTTGAGGAAATAATTTGGGAGGAAGTTTCAAAAACCCATTCCTTATTGATAAGAATACTCACTCCACTACTATATTTCAATAAACATGAAGATTCTTACAAATAATTTGCTTAATTGAATAAAAAATTATTTTTAACTAAATCTGAATTCTTCATTTTGATAACTCAAGACAATATTTAAGACCATTTTTCAAGCTACAAGAGCTCATCAAAGTTTTTTTATTCAGATGATGAAGTCCCTTTTGCTATTGCCATAAATCAAGTTGTAAGTATGAAATTATGAGTTATCTTTTTTGATATTATTTACTAAAAGATATTTTCCTTCAAAATACAGGAAAATATCTTTTTGTAAGATTTGTTTAGTTTTATTTCCAAAATCTCAAAATAACTGACCTGTAGAGATCATTTGAATGATGATGTCAAAATTTATTGTTGTATCAAGTTATTATCTTGTACATTATTGTCACAGGGGCTCTTATGGAAGCAAGAGTGGCCTGGCACTCAGGAATAAAGAGCTCACTTGGAAGGCTCCAAAAGAATAAAGAAATAAAAAGGAATTAATTTCTTTAAAGAAGAATAAGAGTAAAGACAAGTGTGACAAAAGATAAAAAGAAAATGAAGCCAATGGCCAAGATAATAACAAATCCAAAAGCCAAAGATCCAACCAAATGAATCCTCAACTCACTGTTTCAACCTGCAAGTAAAACAATGGAGCTAGTAAAGGATATGACCACCAATATCCACTGATAGGCAAAGAAGAAAAGGTTCAAATGACTGACTTAAGATTATCAGTACTTACTTTAATAAAAGAAAAGAGGATAAGGATAATAATAAATCCAATATATCAATTAACTGGGGCAAAAGTCCCCAGGGAAGAAAAGGTGGCCAGTATATGTGCAAAAGTTGAAGACTGATCCTGAAGGGTTTTTCCCCAGCTGTATTGACTGTTTTGGGTAAATAAAGATCTGGCCATGTTGAAAATTGGACTGTGTGATGGAATTGGCCCAAAAGGGCCAATGCCATACAGCTTGCTTGAATACACCCTTTATGGACCAATTGAGTTTTCCAAGGAATACTGAATTACTTGATGCCTTGACAACTGATCGAATGCTTGATAACCTCTTGAAATTTCCCTTGGAATAATCCTGAAAGAAAGTACAACCCAACTCCTACAGGGCCAGGTGGTTGGGGTCCTTGAATGGTCTTCTGGTAGCCGCCATGGATTGCAAGACTGAATGATTGAGAAGTCTTCCTTCAAAATGGGTGATGGATTTGGGGACTAAAGTTGGAATTACTTGATTTGGTCCTGAGAACATCACCATTGGACGTCTGAGGAAAAATGGTGCACAATGGTACATAATACCATATATGTACCATCCTTGGTTTCCGCATACAGAGTCCAATTAGAGTTGATATTGGGGGTTTCCCTGATCTTGAGGGGAACCCCCTTTATGAAGGTGACTGGGGGCCTCTGGTGACTGCCAGAGTCCATGGTTGAGGTTTTGAGGGGAAAAGTCCCCTATGGTCAATTTTGGTCCCCTGGGATTGGAGGCCAAGACATGATTTTCTGGGGTCTATGGCCATTTGGAGTCTTCAAGGGATTTGGCCCAAAATGGATTAAGGTAGACCCACCTGGCTTTTGGGCCCACTGATAGGCCCCCTTGGCCTCATTGGATTTAGGCCAAAAGGGGCCTAAAGGGTCCCACGGTCCGTATGGACTGTGGATTACGGCCGGCTGGCCATAGACACCATAGGGGCCTAAATCACCCAAAAAGGCCATTTACGCCCTTGACCCCTTAATCAAAGGGGTAGGGGCCAGAGGCCGCTGGGAGGCTGACAGGACCCCCCACGCCCAAAACAAGGGTTATTGGCCTGGGGGTTGGTGAGGTGGATAATTGGCCAAAGAGGCCAATGAGAGCAGGATATGTAGTGAGGTTTGGCGCCATAATTGGCCAGTGAAAGGGGGTGTGACCTAAAGGCCATAAAACAGCAGTATGGACCAATTGGCCATAAAAATGATGAAATGGCCAATTGGCCATAAAATGAGGTCAGGCTATGATTGCCACAAACACCCATTGGGGGTGTGATTACAGGTGGTTGTGACAATTATAATAGAATTGTATTTAAATGATGGATATTTAAAGATAAAATAAAAAATATCTTTTCATAAAGGATATTTTATTGTCTCACATCATTATATTTCCTGATATGATGACTATTCACCATCTTGAAATGATATATCCCACAATAATTAGTTCAACCAAAGTCATTTTCAAAACCACAACTTAACTAATACCGAAAAATAAATATTGGAAAGCTCATATTAATATTCATTTTTAAATGTAAATGACATAATATTCATTCATTAACTCTTGAATATTGTCAGAAAATATTCAACATATTTGTGGGTCATATTTAATTCAAATATTAAATCCTACTTGTGATATTACAAGCAATTATGAATAAAAACCTAGAAGTGATAAGAGAAAATTAACAGATTATAAGTAGTTATATATAAATACCCGTTTTGAATGAAGAATATATACTCCCTATGAATATTTTTCCAGTTATTCCTGTAAAATATCAATAGAAAACAGTATATTGAAAGCTTTAATATATTACATTTTGAAATTACACAAAGAGTCTTTCCAATCTAGAAAAATGTAAAGAAAACATTTGATAAAGTCCATGAGAACAGAACTTTTTATAAAAGGTAAGGATCCAACATTTAAAATATTATATCAACATTTCTGAGATCCTTTAAATTGTTTTTTCATTCTCATTCTTAAAACTTTGCAGTTAATTTCTCAAGTATTACTTACAAAAAAGTCCAAATAATTCATTTGAGTTATTATGTGGGAATTGAAATCAATAATTAAGAAATATATATCCTGGATTGGTATATTCTTAAAGTAATGCTTTTTTATAGCTTATTTTGATGAAGTATTAAGATCAATAACATGAGGATAATACATTGAGTGCATTTTCCATGGCCTATGTAAGGAGGAATTGAATGATAAGAATATTGAGACATAAGGCCAATAATGTCATTGGTATATTACTAGGGGAGAAAATAAATTATTATTCAATCTTATTCTATGAACCTCCAAATACCCTTCTTATACATTCACACATAGAGATAAATATCTTGTACCACCTAATTTTTAAAAATGGATATCAAGAAGATATATAATCCCTTACTAAAGCTTATTCATTCAAATTTATCATTACTAAAATAAAATATTCCATTCTGGAACAGAATTTGATTTGGAAAAAGATTTTTCAATGAAGACTGAGGAACTTTTATTTTTCAATATACTCAATTTTTTAGACTTCAAAGAATCTTAAAGGAAATAAAGAGTAAGGTTTTGTAATTAAATGTCTATTAAAAAGGAAAGAATATAATTCTTCATATTACTGAGAAATATTCCTACATTTTGCAGAGGGGAATACAAAAACTCAAGGATCTCATGGAGAATTTAAAATTACTCCTGAAGATAGAGAGGTTTTGGAGTAATCCTATCTTATTATGAATTGGAAGGATAGTTTATTTAGTTAATAATGTGGTCTCATAGTATGCAATAATTCAAAAAAGTAAATATTCATTCTTAAGTTGGAGCCTTTTACAGTAACATGTATTATGATTTTGAAATAATGAGCTTAGATATAGAAATAGCAATCCAAGGCTAGAAGAAATGGCTTGTTTTTGAAATGAGTCTTGCTGATATTCTGAACTACCAATCAGGGTTTTGAATTGAAATTTTGAGGCTTTCAGGTGTGGCTTTTTTTTCTTCTAAATCTTCTATTTTACAATTTCAATTTTAATTCAGGTTGAAACCTATCTCCAATTTATTTCCTATGTCATTTTCCAAATGAAACACCTTCTTTCAGGTGTAGCCACTTTGCTCATGGTGATTTATGATTGGATAACTGTGAGTCAGGAGTGATAAAAACCATTATTAGTAAGTCAAAGATGGAATGACAACCCTAGCTCTTGCAGGTAATGAAAAACATGGAGAGAAAAAAAAATTAAAGTGCAAAGACAGAAAAATTAAATACTCAAAACTGCCTCTTGAGGTTTTCAAAGTTAAGTGAACATTAAAATCATTTAATTGTAGACTAAATTTAAAAAATTCATTCAACTTTAAATTAATTTGAAAATAATTTGAAAACCCGCTCAAAACCCAATCATAAACAGGGCCTTAATGAGAAAATTGTAGATTCAAATACCAAATATTGGAAGATATTTCAAGCTATAACACTATACTTATTGTAGTAGCCATATAATACTTAACTCATCATTTCATGATCAATTGAGGTTCAAAAATACTGAGGAATGATCTTATCAAATATTTGAGTAAATATACTGATTTATATTGACACAATATAAATACTTTATGTATAATAGATCAGTAAAATAGATCCACTTGGATTCCTTAATTGAATCCTACTATACACCACAGGCTCTAAATACTTAATACACTGAAAATCCATAATCTGAGTAGCCATTTTCCACTTCTGATCATGATATCATACCTTTTGTAACATCATATCAATAGTTGATTAATGATGCGAATTTTTTAATAAAATAAAAATCCCTTTTTTTAGTAATTATTAGGTAAATTTTATAAAGCTTTCTCTCTTTTATATTTATTAATATTAATTATTAATATAAACAAAAGTAGGAGTTTCTGTGAGTTTTTCAAAGTTCAATCTTTTGAAACCAACTCAAAAAATAACTTGAAATTAATTTAACTCTAAAGTTTTCTTTTTGGATTAAAACTGTTTATTTATATAATTCTGAATTACAAATGAAATTCTTGAAGGGATCTTCAAATTACTTCATTTTTAATAATCCTATAAAATTTCTAACACTTTCTATGGGTGCAGGCTATTTCACAGATAATAATAGGCTTTCAAGGGATAATTTTTTAACCCATTTATCCAAATGAAATATTAATGAATATCCTTTGGAGAGATAAAGGAAATTAGTTAATATTTTAAATTGTTAGGGGAGATCCAGAAACTCATTGTCTCCTTTTGATTTCAAAACAGAAGTTTCTTGTTACCATTTCATGACTTAATTATTTTTAGCCCTAGTAGCCAAGTCAGTAATGTTTTTAATCAATCCAATGAGGTCTATCAAATATGTGAACACTTCTTTAAGTATGTCTACACCTCAAAGCTCTCAGAATCTGCATTACACTGGCTCTCTTGACTTATTTTGTCCCCTTTAGTTATTTTCCAGTCCAATAGCTAAATCTGTTTCTAAGCATTTAATTTGGTATGGGATTGCAAGAATTTCATGAATAAATACATTGGTTTTGAGATCTATATACAGACTTTACACTTATAATGACTGATGTGTAAAATGAGCTTTTTGAAAACTTCATTATTTGAGTCCAAAAGAAAAGGACTTGATTTTTTATGGATTCTTTATGTGATCTTGATTATTCAATGTTGCAATCAATATTTTCCACCTCAACAAAGCATTCAGTTAATTTCAGATTATACAAATTATGGAACTGAGCTAGATTATATTTTGAGAATACTTTTGATTTGGCCTTGAATACATCTATCCAGTTAATTAAAAAACTGTTATCATTTTCTCCTTCAAAAATCATGTATTTTGAATACAAATATGACTTATGGTATCTTAATACTTAGAAGTTCCTTTTAATGTCATTGGTGAAATTTTTAATTATTTACAAATACCTCAAGGTCAATACAAACTATAAATTGGAATATGAATTTCATATATATTGTTTTTATTGCCTCTTTAAGCTTTAATTGTTTTATAAATTTTGATTATAAAAGGAAAAAAATGAATTTAAAGTGACAAACTCTTTATTTTTTTGAAAAATAAAATGAGAACAGAATTCAAATACTTAGAATTTTAAAATGAAAATTCTCAATATAGCTATTCTTTTCATACAAACACACACCAAGTGAAAAAAACATATCTGATAAAAGAGAAAATATTTAGGAAAAAATAATGAACCTAAACAATTTTTTATAACACTTCCCCCCTGCTCCCAATTTTAAATAAATATAAACAAAAAATCAAAAAAATAATGAAAGAAAATATAAAAGTACCAAAAATACAGTAGGCCATATCGATGATGCTCAAATATTTTAAAGAGAGAATTCTATGAGGACAATCATATAAAAAATAATTGCATAATAGCCCTCAATTAGAAAAATAAGCTGTTGTTTTTTGAAAAAAAAAATCTTCATTTTTTTTTCTTTCTTAATAATATATTTATGTATAATATTGCTTTGTCAATTCAAAAAATTACATTATTTTTTGTGCAATATTTAAATTGAAATTTTCTCTTAATTATAAAAAGGTAAGATTAATTTAATTTTTAACTTTAAAAGAAGAATTCTAATAAATGTTTATTGTTATTTCATGAGCTATTGGGTCCCAAATATCTAATTAATGAGAAAGTAGTTTTTGAACCTTCATAGAGTAAAAAAACAACATTTGTAGTTTCATGAAGGGATTAATCACCTCATAAAATTTGAATTATTATAAAATAACAAAGCAAAACCATTTTTATTGATAAAAATGTGCCAAAAAGGGGAGGTATGACTATTTTATGAGAGTTTGTTCCTTGTCATTATAAAACTCTGCTATGAAAAAAATAAGGACCCTTCTTTTTAGTGATCCTGTATTAAATGGAATAATTTGTTGTTAGGGTAGTCTTCTTGACATAATTTTTTGTTCTCCATTTGAGACCAAATTTTCAAGTTGGGAATGTGTTGTTTTTCTTTGGGGTAGTAAGTAGGCTTTAATACTGCACATTACTGGAGAAATAGGGCTATTTTTGGTATGCGTCTTTTTAGTCAGGGCAAAAAGTGTCAAAGTTAAATTGCAAAATTTTGAATCAAAACAAAAAAAAAGAATAACTCTAAATCAATTCCATCAAAAAGGCGTTCTCGAAACTCTGCAACAAAACATTTAAAATTTCTTCATTATCGTTTTTATTTATTTGATTTGAAATTAAGCAAAAATACTTGGTTAATTAGTTTTTTGTTTCTTTTTTGTAATAAATAAATAAATAATAGTTGTGGAAAAATAAGAACAATTTCCCACTGAACTTCAAAAAACAATTAAAATAACATTTATAAAATTGCCACTGAAGGTGAACGAAGATAAAAAACCTTCAATCAAAACTTCAAAAACGAAACTTATTGTTGGATTGACGTGAAGCCGCCCCCCGTTCAAAACAAACAAACAAATGTGATTTTCGAGAATCATAAAAAATCAATGGTTCAGTTATTTAATAAGTTACAAAGGTTCATTAATTGTTGTTGTCCAACCCCGCCTCGACGTTTAAAAGAGAATGGTTCCATAATATTATAATTTATTTTCTTCCTGATTAATTCAGAAAGATAAACAGAAAACATTGTATTTTCTTTCTAAACATTAAATGTAACAAATTGAGGTATATACTAAAAACCGTTTTTGACTTTGTAAGCTCGTTCAGCCAGTTGTCATGGGATAATAATGAGTAAAAAGTAAAATTTAAATCCCGAAAATGTAAAAATACGTGAAAATTGAAATCCTTCCAAACTTAGTCTTTCTTAAATTATTTGCAAACAGATTTCTTGAAACGGTCAAATGTTTGAGGATTTTCTAGATTGAAGGGTAGCGATGAAGCTGATAGGCAAGAAAGTGATGAGAGTTTGAAGAATAAATATGTAAAGCCACCAGTCGTTTCATAATTTCAAGATAGTATACCACTTGTCACCCCAAGCAGAGGGTATCGAATCGACATGCGAAGTTGAGTCACCATTAGTGTGCTCTTGGTCCTCTTTATGAACTTTCCAACATGAATCAGGTAGGGTTAAATCGACTAAACAAATCTCTAGAGGTACATTTTTGTACCGTAGCATGCCTAAAGGCAAGGCGGCCAGGCAAACAGAATATTGACATGATGGAATGAATTTGGGTCCAGTTAAAGGTTCACCTAAAGTTTCAAGAATTGGTAAATTTGTTCTTCAATTCAAACTAATGCTTGTGTGGACTAACCTGTATCATAATTTACATAACTAGGAAGATCGATACAAATTGTTGGCGCTCGACGGGTATATTCAATCAACCGCATGTCTATCGCATTATAACTACTAAGTGAGATGGTGGAGTTCTCGGCTAGCGCCTCAATGATAAGACTGGGTGATGATGGAAGGTCTAGTGAAAATTAGTTATAACTTGATTAATAAATGTGATCAATTATTTAAAGGGTCGGAAAAACAAGGGCTAACCTTGTAAGTCAGTAATCACTTTTGAGCCACTAGAAGTAAAGAGTCGAAGTTGAAACTCAAAAGCTTGCTGAAGACAGATACGAAGACATTAAAAAATGAGAAATATAGAGGAATTCAAAAATTCCTAAATAACCAAAGTGATTGTTCATGACTGACGCTGCGTGTTGCCTTGGATATTGTACTGATGGCAGTATTCCCGCAATTGCTTCCTAGAACCAGAGTAGGGTCAAAGCCCTTGTTAGCTAACAGGGAGCCTGTACGAATGGCACATGAGCCTTTTAAGCCTCTGCCATCAACAAGGATGAATATCTTTGCTTTCTGAGTTGAGTAGGATGCTGGGTGAAGCCGTCGTAAAAGTTGAACAACATAATCTGACATGGTTCGGCCAGCATTCTCAATCCGTTGAACTAGGTTTGGCCCATATTCAACTGAAGCTGAAGTAAATGCTTGATTTAAACGATCCAAAGTGACAGGATAGATAGGAAGGTGGTCAGATGATAGGATAAATGGCTTGCTTCTGCTCTTGTTATCATGTGTGCATGATTTTGAAATCACTGAACCATTAATGGCTCGCTCTTGAGGTGATAGGACCATTTCCGTGGGTCCCAAGTTCCGATTTTGAATTGACTTTTGGCCTTTTGGTGCGCTGCGGACTGAATGAGTCACATTTAGCTTCTTGCGATTATAAGCTACTAGACGTTCATTGGGATCTGTAGAATCTGATAATGCAATTTCTGCCCATAGCTTAACAAACCAAAAAAACAAACGCAAGAGACAAAGGATGAATGAGACAAATCTGGCAATTATAAAAATATAACGCATAACGGATCAACTGGGCACCTTAGCTTTATCAAAGGCCAAAAGCCCGGCTTGAAAATCGAAATCCCGAGAAAAGTCTGCTAGTTGTGAGCTGTTAGAAACTGATTCAGATTGATTGGTGATAGCGGAGAGTGGTTCAGGAGTAGGGATCCCATCGGTATCTTCATGAGCTGAAAAGCCACTATCAGCAGCCGTGCTGGGTTCATTCAACGTTGAGGTGCCATTAATAGTTTGAAGCGATTTTTTTGAACGTCTTTTAGGTAGATGGGTTGAATTGGAGCGAGTTTGAGGCTGGGTTGGGGCAAGGGTATGGAAACTTTCGGTTAGTTTATTGAGTTTTAAAGATACATTACTTGAAACAGATTGGATTAAATTATCTTGATTTGACATGTCATCAAGGACGGGCTCAGCAGTTTGAGATGATGCAGAGTGGATGGGAGGATGCGAATTGAGTTGATCTGATGGTGGAGTGTCATGCTGAATCGTTTGCTTCAGTTGGTGGAGGTTGTTGGGATAGAATGAAGTAAAATGAGTGACTTGATGATATATTTCGACAAACAGATCAATAAATCATACACACAGAATTCTGTTTTGATTTTGATGTAAAACTTGGAGATGACAAATCATCTTTAAAAATAACGCCGCCATGATTTGATTGAAGATTTGGTTTATTGATTAGATTATTGAAATTGCTGGCTGGACGAGTGCTCAGAAGTATTAAATCCTTGACAGAGTCTTTATCGACCACAAAGTTATCATTCATTTCTGATAAGGTGCCATCAAATCTGATAAAGCGAGCTGGGTTGATGTGAGCAAACAGAGATCAGTAAATTCTGGAAGGCTAGGTGCGAATCAAATGAATGAGATAAGAGATACCTTGAGCCAAGTTGAGCTTCCCGTTATTTTGATCAATGTGATGGATGATACCCTCTACAATCGTCCCATTGGACAGCTCGGCGCTGATGGGTAGACCGATGAATTGAGTTGACATGCTGGATGAAACGATGGATGCAAAGATGGATGAAGATCAGAAGGAATGATTTTACAAAAGATGAGATGGACCTCGGACTCCCAGTCGCTCAGTTGGCTGGGTATATATATACGGCTGCTTACGTAATCAGGCATGCAACCCAACCGGGGGGGCGGTCAGAGCCCATGCTGAGTGGTAGCCCAGGCAGGGCCGAATTTTGACATGGTTGCCTAGATTTCCTGGCCAAACGGGCAGATTCAACACACTGTAAGCTTGACAGGCAGCCAGAAAAAGCCAAATTAATCGAAATTAAGCAAAAAATCACTAAGGAGTGCAGAAATCAGCATGCTAATCAGCACCCAGCTGCCCATCAGCCTCAGACATTGCCTAAGACAGCGTGGTAAGCTGCACTCCAACGCCAGAAAGAGCCTCAGACAAACTGCCTTGTGGGAGTATGGAAGTGCAGCAAATCACCATTGAGGATTCTAGTTGATACTTCAGCACCTCTTGAAGAAATATGAATAACAATACTATAACACAAATGGAAACAAAGGTGCTAAACCTGGACTGGAAAGCTTGGAAGCTAACTTCAGATCCTTAAACAGGCCCGCCTGGTGGCATGAAATAAAGGTCTTGATGAGATTTCCTAAGAGCCAAGTTTGTTCTTTTCAAAAAAATCTATCTAGCACCTCATAGAAAATAATCAAACAACCAGTTCTGGAAAGGTATCGCCCAAAGCTCCTTAGAGCCTGTTTGATGAGGTACTAACATCTTTGAGATGCTCAGAGTCCATCAAAAGTCATTCTCAACAAACAAAAAGAAGTGATGACATGCAGGAGCTATAAAAAAAGATATTATGATTAATTCAAAATTAAAGTTCTTATATGACACTATTTATAAAAAAATGAGTAATGGACTTATTGAAAGAATAACTCTTGTAAAAAAAGTCCAAGACATGACCATAAACTGTTTAGGTATTTCATTTCAATTTTTGACAAAAAAGAAGCTGAGAAAGCAAGATTTTTTAATCCTCAAATATATTAGATATACACAAATTGGTAGAAGATCTCCAAAAGAGTACTTTAAAACCATTTTTTCATTGATTTTATACCTTATCTAAAATGTATCTGTGCTAGAATAAATCACTAATTAGTTTAATAAGGAAAAATACACCACTTTGAATATAGATATTTGAAAAATTAAAGAAAACTCTTTATTTATTCATTTATAAATAATTTACTAACCAAAAAATAAGATTTCTTGAATAATATATAGATATTATTTATCATCTTATTTATAGTTATTATATTTAATTTTTTATATTATACATTGAAAAGGGTACAAAACAAAATTAAAAAAGTATGATTCTTAAGAGTTACTTAGTTTTTGTATTTCAGACACCCTAATATTTTAATGAATCATAATTATGAGAGCTTTACTAGATTTCAATTTCCTGTTTTTCATGAGCTCAAAAATCATTGGTTTAATAGAGATGTTATTAATTAATATTCCTGTATTTTTGGCTCATTGTCACAGCCATTATCAGGCGTAAGGGTATTCAAGCTTAACCCAACTCAAACTCATAAAACAAGCATTCCAGTATGTGTATCAGTAATCAGCTTCAGCAAATCTTCTTTCTGAAACATGCATACAGCTTGGTTCACCAATAAAGCCTGTGAACACTTTTACAGGATGGGCTCACAAGTCTGAAGCTGCATGCTCACCCAACTCCACCACACCTCTTGTAATAACCCTGTAAATCCATATAGGGGCTGTATTATTCAAATAAGTTCAAATGAAGATTCCTCCAAGAAAATTTACTTTTTTGGATCAGGTCTGGTGGATTCTCACATATGCTAGCCCATCTTTCTTGCCCTGAGGACCTTTCCCCAGTCAATTAATATATTTGACTTATTAGATAATAAATATTCTTATCCTTTATTTTGGAGTATTAAATTTATTGATTTGAAGTTAGTCTTTGCATTTCCTGACCTGTTCAGTAGAGTTGTGGTGGCCATATCCTCATTGACCCTTCTCTTTCTTTCTGACAGGTTGAAACAGTGGACCTGGACTTGTTTGTGGTTGGCTCTTTTATTATTTACTCTTATGATTTTGTTGCTGGTTTCTTATATCTATTTCATTAGAAAATCCATTTTTACTATAATTTTAAGTGTATTCCATATTACTCCTCCTGAGCCCTCAATAAGTGAGCTCCAGTTTACTGAGTGCCAGGCCCTCTTCATTTTGAAGATCCCCTGTGACATAATATTGATTAACTCACAGTTTTTTCTTTCTTTTCATTCATTTATATTAATTTCTCTCATTCATCAATTATTACTTCTAATGACTTTATTATTTCATGATTCTCATCAATTTTCATCACATTCATTTTATTCATATGAAAATTGACCTTTTTTTATCATTTCTTCATAATTTCTGAACTTTTAATTTAATTCTTTATTTTTAATAAATTCTCAATTCAAATTCAGGTTTTTCTCAGTTTTTTATTGATTCAGATTAATTGGATAATTGATTCAGCAATTCAGGATTTTTTTACTGGATTTGGATTGATTGTTATCTGATTTTGAGTTCCTCAAGAATTGATTAGCTATTTTGTAATTGGGAATCCTCAAGATATAAATTTTAACTTTATTATTTATTGCTTTTACTGACTTGACTTTGATTCCTCAAGATTTGATTTGATTTATTTATTTGAATTTTCTTCCTCAGGATATTGAATTGACTTTTGAAGATACTTACTGATTGACTGAATTCCTCAAGACATAATTGATTTTGATTTTTGAATGGACTAAATTTATTTATTTATTTCTTGATTTGAATTGATTGAAGTTCTTCAACATATTGATTTAACCTCAAGATCTTGATTGATTCCTCAAGATTTTCATTTGATTTTTTTTGGTCAAGTCTCATGTTTTTTCTCAAAGTATCATCAAGTTGATTTTACTTTTCAAAGAATGCCTGTTCAGCATAGTCCTCCAGCCAAGAATACAAGATCCCAAAGAAATCAAGCTATTCTCACTCCTACAGCAAGGGCTCCTCTTGACCACAAATGGTCAGTTCATCAACTGAGTGCAAATTTAGACAGAGGACCACCAATAGAAGGAGCAGCACCCTCCAGAAGAGGAGGTATGAAATCAAGAAGATCAAGATAATTGTCTGGCTTGTTGGGTGGCTATCCTGTTATTTCTCAAGGGCCTAGAATCAGATTAGGGGAAGCTGAAGATGAAGAGGAGAGGAGTCTATGGAAGAGGAAGGGTGTGAGGAGACCACCACAGGTGTTCATGAGGCTTGTGAGGCTCCAAATATACCCCTTTCTAATCAACCTCTTGTCTCAAGCTGATCCAAATTTTCTCAAAATGATGGAGAAAATGACTCAATTCATGGTACAACTCACTCAAGCTGTTGCTCCCAGGGACATTTCAAGAGCCCCAGCATTAAAGACTACATTAATGAAGGCACCTGATTCTTTTGATGGTACCAAAGCCCATAAACTCAGAGGATTTGTCCAATCCTGTCAATTAATTTTCCATAATGACCCAGCAAAATTCTTCCCTGACAGGAAGAAGGTTCTTTACTAAACTTTGTTTCTCACTGGTAGAGCTGGAAAATGGATTAAACCATATCTTCCAAATATCTCCAATGAAGACCCATCCTATCTCCTAAATAACTGAAAGTTGTTTGAAACCAAGTTATTCAATCTTTTTAGTTACACCAATGAAGTCAGGAAAGCTGAACAAGAGCTGAATAATCTCAGGATGAAGGAAAATGGTCATGTCTCTTTGTACATTGCTGATTTCAGAAGTTGAATGTCAAGAAAGGGCATATATTCATATGTATAGAAGAGGTTTTTCATCAAGTCTATTGGATTGATTGGCTTCTCATCCAGGTAATTTTGATAGCCTTCAAGAAATCATGGATATTAGCTTGGAGTTAGATACCAGGTAGCATGAGAGGCAGAAGGAAAAGGGTAGTCATCAAGAGAAGAAGCCTCCAGTTACTGGATCTAATTCCTTCAGGCCTCCTCAAGACCTATCTTCCAAGAAGCCCCACCATAAGAAGAAAAAGAAGGGGAAGAAATTTCAAGTCTCAAAGGATAAGCCTCGTTCTGCTCTCCTCAATAAGGACAACAAATGAATTGGTTCCAAAAAGGAGAGGAAGATTGAAGAGGGTTTATTCACTTATTGTGGTGAAAAGAACCCAATTTAAAAATAATTCAAGAGGCCTCAGAATGGCCAAGATAATCAAGAGGCTTCCCTAGCAAGCAGGAAAATTCCTGAGTGGTAATCATGATGTGTTTTATGGTTCTCACTTATTCTCTTCAAGAGAACAATTATGTCCTCTGAATACTAGTGTCAAGAAATCCTTAACATTTCCTATTTTATCTTCTGTATGTGATATTTTTTATTGTATTCTCATTGATTCTGGTGCTAAAAACTCTTTTATTGCAAATACTTTTGTTCTCAAGTACTCATTGACCATATCAGAGATCCCCAAAAAGATTCCTCTTTAAATTTTGGATTCCAATGAATACAATTCCTTTTTCATCACCCATTATACCAAGTGGGATGTTGACTTGCCTTCATTCCCAAGCTTTGAATGGGGTTATCATAGATTCTCCCAAGGTAGAAGACCTCATATTGGGCTATGATTTCCTTTACCATTGAAATACCATTATTGATTGGAAAGATGGATTTATCACCTATAATTCTAATAATAAGGACTCCAGTGGTATTATTACTTTTAATAGTAAGGAATTTTCCACTTATTTAAACAGTGTTTCTCTGGTTGTTGAGCTCAAGAAACCTTCCCTTCCTTCTTTCATTCATATTCCCCCCATTATTCCCTCTCAGTAAATACTTCCATCAAGAGATGAAGTCTGAAAAGAGATAAAAGATGTTGGACAAGATGTTGCTATATTTTCACTTCATCTCTCGCAAGGGTACATGTACCTTCCTCCTCTATCCTTTCATGACTCTCTGGAGGAGCAGTGGGATGAGGAGGAAGAGCCAGAAGAAATTGGAAGTGTGGTGAAGGTAGTCCCTCCTGCCTATTTCCAATATTTGGATGTATTCTCCAAGGTGAAAGGAGAGAAACTTCCTCCAAAACAAGCCTGTGATCATCATATCATACTGGAGGGTGTACTAACTCCAGTTGGTGTTATCTACTCTTTATCAAATCATGATTCAGAAAAACTGTGGGCCTACATTTCAGAGAATTTAGAGAATTGCTTCATCAGGCCAAGTTCCTCTTCAACAGGAGCACCTATCCTTTTTGTTAAGAAAAAGGATTGTAGCCTCCATTTTTGTGGTTACTGCAACAAACTCAATGATGTCACTAATAAGAATAGGTATCCTGTTCATCCTATGAAAAATCTTTTTACCATATTCAAGGGTTCCATGATCTTCTCCACAATAGATCTGTGTGGTGCTTATAATCTCCTGGGAATTAAAGAGGGGGATGAGCATTTGACTTCCTTTAGAACCAAATATGTTAGTTTTGCATAATTGGGTATTCCATTTGGCCTGACCAATGCTCCTTCTTCATTCCAATATATTGGGAATTATATATTTGCAGATTTCTTGGATATTTTCGTTATAGTTTATTTAGATGATATTACGGTGTGGGAACTCCTTTTGGTGTGGGATGAAATAAGGCAGTACCTTGAGGGGGAAATTATTGGTAAGTCTGTTTTGAATTTTAGAATTGTCCAATAACCATGGGCTCTAAGGTGTATTAGCTGCCCCTCTAAATAATACTGAATATTCAGCCTACAGAGAATCACAAAATAAAATAAGATTTGTGGCTTTAGCAGATAGAGAAGACTTATCAGCAGTCTCTAAATCAGACCTATCAATAACACTACAGTAAAAATCTGATTTAAAACTAAAGTTTCTGATAAAGTAAAAGCTAAGATTTTTTTTATTTTGATAAAAGTAATGATAATATTTTTTTTTGTTACTTAATAAAATTAATAAGAATATTTCTTTTTTGGGTTTTATTTTGATTATAATGATTTTATATATATTAATACTAATAAAAAGACTACTGGATATTCTTTTTTTTATATTTTTAATGTTAAGTTGATATCACTGCTTCTTTTCTTTTAATAATACTAAGCTTTTGAGAAAATCTACTGAACTTTTTCACTATGGCTATACTACTATTCTTTGAAAATACTAAGCTACTGAGCAAGGCTACTGAGCTTTTTACTACATTAATACTACTTATTTTTTGACAATACTAAGCTACTGAGCAAGGCAACTGAGCTTTTACTACTAAAGCACTACTACTACTACTCTAGATATCCTGCTAGTTCAGGGATGGTTGTGATCCTGGATAGTGGGAACTTGTTCCATGATGCATGGGAAAAATGAGGGAGAGAGGACCTCTATTTATAGCAGTCGGGCCTCCATAGAGCTTCTCAAAACAGGGTACTTAGAAAAATCATAGTTGAGAGGTTTTAGCTGGTGAGACATGTAGTTTTGATGTAGAAATGTGTTTTCTGAGAGAATTATGCTGGTGGTGCTTTTTCTTATCAAAATCAGGTGATGTATTTGAGATAATTTGGCTGGTGAGATTTTCATTTTTGGTGACTTTGTTATGTATTTTATGAGATAATTATGCTGGTGGTGCTTTTTATTATCAAAATCATGTGATGTATTTGAGATAATTTGGCTGGTGAGATTTTATTTTTGCCAAGAAAGTGGAGAAAATACAGCTCTTGACAATTGAAATTTCTTCTAGTCATATGATATATATGAGAAAATTATGCTGGTGTTTTATTTTAGTATTGTATCATTTCATATGGAGATTGCATCATTTCTATGAAGTTTTCTGCATGTCATTATTACTAAGCAAACATTTGTTCTCGAAAAATATATTTTAATTTTATGCATAGCCTTGAGGTATGTCTTCTTTCAATTGAATCAAGGTGGGGAAAATACAGCTCTGATGCTGTGATCCGTCTTCATATACCTTTATTTAGATTAACTGCTTTTAACTTCATAATTTGTTATTTATGATGCAATAAGGTGGATAAATACTTTGATACTATACTGTTTTTATAAGATCTTGAGGCCGTGTATCATATATTTCTGTTTGAAACCTGTTGTTGTAATGTGTAAATATGTTTTGGGTAATTTGTTTTATTACCTTTTTTTTTGTTTTTTTATTGGTAAGCTTGAAGCTGATACTAATGGTATGGAATACCACAACGGTCTTCTGAAGCTATGAGGGGGAGCATGTCAAATGTGTGGCCTCTGTTCTCCAAACACTGAGGGAAAATAATCTGTTTGCTCAATCCTCAAAGTGTGTATTCCATGCCTCAAATTTGGAATAAATTGGCTATGTTGTTTAAAGGTATGGACTCAATATAGATTCATTAAAAGTTCAACAAATCCTCAATTGGCCACAGCCCAAGAACATCAAGGCTCTTGAATCATCTCTTGGATTTGCCAATTTCTATCTTTGTTTCATTAAAAGTTACTCCAAAAAAACAACTGCTCTCACTTCCCTTATTAAAAAAGATTCTCCTTCTATCTTCAATGAGAAATCTATAAGTCAGTTTTAATTACTCAAAGAAGCCTTCTGTCACAACCATGGCAATTCACTCCTTTGGACTTCAATATGGCATATCCATGCCACGTCCAATATATGGCAATTTGGCCATATCCATAAATAATTGACCAAATTGGCCATCTCACCTCATTTGGATTTTTATGGCCATTTCATAATCTGGGCCCAACTTGGGTCCTTCACCGTCATCAGGCCTTTCCTGGCCTTTCTCTACTTTTGGGCAATTTTGGTATTTCCCAGTCAACAGGGGAAATACAGCCCAAGAAGCTGTATTTGGCTTTAAATACAGTTTGTGCGCATTTGCGCACTTTGCGCAAATACAGTTTTAAGGCTGTATGAGCTGTATTTGGCCAAAAACCCAAAAATGGCCAAATACCTCAAAAGACACTCTGACACCTCTGAAACCCTCCAAAACCAAATTTCACCAATATCCTCCTGGCGTCATCTCTAAAGACTTATGGCCATTTTCAACCTCCAATAACCAAAATGCCATATATGGTGTTATACACCATTATGCATCTTTTTTCAGCAGCAATCCACTGGCGGCAATATCATCTGGTTATTTCAACCTTCCATCAGGCCATCCAGTCACATCATCAAGAGGATTCATCAAGGCTCAAGGGCAAGTGTCAAAACATCAAATACCAATGACGCCATCAAGCAGTCATTGGTTATTCTCACTCCAAGTATTCCTTCCAAGGGAATACTGTCAATTCATTCTCAAGGTGTATTCAAGAGGCAGTGCCAAAAGGAGTTGTCAAGTGTCAAAGCTCCACTCAATCCATCTTGGCAACCACCTTCATTTCAATACAGTCTGGATCCATCAAGAACTGTATTTCATTTTCAAGTGTGGGAAATTCATTCAACCCATTTCAATTTCAATATTAGCCAGCTGTATCAATTCCCAAAACAATCAATACAGCCTCAAGGATCAATACAGATCAGTTTTCAGCCTGAAGAACTCAAGCTCCCAACTTTTCACATATACCGGCTACCCTTTCCACCCTGGGGGATTTTCCCCAGTTAATTAATATACTTTGATTTATTTTTATCTTTATTTCCTTTTCATTTTAGTTAAGCAAATACTGATATTATTAAGTCAGTCATTTAGCACTTTTCTCTTATTCTTTCCTCATCTGTCAATGGATATTTGGTGGTCATATCCTTACTAATTCCATTGTTCATTTTGGCAGGTTCAAACAGTGATTAAGGACTTACTTGGTTGGCTCTTTGGCCATTTGGCTTCCCTTTCCTCTTATTTCATCTCATCTTGTACCTGCATATCTTTTAGAGGAATTCATTCTTGTTATTTTTATTCTTTATTCTTTTGGAGTCTTCCAAGTGAGTTTGTGAGCCTTTGAGATATGACCACATACCCAATAAGGTCACAAAAAAGACTCAGAATAATTATACCTTTAATATAATTCTATTAAAATTAATTAGAATAATTATACACTAAAAATAATTACTCAAATATACAAAAAATACCATAAATTGGTACTAAAATTGGTTTAACTTAAAAACCAATGAATCAACATGTAAAACAAATTATACCATTGGATTCCCCATGGAAAAATACACATATACCATTTTTATGGCATATCTGTAAAGTCAATATTTAAGGAATTATAAGGTATAATACCTTATAAAAACCATAAAAACTTATTTATCTCAGAAACTAATGAAACAACATGTGAAATAAATTGTACCAGTGGATTCCCCACAAAAATCCACATATAAAACAATTAATAAGCTAATTCCCAAAATCAATACTTAAGGAATTATCCTGAATATATGCACTTTTTTGGTCAACGCATATATTCAGGGATCATAGCTAATATCTTCTAAACTATACATGCTAGAATGATGAACCAAAAATAAAGCTACCACGTAATTACTGTAAGAACACAGATATGAACTTTATTTTGCAAATTATAAACAAGGTTAAGACTTATGAGGAAATATTGATAAAAATCAACAGAGCTGTTGACCACTTTGTTGTGAAAGTAGTCCAAACTTAAAAAAAAGTATACAGTTGGATTCTACTAGTTTATTCGAGAAGAATGACGTAATTTTTATTATTAAATTCAGGGTATAACCCCCTGAAATCAAGGTTTGAAGTTTAAAATATTGAATTTCGACAGAAAAGATGAGTTACAAGAAAAATCATCAAAATTAGAGTTTTGATGATGTAATGAAAAGCTCTTGGCAGCATAATAAGGTTATGTCAGGCTATCTGAATTCACTCTCTGAATTGCTGTAGCGTGAAAAACTTAAAAGTTATTGAGGATCAAAGTTTGAGCTTAAATTGAGCTGTTATGATCACATACTGTAACCTTAAATTAAGTTTAACAGTCTTAAGAGTGATAAAATTGGTGAATACTATTAGTTTATGATTAAAACTAATAAAATACACGAAATTTGGGGTTCTGCCAAGCCTCTGATGTCATCAAACTTAGAGTTATAGTGATAACTCTAAATAATGGTGTAATAGTGATGTAATATGGTTTGATCATGATGTAATCACCCTCAAACCTTAAAATATTGATCAATTCCAGTGGATATGATCAGTACACGTCTACTAGAAGCCTGCTGGACTCTAGGAGGGAGGTATTTACTATAAATAGAGCTCTTTTTACTCTATTTTCCCCTCAGACGCATCAAAAACATTAAATAAATTAAATAAAAGGTAATTTCTTTATTCTTTATATATAAAACTCTTATATTATTAAAGACCAAAGACCATCTTAATATTAATCACTATTTTTACGTGATTAAATCAATTCTTTAATTGTTTTTGCTATAAATCTCTCTATAAACTCATTTCCACGTAAAAATCCAGAATAATTTGTAATTTTCTTTATTTTTATTGTAAATACAATTTGAAAAGGTTGTATTTATATTTTTTGGCGTAAAATACTTCAAAATTATTATATTAAGTGTTAAAAGTAGGTTATTTTCTCTTATTATAATAATTTCTCTATTATTACTCTCTTAATAATTCTTTAATTAATATAAATAGTATTTATATTAATTCATAACTTTAATATTAGTAATATTATTGTTATTAATTGTTTTTTATTAATAAAAAACAATTTTTTACGCTTTTATTATTTGTTGGTAACAATAATAAAGAGCTTTTTAAATATATTAATTATCTTATATTAATATATATATTTATTATATTATATTTTTATAATATAAATTATATTATTATATTTATTTAATAATATAATTATTTTACGCCATAATAATAATAATTATTTATTATTATTATATTTTTAATCTTATTTATTCAATTTATAAGGACATTCAGAGTACAATAAGTAATAAATTAGTAAATTTTACTTATTGTTTCATAGTCAAACCTTACATTTGGGGGCCTGGCCGTGATATTTACTTAAAAGACCTTTAAAAAGATCCTATTTGGCTTTATCCAATAATAAATTATATTTATAATCATAAAATTATATAATAATTTTATATTTTATTGATTTTAAAAGCTATTGAGGCATTTGGAAAGCAATTGTACTGTCTTACACGTGGTTTTTCACATCCTTAGACTTGCAATAACTTTCTTTGAGTGACTCTAGTGATTAAAAGAGATATTTTATAAATTAAAAATAATTTTTATTATAATTTAATTTTATAAGAATCATATTCATTTTTTATCTTATTCTTTAAAAATAAAAAATATATAAAAAAAAAATACTAAAAAATATTAAAAACAAATAAAAAAGTTATTTTTATTCATTTTTATTCATTTCTTTATTTATTTCAATTTTTCAAAGATATAAAAGCAATTTCTACGTGGAAAATTGCCATATCTTGCCAAAAATAACACTTATTATAAAAAGACTTATATTTATTTGTCTTTTTTAGTGTTTGAAGATAACCCAACAGAAGACAACCAAGCTACTGTTGAGAGATTGGTGGAAGAAACTTGTCAAAGTTCTCCAACACCAGTTATCACCAAAAGAAAGAAAGCTAAGAAATTAGACTTTCCAGGGCCCACCATTCAAGACTCTGAAGGTGAGCACCTCTTTTTAAATTGCCATAAAAGAATTTTATTTTAAAATAATTTTATTTTTTCTTATTCTTTAATTATGACTACCAGAAGAGGTTCCCAATACTCCATCCAATCAGATGGCGCTGGACTCAGAAGTAGAATTGATCCCTCAAAAGGGAAAAGAAAGGGCAATATCCCCAGTGGAACAGAATCCACACAAGGAAGTGCCTTATCCCAAAGGCAAGTCCCAGAAATGCCCATGATATCTGAGCCTGAATTGGAACTAAGTATGAGTAACTCAAATAGGTACAAATCACATTCAGAGGGCTCAAATAGACATCTACATGAGCCAGTACAAGCAGTATTACACAGTATACAAGGACAAAGACTGGGAAATGCTGCCTCAAATACACCAAGGAGTGATGAACTCCTGGCACATCCTGAAAAAGTTCCTCAAAGAGGAGGAGATAGTGAAATACTCCAATGGATGGAATCCACTGTCATCCAAACCTCAAATCAAAAAAATCAAGGATTATCATGCCAAAAAGAGGGAGGCAACCAAGGAAGAAGCCCCAGTAGCTTCTACCAGCAAGCCTCAAGCCAACCCACTTCCCCAAGAAGGGAAGAAGAACAAGAAAAAGCATTGGAGGAAACCATATTCCCCAAGCTACAGAATCCCAAGAATCCAAAAGGATGCCATGGACAATGTTTTCAACATGGCCAGAACCTTGATGGAATTCAAGGACAAGGAAGAGCAAAGAATGAGACAACCTCATTTCCCAAAGAAATAACCTTGTCCAAAGATGTTGTAAATACTTTAACAGAAATTAAAAATAGTATATTACCTCTAAAAGAAATTGAAGACAGTTTATTATAACTACAAGAAATAAATAACAATTTATCTTCTTTAACAAAAATTGTTGTGCAAAACAAGAAAGAAATTGACAACATTAAGTTTATTGTTGAAAATAATAAACCAAAGAATTTAATTGACAATACTCAAAAATTAATACAAGGACAACAAGAATTGTATAAATACATAAAAGATATCAAAGATAAGACTTTGACAATCAATTATGATGTGAGTATTGACAATCTTACAGAAAAATTAAATAAATTAAGTATTTCTGTAGAAAAATTTGAAGAAAAGACTTCATCACACCAAAAATTACTTTTGGACCATGTGGAAAAAAGTGATGAAGCAAGAATGCATCTGAAAGATGATATTCAGAGTGAAATAAGGCTTATTACTGAAAAAATGGATAAAATTAATGAGGCTAATTTGAATATGCCAAAGTTATCAACACCATTTTCTCATATAAGAAGCCCTGTTAAAACAAAAGAGGAATTGTCAAATCCTTTCATAACAGACTTGAGTCATCAAGACAACAACCAAGTCTTAATGAAAGAAGCACCTCAATTAAAGGAATGGCCAACATTCACAGGAGAAGGTGAATATGACCACATGTCATTTATTAAAACAATTGACATGTTACAAGAAGACTATGCCATACCAGATGAATTAATCACTGCAAGATTACATTCATTGTTTGAGAAATCTGCAAAAAGATGATATTATGGCATAAGACAAACAAATGGTAAAAATACCTGGTCTTGGTGGAAACAAGAAATAATCACCAAGTGGGCAAATGATGCCTGGAGGTATAAGATAGAAAATGCATTTGAAAACTCTTTCTTTGACCCAGAAAAAGATAAACCTCTAACTTGGTTCTTAAAACAAGTTGAAAGGCTTAATGCACTGTACCCAGAAATGTCACAGAAGATGGTGCATATGAAAATACTTAAAAAATGTGGAGGGGAACTAGAACATGCCCTAAGAAGCAGGTGTATAGAACCATGCTCCACAGAAGAGTATATAAATGCACTAGAAGATATAGTGACAAGAACAAAAATTGGCAGGACTTGGAAAAAATTGGACATCAAAAGCCCAAATAAACCATTTATCAAAAAAGATAAGTCAAAAGAATCCTTTAAGCCCAATACATCCAATAATAATGAGCAAAGAAAATGCCATAAATGTGGAGGTATTGGACACTTAGCCAATAATTGCCTTAAAAAAGCAAAGATTAATGAAATTGTGGAAACAGAGAGCCACAATGACAAAAAAGAGGAATCTGACTCTGAAAAAGAGACAGAAGAGTCAGAAAGCTCTGAAAGTGATGAAATCAATATAATTAATGCACAAATTAATAATATTGATATAATTTATGAAGTACTGGATGTTAATTCAAACTTGCCACAAGTTGGAACATCTGACACAAACCTGACAAACATACAAGATGCCAAAATGTATAGAACCAAACCTGCAAGAGGAATGGGATATACAGCTGGAAAATCAAGTATTAGTATTGTTATGGTTGATAACCAAGAAGGAAAGGTTAACTTGGATACAGGAGCATATTGCACCTGTGTTGGCAAAAGTTACTTAAAAACCATTGTCCCAGACTGGCAAGAAAGACTTATGCCAATACAAGGTGTTAAATTTAGTAGTGCAAGTGAGAGCATGAAGCCCCTTGGAATAATTGATTTAACACTAATTTTTCCTCATCCCTCACAATGTGTCAGAATCAAAGTAGAGTTTGTAGTAATGGACAACTGTACTAGTAATCATTTCATACTTGGGAATGACTACTTATCAATCTATGGTATAGATATCTCCAACCAAAAGGATAGATATTTTACCATAGGAAATAATAAAAGACAAAAGTTTGGATTCTTAAATAACAAAAAACAAATCACAGTTATTAAGAATGAGGAAAAAATTCCAAAAAAAGAACTTTTTATATCTGAACAACTCAAAGAGGCAGAATTCAATCAAGAATTAACAGAAAAAATGAAAGAAAAATTGATTGACCTCTTATTTAAGTATAAAAATGCCTTTGCAACTGACAAAGAGCCACTAGGTGCCATAATTGGACATGAAGTGGATATAATTCTTAATGTAGAAAAACCTTACCCACCTTTATTAAGAAGACCTGCTTATCCAGCCAGTCCAAGAGCTAGAGAAGCCCTAGAGGTGCACATTAAAGAATTAATGGACCTTGGGGTATTAAGAAAGGTTGGACACAATGAACAAGTAGAAGTTACTACACCTGTCATTATAACTTGGCATAATGGAAAATCAAGGATGGTAGGAGACTTCAGAGCCCTGAATACCTATACCATTCCAGACAGATATCCAATACCCAGAATCCATGAAACATTGACCCAATTGTCACAAGCTAAGTTCATCACAGCTATGGATGCTCTTAAGGGTTTTCATCAAAATGTCTTAACAGACAATGCCAAGAAACTACTAAGAATAATAGTCCATTGTGGAATTTTTGAATACTTAAGAATGCCATTTGGGATAAAAAATGCACCTTCCCATTATCAAAGAATGATGAATACCATATTTCCTGAAGAATTATCAGAAGGATGGTTAATAATCTACATTGATGATATCATACTTTGCTCAGAAACTTGGGAAAATCACCTGACAAGACTAGAAAGGGTACTACAGAAAATAGTCCAAGTAAATATGAAAATTTCATTGAAAAAGTGTCATTTTGCACATAGTGAATTAAAAGCCCTAGGACATGTAGTATCTGGCCTTAGTCTAGGCATAGACAAAAATAAAGTAGCAGAAGTACTACTCAAACCAATGCCTCAAACCAAAAAAGAAATGCAATCATTTCTAGGATTTGCTGGTTACTATAGACAGCATATAAAGGACTTTGCAAAGATTGCTAAATCCTTGTATAAGCTATGTGACCAACAAACAGTCTATGAGATGACAGAAGAAAGAGTCAAGGCATATGAAGAATTGAAAAATTCCTTAACAAATGCCCCATTTCTTCTGATGCCAGATTGGAAACTACCCTTCAAACTGTACATTGATGCTTGTGGAGAAGGACTAGGTGCTGCACTTCACCAAACACAAATTATCAATGATAAACCAGTGGAAGGACCAATTTGTTTCATTTCAAGGTAGATAAAGCCAACAGAAGCAAGGTATGGAGCAAGCCAAATGGAATGCTTATGCCTAGTATGGGCTTTAGAAAAACTGCATTATTATTTGGATGGCACAGTATTTGATGTAATCACAGACTGTAATGCTGTGAAATCACTATTAAATATGAAGACTCCAAATAGACATATGCTGAGATGGCAAATTTCTATCCAAGAATATAGAGGAAATATGACTATTGTTCATAAATCTGGAAATATCCATAAAAATGCAGATGGTCTTAGCAGATGGGCTCTAGCAAATACCCCTGACAATCCAGCATGGGTACCACAAGAAGAGCACCATATAGAAGGAATATGTGTTACAGACATTGGCACAGAATTCTTTAACCAAGTTAAAGAAAGCTATAAGACAGACAAAAATTGCCATATCTTAAGCCAACTTCTAATGAAAGACTGCAAAGATCCATCACTTTCATCAAAACTAGATGAAATATGGAAAAAGGCATATGATGAAGGAAGATTCCACCTCCTTGATGGAATCCTTTACCATAGAACAAAACACACATGTGTTATGGCCTTAACAGACAGAACACTAATAAACACTATTTTACATGAGTGTCATGATAGTGTTGCATCTGGACATCTCTCAGAAGATAGGACACTAGAGAGGGTGAAAACCTGCTCTTGGTGGCCAAATTGGAAGAAAGATGTTACAGAGTACTGCCAAACCTGTGACAGATGCCAAAAAGCCAACAGAGCCACAGGAAAGAAATTTGGAATGATGATCCAAATCCAGGAACCAAAATCCCCATGGGAAATAGTTCATATGGATTGGGTAACAGCCTTACCTCCAGGAGGAGACAGGAGTTATAATGCATGCCTAGTATTAGTTGACAGGTACAGTAAAACTCCCATGTTCTTACCATGTCATAAAGATGACACAGCTATGGATACAGCCATAATGATATGGAATAAAGTCATTAGCCACACAGGCTTATTCCAAAATATTATAAGTGACAGAGACCCAAAGTTCACTTCAGCATTATGGACAAATCTCCACAGCTTGTTTGGGACAAAGTTATCATTCTCAACAGCTTATCATCCTCAAACTGATGGTTTAGCAGAAAGAATGATACAGACCCTAGAGGATATGATCAGAAGATTCTGTGCTTATGGGCTAGAATTCAAAGATTCTGATGGTTTTACCCATGATTGGTGTACACTAATACCAGCACTTGAACTGGCATATAAGACATCAATCCATTCTTCCACTGGCAAAACACCAGCAATGCTAGAGAAAGGTTGGAATCCAAGACTTCCTTATGACACCCTCAAAAAGGACTTAGTGGATATACATCCAACAGCAAGCAGTTTCAAGATAATGCTTGACAAAGCAAGACACCATGCAAACAGATGCATGCAAGATTCTTTTAAATATGCAAAAGAAAGATGGGATAAAAGTCATAAACCACCTGATTTCAAAATAGGAGACTTGGTTTTAGTATCAACCCTTAATTTCAATAACATAAAAGGCCCAAAGAAATTGAAAGATTCCTTTGCAGGACCATTTATGATAAAAGCACTCCATGGACCCAATGCTGTGCAATTAGAACTCACAGGTGAACTAATGAACAAACACCCAACTTTCCCTGTAAGTCTGATAAAACCTTACAGTTCAAGTGACAAGGAGTTATTTCCACTAAGAAATAAACCCCCACTTGAAATTCCCCCCTTGGAGGAAGGGGAGGAAAAGAAAATAGTAAAAGTCCTTAAAGAAAGAAGGACAAGAAACAAAAAAGAAAGGGAATACCTTGTGAGGTATAGAAATTCAACTCAAGAAGATGAATGGCTACTTGAGAAAGATATAACAAATGCTGATAAATTACTGAGAAGGTTCAGACATGAAAGAAAACCTGAAAAATAAAAAAAGTTAAGCATTATTGAGCTTCAAGACTAACAAAGTCTATTGAAGAGGTAGGACAGTGGATGATACCCTAATCACATATATCAGATTGTGGTACAATCTTTTTTGGTGGTAGGGAATGTGAGCCTTTGAGATATGACCACATACCCAATAAGGTCACAAAAAAGACTCAGAATAATTATAACTTTAATATAATTCTATTAAAATTAATTAGAATAATTATACACTAAAAATAATTACTCAAATATACAAAAAATACCATAAATTGGTACTAAAATTGGTTTAACTTAAAAACCAATGAATCAACATGTAAAACAAATTATACCATTGGATTCCCCATGGAAAAATACACATATACCATTTTTATGGCATATCTGTAAAGTCAATATTTAAGGAATTATAAGGTATAATACCTTATAAAAACCATAAAAACTTATTTATCTCAGAAACTAATGAAACAACATGTGAAATAAATTGTACCAGTGAATTCCCCACAAAAATCCACATATAAAACAATTAATAAGCTAATTCCCAAAATCAATACTTAAGGAATTATCCTGAATATATGCACTTTTTTGGTCAACGCATATATTCAGGGATCATAGCTAATATCTTCTAAACTATACATGCTAGAATAATGAACCAAAAATAAAGTTACCACGTAATTACTGTAAGAACACAGATATGAACTTTATTTTGCAAATTATAAACAAGGTTAAGACTTATGAGGAAATATTGATAAAAATCAACAGAGCTGTTGACCACTTTGTTGTGAAAGTAGTCCAAACTTAAAAAAAAGTATACAGTTGGATTCTACTAGTTTATTCGAGAAGAATGACGTAATTTTTATTATTAAATTCAGGGTATAACCCCCTGAAATCAAGGTTTGAAGTTTAAAATATTGAATTTCGACAGAAAAGATGAGTTACAAGAAAAATCATCAAAATTAGAGTTTTGATGATGTAATGAAAAGCTCTTGGCAGCATAATAAGGTTATGTCAGGCTATCTGAATTCACTCTCTGAATTGCTGTAGCGTGAAAACCTTAAAAGTTATTGAGGATCAAAGTTTGAGCTTAAATTGAGCTGTTATGATCACATACTGTAACCTTAAATTAAGTTTAACAGTCTTAAGAGTGATAAAATTGGTGAATACTATTAGTTTATGATTAAAACTAATAAAATCCACGAAATTTGGGGTTCTGCCAAGCCTCTGATGTCATCAAACTTAGAGTTATAGTGATAACTCTAAATAATGGTGTAATAGTGATGTAATATGGTTTGATCATGATGTAATCACCCTCAAACCTTAAAATATTGATCAATTCCAGTGGATATGATCAGTAAACGTCTACTAGAAGCCTGCTGGACTCTAGGAGGGAGGTATTTACTATAAATAGAGCTCTTTTTACTCTATTTTCCCCTCAGACGCATCAAAAACATTAAATCAATTAAATAAAAGGTAATTTCTTTATTCTTTATATAAAAAACTCTTATATTATTAAAGACCAAAGACCATCTTAATATTAATCACTATTTTTACGTGATTAAATCAATTATTTAATTGTTTTTGCTATAAATCTTTCTATAAACTCATTTCCACGTAAAAATCCAGAATAATTTGTAATTTTCTTTATTTTTATTGTAAATACAATTTGAAAAGGTTGTATTTATATTTTTTTGGCGTAAAATACTTCAAAATTATTATATTAAGTGTTAAAAGTAGGTTATTTTCTCTTATTATAATAATTTCTCTATTATTACTCTCTTAATAATTCTTTAATTAATATAAATAGTATTTATATTAATTCATAACTTTAATATTAGTGATATTATTGTTATTAATTGTTTTTTATTAATAAAAAACAATTTTTTATGCTTTTATTATTTGTTGGTAACAATAATAAAGAGCTTTTTAAATATATTAATTATCTTATATTAATATATTTATTTATTATATTATATTTTTATAATATAAATTATATTATTATATTTATTTAATAATATAATTATTTTACGCCATAATAATAATAATTATTTATTATTATTATATTTTTAATCTTATTTATTCAATTTATAAGGACATTCAGAGTACAATAAGTAATAAATTAGTAAATTTTACTTATTGTTTCATAGTCAAACCTTACAGAGTTCCCTAATTTCTGAGTGCCAGGCCATTCTTGTATTTCCACAAGAGCCCCTGCGACATTATATTAATTAACTCATAATTTCTTTTCATTCTGTTCATTCTTTCTTTATAATTTCATTCACTCATTTCATCGAAATTATGATTCTTTTATGCTTATGAACTTAATGATTCATTTTCACCTCTCAATTTTCTTTCATTCATTCTTCATTTTGAAAATTGAAAGCTGACCCATTTTATTTTTTTATTCTATTGGAAATCTTTTTCAAATCATCAAATTTTCATTTCATTCATAATTCAGGCGTCATCTTGATTTTCTTTTATTTTCAAATTTTTCATCAAGATATTCAGACACATTCTTCACATCAAGATTCATAATTGATTCATTCTTCAAGAATTTTGGTTTTTAAAGAAGAATTCACTTGATTTTGATTGATGTATTGATTTGAGATATTTGATATTGTCCTCAAGAAAATTGATTGACCTGAAGATTTCATTGATTCTGCTGATTTTTTCACATCAAAAAGTTTGACATAAATTGATTTTTCTTCAAAGTTTCATTTGATTGATTGATTTTTGCAAGATTGTGATCTTGATTGATTTGATTCATTGATTTATTGACTTGAAGACTTCATTTTGATTTGATTCATTGATTTACTTCAAGACATTGCTTTGCTTTTGACTTCAAGACTTCATTTGATTCATCAATTTTCCTCAAGATTTGATTGTTGACTCTTTTCACTTCAAGCAAATTTTGATTTTAATTCATTTATTTCAATTTTATTCCTGACATCATGCCTGTTCAACATTCACCTCCGGCAAGACAGACAAGATCTCAGGCCAGAGCTCAAGCTGTTCTCACTCCAACTCCAAGAGCTCCTCTAAATGGCACCCCAGCAGTTCCTCAACTGAGGGCCCAATTAGATAGAGGACCCTGCATGGAAGGAGCAGCACCATCCAGGAAGGAAGGAAGAGGGCCAAGAAGATCATGTTCCTTCTCAGGAGTAGTTGGCAGATTTCCAGGACTTTCAAGGACCATTTCCAAAGGTCCAAGTGAAGATGGTAAAGAGGAGGAGGGGAATTCTGTGGAAGAGGAAGGGTCTGATGGTACTGAAGGTGCTCCTGCTAAGGTGGAAGCATCCCAAGGTACTGGAGGACCAACTCTAGCCCAGTATAATCAGCCTGAACCATCTTTATTGGCCATCATGCAGCAAATGACTCAAATTATGGCCAATCTTCAAGCAGCTTCATCTTCTGAAGCATCAAGACCACAAGCCTTCAAGACTCCATCTATGAAGGCACCGGAATGCTTTGATGGGACACAGCCCTTCAAAGTTAGAAGTTTCATTCAGTCTTGTCAATTGATATTTCATAATGATCTGGAAAAATTCTCTCAAGACAGAAAGAAAGTTCTCTATGCCACATCATTTCTTATTGGCAGGGCTGCAAAATGGATTGAGCCTTATCTTTCCAATCTCACCAATCAAGATTCAAATTACCTTCTCAACTCTTGGAAACTGTTTGAATCCCAACTCTTCACTTTGTTTGGGGATCCGAATGAAGTCAGAAAAGCAGAAGCTGAGTTGGATTCTTTAAGAATGAAAGAAGGTGGGCATGTATCCTTATACATTGCTGATTTCAGAAGTTTAGTCTCAAGAATCGGGGATTGGGGTGAAAGAGCTCTCATCCATCATTTCAGGAAGGGATTGCAATCCAGGATTTTGGATCAATTGGCCTCCCATCCTTCAAGAATTGACTCTCTTCAAGACTTAATGGATATTACCCTGGAGCTTGATACCAGGTACCATGAGAGGCAAAATGAAAAGAGTCATCATCAAGAGAAGAAGCCAGAAGCCTCAAAGTCAAGTTCTTCTCATCCTCAAAATTCTTCAAGTTAAAACTAAAAGAAGAAGAATTTTTGGAAGAGGGACAAACCCCATTCTTCTTTATTGAATCAAGATTTCAAGTTAATGAATTCTGAAAAGTAAAGAAGAATCAAGGAGGGTCTTTGTACCTATTGTGGTGGGAAGCATAGTCTTGAGTCCTGTTTCAAAAGGCCTCAAAACAAGCTTACCCAACCGTCAGGCAAATTTCCCAGCCAGGGAAAAGCCTGAGTGAAGACCATGTTGTGTTCAATGGTCTTCACAGTTTTTGTTCCAGAGCACAATTGTGCATTCTGAATACTGGGGTCAAAAATTCTCTTAAATTCTTTGTTTTTTCTTCTCTCTCTGATATGTTTTACAGTATTCTCATTGATTCTGGTGCTACCAACTCATTTATTGCGAAGCAGTTTGTTCACAAGTATTCTTTGACCATGTCAGAACTCCTGGAGAAGATTCCCCTTATTATTCTTGACTCCTCAGAGTCTCCTTCCTTATTTGTGACTCACCATACTAAATATATGGTTGAGCTCCCTTCCTTCCAAAGCTTTGAATGGGACTTTTTAGTCATTGATACTCCCAAGGGAGAAGACCTCATATTGGGCTTTGACTTTCTTAATCATTTTAATCCGTTTATTGATTGGAGGCAAGGATTGATCACCTTTAATTCTGATCATAAGGACTATAATGATCCTTAAATACCTTTTAGTAATGACTTTTCTTCTGCCAAATCATGTGAAGCTCTGGTTGGTGATTCTAGAAATCCATCATTTCCATCTTCCGTCCATATTCCTTCCCTTAATTACCATCAGTCATTACTATCATCTAGAGATGAAGTCTTCATAGAGATTCAAGATGTTGGAGAAGATAATTCTGTATCTTCACTTCATCTCTTCTTTGGGAATATGGACCTTCCTCCTTCATCTTATCATGACTCCCTGGAGGAGTTGTGGGATGAAGAGGAAGAGCCAGAAGAAATAGCAACCATGATGAAGGTTGTTCCTTCTGTTTATCACCAATACTTGGATGTATTTTCCAAGGTGAAAGCAGAGAAAATCCCCCCTCACTGCGCCTGTGATCATCATATTGAGCTGGAGGGGTCTCTACCTCCAGTTGGGGTGATCTACTCTTTATCAAACCAAGAGTCAGATACACTCAGGAACTACATTTCAGAGAATGTAGAGAAAGGTTTCATCCGGCCAAGCTCCTCTTCTACAGGAGCACCTGTTCTTTTTGTCAAAAAGAAAGATGGTGGCCTCTGTTTGTGTGTTGATTACCACAAACTCAATGCTGTTACTAGGAAGAACAAGTATCCTGTTCCTCCTATGAATCAGCTTCTTACTGTTTTCAATGGTTCTTCTATCTTCTCCAAGATTGATTTGCGTGGTGCATATAACCTGCTCAGAATCAGGGAAGGTGATGAACATTTGACATGTTTTAGAACTAAATATGGCAGCTATGAGTATTTGGTTATGCCATTTGGGCTCACCAATGCTCCTGGCTCTTTTCAAAACCTTGTCAATGATATTTTTTATGATCTTCTTGATTTTTATGTTGTGGTTTATTTGGATGACATTATGGTCTTTTCCAAATCTGAGGAAGAACATGTCACTCATGTGTCCACTGTTCTTTCCAGACTCAGAGCCAATAACCTCTTTGCTAAGGCGTCCAAATGCCTATTCCATGTTTGTAGTGTAGAGTATTTAGGTTATGTTGTTTCTTCTGAAGGCCTCAAGATGAACCAAGCAAAAGTCCAGCAAATTCTCCTTTGGCCACCTCCAAGAAACCTCAAGGCTCTTCAATCATTCCTTGGCTTTGCCAATTTCTACCGCCGTTTCATCAAGAATTATTTAAAGAAGATTAGTTCACTCACAAGTTTCCTCAAGGAAGATTCCCGTTTTCCCCTCAATGAGGAAGCTCTTAGACAGTTTCATCAACTCAAAGAGGCATTCACCACTGCTCCAGTCCTTTCTCACTTCAATCCTTCTCTACCCACCATTGTAGAGACTGATGCTTCAGATTATGCTTTGGGTGCTGTACTGAGTCAGGTCTCTGACTCAGGAAAACATCCCATTGCATTTGATAGGTGCAAGCTTCTCCCAGCTGAGCTCAATTATGAGATTCATGACAAGGAACTCCTTGGCATAGTCTGGGCTCTCAAGCGCTGGAGAGTTGTCCTTCTTACAATTTCTTCCCCTTTTGAAGCTCTCACCAATCATTTATCACTTCAAAACTTCATGTCCTAAAAGATTCTCACTTGCCGTCAAGCCTGCTGGGATGAATTTTTACCTGAATTTCATTTCTCAATCACTTACCACCCTGGCCCCTTGGCCACCCTTCCTGATGCTTTGTCACGTTGGGACAACGTTTACCCAGAGAGGGGGGAGGATTTCATCAGCAAGAATCCAATGAACTATCAGAAGATAATCAAGAAATATGAGATTCAAGCCTCAAAGCTTTTTGCAGTCAAGGTGGATTCATTTTCAAAATTGATTGATTCAATTCAGAAGGCAGTGTGGCAAGATTCTCAATATAGAAGTTTCCTTGAAGATTTGGGTAAAGGTAAATCTGTCCAAGATTATTCTCTTGATTCCTCTTCCAAACTTCTCCTTTTCAAAGATTGGGTGGTGGTCCCAAATGACCCCACAATTCAGCTCAATATACTTCAAAAGCGGCATGACTCTCCTCTAGCTGGACACCCTGGCCAAGAGAAGACTCTCAAGCTTGTCAAGCGGGATTTCCACTGGTCCGGCATGACTCAATTTATCAAGGATTATGTATCATCCTGTCAACAGTATTCAAGAAACAAAAATATTCATCACAAGAAGTTTGGACTCCTCAAGCCTCTTCCAATTCCAAGTGGTCCTTGGATTTGTCTTCCAATGGATTTCATCACTCAATTGCCACTGTCCGATTCCTTTGATTCAATTTTAGTCATAGTGGACAGATTCTCAAAAATGGCAGTTTTTATTCCAACAATGTCTTCAATAACTTCAATAGATTTGGCCCATTTATTCATCAAGAATATTTTCTCAAAGCATGGCCTTCCTTCAAGCATTGTTAGTGATAGAGGTTCTCTTTTTGTTTCTTCCTTATGGACCAATCTTTGTCAGCAGCTCAAGATTTCAAGAGATCTGTCAACTGCTTATCATCCAAAAACTGATGGACAGACAGAGAGGGTAAATCAGATACTAGAACAGTACCTTTGAATGTATGTCAGTTATCATCAAGATGATTGGAACACCTGGCTCCCTCTGGCTGAATTTGCCTACAATAACTCTGACCACTCTTCAACAAAACAATCACCGTTTTTCATTGTTTATGGAAGAGATCCACAATTTGACTCAGCTCAAATCACTCAAGATACTCCTGCTGGAAAGTTATCAACAAAAATCCAATCAGTACAGCAAGATGTCAAGAGAGAACTTGAAGTTGCCATAAACAGGTTTAAGAGGTATGCAGATAAAAGTAGAGCAAGTCCACCTGTTTTCAATCCTGGTGACATGGTATGGCTTTCCTCCAAGAACATCAAATCAACTAGACCCACCAAAAAACTATCTGAAAGATGGTTGGGTCCTTTTCCAATCTTGAAGAAAGTCAGCACTCATGCCTACCATGTCAAGCTCCCATCTCAATGGAAGTCCATCCACCCAGTCTTCCATATTTCACTCTTAGAACCATTCAAGACATCAACAATCCCAAATTGGCATCAAGAGTCTCCTCCCCCAATTATCCTTGAAGAAGAAGAGGAATGGGAAGTCTCTCAAATACTGGACACAAAGCTCAAGAGAGGAAAATTATGGTATCTGGTGGAATGGAAAGGTTTCAGTCAAGACCCAGAAAGATCCACTTGGGAACCAACCGAAAACCTCAAGAATTGTCCTGAACTTGTCAAAGATTTTCATTAATTATATCCTGACAAGCCTTGGCCCAATTCTTCAAAAGCTTGATTCATTATGGTGCTTGGTGGGGAGAGGAATTACCAAAAGTAAATCCCACTCCTGGTATGCACCTTCAGGGGTATTATACTCTTATTTTTTTTGTAAGCATCACCTTGGCCACTCTGTGAGCACTTTGAAATTTTGTACACATGTCAGCCTGTGACTCAAAACCAGAGCACAAGCATGACAGCCAAAATACCATAAACCAATGGTATAGCCAAGATACCACCAAAACATGGAGCTGAGCCAAATTAGCTCAAAAGGTATCAAAAGATAGGGGAAACTCACCTCTTTCTGAAAATATAAGTCCCATCACCATAGGACAAGAAATAACAAAGCTATTCCTGCTCAAAGTTATTGCTGAGCATAAACCTTAATTTTCACCTCTCATCTAAAATATAGAAGGAGAGGCTTAACCCCATCAAATGGGTATTCAAAATGAAACTCTAAGCCAGGGCTATCCAATGGTACCAGCCAAACTGAGCCAGCACCAATATTACTGCAGTTATGGTCAATTTCAGGCCAAATAAGGGTGAACAAAACATTCACCTCTCATCTAACTTCTACAGTTTTAGTGTGGGATACCTGAAGTGGGGTATCTTTGGAAATAGCACAATCAGGGCTATCTGATGGTGCAATCCACTTCTTCATATATCAACTATAACAGAAGTTATGAGGCAAACAAGCTCAATACAGCTTTTGCCCAAACCACGCCTATGTACAAAAAAACCTTGTACATGGGATAACTTTGCCATATTCAATGATAACCATACCAAATTGGGTACCATTGTGTAGAGCTCATACAGGGCTATCTAATGAGCCAACATTGAGCATGATATCTCAAACACTGACTGAGTTATGGCTGGTTTAAGGTCAAAATCCCACCTGCTGTCATATACAGCCTTACCATGGGATATCACCCATAATCATGAATATGAGGTGTCAAATAGACAAAGAGGCATGTTTTTACTTCAATACCTCATATGTCAGCCAATACTGGGGTCCCATACAGTTTCTGTACAGCATTCTACGCGTCATACACGTCAGAATCAGGCTGTGAGGTCCCCAGATGAAACTTTTCACCCTGTATTGGTGAAAACCGCCCAGATGTGGTTTCAAAACCACATCTGAGCCCAATACAGGGTATACAGGCTGTTTACAAACCACAAGCCTGTCCTGGAGAGTGAAAAATCTTCACTTCCTCTACGTGGAAAGGTCTAGCAGCCTTTCCACCCCAATTTCAGGATAAAAGGAGGGCTTTTCACAGCCAAAATCATCTCCTCATCCTGATATTGAATAACCTACTTAGTAAACTGTCAAAAACAGCTTTACTCTTGGTTAATAATCAGGTATAATTATAGATTTAATTATTGTAGTCTTTTATTATTGTAACCCAACAGATAAAGCTGCACCCAGGGCTTTCAACAGCGCTCACCACCACTATATCATATATAGTAAAGCCCTTTTTATCTTAAATTAAAATATCTTTGAAGCCTTATAACTCTTTTTTTAAACTATTTTACCGTGTCACAAACATAGATAAAGTTGTATTTAGCCTATTTACACCGTCATCATAGTTTCATCCTGACATTTTGGGGGCCTGGCCGTGTTTTAAATCTTTTTTTGGACCTTATAAGTGAGTCTTTTCTCTTTTTATGACTTATTAACAAGTGTTTTATCCTTTTTTAGGCGTAATTTCTCCATTAAGATATATATTTTATATATTTTTATCCTTTTCTTTATATATACTCATATTATAAGAGTATTGTTCACGTGGTTAATACCCACTGAAAATAACTATTTTTGGCGTGTTTTGTGTATAAAAACACATAAGCCATCAATAAGTCCTGTATTCTTGATTGAATAAGGACACCTCTGACTGAAAAACCATCAGTTGAGACGTGGTTAAGTGTATTGTTAACTCAATTACACTTATACAGAGCCACTTATTCATATTACACTTGAAAACCACAAGTGTATCTGTGGGATACTGGAACACAAACAGTGTGACAGGGTACCAAAAGCTGTAATTCTGACGTGGAATTGTTGATTCAATTACACTGTCATTATACAGGGCACATTGTAGTAACATACAAGCCCAGAGGCCAATCTTAGACGTGCAAAACCAGCATCCTTGAGAAGTCTTAACTGACATAAGCCCTCTTTTTTCCTGCCTTGATTCAGTGGAAGAAAATTACATCCCACTTGAGACGCAGTCACAGGCCAACACACCAGTGACACCCTCAGAACCAGAGGGCAGCAAGGGCAAAGGAAAGAGGCACAGTGAAGGTCTCATTACAGCCAAAAAGTGGACACCCATAGCCACTCAGAGGAGTAGAAAACCACGAAACTCTGCATCCATACAAGGTAAACCAACCTTAACCACTTGTACAGGAAAGATTACAATTATTAACCCAGTTGTAACTTCCAAAGGCAAACTGCCCAAGTCAGCAGACAATAAATTTGTACAAGGCACAGTCAAAGGTAAATATCCTAAGAACATAAAGTTTTTGACTGCTTGCAAACACTGATATGTCCCCTGCATACCTCAGAGATCTTGGTTTCCAAAGGAACCAGCCAGAGGACAGAGAAGGATTGTCCAGAACCAGAAGACCAGGAAGAGGACACCTTGGACACAGTGGTGGATGGCAAAACAATGAGGGAGATAATATCAACCTTGCCATTCACACTCCGACTCAACAGAAACCTCAAACCAGAGGACTGGAAGGATATGGAACAAGTTCTTCAGATCCACCAACTCCTCAAAGACTTATTTTAATGGAGCATGGACAACAAGAGGTTCAACCTAGCAACTCACTGGGCAGAACTTGGATCAAGTTGCCAGAAGATCTGTCTCAAAGAGATAGACTTCAAAGACCTTATGGAAATCACCAAAGGTTGGAATCCTACCAGGCAGCACAGACTCCTGGAGGCAAGGGCACAGAGGATAAGGGAGAATCAAGCCACTATCCAAGCTATAGAAGAACAGTTAACCCAGACAGGGCCTACTCAGATTCCTTCAGGTTCACAAGGAGCAGGCCAAATCAGCTCTCCAGTGGCTTCACACCATTCAGAAACCAGCAGATCAGTGGCCAAGAGTCACCATTCTTCACAATTCCAGGAAGTTTCCAGGAGAAGACAAGGGAACAAGGGCAAGAACAAAACCTCCTTCAACCAGAGGAGGAAAGAGTCAGACCCCATGATCCAGAAGCTGTTAGATTTGGTAAAAGAATTACACAAGAACCAGAAGTAGTTGTAAGCCACTCTAGAATCAGTAGTCCTAGTAATAGAATCATTACCCCACTCAGACTGAAAATAACATTGTCACATCTGAGAGTAACATCAACAGTGATACACTGTGGTTACAAATGTCCCAATATGCTGAACAATCTGCAAAGAAATTTGCAGAAATTAAAGCTAGCCAAGAGAGGATGAGACAAACTCAAGCCTCCTTGGAACAAATAGTTAAAAATCTTCAAGAAGGATATGCTCAACTAAGCAAAGCCTCTGAAGAAACCAACAAAAGACTGAATATACTTTTTGAAGAACAACACCACAGCACAAGGGACAGGGAGTGTCTGGATCAAGACATTAACAAATTGTTTAATGCCTATCATAGCTTGAAGCCCCAACCACAAGGCCAAGCTATGGAGAATCCATATCAACCAGATGACATCAAACCAGATGTCATGTTGTTGAATAAGGCAAGATCTCCATCAAAATACCAGGATGGAGATGGCATGTCTTATTCAGAGAAGGAAGCCTTGAAACATCTTCCTGAGGCCTCAAACTGGCCCAAACTCTCTGGATCAGGAGAATATGATCATATGGAACTCATAGATTATATTCATGGACTCTTCATTGATGTACCAAGCATACCAGACTACTGGATTACTGCTAGATTAAATACTGCATTTAAAGGTCATGCAAGTATATGGTACACAGAAATGGAAGAAATCCATGGCAGAAGAAACTGGCCGTGGTGGAAGAGTCAAATCATCCAAAAGTACAGTAATGGAACTTGGATATGGCAAAAGACCATGTCATTTGAGAATGACAAATACTCTGTGGACAAAGATCCATATGAGTGGTGTCTTAGACAGTCTAAAAGACTTAAAGCCATTGATCCTCAGATGAACATCCAAATGAGGAATCACAAACTTCTGACACAACTGCCAGGAGAGCTAGAACATGCATTAAAATGCAGATGCAACCAAAATTGCACTCTAGATGACATTGCCAACACCTTACAAGACATAAGGAAAAGGACAAATATAGGGAAATTCACCCCATATAAGAGCAGTAGTTTCAAAGAGAAACAACCTTTCAGGGTAGAGTTTAATGACAAACCCAAAGAAAGAGTGGCAGAAGTGGCAAAGAAGAGAAATTCTTGTCACAATTGTGGTTCAACAGACCACTATGCCAACAACTGTCCAAAGGCAAAGAAGAAAGTCTATGCCATAGAGAAAGTCCCTGAGGAAGAACCTCCAACAGAGGATTCTGATTCAGACTCTAGGGGCAATGCCAACAGAGAACCATCTGAGGATGATCAAGACCCAAGAGAGGAATTTTTAGTGGAATACCAAGAGGAAACCCCACTGGAAATCCAGGACATACAGTTGGAAGCAGGCATGCCACAGGACACTGCTAACAAGAACTTGTGCAAACACACACAAGATGCAAAAACATTCCTGGTTACACCAACCAAAGGAATGGCATATCTACATGGAACAGCCACAAAAATGACTTTTTGTATTGACAATGCTCAGCATCCACTGATCATTGATAGTGGAGCACACTGCTCCATAGTGGCCAGAAACTATCTGGATACCCACTTCCCAAACTGGGAAAAACAGCTCTTGCCCACTAAGGCAAAGAACTTTAAAAGTGAATCAGGGAAGATGACTTCCATTGGGACAATTATCAAAGAGATAATTATACCCCACAGGAAGGGTAATATCAGACTCAATCCAGAGTTTGTAGTGCTTAATGATGCCCACATCCAAGGGTTTTACTGGGAACAGATTACCAGAGGATGTATGGCATAGACATTTACAACAGTAAAAATAGGCACATCACCATTGGTACTAACAAGGAAAAGAAATTTTCACTTGAAATATACCAGATATCTTCTCAAGATCCACTAGAAGAACTTCTGAAGGAATTCAGAGAAGGACAGTTTAGCACTACCCTCACCAGTAAAAAAAACTAAGTTTACTGAAAATGCTGAGAAAGAACAGACCAGCATTTGCCATTGGTGAAGAACCATTAGGCAAGATCAAAGGCCATGATATAGAACTATATCTGGATGTGGAAAGACCTTATCCACCCATGCTGAGGAGACCTCCTTATCCAGCAAGCCTGGAAACCAGGAAAGAAATTGAGAAGCACATCAATGAACTCCTGGATATGGATGTCATCAGGAAGATTGGACATAATGAAATAGTGGAAATCACCACCCCAGTCCTAATCACCTGGCATGACGGCAAGTCTAGATTATGTGGAGATTTTAGAGCCCTGAATAACTACACAAAAGCAGACAGGTACCCTATACCAAGGATACCCCATGCCTTAGATAAGCTGGCTAAAGCCAAATACATAACCAAAATGGATTGTATGAAAGGATTCCACCAAAATGAAGTTAAACCAAACTCCATGAAGTTACTCAGGATAATATGCCATATGGGTATATATGAGTACACCAGGATGCCATTTGGCATTAAGAATGCACCAGCCCACTTCCAAAGGATGATGGACACCATATTTAAAGAAGAAATAATGGAAGGCTGGATGGTAGTATATATTGATGATATCATTATATACTCAGAGACATGGGAAGACCATGTACAATACATAGACAGAGTTCTAAGTAAATGTATACCCATTAATCTGAAAATTTCACTCAAAAAGTGTAATTTTGGCCAACAAGAGCTACTAGCTCTAGGACATAAAGTCTCAGGTCTTAGTCTGGCAATTGACCAGAACAAAGTAGCAGCAGTACTGCAAAAGCCAGTACCAAAGAACATCAAAGAGATGCAATCTTTCCTTGGGTTTGCTAGCTACTATAGAAACCATATCAAAAATTTTGCACACATAACTAGTAGCTTATACAAGTTATGTTCAAAAGATGTAGTTTTTGAAATAACCAAGGAGAGGAGGGATGCATATGAGAGAATCAAATATGAACTCACCAATGCACCAGTGCTCATCTTACCTGACTTTGAACTACCATTCAAGCTATATATAGATGCAGCATGCAGCCGAGGCTTAGGAGCAGCCCTTCACCAAAGACAAATTGTGGATGGTGAACCAAGAGAGGGTGTAATATGTTACATCTCTAGGCAACTGAAAGATTCAGAAGCCAGGTATGGGGCCACCCAGACTGAATGTCTATGTCTAGTCTGGGCTCTAGAAAAACTCCATTATTATTTGGAGGGTGCAGTCTTTGAAGTCTACACAGACTGCACAGCCTTGAAGTCTTTACTAAACATGAAGACAGCAAATAGACATATGCTGAGATGGCAAATAGCCATCCAGGAGTATAGAGGGAACATGACCATCATATACAAGGAAGGTAAAAGCCATACCAATGCAGATGTCCTCAGCAGATGGCCACTGGACAATGTCAAGAGAAATCCAGCTTATGACCCAGAAGTTGCAGCCAAAATCCCTATCCATTTCATGGAAATAGATAGGAGGAGGAACTTCAGATTTTCTGAATGGGCACCAGGAAATGGTACCCTTGACAGTGGAAACACTGATTCAGAAGGAACAGAAACTCCCATACTGGGAATAAGCTCCTCAGAACTGCACAATGAATTCTTCAGTGCAGTACAGAAGTCTTATGCCAAACACAAACAGTGTAGCATACTACTCCAACTCCTTCAACAAAAGTACAGGAGCCCAGAACTGGAAACCCAGCTGGAAGAACCCTGGTTGAGGACCTATAAGGACAATAAATTTTTTCTTATAGATGGCCTGCTCTACCACAGAGAAAAGCACACAAGTGCACTCACAGTGGTAGACAGAGACCACATCTCATTGATCCTACAAGAATGCCATGACTGCCCCTATATGGGACACATGAGTGAAGACAGGACCAGAGAGAGGGTAGCAAGCACAGCTTGGTGGCCCAAGTGGGAACAAGAGTTGAGTGAATACATCAACACTTGTGAAAGATGCCAAAAGGCAAATAGGAAGCATGGGAAGAAGTATGGGTTACTTCAACACATAGAAGACCCCAAGTACCCATGGGAAACCATCAACATGGACTGGGTTACAGGACTTGTCCCAGGAGGCAAAGAAAACTACAATGCCTGTTTGATCATAGTTGATAGGTTCAGCAAGAGCATGAGGTGTCTACCATGCCATAAAGAAGACACAGCCATGGATACTGCTCTGTTGTTTTGGAATAACATCATATCCACCTGTGGAGTCCCCAAGATCATCATTAGTGATAGGGACCCAAAATTCACATCTGAATTCTGGACTAACTTATATGACATGCTTGGCACCAAACTTGCTTTTTCCACAGCTTACCATCCACAAACAGATGGCCTAGCTGAAAGGATGATCCAAACAATGGAGGACATCCTCAGAAGATTCTGTGCCTATGGCATGGAATACAAGGACCATGAGGGATACACCCATGATTGGGTTACCCTCTTACCAGCAGTTCAACTGGCTTATAATACAAGCCAGCACTCCACCACAGGTAAAACACCTGCACTGGTGGAGAAAGGGTGAAATCCCCTGGTACCTGTGGATCACTTGAAGAAAAATCTTCTGACCATCCACCCCACAGCCAAAGACTTCCATGATATGTGGAAGAAAGCCTGTGACACTGCTGCCAAATGCATAGCTGAGGCCAAAGAGTATAACAAGCAGAGGTGGGACAAATCACATATGGAACCTGACTTTAAGGAAGGGGACCAGGTGTTAGTGTCTACACTGAGCTTTAACAATCTCAAGGGACCCAAAAAAATGAGAGACTCATTTGTAGGGCCCTTCACTATCATTAAGTTGATAGGGAATAATGCAGTGGAGGTCAAGCTCACTGAGGAGTTGCCCAGGAAACACCCAGTCTTTCCAGTGAGTTTGGTCAAACCATACTTCCAGACAGAGGAGGATAAATTCCCCTCCAGGAAAAAGAATCCCACACCACAAGAGATAGTGGAAGTGGAAGATTCCCCTGGACCTGTGAGTAAGATCATCAGGGCTAGGAAGATCAGACTCAATGGGAAGGATCAAAGACAATACCTAGTCAGATTCAAGAACCAGACAGCAAATAAAGACAAATGGTTGACAGAAGATGCCATACCAGATGGGAACCTTCATTGAAGGAGATTCAGAGCCTCTAGGAGGACTGAACAGTCTCATCAATGATGAGCCTTTTTTAGAGGGAGGGTATGTCAGCCTGTGACTCAAACCCAGAGCACAAGCATGACAGCCAAAATACCATAAACCTATGGTATAGCCAAGATACCACCAAAACATGGAGCTGAGCCAAATTAGCTCAAAAGGAATCAAAAGATAGAGGAAACTCACTTCTTTATGAAAATATAAGTCCCATCACCATAGGACAAGAAATAACAAAGTTATTCCTGCTCAAAGTTATTGCTGAGCATAAACCTTAATTTTCACCTCTCATCTAAAATCTAGAAGGAGAGGCTTAACCCCATCAAATGGGTATTCAAAATGAAGCTCTAAGTCAGGGTTATTCAATGGTACCAGCCAAACTGAGACAGCACAAATATTACTGGAGTTATGGTCAATTTAAGGCCAAATAAGGGTGAACAAAACATTCACCTCTCATCTAACTTCTACAGTTTTAGTGTGGGATACCTGAAGTGGGGTATCCTTGGAAATAGCACAATCAGGGCTATCTGATGGTGCAATCCACTTTTTCATATCTCAACTATAACAGAAGCTATGACAAAAACAAGCTCAATACAGCTTTTGCTAAAACCATGCCTATGTACAAAAAACCTTGTACATGGGATAACTTAGCCATTCTCAATGATAACCATACCAAATTGGGTACCATTGTGTAGAGCTCATACAGGGCTATCCAATGAACCAACGTTGAGCATGATATCTCAAAAACTGACTGAGTTATGGCTGGTTTAAGGTCAAAATCCCACCTGCTGTCATATACAGCCTTACCATGGGATAATATCCCATAATCATGAATATGAGGTTTCAAATAGACAAAGAAGCATGTGTTTACTTCAATACCTCATATGTCAGCCAATACTGGGGTCTCATACAGTTTCTGTACAGCATTCTACGCGTCATACACGTCAGAATCAGGCTGTGAGGTCCCCAGATGAAACTTTTCACCCTGTATTGGTGAAAACCGCCCAGATGTGGTTTCAAAACCACATCTGAGCTTAATACAGGGTATAAAGGCGGTTTGAAAACCACAAGCTTGTCCTGGAGAGTGAAAAATCTTCACTTCCTCTACGTGGAAAGGTCTAGCAGCCTTTCCACCCCAATTTCAGGATAAAAGGAGGGCTTTTCACAGCCAAAATCATCTCCTCATCCTGCTCTTGAATAACCTATGTAGTAAACTGTCAAAAACAGCTTTACTTTTGGTTAATAATCAGGTATAATTATAGATTTAATTATTGTAGTCTTTTATTATTGTAACCCAACAGATAAAGCTGCACCCAGGGCTTTCAACAGTGCTCACCACCACTATATCAAATATAGTAAAGCCCTTTTTATCTTAAATTAAAATATCTTTTAAACCTTATAACTCTTTTTTTAAACTATTTTACCGTGTCACAAACATAGATAAAGTTGTATTTAGCCTATTTACACCTTCATCATAGTTTCATCCTGACAACACAGATCTTGGAATGGCTTTCAACTTTATTTCCAATCTTATGGCCATTTCACTTGGGACAATGGGCAATTCCCTTTTCGATTCATCTCCAAGACTTCCACATTCAAATTCATTCCTTTAACAATGTTGTTTTCTTTTTATGGCACTGGTGGGAGTGGTAATTACCAAAAGTAAGTTCCTCTCCTGGTGTGCACTTCCCTGAGGGGTCTACAATCTTTCAAAACATCACCTTGGCCACGCTGTGAGAACCTGGCATTGAATTTATCTTTCCAGGTCCTTGGCCAATTTCAAAATCAATTGTCACCATTAGTGATCAAGATTGGAACCTCCTCAAAATTCATCTTTTTTTTTCTTTTCTTATTTTCATTTTCATTCTTTATTTTTATTTTATTTTCATTTTAAATTTTCTTTTATCATGTCAATTATCACGTCAAAAATTTTCATTCATTTTAAAATTCAATTCAAATCATGAAGCCAATGTCAAAAGAAGATCTAGCAAGTCCTGCGTTAAATGTCAAATTTCTAATATCAGTTTTCAAAATTTTTATCTTGTCAGTCCTCTTGAATCACTCTCTCAAAATCTTTCCAATAGCCTCAACAGGCTTCACCTTGTATTGGTGCTCAGGAGCTCACCATTTAAAGGTGGGGGGTACTGTCACAACCATGGCAATTCATCCCCTTGGACTTCAATATGGCATATCCATGCCACGTCCAATATATGGCAATTTGGCCATATACATAAATCATTGGCCAAATTGGCCATCTTACCTCATTTGGCTTTTTATGGCCATTTCATCATCTGGGCCCAACTTGGGTCCTTCACCATCATCAGGCCTTTCCTGGCCTTTCTCTACTTTTGGGCAATTTCGGTATTTCCCAGTCAACAGGGGAAATACAGCCCAAGAAGCTGTATTTGGCTTTAATTACAGTTTCTGCGCACTTTGCGCAAATACAGTTTTAAGGCTGTATGAGCTGTATCTGGCCAAAAACCTCAAAAGACACTCTGACACCTCTGAAGCCCTCCAAAACCAAATTTCACCAATATCCTCCTGGCGTCATCTCTAAAGACTTATGGCCATTTTCAACCTCCAATAACCAAAATGCCATATATGGTGTTATACACCATTATGCATCTTTTTTCAGCAGCAATCCACTGGCGGCAATATCATCTGGTTATTCCAACCTTCCATCACGCCATCCAGTCACGTCATCAAGAGGATTCATCAAGGCTCAAGGGCAAGTGTCAAAACATCAAATACCAATGACGCCATCAAGCAGTCATTGGTTATTCTCACTCCAAGTATTCCTTCCAAGGGAATACTGTCAATTCATTCTCAAGGTGTATTCAAGAGGCAGTGCCAAAAGGAGTTGTCAAGTGTCAAAGCTCCACTCAATCCATCTTGGCAACCACCTTCATTTCAATACAGTCTGGATCCATCAAGAACTGTATTTCATTTTCAAGTGTGGGAAATTCATTCAACCCATTTCAATTTCAATATGAGCCAGCTGTATCAATTCCCAAAACAATCAATACAGCCTCAAGGATCAATACAGATCAGTTTTCAGCCTGAAGAACTCAAGCTCCCAACTTTTCACATATACCGGCTACCCTTTCCACCCTGGGGGGTTTTACCCAGTTAATTACCATACTTTGATTTATTTTTATCTTTATTTCCTTTTCATTTTAGTTAAGCAAATACTGATATTATTAAGTCAGTCATTTAGCACTTTTCTCTTATTCTTTCCTCACCTGTCAATGGATATTTGGTGGTCATATCCTTACTAATTCCATAGTTCATTTTGGCAGGTTCAAACAGTGATTAAGGACTTACTTGGTTGGCTCTTTGGCCATTTGGCTTCCCTTTCTTCTTATTGCCTCTCATCTTGTACCTGCATATCTTTGAGAGGAATTCATTCTTATTATATTTATTCTTTATTCTTTTGGAGTCTTCCAAGTGAGTTCCCTGATTGCTGAGTGCCAGGCCACTCTTGTATTTCCACAAGAGCCCCTGTGACACCTTCACCACTGCTCCTATCCTTTCTCATTAAAATCATTCTCTACCAACTATTGTGGAGATTTATGCTTCTGATTATTCCCTGGGTGCTGTACTGAGCCAAGTTAATGACTCAGGAAAACATCCCCTTTCATTTGATAGTCACAAGATTCTTCCATCTGAGCTCAACTATGAAATTCATGACAAGGAACTTCTTCACATAGTTTGGGCTCTCAAATGCTCAAGTGATTCTCTGCTTTCCCTTTAGAATTCCTTTGAAGTCTTAAAAGACCATTCTTCCCTTTAATAATTCATGTCTTCCAAAGTCCTTACTCATTGTCAAGCCAGCTGGGCTGAATTTCTCTCTGATTTTTATTTCACTATCACTTACAACCCAGGCAGGCTGGCCACCTTACCAGATGCATTGTAACATTGAGACAGCATTTACATCAGAGAGGAGGGTGGACTTCATCAGCAAGAATCCGCAAAATTTACATCAAGCACTTAAGATAGATAGAATTAAAGATTCAAGATTTTTTTCAAACAAAGTAGAAATGCTCTCACATTTAGTTGACCAAATTCAAAAAGGAGTTTCGAAAGACAAAGATTATGAATAAGTACTCAAGAAACTAATAAGAGGTGAATCCATATCAGATTATTCTCTTAAACCTCAAGGAAAGCTATCATTACTCAGAGATAGAGTGCTAATTCCCAGCAATAAAGAAATTCAATTGGATATTCTTCAAAGGTGTCACGACTCACCATTGGCTGGCCATCCTGGCCAGGAGAAGACTCTCAAGCTCATCAAGATGGATTTTTATTGGGCTGGCATGAATCAAATTATCAAGGACTATGTGTCCTCATGTAAGATATGCTTAAAAAACAAGAACACTCATCATAAGAAGTTTGGACTACTCAAGCCTCTTCACATTCCATCTGGTCCTTGCAATTCCTTATAAATGTAATTTATTACTCAATTTCCACTTTCCAAAATCTTTTATTCAATTGTGGTAGCTGTGGACAGATTCTCTAAAGTGACGATATTCATTCCAACCTACCCAACAATTACAGCCCTGGACTTATCTCAAACTTTCACCAGTAATTTCCTTTCCAAACATGGCCTTCCAATCAATATTGTTAGTGATAGAGGATCATAATTTTTTCATCATTCTGGACCCAATTATGTCAGCAGCTCAAGATATCAAGAGATATTTCAACTTCTTTCCACCCTGGAACACATGGACGGATAGAGAGGGTAGATAAAATTATAGAACAGTATCTTTGGATGTTTAAGGTGTGGATATGAAAATTTGATTAAAAATCAAGTACTTTTCCTGTCCTCAAAATTTGTATGAGGTAAGAAATGATTAAAAATGGTATGAGATAGTATGTCTAAGAGAAAAAACACCAATTTTAGTGTTTTTAACTTAATAAGTATAAATAAATAATATTATGAAGATTTATTGTTTTAGCAATGATAAACATTTATCCAAAAATACTCTACAGGAGATATTTAAGGCTACACAAGAAATTCCTTCAAAAGCATTTGAAATGGGATTTATTGAGCAAAGAGCTGCAAGAAATTAATTAAAGAAAAAAGTATTTAAGAAGATATTTAAAGTGAAAACATGCCCAAAAGTGACCAAAGTGAATTTGTAAACAAAGTGACAAAGCTAACAGTGATGAAAGATGCTTTAATTCACTTATGGGGTAGTTCAAGGGGTAAAAAATGATTATAAGAGTTACAAAAAGAGATTATGATGATTTTTTCACATGGTTAAAAGGTTAAAAATGATTTGAACAGGGTGGTTGGAATCTTTTATTGATTGGTTTAACAGTGTTTAAACTAATTATAAAAGGAAAAGATTCTAAGATGAAGAGAAAAGTGGGGCAAAGAAGACATTTTTTTATAGCCATCAATTGTCTTACTCAAAAAGGAAAGTTTGCTCTTGTCAGTCGTGAAAAAACACTGACAGAAGAAATGCCAATTATGGCATCATTGAACCCTGGTTTAAACCAAAAAAGGGCTGGTTTTAGCCATTTTTTGCTATTTCCAGCCATTACTATAGTAATACCTGGTCTAGAGCCTTCAAAACACGTCAGAATGTGTGTAAGAGACGTAGAAACCAGTGAAAACTGTTTTTGATAAGATTGTTTCAACTTAAGGGTAGTTTTACCCTCTTGGCAACAGTTAAAACTGCCCTGGTTGGTATAAAAACCCCATCATCAATTGGGTCACAGACCCTGTGACTCAATTCCAGGCCAAAAGTGATGAGCATTTGCATGAATTATGACATCTCATGCCTGTCAGAAAGGAATTTGGGGGTCTGGCTCCCCCTTGGAGCCAAGATTCCTTTCCCCCCCAGAATCAATCTTTCCACTTTATTTTTGATTTAATTCCTCATCATGTATTATACTTATAATTTAAATATGTAATTGAATTGAGTTTTTAAAGCACACAACTGTAATAACTGACACCTCATATGTAAATTAAAGTTCATTCACATAATACACGCACACATTTTGACATTTCAATTGAAAATACTTCAACTGCTCATAACTTCTAAATTACACACAACACCTCAATTTTAAAACAAAAATTAATGTTTAAAAACACATTTTATGTGAATTAAATTAAGTTTTTGAGGAGTTTCAAGTTCTGTACATAAAATATTAAAGACTTAATTCAAGCTTATTTAGAGTTGAGTTACAGAAATTTTATCCAGAGGTGACCCCACTTTATTTTTTATGAGGAGTCCAATGGTAAAACAATTTTCATAAGTTCATTTGTAGGATAAAAAGTTATGATAATTTTTGATTAATTTTTTTCCAAAAAATATTTTAATCATGGTATTTTTTGTTAAAAATTCATTTTTACTTAATTTTTTCAAGTAAAAATGTGTTTTCACAAATTTAAAATTCAATGTAATTTCATTTTCAAGTTATAGTTGAGTTTTCATTCTTTTGTATAAACTTATATTTATATTTCACTTTTTGTTTCTGTAACATAAATAATTTCTTTATTTATAATTGTATATTATTTTCTTATTTGTGGTCTTTTGGGTACCTGAAAATACCTCCAAGGCTCACAGGATGTATGTAAGTTACAATCAAGATGAATGGAACACCTGGCTACCTTTGGCTGAATTTTCCCTTATTAATGAAGAACATTAGTCAAGAAAGTAATTGCCTTTTTTCACCATTTGTGAAAGAAATCCCAGCTCTGATTCAATTCACATTTCTCACGACACACCTGCCTGAAAGTTATCAACAAAACTCCAATCAGTAAAGCAAGTGGTTAAAGAAGAATTACAGTCAGCAATAAGGCAATTTAAGAATTCTGCGGATAGAAATAGGAAAATTCCACCTGATTTACAACCTTGGGACAAAGTATGGTTAGCCTCAAGGAATATCAAGACCACAAGACCCACCAAGAAGCTTTAATACAGATGACTGGGACCCTTTGAAGTATTGAAGAAGATTGGAAGCCATGCATATCACCTCAAGTTGCCTCAAAAATGGAAGTCAGCTTGCCCTGTATTCCATGTGTCCTTATTAGAACCAGTCAAGAAATCCACTATCCCAAGCTGAAATCAATTTCCACCACCACCAGTCCTAGTGGAGCAGCAAGAGGAATGGGGAGTGGCTCAAATTTTGAACTCAAAAATCAAGAGAGGTAAATTATGGTATCTTATAGAGTGGAAAGGATTAAGTGAATACCCAGAAAGATTGACTTGGGAACCATCCCCCAACCTCATCAGCTCACCAGATCTTGTCAAGGATTTCCACACTTTGTACCCTGACAAGCCTGGCCCAAATACCTCAAGAGTTTGACTTTATGGCGCTTGGTGAGGAGTATAAGTGATGAAAGTAAGTTCCTCTCCTGGAATGCACCTTCATTGGGGTATTCTACCCATGTTTGCTGTAAGAATCACCTTGGCCACTTTGTGAGCACTTTTCCATTCTTTGGACAGATTCAGAAGGCTTTGCAAGATCAATACCCTCAACTTTGGACCTTTCATCAAGATAGGTGCAAATTTCTCTCTCTTTTTCCTTTCTGAAATTATGCCATTCATAGTTATTCAAGACATTCCTTAAATCAAGTGAGTTATGGCAAAAGACTTTCTGTTGTTTTATGGTTCTTGGTGGGTGGTGGAAGTTATGAAAGTAAGTTCCATCTCTCGGTATGCATCTTTGAGGGTTCTACTTTTAAAGCAACACCTTGGCCACTCTACAAGCATCTAATGCTTCTTTTTATCTTCTCTGGAAAATTTATGGCCAAAATCACACAACCCGCCGCAAGAAGGACACCCCTCAGAAGTTTATTTATTTTTCTTTTTCTTTACTCTGTTTTTTCCTCAATTCTTATTTTCTTTCTTTTCTTTACTTTTATAATTCTTGTTTCTATTTATTTCTTTCATAAAGGAGCAACATCCCCTCCCATATCATTTATTTGGAGGTTCCATTTAATTTTGAATTTTAGTATTTATAAGAGTGAGGGATAAAAGACAAACGAAACACAAACAAGGACAATAAAACTAGTTATCTCTACCCAAGTCATCAAAAGTTCTTTGAAAATCATTAATCAACCCAGCTTCATACCATACAAGCTTAGCAGCCATCTCCACAGAAGCAGTACTGGGAATCATTCTATCATTACCATAAGAAATGACCTCCCTGCTATTTCAATAAACTCTTCTAAGAAACCTGGCCACAGAATCTTATCCTTCATTTTCCATATTGGGATCTTATCTGGTGACCTGGACAGGCCAACTCTCCCTCCTGTGGAATACTTGAGTGGCAGGGAATGGCAAAGGCAATTGATAATCTCATTGGCTGGGGCTGGCCACAGGATTTGATTGTTTAGAGGTGACCATGGGGAATGGCATCATCCATGAAGCCAGGGAATATCTGGAAGTGGATGGGCTTTGTAAGATTTGTCTATGAAACTGTTGATAATATTACTATTAATCAACAGTACTATGACTGTTCTTATGAAATATAATAATAAAAATTATTATAACCAAAATTGAATAAGTAAATAAATAATTATTTGTTTATTTTACTTGCTAGAAACTACTAGTGATTATAACAGTAAGCAGTAATTGTCTACAAGAATCAATTACAAAAATAATTTAATAATAAAAACGTATTTATTAAAATAATAAAATTATTTTAATATATAATTATCTTTTATAAGAATAATTATAAATATAACTCTTGTAGAAAATATTACTAGAGAAAAAATTTAAGAATAAAGACAAAAAGACTCACTAATACTCCAAAGAACTTATTAAAGATAATAGTAGAGAGATTTGACAGATAATTGTGGATTTAATGGATCAAAATTGATTTATAACAAGATTAAAACAATAAATAGTTGATTTCTATGATTTCACGTCTTTATTATTGATTTTGAAAGGTTAAAACACTTAAGAAAAGTTTCAACCAGTACTTACTTGTTGGTAATAAAGGTATATTTGAATAATGTGATGATTTGGAAAAAAACAGAAAGAGGAGGCCTCTTTTAAGGCTAAGAAAGCTCAAAGAGGCATGCCATAAAGCAAACTGAAAACCAGTAATCCTTTTTGGATTAATGATTGCATCATCTGTTGTCATGTAAGATTATCATAATTACTTAATTGATGCTTTTACGTGACTACCAGCCCAAATATGGTTAGGAATAAAAGGCGTAACAACTGTAAATATTCTTTTATGTAATAGTAATGATTGATTTCTCAAAGTTATCAAGGTTATTATAAATTTCATTACAAAGTGTATTTTCTGTGAATTTTTGAAGATTCAGTATTTCACATGGAATCATCAAAAATGGACTATGAGTAAACCTTTTAATTTTACTTATAAAAGTATAATTACTTTTGGTTTTTATATGATTTATACAGTTCTCAATTGGTCCTGAAAGTTTCAGAAATATTAATTAAGAATTGTATTTTTGAAGTTTTTACCTCATTTCTACATAGAATTACAAATAGCACCACATGGCTGGTTGCTATGAGGTAAATCAATGAATACTAGTCCAAAAAAGGGTTTTAAGTAATCTCTTAGGGCTTATCCATGGAAAATGATTAATAATTGACATTGTTAAAGGAGTCTAAGTTGCTATTTACCTCCTTGGCACGTGAAAATACCAGCTTATTTGCTATTTTCTTATGCTTTAATGAGATTTTAACTTGGTAACCAAGTCCCCAAAAGGTTTTAGTATACTGATTGGGCCAAGATCAGCCATGGATCCAAGCTTTAGAGCTGTCCATGCCTCAGAGGCCTCGGAAGCTGGGTACGCTGGCTCTCTTTGATGTCTTTTGTCCCCCTTGACTATTTTCACCTCAACAAAAGAAATTCAGGCTTAAAGACTGATATCCACTATGGGTGTACCAAAGGTGTATGTAGGAATACCATAATATTAGGTTCCACAAACATGAATAACACTAATCTTAGTGTATATGTAACATGGGATTTCTCACATTCCCATTATTTTGGCATGAAATTGAAAAAAACAAAAAAATTCACAATTCCTTTATGTGGTATTGAAGTATTTTTCATATTACAACCTCTTAGAGTTGTTTTAAGCTTATTCACTCTATGGAGTTACCCTAGATGAATTTCCGTGTAGAATCCAAATCTGGCCCTAAATCCATGGATTTAATTACTAAATAAAACGTTATTCATCTTTTCTGAAATCAAAAATGATGAATCTTGAATATATACATGACTTATGGGTTATGCATAGTTCAGAATTGGTTTTAAAGATAATTGTGGCCTATTTGGGTATGTAAAATATACCTTAAGGCTCACAGGTTTGGTGAAAGAGGAGGAATTGAAGATGGAGTGGTGGACAGGAGAGGCTGGAAATTTCTTGGCAGTGGGTTGAGAAGGTGAAATTCTTGAGTGATTGTCAATTGAAGGATTCACTACCTCAACTTCTTCACCACCAAATTAGTCACTTTCTTCAGCCTCTGGATTGGTGGGTGAATTAGAAATTATTCTTATTTGTTTAAACACACCTTGGTTGTTGATCCCGGAAATCGGGACATCTGAACTGGAATAAATTGGACCTCCAACATTGGTCCACCTTTCCACATCCCTCTGACTGGATCCAGTCACTAAATAAAGACATAAGCATCACATCAAACCAAGAATACCACAAAACTTACAGTTGGAATGGCCTGAAGTACTATCAGGGATAGGGGCCTCAGAGACTGGGAACTATTTCCAAAAAGGCATATCCTTCTTGCGTCATAAATACTGCCTGATGTTGGAAAGTGGCACTCCTGGATGTTGACATTGCTTCTTCCCATCAATGTAATGATGATACTTTGAATACCTGGGGTTATAGTGTTGGAAACAATGTATTCCATTCTCCAAGCACTAATTAAAAGCAGGATCAAGAACTTCAACTGCCTTTTACCCATCATATAGCTAGGAAGGATAAAAATGACCTGAAGAAGCCATTGATCAAGGTTAACTCAACCAACTGAAGATGCCAGAACCACAAAGGACAGATCGCGGAAATACAGAAGGGGAAGATCCAGTTATTTAAGTCAGTTTTGAATCCATTCTAGAGTATGGAAGCAAAAGCGTCAAGATAGTCAGATATGTAAATCAAATCCTGAAAGCTATCAAGGTTCTGGGGCCATGAATCCAGTTACAGACCCCTCAACCATGATCCTGAACTTCTCTCTGAAGGTCCAGGCCATGTGGGCCAATTCGGCCTCCCAAAAACCCCTTCAAATTTGGGTTCAGGGGGGCCTCAATTGCCCCCATAGACTGCAGGCTGCATACTATGAACCATAGACCCAAAATGGCCAGAAATGGCCATCAATGGCTTAAAATCAAAATTTTGCAGTAGTATGGCAGGCAAAAAATGAACCATAATTGACCCAAATGACCTCAACAAGCCATTTGAGCCATTTTTTCAAGACTGGGGAAAAACCCTCTTTCAAGACATGCATTTCAAGGAAGATTGGTACAAGAAAAGATCTCAAAACAATATTGCCAATTCTTGTGGAGGCTATACATTAATATAAAAATTATTTACCATCTTGCAAGCCAAAACAAATGGTGGCCTTCAGTTTGGGATTCAGACCATGGCCATTGACAGGAATTTGTTTCAAGAAGAAAAAGACTCAAGACAGGAAATAATGAAGAAATGACAAGATTTTACTTACTTCAAGAAGGGGGAAATTACTTAATGAAAAAAGTTGTGAAGAAGGAATTTCAGGCTAATGATCAAGAGGAAAAAATATTTGAAATTGATTATTTTTAGAAAAATGTGGGGATTTGGGGATGAAACTCAGCAGTGGCAGGATATTATGGTGTTCCAGAACCCACCAGTTTCAAGAAGGGGATACTGTCACAGCCATTATCAGGTGTAAGGTTATTCAAGCTTAACACAACTCAAACTCATCAAGCCAGAAATCCAGTATGTATATCAGTAATCAGTTTCAGAAAATCTTCTTGCTGAAACATTAATAAGGATTGGTTCACCAATACAGCCGGTCAACACTTGTACAGGCCAGATTCACCAGATACAGTTTTGGCTTCAAAAGTCTAAAAATGTATCATTACCCAATTCCACCACACCTCTTGTAAATACTCTGTACATCCATACAGGGGCTGTACTATGCAAATAAGCTCAAATGAAGATTCCTCTCAAGAAAATTTGCTTTTTGGATCAGGGCTGGTGCATTCTCACATATACCAGCCCCTTTCCCCCCTGAGGACTTTTCCCTAGTTAATTAATATATTTCATTTATTATTTAATAAATATTCTTATTCTTTATTTGTGAGTATTATATTTATTGGCTTTAAGTTGGTCTTTGCATTTCCTCACCTGTTCAGTAGAGTTGTGGTGGGCATATTCTTATTGACCCTTCTCTTTCTTCATTATGGGTTGAAACAGTGAACTTGGACTTGTTTGTGGTTGGCTCTTTGATTCTTTACTCTTATTATTATTATTCTGATTTCTTATATCTATTTTATTAAAAATTCTATCTTTAATTCACTATTCAGTGTATTACATATTATTCCTTATGAGCCCTCCATAAGTGAGCTTCAGCTTAATGAGTTCCAGGCTGTGAGGCTTGAGGTATATTTTACATACCCAAATAGGCCACAATTATCTTTAAAAGAAATTCTAAACTATGCATAACCCATAAGTCATTCATATATTCAAAATTAATCATTTTTGATTTCAGAAAAGATAAATAACTTTTTATTGGGTACATAAATCCATGGATTTAAGGCCAGATTTGGATTCTAAACAAAATTTAACCTAGGGTAGCTCAATAGAGTAGATAAGCTAAAATCAACTCTTTAAGGTGGTAATATGGAAAAAAATTAAATACCACACAAAAGATCCATGAAATATTTTGTTTTTCTCAATTTAACACCAAAATAATGGGAATGTGAGAAATCTCATGTTACATATACACTAAGAATAGTGTTATGTATGTTTTTGGCACTTAATATTATGGTATTCTTACATGCACTTTTCATACACCCATAGTGGATATCAGCCTTTAAGCCTGAATTTCTTTTGTTGAGGTGAAAATAGTCAAGGGGGACAAAAGACATCAAAGAGAGCCTGGGTACCCAGCTTCTGAGGCCTCTTAGGTGTGGACAGCTCTAAAGCTTGGGTTCATCGCTGATCTTGGCCCAATTAGTATAATAAAACCTTTTTGGGACTTGGTTACCAAGTTAAGATCTCATTAAATCATAAGAAAATAGCAAACAAGCTGCTATTTTGACGTTCCAGGGAGGTAAAGAGAAGCTTATACTCCTGTAAACATGTCAATTCTTAATCATTTTCCATGTATGAACCCTAAAAGAGTGATTTAAACCCTTCTTGGACTAGTATCTATTGATTTACCTTGTAGCAACCAGCCATGTGGTGCTTCTTGCTATTCTATGTAGAAATGAGGTAAAAACTTCAAAAATTCATCAAAAATACAATTATTAATGAATCTTTATGAAACTTTCAGGACCAATTTAGAACTGTATAAATTATATACAAACCAAAAATAATTACACTTTTATAAGTAAAATTAAAAGGTCTGCTTATAGTCTGTTTTTGATGATTCCATGTGAAACACTGAATCTTCAAAAATTCACAGAAAATACACTCTGTGATGAAAGTTTCAATAACCTTGATAACTTTGAGAAAATAATTATTACTATGAAATAAAAGAAGATTCACAGTTGTTACGCCTTGTATTCTTAGCCATATTTGGGTTGGTACTCATGTAAAAGCATCAATTAAGTATTTATGATAATCTTACATGACAACAGATGATGCAATCATTAATACAAAAAGCATTACTGTTTCTGGCTTACTGGTTTTCAGTTTCCTTCATGGAACGCCTCTGTGAGCTGTCTGAGACTTAAAAGAGGCCTCCTCTTTCTGTTTTTTCCAAATCATCACATTATTCAAATATACCTTTATTACCAACAAGTAAGTATTAGTTAAATCTTTTCTTAAGTGTTTTAAACTTTTGGAATCAACTATTTATTGTTTTAATCTCGTTATAAATCAATTTTGATCCATTAAATCCACAATTATCCATCAAATTTCTCTGCTTTTAACTGTAATAAGTTCTTTGGAGTATTAGTGAGTCTTTTTGTCTTAATTCTTAAATTTTTTCTCTAGTAATATTTTCTACACGAGTTATATTTATAATTATTCTTATAAAAGATAATTATATATTAAAATAATTTTATTATTTTAATAAAGAAGTTTTTATTATTAAATTCTTCTTGTAATTGATTCTTGTAGACAATTACTTCTTACTGTTATAATCACTAGCAGTGTATAACAAGTAAAATAAATAAATAAATAATTAATTATTTAATTGTGGTTCTAATAATTTATATTATTATATTTCATAAGAAAAGTCATATTACTTTTGATTAATAGTAATATTATCAACAGCTTCATAGACACATTTTACACAGGCCCTCTTCATTTTGAACAGCCCCTGTGACACTCATATAACTTAATCTATATATTTAGAGCTTGATATATTATATTAATATATAAAAAAAGCTCACCTATGATATTGAAGAAATTTTTATCAGAGACTTAAGTTATTTGAACAGAATAATACCTTTTCTTTTATTTCATTTGAGTTTCAGAATAATGATGGAAGAGAGTCTTACTAATTTTCAGCAATAATAATTTTTGTTGAAAGAGGATTTTCATGAGGGTTTTATCACTAAAAATTAAAGGTTTTTTTCCATGAAATTAATTGTTTAAATCTGTCAATTTTTCAATTCTTTCTTGAATCATCAACAACTGTGTCAGCCTGTGACCCAAAAGCAGAGTACAAGCATGACTGCCAGAATACCATAAACCAATGGTAGAGCAAAATACCACCAAACCATGGAGCTGAGCCAAATAACCTCAAAAGGTATTAAAAGAAAGATGTAAATAACCTCTTTCCAAATATGTAAGTACTATAATCATAGGACAAAGAATAGCAAAGTTATTAAATCTCAAAGCAGTTGCTGAGCATAAACCTCAATCTTAACCTCTCATCTAAAATCCAGAGAAAGAGGCTGAACCTCATCAAATGGGAATTAAAAATTAAGCTCTAAATCAGGGCTATCTAATGGTACAAGCCCAATTGAGATAGCACAAAAAATATAGAAGTTATGGCCAAAATAAGGTCAAATAAGGATGAATAAAATATTCACCTCTAATCCAGCCTCTACAGTTTTAGTGTGAGATACCCAAAGTGGGATATCTTTCAAAAGAGCACAGTCAGGGCTATCTCATGGTGCCATTAATTTACCCATATCTCATCTAGAACAAAAGTTATGGGGAAAAAGTTCCATACAGATTTTGAGCTAATCATATATCTGAATAACAAAAATTGAACATGGCATAGCTTTGCCATATTTATATCTAAACATTCTAAATGGGGTACTATTGTGTAGATCCCACCTAGGGCCTCAAAATGAACCAAATTTGAGCTCAATATCTCAAAAACTGACAAAGCTATAGCAGTTTTAAGTTCAAAATTCCACATTTAGACCAATGAAGCTTTACTGTGGGATAATATCCCATAGGTATGATTATGAGGTGTTAAATAGACAAAGAAGCTTGTTTACTCTTCAATACCTCATAGTTTAGTGAAATACAGGGGTCCATACAGGATATGTACAGTTTCTGACGCATCAGAAGCACCAGAAAACACCTGTAAACTCCATTGGTGAAGGCTTCACCCTGTATTGGGTAAAAACGACAACTTGTGGCTCTAGACTCACATTTCCACCCAATAAAAGTCTTTATTGAGTGTGTAGAACCACAGACCAGCCCACAGTAGTGAAACGTTTCACTCTATGGTTGTGTGCAGAGGTAAAAAACCTCCCACTACCCCAGAACAAGATAAAAGGAGGCCAATCCATCATCCTGTTATCAATATTCTTATGCAGTATAGCTTCTTAAAGAAGTGGTACCCTTAAAATTAAACAGGTGTAGGTATAATTGTAGTTATTTTGGGGTTATTACTGTAAACCAACAGATAAACACTGCACCCAGGGCTATCAATAGCACTCACCATCACTAAATTCTTTTAGTATAGCCCTTTGAACCATCTACTCACTTAATTGTCATCATTATTTTGGTGTCACACTCACAGTTATAGATTTTTATTATCATTGTACAGCTATATCATAGAGTCACTGAGACAAACTTAATCATCTTTATTTGAATTTTAATCAAAAGTGTTAAAATATAGAAAGTCCCACATATTATTGATAAAGGCTTTTCAGAAGAAACCCGTAATAAATGAGACCTGCTAGTTCTATTCCTTCAAAAAAGCCTAAGACTATTACAAGGCGCATAATTTTTGCATGAATTACTAAATTCATTCCAAAAATCCTAAAACTTCTTTAACATAGTTTATTCTATAAATGAATTTAAAATACAAATGTTATTTCTTAAAGCTTTGTAAAAGAGGAAAAGAACAATTTGTTTCAAAAATTAGAATTTCATTTTCTGAATTAAGCTATTCATGATGAATGATATCTCCTCCATTGTACTTCTGATTTATCATTAGCTGTGGAATTCTGAGATGTTGATTATGTGATATTCAATTTACCAACTTCCCCTTATTAATTGAATTGAACTAAGGTCTTAATAACAACCTAGACCAGTGAGCCAGGGACATATATCTGCAAACAAAAAATGGAGCTTCTTTCAATAAGAATTAGATTGTCTTGATGTTTTTATAGTATAAGTATATCAACTTTTATTCTTGAAAACAAATTGACTGTGTCATTTCCTGGATCATTAAATATAATTTTATTACAGGAAAATAAGTCAAAATATATGTGTTTTCCCCTTGAAAATTAAATTAAATTTTCCCATAAACTTAAAAAGAATTCTGAAAATTCGATGATAGATTTTTAATCTATGATTAATGAACTTGCTTTAATGTACTTAAATGATGAAGATTTTTACCAGAAGTATTTTTGAGCTTAAATTCTTTTTTAATTGATTTAGCTAGCATTTTTTTCAAAAAAAGATCAAATTTTGAATTATTTTGAAAAATTTACTTGAAGGCTCAAATTGAACTTTTGAGAAATAATTTTTTTTCAAAATATGCTTCTTGATCTAAATTCAAAAATAATAAAATTGAAAATCCATAAAAAAAGACCAATTTTTATGTTGAAATGATGAAAGAATCTAAGTTCATGAAGAATAAACAACCTTATTAAGTTCTTCAAAATTCATTTTGGTTGAAAAAGAAGAAATAATCCATATGAAACAGAAAATTAATATAAAATGATGCTTCCTATAGTTTGTATCTGTGTATCAGGTGGACATATATCAGTTTTTTCATATTGCAGGAAAGAATCTTTGAGTTAGTTCCAATTTCATAAGAAATAAATTGATAGATAGTTTCAGAAATAAAAGATAATAATAAAGCATAAGATAAAAGTAATTTAAGATAAGTAAGTTTTGACCCTTGGTTTTAATTCAGAATAAATCAGATAATTATGTCTTATCTGAAAGTTAAAATTGAAAAAAAAAGATAAAAGAAACTCAAGACAATATTTAAATTGATTGTGTTTTGGTGAAAAACAAACATAAGAGAATCAGAAAGGTTTTTTTTTCCAATTTTAAAAAACAATTATATTTCTAACTTATAAAAAGGGAGGCTTTACTATAATTTTCCATTGAACTTTCTTGAGAAAATCTTTGTGATTATATGTTGAATAATCCATGAAAAATTTGGTAAAGAAATTTTTTTAAAAAAATTTCACAAAAAAATCTAAATATTTTCTTATATTTGAGCTAAAGCAGTAAAAAGAAAGAAATATCTTTCTTAATAAGCCTAGTTTCTTAGGTGATGTATTTCAATTCAAATCTTTGGAAGGAATAAAATTAAAGCTAAATTGAAAAAAATAGCTCTATTTTATCTTCTGAAAAGATTGAAGAGTAAAAAAAAAGATCCAAATGATTCTTAATTAATTATATTCCAACTTCATAAATGATTAATGAAGCATTAATTCTCAGGAAAATATACATAAAATGAACCAATATATGATATATTTTTTTGTAAATTATAAATAGTTTTTTCAAGAAAAGATTTTTTTTTTGGTTTCTTTGATATTTGGAGAAAAATAACAAAAGAAGGGTTTTTTTCTGACAAATAGGGTCTTAAGAGTAGATGGAATTTATTCAATGGAAAAGAGAAAACTTGAAGTCTTTTACCGATTAAATTTCTTTTTATAAATTAAGAAGAATGAATAATTCAAAATACAATTTGGCTATTAAATGAAAAAAGGATCTTTAAATAATCATCAAAAAGATCTTTAACGCACGATTTTCTTGTATAGTTTTTAATTTATAATGAAAAAATGGTTAAACCATCTACTTTGTATTCAATTTAAAAGGAAAATGAATCACGGTTTTGAAAAAATAATTCAAATTTAACAGAAAACATTACAGCTAATGAAATTGTTTCTTCCTCTAACACAAAATCCATTTTTTATCTTGAATTGATTGATTGTGTTTCCTTTATGACGACCAAAGAATTACTTTCATATTCCATTTTTGAGCTATGGAAAATATGATGAAATTTAAAATGAAATATGTACCCATTGACTCAATCAATTTTAAAACTTCGAAAAGAAACATGGAATTGAAAAACTCAACAAAAGGAAAAAATCATGTATTTAAGTAAGGAGATATTTGAATATTGAAATCAAATAAATAAGAACATATATACAGTCTATCTGTTTTACTTTGAGTAAATGAATTAGAAAAATTATAGTTTTCAATTTTATCATTGATTTTGGTTCAAAAAAAGAAATTTATTACCCTTTTGATTTATTAGTTTTTGGTTCATATGTGTCACAATCATGTGTAATAACCCCCAAATGGGTGTTTATGGCAAATATAGCCTGACCCCATTTTATGGCCAATTGGACCATTTTGGTGGTTTATGGCCTTTGGGCCATATCACCTTTCACTGGCCACAAACCTCATTTATGGCCTCAGGCCATATCCTGCAACCATTGGCCCTTTTGTAAAATTTCACACCTCACCAACCCCCAGGCCAATTTGGCCCTGGGGGGTCCATCTGGTCTTCCAGGGGCTTCTGGGCCCTTGGCCCAACCCCTTTTATTATGGGGTCTAAGGCTTAGATAGCCTTTTTGGGCCATTGAGGCCCCCTATGGCCTCTATGGACCATGGTCTGTGGGACCCTTAGGCCCCTTTTGGCCTAAATCCAATGAGGCCAAAAGGGGTCAAGGGGGAAGTCTACCAGCCCCCAAGGCCAGGTGGGTCCACCTGAGCCAATTTTGGCCCCAATCTCAACAATCCCAAAAATGGCCAAAAGGACCCCAGGACCCACATTTTGGCCACTTTCAACCCCTGGACTCTGGGAACCACCAGAGGCCACCAGATCAGGTCCATCAAGGTTTACCCTCAATTCAGGGGAAGACCTCTCCTTCACCAATGTACTCCATACCAAAGGATCCAGGCATGGTGCATATATGGTATAATATACCATTATTCACCAATTTTTCTCATCAATCAAATGGTGATGTTTTCAGAGCCAAATTATGTCTTTTCCATTAAAGTCCATAAATCCATCACCCATTTCAAAGGAAGTCTTTTCAGTCATTCAGTCTTGCAATCCCTGGTGGCTTCCAGAAGACCATTTGAGGACCCAAACCACCTGTCCCTGCAAGAGTTGGGTTGGATTTTCTTTTAAGGATTATTCCAAGGGTAACTTCAGGGGTTTATTAATCATTCAATCAGCTGTCAAGGCATCAAGTACTTCAGTATTCTTTGGACAACTCAATTGGTCAACACAGGCGGTATTCAAGCAACCTGTATGGCCTTGAGCCTTTTGGGCCAATTCATATTCCACTGTGGGAATTCAGTCACACAGTTCAATTCTCAAGATAGCCAGATCTGTATTGACCCAAAACAGTTAATACAGCTGGGTTATCAACCCTCCAGAATCAGTCTTCAGCTTTCCACATATACTGGCCACCTTTTCATCCCTGGAGACTTTTTCCCCAGTTAATTAATATATTGGATTTATTTTTATCCTTAATTTCTTTTCATTTATTAAAGTTAATACTGATAATATTAAGTAATTCATTTGCACCTTTTCTTCTTGGCCTGTCAGTGCATATTGGTGGTCATATCGTTTACTAATTCCATTGTTCTTTCTGGCAGGTTGAAACAGTGAATGGAAGGTTCATTTAGTTGGATATTTGGCTTTTGGCTGTCTTTATTATCTTCGGTCATTGGCTTCTTTTTTCCTTTATCCTTGGCATACTTGTCCTTACTCTTATTCTTGCTTAAAGAAATATAATTCTTGTTATTTCTTTATTCTTTTGGAGGCCCCCAAGTGAGTTCTTAGTTCCTGAGTGACAGGCCACTCTTGTTTTCCACTAGAGCCCCTGTGAAAATATGGTTTGAGAAATTAAATCATAAAAAAATGATAAAATTAATAATAATAATAATAACAATAATAATAATAATAAATTGGTTTCTTATATATTTAAAATTCCATTGATGTTTCAAGTTTGAATTAATATTTTTGATTTAAATTCTAATTTGTAATCTTAATTTTATATCATTGAAGAGTTTCCATAATTTGTGATTGTTTTGAATTTAAATCTTACTAATTATTTAAGAAATTTATTTATTTTATAATACAAATTATGTATGCATTTTTGGTCTTGTTCATTTTTTTTTGATTTTTGATTTTTGATTTTGTTTTCTCATTCATTTTGCCATCTCATATTTGGTTTTTTTAAGTTAAGTTAAATTTTAATTATTACAAAGACAAGTATATTGTAAATTTACTTTGAAAGAAAAAATAACATCATAAAAACTATTCTGTTTCCATAAACAAAGCTGTAAAAAAAATTCTATTTTTTTCCAAAAAGGAAAACTCAAAATCTCTAGGAAAGGCTATTCAGGAAGACCGTATTCCTTTTTTTTGTTATATATTTTGGATTAGTATTAAGCTTTAATCATTGGAATTACCAGGTGAAATTGGATTAAATTTAAAGAAGGCATCTTGATCTGGCTAATTACAAGTTTTGAGAAATTTATGGAATAAATTATATGAAGAGTTTGGATTAAAAAAATGAATCAGAACTGATAAATATTTTCAAATATTGAAATATCATCCATTTTTAGATAACAGTAAATCATAGCTTTAATTCCTTTCACCTGAAGATAATATGAATTTCTTTCACTGGCATTGTAAATTAAAATAAAAATCATAGTTGTTTATATTGATATCAATATCATGTACCAAATCTTATCTCACTTTCATCCATAAAGTATTTTTCCTATTTATTGAGATATTAGGAGCTTTGCACCATAATGGAACCCACAAGTTAAATTATCTACTGTCTTGAAGAAATTCAAAATCACTTAATGAATGAATTTTGGCTTTATATACTTCAAATAGGAATTCTCAAAGATGTAATGAAAATTCAATTTATGATAGCCAGATATTTAATAAGAGGTATTTACCATGAGTGAGCTGGCTACACCTGACAGCAGGTGTTGCATTTGAAAATCAGCTTGGACCCATGCAAGAATGAGAATGGAACCCTGCTGTGAACTGGGTAGAACCCAGGATTTGAATTTTTTGTAGTATTCCAAGTTATTAAAAGCCACCAGAATATTACAGAACTTCAGATATCTTCTTGCTTTTATAATGGGATGGACTAAGTATATAGTATATAATAGGAAAGCTTTTTTAATTTATATTTTCATATTAAAGAGAATATCATTTTTGACAAAAAAGTTGAATCTAAGAATATACTTTCAACTTAATTAATTCAATTTTTTTAAGTTCAAAAGGTTTCAAAAAAATATTTACAAAGAAATAAATCTTTTATTTCAATAGATTTATGATTTATTATTCCTTTATAGAAATATAAATTCTTATTTCTCCTTTAAGAAATAGTTACAAAAGATTAAAATAAGCTGTTTTCAATTGGAGCCCCTTTTAAAGAAACTGTATCTTTGAATATTCTTGTTTCAAATAGGGCTGAATTCTTGGAACCTCAGAAGTAAAAGAAGATGTATTTGAAACTTCTTTGAATAGAATTATTTCCAAAAAAATATATAGAATATATTTATATTTTATTTTTCAAGTTCAATTAATGGAATTGAAGTTTCATTTTTTTTTTCTTTTATGATTCTTTTCTAATCTCAATAGATTTCAGCAATTTTTATCATTAAGTCCAAAACTTCTCTTTTTAAAGAGAAAATGACTTACTATTGCTTTTTTTTGGAGAGTATGACTTCTTAATTCAAAAGACAAGCGGAGGTATTTGTGCATTACAGCCTTTGAAACTGGGAGAAATAAAATAAATTCAAAAACAATTACAGCACAGGGCCTGTGATGTTTACTACTGTAAAGGTTTCTACAATTGTCAGACATTTTACAGTAGGACCCATAAAAGGGCCTGTACTATAATTAAGTTGGAAATTGTTAATAATAATACAGTAGCAGGCCTTAAAGATCCTGCTACTGTAATTTCAATTGAAAAAAAAACACAAATTTGAAATTTAAGTAAATGAAAAATTTAAAAAAAGGAACCTAGGAAAATTGAAAAAAAAACAAAAGGTTTCAAAATAATCAAAATAACACATCACCAGCAAGAATTTGTACAATAACTCAAAAAATTAAATACATATTTATAAAGACAATGGTTAGATTATAATAAAGGAATTTCTTCCTATTGCCTTTATTCAGAATATATAGAAAAAAATTGGTTATAATAATAACAACAAAGTCAGCATACATTTTATAAAAAAGTACAACCTTCATCTTTTGAGGATTTTCTGTCATTTTATTAAAAATATTTTCTAAAAAACATTTTTTGAGATATTCTTTGTGGGTTTTGTATTGCTATTACCTTTTCAACAATTAAATTGAAGAGTATTTGTGTTATAAAAAATGTTTTAAAGACAAATAAGATTTTCTGCATTCAATATCATCCTGATGAAATGGATCAAAAATGCGGCTTATTTGAATGATTTCAAGAATGAAGGGCCAGTAAGCATTTTTTCTGAAATATATCTGGCAGTATATCATAGGATTATGTAAAGAAAGATTATGAAAACTTTATTTCCCTGTAATCCTGTTCAAATATTGTCAAGAGTCAAATCAATAATATTCCTTTAGTTTTGGGAGGCTCAGGGTATTTTTTCCTGAATTTCAAATAGATATATTTGCATATATTTTTCCTATATTCATTTATCAAATAATATAATACATCAATTTTTTAATAATGAGTCCATTATTTGTAGAAAAAACTCAAATGTAGATTTGAAAATGCCTCAAGAGACACTTTGCACAAGTTTAAATAAAAAATAAGGTTGACTTGGTGAAACCCTTGAGAAAATATTGGTAATAAAAACTCAATAATTGAGAGATTATTCAGACCAATACTTCATTCTGATTGGACATGGCTCTGAACTGACATTTTTGCCACTTTTTTTATACGGATCATCTCAAAAAATCCTCTACACTCAAATTTTGAAATATGCATTTAATCAATACTTCAGACCTTTCTTTAAAGATAAATACCAAATAAAAACAAGAGATATTCTAATATTATCTTTTAAAAGCCTTTTAAAGAGATGCATATATGATTTTTTTAGCTTCAGCTTATAAAAATCTGATTATTCTCAATTTTTCATTATTTTAGGCCCTGCGAGCTGTTTGAAATAATTATATATTCAGCAAGCTCACAGGAGATTTATAGATAGACTTTGGGAAATAGACTTGTTAAGAGAGCCTATTTATATGATTAATTAATACTTAGTATTTTTTGGGGTTTTTATTATTCTAAAGAATGCTAAATGAGTTTTCTCAGTTGATGATCAATATTATGTTTTCTTTTGTTCATTGGCTATTGAATTTGTATGTCTTTCTGAAGTAATTGATTGATAATAGAACAAAAAGGCCACCTTAATAAGCTTAGGGAAACTTAAATCTAGAGAAATCAAAAAGCTTTTTTCTGAATTACTCTTGATAATCTGAGTTTTTAATTATGTAGTATTTATAAATTGAAAAAGATATTTCAAAAATGATAGAAGTTATCAAACTTTCAATTTCATATGAAATTTTAGATTTTTGCTTGCATGTAGGGATCTCTATATATCCTAATCATCAAAAATTGATTGTATATAAATAGTTTGATCCTGAGAGGTATTGTTATATACCCAAAAGACCACAAAGAATAAAAAAAGATATAATTATAAATAAAATAAATTCATTTATATCAAAAAAAACAAAAATTAAAATATAAATACAAAATGCATATATAAAATTTAAATTTTAATTATAATTCAAAAATAAAATTACTTTGAAATTTAAAATTGTGAAAACACCTTTTTATTTGGAAGAATAAAGTAAAAATGAATTCTCATCATAAATATAAAAAGAAAAATATTTTTAGAAAAAATTTGAATAAAATTATTATAAATTTTTATCCAATAAATCAACATATGACAATTATTTCACCATTGAATTCCTCATAAGTAATAAGATGGTGTCACCTCTGGGTGAAATTTCTGTAACTCAACTCTAAGTATGCTTAAATTAAGTCTTTAGTATTTTCTGTATGAAAATTGAAAATCCTCAAAAACTTAATTCAATTCACACCACATGTGGTGTTAACCATAAATTTTCGTGTTAAAATTGAGGTGTGGTGTGTAGTTTAGAAGCTCTGAGGAATTGAGATATTTTCAATTGAAATTTCAAAATGTGTGCATGTATTAAATAAGTCAGCTTTTATTTACATATGAGCTATAAATTATTATTGTTGTGTACTGTAAAAAATCAATTTAATTACCTATTTAAATTACATGTATAGTACATATGAGGAATTAATGAAAAAAAAAACTGGCAAGATTAATTCTGGGGGGAAAGGAATATTGGCTGCAAGGGTGCCAGACTCACCCAAATTCCTTGCTGACAGGCATGGGTTGTCAAACTTCATGCAAAGGTTTATCACTTTTGGAATGGAATTAAGTCACAGGAACTATGACTAAATTGATGATGAGGTTTTTATACCAACCAGGGCAGTTTTAAGTGTTGCCAAGAGGGTAAAACTACCCTTAAGCTAAAAAAATCTCAGTAAAAGCAGTTTTAACCAGACTTGAAGTCTCTTAAACACATTATTACATGTTTTTAAGGATGGAAACCAGCTATTACTATAGCAATGGCTGAGACCACCCCTTCTTTGGTCTAAACCAGGGTTCAATGATGCCATAATTGGCTTTTCTGTTTTCAGAGTGTTTTCCACAACTTACAAGAGTAAGTTTTACTTTTAAAGTAAGAAAATTGGTGGCTATAAAAGAATGTGTTCTTTGCCCCACTTTTCCCTACATGTTAAAATCTTTTCCTTTTATAATTAGTTTAAACACTGTTAACCCAATCAATAAAATATTTCAACCACCCTTTTTAAGTTATTTTAAACCTTTTAACCATGTGAAGAAATCATTATAGTCTTTTTTACCCTTGAACCACCCCATAAGTGAATCAGAGCATCTTTCATCACTGTTAACTTTGTCACTTTGTTTGCAAATTTACCCTGGTCACTTTTAGGTGCATTTTCTCTTTAATATTCTTTTTAAATACTTTTTTCTTATATTCATTTCCTGCAGTTCTTTGCTCAATTAATTTCAATTGAAATTGCTCTTGAAGAAATTTTTTTTGTAGCCTCCAATATCTCTTATAGAGTATTTTTGGATAAACATTTATTGTCAGTAAAACAATAAATCTTCATATTATTATTGTTTTATACTTATAAAGTTAAAATTAATAATTTGGCCTGTTTTTTTCTTAAAAATCTTGAACTTCAACATTTTTAATCATATTGTACCTTATAAAAAGTTTGAAGAAAGGAAAGGTGTGAGCCTTAAGGTATATTTTACATACCCAAATAGGCCACAAATATCTTTAAAATAAATTCTGAACTATGCATAACCCACAAGTCATGTATATATTCAAAATTCATCATTTTTTATTTCAGAAAAGATGAATAACTTTTTTTGGAGTAAGTAAATCCATGGATTTAAGACCAGATTTGGATTCTACACAAAAATTCACCTAGGCTAACTCCATGGAGTGAATAAGCTTAAATTAACTCTACGAGGTGGTAATATGAAAAATACTTCAATACCACATAAAAAAATTATGAATATTTTTGTTTTTCTCAATTTCATGGCAAAATAATGGGAATGTGAGAAATCCCATGTTACACATACACTAAGTATAGGGTTGTGCATGTTTTTGGCACTTCATATTATGGTATTCTTACAAAAGCATTTGGTACACCCATGGTGGATATCAGTCTTGAAGCCTGAATTTCTATTTTTGATGTGAAAATAGTCAAGGGGGACAAAAGACATCAAAGAGAGCCTGTGAGCCTTAGAGGTATTTTCATATCCCCAAAAGACCACAAATAACAAAATAAGATACAAATACAAATAAAATGAATTTATTTTTATTATCAAAATAACAATTGAAATATGAATAAAGATTTATATACAAAATCAAAAATTAAGTTATAATTTGAAGTAAAAACTACATTAAATTTTGAAATTATGAAAATACATTTTTACTTGAAAAAATTAAGAAAAAAGGAATTTTTAATAAGATTAATGAAATTAAAATATTGTTGGTAAAAGGTTACACAAAATATACTATAGCTTTTTATCCAATGAATAAACATGAGAAAATTACTTCACCATTGGATTCCTCATAAAAAATAAGGTGGGGTCACCTCTGGGTAAAATTTCTGTAACTCAACTCTAAATAAGCTTCAATTAAGTTTTTATCATTTTCTGTATAAAATTTGAAAATCCTCAAAACCTTAATATAATTCACACCACATGTGGTGTTAAACATCAATTCTTGTGTTAAAATTGAGGTGTTGTGTGTAGTTTAGAAGCTATGAGGAATTGAAGTATTTTCAATTGAAATGTCAAAATGTGTGCATGTATTACATAAGTCAGCTTTTATTTACATATGAGCTATATATTATTATTGTTGTGTACTATAAGAAATCAATTTAATTATCTATTTAAATCACATGTATAGTACATGATGAGGAATTAATGAAAAAATAAACTGGCAAGATTAATTCTGGGGGGGGAAGGAATATTGGCTGCAAGGGTGCCAGACTCACCCAAATTCCTTTCTGACAGGCATGGGTTGTCAAAATTAATGCAAAGGTTTATCACTTTTGGAATGGAATTGAGTCACAGGATCTGTGACTCAATTGATTATGAGGTTTTTATACCAACCAGGGCAGTTTTAACTGTTGCCAAGAGGGTAAAACTACCATTAAGCTAAAAATATCTTAGTAAAAACAGTTTTAACTTGTTTCTACGTCTCTTACACACAACCTGACATGTTTTGAAGGCTCTCGACCAGGTATTACTATAGTAATGGCTGATTTAAGGATCTAAAATGGCTAAAACCAGCCTTTTTTGGTCTAAACCAGGGTTCAATGATGCCGTACTTGGTTTTCTGTTGTCAAAGTGTTTTCAACCACTGATAAGAGTAAATTTTAATTTTGGAGTAAGAAAATTAATGGCTATAAAAAAACATCTTCTTTGCCCCACTTTTCTCTTCATGTTAGAATCTTTCCCTTTTATAATTAGTTTAAACAGTGTTAAACAATCAATAAAAGATTCCAAACACCCTTTTTAAATCATTTTAAACCTTTCAACAATGTGAAAAAATCATTATAATCATTGTTTGTAACTCTTATAATCATTTTTACACCTTGAACAACCCCATAAGTGAATTAAAGCATCTTTCATCACCGTTAGCTTTGTCACTTTGTTTCCAAATTCACTGTGGTCACTTTTGGGAATGTTTTCTCTTGATATATCTTTTTAAAGACTTTGTTCTTTAATTAATTGCTTGCAATTCTTTGCTCAATTAATTCCAATTGAAATTGCTCTTGAAGAAATTCCTTTTGTAGTCTTAAATATATCTTGTAGAGTATTTTTGGATACATTTTTATTGTTGGTAAAACAATGAATATTTATAATATTATTGTTTTAAACTTAAAAAGTTAATAAAATTAAAATTGGAATGTTCTCTCTTAAAAATACTATTTCCTACTATTTTTTAATCATATTTTACCTTATACAAATTTTGAGGACAGGAAAGGTACTTAATTTTGAATGAAATTTTCATATCCACACCCTACATTTAGAGTTCACACTAAGGCCAAGTCCCCTATTTTGAAGTCAGGTGGTTTATGTCTTTCATCCCATCTTCCTTTTTCATATTTGAAAGAACCTTGCATAAATCTGTTTGCATGGTGTCTTCCTTTTTCAAGCATTAGTTTGAAACTAATTGCTGTTGGGTGTATATCCACTAAGTCCTTTTTGAGGTTATCATAAGGAAGTCTTGGATTGAAGCCTTTTTCTAGCATTCCTGGTGATTTTCCAGTTGACAAATGGATTGATGTTTCATATGCTAGTTCAAGGGCTGGTATTAATTTACACCAATCATGGGTAAAACCATCAGAATCTTTGAATTATAGGCCATAAGCGCAGAATCTTCTGATCATTTCTTCTAATGTCTGTATCATTCTTTCTGCTAGACCATCAGTTTGGGGGTGGTAATCTGTTTAGAATGATAATTTTGTTTCAAACAGATTATGGAGGATTTTCCATAATGCTGAAGTGAATTTTGGGTCTCTATCACTTGTTATATTTTGGAATAAGCCTTTGTGGCTAATAGCTTTATTCCATATCATTATGGCTGTGTCCATAGCTGTATCATCCTTGTGAAATGCTAAGAACATTGGAGTTTTGCTGTATCTGTCAACTAATACTAGTCATGCATTGTAGCTTCTGTCTCCTCCTGGAGGTAAGGCTGTTAACCAATCCATGTAAACTATTTATCAAGGGGATTTTGGGTCTTGGATTTGTATCATCATTCCAAATTTCTTTCCTGTGGCTCTTTTTGCTTTCTGACATCTGTCACAGGTTTGGCAGTATTCTGAAACATCTTTCTTCCAATTTGGCTTCCAAGAGCAGGTTTTTACCCTCTCTAATGTTCTGTCTTCTGAGAGATGTCCAGCTGCAACACTATCATGACATTAGTTGAGTATAGTGTTTATCATAGTTCTATCTGTTAAAGCCATAACACATGTATGTTTAGTTCCATGATAGGGGATTCCATCAAGAACGTGGAATCTTCCTTCATCATATGCTTTTTTCATTATTTCATCTAGGTCTGATGAAATTCATGAGTCTTTACAGTCTTTCATTAGATGTTGGAATAGTATATGGCAATTTTTGTCCATTCTATAGCTTGCTTCAACTTGGTTAAAGAATTCTGTGCCAATATCTGTGATACATATGCCTTCTATATGGTGCTCTTCCTGTGGTACCCATGCTGAATTTTCAAGTGTATTTGCCAGAGCCCATCTGCTAAGACCATCTGCATATTTATTAATATTACCAGACTTATGAACTATAGTCATATTTACACTATATTCTTGGATGGCACTTTGGCATCTTAGCATATTTCTATTTGGATTTTTCATGAGTAATAAAGATTTTACAGCATTGCAATTGGTAATTACATCAAAAACTGTTCCATCCAAATGATAGTGTAATTTTTTTCAAGCCCACACTAAGCAGAGGCATTATATTTGGATTTCTCCATATCTTGCTTCTGTTGGTTTTATTTGTCTTGAAATGAAGAAAATTGGTCCTTCAACAGGTTTGTCATTGATGATTTGTGTGTGGTGTAGTGCAGCACCTAGTCCTTCTCCACAAGCATCAATGTATAGTTTAAAGGGTAGCTTCCAATCTGGCATTAGAAGAAATGGGGAATTTGTTAAGGAATTTTTCAATTATTCATATGCCTTGACTCTTTCTTCAGTCATTTCATAGGCTGTTTGTTGGTCACATAGCTTATATAAGGATTTAGCAATTCTTTAAGAGTCTTTTATATGCTGTCTGTAATAAACAAATAATCCTAGAAAATGATTGCATTTCTTTTTTGGTTTGGGGTATTGGCTTCAATAGTACTGATGCTACTTTCTTCTCATCTATGCCCAAACTTAGTCCAGATACAACATGTCCCAGTGCTTTCAGTTCACTGCTTGCAAAATGACACTTTTTCAAGGAGATTTTCATGCTCACTTGTACTAGCTTTTAAAATACTCTTTCTAGTCTTTTTAAGTGACTATCCCAAGCTTATGAGAAAACTATGATATCATCAATATATATAATCAACCATCCTTCTGATAGTTCCTCAGGATATGTGGTATTCATCATCCTTTGATAATGGGAAGGTGAATTTTTTAAACCAAATGGCATTTTGAGATATTCAAAAATTCCACAGTGGACTATTATCCTCAGTAGTCTTTTGGAACTTTGTGTTAAGAAATTTTGATGAAAGCCCTTTAGAGAATCCATGGCTGTGATGAGCTTAGCCTGTAATAATTGTGTTAATGTCTCATGTATTCTGGGTATTGGATATCTGCCAGGGATAGTATAAGTGTTTAGAGCTCTGAAGTCCCCTAACATCCTTGATTTTCCATTATGCCGAGCTATAATGACAGGTGTCATGACCTTTACCTGTTCATTATGACATACTTTCCTTAATACTCCAAGGTCCATTAATTCTTTAGTTTGTACCTCTAAAGCTTCTCTAGATCTTGGGCTAACTGGGTAAGCTGGTCTTCTCAATAAAGGTGGGTAAGGGTTTTCCACATTCAGGATTATGTCTACCTCATGTCCAATTATGGCACCTAGTGGCTCTTTGTCAGTTTAAAAGGCATTTTCATATTTAAATAAAAGGTCTATCAATTTTTCTTTCATTTTTTCTCTTAATTCTTAATTGAATTCTGCCTCTTTAAGTTGTTCAGCTATGAAAAAACTCCTTTGCTGGGTTTTTTTCTTCATTATTAATAAGTGTAATTTGTTTTTTGTTATTTAAGAAGCCAAATTTTTGTCTTTTGTTTTCTCCTATGGTAAAATATCTATCTTTTTGGTTAGAGATATCTATGCCATAAATTGACAAGTAGTCATTTTGTAAGGTTTGACTATGAAACAATCAGTAAAAATTACTTATATTTTACTTATTGTACTATGAATGTCCCTATAAATGAAATAACTAAGATAAAGATAATTATAATAATAAAGAATTATTATAATTATGGCGTAAAAATAATTATATTATTAAATAAATATAATAATATAATTTATATTATACAAAAATAATATAATAAATAAATATATTAATATAAGATAATTAATATATTTATGAGCACTACATTATTGTTACCAACAATAAGAAAGGCATAAAACATTGTTTTTCATTAATAAAAAACAATCAATAACAATAATATTACTAATATTAAAGTTATAAATTAATATAAATACTATTTATATCAATTATAGAATTATTAAAGTAATAATGGAGAAAAATTATTATAATAAGAGAAAGAACCTACTTTTAATGCTTAATATAATAACTTTGAATAATTTTATGCCACAAAATTTAAATACAACTTATTTAAATTGTAGTTACAATACAATTTAAGAGAAATTACAATTTTTCTTTATTTTACATGGAATAGAGGTTTTTAAGAGAAATTTAAACAAAACAATTAAATAATTGTAATAGTCACGTCAGAGATGATGATTATAATAGGATTATGTTTGGTCTTTAATAATAGAAAAGTTCTATATATAAAGAATAAAGAAACTACCTTTTGATTTAATGATTCAATGTTTTGTAAGCGTCTGAGGGGAAAACAGAGTAAAAAGAGCTCTATTTATAGTAAATACCTCCCTCCTAAAGTCCTTAAGGCTTCTAGTAGACGTGTACTGATGCTTTCTACTAGAATTGATCAATATCTAAAGGTTTGGTGATGATTACATCATGATCAAACTATCTGACCTCATAATTACGCCATTGTTTGGATATATCACTATAACTCTAAGTTTGATGATATCATAGGCTTGGTAGAAGCCTAAGCTTCTTGTATTTTATTAGTATCAATCACATTCTAATATTATTAACTAGATTTATCACTTATATGACTGTTAAACTTAAAATATGATTACAGTGAGGGATCTTAAATGATCAAATTTAACCCTAAGCTTTGATCATTAATAACCTTTACTTCATACACGCTAAAGCTATTCTGAGAGTGGAATCTGATAGTTTGGCGTTTCCTCATTACACTTCCAAGAGCATTTCATTACATCATCAAAACTGTATTTTTGATGATCTGTCTTGTAACTCATCTTTTCTGTTGAAATTTAATATTTTAAACTTCAAACCATGATTTCAAGGGGTTATACCTTGAATATTTCAATACCAAATACGTCATTCTTCACGAATGAGCTAGTAGAATCCAACTGTCTACTTTTCTTTAAGTTTGGACCACTTTCACAACAAAGTGGTCAACAGCTCTATTGATTTTAATCAATAATCCATTACAGGTTTTAACCTTGCTTATAACTTGTGAAATAAAGTTCATTTCTGTATTCCTACAGAAATTACGTCGTTACTTTATTTTTGGTTCATCACTCTATCATGTATATTTCAAAAGATATTAGCTAAAATCCTTGAATATATGTGTTGACCAAAAAAGTGCATATATTCAGCTTAACTCCTTAAGTATTGACTTTGGAGGTTAGCTTCTTAATTGTTTTATGTGTAGATGTTTATTGAGAATCCAATGGTACTATTTAAATCACATTCTGTTTCATTCCAATGGTGTAATTTACTTCACATGTTTATTCATTGGTTTTGAGTTAAGCCAAGTTTTATGCCTATTTATGGCATTTTTGTAGTTTTAAGGTAGTTATTTTTAAGGTATAATTATTTTAAATATATCTTGTGACCTTTTTGGGTATGTGGTCATATCTCAAAGGTTCACATTCCCTACCACCAAAAATAATTGTGCCACAATCTGATATGTGTAATTAGGGTATCATCCACTGTCCTACCTTTTCAATAGACTTTGTTAGCCTTGAAGCTCAATAATGCTTGATTTTTCTATTCTTTAGGTTTTCTTTCATGTCTGAACCTTCTTAGTAGTTTATAAGAATTTTTTATATCTTTCTCAAGTAGCCATTCATCTTCTTCAGTTGAATTTCTATACCTCACAAGGTATCCTCTTTCTTTTTTGTTTTGTGTCCTTCTTTCTTTAAGGACTTTCACAATTTTCTTTTTGTCTCCTTCTTCCAAGGGGGGAATTTCAAGTGGGGGTTTCATTCTTAGTGGAAAGAGTTCTTTATCACTCGAGCTGTAAGGTTTTATCAGACTTACAGGGAAGGTTGGGTGTTTTTTCATTAATTCACCTGGGAGTTCCAATTGCACAGAATTGGGTCCATGAAGTGCTTTTATTATAAATGGTCCTGCAAATGAATCTTTCAATTTCTTTTGGCTTTTTATGTTATTAAAATTAAGGTTTGATACTAGGATCAAGTCTCCTATTTTGAAGTCAGGTGGCTTATGACTTTTATCCCATCTTTCTTTTGCATATTTGAAAGAATCTTGCATACATCTGTTTGCATGGTGTCTTGCTTTGTCAAGCATCATCTTGAAACTGCTTTCTGTTGGATGTATATCCACTAAGTCCTTTTCAAGGGTATCATAAGGAAGTCTTGGATTCCAACCTTTTTCTAGCATTGCTGGTGTTTTTCCAGTAGAAGAATGGATTGAGGTTTTATATGCCAGTTCAATGGCTGGTATTAGTGTACACCAATCATGGGTAAAGCCATCAGAATCTTTGAATTCTAGTCCATAAGCACAGAATCTTCTGATCATGTCTTCCAAGGTTTGTATCATTCTTTCTGCTAAACCATTGGTTTGAGGATGGCAAGCTGTTGAGAATGATAACTTTGTCCCAAACAAGTTATGGAGATTTGTCCATAATGCTGAAGTGAATTTTGGGTCTCTGTCACTTATGATATTTTGGAATAAGCCTGTGTGGCTAATGACTTTGTTCCATATCATTATGGCTGTATTCATAGCTGTGTCATCTTTGTGACATGGTAGGAACATGGGACTTTTTCTATACCTGTCAACTAACACTAGGCATGCATTATGACTTCTGTCTCCTCCTGGAGGTAATGCTGTTACCCAATCCATATGAACTATTTCCCAAGGGGATTTTGGGTCTTGGATTCGGTTCATCATTCCAAATTTCTTTCCTGTGGCTCTGTTGGCTATTTGACATCTGTCACAGGTTTGGCAGTATTCTGCAACATTGTTCTTCCAATTTGGCCACCAAGAGCAGGTTTTCACCCTTTCTAGTGTTATATCTTCTGAGAGATTTCCAGCTGCAACACTATCATGACACTCATGTAAAATAGTTTTTATCAGGTTTCTATCTGTTAAGGCCATAACACATGTGTGTTTTGCTCTATGGTAAAGGATTCCATCAAGGAGGTGGAATCTTCCTTCATCATATGCCTTTTTCCATGTTTCATCTAATTTTGATGAAAGTGATGGATCTTTGCAGTCTTTCATTAGAATTTGGCTTAAGATTTGGCAGTTCTTGTCTATCTTATAGTTTTGTTTAACTTGGTTGAAGAATTCTGTGCCAATGTCTGTAGCACATATTCCTTCTATATGGTGCTCTTCTTGTGGTACCCATGCTGGATTGTCAGGGGTATTTGCTAGAGCCCATCTGCTAAGACCATCTGCATTTTTATAGATATTACCACATTTATTAGCAATAGTCATATTTCCTCTATATTCTTGGATAGCAATTTGCCATCTCAGCATATTTCTATTTGGAGTTTTCATATTTAATAGAGCTTTTACAGCATTACAGTCTGTAATCACATCAAATACTGTTCCATCCAAGTAATAATGTAATTTTTCTAAAACCCACACTAAGCAGAGGTATTCCATTTGGCTTGCTCCATATCTTGCCTCTGTTGGCTTTATCTGTCTTGAAATAAAAAAAATTGGTCCTTCCACTGGTTTATCATTGATAATTTGTGTCTGGTGTAGTGCAGCACCTAGTCCTTCTCCACAAGTATCAATGTAAAGCTTAACGGGTAGTTTCCAATCTGGCTGTGAGCCTTTGAGATATGACCACATACCCAATAAGGTCACAAAAAATACTCAGAATAATTATATCTTTAATATAATTATATTAAAATTAATTAGAATAATTATACACTAAAAATAATTACTCAAATATACAAAAAATACCATAAATTGGTACTAAAATTGGTTTAACTTAAAAACCAATGAATGAACATGTGAAATAAATTATACCATTGGATTCTTCATGTAAAAATACACATATACCATTTTTATGGCATATCTGTAAAGTCAATATTTAATGAATTATAAGGTATAATACCTTATAAAAACCATAAACTCCTATTTATCTCAGAAACCAATGAAACAACATGTGAAATATATTGTACCAGTGGATTCCCCATAAAAATCCACACATAAAATAATTAATAAGCTAATTCTCAAAATCAATACTTAAGGAATTATCCTGAATATATGCACTTTTTTGGTCAACGCATATATTCAGTGATCATAGCTAATATCTTCTAAACTATACATGCTAGAATGATGAACCTAAAAATAAAGTTACCACGTAATTACTGTAAGAACACAGATATGAACTTTATTTTGCAAATTATAAACAAGGTTAAGACTTATGAGGAAATATTGATAAAAATCAACAGAGCTGTTGACCACTTTGTTGTGAAAGTAGTCCAAACTTAAAAAAAAGTACACAGTTGGATTCTCCCAGTTCATTCGTGAAGAATGATGTAATTTTTATTATTAAATTCAGGGTATAACCCCCTGAAATCAAGGTTTGAAGTTTAAAATATTGAATTTCGACAGAAAAGATGAGTTACAAGAAAAATCATCAAAATTAGAGTTTTGATGATGTAATGAAAAGCTCTTGGCAGCATAATAAGGTTATGTCAGGCTATCAGAATTCACTCTCTGAATTGCTGTAGCGTGAAAACCTTAAAAGTTATTGAGGATCAAAGTTTGAGCTTAAATTGAGCTGTTATGATCACATACTGTAACCTTAAATTAAGTTTAACAGTCTTAATAGTGATAAAATTGGTGAATACTATTAGTTTATGATTAAAACTAATAAAATCCACGAAATTTGGGGTTCTGCCAAGCCTCTGATGTCATCACACTTAGAGTTATAGTGATAACTCTAAATAATGGTGTAATAATGATGTAATATGGTTTGATCATGATGTAATCACCCTCAAACCTTAAAATATTGATCAATTCCAGTGGATATGATCAGTACACGTCTACTAGAAGCCTGTTGGACTCTAGGAGGGAGGTATTTACTATAAATAGAGCTCTTTTTACTCTGTTTTCCCCTCAGACGCATCAAAAACATTAAATCAATTAAATAAAAGGTAATTTCTTTATTCTTTAAATATAAAACTCTTATATTCTTAAAGACCAAAGACCATCTTGTCATTAATCACCATTTTTACGTGATTAAATCAATTCTTTAATTGTTTTTGCTATAAATCTCTCTAAAAAGCTCATTTCCACGTAAAATCAAGAAATTTAGTAAATTCTCTTTATTTTTATTGTGAATACAATTTGAAAAGGTTGTATTATATTCTTTTGGCGTAAAATAACTCAAAATTATTATCTTAAGTGTTAAAAGTAGGTTATTTCATCTTATTATAATAATTTCTCTCTTATTATTACTCATAATAATTCTTATTTAATATAAATAGTATTTATATTAATTTATAACTTTAATATTAGTAATATTATTGTTATTAATTGTTTTTTATTTATAAAAAACAATTTTTTACGCCTTTATTATTTGTTGGTAACAATAATAAAGAGCTTTATAATATATTAATTATTTTATATTAATATATTATTTATAATATTATATTTTTATATAATATTAATTATATTATTATATTTATTTAATAATATAATAATTTTACGCCATAATAATAATATTTCTTTATTATTATTATTATTTTAATCTTATTTATTCATTTTATAAGGACATTCAGAGTACAATAAGTGATAAATTAGTAATTTTTACTTATTGTTTCATAGTCAAACCTTACATTTGGGGGCCTGGCTGTGATATTTACTTAAAAGACCTTTAAAAAGATTCTATTTGGGTTTATCCAATAATAAATTATATTTATAATCATAAAATTATATAATAATTTTATATTTTATTGATTTTAAAAGCTATTGAGGCATTTGGAAAGCAATTGTACTGTCTTACACGTGGTTTTTCACATCCTTAGACTTGCAAGAACTTTCTTTGAGTGACTCTAGTGATTAAAAAAGATAATTTATAAATTAAAAATAATTTTTATTGTAATTTAATTTTATAAGAATCATATTCATTTTTTATTTTATTCTTTAAAAATAAAAATATACATAAAAAATATTAAAAAATATTAAAAACCAATAAAAAAAGTTATTTTTATTCATTTTTATTCATTTCTTTATTTATTTCATTTTTTTTTAAGATATAAAAGCAATCTCTACGTGGAAAATTACCATATCTTGCCAAAAATAACACTTCTTATAAAAAGACTTATATTTATTTGTCTTTTTTAGTGTTTGAAGATAACCCAACAGAAGACAACCAAGCTACTGTTGAGAGATTGGTGGAAGAAACTTGTCAAAGTTCTCCAGCACCAGTTATCACCAAAAGAAAGAAAGCTAAGAAATTAGACTTTCCAGGGCCCACCATTCAAGACTCTGAAGGTGAGCACCTCTTTTTAAGTTGCCATAAAAGAATTTTATTCTAAAATACTCTTATTTTTTCTTATTCTTTAATTATGACTACCAGAAGAGGTTCCCAATACTCCATCCAATCAGATGGAGCTGGACTCAGAAGTAGAATTGATCCCTCAAAAGGGAAAAGAAAGGGCAATATCCCCAGTGGAACAGAATCCACACAAGGAAGTGCCTTATCCCAAAGGCAAGTCCCAGAAATGCCCATGATATCTGAGCCTGAATTGGAACTAAGTATGAGTAACTCAAACAGGTACAAATCACATTCAGAAGGCTCAAATAGACATCTACATGAGCCAGTACAAGCAGTATTACACAGTATACAAGGACAAAGACTGGGAAATGCTGCCTCAAATACACCAAGGAGTGATGAACTCCTGGCACATCCTGAAAAAGTTCCTCAAAGAGGAGGAGATAGTGAGATACTCCAATGGATGGAATCCACTGTCATCCAAACCTCAAATCAAAAAAATCAAGGATTATCATGCCAAAAAGAGGGAGGCAACCAAGGAAGAAGCCCCAGTAGCTTCTACCAGCAAGCCTCAAGCCAACCCACTTCCCCAAGAAGGGAAGAAGAACAAGAAAAAGCATTGGAGGAAACCATATTCCCCAAGCTACAGAATCCCAAGAATCCAAAAGGATGCCATGGACAATGTTTTCAACATGGCCAGAACCTTGATGGAATTCAAGGACAAGGAAGAGCAAAGAATGAGACAACCTCATTTCCCAAAGAAATAACCTTGTCCAAAGATGTTGTAAATACTTTAACAGAAATTAAAAATAGTATATTACCTCTAAAAGAAATTAAAGACAGTTTATTATCACTACAAGAAATAAATAACAATTTATCTTCTTTAACAAAAATTGTTGTACAAAACAAGAAAGAAATTGACAACATTAAGTTTATTGTTGAAAATAATAAACCAAAAAATTTAATTGACAATACTCAAAAATTAATACAAGGACAACAAGAATTGTATAAATACATAAAAGATATCAAAGATAAGACTTTGACAATCAATTATGATGTGAGTATTGACAATCTTACAGAAAAATTAAATAAATTGAGTATTTCTGTAGAAAAATTTGAAGAAAAGACTTCATCACACCAAAATTTACTTTTGGACCATGTAGAAAAAAGTGATGAAGCAAGAATGCATCTGAAAGATGATATTCAAAGTGAAATAAGGCTTATTACAGAAAAAATGGATAAAATTAATGAGGCTAATTTAAATATGCCAAAGTTATCAACACCATTTTCTCATATAAGAAGCCCTATTAAAACAAAAGAGGAATTGTCAAATCCTTTCATAACAGACTTGAGTCACCAAGATAATAACCAAGTCTTAATGAAAGAAGCACCTCAACTGAAAGAATGGCCAACATTCACAGGAGAAGGTGAATATGACCACATGTCATTCATTAAAACAATTGACATGTTACAAGAAGATTATGCCATACCAGATGAATTAATCACTGCAAGATTACATTCTTTGTTTGAGAAATCTGCAAAAAGATGGTATTATGGCATAAGACAAACAAATGGTAAAAATACCTGGTCTTGGTGGAAACAAGAAATAATCACCAAGTGGGCAAATGATGCCTGGAGGTATAAGATAGAAAATGCATTTGAAAACTCTTTCTTTGACCCAGAGAAAGATAAACCTTTAACTTGGTTCCTAAAACAAGTTGAAAGGCTTAATGCACTGTACCCAGAAATGTCACAGAAGATGGTGCATATGAAAATACTTAAAAAATGTGGAGGGGAACTAGAACATGCCCTAAGAAGCAGGTGTATAGGACCATGCTCCACAGAAGAGTATATAAATGCACTAGAAGATATAGTGACAAGGACAAAAATTGGCAGGACTTGGAAAAAATTGGACATTAAAAGCCCAAACAAACCATTTATCAAGAAAGATAAATCAAAAGAATCCTTCAAACCCAATACATCCAACAATAATGAGCAAAGAAAATGCCATAAATGTGGAGGTATTGGACACTTAGCCAATAATTGCCTTAAAAAAGCAAAGATTAATGAAATTGTGGAAACAGAAAACCACAATGACAAAGAAGAAGAATCTGACTCTGAAAAAGAGACAGAAGAATCAGAAAGCTCTGAAAGTGATGAAATCAATATAATTAATGCACAAATTAATAATATTGATATAATTTATGAAGTACTGGATGTTAACTCAAACTTGCCACAAGTTGGAACATCTGACACAAATCTGACAAACATACAAGATGCCAAAATGTATAGAACCAAACCTGCAAGAGGAATGGGATATACAGCTGGAAAATCAAGTATTAGTATTGTTATGGTTGATAACCAAGAAGGAAAGGTTAACTTAGATACAGGAGCATATTGCACCTGTGTTGGCAGAAATTATTTAAAAACCATTGTCCCAGACTGGCAAGAAAAACTTATGCCAATACAAGGTGTCAAATTTAGTAGTGCAAGTGAGAGCATGAAGCCCCTTGGAATAATTGATTTAACACTAATTTTTCCTCATCCCTCACAATGTGTCAGAATCAAAGTAGAGTTTGTAGTAATGGACAACTGTACTAGTAGTCATTTCATACTTGGAAATGACTACTTATCAATCTATGGTATAGATATCTCCAACCAAAAGGATAGATATTTTACCATAGGGGATAATAAAAGACAAAAGTTTGGATTCTTAAATAACAAAAAACAAATCACAGTTATTAAGAATGAGGAAAAAATTCCAGAAAAAGAACTTTTTATATCTGAACAACTCAAAGAGGCAGAATTCAATCAAGAATTAACAGAAAAAATGAAAGAAAAATTGATTGACCTCTTATTTAAGTATAAAAATGCCTTTGCAACTGACAAAGAGCCACTAGGTGCCATAACTGGGCATCAGGTGGATATAATTCTTAATGTAGAAAAACCTTACCCACCTTTATTAAGAAGACCTGCTTATCCAGCCAGTCCAAGAGCTAGAGAAGCCCTAGAGGTGCACATTAAAGAATTAATGGACCTTGGAGTATTAAGAAAGGTTGGACATAATGAGCAAGAAGAAGTTACTACACCTGTCATTATAACTTGGCATAATGGAAAATCAAGGATGGTAGGAGACTTCAGAGCCCTGAATACCTATACCATTCCAGACAGATATCCAATACCCAGAATCCATGAGACATTGACCCAATTGTCACAAGCTAAGTTCATCACAGCTATGGATGCTCTTAAGGGTTTTCATCAAAATGTCTTAACAGACAATGCCAAGAAACTACTAAGAATAATAGTCCATTGTGGAATTTTTGAATACTTAAGAATGCCATTTGGGATAAAAAATGCACCTTCCCATTATCAAAGAATGATGAATACCATATTTCCTGAAGAATTATCAGAAGGATGGTTAATAATCTACATTGATGATATCATAGTTTGCTCAGAAACTTGGGAAAATCACCTGACAAGACTAGAAAGGGTACTACAGAAAATAGTCCAAGTAAATATGAAAATTTCATTGAAAAAGTGTCATTTTGCATATAGTGAATTGAAAGCCCTAGGACATGTAGTATCTGGACTTAGTCTAGGCATAGACAAAAATAAAGTAGCAGCAGTACTACTTAAACCAATGCCTCAAACTAAAAAAGAAATGCAATCATTTCTAGGATTTGCTGGTTACTATAGACAGCATATAAAGGACTTTGCAAAGATTGCTAAATCCTTGTATAAGCTATGTGACCAACAAACAGTCTATGAGATGACAGAAGAAAGAGTCAAGGCATATGAAGAATTGAAAAATTCTTTAACAAATGCCCCATTTCTTCTAATGCCAGATTGGAAACTACCTTTCAAACTGTACATTGATGCTTGTGGAGAAGGACTAGGTGCTGCACTTCACCAAACACAAATTATCAATGATAAACCAGTGGAAGGACCAATTTGTTTCATTTCAAGGCAGATAAAGCCAACAGAAGCAAAGTATGGAGCAAGCCAAATGGAATGCTTATGCCTAGTGTGGGCTTTAGAAAAGCTGCATTATTATTTGGATGGCACAGTATTTGATGTAATCACAGACTGTAATGCTGTGAAATCACTATTAAATATGAAGACTCCAAATAGACATATGCTGAGATGGCAAATTGCTATCCAAGAATATAGGGGAAATATGACTATTGTTCATAAATCTGGAAATATTCATAAAAATGCAGATGGTCTTAGCAGATGGGCTCTAGCAAATACCCCTGACAATCCAGCATGGGTACCACAAGAAGAGCACCATATAGAAGGAATATGTGTTACAGACATTGGCACAGAATTCTTTAACCAAGTTAAAGAAAGCTATAAGACAGACAAAAATTGCCATATCTTAAGCCAACTTCTAATGAAAGACTGCAAAGACCCATCACTTTCATCAAAACTAGATGAAATATGGAAAAAAGCATATGATGAAGGAAGATTCCACCTCCTTGATGGAATCCTTTACCATAGAACAAAACACACATGTGTTATGGCCTTAACAGACAGAACACTAATAAACACTATTTTACATGAATGTCATGATAGTGTTGCATCTGGACATCTCTCAGAAGATAGGACACTAGAGAGGGTGAAAACCTGCTCTTGGTGGCCAAATTGGAAGAAAGATGTTGCAGAGTACTGCCAAACCTGTGACAGATGCCAAAAAGCCAACAGAGCCACAGGAAAGAAATTTGGAATGATGATCCAAATCCAAGAACCAAAATCCCCATGGGAAATAGTTCATATGGATTGGGTAACAGCTTTACCTCCAGGAGGAGACAGGAGTTATAATGCATGCCTAGTATTAGTTGACAGGTACAGTAAAACTCCCATGTTCTTACCATGTCATAAAGATGACACAGCTATGGATACAGCCATAATGATATGGAATAAAGTCATTAGCCACACAGGCTTATTCCAAAATATTATAAGTGATAGAGACCCAAAGTTCACTTCAGCATTATGGACAAATCTCCATAACTTGTTTGGGACAAAATTATCATTCTCAACAGCTTATCATCCTCAAACTGATGGTCTAGCAGAAAGAATGATACAGACCCTAGAGGATATGATCAGAAGATTCTGTGCTTATGGGCTAGAATTCAAAGATTCTGATGGTTTTACCCATGATTGGTGTACACTAATACCAGCACTTGAACTGGCATATAAGACATCAATCCATTCTTCTACTGGCAAAACACCAGCAATGCTAGAGAAAGGTTGGAATCCAAGACTTCCTTATGATACCCTCAAAAAGGACTTGGTGGATATACATCCAACAGCAAGCAGTTTCAAGATAATGCTTGACAAAGCAAGACACCATGCAAACAGATGCATGCAAGATTCTTTTAAATATGCAAAAGAAAGATGGGATAAAAGTCATAAGCCACCTGACTTCAAAATAGGGGACTTGGTTTTAGTATCAACCCTTAATTTCAATAACATAAAAGGCCCAAAGAAATTGAAAGATTCCTTTGCAGGACCATTTATGATAAAAGCACTTCATGGACCCAATGCTTTGCAATTAGAACTCACAGGTGAACTAATGAACAAACACCCAACTTTCCCTGTAAGTCTGATAAAACCTTACAGTTCAAGTGACAAAGAGTTATTTCCACTAAGAAATAAACCCCCACTTGAGATTCCCCCCTTGGAAGAAGGAGAGGAAAAGAAAATAGTAAAATTCCTTAAAGAAAGAAGGACAAGAAACAAAAAAGAAAGAGAATACCTTGTAAGGTATAGAAATTCAACTCAAGAAGATGAATGGCTACTTGAGAAAGATATAACAAATGCTGATAAACTACTAAGAAGGTTCAGACATGAAAGAAAACCTGAAAAATAAAAAAGTTAAGCATTATTGAGCTTCAAGACTAACAAAGTCTATTGAAGAGGTAGGACAGTGGATGATACCCTAATCACATATATCAGATTGTGGTACAATCTTTTTTGGTGGTAGGGAATGTGAGCCTTTGAGATATGACCACATACCCAATAAGGTCACAAAAAATACTCAGAATAATTATATCTTTAATATAATTATATTAAAATTAATTACAATAATTATACACTAAAAATAATTACTCAAATATACAAAAAATACCATAAATTGGTACTAAAATTGGTTTAACTTAAAAACCAATGAATGAACATGTGAAATAAATTATACCATTGGATTCTTCATGGAAAAATACACATATACCATTTTTATGGCATATCTGTAAAGTCAATATTTAATGAATTATAAGGTATAATACCTTATAAAAACCATAAAATCCTATTTATCTCAGAAACCAATGAAACAACATGTGAAATAAATTGTACCAGTGGATTCCCCATAAAACTCCACACATAAAACAATTAATAAGCTAATTCTCAAAATCAATACTTAAGGAATTATCCTGAATATATGCACTTTTTTGGTCAACGCATATATTCAGTGATCATAGCTAATATCTTCTAAACTATACATGCTAGAATGATGAACCAAAAATAAAGTTACCACGTAATTACTGTAAGAACACAGATATGAACTTTATTTTGCAAATTATAAACAAGGTTAAGACCTATGAGGAAATATTGATAAAAATCAACAGAGCTGTTGACCACTTTGTTGTGAAAGTAGTCCAAACTTAAAAAAAAGTACACAGTTGGATTCTCCTAGTTCATTCGTGAAGAATGGTGTAATTTTTATTATTAAATTCAGGGTATAACCCCCTGAAATCAAGGTTTGAAGTTTAAAATATTGAATTTCGACAGAAAAGATGAGTTACAAGAAAAATCATCAAAATTAGAGTTTTGATGATGTAATGAAAAGCTCTTGGCAGCATAATAAGGTTATGTCAGGCTATCAGAATTCACTCTCTGAATTGCTGTAGCGTGAAAACCTTAAAAGTTATTGAGGATCAAAGTTTGAGCTTAAATTGAGCTGTTATGATCACATACTGTAACCTTAAATTAAGTTTAACAGTCTTAATAGTGATAAAATTGGTGAATACTATTAGTTTATGATTAAAACTAATAAAATCCACGAAATTTGGGGTTCTGCCAAGCCTCTGATGTCATCACACTTAGAGTTATAGTGATAACTCTAAATAATGGTGTAATAATGATGTAATATGGTTTGATCATGATGTAATCACCCTCAAACCTTAAAATATTGATCAATTCCAGTGGATATGATCAGTACACGTCTACTAGAAGCCTGTTGGACTCTAGGAGGGAGGTATTTACTATAAATAGAGCTCTTTTTACTCTGTTTTCCCCTCAGACGCATCAAAAACATTAAATCAATTAAATAAAAGGTAATTTCTTTATTCTTTAAATATAAAACTCTTATATTCTTAAAGACCAAAGACCATCTTGTCATTAATCACCATTTTTACGTGATTAAATCAATTCTTTAATTGTTTTTGCTATAAATCTCTCTAAAAAGCTCATTTCCACGTAAAATCAAGAAATTTAGTAAATTCTCTTTATTTTTATTGTAAATACAATTTGAAAAGGTTGTATTATATTCTTTTGGCGTAAAATAACTCAAAATTATTATCTTAAGTGTTAAAAGTAGGTTATTTCATCTTATTATAATAATTTCTCTCTTATTATTACTCATAATAATTCTTATTTAATATAAATAGTATTTATATTAATTTATAACTTTAATATTAGTAATATTATTGTTATTAATTGTTTTTTATTTATAAAAAACAATTTTTTACGCCTTTATTATTTGTTGGTAACAATAATAAAGAGCTTTATAATATATTAATTATTTTATATTAATATATTATTTATAATATTATATTTTTATATAATATTAATTATATTATTATATTTATTTAATAATATAATAATTTTACGCCATAATAATAATATTTCTTTATTATTATTATTATTTTAATCTTATTTATTCATTTTATAAGGACATTCAGAGTACAATAAGTGATAAATTAGTAATTTTTACTTATTGTTTCATAGTCAAACCTTACACTGGCATTAGAAGAAAGGGGGCATTTGTTTAGTAATTTTTCAATTCTTCATATGCCTTGACTCTTTCTTCTGTCATTTTGTAAGATGTGACTATGAAACTGATGATAATATTACTATTAATCAACAGTACTATGTCTGTTCTTATGAAATATAATAATAAAAAAATTATTATAACCACAATTAAATAATTATAAAATTATTTCTTTCACGTGTTATACACTACTAGTGATTATAACTGTGAGCAGTAATTGTCTACAAGAATCAATTACAAGAAGAATTTAATAATAAAAACTTCTTTATTAAAATAATGAAATTATTTTAATATATAATTATCTTTTACAAGAATAATTATAGAGATAATTCTGGAAGAAAACTATTACTAGAGAAAAACTTTAAGAATTGAAGATAAATGACTCACTAATACTCCAAAGAACTTCTTGATAGATAAGAGTAGAGAAATTTGACGTGGAATTGTGGATTTAAGGGATCAAAAGGATTTATAACAGTATTACAACAATATATAGTTGGATTCTAGGATTTCACGTCTTTCTGGATGATTTGGAAAGATTTAAAACACTGAAGAATAGCTTTAACTAATACTTACTTGTTGGTAATAATGATTTAATAAATTGATAAGATGATGATACGGAAAAAACAGCAAGAATAGGCTTCTTTTAAGTCAACAACAGCTCACAGAGGCGTGCCATGGAGCAAACTGAAAAACCAGTGAGTGAGAAAACAATAAACCTTTTTGGATTAATGATTGCATCATCTGTTGTCACGTAAGATTATCATAATTACTTAATTGATGCTTTTACGTGACTACCAACCCCAATATGGTTAAGAATAAAAGGAGTAACAACAGTAAATCTTCTTTTATTCTAAAATAATCATTGATTTCTCAAAGTTATCAACGTTATTGCCAATTTCGTCACAGAATTTAATTACTGTGAATTTTTGAAGATTCAGTGTTTCACGTAGAATGGTCAAAAATGGACTGTAAGTAAACCTTTTAATTTTACTAATGAAACTGTAATTCTTTTTGGTTGTACCATAGATAATACAGTTCTTCATTGGTCCTGAAAGTTTCAGAAAGATTAATCAAGAATTGTATTTTTAATGAATTTTTGAAGTTTTTACCTCAATTCTACGTAGAATTGTAAATAGCAGTATTTTGCTGGTTGCTATGAGGTAAATCAATGAATAGGAGTCCCAAAAGGGTTTTAATTACTCTTTTAGGGTCTATTCATGGAAAGTCATCAAGAATTGACGTGGTTACAGGAGTCTAAGTAGCTCATTACCTCCTTGGCATGTCAAAATAGCAGGTTATTTGCTATTTTCTTGTGATTACAGTAGGTGTAACTTGGTAACCAAGTTCCCAAAGAGTTTTAGTTTACCAATTGGGCCAAGATGAGCCATGGATCCATGCTCTGGAGCTATCCACGCCTCTGAGGCCTCAGAAGTTGGGTACCTGGCTCTCTTTGATGTCTTTTGTCCCCCTTGCCTAATTTTTACGTCAAAATAGTAATTTAAGCTTAAAGTGTGATATCCACTATGGGTGTACCAAAAGTCCATGTAAGAATACCATGATATTAAGTGCTCAAAACATGCGTAACACTATTCTTAGTGTATATGTAACATGGGATTTCTCACTTTCCCATTATTTTGGCTTAAAATCAAGAAAAACAAAAATTCTCACGGATCTTTTATGTGGTATTGAAGTATTTTCCATTTTACCACCTCAGATACTTAAATTGAGCTTATTCACTCTATGGGTCTACCCTAGGTGAACTTTTGTGTAGAATCCAAATCTGGTCTTAAATCCATGGATTTACTTACTCAATAAAAAGTTATTCATCTTTTCTGAAATTGAAAAGATGAATTTTGGATATATTCATGACTTATGAGTTATGCATAATTCAAAATTTCTTTTTAAGATAATTGTGGCCTATTTGGGTATGTAAAATATACCTCAAGGCTCACATTCCCTCCCACCAAAAAATAAAATTGTACTACAATTTTATTAGTGATAAAAGAATAAGGCCCCAAGGGGGGTTAATGTCCACTGTCCAACCTCTTCACATTACTCAGATCAAGTAATTTAAAGCACATTTATAGACATATTCAGGCTTGTGGCCTTCTTTCATGTCTAAATCTTCTCAAGAGTTTATCTGAATCAGGTATTTCTGATTCTGCCATCCATTCATCTTCATGTACTGGATTTCTATATCTGACAAGATATTCTCTTTGATTTTTACCCCTAAGTCTCCTTTCTTTAATGACTTTCTTTATCTTTTTGTCTTCACTCTGTTCCACAGGTGGTACAGTTAAAGGAGTTGGGTTTCTTAAAGGAAACAATTCTTTATCAGCTGGTTGATAAGGCTTTATCAAGCTGACTGGAAATGTGGGGTGTTTATTTTCCAATTCACCACTCAATTCCACTTGAACTGCATTGGTTCCATGTAAAGCAACAATAACAAAAGGTCCTACATAAGAATCTTTAAGTTTCTTTGGGCCTTTGATATTATTAAAATTCAAGGTTGACACTAGAACTAAGTCCCCTACTTTGAAGTCTGGTACTTTATGACTCTTGTCCCACTTCTGTTTTGCATAATCAAAAGCATCATCCATACTTTGTTTTGCGTGGTGTTTTACTTTATCAAGCATTATCTTGAAGCTGGAAGCTGTAGGATGAATGTCAATCAAGTCTTTCCTCAGTGTGTCTGCTGGGAGTCTTGGATTCCATCCTTTTTCTAACATAGCAGGGGTTTGTCCTGTGGAAGAATGGACTGATGTCTTGTATGCCAATTCTAGTGCAGGTATCAGAGTGCACCAGTCATGGGTAAAGCCATCTGAGTCTTTGAATTCTAATCCATAAGCACAAAATCTCCTGATCATGTCTTCTAAAGTTTGAATCATCCTCTCTGCTAGCCCATCTGTTTGAGGGTGATATGCTGTAGAGAATCATAACTTAGTCCCAAACAATCTATGAAGATTGGTCCAAAGTGCAGATGTGAATTTGGGATCTCTGTCACTTATGATATTCTTAAATAACCCTGTATGAGAAATAACTCTACTCCATAAAAGAAGAGCTGTATCCATAGCAGTGTCATCTTTATGACATGGTAAGAATATGGGAGTTTTGCTATATCTGTCTACAATGACTAAACAAGCATTATAACTTTTGTCACCACTTGGAGGAAGTGCTGTGACCCAATCCATGTGAACAACTTCCCAAGGGGATTTTGGTTCTTGAATATGGATCATTAATCCAAATTTCTTGCCTGTGCTCCTGTTTGCTTTCTGGCATCTATCACAGGTATGGCAATATTCAATGGTTTCTTTCCTCCAAGATGGCCACCATGCACAGTTCTTCACTTTTTCAAGTGTTCTGTCTTCTGACTGGTGTCCAGAGTAGATACTATCATGACATTCATGAAGAATGGTATTGATAAGTAATCTACTACATAATGTCACCAAACAAGAATGTTTTGTTCTATGGTAAATAATCCCATCAAACAAGTGAAAACTTCCTTCAGAATAGGAATTTTTCAAACTTCATCAAGTGCATTAACTAAAGATGTATCTTTGCAGTCTTTATCTAATTAAGAAGTCAGGATATGGCAATTCTTGTCTTGTTTATAAGATTCTCTGACTTCTTCAAAGAATTCAGTCCCAATATCAATTATGTTAATTCCTTCAATTGGAATCTGCGGTTCAGCTTCCAAAGGTACATAAGCTGGGTGATCAGGAGTGTTGGCTAAAGCCCATCTACTAAGTCCATCAGCATTCTTGTGAATGTTTCCTGCTTTATGAATTATAGTCATGTTTCCTCTATGTTCTTGAATGGCTATTTGCCATCTCAACATATGTCTGTTGGGAGTTTTCATGTTAAGAAGTGATTTTACTGCATTACAGTCAGTTATCACTTCAAAAAAACTGCCATCAAGATAATAGTGTAGTTTCTCAAGTGCCCATACCAAACATAAGCACTCCATTTGGCTTGCGCCATATCTGGCTTCTGTTGGTTTTATTTGTCTTGAGATATAACAAACTGGTCCTTCTGTAGGTTTGTCATCAATAATTTGGACTTGATGTAGGGCTTCCCCTAATCCATCTCCACATGCATCAATGTACAACTTAAAAGGAATATTCCAGTCAGGCATGAGGAGTAAAGGTGCTTCTGTAAGGGCTTTCCTTATCTTCTCATAAGCTTTAATTCTCTCTTGTGTCATCTCAAATACAGTCTGTTGATCACAGATTCTATAAAGTGACTTGGCTAGAATTGCAAAGTCTTTCAGGTGTTGCCTATAGTAACTGGCAAACCCAAGAAAAGACATCATTTCTTTTTTATTCTGGGGTATTGGTTTAAGTAACACTGCTGCTACTTTGTTTTTGTCAATACCCAAGCTTAAACCAGAAACAATATGTCCTAATTCTCTGAGTTCCTCAAAACCAAAACTGCATTTCTTAAGTGAAATTTTCATGTTCACTTCTGCAACTTTATGAAGTACTCTCGCAAGTCTTTCAAGGTGCAAAGACCAAGAATCAGAACATATGATAATATCATCAATATAAATGATAAGCCATCCTTAAGACAATTCTGTAGGAAAGATGGTGTTCATCATCCTTTGATAATGGAATGGAGCATTTTTAATGCCAAATGGCATTCTAAGATACTCAAAAATACCACAGTGAGTGATAATTCTAAGTAATTTCTTAGCTTTGGGCGTCAAAACATTTTAATGGAAGCCTTTCAATGCATCCATTGATGTTATATACTTGGCTTTAGACAATTGAGTCAAGGTTTCTTGAATTCTAGGTATTGGATACCTATCTGGAACTGTGTATGTGTTCAATGCTCTGAAGTCTCCCACCATTCTTGACTTATCATTATGCCATGCAATAATAACAGGTGTTGTCACTTAAACTTCCTCATTATGGCCTACTTTCCTTAGCACACCAAGTTGGATCAACTCTTGGATATGTTTTTCCAAGGCTTCTCTAGCTCTGGAACTGGCTGGATAAGCTGGTCTTCTAAGTACTGGAGGATATGGTCTGTCAATATTAAGAGTAATATCAACTTCATGTCCTCTTATAGCGCCTAATGGTTCATTATCAGAGGCAAATGCATTTTTATATGTGTATAACACATTAATAAGCTCATTCCTCATCTTTCGTGACAATGATTGATTAATTTGTGCTTCAACAAGTTGATTAGTCACAAATTCATCTTTGTAAGTATCCTTGACAGAAGATACTACAGATATCTGTTTTGGCATATTGGAGAAAGCAAATTTTTGTCTCTTGTTATCTCCAATTGTGAAATATCTGTCCTTATGGTTATTTATATCAATACCATAAATATTTAAGTAATCATTTCCAAGAATGATGTGCTGAGATGTGCAATTATCCATTACTACAATCTCAGTTTTCATTCTTACACTTCCTGCTGGATGTGGGAATACAATATTAGTGTCCAATATGCCCAGGGGGTACATATTGTTACTGGCACTACTGAATTGTACACCTTCTATTGGTAATAGATAGTTTTTCCATTCAGGAAGTATAATTTGGAGATAATCTTTGCCCAGACAAGTGCAAAATGCCCCTGTATCCAAATTTACTTTGGCTTCAATATCACTCATCAGAACTGATGTGATACAGGATGCCCCAGCAGTATAACCCTTTCCTCTAGCAGGTTTTGTTTTACACATTCTGGCATCTTGGATATTGGTCAGGTTGCAGCAATCTTCACTATACTGTGGCAAGTGGGTATGGACTTCTGTGACCTCAAAGAAAGCTGAAATGTTTTCAATGGGATAGTCCTCCACTGGTGTATCTTCAGAGACTGCAGAATCTTGATCAGACTCCTCTTTCTCTTCAGTACACTGAATTTCTTCAATGACTTGAACTTCATTGATTTTTGTCTTCTTAGGACAAGTGTTGGCTAAATGTGAAATACTTCCACATTTATGACACTTCAAGACAGGTCTTTCTGGTCTTCTTTCCTCTCTAGGAATCTTTGAGACTATTTTTGACTCTATTGGGTTTTTAATCCAAGTCTTACCAATTCTTGTTCTGGTAATGATATCTTCCATAGCATTAATGTAGTCCTCTGTTGAACAATGTTCCACACATCTGCTTTTGATAGCATGTTCCAGTTCTCCTCCACACTTTCTTAATATTTTCATATTAATCATAGTGTCAGACATATCTGGGTGTAAAGCAGATAGTCTGTCTTTTTGTTTGAAGAACCAAGTAAGTGGTTTGTCTTTTTCTGAGTTAAAAATGGCACTTTCAAAAGCATTCTCCATTTTAAACCTCCAAGAATTATTAGCCCATTTGGTAATCACTTCAGATTTCCACCAAGAACAGTCATGTTTACCATGATCAATCCTCACTTTGTAATACCATTTCTTTGCAGTTTTGGTAAACAAACAGTGTAATTTTTCCACTATGATTTCATCAGTTATATTAAAGTCTTCTTGCAACATATCAATAGTCCTGATGAATTCAATATGGTTGTATTCTCCTTCACCAGAGAATGTTGGCCATTCTTCTATTTTGGGAATATCTCTTGCAGAGTAGGCATTTTCTCCCAAGAATGGGGTGAGACTTTCTTTAACAGAAATCTTTTCTTCAGTTAAAGGTGTAGAATGTCTTGGCATATGTGGTTCATGATTCTTATGAATTTGTTCCACACTTGCAATTATCTCATTCTTCAATTTTTGCCTTTCACTGTCACTTTTTGCTAAATGGATAGCAAATTGATTGGTGTTCTTAACTATTTGTAAGACATGGTCTTCAAGAGTTTTAAGTCTATCATTCACTTTAAGAATGGAAAGATCTTCTGTGTCATTATTCTGAGCTTGACATTGGTTCTCAATTCTTTCACAAGCATTGCCAATTGACTGAAGGGTGACAGTTGTCAATTGATGCCATTCAAAATGTTTCTTGTCATTTGTCTTTAAAATATTTATGTCTGATGTAATTTGCTTTAACTTTGGCTCAACTTTGCCAATTTCTACATTAATACCTCTATGTACATCAGTTATTTGCGTGGAAAAGTCCTGTTCATCCTTTCCTGCTCCTTGGCTGTGAATTCCATAAGAGTCCTGGCCATATTGAAGACACTGTCCACGGCTGAAGGCTCCAATTTGGGGATCCTGTACCCTTGTGGGTAAGTTCTGTGCCAATTGGCTTTGCCTTTGCCCTTGCTTTGATGGTTCTTGGGACCTCTCTGTTTCTTTTGAGGTCCTTTGGGCTTGTCCTTGGATGCTTCTGGAGCTGGTTTGGAGCTGGTAGATGCCACTGGTGCCTCTGTCTCCAAAGTTGGAGTCATTTCCAACTCTTTCTTCTGGTCTATGGATAAAAGACTCTGGTTCTTAAACCAGTTCTTTATCTTTTTGACCTTGTCTTTGCAAGACAGGGGGCTCCATCCTCCTAAGAGTTCTATGGTCTTCTCCTGACCCAGAAAGCTCTTGATGTGTAAGTAGGAGTTCATGGCCCCCTGCCAAAGGCTTGGGCATATTTCCCACTCCTCTTCTTTGGCTGCTCTGAACCAATTTTTGTGCTGGCTCTGATATATTTCTATTGCTGCCACTTGAAAATGGTTCAGCCCTGGAAATATTATCATAAATTAGTTCAGGCTCAGAATTTGCGTCAAAATCTGTTGGTACAGACCTTGGGGAATGGGGGCAACTCTGGCATCCTCCAGATGTGTCTTTCTTGTGGAAGATTTGGCACTTCTGGATTTGGTCTTGCCTCTTCCTTGTCCACATCCATCTGGTTGGACTGAATAGTTGCTTCCATTTCTGGTATGCACCATTTTTACGTCAATTTAAGGATAAAGAGTAAAAATAAAGATAAAAACACACCTTTTGGTGGTATTTTATTCTTTTCAGAATTAAATAAGGTGCCTCTTTTAGCAATTTGCACCTCAATACTTTCTTCAGATTCTGCTTCTGAAGATTCTGGACTAGTGATATATCTTTTACTGAGTCTGTTGCCAGCTGCACAGTATTTGATTAAAGACACTAGAAAAACAATTTATAAAAGAGAAAAAATTATTTTTTATACTTTTTAATATTTTCTTAAAGATTTTTTATCAGTTTTATATTTTTTAATATTAAAAAAATTATTCTTTTTAAAGAAAAAAAATTAAAATTTAAGATTTTGAATGAAAATTAATTCAGAGTAACTCAAAGAATAATTTTATAACTTTTTGGATGTGAAAAAGCCACGTGTAAAAACAGTATAAAATTAAACCAAATTCCTCAATGAAAAATATTTCCAAAACAATTTCAAAAATAAGAATTATTTTAACTTTAAAATGAAAGAAAAAATTATTAAATTAATATATTTTAGAGCTTAAAAATATATTAATTAAGGGTACAAGATTCAAAAAACACAGCCAGGCCCCCAAATGTAAGATGTGACTATGAAACTGATGATAATATTACTATTAATCAACAGTACTATGTCTGTTCTTATGAAATATAATAATGAAAAAATTATTATAACCACAATTAAATAATTATAAAATTATTTCTTTCACGTGTTATACACTACTAGTGATTATAACTGTGAGCAGTAATTGTCTACAAGAATCAATTACAAGAAGGATTTAATAATAAAAACTTCTTTATTAAAATAATGAAATTATTTTAATATATAATTATCTTTTACAAGAATAATTATAAAGATAATTCTTGAAGAAAACTATTACTAGAGAAAAACTTTAAGAATTAAAGATAAATGACTCACTAATACTCCAAAGAACTTATTGATAGATAAGAGTAGAGAAATTTGACATGGAATTGTGGATTTAAGGGATCAAAAGGATTTATAACAGTATTACAACAATATATAATTGGATTCTAGGATTTCAAGTCTTTCTGGATGATTTGGAAAGATTTAAAACACTGAAGAATAGCTTTAACTAATACTTACTTGTTGGTAATAATGATTTAATAAATTGATAAGATGAAGATACGGAAAAAACAGCAAGAATAGGCTTCTTTTAAGTCAACAACAGCTCACAGAGGCGTGCCATGGAGCAAACTGAAAAACCAGTGAGTGAGAAAACAATAAATCTTTTTGGATTAATGATTGCATCATCTGTTGTCATGTAAGATTATCATAATTACTTAATTGATGCTTTTACGTGACTACCAACCCCAATATGGTTAAGAATAAAAGGAGTAACAACAGTAAATCTTCTTTTATTCTAAAATAATCATTGATTTCTCAAAGTTATCAATGTTATTGCCAATTTCGTCACAGAATTTAATTACTGTGAATTTTTGAAGATTCAGTGTTTCACGTAGAATGGTCAAAAATGGACTGTAAGTAAAACCTTTAATTTTACTAATGAAACTGTAATTCTTTTTGGTTGTACCATAGATAATACAGTTCTTCATTGGTCCTGAAAGTTTCAGAAAGATTCATTAAGAATTGTATTTTTAATGAATTTTTGAAGTTTTTACCTCATTTCTACGTAGAATTGCAAATAGCAGTATTTTGCTGGTTGCTATGAGGTAAATCAATGAATATGAGTCCCAAAAGGGTTTTAATTACTCTTTTAGGGTCTAGGCATGGAAATTCATCAAGAATTGACGTGGTTACAGGAGTCTAAGTAGCTCATTACCTCCTTGGCACGTCAAAATAGCAGGTTATTTGCTATTTTCTTGTGATTACAGTAGGTGTAACTTGGTAACCAAGTTCCCAAAGAGTTTTAGTTTACCAATTGGGCCAAGATGAGCCATGGATCCATGCTGTGGAGCTATCCACGCCTCTGAGGCCTCAGAAGTTGGGTACCCTGGCTCTCTTTGATGTCTTTTGTCCCCCTTGCCTAATTTTTACGTCAAAATAGTAATTTAAGCTTAAAGTGAGATATCCACTATGGGTGTACCAAACGTCCATGCAAGAATACCATGATATTAAGTGCTCAAAACATGCGTAACACTATTCTTAGTGTATATGTAACATGGGATTTCTCACTTTCCCATTATTTTGGCTTAAAATCAAGAAAAACAAAAATTCTCACGGATCTTTTATGTGGTATTAATGATGTGGTATTGAAGTATTTTCCATTTTACCACCTCAAATACTTAAATTGAGCTTATTCACTCTATGGGTCTACCCTAGGTGAATTTTTGTGTAGAATCCAAATCTGGTCTTAAATCCATGGATTTACTTACTCAATAAAAAGTTATTCATCTTTTCTGAAATTGAAAATGATGAATTTTGGATATATGCATGACTTATGAGTTATGCATAATTCAAAATTTCTTTTTAAGATAATTGTGGCCTATTTGGGTATGTAAAATATACCTCAAGGCTCACACATTTCATAGACTGTTTGTTGGTCACATAGTTTATACAAGGATTTGGCAATTTTTGAAAAGTCCTTTATATGCTGTCTATAGTAACCAGAAAATCCTAGAAATGATTGCATTTATTTTTTGGTTTGAGGCATTGGCTTAAGTATTTCTGCTGCTACTTTATTCTTGTCTATGCCTAGACTAAGTCCAGATACAACATGTCCTAGTTCTTTTAGTTAACTATATGCAAAATGACACCTTTTCAAAGAAATTTTTATATTCATTTGCACTATTGTTTGTAGTACCCTTTCTAGTCTTGTAAGGCGATTTTCCCAAGTTTCTGAGCAAACCATGATATTTTAAATATAGATAGTTAACCATAATTCTGATAATTCTTCAGGAAATATGGTATTAATCATCCTTTGATAATGGGAAGGTGCATTCTTTATACCAAATGGCATTCTTCAGTATTCAAAAATCCCACAGTGGACTATTATCCTCAGTAGTTTCTTGGCATTGTCTGTTAAGACATTTTGATCAAAACCCTTTAAAGTATCCATGGCTGTAATGAGCTTACCTTGTGACAATTGTGTCAATGTCTCATGGATTCTAGGTATTGGATATCTGTCTGAAATGGTATAGGTGTTCAGGGCTCTGAAGTCTCCTACCATTCTTGATTTTCCAATATGCCAAGTTATAATGACAGGTGTAGTGACCTCTACCTGTTCATTATGTCCTACGTTTCTTAATACTCCAAGGTCCATTAATTCTTTAATGTGTACCTCCAAGGCTTCTCTAGCCCTTGGAATAGCTGGGTAAGGAGGTCTCCTCAGTAAAGGTGGGTAAGGCTTTTCCACATAAAGAGTTATATCCACCTGATGCCCAGTTATGGCACCTAGTGGCTCTTTGTCAGTTGCAAAGGTATTTTTGTACTTAAATAAGAGGTCAATCAATTTTTCTTTCATTTTCTCTGTCAATTCTTGATTGAATTCTGCCTCTTTGAGTTGTTCAGATATAAAAAGTTCCTTTTCTGGACCGTCCTCTTCATTCTTAATAACTGTGATTTGTTTTTTGTTATTTAAGAAGTCAAACCTTTGTCTTTTGTTGTCTCCTATGGTAAAGTATCTATCTTTTTGGTTAGAGATGTCTATACCATAAATTGACAAGTAGTCATTTCCATGTATGAAGTGATTACTAGTACAGTTGTCCTTTACTACAAACTCTACTTTGATTCTGACACATTGTGAGGGGTGAGCAAAAATTAGTGTGAAATCAATTATTCCAAGGGGCTTCATGCTCTCACTTGCTGTGAGCCTTGAGGTATATTTTACATACCCAAATAGGCCACATTTATCTTAAAAAGAAATTTTGAATTATACATAACTCATAAATCATGCATATATTCAAAATTCATCATTTTTGATTTCAGAAAAGATGAATAACTTTTTTTGGAGTAAGTAAATCCATGGATTTAAGGCCAGATTTGGATTCTACACAAAAATCCACCTAGGGTAGACCCATAGAGTGAATAAGCTCAAATTAACTCTTTGAGATGGTAAAATGGAAAATAATTCAATACCACATCATCAATACCACATAAAAGATCCGTGAAAATTTTGTTTTTCTTAATTTCACGCCAAAATAATGGGAATGTGAGAAATCCCATGTTACATATACACTAAGAATAGTGTTATGCATGTTTTGAGCACTTAATATCATGGTATTCTTACATGGACTTTTGGTACACCCATAGTGGACATCTCACTTGAACCTTAAATTACTATTTTGACGTAAAAAATAGGCAAGGGGGACAAAAGACATCAAAGAGAGCCAGGGTACCCAACTTCTGAGGACTCAGAGGCGTGGATAGCTCCAAAGCTTGGTTCCATGGCTGATCTTGACCCAATTGGTAAACTAAACCTCTTTGGGAACTTGGTTACCATGTCACAACTACTGTAAATCTTAATAAAATAGCAAATAACCTGCTATTTTTGACGTGCCAAGGAGGTAAAGAGCTACTTAGACTCCTGTAACCACATCAATTCTTAATGACTTTCCATGGATAAACCCCAAAAGAGTAATTAAAACCCTTTTTGGACTTGTATCCATTGATTTACCTCATAGCAACCAGTGAAACACTGATATTTGCAATTCTACGTAGAAATGAGGCAAAAACTTCAAAGATTCATTAAAAATACAATTCTTAATGAATCTTTCTGAAACTTTCAGGACCAATGGAGAACTGTATTATCTACAGTACAACCAAAAAGAATTACAGTTTTACTAGTAAAATTGAAAGTTTTACTTACAGTCCATTTTTGACCATTCTACATGAAACACTGAATCTTCAAAAATTCACAGTAATTAAAACCTGTGATGAAATTGGCAATAACATTGATAACTTTGAGAAATCAATGATTATTTTAGAATAAAAGATGATTTACTGTTGTTACTCCTTTTATTCTTAACCATATTGGGGTTGGTAGTCACGTAAAAGCATCAATTAAGTAATTATGATAATCTTATGTGACAACAGATGATGCAATCATTAATCCAAAAGGGTTTATTGTTTTCTCACTCACTGGTTTTTCAGTTTGCTCCATGGCACGCCTCTGTGAGCTGTTGTTGACTTAAAAGAAGCCTCTTCTTGCTGTTTTTTCCGTATCATCATCATCATCTTATTAATCATTTATATCAATATTACCAACAAGTAAGTATTAGTTAAAACTTTTCTCAAGTGTTTTATTCTTTCAGAATCAATCAGAAAGACGTGAAATCATAGAAATCAACTATATATTGTTGTAATACATTTATAAGTTCATTTTGATCCTCTAAATCCACAATTCTACGTCAAATCTCTCTATCTTATCTTTCAATAAGCTCTTTGAAATATTAGTGAGTGATTTATCTTTAATTCTTAAAGTTTTTCTCTAAAATTATTTTTCTTCAAGAATTATCATTATAATTATTCTTGCAAAAGATAATTATATATTAAAATAATTTTATTATTTTAATAAAGAAGTTTTTATTATTAAATTCTTCTTGTAATTGATTCTAGTAGACAATTACTTACTCACTGTTAAATTCACTAGTAGTGCTTAACACGTGAAAGAAATAATTCTTTAATTATTTAATTGTGGCTATAATAATATGTTATTATTATATTTCATAAGAACAGACATAGTACTGTTGATTAATAGTAATATTATCATCAGTTTCATAGTCACATCTTACATTTGGGGGCCTGGCCATGTTTTTTTGAACCTTGTACCCTTAATTAATATATTTTTAAGCTCTAAAATATATTAATTTAATAATTTTTTTCTTTCATTTTAAAGTTAAAATAACTCTTATTTTTGAAATTGTTTTGGAAATCTTTTTCATTGAGGAATTTGGTTTAATTTTATACTGTTTTTACACGTGGCTTTTTCACATCCAAAAACTTATAAAATTATTCTTTGAGTTACTCTGAATTAATTTTCATTCAAAATCTTAAATTTTACTTTTTTTCTTTAAAAAGAATAATTTTTTAATATTAAAAAATATAAAACTTATAAAAAATCTTTAAAAATATTTTAAAAAAAAGTATAAAAAATAATTTTTTCTCTTTTATAAATTTTTTCTAGTGTCTTTAATCAAATACTGTGCAGCTGGCAACAGACTCAGTAAAAGAAATATCACTAGTCCAGAATCTTCAGAAGCAGAATCTGATAAAAGTATTGAGGTGCAAATTTCTAAAAGAGGCACCTTATTTAACTCAGAAAAGGCTAAATTACCACCAAAAGGTGTGTATTTTATCTTATATTTTCAATTTTATCTTTAAATTGACGTGAAAATGGTGCATACCAGAAATGGAAGCAACTATTCAGTCCAACCAGATGGATGTGGACAAGGAAGAAGCAAGGCCAAATCTAGAAGTGCCAAATCTTCCACAAGAAAGACACATCTGGAGGATGCCAGAGTTGCCCCCCATTCCCCAAGGTCTCTACCAACAGATTTTGACGTAAATTCTGAGCCTGAACTAATTCATGATATTATTTCCAGGGCTGAACCATTTTCAAGTGGCAGCAATAGAAATATATCAATGCCAGTACAAAAATTGGTTCAGAGCAGCCAAAGAAGAGGAGTGGGAAATATGCCCAAGCCTTTGGCAGGGGGCCATGAACTCCTACTTACACATCAAGAGCTTTCTGGGTCAGGAGAAGACCATAGAACTCTTAGGAGGATGGAGCCCCCTGTCTTGCAAAGGCAAGGTCAAAAAGATAAAGAATTGGTTGAAGAACCAAAGTCTTTTAACCATAGACCAGAAGAAAGAGTTGGAAATGACTCCAGCTTTGGAAACAGAGGCACCAGTGGCGTCTACCAGCTCTAAAGCAGCTCCAGAAGTGTCCAAGGACAAGCCCAAGGGACCTCAGAGGAAGAAAGGTCCCAAGAACCATCAAGGCAAAGCCAATTGGCACAGACCTTACCCACAAGGGTACAGGATCCCCAAATTGGAGCCTTCAGCCGTGGACAGTGTCTTCAATATGGCCAGGACTCTTATGGAATTCACAGCCAAGGAGCAGGAAAGGATGAACAGAAACTTTCCACGCAAATAATTGGTGTACAAACTAGTATTAATGTAGAAATTGGTAAACTTGATAAAAAGGTAACTAAAATTGCATCAGATATAGTTGAATTAAAGAAAAATGATAAAACATACATTGAATTGCACCAAGTGACACATGCCAGACTTGACTCAATTAACAATTCTTGCAAAAGAATTGAAAACATGTGCCAAGTTCAGCATGATGAGATGGAAGAACTTTCCATTTTTAAGGTGAATAATCAACTTACAATTTTACAAGACCAAGTCTTAAAAATAGTTGAGAATACCAACCAATTTGTTATACACTTAGCAAAAAGTGACAGTGAAAGGCAGAAGTTGAAGAATGAAATAATTGCAAGTGTGGAACAAATTCATAAGAATCATGAACCACATATGCCAAGACATTCTACACCTTTAACTGAAGAAAAGATTTCTGTTAAAGAAAGTCTCACCCCATTCTTGGGAGAGAATGCCTACTCTGCAAGAGATATTCCCAAAATAGAAGAATGGCGAACATTCTCTGGTGAAGGAGAATACAACCATATTGAATTCATAAGAACTATTGACATGTTGCAAGAAGACTTTAATATACCTGATGAAATAATAGTGGGAAAATTACACTGTTTGTTTACCAGAACTGCAAATAAATGGTATTACAAAATGAGGATTGATCATGGTAAATATGATTGGTCTTGGTGGAAATCTGAAATGATTACAAAATGGGCCAATAATTCTTGGAGGTTTAAAATAGAAAATGCCTTTGAAAATGCCATTTATAACTCAGAGAAAGATAAACCACTTACTTGGTTCTTCAAGCAAAAAGACAGATTATCTGCTTTACAACCAGATATGTCTGACACTATGATTAATATGAAAATATTAAGAAAGTGTGGAGGAGAATTGGAACATGCTATCAAAAGCAGATGTGTAGAACCCTGTTCAACAGAAGACTACATTAATGCTATGGAAGATATCATTACCAGAACAAGAATTGGTAAGACTTGGTCTAAAATCCCAACAGAATCCAAGATGACCTCTAAGATTCCCAGAGAGGATAAGAGACCAGAAATACCTGTCTTAAAGTGTCATAAATGTGGAAGCACTTCACATTTAGCCAACACTTGCACAAAAAAGACAAAAATCAATGAAGTTCAAGTCATTGAAGAAATTCAGTGTACTTAAGAGAAAGGAGAGTCTGATCAAGATTCTGCAGTCTCTGAAGATACACCAGTAGAGGACTATCCCATTGAAAACATCACAGCTTTCTTTGAGGTCACAGAAGTCCACACCCACTTGCCACAGTACAGTGAGGATTGCTGCAACCTTACCAATATCCAAGATGCCAGAATGTGTAAAACAAAACCTGCTAGAGGAAAAGGTTATACTGCTGGAGCATCCTGTATCACATCAGTCTTGATGAGTGATATTGAAGCCAAAGTAAACTTGGATACAGGGGCATTTTGCACTTGTGTGGGCGAAGATTATCTCCAAATTATACTTCCTGGATGGAAGAACCATCTGTTACCAATAGAAGGTGTACAATTTATTAGTGCCAGTAACAATATGTACCCCTTGGGTATATTAGACACTAATCTTGTATTCCCACACCCAGCAGGAAGTGTAAGGATGAAAACTGAAATTGTTGTAATGGATAATTGCACATCTCAGCACATCATTCTTGGAAATGATTACTTGAATATCTATGGTATTGACATCAATAACCATAAAGACAGATATTTCACAATTGGGGATAACAAAAGACAAAAATTTGCTTTTTCCAATATGCCAAAACAAATATCTGTGGTATCTTCTGTCAAAGATATTTATAAAGATGAATTTGTGTCTAATCAACTTGTTGAAGCACAGATTAATCCATCTTTGTCACCAAAAATGAGGAATGAACTTATTGACGTGTTATACACATAAAATACTGCATGTGCCTCTGATAATGAACCATTAGGTGCTATAAGAGGACATGAAATTGATATTACTCTTAATATTGACAGACCATATCCCCCAATACTTACAAGACCAGCTTATCCAGCCAGTCCCAGAGCTAGAGAAGCCTTGGAGAAGCATATGCAAGAGTTAATTCAACTTGGTGTACTAAGGAAAGTAGGCCATAATGAGGAAGTTGAGGTGACAACACCTGTTATCATTGCTTGGCATAATGATAAGTCAAGAATGGTTGGAGATTTCAGAGCATTGAATACCTACACAGTTCCAGATAGGTATCCAATCCCTAGAATCCAAGAAACCTTGACTCAATTATCCAAAGCCAAGTATATAAGATCAATGGATGCATTGAAAGGCTTCCATCAAAATGTTTTGACGCCTAAAGCTAAGAAATTACTTAGAATCATCACTCACTGTGGTATTTTTGAGTATCTTAGAATGCCATTTGTCATTAAAAATGCTCCATCTCATTATCAAAGAATGATGAATACCATCTTCCCCACAGAATTGTCTGAGGGATGGCTTATCATTTATATTGATGATATTATCATATGTTCTGACTCATGGTCTTTGCACCTTGAAAGACTTGCAAGAGTACTTCACAAAGTTTCAGAAGTGAATATGAAAATTTCACTTAATAAATGCAACTTTGGTTTTGAAGAACTTAAAGCATTAGGACATGTTGTTTCTGGTTTAAGCTTGGGTATTGACAAAAATAAAGTGGCAGCAGTACTGCTTAAGCCAATACCCCAGAATAAAAAAGAAATGATGTCTTTTCTTGGATTTGCTAGTTACTATAGGCAACATTTAAAAGACTTTGCAATTCTAGCCAAATCACTCTATAGAATCTGTGATCAACAGACTGTATTTGAGATGACACAGGAAAGAATTAAAGCTTATGAGAAGATAAAGAGAGCCCTTACAGAAGCACCTTTACTCCTCATGCCTGACTGGAATATTCCTTTTAAGTTGTACATTGATGCATGTGGAGATGGATTAGGGGCAGCCCTACATCAAGTCCAAATTATTGATGACAAACCTACAGAAGGACCAGTTTGTTATATCTCAAGGCAGATCAAACCAACAGAAGCCAGATATGGTGCAAGCCAAATGGAGTGCTTATGTTTGGTATGGGCACTTGAGAAATTACACTATTACCTTGATGGCAGTGTTTTTGAAGTGATAACTGACTGTAATGCAGTAAAATCACTTCTTAACATGAAAACTCCCAACAGACATATGTTGAGATGGCAAATAGCTATTCAAGAATATAGAGGAAACATGAATATAGTTCATAAATCAGGAAACATTCACAAGAATGCTGATGGACTTAGTAGATGGGCTTTAGCCAACACTCCTGATAACCCAGCTTATGTACCTTTGGAAGCTGAACCACAGATTCCAATTGAAGGAATTAACATAACTGATATTGGAACTGAATTCTTTGAGGAGGTCAGAGAATCTTATAAACAAGACAAGAATTGCCATATCTTGACTTCTTTATTAGATAAAGACTGCAAAGATACATCTTTAGTTAATGCACTTGATGAAGTTTAGAAAAATTCCTATTCTGAAGGAATATTTCACTTGTTTGATGGGATAATTTACCACAGAACGAAACATTCTTGTGTTATGACATTTTGCAGTAGATTACTTATCAATACCATTCTTCATGAATGTCATGATAGTATCTACTCTGGACACCCGTCAGAAGACAGAACACTTGAAAAAGTGAAGAACTGTGCATGGTGGCCATCTTGGAGAAAAGAAACCATTGAATATTGCCATACCTGTGACAGATGCCAAAAGCAAACAGGAGTACAGGCAAGAAATTTGGACTTATGATCCATATTTAAGAACCAAAATCCCCATGGGAAGTTGTTCACATGGATTGGGTCACAGCACTTCCTCCAAGTGGTGACAGAAGTTATAATGCTTGTTTAGTCATTGTAGACAGATATAGCAAAACTCCCATATTCTTACCATGTCATAAAGATGACACTGCTATGGATACAGCTCTTCTTTTATGGAGTAGAGTTATTTCTCATACAGGATTATTTAATAATATCATAAGTGACAGAGATCCAAAGTTCACATCTGCACTTTGGACCAATCTTCATAGATTGTTTGGGACTAAGTTATCATTCTCTACAGCATATCACCCTCAAACAGATGGGCTAGCAGAGAGGATGATTCAGACTTTAGAAGACATGATCAGGAGATTTTGTGCTTATGGATTAGAATTTAAAGACTCAGATGGCTTTACCCATGACTGGTGCACTCTGATACCTGCACTAGAATTGGCATACAAGACATCAGTCCATTCTTCCACAGGACAAACTCCTGCTATGTTAGAAAAAGGATGGAATCCAAGACTCCCAGCAGACACACTGAGGAAAGACTTGATTGACATTCATCCTACAGCCTCCAGATTCAAGATAATGCTTGATAAAGTAAAACACCACGCAAAACAAAGTATGGATGATACTTTTGATTATGCAAAACAGGAGTGGGACAAGAGTCATAAAGTACCAGACTTCAAAGTAGGGGACTTAGTTTTAGTTTCAACCTTGAATTTTAATAATATCAAAAGCCCAAAGAAATTTAAAGATTCTTATGTAGGACCTTTGGTTATTGTTTCTTTACATGGAACCAATGCAGTTCAAGTGGAATTGAGTGGTGAATTAGAAAATAAACACCCCACATTTCCAGTCAGCTTGATAAAGCCTTATCAACCAGCTGACAAAGAATTGTTTCCTTTAACAAACCCAGCTCCTTTAACTGTACCACCTGTGGAACAGAATGAAGACAAAAAGATAAAGAAAGTCATTAAAGAAAGGAGCCTTAGGGGTAAAAATCAAAGAGAATATCTTGTCAGATATAGAAATGCAGTATATGAAGATGAATGGATGGCAGAATCAGAAATACCTGACTCAGATAAACTCTTAAGAAGATTTAGACATGAAAGAAGGCCACAAGCCTGAATATGTCTATAAATGTGCTTTAAATTACTTAATCTGAGTAATGTGAAGAGGTTGGAAAGTGGACATTAACCCCCTTTGGGGCCTTATTCTTTTATCACTAATAAAATTGTGGTACAATTTTATTTTTTGGTAGGAGGGAATGTGAGCCTTGAGGTATATTTTACATACCCAAATAGGCCACAATTATCTTAAAAAGAAATTTTGAATTATACATAACTCATAAATCATGCATATATTCAAAATTCATCATTTTTGATTTCAGAAAAGATGAATAACTTTTTATTGAGTAAGTAAATCCATGGATTTAAGGCCAGATTTGGATTCTACACAAAAATTCACCTAGAGTAGCTCCATAGAGTGAATAAGCTCAAATTAACTCTTTGAGGTGGTAAAATGGAAAATACTTCAATACCACATCATCAATACCACATAAAAGATCCGTGAAAATTTTTGTTTTTCTTAATTTCACGCCAAAATAATGGGAATGTGAGAAATCCCATGTTACATATACACTAAGAATAGTGTTATGCATGTTTTGAGCACTTAATATCATGGTATTCTTACATGGACTTTTGGTACACCCATAGTGGATATCTCACTTGAACCTTAAATTACTATTTTGACGTAAAAAATAGGCAAGGGGGACAAAAGACATCAAAGAGAGCCAGGGTACCCAACTTCTGAGGACTCAGAGGCATGGATAGCTCCAAATCTTGGTTCCATGGCTGATCTTGACCCAATTGGTAAACTAAACCTCTTTGGGAACTTGGTTACCATGTCACAACTACTGTAAATCTTAAGAAAATAGCAAATAACCTGCTATTTTTGACGTGCCAAGGAGGTAAAGAGCTACTTAGACTCCTGTAACCACATCAATTCTTAATGACTTTCCATGGATAAACCCCAAAATATTAATTAAAACCCTTTTTGGACTTGTATCCATTGATTTACCTCATAGCAACCAGTGAAACACTGATATTTGCAATTCTACGTAGAAATGAGGTAAAGAATTCAAAAATTCATTAAAAATACAATTCTTAATGAATCTTTCTGAAACTTTCATGACCAATGGAGAACTGTGTTACCTACGGTACAACCAAAAAGAACTACAGTTTTACTTACAGTCCATTTTTGACCATTCTATGTGAAGCACTGAATCTTCAAAAATTCACAGTAATTAAAACCTGTGATGAAATTGGCAATAACATTGATAACTTTGAGAAATCAATGAATATTTTGGAATAAAAGAAGATTTACAGATGTTACTCCTTTTATTCTTAACCATATTGGGGTTGGTAGTCACGTAAAAGCATCAATTAAGTAATTATGATAATCTTACGTGACAACAGATGATGCAATCATTAATGCAAAAGGGTTTATTGTTTTCTCACTCACTGTTTTTTCAGTTTGCTCCATGGCACGCCTCTGTGAGCTGTTGTTGACTTAAAAGAAGCCTCGTCTTGCTGTTTTTTCCATATCATCATCATCATCATCTTATTAATCATTTATATCAATATTACCAACAAGTAAGTATTAGTTAAAACTTTTCTTAAGTGTTTTATTCTTTCAGAATCAATCAGAAAGACGTGAAATCATAGAAATCAACTATATATTGTTGTAATACATTTATAAATTCATTTTGATCCTCTAAATCCACAATTCTGCGTCAAATCTCTCTATCTTATCTTTCAATAAGCTCTTTGGAATATTAGTGAGTGATTTATCTTTAATTCTTAAAGTTTTTCTCTAAAATCAGTTTTCTTCAAGAATTATCATTATAATTATTCTTGCAAAAGATAATTATATATTAAAATAATTTTATTATTTTAATAAAGAAGTTTTTATTATTAAATTCTTCTTGTAATTGATTCTAGTAGACAATTACTTACTCACTGTTAAAATCACTAGTAGTGCTTAACAAGTGAAAGAAATAATTCTTTAATTATTTAATTGTGGTTATAATAATATTTTATTATTATATTTCATAAGAACAGACATAGTACTGTTGATCAATAGTAATATTATCATAAGTTTCATAGTCACATCTTACACTTGCACTACTAAATTTGACACCTTGTATTGGCATAAGTTTTTCTTGCCAATCTGGAACAATGGTTTTTAAATAACTTTTACCAACACAGGTACAGTATTCTCCTGTATCCACGTTCACTTTTCCTTCTTGGTTATCAACCATAACAATACTTTTACTTGATTTTCCAGCTGTATATCCCATTCCTTTTGCAGGTTTGGTTCTGTACATATTGGCATCTTGTACATTTGTCAGGTTTGTGTCAGATGTTCCAACTTGTGGTAAGCTTGAGTGAACATATAGCACTTCATAAATTATAACAATATTACTAATATGTGCATTAATTATATTGATTTCATCACTTTCAGAACTTTCTGACTCTTCTGTTTCTTTTTCAGAGTCAGATTCGTCCTCTTTGTCATTGTGGTTTTCTGATTCCACAATTTCATTAATCTTTGCCTTTTTGAGGCAGTTATTGGCTAATTGTCCAATACCTCCACATTTATGGCATTTTCTTTGCTCATTATTGTTGGATATATTGGGCTTGAAAGGTTCTTTTGATTTATCTTTTGTGATAAATGGCTTATTTGGACTTTTAATGTCCAATTTCTTCCAAGTTCTTCCAATTTTTGTTCTTGTCACTATGTCCTCTAGTGCATTGATATACTCTTCTGTGAAGCATGGTTCTCTACACCTGCTTCTTAGGGAATGTTCAAGCTCTCCACCACATTCCTTAAGTATTTTCATGTGCACCATCTTTTGTGACATTTCTGGGTACAGTGCATTGAGTCTTTCAACTTGTTTTGGGAACCAAGTTGAAGGTTTGTCTTTGTCTGGGTCAAAGAAAGAATTTTCCAATACAGTCTCTATCTTGTACCTCCAGTCATCATTAGACCACTTGGTGATTATTTCTTTTTTCCACCAAGACCAGGTATTTTTGCCATTTGTTTGTCTTATGCCATAATACCATCTTTTTGCAGATTTTTCAAACAATGAATGTAATTTTGCAGTAATTAATTCATCTGGTATGGCATAATCTTCTTGTAGCATGTCAATTGTCTTGATAAATGACATGTGGTCATATTCACCTTCTCCTGTGAATGTTGGCCATTCTTTTAATTGAGTTGCTTCCTTCATTAAGACTTGGTTATTGTCTTGGTGACTTAAGTCTGTTATGAATGGATTTGTTAATTCCTCTTTTGGTTTAACACGGCTTCTTATGTGAGAAAGTTGGGTTGATAACTGTGGCACATTTGAGTTATCCTCATTAATTTTATCCATTTTTTCAGTGATAGGCCTTATTTCACTTTGAATGTCATCTTTCAGATGCATTCTTGCTTCATCACCTTTTTCCACATGGTCCAAAAGTAATTTTTGGTGTGATGAAGTCTTTTCTTCAAATTATTCTATAGAAATACTTAGTTTGTTTAATTTTTCTGTAAGATTGTCAATACTCACGTCATAATTGATTGTCAAAGTTTCATCTTTGATATCTTTTATGTATTTATACAATTCTTGTTGTCCTTGTATTAATTTTTGAGTGTTATCAATTAAAATCTTTGGTTCATTATTTTCAACAATAAACTTAATTTTGTCAATTCCTTTTTTATTTTGTACAACAATTTTTGTTAAAAATGATAAGTTATTGTTTACTTCTTGTAATGATAATAAACTGTTTTTAATTTCTTTTAGAGGTAATATACTATTTTTAATTTCAGTTAAAGTATTTACAACATCTTTGGACAAGGTTATTTCTTTGGGAAATGAGGTTGTCTCATTCTTCATTCTTCCTTGTTCTTGAATTCCATCAAGGTTCTGGCCATGTTGAAAACATTGTCCATGGCATCCTTTTGTATTTTTGGAATCCTGTAACTTGGGGAATATGTTTTTCTCCAATTCTTTTTCTTGTTCTTCTTTCCTTCTTGGGGAAGTGGGTTGGCTTGGGGCTTGCTGGTAGAAGCTACTGGGGCTTCTTCCTTGGTTTCCTCCTTCTTTTTGGCATGGTACTCCTGGATCTTTTTGATTTAAGGTTTGGATGATAGTGAATTCCATCCATTGGAGTATCTCACTATTTCCTCTTCTTTGTGGAACTTTTTCAGGATGTGCCAGGAGTTCATCACTCCTTGTGTATTTGAGGCAACATTTCCCAGTCCTTTTCTTTGTACACTGTGTAGTACTGTTTGTACTGGCTCATGTAAATGTCTATTTGAGCCATCTGAATGTGATTTGTACCTGTTTGAGTCACTCATACTTAGTTCTAATTCTGGTTCAGATATCATGGGCATTTCTGGGACTTTCCTTTGGGATAAGGCACTTCCTTGTGTGGATTCTGTTCCACTGGGGATATTGCCCTTCCTTTTGCCTTTTGAGGAATCGATTCTACATCTGAGTCCAGCTCCATATGATTGGATGGAGTATTGGGAGCCTCTTCTGTTAGTCATATTTTAAGAAAAAAAAAAGAAATAAGAGAATTTTAGAACAGGAATTCTCCTTTTGGCAATTTATAAATGAGGTACTCACCTTCAGAGTCCTGAATAGTGGGTCCTGGAAAGTCTAATTTCTTAGCTTTCTTTTTCTTAGTGATTAATTGTGTTGGAAAACTTGGACAGGTTTCTTCCACCAATCTTTCAACAGTTGTTTGGTTTTCCTCCATTGGATTGTCTTCAAACACTAGAAAAGACAAATAAATATAAGTCTTTTATATAAAAAGTGTTATTTTTGGTAAGATATGGCAATTTTCCATGTAAAAATTGCTTTTATATCTTAAAAAATGAAAATAAATAAAGAAATGAAATTAAAATGAATCAAAAAAATAACTTTTTTTTATTGGGTTTTATTTTTAATTTGTTTTGTGTTTTTATATTTTTATTTTTAAAGAATAAAATAAAAAAATGAACATGATTCTTTTATAAAATTAATTTATAATATAAAATTATTTTTAATTTAGAAAAAACCTTTGTTAATTACTAGAGTCACTCAAAGAAAGTTCTTGCAAGTCTAAGGATGTGAAAAACCACGTGTAAGACAGTACAATTGCTTTCCAAATGCCTCAATAGTATTTAAAATCAATAAATATAAAATTATTATATAATTTTATGATCATAATTGTAATTTATTACTGTATTAACCCAATCATAATCTTTTTAAAGGTCCTTTAGAGTAAATATCACAGCCAGGCCCCCAAATGTAAGGTTTGACTATGAAACAATAAGTAAAAATTACTAATATTTTACTTATTGTACTATGAATGTGTTTATCAATGTAATAAACAAGATGAAAATAATTTCAACAATAAAGAATTATTATAATTATGGCATAAAAATAATTATATTATTAAATAAATATAATAATATAATTTATATTATAAAAAAATCATATGATAAGTAAATATATTGATATAAGATAATTGATATATTTCAAAGCACTTTATTACTGTTACCAACAAATAATAAAGGCGTAAAAATTGTTTTTTATTAATAAAAAACAACTAATAACAATAATATTACTAATATTAAAGTTATAAATGAATATAAATACTATTTATATCAATTATAGAATTATTAAAGTAATAATAGAGAAAAATTATTATAATAAGAGAAATAACCTACTTTTAATGCTTAATGTAATAATTTTGAATAATTTTATGCCAAAAAATGTCCATACAACTTATTTAAATTGTAGCTACAATAAAAGTTAAGGGAAATTACAATTTTTCTTGATTTTATGTGGAATAGAGGTTTTAAGAGAAATTTAAACAAAACAATTAAATAATTGTAATAATCACGTCAGAGATGATGATTATGATAAGATTATCTTTGTTCTTTAATAATATAAACGTTTTATATATAAAGAATAAAGAAATTACCTTTTGATTTAATGATTTAATGTTTTGTAAGCGTCTGAGGGGAAAACAGAGTAAAAAGAGCTCTATTTATAGTAAATACCTCCCTCCTAGAGTACAGAAGGCTTCCAGTAGACGTGTACTGATGTGTTCTACTAGAATTGATCAATATTTCAAGGTTTGGTGATGATTACATCAGGATCAAACTGTCTTACCTCATAATCACGCCATTATTTGGAGATATCACTATAACTCTAAGTTTGATGACATCATAGGCTTGGTAGAAGCCTAAAATTTGTTTATTTTATTAGTATTAATCATATTCTAATATTATTCACTATTTTTATCACTTATATGACTGTTAAACTTAAAAAAGATTACAGTGAGTGATCTTAAATGATCAAATTTAAGCTTAAGCTTTGATCATTAATGACCTTTAAGTTATACACGCTACAGCTATTCTAAAAGTAGATTCTGATAGCTTGGCTTGTCCTTATTACACTGACAAGAGCATTTTATTACATCATCAAAACTGTATTTTTGATGATTTTTCTTGTAACTCATCTTTTCTGTCAAAATTTCATATTTCAAACTTCAAACCATGATTTCAAGGGGTTATACCTTGAATATTGTAATAACAAAAACGTCATTATTCAAGAATGAACTAGTAGAATCCAGCTGTCTAATCTTTTTAAGTTTGGACCATTTTCAAAACAAAGTGGTCAACAGCTCTATTGATTTTGATCAATAATCCATTACAGCTTTTAGCCTTGTTTATAACCTGTGAAATAGAGTTCATTTCTGTATTTCTACAGTAATTACGTGGTGACTTTATCTTTGGTTCATCACTCTATCATTTATATTTCAAAAGCTATTAGCTAAAATCCTTGAATATATGTGTTGACCAAAAAAGTGCATATATTCAGCTTAACTCCTTAAGTATTGACTTTGGATATTAGCTTCTCAATTGTTCTATGTGTAGATGTTTATGGAGAATCCAATGTTACCATTCATTTTACATGTTGTTTCATTGGTGTTTGTAATAATTAAGGATTCGTGTTTTTTATAAGGTATTATTACTTTTAACTCATTAAATATTGACTTTACAGATATTCCATTAAAATGGTATATGTGTATTTTACCATGGGGAATCCAATGGTGTAATTTATTTCACATTTTTACTCATTGGATTTAATTTAAACCAAGTTTTATGCCTATTTATGGCATTTTTGTAGTTTTAAGGTATAATTATTTTAAATATATCTTGTGACCTTTTTGGGTATGTGGTCATATCTCAAAGGTTCACACATTTCCAAGTATACAATGTTTCCTAGTGCGGTTGTCCATTACCACAAACTCTACTTTCAATCTGATACATTGTGAAGGATGAGGAAAAATTAGTGTTAAGTCAATTATTCCAAGGGGCTTCATGCTTTCACTTGCACTACTAAATTTGACTCCTTGTAGTGGTATAAGTTTTGTTTCTCAATGTGGTACAATTGTATTCAATTAACTCTTACCAACACAGGTACAGTATTCTCCTGTATCTAAATTCACTTTTGCCTCTTGGTTTCCACCATGACAATACTTATACTTTATTTTCCAGCTGTATATCCCATTCCTTTTGCTGGTTTGTTTCTATACAATTGAGAATCTTGTATGTTTGTCAGGCTTGTTTCAGATGTTCCAACTTGTGGTAAGTTTGAGATGACATCCAGTACTTCATATATTAAATCAATATTATTAATTTGTGCATTAATTATATTCATTTCATCACTTGCAGAAGCTTCTGATTCTTCAGTTTCCTTTTCAAAGTCATATTCTTTTTCTTTAGCATTGTGGTCCCCTGTTTCCACAATGTCATTGATTTTTGCTTTTTTAAGGCAATTATTGGCTAAGTGTCCAACACCTTCACATTTATGGCACTTTCTTTGATCATTACTATTGGATGTATTGGGCTTGAAAGGTTCTCTTTGTTTATCTTTCTTGATAAATGGTTTATTTGAACTTTCAATGTCCAATTTCTTCCAAGTTCTGCCAAATTTTGTCCTTTTCACTATGTCTTCTAGTGCATTGATATAGTCTTCTGTGGAGCATGGTTCTATACACCTGCTTCTCAGCACATGTTCCAATTCTCCTCCACATTTGTTAAGTATTTTCATGTGTACCATTCTTTGTGACATTTCTGGGTACAGTGCATTTGATCTTCAAACTTCTTTGAAGAGCCAAGTCAAAGGTTTATTCTTGTCTGGGTCAAACAAGGAATCTTGAAATGCATTCTCTATTCTGTACCTCCAGGCATCATTAGCCCACTTGGTGATTATTTCTTGTTTCCACCAATACTGGGTATTTTTGCCATTTTTTTTCCTTATTTCATAATACCATCTTTTTTTCAGATTTCTCAAATAGTGAGTCTAATATGGCAGTGATCAATTCATCTGGTATGGCATAATCTTCTTGTAGCATGTCAATTGTCTTAATAAATGACATATGGTCACATTCACCTTCTCCTGTGAATGTTGGCCATTCTTTTAATTGAGTTGCTTCCTTCATTAAGACTTTGTTATTGTCTTGATGACTCAATTCTGTTATGAATGGGTTTGTGATTTCCTCTTTTGGTTTAACAGGAATTCTTATGTGAGAAAATGGGGTTTATAGCTTTGTCATATTTAAGTTAGCCTCATTTATTTTATCCATTTTTTCAGTAATAAGCCTTATTTTACTTTGAATGTCATCTTCCAGATTCATTCTTGCTTAATCACTTTTTTCCACATGGTCTAGAAGTAATTTTTAGTGTGATGAAGTCTTTTCTTCAAGTTTGTCTACAGAAATACTTAATTTGCTTGATTTTTCTGTAAGATTATCAATACTCACATCATAATTGATTGTCAAAGTTTTATCTTTGATATCTTTTATAGATTTATACAATTCCTGTTTTCCTTGTATGAATTTTTGAGTATTGTCAATTAAAACTTTTGGTTTATTATTTTCAACAATAAATTGAATGTTATTAATTTCTTTATTATTTTGTACAACAATTTTTGTTAAAAATGATGAATTATTATTTATTTCTTGTAAAGATAATAAACTGTTTTTAATTTCTTTAAGAGGTAAAATACTATTTTGAATTTCTGTTAAAGTATGTACAACATCTGGAGACAAAGTTATTTCTTTGGGAAATGTGGTGGTCTAATTCTTTGTTCCTCCTTGTCCCTTAATTTCATCAAGGTTCTGGCCACATTGAAGACATTGTCCATGGCATCTTTTTGGTTTTTAGACTCCTTTCACTTGGGGGTTATGGTTTTCTCCAGTTCTTTTTCTTGTTCTTCTTCCCTTCTTGTGGAAGTGGGTTGGCTTGGGGCTTCTTCCTTGGTTGCCTCCCTCTTTTTGGAATGGTATTCCTTGATTTTTTTGACTTAATGTTTGGATGATAGTGGATTCCATCCATTGGAGTATCTCACTATTTCCTCCTCTGAGGAATTTTTTGAGGATGTGCCAGGATTTCATCACTCCTTGGTGGATTTGTGGCAACATTTCCCAATCCTTTTCCTTTTACACCTTGTAGTACTGCTTGAACTGGCTCATTTAAATGTCTATTTGATCCCCCTGAATGTGATTTATATCTGTTTGAGTCACTCATACTTAGTTCTAACTCTGGTTCAGATATCATGGGCATTTCTGGGACTTGCCTTTGTGATATGGCATTTCCTTGTGTGGATTCTGTTCCACTGGGGATTTGGCCCTTTCTTTTCTCATTTTAGAGATCAATTCTACTTCTGATCCCAGCTCTATCTGATTGGATGGAGTGTTGGGAACCTCTTCTGGTAGTCATAATTTGAGAAATAAGAAATAAGAAGATTTCAGGACAAGAATTCATTTTTATGGCAAATTCAAAAAGGAGGTACTCACCTTCAGAGTCCTGAATGGTGATTCCTGGAAAGTCTAATTTCCTAGCTTTCTTTTTCATAATGACAATTGGTTTTGGGGAGCTTGGGCAAGTTTCTTCCACCAATCTTTCAACAGTGGCCTGGTTGTCCTCTTCTGGGCTGTCTGAGAACACTAAAAAGACAAATAAATATAAGTCTCTTTTATAAAAAGTGTTACTTTTGCGAAGATATGGCAATTTTCCACTTAAAATTTCTTTCATATATTAGAATAAATGAAATGAATAAAAATAACTTTCTTATTGGTTTTTAATATTTTTTATATTTTTATTTTTAAAGAATAAAATAAAAATGAAGATTATTCTTTTATTAAATTAATTTAGAATACAAAATTATTTTTAATTTTTGAATATCCTTTTTAATCACTAGAGTAACTCAAAGAAAGTTTTTGCAAGTCTAAGGATGTGAAAACCCATGTGTAAGAAAGTACAATTGCTTTCCAAATGCCACAAAATCTTTTAAAATCAATGAATATAATTTTATGATTATAATTATAATTTATTATTGGATAAACCCAATTAAAATCTTTTTAAAGGTCTTTTTAAGTAAATATCACAGCCAGGCCCCACAAATGTAAGGTTTTAGTATGAAACATGAAGTAAAAATTACTAATTTTTTACTTATTGTACTTTGAATGTCCTTATAAATAAATAAGATAAGAATCATTATAATAATAAAGATTTATTATAATTATGGAGTAAAAATAATTATATTATTAAACAAATATAATAATATATTTAAAATCTCTTTATTATTGTTACCAAAAAAAAATAAAGGGGTAAAAAATTGTTTTTTATTAATAAAAAACAATTAATAACAATAATATTACTAATATTAAAGCTGTATATCAATATAAAAACTACTTATATTAATGAAAGAAGTCTTAATAGTAATAATAGTAATAATAGAGAGAAATTATAATAATAAGAGAACATAACCTACTTTTAACACTTAATATAATAATTTTGAAAGATTCTATACCAAATAATGTAAATAAAACCTATCTAAGTTATATTTACAAATAAAAATAAAAGAAATTACAAATATTCTTGATTTTACATGGAAATAAGATTTTTAAAAGAATTATAACAAAACAAATGAACAATTGGAGTGATCACTTCAATATTGATGAATCTAATAAAGATTATCTTTGGTCTTTAATAATATAAAACATCTATATATAAAGAATAAAGATTTTACCTTTTGATTTAATTGTTTTATTGTTTTGATGTGTCTGGGGAGAAATAGAGTACAAAGAGCTCTATTTTTAGTAAATCCCTCCCTTCTAGAGTCCTGTAGGTTTCTAGTAGACGTGTACTGATGTTATCCAATGGAAATGATCAGTATTTTACGGTTTAGTGATGATTACATCATGATCAAACCATCTTATCTCATTCTTATGCCATTATTTAGAGTTATCACTATAACTCTAGGTTTGATGACATCATAGGCTTGGCAGAAGCCTAAACTTTGTGGATTTTATTATTATTAATCATAATCTAATAGTATTCACAAGTTCAATCACTTATATAGCTGTTAAACTTAAAATAAGATTACAGTTAGTGATCATAGATGATCAATTTGAAGCTTAAGGTTTGATCATTAATACCTTTTATGTTATACATGCTACAGCTAATCTGAGAGTGTATTCTGATATCCTGGAATGTCCTTATCAAAATTCCCAGAGAATTTTATTACATCATCAAAACTCTATTTGTGATGATTTTTCTTGTATCTCATCTTTTGTGTCAAAATTCAATATTTTAAACTTCAAACCTTGATTTCAAAGGGTTTTACTTTGAATATTATGGTAAAAAATACATCATTATTCACGTATGAACTAGTGGAATCTGAATATCAACTTTGTTTTAACTTTGGATTACATTCACAACAAAGTGGTAAACAGCTCTAGTAATTTTGTTCAATAAACCCTTACAAGTTATAATGTTGTTTATAACTTTTCATAAGAACTTAATATCTGTGTTCTTACAGTAATTATGTGGTGACTTTATTTTTTTTTTAACTCTCTATCATGTATATTTCAAGAGATATTAGCTAAAAACCATTAATATATGCATTGACCAGAAAAGTGCATATATTCAGCTTAATTCCTTAAGTATTGAATTTAGAGAATTTTCATAAAAAAATTTTATGTGTAGTTTTTCATGGGAAATCCATTGGTGAAATTCATTTCACATGGTGTTTCATTGGTTTCTGAGTTAAATAAGATTTTATGTTTTTTTAGGGTATTATTACTTATTATTCAGTAATGATTGACTTTACAGATATGGCATAAAAATGATATATGTGTATTTTACCATGAGGAATCCAATAGTTTAATGTATTTCACATTTTTACTAACTATATTCTGAGTTAATTCCAATTTTATACCTATTCATGGCATTTTCACTGATTTTAAGATAATTATTATAAAGTTTTTCTTGTGACCTTTTTGGATATGTGGTCATATCTGAAAGGCTCACAATAAAATATTTTGAAGATAAAATAACCAAAAAAAGAAAACAAAATTTCACATTGAAAGAATACAATAACACAAAACATAAAAGTAACCAGCCAAAACAAACAAGGTTTCTATTAAAACAAAAATTAAAGATAGACATTACAAAAAAAAACTGGGACAAAAATGAGACAAAAAATGAATCCCATGTGTCCTGTCTAATCTCTGAGGTTCTGGGAGGGTTCAGACCAGGCCCCAAAAAAATAATAATAAAAAACACAGGATTTGGGCCTAGATGGGATAGGGCTAGGGCCAAGGTGGGACAAAATCCATGAGGCCCACCCTTAATACATATTACTTATAAAAGGATTTTTACAAGATTCCCTTCTTTTATAATTTGATAAATTCAATAACTCATGAGTTTTGTTTTTAAGGGAAACTTTGAATCAATAATTTATATTTATCTTATTTATTATATACTAAAGATATTCAAATCAAATTGACATTTCACAAGAAAACTTATAATAAAAATAATTTTTCATTTAAAATTTTAAATTTTGAGACTTTAATGATTAAATATTTGGAAAAAAAAAGATAAAATTATAGCTCATTTATAAAATAATTTTATACTTAAAGTTGTCAATTGCTTTATCTAAAATTTGGAAATTATTTAAATGTAAAAATTATTTTATTTTAGAGTTAATTTTCCCTGACTGATTTTACTCTAATAGAAAACCCTTCATTGTTGTGTTTGTTTTACATAATTGCAAATTTCAATTTCAATTCTTATTTCTTCTTTCTGAAAAACTATTACTTATTATTCTCTTACTAAATTTAAATATGGAAAATTTTGTTTTGAGATTATAAAACATAAATTCCTCAATAAATCAAACATTGTCTTGGAATTTCAAGATACATATTTTTCATGCCATAATTTGAGCCCATGATGAATTTTTCGAGGAAAAAATTTATATAGTATATTATATAATGGGAAAATATTTGGATAAATGTGGACCACTATTTGATACATGATTGGGGTTCAAATTCTCGATTAAAGGTGGTTTTGAAAAAAAAATGTCACAATAAGTGCATTTTCGACTTTCATTGGGACTAAAAGTAACATCTGCTTGGTTTACAGGGGAATTCACCAGATTATATAGTATCAAGGATTCTGAATTGGAATAACCAGACCCCTTTTATTGACCAAAATGGCGAAGAGAAAGTGCAAGGTGTCCTAATCACCAATTTCAGTAATTTCAAAACCTTCACCAAAAAAAATGGCGAGCTTTCAAAAACATTAGCACTATCCCTTTCAATTTCCCTTCTTCACATGTCTTCTTTTGGTTTTTACTAATTGAAGAGTTTTTGTCAAAAGCACATAAGTTGAAAGATAATGATTTTTGTATTGAATTTTTTTTCTTTAACACTATGATGAAGCATGAATTTACATAGCCATGCATAATTGCTCTAAAAAAAATCAAACCAAGTCTTTCAATGCCAAATCAAAGACCCAAAAGTGGTTAAATAATGCAAAAGGCTTTGAGCCTCAAAGGCGTCTTGAAAGACTAAAAGACTGCCTCAAGAATTATGAAAATGTGAGGTTGTTTTCCAAAGCCGTAAATTGGTTTCATTGCAAATCATAACACTTTCGATTGACCAATAGGTAAAAGAGGCTCTAGAGTCCTGGGTATTCAAGTGGTAATGCATGAGAACAATCAAAGAACTCATCTCGAGTCTAAAATTAGTATATTCATACGGAAAGGCTCGAGGAACCTAATCCAAGAACACTAGATTATTCAAAAGCCCATTCACCAAAAATTAATGATTCAAATTGCCTTCTGAGCTTTATTCATCTGAGCCTGCCAAAAAGTTTCTTTTTGAAAAAAGATTAATCCATTTATTCATGTATATATGTAATTGGTGTTGTAAACTTTTGGACCATCTCTGCATTCAAAAAAGGTACATAAACTTGTAAATAACTATTAATGAAGTAAACAGTTTTTTGATCGACAGAATGTGTGACTTCAGCGTTTATAAATCATTATGAATTTCATGCAAGAAAAAAAAGGATCTCCGCAGTAACGCAGCAATAACAAGATTATTTCATATTATCTTGAGGGCAAGGACCTTTTCGTAAATAGTAATTCCTTTTTGGTAGGTATTAACCTTTTAAAGCCTCAAGTGGCTACTGCCAGCATTTAAAATTAGGGTCAATTTTTCGATTTGGATCCATAAACTGTTTGACTAAATCATCTGTAACTTGTTTCTTTCTCTAAATGTGTTTAGAGGTTTAATTATTTTTCAAAAGTGATTTGGAAATATGATTGGAAGAAGGCACAGAGTTCACCATGAGTCTGGTTCTACCTTTATATCAGACCAAGAAAGAAGACACAACTTACCTCTTGAAAGTCACCAATCATTTTCTGCAAAGTTTTGATACATGTTGATTTCAATTCTCCTGTTAACATTTGCCCAGATTCATATTCAAGCTTGATCCTTTCCAACATCTCATCCGAGTCTTCAAAAAATGTTAGATACTTCGTTTGCGCATATGAAAATTGGTCAGCCAAATTCATCCAAGCGGTGAAGATAGCACATCGGTCACGAACCTGATAGGGTACATCAAGATCGGTTCGCCCACCCTTTTGCCTATGCTCTTCGATGGTTGCTTGACCCCCAGAAAAGGCATGTTTATTTATTTTGTTCTTGATTTGATTTGGTGTGTCACTCATAAAAATAGCACTAGCATCATCCGAACTTGACATCTTGCTAGTTGGGCCTTGTAAAGCAGGAAAAAACTTTGACAACAACAAACATGGTTTTGGTGCCTTGATTTTAGAGGCTACATCGCGTGTCAATCGAAAGTAGGGATCTTGATCAATTGCACAAGGAATGAAGCATGGAACTTTTGAAGAGCCAAAGATTTGAGGAAATGAAGTGCTGATGGCAGGAGCTGCCTGAATTGAGACAAAATGTATCTTGCCGATGTTATCCCTAAATCATGCCGGTTTGTGATGAAAATAGTTGATATTAATCAAAACTGTTCAGCAAAGAATAATTGAGATGAAAACAAAATACGCAACGTGTCGTTAAACCCAAAAGTTGCTTTAGCCTGGTTGTAGGTGATTGTTCGGGCGATCTGCAAAATGTTCTGATAAAATTTTCCACTGAATGGCGTGAATAATGTCGCTTTGAGGATTAGTTAGGACAAAAAAAAAGACCACAGGAGGCTATGAAAGATTTGAATCAAACGAGAAATTGAAATGTACCCCATAAAATCTATATTTGAGAATATAAAGGTTTTTTCTAGTTTGAAGCCACAGGCAATGATATCGCGCGTATTATCAAATGCATATTTATGACTTTGTTCAACTGTTAATTTGGACTTGAAAAGAAACTTTTCATCGTCTGAGTCCAAAAAAAACTATGATTAGAAATTGAAGCGTTCTGATTGAAATTTTGGAATGAGTAATTGAAAACACCTGTTAGCTGAATTACTACCGGTACGTCAAAGACCTCTTGAAGCCATCTAATACACCAACAGAGAAATTAGTTTCATATTTGGTTTGACAAAGCCACACGTCACCAATTTAATAGTACCAACTGAGTGACAATGAAAGGCACCATGTGGCCTAAATGCATGCTTTCTGATGATGGGCCTCTTCCAGTGTACAAGTAAAAGGGTTTGCCTTGCTCATAGCAATTCAAAATCAGATCTAGATCTCTAGCGAAATTTAGCAAACAAAACGCATGAGTCCTAAGACTTTGACTTTTGATTGTTTTAAAGATTGAAATGAACCGTTCTCAACTGACCGGTGAGAAAAAAACATGCCCCTACGCAGGAGAGGATGGAGCTTTCGCTTAGTCAAGTCCTCAAAACGCTTGAATTGTTCTTCAGTGATGAGTTTGGTACCGAATTGTTCGACGAGTTTATTATAGTCAATTTCTTTTTGGACTCCATCCACCACGGCTCCCTTGACGTCCCATGGGTCAACGATTTGCGGTTGATTGATGGTCGGAGCATCAACAAACGATGGTGAGCCTTCACGAGAGATGGGGAAGACATCAGTCTTTGGCGTTAAGGATGGATTTCCGAATTCATCCGTCCTTGGACTAAAATAAACCCAAACAAACGAGGCGATAAGCAAGCAGCAAGAAATTCCTTGACAAATGCAAGTCAGTCGACCGACAAGGGCTCAGGCGTCCTCAGACCATCAGCCCTCATATTAGCTCGCATAAGTCTCTCAGGAACAGGCAAATTGAGATTAGCCAAGGAAGCTTGCAAGGCTTCATGTTGGTTTTCGCGTCCGAACTCCGACTCTTGAGAAATCAAGGCTAGACGAAATACGAATGGGATGAAGAGGTCAGTTTTGAAGAACTTTGCAAGCAAGTCGTTCGTGATCAACGTACCCTCAGGATCAGCCATTTCCATCGATGATAGCTTAACATCTCTCTCGCCGATAGCCTGTTGATCTTGCTCTTGAAGCTGGAGCTTGGTGAGGACAGACGGTTCCGGCAAATCCAACGATGATAATTTGTCTGACAACAGCTGGAGTTGCTGCTCATTTTTGATCAGTTGATCTGAATCGAAATGGGCCGACATCATAAGCAATAAAACGAAAAGATGAGCTGGATTTTCAAATTTCCAGTTTGTCGACTCAAAAGCTGAGATTCAAAGCAAGGGATTGAGAATTTATTTTGCTGCATAAAGCTCTCCTCCACTCAGATTATCATATTGGGACTTTGTTTCTTAAATATCAAAATTTGACATTTCTTCAGCACATCACTTCATTTAAATCCAGCTCTACTTGATAATGAAACTAATAAATTAGCACAGATTTTATGATAAATTCTTACAAGAATACCTGTTTTTTTCAGCTAGAGATTTCCAATTTCCTGGCAGTCTAATTTCTAGTTTTTGCACAAATTTTGTGAAATTTACATCAAGAAAAGAGCACCGGAATACCATACAAATTCTTTGTGAGTTCTCAGCCTCACATAAATATTCACAAGAGGATAAGGTCTCAAAACATTTTGGAATGTAAGATGTCATTTTTTGATATGCTAACTGTAGTTAGCTTGGGAAGCACCATTTCCTCTTTGATAAAAATGAAAATAAGTCTCAATGTTGTATGAAAACTTCTGATGAAGGTCAAGATATACAAAAGAAGACAAAACCAGTTCTTTATTATCATTCAAGAGCGACCAAAGGAGCATTGATTTAAAAATGAAGTAATAATAAACAACAAGTAAAGCATCATTACTCTAAGAATCTTTGGAATAAACCCTAAAGGTTTACAAAAAAATTCTTGCCTGGTCATAAGATGTAATTTAAATACAAAATATATTTTCAGGGGCCAAAAAAAATTGGTAAAAATCAATCCCATTGTGATTTTTTGGAAATTGGAATGCCTTTGAAGTTCATAAAGGGCGCTTAAAATAAAACCCCACCTAGTGAGTAGATTGTCCATTTCTTTAAATTCATAAGACTTTTCTCATATTAAAAAATTTCGAAACCAAGTACTATAGCCAAAAAACAAAATTATTCTTAATATTATATTTCTAAAGAAATACCTCTTATTTTATGAATCAATTCCAGTTCCCTTCACTTTTGTGACAAATTATAAATGTAGTTTTCTGAATAAATTTCATATTTTAATTGTTTTTGAAAGAAACAAGCTCCCCACCTCAAAGAATCTTTTCTTGAACAATATCAAGTTTTGAAATTGATAATGCACATGAATTTTTGGAAAAGAATCGGTAAAATTGACTTTTGAAAAAGTTAACTTTCCATTCAGGATTTTATGATCCCTTGAATGGGTAAGTTTTTCCCAAATTAATTAGTAAAAGGTATAAGTATTTTTGAACTAAAAAATAAACCTTTCTTGGATTTTTGCATTTCAAGGGCCATATTTTTTTCATTATTTAGGCTGAAATGGTGCTACTTGAGGTAAAATAGTATTTTTTTCGAAAAAAGGACTTTCCCTTCATAATTGTGAATTTTCAATTGAAAAATGAAAGTCAGATTAAGAAATATTTTTTCTCTCTAACCTCATGACTTCCTCCTATTTTAAAGTTTTCAAGCCAATGAATATTGATATTATAAATAGGTAAATCAGAATAATACTTCAGACTTAGAGGTTAACGGTGTGAAATGTTCATCAAAAAAAGTAAAGTTTTTTCATTGGGAATTAAGAAATGAAGACAGAAAAAAAAATAATAAGATTTTGGGTAAAATAAGCCTGGAATTGAATTACTGCTTTTAAATACCTTTAATAGCTCTTTAATGGAAACCAAATTACATTGAAATTCTTTTTTTTCAACAAGAAATATGATTTATCCAAGGAATAATCAAAAAAGTACTTATTTTGAAATCTTTATTCAGAAATATCTTCATTGATCTTAATATTTTAAAATTCCATGAGTCATTATTGAGAAATTTTTATTCCCAAGAAATCTTCTTATGTTTTTTTATCTGTGCAATAAGACAATCAAAAAGTTTTCATGTATCTTGTATCTGGAATTGATTAGATACCAATATTATTGCCAAATTAGTATTAAAATTATCAATCTAAGATTTATGAGAAATCTTTGGCTAATTTATATTCCCTTCTAAAAGTGTAAGGTTTGTCTATGAAACTCTTGATAATAGTAGCAATATCAAGAGTACTATGACTGTCCTCAGTAGAAATATATAATATAACAAAATATTATAACCACAAATTTAAATATAATTATTAAAAATAATTATATAAAAAGATAAATTTAATTATTATTATAAAAATATAATGATAAAAAATAAGAATTATAATAAATTATAATTGTTCTATTATTGTTATAGTCACTGACAGTTATAACAATAAGAATTGTAATGCTCTTAATGAGACAATTACACGTGGAAATATGAATATTAACCACTTATAAATAATATAAATATTATTTATAAAAGAATTATAACACACACTTTGCAGAAATAATTCTTATAGAATAAAATTCTATATAAAAAAACTAATACTAGATAAAAAAGATATAGAACTTTCAGAGAAAACTTACTTATAATATTTATTTAATACAACAAGTCAAACAACAAAAGTTATTATATTAAATAATGATTATCAGTTAAAAAACACGCCTAAAATCAATAATTTTAAAGATAAAACAACTTTTTATGATAAAATTTAAGATTAAAGAGTTTTAAGAGGAATTTGTGGATTTTAAAAGATATTTAAGATGATAATTTTATAATATAAAATATATTATTGATGATTACAATAATAATCTGAATTCTATGACTTCAATTATTTTAATTTACAATTAATAAAGAATAAAATAACTTAAGAATTACTTTAATAATAAAACTTTACCTGTTTAAATTTCTAATATGATTGGATTTGATGAATGATGGACAAAAACAGTGATGAAAAGACTCTTTTTATGTCTTCAGGGCAGCTCTCATGATTCATAATGAATGTAGAGGGTGTGCTCAGGTCAAAACTGAGAAAACCATACTTAAAAACAAAGTTCTTAACTCAAGGTAACTTGTTTTTAATTCCAATTTAAAGTTACCAGTGTTATTCTTAACCACATGTAACTTTAATCCTCATTTAAACTAATTATTTTTAAGTTTTCAATATAAATAAACTTACTTATATTAAAGTTCATCACATGAAAAACTTAAAAATAGAGTTTCAAGCAGAAATCTCTTAAACTCAATTTTTAATTAATTTTTTAAAGAAATCATAATTTTCTTTGAGCTTAATTAAAAAAGTAAATTTCCAGGCTAATTACCCAGGAAATTTATTTATAAAAGATACTTAAAATTTAATTTATATATAGATAATATTAAATTCTAAGTTGTGTGAAATTTTCAAGCAAATCCATTAAGATTTGGATTTTTAATGAATTTTTGAAGTTATTGCTATTTTTCCACGTAAAATAACAATACACACCAAACCTTAGCTTTTGATAAGGTTTTGATGCTTGTAACTTTAAAGTTTTAAGCTTAATTAAGGTTTTTAAGCTTGATTAAGCTTTAACAGTTCTCAAAACCTTGATTTCAAGCCAGCATATTGGGATTTACCCATTGGCAGCTTGAAATTCCTGTCCAAATTGGGATAAGACTAGTTTAAACCTTAAGGTTGGATCAAAGTCTAATCTTAAAGCTTAAATAAGGTTGAAAATCCTCCAATACAGGTGGACAACCTTAATTGAATCATTGCAGATCCAAAAAGCTGGGTACCCCAGCTCTATTTGGTCTTTTTCCTTTGTCCCACCTTTTCACGTGGATTTTGCCCTTTTATTTCTTTAAAGCCATACCATGGCTTTAAACCCTTTTAAATTGAGCTCACGCAGGATTTACATTCTGTATGGCAGATCCTTAGCCAATTCAGTAAATATACACCACACCTCAATTTTAACTAAAATTTTGGTAAGTTTGCATTAACCTTATGCAACTTTAAATTTAAGCTTATTTAAGCTTAAATTTAACAATTTTAAAAAAATGTTAAAAAAGTTACATTAGTACTGTGAGATTCTTAAATCTTCTAATATCACAAGAAATAAGTGTTTTTGGGTATAACACCTTATGGATGTACCCTAGGTCATTTTTGGTGTAGAATCCAAAAATGACATAATGTTTATAACTTTGTTTGTCCAAAAAAAAGTTATACTTATTTTTTGTTATTTTTTATTTTAATTTCAACTAAAAAGTCTGTTTAAGACAAAATTAACTGTTTATAAAATCATTTGTGGCCTTATGGGTATGTTATACATACCTCACAGGCTCACGTTCCCTACCACCAAAAAAAATTGTATACAATTTTTCTTTTGTAGTATACCCCCAAGTTATTTGAGGGGGGTATAATCCACTGTCCAACCTCTCTACTTATACTTTTAAGTATGTAAAGCACACAATTCAAACTTTTTATTGAGCAATTGGTCTTCTTTCATGTCTGAATCTTCTGAGAAACGTTTGGGAATCTGGTATTTTGCTTTCTACAATCCACTCATCTTCATGTTGTGGATTTTTATACCTGACTAAGTATTCTCTTTCATTTTTTCCCCTAAGTCTTCTTTCTTTCAAGACTTTTAGTACTTTTTTCTCCTCACTTTGATCTAGTGGGGGTACTTCTAAGGGTGTTTCATTTCTTAAAGGGAATAATTCCTTATCACTTGAAGTGTAATGCTTTGCTAGACTGACAGGGAAAGTTGGATGTTTATTTTCCAGTTCTCCTGACAGTTCTACTTGTACTGCATTTGTCCCATGAAGGGCTTTAATAATAAATGGTCCTGCAAAGGAATCTTTCAATTCCTTTGGGCTTTTAATATTATTAAAGTTCAAGGTTGAAACTAGTATTAAGTCCCCTACTTTGAATTCTGGGGCTTTATGACTTTTATCCCATTTCTGCCTAGAATATTCAAAGGCATCATTCATGCTTTGATTTGCATGATGTCTCACTTTATCAAGCAATAGCTTAAATCTTGAAGCAGTTGGATGAATGTCAACCAAATCTTTCTTCAAAGTATCAATTGGAAGTTTGGGGTTCCATCCTTTTTCCAACATTGCAGGGGTCTTGCCTGTTGAAGCATGGATGGAGGTCTTGTAGGCTAATTCCAATGCTGGTATAAGAGTACACCAATCATGGGTAAAGCCATCAGAATCTTTAAACTCCAGGCCATAAGCACAAAATCTTCTTATCATGTCCTCAAGGGTTTGAATCATTCTTTCTGCTAACCCATCTGTTTGTGGATGGTATGCTGTTGAGAATGATAATTTTGTACCCAAAAGCTTATGTAAATTAGTCCATAAGGCTGATGTAAATTTTGGGTCTCTGTCACTAATGATGTTTTTAAAGAGACCAGTATGGGATATTACTCTATTCCAGATCAAGAGAGCTGTATCCATAGCTGTGTCATCTTTGTGACATGGTAAAAAGATTGGTGTTTTGCTATATCTGTCTACAATAACAAGACATGCATTGTAGCTTTTATCACCTCCAGGTGGTAATGCAGTCACCCAATCCATGTGAACCACTTCCCATGGGGTACTTGGTTCTTGGATATGGATCATCAGACCAAATCTTTTACCAGTAGCTTTATTGGCTTTCTGGCATCTATCACAACTATGACAGTACTCAATGACATCTTTTTTCCAAGATGGCCACCAGGCACATGTCTTAATTCTTTCCATTGTTCTGTCTTCAGACAGATGTCCAGAATAAATGTTATCATGGCATTCCAGTAGTATTGTGTTAATCAACATTCTACTACATAGGACCATGACACATGTGTGTTTAGATCTATGATATAGTATACCATCAAACAAATGGAATCTTCCATTATCATAAGATGTTTTCCAAATATCATCCAGAGAATTAGCCAATGCTGCATCTTTGCAATCTTTGTCAAGTAGAGCAGTAAGTATATGGCAATTTTTATCTTGCTTATAGCTTTCTCTAACTTCCTCAAAGAATTCTGTTCCCACATCTGTGATGTTACTTCCTTCAATTGGGATTTGAGGTTCTGCACTTGTAGGAACATAGGCAGGCTTTTCAGGTGTATTGGGTAATGCCCATCTACTTAAGCCATCAGCATTCTTGTGAATATTTCCAGATTTATGTACTATGATCATATTGCCTCTATACTCCTGTATAGCAATCTGCCATCTTAACATGTGTCTGTTTGGAGTTTTCATGTTAAGAAGTGATTTTACTGCATTACAATCAGTAATTACTTCAAACACACTTCCATCAAGATAGTAATGAAGTTTTTCCAGAGCCCAAACAAGGCAAAGGCACTCCATTTGGCTAGCTCCATATCTGGCCTCAGTAGGCTTAATTTGTCTTGAAATAAAACAAATTGGACCTTCATAAGGCTTGTCATTGACAATTTGAACTTGATGAAGAGCAGCTCCTAGACCTTCACCACATGCATCAATATACAGCTTGAAAGGAAGTTTCCAGTCTGGCATCAGTAATAATGGTGCATTGGTCAAGGCATACTTGATTTAATCATATGCTTGAATTCTCCCCTGAGTCATTTCAAAAACAGTTAGTTGATCACAAATTCTGTATAATGATCTGGCATGGATTGCAAAATCTTTAAGGTGTTGCCTGTAATAACTGGAAAACCCTAAGAAAGACATCATTTATTTTTTGTTCTGGGGCATTTGTTTCAGTAAGACTGCAGCCACTTTGTTCTTATCAATACCAAGGCTCAGTCCTGAGACTACATGTCCTAGAGCTTTTAACTCATGAAACCCAAAATTACATTTTTTAAGAGAAATTTTCATGTTCACTTGTATAATTTTCTCAAGTACTAATGAAATTCTCTCTAAATTTAATTGCCAGGTTTCTGAACAAATGATAATGTCATCAATATAAATAATTAACCATCCTTCTGATAATTCATGTGGGAAGATAGTATTCATCATTCTTTGGTAATGAGAGGATGCATTTTTAATACCAAAAGGCATTCTCAAATATTCATAAATACCACAAGGACCAATTATTCTCAATAATTTTCTAGCATGAGGTGTCAAAACATTCTGGTGAAAGCCTTTTAGAGCATCTATGGAAGTAATGAATCTTGCTTTGGATAATTGAGTCAAAGTCTCATGAATTCTAGGGATTGGATACCTGTCTGGGATAGTATAGGTATTCAGTGCTCTAAAATCACCAACCATCCTTGACTTATCATTATGCCAAGTAATGATTACTGGGGTTGTGACTTCTACCTCCTCATTGTGTCCAACCTTTCTAAGAACTCCCAGTTTCATTAGCTCATTAATATAATTTTCTAATGCTTCTCTAGCCCTAGGGCTAGCTGGGTAAGCTGGTCTTCTTAATAGTGGCGGATAAGGCCTTTCCACATTAAGCATAATGTCCACTTCATGGCCTTTTATAGCCCCAAGTGGTTCATTATCTGAAGCAAAGGCTTCCCTGTATTGAAATAAAATTTCAATAAGCTCTTCTTTCATTTCCAGTGTTAATTCAGGACTAATTTGTGCTTCAATCAATTGATTTGACACAAATTTTTCCTTATTAACATTTTTTACTTGTTTAATGACAGTAATTTCTCTTTTTTCTAGAGGAAAAGCAAATTTTTGTCTTTTGTTTTCCCCTATAGTGAAATACCTGTCTTTATGATTATTAATATCAATACCATAAATATTGAGATAATCATTCCCAAGTATAAAGTGTTGTGAAGTACAATTATTCATAACAACAATTTCCACTTTCAGTCTCATACTTCCTGCAGGATGAGGAAATATGATTGCTGCTTCAAATATACCCAAGGGGTTCATATTTTGGCTAGCACTGCTGAATGTTATACCTTCAATTGGCATTAATTTGTCTTGCCAATTGGTATAAATTTTTTCAAGATAATCTTTTCCAACACAAGTGCAAAAAGCACCTGAGTCAAGATGTATCTTGGATTCTGTGTTATTTATCACAATATTAGTGATACAAGATGCCCCAGCTGTATAACCTTCACCTCTGGCAGGTTTGGTTTTTTGCATTTTGGCATCTTGCACATGTATGAGATCCATACATTCATCACTGTACTGTGGTAAGTGAGTATGTACCTCAGTGACCTCAAAAGAGACATTAATATTTTCTATACCAAGTTCTTCTGATACTTCTTCTTCTTCTGAAGGCTCAGAATCACTTTCATGTAAAGAGACATCAGTTTCTTTTGTGTCTTCCACTTTTTCAACATTTATCTCATTGACTCTTGTCTTTTTTGGACAAGTGTTTGCCAAATGAGATGTGCTTCCACATTTATGACATTTCAAAGGAGGTCTGTAATGTGGTTTATTTGGTTTTGAAATTGGTTTCCCACTAGTCTTGTTGTCTATTGGGGTTTTGGACCAATTTCTTCCAATTTTTGCTCTAGTAGTGATGTCTTCCATAGCATTGATATAATCTTCTGTAAAGAAAGGCTCAATACATCTGCTTCTTATAGCATGCTCAAGGTCACCACCGCATTTTCTTAATATCCTTTTATGTACCATTGTTTCAGACATATCAGGATGAAGGGCAGTTAACCTGTCCTTCTGTTTAAGAAACCAAGTCATGGGCCTGTCCCTTTCAATATTAAAAATGGCTTCTTGAAAAGAATTTTCCATTCTAAATCTCCAGGAATCATTTGCCCATTTGGAAATAATTTGTTCTTTCCACCAAGGACAAGCATGTTTACCATGGTCTTGTCTCATTTTATAATACAATTTCTTTGCTGATTTGGTAAATAATGAGTGTAATCTGGCACTTATGTATTCATCTGGTATGTTAAAGTCTTCTTTGAGCATATCAATTGTTTTCATAAATTCCATATGATTATATTCTCCTTCACCACTGAAGGTTGGCCATTCCTCTAATCTTGGAATGTCCTTAAAATTGCAAGCAGTTTCCACATCATGACTTGAAATTGTATGATGTAAATCATTATTCAAGTTAAGAACATTTCTGTCAAGAATTGGTGTGGATTGCCTTGGCAATTTATTTTTTAGTGATATATTATTAATACTTGATTGAATGTCTTCTTTCAATTCAAGTCTTGCTTTATCACTTTTTTCCAATTGTTCTTGAAAAAGAGCTGCATTGTGACCAGTTGAATTTTCCAAGTTTTGAACTTGTATTTTCAATTCCCTTAACTGTCCAGTTATAAAAGAAATTGAGTTCTCATCTGGTTGATTGAGTAAAGTAACTTTAGACTCAAGTCTTTCACAAATTTGCGTCAAAGACACAATATTGTCTTTATAAAAATTTTCAAGGCCAATAATTGTCTTTTGCTGCTCTTTAACTTTTAATATCTCATTACCCAACTTCTGTTGGACATAATCAAATTCTTTAAATTTTGTCATAATTTCTTTATTACAAGATTCAAAGTGAGTTACAAGCTTTACAAGATCTATTTCTTTGGGAAAGATTGGTTCAATCTTTCCTCCTCCTTGTTTTTGAATTCCATCAAAGTTCTTGCCATATTGAACACATTGTCCATGGCTGTCTTTTCCTTCTTTGGGATTCTGTAATTCTGAGGGTAAGGCTTGTTCCACTTGGGCTTTGCCTTTCCCTTTGCCTTTTGCTTGCCCTTCTGATTGGTCTTTGGGGCTTGCTTGGGCTTGTTTGGCACTTGTTGAGGCATATTTTTGCTGGTGGATGCTTGGGGAGCTTCCACTGGGCTGTTTTCCTTGCCTTGGGCCAACTTCTTCTTCTGATCCTCTGATAACATGCTTTGGCTTTTCAACCAAGCTTTGATCTGTTGGACTTGTCCTTTGACAGACATGGGTGTCCAACCCAACAGAAGATCTTCTGTCTTTTCTGGTCCCATGAACTTCTTCACTTGAAGATAAGAGTTCATGGTGCCTATCAGAAGACTTTGGAGAAGTTCCCACTCTTGTTGTTTTGACGCCAAGAACCAGTTTTTCCATTGAGATTGATAAATTTCCACAGCTGCCTGTTGGAAATGGTTCAGGTCTAACAGCAATAGCAGTTATGTCAGCTTCTGGACTCTCAATAAGAGGTTCAAATGTGCTGGCTAACCTTTGGGAACTGGTGGAAGTTCTGGCATCCTCCATTTGTGCCTCTCCTCTGGGAAGACATTCTTGCCTTTTGGATTTGTGGCTGGAATGTCCTGGTCCAGATCCATTTGATTGGATGGAGTAGTTACTTCCACTTCTAGTAGGAGTCATTTCACGTCAATTTCAATAAAAAATAGAGTAAAATTGAATTGAATTCACCTGCAGGACCTTTAAAGGGCTCTTTGGTTATCAAACCCCTTGGTGGTGGGCTGGTTTGAATTTCAATACTGGACTCTGAGGCTTCAGAGTCTGAAGAGTTTTCTCTGATGGAAGATACTAGAGAAAATTAAAAATATAAGTTATTTTATCAAATAATAAAAATATCTTATAAACTCAACTTATTAAATAAAGTTGTTTTAATGTAATTTTATGGCAAATTACGTTAAAAATAAAGAAAAATGTCTAAGATAAAAGAAAAATGTTTTTAGTAAAGATTTTTAATTTTTTAATTTTTTTATTTATTATTTTTTATCTTTAAAGAAATAATAATTATGCAATTAATAAGTTAATTAATCAAAATTGTATTATTATTCACTTTATACTAGAATAACTCAAAGAATAAATTTCAAGTCTGTGATGTGAAAAAGCCACTAGTTAGACAAAAGAAATTTATTCCAAGTAACTCAATAGTATATTGTTTCAAACAATATTCTTAAGAAAAAAATAACTTTATTAATATTATAAAGATTATCTATAAGGGATAAGTCCAAAAAAAGCCAATATTAAGATAAATATGGCAATTTTACGTCAAAAAACAGTAAAATAAGGTCTAGAATATGATGTATGTCCCAAAAATTGGTTAAAATCACAGCCAGGCCCCCAAATGTAAGGTTTGTCTATGAAACTCTTGATAATAGTAGCAATATCAAGAGTACTATGACTGTCCTCAGTAGAAATATATAATATAACAAAATATTATAGCCACAAATTTAAATATAATTATTGAAAATAATTATATAAAAAAATAAACTTAATTATTATTATAAAAATATAATAATAAAAAATAATAATTATAATAAATTATAATTATTCTATTATTGTTATAGTCACTGACAGTTATAACAATAAGAATTGTAAAGCTCTTAATGAGACAATTACATGTGGAAATATGAACATTAACCACTTATAAATAATATAAATATTATTTATAAAAGAATTATAACACACACTTTGCAGAAATAATTCTTATAGAATAAAATTCTATATAAAAAAACTAATACTAGATAAAAAAGATATAGAACTTTTAGAGAAAACTTATAATATTTATTTAATACAACAAGTCAAACAACAAAAGTTATTATATTAAATAATGATTATCAGTTAACAAAAACGCCTAAAATCAATAATTTTCAAGATAAAACAACTTTTTATGATAAAATTTAAGATTAAAGAGTTTTAAGAGGAATTTGTGGATTTTAAAAGATATTTAAGATGATAATTTTATAATATAAAATATATTATTTATGATTACAATAATAATCTGAATTCTATGACTTCAGTTCTTTTAATTTACAATTAATAAAGAATAAAATAACTTAAGAATTACTTTAATAATAAGATTTTATAAATAATAAAACTTTACCTGTTTAAATTTCTAATATGATTGGATTTGATGAATAATGGACAAAAACAGTGATGAAAAGACTCTTTTTATGTCTTCAGAGCAGCTCTCATGATTCATAATGAATGTAGAGGGCGTGCTCAGGTCAAAACTGAGAGAACCATACTTAAAAACAAAGTTCTTAACTTAAGGTAACTTGTTTTTAATTCCAATTTAAAGTTACCAGTGTTATCCTTAACCACATGTAACTTTAATCCTCATTTAAACTAATTATTTTTAAGTTTTCAATATAAATAAACTTATTTATATTAAAGTTCATCACATGAACAACTTAAAAATAGAGTTTCAAGCAGAAATCTCTTAAACTCAATTTTTAATTAATTTTTTAAAGAAATCATAATTTCCTTTGAGCTTAATTAAAAAAGTAAATTTCCAGGCTAATTACCCAGGAAATTTATTTATAAAAGATACTTAAAATTTAATTTATATATAGATAATATTAAATTCTAAGTTGTGTGAAATTTTCAAGCAAATCCATTAAGATTTGGATTTTTAATGAATTTTTGAAGTTATTGCTATTTTTCCACGTAAAATAACAATACACACCAAACCTTAGCTTTTGATAAGGTTTTGATGCTTGTAACTTTAAAGTTTTAAGCTTAATTAAGGTTTTTAAGCTTGATTAAGCTTTGACAGTTCTCAAAACCTTGATTTCAAGCCAGCATATTGGGATTTACCCTTTGGCAGCTTGAAATTCCTGTCCAAATTGGGATAAGACTAGTTTAAACCTTAAGGTTGGATCAAAGTCTAATCTTAAGGCTTAAATGAGGTTGAAAATCCTCCAATACAGGTGGACAACCTTAATTGAATCATTGCAGATCCAAAAAGCTGGGTACCCCAGCTCTATTTGGTCTTTTTCCTTTGTCCCACCTTTTTACGTGGATTTTGCCCTTTTATTTATTTAAAGCCATACCATGGCTTTAAACCCTTTTAAATTGAGCTCACGCAGGATTTACATTCTGTATGGCAGATCCTTAGCCAATTCAGTAAATATACACCACACCTCAATTTTAACTAAAATTTTGGTAAGTTCGCATTAACCTTATGCAACTTTAAATTTAAGCTTATTTAAGCTTAAATTTAGCAATTTCAAAAAAATGTTAAAAAAGTTACATTAGTACTGTGAGATTCTTAAATCTTCTAATATCACAAGAAATAAGTGTTTTTGGGTATAAAACCTTATGGATGTACCCTAGGTCATTTTTGGTGTAGAATCCAAAAATGACATAATATTTATAACTTTGTTTATCCAAAAAAAGTTATACTTATTTTTTGTTATTTTTTATTTTAATTTCAACTAAAAAGTCTGTTTAAGACAAAATTAACTGTTTATAAAATCATTTGTGGCCTTATGGGTATGTTATACATACCTCACAGGCTCACAAAAAGAACCATATAAAAATCAACATTAATCCAAGTTTTTTATCAATAATTAGCTTAGAAGTATTTATCCTAGTTTTTGGTTTGGAAAATATTAATCATCACTTTTAGTACTCTAATTTGTTTGACTACTTATGCTTCTATAATACTTTTGACTTATGATTTTTTATAAAACTTATTTTTATTATTCAACATTCTAATTGATAAAACCCTTAGAAAACCAAATTTCCTTTTTTATCGCATGATCTTATCATAAAAATACCTTTTCCTATAGTAAATAATACACATATTCATTGTTTTATTATTTTTTTTTGTTTAAAAAAATCAATAATACTATTTTTCTGTGTGATTCAATTAATTGATGTATTATACACCAATAAATACTGAAGGATATTTTTCATCTTATCTTATTGTTATAATCTCAAGTAATTCTAAATACTTAAATTATAATATTATTCAATTTTTGAATTAATTATTTATGATTGATCTTCAGGGGCCCTTTTCCTTTGAAAGAATAAATATTCAGTTCAAAAAGAAATTCATGTTGGAATAGTCTCCTCTTTGATATTAATTAATAGAAGATCACCTAGTAGGCTCTTGATTTATTTATATTACACTAGCTTTATTAATAGATAATTGGAGTATTTTTGGAAATGACAACATATTCTACTACTTATTTGTGTTGAAGAAGATGGTTTACTTTAGAATTTTTTATTGAGGTCCAAGGCTCTTCTTCTACTACAGATATTATTTATTTTCTTATACATTATAAGCTCTTGTGAGTCTTTTCTTCCTAAAATAAATTTCTTTCCTCTTATTAATGTGATATTAAAAATTATTTTCAGTTTTTATTTAATTGAATTGAAGAATATGTTCAATTTCGAGATATGATTCATTGATCTAGGATGTTGTGTTTTTTTTGACTTTCTCTCAGCTTCAAGTAAATATGGGGCTATATTTATTTAATTTTTATAACCTTTTTTTCTCAAAAAATTAAGCGTAATCTTGGAAATATTTCTTATGTTGAATTTGGGCTCTTGGCACTGACAAATTCTACAAAAATCTATCAATAACATTATCATTTCGAGAGAAATTGGACAAAATTAATTTGAAATTTGGTTTTAAACGTTATGTATATTGAATTCCACTTCTTGATAAATTTTAGATTTCAATTTTTCAAATAATAATTTAGATAATAAAAACTATCATAAAAATCCAACTTTTCAATTCACTTGGAGTTCCCTTGCTAGAAACACTAAAATTGAATTTCAAATTGAAATCCTCAGGTTAATATAAAATTATCTTAGAGCTATCAACAAGTTTTCTATTATTGAAAGGCTCTTATTTTTATTAATATCAAAAATTGGTGCAGTTGTATTAAGGAACCTTGATAAAAATATTTTATACTTAATTTATAAGCTTTATCTGGTCTCTTATATCTTGAAACTAAATATCCCTTCTGATTTAATTTTATCATCTTGGAAAATTGAAATTGATATTACTAACCACTTCAGATATTTGAACATTGTGAATTTATATATGAAGTTTGATTATTGAATCAGCCCCTTTTTGATCAGGACTTGAATCTTTGTTGATTATCTATGAAACAAATAGTAATTACTCTTTTGATAATAATTTGATAACAAAAATATATTTCAAAGTTATTATAAAAAGATAGAGATTAATATTAAAGAATAATGTGTTTGTTCAGGCACATAATATTGTTTATGAAAAAATAAAATATCTTTGTTGTTTTTAACATTTTTTTTAAACAAAGTTGATTTCTTCAATTTAAGATTCTGTGATATATTTTTAATATTCCAAAAAGAATATATTTAAATTTAATTTTAAAGCTAAATTGGGAAAAACTTCTAATTTTGTTAGTTTTTTTTATAAAAAAAAGAAAAATTATTAAATTTTATTTCTTTCATGTAATTAAGAGTATATTATTAGGTAAAGATTATAGCAATCTTTGATAAAGAAATTTCTGATGATGAAATTTATTGGCAAAAATAACTGTTAAATTAGGCAATACCAAAATCTGACAGTTTATCTATAAGCTAAGAAACATCATTGTGAGCCTTAGAGGTATTTTCATATACCCAAAATACCACAAATAACAAAATAAGATATAGATATAAATAAAATAAATTTATTAATATTATCAAAATAAGAATTAAAAGATAAATACAAATTTATATACAAAAATAAAAATTTAATTATAATTTAAATTAAAAAAATTACATTAAATTTTAAAATTGTGAAATCACATTTTTACTTGAAAAAATGAGGTAAAAATGAATTTTTAGTAAAATTATTGAAATGAAAATATTTTTGGTTAAAGGTTACATAAAATATATTATAAATTTTTATCCAATAAAAAAACTTAAGAAAATTACTTCACCATTGGATTCCTCATAAAAAATAAGGTGGAGTCACCTCTGGGTCAAATTTCTGTAACTCAACTCTAAATAAGCTTAAGCTAGGTTTTTAATATTTTCTGTACAAAAAGTGAAAATCCTCAAAACCTTAATTCAATCCAAACCACATGCGGGTTTTACCCTCAATGTTTGTGTCAAACTTGAGGTGTTGTGTGTAGTTTAGAAGTTATGAGGCATTGAAGTATTTTCAATTGAAATGTCAAAATGTGCCCACGTATTACATAAGTGAATTGTAATTTACATATGAGGAATTAATTATTACAGTTGTGTACCGTAAATTATCACTTGAATTGCATGTGTAAATTACAAATATATTAAATGATGCAGAATTAAAGAAAAAAAAATTGGAAAAATTAAATCTGGGGGGGGGAAAGGAGCTCTAGTTCTAAGGGGGAGCCAGACCCCCAAAATCCTTGCTGACAGGCATGAGATGTCAAAATCCATGCAAAAGTTCATCAATTTTGGCCTGGAATTGAGTCACATGGTCTGTGACTCAATTGATGATGAGGTTTTGATACCAACCAGGGCAGTTTTAACTGTTGCCAAGAGGGTAAAACTACCCTTAAGCTAGCACAATCTTAGTAAATACAGTTTTAACTGGTTTCTACGTCTCCTAAACACATTATGACATGTTTTGAAGGCTCTAGACCAGGTATTGCTATAGTAATGGCTGATTTAAGAGTCTAAAATGGCTAAAAATAGCCAAAATTGGCTGAAATAAGCCCTTTATTAGTGTAAACCAGGGTTCAATGATTCCATAATTGAATTTTCTGTTGTCAGTGTGTTTTCCGCGACTGAAAAGAGTAAATTCTATTTTTTTAATAAGAAAACTGATGGCTATAAAAGAATGTCTTCTTTGCCCCACTTTTCTCTTCATGTTAGAATCTTTTCCTTTTATAATTAGTTTAAACAATGTTAAACCAATCAATAAAAGATTCAAACCACCTTTTTTATAATCATTTTAAGCCTTTAGCCACGTGAAAAAATTATTATAATCATTTTTTGCAACTATTATAATCATTTTTACCCCTTGAACCACCCCATAAGTGAATTAAAGCATCTTTCAACATTGTTAACTTTGTCACTTTGTTTCTGAATTCACTCTGGTAACTTTTGAGCTTTTTTTCTCTTTGAATATCTTTTTAAAGACTTTTTTCTTTAATTAATAGCTTTCAGTTCTTTTCTCAATTAATTCCAATTGAAATTGCTCTTGAAGAAATTTCTTTTGTAGCCTTAAATATCTTTTGTAGAGTATTTTTAGATAAACGTTTATTGTTTGTAAAACAATAAAGCTCTATAAAATTATTATTTTATACTTATAAGGTAAAAAATAATAAAATTAGCCTTTTTTCTCTTAAAAATACTATTTCATACCATTTTTTAATTATATTTTACCTTATACAAATTTTGAGGACAGGAAAAGTACTTGATTTTTAATCAAAGTTTCATATCCACACCTTACATTTGGGGGCCCGGCCCTGATAATTTACCTATGAAATAATTTTTTACACCTTTCAAATAGTTTTTCTTATATTGAAAGATTCAAAAATATATAAAAAATACCTATAATTTAAAAAATCCATAAAAAATAACCTTTTTCATATTATAAGTGGGGCTTTATTTTTTCATTTCTCTCTTGAAAAAATCTTTTTTTACTTAATCAATTGGCTTTTTCATTAATTTTAGTTTCTGGAAACGTGGTTAGACAAGAAAATCTTGAAACAGCCTCAACAGTAACAAGAATTATTCCTGAAAGTACTGTGAATTCTGACCATAATTGTACAGTTATTATAACTCAGAATAATCCAGCTGAACCAATTTCTTCTGAATAAATTAACTTGGATATAAAATATACCCTTCAGAAGGCAAAGAATTTGGCCAATAGTAAGTTTTTTGACGTAAAAATACTATTTTTAAGCCTTTTAATCATAAAACATGCCTTCAACCAGATCAGGAGCCAGCTATAGCCCTCAAGCAGCTCCCAAATAGGTCATAGACGTGATTATGGCAGAGGCCAATCAGTCACAGAAGGACAAGGGTTGGTTGATGACCTCCAAATTGATAAATTATGTTATTCTGAAGCTGATAATACTATTTTACCTTCAAAAAGAGCTGAAACCGCCACAAGAAGCCTCAGTGGACATATACAAAGCCAGCCAGAAGGCTTACAACAATGCATTGCAGCACAAAGAGTACCAGATACTTGCATATCTGTGGTAAAACTGCATGAATTCTTAACTGACTGTGAGAAAATTCCTGGGCCATCCCAACACTTGCAAGTTACTCAATGGATGGCATCCATTGATGGAAAAGAATAACATGATGCTTTTAACAACATAATGGAGGAAAAACAACCCTCCACTACCCAAGCAAGTGCCAAAAACAGCCCCAGTAGCCAGAAGCAGCAATTCAAAGTTGAAAAAGCAGCCACAAGCTCAAAACAAGGGGAATAACAAGGCACCAGTCACAAAACCTTAAAGCCAGGGCTACAGAATCCCAAAGATTCAGCAGGATGCCATGGAAAATGTACTTCAGATGGCCAGAACAAATATGGAATTCCAGAAAAAGGAGGAAGCCAGATAAAAATATCAGAAATGATTTCTGACATTTTTTGATTCTATCCCAGAGTTGTATGAAGTTATAAATGATGTAAAAACTCATGTTTCTGATAAAAATCCATCCATTTGTAACAATATTAAAACAAACAAATTGAGTCTGAGCCAAATAAATGAAACACTTATGTGTTTTGAGAAAGTTTTAAGAACAATTGAGACTTTTAATAATGAGAATTCTTTTGGCAATAGAATAAATGAAAAATCTGCCATTATTAAAGAATTAACAGACAAATATTCTAAATTTAATATTGATGACATAATTGAAACAAGAATAAACCAAGCCATAAGTACTATCAAAGAGGAGAATAAAAGTGTTCTTGAGAATATTTCAAAATCATTTACTGAAATAAATACATATACAATTGCCTTGAAAAAGTGTTTTGACACCTCACAAGAGGAAAGATCAAAATTAACAATGAAGTTGAATCAGATCACCTCTGATAATACTAGACAAACGGAACTATGGCAAGAATTAACACAAACAGAAGATAATCATAAAGCTAATGTAATAAATTCACTACAGCGTTTACAACATTAATAGAGAAATTTCCAAAGGTGTAACAATAGTGAAATAAATGATATTGAACAATTACTTCAAACCTTACCAAGAATGTCTACACCTTTGAATCAGAATGTGGGAACCAGAATTCCAAATCCACAAGTATTGGAGGTTGAAAACTCATAGTTGAAAAATTAATTTTCTACTTCTTTTAATAACTTGGAACCATCAATGGGACAAGCACTCCTGAAAGAAGTACCAAAACTTAAAGAATGACCTCACTTTGGGGGTGAAGGAGAATATGACTATATGGAATTTGTCAGAGGTATTGACATGATTAAAGAAGATTTTGAACTACCAGACAGATTGGTAACAGCAGGATTTAACACCTTATTTACCAAATCAGCTCACAGATGGTATATCAAATTGAGACAAGCACATGGACACCAAAGTTGGACTTGGTGGAAAACCCAAATTATCAGTAGGTTGAATCTCAAAACAAGGTTTAATACACCTTGGAAAGATTCTGTGGACAAAAACCCCAAAGAAAATTCTAATAATGTTAAGTATAAATCTGCAGATATAATCAGAAAGTTCCATATTTTCCAAAGCACCACCCACTTAGCCAATACATGTCCAAAGAGGAGGGAAATCAATGAAATTGACATTAAAAAGGAACCTGATTTTGAAAAAGATAATCATATAATTGAAGAAAATTCAGATTATAAGTCATCAATATTTTCTGAATATTAAAAAGATATAGAAAATATCAATGCCACTTTTGACATCATGGAATCTTATTCCCACTTGCCACAATTAAGAAATGGTAAACTTGATTTGTCAAAAATTCAAGATGCACAACTTATGAAAACCAAAGCAAACAGGGGAAAAGGTTATACAGCTGGTAAATCCTGTATAACAGAAGTGGTAATTTACAACAAGCCCACTAAACCTTTACTTGACCCAGGAGCCTTCTGCTCTTGTTTTGGCAAATCCTTTCTTAAAACTTGTGTACCAAATTTTGAAGACCAATTGTTACCAATTGATGACATAGAACTCACTAGTGCAAGTAATCCAATGAGCGTATTGGGAATCTTTGAGACCCATGTCATATTTCCACATATTAATGGAAATTTAAGAATCACAGTTGAATTTTTGTTATGGAAAATTTCTCTAGTAACCATTTTATATTAAGAAATGACTATTTAATCACATATGGAATAGACTTACATAAAAACAAGGACAGATAATTTACTATTGGAGACAATAAGCGTCAAAAATCTGCCTTTTTACAATTTAAAAGACAAATTACAGTAAGTAAAGTAGCACCAGTCAGCTTAGAGCTGGAAAGATCCAAATCTAAACAGTTGAATGAAGCTGAAATAAGCCTTCATCTTACTGATAGTCAGGAAAATGAACTTTCTGCCCTTTTATATGACCACAGAAAAGCATTTGCATCAGAAAAAGAACCTTTGCAGGAAATTATTGGTCATGAAGTTGACATCATCCTTAATATTGAGAGACCTTATCCACCACTCTTAAGAAGAACTACATATCCAGCAAGTCCTAAATCAAGAGAAGGTCTGGAAATTCATTTTAAAGAACTTCTAGATCTTGCTGTAATAAGAAAGGTTTTCTATAATGAGGAAGTAGAAATAACTACACCAGTCATAGTGGCATGGCATAATGGAAAGTATAGAATGGGTGGGGACTTGAGATCTCTGAACACTCAACCTGTTCCAGACAGGTACCCAATACCAAAAATCCAAATTGCCCTTACCCAGATATCTCAAGCAGTGTATATAACCACTCTGGATGCCCTTAAGGGATTTTATCAAGATTCAGTCACACCAAGGGCAAGAGAATACTTGAGAATTATTGTTCATTGTGAAGTATATGAATCTTTTAGGATGCCTTTTGGTATGAATAATGCACCTTCACACTTTGAAAGAATGATGAATAAAATCTTCCCTAAAAAATGTTCAGAAGGATGGTTAATCATTTACATTCATGATATTATTGTCTGTTCCAAAACTTGGGAAGAACATATGTACAGATTATCCAGAGTTTTGATAAAAAATAAAATCTGTCAACATGAAAATTTCTTTGAAGAAATGCCATTTTGGATTTAAACAACTTGAAGAACTGAGAAATGTAGTATCTGGTTTATCCCTTGGAATTGAGAAGAACAAGGTTGAAGCAGTATTTCTGAAACCCATGCCTCAGAACAAGAAAGAAATCCAGTAATTTTTAGGGTTTGCAGGATATTACAGGCAACATATTAAGGATTTTGCATTCATAGTAAGACCTCTTTATGAATTATTTGACAAAGACACAGTATTTAAATGACTGTTGACAGAGTCAGAGCCTTTGAATCCTTAAGACAAGCCTTGACCACTGCCCACTCTTGCTGATGCCAGACTTTAAGCTGCCTTTTAAGCTTTATATTTATGAATCAGGAGATGGGCTTGGTGCTGCACTTCAACAAGTCTAGATTATCAATGATAAAACTGTTGAAGGACCCATATGCTTCATATGCAGGCAAATAAAACCAACTGAAGCCAGATATGGAGCCAGTCAAACCAAATGCTTATGCCTTATCTGGGCCTTGGAGAAGCTAAATTACTTTCTGGAAGGATGTGTTTTTGAAGTAATAGCAGATTGTACCGCTGTTAAGTCACTTTTAAACATGAAAACTCCTAACAAGCATATGCTTAGATGGCAAATATCCATACAAGAGTATAGGGGCAATATGACCATTGCTCATAAAGATGGGAATATTCATAAAAGTGCAAATGGACTAAGCAGATGGCCATTAACAAATAATATTGATAATCCTGCTTCTGTTCCAGAGGAAGCTTCCCCACAAATCCCCATAGAAGGAATCAGTGTTACAGACCTTAAAACCACTTTCTTTGAGGAGGTAAGCAACAGGTAGACTCAGGATAAAAATCATAGAATTCTATGCCAATTACTTACTAAGGACTGTAAAGACAATTCTTTGATACATGCCTTGATGAGATATGGAGAAAGTCATATGATGAAGGAAGATTCCACTTACTGGATGGTATAATTTACCACAGAACTAACCATACATGTGTCATGACAGTTGCGGACAGGTCCTCAATAAATCTTGTACTTCAAGAATGCCATGACAGCCCTTTCTCAGGAAATCTGCCTGAGGACAGAACAAGACAAAAAATAAACACCTGCATATGGTGGCCAATGTGGCAGAAAGATGTTGCAGAGTATTGCAAAACCTGTGACAGATGCCAAAAAGCAAATAGACCCACTGGCAAAAGACTTGGAAATATGATCAATATCCAAGAACCCAACAGACCTTGGGAAATTGTCCATATGGATTGGGTGAATGGTCTGCCACCAGGGGGTGACAGAAGTTATAATGCTTTCTTAGTGATTGTTGACAGATTTAGTAAGACTACAATCTTTCTACCATGTCACAAGGATGATACAACCATGGATACAGATCTTCTGATATGAATAGAGTAATATCATAAACTGGCATATTCACAAACATTATTAGTGACAGAGATGCCAAATTCACCTCAGCACTATGGACAAATCTTCACCAACTATTTGGGACAAAATTATCCTTCTCTACAGCCTACCACCCACAAACAATGGTCTGGCAGAAAGGATGATCCAAACCTTTGAAGATATTGGAAGAAGAGTTGGTGCATATGGCCTTGAATTCAAGGATTGTGATGGATTTACCCATGATTGGTGTACTCTTTTACCAGCACTAGAATTGGAATATAAGACATAAATTCATGCTAGTATCAATCAAACTCCTGCTATTCTAGAAAAAGGATGGAATCCCAACTTACCTCAAGATTCCTTAAGGAAAGGATTGGTTGAAATTCATCCTATAGCTACTAGCTTCAAAGGATTGCTAGACAAAGCTAGAAAGTGTGCAGTAAGGTGCATGGAAGACTCTTTTGCATATGCTAAGGAAAAATTGAACAAGACACATTCCACTTCAGATTTCAAAGTGGGAGATTTAGTACTTGTATCCACCATTAACTTCAGTAACATAAAAGGATATAGAAATATCAAAGATTCCTTTGCAGGACCTTTTGTCATTAAGGCCCTCCATGGAGAACATTATGTTGAAGTAGAATTATCTGAACAACTTAGAAATAAGCATCCTACATTTCCACTGAGATTGATAAAGCAATATAAATCTAGTGATGCTGAGAAATCTCCTTTGAGGAATAAAGTTCCCCAAGTTATACCCCCTATTGAATCATCTGGTATTAAGAAGAATACCAAAGTTCTCAAAAAAAGAAAGTTGAGAACCAATAAAGTAAGGGAATACTTTGTTAGGTAAAGTGACCCAACTTGTGAAGATGAATGGTTAGCAGAAAAGGACATACCTGAAGCTACTGAACTTCTCAGAAGATTCAGACACGCTAGAAATAAAAATATTACAAAGTAAATTGTTTTTTAAGGTGAGGGAATGTGAGCCTTAGAGGTATTTTCATATACCCAAAAGACCACAAAAAACAAAATAAGATATAAATATAAGGAAAAGAAACTTATCTATATTATCACAATAAAAATTCAAATCAAAATATAAATTTATATATAAAAATAAAAATTTCATTATAATTCAAAAGAAAAATTAAATTAAATTTTAAAATTGTGAAATTGCATTTGTACTTGAAAAAAATTGAGTAAAAATGAATTTTTAATAAAATTAATGAAATTGAAATTTTTTGGTAAAAGGTTACAGAAAAGATATTATAAATTTTTATCCAATAAATAAACTTAAGAAAATTGCTTCACCATTGGATTCCTCATAAAAAATAAGGTGGGGTCACCTCTGGGTAAAATTTCTGTAACTCAACTCTAAATAAGCTTAAATTAAGTTTTCAGTATCTTCTGTACAAAAAGTGAAAATACGCAAAACATAAATATAATTCACACAACATGTGGTGTTAACCCTCAATTTTTGTGTTAAAATTGAGGTGTTGCGGTAGTTTAGAAGTTATGAGGAATTGAAGTATTTTCACTTGTAATGTCAAAATTTGCGCCTGTATTACATAAGTGAATAGTAATTTACATATGAGGTATCAATTATTACAGTTGTGTACTGTAAAATTTCAATTGAATTGCATTTGTAAATTACAAATGTATCACATGATGAGGAATTAAAGAAAAAATTAGAAAGTTTAAATCTGGGGGGGAAAAAGGAACTCTAGTTCTAAGGGGGGCCAGACCCCCAAAATCCTTTCTGACAGGCATGGTATGTGAAAATCCACGCAAACGTTCATCACTTTTGGCCTGGAATTGAGTCACAGGGTCTGTGACTCAATTGATGATGAGGTTTTGATACCAACCAGGGAAGTTTTAACTGTTGCCAAGAGGGTAAAACTACCCTTAAGTTAAAACAGTTTTAACTGATTTCTACGTCTCTTGAACACATTCTGATGTGTCTTGAAGGCTCTGGACCAGGTATTACAATAGTAATGTCTGATTTAAGGGTCTAAAATGGCTAAAAATAGCCAAAATTGGCTGAAATCATCCCTTTTTTGGTCTAAACCAGGGTTCAATGATGCCATAATTGGCTTTTCTGTTGTCAAAGTGGTTTCCGCGACTGAAAAGAGTAAATTTTACTTATGGAGTAAGAAAATTGATGGCTATAAAAGAATATCTTCTTTGCCCCACTTTTCTCTTCATGTTAGAATCTTTTCCTTTTATAATTAGTTTAAGCACTGTTAAACCCATCAATAAAAGATTCCTACCACCTTTTTATAATCTTTTTAAACCTTCAAACACGTGAAAACATTATTATAATAATTGTTTGTAACTCTTATAATCATTTTTACCCCTTGAACCACCCCATAAGTGAATTAAAGCATCTATCATCACTATTAACATTGTCACTTTGTTTCCAAATTCACTCTGGTCACTTTTGGGAATGTTCTCTATTTAAATATTTTTTTAAATAATTTTTTTTGATTAATTGCTTGCAGCTCCTTTCTCAATTAATTCCAATTGAAATTTCTTTTGAAGAAATTTTTTTTGTAACCTTAAATATCTCTTGTAGAGTATTTTTGGATAAACCTTTATTGTTGGTAAAACAATAAATCTTTATAATATTATTGTTTTATATTTATCAATTTAAGAATAATGAAATTGGTGTGTTTTCTCTCAGAAATACTATTTCATACTATTTTACAATTATATTTTACCTTATACAAATTTTGAGGACAGGAAAAGTACTTGATATTTAATCAAATTTTCATATCCACGCCTTACACAAGGCTTCCTCCTCTAAATAAGCTGTGCTATTCCCATATTTGTATTTTGATGGTTCTCTTTGCTTATTATCCAGTTGGGCACTTGGTTTAATGTCATCTTGGTGGTATGGTGTGTTTCCAGAAACATGCCCCTGTGTTTAGGGTTTTATGTTTTGGCAGACTTTGAAAAATTTGTGAATATCTCCATCCAGGTATTCCCTATCCCTCTTGCAGTAATTTTGCTCCTCTGAGAGATGATTTAGTCTTTTTTTGGTCTCTTCTGAGGCATTACTCAATTTAGTATATTGCTCTATAAGAGTATGAATAGTTTTGGTTTGTAAGGTGTAAACCTCTTCTAACCTCAAAATATATCCATGGAGTCTTTCAAGCTCTTTTTGATTTTGTTCTACAAATTGGGAAAATTGCAACCATAGAGTATTACTAATTATGTTACTCTCAGGGATCACTACATTGTGCACAATATGAGTGGAGATATCATTGCTTATTCTAGGGATGCTAGCCTCATTAGAATTATTTGCAACTGTTTGTTGTTTTTTGTACTTCTTTTGGCAGGTCAAACAATTTCTGGATCATAGGATCTGACTCTTTCTGCCTTTGGTTAAAAGAAGTCTTGTTCTTTCCCTATGAGCCTCATTCTCTCCTGGATTCTACCTGGGATTGGAAAGTATAGTGATTCTTGGTCACTAATCTGCTGGTGCCTGAGTCGTGTGAAGAAACTATGGAGTTTGGTTGGGTTTCCATTCCTTATGAGCCCAAAGGAGTCAGATTATGTTATCTCTGGTTCAATTTCTCTTTTATGATAAGTTCTTTGAAGAATATCTCTTTGAGGGAAATCTTCTGAATACTTTCTACAAGTTCTTTCTAGTGGAACTCTAGGTTTAATTCACTGTCTGCCATTCTCAATTGCAGGAGTTCTTTGAAGAGTTGATGGGTTAGAATAAACTTTTCTGTGCAAGCCATTCTTGGAGGTTTTATGTTGGAAAAGATCTTGGAAGGTGTAGGAAGGTTCATTTTTCCATGTCTTGTGACTTTGAACTTCAACCTCTCTCCTTTCCAGGCCTCTATTCCTACTGATGGTTTATTCTCTTTGTAGGGAGTAATTTCTTGGAAATCCAAAGTATTTGAAATGAGGTGGTATCATTTCTGATTTTTAAGGTGAGAGTCCTATCTAGTTGATGAAATCCCTGTTTTTTTAGGAATATATAAGTCATTTTGGACAAATTATTATTGAAACTATCAATAATAATTATCAAATCAACTTTCCACACCAATTTGGATCAAAAAACTCAATTTTGGGGGTTTCACTTGAAGATAAATACAAAAATATATGCTCTGTATATATTAAAGATTAATTAAAAGAAGTATGATTATATTTCTTTTCAAATTATTATTATTATTGAAATTATCTATAATAATGACTATGATCAATTTTTCACACCAATTTGGGTGAAAAAGGAAATGATTTCAAAAGTTTTTTCTTGGAGAAAAATCCAAATAACATACACTTTGTATATATTATTAAAAGAAGTTTAGAAAAATAAATATGGTTTTTGTTTCTTTCTATATGGTCAGTATTATTGAAATTATCAATAATGATAACAATTGATTTTTTTACACCAATTTGAGTAAAAAAAATTATAATGGTATTTCTCCAAGAAAAACTCTATCAATATATACTCTGTATATATTATTATGAAAAAATAAGTGAAAGTAAAAAAAAAGAGTATACATTTTTGTAGTATTATTATTGAAATTCTCAATAATAATCATAATAATCAACTTTTCACACCAATTTGGGTGAAAAAATGACTTATAAGAGCTTTTATTTAAGAAAAATTCAAACAATATATACTTTGTGTATATTATGAAAAAAAATCAATAATAAAATATGATGATATTTCATTATAAAGTATTATTATTGAAATTATCAATAATAGTGATAATATCAATTTTTCACACCAATTTGGGTTAAAAAGTAAATTATAAGAGTCTTCTTTAAGAAAAATCCAAATAATATGTACTTTGTATATATTATGAAAAAATATGAATAATAAAATAAAATTATATTTCATTATGAATTGTTATTATTGAGATTATCAATAATAATGATAATAATCAATTTTTCACACCAATTTGGGTGAAAAAATGAATTATAGGAGTTTTTTTTTGATGAAAATTCAAACAATATATACTTTGTATATATTATTATTATAAAAAATAGATCATTTTATAAATATAAATTATATATTTATAATTTCTCAAAATGATGATAAAATATTATTTTTCAAAAAGAATATGTATACAGTTTTTATTTTCATTTTTATTATTTTATTATGTTTTTTATTTGTAAGTAAAAAATAAGAATCGAGAAAAACCACAAAATTAATCCCCTTCAGGGCTTCTTATGGCTTAACACAGGTGAAAATAATCAAGAAAACAAGTATAATAACTCTAAAAGTCATGAAAATAAGCTAAAAATAGTGAAAACAAGCTAGAATTTCGTCTAAAATAGGTAAAAAACAAGGCCAGGCCCCCAAAATGTCAGGGTGACTGTATGATATAGCTGTACAATGATGATAAAAAGCTATAACTATAAGTGTGACACAAAAATAATTATGTTGGTTAATTGAGTAAATGTTAAAAGGGCTATACTAAAAGAATTTAGTGATGATGAGTGCTATTGATAGCCCTGGGTGCAATTTTTATATGTTGGTTTACCATAATAAACCCTACAATGATTAAATTTAAAATTATACCTGTTTAATAATAAGGGTACCACTTTTAAGAAGTTATACCACATAAAAATATTGAGAACAGGATAAGGGGTTGGCCTTCTGGTGAGGAAAGGCCTCCTTTTATTTTGTTCTGGGGTAGAGGGAGGTTGTTTACCTCTGAACACCACCACAGAGTGAACTTTTTCACTACTATGGGCTTGTTTGTGGTTTTACACACTCAATATAGACCGGTATTGTAAGAATTTATACAAAATAAGAATATTGAGAACAGGATGAGGGGTTGGCCCTCTGGTGAGGAAAGGCCTCCTTTTATTTTGTTCTGGGGTAATGGGAGGTTTTTTACCTCTGCAAACCACCACAGAGTGAAATTTTTCAATACTGTGGGCTTGTTTGTGGCTTTAAACACTCAATACAGACTGGTATTTGGCAGAGATGTGGCTTTAGGACCACAATTTGTCATTTTTACCCTATACAGGGTGAAGCTTTTCACCAATGGAGTTTACAGGTGTGTTCTGGTGCTTCTGACATGTCAGAAACTGTACAGAACCTTTATGAACCCCTGTATTTGACTAACGTATGAGGTATTGAAGTATAAAAAAGCTTCTGTGTCTATTTGACACCTCATAATCATACTGATGGGATAGTATCCCACAGTTAAGCTGTATTTATCTGAATGTGGAATTTTGACATTAAAGCTGCTATAGCTTTATCAGCTTTTAAGATGTTGAGCTCAAATTTGGTTCAATGTGTAGCCCTATATGTTATCTGCACAATGATACCTCATCTGGTATGGCTAACATTAGATATGGCAAATTTATGCCATGTTCAATCTTAGTTATCCAGATATATGATTATCTCAAAATCTGTATGGAACTTGTTTGCACCATAGCTTTTTTTCTAGATGAGATATGGGGAAATGGATCACCCCATCAGATAGCCCTTATTTTTTTATTTGCAAAAAGACCCCACTTTGGGTCTCTCACACTAAAATTGTAGAAATTGGATGAGAGGTGAATGCTTTATTCACCCTTATTTGACCTTATTTTGGCCATAGCTTCTATATTTTTTGTTCTAGCTCTCTTTGTCTATTACCATTGAATATCCCTGATTGAGAGGTTTAATTTGCATAGCCATTTGATGGGGTTCAGCCTCTTTCTCTGGATTTTAAATTAGAGGTGGAAATTAAGGTTTATGCTTGGCAATGGCTTTGAGCTTGAATAACTTTGTTATCCTTTGTCCTATGATTATAGGATTTGCATATTTGGAAAGAGGTGAGTTTCCTCCGTCTTTTGATACCTTTTGAGACTTTTTGGCTAAGATCCATGTATTGGTGCCATTTTTGTCTACCATTGGCTCATGGTATTCTGACAATCATGCTTGTGCTCTTGCTTTGAGTCACAGGCTGATATTTGACATTGTAAAAAATGGGGAACCATGTTGAAATAGTTTTATAGCTCTAAATTTAATGAGCTCACAGAATCAAATTAAGCTTAAATAAGTAATAATGATTTTTATCAAGCATTATTCATTAAATCATTTTGTACAGAAGCTCTCACCAGGGAGAATCTCATGTTAATCGTTGGTTATTGACTTTACATCAAGCAAACATCAAGCAGGATAAAAGTCAAGTGAACATTGAGCACACATCACACTCTGGTCTTACACCAATATTGGTTTTCCTGTGCCTTCAACTGAGATTCCTCACCACCGGATCCTCCCTAAACCATCCCAAAGTTGGTAAAATCTACACAAGACCCAACTGTTTCCACACTCACACATTGAAGAGGTCCTTCAGCAAGTCTTGATGTAGAGAAGCGGTGTGTGACTTCCAAGGTCATCCATGAAAGGACTTTGCCTCAGCCGGTGACACTGGTGGAGCCCACCACACAATCCCGCAGGTGCGGTTGTGTGTGACACACAAACCAAGGACAAGTGATGTGTTGTACTAATTTTGTGTAGCCATGAAACAGCTCAGCATGAGTGGGTGACATGGTTGGAACCATCCGCACAATTCAGCAGGTTTGGGTGTGCCACATGCACACAAAGACAAAGCATGTGAGGGCCTAATGTCAAGTGGCATTGACCATTTGGGGGTGACACATGTGGAGCCACTGTCAGCGTGTGCGTGTGCAGTGGGGTGTGTGGATCAACTTGCATGTGTGTGTCCGCGTGGGAGTGTGGTTGCAGTTGCATGTGCAGGTGTGTAAGTGTGAGACATGCGCATGTGCAGGGGCCAATTTCTGAGATCTACCTGCACAAAGCACTCATTAGGGAATGTGACCAGCTCCACGCGACTTACAAACATGCAATCTCCCAGGGATGCAATGTAATTCTGAGGCCCAATTGGATGATGGCCCAATATTCCCCTTCCAACGTGATGATGGTGCAGTGGTGTCATTTTAGATCCTGTGATATGTGAGTGCGTGGGGCATTTGATGATTGCAATTAGCTGATTCACACCATACCCAATGGCAAGATAGTAATTTCTTTGTGGCCATGTGAACCAATGGGCTTTGCTTGTCACAATGACATGTCACTGTCACCAAATCTTGATGGAGTTATTTCTCTAGCAAAATTCCTAATGAAGATAAGATCATTGTGTAATTGTATCACTATATTTTGATCAAAAAGAATATACTAAATATCATGAAATAAGGGTTTTATCATTACAAGCAGTCCACATGACATCAATTTGTTGTCATAAAATCCACAGTGACCTTCTATTTCTTCAGATATAATCAAGTGTCTATCATCAAAACTAACAGATTTATAAATATTGAGATGCGGCAAATTTGGTAAGAAAGTCACATCAATCTTCAAAGCTTTAAGATCAGAAAGTTATTGTTCAGTATGCTAGATGGCTCAGAGACTTTAAAAATGCTATTAATAATACCAAACTGTCATGGGTTGCCCCTCAGAAAACATATCACACTGTTGCTAAAACTTTTGGATTCAGTTGAAAATATATTGCTCCCAATATTAATGTTTGAAACTGGAAAATACCAGGGTAAGACAATCCTTGAAGTGGGATGACTTGTGGATTGTATGGTAGTGTCTAAGCTGATCCATTCAGCTATTTCCCTTGTGGAATGCAAATTCTGTAAGTACACAACCAGGAAATCATAATTTTGTTGGTAATGGAGGTATGGTTTGTTATACTTTTGGTGATTGAACAGGACAGGTGACAGTGATTCAAAAAGTTGTTTTATTTTACATGGGACAGATGGGGATTTCAGGAGAATGGAAAGGTTGGAACATCAACAGATACTTTGAAGTAAGTTTTTATCTATATCATCTATTCAGAGCTGCAAGAAGTTAGTCTTATTCAGTTCATGTGTTTAATCAATGTGAATATATCTATCTTATTAATTGACGTACATATTTTGTTATTTGTTAGCATCTTTGCAAAAACTTCAATCAAGAACTCATAACCCCATGTGGCTGAGGCTTGTTCTGGGCCCCAACGTTGGAAGAGTTCTGGAATATGGTCAGCAAAATGATGATTTGGTTTACTTTTCTGTTTTGGGAACAGGTGTTTATTGGAAAGGCGGGATTTTTTCCAATTTTCAGCAAATGCAGTCGTATCATCCATTGAAACAGTCCAACTTGTGGCAATGTTGATACAACTAATCAAATGGAATCTATTCTTGGTTAGTTCATTTGGAAGTTCTTTTGCTTGGCCCATTTTCTTTGAGTGTTGAAGGAATTGTGTTCATCTAATGACATCTGTTTACTGAGCATTAAAAATGGAATATAGACCCTGTATAAGAGAGCCCATTCAGTGGCTTTTAAACTACCATGAGGGGTACTCTTGTCCATGATAAGAGAACTATGGTATCAGATATGATTTGTCGGAGATGCTCCAGAGCCTCACCCTTGATCTGGTGATCACTCAGTGCACTGATATCCAGCTCAGAGGGGATGTAATCTGCATCAAATGAGGGAATCTCCACAGAGCCACTAGATAGATGTTGCGTGTGAGGGGTGGGCATTGGGAAGTGACTCATTTATTATTTTTGCTGTGTATTTTCTCAGGGAGCGTGCCTCTCTCAATGTGATTTGATCAAGAGAGCTGTTGGAGGTCATGGAATTTGAGTCTGAACTGTTGGTGTTATTGGATTTCTTGTGGGACCTGAATTATATTTTCAATTTGGACTCTGGAATGCACAATTTAAAGTTGCATTATCCTTCAAAATTCCAAGTATTAAATTATGCATTATGTCCAGATTAACCATTCTGGTTGCATCCCAATATGGAAGGTCTTCCAAAATTTAATATTTCACTCCATACTAAGAGAAAATTGCTTGTCCTTGTTGTGGGGATTCCCAAAGCCATTTTGCAATAGTTGATTCATGATTTTGGTATGAGCATGTATAATAAAATTGAGGACCAGTTTATTCAATTTGAGCTTTGTGGATAGTGCAAAAGCTACAAAAGTGGTTGCCTTAATGAGAAATAAATCCAGTAAGCTTGCACATGGCCACCACATCCGCAATGGCCATGAGGATGGCACCACAGATAAAGGATCCTTAAGGACCTGTTGAAGTTGGTGAAAAATGGTAACCTTGCCATAGCTCTTTGAGCTCCTTGATGAGTGGCATTAATAGGTAATTCAATTGAAGGGCAGCTGGCTCCTTTGAACCAGGGATGATTCCTGCAACATAGACATTCTCTGGCTTGAATATTTCACTTGGAGGGAGATTAAGACAAATAAGAATGATAGGTCCAATGCTGGCCAACCGGCTTGACCTTCCATGTGAATTGAACCAGTCCATATAAATGAAGAAGGAAAATGAACCAGGAATGGACATGAATGGGGGGTCATTGATATTTCTAGTGCAAGTGAAGTGTCTCCAGACAATTCCATCCCAGATTTCACATTTTGGATTGTTGATGTTGAGGCAGAATTTCCATAATTCTAGCCCACTGGAGAAATCTGGAAAGCCAATTTTTGAATGGTTGATAAATTAAATGTTTTGTTGGTATAAAAGTTTGCTTCATGTTGGTTGTATTTTGGGTGTGGGGTTCGAAGGAATTGATGAATTTGCCTAATGATTGTATGCAAGGGGGATCATGATCATTGAGGGCATTATGGTGTTGACACCAGGGTTGGTCAGTTGTGACAGATTCAGTAAGACCATTAAGAAAGAAACATTGAGTAAAACATATATAGTTTTGAATCACTGGCTCCAATTGGAGATGTTCAAATATGGTACTGAGATCTTGAGGTATATGGAATGTAGGAGTGGGGGGACCACCTGAGCTTGAGATACTGGACTTGATCAGCAGGTTCAGGGCGGGGTTGAGAATGTGTGAAGCCCTGCAAGGTATATTATACCTTGATAATAGAATGGTAGATATAATAATTCCAAGATTGTGTAGGGGAAGGTTTGGACTGCCACTGTATGCTTTCTGTGCAGTGGAAGTGAGACCCGGTGTGGGAACTCCTTTTGTTGTGGGATAAATAATAGGCAGTACCTTGAGGGGGAAATTATTGGTGAGTCTGTTTTTAATCTCAGAATGAGCCAATAACCATGGGTGCTAAGGTGTATTAGCTGCCCCTCTAAATATACTGAAAAAGATACCCTTTTGATGGGATCACCAATCAATTATTTAGTTTTGTGGCTTTTCAATTAGAAAATTTTCTTCAGAAGTCTCTATCAGTCTGTCAATTAAAGATCACTATGATCATAATGGTAATAGTTAATATTTTTTTAATAATTTAGGTTTGCTTAACTTTCTTGTTATTGATTATAATTGTTTTTAATTAATTCTTCTAGTATTCCTTCTTTCAATACCTGAGATATTTTAAAGAACATTGTTTAAGATCACTATTAATATTAATTATAATATTGATAGCTAGCTAATACTTCTAAAGGTGATTTAATAATACTATCAATATAGCTATAATAATTTAAGGGTAAGATAATTCTTTAAGGGTGGTTTGGTTTAATATAAGGGTAAGATATAAATGATATAATAATAATATAATACTATCAGGATCAATCTAAATATAATCCAATATACTTGAAGGGTTTATGATATAAGGTATAAGGGTAAGATGATATCCCTTCTATAAATAAGGGTTATTGATAAATTAGATAAGATCACTAATGATAATATCTTCAAACACTACTTCAACACTACTACTATAATGGTATGACTATTAAATAATATTAAACTCTTTCATTGATACTATAAATATCTTTCATTAATTAATCATAAATGATACTATAAGATACTGAGCCTTGCTACTGATCTTTTTCAATATAAATACTATATTATCCTACTAGAGAAGGGATGGAATGATCCTCAAGATTATTGTCTGAATCAGAAGCATGGGGGAAAAAACAGGGAGAGAGGCCCTTTATTTATACCTTTTGGGCCTTCCATAGAGCCTTCCCAAAACAAGGGACTTAGAAAAATTCCACCTTGAGACATTTTTGGTGGTGAGTAAATTAAAAATGGTATCATTTGATCAAGATATTGCACCATATTCTTGGTTAATTGCACCATTTTGAACCTTATTATTGTCAGTGCACAGCCTTGAGAAATTTTTGCTAGTGGTTAAATTTGGAATGGTGTCATTTGTTAGGGATATTGCACCATATGTTTGGATGATTGCACCATACTTTTTGAATTATATTGATATTGTAACTAAAACTTATTCTTATTATTCACAGCCTTGAGTCATTTTTGCCAGTGGTTAAATTTGGAATGGTGTCATTTGATACAGATATTGCACCATATGTTTGGTTGATTGCACAGTTTTTTGAAACTGTATTCTTATCTCTACTAAGCTTATTTTTCTTCTTCAAAGCCTTGATCTGTATTTAGTTGAGTATTTTTCTATGTAAAATTTAATTTGTAAGTAATACCTGTAATGTTTGGTTATGGGAGTTTAAGTGGGGATTGAGTAATGTAACACTATGTTAACTTATATGTGAGTATTTTTTTATGTCAAGACATGTAACACATGGTGTTGTAAGAGTAATGGTATCACTTATTTAATATTACACATGTCTATTCATATTGAATATTTGGACAAGCTGAATTATTTGAAGCATATTCTTGTACCTAGTATAGAGCTTATAGTATCATTTCTCTTCTTTAATCCATGATATTTAGAGAATTATTGATATCATGGGGTTGAGGCAATATGTGACTATAGGTAAAATTTGATGTAGATTCCAGTGGAATACTTGTTTTTGTTATTTTGATATAATTCTCTTCCTTTTTCTTGCAATTTTCTTACTTTTATCTTTCACTTTTTATCTTTATTTTCTTCTTATATTTATATTATTATTATTATTATCATTGATTAGAGTTTTGGATGTGACATTGTAGATTTGAACCTTGGCAACACTGGTATGGAATACCACATCCCCCTCTCCATTTAATGCTGTCCCCGGCATCCAAGGTGATAATCCACTGTTTTTTTCAAAAAAAACAATCAAACATTTACCCCCTTTTTTTTGAATACAAGGATTTTCATTCATCAAAGTCCTCTTCATCTTCAAATTGAGATTCATCTTCAAATTAATCTTCTACTTCTTCCTCCTCTTCCTCTGAGTCCAACTCTTTTCCTCTTGGATAAAACTTCTTTATTTGACTTTCTGCAAACCTTCTTGCTAGCTTTGTACCATCTAATTCTTCCAGCTCATATGGACCATTGTTGATTTGTCTCACAACTCTATAGGGTCCATGTGAAGCTTTGAGATATGACCACATACCCAAAAAGGTCACAAAAAATATTTAATATAATTATACATTAAAAATAATTCCTCAAAACCACAAAAATACCTTAAATTGGCATAAAACTTGGTTTAACTTAAAAACCAATGAATAAACATGTGAAATAAATTATACCATTGGATTCCCCATGGTAAAATACACATATACCATTTTTTGGCATATCTGTAAAGGCAATATTTAATAAGCTATAAGTAATAATACCTTATAAAAAACACAAATACTTATTTATTTCAAGAAAGAATGAAACAACATGTGTAATGAATGGTTCCATTGGATTCTCCATAAAATTCCACATATAAAACAATCAAGAAGCTAACCTTCAAAATCAATACTTAAGGAATTAACCTGAATATATGCAATTTTTTGGTCAATGCATATATTCAAGGATTTTAGCTAATATCTCTTGAATTATGCATGATAGAGTGATGAACCCAAAATAAAGTCATCACTCAATTACTGTAGGAATACAGAAACGAAGTTTATTTCACAAGTTATAGACAAGGTTAAAACCTGTAAGGAATTATTGATTAAAATCAACAGAGCTGTTGACCACTTTGTTGTGAAAGTGGTCCAAACTTAAAAAAAAGTGGACAGTTAGATTCTACTAGCTCCTTTGTGAAGAATGATGTATTTTTATTATAATATTCAAGGTATAACCCCTTGAAATCATAGTTTGAAGTTTGAAATATTAAATTTCAACAGAAAAGATGAGTTACAAGAAAAATCATCAAAAATAGAGTTTTGGTGATGTAATGAAATTCTCTAGGAATAATGATAGGGCTATGTCAAGCTATCAAAAGTCACTCTCTGAATTTCTGTAGCGTGTAAATCTTAAAAGTTATTAAGGATCAAAGTTTGAGCTTAATTTGATCATTTATGATCGCTCACTGTAACCTCCAATTAAGTTTAACAGTCACATGAGTGATAAAACTGGTGAATACTATTAGTTTATGATTAAAACTAATAAAATCCAGGAATTCTGGGGTTCTGCCAAGCGTTTGACGTCATAAAACATAGAGTTATAGTGATAACTCTAAATAATGGCATAATAATGATGTAATATGGTTTGATCATGATGTAATCATCACCAAACCTTAAAGTATTAATCAATTCCAGTGGATATGATCAGTAAACGTCTACTAGAAGCCTGTTGAACTCTAAGAGGGAGGTATTTACTATAAATAGAGCTCTTTTCACTCTGTTTTCCCCTCAGATGCATCAAAAACATTAAAGCAATACAATTAAAAAGGTAACATCTTTATTCTTTATATATAAAACTGTTATATTATTCAAGAGCAAAGATCATCTTATCATAATCATCAATTTTGATGTGATTGAAATCATTTATTTGATTGTTTTTGTTAAAAATCTCTCTAAAAATCTCATTTCCACGTAAAAATCAAGAATATTTGTAATTTTCTCTATTTTGTATAGTAAATACAGTTTGGATAAGTTGTATTTACATTATTTGGCTTAAAATATCTCAAAATTATTATATCAAGTATTAAACGTAGGTTATTTTCTCTTATTATAATAATTTTCTCTTTATTATTCTTTTAATAATTCTTTAAATTAATATATATAGTATTTATATTAATTTATAACTTTAATATTAGTAATATTATTGTTATTAATTGTTTTTTATTAATAAAAACCAATTTTTTACGCCTTTATTATTTGTTTGTAACAATAATAAAGTGCCATTAAATATATTAATTATCTTATATTAATATATTTATTTTATTATATTATATTATCATATTTAATTGATAATATAATTATTTTTACGCCATAATTATTATAATTATTTTTATCTTATTTATTTCATTTATAAGGACATTAATAGTACAATAAGTAGATATTAGTAATTTTTACTTATTGTTTCATAGTCAAACCTTACATTTGGGGGCCTGGCCATGATAATTGCTCTAAAAGACCTTTAAAAAGATTCTAATTGGGCTTATCTAATAATAAATTATACTTATAATCATAAAATTATATAATAATTTTATATTTATTGATTTTCAAATCTATTGAGGCATTTGGAAAGCAATTGTACTTTCTTACACGTGGCTTTTCACATCCTTAGACTTGCAAAAACTTTCTTTGAGTGACTCTAGTGATTGAAAAAGATATTTTATAAATTAAAAATAATTTTATATTATAAATTAATTTGATAAAAGAATCATATTCATTTTTGTTTTATTCTTTTAAAATACCAACATAAAAAATAATAAAAATATTAAAAACCAATAAAAAAGTTATTTTATTCATTTTAATTTCATTTCTTTAATCATTTTCATTTTAAAAAGATATAAAAGCAATTTTTACGCGGAAAATTGCCATATCTTACCAAAACATATCAGTTTTATATGAAAGACTTATATTTATTTGTCTTTTTTAGTGTTTGAAGACAACCCAACAGAGGAAAACCAAGCCACTGTTGAAAGATTGGTGGAAGAAACTTGTCAAAGTTCTCCAACACCAATAATCACTAAGAAAAAGAAAGCCAAGAAATTGGACTTTCCAGGACCCACTATTCAGGACTCTCAAGGTGAGTACCTCATTTATAAATTGCCATAAGAGTATTCCTGTTCTGAAATCCTCTTATTCCTTATTTTTTCTTATAATATGACTAGCAGAAGAGGCTCCCAATACTCCATCCAATCAGATGTAGCTGGACTCAGAGGTAGAATTGATTCCTCAAAAGGGAAAAAGAAGGGCAATATCCCCAGTGGAACAGAATCCACACAAGGAGGTGCCTTATCCCAAAGGCAAGTCCCAGAAATGCCCATGATATCTGAACCTGAATTGGAACTAAGTATGAGTAACTCAAATAGGTACAAATCACATTCAAAGGGCTCAAATAGACATTTACATGAGCCAATACAAACAGTCCTACAAAGTGTACAAGGACAAAGATTGGGAAATGTTGCCCCAAATACACCAAGGAGTGATGAACTCCTGGCACATCCTGAAAAAGTTCCTCAAAGAGGAGAAAATAGTGAGATACTCCAATGGATGGAATCCACTATCATCCAAACCTCAAATCAAAAAGATCAAGGAGTATCATGCCAAAAAGAAGGAGACAACCAAGGAAGAAGCCCCAGTAGCTTCTACCAGCAAGCCCCAAGTCAACCTACTTCCCCAAGAAGGGAAGAAGAACAAGAAAAAGAATTGGAGAAAACCATATTCCCCAAGCTACAGGATTCCCAAAATCCAAAAAGATGCCATGGACAATGTCTTCAACATGGCCAAAACTTTGATGGAATTCAAAGACAAAGAGGAAAAAAGAATGAGACAACCCCATTTCCCAAAGAAATAACCTTGTCTCCTGATGTTGTAAATACTTTAACAGAACTTAAAAATAGTATTTTACCTCTTAAAGACATTAAAAATACTTTATTATCTTTCCAAGAAATAAATAATAGCTTATCACCTTTAACCAAACTTGTTGCACAGAATAAGAGAGAAATTGATTGACCTCTTACTTAAGTACAAAAATGCCTTTGCAACTGACAAAGAGCCACTAGGTGCCATAATTGGACATGAAGTGGATATAATTTTTAATGTGGAAAAACCTTACCCACCTCTACTAAGGAGACCTGCTTACCCAGCTAGTCCAAGGGCTAGAGAAGCCTTAGAGGTACACATTAAAGAATTAATGGACCTTGGAGTATTAAGAAAGGTAGGACATAATGAACAGGTAGAAGTCACTACACCTGTCATTATAACTTGGCATAATGGAAAATCAAGGATGGTAGGAGACTTCAGAGCCCTGAACACCTATACCATTCCAGACAGGTATCCAATACCCAGGATCCATGAGACATTGACATAATTGTCACAAGCCAAGTTCATCACAGCCATGGATGCCTTAAAGGGTTTTCCCAAAATGTCTTAACAGACAATGCCAAAAAACTACTGAGGATAATAGTCCACTGTGGAATTTTTGAATACTTAAGACTGCCATTTGGCATAAAAAATGCACCTTCCCATTATCAAAGAATGATGAATACCATATTTCCTGAAGAATTATCAGAAGGATGGTTAATTATCTATATTGATGATATCATAGTTTGCTCAGAAACTTGGGAAAATCACCTTACAAGACTAGAAAGGGTACTACAAAAAATAGTCCAAGTGAATATGAAAATTTCCTTGAAAAAATGTCATTTTGCATACAGTGAATTGAAAGCACTAGGAAATGTTGTATCTGGACTTAGTCTAGGCATAGACAAGAATAAAGTAGCAGCAGTACTACTTAAACCAAGGCCCCAAACCAAAAAAGAAATGCAATCATTTCTAGGATTTGCTGGTTACTATAGACAGCATATAAAGGACTTTGCCAAAATTGCTAAATCCTTGTATAAGCTATGTTACCAGCAAACAGTCTATGAGATGACAGAAGAAAGAGTCAAGGCATATGAAGAATTAAAAAATTCCTTAAGAAATGCCCCATTTCTTCTAATGCCAGATTGGAAACTACCCTTCAAACTTTACATTGATGCTTGTGGAGAAGGACTGGGTGCTGCACTGCACCAGACACAAATTATCAATGATAAAGCAGTGGAAGGACCAATTTGTTTTATTTCAAGACAGATAAAGCCAACAGAAGCAAGATATGGAGCAAGCCAAATGGAATGCCACTGCTTAGTGTGGGCTTTAGAAAAATTACATTACTTCTTGGATGGAACAGTATTTGATGTGATTACAGACTGTAATGCTGTAAGATCTCTATTGAATATGAAAACTCCAAATAGACATATGCTGAGATGGCAAATTGCTATCCAAGAATATAGAGGAAATATGACTATTGTTCATAAATCTGGTGATATTCATAAAAATGCAGATGGTCTTAGCAGATGGGCTCTAGCAAATACCCCTGACAATCCAGCATGGGTACCACAAGAAGAACACCATATAGAGGGCATAGGTGTTACAGACATTGGCACAGAGGTTTTTAACCAAGCTAAAGAAAGCTATCAGATAGACAAAAATTGCCATATCTTAAGCCAACTTCTAATGAAAGACTGCAAAGACCCATCACTTTCATCAAAACTAGATGAAACATGGAAAAAGGCATATGATGAAGGAAGATTCCACCTCCTTGATGAAATCCTTTACCATAGAACAAAACACACATGTGTTATGGCCTTAACAGATAGAACCCTGATAAAAACTATTTTACATGAGTGTCATGATAGTGTTGCAGCTGGACACCTTTCAGAAGACAGGACACTAGGGAGGGTGGAAACCTGCTCTTGGTGGCCAAATTGGAAGAAAGATTTTATAGAATACTGCCAAACCTGTGACAGATGTCAAAAAGCCAACAGAGCCACAGGAAAGAAATTTGGAATGATGATCCAAATCCAAGAACCAAAATCCCCTTGGGAAAGAGTTCATATGGATTGGGTAACAGAATTACCTCCAGGAGGAGACAGAAGCTATAATGCATGCCTAGTATTGGTTGACAGGTATAGCAAAACTCCCATGTTCCTACCATGTCATAAAGATGACACAGCTATGGACACAGCCATAATGATATGGAATAAAGTTATTAGCCATACAGGCTTATTCCAGAACATTATAAGTGACAGAGACCCAAAGTTCACTTAAGCATTATGGACAAATCTCCATAACTTGTTTGGGACAAAGTTATCATTCTCAACAGCTTACCATCCTCAAACTGATGGTTTAGCAGAAAGAAAGATACAGACCTTAGAGGACATGATCAGAAGATTCTGTGCTTATGGGCTAGAATTCAAAGATTCTGATGGTTTTACCCATGATTGGTGTACACTAATACCAGCTCTTGAACTGGCATATAAAACATCAATTGATTCTTCTACTGGCAAAACACCAGCAATGCTAGAAAAAGGTTGGAATCCAAGACTTCCTTATGATACCCTCAAAAAGGACTTAGTGGATATACACCCAACAGCAAGCAGTTTTAAGATAATGCTTGACAAGGCAAGACACCATGAAAACTGATGTATGCAAGATTCTTTCAAATATGCAAAAGAAAGATGGGAAAAAATTCATAAGCCACCTGATTTCAAAATGGGAGACTTGGTCCTAGTATCAACCCTTAATTTCAGTAACATAAAAGGCCCAAAGAAATTAAAAGATTCCTTTGCAGGACCATTTATGATAAAAGCACTTCATGGACCCAATGCTGTGCAATTGGAACTCACAGGTGAACTAATGAACAAACACCCAACTTTCCCTGTAAGTCTGATAAAGCCTTACAGCTCAAGTGACAAGGAGTTATTTCCACTAAGAAATAAACCCCCACTTGCAATTCCCCCCTTGGAAGAAGGAGAGGAAAAGAAAATAGTAAAAGTCCTTAAAGAAAGAAGGACAAGAAACAAAAAAGAAAGGGAATACCTTGTAAGGTATAGAAATTCAACGCAAGAAGATGAATGGCTACTTGAGAAAGATATAACAAATGCTGATAAACTACTAAGAAGGTTCAGACATGAAAGAAAGCCTGAAAAATAGAAAAGTTAAGCATTATTGAGCTTCAAGACTAACAAAGTCTATTGAAGAGGTAGGACAGTGGATGATACCTTAATTACACATATCAGATTGTGGTACAATCTTTTTTGGTGGTAGGGAATGTGAACCTTTGAGATATGACCACATACCCAAAAAGCTCACAAAAAATATTTAATATAATTATACATTAAAAATAATTACCTTAAAGCTACAAAAATACCTTAAATTGGCATAAAAATTGGTTTAACTTAAAAGCCAATGAATAAACATGTGAAATAAATTATACCATTGGATTCCCCATGGTAGAATACACATATACCATTTTTATGGCATATCTGTAAAGACAATATTTAATAAGGTATAAGTAATAATACCTTATAAAAAACACAAATCCTTATTTATTTCAAAAACCAATGGAACAACATGTAGAATAAATGGTACCATTGGATTCTCCATAAAGGTCCACATATAAAACAATTAAGAAGCTAAGCTTCAAAATCAATACTTAAGGAATTAACCTGAATATATGCACTTTTTTGGTCAATGCATATATTCAAGGATTTTAGCTAATATCTCTTGAATTATGCATGATAGAGTGATGAGCCCAAAATAAAGTCATCACTCAATTACTGTAGGAATACAGAAATGAAGTTTATTTCACAAGTTATAATTAAGGTTAAAACCTGTAAGGAATTATTGATTAAAATCAACAGAGCTGTTGACCACTTTGTTGTGAAAGTGGTCCAAACTTAAAAAAAAGTGGACAGTTAGATTCTACTAGCTCCTTTGTGAAGAATGATGTATTTTTATTATAATATTCAAGGTATAACCCCTTGAAATCATAGTTTGAAGTTTGAAATATTAAATTTCAACAGAAAAGATGAGTTACAAGAAAAATCATCAAAAATAGAGTTTTAGTGATGTAATGAAATTCTCTAGGCATAATAATAGGGTTATGTCAAGCTATTAGAATTCACTCTCTGAATTTCTGTAGCGTGTAAATCTTAAAGGTTATTAAGGATCAAAGTATGAGCTTAATTTGATCATTTATGATCACTCACTGTAACCTTAAATTAAGCTTAACAGTCACATGAGTGATAAAACTGGTGAATACTATTAGTTTATGATTAAAACTAATAAAATCCACGAATTTTGGGGTTCTTCCAAGCCTTTGACATCATCAAACTTAGAGTTATAGTGATAACTCTAAATGATGGTGTAATAATGATGTAATATGGTTTGATCATGATGTAATCATCACCAAACCTTAAAATATTGATCAATTCCAGTGGATATGATCAGTACACGTCTACTAGAAGCCTGTTGCACTCTAAGAGGGAGGTATTTACTATAAATAGAGCTCTTTTCACTCTGTTTTCCCCTCAGATGCATCAAAAACATTAAATCAATACAATTAAAAAGGTAACATCTTTATTCTTTATATATAAAACTTTTATATTATCAAAGACCAAAGATCATCTTATCATAATCATCAATTTTGATTTGATTAAAATCATTCATTTGATTGTTTTTGTTAAAAATCTCTCTAAAAGTCTCATTTCCATGTAAAAATCAAGAATATTGGTAATTTTCTCTATTTTTATAGTAAATACAATTTGGATAAGCTGTATTTACATTATTTGGCCTAAAATATCTCAAAATTATTATATTAAGTATTAAAAGTAGGTTATTTTCTCTTATTATAATAATTTTCTATTTATTATTCTTTTAATAATTCTTGAAATTAATATAAATAGTATTTATATTAATTTATAACTTTAATATTGGTAATATTATTGCTATTAATTGTTTTTTATTAATAAAAAACAGTTTTTTACGCCTTTATTATTTGTTTGTAACAATAATAAAGTGCCATTAAATATATTAATTATCTTATATTAATATATTTATTTTATTATATTATATTTTATAACATAAATTATATTATCATATCTAATTGATAATATAATTATTTTTATGCCATAATTATAATAGTTCTTTCTTATTATAATTATTTTTTATCTTATTTATTTCATTTATAAGGACATTCATAGTACAATAAGTAAAATATTGGTAATTTTTACTTATTGTTTCATAGTCAAACCTTACAGTCCATCCCAATATTCTACCGAATACTCCCTGGCCTTTTTTAATTTCTCTTTTGCCCCTTTTCTTATTTCTTCTTTTCCTGATAGCTGTTCAGCTCTTGCTTCCAATAAATCTTCTGTTGATTGGACTTTGTGACATTCAGTTGATAAGTATGTTTTTGCTTCAATGTCTATTGGTAGTACTGCCTTTTGACGAAATTGAAGCTCAAATGGGGAGTAACCTGTTGTTCTTTTGGTTGATATTCTGTCAGCCAGTGTAACCAAAGGTAATTATTTTTCCATTTTGAACCATTTTAACCACACATCTTCACCAATGCATCCTTCAATTGTTTATGCCCCCTTTCTACCATTCCTTGTGACTCAGGGTAGAAGGGTGTTGTTACCCTTATCTTTGAACCCGCTTTTTTTAATGCATCTTGTAATTTCTTTCCAAACTCAGGCCCTCTATCTACTGTAACCTCTTTTGGGGCTCCATACCTGCAAATCCATTCAGCAGTGAACAATTCTGATACTGAATTTGCTGTAAGCTTTACTAAACCAATTGTCTCTGGCCATCCTGAGAAATCATCCCTGGCCACTACTAAATACTTCCATCTTCCTGCTTTTACATGTACTGCATCTATACTGACTCTTTCAGATAATGCTGAGGTGAATGAGATTCTTCCTTCCTCTTTTTGGTGATAATGAATTCTCTTTTGACAAGCTTTACAATATTTGACCCATTTTTTTGACTATTTTCTTCATTCCTTCCCACCAAAATCTTTCTTTAGCTCTTCTGTATGTTTCATTCTCTCCTCTGTGTCCCATTTCTTCATGTAATGATTTAAATATTCTTCTTTGAGAACTCTGACTTGACACAACTACTTGTGGATTTGGGGTATTTCTTCTTTTGAGTTGGCCTTCCTCCAGAAGGAAATTTGATGACTTCCTTTTAATTTTTGTGGAGTAATCCTCTTTACTACCAAAGGGTCTTTTCAATGTATTTAAGTATTCCACCATTCTTTTCCAAAATCCCTCTTGCTTTGATGGTAGCTTTATTACTGCCAATTTTATAATATTATTATGTTTTACTCCAAACCCTGGGTGTGGTTTTATCCATTCTTGTTCTTCATCAAAATCAGATTCTTCCTTTTCTTCATCTTTTGACTGAGGTCTTCTTGACAGCCCATCTGGCATTGTGAAGGTCTTCCCTCGCTTATGAACTAAGTCAAAACAAAACAATTGAATAAATGCAACCCATCTGGTCATTGGGGCATTTGGCAAACAGGGTGAGTTTATTACTTCAATTAAGGCTTTTGCATCTACTTGTAGCTCAAAATGTTGTCCCCAAAGTACTGTTTGGAGTTTCTTGAGCATTTTGGCCACTCCACATAGCTCCAGCTTTGGCTGTGAGTATTTTGATTCCAATCTTGAGAATGTGATTGATTCATAAAGAACTGGCCTGTCCTTTCCTTTTTCTTCTTGAGTAAGTACTGCTCGTGCAGTTATATAGCTTTAGTCTACTGCTAATTTAATCTTCCCTGCTCCCTTTTCATAATCCAAATTTTTTCATGTTATTTCCTCCCCTACAATTTTCCTTAACTTTTCAAATGCTTCATCACATTTAGTATTCCATTCCCATTCTTCATCATCTCTTGTTAATCTTCTTAGTGGTGATGCAATCTGAGAGAAATTTTTAATGATCATTCTAACATATGCACAAAGTCCCAAAAAGCCTCTTACTTCCTTTTTGTTGAGGGGCTTTAGCCAACTTTGTATTTTATTAATCTTCTGCTTTGAAATTTTTCTTCCATTCAAAGAAACTATATTCCCTACTATGTCAAATGCTGGCACAAAACATGCAAATTTGATACCTGATATGGTAAGTCCTGCCTCTTCAATTCTGAATAATATTCTCTCTAATGTAACTGCATATTCCCAAATGAATCTTCTAATCAAATTATTTTCTTGTAAAGCCTCATTATTATATGTTGATCTTGGACCTTTTATCCCTCCATCATCAATAAAAATTCCTACATTCTCCGGTATTTCTTCTTGAAGTATCCAAGTCATTTGGGCTTGATAAACTGCAACAGAATTGGTTGCTCCTTGTGGTAATCTTGTGAGTTGAAGCCTTCCAAGTGGTGTTTCAAATGTAGTTATGGGTCTTGTAGAAATGTCTAATTCTCTTTCACAATACCCTCCCATTATCTCACAAAGTCCATAACAAGCTCTCTCTGAAAAGGCATCAACAAATTCCTCAATATGTGGTGGTAATCCTGCATCTTTAATTGTTACCTTATTAAGATCCTGTAAATCATGGACAATTATAAGTTTTTAATTTGACTTTGCAACACAGAATACTGGACTTGTATAGCTAGAGGTAGACTGCTCATACAAGGCTGTTCTAATCCTTTCCCTTACCAATTCAATAAACTGGGGTATTATGGGCTTTGGTATTGGTATTGGCTTCTTTTGCCAAGGTGTATGTGGTATTACTGATATTTTGTAGGGTTTTCCATATGAATGTTTCAGTAAACCCCTTTGCTCTGCACTGAATGCAATTGCTTTTTCTCTTAAAACTATGACACTCATCAGAAGACTCCTTTCTTCTTCTGAAAGCCATCCAGGTGGTCCAAAATTTATCAATTCAAATCTCTCTTGTGTTATTTTTGATGTGACCATAAATTTAGGTGGTTTTGGTGATAGTGGTGTATTATAAGGGTCTCTTGATAATGGTGGCTTTCCTAAAGGAGGATTTATGTCTTGTGGCATAGGCTCATTAACTGGTTTGACCTTCTTGAGTAATGATCTGTATTTTTATGCACTATTTTGGTAATCCATTTTGTAATATCACTGAAATGATTCTGTTTTTCTCTTTGATATATATATATATATATATATATATATATTTTAACACTGGTTAAGTTGAAATCAATATAATATTGATTCTTCTATTTTCTTTATTTCTTCTCCTTATTTTAATAATATCTTAAATTAAATGAATCTTCACTTCTTTTATCCTTTTCTGTCCATATATTTGAGGTTGCAGTTTCAGGTCATACAGGACCCTACAACTCAGGTGTACAGACCCTGTATATTAGGTATACAAAATCCTGCCTTTTTATGTCATACAAGGACAATAAGACCCCTTTTCCATTTCTTCGCAAGGGAGCAGTTTCATGTCATGCTGAGGACCTCCTGGTCTTCAATTTGACTTGATCCAAGGGCAGTTTTTTTTCTTTTTCTTTTTGTTAAGCTGAAAGATTCCTTATACTAATATCAACTTGAGCTACCTTGAGACTTGATAATTCATAAAATGTTTGGGTTGATAGATATTTCTTTCTTCTTTTCAGTCATTAACAATCTCCTTGCATATTTCAATTCTAAATTTTTGTCCTTCTTTCTTCAATCTTTTATTCTTTGGCCAATTTATCACATATATTTGAGGATTTTATTTGAACCATTTCAAATCTGACCTATTCTTTCTTCATATTATTTCTTTAATACCACTACTTCCTTCATGGACTAGAAGAAATTGATTATCAGCCCTCAGGTGTTCCACCCCTGTAGTTTTAAGTCATACAAGGACTTAACATTCCACTCCTCCCTGCATGGATTCATTAAATTGCTAATTTTATATATTGAAAGAAATTCTCATAATTTTAGAGTTGAATATGCCTTCAGGATGTTTTGATCATGAGTTTAAAAGAAAAACAGTCTATATTTATCATCTCCATTCATTCTTATGAGAATTATTCATATAATGACTTAGCTTCCAAGATACCATTAAGATATTTTTTTATTCTTCTTTCTTCTTTCTATCTATAATATTAATCTTCCGGTGTGGGATAAGACCCCCTCTCCATTTAAATTTCTGTAGTTGGTTTCTCTACTTTATTTGTATTTTGTCTTTGATTCTTGTAATATTTTCTGTCAAATTTTGAATTTTTAGCTTAATTATTATTATTAGTTTGAGTCTTATTCATACTAAGAAGAGGTTTTAGTTTCTTTGGTGGCCTGAGACTATATAGTGGCAGTCTACAAGGCTATAGCTCTAATCATCTCAGAGTTATTTCCCCTAATCAGACCAGGTCTGACCTTGGCTGCTCAGTGTATATGCATTTTTTAAGTACATAAAGACCAGTTGTCCAAGTGCCACCTAGAGCAGGAAGACCATTAAAGCCTCTGTTTTCTGAATGAGATTTTCTCAATAATAATATTAATAATAGCCATCATATTTCTAATCTTTAAGTGATTGATAATTATTATGTTTTCTTTTTTTTTTCTTTGTTGAGTATATATATATTTATATCTATTGATATATATATATTTGACCTTTTTCATATATAATCTTTTATAGTGTTAATATGTTAATATTTCGAGTTTAAGATCATGGTGGACTCATATAATTGAATCTTCATTTATTTGAAAATGAGAAATAGAAAAGTTCCATTTTATAGTCTTGGTGGACTTTATTCTTTTTAAAATTAATTTTAAATTAAATAATTAGATATTAATTATCAAGATATTTTGAAATTGAAATTGATATTAAAAATGAGTATTCCAATACTCTTTAATTTTTTTTGCTATATATTCTATATGGCTAACATATACTATTAAAAAATAAAAAAATCTCCAGTTTAAAGTCATGAAGGACTATTACTGGTGTACTGGTGTATATCAATATTTTTACTCTGAGAAGGTACAACTATAATGTGAGTATGAATTGTATACCTATATATAATATTTCAAATAGTAATTCTCATAATATTCTTGAAGAATAAATAATAGAAGTTTATAAGTGAAATTAATTAATGAATAGAGACATAAGAATCCAGTTTAAGGTCATAGAGGACCCTTTTAAACAAAACTAATATGGAAGATAAATAATGATAAATATTCAATTAATTGAGAAGTCATCTATTAAACTTGGTGTAAATATATTGAGATATTTATTAAGATGGTCATTAAATAAATCTTCAAAAAGATAATAGATTGATTAATTATAATTCAATATAGGAAATAAGTCCAGTTTAAGTTCATAGAGGACCTACTTCAAAATAATTTTTTGAATAAAGAATAATTTAAATATAAAGATATTTATCAAGGTTTTGTTGAATTAACTATTAAGATATATCTGGGAATTAATATCAAAATAATAAATATTTTTTTTTTTGATAGGAATTTTTTTTGAATAATAATAATAATAACAATCTAGTTTAGGGTCATAGAGGACCTATAAGGAAAAAAACATATCTTATAGTTCCACTAAATAATCCAGTTTTAGGTCATGGTGGACCTATAAAAAAATCTCATAATTCTACTAAATAATCAAAGGTTATGATTTACAAATTAATTAATATATTGGCAAAGTATTACATTATTATGAACCAAATGATGTATACATTGAAATGAATAATGATTAGATGAGTAATTTACCAGTTTTAGGTCATGGTGGACCTATAAGAAATCAACATATCCTATAAGTCTACTAATCATCATCATAATAAATTTTATAATTGATTTAGTGATGATTATATTTATAGAATACTCAATAATTGAAAAATCAAGAATTAACTAAAATTAATAATGAGTAGAGGAATAGCTTTCCAGTTTTAGGTCATGGGGGACCCCTTTTTTTTTGTATTTTGATCGCTATTATTATTAGTTTTTTTTTTAAATATAATTGATTTTTTTGTATTTATGTAATGAAATTAATCTTCATATCACCCAAATATTTATATATCTATATATTTATATATTTATTGTTTTATAATATTTATGACCACATGTTATTATTTATTTCATTTTTAATATCTGATTGTAATATATCAACTGAATAATAATTAAATTTGAGTTTTAACTATAATCAATGGATTGATTTTACAATTTGATTATTTTTTATTTTGTTATTATGATTTTCTTGTCACTATTACTATATGATTTATTTTGAATAATCTTCTTCATTTTTTTTGAAAAAGACATTACTGAAGGTTTTCATTCTAAATTATAATTATTTTTCATTGATTATCCTATTATTATACTCATATCAATTCAATTTATGTTATCATATATATATTCTATGTTATTCAATTTAATACCTCTTATGGTTTTTTTCTTGATAATAATAAAGTACAAGAATTTCTATTTTAAATCTTTCATAATGCACTTATATTCTCTGTGAATTATTAGATTTTCTATTTTTTATTATTCATTTTACTACTTATTGACTTATTTTGTTTTTGTATTTAGTGTAAATTACAGTACAGTACATCATTGTAGCTTTGTACCATTTATTGCAAACTTCTTTTTTTATTTTCTATTATTATATTAAAAAAAATTATTTGATTGCATGAGTGATCTTTCTTCAAATTTCTTTCTGTTTTACTAAAGTGTACAGTAAAGCTACTTTAAAGTACAGTACTGTAAAGTTTCCATTGCAGGGGCTTCACAGTACAGTAATTTAATGTAATTTATTTTATATTGTGTTTTTTGTTTTTTTTATATTTTTCTGTATAGCATGTACTGTAGTCTCTTTTTTTTAATTGCATCTATTATTTTTTTTATTTTTTTGATATGATGATGGTTTTTTTGTCAAAGTACCAGTGAATAACTGTACAGTACAGTAATACATTGTACTCTCTTTTTTTTAATCACGAACATTATTGTTCTTTTTTTATTATTATTATTCATTTAATTGTGTTTCTCTCCTTTTTTTTTTCAAAAAAGAAAACACATTACTAATTACTACTTTAAGTAACATATTCTTCTTTTTGATAATGATTTTTTTTAATTTAAAGAATTTTTTTTATTATGATTTTTCTTTTATACTAGATTTTACAGTACAATAGCATAACTGTAATGTACTGTACTGTACTTTACTGTTATTTAGTCTTTTTTTTTGTTTGCATCCAGATTTTTTTATTAATTTTGTATATTTGATTGCCTGAGCGATCTTTTCTTTTTTTTTTGAAAAAAAAAGTATTAGTTTTTTTTTGGTACAGTACAGTAATGCTCTGTACTCTTTTTCTCTTTTAATCACATCTAGTCTTTTTTTTTATTAATTTGTTTTATATTTTATTACTTGAGCAATCTCCGTTTTTTTATTATTATTTTTTTTAAAAAAATATTTGTAATTAAAATTTGTTTTCATTTTATTTATGTATCTGATTTTATATATTTATTTATGTTCATGTATATTTATATTTATCTTCACTTATATCTATAATTAATTTTTTTATTTATTTATATAAATTTATATTTATATATATATATAAATTAATTTATTTATTCAGTTGAGTTTGTATTTATGTGTATTTATGTTTATTTATATTTATTTATATATATTTAGATTTATTTAGATTTATTTGTATATATATTTATATTAGTATATATTTATTTGTATTTATATGAATTTATCTATATTTATAATTATATTAGTATATATTTATGTTTATTTATGTTTATGTACAAATTATTTATATTCTTATTTATTCTTATTCATTTATATTGATATATCCTTGTTTATATATATTTATATTTGTTTAGAAAAAATTAAATAAAGATAAATTAAACTTTAAAATTAATTCAAAATATAAATTAAACTAAAAAAACTTGGAAAGAACCAACAAATTTATTTTATTTCTAGTGTTATGATGGTCAAGTTGTGGGTGACCCAAAAGCTCTTCTCTTCAATATAAAAGGAGCTACATTCTCAAGCTACTTTCCCATCCTTTTCATAATCATTTTGTTCAAAGAAATTTTTTATTTATATACTTAGAGAAAAATATTCTAAATTTTTGTTATGCTTTAAACCAAGTGAGGTTAAAAAAATTAATTATGTAGGGTCAACCTGGCCAGTTACCTCTGTATAGTTATCTTTTGAATAACCTTGATAATATCAATCATTATATATGTTTTAAGGTTAAAATTATATTCTAAATATTATAATTTAAAATAAATAAGATTATTTATATCTATTCATCATTCAGGGTCATATACCTTTTACTATTGCTGTTTTTTTATTTATTGAATTTAAAATTATAGTATTATAATATTATTTTTATGTTAGTATTATTTTATTTTCAATATTATAATGTTATGATAGCTATAATATAATATTATCTTATTCAATATAGCTTTATATTTATTTTCTACATTGCTTCCACCTTCCTCATGAATTGGTTTCATTTTGTTTATTTCTTTTAATTTCTTTTTTAAAACAAGGGGGGGGTGGCCAGTTTTTTTATTATTATTATTATTATTTTTTTTAAAAAAAATTAAAAAAATTAAAAATTGAAAAAAGAGAAAGATTAAAATAAAAAACCTGCTCATCCCTCCTTGTGAGCTGGATTCTTTGTATGTGCTATGTGTGTATGCATGCTGTGTGTATGTGTGTAGCATGTATGTGTATTGCGTAGTTCAGCTCAATAATTTCCATTTTGGCTTCCTGATTTATTCAGTTCTAGAATTTCAAGATAAGTTTCTTTATAATTTCTCTTGAGTATTGATACTATACATAACTGATAAGTGGCTTTTTTCTTTCTTGTAAAATATTTTGTCTTCCTGTAGTGAAAATAATCTTGAAGTATTTTTTTATTCAACATTTCCTTTTTTTTTCTGTAAAAAATGAAGAAATTTTGTGCTGTATGTTTGAGATCTTCAATATTAATTTGAGCTCTACTCTTTTATTAGTAAGTTAATGAAACTTCTTTTCATTTTTTTTCAATTTAAACATAATACTGATTAAACCTTCCTTGTTTTTAGATTATTTTGTTGAATTATATTTTGAAATTATTTTCTTTTTAAATTGAAACTCAAATTTTTTTTAACAAACAATGATCTTCTTTTGAAGAAGTGAAATGATAAGTGATTTTTTTTGACCATATGAAAGGTAATTATTTATGAAATTTATAATTCAAGAGATATCTAAGTACTTCATTAATGGAAAATAAGCTATTCTTTAATAGTAAATTGATAATTCTTTATTAAGGTAAAATAAATTAAATGGATTTTTCATTGATTAGAGCTATAAACTGATGTTTAATTATTAAAGTCCCACTTTCCCCAAAACCTATAGCCACTTGTGCTTTGGGTGGTATAAGAAATAGTTAACCACCCCTATTTTTTAAGTATGAAAAACTACTGATACTATTACAGAATAAAAAAACTAAAACATTCTTTCTAGATGAATTTTATAACCACCTCTTTTTTTTCTTTTTTCTTCTTTTATTTTATTTTATTTTTCATACTAATTGAAATTTCTTTACCACAACTATCACTTCTGATCTCCATATCAATTATTAATTTTTATTGTTTTATTAGTTGTATATAGATTTTTTCTATTGATTATTAATAGATTTTTTTTATATATTTTTTTATGTTTTTTTTTGATACTATTACAGAAAGTTCAGAAATTAAATTTGCAGTTCAAGGACATTCTGGGCCATCATGTATCATTGGTACTTGCATGTGGTGATATATTCTTTTTTTTGATGAACTGACTTAAAATAGAGTAAGAGAAATAGTAACTAAGTAGTTGAATTGCAGTACAAGGCCATTCTGGGACTTCAATTTTCTGAAGAATAATTTTCTTAAAATAATCTTGATTCTTCTTCATTTTCATTTCAATCTTGCTGCTGAAAATTTCTTTCCATAACTTATTCCATTCTTCTTTCTTCAAACATAACTTGTGATTCTTCATTATAATTATTAACTGTAAGACTTTATCCTCTAAATCAAAATCCAATCCCCTCTCCATTTAATACTTCTACCCTCAATTTGATATTCTTCAAGACAAAACCATCTCTGAACTTGTATTGTTCCCCAGTAAAGACTACTCCTTATATCTGAATCCATATAGAAAATCTCATTCCAAAAGTCATTATTGAGATTTCCTTTAATTCCATCATAATTAACTATATCCATAAATTTCATTTTTGAAAGGTTTGATCCAGGAAGCTAGCTTAAATAGGCTTCTGCAGGAGTTTCTTGAGTAATATCTTCATTTCCAAATGAATCTTCAAATTTAATAAAGGGGAGACTTTGAATAATTGGTATCTTGAAGTATTCAATAATTGGTAAGCCCCATCTTTGGTCTTCATTGTTAAGTCCTTGAAAATGATGATTAATCCAAAGGTCTTGGATATCTTCATTTGTTTCTGAGTTTGGCCAATAGATCCCGATGTCTTTGTCTGCTTCATCAGTTTCAGACATGATTATTAAAAAAGATAAAAAAAAAGTTTCTAATGGTTTCTTGATGTTAAAAAAATATGAATAATTATAATAGCTTCTTGGTGAAGGTGGTTGAAAGAAATAATCTAAGTAAAATATTTCTTAAAGAATTAATCCTCTTTGATAAGGCAGGAAGTCATTGCCAAAAACTTGAATCAATTGAAATTTTAAGTATTAAGGTGAGAATTCTTTGGGTCCTATTTGATAAGGCAGGAAGTCACTGCCAAAAATACTGGAATCGATTATTTAAATTGAATTTTACTTATTTTCTTCTCTTATTTGTTTTTGAACTATGTAAGCTGGAGGTTTTCAGAATTGGCTTCAGCTGTACTTTTCTCATTGATGGTAAGTAATTTCTATAATAAGCTAATTTTTCATTCAAAAATCTAAGTTCCTCCAATAACAACCTTATTTCTTCCAATTTTTCCTTTTCTTCTCTTGATTGGTGACTTGATGACTGACATTCTTGAAATTCATCTTCATACTCAAAAATTAATTCTTCATATTGCTTCTTCAATTGCCTTTGATCCAAAATCTCTTCATCCTCCAACAATTCATCCCCATAACATCTAAGCTTTGGAATCTTGATTTTTTGTTAATTTTATTAAAGATTATGATGTTATCAATTTTTTCTGTTTTTAAAAGGTCTTTATATTAATGATATTGATATTAAAATTGAATAGAAATTGATATTGAAATTCCCAAGGATTTCATCCCAAAAACTTGAAACATTAGAGGTGGAATAGGAAACAGACATCCACCCCCTATTTTTGTAATTTAAACATAGCCTTATGATAATTTTACAGTTAAAACTCTTGCATACCCAAATCATCATTCATAAATTTATTTTTATTTTTTTAATTTTTTTTTTGAGTTTATATTTTATTTTAATTTTAATAATTTTTTTTTTAAGTTTTTTTAAGTTTGTTTTTTCTTCTTTTTTTTAAATGTGCAGAAAAATATATTAAATTCATGAAACCTGCTTTCCTTTTTCTTTTTTCTGAAGAATTCTATTCACATATATATCCTTGGCTATTTCTCCCAGTACTTTCCTTCCTTCCTTTCTTTCTTCTAGGCTATTACCTTTCCAATTTCTTATGAATACATCTTCTTTGTGTTTAAAGATGTAAGGTTTGACTATGAAACAATAAGTAAAAAATTACTAATTTATTACTTATTGTACTCTGAATGTCCTTATAATTAAAGTAAATAAGATTAAAATAATAATAATAATAAAGAAATATTATTATTATGGCGTAAAAATATTATATTATTAAATAAATATAATAATATAAATTAATATTATATGAAATTATAATATTATAAATAATATATTAATATAAAATAATTAATATATTATAAAGCTCTTTATTATTGTTACCAACAAATAATAAAGGCGTAAAAAACTGTTTTTTATAAATAAAAAACAATTAATAACAATAATATTACTAATATTAAAGTTATATATTAATATAAATACTATTTATATTAATTAAGAATTATTAAGAGTAATAATAAGAGAGAAATTATTATAATAAGATGAAATAACCTACTTTTAACACTTAAAATAATAATTTTGAGATATTTTACGCCAAAAGAATATAATACAACTTTTTCAAATTGTATTTACAATAAAAAATAAAGAAAATTACTAAATTTCTTGATTTTACGTGGAAATGAGTTTTTAGAGAGATTTTTAACAAAAACAATTAAATAAATGATTTAATCACGTCAAAATAGATGATTATAGCAAGGTGGTCTTTGGTCTTTAATAATATAACAGTTTTATATATAAAGAATAAAGAAATTACCTTTGATTTAATTGATTTAATGTTTTTGATGCGTCTGAGGGGAAAACAGAGTAAAAAGAGCTCTATTTATAGTAAATACCTCCCTCCTAGAGTCCAACAGGCTTCTAGTAGACGTGTACTGATCATATCCACTGGAATTGATCAATATTTTAAGGTTTGAGGGTGATTACATCATGATCAAACCATATTACATCATTATTACACCATTATTTAGAGTTATCACTATAACTCTAATTGTGATGACATCAGAGGCTTGGCAGAACCCCAAATTTCGTGGATTTTATTAGTTTTAATCATAAACTAATAGTATTCACCAATTTTATCACTATTAAGACTGTTAAACTTAATTTAAGGTTACAGTATGTGATCATAACAGCTCAATTTAATCTCAAACTTTGATCCTCAATAACCTTTAAGGTTTTCACGCTACAGCAATTCAGAGAGTGAATTCTGATAGCCTGACATAACCTTATTATGCTGCCAAGAGCTTTTCATTACATCATCAAAACTCTAATTTTGATGATTTTTCTTGTAACTCATCTTTTCTGTCGAAATTCAATATTTTAAACTTCAAACCTTGATTTCAGGGGGTTATACCCTGAATTTAATAATAAAAATTACATCATTCTTCACGAATGAACTAGGAGAATCCAACTGTATACTTTTTTTTAAGTTTGGACTACTTTCACAACAAAGTGGTCAACAGCTCTGTTGATTTTTATCAATATTTCCTCATAAGTCTTAACCTTGTTTATAATTTGCAAAATAAAGTTCATGTCTGTGTTCTTACAGTAATTACGTGGTAACTTTATTTTTGGTTCATCATTCTAGCATGTATAGTTTAGAAGATATTAGCTATGATCACTGAATATATGCGTTGACCAAAAAAGTGCATATATTCAGGATAATTCCTTAAGTATTGATTTTGGGAATTAGCTTATTAATTGTTTTATATGTGGATTTTTGTGGGGAATCCACTGGTACAATTTATTTCACATGTTGTTTCATTAGTTTCTGAGATAAATAAGTTTTTATGGTTTTTATAAGGTATTGTACCTTATAATTCCTTAAATATTGGCTTTACAGATATGCCATAAAAATGGTATATGTGTATTTTTCCATGGGGAATCCAATGGTATAATTTATTTCACATGTTCATGCATTGGTTTTTAAGTTAAACCAATTTTAGTACCAATTTATGGTATTTTTTGTATATTTGAGTAATTATTTTTAGTGTATAATTATTCTAATTAATTTTAATATAATTATATTAAAGGTATAATTATTCTGAGTATTTTTTGTGACCTTATTGGGTATGTGGTCATATCTCAAAGGCTCACATTCCCTACCACCAAAAAAGATTGTACCACAATCTGATATATGTGATTAGGGTATCATCCACTGTCCTACCTCTTCAATAGACTTTGTTAGTCTTGAAGCTCAATAATGCTTAACTTTTTTATTTTTCAGGTTTTCTTTCATTTCTGAACCTTCTTAGTAGTTTATCAGCATTTGTTATATCTTTCTCAAGTAGGCATTCATCTTCTTGAGTTGAATTCTTATACCTTACAAGGTATTCTCTTTCTTTTTTGTTTCTTGTCCTTCTTTCTTTAAGGACTTTTACTATTTTCTTTTCCTCTCCTTCTTCCAAGGGGGGAATCTCAAGTGGGGGTTTATTTCTTAGTGGAAATAACTCTTTGTCACTTGAACTGTAAGGTTTTATCAGACTTACAGGGAAAGTTGGGTGTTTGTTCATTAGTTCACCTGTGAGTTCCAATTGCACAGCATTGGGTCCATGAAGTGCTTTTATCATAAATGGTCCTGCAAAGGAATCTTTCAATTTCTTTGGGCCTTTTATGTTATTGAAATTAAGGGTTGATACTAAAACCAAGTCCCCTATTTTGAAATCAGGTGGCTTATGACTTTTATCCCATCTTTCTTTTGCATATTTAAAAGAATCTTGCATGCATCTGTTTGCATGGTGTCTTGCTTTGTCAAGCATTATCTTGAAGCTGCTTGCTGTTGGATGTATATCCACTAAGTCCTTTTTGAGGGTATCATAAGGAAGTCTTGGATTCCAACCTTTCTCTAGCATTGCTGGTGTTTTGCCAGTAGAAGAATGGATTGATGTCTTATATGCCAATTCAAGTGCTGGTATTAGTGTACACCAATCATGGGTAAAACCATCAGAATCTTTGAATTCTAGCCCATAAGCACAGAATCTTCTGATCATGTCCTCTAGGGTCTGTATCATTCTTTCTGCTAAACCATCAGTTTGAGGATGATAAGCTGTTGAGAATGATAACTTTGTCCCAAACAGGTTATGGAGATTTGTCCATAATGCTGAAGTGAACTTTGGGTCTCTGTCACTTATAATATTTTGGAATAAGCCTGTATGGCTAATGACTTTATTCCATATCATTATGGCTGTATCCATAGCTGTGTCATCTTTATGACATGGTAAGAACATGGGAGTTTTGCTGTATCTGTCAACTAGCACTAGGCATGCATTATAACTCCTGTCTCCTCCTGGAGGTAAGGCTGTTACCCAATCCATATGAACTATTTCCCATGGGGATTTTGGTTCTTGGATTTGGATCATCATTCCAAATTTCTTTCCTGTGGCTCTGTTGGCTTTTTGGCATCTGTCACAGGTTTGGCAGTACTCTGCAACATCTTTCTTCCAATTTGGCCACCAAGAGCAGGTTTTCACCCTCTCTAGCTGTCACATGGTGGAATGTGATCTACAACTTGCCAGTATTAATCGGTCTTTCAACCGGTTTAATAGCCTTTTCGGCAAGAGTTCCCTTTGCTGAGGTCTGGCAGACAGCATTGTGACAATAAACCGGTTACCAACGTCATGGGTTCGATTCCAGTTGGAGACAAGAGGTGGTCTCAATCAAACAACCAGAAATCGCTGGGTTTTCCGCTCCATTGGCGTACAAGGGTTCCGCCCCTTGGGGGTTCCTTGTAGGCTCCTGTTGTGACTAATGTAACTCCATGAGGGAGACATGGGTAATACCATCAGTTACATGCACTTCGGGACGCAGTGTCCTAAACCCGGGGGTACTGTCACATGGTGGAATGTGATCTACAACTTGCCAGTATTAATCGGTCTTTCAACCGGTTTAATAGCCTTTTCGGCAAGAGTTCCCTTTGCTGAGGTCTGGCAGACAGCATTGTGACACTAGTGTCCTATCTTCTGAGAGATGTCCAGATGCAACACTATCATGACACTCATGTAAAATAGTGTTTATTAGTGTTCTGTCTGTTAAGGCCATAACACATGTGTGTTTTGTTCTATGGTAAAGGATTCCATCAAGGAGGTGGAATCTTCCTTCATCATATTCTTTTTTCCATATTTCATCTAGTTTTGATGAAAGTGATGGATCTTTGCAGTCTTTCATTAGAAGTTGGCTTAAGATATGGCAATTTTTGTCTGTCTTATAGCTTTCTTTAACTTGGTTAAAGAATTCTGTGCCAATGTCTGTAACACATATTCCTTCTATATGGTGCTCTTCTTGTGGTACCCATGCTGGATTGTCAGGGGTATTTGCTAGAGCCCATCTGCTAAGACCATCTGCATTTTTATGAATATTTCCAGATTTATGAACAATAGTCATATTTCCCCTATATTCTTGGATAGCAATTTGCCATCTCAGCATATGTCTATTTGGAGTCTTCATATTTAATAGTGATTTCACAGCATTACAGTCTGTGATTACATCAAATACTGTGCCATCCAAATAATAATGCAGCTTTTCTAAAGCCCACACTAGGCATAAGCATTCCATTTGGCTTTCTCCATACCTTGCTTCTGTTGGCTTTATCTGCCTTGAAATGAAACAAATTGGTCCTTCCACTGGTTTATCATTGATAATTTGTGTTTGGTGAAGTGCAGCACCTAGTCCTTCTCCACAAGCATCAATGTACAGTTTGAAAGGTATTTTCCAGTCTGGCATTAGAAGAAATGGGGCATTTGTTAAAGAATTTTTCAATTCTTCATATGCCTTGACTCTTTCTTCTGTCATCTCATAGACTGTTTGTTGGTCACATAGCTTATACAAGGATTTAGCAATCTTTGCAAAGTCCTTTATATGCTGTCTATAGTAACCAGCAAATCCTAGAAATGATTGCATTTCTTTTTTAGTTTGAGGCATTGGTTTAAGTAGTACTGCTGCTACTTTATTTTTGTCTATGCCTAGACTAAGTCCAGATACTACATGTCCTAGGGCTTTCAATTCACTATATGCAAAATGACACTTTTTCAATGAAATTTTCATATTTACTTGGACTATTTTCTGTAGTACCCTTTCTAGTCTTGTCAGGTGATTTTCCCAAGTTTCTGAGCAAACTATGATATCATCAATGTAGATTATTAACCATCCTTCTGATAATTCTTCAGGAAATATGGTATTCATCATTCTTTGATAATGGGAAGGTGCATTTTTTATCCCAAATGGCATTCTTAGGTATTCAAAAATTCCACAATGGACTATTATTCTTAGTAGTTTCTTGGCATTGTCTGTTAAGACATTTTGATGAAAACCCTTAAGAGCATCCATAGCTGTGATGAACTTAGCTTGTGACAATTGGGTCAATGTCTCATGGATTCTGGGTATTGGATATCTGTCTGGAATGGTATAGGTATTCAGGGCTCTGAAGTCTCCTACCATCCTTGATTTTCCATTATGCCAAGTTATAATGACAGGTGTAGTAACTTCTACTTGCTCATTATGTCCAACCTTTCTTAATACTCCAAGGTCCATTAATTCTTTAATGTGCACCTCTAGGGCTTCTCTAGCTCTTGGACTGGCTGGATAAGCAGGTCTTCTTAATAAAGGTGGGTAAGGTTTTTCTACATTAAGAATTATATCCACTTCATGTCCAATTATGGCACCTAGTGGCTCTTTGTCAGTTGCAAAGGCATTTTTATACTTAAATAAGAGGTCAATCAATTTTTCTTTCATTCTTTCTGTTAATTCTTGATTGAATTCTGCCTCTTTGAGTTGTTCAGATATAAAAAGTTCTTTTTCTGGAATTTTTTCCTCATTCTTAATAACTGTGATTTGTTTTTTGTTATTTAAGAATCCAAACTTTTGTCTTTTATTATCTCCTATGGTAAAATATCTATCCTTTTGGTTGGAGATATCTATACCATAGATTGATAAGTAGTCATTTCCAAGTATGAAATGATTACTAGTACAGTTGTCCATTACTACAAACTCTACTTTGATTCTGACACATTGTGAGGGATGAGGAAAAATTAGTGTTAAATCAATTATTCCAAGGGGCTTCATGCTCTCACTTGCACTACTAAATTTGACACCTTGTATTGGCATAAGTTTTTCTTGCCAGTCTGGGACAATGGTTTTTAAATAATTTTTGCCAACACAGGTGCAATATGCTCCTGTATCTAAGTTAACCTTTCCTTCTTGGTTATCAACCATAACAATACTAATACTTGATTTTCCAGCTGTATATCCCATTCCTCTTGCAGGTTTGGTTCTATACATTTTGGCATCTTGTATGTTTGTCAGATTTGTGTCAGATGTTCCAACTTGTGGCAAGTTTGAGTTAACATCCAGTACTTCATAAATTATATCAATATTATTAGTTTGTGCATTAATTATATTGATTTCATCACTTTCAGAGCTTTCTGATTCTTCTGTCTCTTTTTCAGAGTCAGATTCTTCTTCTTTGTCATTGTGGTTTTCTGTTTCCACAATTTCATTAATCTTTGCTTTTTTAAGGCAATTATTGGCTAAGTGTCCAATACCTCCACATTTATGGCATTTTCTTTGCTCATTATTGTTGGATGTATTGGGTTTGAAGGATTCTTTTGATTTATCTTTCTTGATAAATGGTTTATTTGGGCTTTTAATGTCCAATTTTTTCCAAGTCCTGCCAATTTTTGTTCTTGTCACTATATCTTCTAGTGCATTTATATACTCTTCTGTGGAGCATGGTTCTATACACCTGCTTCTTAGGGCATGTTCTAGTTCCCCTCCACATTTTTTAAGTATTTTCATATGCACCATCTTCTGTGACATTTCTGGGTACAGTGCATTAAGCCTTTCAACTTGTTTTAGGAACCAAGTTAAAGGTTTATCTTTCTCTGGGTCAAAGAAAGAGTTTTCAAATGCATTTTCTATCTTATACCTCCAGGCATCATTTGCCCACTTGGTGATTATTTCTTGTTTCCACCAAGACCAGGTATTTTTACCATTTGTTTGTCTTATGCCATAATACCATCTTTTTGCAGATTTCTCAAACAAAGAATGTAATCTTGCAGTGATTAATTCATCTGGTATGGCATAATCTTCTTGTAACATGTCAATTGTTTTAATGAATGACATGTGGTCATATTCACCTTCTCCTGTGAATGTTGGCCATTCTTTCAGTTGAGGTGCTTCCTTCATTAAGACTTGGTTATTATCTTGGTGACTCAAGTCTGTTATGAAAGGATTTGACAATTCCTCTTTTGTTTTAATAGGGCTTCTTATATGAGAAAATGGTGTTGATAACTTTGGCATATTTAAATTAGCCTCATTAATTTTATCCATTTTTTCTGTAATAAGCCTTATTTCACTTTGAATATCATCTTTCAGATGCATTCTTGCTTCATCACTTTTTTCCACATGGTCCAAAAGTAATTTTTGGTGTGATGAAGTCTTTTCTTCAAATTTTTCTACAGAAATACTTAATTTATTTAATTTTTCTGTAAGATTGTCAATACTCACATCATAATTGATTGTCAAAGTCTTATCTTTGATATCTTTTATGTGTTTATACAATTCTTGTTGTCCTTGTATTAATTTTTGAGTATTGTCAATTAAATTTTTTGGTTTATTATTTTCAACAATAAACTTAATGTTGTCAATTTCTTTCTTGTTTTGTACAACAATTTTTGTTAAAGAAGATAAATTGTTATTTATTTCTTGTAGTGATAATAAACTGTCTTTAATTTCTTTTAGAGGTAATATACTATTTTTAATTTCTGTTAAAGTATTTACAACATCTTTGGACAAGGTTATTTCTTTGGGAAATGAGGTTGTCTCATTCTTTGCTCTTCCTTGTCCTTGAATTCCATCAAGGTTCTGGCCATGTTGAAAACATTGTCCATGGCATCCTTTTGGATTCTTGGGATTCTGTAGCTTGGGGAATATGGTTTCCTCCAATGCTTTTTCTTGTTCTTCTTCCCTTCTTGGGGAAGTGGGTTGGCTTGAGGCTTGCTGGTAGAAGCTACTGGGGCTTCTTCCTTGGTTGCCTCCCTCTTTTTGGCATGATAATCCTTGATTTTTTTGATTTGAGGTTTGGATGACAGTGGATTCCATCCATTGGAGTATCTCACTATCTCCTCCTCTTTGAGGAACTTTTTCAGGATGTGCCAGGAGTTCATCACTCCTTGGTGTATTTGAGGCAGCATTTCCCAGTCTTTGTCCTTGTATACTGTGTAATACTGCTTGTACTGGCTCATGTAGATGTCTATTTGAGCCTTCTGAATGTGATTTGTACCTGTTTGAGTTACTCATACTTAGTTCCAATTCAGGCTCAGATATCATGGGCATTTCTGGGACTTGCCTTTGGGATAAGGCACTTCCTTGTGTGGATTCTGTTCCACTGGGGATATTGCCCTTTCTTTTCCCTTTTGAGGGATCAATTCTACTTCTGAGTCCAGCTCCATCTGATTGGATGGAGTATTGGGAACCTCTTCTGGTAGTCATAATTAAAGAATAAGAAAAAATAAAAGTATTTTAGAATAAAATTCTTTTATGGCAATTTAAAAAGAGGTGCTCACCTTCAGAGTCTTGAATGGTGGGCCCTGGAAAGTCTAATTTCTTAGCTTTCTTTCTTTTGGTGATAACTGGTGTTGGAGAACTTTGACAAGTTTCTTCCACCAATCTCTCAACAGTAGCTTGGTTGTCTTCTGTTGGGTTATCTTCAAACACTAAAAAAGACAAATAAATATAAGTCTTTTTATAAGAAGTGTTATTTTTGGCAAGATATGGCAATTTTCCACGTAGAAATTGCTTTTATATCTTAAAAAAATGAAATAAATAAAGAAATGAATAAAAATGAATAAAAATAACTTTTTTTATTGGTTTTTAATATTTTTTAATATTTTTTATGTATATTTTTATTTTTAAAGAATACAATAAAAAATGAATATGATTCTTATTAAATTATAATAAAAATTATTTTTAATTTATAAATTATCTTTTTTAATCACTAGAGTCACTCAAAGAAAGTTCTTGCAAGTCTAAGGATGTGAAAAACCACGTGTAAGACAGTACAATTGCTTTCCAAATGCCTCAATAGCTTTTAAAATCAATAAAATATAAAATTATTATATAATTTTATGATTATAAATATAATTTATTATTGGATAAACCCAAATAGAATCTTTTTAAAGGTCTTTTAAGTAAATATCACGGCCAGGCCCCCAAATGTAAGGTTTGACTATGAAACAATAAGTAAAAAATTACTAATTTATTACTTATTGTACTCTGAATGTCCTTATAATTAAAGTAAATAAGATTAAAATAATAATAATAATAAAGAAATATTATTATTATGGCGTAAAAATATTATATTATTAAATAAATATAATAATATAAATTAATATTATATGAAATTATAATATTATAAATAATATATTAATATAAAATAATTAATATATTATAAAGCTCTTTGTTATTGTTACCAACAAATAATAAAGGCGTAAAAAACTTTTTTTTATAAATAAAAAACAATTAATAACAATAATATTACTAATATTAAAGTTATATATTAATATAAATACTATTTATATTAATTAAGAATTATTAAGAGTAATAATAAGAGAGAAATTATTATAATAAGATGAAATAACCTACTTTTAACACTTAAAATAATAATTTTGAGATATTTTACGCCAAAAGAATATAATACAACTTTTTCAAATTGTATTTACAATAAAAAATAAAGAAAATTACTAAATTTCTTGATTTTACGTGGAAATGAGTTTTTAGAGAGATTTTTAACAAAAACAATTAAATAAATGATTTAATCACGTCAAAATAGATGATTATAGCAAGGTGGTCTTTGGTCTTTAATAATATAACAGTTTTATATATAAAGAATAAAGAAATTACCTTTGATTTAATTGATTTAATGTTTTTGATGCGTCTGAGGGGAAAACAGAGTAAAAAGAGCTCTATTTATAGTAAATACCTCCCTCCTAGAGTCCAACAGGCTTCTAGTAGACGTGTACTGATCATATCCACTGGAATTGATCAATATTTTAAGGTTTGAGGGTGATTACATCATGATCAAACCATATTACATCATTATTACACCATTATTTAGAGTTATCACTATAACTCTAATTGTGATGACATCAGAGGCTTGGCAGAACCCCAAATTTCGTGGATTTTATTAGTTTTAATCATAAACTAATAGTATTTACCAATTTTATCACTATTAAGACTGTTAAACTTAATTTAAGGTTACAGTATGTGATCATAACAGCTCAATTTAATCTCAAACTTTGATCCTCAATAACCTTTAAGGTTTTCACGCTACAGCAATTCAGAGAGTGAATTCTGATAGCCTGACATAACCTTATTATGCTGCCAAGAGCTTTTCATTACATCATCAAAACTCTAATTTTGATGATTTTTCTTGTAACTCATCTTTTCTGTCGAAATTCAATATTTTAAACTTCAAACCTTGATTTCAGGGGGTTATACCCTGAATTTAATAATAAAAATTACATCATTCTTCACGAATGAACTAGGAGAATCCAACTGTATACTTTTTTTTAAGTTTGGACTACTTTCACAACAAAGTGGTCAACAGCTCTGTTGATTTTTATCAATATTTCCTCATAAGTCTTAACCTTGTTTATAATTTGCAAAATAAAGTTCATATCTGTGTTCTTACAGTAATTACGTGGTAACTTTATTTTTGGTTCATCATTCTAGCATGTATAGTTTAGAAGATATTAGCTATGATCACTGAATATATGCGTTGACCAAAAAAGTGCATATATTCAGGATAATTCCTTAAGTATTGATTTTGGGAATTAGCTTATTAATTGTTTTATATGTGGATTTTTGTGGGGAATCCACTGGTACAATTTATTTCACATGTTGTTTCATTAGTTTCTGAGATAAATAAGTTTTTATGGTTTTTATAAGGTATTGTACCTTATAATTCCTTAAATATTGGCTTTACAGATATGCCATAAAAATGGTATATGTGTATTTTTCCATGGGGAATCCAATGGTATAATTTATTTCACATGTTCATTCATTGGTTTTTAAGTTAAACCAATTTTAGTACCAATTTATGGTATTTTTTGTATATTTGAGTAATTATTTTTAGTGTATAATTATTCTAATTAATTTTAATATAATTATATTAAAGGTATAATTATTCTGAGTATTTTTTGTGACCTTATTGGGTATGTGGTCATATTCCAAAGGCTCACAAAAGAGGTATTCATACTCTTCCCAGAAAGGATTTCCACCAAGAAGCTCCATAGTATGCAAATTTAAGTCTTCTTGTGGCCAAATTCTACCATCATAAAGAGCCTTCCTTGTTTGTTCATCAAAGGAAAATACTTCCTCCCAGTACTGGTTTTCCAAGTTACCCTTAATTCCTTCCTCATTTAAGGGCTCCATGAAGTCTAATTTTGACAGGTCATATCCTGGAAGATTCTTCAACCATTTTCCTCCTTTTATTTTTGATGGACCCTCAAAGTATATATCTTTGAATTCAATGTAGGGAAGAATTATGAAATCTGGCTCTTCTTCAGGTGTTGGAAGTTGCCAGTAAGACATTTCATCATGATACTTCAAGAAACTTTCTTTATCAAAGTCCATTTCCTTGTCTTTATCAATTCTCCATGGGCTTTTTGGGTTTAAATCATATGACAGAATAGTGTTCATGAGATCTTTTTGAAATGGTGATACTTCAGCTTCTATCAAATTTGCTTCTGTCTTTGAATCTGAAGATAATCTTGGTTTAATTTCTTTTAAAGAGTCATTTTTATTGTAGGCCTCCCAATGATTTTCATAAAAATAAGAGTGCTTTATTTTCTTCTTTGGAGGATCTTGAGAAATTTCATGTATTTGGAATTCATTAGTTTGATTAGATTCTTCTTTATTTTATTCCTTCATAAATTATTCATCTTTGAAACAGTCAATAATTTTATTTCTAAGATCTTCCAATGAGTCTTCACAGCATTGATGAATTTTCTTTCTGGCTTCATTTCAATTTCCATATCTTGTGACTACTTTTGCTTGGGAAATATGTCAAACAGATTTTTTCTAATATTTATTGGTGGTCCTTCTATGATTTCTGAGCCATTATCCATAACCTGATATAACATATCATTGGTGTCAATTGGTTTATAGCTAATTTTATTTTCCTTTTTCTATGCTTCATTGACTTCTTCCATATACCAATTTGATTTTTCATCTTGTTTCCATATATAACTTTTGTTATTTTCAGGTTCATCATCAATTTTCCAGAAGTCAGGGAATGGGCTTAAGCTTAGGTTGTTTACTTGAGGGTTTTTATTTTGAACATAATCTTCATATTCACTTGAAGGTGATAGATTTCTGTTAATCCATTCGTCCCACTTTTTGGGATCAAATGTAGCCGATTCCTTGTTTTCTTCTATTGCCTTGTCTAAATACTAGGCTAATGACTTTGGCTCTTCTGGTTTTATTTGGTTTGATAGTGCTTCTGTTGATGGTCCCTTCTCTGGCTCTTGTGTTTCTACCTCTTGGTCTCCTTCCACTTCCTCCTGAGGCTCATTCTCTATTCTCCTATCCATTATGGGTAATATTTCATCTAAATTACATTCCATAGACTTTATCTTTTGATAATCTTTGTTTTTAGTTGATTTGAAAGTCCTTTTCTTTTTTATTTAAATTTATCTTCAGCTTCTTTCAATTTTACTTTGCTAAACCAATCCTTTATTTTCCCCATTGAACAAAGCTCCATTCCTCTTGGTGGTCCTGTTTGCCATCCTAACATATGGGGTTTCCATATTGGCATACATAATCCTCTACCATCTGCTTCTTAATAGCTAAATATTTCACCTTTTTTCTGTGAAAAGTCCAATCTAATGTTATTGTCTGCCAAGAAGGGCCTTCCTAGGACTGTATGTACTGCTCCCTTGGCAATCAAAAAATGAATTTATTTTGCTTCTCCAAAAGGCAACATTAATTGTTTGAATTCAGATAATCCAACTAATGATGTTGTATGTCCTCCAATTCCTCTTAAATTTATGTTGGGCTTTCTGTTTGGAAGAGAGGCTTTTATTGCTGCATCTTCAGCTATTATGTTGAGCTCTGATACTGTATCATCCAGTGCCATTACTGGATATTCTTCTTTTCCAACAAATACTTGCATAAACCCAAGTGGACAGGCATAATGAAGTCTTGGTTTTTCAAAGTCTTTAATTTTTATAGAAATAGCATCTTCTTTAATGTCCAAAGTGTTAACTGATATCAAAGCTTCCTTTTCTTCAAGAGAAATCCCTTGCAGCCTGTGAATGAATGTTGGGGAAACTGATAATATTTCTTCCAAGTTTAAGTGAATTTTCTGTTCCAAGATTTTCTTTATCACATTTTCAATTGCTAATTTTTGTTTGCATTCTTTCTTATCCTTTATGACTTCTTTCTTTTCAGTCTGGTGGTGAACCATACTTTTATTTAACTTGTCACCTTCCTCTTCAACATTTGCTTTTTCTTTGATTTCTGTTCCTTCAAATGTTTCATCTCTTTTTGTATGTTTATCTTTATATTTGGTTGGAACAATAATCTTCATCTCTTCTTCAGCCTCATCCTCATGATAGGTTTTTGGTAATTTAGGTTTTTTACTTTGAGAATCTCCTCTATTTTGGCTTTCTTGCTTAGCTAATCTTTGCTTTGTCTGTCTGAGAGTTGCATGTGTTTCCAAAATCTCAGTGGGTGAAGATACTGTTGGTGGTTCCCAATTAACCCAGTCTTCTACTTGAGCAATTGAAACTTCTTTTTCTTCCCTTTTCAGCTCAAATATATTTTGAATTTCTGGTCTTGATAAAGGCTTTTCCTTTTCAATTATCTTGTTTGAAATTTGTTTTTGTTCCTTATAAAATTCCCTGACTAAATCCTTTTGAGATTTGGTTCCTTCTGAGGGTACTCTTTGGAAATTAGGGTAAAGGAAGTTTATTCCTTGCCTACTGACAATTCTTTTTTCCATATCTTCTACCAGGTAGCTGCATTTTGTCAATCAATGACCATTTTCAAAACAGTAATAACACTTTAAGGGTGGTCTTGGATACAGTTGTTCTGGAACATAAGGTTGATAATTTTCAGGTAAAGGTGTCTGGGTATTTCTTGGTCTGAATGGCTGTGCATTTGGTGCTAATCCTGATCCTTGTGTATCTGGTTTATCCTTCCAGACCTTCTTTTGTGGATCAAAAGCCTCTGATAGTTCTTTGCTGGTCCAACACATCCTTCATTGGGTTGACTTCTTTTGGGGCTTCATTAACATGAGCCTCTTGAGCTGGTGGATTCTTTATTTTCTTTGTAATATCTTTCATTTGCTTGATAACCTCCTCCCAGCTTTCATCTTCAAATCTGATTTTCTTTTTGCTTTTGATTTCATCTGACTTTGATAATTGTCATTTCCCTTTAATAACTACTGCTGCCTCCAATTCTGCCTCAATATAATTTCTGAGGATATCCATCTCAGGTAAGATATATCCTCCATCCCTTGCTTGAACCATGGTCCTGTCTTTGATCATTCCTTTAGTAACACTACTTCTAATTTCTGGTGATAAGGAATCAAAGACATCTTCATAATAATCATTTTCCTTTTTGATATACCCATACTTCAGCAGATATATTGAAATTATGTCATATTCCCCAATAAACTTTCTGTATTGGTACAAACTTTTGACTCCTCCTTCCTGTTGAGTTTGATTAAAGAGACTTGTTAATGAATATTTCCTCTTTCTTCTTTCTGGTTCCACCTTTCCCCATTTACTGATCATTTCCTTTTTCAATTGATCCCAATCCTCCATTTCATATCCTGGCATTCCTTCAATTTCATATCTGATATCCTTATCTTCACTCCAGAATTCTATTTGCATGGCCAAATAACTTTCATTGGCTCCTTCAATTGATGCTATGCTTTCAGCTCTTTTGATAAAATCCTCAACATAACTCCCATCAAGGTCAAGGTTATGATCTTTTGCCTTTATTTTAATAATCTTCCTTGTAGGTATTGTAGCTCTTTCAGGTTGCTGAGTTGGTGTTGTAATATGTACCCTTTTTGAAAATCTTGCAGCTCTTGGAAATGTTCCTGGTGTGGATGTTGCAAATGTCTTTGGGGTTGGTGATGGTGATGGTTGCTGGGGTCTGAGCATTCTTTCAATAGTTGCATCCCCAGTAGTTTCAGGTGAGAATTGAATTGATTTTGTCTTCTTTCCATGTCTTCTTGTAGCTCTTTCCATAGCCTTCTGTAATTCTAACCTTTTCTTCTGAAATCCTTCATCATTTTCTAAGTAAGAAAAATTCTCTTCTTCACTTTCTTCCTGACCTCATTCCACAAATTTGGACTGCTGTTTTTCCAATTCCTCCTCCAAGGTTAGAGCCTTCTTTGAGGATGATGATTCCTCCATGATAGTTGTGATCTGAACAATGATTTAATTTTTAATTATTTTCAATTGATTCTTTTTAATTTTTTTATGATTCTTAAGATTGATAATGTGATCTTATTAATGATACTTGAGATTGGAAGGCTACTGTTGGGACACCAGATGTGGGAACTCCTTTTGTTGTGGGATAAATAATAGGCAGTACCTTGAGGGGGAATTTATCGGTGAGTCTGTTTTTAATTTCAGAATAAGCCAATAACCATTGGTGCTAAGGTTTATTAGCTGCCCCTCTAAGTATACTGAGAAAGATACCCTTTTGATGAGATCACAAATCAATTATTTAGTTTTGTGGCTTTTCAATTATAGAAATTTTCTTCATCAGTCTCTATCAGTCTGTCAATAAAAGATCACTATGATAATAATGGTAATAATTAATATTTTTTTAATAATTTAGGTTTGCTTAACTTTCTTGTTATTGATTATAATTATTTTTAATTAATTCTTCTAGTATTCCTTCTTTCAATACCTGAGATATTTTAAAGAACATTGTTTAAGATCACTATTAATATTAATTATAATATTGATAGCTAGCTAATACTTCTAAAGGTGATTTAATAATACTATCAATATAGCTATAATAATTTAAGGGTAAGATAATTCTTTAAGGGTGGTTTGGTTTAATATAAGGGTAAGATATAAATGATATAATAGTAATATAATACTATTAGGATCAATCTAAATATAATCCAATATACTTAAAGGGTTTATGATATAAGGTATAAGGGTAAGATAATATCCCTTCTATAAATAAGGGTTATTGGTAAATTAGATAAGATCACTAATGATGATATCTTCAAACAATACTTCAACACTACTACTATAATGGTAAGACTATTAAGTAATATTAAACTCTTTCATTAATATCATTAATATCTTTCATTAATTAATCATAAGTAATACTATAAGATACTGAGCCTTACTACTGATCTTTTTCAATATAGATACTAGATTATCCTACTAGAGAAGGGATGGAATGATCCTCAAGATTATTGTCTGAATCAGAAGCATGGGGGGAAAAAAGGGGAGAGGGGCCCTTTATTTATACCTTTTGGGCCCTCTATAGAGCCTTCCCAAAACAAGGCACTTAGAAAAATTCCACCTTGAGACATTTTTGCTGGTGAGTAAATTAAAAATGGTATCATTTGATCAAGATATTGCACCATATGTTTGGTTTATTGCACCATTTTGAACCTTATTCTTGTCAGTGCACAGCCTTGAGACATTTTTGCTAGTGGTTAAATTTGGAATGGTGTCATTTGTTAGGGATATTGCACCATATCTTTGGATGATTGCACCATAATGTTTGAATTATATTGATATTTTAACTGAAATTTATTCTTATTATTCACCGACTTGAGTCATTTTTGCCAGTGGTTAAATTTGGAATGGTGTCATTTGATACATATATTGCACCATATATATGGTTGATTGCACCATTTTTTAAAACTGTATTCTTATCTGTACTAAGCTTATTTTTCTTCTTCACAGCCTTGATATGTATATAGTTGAGTATTTTTCTATGTAAAATTTAATTTGTAAGTAATACCTGTAATGTTTGGTTATGGGAGTTCAAGTGGGGATTGAGTAATGTAACACTATGTTAACGTATATGTGAGTGTTTTTTTATGTCAAGAAATGTAACACATGATGTTGTAAGAGTAATGGTATCACTTATGTAATATTCCACATGTTTATTAATATTGAATATTTGGACAAGCTGAATTATTTCTAAGCATATTCTTGTACCTAGTATAGAGTGTATAGTATAATTTCTATTCTTTACTCCATGATATCTAGAGAATTATTGATATTATGGGGTTGAGGCAATATGTGAATATAGGTAAAATTTGATGTAGATTGCAGTGTAATACTTTTTTTTGTTATTTTAATATAATTCTCTCCCTTTTTCTTGCAATTTCCTTTACTTTTATCTTTCACTTTTTATCTTTGTTTTCTTCTCATATTTATATTATTATTATTATTATTATCATTGATTAGAGTTTTGGATTTGAACCTTGGCCAAACTGGTATGGAATACCACACTGGTGGTGTGGAGAATGTGCTTTGGGTCAATTGCGAATAATCAGCTGGAAAAATTTGATCCAATAGAATTTGTGGGCACTCAGATCCTGATGCAGAAGTAGGGATGTTTGGAACAGATTTGGGTGCAATGGCTTATTTGAGCTTTTTAATGTGCTGTTTATATTGGAAAGGTGTGAAGGAAACTCCCTGCCTATCACCCTCAGGGGAAGAGTGTGCTTGAGTTGAGCAGTATTGACACATGCATATTCACATTGAGGAATAGCAGTGGGTTGTCATTGTTGCAGTAATCGTGAATAAGGCTGGTTTGTTTATAATTATCTATGGTTGATGTGCAAGTGCTTAGGAGTGTTATTAATTGGCAAAAAAATTGAGTGATTATTTATGAAGGGGGGAGATGATTTGATCCAGATGAGGATTTTATGCCATTTGTAATGGTGGCTGAGCTGCAGGGGATAAAGTGTAACATGTCTCATCTGGATTGGGGAATTTGTTAAGAGGTTAGTTGGGTAAAATGCCATGCTGCTCAATGCTCATACATATTCTATTTTATTTACACATGGTGGTACTGCGGGTTTGACCCTTAAGGGGTGTTCCATTTGGGATGTGTCAACATTGAATTGAGGGGATTAACATTCAAACCATTTATGCTGGCATGCCATTGTACCCGGTTTAAACAGTATTACAGACATAATGATATAACTCTATTGAATAAGCATTTGGAGTGGAGCGAAAGGCTTGGTATGTGGTTTGAGTGCAGCGGGCTTTCAATCGGTTGGAATGTCTTGCCTTTTTTGAAAAGTTGATGTCTCTTTTGTGGGTAAATCCTTCATGAATATACCCTTATACAGATATAGAATTCTGGGCAATTTTGATGCATATATTGGCAGTTTGATAATTCACACAATGTGACAATGGGGAGGGGGAAATTCTTATTGAATCTGATTACTTATAGATGATGGGTTGCCTTTGAGATCAAGGAAATATGACATTATATGCTGGTAGGCTGTGCAGTGTTGTTTCTGACAAAAGCAGAGGAGCTCAGGAGTAGGCAGGGAGAATTCTCCTAAAAATTGTCTTATTGGACTTCCATGAGAGACTTGGCTCCCACTATTCATACAGTTTCTATAGTATACATTTGAAATCACTTGATTGTATCATAATACTGAGCTTTTTTATCAAGTTTAAAACAAAAATGTAGATTTTTAGCCATCATGTCATCTTCCAACCCATGTAAATCCCATTCAGGTTCTGTTCATGACTCAGATAGTGAATGTAGTATAGAATATCTTTGAACAACACAGTCACCAATGAGTCCCAACAGTCCAATAACAGCCCCTATTGCATATTCAATGAATGTATCAGGTCTCAACATTGATGTGGGAAAAGCGACTTCTCAAACTTCAAGCACTTGGTCCATTCCTAATATTTCCATCACTCTAATTCCCCCAGATCCCACTAATACACAAATGCATGTGTTTGAGGGGCCAGGAAGCACACCTGAGATCTCATCAAAGGCTAATTCACAATCAAAATATCCACACGACTTCCTCCTTAATCCTGGTTGGAATCCAGTGGCATCCCAGGAACCCTTTGGGCAAAGTAAACAGCCAACCCTCAATATTCCATAAGGATCTCAGGTTCATGTGGGCCATGAAAAGCTGGTTGATGGCGGGCAGCAAAAAAGACCATTGGAAAATGTTAGTCAGAGTGGACTTTCAGAGGGAAATCCGGGATTGACACTTCATCAAAGTAAGTCTTTTGGACTTTGGAATATAAACTTTTGCAAAATATGACATGTTTGTTTCATGGCCTAGATATTGCACCTAAAGGAAAGACAGTCAAATCTCAGGAGCCAATTGAAGATCGTGAGGATGACCAGTCTTTATTAATTTGTTGATGTGTTAACTGATGATTTGCATGGAAGGTGATGAACTTTATGCATCTTCACCTCTGGTCCATAAATAAAAATTCACTGGACATCATCATCCATATGCCTCCAAACCAAGAATGGGTCATGCCAGTTCATCAAGAGAAAAAATTGTGGATGATGAGGATGAGAACATGTCTTTGACTCAAAGTGAAACAAATGCTGAACCAAGGAGGGACAATTTCACAGTGCATGAGCAAGTTACTCAGTGAAATAGTGAGTTCACCCATCCTCAAATGCCCCTTGCCCAGAGTATTCTTGATCAATCAGAGATGAGACAGTGAAGGAACCAGGCTCGCAAAGCTCACAATGTGGCAAAACGTGCAAGCAACAAGGAGCAACAGAAATGGCTGAAAGAGGAACTTCCAGAAATTTTCCATGGGATGAGATCCGCTGTACATGCCCATTGTCTGTTCCTAATCAAAGTAAGGGATAAGCATTTTTCCTCACTACCAGCACCACCCAGCACAGAAGAGTGTGAAATTGAAATTAAAGTTGCTGGTCATCTTGGATATGTCCCTGAGGATGTTTTCAATGAGCCATCAACACAGGTTCAGTATCAGGGTTTCCAAAGCTACTGTGAAAATGAGCTCCACAAGTTAGGACTAAAGCAATTCACTTGCGACTGGGAGAGCTTGTGGCAACATCTGTTAAGCAAGTTGATGTCTATGGTGTTTTACCATACATTCCGCCTTGCACTTGTCAGCACCGAGTATCATCACTACTGTTGGAATAATGATCATAATAACTATGGGGTCGTGGCAGCTTTAATAGAGCAATATTTCACTTATTTGAAAAGAGAATTGAAGTCTATTCAAAAGGATGTGGAGTATTTGGTAAGAAAGAAGGATAATCAAAAGCTCACAAAGATTCATCATAGGATTAGTTACTGTATCTCTTCTTCATTGTGAAGTAACTCTGATGATGTGAAGACCTGTGAGCACTGTTGTGAATGGTGTGATACAGGTAAATTTCCAATTCTAGCATCACAATTCAATGACCATTGAGTATGCTCAGATACTGAGGGGGTAGTGGAAAATGGCCATCAAGTTTACCGCAAAGTGGGCTTATGCTGGCGCTCAGGCCTATTTAATGAGTTGGTATTAAAAATTGATTAAGACATAGAGTTTTGTAATTGGATTAAAAAAAGGGTAAAAAAAATATTGATAGACTGCCAGAAATACAATTGGAAGATGATGGGGATATTTCTGAAGGGCTATCTTTTCAGGTATTTGATCAAGATTGGCCCAAAGGTTGTAGTAAGATGCAGACTATTGCCCTCAAAATACTTGAAATGCCAGTTATTAGTGCGAATGGCAATGCTCTGCAATAAGTTAGGAAAGGAAACGTATAGAACATTAACATAATAAGGCTTGGTGAATTGTTTGTGTGGGTGTAATACAACCTGATTATTATTTGTTAAATGTGCTACATCCGTATAAATAAATTAGAATATGAAGAATATGAGCTTGTATGTGGTAATTTACTATGGTGTCCCTTATCAATATTTGTCTATTGCTAATTTTCCTTCAGGAAATATTGAAGAAGTTCCATCCAGCTCATGGTGTTCATAATTGTGGACCTGTGATGGGGTGAAAAAAGGTTATCAGCTTTGTCAAACACAAATAACATAAAATTAGGAAGACTCACACAGATAATGAGCGTTTCTTTTCTTGAACCTATTGTTGATGGGAATATGGGATTTCCATAAAGAATTATTTTAGAATAGTAATACAATCAGGGACACAGATTATCTTGAAAGTTACCTTCTGCATGTTGACCTCAACTGAATGAGGAGTGATATAGTGAATGACCTTCACAGGTCACTGTTTTCCAATATGATGGAGAAAATCAACAGCCTGAGCCTCAATGGCTGGGCTCCAATTTGGCTCCTGGAAAGGTTGACGTCAGTGTTGGAAAATTTGGGTCAAATTCTGGGGGTCCCCTTGCCATTAAGTAGACAATATTAGCGCAAGTGATGTTGAGGCCAGTTCCAGCTGCAGCAATGCAGGCTATGAGTAACTCACATTCAGGATTATTGAAAAATCTCTCCAGGGCCTTCTTGTGAGCCTTGAGGTATATTTTACATACCCAAATAGGCCACAATTATCTTAAAAAGAAATTTTGAATTATGCAAAACTCATAAGTCATGCATATATCCAAAATTCATCATTTTCAATTTCAGAAAAGATGAATAACTTTTTATTGAGTAAGTAAATCCATGGATTTAAGACCAGATTTGGATTCTACACAAAAATTCACCTAGGGTAGCTCCATAGAGTGAATAAGCTCAATTTAAGTATTTGAGGTGGTAAAATGGAAAATACTTCAATACCACATCATTAATACCACATAAAAGATCCGTGAAAATTTTTGTTTTTCTTGATTTTTAGCCAAAATAATGGGAAAGTGAGAAATCCCATGTTACATATACACTAAGAATAGTGTTATGCATGTTTTGAGCACTTAATATCATGGTATTCTTACATGGACTTTTGGTACACCCATAGTGGATATCTCACTTTAAGCTTAAATTACTATTTTGACGTAAAAAATAGGCAAGGGGGACAAAAGACATCAAAGAGAGCCAGGGTACCCAACTTCTGAGGCCTCAGAGGCGTGGATAGCTCCAGAGCATGGATCCATGGCTCATCTTGGCCCAATTGGTAAACTAAAACTCTTTGGGAACTTGGTTACCAAGTTACAACTACTGTAAAACATCAGAAAATAGCAAATAACCTGCTATTTTGACGTGCCAAGGAGGTAATGAGCTACTTACACTCCTGTAACCATGTCAATTACTAATGACTTTCCATGGATAAACCCCAAAAGAGTAATTAAAACCCTTTTGGGACCCATATTCATTGATTTACCTCATAGCAACCAGCAAAACACTGCTATTTGCAATTCTACGTAGAAATGAGGTAAAACCTTCAAAAATTCATTAAAAATACAATTCTTAATGAATCTTTCTGAAACTTTCAGGACTAAAGGAGAACTGTATTATCTATGGTACAACCAAAAAGAATTACAGTTTTACTAGTAAAATTAAAAGTTTTACTTACAGTCCATTTTTGGATATTCTACGTGAAACACTGAATCTTCAAAAATTCACAGTAATTACAACCTGTGATGAAATTGGCAATAACATTGATAACTTTGAGAAATCAATGATTATTTTAGAATAAAAGAAGATTTACAAGTGTTACTCCTTTTATTCTTAACCATATTGGGGTTGGTAGTCACGTAAAAGCATCAATTAAGTAATTATGATAATCTTACATGACAACAGATGATGCAATCAATAATCCAAAAAGGTTTATTGTTTTCTCACTCACTGGTTTTTCAGTTTGCTCCATGGCACGCCTCTGTGAGCTGTTGTTGACTTAAAAGAAGCCTCTTCTTGCTGTTTTTTCATCATCATCTTATCAATTTATTAAATCTTTATTACCAACAAGTAAGTATTAGTTCAACTATTCTTAAGTGTTTTAATTCTTTCAGAATCAATCAGAAAGACGTGAAATCATAGAATCCAACTATATATTGTTGTAATACTGTTATAAATCCTTTTGATCCCTTAAATCCACAATTCCACGTCAAATTTCTCTACTTTTATTATCAATAAGTTCTTTGGAGTATTAGTGAGTCATTTATCTTTAATTCTTAAAGTTTTTCTCTAGTAATAGTTTTCTTCAAGAATTATCTTTATAATTATTCTTGCAAAAGATAATTATATATTAAAATAATTTTATTATTTTAATAAAGAAGTTTTTATTATTAAATTCTTCTTGTAATTGATTCTTGTAGACAATTACTTGCTCACTGTTAAAATCACTAGTAGTGCTTAACACGTGAAAGAAATAATTTTTAATTATTTAATTGTGGTTATAATAATATTTTATTATTATATTTCATAAGAACAGACATAGTACTGTTGATTAATAGTGATATTATCATCAGTTTCATAGTCACATCTTACACTTCTCCTGACCTCTTGCTGCAATTTTTCCATCAATGCGTGATAAAGGGATAGATTGATGGGGAAGGACTATACCAGTTCTACCAAAACAATGTTGTCAAATCAATTTAATTGGGAAAGGATGCATATTATAAATTACTCACCAATCAGGAAATTGGGTCCATTGGGAGTAAACAGCTGGTTTGCATGGACAACAGTTTGATTGCATCAACAATAGTTTGGGTGATTGTTGAGGAGTTATCCTGGTTTCTCCTGCCCTCATGGTCTTCCAAATGTGGAGCCGCCATCGTGTTAAGAATTATATGATGGTTACAACATATTTGCAGCTTATTAATAATTCTGAAAAATTCCCCTGGTCCTTTTGTTTTTGATGATAGGAATTCTTTGTATAATGCAGAATATTCTTTCTGAATTGTTGGGTTGAGTGGGAGCAGTTTGTATTGATGGCTAATAATGGGGAGAGATTTGAGATGGGAGGTTTTGGGGCGGCGCAAACTCAAATGCAAAATATCATTGCTACCTTTGGAAAGACTATTCAGGATGAATGGTGACCATTTATCTTGAGCTGAGCTCTGGGGTTGGGTGATGAATGATATTATTCCCAAAAGGTCATAAATGATGTTGTGAATAGGTGTGCCCATTAAACATATTCAACGGGATAATAGGAGGCTATTAATGGCATGGTGAGTGGCAGTGTATTGAGAGCAAATATAGCTATAAGATGGGGGAAGCCTTATTGGACATAATAGGATATTTGAATTATTAAGAGATTAGATACTCACTGTGCTTCATCCAAAATTATACAATGCCAATTGATTTTAAAAATAAATGGTGTAGAGCTATTTGTTTGTATGAATTCATGGGTGATAGTATTGTAAGAAGTGATGGCAATATCACATTTTAGGATATTTGCCTCAGATAGTGAGTGACAAGTGGGGCCATGGTAGGTGTTGGCTTGCAGTGCTCCAGCCTGAGCATGTTTGTATATTTCTGATTGCCAGTTGGTGATTAAGAGAGGTGGGCAGATGATGATGATGGGGGTGGAGTGGCGGGTATTTGTAATTAGCTGCTCCTTGGAAGTACCAATTAGTGAAATGGCCTGAATGGGTTTACCTAATCCCATATCATCTGCCAGCAGTCCTCCAAGAGGGGTATTGGTTGAAAGGGATTTGAATGAGCTGATGACCTTGTTTGTAATGATGTGCCTGGAATTAAAAGAGGATCCAGTGGGTGAGGTGGCCCAAAGCTTATGGGCAGATTGTCCATTGGGGATTTCTCTATCCCAGAGAAAAGCTAGTCTGGTTTTTTGATGAGGGAGGGGTCATCATGGGAAGGTCTTATCCACTGGGTAATTGTATCAGTTTTTGCTTGGAAGACAAAGAAAAGACAGCTGGATATGATGGGGTAGTCAATATTGAAGTGGGACTTGTGGGAGTAAAGAGTTGACATTGGCTATGAGAATGACAGTCATATTTGTTAGGCATTTGAAGATTGAAGTCTTGTTTTCTAAAACTTTCAATTATGAATAGAATTTTTGGATACCATGTGAAGAACATCAATTCTAGCTTGGGTTTCTGAGATGAGGAAGGAGCATGCTGATCAGTCATAAATACTCCCTCAACAAATAATGTTTGAGTAGGACTGTATTGGCAATTTTCAATCCATCCACCACCAGGACCACAGTGCATGAAGATTTGTGGCACCCCAAGAAATGGTATCAACGTGTTGGAAAGGGTTCCAGGGAGAGAGCTAATAGTATTCTGGTGATTGGGGAGATATACAAATATGTTGTGTTGATTGTGCCATATGATAATCCAAGAAGCTAAGTAGGAATTATCAGGATTTAAGGTTATATCACCATTTATTTGAATACAAATATTAATCATCCCAATGAAAAGTGGTTGTGAAGGGGTTGACATGATGGCTATTATGAATTATTTGGGGACAGTGGGAAATTATATGATAAGGCAGGGGTAGCTCAAGGGAATGAAGACCAATAAGCGCAGGTGGGAAACTTATATGAGAGGCAGCAATGGACTCAAAGGGGCATGGCCTGTGGTTACATGCATGGTCATTAGGAAGATAGGCCTCTTGGACTTATAATTTTAATATCCAATTTGGGGCATGTATCAAGGGAAGGTGGAAAGAATGTGGGACAACCAGTATGATTTCTGAAGCAGCTGTGTATTACCCAAGGCTTGGTGGTCCAAAGCTCACCTCAACATATGTGATATTGGGTGGGTTGTAGCAACTTCTTGTACAGTGGGATATTAGAGGCATGCAGACATGTTTGCTAGTGTGACAGCAGACAGTAAGTGAATCTGCCCTAGGTTAATTGTCTTACAGTGACCTACTGGGAAATAGTGACAGTGGAAAGGAAAATTTCACTGTGGGGATCTTTTTGTGTGGGTTGGTGACGTATGTTTGGTGGAGTGCCACCAAACATGAGTTTTCTTTGCACGGAGATTCTGTCACAGGGGCTCTAGTGTAATACAAGAGTGGCCTGGCACTCAGGAATCAAGAACTCACTTGGAGGGCTCCAAAAGATGATAAGCAAAACTACGGAATATATTTCTTAAGAAGGAATAAGAGAAAGGAGAAATATGCCAAAGATAACAAAGAATAATAAGAATGAAGCCAGAGGACAAAGATAAAAGAAAGCCAAAGGCCAAGAAGCCAACCAAGTGAATCCTCAATTCACTGTTTCAACCTGCCAGAAAGAACAATGGAATCAGTAAAGGATTTGACCACCAATATCCACTGACAGGCAAGGAAAGAAAAGAGAAAAGGTGCTAATGAATGAGTTAATATTATCAGTATTAACTCTAATAATGCAAGGGAAAATAAAGATAAAAATAAATCCACTATATTAATTAACTGGGGAAAAAGTCCCCAGGTGCTGAAAGGTAGCCAGTATATGTGAAAACTGAAAGATTGACCCTGGAAGGTGGATCAATGACTGTATTGTCTGAATTGGGAAATACAGTTCTGGCCATCTTGAAATTTGAACTGTATGATAGAATTCACACAGTGGAATATGGAATGGCCCAATTGGGCCAAGACCATACAGGTTGATTGAATGAGGCCTGTATGGATGAATTGAGTTGTCCAAAGAGTATTGAATACTTGTTGCCTTGAAAACTGATTGAAATGATGTAATACCTCTTGAGAATTGCCCTTGAATAATCCTGAATGAATTGTGCCAACCCAACTCCTGCAGATACAGGTGGTTGGGATCCTTGAAGAGTCTTCGTATTGCCGCCATAACTTGTCAGACTGATGAGCTGATTAATCCTCCTTTGAAATGGGCGTTGGGATTTGAGACCTTGATTTGAAAAGGTGGAATTGGGTCCTGAAAGCGTTACCATTGGATTGCTGAGCAAGAATGGTGCATAATAGTATATAATACCATATATGCACCATGCGTGCAACCTTGAGTACGGAAGGTATGAAGGAAAGGAAGAAATCCCCTGGAGTTGAGGGGAAAGATGGACTGAGCTGATCTGGTGGCCTCTGGTAGCTGCCAGAGGCCATGGCTGAACTATTGGTCCATGGGGGTCCATGGCCAAAATTGGGTCCTACAGGATTTATGGCCAAAATGGTGTCCATGAGGTTTTTGGTCACTTTTGGGTCCAAGGAAGTGGTGGCCAAAAATGGCTCAGGTGGGCCCAATTGTGGTTTGGGGCCTAGGTGGCTGGCTCCTTTGGCCCCTTTTGGCCTCATTGGAGTAGGCCAAAAGGGGCCTAAATGGCCTACGGACCATAGAAGCCGTAGGGGGCCTAAATGGCGCAAAAAGGCCATTTAGGCCAAACCCCCAATAATGAAACGGGTGGCCCTGAATCCAAGGATGATGGCTAGGGGGCCTGGAGGGCTCTAGAGGACAAAATGACCGCCCAGGCCCAAAATCAAAGATGAAGGCCTAGGGGTTGGTGAAATGGGAATTGGCCAAGAAGGCCAATGACGGCAGGATATGGCCTGGGGCCATAAAATGGCCATTGGAAGGTGTTATGGCGTGGATTCCATAGAACGCCCAAGGGGGCCAATTGGCCATAAAAGGTATGACGTGACCAATTGGCCCCAACCTGGCTCCAGGTTGGATTGCCGCAGCCATCAAGGAGGAGGGCCAAACTTGTGGTTGTGACAGTACCCCCCTACCTTGAATGGTGCGCTCCTGAGCACCAAAATAAGGTAGAAGCCTGGTGAGGCTGTTGAGACAGATTGGACAGAGGGGTTCCAGAGGTATTTGATCTTGAAAAGAAAATTTTGAACTGATAATTAATGTTGGCATATGAACTGAGGTTGACATAGTCTTCTCTTGACATTTGGCTTTGAAAATGTTGAAGGATTGAATTTGACGTAGAAGTTTGGCATAAAGATTATAATAAAACAAATTTGAATAAACGTATAGATAAAGAAACAGAAAAAGAAAAAAATTTGAAGGGGGATCCAATCTTCATCATGGATTTTGACAGTTTATTTGAAAGTGGCCAAGGACCTGGATAAAAGAATTTGATGCCAGGTGCTCACAGAGTGGCCAAGGTGATATTTTGAAAAGATTGTAGACCCTTCAGGGAAGTGCACACCAGGAGAGGAACTTACTTTTAGAAGTTGCCAATCCCGCCAGTGCCATAAATAAGAATATAAATTTGATGAAGGAATGTCTTGAATTGGAAAACTTGGAAAGGAAAATGAAACTGAATGGTCCATTTGCCCAAGTGAAAAACGGCCATAATTTTGGAATTGATGTTGGAAGCCAGGCCAACAAATCTAAAGGTGCATACCAGGAGTGGGACTTACTTTTGGTAATTCCTCTCCCCACCAAGCACCATAAAAAGATCAAGATTTTCAAGAATTGGGTCCTGGCTTGTCAGGATACAAAGAATGGAAATCCTTGACAAGTTCAGGACAATTCTTGAGGTTTTTGGCTGGTTCCCAAGTGGATCTTTCTGGGTCTTGACTGAAACCTTTCCATTCCACCAGATACCATAATTTTCCTCTCTTGAGCTTTGAGTCCAGTATTTGAGAGACTTCCCATTCCTCTTCTTCTTCAATGATAATTGGAGGAGGAGGCTCTTGATGCCAATTTGGGATTGCTGATGTCTTGACTGGTTCCAAGAAAGAGATATGGAAGACTGGGAAGATGGATTTCCATTGAGATGGGAGCTTGAGGTGGTAAGCATGAGAACTGACTTTCTTCAAGATTGGAAAAGGACCCAACCATCTTTCGGATAGTTTTTTGGTGGGTCTGGTTGATTTGATATTCTTGGAAGAAAGCCATACCATGTCACCAGGATTTAAAACAGGTGGACTTGCTCTACCTTTATCTTCATACCTCTTAAACCGGTTTATGGAAGCTTCAAGTTCTCTCTTGACATCTTGCTTTACTGATTGGATTTTGGTTGATAACTTTCCAGCAGGAGTATCTTGCGTGATATGAACTGAATCAAATTGTGGATCTCTTCCATAAACAGTGAAAAATGGTGATTGTTTTGTTGAAGAGTGGTCAGAATTATTGTAGGCAAATTCAGCCAGAGGGAGCCAGGTGTTCCAATCATCTTGATTATAGCTGACATACATCTGAAGATACTGTTCTAGTATCTGATTTACCCTCTCTGTCTGTCCATCAGTTTCTGGATGATAAGCAGTTGACAAGTCTCTTGAAATCTTGAGCTCCTGACAAAGATTGGTCCAGAAAGAAGAAACAAAGAGTGAACTTCTATCACTTACAATGCTTTACGGAAGGCCATGCTTTGAAAAGATATTCTTGATGAATAAATGGGCCAAATCCAGTGAAGTGATTGAAGACATTGTTGGAATAAAAACCGCCATTTTTGAGAATCTGTCCACTATGACCAGAATTGAATCAAAGGAATTGGACAGTGGCAGTTGAGTGATGAAGTTCATTGAAAGACAAATCCAAGGGACATTTGGAATTGGGAGAGGTTTGAGGAATCCAAACTTCTGTTGCTGAATATTCTAGTTTCTTGAACACTGTTGACAGGATGAAACGTAAACCTTGATAAATTGAGTCATGCCGGACCAGTGGAAATTTTGCTTGACAAGTTTGAGGGTCTTCTCTTGGCCAGGGTGTCCAGCTAGAGGAGAATCATGATGCTTTTGAAGAGTACTGAGTTTAATTGTGGAGTCATTTGGGACTACCACCTGATCTTTGAAGAGAAGAAGTTGGGAAGAGGAATCAAGAGAATAATCTTGGACAGATTTACCTTTACCCAAATCTTCAAGGATACTTCTGTACTGAGGATCTTGCCATAATTTCTTCTGGATTGAATGAATCAAATTTGAAAAAGATTCCACCTTGAATGCAAAAAACTTTGAGGGTTGAACTTCATCTTGCTTAATGATTTGCTGAAGATTCATTGGGTTCTTGCTGATGAAGTCCTCCCCCCTCTCCAGATAAACGTCGTCCCGACATGATAAGGTATCTGGAAGAGTAGCCAGGCGGCCAGGGCGGTAAGTGATTGAAAAATGAAATTTGGAAAGGAATTCAGCCCAACGGGCTTGACCGCGAGTGAGTACTTTAGAGGTCATGGAGTATTGAAGGGAAGAGTGATCGGTGAGAACCTCAAAAGGGGAAGACAGTGCCAGCAGAAAAGCCCTCCAGCGCTTGAGAGCCCATACGATGCCAAGGATTTCCTTGTCATGAATTTCATAATTGAGCTCTGCTGGGATAAGCTTTTGGCTGTTGAATGCAATGGGATGTTTTCCTGAGTCAGAGACCTGACTCAGTACAGCACCCAAAGAATAATCAGATGCATCAGTCTCGACAATGGTGGGTAGAGAAGGATTGGAGCGGTGGTGAAAGACTCTTTGAGTTGGTGAAACTGACTAAGAGCTTCCTCATTGAGGGGAAAACAGTAATCTTTCTTGAGGAAACTGGTGAGTGAACTGATCTTCTTTGAATAATTCTTGATGAAATGGCGGTAGAAGTTGGCAAAGCCAAGGAAAAATTGAAGAGCCTTGAGGCTTCTTGGAGGCGGCCAGTTGAAAATCTGCTGAACGTTTGCTTGGTCCATCTTGAGGCCTTCAGAAGAAACTACATAACCAAGATATTCCACACTAGAAACTTGGAATAGGCATTTGGACGCCTTAGCAAAAAGGATATTGGCACTGAGTCTGGAAAGGACAGTGGACACATGACTGACATGTTCTTCCTCAGATTTGGAAAAGACCATAATGTCATCCAAATAAACCACACCATAAACATGAAGGAGATCTTGAAATATATCATTGACAAGATTTTGGAAAGAAGAAGCAGCATTGGTGAGCCCAAAGGGCATAACCAAGTACTCATAAATGCCATATTTAGTTCTAAAACAAGTCAAATGTTCATCACCCTCCTTGATTCTGAGAAGGTTATATGCACCATGCAAATCAATCTTGGAGAAGATAGAAGAACCATTAAATACATTGAGAAGCTGATTCATAGGAGGAACAGGATACTTGTTCTTCCTAGTAACAGCATTGAGTTTGCGGTAATCAACACACAAACGGAGGCCACCATCTTTCTTTTTGACAAAAAGAGCCGGTACTCCTGTTGAAGAGGAGCTTGGCCAGATGAAACCTTTCTCTACATTCTCTGAAATGTAGGCCCTGAATGTATCTGACTCTTGTTTGGATAAAGAGTAGATCACCCCAACTGGAGGTAGAGACCCCTTCAGCTCAATATGATGATCACAGGCGCGCTGAGGAGGAAGTTTCTCTGCTTTCACCTTGGAGAATACGTCCAAGTATTGGTGGTAGACAGAAGGAACAACCTTCATCACAGTTTCTACTTCTTCTGGCTCTTCCTCTTCATCCCACAACTTCTCAAGGGAGTCATGATAAGATAAAGGAGGGAGGTCCATATTCCCAAATAAGAGGTGAAGTGAAGATACAGAATTATCTTCTCCAACATCTTGAATCTCTTTTAAGACTTCAGCTCTAGGAGATAGTAATGACTGTGGGGAATTAAGGGAAGGAATATGGACAGAAGACGGAAATGATGGTGTTCTAGAATCACCAACCAGAGCTGCACATGATTTGGCAGAAAAAAAGTCATTACGGAAAGAATTAGAAGGATCAGAATAGTCCAAATGATCAGGATTAAAAGTGATCAGCCCTTGCCTCCAATCAATAGAAGGATTATAATTATTGAGAAAGTCAAAGCCCAATATGAGGTCTTCTCCCTTGGGAGTATCAATGACTAAAAAGTCCCATTCAAAGCTTGGGAAGGATGGGAGCTCAACCATATATTTAGTATGGTGAGTCACAAATAAGGAAGGGGACTCAGAGGAGTCCAAAATGATAAGAGGGATATTCTCTGGAAGTTCTGAAGTAGTCAATAAGTACTTGTGAACAAACTGCTTTGCAATAAATGAGTGTGTAGCACCAGAATCACTGAGAATACTGTAAAAAACATCAGAAAGAGAAGAAAAAACAAAACATTTAAGAGAATTTTTGACACCAGTATTCAGAATGCACAATTGTGCTCTGGAAGGAAAACTGTGAAGACCATTGAACACAACATGATTTTCACTCAGGCTTTTCCCTGGCTGGGAAATTGGCCTGATGGTTGGGCAAGCTTGTTTTGAGGCCTTTTGACACAGGACTCAAGACTATGCTTCCCACCACAATACGTACACAAGCCCTCCTTGATTCTCCTTTCTTTTTCAGAACCTTTCAACTTGAAGTCCTTATTCAACAAGGAAGAATGGGGCTTTTCCCGTTTTTAGCATGAAAATTCTTCTTCTTATGACTTGAGCTTGAAGAACTTTGATGATGAGAAGAGTTTGACTTTGAGGCTTCAGGCTTCTTCTCTTGATGATGATTCTTCTCCTTTTGCCTCTCATGGTACCTGGTATCAAGTTCCAGGGTAACGTCCATTAAGTCTTGAAGAGAATCAATATTTGAAGGATGGGAGGCCAATCAATCCAGAATCCTGGATGGCAATCCCTTCCTGAAATGATGGATGAGAGCTATTTCTCCCCAATCCCCCATTATTGAAACCAAACTCCTGAAATAGGCTATGTATAGTGAAACATGGCCACCTTCTTTCATTCTAACGCCATCCAACTCTGCTTCAGCTTTTCTAACTTCATTCCGGTCCCCAAATAAAGTGAAGAGATGGGATTCAAACAATGGCCAAGAATTGAGAAGATAACTTTGGTCTTGATTGGTGAGATTAGAAAGATAAGGCTCAATCCATTTTGCAGCCCTTCCAATGAGAAATGAAGTGGCATAAAGAACCTTCTTCCTGTCTTGAGAGAAGTTTGCCGGATCATTATGAAAGATAAGCTGGCATGACTGAATAAAGCTTCTGACTTTGAAGGGCTGAGTCCCATCAAAGCATTCTGGTGCCTTCATAGATGGAGTCTTGAAGGCTGGTGGTCTTGATGATTCATAAGTAGAAGCTGCTTGAAGATTGGCCATAATCTGAGTCATTTGCTGCATAATGGCCAATAAAGATGGTTCAGATTGATGAGAGACAGGCTGCTCAGACTGGGCTAGAGTTGGTCTTTCAGTACCTTGGGATGCCCCCACCGGAGCAGGAACACCTTCAGTACCTTCAGACTCTTCCTCTTCCACAGAATTTTCCTCCTCCTCTTCACCATCTGCACCTAGACCTTTGAAACTAGTCCTTGACATTCCTGGAAAACCGCCAACTACTCCTGAAAAAGGATTTGATCTTCTTGGAACTCTTCCTTCCTTCCTGGATGGTGCTGCTCCTTCCATGCAGGGTCCTATATCTAATTGGGCCCTCAGTTGAGGAACTTCTGGGGTGCTGTCAAGAGGAACTCTTGGAGTAGGAGTAAGAACAGCTTGAGTTCAAGCCTGAGATCTGGTCTGTCTTGCAGAAAGTAAATGTTGGAGTGGCATGATTGAATAAGAATAAAATTTAAATAAAATGAATCAACACTTGAATAAAAACTTGAGGAAAAACCAAAATAGTCTTGAGGATCAAATCAAATCAAATCTTGAGGAAAAAATCAATGAATCAATGAAAATCTTTAGGTACGTCAATTCAATCAAAATCAAATGAGTCTCAAAGTCAAAATAAATATCAATGAGAATCTTGAAGTCAATAAAATCAATCAATCAAAATAAATGAAATCAAATATTGCAGTGAAAATCAATCAGTCAAAAGAAATCTTGAGTCAAAATCAATTTATATCAAAGTCTTGATGTGAAATTCAGCAAAATCAATGAGAATTCTTCAGGTCAATCAATTATCTTGAAGTCAATATCAATTTTGTCAAATCAGTCAATCAAATCAATTATCAAGTTAATTCTTCCTGAAATCAAAATTCTTGAAGAGAAAATCAAATTGAATCCTGATATGAAGAACGTGTTTGAATAATTTGATGAATAATCTGAAAAATCAAAATGATAAGACGCCTGAATGAAGGATAAAAATGAGATTGATGATTGAGAGTAAGATTGAAAAAGATAAACAGAAAATAGAATTTGGGTCGGCTTTCAATTTTCAGAATGAAGAATGAATGCGAGAAAATTGAGAGGTGACAAAGAATCATTAAATTCATAAGCGTTAAAGAGTCATAATTTTGATGAATGAATGCATGAATGAGAATGATAAAGAATGAATGAATAAAATGATGAAGGAATTATGAGCTAATTAATATAATGTCACAGGGGCTCTAGTGGAATACAAGAGTGGCCTGGCACTCAGGAATCAAGAACTCACTTGGAGGGCTCCAAAAGATGATAAGAAATACTATGGAATATATTTCACAAGCAGGAATAACAGAAAGGACAAATATGCCAAAGATAACAAAGAATAATAAGAATGAAGCCAGAGGCCAAAGATAAAAGAAAGCCAAAGGCCAAGAAGCCAACCAAGTGAATCCTCAATTCACTGTTTCAACCTGCCAGAAAGAACAATAGAATTAGTAAAGTATATGACCACCAATATCCACTGACAGGCAAGGAAAGAAAAGAGAAAAGGTGCTAATGACTGACTTAAGATTATCAGTATTAACTTTAATAATGCAAAAGAAAATAAAGATAAAAATAAATCCACTATATTAATTAACTGCGGAAAAAGTCCCCAGGTGCTGAAAGGTAGGCAGTATATGTGAAAACTGAAAGATTGACCCTGGAAGGTGGATCAATGACTGTATTGTCCAAATTGGGAAATAAAGTTCTTGCCATCTTGAAATTTGAACTGTGTGATGAAGTTCCCACAGTGGAATATGGAATTGCCCAATTGGGCCAAGACCATACAGGTTGATTGAATGAGGCCTGTACGGATGAATTGAGTTGTCCAAGGAGTATTGAATACTTGATGACTTGACAAATGATTGAAATGATGTGATACCCCTTGAGAATTTCCCTTGAATAATCCTGAATGAATTGTGCCAACCCAAATCCTGCAGATACAGGTGGTTGGGATCCCTGAAGAGTCTTCTGATTTCCGCCATAACTTGTCAGACTGATGAGGTGATTAATCCTCCTTCGAAATGGGCATTGGGATTGAAGACCTTGAGTTGGAAAGGTGGAATTGGGTCCTGAGAAAGTCACCATTAGATTGCTGAGCAAGAATGGTGCATAATAGTATATAATACCTTATATGTACCATGCCTGCAACCTTGGGTACGGATGGTATGAAGGAAAGGAACAAATCCCCTGGAGTTGAGGGGAAAGACGGGCTGAGATGATCTGGTGGCCTCTGGTGGCTGCCAGAGGCCATGGCTGAACTATTGGTCCATGGTGGTCCTACAGGATTTATGGCCAAAATGGTGTCCATGAGGTTTTTGGTCACTTTTGGGTCCAAGGAAGTGGTGGCCGAAAATGGCTCAGGTGGGCCCAATTGTGGTTTGGGACCTAGGTGGCTGCCCCCTTTTGGCCACATTGGATTAGGCCAAAAGGGGCCTAAATGGCCTACGGACCGCGGATGGTAGAAGCCATAGGGGGCCTAAATGGCGCAAAAAGGCCATTTAGGCCAAAACCCCAATAATGAAAGGGGTGGCCCTGAATCCAAGGATGATGGCTAGGGGGCCTGGAGGCCCCTAGAAGACAAAATGACTGCCCAGGCCCAAAATCAAAGATGAAGGCCTGGGGGTTGGTGAAATGGGAATTGGCCAAGAAGGTCAATGACGGCAGGATATGGCCTGGGGCCATAAAATGGCCATTGGAAGGTGTTATGGCGTGGATGCCATAGAACAATCAGGGGGGCCAATTGGCCATAAAAGGTATGACATAACCAATTGGCCCCAACCTGGATCCAGGTGGGATTGCCACAGCCATCAAGGAGGAGTGCCAAACTCGTGGTTGTGAAAAATTCTAGTGGACTGACGGCTACTGGCATTCCAGGGGGAATGTGTGGCTTGATCAAAGGGGGTGCCGGTCATGACCTGTGATCCACTTATACGTTCACCCCTATTGCATCTGAGGCTGTTATTAATCCACCCAGATTGGCATCAGGGTTTTTCCCTCACACATGCAAGAATCTCTGGAGAAATAGGCCACCCGCCCAGGGTATTTTTTGGCTGGAAGACAGGCGCCAATAGTTCCGTGGCGCATGTGAAAATTTCAAGTGTATTATCCACAGTGGCAGCTCCCCCGCGATTATAACCAGCCTCAGGGATCATATGCGGGGGTTATGCAAAAGTGTATGAGGCTTAAGCAAATCCACACTGATTGGCCTCAGATTTCTGCGTGCCAGTGGGTGAATGTCTCCAGCTAAGAAGGCCACCCGCACATGCAAATAACTGGTCAGAACGCCTGCAGTAAAAGGTTCGCCAAGTATGTGAAGATTGCCTGTGTATGATTCCCCGGGGGTGCATATGAAAGTGTGTGGCAGCCCAACAATGTGCAGGCGTGAAAAAAAAGCGGGGCCAGTCATAGTTTTCCCCAACCTTGGCACCGGAGTGAATCCACCTTTTGCGTATGACCCAAATCATTAGTCATCCCAATATGCACCCCTTACATTAACTGGGAATACACCAGCATCTGTGCAGTAATTAGGCGCAGCCCTCCAACAAGGTACATCAAAGGGATGCATTTGAGAAATTTGACTTGATGGCTTGGCATTATTTCCTGGTACATTTTTGTACATCTTTTGCTCTGCCCCACAGCATACATGTACAAATGTGTACGTACTACAATGTCAGCTGTACAGATTAGGATGGTGTAATAATACTTAAGCCTGAATGCATATACCAATGGGTATCCACCTTCCAATTGTTTGAAGACACTTAGCTCATGTGCCCAATGCTCAGCATTGTGATTCACACGTTTTGTACACAAAGGCTGAGCATGTCATGGTCAAAAGCTCAGTGCTGTAGTTTTTCTTAAAGCCATGACCTGGAAAATTTTTGCATTAGTTCATTGGAAGGCCTACTTCTGAGCACTTCACCAAAGCATGTGATATGATGCTCCTGGTTGAAATGTCATCCAATGCTGTGCCAAATGCTCAGATTTTGTGCTTACAAAAATGACCTAGCAATTGCTCAGCATGGTGCATTTGATATTGTTATATCAATAGCTCAACAACTGTGCAATTCAAATGTTCAGCCACTGAGCATTTCAATTATGACCCCAAAGCAGACCTGAGAAACGGGTCAACCCAAGCCCATGCTGTATTAACTTGTCATGCAGCTGCGCAACCCTTTGTTAAAACACTGTCCCCCAGCCTGTGAGCCTTAGAGGTAATTTCATATCCCCAAAAGACCACAAATACAAAATTAACATATAAAGATAAATAAAATACATTTATTTATATTATTAAAATGAAAATCAAAATATAAAGATATATTTATATTCACAATTAAAAATTTAATTACAATTTAAAAATAAAATTACATCAAATTTTGAAATTGTAAAATTACATTTATACTTGAAAAACTGAAGTAAAAATGAATTTTTAACAAAATTGTAAAAAAGTAAATAAATTTGGAAAAAGTTAAATAAAAATTATTATAGCTTTTTATCCAACAAATAAACATATAAAAATTATTTCACCATGGGATTCCTCATAAAAAATCAGGTGGGGTCACCTCTGTCAGGGTGAGTCTATGATAAAGGTGTATATAAGTACTTACAAGCTTTAACTATGACTGTGACATGGTAAAAATAGTTTTAAAAGATGATAAAGTTGATAATAAATGATTTAAATTAAGATTTTAAGGGCTTTACTATAGAGATATAGTGGTGGTGAGCGCTGTTGAAAGCCCTGGGTGCAGCTTTACCTGTTGGGTTACAATAATAAAGACTACAATACTTTTAATTTAAGAGTATACCTGATTATTAACCAAGATTAAGACTTTTTTTGACAGTTTACTATGTAGGTTATTCACAAGCAGGATGAGGAGACAATTCTGGCTGTGAAAACCCTCCTTTTTATCCTGAAATGGGGTGGAAAGGGTACTAGACCTTTCCACGTAGAGGAAGTGAAGATTTTTTCACTTTCTAGTACTGGCTTGTGGCTTGCAAACAGCCTGTATAACCTGTATTGGGCTCAGATGTGGTTTTGAAACCACATCTGGGCAGTTTTCACCAATACAGGGTGAAAATTTTCATCTGGGGACCTCACAGCCTGATTCTGACGTGTATGAGGCATAGAATGCTGTACAGAAACTGTATGGGACCCCAGTATTGACTGACATATGAGTTATTGAAGTAAAAACATGCTTCTTCATCTATTTGACACCTCATATTCATGATTATGGGATATTATCCCATGGTAAGGCTGTATATGACAGCAGGTGGGATTTTAACCTTAAAACAGCCATAACTTTGTCAATTCTTGAGATATCAACCTCAAAATTGGTTTGGTGTGTAGCCCTGTATGTGCTCTACAAAATGATACCTCATTTGATATGGGTATCATTAAATATGGCAAAGTTATCCCATGTACAAGATTTTGTACATTTGTGTGTTTTAGGCAAAAAGCTGTATTGAGCTTGTTTGCCCCATAACTTCAGCAGTAGTTGAGATATGGGGAAATGGATGACACCATCAGATAGCCCTGATTTTTCCCTCCAAAAAGGCCCCACTTCAGGTATCCCACACTAAAACTGTAGAAGTTAGATGAGAGATGAATGTTTTGTTCACCCTTATTTGGCCTGAAATTGACCATAACTCCAGTAATATTGGTGCTAGCTCAGTTTGGCTGGTACCATTGGATATCCCTGGCTTAGAGCTTCATTTTGAGTACCTATTTGATGGGGTTAAGCCTCTTCTTTCAGATTTTATATGAGAGGTGAAAATTAAGGTTTATGCTCAGCAATAACTTTGAGCAGGAATAACTTTGTTATTTCTAGTCCTATGGTGATGGGACTTATATTTTCAGGAAGAGGTGAGTTTCCTCTTTCTTTTGATACCTTTTGATCTGATTTGGCTCAGTTCCATGTTTTGGTGATATCTTGGCTGTACCATTGGTTTATGGTATTTTGGCTGTCATGCTTGTGCTCTGGTTTTGAGCCACAGGCTGACATACCCTCCCTCTAAACAAGGCTCATCATTGATAAGACTTTTCAGTCCTCCTAGAGGCTCTGAATCTCCTTAAATGAAGGTTCCCATATGGTATGGCATCCTCTGCCAACCATTTGTCTTTATCTGCTGTCTGGTTCTTGAATCTGACTAGGTATTGTCTTTGATCCTTCCCATTGAGTCTGATCTTCCTGGCCCTGATGATCTTACTCACAGGTCCAGGGGAGTCCTCCACTTCCACTATCTCTTGTGGTGTGGGGTTCTTTCTCCTGGAGGGGAATTTATCCTCCTCTGTCTGGAAGTATGGTTTGACCAAACTTACTGGAAAGACTGGATGTTTCTTTGAAAACTCCTCAGTGAGTTTGACTTCCACTGAATTTTTTCCTATCAACTTAATGATAGTAAAAGGTCGTACAAATGAGTCCCTCATTTTTTTAGGTCCTTTGAGATTGTTGAAGTTCAGTGTAGACACTAACACCTGGTCCCCTTCCTTGAAGTCAGGTTCCATATGTGATTTGTCCCACCTCTTCTTATTGTATTCTTTTGCCTCAGCTATGCATTTGGCAGCTGTATCACAGGCCCTCTTCCACATATCTTGGAAGTCTTTGGCTGTGGGGTGGATAGTGAGGAGATTTTTCTTCAAGTGATCCACAGGCAACAGGGGGTTCCACCCTTTCTCCACCAGTGCAGGTATTTTACCTGTGGTGGAGTGCTGGCTTGTATTATCAGCCAGTTGGACTGCTGGTAAGAGGGTAACCCAATCATAGGTGTATCCCTCATGTTCCTTGTATTCCATGCCATATGCACAGAATCTTCTGAGGATGTCCTCCATTGTTTGGATCATCCTTTCTGCTAGGCCATCTGTTTGTGGATGGTAAGCTGTGGAAAAAGCAAGTTTAGTACCAAGCATGTCATATAAGTTAGTCCAAAATTCAGATGTGAATTTTGGGTCCCTATCACTAATGATGATCTTAGGGACTCCACAGGTAGATATGATGTTATTCCAAAACAACAGAGCAGTATCCATGGCTGTGTCTTCTTTATGGCATGGTAGACATCTCATGCTCTTTCTGAACCTATCAACTATGATCAAACAGGCATTATAGTTTTCTTTGCCTCCTGGGACAAGTCCTGTAACCCAGTCCATGTTGATGGTTTCCCATGGGTGCTTGGGTTCTTCTATGTGTTGAAGTAACCCATACTTCTTCCCATGTTTCCTATTTACCTTTTGGCATCTTTCACAAGTGTTGATGTATTCACTCAACTCTTGTTCCCACTTGGGCCACCAAGCTGTGCTTGCTGCCCTCTCTTTGGTCCTGTCTTCACTCATGTGTCCCATATAGGGGCAGTCATGGCATTCTTGTAGGATCAATGAGATGTGGTTTCTGTCTACCACTGTGAGTGCACTTGTGTGCTTTTCTCTGTGGTAGAGAAGGCCTTCTATAAGAAAAAACTTATTGTCCTTATAGGCCCTCAACCAGGGTTCTTCCAGCTGGGTTTCCAGTTCTGGACTCCTGTACTTTTGTTGAAGGAGTTGTAGTAGTATGCCACACTGTTTGTGTTTGGCATAAAACTTCAGTACTGCACTGAAAAATTCATTGTGCAGTTCAGAGGAACTTATTCCCAATATTGGAGTTTCTGTCTCCTCTGAATCAGTGTTTCCACTGTCAAGGGTACCACTTTCTGGTTCCCATTCAGATAATCTGAAGTTTTTCCTCCTATCTATTTCCATGAAATGGATAGGGATTTTTGCTGCAACTCCTTGGTCATAAGCTGGATTGCTTTTGACATTGTCTAGTGGCCATCTGCTGAGGCCATCTGCATTGGTATGGCTTTTACCTTCCTTGTATATGATGGTCATGTTCCCTCTATACTCCTGGATGGCTATTTGCCATCTCAGCATATGTCTATTTGTAGTCTTCATGTTTAGTAAAGACTTCAAGGCTGTGCAGTCTGTGTAGACTTCAAAGACTGCACCCTCCAGATAATAATGGAGTTTTTCTAGAGCCCAGACTAGACATAGACATTCAGTCTGGGTGGCCCCATACCTGGCTTCTAAATCTTTCAGCTGCCTTGAGATGTAGCAAATTACTCCTTCTCTTGGTTCACCATCCACAATTTGTCTTTGGTGAAGGGCTGCTCCTAGGCCTTGACTGCATGCTGCATCTATATATAACTTCAATGGTAGTTCAAAGTCAGGTAAGATGAGCACAGGTGCATTAGTGAGTTCATATTTGATCTTCTCATATGCATCCCTCCTTTCCTTGGTTATTTCAAAAACTACATCCTTTGAAAATAACTTGTATAAACTACTAGTTATGTGTGCAAAATCTTTGATATGGCTTCTATAGTAGCTAGCAAACCCAAGAAAGGATTGCATCTCTTTGATGCTTTTTGGTACTGGTCTTTGCAGTACTGCTTCTACTTTATTCTGGTCAATTGCCAGACTAAGACCTGAGACTTTATGTCCTAGAGCCAGTAACTCTTGTTGGCCAAAATTGCACTTTTTAAGTGAAATTTTCAGATTTATGGGTGTGCATTTACTTAGCACTCTGTCTATGTATTGCACATGGTCTTCCCATGTCTCTGAGTATATAATGATATCATCAATATATACTACCATCCAGCCTTCCAATATTTCATCTTGAAATATTGTGTCCATCATCCTTTGGAAGTGGGCTGGTGCATTTTTGATGCCAAATGGCATTCTGGTGTACTCATATATGCCCATATGGAATATTATCCTGAGTAATTTCATGGAGGTTGGTTTAACTCCATTTTGGTGGAAGCCTTTCATACAATCCATTATGGTTATGTATTTGGCTTTAGCCAGTTTATCTAAGGCATGAGGTATCCTGGGTATGGGGTACCTGTCTGCTTTTGTGTAGTTGTTCAGAGCTCTGAAATCTCCACACAGTCTAGACTTGCCATCATGTCAAGTGATTAGAACAGGGGTGGTGATTTCCACTATTTCATTATGTCCAATCTTCCTGATGACATCCATATCCAGGAGTTCATTGATATGCTTCTCAATTTCTTTCCTGGTTTCCAGGCTTTCTGGATAAGGAGGTCTCCTCAGCATGGGTGCATAAGGCCTTTCCACATCCAGATATAGTTCTATATCATGGCCTTTGATCTTGCCTAATGGTTCTTCACCAATGGAAAATGCTGGTCTGTTCTTTCTCAGCATCTTCAGTAAACTTAGTTTTTGTTTACTGGTGAGGATAGTGCTAAACTGTCCCTCTCTGAATTCCTTCAGAAGTTCTTCTAGTGGATCTTGAGAAGATATCTGGTATATGTCAAGTGAAAATTTCTTTTCCTTGTTAGTACCAATGGTGATGTGCCTATTTTTACTGTTGTAAATGTCTATGCCATACATCCTCTGGTAATCTATTCCCAGTAAAACCCCTTGGATGTGGTCATCATTAAGCACTACAAGCTCTGGGTTGAGTCTGATATTACCCTTCCTGTGGGGTATAATTATCTCTTTGATAATTGTCCCAATGGAAGTCATCTTCCCTGATGCACTTTTAAAGTTCTTTGCCTTAGTGGGCAAGAGCTGTTTTTCCCAGTTTGGGAAGTGGGTATCCAGATAGTTTCTGGCCACTATGGAGCAGTGTGCTCCACTATCAATGATCAGTGGATGCTGAGCATTGTCAATACAAACAGTCATTTTTGCGGCTGTTCTATTTATATATGTCATTCCTTTGGTTGGTGTAACCAGGAATGTTTGTGCATCTTGTGTATGTTTGCACAAGTTTTTCTTAGCAGTGCCCTGTGGCATGCCTGCTTCCAACTGTATGTCCTGAGTTTCTAGTGGGGTTTCCTCTTGGTATTCCACTAAAGATTCCTCTCTAGGGTCTTGGTCATCATCAGATGGTTCTCTGATGGCATCATCCATAGAGTCTGATTCAGAATCCTCTGTTGGAGGTTCTTCCTCAGGGACTTTCTCTATGGCATAGACTTTCTTTTGTGCCTTTGGACAGTTGTTGGAATAGTGGTCTGTTGAACCACAATTGTGACAAGAATTCCTCTTCTTTGCCACTTCTGCCACTCTTTCTTTGGGTTTGTCTTTAAACTCTACCCTGAAAGGTTGTTTCCCTTTGAAACTACTGCTCTTATATGGGGTGAATTTCCCTATATTAGTCCTTTTCCTTATGTCTTGTAAGGTTTTGGCAATGTCATCTAGAGTGCAATTCTGGTTGCATCTGCATTTTACTGCATTCTCTAGCTCTCCTGGCAATTGTGTCAGGAGTTTGTGATTCCTCATTTGGATGTTCATCTGAGGATCAATGGCTTTAAGTCTTTTAGACTGTCTAAGACACCACTCATATGGATCTTTGTCCACAGAGTACTTGTCATTTTCAAATGACATGGTCTTTTTCCATATCCAAGTTCCATTACTGTACTATTGGATGATTTGACTCTTCCACCATGGCCAGTTTCTCCTGCCATGGATTTCTTTCATTTCTGTGTTCCATATACTAGCATTACCTTTAAATGCAGTATTCAATTCAGCAGTGATCCAGTAGTCTGGTATGCTTGGTACATCAATGAAGAGTCCATCAATATAATCTATGAGTTCCATATGATCATATTCTCCTGATCCAGAGAATTTGGGCCAGTTTGAGGCCTCAGGAAGCTGTTTCAAGGCTTCCTTCTCTGGATAAGACATGCCATCTCCATCTTGGTATTGTGATGGGGATCTTGCCTTATTCATCAACATGGCATCTGGTTGATATGGATTATCCATAACTTGGCACTCCCTGTCCCTTGTGCTGTGGTGTTGTTCTTCAAAGACTAAATTCAGTCTTTTGTTGGTTTCTTCAGAGGCTTTTCTCAGTTTAGCATATCCTTCTTGAAGATTTTTAACTATCTGTTCCAAGGAGGCTTGAGTTTGTCTCATCCTCTCTTGGCCAGCTTTAATTTCTGCAAACTGCTTTGCAGATTGTTCAGCATATTGGGACATTTGTGACCACAGCGTATCACTGTTGATGTTACTCTCAGATGTGACGATGTTATTTTCAGTCTGAGTGGGGGTAATGTTTCTATTACTAGGACTACTGATTCTAGAGTGGTTTACAACTACTTCTGGTTCTTGTGTGCTTCTTTTACCAAATATAACAGCTTCTGGATCATGGGGTCTGACTCTTTCCCCCTCTGGTTGAAGGAGGCTTTGTTCTTGCCCTTGTTTCCTTGTCTTCTCCTGGAAACTTCCTGGAATTGTGAAGAATGGTGACTCTTGGCCACTGATCTGCTGGTTTCTGAATGGTGTGAAGCCACTGGAGAGCTGATTTGGCCTTCTCCTTGTGAACCTGAAGGAATCTGAGTAGGCCCTGTCTGGGTTAATTGTTCTTCTATTGCTTGGATAGTGGCTTGATTCTCCCTTATCCTCTGTGCCCTTGCCTCCAGGAGTCTGTGCTGCCTGGTAGGATTCCAACCTTTGGTGATTACCATAAGGTCTTTGAAGTCTATCTCTTTGAGACAGATCTTCTGGCAACTTGATCCCAGTTCTTCCCAGTGAGTTTCTAGGTTGAACCTCTTGTTGTCCATGCTCCATTGAAATAAGTCTTTGAGGAGTTGGTGGATCTGAAGAACTTGATCCATATCCTTCCAGTCCTCTGGTTTGAGGTTTCTGTTGAATTGGAGTGTGAATGGCAAGGTTGATATTATCTCCCTCATTGTTTTGCCATCCACCACTGTGTCCAAGGTGTCCTCTTGTTGGTCTTCTGGTTCTGGACAATCCTTCTCTGTCCTCTGGCTGGTTCCTTTGGAAGCCAAGATCTCTGAGGTATGCAGGGGACATATCAGTGTTTGCAAGCAGTCAAAAACTTTATGTTCTTAGGGTATTTACCTTTGACTGTGCCTTGTACATATTTATTGTCTGCTGACTTGGTCAGTTTTCCTTTGGAAGTTACAACTGGGTTAATAATTGTAATCTTTGCTGTACAAGTGGTTAAGGTTGGTTTACCTTGTATTGAAGCAGAGTTTTGTGGTTTTCTACTCCTCTGAGTGGCTATTGGTGTCCACTTCTTGGCTGTAATTTGGCCTTCACTAAGCCTCTTCCCTTTGCCCTTGCTGCCCTCTGGTTCTGAGGGTGTCACTGGTATGTTGGCCTGTGACTGGGTTTCAAGTGGTATGAAATTTTCTTCCAATGAATAAAACAGGAAAAAAGAGGGCTTATGTCAGTTAAGACTTCTTAAAAGGCTGGTTTTTCACATCTAAGAATGGCCTCTGGGCTTGTGTATTATTACAATATGCCCTTGTATTATGACAATGTGATTGAATTAACAATCCCACGTCAAAAAGACAGCTTACTGATATGTGGTATACTGTTTGTATACCAATATCTCACAGAATACTTGTAGTTAGCAAGTATAACCTGTCAAAAGATGGTGTATTACAGGGCAATTGAGTTAACAATGTGCCCAAACACGCCTCAACTGTTGGTTTATCAGTATGAGCTGCCTTAATTCACTTAAGAATTAAGGCTGTATTAGTGGCTTAAAGTGTTTTTATATACAAAACACGACAAAAATACTAGTCTTGTGGTTATTAGCCACGTGACAGATACTCTATAATATATGAGTATTTATGGAAGATTTAAAAAATATATATATAATATATATTTATAGAGAAAATGACGCCTAAAAAAAAGGTAAAACAGGTGTCAATAGATGATAAAAAAGAGAAAAACTTACTTGTAAGGTCCAAGAATAAGTAAAAAACACGGCCAGGCCCCCAAAATGTCAGGGTGAGTCTATGATAAAGGTGTATATAAGTATTTACAAGCTTTAACTATGACTGTGACACAGTAAAAATAGTTTTAAAAGATGATAAGGTTGATAATAAGTGATTTAAATTAAGATTTTAAGGGCTTTACTATAGAGATATAGTGGTGGTGAGCGCTGTTGAAAGCCCTGGGTGCAGCTTTACCTGTTGGGTTACAATAATAAAGACTACAATACTTTTAATTTAAGAGTATACCTGATTATTAACCAAGATTAAAACTGTTTTTGACAGTTTACTACGTAGGTTATTCAAGAGCAGGATGAGGAGACAATTCTGGCTGTGAAAAGCCTCCTTTTTATCCTGAAATGGGGTGGAAAGGGTACTAGACCTTTCCACGTAGAGGAAGTGAAGATTTTTTCACTTTCTAGTACTGGCTTGTGGTTTGCAAACAGCCTGTATAACCTGTATTGGGCTCAGATGTGGTTTTGAAACCACATCTGGGCAGTTTTCACCAATACAGGGTGAAAATTTTCATCTGGGGACCTCACAGCCTGATTCTGACGTGTATGACGCATAGAATGCTGTACAGAAACTGTATGGGACCCCAGTATTGACTGACATATGAGTTATTGAAGTAAAAACATGCTTCTTCATCTATTTGACACCTCATATTCATGATTATGGGATATTATCCCATGGTAAGGCTGTATATGACAGTAGGTGGGATTTTAACCTTAAAACAGCCATAACTTTGTCAATTCTTGAGATATCAACCTCAAAATTGGTTCGGTGTGTAGCCCTGTATGTGCTATACGCAATGGTACCTCATTTGATATGGGTATCATTAAATATGGCAAAGGTATCCCATGTACAAGATTTTGTACATTTTTTTGTTTTAGGCAAAAAGCTGTATTGAGCTTGTTTGCCCCATAACTTCTGCAGTAGTTGAGATATGGGGAAATGGATGACACCATCAGATAGCCCTGATTGTTCTCTCTCCAAAAAGATCCCACCTCAGGTATCCCACACTAAAACTGTAGAAGTTAGATGAGAGGTGAATGTTGTGTTCACCCTTATTTGGCCTGAAATTGACCATAACTCCAGTAATATTGGTGCTAGCTCAGTTTGGCTGGTACCATTGCATATCCCTGGCTTAGAGATTCATTTTAAGTACCCATTTGATGGGGTTAAGCCTCTCCTTCTAGATATTAGATGAGAGGTGAAAATTAAGGTTTATGCTCAGCAATAACTTTGTTATTTCTAGTCCTATGGTGATGGGACTTATAATTTCAGGAAGAGGTGAGTTTCCTCTTTCTTTTGATACCTTTTGAGCCGATTTGGCTCAGATCTATGTTTTGGTGGTATCTTGGCTGTACCATTGGTTTATGGTATTTTGGCTGTCATGCTTGTGCTCTGGTTTTGAGTCACAGGCTGACAACCTCTGGGTGAACATTTTGTAACTCAACTCTAAATAAGCTTAAATTAAGTTTTTAGTATTTTCTTTTTGAAAATTGAAAATCCTCGAAACTGTAATTTAATTCACATCACATGTAGTGTTAATCACCAAAATTTGTGTTAAAATTGAGGTGTTGTGTATATTTTAGAAGTTATGAGGAATTAAAGTATTTTCAATTGAATTCAATTGAAATGTCAAAATGTGCGCATGAATTACATAAGTGAACTTTGATTTACATATGGGGTATCAATTATTCCTGTACTGAACTGTACAACTCAATTGAATTACATATGTAAATTATAAGTATAGTACATGATGAGGAATTAAAGGAAAAATAAATTGGAAAGATTAAATTTGGGGGGAGAAAAGGAACTTCAGCTCTAAGGGGGAGCTAGACCCCCAAATTCCTTGCTGACAGGCGCGGGATGTCAAAATTAATTCAAAAGTTCATCACTTTTGGCCTGGAATTGAGTTACAGGGTCTGTGGACTCAATTGATGATGAGGTTTTCATACCAACTGGCATAGTTTTAGCTGTTGCCAAGAGGGTAAAACTACCCTTAAGATAAAACAATAATAGTAAAAACAGTTTTAACTGGTTTCTGCGTCTCTTACACACATTCTGACGTGTTTTGGAGGCTCTAGACCACGCATTGCTATAGTAATGGCTGATTTAAGGGTCTAAAATGGCTAAAAATGGCTAAAAATGGCTTAAACCAGCCCTTTTTTGGTCTAAACCAGCGTTCAATGATGCCATAGTTGGCTTTTCTGTTGTCAGACTGTTTCTCACGACTGACAAGAGTAATCTTTACTTTTGGAGTAAGAAAATTTATGGCTATAAAAGGATGTCTTATTTGCCCCACTTTTCCCTTCATGTTAGAATCTTCTCCTTTTATAATTAGTTTAAACACTGTTAAACCAATCAATAAAAGATTCCAACCACCTTTTTGAAATCATTTTAAACCTTTTAACCACGTGCAAAAATCATTATAATCATTGTTTGTAACTCTTATAATCATTTTTACCTCTGAACCACCCCAAAAGTGAATTAAAGCATTTTTCATCACTGTAAACTTTGTCACTTTGTTTCCAAATTCACTTTGGTTACTTTTGGGCGTGTTTACTCTTTGATATTATTTTTAAAGACTTTTTCCTTTAATTAATTGCTTGCAGTTCTTTGCTCAATTAAGTCCAATTGAAATATCTCTTGAAGAAATCTCTTTTGTAGCCTTAAATATCCCTTGTAGAGTATTTTGGATAAATGTTTATTGTTGGTAAAACAATAAATCTTTATAATATTATTGTTTTATACAAATAAAGTTATAAACAAGAAAACTGGCATGTTTTCTCTTGAAAACAATATTTCTTACTATTTTTAATTGATTTTTACCTTATACAAATTTTGAGTACAGGAAAAGTACTTGATTTTTAATCAAAGTTTCATATCCACACCTTACACAGCCATTAGGCTGGTATGCTTGCCGCGGTCACCTGTGACCAAATGGGCCATGTCCTAATGTGCATGGGGTATTTGTGGATTGCACCCATCATGCAAATTCAACAATGCCCTCACAAAAGCCCTCCCGGTAGTTTGGGCTATTTAAGGAAACAAAGGAGATTTTACTCAGTCTGACAATTAAGTCAATTGCAATACTCAGCCAGAACCCCTCTGTTCCTCTGCCTCACACAGGCATTTCCCTTCTCAGTCACAGCCAACTTTCCTGACATGCCTTGAAGCTGAGACTTTGGTGGGTGCTGCGACTGCTGCAATTGGCTCAGCTTTACCATTGTAGAAAAGACCATCATAGCCCAACAGGCCCTCTACTTTTTTCTCACCCACTCTTCTCATTCTTGTGTGTATCCCCCTTTGTCTTCCTGCATTTCCACTATTTTCTATGGCACTCCACTAACCCCACTCCCCTTCCTTTTCTCTGTTTGTTTTTTCCGCTTATACATCCAGAACCCCCCTTCTATCCACCTTGTGCATCTCCTTCATTTAAAAATTTTGTTGATATTATGTTCCAATATTAATACTAAATGTTCATTATGACTTTCACTCAGACTTTCCAAATCTCACTTCTATAGCATTTCTTTTTTAATCCCGTTTTAAATTTATAAATCATTGTATGTCTTCCTTTTTTCTTCACATCTTAATTTCTATTCAGTTACTAACCTCATTTGTCTTGTTTTTAGATGTTGTGCACTTTGTGAAGTAAGCTGGGTATCCCCTGCATTCACTCCTCAACAACAACTGATGCTTGTGATGCTTGCCAACAAGCACACAAGAAATGGTTGTTTGTTGTCTGACCCTTCTGACCATGCGGCCAGAGGAGTTCCTGCCCAAGACGCCCTCGCAAGGACTCCTTTGTGGTCAACAATGATTAGAGAATTCCCAAGTAGGAATGGACGCTGGGACCCCAAACACGTAGACAGGAACGCTTCCAGAAAATTAGCCCTGTGCCCTCAAGTATTGATTTGTCCACCCCCTCTGAGGCCACCATTTGGTGGTCACTTTACTCCGTGACCTGAGTGAAGTGATTATCCAGCCAATGAAGGTTGGCAATGGCAAGAGGAAATTCAAGCTTGGGCCAATTGTCACCCATGGGATTCAAATTCCAAAGTAAGTTTTCTTTTTCCTCCTCAATTCATTTCTCCCCACACAATAGTACTGACGTTTTCCATTATGCATAGAAAAAAAACCAACAAATCCCACACAACAAGACTCACCCGTTCCTTGCAAGCAAGCTCTGCGGCAACCCACTGCAGGCCTGAGTGGCACCTGATGGTTGGAGGACTTATTCCGCGGTAAGCACCCACCTTTCCCTTTTCCCATTTTAACTTTTGCATCAAGTGAACTGACTTTGCCTCCTTTTGTAGAACCCTCCCAACACAATGAGCCACCTATTTCAGGCCCAAGTGAACCCTCTGAACCAGATGAGGATGCTTCTACTTGTGAGCCTGAACCTGAGGGGGCTCCAGCACAATCAATGGAGAAACCTTTTGGTTAGTACTTTTTTTATTGTTTTGTTGTTTTCAACTTTCCCTCACCGCTCCTTTGACCATATCCAGCTAATCTGGCTACCCCCGCCTTGGTAATAGTTGTCGGTGATGCGCCTGTTGGCTCCCCAGGTCCCCGAGAACCCCACCCCCTTCTCCCCTCATTCCCATGATGAGGCTTGCCATGAATTTACCAACTTACAGCTGACCTTAATGATTCCTCAAGCCATCATCCACAAATACATCAACTGAATCTTGTTGGAGCATTGCCGATTGCTCCACATGATTCCCTTTGTGGATGCGACTCATCAAAATGAGATGCACCGGGAATTTCGGGAGGAACTGAACACCCTCCTTGGCCAGGCACTGGAAGAGATCACTGGGATAGTCTCAATATTTCTCTCAAAATGAAAATCCAAAAAAAGTGTTTCCTTTTGACTTATTTTCTTTTGTAATACAATCCTTTAAATAAGTTAGCTGTAATAAATACATGATTATTTCTATTTTGGTTATATTATTTTTTCCTGTGAGCTTTCCTTTTTTGCCAATGGTGCAAATAAATTATTTAAGTGCCCCACCAATTTTCCAGTTAGTATTTCTTTGTTTGAACCTCTTCCGTAGAAAATGTGCAAATAGTCAGTCACCATTACCGCCTCCTAAATTTTCACTTCCATGGTTCTAAACCATATCAGATCTTAATTTTAAAAATGCGGAGGTTCCCTGCATGTGAGAAATCCACTGGAGCTTCATGAGTCATGTCCTTTCCTATGATCACGTGCTACTAATCTTAGTCATGTACAGAATTTTTCAAATTGTTGGGAGGCTGCCCCAGCATAATTAGAAGGAATTGTCTGAATCATTGGGAACCTGTACAGGCGTAAGGATTTGCGTGTGAAGTGTTGAAAGCCTGCACCAGTGAAAGGAATTGTTTGAACTGTTGAGAATCTGTACAAGCATAAGGATTTGCATGTGAAGCGTTTGGAGCCTGCCCTGGCGGAAGGAGTGGCTTGAATTGTTGGGAACCTGTACAAGCATAAGGATTTGCATGTACCCAGTTGGGATCCTGGCCAGGCATAAGGATTTGCATTTGAAGTGTGAGGATCCTGGAAAAGTGCAAGAATTCATGTGCGAAGAAGAGCAAGGAACCAGGACAAGTGTACAATTGCATGCCACCATACATGAGCCATCAAATAACCCCAATTCCAACCCATCAAAACCAGGTGTATACCATACTGTGCATTAACACACCCTCTATTTCCCAGACACATCCAAATTACCACATTCTTCTAATTGGTATGAGATTATATTACCATCCCTGATGTGATAGCACACTCCCTTGCCATTTTAATAATAGCCGTGGCTTTTCTGCCATATTGTTTTTGCTAACCTCCTTGAGTATTGTGCGGACATACCCACTAGTGTTGTGCTTTTGTTGTCCTGTGCTGGATCAGTATAATTCACGAATGTAATACTCACCCACACTACCTGAATGAGCCCATGACATTCAGATAGATCAATCCAAAAATGCTCATTTGGGAAAATCAATATTCCCCCTGTACACCGCTTTGTCACATCTCTTTGAATTTGGCCGGTCCGCTTATCAGCTTGAAACCACCATCCCAAAGTATACAACGATGCATCCTTATCAAGATGAGGTGAGTTTTTGAATCTGTTAATGGTGAAAGTGAGTGCGGAAGCAAATCCAAATGCCCCCTGATTTGCAGAAATATTGGGTTCATAGTTGAATTGATTTTCTTTCGCAAAATAAGAATTTTAATAATTAATCCCATTGATTAAATTCAACTTCACTCATTGTTGTGAATGGTCTGAATTAAACAAGGGCAATGAGTAAGCCGGTTGAAGAGAAAATTGCCATGCGGCCAAAGTGAATGTGTTTGATCTTATTGACATCCACAACCCTTGGAATTTCACTTGGGGTCATATTTGCTGATACTGGCATTGATATTTGAGCTGTTGGTCGATTGGAGGAAAAAATGTATTCTTTTGGGTGGTTTTGGCCTCATTTGTCTTTTGGAATGTCCCACTATTCCTGAGTGGTTGAGGGATCACTTTGCGTCAAAGCAGACAAGATATCAGATACTTCTTCCTCCAATTTGAATCTAAGGCCTTTTGAAACCAGAAAGGTGCCCAATGAGCCTTATGCGACACACATCCTTGATTTCCCTGTTGGAGCCCACATGGCATTGGCTCAATCTAAACCAAGTAAAGCCAAAGTTTTTCCATGGGGCCCACTGAGGGTGCCACACAAATGCTGACCCATATATATACTGAGAATAAGTGAGCAACTCACACTTTCCTTCCTCACCCCAACCCTTTTACACTCCTTTCCTTTTTTCGTCAATGGCATGCTTTCACAGGAAAATGAAATGAAACCAAAGGATTAGTGACCATTGTGTGAATTATTAATTTCACCTAAATTTGATTTTGGTCAATGAATGTTTTTTAATTGTGGCTAAAAATGAAAGATTACATCTGACTTTTGCAAATTGGAGATCTCAAGTACCTGAACTTGATAAATGCATTGAATACTGAATTATTCAATTTGATATATTCATATTACAATTCAATGATGTTCAAATCCAACCATCTGGACTATCGCAAGCACGCATGAATGCAATATGCACTCCTCTGCAGATACCTAATCATCTTAGTCCTCTTTAAAATATCCAGTGACATTTGGCCTATTATTTGGTTTTATCACTTCCTGCAATGCCCCTGTGTGTGCTAATTGCGGGCACAACTGCCTGACTCAGTTTGCTTCTTGTTGGAGTATTCTCAATGGTGGATGGAGGCATGCCTCCATAAAAAGGTAGTTATTATTGGTAGTCATACTTAGGCATCCGGGAAGTAGTAGGATAGATAGTCACAATTATTAAACTCATAAATAACTTTCTAAAATTAAATTGCAATCTATCTGTACAAAGCTAATCTAAAACGGTTCAATCCTGGTTGTAGGTTTAGCTGACCAGGGTACAGTCAATGTGACCTCATCACTTGAACCAAGACTGCACCTCTCCACCCAGGCATCACCAAAGTCTAATACCAAGAATCATGCAAATTCAAATCTAAGAGGTAAAGTGGGGTTAAAAGAATCTGATGAGAAGAAACTCTTATTCAGTAAATTACTTATATACTTATTAGTACATAGCCACACCAGCTCTACAAGATTTTTACCCTCTGAAAGTCTTTTGGAAATTTCATTGGGTGATAAAGCCCCTTTCACCAAGCTTGTTCCCCAGTCATCTGAGAATACCGTCAAAGCACAAACCCCGGCCACGCAGAATGCCCCTAACATACCATAGAAAATTTTATCTATTCCAAGATTCTTGTGACATGTCAAAAGATCTTTGATGGCCTCATTTTTTTCAAGCTTGTGAGTTTGTCTTTCATGCCATAGACTTTGACCTTTGTATGTGCACATACCATGTTATATGCAATCATCAAATGGATAGATGTATCCATTAGATCCTCAAGGTTCTTTTGCATCTTTGTCAATATCTCATTGTCAGCCCTGCCACCTTCAATGCTAAGTTGTGTAGCACGTTGCTTCAATTTACTCAAACAGGAGGCAAGGTATTCAACTTCTCCCCATTTTAGTCCAAGAGGATCAGTCAAATTTGATGTTGGTGCCACATATGGCTTGTGTGAAATCACATTGTATAAGGCTAAACTAATGGATTCAAACATAACATTTTCCCAAAAATATTGAATTGGATTGGCTGGGTAAAGAAGGCTCTGAACCATTTTGAATAAGGAGTGTTCAGATTTTGGATGATTATCTGGAGGTTTTGCTGATTCCTTCATCAATTTGCAATTCCAAATGTTATTATTAAAAAACACTTCTGTTTCTGTTGGCTTAAAAAAATCTAACCCTATATATTGCAATTTATATCATGATCCAACAGCCAATAATCATGTATCATGCACAAAGATAAAACTCACCTTTCATCTCAAGCCCCTCAAGCCAGGCCAACATCTTAAGCTCTTGGTTACTGATCACCTAAATACCAACAGGCGGGAATGTATGAGCATCATTTGTGGGTGAATTGTCCCATCAGCTTTTGCAAATACTATTGATATTATCAAGCCCCCTTTTCCATGATTCTTGAGTAGTATTGGAATGAAAGTCAAAATGTCTCCAAATCCTTCAATGCGGGATAAAAATATTCCTTGAATCTTAGGGGAGGATGAAACTTTGGGCTCAGGGTTAGGCATTATATCAGTCATATATTGACCCATTGTATCATGTTTAATTGCCTCCCTTTCTTGAAAGGCTTGAATATTTTGAGGAGAGGAAAGTGGGGTTTCATCATGGATTGCTTCATTGAGTAGGGGGGGCTTTCAGTATGCGGAGGTTCATTATCAATATGGTCCACATCAACATTGATCATTTCATCACCTTGATCCTGGGAATCATTTGCAGCTTCAAAGGTACAGCATTTTTTGTTGGTTTTTTTGTGGCATGTATATTTGGCCTTTTTCCTAATCCTTTGACTGGAACTCCAATTACCACTTGAGATCCTTCAGATAGAGATTCTCCCACATCCACACCTATCCATACATTGTAAGCAGCCATTTTTGACATTTTTGTTTTGAAATAGTAATAGACTTACGGTTAAAAGCCATTTTGAAGAGGCTCATTTCTTCAGAAATCTTTTGAAGTACATAATAAGGAGTTTTACTATCATTTTGATTTTTTTCCAGCCTTGGGATTGTTTGAGCAATGTTTGAGACAAATTGTTCCTTGGATATAATTTCAACCTCCCCACTGAATATTACATCATCTTTCCCAGCATCTTCTGTTGGTGAACAAGGTTCCACAGTCTTTTCCTTCTGATACCTTTTAAAATTGGGTTTTTGAAAGCTTGGGTGCTGTAAGGTGTGGATATGAAATTTTGATAAAATATCAAGTACTTTTCCTGTCCTCAAAATTTGTATAAGGTAAAATTACTTAAAAATAGTAAGAAATATTATTTTGAGAGAGAAAACACACCAATTCTATTGTTTTTAACTTTTTAAGTATAAAACAATAATATAATAATAATTTATTGTTTTACCAACAATAAAGATTTATCCAAAAATACTCTACAAGAGATATTCAAGGCTACAAAAGAAATTTCTTCAAGAGAAATTTCAATTCGGATTTATTGATCAAAGAGCTTCAAGCAAGTAATTAAAGAATAAAGTATTTGAGAATATATTTAAAGAGAAAACACACCCAAAAGTTACCATAGTGAATTCGGAAACAAAGTGACAAAGTTAACAGTGATGAAAGATGCTTTAATTCACTTTTGGGGTGGTTCAGGGGTAAAAATGATTATAATAATTTTTCACATGGTTAAAAGGTTCAAAATGCTTAAAAAAATTTGTCTGGAATCTTTTATTGATTGGTTTAACAGTGCTTAAACTAATTATAAAAGGAAAACATTCTAACATGAAGAGAAAAGTGGGGAAAAGAAGAAATTCTTTTATAGCCATCAATTTCCTTACTCCAAAAGTAAAATTTACTCTTGTCCTTCGCCAAAAACAATCTGACAATAGAAAAGCCAATTATGTCATCATTGAACCCTGGTTTAGACCAAAAGCAGGCTGGTTTAAGCCATTTTTTGCTATTTTTAGCCATTTTAGACCCTTAAATCAGCCATTACTATAGCAATACCTGGTCTAGAGCCTTCAAAACACGTCAGAATGTGTATACAAGGCATAGAAACCAGTTCAAATTGTTCTCATAACATTGTTCCAACTTAAGGGTAGTTTTACCCTCCTGGAAGCAGTTAAACCTACCCTGGTTGGTATCAAAACCTCATCATCAATTGAGTCACAGACCCTGTGACTCAATTCCAGGCCAAAAGTTATGAAATTTTGCGTGTATTTTAACATCTCACACCTCTCAGCAAGGATTTTGGGGGTCTAGCTCCCCCTTAGAGCTAGAGTGTCTTTTTCCCCCCAGAATTAATCTTTCCAATTTATTTTTTTCTTTAATTCCTCATCATGTAATACAATTATAATTTACATATGTAGTTCAATTGATTTTTTAATTACACATCTGTAATAATTGATACTTCATATGTAAATCAAAGTTCACTTATGTAATACATGCACACATTTTGACATTTCAATTGAAAATACTTCAATTCCTCACAACTTCTAAACTAAACACAACAACTAAATTTTAACACAAAAATTGATGGTTAACACCACATGTCCTGTGAATTAAATTAAGTTTTTGAGGATTTTCATACTTTTGTACAAAAAAAAATACTAAAAACTTAATTTCAGCTTATTTAGAGTTGAGTTATAGAAATTTCATCCAGCAGTGACCCCACTTTATTTTTTATGAGGAATCCAATGGTGTGATAATTTCTTTAGGTTTATTTATTGGATAAAAAGTTGCAATATATTTTATATAGCTTTTTACCAAAAATATTTTAATCTCATAATTTTTATTAAAAATTCATTTTGACTTAATTTTTACAAGTAAAATGTATTTTCATAATTTTAAATTTTATTGTAATTTTATCTTTAAATTATAATGAAATTTTGATTCTTAAATATAAATTTGTATTTATATTTCAATTCTTTTTTTTATAATATAAATAAATTTATTTTATTTATATTTATATCTTAATTTATCTTGTGTGGTCTTTTGGGTATATGAAAATACCTCTAAGGCTAACAGATTCTGAGCTGAAATAAAGGCTATGACACAATATCAGGTTTTGCAAGATTACAAATATTCAAGATGGATGCATACTCACATTCTGGAAGAACTGGTGTATCTTTATTATTTCATTTGACTGGCTCTCTACTTCAATTCCTAATTCATGACTACTGATCATATCAAAGACTTCACTTCCACTCTCTGGGGCTGAAGTTCTTTGTTCATGGAATTCAGTTGAATTTCCTGGGGTTTGGGGAATAGCCGAGGTAGTTTATTTAGTAAATAGATGGTGAAGAGTTGATTGATAACTTGATTGAAAATGCTAGGATAAAAAGATCAAAATTTAAGAAAAAAGGCAGGAGTTCTGAAAGTGGTGGAAGTAAAATAAGTTCAAGATCACTGATTCTTTTTTAGGTAATATCAATATTGGAGAATTTTGGAAAGTTTCAAAGAAGTTAAATATCAATTTAAATCAGTTCAATAGTTAGTGAATTTTCTAGAAAAAAGACATTCCAGAACCCCAAGTTGACCAAAAGAAACCTTCCCATCAACAGCCTTGGAACCTTACATCAATATCTATTGAACTTTTCATGGATTTGCAAAATATGATTTGTTGGGAAATTCAAGGAGGTGATGTGTTGCAAATTATTTCATCTCATTCAAATGAAATCACTTCCCTCTGAGAAATTGAATAAAGTTGACTAGTGAGAAACCTACTAAAGTCAACTCTTGAACTATTCAATGCTCATGAGGTAAGGACTAAGAAAAGTGTTCCATTTGAATGACATGAAATAAAATGGTTTTGTGGGGAAAACACAAAACATAATTCTGGTCTTAAATAGTTTACTTATTAGGCTTTAATTTGTGAGTCTCATTACTTAAACCCTAACCACAACTTTGGGAATATCCCCACCAATTTACCCAGAGAAACCTTTGGCAGAGAAGGCCACTAAGCATGGTTCCGCAATTGCGTTCATCATGTAAGCCAACAAGCCACCGTACCCTATGGATCTAATACCTAAGAATAAGGATGGTAAGCGGTGGATAGAGGATTAGGCTTAAGGGGGGTTAAGGGTGGCATTGGAGGCATATCTTGAGGGCACCGTGGGAGCATAAGGATTGTAAGCGGCAGAGAAGATGAGGCAGGGGTACAGAAGTGTAAGGAGTGGTGAGGGCAGAGATGGGGGGCATTGTAGTCTCATCTTGAGAGTGTTGCAGGAGTGTAAGGATGGTAGGTGGCGTTGAGGATTAGGCAGGTGTGAGAGAAGTGCTGGAGGCATTTTGGGAGGACACTGTGAGAGCATAAGAATAGTAATTGCTGAAGAAGAGGAGGCATAAGGAGTGTTTAGGGGGCCGCAGGAGCATATGGATTGTGAGCGGCAGGGGTGTGGAAGTGTAAGGAGTAATGAGGGTGGAGATGGGGGGCAGTGTTGGAGGCATGTCTGGAGGGCACCACGTGAGCATAAGCATGGTAAGCGGCATAGAGGATGAGGAGGGTTGAGGGCGGCATAGGAGGTATATCTTGAGGGAGCCGCAGGAGCGTAAGGGTTGGAAGCATAAGGAGTGATGAGGGAGGAGATGGGGGGCAGTGTTGGAGTCACATCTAGAGGGTGGTGGGGGTGTGTAAGCATGCTAAGGGTTGGAGAGGATTAGGCGGGGATACGGAAGCCAATTCATGCGTGAGAGTAGGCATGGTAAAGGGGTGAGATGGCAGAAGTGTTCTCATGCCAAACTACTGCCTTGCACCCCAAGGTTTAATTCCCCAAACCTTGCTAATAGTGTTGACTGGGTTTGGGCTTTGAGTGAGATTCTCATGTGACACATTTGACAATTGGCATTGTCTTGATGCAGATGTGACATTACCCACTAAATCCAGTGACTATAATGTGACACTAACATGACTAAAGCAAGAGGTTATACCAACCGCAGTGAGACGTGAAGTCAATTTCTGGTGATTGACGCGAAATTTGCCCCAGTGTCTTCTTGGATTTTTAACCCTTGAAAATACCACTAAAACCCTTCTTGTAAGATTAAAATTAGTGTGCAAGCTCTATATGAAGCATATTGAGCGCATTATGGACTTTTAAATTAGTAGTGGTACTCCTTATACATGCTTAGCACTGCATTTAGTATAAAAAGACCCCTCAACATCATTAAAAGTCCTCAGAATTCTATCCAGCTTAATATAATATAATAAATTAAAGAAATATTTATAATGACAATTGCAATGAATTGATTTTATTTTGAACAAATAAAAAGAATCTGGCGAATTGTTATTTTTCAAATAACAACATTTCATTATGATCTAATAAACTCCTCTACATTATTGCATTTTCCTTCGTCTCAAATTTAATCTACCCTTATTTATATTTCTGAGGGTTTTACTTATAAATATCTTTAAATACTCCTTTTTTGGAATATTTTTATAATAATAATTTTTCTATCCAGTGTGTATTTTCCATTATTATTTATTTATTTATTATATAATTTTATTTCTTTTTATAATATTATTCTAATACTCACTATGAAAAAAAATTACCTCTTCTGTTTTGTAGTAGGTCCAACCTAAGCTTCCAACTTGCTATTATTATTTGGTCATTTTCCAATCCAGATGCTCAAGATTCTAAATTACTTCACAAATTGTGGAATTCTTAAATAATTCTTAATTTGATCAGCTCTCCATATTTTGAAATCCAAAAAAACTTAGTTCAAAATGTTGTTTTTTGAATAACAACTTAAAATCAACTTTTTTTGCACAAAAACCAACAACAAATGTTTTATTTTTAATTATCAATTTCTCCCAAAAAATTAAGTTCATCTTTATTTTTGGAAATTCAACAAAAATTAAGCTAGATCATGTCCTTTTTCAAGAATTTGGAAAAGGTTTTGGAGCATTCTTGCAAGGCTGAGATTTAAAATATTTCTTTTTCACACAAAACTCACATAGTATATTCTTCCATCTCTTTTATCCCTTGAATGTATTTTTTTTCAAGGCTGAGAGGAAAAAACATTTCTCATTTTTGCAAGGTTTAAAATTTACTTGCTGTCACACCTTTTCCCATGATAAAAATAATGTGAGACCTCTTATGGTTCAAAAGAGATCTTTTGAAATATCACATAACATGAAATATACCAAAATGTTTCAAAATACACTACTTTTTAAGAAGAAGATCCCAAATTCTGATCCATTTATAAAGCGTATATCATTAAATAAATATCCATTTTGTTCTACTTTTCCAGAGGAAATAAAAGTTAACCCAGATTCTGAATATTATTTTATTTTACAGGGAAAAAGACGCAATATTCTCATAATGTTTCCAAACTGAATGAAGGTTAATGAATTAAAACTCCACAATCAAAATCAGAACTTTTCAAACCAATTTTACAGTTATACTACCCTTCGTTATACAGAAAGTGATATTTTTAATTGATTTTATGTACTAAAATTTAAAATATGTGAATATGATGAGTTAATTTTTAAGGTTTATAATAGGCCTAAATATTGATTGATGGAACTAATTATTTCAGTGAAAATTATTTTGAATTATATAAATATTCAATTTTCTCATACTTATCCTTTTCAAGCAACTTACTTCTTTCAAAATTTCTCTCAGATTTGTTCCAAAGATCATTTTCTATTTTCATTTTTTGAGAAAAATTATAGTTCAATTACTATTGTAATATCTAATTATAAAAAATTGTCATTTTAAATATATTGAGGATACCTATTAAGCTGAAATATCCATTTCAAAACATAGATGAATTTGTTTATGAATATTTGAATGTATTTCCAAGAAAAAAGAAGTAACACTGTCTGAAAATTCAATTCATTATTCTATAAAATTAATCAATCTGACAGAGATTCAGCACTGAATCAAGAGTTTTTTAATAACCCTCAAACACAAATCTGTAATATTGGTTTGATTCTAATGTACTTCATTTAACAGCCCCCATCCAATGCACAAGCTTTGATGATAATTTAATCAGTGAACCACATTTTCAGAAACATCCTGAGATGATAATTTTCTCTATTTAATAAACTCGAATGAGTGGTACATCCAATCTCCTTCAATAAGCTCATTTAATTCTCAAGCTTCAATGTTTTATGAGATCATATCGTTGTTTTCAACCTGAAAGGTCTAAACTATCATGCTTCAAAGGATAAACTTACCACCACATACTGGGAAGAATTCATACCCTTAAAGTATTCTTTACCAGTTTATACTTTAAATATATTATTTCCTTTGATTTTTAGAAAAATAATATTCAGGAGTACAAATAAAACATTCATGCATTTTAACAGAATAACTGAGACCTAGAAGAGATAATACACAAATAAATTATCCCATAAATAGTATATTGAAATAAATTATTGCAATTGTGTTTTTATCCTGAGTTTTTTGAGGATTCCTTCATTGTAGTAGCTTTATAAAGACCTTGAAAGCTACATCTATATACAAATTTACTCATATTTTTGAATTATAATTTGGCTTTAGACTTTGATTTGGGATTTTTCATAAATAATCCATTCAGACCATATTCATGAAAGTTTTGAAAATTTTGAAAATTAATATCTTTCTCTTGCTTCATTAAAAAATGCTTGCTATTAATGTTTCCATACATGGAATAACTGAAAACAGAAAATGCAGCTTTCCATTTGATAAAATTGGTTCAAGCTCAATTATATCTCCATTAAGACAAAAGGCTGATCTTCTCTACCAGGTAGTTTTTTCATAGAGTTTTTCACTAAATTCTCAAAAAATGAAACAAAAATTTATGTAAATAATTCAAGGCCATTTTTCAATTTGTTTCATTTGAGAGGCAGAATCATCAAAGTAATGGAACTGAATTCTCACACCAATCTTGTGTGCCTCATCCCTGTGGAAACCATCATTGAGTTATAATTTTTATACTTCCTAGTCTCTGACCTTCTCATCCAATTTATTTAAAGACTATTTAAAGTTTCTGATTTTTCAAAATTTGAAAAATTCATATTTTTTCAAATGTCTTTATGTAAGAACTTGTAATATGATACAAATAATTTGTATTACAAAAAGTACTTTTTTATATTATTTGAATATTCGATTAAAAGACAATTAGGCATTCCTTTGGAATTTTATTATAAGATGTTAAATAAAGTGAAAATTGGTCTTTATTTATTCCATTTTTGAAAATATAGATTCCTCTAGAGGTTATCAAATGAAAAAATGGTTCACAAACACCTTTTATTGTGGTTTTTGGTTTCTTTGGAGCTTTGTATGAAGCTTATGTGCACCTTCATTCCAGCTTTTATCAAAACTTTTTTCTTCCCACTTTCACTGGCTGGGTTCCAGCCAGGTTGAAAGATGATTGGCTGAGGTAAGATTTAAAAGTCGATTTTTTCTATACATATCTCAATTTTGATATATTTAAGAGTATATTTGTGGCTATTAGTTTTAAAAGCTGAAACATAAAATGGACTAAAAAAATATACAAAAATATTGTGTTTCATATTATCAATAATGTTGAAATTATTGATATATTTGACCTTTCAATTTTAATCAATGTCACTTAATAATTTCAAGATATGTAAATAAAATCCTAAGCCAAGCTTAACTGAAATTTATTTTTATCCACAGGGATTCTTTACATCGGAAATTGATGGCTTTTTATGCACGTAGCAATTCTCAAACGTAAAATACTTCCTTACAGTTCTAAATTATTTTTGACCATTTTTTCTTATTTCCAAATTACTTGATAATAATTTGAATTTTTCCATTTCCTTCATTTTCATATAATCTCTTGTTTAAGGAATTTCATGTTTGACTACGGTATTACAAATTTTAATCAATTTTGGAACTTTTTTATGTCTTTTTGTAATAATTTTCCTTGCATTTTTTGAACTTTTGTTTTGTAATTTTTTTATTTTATTAGCTTTTTCGGTTTTTGAATTTTTGGCTTATCTTGAACTTTTTATTTCCATTAACTTGTAATCTGCTCTTATTGTTGCATATCATACAATCTGACTGTTGAATTTATTTCATTTTGACCTTGAGGTATTTTTTGCTTTTTTAATTTTAATTTTTTTTTTCAATTTTAAATATCATTTTATTTTTCTGAATGTTTTTATTCATTCATTTTTATAACCATTATTCTGTGTTGATTTTTCTTACTCTGAATTTTTGCAATTTTTTTTTATTTTGTTATTCTTTTGTAATTTTTTTTCCTGGGTGCATACACTTCAAATCAGCTTAAAAGCACTCATTTGCAGTGTTTTTTTGGTTATCATAATTCAATTACCCTCCAATTTTGTGTTTTTACACTTATTTGGAGTGTCTGCACCCCTGGAAACAGAAATAAAAAATAAAAATAAAAATATATACCAAATTTCAAAAGAATGAAAAGAACAAAAAAATTAAAATATAAGCAAGATTGACAAAAACTAAGCCAAAAAAATCAACATGAAAAAAGGCAAAAAAGAAATAAAAATTGAGAAAAAAAGAGAATCACATAAAAAATAAAATAATGGAAAGAAAAAAATTAGACATAAAAATAAAAATAAAAAAATTGAAAAAGGTTAAAAAATGAAAAAACCTGGGGGAAATGAAAAAAATTTAGGAAAAAATTGAGAAATTCCCTTATCTTCTAATGATTTAATATTTATAACTAAAACCCAAAATTAAACAAAAAATTGAAATTTTGAAAATAAATATCAAAAATCAAAGAAAGTTAAAATTTGATGAAAATAATTTCATTGTTTCTTTTAAAAAAGATTAATTTTGATTCTGATTTGTGCCTTTTTCAAAGGAAATTCCAAAATTTACCGGATTCTTATTAAAAAAACAAATTTAAAATAAAAAATCAAAATTTCTGGAAATAAACACCTGAGCAAAAAGATGAAGAAGGTTGGACCACAAATGGAAGATTTGAGGTATTGAATGCTAGTATTTATTTCAATTTGTAAATACAAATTTTAGAAAAAACAGATTGAGTGTTCATAAAAATGATGAATTGAAAAATTGAACTGCTTAAGTTAAAGTTAAGCTGATTTTCATACCTGAAGGATGATAAATCTGCACATGTAAGGAAGCTTAAGTGGAAAAGAACTTTGATTGCCAAAAAACTTTATTAAATGGATCAACTCTTACAGATATGTAGGAATAGAATTTAAATCATCATCTCCAATAATGAGGGTAAGAGTACAAACATTCAAAAAAATACTGAAAATTATTTGTGAAAATGAATATCATGACATTAAGCTTCAAAAACCTGTGGTAAAAAAGTTTATTTAAAAAACATTTTGAATATAAATTAGCAAAACAAATATCTCTTCATCAAAAAAATCTATGAATTCTGTGATATACATTTTAAAAAGGTATCTCAAGTGTGTAAGACATGAGAAAATAATAGAATTGATGATTGGGATGAAGAATTTTAAGTTCTTTTTATGAATTATTTTGTATAAATTCATTTTATTCCTTTAAAGAGGTTTTACATACTAATGGTTTGTAATTTTTGGAGCATGTGAAGTGAATCAATTATTCCAAATAGAAAAGACAATTAAATTCAGTGGAAATTGTCTCACAAATGCTTATGAAAGAAATGTCTTTCACTTCTGGAAATAAGAATTATTCCAGTATTTCTTCTATTAATTAATCATTGATAAATAAGGGATGAGAAGATGAACAAAACTATTGAGTAGTCCATAATGTTCCATTTTAATTGAGCAAAATTCTGAATAACCAAATATATGGCTAGAATTATCTGAAAAAACATTTCAAGGTTACAGCCAAGGTTGGGACTCAGGTTAAAAGAAGGTTTGACCAGAAGTGGTAGATTTTTTTCATGCTGACTATAGCTATTTCCTTAAGAATAACTTATTTCAACATAAAATTACTTCTGGTAGAATAATTTTCCTATGATTATTTTTATATTTATAATAAAAAGTAATTATAGTTCATAATAATAATTATTGGTAATATTGACATCATTTAATTCTCATATATCTACTATTTAATATGAGTATATATTATTTAGAGCTTTATTGTCATAAAATGACTATTATTTAATTGTAATATTAACTTATTGATATTTAGAGTGGCTTCTCTTAAAGAAAGAACAGGAATGGTACAACAGTCAAATCAAAATTAATTTTACTATTAGTTTCATAGTAAAATATTTCATTTAAGCTCAGCAGGAAGCAGATTGTGATTATAAAATTAAATGGGATGCCTTTCCAAGTCATTCACCTGATTAAATTCAGAAGCCAAACTTTAATCAGAAGCATCATTCTCTACATTAGCTGGTATGGAAGGATTAAATTGTGAAAAAATAGGAGTATTTCAAAAGGCTTCTTCGAGTAATTGATAATGACTAAGAGCTTTGTCATTTAAGGTGAAAGGGGTGTTTTGTAGAAGAGAAGAGAGAGAAATTATTATTTTGGAATAATTTTCAATGAAACAATTATAAAAACTGAAAATCACAAGAAAATATTGAGGTTCCTTGATGTTTTTGCACTGTTTCCAACAATGATTTGTCAAACTTTCAAATAATAAATCTTGAGGACATCTCTTTAAGAAAAATAAACAAAATATTAAACACTTGATACATGGAACAAAAACTTGTGATCTTTAGAGAACAAATCATTGTTCTTCAGTTTCTGGAGGAAATGGGCCAGATGATTGAAATCTTCCTTCTAAGAACTGAAAAACACCATAATATCATCTAAGTAAACTTCTACAAATATATCCCAAAAATATGCAAAAAATATCATTCAAAAGATTTTTGAATCAAGAAGGAGAATTTGTAAGACCAAATGGTATATCCAAATACACCTAACTAAAATATTTGGTTCCAAAAAAGTTCAATTCTAAAACCCCTCTTTAACTCTCAGGAGATTATAAGAACCATGAAACTCTACATTGAATAAGATAATTAAAATATCAACATGTTGAGGAGTTTGGCCTAATGAAACCTTCTCCACATTCTCTTTAATGTAGGCCCATATTTTATCTGACTCTTGGCTTGATAAAGAGTTGATAGCACAAACTGAAGGTATAAACCCCTCCAGTTTGATATGATCATCATAGGAGTGGTGGGAAGGATGGTTTTATGTCTTCACCTCTGATAATTCATCCAAATACTGGAGATAGGGAGGAGAGACTACTTTCAAAACAGTTTGAATTTCCTCTGGCTCTTCCTCCTAATTCCAATTCTCCCGCAGAGGTTCATAAAAAGATAAAACAGGACAGTCCATATCCCATTGAAAGAGATAAAGTGGAGATTTAGAAACATCTTATCCAGAATTTTTATCTCTTTGAAGACTTCCTCTATAAATGTAAGTAATGACTGAGAAGGAGTTAAGGGAGGGATATAGACAGGAGAAGGAAGTTAAGGTGACTTGAGCTTACCAGAAAGAGCAACACTGTTGAGTGAGATGGGAAAATAATTACTAATAGAATTTTTGAAAACATTATAGTCCTTTTGCATAGAGTCAAAGGTGATGAATCCATTATTCAAATAAATAACAGGATTAAAAATGTAAAGGAAATTTTAGCCCAATATGAGGTCTTCTTCACTGGGTAAATCTATGATAAATAATTCCCATTAAGATTGTGGGAAGGAAGAAAAGTAAGCCACCCACTAGGTATAATTGGCAATTAATAAGGGAAGGGAGTCCTTTGGATCCAGAATGAAAGAAGGAACATCTTCAGGGAGCTCTAACATAGTCACTGAGTATTTGAGACTAAAATATTCCTCAATAAAAGATTTTATAGCACCAAAATCAATGAAAGTACTGTAAAAAATATCAAAGCAAGTAAAAAGTATAATAAATCTAAACCTTTTTTTTGACACCAGTATTCAAATTGGACAGTTTGTCTCTTGGATTAAATAATTTATACACACATAATTCCTACTCAGTATTTTTCCTTCCTCCTGGGGAAGCATTTTGATTGCCCAGTATTTTTTCAAGCCCTTTTGAAGCATCTTTCAAGGGGGTGCTTTCCACCACACTGAGTACATAAGAATTATTTAACTCTTATCTCCTTTCCAGAGCCAATTAATATGTTGTGCTTATTAAGGAGATAAGAATGATTCATATCCTTTGGATCTTGAAAATTCTTCCCCTTATCACCTGGCAAGTCTTCTTAGAGGATGATCTTTAAGGAGGCTTGGGGGAGCTGAAACTAGGGACTGAAGGATTCTTCTCTTTAATTATGCACTTTCCTTTTGGCCTCTCATGGTAACTGGTTTCTAACTCCAAAGTGATTTCCATCCGCTCTTGAAGGCTTCCAAAAGCTCCAGGGTGAGACCCCAATTGGTCCAAAAGGCTTGATTAAAATCCTCTTCTTTAAATGGGAATATAAGATATTTTTTCCCAATCTCAGATCCTTTGTATTAAGTTTATGAAATAAGCTATGCACAAGGGAGAATGACCACCTTATTTTATCTCTTATTTGTCCATCTCTTTTTCAGCCTTTCTTATTTCATTGGAATCATAAAACATAATGGATATCTGGCTTTAAAACAGCTTCCAGTTATTGAGAAAATAAGAGGGGCCTTCATTGGAGAGATTTTATATGTAATGTGCAAAATCACTTTCCAGCCCTTTCAGTGAGAAAGGCTTTTTGATAAAACACCTCCTTTCTTACAGAGAAGAATCTTTCCTTGTCATTATAAAAAAATTACATTACAGGATTGAATAAATTCTCAGTGTATGAGCTTTAGTTCCATCAAAAGAAGCAGATGCCTTCGTTGATGTAGTATGCAAATCTGGAGTTTTTGGAGGTGTTCCTTAGTGATAATTCTTGAGTAAGCTTCCCCATAATTATGAGAAGATTTTCCTCAGCTTGAGAGACAATGTTTCAATTAAAATAAGCTAGATCTAGATCCTCAGAAGCTTGAGGAGCATCTTCTAAAGCCAATTGCACTTCAGCCTCCTGATAATCTTCCTCTTCCACTTACTTATCCCCCTCTTCATCTTCAGCTTCCCCCAAAGTTCTACTAATAGCTTGGTAAATGCAATGATAGACGCCTAATAATCCAGATAATTATCTCAACTTTATTGAATTTATACCTCCTCTTCCAGAATGTTCTTCTCCCTCTATTTAACATTCCACTCAGAATATAGACTTACTGTTTGTATCAAAAGGAACCCTAATTTTTGGAGTCAGGAAAGCTCGAATTCTTGGCTAGGGGCTATACTGAAAGGTCATTTTTGGTAGAAATAAGAAGAAAACACTGTATTATACTTGGGGATGAAAACTAAATTCTTGAAAAAATTCAATCAAAATGAAAAATCTCAAAAATAAAACTGAGGAATAATCAATAAATTTGAGATGAAATAAATATGAATAATTTCTTAAGGATGAAAATTACAGATTCAATTCCTCAAAAAAAACAAAGTCTTTAAGAATTTCAAGGATAGATATTAATGGTCATCAGGGATTAAATATTTAGAAAAGAATTAAAAAAAGAAGGAAGAAATGATGAGTTAAGTAATATAATTTCACAGGGGCTCCTCTAAGTTGAGAGTTCCAGAAACTCAGTAGATAGAATTACTAAGGGAGGGATCAGAAGAGGATACTCAAGAATGTTGAATAGAAAATGAAACAAGGGAAAACTTACCAATTATTAAAGAAATTCAGTTTAAAAAGATGGAATAACCAACAATAATAAAGATTCAACCACAAAATAATCCTATATCACTTTTTAAACCTGTTCAGAAAGAAGAGAAATGTTAATTAGAAAAAGGCCATCAAAACCACACTTAACAGGTGAGGGGAGGGAAGAACTTACATAACATATTAAGAATATTAGATTCTAAGTAAGAAATAAAAAATTATTAATGATAAATCCAATACATCAATTAACTAGGTGAAGAACCCCCAGGAAGATTAAGAGGGGCTGGTATATGTAAGAAATTCCAACCTGGATCTTGAATGCTGAAGCCAGGGGCTGTATGATGAACAGAACCTGTTTGAAAGATGAATGTAAATTAATGTAACACCAATCGAGTTTTGATGAATTGGGAGCCTGTATTGGTTTGAGATCTGTATTTGGGTTTAAACTGTATTAAAATTAATTTAGTGGATTTTTCATGAATTCCCTTTCTGATGAAAATTGGGGGATCTTCAATGATCCCTGTCTTCTGATTTTGGGGATTTTGGGTGGTGGGAAGGGCACCCTTGGGCATTCCTCCTCTGAATAAAAAAGCCTTTAAATGTGGGTAGAAGGGAGTTTTTTGGGAGATAAAGCCTAGTTAGGGGTTCCCAGAGATTTATTTTAAGAAAAATTCATAAGTTAAAATCTCTTATTTCCTGCTTCTCAATTTATGTTTTTTTGTTCAAACTCTTTGATACTTGTTTGTTTTTTCAAACAAACTCAAGAATATTTCTTCTTTCTTCCTCTAATATTTACTTCAAAAAATTTGTATTCATTTATTTTTCACTATTTCTTATTCTTTTTTTGGCTCCTGAATATTTTCTTTTAGAATTCAACATAACCCACAATTATAGTAACCACATCAAATTAAAAAATCTGGAACCCCTAATCAAATATGCATGGATAATTCTGGATTTGTTTTCTTATATCAAAAATGAATCATGATTATCCATCACATAAAGGTATTTTGACCACATCAAGGACCAATGTCAGAAAAATTCACCATATAAGAAACAAAATCTATCAAGGAAGTCCATCAATATTTCCAAACAAGTTACCCTGAGTAGGTTTCAACATCTGCTACAAGTACAAGCCTTTCAACTCCACTATTGAGAGATTCAAAAATACACCTAATAAGCCTTTATGATGGTAAATCATCAACTTCCTCCTATTTCTGATGCCTTAGCTATTATTTTACTAAAGAGATCAATGAACTCATCATCACAGCCTTGATTGTTTCAGAAATCTCATTGAGGTTTATCAAAAAATGAAAATCTTAAAGATTAACAGTGGACACTTCTACATTCTTCTTATAGGATTCCAACTTTTGACTTAATCTTATGTAATTTCCTACCTTTACTCCATCAAAAACATTAGACAATGATTTCCAAGCATGTAATACCTACCCAAGGAATGACCTTACCAGCTGATGGGTGGAAATATGCCTCTGGTTTTTTAATATTATTCATTGCTTTTACTAAACAGTCAAAGTATCAAGGAATAAATCAATATCTTAGATATAATCTTAAAGCAGCATACAGCCAAGAAGTTGTATTAATAATTAAGTAAATTTTTGAGTTGAAAGCAAATATCATTACAAAACATATCAGAAGTCATAAATAATTCCCCTTTGTTAATTATCAAATTTCATTTAAGTCATTGATTGCAAAACTCATTTGGTTGATACCAAATTTCAATAATTTTTTATCTTAAATTATAGAAACTTCTGACAAATGATTGGCCTCACATTGCCATGACTCATTTTGTCTTATACTCCTTCAATATTACTGAAATACACTTTACCTCAAATACACAGAATTAACTTCAATTGTGAAGGGCAATAAAATGTTAGTTGAATATTTCTCAAGCCCTTTGTACTTGAGTGAGTACCTTACACAGTGTGCTGAAGAAGAAAACATAATTAATGGGCTTTCAAATTTGTGTGCGTCATGAAGTTACTCCCTTTGAAAAGTATGCATGAGTGTTAAATAACATGAGGAATGTTTCAAAAAACGCTTTAGCACATTCAAAAATACCACAAGTTATACACCCTCCATACCAGCAGCTTTCATCTCAGGAATTGAAGACTGAGACCACTTTACTTCCAATTATGCACTGGTTTGCCTTCTTAGTCCAGTAGTTGATTCAACTTTGCGGTTAAAGCATAAACATACTGAGCTTTCTGATATATGAAAAGGATTTGAAAAGGTTTATTTTTCACTTATATCTACTAAATATTATGAGTGATTCACCAGGGTCTAGAATTACCCTCTCAAAGTCATTCATCAACGTGTGAAATATCTCCAAGAAAAAATCTACAGAATCACTTTTTGTGCAATCATCTTTCAACAATTTGGCAGTCTCTTTCAAAAATTGACAGAAAGATATCAAAGTAATAGATTTTGTGCTTGCTAGAGATTGGCAGTAGTCTGAGGAGGAATACAAGCTCTTAGATCCACAAATTAAACAATATTAAAGTCAGCGCAAACCATTTGAAAATAAATTCAATGGTATTTTCTTTTATGCTCCCTCCAGCTATCTGAATAAGATTTCATTTATTGATGCATTAAGTTTTCAAAAGACGTATTTAGAGGCAAGGCTATTGGTTACTTAATTTGTCTTCCAGATACAGCACAATTCTTTCCACTGAATACACTTGCACCAAATATTTGGAATCCTGTAACACATGCAACAGGGGTTGAAGGACTGTTTCCCATCATGACAATAAAGCCAAGTAACAAAAGCCAATGTTACCAAAAATTCTGAAAATGATAAGTCAGATAGAATTATATCTTATTCTAGATTGCCTTGCAAAAACAATCACAAAACCTGTGACCCTTTGCTAGTATTTTGTATGACAACCTGTTGATGTATGGCTTTTTGTAGAGCTCAAAGTAAATGTTGGTGTATTTTGCAAGCTGATAATGGACTTTTATGGCACTATGGTTCAAATGCTGAATTTCCTGCAAAAAAACACTCAACTTGTTCACGGAGGGCCAAAGGGAACTCCATCAACTTTAATAATCAAATTTTGATTTGAAAGAAAAGTAAACAAAAAAATCAAAATAAAGTTGATATATCAATTCAAGATATAATTCAGCTTTTTTCCAATTCCCATTTATAAATGGGGTTTAGATGACCTTTTTTTAAAATAATTAAAATCAGTTTTGAGGGTTGGATGAAATTGGGATCAATTTGTAGATTAAAAAGTGCTTGAAAAATTTCATGAGGATTGGAATAAGAAATGGATTGATTTTCTGACTCATTGTATGAGCTGATGGATTTCATGTGTGGTATCTTGTCATAGGTAGAGCTGAACAGCAAGGAAGAATGCTCATATGAAAAACATAACCCACAGCTTCAAATAACAGTATTGGGAATACTTTGTCAAGCTATTTAACTCTCAATAAAAATGAGATTTCAAAAATCTTGCCTTTGAAAATAGTGTAGCTAGGGAACTGGACAGTCTTTTGAGAAGAAAATTGGAAAAAGATAATGATTGTGTTTCTCTAATATGTTAAGGTTTGTTTCAAAACAAGTTAAAAAGCGAAAAGCCAAATCTAAAGAGTTTTGCTGTTTTTTTGAAGGAAGCGGTTGGGAAAGGTTAACAACACGTCCTAAATATATGGGACTAAGTAAAACTACACACGGCTGACTACTATTGACACTACTGCTAACACTACTAATAATACTAATGATGAGGGTTCGATAGAAAAACGAAAGAATAAACCACCAAGGGAAAAGAACAAATGATATTTGAATGATGATAAATTGATTTTGTGAATATTGAAAGATTGATGAAATGGAATCAAGCTAATGAAACATGTTCCACTGTGGATTTTTGGATTGGAGACTTGAAAACATAACAGACCGATTGGAAGATTGGCGTATAAATTTTTTGAGGTTGAGAAGGATTGATTGAGTGGATGAGGGCCTGATGATGGGTTAGGAATCACGATAAAATTCGAGTAAGGTAATATATTTAAAAGAGTTTCATTGTGGATGCTTCAAAGATGATGATGGAAACCAAGTTTGATTTGGAAATTGATTATCAGATTGAGTTGCAGCCGCTTCATAGGCTTTTCTACCTTTGCGAAATGCGTGAGTTCGATTCTTTTGGCCTTGTTGGCCGATCCACCAAACAACCATCAGTCTTGCAGCTACGACAATCAAGGTTAAAAGGAGGCTAGCGATTAGGACGGAAAGAGGTGGACGAGGAGGCAGGCCTAAATGATCTCTGTCAGAGTTTGGTTTTGAAGAGGGAATGTGTTGGTGTTGATTGGACGATTTTTTTGGTGACGATGGCTCGTCGTTTGATAAATCATAAGGCGAAGGGGATGAAGAACCAGAGGGAAAAGAATTGAAGGAACGAAGGGACGGATGAGGATGCTGAGGGGCAGAGCGAGTAGGCCAGCTTGTTGGATGACGGACAGTTGAAGGAATATGGGGAGATGGCTTTGAATGCAAGAATGTAATCAGCTTAGATAAAGGATGATGAACATCAGTTGACTAGACTGACGAGGCTGCCGACGATTTCCTTTCCGACCTCGAGACCTTTTCCTACCAAACCACGGACAGTAGTGAGTTTTTGTTTTGCATCATCCCAGGCTGACAGGCCATAGCCAGTGAGTAACAAGCCGACGAGGGTAGAAAAAGCTGCAAGGGCTATCCAGCTGTAGGCCGCAAGAGTGAAGAGAGGCGATAATGGACGAGAGATGATTTGATTGAGGTGACGATGAGCAAGGAGAGAATGACTTGAGCTAGACGAGTGGCAGAGCTGCTTTTGATTTCGAATATTTCGATCCTGATCCTGATCCTGCTCCTGACGATGATTTCGATTTCGATTCGATGGATGATTCATAAGATGACGATGACCAAGATTCTTGAGATGAAAATTCTGGCGATGGCGAAGATTTCCTGGCTGAGGGCGGGCGAAGGCGCAGGCGACGATTTTCAAAATTTAAGGTTTCGATTTTCGCTGGGCGCAGGCGAATAAAGTTTGGCGTAGCGCGGGAGATAATTGTCGAACGCCATACCTGGTGCTCGAAGCCTCGGCTATGGGTTTAGGAGAGCTTGGCTGGGGATCATCTGCCCAAAGCCATACATTTTGAAGCCCCACCATCCATCTGCCCGCTGAAAGCCATACATACCAAGGCTGCCCTGCACTTTGAATGAGGAAATCAAGCATATTCATAAGAATGCACCAGTGAGATTTTATTCTTGTAATTTATATCATTGACTTTATCTAATGATGGATTTGGGAGGAAACTTGCTGTATGATAGCCTCACCACTTTGTTGAATTGTCCTCATATTTTCTTTAAATATTTGTTCTGTTGAAAGGGTATTGATATGGTCTTCAGTGGCTGGGTTGAGTAGTGCACTTATTGACATGCGATTCTTTGTTGTTATGATTCCCATTTCTGTCACAGGGGATCTTCTAAAGGAAGAGGGCCTGGCACTCAGTGAATGGACTTACTTATGGAGGGCTCAAGGGAAGAACTCAAAGATAAGAGCAATAAGATAAAAGGTAAAATTCCTACTGATAAAATAATGAGCATCAAAAGACATGAACAAAAACAAAAGCAATAACAAAGAGCCAAGCACAAATAACCCTGAAGCACTGTTTCAACCTGTTCAGAAAAGAGAAAAGCATTAATAAGGGTATGACCACCAGGACTCTACTGAACAGGTGAGGGAAGGCTAAGACTAACTTAATAGTTAATAAAATAATACTTCTGAGTAAGAAATAAAATAATATTGATAAATAAAGAAAATATTTTAATTAACTGGGGGAAAAACCCCCAGGTGGGTGAAAGGGGGCTGGTATATGTGAAAAAATGCCAGCCTGGAGTTTGAGTGTTGAGAACCCATGACTGCATGCTGAAGGAATCTGTATTTGAGATGTATTGAGGACAGGCCTGTATTTGGGTTTTGCTTGTATTGAGCTGTATTGAGGTTTGAAACTGTATTTGGTGGATTTTCCATGAAACCCCCTTGTTGATTGGGTGTTGGAAAATGTGAGTCTTGAGGTATATTTTACATACCCAAATAGGCCACAATTATCTTAAAAATAAATTCTGAACTATACATAACCCATAAGTCATGCATATATTCAAAATTCATCATTTTTAATTTAAGGAAAGATGAGTAACTTTTTATTGAGTAAGTAAATCCATGGATCTAAGACTAGATTTGGATTCTACACAAAATTTCAGCTAGGGTAGCTCCATAGAGTGAATAAGCTCAAATCAACTCTTTGAGGTGGTAATATGGAAAATACTTTAATACCACATAAAAGATCTGTGAAAATTTTTGTTTTTCTCAATTTCACACCAAAATAATGGGAATGTGAGAAATCCCATGTTACATATACACTAAGAATAGTATTATGAATATTTGTGGCACTTAATACTGTGGTATTCCTACATACACTTTTGGTACACCCATAGTGGATATCTCACTTAAAGCCTGAATTTCTATTTTGACATAAAAAATAGTCAAGGGGGACAAAAGACATCAAAGGGAGCCAGAGTACCCAACTTGTGAGCCTGTGAGGTATGTATAACATACCCATAAGGCCACAAATGATTTTATAAACAATTAATTTTGTCTTAAACAGACTTTTTAGTTGAATTTAAAATAAAAAATAATAAAAAATAAGTATAACTTTTTTTTGGATAAACAAAGTTATAATTATTATGTCATTTTTGGATTCTACACCAAAAATAACCTAGGGTTCACCCATAGGGTGTTATACCCAAAAACACTTATTTCTTGTGTTATTGGAAGATTTAAGAATATCATGGTACTAATGTAACTTTTTAACATTTTTTCAAATTGTTAAATTTAAGCTTAAATAAGCTTAAATTTAAAGTTGCATAAGGTTAATACAAACTTACCAAAATTTTAGTTTAAATTAAGGTGTGGTGTATATTTACTGAATTGGCTAAGGATTTGCCATACAGAATGTAAATCCTGCGTGAGCTCAATTTAAAAGGGTTTAAGGCCATAGTATGGCTTTAAATAAATAAATGGGCAAAATCCACGCAAAAAGGTGGGACAAAGGAAAAAGACCAAATAGAGCTGGGGTACCCAACTTTTTGGATCTGCAATGATTCAATTAAGGTTGTCCACCTGTATTGGAGGATTTTCAACCTTATTTAAACTTTAAGATTAGACTTTGATCCAACCTTAAGATTTAAACTGGTTTTATCCTAAATTGGACAGGAATTTCAAGCTGCCAAGAGGGTAAATCCCAATAAGCAGGCTTGGAATCAAGGCTTTAAGAACTGTCAAAGCTTAATCAAGCTTAAAAAGCTTAAATAAGCTTAAAACTTTAAGGTTTCAATCATCAAAACCTTATCAAAACTTAAGGTTTTGTGTGTATTGCTATTTTACGTGGAAAAATAGCAATAACTTCAAAAATTCATTAAAAATTCAAATCTTAATGGATTTGCATGAAAATTTCACACAACTTAGAATTTAATATTACCTACATATAAATTAAATTTTAAGTATCTTTTATAAATAAATTTCCAAGATAATTAGCCTGGAAATTTACTCTTTTAATTAAGCTCAAAGAAAATTATGATTTCTTTAAAAATTAATTAAAAATTGAGTTTAAGAGATTTTTGCTTGAAACTCTATTTTTAAGTTGTTCATGTGATGAAATTTAATATAAATGAACTTATTTTATATTAAAACTTAGAATAATTTAACTAAATGAGGATTAAAGTTACTTGGAGTTAAGAATAACACTGGTAACTTTAAATTGGAAGTAAAAATAAGTTGCCTTAAGTTAAGAACTTAATTTTTAAGCATGGTTTTTCAGTTTTGACCTGAGCACGCCCTCTACATCCATTATGAATCATGAGAGCTGCTCTGTAGACATAAAAAGAGTCTTTTCATCACTGTTTTTGTCCATCATTCATCATCAATCCAATCATATTAGAAATTTAAACAGGTAAAGTTTTATTAAATATAAAATCTTATTATTAAAAGTAATTCTTAAGTTATTTTTATTCTTTATTTATTAAATTAAAGAATTGAAGTCATAGAATTCAGATTATTGTTGTAATCATCTATAATAAATTTTATTATATAAAATTATTATCTTAAATATCTTTTAAAATCCACAAATTCCTCTCAAAAACTCTTTAATCATAATTTATAGTATAAAAAGTTGTTTTATCTTTAAATTTATTGATTTTAGGCGTGTTTTTAACTTATAAATCTTTATTTGATATAATAACTGTTGTATTTAACTTGTTGTATTAAATAAATCTTATAAGTAAGTTTTTTTCTAAAGTTCTATATATTTTTTTTATCTAGTAATAGTTTTTTTATATAGAGTTTTATTCTATAAAGAATTATTTCTGCACAGTGTGTGTTTAATTCTTTTTATAAATAATATTTATATTATTTATAAGTGGTTAAATATTTATATTTTCCACGTGTAATTGTCTCATTAAGAGCTTTACACTTCTTATTGTTATAATTGTCAGTGACTATAACAATAATAGAATAATTATAATTTATTATAATTATTATATTTCTTTTTTATTATTATATTTTTATAATAATAATTAAATTTATTATTTTATATAATTATTTTTAATAATTATATTTAAATTTGTGGTTATAATATTTCATTATATTATATTTTTCTACTGAGGACAGTCATAGTATTCTTGATATTGTTACTATTATCAAGAGTTTCATAGACAAACCTTACATTTGGGGGCCTGGCCGTGATTTTAAACCAATTTTTGGGACATAAATCATATTCTAGACCTTATTTTACTATTTTTTGACGTAAAATTGCCATATTTGTCCTAATATTGGCTTTTTTGGGACTTATCCCTTATAAATAATCTTTATAATATTAATAAAGTTATTTTTTTCTTAAGAATATTGTTTGAAACAATATACTATTGAGTGACTTGGAATAAATTTCTTTTGTCTAACTAGTGGCTTTTTCACATCACAGACTTGAAATTTATTCTTTGAGTTATTCTAGTATAAAGTGAACAATAATACAATTTTGATTAATTAACTTGTTAATTGCATAATTATTATTTCTTTAAAGAAAATAAAAAATCAAATAAAAAATCTTTACTAAAAACATTTTTTCTTTTATCTTAGACATTTTTTCTTTTGACGTAATTTGCCATAAATTACATAAAAACAACTTTATTCAATAAGTTGAGTTTATAAGTTATTTTTATTATTTGTTAAAATAACTTATATTTTTAATTTCTCTAGTGTCTTCCATCAGAGAAAATTCTTCAGACGCTGAAGCCTCAGAGTCCAGTATTGAAATTCAAACCAGCCCAGAACCAAGGGGTTTGATAACCAAAGAACCCTTTCAAGGTCCTGCAGGTGAATTCAATTCAATTTTACTCTATTTTTTATTGAAATTGACGTGAAATGACTCCTACTAGAAGTGGAAGCAATTACTCCATCCAATCAAATGGATCTGGACCAGGACATTCCAGCCACAAATCCAAAAGGCAAGAATGTCCTCCCAGAGGAGAGGCACAAATGGAGGATGCCAGAACTTCCACCAGTTCCCAAAGGTTAGCCAACACCTTTGAACCTCTTCTTGAGAGTCCAGAAGCTGACATAACTGCTATTGCTGTTAGACCTGAACCATTTCCAACAGGCAACTGTGGAAATTTATCAATCCCAATGGAAAAACTGGTTCCTGGCGTCAAAACAACAAGAGTGGGAACTCCTTCCAAGTCTTTGGATAGGCACCATGAACTCTTATCTTCAAGTGAAGAAGTTCATGGGGCCAGAAAAGACAGAAGATCTTCTATTGGGCTGGACACCAATGTCTGTCAAAGGACAAGTCCAACAGATAAAAGCTTGGTTGAAAAACCAAAGCATGTTATCAGAGGATCAGAAGAAGAAGTTGGCCCAAGGCAAGGACAACAGCCCAGTGGAAGCTCCTCAAGCATCCACCAGCAAAAATCCGCCTCAACAAGTGCCAAACAAGCCCAAGCAAGCCCCAAAAACCAACCAGAAGGGCAAGCAAAAGGCAAAGGGAAAGGCAAAGCCCAAATGGAACAAGCCTTACCCACAGAATTACAGAATTCCAAAGAAGGAAAAGACAGCCATGGACAATGTGTTCAATATGGCAAGAACTTTGATGGAATTGAAAAACAAGGAGGAGGAAAGACTGAACCAATCCTTCCCAAAGAAATAGACCTCGTAAAACTTGTAGCTCACTTTGAATCTTGTAATAAAGAAATTATGACAAAATTTAAAGAATTTGATTATGTCCAACATAAGTTGGGTAATGAGATTTTAAAAGTCAAAGAGCAGAAAAGTACCATTATTGGCCTTGAAAATGTTAATAAAGACAATATTGTGTCTTTGACGCAAATTTGTGAGAGACTTGAGTCTAAAGTTACCTTACTCAATCAACCAGATGAGAACTCAATTTCTTTTATAACTGGACAGTTAAGGGAACTGAAAATACAAGTTCAAAACTTGGAAAATTCAACTGGTCACAATGCAGCTCTTTTTCAAGAACAATTGGAAAAAAGTGATAAAGCAAGACTTGAATTGAAAGAAGACATGCAGTCAAGTATTAATAATATATCACTAAAAAATGAATTACCAAGGCAATCCACACCAATTCTTGACAGAAATGTTCTTAACTTGAATAATGAATTACATCATACAATTTCAAGTCATGATGTGGAAACTGCTTGCAATTATAAGGACATTCCAAGATTAGAATAATGGCCAACATTCAGTGGTGAAGGAGAATATAATCATATGGAATTTATGAAAACAATTGATATGTTTAAAGAAGACCTTAACATACCAGATGAATACGTAAGTGCCAGATTACACTCATTATTTACCAAATCAGAAAAGAAATGGTATTATAAAATGAGACAAGACCATGGTAAACATTCCTGGCCATGGTGGAAAGAACAAGTTATTTCCGAATGGGCAAATGATTCCTGGAGATTTAGAATGGAAAATTCTTTTGAAGAAGCCATTTTTAATATTGAAAGGGACAGGCCCATGACTTGGTTTCTTAAACAGAAGGACAGATTAACTGCCCTTCATCCAGATATGTCTGAACCAATGGTACATAAAAAGATATTGAGAAAGTGTGGTGGTGACCTTGAGCATGCTATAAGAAGCAGATGTATTGAGCCTTGCTCTACAGAAGATTATATCAATGCTATGGAGGACATCACTACTAGAACAAAAATTGGAAGAAATTGGAATAAACCCCCAATAGACAACAAGACTAGTGGAAAACCAATTTCAAAACCAAATAAACCACATGACAGACCTCCTTTGAAATGTCATAAATGTGGAAGTACATCTCATTTAGCAAACAATTGTCCAAAAAAGACAAGAGTCAATGAAATAAATGTTGAACAAGTGGAAGACACAAAAGAAACTGATGTATCTTTACATGAAAGTGATTCTGAGCCTTCAGAAGAAGAAGAAGTATCAGAAGAACTTGGTATAGAAAATATTAATGTTTCTTTTGAAGTCACTGAGGTACACACCCACTTACCACAGTACAGTGATGAATGTATGGATCTCATACATGTGCAAGATGCCAAGATGCAAAAAACCAAACCTGCCAGAGGTAAAGGTTATACAGCTGGGTCATCTTGTATCACTAATATTGTGATAGATAACACAGAAGCCAAGATACATCTTGACTCAGGTGCTTTTTGCACTTGTGTTGGAAGAGATTATCTTGACAAAATCTATACCAATTGGCAAGACAAGTTAATGCCAATTGAAGGTATAAAATTCAGCAGTGCTAGCCAGAACATGCACCCTTTGGGTATATTTGAAGCAGCAATAATATTTCCTCATCCTGCAGGGAGTATAAGATTGAAAACTGAATTTGTTGTTATGAATAATTGTACTTCACAACACTTTATACTTGGAAATGATTATCTCAATATCTATGGTATTGATATTAATAATCATAAGGACAGGTATTTCACTATAGGGGAAAATAAAAGGCAAAAATTTGCTTTTCCTCTAGAGAAAAGAGAAATTACTGTCATTAAACAAGTAAAAAATATTAATAAGGACAAATTTGTGTCAAGTCAATTAATTGAAGCACAAATTAGTCCTGAATTGACACCAGAAATGAAGGAAGAACTTATTGAAATTTTATTTCAATATAGAGAAGCCTTTGCTTCTGACAATGAACCACTTGGGGCTATCAAAGGCCATGAAGTGGACATCATGCTTAATGTGGAGAGACCTTATCCTCCACTATTAAGAAGACCAGCTTACCCAGCTAGCCCTAGGGCTAGAGAAGCATTAGAAAGTCATATTAATGAACTAATGAAACTGGGAGTTCTTAGAAAAGTTGGACACAATGAGGAAGTGGAAGTCACAACTCCAGTGATCATTACTTGGCATAATGATAAGTCAAGGATGGTTGGTGATTTTAGAGCACTGAATACCTATACTATTCCGGACAGGTATCCAATCCCTAGAATCCATGAGACTTTGACTCAATTATCAAAAGCAAAGTTTATTACTTCCATGGATGCTCTTAAAGGCTTCCATCAAAATGTCTTAACACCTCATGCTAGGAAATTATTGAGAATAATTTCTCATTGTGGTATTTATGAATATTTGAGGATGCCTTTTGGTATTAAAAATGCACCCTCTCATTATCAAAGAATGATGAATACCATATTCCCACATGAATTATCAGAGGGATGGTTAATCATCTATATTGATGACATTATCATTTGTTCAGAAACCTGGCAATTACATTTAGAAAGACTTTCATTAGTACTTAGAAAAATTCTACAAGTGAACATGAAAATTTCTCTTGAAAAATGTAATTTTGGGTTTCATGAGTTAAAGGCTCTAGGACATGTAGTTTCAGGACTAAGCCTTGGTGTTGATAAAAACAAAGTGGCTGCAGTTTTACTGAAACAAATGACCCAGAACAAAAAAGAAATGATGTCTTTCTTAGGATTTGCCAGTTATTACAGGCAACACCTTAAAGATTTTGCAATCCATGCCAGATCATTATACAGAATTTGTGATCAACAAACTGTTTTTGAAATGACACAGGAGAGAATTCAAGCATATGATAAAATCAAGTATGCCTTGACCAATGCACCATTATTATTGATGCCAGACTGGAAACTTCCTTTCAAGCTGTATATTGATGCATGTGGTGAAGGCTTAGGAGCTGCTCTTCATCAAGTTCAAATTGTCAATGACAAGCCTTATGAAGGTCCAATTTGTTTTATTTCAAGACAAATTAAACCTACTGAGGCCAGATATGGAGCTAGCCAAATGGAGTGCCTTTGCCTTGTTTGGGCTCTGGAAAAACTTCACTACTATCTTGATGGCAGTGTGTTTGAAGTAATTACTGATTGTAATGCAGTAAAATCACTCCTTAACATGAAAACTCCAAACAGACACATGTTAAGATGGCAGATTGCTATACAGGAGTATAGAGGCAATATGACCATAGTACATAAAGCTGGAAATATTCACAAGAATGCTGATGGCTTAAGTAGATGGGCATTACCCAATAGACCTGACAACCCTGCCTATGTTCCTACAAGTGCAGAACCTCAAATTCCAATTAAAGGAATTAATATCACAGATGTTGGAACAGAATTCTTTGGAGAAGTTAGAGAAAGCTATAAGCAAGATAAGAATTGTCATATTCTTACTGCTCTGCTTGACAAAGATTGCAAAGATTCAGCATTGGCTAATTCTCTGGATGATATTTGGAAAACATCTTATGATAATGGAAGATTCCATTTGTTTGATGGTATACTGTATCATAGATCTAAACACACATGTGTCATGGTCCTATGTAGTAGAATGTTGATTAACACAATATTACTAGAATGCCATGATAACATTTATTCTGGACATTTTTCTGAAGACAGAACAATGGAAAGAATTAAAACATGTGCCTGGTGGCCATCTTGGAGAAAAGATGTCATTTAGTACTGTCATAGTTGTGATAGATGCCAAAAAGCCAATAAAGCTACTGGTAAAAGATTTGGTTTAATGATCCATATTCAAGAACCAAGTACCCCATAGGAAGTGGCTCACATGGATTGGGTAACTGCCTTACCACCTGGAGGTGATAAAAGCTACAATGCATGTCTTGTTATTGTAGACAGATATAGCAAAACACCAATCTTTTTACCATGTCATAAGGAGGACACAGCTATGGATACAGCTCTTTTGATCTGGAATAGAGTAATATCCCATACTGGTCTCTTTAAAAACATCATTAGTGACAGAGACCCAAAATTCACATCAGCCTTATGGACTAATTTACATAAGCTTTTGGGTACAAAACTATCATTTTTTCAACAGCCTACCATCCACAAACAGATGGGCTGGCAGAAAGAATGATTCAAACCCTTGAGGACATGATCAGAAGATTTTGTGCTTATGGCCTGGAGTTTAAAGATTCTGATGGCTTTACCCATGATTGGTGTACTCTTATACCAGCATTGGAATTAGCCTACAAGACCTCTATCCATGCTTCAACAGGCAAGACTCCTGCAATGCTGGAAAAGGGATGGAACCCCAAACTTCCAGTTGATACTTTGAAAAAAGATCTGGTTGACATTCATCCAACTGCCTCAAGCTTCAAGCTACTGCTTGATAACGTAAGACATCATGCAAATCAAAGCATGAATGATGCCTTTGAATATGCTAAGCAGAAATGGGATAAGAGTCATAAAACACCAGAATTCAAAGTAGGGGACTTAATACTAGTTTCAACCTTGAACTTTAATAATATTAAAGGTCCAAAGAAATTGAAAGATTCCTTTACAGGACCATTTATTATTAAGGCCCTTCATGGGACAAATGCAGTACAAGTAGAACTGTCAGGAGAGTTAGGAAACAAACACCCAGCTTTTCCTGTCAGTCTTGTAAAACATTACACATCAAGTGATAAGGAATTATTTCCTTTGAGAAATGAAACACCCTTAGAGGTACCCCCACTTGATCTAAGTGAAGAAAAGAAGATACTAAAAGTCTTAAACGAAAGAAGACTTAGGGGTAAAAATGAAAGAGAGTACTTAGTCAGGTACAGGAATCCACAACATGAAGATGAATGGATTGAAGAAAGTAAAATACCTGATTCCCAAAAGTTTCTCAGAAGATTCAGACATGAGAGAAGACCAATTCCTCAGTAAAAAGTTTGAATTATGTGCTTTACATACTTGAAAAGTATAAGTAGAGAGGTTAAACAGTGGATTATACCCCCCAAAATAACTTGGGGGTATACTACAAAAGGAAAATTGTGGTACAATTTTTTTTTTGGTGGTAGGGAATGTGAGCCTGTGAGGTATGTATAACATACCCATAAGGCCACAAATGATTTTATAAACAATTAATTTTGTCTTAAACAGACTTTTTAGTTGAATTTAAAATAAAAAATAATAAAAAATAAGTATAACTTTTTTTTGGATACACAAAGTTATAATTATTATGTCATTTTTGGATTCTACACCAAAAATAACCTAGGGTTCACCCATAGGGTGTTATACCCAAAAACACTTATTTCTTGTGTTATTGGAAGATTTAAGAATATCATGGTACTAATGTAACTTTTTAACATTTTTTCAAATTGTTAAATTTAAGCTTAAATAAGCTTAAATTTAAAGTTGCATAAGGTTAATACAAACTTACCAAAATTTTAGTTAAAATTAAGGTGTGGTGTATATTTACTGAATTGGCTAAGGATTTGCCATACAGAATGTAAATCCTGCGTGAGCTCAATTTAAAAGGGTTTAAGGCCATAGTATGGCTTTAAATAAATAAATGGGCAAAATCCACGCAAAAAGGTGGGACAAAGGAAAAAGACCAAATAGAGCTGGGGTACCCAACTTTTTGGATCTGCAATGATTCAATTAAGGTTGTCCACCTGTATTGGAGGATTTTCAACCTTATTTAAACTTTAAGATTAGACTTTGATCCAACCTTAAGATTTAAACTGGTTTTATCCTAAATTGGACAGGAATTTCAAGCTGCCAAGAGGGTAAATCCCAATAAGCAGGCTTGGAATCAAGGTTTTAAGAATTGTCAAAGCTTAATCAAGCTTAAAAAGCTTAAATAAGCTTAAAACTTTAAGGTTTCAATCATCAAAACCTTATCAAAACTTAAGGTTTTGTGTGTATTGCTATTTTACGTGGAAAAATAGCAATAACTTCAAAAATTCATTAAAAATTCAAATCTCAATGGATTTGCATGAAAATTTCACACAACTTAGAATTTAATATTACCTACATATAAATTAAATTTTAAGTATCTTTTATAAATAAATTTCCAAGATAATTAGCCTGGAAATTTACTCTTTTAATTAAGCTCAAAGAAAATTATGATTTCTTTAAAAATTAATTAAAAATTGAGTTTAAGAGATTTTTGCTTGAAACTCTATTTTTAAGTTGTTCATGTGATGAAATTTAATATAAATAAACTTATTTCATATTAAAACTTAGAATAATTGAACTAAATGAGGATTAAAGTTACTTGGAGTTAAGAATAACACTGGTAACTTTAAATTGGAAGTAAAAATAAGTTGCCTTAAGTTAAGAACTTAATTTTTAAGCATGGTTTTTCAGTTTTGACCTGAGCACGCCCTCTACATCCATTATGAATCATGAGAGCTGCTCTTTAGACATAAAAAGAGTCTTTTCATCACTGTTTTTGTCCATCATTCATCATCAATCCCATCATATTAGAAATTTAAACAGGTAAAGTTTTATTAAATATAAAATCTTATTATTAAAAGTAATTCTTAAGTTATTTTTATTCTTTATTTATTAAATTAAAGAATTGAATTCATAGAATTCAGATTATTGTTGTAATCATCTATAATAAATTTTATTATATAAAATTATTATCTTAAATATCTTTTAAAATCCACAAATTCCTCTCAAAAACTCTTTAATCATAATTTATAGTATAAGAAGTTGTTTTATCTTTAAATTTATTGATTTTAGGCGTGTTTTTAACTTATAAATCTTTATTTGATATAATAACTGTTGTATTTAACTTGTTGTATTAAATAAATCTTATAAGTAAGTTTTTTTCTAAAGCTCTATATATTTTTTTTATCTAGTAATAGTTTTTTTATATAGAATTTTATTCTATAAAGAATTATTTCTGCACAGTGTGTGTTTAATTCTTTTTATAAATAATATTTATATTATTTATAAGTGGTTAAATATTTATATTTTCCATGTGTAATTGTCTCATTAAGAGCTTTACACTTCTTATTGTTATAATTGTCAGTGACTATAACAATAATAGAATAATTATAATTTATTATAATTATTAAATTTCTTTTTTATTATTATATTTTGATAATAATAAATAAATTTATTATTTTATATAATTATTTTTAATAATTATATTTCAATTTGTGGTTATAATATTTCATTATATTATATTTTTCTACCGAGGACAGTCATAGTATTCTTGATATTGTTACTATTATCAAGAGTTTCATAGACAAACCTTACACAACTTCTGAGGACTTTGAGGCATGGACAGCTCCAAAGCTTGGATTCATGGCTGATCTTGGCCCAATTAGTATACTAAAACCTTTTGGGAACTTGGTTACCAAGTCAAAACTTCATTATATGATAAGAAAATAGCAAATAAGCTGCTATTTTGACATGACAAGGAGGTCAAGAGCAACTTAGACACCTGTAACCATGACAATTCTTAATTGATTTCCATGAATAACCCCAAAAAGAGTAATTAAAACCTTTTTTGGATTAGTATCCATTGAATTACCTCATAGCAACCAGCCATATAGTGCTATTGGCAATTTTACATAGAAATGAGGTAGAAACTTCAAAAATTCATTAAAAATACAATTATTGATGAATATTTCTGAAGCTTTCAGGACCAATCATAAACTGTATAATCAATATAAAAACCAAAAACAATTATACCTTTACAAGTAGAATTAAAAGTTTTACTTACAGTCCATTTTTGATGATTCCATGTGAAACACTGAAGCTTCAAAAATTCACAGAAAATACACTCTGTGATGAAATTTACAATAACATTGATTACTTTGAGAAATCAATTATTATTTTGGAATAAAATAATATTTAAAGTTGTTACTCCTTTTATTCTTAACCATAAATGGGTTGGTAGTCATGTAAAAGCATCGATTAAGTAATTATGATAATCTTATGTGACAACAGATGATGCAATCAATAATCCAAAAAGGTTTATTATTATATCACTCACTGGTTTTTCATTTTGCTCCATGGCAAACCTCTGTGAGATGTCTTAGACTTAAAAGAGGCCTCCTCTTTCTGTTTTTTCCAAATCATCACATTATTCAAATATACCTTTATTACCAACAAGTAAGTATTAGTTAAATCTTTTCTTAAGTGTTTTAATCTTTCAGAATCAATAAGAAAGACGTGAACTAATAGAAATAAACTATATATTTTTTTAATCTTGTTATAAATCAATTTTGATCTTTTAAATACACAATTACCCATCAAATTCCTCTACTATTATCTTTAATAAGTTCTTTAGAGTATTAGTGAGTGTTTTTGTTTTGATTCTTAAAGTTTTCTGTAGTAATAGTTTTCTCCAAGAGTTACCTTTATAATTATTCTTATGAAAGATAATTATAAATTAAAATAATTTTATTATTTTAATAAAGAAGTTTTTAATATTAAATTATTCTTGTAATTGATTCTTGTAGACAATTACTGCTTACTGCTATAATAACTAGTAGTGTATAACAAGTAAAAGAAACAATTACGTGATTGATCATTTAATTGTGGTTATAATAATTTTTATTATTATATTTCATAAGAACAGTCATAGTACTGCTGATTAATAGTAATATTGTCAACAGTTTCATAGAAACATCTTACATTTGGGGGGGCCTGGCCATGATTTTATCCATAGACTTGGCTTTAATAATATTCTAGACTTCATTTTTTTGCTCTAAAAAACCAACATACCTACCCACATCCTACATTTGGGGGCCTGGCCATGTTTTTTGAGCCTTGTACCCTTAATTAATATATTTTTAAGCTTTAAAATATATCAATTTAATTATTTTTTCTTTCAATTTAAAGTTAAAATTATTTTTATTTTTGAAATTGTCTTAAAATCTTTTTCATTGAGGAACTTGGTTTAATTTTATACTGTTTTTACACATCACTTTTTCACATCCAAAAACTTATAATATTATTCTTTGAGTTACTCTGAATTAATTTTGATTCAAAATCTTAAATTTTAATTTTTTTCTTTAAAAAGAATAATTTTTCTTAATATTAAAAAATAAAAAATGTATAAAAAGTCTTGAAAAATTTTGAAAGTATGAAAAAAAAATTCTTTTATGAAAGTTTTTTTTTCTATAGTGTCTTTAATCAAATATTGTGCAGCTGGTAACAGACTCAGTGAAAGATACATTACCAATCCACAATCTTCAGAAGCCAAATGTGAAGGTAGTATTGAAGTAAAAATTTCTAAAAGATGCACTTTATTTAAAACAGAACAAGCCAAACAACCATCAAAAGGTGTGCGTTTTCTGTTTTCAATTCTTATTTTCTCTTGAATTGACGTGAAAAATGGTGCATAACAGAAATGGAAGCAGCTATTCAGTCCAACCAGATGGACCTGGACAAGGTCTGCCAAGTCTTCCTCAAGAAAGACACATATGGAGGATGCCAAAACTGCGCCCCATTCCCCAAGGTCTGTACCAAAAACGTTTGATGTGAACTATGAGCCTGAACTAATTGAAGGTAATATTTGAAGGGCTGGACCACTTCCAATTGGCAGCCATAGAAATATATCAGTCCCAATACAAATATTGGTTCAGAGCAGCAAAAGAAGAGGAATGGGAAATATGCTCAAGACTTTGGCAGGGGGCCATGAACTCCTACTTACACATCAAGAGCTTTCTGGGTCAGGAGAAGACCATAGAACCTTTAGGAGGATGGAGCCCATTTTCTTGCAAATACAAGGTAAAAAAGATAAAAAATTGGTTGAATAACCAAAGTCTTTTATCTGTAGACAAGAAGAAGGAATTGGAAATGACACAAGCTTTGGAAGAATGCCCAGTGGCGTCTACCAGCTCCAAACCAGCTCCAGAAGCATCCAAAGAGAAGCCCAAAGGACCTCAGAAGAAGAAGAAAGGTCCCAAGAACCATCAGGGAAAAGGCAAAGGCAAAGCAAATTGGCACAGAGATTACCCACAAGGGCTCAGGATCTCCAAATTGGAGCCTTCAGCTGTGGACAGTGTCTTCAATATGGCCAAGACTCTTATGGATTTCACAGAGAAAGAGCAGGAAAGGATGAACAGGACTTTTCCACGCAAATAATAGATGAAATACAATTTATTAAATCTAGTATTGATGTAGAACTTGGAAGATTTAATGCCAAGTTAAATAAAATAACATGAGATATAAGTGAATTGAAAATAAATGAAAAAAATATACTGAGCGGTATAAGTTGACAATTGTCAGACTTGATTCAATCACCAATACATGTGACAGAATTGAAAGTAAATTTCAAGCCCAAAATGATGAAGTATATTATCTTTCCATTTTAAACATCAATAATAAACTTAAAATTCTACAAGAAGATGGTGTTTTGGAAATAATTAATAATACCAATCAGTTTGCCACACATTTGGAAAAAAAGTGACAGTGAAAAGAAGAAGTTAAAGAATTAAATCATTGCAAATGTGGAGCAAATTCATAAGAATTATGAACCACATATGACAAGAAATTCTACACCTTTGACTGAAGAAAAACATTCTGTAAAAGGAAGTTTGACCCCATTTTTAGGAGAAAATCCTATCTGTGAAAAAGATATTACCAAGCTTGAAGAATAAGCAACATTCTCTGGTGAAGGGGAATACAATGATATTGAGTTCATCAGAACAATTGATATGTTGCAGGAAGATTTTCACATACCTGATGAAATAATAGTGGGAAAGCTACACTCTTTGTTTACCAGAACTGCAAAGAAATGGTATTACAAAATGAGACTAGATCATGGTAAACATGATTGGTCTTGGTGGAAATGTGAAATAATCACCAAATGGGCTAACAATTCTTGGAGAATTAAAATGGAAAATGCTTTTGAAAGTGCCACTTTTAACTCAGAAAAGGATAAACCACTTACTTGGTTCCTCAAGCAGAAAGAAAGATTATCTGCCTTACACCCAGTTATTTCTGACTCTATGATTAATATGAAAATATTAAGAAAATGTGGAGGAGAACTAGAACATGCTATCAAGTGCAGATATGTAGAACCCTATTCAACAGAAGACTGCATCAATTCCATGGAAGATATCATTACTAGGACAAGAATTGGTAAAACCTGGATTAGAGTCCCTAAAGAATCCAAAATGGTCTCTAAAGCTTCCAGAGAAGAGAAGAGGCCTGAAAGACCTGTCTTGAAGTTTCATAAATGTGGAAACACTTCAAATTTGGCAAACACTTACACCAAAAAGACAATGATTAATGAAGTTCAAGTCATTGCAGAAGTTCAGTGTACTGAAGAGAAAGAATAATCTGACCTAGATTCTCCAGTCTCTGAGGATACACCAGTAGAGGACTATCCCATTGAAAACATTAAAGATTTCTTTGAGGTCACAGAAGTCCATACTCACTTGCCACAGTGCAGTGAGGATTGCCATAACCTGATCAATATGAAGGATGCCAGAATGTGTAAATCCAAACCTGCTAGAGGTAAAGGATACACTGCTGGAGCATCTTGTATCACATCAATCCTGATGAATGATATTGAAAGCAGAGTAAATTTGGATACAGGGGCATTTTGTACTTGTGTAGGCAAAGATTATCTTCAAGCCATACTCCCTGGATGGAAGAACCATCTATTACCAATAGAGGGTGTACAATTTAGTAGTGCAAGTAATAATATTTACCCTTTAGGCATATTGGAGACTAATATTGTACTTCCACATCTAGCAGGAAGTGTAAGAATTAGAGCTGAGATAGTAGTAATGGACAATTGCACATCTGAGCACATAATTCTTGGGAATGATTACTTCAATATTTATGGTATTGAAATGAATAACCATAAAGGCAGATATTTCACAATTGGAGAAAATAAAAGACAAAAATTTGATTTTTCCAATATTCCAAAGGATATCTGTGATATCTTCTGTTAAAGATACTTGTAAGGAAGAATATGTGACAAATCAACTTGTTGAAGCACAAATTAATCCATCATTGTCACCCAAAATGAGGAAGGAACTCATTAATGTATTGCACACACGAAAAAAATGCTTTTGCTTCTGATAATGTGCCATTAGGTACTATTAAAGGGCATGAAGTTGATATTACTCTTGATATTGACAGGCCATATTCTCCAGTACTTGGGAGACCAGCTTATCCAGCCAGTACCAGAGCTAGAGAAACCTTGGAAAAACATATCCAAGAGTTGATCCAACTTGGTTTACTAAGGAAAGTAGGCCATAATGAAGATGTTGAAGTGACAACACCTGTTAGTATTGCCTGGAATAATGATAAATCAAGGATGGTTGGAGATCTCAGAGCATTGAATACCTACACAGTTCCAAATAGGTATCCAATTCATAGAATCCAAGAGACCTTGAATCAATTGTCTAAAGCCAAGTATATAACATCCATGGATGCATTGAAAGGTTATCATAAAAATGTTTTGACACCCAAAGCTAAGAAATTACTTAGAATTATCACTCACTGTGGTATTTATGAGTATCTTATAATGCCATTTGGCATTAAAATAGCACCATGCATTATTAAATAATTATGAATACTACCTTCCCCACAGAATTATCTGAAGGATGGCTTATCATTTATATTGATGATATTACCATATGCTCTGACTCATGGTCTTTGAGCCTTAAAAGACTTGCAAGAGTACTTGAAAACGTTACAGGAGTTAATATGAAGATTTCACTCAAGAAATGTAATTTTGCCTTTGAAGAACTTAAAGCTTTAGGACATATTGTTTCTGGTTTAAGCTTGGGTATTGATAAAAATGAAGTGGAAGTAGCGTTACTTAAGACAATACCCCAGAGCAAGAAAGAAATTATGTCTTTTCTTGAATTTGGCAGTTATTACAGGCAACACCTGAAAGACTTTTCAATTCTTGAAAAATCACTCTATAGAATCTGTGATAAACAGACAGTATTTGAGATGACACAGGAAAGGATTGAAGCTTATGAAAAGCTAAAGAAAGCCCTTACAGAAGCACCTTTACTCCTCATGCATTACTGGAGTATACCTTTTAAATTGTACATTGATTAATGTGGAGATGGATTGAGGGAAGCCCTACATCAGGTCCAAATTATTGATGACAAACCTACAGAGGGATCCGTTTGTTAGATATCAAGAAAAATCAAACCAACAGAAGCCAAATATGGTACAATCCAGATGGAGTGCTTATTTTTGGTATGGGCACTTGAGAAATTCCATTATTATCTTGATGGCAGTGCTTTTGAAGTAATAACTTCCTGTAATGCCATGAAATCACTTCTTAACATGAAACATCCCAGCAGACATCTGTTCAGATGGCAAATGACCATTCAAGAATATAGAAGAAACATGACTATAGCTCATAAGGAAGGAAACCTCCACAAGATTGCTGATGGACTTAGCAGGTGGGCATTAGCCAATACTCCTGATAACCCCACTTATGTACCTTTGGAAGCAGAGCCAAAAATTCCAATTGAAGGAATTAACATAACTGATATTGGGACTGAATTTTTTGAAGAAGTCAGAGAATCTTATAAGCAAGAAAAGTATTTCCATATCTTGACTTCCTTGTTAGCTAAAGACAGCAAGGGTAAATCTTTAGTCAATTCACTGGATGAGGTTTGGAAAAATTCATATTCTGAAGGAATATTTCACATTTTCATGGAATAATTTACCACAGAACCAAAAATTCTTGTGTAATGGCATTGTGTAGCAGATTGCCTATCAATACCATTCTTCATGAATGCCATGATAGCCTCTACTCTGGACACCTGTCCAAAGACAGAACACTTGAAAAAGTGAAAAACTGTGCATGGTGGCCATCTTGGAGAAAGGAAACCATTGAATATTGCCATACCTGTGACATATGCCAAAAATAAAACAGGAGTACAGGCAAGAACTTTGGACTGATGATTTACATTCAAGACCCAAAATCTCCTTGGGAAGTTGTTCATATGGATTGGGTCACAGAAGTTCCTCCAAGTGGTGACAAATGTAATAATTCTTGTTTAGTCTTTGTAGAAAGATATAGCAAGACTCACAGATTCTTACCATGTCATAAAGATAACACTGCTATTGTGGGCCTTAGAGGTATTTTCATATACCCAAAAGACCACAAATGATAAATTAAGATACAAATATAAATAAATAAATTTATCCATATTATAAAAATAAAATTGAAATATAAATACAAATTTATATTTAAAAATAAAAATTTGATTATAATTTAAAAATAAAAATTACAATAAAATTTAAAATTATGAAAATACGTTTTTACTTGTAAAAATTAAGTAAAAATGCATTTTTAATAAAAATTATGAAATTAAAATATTTTTGGTAAAAAGTTATATAAAATATATTATAAATTTTTATCCAATAAATAAACATAAAGAAATTATCAGGCCATTGGATTCCTCATAAAAAATAAAGTGGGGTCACTGCTGGATGGAATTTCTGTAACTCAACTCTAAGTAAACTTAAGTTAAGTTTTTAGTATTTTTTGTACAAAATATGAGAATCCTCAAAACCTTAATTTAGTTCACACCACATGTGGTGTTAACCATCAGTTTTTGTGTTGAAATTGAGGTCTTGTGTTTAGCTTAGAAGTTATGAGTAATTAAAGTATTTTCAATTGAAATGTCAAAATGTGCATGTGTATTACATAAATGAACTTTAATTTACATATGACGTATCAATTATTACAGATGTGTAATTAAAAACTCAATTAAATTACATATGTAAATTATAATTGTATTACATGATGAGGAATTAAAGAAAAAATAAATTGGAAAGATTAATTCTGGGGGGGAAAAGACACTCTAGCTCTAAGGGGGAGCTAGACCCCCAAAATATTTTCTTACTGGCATGGGATGTCAAACTCCACGCAAAGTTTCATCACTTTCGGCCTGGAATTGAGTCACAGGGTTTGTGACTCAATTGATGATGAGGTTTTGATACCAACCAGGGTAGTTTTAACTGCTGCCAAGGGGGTAAAACTACCCTTGAGTTAAAAAAATGTTAGTAAAAACAGCTTTAAGTGGTTTCTACAACTCTTATACACATTCTGACGTGTTTTGAAGGCTCTAGACCAGGTATTGCTATAGTAATGGCTGATTTAAGGGTCTAAAATAGATTAAACCAGCCCTTTATTGGTCTAAACCAGGGTTCAATGATGCCATAATTAGCTTTCCCGTTTCCAGAATGTCTTTAATGACTGACAAGAGTAAATTTTACTTTTGGAGTAAGGAAATTGATGGCTATAAAATAATGTCTTCTTTGCCCCACTTTTCTCTTCATATTAGAATCTTTTCCTTTTATAATTAGTTTGAACACTGTTAAACCAATCAATAAAAAATTCCAACCACCCTCTTTTAAACATTTTGGTCCTTTTAACCACGTGAAAAAATCATTATAATCATTGTTTGTAACTCTTATAAGCATTTTTACCCCTGAACTACCCCAAAGGTGAATTAAAGTATCTTTCATCACTGTTAGCTTTGTCACTTCGTTTCCAAATTCACTCTGGTCACTTTTGGGCGTTGTGGTATTCCATACCATTAGTACCAGTTTTAAGCTTACCAATAAAACAAAAAAAAATGATAATACGCAAAACATATTTACACATTACAACTACAAATCTCAAAAAGAAATATACAATACACAGCCTCAAGATCTTATCAAAACAGTATAGTATCAAAGGATATATCCACCTTATCGCATCATCAATAACAAATTATGTCATTAAAGGCAGTTAATCTAAATAAAGGTATATGAAAATAGACCAAAGCATCAGAAGCTGTATTTTCCCCACCTTGATTCAATTGAAAGAAGAAATACCTCAAGGCTATGCATAAAATTACAATATATTTTCCAAGAACAAATGTTTGCTTAGTAATAATGGCACGCAGCAAACTTGATAGAAATGATGCAATCTCCATATGAAATGATACAATACTAAAACAGAAACACAAGCATAATTTTCTCATATATATCATATGACTAGAAGAATTTTCAATTGTCAGAATCTGTATTTTCTCCACTTTCTTGGCAAAAAAGAAAATCTCACCAGCAAAATTATCTCAAACACATCACATGATTTTGATAAGAAAAAGTACCACTAGCATAATTCTCTCAGAAAATACGTAACAAAGTCACCAAAAATGAAAATGTCACCAGAAAAATTATCTCAATGACATCACATGATTTTGATAAGAAACAGAAACACCAGCATAATTTTCTCATATATATCATATGACTAGAAGAATTTTGAATTGTCAGAAGCTGTATTTTCTCCACTTTCTTGGCAAAAAAAAATCTCACCAGCCATATTATCTCAATGACCTCACATGACTCTGATAAAAAGAAAATCTCACCAGCAAAATTATCTCAAAGACATCACATGATTTTGATAAGAAAAAGCACCACCAGCATAATTCTCTCAGCAAACACGTTGCTACACCAAAACTACACGTCTCACCAGCTAAAACATCTCAACTATGATTTTTTCTAAGTACCCTATCTTGAGAAGCTCTATGGAGGCCCAAAAGCTATAAATAGAGGTCCTCTCTCCCTCATTTCTCCCATCATCATGGAACAAGTTCCCACTATCCAGGATCACAACCATCCCTGAACTAGCAGGATATCTAGAATAGTAGTAGTGTTTTAGTAGTGAAAAGCTCAGTAGCCTTGCTCAGTAGCTTAGTATTAGTGAAGAATAGTAGTATAACCGTAGTAAAAGCTCAGTAGCCTTGCTCAGTAGCTTAGTATTAGTGAAGAATAGTAGTATAACCGTAGTAAAAGCTCAGTAGCCTTGCTCAGTAGCTTAGTATTAGTGAAGAATAGTAGTATAACTGTAGTAAAAGCTTAGTAGCCTTGCTCAAAAGCTTAGTGTCATTAAAAGAAAAGGAGTAGTGATATAAACTCAACATTGAAAATATAAAAAGAAGAATATCAAGTAGTCTTATTATTAGTATTAATATAAAAAAAATCATTATAATCATCATAAAACCCCCAAAAAAAATATTCCTATTACTTATATTAAAATAACAGAAAACCAAAAATATATATATATATATTATAATTACTTTTATTAAAATAATAAGAAAAATCTTAGTCTTTATTTTATCAGAAATTTTAGTTTTAAATAAAAATTTTACTGTAGTGTTATTGATAGGTCTGATTGAGAGACTGCTGATAAGTCTTCTCTATCTGTTAAAGCCACAAATCTTATTTTATTTTGTGATTCTCTGTAGGCTGACTATTCAGTATTATTTAGAGGGGCAGCTAATACACCTTAGCACCCATGGTTATTGGACAATTCTGAAATTCAAAACAGACTTACCAATAATTTCCCCCTCAAGGTACTGCCTTATTTCATCCCACACCAAAAGGAGTTCCCACAGCGTGTTTTCTCTTTAAATATCTTTTTAAAGACTCTGTTATTTAATCAATTTCTTGAAGTTCTTTGCTCAATTAATTCCAATTGAAATTTCTTTTGTAGCCTTAAATATCTCTTGTACAGTATTTTTGGATAAATCTTTATTGTTGCTTAAACAATAAATTTTTATTATATTATTGTTCAATACTTATAAAGTTAAAAGAAATAAAATTGGCGTGTTTTCTCTCTGAAAATATTTTTTTTAAATAATTTTACCTTATACAGATTTTGAGGATAGGAAAAGCACTTGATATTTTATCAAATTTCCATATCCACACCCTACATTATACCTTAATGATGCAATGGCAGATATTATCATTCCAAGGTCTTGTGGGGCAAGGCTTTGACTGCCGCTGTATGATTTATGTACAGTTTAATTGAGACCTGGTGGTGTGGATAATGTGCTTTGGGTCAACTGAGAAAATTTGATCCAATAGAATTGGTGGGCACTCAGATCCTGATGCCCAAGTAGGAATTTTTGGAAGCGATTTGGGTGCAATGGCTGATTTGAGCTTTTTAATGTGCTGTTTATATTGGAAAGGTGTGAAGGCAAATCCATGCCTATAACCCTCAGGGGAAGAGTGTTTTTGAGTTGAGCAGTTTTGACACATGCATATATGCATTGAGGAATGGCAGGGGGCTGACATTGTTGTGGGAATTGTGAATAAGGTCTGTTTGTTTATAAATATCTACGGTTGATGTGAAAGTGCTGAGGAGGGTGATTAATTGGGAAAAAAATTGAGTGATTATTTATGAAGGGGAATATGATTTGTGCCATTTTATGATTTCATTCCATTTGTAATGGTGGCTGAGCTGCAGGGGATAAAGTGTAACATGTCTAATCTTGATGGGGTAATTGGCTATGAGTTTACTTGGGTAAAATTCTGTGCCTCTCAATGCTTGTACGTATTCTAGTTTATTTACAAATGGTGATACAGTGGGTTTGACCCTTGAGGGGGTTCAATTAGTGAAGTGTCACCATTGAATTGAGGGAATTAAAATATAAACCATGTACGCTGGCACACCATTGTACATGGTTTAAACCTTATTACAGACATAAAAATATAACTCTATTACATAAGGGTTTGGAGTGGAGCTAAAGTCTTGGTATTTGGTATGTGTGCAGCAGTCTTTTAATTGGTTGGAATGTGATTTGGACTTTCTTCCCTTTGTTGAAAAGGTGATGTTTCTTTTGTGGGTAAATCCTTCATGAATATACCCTTATACAGATATAGAATGCTGGGGAATTTTGCTGCATATATTGGCAGTTTTAATAATTCACAAAATGTGACATTGGGGAGGGGTAAATGTTTATTGAATCTGATTACTCATGGATGATTGGTCCCTTTTAGATCAAGGAAATATCACATTATATGCTGGTAGGCTGTGCAGTGTGGTTTCCAACAAAAGCAGAGGAGCACAAAAATAGGCCAGGAAAATTCTCCCAAAAATTGTTTCATTAGACTTCCACAAGACACTTTGTTCCCACTATTCATACAATTTCTTTATTATACATTTGAAATCTATCATTTGAGATCACTATATTTTATCAATTTGAAAACATTATTGTAGTTTTTTAGCCCTCATGTCATCTTCCAACCCATGTAAATCTCATTCAGGTTCTGTTCATGATGCAGATAGTGAATCTAGCATAGAATATGTTCTAACAACACAGTCACCAATGAGTCCCAACATTCCACTCACAGCCCCTATTTCATTCCCAATGAATGTCTCAGGTCTAAACATTGATGTGGGAAATGCGACTTCTCAAACTTCAAGCATTTGGTCAATACCAAATATTTCCATCACTCCAATTCCTCCAAATACCACTAATAGACAAATGAATGTGTCTGAGGTGCCAGGAAGCACACCAGAAATCTCATCAAAGGCTAATCCACAATTCAAATTAACATGAGACTTCCTCCTTAATTCTGGTTGGAATCCAGTGGCATCCCAGGAACCCTTTGGGAAAAGTAAACAGCCAACCCTCAAGATTCCAACAGGATCTCAGCTTCATGTGGGCCATGAAAAGGGGATTGATGGTGGGTGGTGAAAAAGACCATTGGAAGATGTTAGTCAGAGCGGACTTTCAGAGGGAAACTCAGGATTGACACTTCATCAAAGTAAGTCTTTTGAATTTTGGAATATAAACTTTTTTAAAATCTGACATGTTTGTTTCATGGGTTAGATATGGCACCTAAAGGCAAGACTGTCTGATCTCAGGAGCCAATTGAAGATTGTGAGTATGACCTGTCTTTCTTAATTTTTTGATGTGTTAACTAATGATCTGCATTGCAGGTGATGAATTTTATGCATCTTCACCTCGGGTCCATAAAGAAAAAGTCACAGGATGTCATAATCCATATGCCTCCAAACCAAGAATGGGTCATGCCAGTTACTCAAGAGAAAAAATTGTGGATGATGAGGATGAGAACATGTTTCCGACTCAAAGTGAAACAAATGATGAACCAAGGAGCAACCTTTTCATGGAACATGAAAAGGGCACTCAGTCAAATAGTGAGTTCACCCACCCTTGATTGCCCCTTGCCCAGAGGATGCTTGATAAATCCAAGATGAGACAGCAAAGGAACCAGGCACACAAAGCTCACAATGTGGCCAAATGTGCAAGCCAGAAGGAGCAACAAAAATAGCTGAAAGCGGAACTTCCAGAAAATGTCCATGGGATGAGATCAGCTGTAAATGCCCATTGCCTGTTCCTACTCAAAGTGAGGAATAAGGATTTTTCCTCACTACCAGCACCACACAGCACAAAAGATCGTGAAATTGTGATTCAAGTGGCTGGTAACATTTGATAAGTCCCCAAAGATGTTTTCAATGAGCCATAAACACAAGTTCAGTCTCAGGGTTTCCAAAGCTACTGAAAAAATGATCTGCACAAGATAGGACTGATATGATTCACTTGGGACTGGGAGAGCTTGTGGCAAAATCCATTCAATTTTATTATCATTACTGTTGGAACAAGGATCATAATAACTACAGGGTTGTGGCAGCTTTAATGGAGCAATATTTCACTTATTTGAAAAGAGAATGGAATTATATTCAGAAGGATGCAGAGTATTTGGTAAAAAAGAAGGAAAATCAAAATCTTGCAAAGATTTGTCAAAGGGTTGGTTACTGTATCTCTTCTTAATTGTCGACAAAGTCTGATGATAATCTAATTGATTATGTGCAGACCTGTGAGCACTGTCGTGAATGGTGTGATATGGCTAAATTTCCCATTCTAGCATCACAATTCAATGACCCTTGAGTATGCTCAGATACTGAGGAGGTACTGGAAAATGGACGTCAAGTTTACCACAGGGTGGGATTACGCTGGCACTCACCCTTATTTAATGAGTTGGTATTAAAAATTGATAGAGACATAGAGTTTTGTAATCAGATTTACAAAAAGGGTAAAAAACTATAGATAGAATTCCAGAAATACAATAAATAGATGATGGGGATATTCCTGAAGGGCTCTCTTTTCAGGTATTTGATCAAGATTGGCTCAAAGGTTGTAGTAAGATGCAGACTATTGCCCTCATAATACTTGAAATGCCAGTAATTAGTGCAAATGGGTATGTTCTCCAATAAGTGAGTAAAATAAATGAAAAGCACAGCTACCAATTAAGGTTTTGTGAATTGTTTGTGCAGGTGTAATACAATCTGATTATTATTTCTTAAATATGCAACATCTTGCTAAATAGGTTAGAATATAAACAGTATGATTTTGTATGTAGTAATTTACTATGGTGTCCCTTATCAAGATTTGTCTATTGCCCATTTTCATTGAGGAAATATTGAAGAAGTTCAATCCAGCTCATGGTATTCATAATTGTGGTCCTGTGATGGGGTGAAAAGGAGTTATCAACTTTTTCAAACACAAATTAGATAATATTTGGAAGGCTCACACAGCTAACGAGTGTTTCTTTTCTTGGACCTATTGGTGATTGGAATATGGGATGCACATAAAGAAATAATTCAGAATAGAAGTACAATCAAGGACTCAGATGAGCTTGAAAGGTACCTTCCTCATGTTTACCTCAACTGAATGACCTTCACGGGTTGTCGTTGGCCAATACAATGGAGTTTATCAACAGCCTGGGTTTCAATTGGGCTCCTGGAAAGTTAGATGTCAGAGTCGGAAAATTGGGGTAGAATTTTGGGGGTCCCCTCACCATTAAATAGACAATATTAGAGCAAGTTATGTTGAGCCCAGTTCCAGCTGAGGCAATGGATGCAATGAGTACTTTACATTCAGGATTGTTGAAGAAGTTCTATAGAGCCTTCTCCTGCGCTCATTCTGTAATTTTTCCATCAATTTGTGCTGAAAGGATAGAGTGATGGGCAAGTAAAATACCAATTCTACCATAACAATTGGTCAGATGGATTCAATTCGTAATGGATGCATATTAGAATTAACTCACAAATCAAGAAATAGGGTCCATTGAGTGTAAACCACTGATTTTGATGGACCACAATTTATTTGTTTGTTCTTCAGTAAGCTTTTGAGGAGGTGTGGAATTTTACTACTCATAATGCATGTTTCCACATCCACAATAGTTTGGTTGATTGTTGAGGAGTTATCCTGAGTGCTCCTGCCCTCATGGTCTTCCAAATCAGGATCCACCATACTTTTAAGCATTATATGATGGTTACAACATATCCGCAGCTTATTAAAACTACTGAAAAATTCCCCTGGTCCTTTTGTTTTGCATGATAGGAATTCTTTGTATAATGCAGAATATTCTTTCTGCATTGTTGGGGTGAGTAGGAGCAGTTTGTAATGATGGATAATAGTGGGGAGGCTTTGGTGGTGCGCAATGCCAAATGCAAAATATCATTGTTAGCTTTGGAAAGACTATTCAGGATGAATGGTGACCAGTTATATTGATCTGAGCTCTGGGGTTGGGTGATGAATGAGATTATGCCCCAAAGGTCATAAATGGTGTTGTGAATGGGTGTGCCGGTTAAACATATTTGACGGGATGATAGGAGGCTATCAATGGCATGGTGTGTGGAAGTGTATTGAGAGAAAACATAGCTTTAAGATGGGGGAAGCATTATTGGACATAATAGGACATCTGAATTATTAAGAGATAAGACACTCACTGTGCTTCATCCAAAATTATACAATTTCAATTGATTTTGAAAATGCATGATGTAGAGGTATTCATTTGTTTGAATTCTTGGTTGATAGTATTGTAAGAAGTGATGACAATATCACATTTTAAGATGTCAGCATCAGATAATGAGTGACAAGTGGGGCCATGGTAGGTTTTGGCTTTCAGTGCTCCTTCCTGAGCATGCTTGGATATTTCTGATTTCCATTTGGTGATTAAGTGAGTTGGGAAGATGATAATGGTGTGTGTGGAGTGGTGGGGGTTTGTAATCAGCCCCTCCTTGGAGGTACCAATTACTGCAATGGCCTGAATGGTTTTACCTAATCCCATATCATCCACAAGCAGTCCTCCAAGAGGGGTATTGGTAAAACGTTATTTGAATGAGCTGATGACTATAATTGTAATGATGTTCCTGGCATTACAAGTGGATCCAGGGGGTGAGGTGGCCCAGAGGCTATGGGCCAATTGTCCATTGGGGATTTCTTGATCCCAGAGAAAAGCTAGTCCGGTTTTTTGATGAGGGAGGAGGGGGGTTTTAATCATGGATTGGGGCTGAGTCATCATGGGAAGGTCTGATTCACTGGGTAATTGTATAAGTTTTTGCTTGGAAGACAAAGAAAAGATAGTTGGATACAAGGGGGAGTCAATATTGAAGTGGGAGTTGAGGGGGTAAAGAGTTGACATTTACTATGAGAATGACAGTCATATCCTTTAGGCATTTGAAGCTTGAAGTCTTGTTTTCTAAAGCCTTCAATTATGAATAGAGTGTTTGGATACCATGTGAAGAACATCAAGGCCAGATTGGGTTTCTGAGATGAGGCGGGTTCATCTGGATCAGTCATAAATACTCCCTCAACAAATAATGTTTGAGTAGGATTGTATTGGCAATTTTCAATCCATGCCCACTAGGACCACAGTGCATGAAGGTTTGTGGTGCCCCAAGGAATGGTATCAATGTTTTGGCAAGAGTTTCAGGGAGAGAGCAAATAGAGTTCTGCTGAGTGGGGAGATATAAAAATAGATTATGCTTATTGTGCCATAGGATAATCCAAGAAGGTAAGTGGAAATTATCATAATTTAAGGTTATATCACCATTTATTTGAATACAAATATTAATCATCCCAATGCAAAGTGGTTGTGAAGGGGTTGACATTATGGCTATTATGAATTATTTGGGGACAGTGGGAAATGATCTGATCAGGAAGGGTTAGCTAAAGGGAATGAAGATCAAAAAGCGCAGGTGGTGACCATTATATGAGTGGCAGCAATGGGCCCAAAGGAGGATGGCCTGTGGTTACGTGCATGGTCATTTGGAACATGGGCCTCTTGGAATTATAATTTTCATATCCAAGTTGGGGCATATATCAAGGCAAGGTAGCAAGAATGTGGGTGGACCAATATGAGTGCTGGATTACCCAAGGTTTGGTGGTCCAAGGTTCACATTAGCATATCTTATACTGGGTTGGTTGTATCCAACTCTTGTACAGTGGGATATTGGAGTCCTGGGGCCATGTTTGCTGGTGTGACAGCAACTATTAATTGGATATTCTGCAGGTTGATTGTTGTACAGTTACCTACTGGGCAATGGTGGCTGGGGAGATGTTTTTGGTGGGCAGGTGATGTATGTACATTGGCATGCCACTGAACATGAGTTTTTTTGTGTGAAAAAATTCTTGTTTACTGACACATACTGGGATTCCAGGGGTAATGTGTGACTGTTGGCTGGAAGACAGGTGCCAAAACTTCCATGGTGCCTGTGCCAATGTTCAGTGTATGACCTGCAGTGGCAGGTCATAGCGCAAAACAAACCAGTGTCAGGGATCATAGGAGTGGAGTATTTTAATGGGTATGAGGCTGTAGATAATCTGCTCATATGGGCCTCAGGTTTGCACACGCAGCCAGGTGAGCATCTGTGGATAAGCGGGCCCCCCTCACAAGAGAATTTTGGGTTGGAGGACAGGCAGTAAAGGTTTGCCAAGTGGGTGAAAATTTCCTGTGTATGACCTGTGGAGGGGTGCATCTTAAAGCATGTGGCAGCCCAGAAATTAGTGGGTGTGAAATTCATAAGTGGGCGCAAGTCATAGTTTGCCACAAACTCGGCGCTGGAGTGAATCAACCATTTGCATATGAGCCTAATCATTCCTCATTCCAAGATGCACCCCTTACCATAACTTGGAATACACCAGAATCTGTGTGGTAGTTAGGCCGAGCTCTCCAGCCTACATCAAAGGGATGCATTTGAGAAATTTGACTCAATGCCTTGGTGTGATTGCATATTACATTCTTTTAAAGCATTTTCTCAGCCCCACTGAAAACATGAAAACCAAAGTTGTACATACTAAAATTCTGGCTGATCTACAAACTAGGTTGGTGTGATACTACTTCAGCCTCAATTCATATTACTGATGGGTAACCACCTTCCAATCATTTGCATATGTCAGGGTGACTCTATGATATAGCTGTACAATGACAAATAAAAGCTATAACTCTCAGTGTTACACGAAAATACAGATGATAATTAAGATAAGAGATGGTTAAAAGGGCTATACTAAATAAATTTAGTGATGGTGAGTGCTGCTGATAGCCCTGGGTGCAGTGTTTTCCTGTTGGTTTACAATGACAAACCCTACAATACTTAAGTTTAAAGTATACCTGTTTAAATTCTAAGGGTACCACTTCTTTTAAGACGTTATACCATGTAAGAATACTAAGAACAGGATGCTGGATTAGCTTCCTGGTGAGGAAAAGCCTCCTTTTATCTTGTTCTGGGGTAGTGGGAGGTGGGTTACCTCTGCAAACGACCACAGAGTGAAGGTTTTCACTACTGTGGACTGGTTTGTGGTTTTATACACTCAATACAGGCTAGTATTGGGTTGAAATGTGGTTTTAGAACCACAAGTAGTCATTTTTTCCCTATACAGGGTGAAGATTTTCACCAATGGAGTTTACAGGTGTGTTCTGGTGCTTCTGACACGTCACAAACTGTACAGAACCTGTATGGACCTCTGTATTCTACTCAACTATGAGGTATTGAAGTATAAATAAGCTTCTGTGTCTGTTTGACACCTCATAATCATACTTATGGGATAGTATCCCACTATAAAGCTGTATTGGCCAAACTGTGGGATTTTGACCTTGGAACAGCCATACCTTTGTCAATTTTTGAGATATCAACCTCAAAATTGGTTCAGTGTGTATCCCTGAATGTGTTCTACACAATGGTGCCTCATTTAATATGGCTATCAATAAAAATGGCGAAGTTATTCCTTGTACAAGTTTTTTTTGTACATATGTATGTTTTGGCCAAAAGCTGTATTGGGCTTGTTTTCCCCATACCTTTTGTTCTAGTTGAGATAAGAGGAAATGGATGACACCATCAGACAGCCCTGATTGTGTGCTTTCCAAAAAGACCCCACTTTGGGTATCCCACACTAAAACTGTAGAAGTTAGATGGGAGGTGAATATTTTGTTCACCCTTATTTGGCCTGAATTTGACCATAACTTCTGTAATACTGGTGCTAGCTCAGTTTGGCTGGTACCATTGGATAGCCCTGACTTAGGAATTCATTTTGCATATCCATTTGATGGGGGTAAGCCTATTACTATGTATTTCAGATGAGAGGTGAAAATTAAGGTTTATGCTCAGCAACAACTTTGAGCAGGAATAACTTTGTTATTCTTTGACCTATGATGATGGGACTTGTATATTTGGAAAGAGGTGAGTTTCCTCTTTCCTTTGATACCTTTTGAGCTAATTTGGCTCAGCTCCATGTCTTGGTGGTATCTTGGCTATACCATTGGTTTATGGTATTTTGGCTGTCATGCTTGTGCTCTGGTTTTGAGTCACAGGCTGACAGCATAGGTGTAGCTCATGTGCCACATGCTCAGAGTTGTGATTCACCTGATTGACAAATTCCAGCTTGGCATGTCATGGTCAAAAGCTCACTATGGAAGATTTTTGGAATGCCATGATTGGAGGACTTTTCACAATAGTTCATCAGAAAACCCACTTCTGTGCCCTTTACCTAGGTGTGTGAAATGCTCAGCCTGGCCAAAATGTCTTTCAATGTTGTGAATAATTCTCAGGATGCGTGCTTACAAAGATGGAATAGCAACTTATCAGCAGGGGTGCATTTGATATTGTTATATCAATAGCTCCACAGCTGTGCAGTTCAAATTTTCAGCCACTGAGAATTTCAATTATCACCCCAAAGCAGACCTGCACAATTTTTCAGCCCAAGCTCATGCTGTATTCAATTTTAAAACAGCTTCCCAACCCTTTTTCCCAACTGTATCACCCAGCCATAATGGTGGTATGCTTGCCATGGCAAGCTGTGACCAAATGAACCATGTACTTTTCTGCATGCTGCATTAGTGGTTTGAATCCCTGTGCAAATTTAAGAATGCCCTTCAAGAAGCACTTCTAGGCAATTGGATGGCTTTTTAATGCAACAAAAGAGGATATGACTGAGTATGACAATTCCATCAATTGGAATACTCAGCCACAGCCCCTTTATTGCTCAGCTTCACACAGGCATTTCCCTTCTCAGTTGCAGCATTGCCTGCAACTGAGCTTTCATTTTTCCAACAGGCCTTGAAGCTGAGACCTGGGGGGGTGCTGCAACTGCTGCAATTGGTTCAGCTTCTCCCTGGTACAAAAGACCATCTTCCCCCAACACACCCTTCACTTTTTCCCCACTCACCCGCTCTCATCCTAGTGCGTATTCCCCTTTCCACTCATTTCTATTTTACCAAACTAAGCACTCCCCTCCCTCCACTTTCACTGTTTTTTTTAAGACCATTATTTCAGAAATCCCCTTCTATCTACATTGTGCATCATCTTCTCCATTTAACGGTTCCATCCATGTTATGTTCCGCTCTTCATACTAATTTTTCATTATCACTTTCTTTCAGACTTTTCAAACCTCACTTCTAGAGATTTAATAATTGAATTTTGTTTTGAATTGTTTATTCATTGTACATCTTCCGTTTTTCTTCAAATGTTACTTTGTATATGGATACTAACATAATTTGTATTTATTGTGGCTGTTGTGCACTTTGTGTGCTACGCGGGGTATCCCCTGCATTTGCTCCTCCACAACGGCCGACGCTTGTGATGCTTTCCGACAAACACCCAAAAAATGCTCATTAATTGTGTGACCATTCTGACCACGTAGCAAGAGGAGATCTGGCGCAAGATGCCCTTGTGAGGACTCCTTTGTTGTCGGCAATGATGAAAGCATTCCCAAGCAGGAATGGACTCCCTGACCCCAAGCTGGCAGATGAGAACAATTCTGGACAATTAGCACCGTTCCCTCAAGTATTGATTTGTCCACCCCCCCTCCAAGGCCACCATCCAATGGTCACTTCACTCCTTGACCAGAGAGAAGTGATTATCCGGCCAATGAAGCATTGCAATGGCAAGAGGACATTTGAGCTTGGGGTGATTGTCACCATGGGATTCAAACATCAAATTAAGTTCTTATTTCTCCTCTATGACTCATTTTTCTTCACACAATCATACTAACTGTTTTTATGTAACCATAGAACAAACCCCACCAAATCCCCCCTGACAAGACACTCCCATTCCTGGTATGCCTTGCAATCAAAATTTGTGGGAACCAACTCCAGGCCCAAGTGTCACCTGATGGTTGGAGGACTTGTTCCGTGGTAAGCAGCAAACTATTCCTTTTCTAGATTCAACTTTTGACTCAAGTGAACTGACTCCTTCCTCCTTTTGTAGAACCCTCCCAACACAATGAACCACCTATTCCAAGCCCAAGTCAATCCTCTGAATCTCAAGTCCCATCACATGAGGACAATTCAACTTGTGAGCCTGAACCTGAGGTGGTTCCAATGCAATCCACAGAGGAACGTTTTGGTAAGTCCCCACTTTACTTTTTTTACTCTTACCAACTTTTCCTCACCCCTCCTTTGAACATCTCCAGCTTGTCCTGCTACTCCCTGCTCCGTAATTATCATTGACAATACACCCATTGGCTCCCCACCTCCCTCCGCTCCTACCCCAATTACTTCACCAGAGATCCCCTCATTCCCATGATGAGGCTTGGCTGGAATTTACCAGCTTGCAACCGGCCCTAATGATTCCTCAGGCAATTGACCGAATCTTGTTGGACCATTGCCAATTTCTCCACATGATTCCCTTTGTGGATGCAACTCATTGAAATGAGATGCACTGGGAATTCCGGGAGGAACTAAACTCCCTCCTTGGCCAGGCATTGGAGGCATATCCAAAGGAGGATATCACCCGGATAGTCTCAAGATTCCAGGAAAAATAAATAATAATAAAAAATTGCATTATTTTCACTGATTTTATTTTGTATTACACTATTTTAAATAAGTTAGCTGTAATCAATACACAGTTTTTTCCATTTTTGTTATATTCATTTTTCCTGTGAGATTTCCTTTTTTGCCAATTGTGCAAATCACCAATTGTGTGCAAAGAATTTGTGTCAGTTCCCCACCAAATTTTTCAGTCAGTATTTCTTTTTGTGAACCTCTTTTTTGGAAAATGAGCAAATAGTCACCATTATGGCCTCCTACATTCTCTGCTTCCATGGCTCTAAACTGTATGAGATCTTAACTGTAAAAATCCTGGGCTCCCCGCATGTGAGAAATCCACAGGAGATTCATGAGTCATTGCCTTTCCTATGGTCAAATGCTATTAATCTTAGTCATGTAAGGAATTATGTGAAGCATCGGGATCCTGCACCGGCGTAAGGAATTGCTTGAATTGTCTGGAACCTGTACAGGCGTAAGGATTTGCATGTGAAGTGTCTGGATCCTGAACCAGTGTAAGAAGTTGTTGGAGTTGTCAGGAACCTAAACAAGCATAAGGAGTTATTTGAATTGTTGGGAGCCTGGACAAGACTAAGTAATTTTTGGAATTTTTGGGAGCCTTTCCCCACTTAAGGAGCTGTTTGCATTGTTGGGAACCTGGACAGGCATAAGAATTTGCCTGTGAACAGCCAGGATTGTGGACAGGCTTAGGGATTTGAGTGTGAAGCATTGGGATCCTGGACAAGGGCACGGAACCAGGACAAGTGTAAGGATTTTCATGTGAAGGACCGGGATACTGGGCATGCAAATTCCTCTGAATCCTTGTGTGACCTCCAGGCACTTTTTGTGACCATGAAGCATACAAGCATCATTGGGGGTAACTCCCAATTACCAGGATGACCAGCTGGTCCCATTATTGACAACAAGTGAGAATAGCCTTAATATCCTCATGATATTCCCTTTTATGGTGGCATGACACCATACATGAGCCATTTCACCCCTTTGTCATTGGATCCACCGGATCTCCGCAATTCAAACCCATCAAAACCAGGTGTATACTGTACTGCGCATTACCACACCCTGTAGCTCCCTGACGCATCCAAATCCCCTCATTATTCTAATTGGGATGGAATTTAATAACCATCCCTGAAGTGATAGCCTGCTCCCTTGCCAATCTCATAATAGCCTTGGATTTGCCGCCACATTGTTCTTGCTAACTATCACACGGGCTCTTATGGAAGTAATAGTGGCCTGGCACTCAGGAATCAAGAACTCACTTGGAGGGCTCCAAAATAATAGAGGAATAAAAGAATATATTTCTTAAAGGAAGAATAAAAGGGCAAAGACAAGTATGCCAAAGATAAAAGAAGAGGAAGCCAATGGTCAGGATAATAAGAAGCCAAAAGCCAAAGAGCCAACCAAATGAATCCCCAATTCACTTCTTCAACCTTCCAGAACAAAAAATGGAATTGGTAAAGGATATGACCACCAATCTCCACTGACAGGAGAAGAAGAAAAGGTGCAAATGACTGACTTAAGATTATCAGTATTTACTTTGTTAAGGTAAAATAAAATAAGTATAAAAATAAATCTAATATATTAATTAAATGGGGAAAAAGTCCCCAGGTGATGAAAGGTGGCCAGTATATGTGAAAAACTGAGAGGCTGATCCTGGAAGGTGAATAATCCGGCTGTATTGTCTGAATTGGGTCAATAAAGTTCTGGCCATCTTGATAATTGAACTGTGTGATTGAATTCCCACAGTGGAATATGAATTGGCCCAATTGGGCCAAGGACATACAGGTATGATTGATTTCTGCCTGTATGGACCAATTGAGTTTTCCAAGGAGTATTGAAGTACTTGCTGCCTTGAAAACTTATTGAATGATGAATAACCTCTGAAAATAGCCTTTGGAATAATTCTGAAAGAATTGCCAACCCAACTCCCGCAGGGCCCGGGGGTTGGGGTCCTGAAATGGTCTTCTGATAGCTGCCATGGATTGCCAGACTGATGAGCTGAAGAGTCCTCCTTCAAAATTGGTGATGGATTTTGGAACCTTGATTTGGAATCATGGAATTGGGTCCTGAAGACATCACCATTGGATTGCTGAGCAAAAATGGTGCATAATGGTATATAATACCATATATGCACCACTCCTCCATCCTTGAGTATGGGGTGCATGGAAGAATAGGAAATCTTCCCCTTGAGTTGAGGGCAAGAGTGTATTTAAGCTGAGGTGGTGGCCTCTGGGGGCTACCAGATGCCATGGATGAAAATGGCCACAGGTGGTCCTTTGAGTTCTTGGCCAAAATTGGTGGATTGGAGTCCATGGTCAAAAACTGGCTCAGGTGGGCCCACTTGTGGTTTGGGACCCACCTGGCCTTGGGGGCTAGTGGACTGCCCCCTTTGGCCTCATTGGATTAGGTCAGAAGGGGCCAAAAGGGCCCATGGACCATGTGCTGTAGAGGCCATAGGGGGCCTAAAAGGCCCAAAACTCCCCTAATACAAGGTGTTGGGTGAAAAGGCCTGATGGTGGCTAGTGGGTCCTTAGACCCCTGGAATACTGAAAGGACCCCCAGGCCCAAAAACAAAGATAAAGACCTGGGGGTTGGTGAGATGGAAGCTGGCCAGGGAGGCCAATGATGGCAGGATATGGCCTGAGGGCATAAATGGCCAGGGAAAAGGTGCTATGACCAAAGGGCTATTGAGCACCAGAGGGTGCCAATTGGCAATAAAGGATATGGTGTGACCAATTCCCCATAAAGGATATGGTATGACCAATTGGCCCCAACTTGGTTTGAGGCTGGGATTGACACAACACCAATTGAGGAGGGTTATTCTTCATGGTTGTGACACTAACCTCCTTAGGCATTGTGCAGACATCCCCACTAGGGATGTGCTTTTGTTGTCCTATGCTGGATCAGTACAGTGAAAGAATGTTTTACTGGCCCACACTACCTTAATGAGCCCATGACATTCAGATAGATCAATCCAAAAATGCTCATTTGCAAAAATCAATTTTTGCCCTGTACAATGCTTTGAGGCATCTCTTTGAATTTGGCCGGTCTTCTTATCAGCTTGAAACCACCATCCCAAAGCATACAACAATGCATCCTTATGAACATGAGGCTAGTTTTTGAATCTGTTCATGGTGAAAGTGAGTGCAGAAGCAAACTCAAATGCACCCTTATTTGCAGAAATATCAGCTTCATGGTTGACTTTATCAAAGGAGGGGACCCCCAATGACTGGTAGCAAGTTTGAATCTTTTGAAATAATTTATCCCCAACATATTGTAAGGATTGACCTAGAATCAAAACCACCGAGCTAAGATTTGCACCTTGTTTCCGCCATCCATCTTTTGCATCTTTGATTCTCCCAAGCCTTCCGTAAATCCCAAATTGTTGGTTCTTTGTGCTAAATTTGCACCACCCAATAGCAAACATAAATCCCTCCAGTAATTCCCCATTTGTTGCAATTGGGTATGTGAATTTTTTTTTGCAAAATAATAACTGTGAAAATTCATCCCATTGATTGACCTTGCCTTCACTCATTGTTGTGAATGGTCTGAATTTGACAAGGGCAATGAGTAATCCAGTTGAAGAGAAAATTGCCATGTGGCCAAAGTGAATGTGTTTGATCTGATTGACATCCACAACCCTTTGAAATTCACTTGGGGCCATATTTTCTGATACTGGTATTGATATTTGTGCTTTTGCTTTAGTGGAGGAAAAAAACTTGTTCTTTTGGGTGGTTTTGGCCTCATTTGTCTTTTGGGATGTCCCCGTATTCCCAAGTGGTTGAGGTATCACTTTGTGTTGAAGCAGACAAGTTATCAGATACTGCTTCCTCCCATTTGAATCAAGAATGGTGCCCAATGCCCAATGAGCTTTATTCAGCACACATCTTTGACTTCCCTGTCTGAGTTCACATAGCATTGGCTCAATCTAAACCAACTAAAGCCAATGTTCTTCCATGGGGCCCAATTAGGGTGTCATACAAAGTCCGACCCATATATATACACTGAAAATAAGTGAGCCACTCACACTTTCCTTCCTCATCCTGATGCTTTCCCAGAAGTTCCCTTTTACACTTCTTTCCTTTTTTTGCAAATGGCATATTTACACAGGAAAATGAAATGAAACCAAAGTATTAGTGACTGTTGTGTGAATTATTAATTTCACCACAATTTGATTTTTGTCAATGAATGTTTTTGATTTTATGCTAATAAAGAACCATTACTTCTGAATTTTGCAAATTGGAAATCTCAAGTACCTGAACCTAAAACAATGCAGTGGATACTGCATTATTCAATTTGATATATTGAGTTTCCCATTCAATGAGTTTCAAATACAACATGTGGAATATTGCAAGCACACATATGCAATATGCACTCCACTGCAGATCCCTAATCATCCTAGTCCTCTTGAAAGAACAAGTGCCATTTGGCCTATTATGAGCTGGGAGGAAGTGATAAAACCCACTTCCCATAATGACCCTGTGTGTGCTAATTGCTGGAACAACTGCCTGATTCATTTTATGTCTTGTTGGAGTATTTTCAATGGTGTACGGAGGAATGCCTCCCTACAAAGGTAGTTATTTTTGGCATTCATCCTGAGGCATCCAGGCAGTCACAATTATTAAATTCAGAAATGACTTTCTAAAATTAAATTCTAATCCATCTGATACAAAGCTATTATAAAACGGGTCAATCCTGGTTGTAAGCTTAGCTGACCTGGGTACAGTCAATGTGACCTCTTGATTTGAACCAAGACCATCCTTTGACACCCAGGCATCACCAAAGTCTAATACCAAGCATTTTGAAAATTCAAATCTAAGAGGTACAGTGGGGTTAAAAGACTCTTATGAGAAGAAACTCTTATTAAGTAAATTACATATATACTTATTAGTACATAGCCACACTGGCTCTACTAGATTTTTATCCTCTAAAAGTCTTTTGGAAATGTCAATGAGTGAGAAAAGCCCCTTTCACTGAGCTTGTTCTCCAGTCATCTGAGCATAACCTCAAACCAGGAACCCCCGCCACACAAAATGCTGCTAATATACCACAGAAACTTTTATTTATTCCAAGATTCTTGTGACATGCCAAAAGACCTTTTATGGACTCATTTCTTTTGAGCTTGTGAGTTTGCCTTCGATGCCATAGACTTTGACCTTTGTTGTCACAGGGGCTCTTCTAAGTGAAGAGGGCCTGGCACTCAGTAAACTGGGACTTACTTATGGAGGGCTCAGGATATGGTAAGAAAAGAGTACACTGAATAGTGTTAAGAGATGAATTGCTAAATAAAAGAATATAAGAAAAGTAACAGCAAATGATAAGAGTAAGAATAAAAGAGCCAACCACAAACAAGTCCAAGTCCATTGTTTCAACCTGTCAAAATGGAAAGAGAAGGGTTAATAAGGATATGGCCACCCAGCTCATACTGTACAGGCAAAGAATAACTTAAAATTAAATAATTATAATACCCCCCAAAAAAAAAGGATATGAATAACTATAAAATAATAAATATACTAAATTAATTAACTTGGGAAAAGTCCCCAGGGTGGAGAAAGAGGGGCTGGTATATGTGAGAATCACCAGCCCTGATCCAGACAGAAACATTTCATGAGGATACTTGATGATTGAATTGAGTCTGGCCAATACAGGTCCTGTACGGATGTACAGGCTCTGTGCAAGAGGAGTGGTGGGATTGAGTAATGATACAGTTCAGAAATGGTGTATCTAAACTGTATTGGGTAATTCCAGCCTGTAAAAGTATTGAAAGGCTGTATGCATGTTCAGCAAGGAAGATTGATGAAACTGAATGCTGATACACAAAGTAGATTTGCTGGTTTGAGGTGTTTGAGTGGGTGTAAGTATGAATACCCTTACCCCTGATTAGTGGTTGTTACAGCATCCCCCTCTTGAAACTGGTGGGCTCCTGAACACCATAATACCCTTCCACTGTTTAGTGGCATCTCAATATTTCCACACTTATTTTCAAAAAATTTCTTTTTAATTTTAATTCCCTCTTGAAAATTATCCTGAAAATCCCCTCATCATTTCTTCACTGTCCTACTTGATTTGAATTATCTTCCCCCTTCTTTTAACCTGAGTAATTGCTTTCAACTTTGAAATATGCTTCTTCTTGGGATTCAGTCCTTTCCTTCCCTTCAAGGCATGACCTTTGGGTTGTATCCCAAATGAGTGCCATAGAGCCCTTCTGCTCCAAAATTGATGGCCAATGGGTATATGTTCATATACCCCATTGTGAATGGGCCAAATTGATGTTTTGGCCATTCTTGCCTTGATTGGAATCCCTTCAAAAGTCTTCAAAAAGGGGGGTCTTGTCCCCACTGTCCCTGAAAATGCCTGAAAAATGAATTTGGGTCCAAGAAGCCCCACCATTGATTTTGGGTCATGGCCCTTTCTATGGTGATTTCTTGACTTTTATGGCTTTAGGGCATTTTTGGCCCTTTTTGGTCTTCTGCTGTTCTTGGGGTCCTATGGTCTGTGGGCCTTGGTCTGCGGTCCGTTGGCCGTTCACTGCGGTCAATGGTCTGTGGGGGCTATTGGAGGCCTCAGGACCAAAATTGGCCCTTGAGCCCAAATTTGCCAAGGCTTCAGGGGTGCCATGGGACCATTAGAAGGGTCCAGGACAATAAAGCTTCTGACCTCCTCAAAGTTGCAGGGGAGGTCCTGGGTGTTGATTTCAGTCCAAGAGGGACATGGAATCACCACCTTAAAGACTTTGAGGGGCGGCCATCATTGAATTATGGTCCCCACTTCCTTTAGGGCATTTTCTTCAGACTTGAAGTGATATTAATCTGACTTTTGAATCTTCTGCTTTCATACTCCTTAGTCATGAGTTCCAAACTGACTGAACTCGCTGAATCTCCCCCTTCTGCACTGCCACCATCTGTCCTTCATGGTTCTGGAATCCTCAGTTGATTTTCTTCACCATCAATGGCTTTTTCTGGTCATTTTGATCCCACCCAAATTTATGATGGTTACAAGGCATTTGAGGTTCTTGATCCTGCTTGTACTGAGTTTTTGGCAAAGGGAAAAGAATTTTTGGAACATTACAATCCCAGATCTTCAAAATGCCACTACTGTTTCATTGGGAAGAAGCCATGCCTTAAAACTGGGAAGCAAGCTTCAAACCTCAGGAGGCACTTGTGGAGTAAGAAGGATGGGCTTTTTGGAAAAGAGTTCCCAGTCTCTGAGGCTCCTTCTATTGATGGTACTTCAGGGTATTCTGCTTGTAAGTGAATTGATTTTCTTGCTTGAATGGACTCTGATATCTTGATTCAGTGACTGGTTCTAAGCAGAGGGATGTGGCTAGGTGGACTAATGTTGGAGGGCCCATTCCAGTTGGTGGTAGGCCCATATATTCCAGCTCAGAAGTCCCAATTTCTAGGATCAATACTGAAGGAATAGTGAAAAGAATAAGACAAATTGCCAATTCCCGAAATGATCCACATGCTGAAGGTAGTGATGAGTTGAATGGTGAAGAAGCAGAGGTGATTCCCCATTCTGCTGGTCATCCATCCAATAGTTCTCCTTCCCATCCTCCTGCCAAGAGATTCCAAATTCAAGTCATCACCAGTACCCCCAGAAACTTCCAGCCCACTCTTGCTACAATTCCTCAAAAAGGGTTTAGACTTCCATTTACTTAACGCTTCTCTTCAGTCAAGGGTGTGGAATGTCTTGGCATATGCGGATTTGGTTCATAAATCTTATTAATTTGCTCTATATGTGCAAGTATTTCATCTTTCAATTATTGCCTTTCACTGTCATTCCTTGCCAAATTTATAGCAAATTGACTGGTATTATTAAGTGCTGTTAAAGCATGATCTTTAAGAATCTTAAGCTAGTCATTAATGTTTTTAGTGGAAAGATATTCCCTTTCATCATCTTGGACTTGATACTTACTCTAAATTCTGTCACATTTATTGGAGATTAATTCAAGTTTGGCAATTGTAGACTTATGGAATTCAGCAGAATTTTTGTTATTATGCTTCAGGTCACTGATATCTAATGTTATTGTAGTTAACTCTGCATCAATTTTAACAAGTTCTACATTAATGCTAGTTCTCAAAATTTGTATTTCTTGTTTTTTTGCATGGAAAAGTGCTGTTTATCCTCTCCTTCTCCTTCTCCTTGGCTGTGAATTCCATAAGAGTCCTGGCCATATCAAAGACACTGTCCACTGCTGAAGGCTCCAATTTATGGGTCCTGTACCCCCGTGGGTAAGGTCTGTGCCAATTGGCTTTGCCTTTTCCCTTTCCTTGATGGTTTTTTGGACCTCTCTTCTTCTTCTGAGGTTGTTTGGGCTTGCCTTTGGTCACTTCAGGAGCTGGTTTGGAGCTGGTAGACAGAACTGGGCCTTCTTTCTCCAAGGCTGCAGTCATTTCCAGTTCCTTCTTCTACCCTATGAGTAAAAACTTTGGTTCTCCAACAAATTCTTTTTTTATTGCCCTTGTATTTTCAAGACAGTGGGATCTATGGTCTTCTCCTGACCCAGAAAGCTCTTGATGTGTAATTAAGAGTTCGTGGACCCCTGCCAAATGCTTGGGCATATTTCCTACTCATCTTCTTTTGCTGCTCTGAGCCAATTTTCATATTGGGACTGATATATTTCTATTTCTGCCACTTGGAAATGGTCCAGCCCTTAAAATATTACCTTCAATTAGTTTGGGCTCACAGTTCACATCAACGTTTGTGGGTACAGACCTTGGGGAATGGGGGGAAACTTTGACATCCTCCAGACATGTCTTTCTTGAGGAAGACATGCCATATATGGCCCTGGTCTTTCCTCTTCCTTACCCACATCCATCTTGTTGGATGAAATAGTTGCTTCCATTTATGGTATGCACCATTTTTCACATCAATTTAATAGAAAATTTAAGATAAAGCCAGAAAAACACACCCTTTGGTGGTTTATTGGCTTTCTCTGTTCTAAATGAAGTTGCTCTTTTGGAAATTTGTACTTCAATGCTTTCTTCAGATTCTGCTTCTGCAGATTCTGGACTAATAATATATCTCTTGCTGGGTTTATTACCAGCTGCACTGTAATTGATTAAAGACACTTAGAAAATTGATAAAAGGAAGAAATTCATTATTTTTTTATGTTTTTAAGATTTTTTATAAGATTCTTTGTTTTTGATATAAAAAAATCATTCTTTTTAAAGAAAAAAACTAAAAATTTAAGAATTTGAACATAAAATCATTTCAAATTAAGTCAAAGAATAATTTCCTAAGTTTTTGGATGTGAAAAAGCCGTGTGTAAAAACAGTATAAAATTAAACCAATTTCCTCAATGAAAAAGATTTCAAAGACAATTTCAAAAATAAGAATGACTTTAACTTGAAATTGAAAGAAAAAAATATTAAATTAATATATTTTAGAGCTTGAAAATGTATTAATTTAGGGTAAAAGGTTCAAAAAACATGGCCACGCCCCCAAATGTAAGATTTGTCTATGAAACTGTTTATAATATTACTATTAATCAACAGTACTATAATTGTTCTTATTAAATATAATAATAAAAACTAGTCTAACCACAAGTAATCAATTAATTAATCAATTATTTGGTTTACTTTTTATACACTACTAGCGATTATAACAGGAATAAGTAATTGTCTACAAGCATCAATTACATGAAGTATTTAATAATAAAACTTTATTAAAATAATAAAATTATTTTAATATATAATTATATTTTGCAAGAATAATCATAATTATAATTCTTGAAGAAAACTATAACTAGAGAAAAACCTTTAAGAATTAATAATTAATAACTCACTAATACTCCAATGAACCTTATATATTGGTAGAGAGATTTGATGTATAATTGTGAATTTAAAGGATCAAAATTTGATTCAGAACAAGATCACAGCAATATATAGTTCATTTAAATGATTTCAAATCTTTCTGAATTATTCTGAAAGAATAAAACACTTAAGAAAAGATTAACTCATACTTACTTGTTGGTAATAATGGTATAATTGGATAATAAGATGATTTGGAAAAACAGCAAGAGGAGGCATCTTTTAAGTCTAAGACAGCTCACAGAGGCATTCCATGGAGTAAACTGAAAAACCAGTGGTGAGAAAACAATAATTCTTTGTGGATTAATGATTGCATCATCTGTTTCAATGTAAGATTATCATAATTACTTAATTGATGCTTTTACATGACTAACAACCCAAATATGGTTAAGAATAAAAGGAGTAACAACTGTAAATCTTCTTTTATTCCAAAATGAAAATTAATCTTCCAAATTTATCAATGTTATTGGAAATTTCTTAACAGGTTGTATTTTCTGTGAATTTTTGAAGATTCAGTATTTCACATGGAATCATCAAAAATAGACTGTAAGTAAAACTTTCAATTTTACTTAGGAATCTGTAATTATCTTTGGCTTTTTATGGATCATACTGTTCTCCATTTTTCCTGAACGTTTCAGAAGTATTGATTAAGAATTGTCTTTTTAAAGAATTTTTTAAGGTTTTACCTCATTTCTACGAAGAATTTCAAATAGCACGATATTACTGGTTGCTATGAGGTAAATAATTGGATACTAGTCCAAAATGGTTTTTAATTACTCTTTTAGGGTTTATCCATGGAAAATTATTAAGAAGTGACATGGTTACAGGAGTCTAAGTTCCTCTTTACCTCCTTGGCATGTCAAAATAGAAGCTTGTTTGCAATTTTCTTATGATTTCATGAGATTTTAACTTGGTAACCAAGTTCTCAGAGGGTTTAGTATACTAATTGGGACAAGATCAGCCATGGATACAAGCTTTAGAGCTATCAATGCGTCAGAGGCCTCAGAAGTTGGGTACCCTGGCTCTCTTTGATGTCTTTTGTCCCCCTTAGCTATTTTCACATCAAAAATAGAAATTCAGGTATAAAGACTGATATCCACTATGGGTGTACCAAATGTGTATGTAATAATACCATAATATTAAGTGCCACAAACATGCATAACACTATTCTTGGTGTATATGTAACATGTGATTTCTCAAATTCCCATAATTTCAGCATGAATGTCAGCCTGTGACTCAAAACCAGAGCACAAGCATGACAGCCAAAATACCATAAACCAATGGTATAGCCAAAATACCACCAAAACATGGAACTGAGCCAAGTTAGCTCAAAAGGTATCAAAAGAAAGAGGAAACTCTCCTCTTCCTGAAAATATAAGTCCCATGACCATAGGACAAGAAATAACAAAGTTATTCCTGCTCAAAGTTATTGCTGAGCATAAACCTTAATTTTCACCTCTCATCTAAAATCTAGAAGGAGAGGCTTAACCCCATCAAATGGGTACTCAAAATGAAGCTCTAAGCCAGGGCTATCCAATGGTACCAGCCAAACTGAGCTAGCACCAGTATTACTTGAGTTATGGTCAAATTCAGACCAAATAAGGGTGAACAAAACATTCACCTCTCATCTAACTTTTACAGTTTTAGTGTGAGATACCTGAAGTGGGGTCTTTTTGGAAAGAGCACAATCAGGGCTATCTGATGGTTCCATCCATTTCCTCATAACTCAACTACAACAGAAGTTATTGGCCAAACAAGCTTAATACAGTTTTTGACCAGACCATGCCAATGTACAAAAATACTTGTACATGGGATAACTTTGTCATATTCAATGATAACCATGTCAAGTTGGGTACCATTGTGTAGAGCTCATACAGAGCTATTCAATGAACCAACTTTTGAGCTTGATATCTCAAAAACTGACAGAGTTATGACCATTTTAAGGTCAAAATCCCACCTGCTGTCAGATACAGCCTTACCATGGGATAATATTCCATAACCATGAATATGAGGTGTCAAATAGATGAAGAAGCATGTTTTTACTTCAATACCTCATATGTCAGTCAATACTGGGGTCCCATACAGTTTCTGTACAGCATTCTACGCGTCATACACGTCAGAATCAGGCTGTGAGGTCCCCAGATGAAAATTTTCACCCTGTATTGGTGAAAACTGCCCAGATGTGGTTTCAAAACCACATCTGAGCCCAATACAGGGTATACAGGCTGTTTGCAAACCACAAGCCTGTCATGGAGAGTGAAAAATCTTCACTTCCTCTACGTGGAAAGGTCTAGCAGCCTTTCCACCTCAATTTCAGGATAAAAGGAGGGCTTTTTCACTGCCAAAACCTTTTCCTCATCCTGCTCTTGAATAACCTACGTAGTAAACTGTCAAAAACAGTTTTACTCTTGGTTAAATAATCAGGTATAATTATAATCTTTAATTATTGTAATCCAACAGATAAAGCCTGCACCCAGGGTTCTCAATAGCGCTCACCACCACTATTTCTCAATAGTAGAACCCTTTTATCTCATTATAAACTCTTATAAATCTTTTTTAAATCATTTTTTGCCGTGTCACATACACAGTTAAAGTTGTAATTAGCCTAGTTATACCTTTATCATAGTATCATCCTGACATTTTGGGGGCCTGGCCGTGTTTTTTTTTGACTTTTTTGGACCTTACAAGTAAGTCTTTTCTCCTTTTTATGACTTATTAACACATTGTTTTATCCTTTTTTAGGCGTATTTTCTGTTTAAAAATATATATTTTATATATTTTTACCTTTTTTTTACACATACTCATATTATAAGAGTATTTTTACATGGTTAACACCCACAGTAATTTATTATTTTTGGCGTGTTTTGCATATAAAAACACATAAGCCACTAATAAAGTCCTGTATTCTTGACTGAATAAGGACACCTCAGACTGAAAAACCATCAGTTGAGGCGTGGTCAAGTGTATTGTTAATTCAATAGCACTTGTATACAAACCACTTTCACAGAATACACTTGCAAACCACAAGTGTATCTGAGGGATACTGACACACAAACAGTGTGACAGGACACCATAAGCTGTATTTTTGACGTGGAATTGTTAATTCAATTACACTGTCATTATACAAGGGCATACTGTAATAATATACAAGCCCAGAGGCCATTCTTAGACGTGCAAAACCAGCCTTTTAAGAAGTCTTAACTAACATAAGCCCTCTTTTTCCTGTTCTAATTCAGTGGAAGAAAACTACATCCCACTTGAAACCCAGTCACAGGCCAACACACCAGTGACACCCTCAGAACCAGAGGGCAGCAAGGGTAAAGGAAAAAGGCTTAGTGAAGGCCTCATTACAGCCAAGAAGTGGACACCAATAGCCACACAGAGGAGTAGAAAACCACGAAACTCTGCTTCAATACAAGGTAAACCAACCTTAACCACTTGTACAGGGAAGATTACAATTATTAACCCAGTTGTAACTTCCAATGGCAAACTACCCAAAGCAGCAGATAACAAATTTGTACAAGGCACAGTCAAAGGTAAATACCCTAAGAACATAAAGTTTTTGACTGCTTGCAAACACTGATAAGTCCCCTGCATACCTCAGAGACCTTGGCTTCCAAAGGAACCAGCCAGAGGATAGAGGAGGAATGTCTAGAACCAGAAGACCTGAAAGAAGACACATTGGACACAGTGGTGGATGGCAAAACAATGAGGGAGATAATATCAACCTTGCCATTCACACTCCAATTCAACAGAAACCTCAAACCAGAGGACTGGAAGGATATGGATCAAGTTCTTCAAATCCACCAACTCCTCAAAGATTTGTTTCAATGGAGCATGGACAACAAGAGGTTCAACCTAGCAACTCACTGGGCAGAACTGGGATCAAGTTGCCAGAAGATCTGTCTCAAAGAGATAGACTTCAAAGACCTTATGGTAATCACCAAGGGTTGGAATCCTACCAGGCAGCACAGATTCCTGGAGGCAAGGGCACAGAGGATAAGGGAGAACCAAGCCACTATCCAAGCTATAGAAGAACAGTTAACCCAGACAGGGCCTACTCAGATTCCTTCACGTTCACAAGGAGCAAGCCAAATCAGCTCTCCAGTGGCTTCACACCATTCAGAAACCAGCATATCAGTGGCCAAGAGTCACCATTCTTCACAATTCCAGGAAGTTTCCAGGAGAAGACAAGGCAACAAGGGCAAGAACAAAGCCTCCTTCAACCAGAGGAGGAAAGAGTCAGACCCCATGATCCAGAAGCTGTTAGATTTGGTAAAAGAAGTACACAAGAACCAGAAGTAGTTGTAAACCACTCTAGAATCAGTAGTCCTAGTAATAGAAACATTAACCCCACTCAGACTGAAAATAACATTATCACATCTGAGAGCAACATCAACAGTGACACACTGTGGTTGCAAATGTCCCAATATGCTGAGCAATCTGCAAAGCAGGCTACAGAATTTGCAGCTGCCCAAGAGAGGATGAGAAAAACTCAAGCCTCATTGGAGCAGATAGTTAAAAACCTTCAGGAAGGATATGCTAAACTGAGCAAAGCCTCTGAAGAAACCAACAAGAGACTGAATCAAGTCTCTGAAGAACAACACCATAGTAGCAGGGACAGGGAGTGTCTGAACCAAGACATCAACAAATTGTTTGATGCCTACCATAGCTTAAAGACCCAACCACAAGGCCAAGCTATGGAGAATCCATATCAACCAGATGACATCAAGCCAGATGCCATGTTGAATAAGGCAAGATCTCCATCACAATACCAGGATGGAGATTGCATGTCTTATTCAGAGAAGGAAGCCTTGAAACAGCTTCATGAGGCCTCAAGCTGGCCCAAACTCTCTGGATCAGGAGAATATGATCATATGGAGCTCATAGATTATATTGATGGACTCTTCATTGATGTACCAAGCATACCAGATTACTGGATTACTGCTAGACTGAATACTGCATTTAAAGGTCATGCAAGTATATGGTACACTGAAATGAAAGAAATCCATGGCAGAAGAAATTGGCCATGGTGGAAGAGTCAAATAATCCAAAAGTACAGTAATGGAACTTGGATATGGCAAAAGAACATGTCATTTGAAAATGACAAATACTCTGTGGACAAAGATCCATATGAGTGGTGTCTCAGACAGTCTAAAAGACTTAAAGCCATTGATCCTCAGATGAACATCCAGATGAGGAATCACAAACTTCTGACACAACTGCCAGGAGAATTGGAGCATGCAGTGAAATGCAGATGCAACCAAAATTGAACTCTAGATGACATAGCCAATACCTTACAAGACATAAGGAAAAGGACTAATATAGGTAAATTCACCCCATATAGAAGCAGTAGTTTCAAGGAGAAACAACCTTTCAGGGTGGAGTTTAAAGACAAACCCAGAGAAAGAGTGACAGAAGTGGCAAGGAAGAAGAATTCTTGTCACAATTGTGGTTCAACAGACCACTATGCCAACAACTGTCCAAAGGCAAAGAAAAAAGTCTATGCTATAGAAAAAGACCCTGAAGAAGAACCTCCAACAGAGGATTCTGAATCAGACTCTATGGGTGATGCCATCAGAGAACCATCTGATGAGGATCAAGACCCAAGAGAGGAATTTCTAGTGGAATACCAAGAGGAAACCCCACTAGAAATCCAGGATATACAGTTGGAAGCAGGCATGCCACAAGACACTGCCAACAAGAACTTGTGTAAACACACACAAGATGCACAAACATTCCTGGTTACACCAACCAAAGGAATGGCATATATACATGGAACAGCCACAAAAATGACTGTATGTATTGACAATGCTCAGCACCCACTGATCATTGACAGTGGAGCACACTGCTTCATAGTGGCCAGAAATTATCTGGATAACCACTTCCCAAACTGGGAAAAAAGAACTCTTTCCCACCAGGGCAAAGAACTTTAAGAGTGCATCTGGAAAGATGACCTCTATTGGGACAATTATCAAAGAGATAATTATACCCCACAGAAAAGGTAATATCAGACTCAACCCAGAGTTTGTAGTGCTTGAAGATGCCCACATCCAAGGGTTTTTACTGGGAACAGATTACCAGAGGATGTATGGCATAGATATTTACAATAGTAAAAATAGGCATACTACCATTGTTACTAACAAGGAAAAGAAATTTTCTCTTGATATATACCAGATATCTTCTCAGGAACCACTGGAAGAACTTCTGAAAGAATTCAGAGAGGGACAATTCAGCACTACCCTCACCAGTAAACAAAAGCTAAGTTTACTGAAGATGCTGAGGAAGAATAGACCAGCATTTGCCATTGGTGAAGAACCATTAGGCAAGATCAAAGGCCATGATATAGAACTATATCTGGATGTAGAAAGGCCTTATCCAACCATGTTAAGGAGACCTCCTTACCCAGAAAGTCTGGAGACCAGGAAAGAGATTGAGAAACATATCAATGAACTCCTGGACATGGATGTCATTAGGAAGATTGGACATAATGAAATAGTGGAAATCACCACTCCTGTCCTAATCACCTGGCATGATGGCAAGTCTAGACTGTGTGGAGACTTCAGAGCCCTGAACAACTACACAAAAGCAGACAGGTATCCTATACCAAGGATACCTCATGCCTTGGATAAATTGGCCAAAGCCAAATACATAACCAAGATGGATTGTATGAAGGGCTTCCACCAAAATGGAGTTAAACCAAACTCCATGAAATTACTCAGAATTATATGCCATATGGGCATATATGAGTACACCAGGATGCCATTTGGCATCAAGAATGCACCAGCCCACTTCCAAAGGATGATGGACACCATATTTCAAGAAGAAATAATGGAAGGCTGGATGGTAGTATACATTGATGATATCATTATATACTCAGAGACATGGGAAGACCATGTAAAATACATAGACAGGGTGCTAAGTAAATGTACACCCATCAATCTGAAAATTTCACTCAAAAAGTGTAATTTTGGCCAACAAGAGCTACTAGCTCTAGGACACAAAGTCTCAGGCCTTAGTCTGGCAATTGACCAGAACAAAGTAGCAGCAGTATTGCAAAAGCCAGTACCAAAGAACATCAAAGAGATGCAATCTTTCCTTGGATTTGCTAGCTACTATAGAAACCACATGAAAAACTTTGCCCACATAACCAGTAGTTTATACAAGTTATGCTCAAAAGATGTAGTTTTTGAAATTACCAAGGAAAGGAGGGATGCATATGAGAGGATCAAATATGAACTCACAAATGCACCTGTGCTCATCTTGCCTGACTTTGAACTACCATTCAAGTTATATATAGATGCAGCATGCAGCCAAGGTTTGGGAGCAGCCCTTCACCAAAGACAAATTGTGGATGGTGAAGCAAGAGAAGGTGTAATATGTTACATCTCCAGGCAGCTGAAAGATTCAGAAGCCAGGTATGGGGCCACCCAGACAGAATGTCTATGTCTAGTCTGGGCTCTAGAAAAGTCCATTACTATTTGGAGGGTGCAGTCTTTGAAGTCTACATAGACTGAACAGCCTTGAAGTCTGTACTAAACATGAAGACTACTTATAGACACATGCTGAGATGGCAAATAGCCATCCAGGAGTATAGAGGGAACATGACCATCATATACAAGGAAGGTAAAAGCCATACCAATGCAGATGGCCTTAGCAGATGGCCACTGGATTCTGTCAAAAGCAATCCAGCTTATGACCCTGAAGTTTCTGCAAAAATTCCTATCCATTTTATGGAAATAGATAGGAAGAAGAACTTCAGATTCTCTGAATGGGCACCAGGGAGTGGTACCCTTGACAGTGGAAACACTGATTCAGAAGGGACAGAAACCCCCATACTGGGAATAAGTTCCTCAGAACTGCACAATGAATTCTTCAATGCAGTACTGAAATCTTATGCTAAACACAAACAGTGTAGCATACTACTCCAACTCCTTCAACAAAAATACAGGAGCCCAGAACTGGAAACCCAGCTGGAGGAACCCTGGTTGAGGGCCTATAAGGACAATAAATTCTTCCTTATATATGGCCTGATTTATCACAAAGACAAGCACACCAGTGCACTCACAGTGATAGACAAAGACCACATCTCTTTAATCCTGCAGGAATGCCATGACTGCCCCTACATGGGACACATGAGTGAGTAGCAAGCACAGCTTGGTGGCCCAAGTGGGAGCAAGAGTTGAGTGAATACATCAACACTTGCGAAAGATGCCAAAAGGCAAATAGAAAACATGGGAAGAAATATGGGTTGCTTCAACACATAGAAGAACCCAAACACCCATGGGAAACCATCAAGATGGACTGGGTCACAGGACTTGTCCCAGGAGGCAAAGAAAACTACAATGCCTGCTTAATCATAGTTGATAGGTTCAGCAAGAGCATGAGATGTCTACCATGCCATAAAGAGGACACAGCCATGGACACTGCTCTGTTATTTTGGAATAACATCATATCCACCTGTGGAGTCCCTAAGATAATAATTAGTGACAGGGACCCAAAATTTACATCTGAGTTTTGGACCAATTTATATGACATGCTTGGCACCAAGCTTGCTTTTTCCACAGCTTACCATCCACAAACAGATGGCCTAGCTGAGAGGATGATCCAAACAATGGAGGACATCCTCAGGAGGTTCTGTGCGTATGGCATGGAATACAAGGACCAAGAGGGATATACCCATGATTGGGTCACCCTCTTACCAGCAGTCCAACTGGCTTATAATACAAGCCAGCACTCTACCACAGGAAAAACACCTGCACTGGTAGAGAAAGGGTGGAATCCCCTGTTACTTGTGGATCACTTGAAGAAAAATCTTCTGACCATCCACCCCACAGCCAAAGACTTCCATGATATGTGGAAGAAAGCCTGTGATACGGCTGCCCAATGCATAGCTGAGGCCAAAGAGTATAACAAGCAAAGGTGGGACAAGTCACATATGGAACCTGACTTCAAGGAAGGGGACCAGGTGTTAGTGTCTACACTGAACTTTAACAATCTCAAAGGACCTAAGAAAATGAGAGACTCATCTGTAGGGCCCTTCACTATCATTAAGTTGATAGGGAAGAATGCAGTAGAGGTCAAGCTCACTGAGGAGTTTTCTAGGAAACACCCAGTCTTTCCAGTGAGCCTGGTCAAACCATACTTCCAAAAAGAGGAGGATAAATTCCCCTCCAGGAAGAAAAACATCACTCCACCAGAAATAGTGGAAGTAGAAGAATCTCCTGGACCTGTGAGTAAAATCATCAGGGCCAGAAAAATCAGACTTAATGGAAAGGACCAAAGACAATACCTAGTCAGATTCGAAAGCCAGACAGCTGATAAAGACAAATGGTTGGCAGAGGATGCCATACCAGATGGGAACCTTCATTTAAGGAGATTCAGAGCTTCTAGGAGGACTGAACAGTCTCATCAATGATGAGCCTTTTTTAGAGGGAGGGTATGTCAGCCTGTGACTCAAAACCAGAGCACAAGCATGACAGCCAAAATACCATAAACCAATGGTATAGCCAAAATACCACCAAAACATGGAGCTGAGCCAAACTAGCTCAAAACGTATCAAAAGAAAGAGGAAACTCACCTCTTCCTGAAAATATAAGTCCCATCACCATAGGACAAGAAATAACAAAGTTATTCCTGCTCAAAGTTATTGCTGAGCATAAACCTTAATTTTCACCTCTCATCTAAAATCTAGAAGGAGAGGCTTAACCCCATCAAATGGGTACTCAAAATGAAGCTCTAAGCCAGGGCTATCTAATGGTTCTAGCCAAACTGAGCTAGCACCAGTATTACTTGAGTTATGGTCAAATTCAGACCAAATAAGGGTGAACAAAACATTCACCTCTCATCTAACTTTTACAGTTTTAGTGTGAGATACCTGAAGTGGGGTCTTTTTGGAAAGAGAACAATCAGGGATATCTGATGGTGCCATCCATTTCCTCATAACTCAACTACAACAGAAGTTATTGGCCAAACAAGCTTAATACAGTTTTTGACCAGACCACGCCAATGTACAAAAATACTTGTACATGGGATAACTTTGTCATATTTAATGATAACCATGTCAAGTTGGGTACCATTGTGTAGAGCTCATACAGAGCTATTCAATCAACCAACGTTTGAGCTTGATATCTCAAAAACTGACAGAGTTATGACCATTTTAAGGTCAAAATCCCACCTGCTGTCAGATACAGCCTTACCATGGGATAATATTCCATAACCATGAATATGAGGTGTCAAATAGACAAAGAAGCATGTTTTTACTTCGATAACTCATATGTCAGTCAATACTGGGGTCCCATACAGTTTCTGTACAGCATTCTACACGTCATACACGTCAGAATCAGGCTGTGAGGTCCCCAGATGAAAATTTTCACCCTGCATTGGTGAAAACTGCCCAGATGTGGTTTCAAAACCACATCTGAGCCCAATACAGGGTATACAGGCTGTTTGCAAACCACAAGCCTGTCATGGAGAGTGAAAAATCTTCACTTCCTCTATGTGGAAAGGTCTAGCAGCCTTTCCACCTCAATTTCAGGATAAAAGGAGGGCTTTTTCACTTCCAAAACCTTTTCCTCATCCTGCTCTTGAATAACCTACGTAGTAAACTGTCAAAAACAGTTTTACTCTTGGTTAAATAATCAGGTACAATTATAATCTTTAATTATTGTAGACTTTATTATTGTAATCCAACAGATTTCTCAATAGTAGAACCCTTTTATCTCATTATAAACTCTTATAAATCTTTTTTAAATCATTTTTTGCCGTGTCACATACACAGTTAAAGTTGTAATTAGCCTAGTTATACTTTTATCATAGTATCATCCTGACAATAAAATTGAGAAAAATAAAAACTTTTACAATTCTTTTATATGGTATTGATGATGTGGTATGGAGGTATTTTCCATATTACCACCTCTTAGAGTTAATTTCATATTATTCACTCTATGGACTTACCCTAGGTGAATTTTTGTGTTGAATCTAAGCCTGCCATTAAATTCATGGAATTACTTACTCACAAAAAGGTTATTCATCTTTTCTGAAATAAAAAAAAGGTTAATTTTGAATATATGCATGACTTATGGGGTATGCATATCTCAAAAGTTATTTTTAAAGATAGTTGTGGCCTATTTGGGTGTGTAAAATATACTCAAGGCTCACAACATCTCACCTCACTCACCTCACCTTTTGCATCATTGTACCCAGCTCCTTTCAAAGTCCCTGATAAACGAATCTACCCCTCTCAAACCACCTCTTTCCATGACATTACAAATATATTATCTCTTCCACCAATTGAGGTCATGATCTTATTCTATTTGTTGCTTGTCAATAATCACTCTCTTTTTTAATGTGTTTTTTCTTTTTCTTACAGGAAATGCCTTACCTTGAAGAAAAGATGTGAGGCCAAATATTTGGAATTTGTTGAGATGGGCTGGCATTTTTTAATATAGGGATGTTACTTGGAATACCTGTCACAATGTTTTATAGCACCATTGCAAAGTATGAGTATATTGGTACAGTCAAGACACCAAAAAAAGTGGCTCGCCAGAAAAAATACTAAAGGAACAAGATTGACAACTCAGCCTATTAATTCATTGATACCAGTTCCTAACTTTGTCCCAAGTAGTATATCTGCTGATCAAAAAAAAGTTTGACAAGAAAAATCCAGCATAAGATTCACAAACTTGGAAAAACCTCAAGAATCTCCCTGAGGAAACCTTTCTTACAACATCAAGACTTCCAAGCTTGCCTGACCTATGCTCAACAACATCAATTCTGGACAATTGGTGACTGGGAAAAAATGATTTTGACTGAAAAATTGGCCTTTGAGGCAAGAAAGAAGGCCAATTGTGTGCAAGTTTGGTAAACACCTCAAGATAAGTGGCTAATTGAAAATATTTTGGTCAACCATTGACCAGGCTGAAAATTGCTTATTATATGAGTGGCATTTTGTTTGGCCAAACAATTGATGGTGCCCATTCTTGAAGGGCAAATTACTTCAGCCAAAATGGTCCAAAAAATTTATCAGCCAGCCCTACTCCCATTTGTCCCCCACAGGGATAATGGGTTGCCACAAATTAATTTTAATGGAGGGAAACACCCTGATTTACATGGCAAACCTCAGCAGGCAGTGGCACAAACAACATGGCATCAATAAAATGATTTGGCGAGCTCATTCCCCAGATCTTAACCCCATAAAGTATATTTGGAAAACAATGAAGAGTTCAATTTTGAGCTTACACCAGCCTCAATCTGTGCAATAATTGTGGATTTCAATTCAATCAGCATAGGAGGATGTTCATTGGAAGTTTTTGGACAGCTTACTATTATCAATGCCACACCTAATGGAGTTGGTCATTGCAATGAATGGTGGTCCTACTTCTTACTACGACCACCAATTTTTTTAAGGTTCATATTTTTGGCTTTTAATAAATCACACCACCAAAACAGTTTTCAATTTCTTTAAATTTTTTAGTGATGGCCCAACCATTGATTGTTTTTAAAATATTGATTACAAAAAAAATGTATGCTACAAAGAAAAAAAATACAAAGAAAGTGTGAAATCAAAATTGTTCTTTTAGTTGTGCTTGTTGTCAGGATGAAACTATGAAAGAGTGGTAATGTAGGCTATTTACAACTCATACTATGTTTGTGACACGGTAAAAAATGCTTTAAGAAGGTTTTGAGATGATTAAGAATAAATTTAAGGGCTTTACTATAGTGGTTATAGTGGTGGTGAGTGCTGTTGAAAGCGCTGGGTGCAGCTTTATCTGTTGGGTTACAATAATAAAAGACTACAATAATTAAACTTATAATTATACCTGATTATTAACCAAGAGTAAAGCTGTTTTTGACAGTTTACTATGTAGGTTATTCAAGAGCAGGATGAGGAAAGGCTTTTGGCTGTGAAAAACCCTCCTTTTATCCTGAAATTGAGGTGGAAAGGCTGCTAGACCTTTCCACGTAGAGGAAGTGAAGATTTTTCACTCTCTATGACAGGCTTGTGGTTTGCAAACAGCCTGTATACTCTGTATTGGGCTCAGATGTGGTTTTCACCAATACAGGGTGAAAATTTTCATCTGGGGACCTCACAGCCTGATTCTGACGTGTATGACACGTAGAATGCTGTACAGAAACTGTATGGGACCCCAGTATTGACTGACATATGCGGTATTGAAGTAAAAACATGCTTCTTTGTCTATTTGACACCTCATATTCATGGTTATGGGATATTATCCCATGGTAAGGCTGTATATGACAGCAGGTGGGATTTTGACCTTAAAATGGTCATAACTCTGTCCGTTGTTTGATATCAAGCTCAAAATTGGTTCATTGAATAGCTCTATATGAGCTCTACACAATGGTACCCAACTTGAAATGGTTATCATTAAATATGACAAAGTTATCCCATGTACAAGTATTTTTGTACATTGGCATGGTTTGGGCAAAAGCTGTATTAAGCTTGTTTGGCCAATAACTTCTGTTGTAGTTGAGTTATGAGGAAATGGATGGCACCATCAGATAGCCCTGATTGTTCTCTTTCCAAAAAGACCCCACTTTAAGTATCTCGCACTAAAACTGTAAAAGTTAGATGAGAGGTGAATGTTTTGTTCACCCTTATTTGGTCTGAATTTGACCATAACTCAAGTAATACTGGTGCTAGCTCAGTTTGGCTAGAACCATTAGATAGCCCTGGCTTAGAGCTTCATTTTGAATACCCATTTGATGGGGTTCAGCCTCTCCTTCTAGATTTTAGATGAGAGGTGAAAATTAAGGTTTATGCTCAGCAATAACTTTGAGCAGGAATAACTTTGTTATCTCTTGTCCTATGGTGATGGGACTTATATTTTCAGAACGAGGTGAGTTTTCTCTTTCTTTTGATACGTTTTGAGCTAATTTGGCTCAGCTCCATGTTCTGGTGGTATTTTGGCTATACCATTGGTTTATGGTATTTTGGCTGTCATGCTTGTGCTCTGGTTTTGAGTCACAGGCTGACATACCCTCCCTCTAAAAAAGGCTCATCATAGATGAGACTGTTCAGTCCTCCTAGAGGCTCTGAATCTCCTTAAATGAAGGTTTCCATCTGGTATGGCACCCTCTGCCAACCATTTGTCTTTATCAGCTGTCTGGTTCTTGAATCTGACTAGATATTGTCTCTCATCCTTCCCATTAAGTCTGATTTTTCTGGCCCTGATGATTTTACTCACAGGTCCAGGAGAGTCTTCTACTTCCACTATTTCTGGTGGAGTGATGTTTTTCTTCCTGGAGGGGAATTTATCCTCCTCTGTTTGGAAGTATGGTTTGATCAGGCTCACTGGAAAGACTGGGTGTTTCCTAGAAAACTCCTCAGTGAGCTTGACCTCTACTGCATTCTTCGCTATCAACTTAATGATAGTGAAGGGCCCTAAAAATGATTCTCTCATTTTCTTAGGTCCTTTGAGATTGTTAAAGATCAGTGTAGACACTAACACCTGGTCCCCTTCCTTGAAGTCAGGTTGCACATGTGATTTGTCCCACCTTTGCTTGTTATACTCTTTGGCCTCAGCTATGCATTTGGCAGCAGTATCACAGGCTTTCTTCCACATATCATGGAAGTCTTTGGCTGTGGGGTGGATGGTCAGAAGATTTTTCTTCAAGTGATCCACAGGTAACAGGGGATTCCACCCTTTCTCTACCAGTGCAGGTGTTTTTCCTGTGGTAGAGTGCTGGCTTGTATTATAAGCCAGTTGGACTGCTGGTAAGAGGGTGACCCAATCATGGGTATATCCCTCATGGTCCTTGTATTCCATGCCATAGGCACAGAACCTCCTGAGGATGTCCTCCATTGTTTGGATCATCCTCTCAGCTAGGCCATCTGTTTGTGGATGGTAAGCTGTGGAAAAAGCAAGCTTGGTGCCAAGCATGTCATATAAATTGGTCCAAAATTCAGATGTGAATTTTGGGTCCCTGTCACTAATTATTATCTTAGGGACTCCACAGGTGGATATGATGTTATTCCAAAATAACAGAGCAGTGTCCATGGCTGTGTCCTCTTTATGGCATGGTAGACATCTCATGCTCTTGCTGAACCTATCAACTATGATTAAGCAGGCATTGTAGTTTTCTTTGCCTCCTGGGACAAGTCCTGTGACCCAGTCCATGTTGATGGTTTCCCATGGGTGTTTGGGTTCTTCTATGTGTTGAAGCAACCCATATTTCTTCCCATGTTTTCTATTTGCCTTTTGGCATCTTTCACAAGTGTTGATGTATTCACTCAACTCTTGCTCCCACTTGGGCCACCAAGCTGTGCTTGCTACCCTCTCTTTAGTCCTGTCCTCACTCATGTGTTCCATATAGGGGCAGTCATGGCATTCCTGCAGGATTAAAGAGATGTGGTCTCTGTCTATCACTGTGAGTGCACTGGTGTGCTTTTCTCTGTGATAAATCAGGCCATCTATAAGGAATAATTTATTGTCCTTATAGGCCCTCAACCAGGGTTCCTCCAGCTGGGTTTCCAGTTCTGGGCTCCTGTATTTTTGTTGAAGGAGTTGGAGTAGTATGCTACACTGTTTGTGTTTAGCATAAGATTTCAGTACTGCATTGAAAAATTCATTGTGCAGTTCTGAGGAACTTATTCCCAGTATGGGGGTTTCTGTCCCTTCTGAATCAGTGTTTCCTCTGTCAAGGGTACCACTCCCTGGTTCCCATTCAGAGAATCTGAATTTTTTCTTCCTATTTATTTCCATAAAATGGATAGGAATTTTTGCAGCAACTTCAGGGTCATAAGCTGGATTGCTTTTGACATTGTCCAGTGGCCATCTGCTAAGGCCATCTGCATTTGTATGGCTTTTACCTTCCTTGTATATAATCGTCATGTTCCCTCTATACTTCTGGATGGCTATTTGCCATCTCAGCATGTGTCTATTAGTAGTCTTCATGTTTAGTAAAGACTTCAAGGCTGTGCAGTCTGTGTAGACTTCAAAGACTGCACCCTCCAAGTAATAATGGAGTTTTTCTAGAGCCCAGACTAGACATAGACATTCAGTCTGGGTGGCCCCATACCTGGCTTCTGAATCTTTCAGCTGCCTTGAGATGTAGAAAATTACTCCTTCTCTTGGTTCATCATCCACAATTCGTCTTTGGTGAAGGGCTGCTCCTAGGCCTTGGCTGCATGCTGCATCTATATACAGCTTGAATGGTAGTTCAAAGTCAGGTAAGATGAGCACAGGTGCATTAGTGAGTTCATATTTGGTCCTCTCATATGCATCCCTTCTTTCCTTTGTGATTTCAAAAACTACATCTTTTGAACATAACTTGTATAAACTACTAGTTATGTGGGCAAAAGTTTTGATGTGGTTTCTGTAGTAGCTAGCAAACCCAAGGAAAGATTGCATCTCTTTGATGTTCTTTGGTACTGGCTTTTGCAATACTGCTGCTACTTTGTTCTGGTCAATTGCCAGACTAAGGCCTGAGACTTTATGTCCTAGAGCTAGTAGCTCTTGTTGGCCAAAATTACACTTTTTAAGTGAAAATTTCAGATTGATGGGTGTACATTTACTTAGCACTCTGTCTATGTAATGTACATGGTCTTCCCATGTCTCTGAGTATATAATGATATCATCAATATATACAACCATCCAGCCTTCCATTATTTCATCTTGAAATATGGTGTCCATCATCCTTTGGAAGTGGGCTGGTGCATTCTTGATGCCAAATGGCATTCTGGTGACCTCATATATGCCCATATGGCATATTATTCTGAGTAATTTCATGGAGTTTGGTTTAACTCCATTTTGGTGGAAGCCTTTCATACAATCCATCTTGGTTATGTATTTGGCTTTGGCCAGCTTATCCAAGGCATGAGGTATCCTTGGTATAGGGTACCTGTCTGCTTTTGTGTGGTTGTTCAGGGCTCTGAAGTCTCCACACAATCTAGACTTGCCACCATGCCAGGTGATCAGGACAGGAGTGGTGATTTCCACTATTTCATTATGTCGAATCTTTCTGATGACATCCATGTCCAGGAGTTCATTGATATGTTTTTCAATTTCTTTCCTGGTTTCCAGACCTGCTGGATAAGGAGGTCTCCTCAGCATGGGTGGATAAGGTCTTTCCACATCCAGATATAGTTCTATATCATGGCCTTTAATCTTGCCTAGTGGTTCTTCACCAATGGCAAATGCTGGTCTGTTCTTCCTCAGCATCTTCAGTAAACTTAGTTTTTGTTTACTGGTGAGGGTAGTGCTAAACTGTCCCTCCTTGAATTCCTTCAAGAGTTCTGCTAGTGGATCCTGTGAAGATATGTGGTATATATCAAGTGAAATTTCTTTTCCTTGTTGGTACCAATGGTAATGTGCCTGTTTTTACTGTTGTAAATATCTATGCCATACATCCTCTGGTAATCTGTTCCCAGTAAAAACCCTTGGATGTGGGCATCTTCAAGCACTACAAACTCTGGGTTGAGTCTGATATTACCCTTCCTGTGGGGTATAATTATCTCTTTGATAATTGTCCCAATGGAAGTCATCTTCCCTGATGCACTTTTGAAGCTCTTTGCCTTAGTGGGCAAGAGCTGTTTTTCCCAGTTTGGGAAGTGGTTATCCAGATATTTTCTGGCCACTATGGAGCAATGTGCTCCACTGTCAATGATCAGTGGGTGCTGAGCATTGTCAATACATACAGTCATTTTTTTGGCTGTTCCATGTATATATGCCATTCCTTTGGTTGGTGTAACCAGGAATGTTTGTGCATCTTGTGTGTGTTTGCACAAGTTCTTGTTGGCAGTGTCCTGTGGCATGCCTGCTTCCAACTGTATATCCTGGATTTCCAATGGGGTTTCCTCTTGGTATTCCACTAGAAATTCCTCTCTTGGGTCTTGATCATCATCAGATGGTTCTCTGATGGCATCTCCCATAGAGTCTGATTCAGAATCCTCTGTTAGAGGTTCTTCTTCAGGGTCTTTTTCTATAGCATAGACTTTTTTCTTTGCCTTTGGACAGTTGTTGGCATAGTGGTCTGTTGAACCACAATTGTGACAAGAATTCTTCTTCCTTGCCACTTCTGTCACTCTTTCTCTGGGTTTGTCTTTAAACTCCACCCTGAAAGGTTGTTTCTCCTTGAAACTACTGCTTCTATATGGGGTGAATTTACCTATATTAGTCCTTTTCCTTATGTCTTGTAAGGTATTGGCTATGTCATCTAGAGTTCAATTTTGGTTGCATCTGCATTTCACTGCATGCTCCAATTCTCCTGGCAGTTGTGTCAGAAGTTTGTGATTCCTCATCTGGATGTTCATCTGAGGATCAATGGCTTTAAGTCTTTTAGACTGTCTGAGACACCACTCATATGGATCTTTGTCCACAGAGTATTTGTCATTTTCAAATGACATGTTCTTTTGCCATATCCAAGTTCCATTACTGTACTTTTGGATTATTTGACTCTTCCACAATAGATTTCTTTCATTTCTGTGTACCATATACTTGCATGACCTTTAAATGCAGTATTCAGTCTAGCAGTAATCCAGTAATCTGGTATGCTGGGTACATCAATGAAGAGTCCATCAATATAATCTATGAGTTCCATATGATCATATTCTCCTGATCCAGAGAATTTGGGCCAGCTTGAGGCCTCAGGAAGCTGTTTCAGGGCTTGGTTTTCTGAATAAGACATGCCATCTCCATCCTGGTATTGTGATGGAGAGCTTGTCTTATTCAACAACATGGCATCTGGTTTGATGTCATCTGGTTGATATGGATTATTCATAGCTTGGCCTTGTGGTTGAGGCTTCAAGATATGGTAGGCATTAAACAATTTGTTAATGTCTTGATCCAGACACTCCCTGTCCCTTGTGCTGTGGTGTTGTTCTTCAAAGACTTGGTTCAGTCTTTTGTTGGATTCTTTGCAGATTGTTCAGCATATTGGGACACTTGTAACCACAGTGTATCACTGTTGATGTTACTCTCAGATGTGACAATGTTATTTTCAGTCTGAGTGGGGGTAATGTTTCTATTACTAGGACTACTGATTCTAGAGTGGTTTACAACTACTTCTGGTTCTTGTGTACTTCCTTTACCAAATCTAACAGCTTCTGGATCATGGGGTCTGACTCTTTCCTCCTCTGGTTGAAGGAGGTTTTTTTCTTGCCCTTGTTTCCTTGTCTTCTCCTGGAAACTTCCTGGAATTTTGAAGAATGGTGACTCTTGGCCACTGATCTGCTGCTTTCTGAATGGTGTGAAGCCACTGGAGAGCTGATTTGGCCTGCTCCTTGTGAACCTGAAGGAATCTGAGTAGGCCCTGTCTGGGTCAACTGTTCTTCTATAGCTAGGATAGTGGCTTGATTCTTCCTCTGTGCCCTTGCCTCCAGGAGTCTGTGCTGCCTGGTAGGATTCCAACCCTTGGTGATTACCATAAGGTCTTTCAAGTCTATCTCTTTGAGACAGATCTTCTGGCAACTTGATCCCAGTTCTGCCCAGTGAGTTGCTAGGTTGAACCTCTTGTTGTCCATGCTCCATTGAAATAAATCTTTGAGGAGTTGGTGGATCTGAAGAACTTGATCCATATCCTTCCAGTCCTCTGGTTTGAGGTTTCTGTTGAATTGGAGTGTGAATGGCAAGGTTGATATTATCTCCCTTATTGTTTTGCCATCCACCACTGTGTCCAGGGTGTCCTATTTCAGGTCTTCTGGCTCTGGACAATCCTCCACTATCCTCTGGCTGGTTCCTTTGGAAGCCAAGGTCTCTGAGGTATACAGGGGACATATCAGTGTTTGCAAACAGTCAACAACTTTATGTTCTTAGGGTATTTACCTTTGACTGTGCCTTGTACAGATTTATTGTCTGCTGATTTGGGAAGTTTGCCTTTGGAAGTTACAACTGGGTTAATAATTGTAATCTTCCCTGTACAAGTGGTTAAGGTTGGTTTACCTTGTATTGAAGCAGAGTTTCGTGGTTTTCTACTTCTCTGAGTGGCTATTGGTGTCCACTTCTTGGCTGTGATGAGGCCTTCACTGTGCCTCTTTCCTTTGCCCTTGCTGCCCTCTGGTTCTGAGGGTGTCACTGGTGTGTTGGCCTGTGACTGGGTCTCAAGTGGGATGTAATTTTCTTCCACTGAAATCAAAGCAGGAAAAGGAGGGCTTATGTCAGTTAAGACTTCTCAAAAAATGCTGGTTTTGCACGTCTGAGATTGGCCTCTGGGCTTGTATGTTACTACAATGTGCCCTGTATAATGACAGTGTAATTGAATCAACAATTCCACGTCAGAATTACAGCTTTTGGTACCCTGTCACACTGTTTGTGTGCCAGTATCCCACAGATACACTTGTGGTTTTCAAGTGTATTCTGTACAAGTGTTATTGAGTTAACAATACACTTAACCACGCCTCAACTGATGGTTTTTCAGTCAGAGGTGTCCTTATTCAGTCAAGAATACAGGACTTATTGATGGCTTATGTGTTTTTATATACAAAACATGCCAAAAATAGTGATTTTCAGTGGGTATTAACCATGTGAATAATACTCTTATAATATGAGTATATATAAAGAAAAGGATAAAAATATATAAAATATATATTTTAATAGAGAAATTACGCCTAAAAAAAAAGATAAAACACTTGTTAATAAGTCATAAAAAGAGAAAAGACTTACTTATAAGGTCCAAAAAAAGATTTAAAACACGGCCAGGCCCCCAAAATGTCAGGATGAAACTATGAAAGAGTGGTAATGTAGGCTATTTACAACTCAAACTATGTTTGTGACATGGTAAAAAATGCTTTAAGAAGGTTTTGAGATGATTAAGAATAAATTTAAGGGCTTTACTATAGTGGTTATAGTGGTGGTGAGCGCTGTTGAAAGCCCTGGGTGCAGCTTTATCTGTTCGGTTACAATAATAAAAGACTACAATAATTAAACTTATAATTATACCTGATTATTAACCAAGAGTAAAGCTGTTTTTTACAGTTTACTACGTAGGTTATTCAAGAGCAGGATGAGGAAAGGCTTTTGGCTGTGAAAAACCCTCCTTTTATCCTGAAATTGAGGTGGAAAGGCTGCTAGACCTTTCCACGTAGAGGAAGTGAAGATTTTTCACTCTCTATGACAGGCTTGTGGTTTGCAAACAGCCTGTATACTCTGTATTGGGCTCAGATGTGGTTTTGAAACCACATCTTGGTGGTTTTCACCAATACAGGGTGAAAATTTTCATCTGGGGACCTCACAGCCTGATTCTGACGTGTATGACGCGTAGAATTCTGTACAGAAACTGTATGGGACCCCAGTATTGACTGACATATGCGGTATTGAAGTAAAAACATGCTTCTTCGTCTATTTGACACCTCATATTCATGGTTATGGGATATTATCCCATGGTAAGGCTGTATATGACAGCAGGTGGGATTTTGACCTTAAAATGGTCATAACTCTGTCAGCTTTTGAGATATCAAGCTCAAAATTGGTTCATTGAATAGCTCTATATGAGCTCTACACAATGGTACCCAACTTGAAATGGTTATCATTAAATATGACAAAGTTATCCCATGTACAAGTATTTTTGTACATTGGCGTGGTTTGGGCAAAAGCTGTATTAAGCTTGTTTGGCCAATAACTTCTGTTGTAGTTGAGCTATGAGGAAATGGATGGCACCATCAGATAGCTTTGATTGTGCTCTTTTCAAAAAGACCCCACTTTAAGTATCTCACACTAAAACTGTAAAAGTTAGATGAGAGGTGAATGTTTTGTGCACCCTTATTTGGTCTGAATTTGACCATAACTCAAGTAATACTGGTGCTAGCTCAGTTTGGCTAGCACCATTAGATAGCCCTGGCTTAGAGCTTCATTTTGAATACCCATTTAATGGGCTTAAGCCTCTCCTTCTAGATTTTAGATGAGAGGTGAAAATTGAGGTTTATGCTCAGCAATAACTTTGTGCAGGAATAACTTTGTTATTTCTTGTCCTATGGTGATGGGACTTATATTTTCAGAAAGAGGTGAGTTTCCTCTTTATTTTGATACGTTTTGAGCTAATTTGGCTCAGCTCCATGTTCTGGTGGTATTTTGGCTATACCATTGGTTTATGGTATTTTGGCTGTCATGCTTGTGCTCTGGTTTTGAGTCACAGGCTGACACTTGTGCAATAAAATTATATAATAGGTTCCCTTTCAATTGTTAGTGTGAGATATTTTTCTGTGGAACCAAAAAAATTTAGCATTCATATGTCAGGGTACTGTACAATAATAAATACACAAAATTATTTGACTTCTTGTCGATGTAAAGTATCTTAAATAAAAAGTACAAATAATAAAAACAGAAAGTACCTTTTCAACAGTGAAATTCTCTAGCACACCTCCTCACTAATTAGATAGTTCAAGCTAGAATGCAATTGATTTCTCATCGTCAACATGATGAGCTATGAAATTTGTTCCAGAAGTATTCATTGATGTGGCCTTCCATTTTTCAGAAACTGAAGAACTCCTTGCTCTTTTTACTACACATTGCTTTTCCATTTTCATGACTATCTTCATTCAATTTTAATTGTATGTAGTCGTGTTCTAGCTTTTTCAGAATGAAATGAAGTCCTTTGTTCTAAGAGCCATGGGGCATTACTTGTACAAATGAGCCGAGTACTTATGGTAATTTACTGAGAATCATAATGCTTAAAGCTGATTCTTCCAGCTTTAATCCTACCAATCGCATTTTGCTTACAGTGTTTCTTATTTCTTGTATGAAATCTCAATTTTTTGTGAATTTTACTTGACTGAATTTTGTAACTACTAAAGCTTGGCTTTAAATGTCATTGGTCATATATTTTTCTTTTAACATGTTCTACAGAGCCCCGCCATTTCTTTCATTATCTTCCCTGAGAATACTTGAGACAAAATGAGATGTTTTCTTCATTCAAGCATTGAATAATCAAGTTATAGGCCTTTCAATTGAGATTATGTTCAATTTCTTTGGATTGTTTATCAATCCCTAATATGAAATCCAATGCTCCAATAATATCTAATTCTGCTGCCATCATGGTCACCCATGTGAAATAGCTTTTATAATTCAGTATTAGGAGATGAACTAAGTTTTTTGATAAAATGATGGCAATAGTGAGACGAAGTGTTGGGATACAACCAGTAGATCTTTGTCTCTGGGCTCACACAACCAAGATTTAGGACAAAGTGCTGTGATAAATCCAGGAGGTCTTTCCTCTGGGCTCACAAAGCCGATACAAAGAAGATGAATTGAAGGATTCAAACAACACAATTCCATTTGCAGAGCAGCTGGTACTGATCAACTAACCATTGATGATGACAAATACAGAAGGTGGGATCATGAATTTGGGGCCTTTACATTTCCACACACAAGTGTGAAGGAGAAAATGCAATAGCAGGAAAGGGCCCAATTTGCGTATTCTGAGGTTCTATAGTCAGTTTGGCAAACTATTTATGTCTTGCAAGATCAGAAATAAATTGATGATTTGACTTCATAGCCATTTCTCACTCCTGCAATTTGAGGGCTGAGCTTATCATTTGTAAAATGCTCAAAAATTGGATTTGTTGTGACGGATATTTCTTCAATAGTGCAGAATTTTCATCACCTATAATTAAAGTATAAATAATTATATATACTAAATGTAAAATCAAATTAAATACCTAAGACGCGCAGGCGCATAGGCAGCTAGCTTTTCAAAATCGCTAATTGTCAGGAGGTACATCAATGATAATCCCACAAAACATCAATAACTCACCTACATTCCCCCACATTTGAATCAAAATAAAAAGGGAAAAAAATCAATTTCCAAGAAACACATCTTTGGCATCCTGGCCACGTTTACCAATAAATTTTTTTTTCGGTAGTGAAAACGTCATCCATAAAAGAAACTGAGCCATCTATTTGAAATTACTAAAACTTCAGAATCTTAAGAAGAGGTGAGAGCTTTCATGGCTATTGTTAAAAGTTTATAGATAATTTTTTCACATTAATAAGTCACCTCCGTATTTTTCGCCAGGTCAGTTGTATAGAAGCTTTGACTTCACTGCTTCAGCTTTGGGATTATTCTTAAGCAAGCGGAAATTCCTTCCAGTACAAGCGGAAATAGTGATACAACTCTATCCTGAACTATCCGACGTATGGATTGGGACAGTGAGGCCTTTTATTGTTCTAATCATAAAACTAGATCAATTAGCTATCTGAATGGTGTGCCTTCATGTAAGTTCACCAAAAAAACATGCCACTTTTGACGTAATAGCAGATGGAAAGGCTATTTGGAGTAATCTATGTGATTTTTGCTGGTGAACTTTGTCAGATGTTTACAATTTTGAAAGTTGTATATATTTATGATCAGAAAAGTCTCTGAAGGAAGAAATGTGTACTATTAATATTCTTAGAGAAGAAAGACCTGAATATCAATAAAATCCTGAATAAAGATGGCTCTTATTGAAAAATTATTAAAGGCTATGCTCAATGGCTTTTGCAAGTTATAAATGGCACATGTCAGAAAGGTGAGGTAGGTAAGACTGACTTGGACATTATAAAACAACTTTTTAGACAATATAGAGACTATGTTGTAAAGTAATTAATGGAATTCTCCATAAATATTCACAACAAACAATAAATCTCAACAGTGTTGGGAAACTGTGCAGTTATTTTGAAGGGGGGGAGATTTTTTTTCCAGAAAATGAATGAAACATTACTGAATCTTATCCCTGGTAGAACATACCACTCAAAATATATTGGTCAAATGGAAGAAGTGCCCCAAAATTCATGAGAAGAAGCTCTGAATTGCATCTATCCACCTGGATTTCCACCACATACCTTGGAGGTCAATAAAAACATACCTGTAATTCTCTTACAGAATCTGAACACTTCAAAGGGATTGCTTAATGGAACCTGGATTTTGTTTTGTAATATCAGTAGAAATGCTGTAAGCTTTAAAGGCATGGCAGGAACAAAAAGAGGGGAAGAAGTTGGAATTCAAACATAAAACTGACATATGAGAATTATAAAAACTTGGAGATCACTTTAACCATGTACCAGTATTCAATGACTTTGGTTTTGCAATAACTATAAAAAAGTCCAAAGGCCAGTCCTCTGAGACTGTGGGTTTGTATTTGGAAAAAGTTCCTTTTATCATGGACATCTTTATATAGCTCTTTCACCAAATAGAAATGTATCTGGCATTTATAATGGTGGGGTGGGACCATCATCTCAACATGATAGCACTAAAATTGTTTGTAGGAATATTTTATTGTAGATAAACAGTGTTTTGAAATTATGTTTTAATTCACTATGGCAACCAAACAACAGGATAAAGGTACATTCAATGCAAATCTCAGAAACAAATTACATCTTGCTATGATTATCTCTTATGTATTCAATATTTTAAGATGACCCATGTTAACATCAACATGAACTAAGTCGTGTATTTAATAAGAGGAATGGCAGGAATAAACACACTGTTATTTAACATTTTTACTAGTCCTTATAGGTGGGGATAGGGTGAAATCTGGGCTGAAAGCTGTTGAAACTGACCTGATCTGTAGTAATGTGTTACGTATACAATAAAAAGAAGACAAAAATGATTATGTTATTAATTGATTTTTCTATTAATATCATATCCCAAGTTACAACAAAGTACTGTCTCTTTAAATACTAAAGAGCACAGTGCCCTTACCAAAGTATGTGAACATGGGAAGGGAAGCTGTATGAACACACATGCTGCACAAGCAGGAAGCAATACCCAGATCTCATTTGTCAGGACATTTCTGACTTGTCTTTTTTCTATTTTTCTTATTTTTGTCCTAATCATTGTTTCAGTTTTTACCCCCACAAATCACCATTGACTCACCATTCTTCAACCTTTCTGCATTACAACAACCCCACCAACAATTCACAAGGTCATTGTCCTCCAATCTGGACCACTATGACCTCCATCCCCCTGACCTGAACTCCCCACCTCCAGTAAGTACTGTCTTCCAATACTCCAACAGCTTTGCCTTCTTCAAACTATTTTTTTCTTATCTAGGATACCATGCCTTACCTTAATGATGAAAACCAAGGACAGATAGTAGTGATGTACCAAGCAGGCCTCCCTTTTGAAGCTATATACGACCTTGCAGGGGTGCCACTCACCATTTTCTACGACACAATGAAGAAATGCAAATGTGTTGGTACTGTCCAGATGGAAAAGAAAACTTGAAAACCAACAATTGTGACCACATGTGACTGCCGAGAACTCAACCACATCATAACTTCAGGTTTTTGCTTAACAGCTGCACAGGTCACCAACCTGTTGACTCACCAAGTCTCCACTTGGAAAATACAGAAAAAGATCCACAAATAGGGTACGCAGGCTTGCATTGCTCCCAAAAAACCCTACCTCCGACCACAAGACTTCCAAATGCACCTTTCTTTTACCAAGCCCACTGCAATTGGAAAATCAATAAGTGGTCTGTCACAGGGGCTCTTAGACAGAAAACATAAATGGCCTGGCACTCAGGAATCAAGAACTCACTTGGAAGGCTCCAAAAGTATAAAAGAGATAAAGCAGAATGAATTTCTTTAAGAAGGATAAGAGTAAGAATAAGGACAAGTATTTCACAGATAAGAAAGATTAAGTGAAGCCAATGGCCAGAAAAATAAGAAAGCCAAAAGCCAAGAAGCCAACCAACTGAAGCCCCAATTCACTGTTTCAACCTGCCAGGAAAGGAAATCAAATTAGTAAAGGATATGACCACCAATATCCACCGGCAGGCAAAGAAGAAAGGTGCAAATGACTGACTTAAGAATATAAGTATTTAATTACATAAATGAAAGGGAAAATAAAGATAAAAATAACTCCAATATATTAATTAACTGGAGAAAAAGTCCCCGGGTGCTGAAAGGTGGCCAGTATATGTGAAAAGCTGAAAGGCTGATCCTGGAAGGTGAGTCACCAGCTGTATTGTCTGAATTAAGCCAATACAGTTTTGGCCATCTTGAAAACTGAACTGTGGGACTGAATTGTCACAGTGGGAATAAATTGACCCAATTGGGCTAAGGCCATACAGGATACTTGAGTATTACTTGTATGGACCAATTCAATTGTCCAAGGGATGCTGAAGTGCTTTCTGCCTTGAAAACCAATTGAAATGATGTAATACCCCTGAGAAATGGCCCTTTTGAATAATCCTGAATTGAACTACCAACCCAACTCCTGCAGGGCGAGGTGGTTGGGGTCCTTGAATAGTCTTCTGATAGCCGCCATGGATTGCCAGACTAATGAGTTGAAGAGTCTTCCTTTGAAATGGGTGTTGGATTTTGGGGCCTTGATTTGGGATCATGGAATTTGGTCCTGAAAACGTCACCATTGAATTTCTGAGCAAAAATGATGCATAATGGTATATAATACCATATATGCACCACTCCTGCAACCTTGAGTACGGGGTGCATGGAGGAATGGGAAGAACCCCCCTTAAGTTGAGGGGAAGGATTCAGCTGAGCTAATCTGGTGGCCTCTGGTGGTTAGCCAGAGGCCATGGGCTGAAAAGTGGTCCTTAGTGGTCCTAGGCCAAATTGGGGCCTATGGTGGTTTATGGCCATTCTTCATGTCATGGTGAATGTGGCCAAAATTGGGCTCAGATGGGCCCAATTGTGGTTTGGGACCTACCTGGCCTTGATGGCTAGTGGGAAGCCCCCTTTTGCCCCTTTTGGCCTCATTGGCCCATGAACCGCAGTACATGGCCTACAGACCATAGAGGCGGTAGGGGGCCTAAATGGCCCAAAAAGGCCATTTAGGCCCTAGACCCCCTAATGAAAGGGGGTGGCCCAAGGATTATGGTGATGGCTAGGGGGCCCAGAACCCCCTAGGAGACAAAAGTACACCCCCCAGGCCCAAAATCAAAGATAGAGGCCTGGGGGCTGGGGATATGGAAATTGGCCAGGAAGGTCAATGATGGCAGGATATGCCCTGAGGCCATAAATGATGATTTGGGCCAAGAAAGGCCAGGGGAAAGTGCTATGGCCAAAAGGAGATAGAACACCAAAGGGGGCCAATTGGCCATAAAAGATATGGCGTGGCCAATTGGCCCCAACTTGGTTCCAGGCTAAATTGCTACAACACCCATGGAGGGGGGTCATTCCTTGTGGTTGTGACAGTACCCCCTAACTTCAATGGTGAGCTCCTAAGAACCAAGATAAGGTAGGAGCCTGTTGAGCCTGTTGAGAAAGATTGGGCTTAGGGAATCCAGAGGTATTGATTCTTGAAAGGAAAATTTTGAACTGATACTGATGATAGCATATTAGATGGGGTTAACTTGGTCTTCTCTTTACATTTGGCTTGGAAAGTGTTGACAGATTAATTTTGGCGTAAACATTTGGAATTATTGATTATAATAAAGAAAAGTCAAGGAAATATAAAGAAAGAAAATGAAATAAAATAACGAATAAAGAAAGAAATAAAGAGCAAAAGGGAAAGAAAATTTTGAGGAGGATTCCAGTCTTCATTGCAGATTTTTACAGTTGATTTTGAAAATGGCCAAGGACCTGGAAAACAGAATTTGATTCCAGGTGCTCACAGAGTGGCCAAGTTGATGTTTGGAAAGATTTTAGACCACTCAGGGAAGTGCACACCAGGAGAGGAACTTACTTTTGGTAGTTACCACTCCCCCCAGTGCCATAAATAAAGAAAAATCTTGTTAAAGGAATGTGTTGAATGGATAATGTCTTGGAAAAGAAAGAAGAAAAGGAATAGTCCATTTGCCCAAGTGTAAATGGCCATAAATTGGAATTGATGTTGAATCCAGGCCAAAGGTCTGTGTTCAAATTGCAAAGTGCTCACAGAGTGGCCAAGTGGATGCTTACAACAAAGAAGAGTAGAATACCCCTAAAGGTGCATACCAGGAGTGGGACTTACCTTTGGTAATTCCTCTCCCCACCAAGCACCATAAATAATCAAGCTTTTGAAGAATTGGGTCCTGGTTTGTCAGGATATAAAGAATGAAAATCTTTGACCAGTTCAGGACAATTCTTCAGGTTTTCAGTTGGTTCCCAAGTGGATCTGTCTGGGTCTTGACTGAAACCTTTCTATTCCACCAGATACCATAATTTTCCTCCCTTGAGCTTTAAATCCAGTATTTGAGAGACTTCCCATTCCTCTTCTTCTTCAATGATGATTGGAGGAGGAGGCTCTTGATGCTAATTTGGGATTGTTGATGTCTTTACTGGTTCCAAAAGGGAAATATGGAAGACTGGGTGGATGGATTTCCATTGAGATGAAAGCTTGAGGTGGTAAGCATAGGTACTGACTTTCTTCAAGATTGGAAATGGACCCAGCGGTTTTTCAGACAGTTTTTTGGTGGGTCTGGTTGATTTGATGTTCTTGGAGGAAAGCCATACCATGTTAACATGATTGAAATCAGGTGGACTTGCTTTACTTTTATCTACATACCTATTAAACCGGTTTATGGAAGATTCAAGTTCTCTCTTGACATCTTTCTGTACTGATTGGATTTTTGTTGATAAATTTCCAGCAGGATTGTCTTGAGTGATGTTAATTGAATCAAATTGTGGATCTCTTCCATAAAAAGTGAAAAATGGCAGTTGCTTGGTTGAAGAGTGGTCAGAATTACTGTAGGCAAATTCAGCAAGGGGGAGCCAGGTGTTCCAATCATCTCAATGATAACTGACATACATCCAAAGATACTGTTCTACTATCCGATTTACACTCTCTGTCTGTCCATCAGCTTCTGGATGGTAAGCAGTTGAAAGAACTATTGAAATCTTGAGCTGCTGACAAAGATTTGTCCAGAAGGAAGAAACAAAAAGAGGACCTCTATCACTGACAATACTTGAAGGAAGGCCATGCTTCAAGAAAATATTCTTGATGAACAAATGGGAAAAATCCAGTGAAGCTATTGAAGAAATTGTTGGAATGAAAACTGCCATTTTTGAGAATCTGTCCACTATGACAAGGATTGAGTCAAATGATATGGACAATGGAAATTGAGTGATTAAATCCATTGAAAGACAAATCCAAGGACCATTTGGAATTGGGAGAGTTTTGAGGAGTCCAAACTTCTTATGATGAATATTCTTGTTTTCTGAACACTGTTGACAGGATGAGACATAATCCTTGATAAATTGAGTCATGCCGGACCGGTGGAAATCCCACTTGACAAGTTTGAGAGTCTTCACTTGTCCAGGGTGTTCAGCTAGAGAGTTGTGACGCTTTTGAAGAATTCTGAGCTGGATTGTGGGGTCATTTGGGACCATCACCCAATCTTTGAATAGAAGAAGTTGGGAAGAGGAATCAAGAGAATAATCCTGAACAGATTTACCTTTGACCAATTCTTGAATGATACTTTTCTACTTAGAATCTTGCCATAACTTCTTCTGAATTGATTCAATCAAATTTGAAAAAGATTCCACCTTGAATGCAAAATATCTTGAGGGTTGAACTTCATATTGCTTAATGAGTTGTTGAAAATTCATTGCATTCTTGCTGATGAAATCCTCCCCCCTCTCTGGATAAATGTCAGCCTGACGTGATAAGGCATCTGGAAGAGTATCTAGGCAGCCAGGGTGGTAAGTGATTGAAAAATGAAGTTCAGAAAGGAATTCAGCCCAACAGGCTCGATGGCAAGTAAGAACCTTTGAAGACATGAAGTATTGGAGGGAACTGTGATTGGTGAGAAATTCAAAACGGGAAGAAAGAGAAAGAATAAAAGCCCTCCAGCACTTGAGAGCCCAGACTATGCCAAGGAGTTCCTTCTCATGAATCTCATAGTTGATCTCAGCTGGTATAAGCTTGCGGATGTCAAATGAAATGGGATGCCTTCCTGCATCAGAAACCTGACTCAGTACAGCACCCAAGGCATAATTTGCTGCATTGGTCTCTCCAATGGTGGGTAGAGAAGGATTTAAATGGAAAAGGATTGGAGAGGTGGTGAAAGCCTCTTTGAGTTGGTGAAACTGACTGAGAGCTTCATCATTGAGGGGGGGGAAACAGTAATCTTTCTTGAGGAAACTGGTGAGTGAAGTGATCTTCTTTGAATAATTCTTGATGAAACGGCGGTAGAAATTGGCAAAGCCAAGGAATGATTGAAGAGCCTGGAGGTTTCTTGGAGGAGGCCAGTTGAGAATCTGCTGGACTTTTGCTTGGTCCATCTTGAGGCCTTCAGAAGAAACAACATAACCAAGATATTCTACATTAGAAACATGAAAAATGTACTTTGAAGCCTTAGCAAAGAGGTTATTGGCTCTGAGCCTTGAAGGAACAGTGGACACATGAGTGACATGTTCCTCCTCAGATTTGGAAAAGACCATAATTTCATCCAAGTAAACCACAACATAAACATCAAGAAGGTCTTGGAAGATATCATTGAAAATATTTTGAAAGGAGGCAGGAGCATTGGTGAGTCCAAAAAGGCATGACCAAGTACTCAAAACTGCCATATTTAGTTCTAAAACATGTCAAATGTTCATCACCCTCCTTGATTCTGAGCAGGTTATATGCACCGCGCAAATCAATCTTGGAGAAGATAGAGGAACCATTGAAGAAAATAAGAAGCTGATTCATAGGAGGAACAGGATACTTGTTCTTCCTAGTAACAGTATTGAGTTTGCGGTAATCAACACACAAATGGAGGCCACCATATTTCTTTTTGACAAAGAGGACAGGTTCTCCTGTTGAAGAGGAGCTTGGCCAGATGAAAACTTTCTCTACATTCTCTCAAATGTATGCCCTGAGTGTATATGACTCTTTGTTTAATAAAGAGTAGATCACCCCAACTGGAGGTAAAGACCCCTCCTGCTCAATATGATGATCACAGGCATGGTGAGAGGGAAACTTCTCTGCTTTAACCTTGGAGAATACATCAAAATACTGATGGTAAGCAGAGGGAACAACCTTCATCATGGTTTCTATTTCTTCTGGCTCTTCCTCTTCATCCCACAGCTCCTCCAGGGAGTCATGATAAGATGAAGTAGAAAGGTCTGTATTCCCAAAGAAGAGATGAAGTGAAGATACAGAATTATCTTCTCCAACATCTTGAATCTCTTTGAAGACTTTATCTCTAGATGATAGTAATGACTGATGGGAATTAAGGGAAGGAATATGGACAGAAGATAGAAGTGATGGTGTTCTAGAATCACCAACCAGAGCTGCACATGATTTGGGAGGAGAAAAGTCATTACTGAAAGAATTAGAAGGATCATAATAGTCCTTTTGATCGGCATTAAAGGTGATCAGCCCTTGCTTCCAGTCAATAGAAGGATTAAAATGATTAAGAAAGTCAAAGCCCAATATGAGGTCTTCTCCCTTGGAAGTATCAATGACTAAAAAGTCCCATTCAAAGCTTGGGAAGCAAGGGAGCTCAACCATATATTTAGTATGGTGAGTCACAAATAAAGATGGGGACTCAGAGGAGTCCAAAATGAGAAGAGGAATCTTCTCTGGGAGCTCTGACATGGTCAATGAGTACTTGTGAACAAACAGCTTTGCAATAAATGAGTTGGTAGCACCAGAATCAATGAGAATACTGTAAAACACATCAGAAAGAGAAAAAAGACAAAATAATTTAGAGAACTCTTGATACCAGTATTCAGAACGCACAATTGTGCTCTGGAAGGAAAACAGTGAAGACCATTGAACACAACATGATCTTCACTCAGGCTTTTCCCTGGCTGGGAAATTTGCCTCATGGTTGGGTAAGCTTGTTTTGAGGCCTTTTGAAACAGGGCTCAACACTATGCTTCCCACCACAATAGGTACATAAACCCTTCTTGATTCTTCTTTCTTTTTGAGAATTCATTAACTTGAAGTCTTTATTCAACAAAGAAGAATGGGGCTTGTCCCTCTTCTGAAAATTCTTCTTCTTCCTATGACTTGAACTTGAAGAATTTGACTTTGTGGCTTCAGGCTTCTTCTCTTGATGATGATTCTTCTCCTTTTGCCTCTCATGGTACCTGGTATCAAGCTTGAGGGTAATATTCATTAAGTCTTGAAGAGAATCAATGATTGAAGGATGGGAGGCCAATTGATCCAGAATTCTGGAGGCCAACCCTCTCCTGAAATCATGAATGAGAGATCTTTCACCCCAATCCCCAATTCTTGAAACTATACTTCTAAAATCAGCAATGTATAAAGATACATGCCCACCTTATTTCATTCTCAAAGAATCCAACTCTGCTTCAGCTTTTCTGACTTCATTCGGGTCCCCAAATAAAGTGAATAGTTGAGATTCAAATAATTTCCAAGAGTTGAGAAGGTAGCTTGGGTCTTGATTAGTGAGATTGGAAAGATAAGGCTCAATCCATTTTTCAGCCCTGCCAATAAGAAATGAAGTAGCATAAAGAACTTTCTTTCAGTCTTGAGTGAAATTTGCTGGATAATTATGAGAAATTAATTGGCATGACTGAAGGAAGCTTCTGACTTTGAAGGGCTGAGTCCCATCAAAGCATTCTGGCGCTTTCATAGATGGAGTCTTGAAGGCTGGTGGTCTTGATGGTTCAGAAGAAGAAGCTGCTTGAAGATTGGCCATAATTTGAGTCATATTCTGCATAATGGCCAATAATGATGGTTCAGATTGAGGAGAGACAGGCTGATCAGACTGGGCTAGAGTTGGTCTTCCAGTACCTTGAGATGCCCCCACAGGCCTGGGAGCGGTTTCAGTACCTTCAGACTCTTCCTCTTTCACAGAATTCACCCCCTTCTCTTCATCATCTTCACCTGGAACCTTGAGACTGGTTCTTGAAAGTCCTGGAAAACTGCCAACTACTCCTTAAAATGAGCTTGATATCCTTGTCCCTCTTCCTTCCTTCCTGGATGGTGCTGCTCCTTCCATAATAGGTCCTCTGTGTCATTTGGCCCTCAGTTGAGGAACTTCTGGGGTGCCATCAAGAGGAGCTCTTGGAGTTTGAGTAAGAAAAGCTTGAGTTCTGGCCTGAGATCTGGTCTGTCTTGCAGGAGGTGAATGTTGGATGAGCATGATTTCAGGAAGAGATGAATTTAAATGAATTATAAAAAAAAGGATCAAACTTTAAATGGATAACTTGAGGCAATCAAAAGTGAGAGCTTGAAGTCAAATCAAATGAAATCTTGAAGTGAAATTAATGCATAAAATAAGAATCTTCAAGTATGACAATCAATCAAATATAAAATGAAGTCTTGAAGTGAATAAATCAGTCAATCAGATCAATCAAAATCAAATTCTTGCAGGAAATCAGTCAATCAAATGAATTCTTGAATCAAAATTGATTTATGTCAAAATTCTTGATGTGAGTAGTCAGCAAAATCAATTGAATCTTCACGTCAATCAATTTTCTTGAAGTCAATGTCAATTATGTCAAATCAATCAATCAAATAAATATCAAGTGAATTCTTCCTTAAAAATAAAAATTCTTGAAGAAATAATCAAAATGAATCTTGATGTGAAGAAGGTGTCTGAATAATCTGATGAGAAATTTGAGAATCAAAAACAAAAGACGCCTTAATTATGATTGGAATGAGATTTAATGATTTCAAATTGAGATTTAAAAAGAAAATGAATAGAAAATAAAATAAAAAATGGGTCAGTTATCAATTTTCAAGAATGAAGAATGAATGAGAGAAAATTGAAAAGTGAAGAAGAAACATTAAGTTCATAAGGATTGAAGAGTCATAATTTTGATGAATGAAAGAATGAATGAACAGAATGAAAAGAAATTATGAGTTAATTAATATAATGTCACAGGGGCTCTTGGACAGAAAGAAAGAGTGGCCTGGCACTCAGGAATGAAGAACTCACTTGGAAGGCTCCAAAAGGATAAAAGAGATAAAGCAGAATGAATTTATTTAAGAAGGATAAGAGTAAGAATAAGGAAAAGTATTTCAAAGATAAGAAAGAGTAAGTGAATCCAATGGCCAGAGAAATAAGAAAGCCAAAAGCCAAGAAGCCAACCAATTGAAGCCCCAATTCACTGTTTCAACCTGCCAGAAAAGGAAATGGAATTAGTAAAGGATATGACCACCAATATCCACTGACAGGCAAAGAAGAAAGGTGCAAATGACTGACTTAAGAATATAAGTATTTAATTACATAAATGAAAGGGAAAATAAAGATAAAAATAACTCCAATATATTAATTAACTGGAGAAAAAGTCCCCGGGTGCTGAAAGGTGGCCAGTATATGTGAAAAGCTGAAAGGCTGATCCTGGAAGGTGAGTCACCAGCTGTATTGTCTGAATTGGGCCAATACAGTTTTGGCCATCTTGAAAACTGAACTGTGGGACTGAATTGCCACAGTGGGAATGAATTGACCCAATTGGGCTAAGGCCATACAGGATACTTGAGTATTACCTGTATGGACCAATTCAATTGTCCAAGGGATGCTGAAGTGCTTGCTGCCTTGAAAAATGATTGAAATAATGTAATACCCCTGAGAAATGGCCCTTTTGAATAATCCTGAATTGAACTACCAACCCAACTCCTGCAGGGCCAGGTGGTTGGGGTCCTTGAATAGTCTTCTGATAGCCGTCATTGATTTCCGGACTACTGAGCTGAAAAGGCCTCCTTTGAAGTGAGCATTGGAATTTGGGACCTTGATTTGGAAACATGAAATTTGGTCCTGAAAATGTCACCGTTGAATTGCTGAGCAAAAATGGTGCATAATGGTATATAATAAGATATATGCACCACTCCTGCAACCTTGAGTACGGGGTGCATGGAGGAATGGAGGAATCCCCCTTAAGTTGAGGGGAAGGATTCAGCTGAGCTGATCTGGTGGCCTCTGGTGGTGACCAGAGGCCATGGGCTGAAAAGTGCTCCTTGGTGGTCCTAGGCCAAATTGGGATCAGAAGGGCCCAATTGTGGTTTGGGACCCACCTGGCCTTGAGGGCTAGTGGGCTTCCCCCTTTGGCCCCTTTTGGCCTCATTGGATTAGGCAAAAAGGGGCCTGATTAGCCCATGGACTGCGTGCCGCGGCTTAAGGACTGTGGGCCGTGGATTATGGCCCATGGGCTGTAGAGGCCATAGGATTTAGGCCCTAGACCCCTGATGAAAGGGGGTGGCCCAAAGATAATATTTGTGGCTAGGGGGCTCAGAACCCCCTGGGAGACAAAAGGACACCCCCAGGCCCAAAAAAAGAGAGATGCCTGGGGGTTGGAGATATGGAAATTGGCCAGGAAGGCCAATGATGGCAGGATATGGCCTGAGGCTATAAATGATGATTGGGCCATGAAAGGCCAGGGGAAAGTGCTATGGCAAAAGGGTCATAGAAGACCAAAGGGGGCCAATTGGCCATAAAAGATATGGTGTGGCCAATTGGCCCCAGCTTGGTTCCAGGCTAAATGGCCGCAACACCCATGGACGGGGTTCATTACTCGTGGTTGTGAAAACTCCTAGACATGGGTGTAATCAGGAAGATAGGCCCCAATGAAATAGTGGAAAAAACCACTCTTGTCCTTATCACTTGGCATAATGTCAAATATAGGCTGTGTGGGGAATTCAGAACTCTGAATAACTACACAAAAGCAGACAGGTTCCCTATTCTATGGATACCTCATGCCCTTGAAAAGCTTTCAAAAGCCAAATATATAATCAAAATGGACTGTATGAAAGGCTTCCACCAGAATGGAATTAAACCAAACTCCATGAAGTTACTCAGAATCATATGCTATATGCATATATATGAGTACACCAGGATGCCATTTGGTATCAAAAATTCACCAGACGACTTCCAAAGGATGATGAACACAATATTTCAAGAAGAAACATTGGAAGGCTGGATGGTAGTATATATTGATGACATCATTATATACTCAGAGACATGGGAATACCATGTGCAATACATAGACAGAGTGCTAAGTAAATGCACACCCATAAATCTGAAAATTTCACTTAAAAAGTGCACTCTTGGCCAAAAAGAACTACTGTCACTAGGACATAAAGTATCAGGGCTTAGTCTGGCCATAGACCAGAATAAAGTAGCAGCACTACTACAAAAACCAGTACCAAAGAACATCAAAGAGATGAAATCTTTTCTCTGGTTTGCTAGATACTCCAGAAACCACATCAGAATCTTTGCCCACATAACTAGTAGTCTATACAAGCTATCTGTGAAATATTTAGTTTTTGAAATTACCCAAGAAGGGGTGTATATTAGAGGATATAACATGAACTCACTAATGCACCTGTGCTCACTTTACCTGACTTTAAACTACATGTAATTATATATAGATGCAGCCTGTAGCCAATGCTTAGGAGCAGCCCTTCACCAGAGACAAATTGTAGATTGTGAACCACAAAAGGGAGTAATATACTACATCTCTAGTGTCAGCCTGTGACTCAAAACCAGAGCACAGGCATGACAGCCAAATACCATAAACCAATGGTAAAGCCAAGATACCACAAAAACATGGAGCTGAGCAAAATAAGTGCAAAAGGTATCAAAAGAAAGAGGAAACCCATCAATTTCTTAATAAAAAAGTCTCATCATCATAGGACAAGGAATAACAAAGTTATTCCTGCTCAAAGTTGTTCCTGAGCATAAACCTTATTTTTAACCTCTCATTGGAAATAAAAAAGAAGAGGCTTAACTAAATCAAATGGGCTATAAAAATAAAGCTCTAAGTCAGGCCTATCCAATGGTACTAGCCAAAATGAGCTAGCATCAGAACTACAGGAGTTATTGCCAAAATAAGGTCAAATAAGGGTGAATAAAATATTCATCTCCCATCTAACCTCTACATTTTTAGTGTGAAATACCTAAAGTGGGATTGTTTTGGAAAGAGCACAATAAGGGCTATATGATGGTGCCATAAATTTCCCCATATCCCATCTAGATCAAAATTTATGGGGCAAACAAGCTCCATACAGATTTTAAGCAAATCATACATATGTACAAAAAATCTTGTACATGGCATAGCTTTGCCATATTTAAAAATAGCCATATCAAATGAGGTACCATAGTTTAGAACACATCTAGGGATACACAAGGAGCCAATTTTGAGATTGATATCTCAAAAATGGACAAAGGTATGGCAGTTTTAACATCAAAATGCCACAGTTAGACAAATACAACCTTACTATGGGATAAGATCCCATAGCTATGATTATGAGGTGTCAAACAGACAAACGAGATTGCTTATAATTCAATACCTCATAGTTTGGCCAATACTGGGGTTCTTTACAGGTTCTGTACAGCATTCTATGCATAATGCATGTCAGAAGGGGGTTATGTGGTCCCCAGATGACAATTTTCACCCTGTATTGGTGAAAAATGCCCAGATGTCATTTCAAAACCACATCTTAGCACAATAAAGTCTATACAGGCCTTATGAAAGCCGCAGGTCAGTCCTTCAAAGTGAAAAATCTTAACTTCCTCTACGTGGAAAGGTCTAGAAGACTTCTTCAGCAAAGTTTAACATAAAAAAGGGCCTTTTCTCCACCAGAAAAGGTTTCCTTAGCTTTCTCTTGAATGCCACCATAGTGCAACTGTCAAAAACAGTTATACTCTTGGAAAACAATCAGGTTATGATTATAATATCACTTATTGTAGTAGTTATTATAGTAAACCAATGATAATTATTGTGCCCAGGGCTTTTAACAGTTCTCACCACCACTATTCCTCATTAGTAAAGCCCAGTATACCGCATTATCAACCTTTATTATCATCAAAATAAACTTTTTTAATCATTTTCACCATTTCATCTTCATTGTTAAAGCTTGTGATTAGTCTTTATTAGCTTCATCATAGACTCAGCCTGACATGGCTAGCTGGCTCAAGAATGCACCATTCAAGGGCTGTTTTGTGAATCCATGCATATTTTATAGGATGGAATCAAAACCTGTGTGTATATATGTTCACATCAATGATCTGGACATCTTTGGGCCAGACTTAACACCATTAAAACAGGAGATTCAAAGTGGCTTTGATATGAAGGACCTGGGAATAGCTGAGTTACTCCTAGGCCTAAGAGTAAATTGATTGTATAGCAGATTATTTCTATCTCAGGAACACTTTTTCAACAAATTGGAAAAAGAATATGAAATAAAATCTCTCACCCCATCAAACAAACCACTCAAACCAAATATCCAGCTTATTAGTTCCACTGAAGATGAAGTGAGTGAACTTAAAAGGCTGGACATAAACTATCAAACCACCATTGGGGAGCTCAACTAAATCAGAATTAAACCCAGACCAGATATTAATCTTTGGTAATTCATCTTCCACATTTCCTGAAAAATACAAGAATGACTCACTGGAGAGTGTGTTTACAAGTACTCTGGTACTTGTATTACACAAAGACTGTGGCACTGCACTACACACATAATGGGCAAGGGGGGGTTATAGGAAATGCTTATTCAGACTAGGGAAACTCTGTGAGCCTTAGAGGTAATTTCATATACCCAAAAGACCACAAATATAAAAAATAACATATTAATATAAATAAAATAAATTTATTTATATTATTAAAATAAAAATAAAAAAATATAAATATAAAATTATATTAAAAATAAAAAATTAATTATAATTTAAAAATAAAATTACTTTAAATTTTGTAAATATAAAATTACATTTATACTTGAAAAATTTAAGTAAAAATGAAATTTTAACAAAATTGTGAAAAAATAAAGAAATTTGGAAAAAAGTTAAATAAAATTTATTATAACTTTTTATCCAATAAATAAACATATAAATTTTATTTCACCATTGGATTCCTCATAAAAAATCAGGTGGGGTCACCTCTGAGTGAAATTTTTGTAACTCAACTCTAAATAAGCTTAAATTAAGTTTTTAGTATTTTCAATACAAAAGTTGAAAATCCTCAAAACCTTAATTTAATTCACACCACATGTGGTGTTAACCATCAATTTTTGTGTTAAAATTGAGGTGTTGTGTTTAGTTTAGAAGTTATGAGGAATTAAAGTATTTTCAATTGAATTCAATTGAAATGTCAAAATGTGCGCGTGTATTACATAAGTGAACTTTGATTTACATATGAGGTGTCAATTATTACTGTATTGTACTGTACAATTGAATTGAATTACATGTGTAAATTATAAGTATAATACATGATGAGGAATTAAAGGAAAAATAAATTGGAAAGATTAAATTTGGGGGGGAAAAGGAACTCCAGCTCTAAGGGGGAGCTAGACCCCCAAAATCCTTGCTGACAGGCGTGGGATGTCAAAATTCACGCAAAAGTTCATCACTTTTGGCCTGGAATTGAGTTACAGGGTCTGTGGACTCAATTGATGATGAGGTTTTGATACCAACTGGGGTAGTTTTAGCTGTTGCCAAGAAGGTAAAACTACCCTTAAGATAAAACAATCACAATTTAAACAGTTTTAACTGGTTTCTACGCCTCTGACACACATTCTGACGTGTTTTGAAGGCTCTAGGCCTGGTATTGCTATAGTAATGGCTGATTTAAGGGTCTAAAATGGCTAAAATTGGCTAAAATTGGCTTAAACCAGCCCTTTTTGGTCTAAACCAGGGTTCAATGATGCCATAATTGGCTTTTCTGTTGTCAGACTGTTTTTCACGACTGACAAGAGTAAATTTTACTTTTGGAGTAAGAGAATTGATGGCTATAAAAGAATGTCTTCTTTGCCCCACTTTTCTCTTCATGTCAGAATCTTTTCCTTTTATTAATTAGTTTAAAACTGTTAAACCAATCAATCAAAGATTCCAACCACCACTTTTAAATCATTTTAATCCTTTTAACCACGTGAAAAAATCATTATAATCATTGTTTGTAACTCTTATAATCATTTTTACCCCTGAACCACCCCAAAAGTGAATTAAAGCATCTTTCATCACTGTTAACTTTGTCACTTTGTTTCCAAATTCACTCTGGTCACTTTTGGGCGTGTTTTCTCTTTAATATTCTTTTTAAAGACTTTGTTCTTTAATTAATTGCTTGCAGTTCTTTGCTCAATTAATTCCAATTGAAATTGCTCTTGAAGAAATTTCTTTTGTAGCCTTAAAATATCTCTTGTAGAGTATTTTTTGGATAAATCTTTATTGTTGGTAAAACAATAAATTTTTATATTATTGTTTTATACTAATAAAGTTATAAACAATAAAATTGGCGTGTTTTCTCTTAAAAATAATATTTCATACTATTTTTAACTGAATTTTACCTTATACAAATTTTGAGGACAGGAAAAGTACTTGATTTTTAATCAAAGTTTCATATCCACACCTTACATTTGGGGGCCCAGCCGTGATATTTTACCTGTGACATATTTTTTTTACTCTTTTTAAATCTTTTTTCTTATATTGAAAAATTTAAAAACATATAAAAAATACTTATAATTCAAAAAATCCATAAAAAATAACTTTTTTTCATATTATAAGTGAGGCTTATATTTTTATTTCTTTTTTGAAATAACCTTTTTTTTTACTTAATTAATTGGCTTTTTCATTAATTTTAGTGTCTGACAACGTGGTAAGACAAGAAAACATTGAAACAGCCTCAACAGTAACCAGCATTATCCCTGCCAGTACTGTTAATTCTGATCATAATAGTACTGTTATTGTGACTCAAAATAACCAGCCTGAACCAATATCTTCTGAATTAATTAACTTGGACATAAGTAATACTCTTCAGAAGGCTAAGAATTTGGCCAATAGTAAGTTTTTGACGTAAAAATACTATTTTAAGCCTTTTTTAACCATAATTATGCCTTCAACCAGGTCAGGAGCCAGCTACAACCCCTCAAGCAGCTCCCAAAAAGGTAATAGACGTGATTATGGCAGAAGCCAACCAGGTACAGAAGGAAAAGGGTCAGTTGATGACTTCCAAACAACTAAATTGGGTCATTCTGAAGCTGATAATACTATTTTACCTTCAAAAAGAGCTGACACCGCCACAACAAGCCTCTGTGGACATATACAAAGCCAGCCACAGTGCATACAACAATGCACTCCAATTCAAGGAGTACCAGATCCTTGCAGACCTGTGGAAGAATTGCATGAATTCTTACCTGACAGTAAGAAAATTCTTGGGCCATCCCAACACTTGCAAATTGCTCAATGGATGGCATCCATTGATGGAGAAGAAAAACATGATGCTTTTGACACTAGAATGGAGGAAAAACAACCCTCCACCAGCCAAACCAGTGCCAAAAACAGCCCCAGTGGCCAGCAGCAGCAATTCCAACGTGAAAAAGCAGCCACAAACTCCAAACAAGGGCAAAGGGAAGGCACCAGCCCCAAAACCTTACAGCCAGGGCTACAGAATCCCAAAGATTCAGCAGGATGCCATGGAAAATGTATTTCAGATGGCCAGAACCATGATGGAATTACAGAAGAAGGAGGAAGCCAGATTAAGGTTCCAGAAATGATTTCTGACATATTTGATTCCATCCCAGAGTTGTATAATGCTATAAATGACGTGAAAAAACATCTTTCTGATAAAAATGACACCATTTGTAACAACATTAAAACAAACAACCTGAGTCTGTGCCAAATTAATGAAACACTTATGTGTTTTGAAAAAGTTTTGAGAACAATTAAAAATTCCAATAATGATAATTCTTCTAACAATAAAATAAATGAACAATCTGCCATTATTAAAGAATTAACAGATAAATATTCTAAATTCAATATTGATGACATAATTGAAACAAGAATTAAACAAGCCATAAATATTATCAAGACAGATAACAAGAAAGTCCTTGATGACATTTCAAATTCATTTACTGAAGTAAAGACATATACCATTGCCTTGAAAAAGTGTTTTGATGCTTCATAAGAAGAAGTATCAAACTTATCAATGAAATTGAATCAAGTCACTGCTGATAATACAAGACAGACAGAGTTATGGCAAGAACTCACACATAAAGAAGACATGTATAAAATTGAAGCAATAAATTTAATACAAAGCTTCCAACATGAATACAGAAATTCCCAAAGGTGTAGCAACAGTAAAATGAATGACATTGAACAATTACTGAACACCTTACCAAGAATGTCTACACCTCTAAATCAAAATGAGGGCACAAGAATTTCAAATCCACAAGTATTGGATCCTGATAATTCACAATTAAAAAATGAATTATCCACTTCTTTTCATAACTTGGAACCATCAATGGGCCAAGCACTCTTGAAAGAAGTTCCAAAACTTAAAGAATGGCCTCACTTCAGTGGTGAAGGAGAGTATGACCATATGGAATTCATTAGAGGTATTGACATGATCAAAGAGGATTTTGAATTACCAGACAGATTGGTAACAGCCAGGTTTAACACCTTGTTTACCAGATCAGCTCACAGATGGTACATCAAAATAAGACAAGCACATGGACACCAGAGTTGGACTTGGTGGAAAACCCAAATCATCAACAAATGGGCAAATGATGCTTGGAGGTTTAAAGTTGAAACAGCCTTTGAATCTGCCAAATTTAATGCTGATAAAGACAAAGCTTTACCATGGTTTTGCCAACAAAAGGACAGATTAACAGCATTATATCCTGACATGTCAGAATTTATGATCCATAGAAAAATTCTGAGACAATGTGGAGGTGACTTAGAGCATGCTGTCAAAAGCAGGACTACTGAACAATCTTCAGCAGAGGATATTATCAATATACTAGAAGAAGTAACCACCAGAACCAAAATTGGTTCTAGTAGGGTGAATCTTAAAACAAGGTTTAATACACCTTGGAAAGATTCTGTGGACAAAAACCCCAAAGAAAATTCTAGTAATATTAAATATAAATCTGCAGACACAGTCAGAAAATGCCATATTTGCTAAAGCACCACCCATTTAGCCAATACATGTCCAAAAAGGGGGAAAATCAATGAAATTGACATTGAAAAAGAACCAGATGTTGAAAAAGAAGACATAATTGAAGACAATTCAGATGATAAGTCATCCATATTCTCTGAATCTTCAAAAGATATAGAAAATATCAATGCCACTTTTGACATCATGGAATCTTATTCCCACTTACCACAATTGAGCAATGGTCAAGTTGATTTATCAAAAGTTCAAGATGCACAACTTATGAAGACAAAACCAAACAGAGGAAAAGGTTATACAGCTGGTAACTCCTGTATAACAGAAGTGGTGATTGACAACAAACCCACCAAACTTTTGCTTGACCCAGGAGCCTTCTGCTCTTGTGTTGGAAAATCTTTTCTTAAGACTTGTGTACCAAATTTTGAAGACCAATTGTTACCAATTGATGGTATAAAATTCAACAGTGCAAGTAACCCAATGAAAGCATTAGGAATCTTTGAGACCAATGTCATATTCCCACACATAAATGGGAATTTAAGGATCACAGTTGAATTTTTTGTTATGGAAAATTGCTCTAGTACCCATTTTATATTGGGAAATGACTATTTAATCATGTATGGGATAGATTTACATAATAACAAAGACAGATACTTTACAATTGGAGACAATAAGCGCCAGAAATTTGCCTTTTTACCCTTTAAAAGACAAATTACAGTAAACAAAGTATCACCAGTCAACTCAGAGTTAGAGAAATTCAAGTCTGAACAGTTAAATGAGGCTGAAATAAGCCTTCATCTGACTGATAAGCAAGAAAATGAACTTTCTTCCCTTTTGTATGACCACAGAGGAGCATTTGCTACAGACAAAGAACCCCTGGGAGCAATTATTGGTCATGAAGTTGACATCATTCTTAACATTGAGAGACCTTATCCACCACTCTTAAGAAGACCTGCTTATCCAGCAAGTCCAAAATCAAGAGAAGCTCTAGAAATTCATATCAAAGAACTTCTAGACCTTGGTGTAATAAGAAAAGTAGGCCACAATGAGGAAGTAGAAATAACTACACCAGTCATAGTGGCGTGGCATAATGGAAAATCAAGAATGGTTGGGGACTTTAGAGCTCTGAACACTTACACTGTTCCAGACAGATACCCAATACCAAAAATCCAAATTGCCCTTACTCAAATATCTCAAGCAGTGTATATAACCACTATGGATGCCCTTAAAGGATTCCATCAAAATGTAGTAACACCAAGAGCAAGAAAATACTTGAGAATTATTGTTCATTGTGGAGTGTATGAATACTTAAGGATGCCCTTTGGTATCAAAAATGCACCTTCACACTTCCAAAGAATGATGAATGAAATCTTCCCTGAAGAACTCTCAGAGGGATGGTTAATCATTTACATTGATGACATTATTATCTGTTCAAAGACTTGGGAGGAGCACATGTACAGATTATCAAGAGTTTTGACAAAAATCCAATCAGTAAACATGAAAATCTCCTTGAAGAAATGTCATTTTGGATTTAAAGAACTTAAGGCACTAGGACATGTTGTATCTGGTTTGTCCCTTGGAATTGATAAAAATAAAGTTGCAGCAGTATTGTTAAAACCCATGCCTCAGAATAAGAAGGAAATTTAGTCATTCTTAGGTTTTGCAGGATATTACAGGCAACACATTAAAGACTTTGCATCCATAGCAAGACCACTTTATAAGTTGTGTGACAAAGACACAGTATTTGAGATGACTGTTGACAGAGTCAAAGCTTTTGAGTCTCTAAGAGAAGCATTGACCACTGCTCCACTCTTACTGATGCCAGACTTTAAATTGCCTTTCAAACTGTATATTGATGCATCAGGGGATGGACTAGGTGCTGCACTTCACCAAGTTCAGATCATAAATGACAAACCTGTAGAAGGACCAATATGTTTCATATCCAGGCAAATCAAACCAACTGAAGCCAGATATGGAGCAAGTCAAATGGAATGTCTATGCCTTGTCTGGGCCTTAGAGAAATTGAACTATTTCTTAGAGGGATGTGTTTTTGAAGTAATAACAGATTGTACAGCTGTGAAATCACTTTTGAACATGAAAACACCTAACAGACACATGCTCAGATGGCAAATAGCCATACAAGAATACAGAGGCAATATGACTATTGTTCATAAGGATGGGAATATTCATAAGAATGCAGATGAACTAAGCAGATGGCCATTACCAAATAACATTGATAATCCTGCTTATGTTCCAGAAGAAGCTTCACCACAAATTCCAATAGAAGGAATAAGTGTTACAGACTTGAACACCACCTTCTTTGAAGAAGTCAGAAATAGTTACACTGAAGATAAGAATTGTAGCATCTTATGCCAATTACTTAACAAAGACTGTAAAGACAACTCTCTAATACATGCCTTGGATGAAGTATGGAGAAAATCTTATAATGAAGGGAGATTTCACCTACTGGATGGTATAATTTACCACAGAACCAAGCACACATGTGTCATGACAGTTGTAGACAGGTCATTAATCAATCTTGTACTGAAAGAATGCCATGATAGTCCCTTTTCAGGACATCTTTCTGAGGACAGAACAAGAGAGAAAGTAAAGACCTGCATATGGTGGCCAATGTGGCAAAAAGATGTTGCAGAATATTGCAAAACCTGTGACAGATGCCAAAAGGCAAATAAATCCACTGGCAAAAGACTTGGAAATATGATGAAAATCCAAGAACCAAACAGACCTTGGGAAATTGTCCATATGGATTGGGTAACTGGCCTACCACCAGGAGGTGACAGGAGCTATAATGCTTGCCTAGTAATTGTGGACAGATTCAGTAAAACTCCAATCTTTTTACCATGTCACAAAGATGATACAGCCATGGATACAGCTCTTCTGATATGGAATAGAGTAGTGTCATGGACTGGGATATTTACAAATATCATCAGTGATAGAGATCCCAAATTCACTTCAGCTCTATGGACAAATCTTCACCAATTATTTGGCACAAAACTGTCTTTCTCTACAGCCTACCACCCACAAACTGATGGTCTGGCTGAAAGAATGATCCAAACCTTAGAGGACATGGTGAGAAGATTTTGTGCATATGGCCTTGAATTCAAAGGTTGTGATGGATTTACCCATGATTGGTGTACTCTGTTACCAGCACTGGAATTAGCATATAAAACATCAATCCATTCCAGTACCAATCAGACTCCTGCTATTCTAGAAAAAGGATGGAACCCCAAGTTACCCCAAGATTCCTTGAGGAAAGACTTAATTGAAATACATCCCACAGCTGCTAGCTTCAAAGGAATGCTAGACAAAGCTAGAAAGCATGCAGTGAGATGCATGGAGGACTCTTTTGCATATGCTAAAGACAAATGGGATAAATCTCATGCAACTCCAGATTTCAAAGTGGGGGACCTAGTTCTTGTATCCACCACTAACTTCAATAACATCAAAGGATGTAAAAAGTTAAAAGACTCCTTTGCAGGACCTTTTGTGATTAAGGCCCTCCATGGAGAAAATGCTGTTGAAGTAGAGTTATCTGAAGAACTTAGCAATAAGCACCCTACATTTCCAGTAAGCTTGATAAAGCCATACAAATCTAGTGATGCTGAGAAATTTCCCTTGAGGAATAAGATTCCCCAAGTTATACCTCCTATTGAGACATCTGGTACTAAGAAAATAACCAAAGTTCTTAAAGAAAGGAAATTAAGAACCAAGAAAGTAAGGGAATACCTTGTTAGGTACAGTGACCCAACTTGTGAAGATGAATGGTTAGAAGAGAAAGATATACCAGAAGCCACCAAACTCCTGAGGAGATTCAGACACACTAGAAACACCAATATTACAAAGTAATATTCTTTTTTAGGGGGAGGGAATGTGAGCCTTAGAGGTAATTTCATATACCCAAAAGACCACAAATATAAAAAATAACATATTAATATAAATAAAATAAATTTATTTATATTATTAAAATAAAAATAAAAAAATATAAATATAAAATTATATTAAAAATAAAAAATTAATTATAATTTAAAAATAAAATTACTTTAAATTTTGTAAATATAAAATTACATTTATACTTGAAAAATTTAAGTAAAAATGAAATTTTAACAAAATTGTGAAAAAATAAATAAATTTGGAAAAAAGTTAAATAAAATTTATTATAACTTTTTATCCAATAAATAAACATATAAATTTTATTTCACCATTGGATTCCTCATAAAAAATCAGGTGGGGTCACCTCTGAGTGAAATTTTTGTAACTCAACTCTAAATAAGCTTAAATTAAGTTTTTAGTATTTTCAATACAAAAGTTGAAAATCCTCAAAACCTTAATTCAATTCACACCACATGTGGTGTTAACCATCAATTTTTGTGTTAAAATTGAGGTGTTGTGTTTAGTTTAGAAGTTATGAGGAATTAAAGTATTTTCAATTGAATTCAATTGAAATGTCAAAATGTGCGCGTGTATTACATAAGTGAACTTTGATTTACATATGAGGTGTCAATTATTACTGTATTGTACTGTACAATTGAATTGAATTACATGTGTAAATTATAAGTATAATACATGATGAGGAATTAAAGGAAAAATAAATTGGAAAGATTAAATTTGGGGGGGAAAAGGAACTCCAGCTCTAAGGGGGAGCTAGACCCCCAAAATCCTTGCTGACAGGCGTGGGATGTCAAAATTCACGCAAAAGTTCATCACTTTTGGCCTGGAATTGAGTTACAGGGTCTGTGGACTCAATTGATGATGAGGTTTTGATACCAACTGGGGTAGTTTTAGCTGTTGCCAAGAAGGTAAAACTACCCTTAAGATAAAACAATCACAATAAAAACAGTTTTAACTGGTTTCTACGCCTCTGACACACATTCTGACGTGTTTTGAAGGCTCTAGGCCTGGTATTGCTATAGTAATGGCTGATTTAAGGGTCTAAAATGGCTAAAATTGGCTTAAACCAGCCCTTTTTAGTCTAAACCAGGGTTCAATGATGCCATAATTGGCTTTTCTATTGTCAGACTGTTTTTCACGACTGACAAGAGTAAATTTTACTTTTGGAGTAAGAGAATTGATGGCTATAAAAGAATGTCTTCTTTGCCCCACTTTTCTCTTCATGTTAGAATCTTTTCCTTTTATTAATTAGTTTAAAACTGTTAAACCAATCAATCAAAGATTCCAACCACCACTTTTAAATCATTTTAATCCTTTTAACCACGTGAAAAAATCATTATAATCATTGTTTGTAACTCTTATAATCATTTTTACCCCTGAACCACCCCAAAAGTGAATTAAAGCATCTTTCATCACTGTTAACTTTGTCACTTTGTTTCCAAATTCACTCTGGTCACTTTTGGGCGTGTTTTCTCTTTAATATTCTTTTTAAAGACTTTGTTCTTTAATTAATTGCTTGCAGTTCTTTGCTCAATTAATTCCAATTGAAATTGCTCTTGAAGAAATTTCTTTTGTAGCCTTAAAATATCTCTTGTAGAGTATTTTTTGGATAAATCTTTATTGTTGGTAAAACAATAAATTTTTATATTATTGTTTTATACTAATAAAGTTATAAAAAATAAAATTGGCGTGTTTTCTCTTAAAAATAATATTTCATACTATTTTTAACTGAATTTTACCTTATACAAATTTTGAGGACAGGAAAAGTACTTGATTTTTAATCAAAGTTTCATATCCACACCTTACAAACTCAGTAATGGACAGAAAGTCAATCTCTGGATATGCAATCACTATAAATGGTAATCTTATCTCATCGCAAACAAAGAAACAACCTACAGTATCACACTAAACAACAGAAGCAGAGTACAACTCTCTGTCTGACATGACAAAGGAGGTAGAATGGCTGATGCAACTAATTAAGGAAATTGGAATTAATGACAATCTGACTCCTCAAATTCTTAATGACAAAAAGGGTGAAATTGATCTTGCACAATCAAAAACCAATCATAATGGCTTCAAAACAAAACACATGGATATTAAGTATCACTGCATTTTTCATCTCTTGAAAAACTCTATCATCAAGCCAAACTATGTCTCTACTCATCTCATGGCAGCTGACTTCCTGACAAAGGAGGTCAGCAAAACTATTGTGCTATGCTCCAGGAGCTACCTAAACCTGGAATGATTATTCTCTTTGCTCTTGTCTGGTGTTTCTTGAAAGGGGGACTGTATTTATTTGAAAAGAAGACTACTTAAAGATATCATACTGAGTAATAAGATGCAAGGATGATTAAGAAATATCTGAGAACATCAGATGACCTACCACAGACTCACATTACCAACGGCTTGGAATGTGGCTATTTTTCTGTAATATAAATGTAATATAACTCATTTTGTCTTCTTGTGAAAAACATATCTAAAAAAGAACATTGTTTCATTTTTCTTTTATTGTTAATCTTTCCTTACTTCATTATTGATCTTTAACTCATATTATTTTGACTATTATCCATGTTTTCAAATGTCATTAGCTATTAGGTGGTAAGACCATTGTCCTTACTCAATAAACTAAGTATATTACTTACTTGTCTTATCTCAGTTACAACCAGTGTTACATTAAGCACATTTTTTGTTATTCTGGTTATTATTTGTTATATTTTGTTCTATCCCTTAGGTAACTTACTTATTCTTATGTTTTACTGAAACATATCTTTGGTTTATACATTGAATTTAAAAACAACAACAATGGATATGACTAAGAAGCACTGAGGTAACATTTAACCTCAGTGCTTAAAAAGAGTTCCTTTATTTCAAGATCTCAGATCTAAGCACACAATCACATAGCTCTTTATGGATTAGTTTGGTAACATCCTAAGCCTAGAGGTCTCAGGAGAACCGCTTAGATGTCACAGGGGTTCTTATGGAAGCAATATTGGCCTGGCACTCAGGAATCAAGAACTCACTTGGAAGGCTCCAAAAGGATAACGAAATAAGAAGGAATAAATTTATTTAAAGAAGAACAATAGTAAAGACAAGTATGCCAAAAAATCAAGAGAAAAGGAAGCCAATGACCAAGATGATAAAAAAGCCAAAAGCCAAAGAACCAACCAAATGAATCCTCAATTTACTGTTTCAACCTGCCAGAAAGAAAAATGGAATTATTAAAGGATATGACCACCAATATCCACTGACAGGTGAAGAAGAAAGGTGCTAATGACTGACTTAAAATTATCATTATTTACTTGAAGAAAGTAAAAGAAAATAAGAATAAAAATTAATCCAATATATTAATTAGCTGGGGAAAAAGTCCCCAGGTGATGAAAGGTGGCCAGTATATGTGAAAAGATTAAAGGCTGATCCTGGAAGGTTATTCACCTGTCTGTATTGTCTGAATTGGGTCAATACAGCTATGACCATCTTGATATTTGAACTGTGGGACTGAATTCCCACAGTGAACCATGAATTGGCCCAAATGGGCAAAGGCCATACAGGATGCTTGATTACTACCTGTATGGACCAATTGAGTTGTCCAAGGAATGCTGACTACTTGATGCCTTGACAATGATTTAAATGATTGATAACCTCTGATAATTGCCCTTAGAGTAGTCCTGATGAGAATTGACAACCCAACTCCTGCAGGGCCAGGTGGTTGAGGTCCTCAAATGGTCTTCGGGTAGCTGCCAGGGAATTGGGAGATTGAGTAGCTGAAGGATCCTCCTTTGAAATTGGTGATGGATTGGGGACTTAATTTGGGAATCACCTAATTTGGCCCTGAAAATGTCACCATTGGATTGCTGAGCAAAAATGGTGCATAATGGTATATTATACCATATATGCACCACTCCTGGATCCTTGAGTATGGAGTGCATTGAGAAAGGAAAGGTCTTCCCCTGAAATTGAGGGGAATCCTTGATTGGAGATGTTCTGGTGACTCCTGGTGGTTGCCAGAGACCATGGGCTGAAAAATGGCCCACCTTTGGTCCTGAAGGTTTTTTGGCCATTTCTGGGTTGATTTGGTTTTGGGGCCAAAAACTGCCTCTGGTGGTGCCACTTGTTATTTGGGACCCACCTGGGTTTGGGGTCTGATTGAATTTCCCCCTTGGCCCCTTTTGGCCTCATTTTATTTGGACCAAAAGGGGCCTAAGGGTCCCACGGGCTGTAGAGGCCATAGGGGGCCTAAATGGCCCAAAAAGGCCATTTGGGCCAAAACCTCCCTAATAAAAAGGGTTGGTCCAAGGGCCCTGGTGGTGGCTAGAGGGGCCATAGGCCCCTGGAAGACTGAAAAGACCCCCAGGCCCAAATTCAGGGATAATGGCCTGGGGGTTGGTGAGGTGGAGAATCGGCCAATAAGGCTAATGAGGGCAGGATATGGCCTGAGGCCATAAATGAGGATTGGGGCCATTAATGGCCAGTGGAAGGGTGTTATGGCCTGGAGCTCATAGAGAACCAAGAGAGTACAATTGGCCATAAACATATTATATGGCCAATTGACCATAACTTGGGTTCTGGTTGGAATTGCCCCAACACCCATTGAGGGGGGTGATTATTTGTGGTTGTGACATTAGACATATTTCAATTTTTTTTTACCTAAAGCCTCTCAAAGAAATCTTAATAGATTTTTGCAAGGATCAATTTACAAAATATATAATTCTGTTGAATCTAAAGAATCATATTTTTTATGATTGAATATCATGATTTTGAACTATGAGGGTGTTGAACTTCAAAGTTATTCATTTCAAAAATTATGAGAACTCAGCTGAGAAATACTTTTGATAAAACTAATTATGTTGATTCTTGAAGAATAATTTATTCATTTAAGAGACAAATTAATATTAAATAATTGAATATAAAGAAATTAACGTCATATTTTGATAAGGATAAAGATCCTTCTTGAAGCATTCAAATTTCAAAAAAAAAATATAAATTTAATATAAAGGTTGTCTTAAGATAATGTCTTATAATCTGTTTCTTTCAAAAATAATTGTTTTATTTTTTTCCATTAAATCAATCAAAAGTGACTTTGGAATAGTATAGTGGAATTTAAATAGATGTTCTGGGTATGTGAAACCTACTTTAAAATTTTTATCAATTAAGCATTCAGAATGAAGAATACTATTTTTTTCAAGATAATTTGAGGTGTTATTTTATTCATATTTTTATTTAAAGCCAATTTCATCTTATTTTTTCATCTTCATAAATGAGTATTGATTTAATAAGAGCCTGTTTAATAAAGCTCAGGTTTAGAAAAGGAGGATTTTGGGACTCTTTCTCTAATAATTAAATTAGGTTAGTTACAGATTTAATTTATAGAGAAATGGTGCTTATATTTTATGTATTTATTTTATACAAAATTGTAATTATAGAAAAAATTACATACAAAATGTCAAACTCTCCAAGTAAGTGGAGAAAAAGAAGTAAGGAAAGAAAGAATTAGCTTTGATTTCTTCTTTTTAGAATCATAATAAATATTCATTTAAAAAGTAAAAATAAGAAGCTGGAATTAAATCCTTAATTTAAATTAATTTTCTATTTTATCTTTTTACAATTTTGAAAATGATAACAGAAAAGAATAGTATTATATTTATAATTAAGTTAAATAAAATTAAATAAGTATTCAAATTTTCATTATTATACAAAATAAAGTAGTGGTTGTTACATATTGAAACATTCTTCTTTTTATTAAAAAGCATTAGCTAGTTTGCAAATTCTCTATGCGAAATCTTGAAAGATCTATCGTAGAAAATATTGATATAACGAAATATCCAGCGTCCTTTTTCATAGTTTGAAGAATTCAAAAACTCACAAAATAGTTTTCTTCAGGTTCATAATTTAAATTTTGTTCAAATTTTTTCTAAATAGTATCAAGTGTCCGGATGGAATTTACAAAAAAAAAAAACGTGAAAAATCTTAGGCCTTATATTTATCTACTTCCAAACCTTTAAAGCCAAAGGTTGTGATTTTCTTGACATTTATGCGGAGAAAATCGAAAGAGTTAGAAATTAAATTCAGAAATAACTTCATAGTATCTGGTTTTAAGGTGCCAAAACTTTCTAGGCGTTTATGCCAGAAGAAAAAAATATATACATCGTAGGTCTCAAGATTTGACCATCTTTTTTGACAATAACGGAAAAAGAGCTTTTGAGTTGAATGGGTTCAAGGGCTTTCGTTACTTTTTTTTCGCAGAGATAATATTTGCGAAGGTAGCTGGGTGGCAGACTTGTTCCACTGACGAAATTGACGAAATAATTTCAAATTAATCAAAAATTGGCTGCCTTGTTTGCAAATTGGCTATGTGGATCTACCAAAGCTTGATGGAATTTAAAGCAAGCTGAAAAGTTTTCTTCAGGAGACCATATGGCCAGTAATTCCAATCTTGCTTGTCATCCATCGGCTTAAATCACCATTCAACCAATTCATTCTTCCGGCCATCACCAAGGGCAAGACTTGACTGATTGGCCAAATAACCACGGCTTCATTTTGCTCGACTGCTTCATCGATTCGTTTAGCCATGTTGTGAGAATCGGCCAATAGCTTTTTTGGCATTATCGATCCTGCAGATAGCATATCGTGAACCATTCCTGATTCTATAAATCCTGGACAAATGCAGTTGACTTGAATTCCATATGGCGTGGAGAGCGATCTGAGGGATTGAGAAAAGGACAAAAGGTTTGCTTTCGTAGCGCCATAGAGGGCGAATTGTGGTGGGCAATACATGGCTAGCGATGATGAGATGATGCAGATCTGAAGAGAAAAGTTAGAAAGGGCTTGTTGAGTGAGTGGTGGTGAGTTAATTTTGAGTGAAGCTGACCTTTCCAGATCTTTGTTTTTTCATTACTTCCCAAGCTGCCATGATAAAAGTATAAGTCGAGCTAATATTGATTTGATTCAATCTTTTTGCAGTCTGAATATTGAAAATTGAGAGTAAGAGTTACAGAAAACTAGGGAAGGAAATGAGTTGGAGATAGATACCTCCTCGCCCCAAGGTTCAGGGCCCATTGGGTCATCATCAGTGAACGTGACCGTCCCGGTAAGGCTTATTGCAAGATCAATAGAACCATAATTTTGACAAGCAGAATGGATGACCTTATGAATCATGTCATCAGCTTGTTCGTGAGTGTAGTCAATTGAATGAGTCTCGACTATTTTTGCGCCACGATTTCTAGCAATCTTTGCAATATGATTCAATCTTCCTGGGTCTCTAGCCAGGAGAATCACGATATTACCAGGTTGGGAATAAAGATTGGTGAGACTGGCACCAATTCCAGAACTAGCGCCTGAAATGAGGATGACCTTGTGATTGGATAACTGAGAATCATTTAATTGATGATCAGATTTTTTGACAAGGAAGGAATTGGCGATGGGTAAGATAATTTTATCTAGCAAACTACGCAAGAAACCGATAGGAATCCAAATGTAAAAAGTGACCAGACAATCGCTGATGGCGATACAAAGGGTCATAAAAGACACTAAGAAGTTTTGGATAGAATAACTCAGATGAGGTAGATTCTTAGGATTACGGAAAGGGAATCGAGTTGGTTCAAGCTGATTAGTTTCTATGGTAGTTGAATTGGGTGGATGTGATGCTCTTGGCAATTGGTTTTGATGATAATTTGAAGACATGAGTGGAATAAAATTAGATAAAAGGATTTCAAGAGTGTTGTCTTATCAAATTTGTTAAATTTTACTCTTCAAAACTAATATTTTAATTGATTCTTTTCTTTATAAAGATGAGCATGCCCAAGGGACATGTAGTTTTAAAGTCAAAAAAAGCTGGAAAGATCCAACTCAGACAGAAATTTTGGGCTTCATCAAGCTTCGCTTGCGTTTTCTCGCTTGAAAATTATCTTTTGGCGTAGTCGAATGCCAACTTTAAGCATTGATGCCAAAATTTGCCAAATCTGAGTACTGTCAAAAAGAGGAGAATTCTAAGATATCAATTGATAGCTAAATAAATAGACTCAGCTTATCGTCCGTGATCATCATCAAGCACATCCCAACGCTCAGGGTAACTTTAACTTTACAGCCGAATTAATCGACCCGACTGGAACAGGCTGGAACCGAATCGAATCGAAGAGGACGTAAATAGAAAATCTTGAGCAGATTCCTTCAAAATGACGAAGGTCAAAGAAGCTAAGCTTGATCCAATTCAATCATTGGAAAGTTTCGTATTCTGCCATCTTAGTAATCTCATGAATCAGGGCTCAGGGCGACTCTCCCCACACGCCTCCAGGCTACCTAAGGCCGATCGCACAGCCTTTCGGATATTCTAGGAATGAAAATTGAGTGCTAGTAAAGCAGATACATTGCATTGCTGATTTTAGTATTTGCCCCTTGAATCTGGAGAGATTGCGTTGGCGTATCCGCAATGAATTCGCAGTCTTTCAGAAAACCTTCGATGAGACATCCAGCATTACAACTCAACTGAGCGAAGGATTTCGTAGTTTTGAGCAGAGAATGTCTGTTACTTCAGGTGTTAATCAATGAACTTTCATACAAAATAAATTGGCAATATTCAGCTCAGAAAATAAAGATAAAAAGACCACAAAGGTCAAGCCCATGCAAGAGTTAGCCTCATATGTTTTCTGAAAAGAAAGCAACTTAAGCCTTATAAGTGTTAAAGTATGACTAAATCCAATCAAGTCTGTAGTCATTATCTAGACTACACTTGCTCGACGACACTTGTTTAAAATGACAAAATATGAGTGGAGATGGAATTTTAAGAAGAATGTTTTGCAGCGAGTATTTTAAGACAAAAGTACAAGGAGGAAATTGAGACAGTAAGGTTTGTTTTACACGAGAAAGTAATAGCTATCCAGTAGCGCGTGTGTGCCTCACTTCCTGTCATAAGGTGTTCTATTGATAGTAAGAGCACATCCGTTCTGGTTAAGATCACTATGTGATCCTGTTGTCATTGTTCGACGACAGCAACAGTCTGTAGTTAATTCTACGTTGGTGACTTAAGTCTGTAGGCATGGATCAGAGTTAGTTTCTGATCTACGCCTTGCTGCCTGCGGCAGTGTTTTTGGGCTGGGATGGAACTAACCTTAGCTCTTCACGGCTTTTGTTTTTCAACATAAAACCCTTACCTTAGTCAAGACCATGTTTCTAGTCAAAACTGTAGTGCTTTCAGAGAGTTAACTTTTTACGCTTTATTTCGATAACCTGACACTTGTAGTGTGCAGCAATAGCTAGTAACAGTAACTAAAATGAATGGTGAGTCTACAGGTTAATTCACTGATAAATAGTGTCACAGAACTCGGGATGTACCTTGTAGCAAATAGTAGCTTAGTATCACAAATCGGATTACAACTCTTTGCCAGAAATCTGTTTTGACAGAGTAAAACCAGCCTGACGTATAATATTAGAAAAGCACAGAACATAAAAGAAATGCATTTAATAGTTTAGTTACCTCCACTAGTCTCCGCTTCACTGATCCTGGTCTTGATGTTGTCAATCGCGATCCCTTTAAGCAAGTGAGTTTGGGTCAAGGATGGCAAAAAACTAAAAATAAGTCGATGAACTTCGTAGATTAAGATAATTGAAGGGTCTCTGCCTTTCTCCTTATTGACCGTTGAAGGCTGGTTATTTGAATACTTGTACTATAATACATGAATACTAGAAAACGGATATCATCATTCTTTCATATGTTTATCCTAAGTTGTGTCACCTCACATAAGATTACCTTTTATTATGTCACTTCTCAACGCAGCGCATATACTGATGTCAAAAACTAGCCATGGTCTCCTACTTTTGCGACCAAACCAGTCACTTAGAGATCACTATGTGATCTATTGTTATGTCATGTATTTAACTCTCCATTGTATATAAATATCTTACGAGAACTGAGCAAAATAGTCTTCATCCATTCTGCTCAGCTTATTCTCAACAAGACCTTGTTCTGACTTTTTACGTCTTTAGGTGTGCTCTCTTGCAATCCATTCTGCTCAGCTTATTCTCAACAAGACCTTGTTCTAGCTTTTTTACATCTTTAGGTTATGGGCCCAGCGTTGCCGAAATAAGCAAAGGATCAGCTAAAACTTACCAATCTTATCATGAGCAATCCTACAGATTCATCAGTCACTCTCACCGAAATCAAAAATCTTGAAAAACCTACCACCTCAAACTTTGTTACATGGCAAAGGGGTATTGTTTCTTCTCTAGGTATGAGAAACCTTAAAGGAATCCTTTATGATGATTCAAGTACCGTGAAATCAGATCCCATTAAGCTTAAGCAAATTGAAATGGTCTACTACTTCATAGTTGGTCACCTAGATGATGAAAACTATGACAAATTTGTGTCGGAAGACGAGAATGATCCAGTAACCCTATGGAAAAACATCAAAGACTATTATGCCTCCTCATCTGCTGAGAATATAGCCTCCAACTTTGGAAAACTATTTAGCATTAAATTTCCATCTTCCTCCTCATCATTATCCAAATCTATCTCCTTATTTTGCTCTACCATTAAACTTCTTTGCACTTTGTCCTCTACCTTATTTACCAGGGATATTATGCCTCACGTATTAGCATTATATGTTTTAATAATGTTGGCTGAAACTTGTATACTTGTCTCCATGGCATTCTTTCACTCTATCAAGGTTTCTACTAAAATTTGTACCATTGAGGAAGTCTTTAAAGAACTCAAACTTGACATTATTCAAAGGTCAAGCTCTGAGGAAGATGATAATGTTGCTCTCAAGGTGGGAAGCAAAACAAAGAAAGAACTCTGTTGTAAGGGGAAGCACAATCCTCTATCAAATCATTCTAAAAGTGAATGTTACCAACTCTATCCTGAGAAGTGTGAAGATTATCACAAACGGAGGAAAAACCATATCACCCCTGGAACAGGAATTGCATTAGCAGCCTATAACTCCTCTGGTTATCTGTCTAACCAACCTATTTTGTGTTGAGAAACAAGCCATAAAGAGCTTAGGTCAGTACCATCCTAGTCCAAAAGCGTGAACAACACCAAGACTACCGCAGGTAGTGAAGCATGAGATCAGAAACTAACTCTGACTGATATTTATATACTAAGCTTTTTACCATGAGAAGAAACTCTGGACTGTTGTTACTGTCCAACACTAACAACAAAACCCTTTTATCATCAGTTATAAATGGGAATATTGATTCATTATAAATAGCTCACACTCTTTAGAGAAGTATGGAGCAGCAATATAAGAGGGGTGACTACTGTGTAGTCACCATTCTATCAGATACTTACAAATTGTACTTCAAATCATAAAACTATAAAACTCATTGTCACATAAATGCAATCCACTCTTAAATATACTCATATTCTAACAGATTTACAGTCTTGATCCATCTCTTAGCATCTATAGCTTAAAAAGAGTGGATTACCAAAAATGAAAAATAAAACATTAGACATCAAAGCTATCTCTACCATACCTGTTCTTGATGGAACAAACTACGGACACTGGCAGATGAGGATCAAAATTCACTTAAGGTCTAGACACCTACTTGATGTCTGCAAAAACTCACGATCCAACAATACCTCAACCAGTTCTGTCAACAAATGGAAAAAGGCAAGCTTTGAAGCTATCAACCTGATCACCATTAGAATCACTGAAAGAGTATTTAGAGAGGTATTCAACTCTGAAACTATTGAAAATTTACACTTACTTTGGACTAAAATCTCAGAACAGTATGCCGTCAACAGAGGACAGGTCTGGATGTATTGGCAACATTGTTTCTATGATGGGAACTTACAGTATTACATTGATAACTGTCAAAAACTCATGATGGAGTTAGACGTGGTTAGCATTGTGGTTCCAAACAAACTTCTTTCATACTCCTTTCTGGGAAAGCTAGGAGGTAATCCTCACTTAAGCCAGTTTGTTGAAACCCTTACTATCAAAAAATATATAGCTGAAAAACCTATGATAATACTGTCACAACTTCAAGATTTTGCTAGTCATATAAACCACAATAATGGCTCTAACACAAAAAAGGAACATGACGCCTCAGCTTTGATTACCTCTTTTGAAGAACTGCACAAGATAATCTTTTTCTGCAGCCATGGCAAGCACAGCAAAAGATGCACCACACACAAGAAGGAAGATTTCTGGGCAGAAAACCCACATTTAAGACCTTCTCACTTAGAGAAGAAAAGGAAGAAAAATCCTGAAGCTCACCTTTCAATAGCTCAGGCACTCAAAACAATAGGAGGACCATCTGTCCCTACTCATGAACAGGTGGTTGCTGACTGTGGTGCCACTCACCATATGTTTGACTCTCCTAAATTTTTTCACAAACAATTTAAGAAAATTGACTACAAAGTAGCAACAGGAGACTCAAATAGCCAACTATTGGCTCAAGGAATAGGTACAGTTGAATTGGAATGTGAAGGAAAAATTCTGAATCTCAGAAATTGCCTGTATGTACCTGTCACAGGGGCTCTTCGAAGTGAAGAGGGCCTGGCACTCAGTAAACCGGGACTCACTTATGGAGGGCTCAAGGATATGGAAGGATTAGAGACACTTAAGAGTGTAAGGAATGAATTACTATAATAAAGATATGAGAAAAGCAGCAACAACAAAATAAGAGTAAGAAACAGAAGAGCCAACCACAAACAAGTCCAAGTCCACTGTTTCAACCTGTCAGAATGGAAAGAGAAGGGTTAATAAGGATATGGCCACCCAACTCATACTGTACAGGCGAAGAAAGAAATGCAAAGACTAACTTAAAATTAAATAATTATAATACCCAAAAATAAGGATAAGAATAATTATAAAATAATAAATAAACTAAATGAATTAACTGGGGAAAAATCCCCAGGGGGGAGAAAGAGGGGCTGGTATATGTGAGAATCACCAGCCCTGATCCAGAGGAAGAATTTTCATGAGAGTAATTGATGATTGAATTGAGTCTGGCCAATACAGGTCCTGTACAAGAGGTGTGGTGTATTTGAGTGATCATACAGTTTCATACTGGTGTATTGAAACTGTATTGGGTGAATCCAACCTGTACAGGTATTGACAGGCTGTATTGATGTACCAAACTGTATGCATGTTTCAGAATGAAGATTGCTGAAACTGAATGCTGATGCAGATACTGGATTTGCTGATTTGAGGTGTTTGAGTGGGTGTATGAATGAATACCCTTACCCCTGATGTATGGTTGTTACAGTATCCCCCTCTTGAAACTGGTGGGCTCCTGAACCACAAAATACCCTGCCATTATTGAGTGGCATCTCACTACCCCACAGACCCCTTCGAAAAGTTTTCTTTAGACCATTATCTTGAAATCCTTCTTCAACTCTTCTCTGTCAATTAAATTTATTTTCCCCCTTCTTTTAACTTTGAGTAAGTAGCCCCCTTTGGACTATACTTTTCTTCTGATTCAATGAGTTTACTTGTCCTTGCGGCTTGGCCTTGGGTTGTATCCCAAATGGAGGGCCACTGAGCTCTTGTGCTCAAAAAATGGCGCCAGATGAGTATATGAAGTGTACCCATCTGGCCAGGCTTAATCAGAAGAAATTTATTAAAAAGTGAATTAAGGGGTCTTGTCCCCATTGGATTTGAAAAAACTGCCTCAACAGCCCTCCATAACAATCTTGAGCTGTGGCCCTTGCTATAGTAAGTGTGGATGACCCATGCCCTTATGGCCCTTTTGGCCTAATTGGTCTTCTTGATGATCTTTGGTCATATTAGAACATATGGCCATTTCTGGCCTTTTTGAGGTTCTAGGTGGTTATGGTGAATTTCTTGACCTATGGCCATTCATGGCCATTTTAGGGTTCATTGGAATTCTGGGCCTATTTGGCCATTTTTTCAATTTTGGGGTCCTACGGTCCGTGGACTGTACGCTGCGGTCCGCGGTCCGTGGGGGTTATTGGAGGCCCCCAGGACAAAAATGAGCCCCTGGGCCCAAGCTTTCTGGGAACCCAGGGGTACCATGGGACCATAATTTGGCCCCATGACCCATAACTTCACCTACATGGCCTCTACCCATTGGGGGGGGGGGTCCAGGACCACCAAGACCATGGCCTGGACCCATTGGGGGGGTCCAGGACCACCAAGACCATGGCCTGGACCCATTGGGGGGGTCCAGGACCACCAAGACCATGGCCTGGACCCATTGGGGGGGTCCAGGACCACCAAGACCATGGCCTCCCCAAAGTTGCAAGGGAGGCCCTGGGTGATGAATCCAGCCCAAGGAGGGCTTTGAGTGGGGGGGCTATAATTGAGTTATGGCCCATTTCCTTGAGGGTTTTCTCTGAATTTGACGTGGACCGATTTGACGTCTTGACCCTTCTGCTTGGGTATTCTCCATGAGTTGATGACTGAATCCCCATGAACTTTGACTATTTGGGTGGAGTTAAAACCACTATCTTGTTCTTGTTTGTGTTTGGTTTGGCTTCTGTTCATACTCTTATAAATACTAATAAATGGAATAAAAATAAATAAAAGTAAAATAAGAATAAAAAATAAAGGAACCTCCCAATACGTGATATGGAAGGGGATGCTGCTGCTTTAAAAGAAATAAAGAAAATAAAATTATACAAGTAAATAAAGAAAGAAAAAATAAAAGAATAAGAGAAAATGAGAGTAAAGAAAGAAATAAAGAAAAATCCTGATTGTTGGTCCTTCTTGTGGTGAGTTTCTTGATTCTGGCCAAGAAGTGTCTGAAAAATGAAAACCAAGCATTTGATGCTCACAGAGTGGCCAAGGTAATGTTTTACAAGAAGTAGGACCCTCAGGGATGCATACCAGGAGATGGAACTTACTTTCATAACTTCCACTCCCCACCAAGCACCATAAAATTGAAAAGAAATGCCATAAATGACTTCTGAGATGAATTGCCATAAATGACTTCTGAAAAGAATTTCCGTAAATGACTTGAAGTAATGAATGTCTTGAATTATGATGATTGGAATAAATGAAATGATAAATAAAAGAGAAAGAAAGGAAAATTAAAGAAAGAGACATTTGTCCATATCTTGGTAAGGTCTAAATCAGAGGGTATTGGTGTTGTATGCTTCCTGAACCTGTCCAAAGAATTGACAAGTGCTCACAAAGTGGCCAAGGTGATGCTTACAACAACATATGGGTAGAATACCCCCTTAAAGGTGCATGCCAGGAGATGTGAGCCTTTGAGATATGACCACATACCCAATAAGGTCACAAAGAAGATTAAGAATAATTATACCTTTAATATAATTATACTAAAACTACTTACAATAATTATACATTAAAAATAATTACTTAAATATACAAAAAATACCATAAATTGGTACAAAAATTGGTTTAACTGAAAACCAATGAATCAACATGTAAAATAAACTATACCATTGGATTCCTCATGGAAAAATACACATATACCATTTTTATGGCATATCTGTAAAGTCAATATTTAATGAATTATAAGGTATAATACCTTATAAAAACCATAAAACCCTATTTATCTCAGGAACTAATGAAACAACATGTGAAATAAATTGTACCAGTGGATTCCTCACGAAAATCCACACATAAAACAATTAATAAGCTAATTCCCAAAGTCAATACTTAAGGAATTAACCTGAATATATGCACTTTTTTGGTCAACGCATATATTCAAGGATCATAGCTAATATCTTCTAAACTGTACATGATAGAATGATGAACCAAAAATAAAGTTACCACGTAATTACTGTAAGAACACAGATATGAGCTTTATTTTACAAATTATAAACAAGGTTAAAACCTATGATGAAATATTGATAAAAATTAACAGAGCTGTTGACCACTTTGTTGTGAAAGTGGTCCAAACTTAAAAAAAGTATACAGTTGGATTCTACTAGCTCGTTCGTGAAGAATGATGGAATTTTTATTATTAAATTCAGGGTATAACCCCCTGAAATCAAGGTTTGAAGTTTAAAATATTGAATTTCAACAGAAAAGATGAGTTACAAGAAAAATCATCAAAATTAGAGTTTTGATGATGTAATGAAATTCTCTTGGCAGAATAATAAGGTTATGCCAGGCTATCAGAATTCACTCTCTGAATTGCTGTAGCGTGTAGATCTTAAAAGTTATTGAAGATCAAAGTTTGAGCTTAAATTGAGCAGTTATGATCACCTACTGTAACCTTAAATTAAGTTTAACAGTCATATGAGTGATAAAATTGGTGAATACTATTAGTTTATGATTAAAACTAATAAAATTCACGAAATTTGGGGTTCTGCCAAGCCTCTGATGTCATCAAACTTAGAGTTATAGTGATAACTCTAAATAATGGTGTAATAATGATGTAATATGGTTTGATCATGATGTAATCACCCTCAAACCTTAAAATATTGATCAATTCCAGTGGATATTATCAGTACACGTCCACTAGAAGCCTGTTGAACTCTAGGAGGGAGGTATTTACTATAAATAGAGCTCTTTTTACTCTGTTTTCCCCTCAGACGCATAAAAAACATTAAATCAATTAAATCAAAAAGGTAATTTCTTTATTCTTTATATATAAAAGCATTATATTATTAAAGACCAAAGACCACCTTGCTATAATCATCTATTTTGACGTGATTAAATCATTTATTTAAATTGTTTTTGTTATGAATCTCTCTAAAAACTCATTTCCATGTAAAAATCCAGAATAATTTGTAATTTTCTTTATTTTTATTGTAAATACAATTTGAAAGGGTTGTATTTATATTTTTTGGCGTAAAATACTTCAAAATTATTATATTAAGTGTTAAAAGTAGGTTATTTTCTCTTTTTATAATAATTTCTCTATTATTACTCTCTTAATAATTCTTTAATTAATATAAATAGTATTTATATTAATTCATAACTTTAATATTAGTAATATTATTGTTATGAATTGTTTTTTATTAATAAAAAACAATTTTTTACGCCTTTATTATTTGTTGGTAACAATAATAAAGAGCTTTTTAATATATTAATTATTTTATATTAATATATTATTTTATTATATTATATTTTCATAATATAAATTATATTATTATATTTATTTAATAATATAATTATTTTACGCCATAATAATAATAATTATTTATTATTATTATATTTTTAATCTTATTTATTCAATTTATAAGGACATTCAGAGTACAATAAGTAATAAATTAGTAATTTTTTACTTATTGTTTCATAGTCAAACCTTACAGGAGAGGAACTTACTTTCATAACTTCATCTCCCCAACAAGCACCATAAATCAAACTCTTGAGGTATTTGGACCAGGCTTGTCTGGATACAATGAATGGAAGTCCTTTACAAGATCTGGTGAGTTGGTAAGGTTTGAAGCTGGTTCCCAAGTGGTTCTTTCTGGGTCTTCACTGAATCTTCTCCACTCTACAAGATACCATAATTTACCTCTTTTGAGTTTTGAGTCCAGAACCTGAGCCACTTCCCATTCTTCTTGCTCCTCCACTAAAACTGGTGGTTGCGGCAATTGATGACAATTTGGGATAGTTGAATGCTTGACTGGTTCTAATAAGGACACATGGAATACAGGGTGAACTGTCTTCCATTGCTGAGGCAACTTGAGCTGATATGCATGACTGCCAATCTTCTTCAGAACTTCAAAAGGTCCCAACAATCTTTCTGATAACTTCTTGGTGGGTCTTGTTGTCTTGATGTTCCTGGAAGCTAGCCATACTTTGTCCTCTGGTTGGAAATCAGATGGAATTCCTCTATTTCTATCTGCATACTTCTTGAATCTCCTTATTGCTTACTCTAATTCTTCTTTGACAACTTGCTGTACTGATTGGAGTTTTGTTGATAACTTTCCAGCAGGTGAGTCTTGAGAAATATGGATTGAGTCAAAACTGGGATTTCTTCCATAAATGGTGAGAAAAGGTGATTTCTTGGTTAATGAATGTTCTGCATTATTATAGGAAAATTCAGCCAGAGGGAGCCAGATGTACCAGTCATCTTGATGATAGCTGACATACATCCAAAGGTACTGTTCTAGTATCTGATTTACCCTCTCTGTCTGTCTATCTGTTTCAGGGTGAAGAGCAGTTGAAAGATCTCTTGATATCTTGAGCTGCTGACACAATTGAGTCGAAAATGATGAAACAAATAAGGATCCTCTATCACTGACAATACTGACTGGAAGTCCATGCTTGGAAAATACATGACTAATGAAGATTTGAGCTAAGTCCAGAGCAGTGATTGTTCCATAAGTTGGAATGAAGATTGCCATTTTTGGGAATCTTTCCACAACTACTAAAATTGAATCAAAGTTGTTTGACAGTGGCAATTGAGTGATGAATTCCATTGATAATGAATTCCAAGGACCAGGCGGAATTGAAAGAGGCTTGAGTAATCCAAACTTCTTGTGATGGATGTTTTTGTTTCTTGAGCATTGCTGACATGAGGACACATAGTCCTTGATGAATTGATTCATGCCAGCCCAATAAAAATCCCTCTTGGTGAGCTTGAGGGTCTTCTCGTGGCCAGAATGGCCAGCCAATGGTGAGTCATGATGCTTTTGAAGAATATTGAGTTGAATTTCTTCATTGCTTGGGATTACCACTCTATCTTTGAATAATAATAACTTGGCTTGAGGTTCAAGGGAATAATCTGGAACTGATTCACCTCTTGCTAGTTGCTTGAGTATTTCTTTATAGTCTTTGTCTTGCCATACTTCTTTTTGAATCTTGTCAGCTAAATCTGAGAAAATATCCACTTTGATTGAGAAGAATCTTGACTCTTGAATTCCATCTTACTCAAGTACTTGATCAAAATTTTGAGTATTCTTGCTGATGAAGTCCACCCCCCTCTCTGGGTACACGTCGTCCCAACGTGACAAGGCGTCTGGTAAAGTGGCCAGCCTGCCTGGGCGGTAAGTGATAGTGAAGTGAAATTCTGAGAGAAATTCAGCCCAACGGGCCTGACGACAAGTAAGAACTTTGGAAGACATGAAATACTGCAAGGAAGAGTGGTCTGTCAAGACCTCAAAAGAATTGGAAAGAGAAAGAAGGAATGCTCTCCAGCGCTTGAGAGCCCAAAATATGCCAAGGAGTTCCTTGTCATGAATTTCATAGTTGAGTTCAGCTGGTAAGAGCTTGCGACTATCAAATGCAATGGGATGCTTTCCTGAGTCATTCGCCTGACTCAGTACGGCACCCAATGCATAATCAGAAGCATCAGTCTCTACAATAGTAGGTTGAGATGGATTGAAATGGGATAAGATAGGAGCAGAGGTGAAAGCTTCTTTGAGTGCTTGGAACTGACTAAGAGCTTCCTCATTGAACATAAAGGGAGAATCTTTTTTGAGAAGGGAAGTGAGAGAAATGATTTTTTTGGAATAATTTTTAATGAAACAACAATAAAAATTAGCAAAGCCAAGAAAAGATTGAAGGGCCTTGATGTTTTTGGGCTGAGGCCAATTGAGGATTTGCTGAACTTTTGAAGAATCCATCTTGAGGCCATCACTTGAAACAACATAGCCCAAGTATTCCACACTTGAGGCATGGAATACACACTTGGAGGCTTTGGCAAATAAATTATTTTCTCTGAGTCTTTGGAGGACAGAGGTCACATGTTTGACATGTTCTTCCTCAGAACTTGAGAATACCATAATATCATCTAGATAGACCACAACAAACACATCCAAGAAATCTGAAAATATATCATTTACAAGATTCTGGAAAGAAGCAGGAGCATTGGTCAGACCAAATGGCATGACCAAATACTCATAACTACCATACTTGGTTCTGAAGGCAGTTAAGTGCTCATCCCCCTCTTTGATTCTCAGAAGGTTATATGCACCACGCAAATCTATCTTGGAGAAGATAGTGGAGCCATTGCATACTGTAAGGAGCTGGTTCATAGGAGGAACAGGGTATCTGTCCTTCCTAGTGACAGCATTGAGTTTGTGGTAGTCAACACACAAGCAAAGACCTCCATCCTTTTTCTTGACAAAAAGGACAGGTGCTCCGGTTGAGGGGGAGCTTGGTCTTATGAAACCTTTCTCTACATTCTCTGAAATTTAGGCCCGCAGTGTTTCTGAATCTTGATTTGATAATGAGTAGATAACCCCAATTGGAGGTAGAAGACCCTCCAATTTGATATGATGATCACAGGCGCAGTGTGGAGGAAGGTTTTCTGCTTTCACCTTGGAGAATACATTCAAATATTGGTGATAAGCAGGAGGGACTACCTTCAACACAGTTTCAATTTCTTCTGGCTCTTCCTCCTCATCCCACTGCTCCTCCAGGGATGCATGAAAAGATAAAGGAGGAAGGTCCATATCCCCTTGAAAGAGATGAAGTGAAGATATGGCAACATCTTCTCCAACATCCTTTATCTCTTTGAGGACTTCATCTCTTAATACAAGTAATGACTGAGACAGAATGATGGAAGGGATATGGACAGAAGAAGGAAGGGACGGTGTCTGAAGTTCACCAACCAGAGCAACACTGTTGACAGCAATGGCTAAGTCATTACTAGTAGAGGGAATAATACCACTAGAATCCTTATTACTAGAATCATAGGAGATCAATCCATTTTTCCAATCAATAATGGGATTAAAATGGTAAAGGAAATCATAGCCCAATAGCAGGTCTTCTCCCTTGGGTGAATCTATGATAAAGAAGTCCCATTCAAAGCTTGGGAAGGAAGGCAAGTCAACTACCCACTTGGTATAATGGGTGATGAACAAGGCAGGGGATTCATTAGAATCTAAAATGAAAAGAGGAATCTTTTCAGGGAGCTCTGACAGAGTCAATGAGTACTTGAGAACAAAATTCTTTGCAATAAAAGAGTTTGTAGCACCAGAATCAATGAGAATACTATAGAAAATATCAGAGACAGAAGAGAAAATAAGAAATTTTAAAGATTTCTTGACACTAGTATTCAGAGTGCACAATTGTGCTCTTGAAGTAAATAAGTGAGAACCATTGAACACATCATGATTCCCACTCAGGCTTTTCCCTGTTTGCTAGGGAAGCCTCTTGATGATGACCCAGGCTTGTTCTGAGGTCTCTTGAAGCATTTTTCAATTGGGTGCTTTCCACCACAATAAGTACACAACCCCTCTTTAATCCTCCTCTCCTTTTCAGAACCGATTAATTTATTGCCCTTATTGAGGAGAGCGGCATGGGGCTTGTCCTTTGAAGATTGAAATTGCTTCCCCTTCTTTTTCTTCTTCTGGTGAGACCTCTTTGAAGATGAGTTTTGAGGAGGCCTAGATTGATTGGATCCAATGACTGGAGGCTTCTTCTCTTGATTGCCACCCTTTTCTTTTTGCCTCTCATTATACCTTGTGTCTAATTCCAAAGTGACATCCATAAGTTCTTGAAGAGTATCAAAGGTTCCAGGGTGAGAAGCCAACTGATCCAATAATCTTGATTACAATCCTCTTCTGTAAACATGGATATAAGCTCTTTCCCCCCAATCTCCAATTCTTGACATTATGCTTCTGAAATAAGCAATGTACAAGGATTCATGACCACTTTCCTTCCTCCTCAAATTGTCCAACTCTTGTTCAGCTTTCCTGACTTCATTGGGGTCACCAAACAGAGTGAATAATTGAGATTCAAATAATGGCCAATTATTGAGGAGCTAGGAAGGGTCTTCATTGGAAATATTTGAGAGATAGGGTTCAATCCACTTTCCAGCTCTACCAGTGAGAAAAGAAGTTGAGTAAAGAACTTTCTTCCTGTCAGAGAAAAAATTTGCTGGATAATTATGGAAGATTAATTGACAGGAATGGATAAATCCTCTCAATTTATGAGCTTGAGTACCATCAAAAGAATCAGGTGCCTTCATGGATGGAGTCTTGAAAGCAGGGGCTCTAGAATTGTCCCTGGGAGCAACTGCTTGAGTGAGTTGCCCAATGAATTGAGTCATCTGCTCCATCATCTTGAGGAGACTTGGATCAGTTTGAGAGACAAGAGGTTGACTAGAAAGGGCTAGATTAGAACCCTGAGGCACCTCTGGAGCATTTGCCAAGGCATCTGCCACTTCAGTTTCCCCAGAATCTTCCTCTTCCACAGACTCTTCCCCCTCTTCATCTTCAACTTCCCCTTGTCTTGCTCTTGCACCTTCAGACATGCCAGGGTAGCCACCCAAAAGTCCAGAAAAGGATCTTGATCTTCTAGATTTCATTCCACCTCTTCTTGAGGGTGCTGCTCCTTCCATTGGTGGTCCTCTGTCCAAGTTTGCACTCAGTTGATGAACTGATGGTGTGTGGTCAAGAGGAGCCCTTGCTGTAGGAGTGAGAACAGCTTGAATTCTTTGGGATCTAGTAATTTTGGCTGGGGGGCTATGCTGAACTGGCGTTTTGAATAAAAATGAAATAAACTTGATGGTATGAGAACAGGAATCAAAACTTGGCCAAATCAATCACAATAAAAACTTGATGAATCTTGAGGAATCAATTCAAATCTTGAGGTGAAATCAAATTCAGTCAACACTCAAATCAATTCAACAATTGACAATCAATTCAAATCAAATATCAATAATCTATCAATCAATAAATCAGTGTCTTCAATTTGAAATCAAGGTCTTGAGGAATCAATCAATCAATTCAATATCTTGATGAGTCAAAATCATTCAATAATCAAAATCAATTCTTGAGGATCAATAAAATATCTTGAGGATTCAAAGTCAATCAATAATCAAAATAAGCTCTTGGGAATCAATCAATATCTTGAGAAGTCAAAATCAATCAATCCAATCCAAATAAGAATCCTGAGCCACTGAATCAATAAACCAATGAATCCCAATGAAATAATCCAATAAATTAAACCAATAATCAATCCTGCATAAGACCTGAATAAGAACACAGAGAAAATTGGATTTGATAAAATGAAATGAAGTGAATGAAATGGTCAGCAATGATTAAGAAAGAAGAAGAATCCATTTCATATGAATAAAATGAATGAGATGAAATTGATGAGAGAGAAAAATCATAATCATTAAAGATCATTAAGTCATAAAGAGATCATAATTGATGAATGAGAGAAATGAATATAAATGAATGAAAAGAAAGAATCAAATATGAGTTAATTAATTCAATTTCACAGGGGCTCTTCAAAGTGAAGAGGGCCTGGCACTCAGTAAACCGGGACTCACTTATGGAGGGCTCAAGGATATGGAAGGATTAGAGACACTTAAGAGTGTAAGGAATGAATTACTATAATAAAGATATGAGAAAAGCAGCAACAACAAAATAAGAGTAATAAATAGAAGAGCCAACCACAAACAAGTCCAAGTCCACTGTTTCAACCTGTTAGAATGGAAAGAGAAGGGTTAATAAGAATATGGCCACCCAACTCATCCTGTACAGGTGAAGAAAGAAATGCAAAGACTGACTTAGAATTAAATAATTCTAATACCCAAAAATAAGGATAAGAATAACTATAAAATAATAAATAAACTAAATTAATTAACTGGGGAAAAATCCCCAGTGGGGAGAAAGAGGGGCTGGTATATGTGAGAATCACCAGCCCTGATCCAGAGGAAGAATTTTCATGAGAGTAATTGATGATTGAATTGAGTCTGGCCAATACAGGTCCTGTACAGCTGTACAGAGCCTGTACAAGAGGTGTGGTGTATTTGAGTGATCATACAGTTTCATACTGGTGTATTGAAACTGTATTGGGTGAATCCAACCTGTAAAGGTATTGACAGGCTGTATTGATGTACCAAAATGTATGCATGTTTCAGAATGAAGATTGCTGAAACTGAATGCTGATGCAGATACTGGATTTGCTGATTTGAGGTGTTTGAGTGGGTGTATGAATGAATACCCTTACCCCTGATGGATGGTTGTTACAGTACCCACATTAAAATGTAACCTAATAAGCATGCTCAAGCTATTTAAAGATGCGTTAACCATACAACAAACAGACAGCACCTTTAGCCTTATTTCAAACAACAAAACACTCTTAAAAGGAGAAATCAAAAATTTCCTTATGTAAATCACCTATAACTTGCCAGCTACCTTATTCACAACACTTCACAAAAACCTCTGGGACTATCAATTGGGACACCCTGGCTGTGCAGTGTTAAAACACTTGGGGTTGCCTAATGATGGAACCTCATGTCTAACTTGTGAGATAAGTAAATCTCATTGACTTCCATTTACCCATCACTTTACCTCTGCTAGTCTCCCATTGGACACTGTTCAAATTGATGTTGTAGGACCTATTAATCCAGAATTGGTTTCTGGATTTAGATTCTTACTCACCATCATTGACCAAGAAACAACACTTAAAATAATAAGATTTACAAAAAGCAGTCCAACAGTTTTGATCAGTTTGTGATAGCAAAGACCTACATGGAGAACTGGCACAATTGAAAAGTAAGGAAATTTATTTCTGACAGAGGAGGCGAGTTCCTCAATCAAAAAGCTCAGATGTTGGCAAACAAGTGCGGTTTTGTGCACATTTTTGCACCACCTGAAACCCCAGAACACAACGGTATTGCTGAAAGAGAAAACCACAATTTTTCTTATGAACCCAACTAACCTGCACAATCAATACTGGGCAGAGGCAATAAAAGCAGCAGTGTTCCTTTCAAATCTCTCACTTACTCACTCTAGAAACAACAAATCTTCACAGTTTCTGTGGAGCAATCTTCCCCAAATTTGAATGGACTGCATACGTTTGGATTCCAGTTGGTTATATATAATCTCAAAAGGCAGCAAAATTGGAAATTATTGTCTCCCAGACAGGAAGGAATCCTGCTGGGCTTTGAGAATGAAGGCACAGCATATTGCATCTTGAGACTAGATGACATGAAGGTTGTGATAACCAGAAATGTAATTTTCAATGAGAGGATTTTTCCTTCAGTACTGGGAAAAACAAATTCAGCGCAGTGGACAATTGATGAACTTTTCTCTCCCCTTAACACTCACACAGACATGCAGAGAGAAGGTGATTCTCTGACTGACCTAAAAGAAAGTTTACACTTAGCCAGTCATCAAGAAAACAATCTAGAGGATCCAAATGACTCAGATCAGTCCAACGAAGAGCAAAAAAATTAATTACTCAATGTGCCTAGTTCTGAGTCACTAATCAGATGCCACAACAATCTAAAAAATGAAATTGACTCTTGAAATGGCAAGGAATCATCAAATGCCCACAAAGGTACCAGGGTCAAGGTCATTGGGCCATGTAACCTGACTCTTATTACCTCAAATGTATACTCAATGCAAATTCTTCGTTACTCTCAAAGAGCAAGAGTTTTTCTCACTATTGCTAATGATGCTCCAAAAATCTATTAGACAGCAATTCAAGGTGAAAACAAACTTGAATGGGCATCAGCAATTAAGAAAGAAATTTCAACTATGAAAAAACTAGAATTCTGGGATGTTTTCAAACTCAGGAGCAATTATAAACTAGTAGGTACAGCTTGGGTATTCTAACATTTTGGACAGTGGCTGCTCCAACACTATTGCCCCAACTAATAGGGACTTCCTCAATACTACACAATCAAACAAAACACTTCTAGCTGCTAATGGAAACAGCATGGAAGTAGTATCTGAAGGAACTCTATGCCTGAAGACATCAATAGGAAACCTCCTTATTCAAAAAGCCCTAGTTGTTCCTTCAGTTTCTTCTATGCTGGTATCTATTGGACCCTATCTCATCAATGGTGCCACCTTAAAAGGCTATAAAGGAGGATCTGATCTTCATGATAAACATGGGAAGCTTATATTTACAACAAAGATTGTCAACAATGTGCTTCTAATTGACACTCCCTCACCTAGCTTGGCATTCTCAGCTATCTCTGGGAATCCCCTCACCTTACATAGGAGACTAGGGAATCCAAGCAAATGAGTGGCTTCAAAAATGCTTCCTGGAATCAATTTCTCTCAGCTAAACTGTACCTACTGTTTTTTGTCTAAATCTCCTTTACCTCCTTTTACTGGGACCTTTCTGACCCCAACACAAACCCTCAAGGTTATCCACATGGACCTCTGTGGACCCATCACTCCTATCTCTTGCGGCGGGAATAAATATATCTTTCAGCTAAGTGATGGCTTCTCCAACATGAGGTTTGTCTACCTCCTAAAGGAAAAGGCAGACTGTTACTATTCTTTCCTAAACCTCCAAGCTCTTGTCTAAAATCAAACCTCAAACACTATCAAAATCATAGTATCAGACAACAGGGGAGAATTTTTCAGCCATAAATTCTCTGCCCTGTTCTTGTCAAAGGGGATTAACCACTTAACTACGCAACTTATACCCCTCAGAAAAATCCTGTTTCTGAACAGGGTAATTGTACATTGTTGGAGCAGATTAGAGTCTTTCTTTGTGACAATAAAGTACCCCTTGAATGGTGGGGAGAAGTGTGTTCAATGGAAGCCCTTGTTCTCAATCAAACACCTATTACTTTGCTCAACTACTTGAATCCTATTAGTCTTTAGGATCCACTTAAACACCAAAATCTCTCAATCCTCTATCCTTTTGGCTGCACTGCAACAATGCATATTTTGAAAGAAAAGAGGAAATCAAAGGTGTATACCACTGGTATCTGCTGTATGCTCATTGGGATCAAAGATGGGCGTAAAAAATTTTGTCTGTTTTAACCTGAGAGTAAGAATATCTACATTACACATGATTTTCTATTTCTGGACTCTGAGGCCTTCTGGCCAAAGTTTTTCTCCAATTTTTCCTCCTCCTCTAATCTCACCAAATTTCCTTCTAATCACCCAACTGCAGTGGGTCCTTCCAAACCTCCCTCCTCTCCTTTAATTGCTCCCAAACAGTTTTGTACTGAGAGTGCTCACCATCATTCCTATCCAGACGACTCTCCATTTGCAGAAGTCTCTCCAATAATCCACTCTCTCAGAGAGGAGAAACCTTGTCCTGAAGATGGCAACTGCCCCCCTACCCAGCATTCTTCACCTCCACCTAACATTCCAAAGGGCTGGACTTTCTACCTGGTACCTGATGACGTGCCCAACATTATCAAGAGTACCATCTCCAGTAAGAACACCATCTTGGGAAAGTGCCAAGCTCAACCTCCCTCTTGTTTTGCTGGGGCAGTAAGCAAAACTGCTCCTTGATCCTTTAAGGAGGCCATGGCTTCTTCTAAAGCAGACGCCTTGATTTTTTCTATCCAGAAGGATTTTTCCAGCCTGCAAAGGCATGGGGTTCTGGAAGAGGTAAGTAGAACAAATAACCTTTGACTACCCAGCACAACCTGAGTGTCCAGAGAAAACACTGATTCCCACAGTAACCTTCTTGAAGAAAAGGCACGGATGTGTGTTGGGGAATTTCTCCAAGCTGAGGGTTTAGACTTCCATGACACCTTTGCTCCCACCATTTGCTTGGAGACCCTGTGCTTCCTCCTTGGGTACTGTGCTGAAAAGGAGTTGGATCTCCATCAAATGGATGTAAAGACCACCTTCCTCCATGGTGATCTCAATGAGGTAATCCATATAACCCTTCCTGAAGGATACCAACCTTCTGGGAATGGTGATTTGTGCCTCCAACTGAATAAATTGTTGTATGGGCTTTGCCAAAGTCCAAGAAATTGGTATTTCAAAATTAAATCCTTCTTCTTGGCCGCTGGCTTTTGACCATCTGCGGCGGACCAATGTCTCTTCATTAAAAACTCAGCTAATCCTTGATTTGTCTTCATCCATGTGGACAACCTTGTCATTGGTGGAGCAAATCTTGAAAGCTTTTGGGCGGAGGCTAACTCCAACTTTGATATGAGGGACCTTGGAGAACTCAAGTTTGTCCTGGGCCTGAAAGTCACCAGGAATAGAATTCTTCATCTCATCTTTCTAACGCAGGAACTCTATGTTGATAAGCTTTTACACACCTTCAAGATAAATGACTGCTGAACAACCTAAACTCCTCAAGTGCCCTCAAGCTTTCTTGAACCAATGTCCAGTGACCTGGCCTATGGTGAAGTTTCAATCAATTATCAAAGGGCTGTCGGACTCCTCAATTATCTTGTCACCTGCACGCATCCAGATCTTGCCTTCTCAGTAACCCTGGCTGTGAGCATGAACTGGCCTTCATGCATGTTCTTTGTTACTTACGTGGGACTAGTACCTGGGGAGTCACCCTAGGGAGGGAGGGTGATAACTCTTTGATATCTGCCTTCTGAAACTCGGACTGGGGCTCTAACTACGACTCAAACTAATTTTCCGGAATTCGTCTTCCTCCACTGTCCAATTGGGTGGAAGACATATAAACAGGAGGTGGTTTGTCTCTCCTCAACTGAGGCCAAATATCGGTCCATATCAAGCTACTTTCAAGACCTGTGTTGGTTGCTTGAGCTAGTTCTTGATTTTGGGTTGTTGATCAATGCAAATCTGTTTTGTGATAATCAGGGTGCGCTGGAGTTACTAAGGAACCCACTTTATCAACACTGGACCTGTCACATCAAACTCCCTTTACACTGGTGCTGGCAAATTCTTGAAGAAGGCACCATTCGTGTCTTCTATATCCCCAGCAAGGACATGATAGCTGATCTGCTTACTAAACCCCTTCCGAGAATTACACATATGGCTCATTGAAAATCCATTGGATTTCCAGCTTTGAGAATGGGAGGGTGTTAAATTTTGACTAAATACAATCAAGTCTGTAGTCATTATCTAGACTACACTTGCTTGAAAGCACTTGTTTAAAACCCTTACCTTAGTCAAGACCATCTTTCTAGTCGAAACTAGCCATGGTCTCCTACTTTCGCGACCAAACCAGTCACTTAGAGATCACTACGTGATCTATTGTTATGTCATGTATTTAACTCTCCATTGTATATAAATATCTTACGAGAACTGAGCAAAATGGTCTTCATCCATTCTGCTCAGCTTATTCTCAACAAGAACTTTTTCTAACTTTTTAAGTCTTTAATAAGGATGTATTCTACTGAGTTACTCTGTTTCTAGAGGTTTTTACCATGGTACTCTTTTGTTCTTCTCCAACACAAAATTTGAAGTTGAACTTATTGTAAAAAGATAGTTCCACATGAGTTTATCATCGAATAGTCTTTGAAGTGACCACTATACCGTCAAATATCATAATCAATTACTGAGACACACCGCATACTCCATTTTCTTTAGGCTTTTTCAATATTAAGTACTATGGTATTCACACTTCCTGGTCTAATGGCCGAGGCACATGGATTCTTGAATTGTAAGAAATAATTATTATATTATGATGTCAAAAATTGCTAAAATACAGTAATTGAAAAAAATGAGATTCTGTTCAATAATCATTAAATGTATTCCTTTTGACAATTAATAAAAACCGTAAGATTATGATAAAAAAACTAAAAATAAATTAAGAAGTAAAACTATTACTTTTTTAATATTTACAAATAATTGGTATTAGTAAAATAGAAATTTTGGTTTTAGTTGAACCCTTTTTCTGAAAATTTATTCAATTTTAGCTTGAAAGAATCTATTTTAAAATTTAAAAATATTTAATCAATAAATATAGAAAAAATATTTTATTTTTTTTAAGCTTATTCAACATGAGCCAGTGAATTGTTGAAAGGGAATAAATCATTTAGCACGTGAAGTACTCGTTTGTTTTCTGTACTTGTTAATTGGTTGTGTTTAAATATGATTAAATATGTTATATTTCATAGATGTAATATAGGAGAAGCCGAATCGCGACTCAAACTAAAACATAATTCCTTCTGGAAATCAAATTCTTGAATAGATTAGAATCTGCATGTTTATATATCCCAAATATATTCCATAATATTAAGATAAAATGTATGTTTTATTCCAGAATATGAAATTTTGAATCACAATAATGAGTATTATTTGAATAGGACCATTAAAAGAACTGAAGTATTTGAGTTAAGAAATGTAGGTAATATAAGAAATATCTAAGTTGAATTCACTTTGATTTAAATGAACTAATCTTCTTGTGAAGAATTATCTTTAAAACAAATCCTATTAATTTAAAAACTGTCTGGTTTATTAGGGGATAAATTTTAAAATATTTTTTAATATATTTTCTTTCAGGAGAAAAACATTGAATTCTTTTCCCTGGAATTTCGAGCCAAATTTATTTCAAATTTCTAAGCTTCTTTCCTTTTTTTGATTATCAATATGAAAATTAAAACATGATGCAAATTTCTCTTTCTCAAGATATCAAAGTTATTATTTAAAAAAATTAATTATCATGTTTAATTTAATTAATCTAATTCCCATTTTATTTATGAATGATAATTTAACAATAAAAAAATATTAAAAAGCAAGATATATTCTCTTTTTTGAAAGAAAGCCTTGCTTGAAAACTTAAAGTGATTCTCTAGATGATTTAAATTTTTTATTTTTAATTTAAAATTTAATTTCGAAAACACAAATGAATGAAAAAATAAAAGTTTTTTTCCAATTTTTTCTCATTTAAGTTGCATTTTTTTAAATGAATAAATTTTTTTCAGCCTATTATTCAATTTTTTTTTGAATCAATACTTTTTTCTACGTTATTCTTATTTTGAAGAAATTTATTGAATTCAAATATTGGAATGTTCATTTATCCCAAGTATGGTTATAAATTCCTTGACGATTCTTATGATTTTATTTTATAATTCAGGATCTTAATAAGTTAATTTTATCAGCAATCTTTATTATGTTCTTTATACCAACATTTTAGAAGAAAAAAAACCTTTTAATATAATAATAAATCGAGTTTACTATGAATAAAAATCAAAGAAATACTTTGATAAGTATAAAGTCTTTTATATCCATTTTCTCAAAAAATTCAGAAAGAAACATTCAAATACATATCTCTAGCTTTAAAGTAACTTCTTTCTTTAAATATTAAAAAAAGGCTAAATAATTGAAATTCAAATTATCCTAAATACTCCTGAAGTCATTCTATCACATGAGCCTTTAGTAATATAGATCTGAGCTTGTGACTACATGCAGAATACCTTTTTGAATTTTAAATCAATTAATTTTAAGCTTTTCAATTGAATGTTTTTATGATGAGATGTTTTAATATCTCATTAAAAAGAATTCATTTTATTTCAAATATCATAATAGTTAAATTTATGCAACTGATAATCTATACTAAATAAGTTCATGAAATTTTCAAAGAAAATATTAAATACCTTATTTGAATTGCTTTCGATAATTGAAAAATACTTTAATACCATAAGATTTTTTTTTCATTTTTTTAAAAATTAATTAATTAATTTCAGCCAGAATTGTTCAGATTTACATAATTGAGGCAAAATTAAATCTTACTAAATGAACAAATAAATAATTTCCTAAATAAATATAGGCTTATGGTTAAAAAAGCTCAATATTATGGTATCAATAACATGAATGATAAAATTGGAGTTTAAATTTAATTCCAAAAGAAAATTCCTTTGAATGATTTGGCTTTCTAACCGGAAAAAAAGTTATTTTCTATTTTATATATTTTTATTTTTTGTTTCAATTTTAAAATATGGACTTGTGAGATAACCTTAGTATGTTAAGATCATTCAAATTTGCTTATTATTATTATTATTTGGAAAAAAAATAAAAAAAATGAAGTAGCTCAACAGGAGATCAATTGAAAGACAAAATGTATTTTTTTTGGAATAAATGACTTGAAAGGAATAATAAAAACCCTTTATTAGAGTTTTGACCACCCTTTTATTATGTAGATCTTGTAAAATCTATTTTTAAAATGCCTCTATAGATTTTTTAGCTATAATATTAGGCTTTTCTAGCTTAAGAGTGGCATGAAAATTAATTCAAAGAAATTAATTATAAGTTCTGGAATGTAAGTCTATTAAGGGCGAAACAATTCAAGAGGGGAAAGTCCTGGGATCAACTCCTTATTCAAAAAAAAAACTTAATTTAAAAATATTGCGAAAACCAAACATTTAATAGTAGAGGTGAACCGTGTATTGGTCTTTAATTAGTTTATAAATATTCTAAGAAAGAAATAAAAAAATTATCATACTATAAAAACAAGAGCTGCGCTAAGAGGTTAAAGAGTTAAAGAACCCGACTTTGAAATTCTGAATATATCTTGATATCAATTATAGTGAAATTAAATAAAGTAAAATTTAAACCTATTTATTACCTGGGTTCAGATCCCCTGGTTGGCTGAAGAGATTCTGTTATATATGAAAGAAACAATTAAGGTTTCTGAGAGTTGTAACTGGAAAAATATCATAATTCGACCCTAAAATGATTACTGAATTAAGTTAAAAATTCCTCTGAATTTATTTTTCCATATCTTGTTTTATCCATTTCAATATCACCTGCCTGTTGTTAGCACAGGAACTTAACTTTGAATTCTGTATTTTCAATAAGATCTAAATTTTCTTGGCATAATTTAAATCCACATCCTTGTGTGTGAGAGGGTTCTTATTAAAAATTGAGAAATATTTTATTGATATTACCCAGCTATTGACCTTGGAAAGCTTCTAATTGATATTCAAAATTTCTGATTATTGATCAAAGAAAATTGAGAAATTTTGGAAATATAAATTAATAATTTTTTCCATTCTCTTTTTATTGATTTTGTATAACATTCATCATGAGCAAAATGGCTAAACCTGAAAGGAGGTGTTGCATCTGTAAATTAGCTTTTACCCATCCAAGAATGAGCATGGACCCCTTCTGTGAACTGGGTGAAACCCAGAATTTAAATCTTTGGTAGTATTCCAAGTTATTCCAAGCCATGAGAATATTACAGAAGCTCAAAGATTTTCTTCATTTTTCAATGGGATGGACCAAGTATATATTATATAATAGGAAAGCAGTTTCCATTTATATTTTCATCTCAAAGAGAATATTCCTTTTGACAAAAAGGTTGAATCTACAAATATACTTTCAATTTAAGTAATTCGATTTTTTTGGAGTTCAAAAAGTTTAAAAATGAGATTTACAAATAAAGGAATATTTTTTCATCATTTCTTGATGACTACTTATTCCTTTATAACAATATCAATTCTTATTTCTCCTTTAATCAATGGATCCAAAACACTAAACTCATCTGTCTTCAATTGGATCCTCTTTTAAAGAAACTGGATTGTTGAATATTCTTGTTTCACATAGGGATTCCTGCAGACTCAGAAGTAAAAGAAGATTTATTTAAGACTTTTTTGGATAGAATTTTTTCCAAAAAATATATAGAATATATTTATCTTATATTTTTTGAGTTGAGTTTCTGGAATTGAAGTTTCATTTTGATTTTTTTTCATTTTCTGATTCTTTTGTGACCTCAATAAATTTCATCCATTTTTATTATTAAGTCCAAAAGTCTCTTTTTCAAAGAGAAAATGCCTTACTATTTCTTTTTTGGAGAGTAATATTTCTTACTTCACAAGACAAGTGGTGGGCTTTATGAATTAAAGCCTCTGAAACTGGAAGAAATGAAATAAATTCAAAGAAACTCACAGTACAAGGTCTGTAATGTCTGCTGCTGTAAAATTGTTGACAATTGTTGACAATTTTACAGTAGTACCCATTAAAGGGCCTGTACTGTAAAAAAGTGGTAACTTGTTAAAAATAATACAGTAGGAGGCCTGAAAGATGCTGCTACTGTAGTTTCAATTGAAAAAAAACACAAATTTCAAATTAAATGAAATGAAAAATATAAAAAATCAAACCTAGGAAAATTCAAAAAAACCATAAAAAATAAAAAACTTTGAAAATAACAAGAATAATACATCACCAACAAAAACTGACAAAAGAACTCAAAAAAGTCCAAAATTTATAAAAAACAATATTTATACTAGAATAAAAAAATATATAGCAAAAAAATGGTTATAATAATAATAACAACAAATTCAAGACACATGTTATAGAAACTTTTAACCTTCATATTTTGAGGATTCTCTGTCACTTTATTTGAAATATTTTTTAAAAAACAATTTTAGATATTCTTTGTGGTTTTTGTACTTTTGTAAGGTGTGGATATGAACCTTTGATAAAATATCAAGTACTTTTCCTGTCCTCAAAATTTGTATAAGGTAGAATTCTTTAAAAATAGTAAGAATATAGTATTTTCAAAGAAAAAACATTCCATTTTCTTGTTTTTAACTTTATAAGTATAAAACAATAATATAATAAAAACTTATTGTTCTAACAACAATAAAGATTTATCCAAAAATACTCTACAAGAGATATTTAAGGCTACAAAAGAAATTTCTTCAAGAGCAATTTCAATTGGAATTAATTGAGCAAAGAACTGAAAGCAATTAATTAAAGAGAAAAGTCTTTAAAAGGATACTTAAAGAGAAAAACATGCCCAAAAGTGACCAGAGTGAATTTGGAAACAAAGTGACAAAGCTAACAGCAATGAAAGATTCTTTAATTCACTGTTGGGGTGGTTCAGGGGTAAAAATGATTCTAAGAGTTAAAAACAATGATTATAATGATTTTTTCACGTGGTTAAAAGGTTAAAAATGATTTGAAAAGGGTGGTTGGAGTCCTATATTGATTGGCTTAACAGTGTTTAAACTAATTATGAAAGGAGAAGATTCTAACATGAGGAGAAAAGTGGGGTGAAGAAGACATTCTTTGATAGCCATCAATTTTCTTACTCCAAAAGGAAAATTTACTCTTGTCAGTCGTGAAGAATAGTCTGACAAAAGAAAAGCCAATTATGGCATCATTGAACCCCGTGACTCAATTCCAAGCCAAAAGTAATGAAATTTTGGGTGGTGTTTTGTGTGGATTTGGACATCCCATGCCAGTCAGCAAGGATTTTGGTGGTCTAGCTCCCCTCTCAGCTAGAGTTTCTTTCCCCCCCAGAATTAATCTTTCCAATTTATTTTTTCTTTAATTCCTCATCATGTAATACAATTATAATTTACACATGTAATTCAATTGAGTTTTCAATTACACATCTGTAATAATTGATACCTCATATGTAAATTAAAGTTCACTTATGTAATACACATGCACATTTTGACATTTCAATTGAATTCAATTGAAAATACTTCAATTCCTCATAGCTTCTAAAATAAACAAAACACCTCAATTTTAACACAAAAATTGATTTTTAACACCACATGTGGTGTGAATTAAATTAAGGTTTTGAGTATTCTCATACTTTTGTACAAAAAATACTAAAAACTTAATTTAAGCTTATTTAGAGTTGAGTTATAGAAATTTCATCCCAAGGTGACCCCACTTTATTTTTTATGAGAAATCCAATGGTGTAATAATTTCTTTATGATTATTTATTAGATAAAAAGTGATAATATATTTTATATAACTTTTTGCCAAAAATATTTTAATTTCACAATTTTTGATCAACATTCATTTTTACTTAATTTTTACAAGGAAAAATGTAATTTCATAATTTTAAATTTTATTGTAATTTTATTTTTAATTTATAACTAAATGTTGATTTTCAAATATAAATTTGTATTTATATTTCAATTTTTATTTTTATAATATAAATAAATTTATTTTATTTATATTTGTATCTTAATTTAACATTTGTGGTCTTTTGGGTATATGGAAATACCTCTAAGGCTCATATTCCCTCCCCCTAAAAAAGGAATATTACTTTGTGATATTGTTATTTCTATTGTTCCTGAATCTTCTGAGAATTTTAGTAGCTTCAGGTATGTCTTTTTCTGGCAACCATTCATCTTCACAATTTGGGTTACTGTACCTAACAAGGTATTCCCTTACTTTGTTGGTTCTCAACTTTCTTTCTTTGAGAACTTTGGTGATTTTCTTACTTCCAGATGCCTCAATAGAAGGTATAACTTGGGGAACTTTATTCCTCAAGGGGAATTTTTCATCATCACTAGATTTATATGGCTTTATCAAGCTCACTGGAAATGTAGGATGCTTATTGCTAAGTTCTTCAGATAAATCTACTTCAACAGCATTTTCCCCATGGAGAGCCTTAATAACAAAAGGTCCTGCAAAGGAGTCTTTCAGCTTTTTACATCCTTTGATGTTATTGAAGTTAGTGGTGGATACCAGAACTAAATCTCCTACTTTGAAATCTGGAGTTGCATATCATTGATCCCATGTGTCCTTAGCATATGCAAAAGAGTCTTCCATGCACCTTACTGCATGCTTTCTAGCTTTTTCTATCATTCCCTTGAAGCTAGCAGCTGTGGGATGTATTTCAATCAAATGTTTCCTCAAGGAATCTTGGGGTAATTTGGGGTTCCATCCCTTTTCTAGGATAGCAGGAGTTTGATTTGTACTGGCATGGATTGATGTTTTATATGCTAATTCCAGTGCTGGCAAAAGAGTGCACCAATCATGGGTGAATCCATCACAATCTTTTAATTCAAGGTCTTATGCACAAAATCTTCTTACCATGTCCTCTAAGGTCTGGATCATCCTTTCAGCTAGACCATCAGTTTGTGGGTGGTAGGCTGTAGAGAAGGACAGCTTAGTGCCAAATAATTGGTGAAGATTTATCCATAGTGCTGAAGTGAATTTGGGATCGCTGTCACTCATGATATTTGTAAATATGCCAGTCCATGACACTACTTTATTCCATATCAGAAGAGCTGTATCCATGGCTGTATCATCTTTGTGACATGGTAAAAAGATTGAAGTTTTACTTAATCTGTCTACAATCACTAGGCAAGCACTATAACTTCTGTCGCCTCCTGGTGGTAGGCCGGTTACCCAATCCATATAGACAATTTCTGTGAGCCTTGAGGCATATTTTACGTACCCAAATAGGCCACAATTATATTAAAAATAAATTTTGAATTATGCATAACTCATAAGTCATGCATATATTGAAAATTCATCATCTTTGATTTCAAAGAAGATGAAGACCTTTTTATGGAGTAAGTAAATCCATGGATTTAACGCCAGATTTCAATTCTAAACAAAACTTCACCTAGGTTAGCTCCATAGAGTGAATAAGATCAAATTAACTCTTTGAGGTGGTAATATCAAAAATACTTCAATACCACGTAAAAGATCCGTGAAAAGTTTTGTTTTTCTTAATTTCACACCAACATAATTGGAATGTGAGAAATCCCATGTTACATATACACTAATAATAGTGTTATGCATGTTTTGAGCACTTAATATCACAGGTATTCTCAAATGGACATTTGGTACACCCATAGTGGATATCTCACTTTGAGCGTAAATTTCTATTTTGACGTCAAAAATAAGCAAGGGGGACAAAAGACATCAAAGAGAGCCAGGGTACCCAACTTCTGAGGCCTCAGAGGCATGGAAAGCTACAAATCTTGGATAAATGGCTGACCTTGGCCCAACTAGTAAGCTAAAACACTTTGGGAACTTGGTTACCATATTACAACTACAGTAAATCTTAAGAAAAGAGCAAATAACCTGCTATTTTGATGTGCCAAGGAGGTAAAGAGCTACTTAGACTCCTGTAACCATGTCAATTCTTAATGATTTTCCATGGATGAATCCCAAAAGATTAATTAAAACCCTTTCTGGACTTGTATCCATTGATTTACCTCATAGCAACCAGTTAAACACTGATATTTGCAATTTTACGTAGAAATGAGGGAAAAACTTCAAAACTTCATTAAATGTACAATTCTTAATGAATCTCTCTGAAACATCCAGGACCAATGAGGAACTGTATTATCTATGATACAACCAAAAAGAATCACAGGTTTACTAGTAAAATTGAAAGTTTTACTTACAATCCATTTTTGACTATTCCATGTGAAACACTGAATCTTCAAAAATTCACAGTAATTACAACCTGTGATGAAATTGCCAATAACATTTATAACTTTGAGAAATCAATTATTTTTTTGGAATAAAGGAAGATTTACAGATGTTACTCCTTTTATTCTTCACCATATTGGGGTTGGTAGTCATGTAAAAGCATCAATTAAGTAATTATGTTAATCTTACGTGACAACAGATGATGCAATCAATAATCCAAAAGGGTTTATTGTTTTCTCTCTCAATAGTTTTTCAGTTTGCTCCTTGGCACGCCTCTGTGAGCTGTTGTTGAATTCAAAGAGGCCTCCTCTTGCTGTTTTTTCCATATCACCATCATCTTATTATCATTTAAATCATTGTTACCAACAAGTAAGTATTAGTTAAAGCTATTCTTAAGTGTTTTAATTCTTTCAGAATCCATCAGAAAGACGTGAGATCATAGAATCTAACTATATATTGTTGTAATACTGATATAAATAAATTTTGATCCCTCAAATCCACAATTCTACGTCAAATCTCTCTATCTTATCTTTCAATAAGCTCTTTGGACTATTAGTGAGTGATTTATCTTTAATTCTTAAAGTTTTTCTGTAAAGCTTAGTTTTCTTCAATAATTATATTTATAATTATTCTTGCAAAAGATAGTTATATATTAGAATAATTTTATTATTTTAATAAAAGAAGTTTTATTATTAAAATCTTCTTGTAATTGATTCATGTAGACAATTACTGCTCACTGTTGAAATCACTAGTAGTGTTTAAAATGTGAAAGAAATAATTCTTTAATTTTTTAGTTGTTGTTATAATAATATTTTATTATTATATTTTATAAGAACAGACATAGTACTGTTGATTGATAGTAATATTATCATCAGTTTCATAGTCACATCTTACATTTGGGGGCCTGGATGTGCTTTTTTGAACCTTTTACCCTTAATTAATATATTTTTAAGTTCTAAAATTTATTAATTTAATAATATCTTTTTCTTTCATTTTAAAGTTAAAATAATTTTATTTTTGAAATTATTTTGGAAATCTTTTTCATTGAGGAATTTTGTTTAATTTTATATTTTTTTTACACGTGGCTTTTTCACATCCAAAAACTTATGAAAATATTCTTTGAGTCACTCTGAATTAATTTTCATTCAAAGTCTTAAATTTCAATTTTTTTTCTTTAAAAAGAATGATTTTTTAATATAAAAAAAATATAAAACTTATAAAATATCTTTAAAAATATTTTAAAAAGTATAAAAAAATAATTCTTCTCTTTTTTTTTTTTCTAGTTTCTTTAAACAAATACTGTGCAGCTGGCAACAGAATCAGTAAAAGATATATCACTAGTCCAGAATCTGAAGACAGTATTGAGGTGTAAATTGCTAAAAGAGGAACCTTATTTAACTCAGAAAAAAATAAATTACCACCAAAAGGTGTGTGTTTATCTTTTATTTTCACTTTTTTATCTTTTAATTGACGTTAAAATGGTGCATACCAGAAATGGAAGCAACTATTCAGTCCAACCAGATGGATGTGGACAAGGAAGAGTCAAGACCAAATCCAGAAGTGCCAAGTCTTCCTCAAGAAAGACACATTTGGAGGATGCCAGAGTTGCCCCCCATTCCCCAAGGTCTGTACCCACAGACTTTGACGTCAATTCTGAGCCTGAACTGATTCATGATAATATTTCCAGGGCTGAACAATTTTCAAGTGGCAGAAATAGAAATATATCAATGCCAATACAAAAATTTGTTCAGAGCAGCCAAAGGAGAGGAGTGGGAAATATGCCCAAGCCTTTGGCAGGGGGCCATGACCTCTTACTTACACATCAAGAGCTTTCTGGGTCAGGAGAAGACCATAGAAATCTTAGGAGGTTGGAGCCCATTGTCTTGCAAAGACAAGGTCAAAAAAATAAAGAATTGGTTAAAGAACCAAAGTCTTTTATCCATAGACCAGAAGAAAAAGTTGGAAATGACTCCAGCTTTGGAGACAGAAGCCCCAGTGGTGCTAACAGCTCCAAACCAGCTCCAGAAGTATCCAAGGACACGCCCAAAGGTCCTCAGAAGAAGCAGAGAGGTCCCAAGAACCATCAAAGCAAGGGCAAAGGCAGAGGCAATTGGCACAGACCTTACCCACAAGGGTACAGGATCCCCAAATTGGATCCATAAGCCGTGGACAGTGTATTCAACATGGCCAGGACTTTGATGGAATTCACAGCCAAAAAGCAGGAAAGGGTGAACAGAACTTTTCCAAAGAAATAATAGATCAGATACATTTTGTTCAATCTTATATCCGTGTAGCCCTTGGTAAATTTGATGCAAAGATAAATAAGCTTATATCAGACATAAGTGAATTTAAAAGAAATGACAAAAGATATACTGAATGGTATCAAGTGCAAAATGCCAAATTGATTCAATTATCAATACATGTAACATAATTGAAAGTACATGTCAGGTTCAGAATGATGAAATGGAAGATCTTTCCATTTTTAAAATGAATGATCAACTTAAAATTCTCAAAGACCATGTCTTAGAAATAGCTGACAGTACCAATCAGTTTGCTACACATTTAGAAAAAAGTGACAGTGAAAGGCAGAAGTTAAAGAATGAAATAATTGCAAATTTATAACAAATTCATAAGAATCATATACCACATATGACAAGACATTCTACACCTTTTACTGAAGAAAAACTTTCTGTTAAAGGAAGTTTGACCCAATTCTTAGGAGAAAATGTTATTTCTGAAAAAGATATTCCCAAATTGGGAGAATAGCCAACATTCTCTGGTTAAGGTGAATACAACCATATTGAGTTCATCAGGACTATTGATATGTTGCCAGAAGACTTTCATATACCTGATGAAATCATAGTGGGAAAATTACACTCTCTGTTTACCAGAACTGCAAAGAAATGGTATTAAAAGATGAGAATGGATCATGGAAAACATGATTGGTCTTGGTGGAATTCTGAAGTGATTACCAAATGGGCCAACAATTCTTCGAGGTTTAAAATAGAAAATGCTGTTGAAAATGCCATTTTTAACTCAGAGAAAGATAAGCCTTACTTGGTTCTTCAAGCAGAAATACAGATTATCTGCTTTACACCCAGATATGTCTGACACTATGATTAATATGAAAATATTGATAAAGTGTGGAGGAGAACTGGAAAATGCTATCAAAAGCAGATGTGTGGAACCCTGTTCAACAGAGGACCAGATTGATGCAATGGAAGATATCATTACCAGGACGAGAATTGGTAAAACTTGGACTAAAATCCCTATGGAACCCAAGATGGTCTCCAAAATTCTCAGAGAGGACAGAAGACCAGAAAAACCTGTCTTGAAGTGTCATAAATGTGGAAGTACTTCACATTGGGCCAACACTTGCACCAAAAAGACAAAAATCAATGAAGTTCAAGTCATTGAAGAAACTCATTGTACTGAAGAGAAAGAAGAATCTGATCAAGATTCTGCAATATATGAAGACACACCAGTGGAGGACTATCCCAGTGAAAATATCACAGCTTTCTTTGAGGTCACAGAAGTCCATACCCACTTACCACAGTAAAGTGAAGATTGCTACAACCTGATTAATATCCGGGATGCCAGGATGTTTAAGACCAAACCTGCTAGAGGAAAAGGTGATACTTCTGGAGCATCCTGTATCACATCAGTTTTGATGAATGATATTGAAGCCAAAGTCAATTTAGATACGGGGGCATTTTGCACTTGTGCGGGCAAAGATTATCTCCAAGTTATAATTCCTGAATGGAAAAACCATCTATTACCAATAGAAGGTGTGCAATTTAGTAGTGCCAGTAACAATATGTACCCCTTGGGTATATTAGACACTAATTTTGTATTTCCACACCCAGAAGGAAGAATAAGAGTGAAAGCTTAGATTGTGGTGATGGACAATTGCACATCTCAGCATATCATTTTTGGAAATGATTACCTGAATATTTATGGTATTGACATCAATAATAATAAAAAAAGATATTTCACAATTGGAGAGATCAAAAGACAAAAATTTGCTTTTTTCAATATGCCAAAACAAATATCAATAGTATCTTCTAAAAATGATACTTATAAGGAGGAATTTGTGTCTAATCAGCTTGTTGAAACACAAATTAATCCATCATTGTCACCAAAGATGAGGAATGAACTTATTAATGTGTTATACACATACAATAATGCATTTGCCTCTGATAATGAACCATTAGGTGCTATAAGGGGACATGAAGTTTATATTACTCTTAATATTGACAGACCATATCCTCCAGTACTTAGAAGACCAGCTTATCCAGCCAGTCCTAGAGCTAGAGAAGCTTTGGAAATATATATCCAGGAATTGATCCAAATTGGTGTACTAAGGAAAGTAGGCCATAAAGAAGATTTTGAAGTGACAACACCTGTTATTATTGCCTGGCATAATTATGAGTCAAGAATGGTTGGAGATTTCACAGCATTGAATACCTACAAAGTTCCAGATAGGTATCCAATCCCTAGAATTCAAGAAACCTTGACTCAATTGTCTAAAGCTAAGTATGTAACATAAATGGATGCATTAAAAGGCTTCCATAAAACATTTTTCATGCCTAAAGGTAAGAAATTACTTACAATTACCACTCACTGTGGTATTTATGAGTATCTTAGAATGCCATTTGGCATTAAAAATGCACCATGCCATTTTCAAAGAATGATTAATACAATCTTTCCCACAGAATTGTCTGAAGGATGGCTTATCATTTATATTGATGATATTATCATATGTTCTGATTCATGGTCTTTGCACCTTGAAAGACTTGAAAGACTACTTCACAAACCTGCAGAGGTGAACATGAAAATTTCACTTAAGAAATGCAATTTTGGTTTTGAAGAACTCAAAGCATTAGGACATGTGGTTTCTGCTTTAAGCTTGGGTATTGACAAAAACAAAGTAGCAGCAGTGTTACTTAAGCCTATACCCCAGAATAAAAAAGAAATCATGTCTTTTTTGTATTCCCCAGTTATTATAGGAAACACTTGAAAGACTTTGCAATTCTAGCCAAGTCATTATATAGAATCTGTGATCAACAGACTGTATTTGAGATGAAACAGGAGAGAATTAAAGCTTATGAGAAGATAAAGAAAGCTCTTACAGAAGCACCTTTACTCCTCATGCCTGACTGGAATATTCCTTTTAAATTTTACATTGATGAATGTGGAGATAGATTAGGGGCAGCCCTACATCAAGTCCAAATTATTGATGACAAATCTACAGAGGGACCAATTGGTTATATCTCAAGACAAATCAAACCAACAGAGGCCAGATATGGTGCAAGCAAAATGGAGTTCTTATTTTTGGTATGGGCACTTGAGAAATTACACTATTATCTTGATGGCAGTGTTTTTGAAGTGATAACTGACTTTAATGCAGTAAAATCACTTCTTAACATGAAAACTCCCAACAGACATATGTTGAGATGGCAAATAGCCATTCAGGAATATAGAGGAAACATGACCATAGTTGACAAAGCAGGAAACAATCACAATAATGCTGATGGACTGAGCAGGTGGGCATTAGCCAACACTCCTGATAATCCAGCTTATGTACCCTTAGAAGCTGAACCACAGATTCCAATTGAAGGGATTAACATAACTTATATTGGGACTGAATTCTTTGAAGAGGTCAGAGAATCTTATAACAAGACAATAACTGCCATATCTTTACTTCTTTACTAGATAAAGACTGTCAAGATACATCTTTAGTCAATGCACTGGATTAAGTTTGGAAAAATTCCTATTCTGAAGGAAGATTTCACTTGTTTGATGGGATTATTTACCATAAAACCAAACATTCTTGTGTAATGACATTATGAAGCAGATTGCTTATCAATACCATTCTTCATGAATGCCATGATAGCATCTACTCTGGACACCTGTCAGAGGACAGAACACTTGAAAAAGTGAAGAAATGTGCATGGTGGCCATCTTGGATAAAAGAAACCATTGAATATTGCCATACCTGTGATAGATTCCAAAAAGAAAACATGAGTACAGGCAAGAAATTTGGACTTATGATCCATATTCAAGAACCAAAATCCCCTTGGGAAGTGGTTCACATGGATTGAGTCACAGCACTTCCTCCAAGTGGTGACACAGGTTATAATGCTTGTTTAGTCATTGTAGACAGATATAGCAAGACTTCCATATTCTTACCATGTCATAAACATGACACTGCTATGGATACAGCTCTTATTCTATGGGGTAGAGTTATTTCTCATACAGGATTATTTAAGAATATCATAAGTGACAGAGATCCCAAGTTTGCATCTGCACTTTGGACCAATCTTCATAGATTTTTTGGGACTAAGTTATCATTCTCTACAGCATATCACCCTCAAACAGATGGGCTAGCAGAGAGGATGATTCAAACTTTAGAAGAAATGATCAGGAGATTTTGGGCTTATGGGTTAGAATTCAAAGACTCAGATAGCTTTACCTATGACTGGTGCACTCTGATACCTGCATTGGAATTGGCATATAAGACATCAGCCCATTCTTCCACAGGACAAACTCCTGCTATGTTAGAAAAAGGATGGAATCCAACACTCCCAGCAGACACCTTGAGGAAAGACTTCATTGACATTCATCCTACAGCTTCCAACTTCAAGTTAATGCTTGATAAAGTGAAACATCATGCAAAAAAAGTATGAATGATGCTTTTTATTATGCAAAACAGAAGTGGGACAAGAGTCATAAAGTACCAGACTTCAAAGTATGGGACTTAGTTCTAGTTTCAACATTGAATTTTAATAATATCAAAGGCCCAAAGAAAATTTAAGATTCTTATGTAAGACCTTTTTTTATTGTTGCCTTACATGGAACCAATGCAATTAAAGTGGAATTGCATGGTGAATTGGAAAAGAAACACACCACTTTTCCAGTCAGCTTGATAAAGCCTTATCAACAAGCTGACAAAGAATTGTTTCCTTTAAGGAACCCAACTCCTTTAGCTGTGCCACCAGTGGAACAGAATGAAGACAAAAAGATAAAAAAAGTCATTAAAGAAAGGAGACTTAGGGGTAAAAATCAGAGAGAATATCTTGTCAGATATAGAAATCCAGTACATCAAGATGAATGGCCATCAGAATCAGAAATACCTGACTCAGATAAACTCTTGAGAAGATTTAGACATGAAAGAAGGCCATAAGCCTGAATATGTCTATGAATGTGCTTTAAATTACTTGATCTGAGTGATGTAAAGAGGCTGGACAGTGGACGTTAACCCCCTTTGGGGCTTTTATTCTTCATACCATTGATAAAATTGTAGTACAATTTCATTTTTTGGTGGGAGGGAATGTGAGCCTTGAGGTATATTTTACATACCCAAATAGGCCACAATTATCTTAAAAATAAACTTTGAATTATGCATAACTCTTACGTCATGCATATATCCAAAATTCATCATTTTTGATTTCAGAAAAGATGAATAACTTTTTTTATTTAGTAAGTAAATCCATGGATTTAAGGACAGATTTGGATTCTACATAAAAATTCACCTAGGGTAGCTCCATAGAGTGAATAAGCTCAAATTAACTCTTTGAGGTGGTAATATGGAAAATACTTCAATACCACATAAAAGATCCATGAAAAGTTTTGTTTTTCTTAATTTCACGCCAACATAATGGGAATGTGCGAAATCCCATGTTACATAGAAACTAAGAATAGTGTTATGAATGTTTTGAGCAGTTAATATCATGGTATTCTTACATGGACATTTTGTACACCCATAGTGTATATCTCACTTTGAGCTTAAATTTCTATTTTGACATGAAAAATAAGCAAGGGGGACAAAAGACATCAAAGAGAGCCAGGGTACCCAACTTCTGATGCCTCAGAGGTGTGGAAAGTTCCAAAGCTTGGATAAATGGTTGATCTTGGCCCAATTAGTAAACTAAAACACTTTGGGAACTTGGTTACCATGTTACAACTACAGTAAAGTTTAAGAAAATAGCAAATAACCTGCTATTTTGATGTGCCAAGGAGGTAAAGAGCTACTTAGACTCCTGTAACCATGTCAATTCTTAATTATTCTCCATTGATAAAGCCCAAAAGAGTAATTGAAACCCTTTTTGGACTTTTATCTGTTGATTTACCTCATAGAAACCAGTTAAACACTGATATTTGCAATTCTATGTAGAAATGAGGGAAAAACTTCAAAAATTCATTAAAAATAAATTTCTTAATGAATCTTTGTGAAACTTTCAGGACCAATGGAGAACCGTATTATCTATAGTACAGCCAAGAAGAATTATAGTTTTACTCATAAAATTCAAAGTTTTACTTACAATCCATTTTTGACTATTCCATGTGAAACACTGAATTTTCAAAAATTCACAGTAATTACGTCCTGTGATGAAATTTCCAATAACATTGTTAAATTTGAGAAATAAATAAATATTTTGGAATAAAAGAATATTTTTAGATGTTACTTCTTTTATTCTTAACCATATTGGGGCTGGTAGGCATGTAAAAGCATCGATTAAGTAATTATGATAATCTTATGTGACAACAGATGATGCAATCAATAATCCAAAAGGGTTTATTGCTCTCTCACTCACTGGTCTTTCAGTTTGCTCCATGGAACACCTCTGTGAGCTGTTGTTGACTTCAAAGAGGCCTCCTCTTGCTGTTTTTTCCATATCATCATTATGTTATTATCATTTGAATCATTGTTACCAACAAGTATTAATTAAAGCTATTCTTAAGTGTTTTAATTCTTTCAGGATCCATCAGAAAGACGTGAACTCATAGAATCTAAATATATATTGTTGTAATAATGTTATAAATACATTTTGATCCCTTAAATCCACAATTCTACGTCAAATCTCTTTATCTCATCTTTCAAGAAGCTCTTTGGAATATTAGTGAGTGATTTATCCTTAATTCTTAAAGTTTTTCTCTAAATAATTAGTTTTATTCAACAATTATATTTATAATTATTCTTTCAAAAGAAAATTATATATTAAAATAATTTCATTATTTTAATAAAAGAAGTTTTATTATTAAAATATTCTTGTAATTTATTCCTGTAGACAATTACTACTCATTGTTAAAATCACTAGTATTGTTTAACATGTGAAAGAAATAATTCTTTAATTATTTAGTTGTGGTTATAATAATATTTTATTACTATATTTCATAAGAACAGACATAGTACTGTTGATTAATAGTAATATGATCATCAGTTTCATAGTCACATCTTAAAATTTCCCAAGGTCTGCTAGGTTCTTGGATTTTCATCCTATTTACAAGTCTCTTGCCAGTGGATTTCTTTGCCTTTTGACATCTGTCACAGGTTTTGCAATGCTCTGCAATATCTTCCTGCCACATTGGCCACCATATGCAGGTCTTCACTTTTCCTCTTGTTCTGTCTTCGGAAAGATATCCTGAAAAGGGGCTGTCATGGCATTCTTTTAGTATAACATTAATTAATGACCTGTCCACAACTGTCATGACACATGTGTGCGTGGTTCTGTGGTAAATTATACCATCCAGTAGATGAAATCTTGCTTCATCATGATATTTCTTCCATACTTCATCCAAGGCATGTATTAGAGAGTTGTCTTTGCAGTCTTTGTTAAGTAATTGGCATAAGATGCTACAATTCTTATCTTGAGTGTAACTGTTTCTTACTTCTTCAAAGAAGGTGGTATTCAAGTCTGTAACACTTATTACTTCTATTGGGAGCTGTGGTGAAGCTTCTTCTGGCACATAAGCAGGATTATCAATATGATTTGGTAATGGCCATCTGCTTAGTCCATCTGCATTTTTGTGAAAATTCCCATCTTTATGAACAATAGTCCTATTGCCCCTGTATTCCTGTATGGCTATTTGCCATCTGAGCATATTCCTGTTGGGTGTTTTCATGTTTAAAAGTGATTTGATGGCTGTACAATATGTTATCACTTCAAAAACACATCCCTCTAAAAAGTAGTTCAATTTTTCCAAGGCCCAGACAAGGAATAGACATTCCATTTGACTTGCTCCATATCTGGCTTCAGTTGGTTTTATTTGCCTGGATATGAAACATATGGGTCCTTTCACAGGTTTATTGTTTATGATCTGAACTTGGTGAAGTGCAGCACCTAGCCCATCTCCTGATGCATCAATATACAATTTGAAAGGAAATTTAAAGTCTGGCATCAGTAAGAGTGGAGCAGTGGTCAAGGCCTTTCTTAGAGACTCAAAATCTTTGACTCTGTCAACAGTGATTTCAAATACTGTGTCTTTGTCACACAATTTATAAAGTGGCCTTGCTATGGATGCAAAATCTTTAATGTGTTGCCTGTAATATTCTGCAAAACCTAAGAATGACTGAACTTCCTTTTTGCTCTGAGGCATGGGTTTTAGCAATACTGCTGCAACTTTGTTTTTGTCAATTCCAAGGGACAAACCAGATACAACATGTCCTAGTGCTTTAAGTTCTTTAAATACAGAATGACATTTCTTCAAAGAGATTTTCATTTTCACAGATTGAATTTTTGTCAAAGCTCTGGACAATCTGTACATGTGTTCTTCCCAAGTCTTGGAACAGACAATAATGTCATCAATGTAAATGATTAACCATCCCTCTGAAAGTTCTTCAGGGAAGATTTCATTCATCATTCTTTGGAAGTGTGAAGGTGCATTTTTGATACCAAAGGGCATTCTTAAATATTCATACACTCCACAATGAACAATAATTCTCAAATATTTTCTTGCTCTTGGTGTCACCACATTTTTATGGAATCCTTTAAGGGAATCCATATTGTTCATATACACTTCTTGAGATATTTGAGTAAGGGAAATTTGGATTTTTGGTATGGGAACCTATCAGGAACAGTGTAAGTGTTCAGAGCTCTAAAGTCTTCAAGAATTCTGTATTTTCCCTTATGTCATGCCACTATGACTGTTGTAGTTATTTCTAATTCTTCATTATGGCCAAAATTCCTTATTACACCAAGGTCTAGAAGTTCTTTGATATGAGTTTCCCAAGCTTCTCTTCACTTGTGACTTGCTGGGTATGAAGGTCTTCTCAAGAGTGGTGGATAAGGTCTTTCAATGTTAAGAATGATGTCAACCTCATGACCAAAAAATTGCTCCTAGAGGCTCTTTGCCTGAAGCAAATGCTCCTTTGTGGTCATACAAAAGGGAAGAAAGTTCATTTTCTTGTTTATCAGTTAGATGAAGGCCTATTTCAGCCTCCCTCAACTGTCCAGATTTGAATTTTTCCAATTCTAAGTTGACTGGTGATACTTTATTTACTGCCATTTGTCTTTTAAATGGTAAAAAGAAAAAATTTCTGACACTTATTGTCTCCATTAGTAAAGTATCTGTCTTTTTTGTTATGCAAATCTATCCCATACATAATTAAATAGTCATTTCCCAATATAAAATGGGTACTAGAGCAGTTTTCCATAACAACAGATTCAACTGTGATTCTTAAATTCCCATTAATGTGTTGGATTATGACATTGGTCTCAAAAATTTCTAATGCTTTCATTGGATTACTTGCACTATTGAATTTTATACCATTGATTGGTAACTATTGGTCTTCAAAATTTGGTACAAAAGTTTTAAGAAAAGATTTACCAACACAAGAGCAGAAGGCTCCTGGGTCAAGCAAATGTTTAGTGGGCTTATTGTCAATCACCACTTCTGTTATACAGGAGTTACTAGCTGTATAACCTTTCACCCTGTTTGGTTTTGTTTTCAAAAGTTGTGCATCTTGAACTTTTGATAAATAAATTTGACCATTTCCAAATTGTGGCAAGTTGGAATAAGATTCCATGATGTCAAAAGTGGCATTCATATTTTCTATATCTTTTGGGATTCAGAAAATATTGATGACTTATAATCTGAATTGTCTTCAATTATGTCATATTTTTCAACATCAGGTTCCTTTTCAATATCAATTTCATTTATTTTACCCCTTTTTGGAAATGTATTGGCTATATGGTTGGTGATTTGCACAGTATGGCACTTTCTGACTGTATCTGCAGATTTATACTTATTATTAGAATTTTCTTTGGGGTTTTTCTCCACAGAATCTTTCCAAGGTGTATTAAACCTTGTTTTGAGATTCACCCTAATAGAACCAATTTTGGTTCTGGTGGTTACTGCTTCTAATATATTGATAATATCTTCTTCTGAAGATTGTTCAGTAGTCCTGCTTTTGACAGCATGCTCTAAGTCACCTCCACATTGTCTCAGAATCTTTCTGTGAATCATAAATTCTTACATCTCAGGGTATAATGCTGTTAGTCTGTCTTTTTATTGGCAAAACCATGGTAAAGCTTTGTCTTTATCAGCATTCAATTTGGTAGTTTCAAAAGCTGTCTTGACTTTAAATCTCCAAGCATCATTGGCCCATTTGTTTATAATCTGAGTTTTCCACCAAGTCCAACTTTGGTGTCCATGTGCTTGTCTTAATTTGATATACCATCTGTGAGCTGATCTGGTAAACAAGGTGTTAAATATTGCTGTTACCAATCTGTCTTGCAATTCAAAATCTTCTTTAATCATGTCAATTCCTCTGAGGAATTCCATATGGACATATTCTCCTTCACCATTGAAGTGAGGCCATTCTTTAAGTTTTGGTACTTCTTTCAAAAGTTCTTGGCCCATTGATGGTTCCAAGTTATGAAAAGAAGTGGATAATTCATTTTTTAACTGTGAACTATCAGGATCCAATACTTGTGGATTTGGAATCCTTGTGCCCTCATTTTGATTAAGAGGTGTAGACATTCTTGGTAAGGTGTTCAGTATTTGTTCAATATAATTCATTTTACTATTGCTACACCTTTGGGAATTACTTTATTCATGTGGGAAGCCTTGTATTAAATTCATTACTTCAATTTCATAGATGTCTTCTTTATTTGTCAGCTCTTGCCATAATTCTGCCTGTCTTTTATTATCAGCAGTGACTTGATTCAATTTCATTGATAATTTGGATACTTCTTCTTGTGAAGCATAAAAACACTTTTTCAAGGAAATGGTATATGTCTTTATTTCAGTATATGAATTTGAAATGTCATCAAGGACTTTCTTGTTATCTGTATTGATAATATTTATGGCTTGTTTAATTCTTGTTTCAATTATGTCATAAATATTGCATTTAGAATATTTGTCTGTTAACTCTTTAATAATGGCAGATTGTTCATTTATTTTCTTTCCAAAAGAATTATCATTATTGGAAGTTTTAATTGCTCTTAGAACTTTTGCAAAACACATAAGTGTTTCATTAATTTGGCACAGACTCAAGTTGTTTGCTTTAATGTTATTACAAATGGTTTCATTTTTATCAGAAAGATGTTTTTTCATGTCATTTATAGCTTCATACAACTCTGAGATGGAATCAAATATATCAGAAATCATTTCTGGAATCTTAATCTGGCTTCCTCCTTCTTCTGTAATTCCATCATGGTTCTGGCCATCTGAAAAACATTTTCCAAGGCATCCTGCTGAATCTTTGGAATCCTGTAGCCTTGGCTGTAAGGTTTTGGGGGTGGTGCCTTCCCTTTGCCCTTTTTTTGAGCTTGTGGATGCTTTTTCATGTGAGAATTGCTGCTGCTAGCCACTGGGGCTGGTCTTGGCACTTGCCTTGGTGTTGGAGGGTTGTTTTTCCTCCATTCTGCTGTTAAAAGCATCATATTCTTTCTTTCCATAAATGGATGCCATCCATTGAGTAACTTGCAAGTGTTGGGATGGCCCAGGAGTTTTCTTACAGTCAGGTATGAGCTCATGCAGCTGTTCCACAGATCTGCAAGGATGTCACAACCATGGCAATTCACCTCCTTGGATCCCCATATGGCATATCAAGCCACAGTTCATTTATGGCCAATTGGCCATATCCATCACCAGTGGCCAATATGGCCACGTCATCATCTTATGGACCTTTTATGGCCAGTGGTGTTTTGGAGCCTTCATGGCCCTTTACCTCAATCCAGGACCCATAGCGGCAATTTATGCCCAAATGGGTATTTCTGGTCATTTCCCTCAAAACCAGGGGAAATGGCCCAAATGGCTGTTTTTGGCCATTTGGGCTCATAATGCGCATTTGCGCATTTTTGCGCATTTGCACATTTTTGCGCATTTTGCGCACTTTTGCGCATATGTGCACTTTTTGCGCACTTTGCGCATTTGCGCATTTTTTGCGCACTTTGAGGCAAAGTGTCCAAAAGACACTTTCCCGCCTTTTGGGCCAGGTTTTGGCTCAGAACCCAAAAGTGGCCAAAACCCCCAAAGGGCCCAGAAACACCTTCCAAGCGCTGAAGTCACCACAGCCATCCTTTTCCCCTCTGCCTTTCCATCTCAAGACCTTTGGACGTAATCTTCTTGTCAATGAACCAATATGCCACAAATGATGTTATACATCATTGTGCACCATTTTTCAACAGCAATTCAATGGTGGCAATCTCAAATGGTCATTTCAACATTCCAACATCTCATCACGTCATCAAGGCTCCCAATCATTCAGAGGAATCATCAAGGCTCAAGAGCAAGTGTTTCAGCGTCAAAGACCAATGACGCCATCAAGCAGTCATTGGTTATTCTCACTCCAAGTATTCCTTCCAATGGAATACTTTCTATTCATTCTCAAAAGTGTATTCAAGAGGCGGTGCCAAAAGAAGTTGTCAAGTGTCAAAGCTCCACTCAATCCATCTTGGCAACCACATTCATTTCAATACAGTCTGGACTCACCAAGGACTGTATTTCATTTTTAAGCATGGGAAGTTCATTCAACCCAATTCAATTTCAACAATAGCCAGCTGTATCAATTCCCAAAACAATCAATACAGCCTCAAGGATCAATACAGATTAGTTTCCAGCCTGAAGAACTCAAGCTCCCAACTTTTCACATATACCGGCTACCCTTTCCACCCTGGGGGGTTTTTCCCCAGTTAATTAATATATTTTGATTTTATTTTATCTCTATTCTCTTTTCATTCTAGTTAAGCAAATACTGATATTATTAAGTCAGTCATTTAGCACCTTTCTCTTTCTCTTTCTTTGCCTGTCAATGGATATTTGGTGGTCATATCCTTACTAATTCCATTATTCATTTTGGCAGGTTGAAAAAGTGATTAAGGACTTACTTGGTTGGCTCTTTGGCCATTTGGCTTCCTTTTCCTCTTTGCATCTCATCTTGTACCTGCATATCTTTTAGAGGAATTCATTCTTATTCTTTTATTTCTTTATTTCTTTTGGAGTCTTCCAAGTGAGTTCCCTGATTGCTGAGTTCCAGGCCACTCTTGTATTTCCACTAGAGCCCCTGTGACATTATATTAATTAACTCATAATTTCTTCTTCATTCTGTTCATTCTTTCTTTATAATTTCATTCACTCATTTCATCGAAATTATGATTCTTTTACTCTTATGAACTTAATGATTCATTGTCATCTCTCAATTTTCTTTCATTCATTCTTCATTTGAAAATTGAAAGCTGACCCATTTTTATTTTTGTTATTCTCTTTAAAATCTTTCTCAAATTATCAATTTTCATTTCATTCATAATTCAGGCGTCATCTTGGTTTTCTTTGATTTTCAAATTTTTTCATCAAGATACTCAGACACGTTATTCACATCAAGATTCATAATTGATTCATTCTTCAAGAATTTTGGTTTTTAAAGAATAATTCACTTGATTTTGATTGATTGATTGATTTGACATATTTGATATTGACCTCAAGAAAATTGATTGACCTGAAGATTTCATTGATTTTGCTGATTTTTCACATCAAGAATTTTGACATAAACTGATTTTGCCTCAAGATTTCATTTTATTGATTGATTTTCTGCAAGATTTTGATTTTGATTGATTTGATTCATTGATTTTTGACTTCAAGACTTCATTTGATTTTGATTTATTGACGTACTTGAAGATTTTCATTTTGATTCATTCATTTTCCTCAAGATTTGATTGTTGACTCTTTTCACTTCAAGAAAATTTTGATTTTAATTCATTTATTTCAATTTATTTCCTGTTATCATGCCTGTTCAACATTCACCTCCGGCAAGACAGACAAGATCTCAGGCCAGAGCTCAAGCTGTTCTCACTCCAACTCCAAGAGCTCCTCTAGATGGCACCCCAGCAGTTCCTCAACTGAGGGCCCAATTAGATAGAGGACCCCGCATGGAAGGAGCAGCACCATCCAGGAAGGAAGGAAGAGGGCCCAGAAGATCAAGTTCATTTTCAGGAGTAGTTGGCGGATTTCCAGGAACTTCAAGGACTATTTTCAAAGGTCCAGGTGAAGATGGTGAAGAGGAGGAGGAGAATTCTGTGGAAGAGGAAGAGTCTGATGGCACTGAAGGTGTTCCTGCTCCGGTGGAAGCATCCCAAGGTACTGGAAGGCCAACTCTAGCCCAGTCTAATCAGCCTGTCTCTCATCAGTCTGAACCATCTCTATTGGCCATCATGCAGCAAATAACTCAGATTATGGCCAATCTTCAAGCAGCTTCATCCTCTGAAGCATCAAGACCACCAGCCTTCAAGACTCCATCTATGAAGTCACCGGAATGCTTTGATGGGACTCAGCCCTTCAAAGTCAGAAGCTTTATTCAGTCATGCCAGCTTATCTTTCACAATGATCTGGCAAATTTCTCTCAAGACAGAAATAAAGTTCTTTATGCCACTTCATTTCTCATTGGCAGGGCTGCAAAATGGATTGAGCCTTATCTTTCCAATCTCACCAATCAAGACTCAAATTATCTTCTCAATTCTTGGCGTCTATTTGAATCTCAACTCTTCACTCTATTTGGTGACCCGAATGAAGTCAGAAAAGCAGAAGCTGAGTTGGATTCTTTAAGAATGAAAGAAGGTGGGCATGTATCCTTGTACATTGCTGATTTCAGAAGTTTAGTCTCAAGAATCGGGGATTGGGGTGAAAGAGCTCTTATCCATCATTTCAGGAAGGGATTGCCATCCAGGATTTTGGATCAATTGGCCTCCCATCCTTCAAGAATTGACTCTCTTCAAGACTTACTGGACGTTACCCTGGAACTTGATACCAGGTACCATGAGAGGCAAAATGAAAAGAGTCATCATCAAGAGAAGAAGCCAGAAGCCTCAAAGTCAAGTTCTTCTCATCCTCAAAATTCTTCAAGCTCAAGTCAAAAGAAGAAGAAGAATTTTCAGAAGAGGGACAAGCCCCATTCTTCTTTATTGAATAAAGATTTCAAGCTCATGAATTCTGAAAAAGAAAGAAGAATCAAAGAGGGTCTTTGTACCTATTGTGGTGGGAAGCATAGTCTTGAGACCTGTTTCAAAAGGCCTCAAAACAAGCTTACCCAACCGTCAGGCAAATTTCCCAGCCAGGGAAAAGCCTGAGTGAAGATCATGTTGTGTTCAATGGTCTTCACAGTTTTCCATCCAGAGCACAATTGTGCATTCTGAATACTGGTGTCAAAAATTCTCTTAAATTTTTTGTTTTTTCTTCTCTTTCTGATGTTTTTTACAGTATTCTCATTGATTCTGGTGCTACCAACTCATTTATTGCAAAGCAGTTTGTTCACAAGTATTCATTGACTACGTCAGAACTCCCAGAGAAGATTCCCCTCATCATTTTAGACTCCTCTGAGTCCCCTTCTTTATTTGTGACTCACCATACTAAATATATGGTTGAGCTCCCTTCCTTCCCAAGCTTTGAATGGGACTTTTTAGTCATTGATACTCCCAAGTGAGAAGACCTCATATTGGGCTTTGACTTTCTTAATCATTTTAATCCGTTTCTTGATTGGAGGCAAGGATTGATCACCTTTAATTCTGATCATAAGGACTATAATGATCCTTTAATTTCTTTCAGTAATGACTCTTCTTCTGCCAAATCATGTGCAGCTCTGGTTGGTCATTCTAGAACACCATCATTTCCGTCTTCTGTCCATATTCCTTCCCTTAATTCCCATCAGTCATTACTATCATCTAGAGATGAAGTCTTCAAAGAGATTCAAGATGTTGGAGAAGATAATTCTGTATCTTCACTTCATCTCTTCTTTGGGAATATGTACCTTCCTCCTTCATCTTATCATGACTCCCTGGAGGAGTTGTGGGATGAAGAGGAAGAGCCAGAAGAAATAGAAACCGTGATGAAGGTTGTTCCTCCTGTTTATCACCAATACTTGGATGTATTCTCCAAGGTGAAAGCAGAGAAACTTCCTCCTCACCGCGCCTGTGATCATCATATCGAGCTGGAGGGGTCTCTACCTCTAGTTGGGGTGATCTACTCTTTATCAAACCAAGAGTCAGATACACTCAGGGCCTACATTTCAGAGAATGTAGAGAAAGGTTTCATCCGGCCAAGCTCCTCTTCTACAGGAGCACCTGTTCTTTTTGTCAAAAAGAAAGATGGTGGCCTCCGTTTGTGTGTTGATTACCACAAACTCAATGCTGTTACTAGGAAGAACAAGTATCCTGTTCCTCCTATGAATCAGCTTCTCACTGTTTTTAATGGTTCTTCTATCTTCTCCAAGATTGATTTGCGTGGTGCATATAACCTGCTCAGAATCAAGGAAGGTGATGAACATTTGACTTGTTTTAGAACCAAATATGGTAGTTATGAGTACTTGGTTATGCCTTTTGGGCTTACCAATGCTCCTGCTTCTTTTCAAAATCTTGTCAATGATATTTTTTATGATCTTCTTGATGTTTATGTTGTGGTTTATTTGGATGTCATTATGATCTTTTCCAAATCTGAGGAAGAACATGTCACTCATGTGTCCACTGTTCTTTCCAGACTCAGAGCCAATAACCTCTTTGCTAAGGCGTCCAAATGCCTATTCCATGTTTCTAGTGTAGAGTACTTAGGTTATGTTGTTTCTTCTGAAGGCCTCAAGATGAACCAAGCAAAAGTCCAGCAAATTCTCAATTGGCCGCCTCCAAGAAACCTCAAGGCTCTTCAATCATTCCTTGGCTTTGCCAATTTTTACCGCCGTTTCATCAAGAATTATTCAAAGAAACTTAGTTCACTCACAAGTTTCCTCAAGAAAGATTCCCGTTTTCCCCTCAATGAGGAAGCTCTTAGACAGTTTCATCAACTCAAAGAGGCATTCACCACTGCTCCAATCCTTTCTCACTTCAATCCTTCTCTACCCACCATTGTAGAGACCGATGCATCAGATTATGCCTTGGGTGCTGTACTGAGTCAGGTCTCTGACTCAGGAAAACATCCCATTGCATTTGATAGCCGCAAGCTTCTCCCAGCTGAGCTTAATTATGAGATTCATGACAAGGAACTCCTTGGCATAGTCTGGGCTCTCAAGCGCTGGAGAGCTTTTCTTCTTTCCATTTCTTCCCCTTTTGAAGTTCTCACCGATCATTCATCCCTTCAATATTTTATGTCTTCCAAGATTCTCACTCGCCGTCAAGCCCGCTGGGCTGAATTTCATTTCTCAATCACTTACCGCCCTGGCCGCTTGGCCACCCTTCCAGATGCTTTGTCACGTTGGGACAACGTTTACCCAGAGAGGGGGGAGGATTTCATCAGCAAGAATCCAATGAACTATCAGAAGATAATTAAGCAAGATGAAATTCAAGCCTCAAAATTTTTTGCAGTCAAGGTGGATTCATTTTCAAATTTGATTGATTCAATTCAGAAGGCAGTGTGGCAAGATCCTCAATATAGAAGTGTCCTTGAAGATTTGGGTAAAGGTAAATCTGTCACAGATTATTCTCTTGATTCCTCTTCCAAACTTCTCCTTTTGAAAGATCGGGTGGTGGTCCCAAATGACCCCACAATTCAACTCAATATACTTCAAAAGCGGCATGACTCTCCTCTAGCTGGACACCCTGGCCAAGAGAAGACTCTCAAACCTGTCAAGCGGGATTTCCACTGGTCCAGCATGACTCAATTCATCAAGGATTATGTCTCATCCTGTCAACAGTGTTCAAGAAACAAAAATATTCATCACAAGAAGTTTGGACTCCTCAAACCTCTTCCAATTCCAAGTGGTCCTTGGATTTGTCTTTCAATGGATTTCATCACTCAATTGCCACTGTCCAATTCCTTTGACTCAATCCTTGTCATAGTGGACAGATTCTCAAAAATGGCGGTTTTTATTCCAACAATAGCTTCAATCACTTCATTAGATTTGGCCCATTTATTCATCAAGAATATTTTCTCAAAGCATGGCCTTCCTTCAAGCATTGTTAGTGATCGAGGTTCTCTTTTTGTTTCTTCCTTTTGGACCAATCTTTGTCAGCAGCTCAAGATTTCAAGAGACTTGTCAACTGCTTATCATCCAGAAACTGATGGACAGACAGAGAGGGTAAATCAGATACTAGAACAGTATCTTCGGATGTATGTCAGTTATCACCAAGATGATTGGAACACCTGGCTCCCTCTGGCTGAATTTGCCTACAATAATTCTGATCACTCTTCAACCAAGCAATCACCGTTTTTCACAGTTTATGGAAGAGATCCACAATTTGATTCAGTTCACATCACTCAAGATACTCCTGCTGGAAAGTTATCAACAAAAATCCAATCAGTACAGCAAGATGTCAAGAGAGAACTTGAAATCGCCATAAACCGGTTTAAGAGGTATGCAGATAAAGGTAGAGCAAGTCCACCTGTTTTCAATCCTGGTGACATGGTATGGCTTTCTTCCAAGAACATCAAATCAACCAGACCCACCAAAAAACTATCCAAAAGATGGTTGGGTCCTTTTCCAATCTTGAAGACAGTCAGTTCTCATGCTTACCACCTCAAGCTTCCATCTCAATGGAAATCCATCCACCCAGTCTTCCATATCTCACTTTTGGAACCAGTCAAGACATCAACAATCCCAAATCGGCATCAAGAGCCTCCTCCTCCAATTATCATTGAAGAAGAAGAGGAATGGGAAGTCTCTCAAATACTAGATTCAAAGCTCAAGAGAAGAAAATTATGGTATCTGGTGGAATGGAAAGGTTTCAGTCAAGACCCAGAAAGATCCACTTGGGAACCAGCCGAAAACCTCAAGAATTGTCCTGAACTTGTCAAAGATTTTCATTCTTTATATCCTGACAAGCCGGGTCCCAATTCTTCAAAAGCTTGACTCATTTATGGTGCTTGGTGGGGAGAGGAATTACCAAAAGTAAGTTCCACTCCTGGTATGCACCTTTAGGGGTATTCTACTCTTTTGTTGTAAGCATCACCTTGGCCACTCTGTGAGCACTTTGCAAATTTTGGACACAGATCTTTGGCCGGGCTTTTCAACATTCATTTCCAATCTTATGGCCATTTCACTTGGGACAATGGGCCACTCACTTTCCAATTCATTTCCAAGATTCCAAATTCAAATTCATTCCTTCAGCATTTTGTTTTTATTTTTATGGCGCTGGCGGGAGTGGTAACTACTGAAAGTAAGTTCCTCTCCTGGTGTGCACTTCCCTGAGGGGTCTACAATCTTGTCAAAACATCACCTTGGCCACTTTGTGAGCACCTGGAATCAATTTTCTCTTTCCAGGTCCTTGGCCAATTTCAAAATCAGTTATTAACCTCCGTGATGAAGATTGGAACCTCCTCAAGATTCAATTCATTTTCTTTTCTCTTTTTCTTTTTCTTTTTATTTTTATTTTCATTTTTTATTTTCATTTTGTTTTCATTTTAAATTTTATTTTATCACGTCAATTATCACGTCAAAAATTTTCATTCATTTTAAAATTCAACTCAAATCATGAAGCCAATGTCAAAAGAAGATCAAGCAAGTCCTGCGTCAAATGTCAAATTTTTAATATCAGTTTTCAAATTCTTCAACTTCATCAGTCCTGTTGAATCACTCTCTCAAAATCTTTCCAATAGCCTCAACAGGCTTCACCTTGTATTGGTGCTCAGGAGCTCACCATTTCAAGGTGGGGGGTACTGTCACAACCATGGCAATTCACCTCCTTGGATCCCCATATGGCATATCAAGCCACAGTTCATTTATGGCCAATTGGCCATATCCATCACCAGTGGCCAATATGGCCACGTCATCATCTTATGGACCTTTTATGGCCATTGGTGTTTTGGAGCCTTCATGGCCCTTTACCTCAATCCAGGACCCATAGCGGCAATTTATGCCCAAATGGGTATTTCTGGTCATTTCCCTCAAAACCAGGGGAAATGGCCCAAATGGCTGTTTTTGGCCATTTGGGCTCATAATGTGCATTTGCGCATTTTTGCGCATTTGCGCATTTTGCGCATTTTTGCGCATTTTGCGCATTTTTGCGCATTTGCCCACTTTTTGCGCATTTTGCGCACTTTTGCGCATTTGCGCACTTTTTGCACACTTTGCGCATTTTTTGTGCACTTTGAGGCAAAGTGTCCAAAAGACACTTTCCCGCCTTTTGGGCCAGGTTTTGGCTCAGAACCCAAAAGTGGCCAAAACCCCCAAAGGGCCCAGAAACACCTTCCAAGCTCTGAAGTCACCACAGCCATCCTTTTCCCCTCTGCCTTTCCATCTCAAGACCTTTGGACGTAATCTTCTTGTCAATGAACCAATATGCCACAAATGATGTTATACATCATTGTGCACCATTTTTCAACAGCAATTCAATGGTGGCAATATCAAATGGTCATTTCAACATTCCAACATCTCATCACGTCATCAAGGCACCCAATCATTCAGAGGAATCATCAAGGCTCAAGAGCAAGTGTTTCAGCGTCAAAGACCAATGACGCCATCAAGCAGTCATTGGTTATTCTCACTCCAAGTATTCCTTCCAATGGAATACTTTCAATTCATTCTCAAAAGTGTATTCAAGAGGCGGTGCCAAAAGAAGTTGTCAAGTGTCAAAGCTCCACTCAATCCATCTTGGCAACCACATTCATTTCAATACAGTCTGGACTCACCAAGGACTGTATTTCATTTTCAAGCATGGGAAGTTCATTCAACCCAATTCAATTTCAAAATTAGCCAGCTGTATCAATTCCCAAAACAATCAATACAGCCTCAAGGATCAATACAGATTAGTTTCCAGCCTGAAGAACTCAAGCTCCCAACTTTTCACATATACCAGCTACCCTTTCCACCCTGGGGGGTTTTTCCCCAGTTAATTAATATATTTTGATTTTATTTTATCTCTATTTTCTTTTCATTCTAGTTAAGCAAATACTGATATTATTAAGTCAGTCATTTAGCACCTTTCTCTTTCTCTTTCTTCGCCTGTCAATGGATATTTGGTGGTCATATCCTTACTAATTCCATTATTCATTTTGGCAGGTTGAAACAGTGATTAAGGACTTACTTGGTTGGCTCTTTGGCCATTTGGCTTCCTTTTCCTCTTTGCATCTCATCTTGTACCTGCATATCTTTTAGAGGAATTCATTCTTATTCTTTTATTTCTTTATTTCTTTTGGAGTCTTCCAAGTGAGTTCCCTGATTGCTGAGTGCCAGGCCACTCTTGTATTTCCACTAGAGCCCCTGTGACAAAGGATCTGGTACTCTTTGTGCGGCAGTGCATTGTTGTAAGCCTTCTGGCTGGCTTTGTAAATGTCCACTGAGGCTTTTTGTGGTGGTGTCAGCTCTTTTTGAAGGTAAAATAGTGTTGTGAGCTTCAGAATTGGACAATTTATTGCTGTGGGAGTCTTTTACTGACCCTTGTCCTTCTGTATCTGATTGGCTTCTGCCATAATCACGTCTATGACCTTTTTGGGAGCTGCTTGAGGGCTTATAGCTTAAAAAGGGTTTAAAATAGTAATTTTACATCATAAAATTACTATTTGACAAATTTTTAGCTTTCTGAGGAGTATTACTGATGTTCAAGTTGATCAATTGAGAAGAAATTGGCCCTTGTTGGTTATTCTGAGCTATAATAACAGTGCGATTATGATCAGAAATCACAGTGCTTGCAGGAATAATGCTAGTAACTGTGGGGCTGATTCAATGTTTTCTTGTCTCACCACATTTTCAAACACTAAAATTAATGAAAAAGCCGATTAATTAAGTAAAAAAAGGGTATTTCAAAAAAAGAAATAAAATATAAGCCTTACTTATAATATGAAAAAAAGTTATTTTTTATGTATTTTTTGAATTATAAGTATTTTTTATATGTTTTTGAAATTTTCCAATATAAGAAAAAGGATTAAAAAGAAGTAAAAAATATTTCACAGGTAAAATATCATGGCTGGGACCCCAAATTTAAGGTGTGGGTATGAAACTTTGATAAAATATCAAGTACTTTTCCTGTCCTCAAAATTTGTATAAGGTAGAATTCTTTAAAAATAGTAAGAATGTAGTATTTTTAATAATCAAACACACCAGTTTTATTGTTTTTAACTTCAGAAGTATAAAACAATAATATAATAAAAATTTATTGTTTTACCAACAATAAAGATTCATCCAAAAATACTCTACAAGAGATATTTGAGGCTACAAAAGAAATTTCTTCAAGAGCAATTTCAATTGGAATTAATTGAGCAAAGAACTGCAAGCAATTAATTAAAGAAAAACTTCTTTAAAAAGATATTTAAAGAGAAAAACCCGCCAAAAGTGACCAGAGTGAATTTGGAAACAAAGTGACAAAGCTAACAGTGATGAAAGATTCTTTAATTAACTTTTGGGGTGGTTCAGGGGTAAAAATGATTATAAAAGTTACAAACAATGATTATAATGACTTTTTAATGTGGTTAAAAGGTTTAAAATGATTTGAAAAGGGTGGTTGGAGTCCTATATTGATTGGCTTAACAGTGTTTAAACTAATTATAAAAGGAGAAGATTCTAACATGAAGAGAAAAGTGGGGAAAAGAAGACATTCTTTTATAGCCATCAATTTTCTTACTCCTAAAGTAAAATTGACTCTTGTCAGTCGTGAAACATAGTCTGACAACAGTAAAGCCAACTATCACATCATTGAACCCTGGTTCAGACCAAAGAAGGGCTGGTTTAAGCCATATTTTGCTATTTTTAGCCATTTTAGACCCTTAAATCAGCTATTACTATAGCCATACCTGATCTAGATCCTCCAAAACACGTCAGAATGTGTGTAAGAGGCGTGGAAGCCAGTTGGAACTGTTTTTACTAACATTGTTTTAGCTTAAGGGTAGTTTTACCCTCTTGGAAGCAGTTAAAACTACCCTGGTTGGTATCAAAACCTCATTATCAATTGAGTCACAGACCCTGTGACTTAATTCCAGGCCAAAAGTAATAAAATTTTGCATGGACTTTGACATCCCATGCCATTCAGAAAGGATTTTGGGGGTCTAGCTCCCCTTCAGATCTAGAGTGTCTTTTCCCCCCCAGAATTAATCTTTCCAATTTATTTTTTCTTTAATTCCTCATCATGTAATACAATGATAATTTACACATGTAATTCAATTGAGTTTTCAATTACACATCTGTAATATTTGATACCTCATATCTAAATTAAAGTTCACTTATGTAATACACGTGCACATTTTGACATTTCAATTGAATTCAATTGAAAATACTTCAATTCCTCATAACTTCTAAGCTAAACACAACACCTCAATTTTAACACAAAAATTGATGGTTAACACCACATGTGGTGTTAATTAAATCAAGGTTCTGAGTATTTTCATACTTTTGTACAAAAAATACTAAAAACTTAATTTAAACTTATTTAGAGTTGAGTTACAGAAATATCATCCAGAGGTGACCCCACTTTATTTTTTATGAGGAATCCAATGGTGTGATAATTTCTTTATGTTTATTTATTGGATAAAAAGCTATAATATATTGTATATCACTTTTTACCAAAAATATTTTAATTTCACAAAAATTCATTTTTATTTAATTTTTACAAGTAAAAATGTAATTTCATAAATTTAAATTTTATTGTAATTTTATTTTTAAATTATAATTAAATTTTGATTTTTAAATATAAATTTGTATTTTTATAATATAAATGCATTTATTTTATTTATATTTGTATCTTAATTTATCATTTGTGGTCTTTTGGGTATATGAAAATACCTCTAAGGCTCACAATTGGCCTCTGCTTCTTGATGCATGGTCCAAAATTTGGGTGAGTAATTTTTGTGCAATTCAAAATCTTCTATGTGAATGATTAAATTTCTTGTTAGAAGATGAGTCATTTTTCAATAAGGGGTAATCATTTACAACTGGTGAAATAGTGCCTCCCATGAAATCATCCTCAAAGCTCAAAAATGACTCATCCTTTCCATTTGTGTAGTGTAAGCTTGATTTACAAAGAGTTAGTCAATGTGATGAGTCACTAATTGATGAAGAAAAACCATTGACAACTGGTGAAATAGTCCTTCCCATGAAATGTTTTTCTTCATCATTAAGTGACATCGTACATTTTGGGAGTTTGATAAGTTGAGATGGTGAAAGTTGACTCATGATGGGTGAAATGGCAAGAAGCAATGCGTGAGGCCTTCCCTTAGAATGATTTTTATGAAAAAAATTAAAATAATTAAATAAATTTTTAAAAATATAATTGAAATAAAAAAATGAAATTATTTAAAAAAAATAAAAAAATAAGTTGATGCAGTGAGAAAAATAAATAAAAAAGAAGTAAATACAACCTGAAATAATGCAACCAGATTAAATTACCAAAAATATAAAAAAATAAATAAAAATGAAAAAAAATAAGAAATTACCTACAGAAATCAAATTAAATGAAAAACAAGAAACAAAATAAAAATGAATCCAAGTGATCAAGTTAAATTAAAAAAAATAAAAATAAAATAAAAAAATGATTTTTTTAAAAATAATATAGCCACTAGAGATCAATTTAAATTAAGAAAGGAATATAAAAATAATTTTTCTAAAAAAAAGGTAACTGGGGCACTTACAGCCCCAGTGACTAATTTAAAGTAACAAATATAAATCAAAATTACAATAAATGAAAATAAAAAAATAATAGTCACTGCAGCCCCAGGGACTAATTTAAATTCAAAAAAATAGTTGCTGGGGCTCTTAAAGCCCGAGAAACTAATTTAAATAAAAAAAAAATCAAAATTCCCAAAAATAAAATAAAAAAATGAGAAAAAAATAATTAATTAAAAATTAAAATTAAGAAAATATAGAAATAATTGTTGCTGGGGTCTTACAGCCCCAGCAATTAAATTAATGAAAAAAAAACAAAAAAAAAATTTAAACAAAAAAACACAAAAAATATGTTATTCTGAGAAAATCTATTTGTATTGAAAAAAATAAATAAAATTTAAAATAAAAATTTAAAAAATATTTGTTGTTGGGGCTCTTACAGCCCCAGCAATTAAATTAATGAAAAAAAAAATTAAAAGTTTAAAAAAATTAGTAAATAAAAAAAATAAAAAATAAAAAATGATTTTTTTATTGAAAATAAAAAATGATTTTTTTATTAAAAAAAAAAATCATTGTTGCTGGGGCTCTTACAGCCCTAACAATTAAATTAATGAAAAAAAACAAAAAAATTAAAATTTAACAAAAAAAAAACAAAAAATAATTTTTTTTGAAAAATATAAATTTTGCTGGAGCTGTAAGAGCCCCAGAAATCTAATTAAATCAAAAAAAATTTAAAACAAATTAGTAAATAAAAAAAATTAAAAAATATTGTTTTTTTAAAAAAATCATTTTTGCTGGGGCTATTACAGCCCCAGAAATTAAATTATTGAAAAAAAAAATTAAAAAATTAAAATATAAAAAAAAAAAAAAAAAAAATTTTTTTTTTGAAAAAATTGAATTTTGCTGGGGCTGTAAGAGCCCTGGAAATCTAATTAAATCAAAAAAAAAATTAAATTTTTTTTTTAAAAAAAATCATTGTTGCTGGGGCTCTTACAGCCCCAGCAATTAGATTATTGAAAAAAAAAATTAAAATTTTAAAAAAAAAAAACAAAAAATATGTTTTTTTAAAAAATATCAATTTTGCTGGGGCTTTAAGAGCCTCAGCAATCTAATTAAATAAAAAAAAAATCAAAAAAATCAAAAATATTTTTTTTAAAAGAATAATTGTCGCGATTAAATTAAAGAAAGAAAAATTAATGGAAAAGAAAAAAATGAAAAATTAAAAGAAATAAAAATTGTACTTTTTTCAAAAAATATTTGATTTCTCGGGCTGTAAGGGCCCCAGTGATCTAATTAAAGACAAATAAGAAATTAAAAATTACAATTAAAAAAATAATCAAAGATTAAAAATTTGATTGATTGAAAATTAAAAAAAACCTCACTTGGGTATGTTTAAATTATAAGTTCTTGGTTAGGAGAATCTTTTTATATTGAAGAAAAACACAATCTTGATTTGAAAAAAAATTAGGTTTGTTTGATGATATTAACGATGGAAAAATAACTGAAGGGAACGTTGTTTGAGTGCCAAACAATGACTTGAAGTCAATGTGATGTGAATGACCTAATGGTTGGAGCTTCTGCCTCTCAAACTCGCTGAAAGGTAGCATGTTCAATCCTGGGCACTGGACAGACTCACCTTGGGGCATCTGAGTGGTTGGTGACCATAGCTTTGGAAAACCAAATCCAACTCATTTTTTCATGGTGGAACAGGTAGTCTCTGTGGCTTCAGGGCTCACAGAAAGTCCCTGGCATCACTTCTCTCATATCTTTCTCTTTTTGCGCTAAATTCCCATAACACAATTATTCTCTATTGTGATACTTTTGGCATAAAGTTGTTTTCTGTGCCTTTTTTTGCACTCAGGAGACAAAAGCACACTGGTTATTCTCATAAGAAGCTTGGCACAAAGATGTTTGAAGTCATCACTCCACACAGTAAACATATTTTTCACTCAGTAGGTATGAATTACAGGTAACAGCTAATAATAAGTAATACAACACACACACTCTTTTACACCTTTTGAACTTCTTTTTCAATACCAACCTTTTTAGGTAGATTCATCATCAAATTAGACTCCAAAGGGTTTTTTTTCCCCATGCTTCACTAAAATCCAATGCTAAATATTTTGCAAGGCGGTATTTGCTTGGGCAAATTGTTGAAGATGAATTATTCAAGAAAGATCTTTAATGAAGGATTTCACATATATACTTTTCTGTGTGCTTCAAAATCTCTTCATCTGGCAAGGATTTCTTTCTCTTGAGCATTCATGTGATTTCCAGAAGCTGAAGGGTTCCTTTGGCCAAACTAATGCGGTAATCAGCTGAGCGCACCACAAGTCTATGTACACCCCCTTTAAGGAATGCTGCAATCAGATTGTAGCATGGCCTTCCAGCCTTCATCTGATCTTGAATGGTCACAAAAGCTTGTAAAGGATCCACTCCTCTCTTTACCAATTGCTTACAAATTTTCTGGATAGTTTTGGAATCAACCTTAGTATGTGCCGGCACCCAATTGAATGAAATCATTAGCTGGAGGATATTATTGACCAAGCCAGTCAAATTTGGTGTTAAAATTCCTTTTGATGTAATACTAGTACCTTCTTGACTTTCATTGCTTTGTGGAGCAGGTTGAACCTTGTTGACACTCAAACATGAGCCCAAATATATAGCATAGCACTAATGTCCACAGACAAAGAATAACTGGAAGCTGAATAAGAAATATTGAATGTAACCGGAGGGTTCTGATCATCCATATAAAGTGCAATGGCTTCAAATAAAATGTTGGCAACTCGCTTCTTTTGATGTTGACTTGGTTGAACAAGATTGTGCACCAATAGATACAGTGCATGGAGCCTTGTGGGTAAACCTGCCAGTATGCACATGTTGCTTTGAAATAATGACAAATTCCAAATTGTCTCATGGATTAACGGCTCCTCAGATTTTGTTCAAAACATATCCAAGCCTATGAAAATAATGAGATTAGTAAGATCACCAATATGGATATTTCTGAAAGCCTCTTTACCAGCTGCATGGAGCTCTTCAAGCCACTCTTTCATTCTAATGTCCCTACCACTCTTGTAGCAAAACCCACATTGGAGCTTGGTTGAAAATTCATCCTTTGAGACAAGTGATTTTCACTTCATGAAGGTCTTTTGGATGAGTGAACTAAATTTGATCCAATCTCCTCTTTTGAATACATGATATGACATTAGACTGTAATCAAATCTGTTTTCATTTTCCAATATAATTTTGATGAATGAATGACTTGGAGTTAGAGCTAGTGAACAAGCAGAAGAATCCATTGATGTTTCAGAATTTATTTGGGTCAATACAATTTCATCCTCAGCCACTGTTCTTTGAGTTGCTGTACTGCTATTTTCATTGGGAATGGTAGTTGCTTCCTGAGTGTCCAAATTTGGACTTGGGACAGTGTTTTCCTGATGATTTGTTACACCTACAATCTGAGGAATTTAAACAGGGTGATCATTTGTGGTGTTTATTGGATGTCCATTATTACTTTCATTAGCAGAAGGACAAAGAGCCCATGATTTCCCCTCATTAACCTCTGGGGCCAATTGAAAAGTTTGGCTAATTTTCTTTTTTGCTGGATTCTTTGAAGGTTTTAACTTCCTTTTTGAAGAAATTTTTGTCATTGTACCAATTTTAACATGTGATTTTGGAGGTAGTGTATTGCCTGATTTGATCCCTAAAACCATAATTCCAAGATATTAGGGTGGAATTTGAAATATATGAGATAACAATTTTTTTATAAATATGATCAATATTAGCAACAAGCAGTTCTCTAGCCTCCTGGAGCTTCTCTTGTGAATATCTGGACATTCCTTGTAATCTTGGGGCTATTTGTAATGAATTGTTCAAGAACTGTTCCTTTGTAATCACTTCTATTTCAGCCCCAAAAAGCACCTCAGTAGATATTTTGGTGGAAGAAGCCAAATGGGCATGGGGTGCCTCTATTTCACTTTTGTGCATTATTTCTGACTAATTGAGATACTGATAAGACTGATTTGATCAGAAGTAAATTCGATTCAAAAAACATACCTTCTGGAAATTCTGGAGGTGTATTTGGGATGGCTGTACTAATGGCAATGATACTTTCACTTGATGAGCACTCCATATCAGAAGATTCAGGAGAATTGAAGAATTGAATTGCTTTTGAGGACCCATATCAGAGGTGTTACTATTGGTGTCAATAGAGACAAAAGCAACTAATTGTACATAAAGATGCTATATGTGCTTGGAAGGGAAGTATTTTTATGAAACTATAAGAAAGGGTTGTAGTTCTAACCTACAAAGTAAAATGAGAATCCTTTTTATAAAATCAATGAGGAGACAAAGAGGGCCAGAATGTGGTTATTGAATTTTTTGGTCTAGAAACTTCTAATTCATATGAGAATACAGAATGCAAAATAGTCCCACACATAACAAGACCTGAGGGGAGATTTGTATTTGTTCCCCTCAGAGACTGAAACCTAATGAGAGCTGTGATTAGACTGCAATTGTACACCTGTCCCCAAATTCATCTTCCTGTTTGGAGTTTCCACATTGATCAAGGATCCATTTGAGAAATATATACAGCTATTTGAATACTTCCAAAATGTTGCAAGTGTATTTTGATGTGTTCAGAAATCTATCTTGGATTGTTCCCGGAAAGACTCAAACAAAATCTCCCTTGGAATAAAGCTTCATCCCACAATCCATTCTAGTATGATTCTATTTTGATATCCAGATTTTGGTTTATTCAATTGAAAAGACTAAATAACTCTTAATTCAAATCATGAATAATCATAATTTTCTCGAAAATTCCATTGAAAAATCATTCTCACTCTAACCACAAGTTTCCAATTTCAGTTTTAAAGAATTGGAAAGGTGTTCCTCCTTTACAAAATATATAAATCCCATCATTATTACAAGACTGTTAAGCTATTCATATCAATCTATATTCCACCAAAAATCATTTTTAGACCCCTATTTCTTAAACACGTCAATGATTTTAAATAGTATCCTCATCTACCCCCTTATGTCCCCTATCTTTCACTTTCATCCTGATTACTCCCAATTTGATACTCATCTAGTCCATTATAATGAATCAGACTGCTCATATCCTTCTCAAAATACTATATTAACACCTGGGAAAACCTTAAAGCCCCACAAACTTTCACCAACTGAATGCTTGACCTCTAGAATGGAATCATTACAGCCCATTGAAGCTCTGAATCTACATGAATCTGGGAAAATTCAATTCAAAGGTGATATTGAGGAAATAAAATCATCTATACAGGCCACTGCTCATTGAACACCTACTTTTTTGGTCCCTAATGAACAATTCCCTCTCTTTACTGAACCAGATAAATATGATTACTCCACTGGATGTAAGCTTACATATATTTGCTTTCATCCACTACACTTTTACTGATTTGAATAACTATATAGTGAAATTAGAACCACCTCCACTTTCAAGGTTAAATGATGTAGATACCCTGATCCAGTTTGCACAAAAGTGGGCTAAACATCATGGCTATGCATTAAAAAAGAGAAATTCTCACCAAGGGAAGAACGTTTACTTGGCATGTGACCAATATGGTGAAGGTATAAGCCTTAAAGGACCGACCCAGAGGCAGTAAACAACAAAAAAATGTGGATGCAAGTTTAGGGTCAGAGGCTCTATTCCTGCTCTGAGTAATTCATCAAATATACTGTACTTATTTACTCTGTTCTTACCATTAAGGGGATATCAATTCTGAGGAATTTCACACAATTCACCTCACCAGATCTGGCTATTGGGTTTTAGTCCCACTAGAAATCCTGCCTAATCATGCACCATCTACAACCCCATCAGTACATCTCATTCATTGCCGGCTTAATGAAAAAGAACTTGTGCAAGTTGAAAAATTGATGAAGGCAAATGTCTGTCCTAATCAGATTTTAAGCCAGCTTTATGCCCATTGAAATACCTGTACCACTAGCAGAACTCTGTATAACTACAAAAGACATCTATCAATCTAGAAAAGGAATGGGAAATCTCAACTGGAATATCTAATACATCTTCTGAAAGAGAGAAATTGGATTAATAGTAATAAAATTCATATAAATGGAAAGATTACCAACCAATTCTTTGCACACCCAGTGTCCAGTGAATTGGGTCATATAAACCACCATGTGATATTAATTTATGCCACTTACTGGACATGCAAGTACAATTTGCCACTTTTCAACATGGTTGGCCAAACTGCAACTGGACACACCTTCTCATTAGCCTTTTGCTACATGGAATGGGAAAATGACAATGGATACATATGAGCCCTTCAAGAACTCAAAATTTTATTTCAGCCACCCAGAATTTCCAAGGTTATTATTACGGATCATGAGCCAGATCTGAAGATGGCCATTGAATTGGTCTTTCCTAGCTCAATCAATAATTATTGCACATGGCACATCAGCAAAAACCTTATCAGAAGTTTTTGCAAATATTTTCAAGAGGATTATTGGAAGGATTATCAGACATCCTGGAGCCTACTGGTCAGTTCCAAATCAACTGAGGAATATGAGAACAATCTTGAAAAAATCATAGAGAAGTCAAAGGATTACTCAGGATCATGGGCATATATCTCAAACAACCTACTCCCATTCAAGAAAAAATTTGTCATTGCTTGGGAAAGCCAGGATCCTCAACTAGGAAATCAAGCCAGCTCCCATGTTGAATCTGCACACTCCTACATAAGCTCATCCATTAATAATTCTAATGGAGAGCTTTCTACAGTATTCCAAAATATTAAAACAGCAATTGATATTCAATTGAAACATATCAACCATACTATGGGAAAAGAAAGAGTCCACAAATTGACTGATGTTTCACCGCCTTTCAAGCCGCTACTTGGTACTATAGCACTCAAAGCAATAAAAATTATTGAAAAACAATTTCAAAAGCTCAAAGACCAACAAAATCTTCAGCCATGCTCAAAAACACTAATGAATGGCATGGGGATTCCTTGCTCACATGAAATTGAGAAGCTTATTAATACTAAAGGCTACATTGGAAGTGAAGATTTTCATATGAAATGAGAACTACTTTATAATCCTCTTGAAGTAGGTGCCATCTTATTTCTGATATGTGTGATTTTTGTCATGCTAAAGCTATGTTTAACAGGACATTGATTGTAATTCACAATGAAATTTGAAACAACGAATGGAAAAGATTGAAAAGGAAGTTGATGAACACAAAATACCATTACAAAGAAAATTGATCAAAAAAATTCAGGAGCTACTTAGCTTTCAATACACAACCATTAAGTTTTGTCACCCCAAAAAGGCTTTAATTTCATGTGGTAGGCCATCACTGAAAAGGAAAAGGGTAAATTCTACCAAAAGGCTTCCATCCAAGTTTGAAATCCAGCAGCATATCCTGAATTGTCACAAGAGATTTCTTAAAAAGATGCACAGAGCTAATATTGGTACCAAAGCGCAAATTATGAGGGGGAAAAGTTCTATTTGATGCAAAAAGAGGCAAGCCAAGATGATGAAACTACCACAAAAAGAAAAAGAAGGTTATTAAATGATATAGGAAAACCAGAAATAAACTTGAAACCCCAAAATAACTCAAATTGTTTGGAAGAACCAGTTAGTGGATAAATTTTGGTATGCAAATGAATCACTGAAAAATAACCTCCTTTTAAAAGACTCTTTATATTGATCAGGTACAGCCACTTTTCATGCACAAGTTCATTGAGAAAATTTTTAATCCTCCTGCAGATGGGAATTGGGTATTCCATGCGGTAGCAAAGGGATTGTCACTTTCAAGCCCACAAAAGGAAAATAGCTGGAGAGAAGTGAGACAAGATTTGATAGAAGAAATTGATATGAATCACAATTATTAAAACAAATCATTGGGAAGAGCAGTGGAAATGGATAAGATAAGAGATAATCTGATTGCTACAGCTATTACAAGAATTGATAACTGGTTAAGTAAATGGGATCATGGACCAATATTGACAAATACATATAAGCGTCCATTTGTATTTTTCCATGCAGATTGGCAGAACTTCCCACCACAGACATTCCTTCCAGCCCTATGCAGTCCATGTGGAGTGTCAATTATGCATCCAATCTCCCTAGGTCACATAAATGGTAATCATTGGATACTCATTATTTTCAATGAACATGAGATAGGCAAATTACCTCTTCCCAAATTGCCACCACAGTGGCCTGGGGCACATTCACATCAATCAGCTTCAAATTGGAGAAGAGTATATTCCTCATCAATAAAGGTTTCCGCAAATCTAGACAGATAACTTGTATATAGCATTTTTTTCATTATAGAGTTTGTTGTCAAATCTCTGAGATAGATGTCTGATTAAAATCTTATTTAGTGTGGATTTAGTAATCACTTGGATGCGTGGATTGAGGAAACTTCATTGATCAAAGGCATGAAGGCATATCTGAATCCACAATTTTATGCATTTGTGTAGGCGTAAGGTTTAGGTTGAGGCATGTAAATATCACTCCCCTAAAAATATCATAAGTAACAGAGATCCCAAGTTCACATGTGCACTTTGTACCAATCTTTGCAGATTTTTTGGGACTAAGTTATCATTCTCAAAAGCATATCACCTTCAAACAGATGGACTATGTCACAGGGGCTCTTATGGAAGAAAGAGGGCCTGGCACTTGGGAATCAAGAACTCACTTGGAGGGCTCCAAAAGATAAGAAGAATAATAAGGATTGATTTCTTTAAAGAAGAAGAAATGGAAAGACAAGTATGTCAAAAGATAAGAGAAAGGATAAGAAGCCAAAAGCCAAAGATAAGAAAGGAAGCCAAAGGCCAAGAAGCCAACCAATTGAATCCTCAATTCACTGTTTCAACCTACCAGAAAAGGAATGGAATTAGTAAAGGATATGACCACCAATATCCACTGACAGGCAAGGAAGAAAAGAGAAAGGGTGCTAATGACTAACTTAAGATTATCAGTATTAACTTTAATAAGGTAAAACAAAATAAAGATAAAAATAAATCCAATATATTAATTAACTGGGGAAAAAGTTGCCAGGTGCTGAAAGGTGGCCAGTATATGTTAAAAACTGAAAGACTGATCCTGGAAGGTGAATCACCGGCTGTATTGTCTTAATTGGGCCAATACAGCTCTGGCCATATTGAAATTGAACTGCGTGATTGAATTCCCACAGTGAAAAATTGAATCGGCCCAATTGGGCCAAGGACATACAGGCTGATTGATTGATGCCTGTATGGACCAATTGAATTGTCCAAGGAGTGTTGAAATACTTGATGCCTTGACAACTGATTGAAAGACTGTATAACCTCTGACAATACCCTTGGAATAATACTGAATGAAATGGCCAACCCAACTCCTTCAGGGCCAGGTGGTTGGGGTCCTTGAATGGTCTTCTGATTGCCGCCATGGATTGCCAGACTGATGAGTTAAAGAATCCTCCTTTGAAATGGGTTTTGGATTTTGGGACCTTGATTTGGAAAGGTGGAATTTGGTCCTGAAAACTTCACCATTGAATTTCTGAGAAAAAATGGTGCATATTGGTATATAATACCATATATGCACCACTCCTGAAACCTTGAGTACAGGGTGCATGGAGGAATGGAAGGAATTCCCCTTAAGTTGATGGGTATGCTTGCTGAGCTGGTTTGGTGGCCTCTGGTGGTTGCCAGAGGCCAGGGCTTGAAACATGGTTCATGGCCAAATTTGGGTCCTACAGGTTTGGTGGCCAATTTGGTGTCCAAAAGGTTTTTGGCCAAAATTGGGTCCAAGGGATTGGTGGCCAAGATTGGCTCAGGTGGGTTCAATTGTGGTTTGGGACCCGCCTGGCCTTGGGGCTAGGTGGCTTCCCCCCTTAGCCCCTTTTGGCCTAATTGGCCTATGGACCATTGACCATGAATCACGGCCCACGGGCTGTAGAAGCCATAGGGGGCTAAATGGCCCAGATATGCCATTTAGACCTAAACCCCCCTAATGAAAGGGGGTGGCCCAAAACCAGAAGTGATGGCTATGGGGCCTGGAGGCTCCTAGAAGACAAAAGGACCCCCCAGGCCCAAAATCAAAGATAAAGGCCTGGGGGGTGGTGATATGGAAATTGGCCAAGGAGGCAAATGATGGCAGGATATGGCCTGAGGCCATAAAAGGATGATTGGGGCCAGAAATGGCCAAGAAGAGGTGTTATGGCCAAATGGCCATAGAACACCAGAGGGGACCAATTGGCCATAAAAGATATGGTGTGGCCAATTGGGAACAACTTTGTTCCAGGTTAAAATTGCCGCAACACCCATGGAGGAGGGTCAATCTTCGCGGTTGTGACAATACCCCCCTACCTTGAATGGTGAGCTCCTGAGCACCAAGATAAGGTAGAAGCCTGTTGAGGCTGTTGAGACAGATTGGATATGAGGATTCCAGAGGTATTTGAATCTTGAAAAGAAAATTGTTTTGAACTGATAATAGTGTTGCCATATGAATTGAGGTTGACTTGGTCTTCTCTTGACATTTGGTTTTGAAAATGTGGAAGACATGATTTGGTTCAAAGATTTTAGCATCAAGATTTCTGAGCAAAGAAAATTGAGAAAATATAAATAATAAGAAGAAAAAGGAACAAATATAAAGAGAGAAAAAGAAAACAAAAAGGAAAATGAATTTTGAGGGGGAGTCCAATCTTCATCACAGATTTTGACAGTTGATTTTGAAAGTGGCCAAGGACCTGGATAACAGAATTTGATGTCAGGTTCTCACAGAGTGGCCAAAGTGATGTTTTGAAATATTGTAGACCCCTTTGGGGAGTGCACACCACAAGAGGAACTTACGTTTGGTAGTTACTAATCCCACCAGTGCCATAAATAAGAAAAGTCTTGATAAAAGAATGTGTTGAACAGATAATAACTTGCAAAGGAAAATAAGAAAGGAATGGTCCATTTTCCCCAAGTGGAAATGGCCATAAATGGAATTGATGTTGAAAGCCAGGCCAGAAGATCTGTGTCCAAATTGCAAAGTGCTCACAGAGTGGCCAAGGTCATGCTTACAACAAAGAAGAGTAGAATAACCCTAAAGGTGCATACCAGGAGCGGGACTTACGTTTGGTAATTCCTCTCCCCACCAAGAACCATAAAAGATAAAGCTTTCGAATAATTGGGTCCTGGCTTGTCAGGATACAAAGAATGGAAATATTTGACAAGATCAGGACAATTCTTGAGGTTTTTGGCTTGTTCCCAAGTGGATCTTTCTGGGTCTTGACTGAAACCTTTCTATTCCACCAGATACCATAATTTTCTCCTCTTGAGCTGTGAATCCAGTACTTGGGAGACTTCTCATTCCTCTTCTTCTTCAATGGTGATTGGAGGATGAGGCACTTGATGCCAGTTTGGGATTGTTTATGTCTTGACTGGTTCCAGAAGGGAAATATGGAAGACTGGGTGGATGGATTTCCATTGAGATGGAAGCTTGAGGTGGTAAGCATGAGTAATGACTTTCTTCAAGATTGGAAAAGGACCCAACCATCTTTCAGGCAGCTTTTTTGTGGGTCTGGTTGATTTTATGTTCTTGGAGGAAGTCCATACCATGTCACCAGGATTGAAAAGAGGTGGACGTGCTCTACTTTTATCTGAATATATCTTACACTGGTTCATGGCAACTTCAAGTTCTCTCTTGCTATCTTGCTGTACCGATTGGATTTTTGTTGATAACTTTCCAGCAGGAGTATCTTGAGTGATGTGAACTGAGTCAAATTGAGGATCTCTTCCATAAACAGTGAAAAACGGGGAGTGCTTGGTTGAAGAGTGATCATAATTATTGTAGGCAAATTCAGCCAGAGGGAGCCAGGTGTTCCAATCATCTTGATGATAACTGACATACATCCAAAGATAGTGTTCTAGTATCTGATTTACCCTCTCTGTCTGTCCATCAGTTTCTGGATGGTAAGCAATTGACAAATCTCTTGAAATCTTGAGCTGCTGACAAAGATTGGTCCAAAAGGAAGAGACAAAAAGAGAACCTCTATCACTAACAATGCTTGAAGGAAGGCCATGCTTTGAAAAGATATTCTTGATGAATAAATGGGCCAAATGTAGTGAAGTGATTGAAGGCATTTGTGGAATAAAAACTGCCATTTTTGAGAATCTGTCCACTATGACAAGGATTGAGTCAAAGGAATTGGACAGTGACAATTGAGTGATGAAATCCATTGAAAGACAAATTCAAGGACCATTTGGAATTGGAAGAGGTTTGAGGAGTCCAAACTTCTTGTGGTGAATATTTTTGTTTCTTGAACACTGTTGACAGGATGAGACATAATCCTTGATGAATTGAGTCATGCTGGACCAGTGGAAATCCCGCTTGACAGGTTTGAGAGTCTTCTCTTGGCCAGGGTGTCCAGCTAGAGGAGAATCATGACGCTTTTGAAGGATACTGAGTTGAATTGTGGGGTCATTTGGGACCACTACCTCATCTTTGAAGAGAAGAAGTTGGGAAGAGGAATCAAGAGAATAATCCTGAATGGATTTACCTTTGCCCAATTCTCCAAGGATACTTCTGTACTGAGGATCCTGCCATAATTTCTTCTGAAGTGAGTCAAGAAAATTTGAAAAAGATTCCACCTTGACTTCAAAATACCTTGAGGGTTGAACTTCATCTTGCTTAATGAGTTGTTGAAAAATCATTGGATTCTTGCTGATGAAATCTCCCCCCTCTCCGGATAGACGTTGTCCAGACGTGATAAGGCATCCAGAAGAGTAGCTGGGCGGCCAGGGCGGTAAGTGATTGAGAAATGAAATTCAGCAAGGAATTCAGCCCAGTGGGCCTGACGGCGAGTGAGTACTTTGGAGGACATGAAGTATTGAAGGGAAGAGTGATTGGTGAGAACTTCAAAAGGGGAAGAAAGAGACAGAAGAAAATCCCTCCAGTGCTTGAGAGCCCAGACTATGCCAAGGAGTTCCTTGTCATGAATCTCATAGTTGAGTTCTTCTGGGATAAGCTTGCGGCTTTTGAATGCAATGGGATGTTTTCCTGAGTCAGAGATCTGACTCAGTACAGCACCCAAGGCATAATTGGATGCATCGGTCTCCACAATGGTGGGTAGAGAAGGATTGAAGTGGGATAGGATTGGAGCGGTGGTGAAAGTCTCTTTGAGTTGGTGAAACTGACTAAGAGCTTCCTCATTGAGGGTGAAACAGGAATCTTTCTTGAGGGAACTGGTGAGTGAACTGATCTTCTTTGAATAATTCTTGATGAAACGGTGGTAGAAATTGGCAAAGGCAAGGCAAGATTGAAGATCTTTGAGGTTTCTAGGAGGCGGCCAATTGAGAATCTTTTGGAATTTGTCTTGGTCCATCTTGAGGCCTTCAGAAGAAACAACATAACCAAGATATTCTACACTAGAAACGTGAAATAGGCACTTGGACGCCTTAGAAAAAAGATTATTGGCTCTGAGTCTAGAAAGAACAGTAGACACATTAGTGACATGTTCTTCCTCAGATTTGGAAAAGACCATAATGTCATCCAAATAAGCCACAGCATAGACATCAAGCAGATATTGGAAAATATCATTGACAAGATTCTGAAAAGAGGCAGGAGCATTGGTGACACCAAATAGCATAACCAAGTACTCAAAGCTGTCATATTTAGTTCTGAAGCATGTTAAATGTTAATCACCCTCCTTAATCCTGAGCAGGTTATATGCACCACGCAAATCAATCTTGGAGAAGATGAAAGAACCATTGAGAACATTGAGAAGCTGATTCATAGGAGGAACAGGATACTTTTTCTTCCTAGTTACAGCATTGGTTTTGCGGTAATCAACACACAAACGGAGGCCGCCATCTTTCTTTTTGACAAAGAGGACAGGTGCTCCTTTTAAAGAGGAGCTTTGCTGGATGAAACCTTTCACTACATTCTCTGAAATGTAGGCCCTGAGTGTATCTGACTCTTGTTTGGATAAAGAGTAGAGCACCCCAACTGGAGGTAGAGACCCCTCCAGCTCAATATGATGATCACAGGCATGGTGAGGAGGAAGTTTTTCTGCTTTCAGCTTGGAGACTACATCCAAATATTGGTGATAGACAGAAGGAACAACCTTCATCATGGTTTCTATTTCTTCTGGCTCTTCCTCTTCATCCCACAGCTCCTCCAGGGAGTCATGATAAGATGAAGGAGGAAGGTCTGTATTCCCAAAAAAGAGATGAAGTGAAGATACAGAATTATCTTCTCCAACATCTTGAATCTCTTTGAAAACTTCATCTCCAGATAGTGGTAATGACTGAGGGGAATTTATGGAAGGAATATGGACAGAAGATGGAAATGATGGTGTTCTAGAATAAACAACCAGAGTGTAAGGTGTGGATATGAAACTTTGATTAAAAATCAAGTACTTTTCCTGTCCTCAAAATTTGTATAAGGTAAAATTCAATTAAAAATGATATGAAATATTATTTTTAAGAGAAAACACGCCAAATTTATTGTTTATAACTTTATTAGTATAAAACAATAATATTATAAAAATTTATTGTTTTACCAACAATAAAAATTTATCCAAAAAATACTCTACAAGAGATATTTTAAGGCTACAAAAGAAATTTCTTCAAGAGCAATTTCAATTGGAATTAATTGAGCAAAGAACTGCAAGCAATTAACTAAAGAACAAAGTCTTTAAAAAGAATATTAAAGAGAAAACACGCCCAAAAGTGACCAGAGTGAATTTGGAAACAAAGTGACAAAGTTTACAGTGATGAAAGATGCTTTAATTCACTTTTGGGGTGGTTCAGGGGTAAAAATGATTATAATGATTTTTTCACGTGGTTAAAAGGATTAAAATGATTTAAAAAGGGTGGTTGGAATCTTTTATTGATTGGTTTAACAGTTTTAAACTAATTAATAAAAGGAAAAGATTCTAACATGAAGAGAAAAGTGGGGCAAAGAAGACATTCTTTTATAGCCATGAATTCTCTTACTCCAAAAGTAAAATTTACTCTTGTCAGTCGTGAAAAACAGTCTGACAACAGAAAAGCCAATTATGGCATCATTGAACCCTGGTTTAGACCAAAAAGGGCTGGTTTAAGCCATTTTTAGCCATTTTTAGCCATTTTAGACCCTTAAATCAGCCATTACTATAGCAATACCAGGTCTAGAGCCTTCAAAACAAGTCAGAATGTGTGTCAGAGGCGTAGAAACCAGTTAAAACTGTTTTCATTATGATTGTTTTATCTTAAGGGTAGTTTTACCTTCTTGGCAACAGCTAAAACTACCCCAGTTGGTATCAAAACCTCATCATCAATTGAGTCCACAGACCCTGTAACTCAATTCCAGGCCAAAAGTGATGAACTTTTGCGTGAATTTTGACATCCCACGCCTGTCAGCAAGGATTTTGGGGGTCTAGCTCCCCCTTAGAGCTGGAGTTCCTTTTCCCCCCCAAATTTAATCTTTCCAATTTATTTTTCCTTTAATTCTTCATCATGTATTATACTTATAATTTACACATGTAATTCAATTCAATTGTACAGTACAATACAGTAATAATTGACACCTCATATGTAAATCAAAGTTCACTTATGTAATACACACGCACATTTTGACATTTCAATTGAATTCAATTGAAAATACTTTAATTCTTCATAACTTCTAAACTAAACACAACACCTCAATTTTAACACAAAAATTGATGGTTAACACCACATGTGGTGTGAATTAAATTAAGGTTTTGAGGATTTTCAACTTTTGTATTGAAAATACTAAAAACTTAATTTAAGCTTATTTAGAGTTGAGTTACAAAAATTTCACTCAGAGGTGACCCCACCTGATTTTTTATAAGGAATCCAATGGTGAAATAAAATTTATATGTTTATTTATTGGATAAAAAGTTATAATAATTTTTATTTAACTTTTTTCCAAATTTATTTATTTTTTCACAATTTTGTTAAAATTTCATTTTTACTTAAATTTTTCAAGTATAAATGTAATTTTATATTTACAAAATTTAAAGTAATTTTATTTTTAAATTATAATTAATTTTTTATTTTTAATATAATTTTATATTTATATTTTTTATTTTTATTTTAATAATATAAATAAATTTATTTTATTTATATTAATATGTTATTTTTTATATTTGTGGTCTTTTGGGTATATGAAATTACCTCTAAGGCTCACATTCCCTCCCCCTAAAAAAGAATATTACTTTGTAATATTGGTGTTTCTAGTGTGTCTGAATCTCCTCAGGAGTTTGGTGGCTTCTGGTATATCTTTCTCTTCTAACCATTCATCTTCACAAGTTGGGTCACTGTACCTAACAAGGTATTCCCTTACTTTCTTGGTTCTTAATTTCCTTTCTTTAAGAACTTTGGTTATTTTCTTAGTACCAGATGTCTCAATAGGAGGTATAACTTGGGAAATCTTATTCCTCAAGGGAAATTTCTCAGCATCACTAGATTTGTATGGCTTTATCAAGCTTACTGGAAATGTAGGGTGCTTATTGCTAAGTTCTTCAGATAACTCTACTTCAACAGCATTTTCTCCATGGAGGGCCTTAATCACAAAAGGTCCTGCAAAGGAGTCTTTTAACTTTTTACATCCTTTGATGTTATTGAAGTTAGTGGTGGATACAAGAACTAGGTCCCCCACTTTGAAATCTGGAGTTGCATGAGATTTATCCCATTTGTCTTTAGCATATGCAAAAGAGTCCTCCATGCATCTCACTGCATGCTTTCTAGCTTTGTCTAGCATTCCTTTGAAGCTAGCAGCTGTGGGATGTATTTCAATTAAGTCTTTCCTCAAGGAATCTTGGGGTAACTTGGGGTTCCATCCTTTTTCTAGAATAGCAGGAGTCTGATTGGTACTGGAATGGATTGATGTTTTATATGCTAATTCCAGTGCTGGTAACAGAGTACACCAATCATGGGTAAATCCATCACAATCTTTGAATTCAAGGCCATATGCACAAAATCTTCTCACCATGTCCTCTAAGGTTTGGATCATTCTTTCAGCCAGACCATCAGTTTGTGGGTGGTAGGCTGTAGAGAAAGACAGTTTTGTGCCAAATAATTGGTGAAGATTTGTCCATAGAGCTGAAGTGAATTTGGGATCTCTATCACTGATGATATTTGTAAATATCCCAGTCCATGACACTACTCTATTCCATATCAGAAGAGCTGTATCCATGGCTGTATCATCTTTGTGACATGGTAAAAAGATTGGAGTTTTACTGAATCTGTCCACAATTACTAGGCAAGCATTATAGCTCCTGTCACCTCCTGGTGGTAGGCCAGTTACCCAATCCATATGGACAATTTCCCAAGGTCTGTTTGGTTCTTGGATTTTCATCATATTTCCAAGTCTTTTGCCAGTGGATTTATTTGCCTTTTGGCATCTGTCACAGGTTTTGCAATATTCTGCAACATCCTTTTGCCACATTGGCCACCATATGCAGGTCTTTACTTTCTCTCTTGTTCTGTCCTCAGAAAGATGTCCTGAAAAGGGACTATCATGGCATTCTTTCAGTACAAGATTGATTAATGACCTGTCTACAACTGTCATGACACATGTGTGCTTGGTTCTGTGGTAAATTATACCATCCAGTAGGTGAAATCTCCCTTCATTATAAGATTTTCTCCATACTTCATCCAAGGCATGTATTAGAGAGTTGTCTTTACAGTCTTTGTTAAGTAATTGGCATAAGATGCTACAATTCTTATCTTGAGTGTAACTATTTCTGACTTCTTCAAAGAAGGTGGTGTTCAAGTCTGTAACACTTATTCCTTCTATTGGAATTTGTGGTGAAGCTTCTTCTGGAACATAAGCAGGATTATCAATGTTATTTGGTAATGGCCATCTGCTTAGTCCATCTGCATTCTTATGAATATTCCCATCCTTATGAACAATAGTCATATTGCCTCTGTATTCTTGTATGGCTATTTGCCATCTGAGCATGTGTCTGTTAGGTGTTTTCATGTTCAAAAGTGATTTCACAGCTGTACAATCTGTTATTACTCAAAAACACATCCCTCTAAGAAATAGTTCAATTTCTCTAAGGCCCAGACAAGGCATAGACATTCCATTTGACTTGCTCCATATCTGGCTTCAGTTGGTTTGATTTGCCTGGATATGAAACATATTGGTCCTTCTACAGGTTTGTCATTTATGATCTGAACTTGGTGAAGTGCAGCACCTAGTCCATCCCCTGATGCATCAATATACAGTTTGAAAGGCAATTTAAAGTCTGGCATCAGTAAGAGTGGAGCAGTGGTCAATGCTTCTCTTAGAGACTCAAAAGCTTTGACTCTGTCAACAGTCATCTCAAATACTGTGTCTTTGTCACACAACTTATAAAGTGGTCTTGCTATGGATGCAAAGTCTTTAATGTGTTGCCTGTAATATCCTGCAAAACCTAAGAATGACTGAATTTCCTTCTTATTCTGAGGCATGGGTTTTAACAATACTGCTGCAACTTTGTTTTTATCAATTCCAAGGGACAAACCAGATACAACATGTCCTAGTGCCTTAAGTTCTTTAAATCCAAAATGACATTTCTTCAAGGAGATTTTCATGTTTACTGATTGGATTTTTGTCAAAACTCTTGATAATCTGTACATGTGCTCCTCCCAAGTCTTTGAACAGATAATAATGTCATCAATGTAAATGATTAACCATCCCTCTGAAAGTTCTTCAGGGAAGATTTCATTCATCATTCTTTGGAAGTGTGAAGGTGCATTTTTGATACCAAAGGGCATCCTTAAGTATTCATACACTCCACAATGAACAATAATTCTCAAATATTTTCTTGCTCTTGGTGTTACTACATTTTGATGGAATCCTTTAAGGGCATCCATAGTGGTTATATACACTGCTTGAGATATTTGAGTAAGGGCAATTTGGATTTTTGGTATTGGGTATCTGTCTGGAACAGTGTAAGTGTTCAGAGCTCTAAAGTCCCCAACCATTCTGGATTTTCCATTATGCCACGCCACTATGACTGGTGTAGTTATTTCTACTTCCTCATGGTGGCCTACTTTTCTTATTACACCAAGGTCTAGAAGTTCTTTGATATGAATTTCTAGAGCTTCTCTTGATTTTGGACTTGCTGGATAAGCAGGTCTTCTTAAGAGTGGTGGATAAGGTCTCTCAATGTTAAGAATGATGTCAACTTCATGACCAATAATTGCTCCCAGGGGTTCTTTGTCTGTAGCAAATGCTCCTCTGTGGTCATACAAAAGGGAAGAAAGTTCATTTTCTTGCTTATCAGTCAGATGAAGGCTTATTTCAGCCTCACTTAACTGTTCAGACTTGAATTTCTCTAACTCTAAGTTGACTGGTGATACTTTGTTTACTGTAATTTGTCTTTTAAAGGGTAAAAAGGCAAATTTCTGGCGCTTATTGTCTCCAATTGTAAAGTATCTGTCTTTGTTATTATGTAAATCTATCCCATACATGATTAAATAGTCATTTCCCAATATAAAATGGGTACTAGAGCAATTTTCCATAACAACAAATTCAACTGTGATCCTTAAATTCCCATTTATGTGTGGGAATATGACATTGGTCTCAAAGATTCCTAATGCTTTCATTGGGTTACTTGCACTGTTGAATTTTATACCATCAATTGGTAACAATTGGTCTTCAAAATTTGGTACACAAGTCTTAAGAAAAGATTTTCCAACACAAGAGCAGAAGGCTCCTGGGTCAAGCAAAAGTTTGGTGGGCTTGTTGTCAATCACCACTTCTGTTATACAGGAGTTACCAGCTGTATAACCTTTTCCTCTGTTTGGTTTTGTCTTCATAAGTTGTGCATCTTGAACTTTTGATAAATCAACTTGACCATTGCTCAATTGTGGTAAGTGGGAATAAGATTCCATGATGTCAAAAGTGGCATTGATATTTTCTATATCTTTTGAAGATTCAGAAAATATGGATGACTTATCATCTGAATTGTCTTCAATTATGTCTTCTTTTTCAACATCTGGTTCCTTTTCAATGTCAATTTCATTGATTTTCCCCCTCTTTGGACATGTATTGGCTAAATGGGTGGTGCTTTGGCAAATATGGCATTTTCTGACTGTATCTGCAGATTTATATTTAATATTACCAGAATTTTCTTTGGGGTTTTTGTCCACAGAATCTTTCCAAGGTGTATTAAACCTTGTTTTAGGATTCACCCTACTAGAACCAATTTTGGTTCTGGTGGTTACTTCTTCTAGTATATTGATAATATCCTCTGCTGAAGATTGTTCAGTAGTCCTGCTTTTGACAGCATGCTCTAAGTCACCTCCACATTGTCTCAGAATTTTTCTATGGATCATAAATTCTGACATGTCAGGATATAATGCTGTTAATCTGTCCTTTTGTTGGCAAAACCATGGTAAAGCTTTGTCTTTATCAGCATTAAATTTGGCAGATTCAAAGGCTGTTTCAACTTTAAACCTCCAAGCATCATTTGCCCATTTGTTGATGATTTGGGTTTTCCACCAAGTCCAACTCTGGTGCCCATGTGCTTGTCTTATTTTGATGTACCATCTGTGAGCTGATCTGGTAAACAAGGTGTTAAACCTGGCTGTTACCAATCTGTCTGGTAATTCAAAATCTTCTTTGATCATGTCAATACCTCTAATGAATTCCATATGGTCATACTCTCCTTCACCACTGAAGTGAGGCCATTCTTTAAGTTTTGGAACTTCTTTCAAGAGTGCTTGGCCCATTGATGGTTCCAAGTTATGAAAAGAAGTGGATAATTCATTTTTTAATTGTGAATTATCAGGATCCAATACTTGTGGATTTGAAATTCTTGTGCCCTCATTTTGATTTAGAGGTGTAGACATTCTTGGTAGGGTGTTCAGTAATTGTTCAATGTCATTCATTTTACTGTTGCTACACCTTTGGGAATTTCTGTATTCATGTTGGAAGCTTTGTATTAAATTTATTACTTCAATTTTATACATGTCTTCTTTATGTGTAAGTTCTTGCCATAACTCTGTCTGTCTTGTATTATCAGCAGTGACTTGATTCAATTTCATTGATAATTTTGATACTTCTTCTTGTGAAGCATCAAAACACTTTTTCAAGGCAATGGTATATGTCTTTACTTCAGTAAATGAATTTGAAATGTCATCAAGGACTTTCTTGTTATCTGTTTTGATAATATTTATGGCTTGTTTAATTCTTGTTTCAATCATGTCATCAATATTGAGTTTAGAATATTTATCTGTTAATTCTTTAATAATGGCAGATTGTTCATTTGTCTTAATGTTAGAAGAATTGTCATTATTAGAATGTTTAATTGTTCTTAAAACTTTTTCAAAACACATAAGTGTTTCATTAATTTGGCACAGACTCAGGTTGTTTGTTTTAATGTTGTTACAAATGGTGTCATTTTTATCAGAAAGATGTTTTTTCACGTCATTTATAGCATTATACAACTCTGGGATGGAATCAAATATGTCAGAAATCATTTCTGGAACCTTAATCTGGCTTCCTCCTTCTTCTGTAATTCCATCATGGTTCTGGCCATCTGAAATACATTTTCCATGGCATCCTGCTGAATCTTTGGGATTCTGTAGCCCTGGCTGTAAGGTTTTGGGGCTGGTGCCTTCCCTTTGCCCTTGTTTGGCGTTTGTGGCTGCTTTTTCACGTTGGAATTGCTGCTGCTGGCCACTGGGGCTGTTTTTGGCACTGGTTTGGCTGGTGGAGGGTTGTTTTTCCTCCATTCTAGTGTCAAAAGAATCATGTTTTTCTTCTCCATCAATGGATGCCATCCATTGAGCAATTTGCAAGTGTTGGGATGGCCCAAGAATTTTCTTACTGTCAGGTAAGAATTCATGCAATTCTTCCACAGGTCTGCAAGGATCTGGTACTCCTTGAATTGGAGTGCATTGTTGTATGCACTGTGGCTGGCTTTGTATATGTCCACAGAGGCTTGTTGTGGCGGTGTCAGCTCTTTTTGAAGGTAAAATGGTATTATCAGCTTCAGAATGACCCATTTTAGTTGTTTGGAAGTCATCAACTGACCCTTTTCCTTCTGTACCTGGTTGGCCTCTGCCATAATCACGTCTATTACCTTTTTGGGAGCTGCTTGAGGGGTTGTAGCTGGCTCCTGACCTGGTTGAAGGCATAATTATGGTTAAAAAAGGCTTAAAATAGTATTTTTACGTCAAAAACTTACTATTGGCCAAATTTTTGGCTTTCTGAAGTGTATTACTTATATCCAAGTTAATTAATTCAGAAGATATTGGTTCAGGTTGATTATTTTGAGTCACAATAACAGTACTATTATGATCAGAATTAACAGTACTGGCAGGGATAATGCTGGTTACTGTTGAGGCTGTTTCAATGTTTTCTTGTCTTACCACGTTGTCAGACACTAAAATTAATGAAAAAGCCAATTAATTAAGTAAAAAAAAGGTTATTTCAAAAAAGAAATAAAAATATAAGCCTCACTTATAATATGAAAAAAATTATTTTTTAAGGATTTTTTTGGATTATAAGTATTTTTTATATGTTTTTAAATTTTTCAATATAAGAAAAAAGATTTAAAAAGAAGTAAAAAATATTTCACAGGTAAAATATCACGGCTGGGCCCCCAAATGTAAGGTGTGGATATGAAACTTTGATTAAAAATCAAGTACTTTTCCTGTCCTCAAAATTTGTATAAGGTAAAATTCAATTAAAAATGATATGAAATATTATTTTTAAGAGAAAACACGCCAAATTTACTGTTTATAACTTTATTAGTATAAAACAATAATATTATAAAAATTTATTGTTTTACCAACAATAAAAATTTATCCAAAAAATACTCTACAAGAGATATTTTAAGGCTACAAAAGAAATTTCTTCAAGAGCAATTTCAATTGGAATTAATTGAGCAAAGAACTGCAAGCAATTAATTAAAGAACAAAGTCTTTAAAAAGAATATTAAAGAGAAAACACGCCCAAAAGTGACCAGAGTGAATTTGGAAACAAAGTGACAAAGTTTACAGTGATGAAAGATGCTTTAATTCACTTTTGGGGTGGTTCAGGGGTAAAAATGATTATAAGAGTTACAAACAATGATTATAATGATTTTTTCACGTGGTTAAAAGGATTAAAATGATTTAAAAAGGGTGGTTGGAATCTTTTATTGATTGGTTTAACAGTTTTAAACTAATTAATAAAAGGAAAAGATTCTAACATGAAGAGAAAAGTGGGGCAAAGAAGACATTCTTTTATAGCCATCAATTCTCTTACTCCAAAAGTAAAATTTACTCTTGTCAGTCGTGAAAAACAGTCTGACAACAGAAAAGCCAATTATGGCATCATTGAACCCTGGTTTAGACCAAAAAGGGCTGGTTTAAGCCATTTTTAGCCATTTTTAGCCATTTTAGACCCTTAAATCAGCCATTACTATAGCAATACCAGGTCTAGAGCCTTCAAAACAAGTCAGAATGTGTGTCAGAGGCGTAGAAACCAGTTAAAACTGTTTTCATTATGATTGTTTTATCTTAAGGGTAGTTTTACCTTCTTGGCAACAGCTAAAACTACCCCAGTTGGTATCAAAACCTCATCATCAATTGAGTCCACAGACCCTGTAACTCAATTCCAGGCCAAAAGTGATGAACTTTTGCGTGAATTTTGACATCCCACGCCTGTCAGCAAGGATTTTGGGGGTCTAGCTCCCCCTTAGAGCTGGAGTTCCTTTTCCCCCCCAAATTTAATCTTTCCAATTTATTTTTCCTTTAATTCTTCATCATGTATTATACTTATAATTTACACATGTAATTCAATTCAATTGTACAGTACAATACAGTAATAATTGACACCTCATATGTAAATCAAAGTTCACTTATGTAATACACACGCACATTTTGACATTTCAATTGAATTCAATTGAAAATACTTTAATTCCTCATAACTTCTAAACTAAACACAACACCTCAATTTTAACACAAAAATTGATGGTTAACACCACATGTGGTGTGAATTAAATTAAGGTTTTGAGGATTTTCAACTTTTGTATTGAAAATACTAAAAACTTAATTTAAGCTTATTTAGAGTTGAGTTACAAAAATTTCACTCAGAGGTGACCCCACCTGATTTTTTATGAGGAATCCAATGGTGAAATAAAATTTATATGTTTATTTATTGGATAAAAAGTTATAATAATTTTTATTTAACTTTTTTCCAAATTTATTTATTTTTTCACAATTTTGTTAAAATTTCATTTTTACTTAAATTTTTCAAGTATAAATGTAATTTTATATTTACAAAATTTAAAGTAATTTTATTTTTAAATTATAATTAATTTTTTATTTTTAATATAATTTTATATTTATATTTTTTATTTTTATTTTAATAATATAAATAAATTTATTTTATCTATATTAATATGTTATTTTTTATATTTGTGGTCTTTTGGGTATATGAAATTACCTCTAAGGCTCACACAGAGCTGCACATGATTTTGCAGAAGAAAAGTCATTACAAAAGGAATTAGAAGGATCACAATAGTCCTTATGATCAGCATTAAAGGTGATCAGCACTTGCCTCCAATCAATAGAAGGATTAAAGTGATTTAGAAAGTCAAAGCCCAATATGGGGTCTTCTTCCTTGGGAGTATCAATGACTAAAAACTCCCATTCAAAGCTTGGGAAGGAAGGGAGCTTAACCATATATTTGGTATGGTGAGTCACAAATAAGGAATGGGACTCAGAGGAGTCCAAGATAATAAGAGAAATCTTCTCTGGAAGTTCTGATGTAGTAAATGAGTACTTTTGAACAAATTGCTTGGCAATAAATGAGTGTGTAGCACCAGAATCAATAAGAATACTGTAAAAAAAATCAGAAAGAGAAGAAAAAACAAAAAATTTATGAGAATTTTTGACACCAGTATTCAGAATGCACAATTGTGCTCTGGAAGAAAAACTGTGAAGAACATTGAACACAACATGGTCTCCACTCAGGCTTTTCCCTGGCTGGAAAATTGGCCTGACGGTTGGGTAAGCTTGTTTTGAGGCCTTTTGATACAGGACTCAAGACTATGCTTCCCACCACAATAGGTACAAAGACCCTTTTTGATTCTTCTTTCTTTTTCAGAGTTCATGATCTTGAAGTCTTTATTCAACAAAGAAGAATGGGGCTTGTCCCTCTTGTGAAAATTCTTCTTCTTCTTATGACTTGAACTTGAAGAATTTTGAGGATGAGAAGTACTTCATCTTGGAGCTTCAGGTTTCTTCTCTTGGTAGTGATTCTTCTCCTTTTGCCTTCCATGGTACCTGGTATCAAGCTCCAGGGTAACGTCCATTAAGTCTTGAAGAGAATCAATTCTTGAAGGATGGGAGGCCAATTGATCCAATATCCTGGATGGCAATCCCTTCCTGAAATGATGAATGAGAGCCCTTTCACCCCAATCTCCAATTCTTGAAACCAAACTCCTGAAATATGCTCTGTATAGTGAAACATGGCCACCTTCCTTCATTCTTAGTGAATCCATTTCTGCTTTAGCTTTTCTGACTTCATTTGGGTCACCAAATAGAGTGAAGAGTTGAGCTTCAAATAAATGGCAAGAATTGAGAAGGTAATTGGAGTCTTGATTGGTGAGGTTGAAAAGATAAGTCTCAACCCATTTTGCAGCCCTGCCAATGAGAAACGAAGTGGCATAGAGGACCTTCTTTCTGTCTTGAGAGAGGCTTGCCGGATCATTATGAAAAATTAATTGGCATTACTGAAGGAAGCTTCTGACTTTGAAGGGCTGAGTCCTATCAAATAATTCTGATGCCTTCATAGTTGGAGTCTTGAAGGAAGGTGGTCTTGATGATCCAGCAGAAGAAGCTGCTTGAAGACTAGCCATAATTTGAGTCATCTGCTGCATAATGGCCAATAAAGATGGTTCAGATTAATGAGAGACAGGCTGATCAGACTGGGTCATAGTTGGTCCTCAAGTACTTTGGGATGCCCCCACAGGAGCAGGAACACCTTCAGTACCATCAGACTCTTCCTCTTCCACAGAATTCTCCTCCTCCTCATCATCATCTTCACCTTCACCCTTGAGACTGCTTCTTGAAAGTCCTGGAAAGCCGCCAACCACTCCTGAAAATGGAATTGATCTTCTTGGCCCTCTTCCTTCCTTCCTGGATTGTGCTGCTCCTTCCATGCGGGGTCCTCTATGCAATTGAGCCCTCAGTTGAGGAACTGCTGGGGTGCCATCAAGAGGAACTCTTGGTGTTGGAGTAAGAGCAGCTTAAGCTCTGGCCTGAGATCTGGTTTTTCTTGCAGGAGGTGAATGTTCAACAGGCATGATTTCAGGAATAAAAAATTAAAATAAATGAATAAAATCAAAATTTTCTTGAAGTATGGAATCCACAATCAAATCTTGAGGAAATCAATGAATCAATTAAAATCTTCAGGTACGTCAATCAACCAAAATCAAATGAGTCTTGAAGTCAAAATCAATATCAATTATTTATGTCAATTCTTGATGTGAAATTCAGAAAAATCCATGAAAAATGTTCAGGTCAGTCAATTTTCTTGAAGTCAATGTCAATTATATCAAATCAGTAAATCAAATCAATTACCAAGTGAATTCTTCCTGAAAATAAAAATTCTTGAGTAATAAAATCAAATTTAATCCTGATATGAAGAACGTGTCTGAATAATCTGATGAGTAATTTGAAAATCAAAATGAAAAGACACCGGAATGAAGAATAAAATGAGATTTATGATTGAGATTAAGATTGAGAAAGATAAACAAAATAAAATTGGGTCAGCTTTCAATTTTCATAATGAAGAATGAATGAGAAAATTGAGATGTGACAAAGAATCATTAAATTCATAAGCGTTAAAGAGTCATAATTTTAATAAATGAATGAATGAAATTGATGAAGAATGAATGAATATAATGAAAAGAAATTATGAGTTAATTAATATAATGTCACAGGGGCTTTTATGGAAGCAAGAGGGCCTGGCACTCAGGAATCAAGAACTTACTTTGAGGGCTCCAAAAGATAAGAAGAATGATAAGGATTGATTTCTTTAAGGAAGAAGAAATGGAAAGACAAGTATTCCAAAAGATAATAGAAAGGATAAAAAGCCAACCAAGTGAAATCCTCAATTCACTGTTTCAACCTGCCAGAAAAGGAATTGAATTAGTAAAGCATATGACCACCAATATCCACTGACAGGCAAGGAAGAAAAGAGAAAGGGTGCTGAATGACTGACTTAAGACTATCAGTATTAACTTTAATAAAGTAAAAGAAAATAAAGATAAAAATAAATCCAGTCCATTAATTAACTGGGGAAAAGTCCCCCAGGTGCTGAAAGGTGGCCAGTATATGTGAGAAGTTGAAAGACTGATCCTGGAAGGTGAGTCACTGGCTGTATTGTCTGAATTGGGCCAATTCAGTTCTGGCCATCTTGAAATTGAACTGTGTGATTGAATTGGCCCAATTAGGCCAAGGACATACAGGTTGATTGATTGACGCCTGTATGTACTAATTGAATTGTCCAAGGAGTATTGAAATACTTGATGCCTTGACAACTGATTGAAAGACTGTATAACCTCTGAGAATACCCTCGGAATAATACTGAATGAAATGGCCAACCCAACTCCTGCAGGGCCAGGTGATTGGGGTCCTTGAATGGTCTTCTGATTGCCACCATGGATTGCCAGACTGATTAGTTAAATAATCCTCCTTTGAAATGGGTGTTGTATTTTGTGACCTTGATTTGGAAAGGTGGAATTTGGTCCTTAAAAGGTCACCATTGAATTGCTGAGAAAGAATGGTGCATAATGGTATATAATACCATATATGCACCACTCCTGCAACCTTGAGTACGGGGTGCATGGACGAATGGAAGGAATTCCCCTTAAGTTGAGGGGTATGCTTGCTGAGCTGGTTTGGTGGCCTCTGGTGGCTTCCAGAGGCCATGGCTTGAAATATGGTCCATGGTTGTCCATGGCCAAATTTGGGTCCTATGGTGTGGTATTCCATACCTTTCTGGGCCAGCTTCAAGCACATTGAGGGTGAAAATTTCAAAATATAAAAACTTAAATGGTCAATTTAGGATATCTCAGCTCAAAGGACACTTTCACAATCACATAAACTAAAAAGTAACATGGATAGTATTGAATAAAGGAGGACTTTAGCAACCAGTATAGAAATAACCTCAAGATTTTCATAATTCAATAATTAAACATTTATCAAACTATATGGATATATACAGGATAGCTTACAAATAAGGCTCAAAAGAAAGGTTTAGTTAAATACAGACAGAAACTCAAGATTACATATATAAGGTAGTAATGTAGCATTACATTCACCCTAAAACCACCAAAAACATTAGATTACTAAGAATTACAGTCCCCAAAATGAATCTTATGTAATAAGATCAACTAAAAAAGTATTAATACGCATCCATTGTATAAAAAAATGGAATTGAATAAAACCTTAATTGACTTAATGCATAGAAATCTCCATATTGGCTTGAAAGAATTGCATCAATGGTCAATCATAATACAAACAAATGATGCAATAATTGTACTAAATCAACTCATATCCAAATTAACACCAAATAGATTTTAAAAATATTACATAATCAAAAGAATGAAAAATGGTGCAATTGACCAAAAAAATGGTGCAATAATCAAGTCAAATGACACCATCCAACATAATAATCACCAGCAAAAACACCTCAGATTACATAATCACTAAGGAAATGATGCAATTTACCAAACATATGGTGCAATATCTCTACCAAATGACACCATCTCCAAGTTACTCACCAGCTAAATTCCCTCAAGGCTGTGCATAATAAAATTAAAGTTTAATTAATTAAAAATAAAGCTCTAAAATATGGTGCAATATACCAAACATATGCTGCAATATCTTGATCCAATGACACCATCTCAAAATAACTCACCATCAAAATTAGCTCAAGGCTGTGCATAAACATCAACAAAGTGCAGAACGATGCAATATTGCAAACATATGGTGCGATATCTTCATCAAATGACACCATTTCAAAAACACTCACCAGCTAAAATACCTCAAGGTAAAAAAAATTTTAAGTCCCCTGTTTTTGAGTGCCTCTATGGAGGGCCCAAAGAATATAAATAGAGGGCCTCTCTCCCTCATTTTCCCCCATGCTCATGGAAGTATTTCCCCAATAAATGGAAATCTAATCCTCAATCTAAAGGATCCATCCATCCCTATTCTAGTAGGATAACTAGCAAAATAAAATTATAAAGCTCAGTAGCAAAGCTCAGAAGCATATATTAGTAGTCAGAAATTGTTGATAAAAGAAAATATTTACAGTATTAATGAAAGAGTTTAATATTGAATAAATAGTCTTATCATAATAAATATTAGTAGTCAGAAATTATTGATAAAAGAAAATATTTACAGTATTAATGAAAGAGCTTAATATTGCATAAATAGTATTATCATAATAAATATTAGTAGTAGTCATAGAGTACTGCTCAAAGAAGTTATTATTATTAGAGTTAATATTAATAGCTATCTTATCCTTGTCATTATTAAATCCTGAATCCATTAAGGGATATATATTCTTATCAAATAAGTATTATTAGCTATATTGGTCATAAGATCCCTTAAGAAAATAAAGCAATAAATATAAAAACCCACCCTTCTATAATAAAAGAAAAATATTATAGTGTTATCTCCAGTATATTATATATACTATACTGTTCATGAACCTCATAATAAACAGTTAACCTAAAAATATAAATCCACACATATAGTTTGAAATATCATACATCTATATATTTAAATATTACCTTTATCCTATAAAATAGTGGTATTAAGCCATTATATATATATATATAGTAATCATAAAGTTTTATTATATAATAATTGAGTAGGTCTGATAGAGACTTCTGAAAGTCTTCTCTAGTTGTAAAGCCACAAAATTAAATAATTGATTTGTGAGCTCTATAGGGAGATTATTTAGTATATTCAGAGGGGCAGCTAATACACCTTAGCACCCTTGGTTACAGGATCATTCAGCAATTCAAAACTGTTTGCCAGTGATTTCCCCCTCCCGGACTGCCTTATCCAATCCCACACTAAAAGGAGTTTCAAAACGCGTTTGGTGGCCAATTTGGTGTCCAAAAGGATTTAGGCCAAAATTGGGTCCAAGGGATTGGTGGCCGAAATTGGCTCAGGTGGGTCCAATTGTGGTTTGGGACCCACCTGCCCTTGGGGCTAGGTGGCTGCTCCCTTTGGCCCCTTTTGGCCTCATTGGATTAGGCCAAAAGGGGCCTAATTGGCCTATGGACCATGGACCGCGGCCCACAGGCTGTAAAAGCCATAGGGGGGCTAAATGGCCCAGATATGCCATTTAGGCCTAAACCCCCCTAATGAAAGGGGGTGGCCCAAAACCAGAAGTGATGGCTATGGGGCCTGGAGGCTCCCAGAACACAAAAGACCCCCCAGGCCCAAAATCAAAGATAAAGGCCTGGGGGTTGGTGATATGGAAATTGGCCAAGGAGGCCAATGATGGCAGGATATGGCCTGAGGCCATAAAAGGATGATTGGGGCCAGAAATGGCCAAGAAGAGGTGTTATGGCCAAATGGCCATAGAGCACCAGAGGGAACCAATTGGCCATAAAAGATATGGTGTGGCCAATTGGCCCCAACTTGGTTCCAGGTTAGAATTCCCGCAACACCCATGGAGGACGGTCAATCTTTGTGGTTAAGACAGACTAGCAGAGAGAATGATTACAACTTTGGAGGACATGAAGCTTCCAGCTTAAAGACAATGCTTGATAAAGTGAAACATCATGAAAAATAGAGTATGAATGTTGCTTTGGACTATGCAAAACAGAAGTGGGACAAGAGTCACAAAGTACCAAACTTCAAAGTAGGGGACTTAGTTCAAGTTTCAACCTTGAATTTTAATAATATCAAAGCCCCAAAGGAACTTAAAGATTCTTATGTAGGACCTTTTTTTATTGTTGCCTTACATAGAACCAATGCAGTTCAAGTGGAATTGAGTAGTGAATTGTAAAATAAACACCCCACCTTTCCAGTCAGCTTGATAAAACCTTATCAACCACCTGACAAAAAATGGTTTCCTTTAAGGAAAGCAACCCCTTTGACTCTACCACTAGTGCAGCAGAGTGAAGACAAAAAGAACAAGAAAGTAATTAAAGAAAGGAGACTTAGGGGTAAAAAACAAAGGGAATATCTTGTCAGATATAGAAATCCAGTACATGAAGATGAATGGCTGGCAGAATCAGAAATACCTGAATCAGATAAACTCTTAAGAAGATTTAGACTTGAAATAAGGCCACAAGCCTGAATATGTCTATAAATGTGCTTCAAATTACTTGATTTGAGTAATGTAAAGAGGTTGGAAAGTGGACATTAACCCCCTTTGGGGTCTTTTTTTATTCTCAATACGATTAATAGAATTGTGGTACAATTTTGTTTTTTGGTGGGAGGGAATCTGAGCCTTGAGGTATATTTTACATACCCAGATAGGCCCCAATTATCTTAAAAATAAATTCTGAATTATGCATAACCCATAAGTCATGCATATATTAAAAATTCATCCTTTTTGATTTCAGAAAAGATAAATAACTTTTATTGAGTAAGTAAATCCATGGATTTAAGACCAGATTGGGATTTGACACAAAATTACACCTAGGGTAGCTCCACAGAGTGAATAAGCCTAAATCAACTCTTTGAGGTGGTAATATGGAAAATTCTTCAATAAAACATGATCAATACCACATAAAATATGCATGAAAATGTTTGTTTCTCTCAATTTTACACCAAAATAATGGGAATGTGAGAAATCCCATGTTACATTAACACTAAGAATAGTGTTATGCATGTTTGTGACACTTAATTTTATGTAATTATTCCATGCATCTTTGGTACACCCATAGTGGATATCTCACTGGAAGCCTTAATTTCTATTTTTGATGTAGAAAATAGTCAATGGGGACAAAAGACATCAAAGAGAGCCAGGGTACCCAACTTCTGAGGCCTCTGAGGTGTGGACAGCTTCAAAGCTTGGATCCATGGCTGATCTTGGCACAATTACTAAACCAAAACCTTTTGGGAACTTGGTTACCAAGTCAAAACTTCATTATATCATAAGAAAATAGCAAATAATGTTCTATGTTGATGTGCCAAGGAGGTAAAGAGCAACTTAGACTCCTGTAAACATGTAAATTCTTAATTAATTTCCATTGATAAACCCCAAAAGATTTATTAAAACCCTTTGTGGACTAGTATCCATTGATTTACCTCATGGCAACCAGCCATATACTGCTATTGGAAATTCTATGTAGAAATGAAGTAAAAACTTCAAAAACTCATTAAAAATAAAATTCTTAATGAATCTTTCTGAAAGCTTCATGACCAATTAAGAAATGTATACTTCATATGAAAACCAAAAAGAATTATAGTTTTATAAGTAAGATTAAAAGTTTTACTTACAGTCCATGTTTGATGATTCCACATGAAATACTGAATCTTTAAAAATTCACAGAAAATACACTCTGTGATGAAATTTCAAATAACATTAATAAATTTAAGAAATCAATGATCATTTTGTAATAAAAGAAGATTTACAGTTTTTACTCCTTTTATTCTTAACCATAAATGTGTTGGTAGTCACGTAAAATCACCAATTGAGTAATTATGATAATCTTATGTGACAACAGTTGATGAAATTCATAATCCAAAAAGGCTTATCGTTTTCTCACTCATTTTTTTTCGTTTTTCTCCATGGCATGCCTATGTGAGCTGTTTTTAGACTTAAAAGAGTCCTCCTCTTGCTGTTTTTTCCAAATCATCACATTATTCAATCATACCTTTATTACCAACAACTAAGTATTAGTTAAATCTTTTCTTAAAGTGTTTTAAATCTATCAGAATCAATCAGAAAGGCATGAAATCATGGAAATCAACTATATGTTGTTGTAATACTGTTATATATCCATTTATTGATCTTTTAAATCCACAATTATCCATCAAATCTCTCTTATTTTATCTTTAATATTTTCTTTGGAGTATTAGTGAGTGATTCATCTTGATTCTTAAAGTTCTTCTCTAGTAAGTGTTTTCTTCAAGAATTATATTTATAATTATTCTTGCAAAAGATAAATATTCATTAAAATAATTTTATTATTTTAATAAAGAAGTTTTATTATTAAATAATTCTTGTAATTGATTCTAGTAGACAATTACTACTTACTGTCATGATCATTGGTAGTGTATAACAAGTAAAAGAAATAATTAATTCTTTAATTATTTAATTGAGGTTAAAATTATCTGTTATTATGATATTTCATAAGAACAGTCATAGTACTGTTGATCAATAGTAATATTATCAACAGTTTAATAGAAACATCTTACATCTCAGATATATAAGGCTCATACTACTAGCAAAATATACTATTCATAACTATAAGATTTTATACTCTTAAATCATAATTTTATTCTTACAAAAAATTTATTTCATTTAAATATCAATATTTCATGTGTCTTTTTTATAATGAAACTATCCCATGAGTTTTCCTATTGAAATTTCTTTGTTTCACCAGCTTATTATCAACAAAAGAAACAAAGCACAATTCAAAATCTTATTAATACAAGCCAATTTCATGGTAACTCAAGATATTAGCCATACATCTAAGCTGATTATATTGATAGGATGGTTAGATTAAGTAAAAGGAAGAATCTTGACTACAAATTAAAATTAATTATATGGGCCACCAAAAGATAGATATTTTTCAGTCTACTCAATTTTCAAAAGGGAAAAGCAGTTAATACATATATGAATCTCAGTAAGTTTTTCTCAAAGTTCTCAAAGGGCTGTTGGTGTTATATCTTTCAGTTATATTTGATATGTGGTGTCATTTTTACCAAATGATATATTAAAATAATGCAGTATTTGGCTCTGAAAGCCCACATGAAAACATATATTTCTCAATATTGCAAGATATCATTCTCTTTCCTGAAGCCTGAAAATAATTCCAGGTGATTTTTTGCAACAAAATTTCATGAATCCCATTTTTTGATTTTTTTTTTGAAATTTTCAAATGCATTTTACTATTTTGAGATTTTGATTCTTTTTATTAAATAACTTCCTTGAATAACCATGACAAAATAGTTTCAAAACAGTTTAAAACAGAAAAAATATATCACCCACATCCTTCCAGAAATCTAACTCAACCTGATTGTTTGAACATAATAAACTGGATTTCAATGGAACAAAATGTTGATTTCTGCTTTTGTAAGATGTGACTATGAAACTGATGATAATATTACTATTAATCAACAGTACTATGTCTGTTCTTATGAAATATAATAATAAAGTATTATTATAACCACAATTAAATAATTAAATAATTATTTCTTTCACGTGTTAAACACTACTAGTGATTTTAACAGTGAGCAAGTAATTGTCTACTAGAATCAATTACAAGAAGAATTTAATAATAAAAACTTCTTTTATTAAAATAATAAAATTATTTTAATATATAATTATCTTTTGCAAGAATAATTATAAAGATAATTCTTGAAGAAAACTATTACTAGAGAAAAACTTTAAGAATTAGAGATAAATGACTCACTAATACTCCAAAGAACTTATTGATAGATAAAAGTAGACAAATTTGACGTAGATTTCTGTATTTGAGAGATCAAAATGATTTATAGCAGGATTACAACAATATATAGTTGGATTCTATGATTTCACGTCTTTCTGATTGATTCTGAAAGATTTAAAACACTTAAGAATAGCTTAACTAATACTTACTTGTTGGTAACAATGATATAAAATGATAATAAGATGATGATGATATGGAAAAAACAGCAAGAGAAGGCCTCTTTTAAGTCAACAACAGCTCACAGAGGCGTGCCATGGAGCAAACTGAAAAACCAGTGAGTGAGAAAGCATTAAACCCTTTTGGATTAGTACTTACATCATCTGTTGTCACGTAAAATTGTCATAATTGCTTAATTGATGCTTTTACGTGACTACCAACCCCAATATGGTTAAGAATAAAAGGAGTAACATATGTAAATCTTCTTTTATTCCAAAGTAATCATTGTTTTCCCAAAGTTATCAATGTTATTGACAATTTAATCACAGGTTGTATTTACTGTGAATTTCTGAAGATTCAGTGTTTCACGTAGAATAGCCAAAAATGGACTGTAAGTAAAGCATTTAATTTTACTAGTAAAACTGTAATTGTTTTTGGTTGTACCATAGATTACACAGTTCTTAATAGGTCCTGAAAGTTTCAGAAAGATTCATTAAGAATAGTATTTTTAATGAATTTTTGAAGTTCTTACCTCATTTCTACGTAGAATTGCAAATATCAGTGTTTGACTGGTTGCTATGAGGTAAATCAATGGATACTAGTCCAAAAAGGGTTTTAATTACTCTTTTGGGGTTTATCCATGGAAAGTCATTAGTAATTGACATGGTTACAGGAGTGTAAGTAGCTTTTTACCTCCTTGGCACGTCAAAATAGCAGGTTATTTTCTATTTTCTGGTGTTTTACAGTAGTTGTAACTTGGTAACTAAGTTCCCAAAGAGGTTTAGTTTACCAATTGGGTCAAGATCAGCCATGGAACCAAGCTTTGGAGCTATCCACGCCTCTGGGGCCTCAGAAGTTGGGTACCCTGGCTCTCTTTGATGTCTTTTGTCCCCCTTGCTTATTTTTCACGTAAAAATAGAAATTTAAGCTTAAAAGTGAGATATCCACTATGGGTGTACCAAAAGTGCATGTAAGAATACCATAATATTAAGTGCTCAAAACATGTATAACACTATTCTTAGTGTATATGTAACATGGGATTCCTCACTTTCCCATTATTTTGGCGTAAAATCAAGAAAAACAAAAATTTTCATGGATCTTTTATGTGGTATTAATGATGTGGTGTTGAAGTATTTGCCATATTACCACCTCAAGGAGTTAATTTGAGCTTATTCACTCTATGGAGCTACCCTAGGTGAATTTTTGTGTAGAATCCAAATCTGGCCTGAAATCCATGGATTTACTTACTCAATAAAAAGTTATTCATCTTTTCTGAAATCAAAAATGATGAATTTTGAATATATGCATGATTTATGAGTTATGTATAATTCAAAATTTCTTTTTAAGATAATTGTGGCCTATTTGGGTATGTAAAATATACCTCAAGGCTCACAGCTTTGGTACAAGTGATACAGTCTTAATAGTTCAATTGCAATCAAAAAAGCAAATGGATTTCACCTTATTACTATTAAAATAACTAAAAAGTCATGATACCCTGTAAAACTCTGTTGAATAAGTATTAAGTACTAGTGGCCCACTTATAAGAAGAATTATTCCATGGTAATAAATCTTGAAGATGAAAATCTTTCTGGGATTACTGAGGAAAGTAAGAAAAAAGTTCTTTATTCTATGCCTCAAAATTTGGAAAGAACCTGCCTTTTCTTTTCAGAGATTTAATTCCTCATCTGTAACAAAGGAATTGTAGCCCTCATTGAAGAAGATTGAGATCAATATCTTCCTGGGCCTTAGAAGGAGCAAAAAATAAGCAGTAAATCCATGGCCATGTGTGATTCTTGATGAAAAGGTATTTTGACAGTTATTATTAAACATTTTGCTTTAATAGAGTTCAAATGTTATGGAGATTAAAACTAATAAAAAGAATAAAATTTAGCGTGATAATGGATAGATTCAATTTGAGGCTATATAGTATGATTTAGTAAGCTCTGTAGTGTATAACAATACACAATGACAAAATTGAACTTATCATATCAATACAGTGCAAGGAAAACATAAGTTATTTCAATTTAAGTAAAAAAGGTGGTTGATATATATGTGTCACCTTATATAAGCTTTTCAGAAAGAAATAGAAATCTTATTTATGTTCTTTTGATTCTATATGACCTTATAGGTATTAAAGCTCTATTGTAAGACAAGAGAAAAATGAGAATTACTGATTGCAAAAGGATAAAAACCCAATGGCTTAAAGGAAAATTCAATTGAATTGAAACTAAAAGATCCGAATAAGAGAAGTTTCAATTGTAAATGGATTTATTTTGAAAGAAACAACAAAAGTAACTTGAGCTCAAAAATTACAAATGGCTCAGGTAAATTGGGTTGAAGGAAATACAATTCCAAATAGAAACTACTAGTTTATTGAAATTTATTGATAATAAAATAAATTTATCACAATAAGATCTCATAATTAGCTTCACAAATCACAACCTATGGTATTATTAAGCTTTATTTTTAATAATTCCTTTCATGATAAAATACATAGTGCAGATATAATTGAATATTTTTACCTTTTTACATTGATCAATTTTGTAAGGAATGTTTTTATTATTTTTTTTTCATCCTACAAGCGGAAAAATATCTTTTTTTTGTGTCCTTATGAGAAAAATCGACCAATTTGGCCAATTTATTATCAAAATAATCCTCATGAAAATCAACAATTCCTCAAAAAACTGAAAGCACAACCAGGTTGTCAACATACCCAAATGTACAAATTTATTTATAATTACCCAGAATAAATTATTGCTAGAAAAATTGCAAAAAAATTTTAAAATATTTTGAGTTAATGTGAACCTGAACTCTTATCTCCACTGAAGATAAGCGCAGCGTTCAGTGTAACAATTGCACAGTATGGAGAAGCTCACAACCTTTTTTCCTCCCTATGGTTTGATAACGCTCATAGAGAAACTCCACCATATAACATATGAATGCTCATAAATGGGTTCATTTTATCGTATCTTTCCTGATATCCTCCTTTTTTGGTACTTGATATGCATTTCACTTTTTAAGGTAATTTAATGATATTGCCTTCATCTAAGTGTAAAAATATAACGTTCCCCTACCATACGCCAAAGTTTGCGACTGAAGGACTACCTAAGCAGCATCCAGACATGCCACTTGTCAATAATAGCCGCAAGCCAGCTTATTGCCAATGGCTTGACTATTGACAACTAAGAATCAAGTTCATTAATCAATCGGAATCAAAGGTCCATTTGCGGGTTTTTTCCGTCCACTGCGGAGCATATGATGCCAGCTTGCTCTCTTTTAAGCCTATGTGCTGGCGGTGCTCTAGATATGCACGCGGTAACATCCTTGGGTGAACTACAACCCACATTAATATTTTAACACTTCGAAAAACCATTCTTTGCTCTGTCAATAAATTCGCAATGCTCTCCTAGGGGTGGGAATTAGGTATGTTCTGACAAGAGTGTTTTCATTCAAACATAAACTGCATAACCTGCTCAAACATAGTATTCCTTTTTCAAAACAACAATTATTGTTCAAAAAAGGAAGGAAATAGTAGCTCTACTCATTTATTAGCTTAAAGCAGATGAAAAAGTAAAAGTCATAATTTCCTCAATCGTCCCTTTCTGCAAGCCTTGGACTACTAGCGCAATGATATGCGCCCAGAAAAGATTCAATTTGGGACATCCAAACTACAAAGTAAAATCCAATTATAATTTAATTGAGTCAGTGCAAATTTCACGTATAAAAACGAAACCTTTTCCCAAAAAAGAAACAAAAAAATCGGACAATGACTTACAAGTCCCAGCTAGTAATGTCAAGGGTGTTGTTGGACGGATTTCCCCCTAGCTCTTGAAAAGTCTATGAAAATAATGCATGTCAAACCTGGCTAAGATAAAGTAGCCAGGGGCGAAAGGTGGAAATACTCACAATTCTGGTTACCCAAAGAGTCGAACAGCCTTCTTCGATGGACAGGTTCTCATCAAGTGAGCAACTATCGACTACATTCCCAGTGGCGTTATAATCTCCCCTCCACGCAATACTAGTGAAGTGTTCAAAAACGATGTGATAGAATTGAGTTATTCCTTTTTTCTATGCAAATTTTATATTTAAAAGAGATGGATCTGTTTCCGAAATTTTAGAGTCAAAGAGAGTTGTGACCTACAATGTCTTGTTACAATTTCCACGGGCTGCCCTAAAAGTTTGCGTTAAATTTCAATATCATTGCTAACATGTGATGTGTAGTATTGGAGGTGTTAAGGCCTTGAAAAGCCTCTGACGGATGGAAGAAGCGATAATCTTTACTAACCCAGTCACCCAACCGGAAGAGAGTCCATCCTGATCACCATTTCCGCCCCATAAACAGGCACCTCGTGTCTCATTTGTGTAAGGGATCTGACACGCCTGATAAAAATATTTAAAGTCAGTACACAAAGAGCAATGCATCTTTTAATAAATCAATAAAAAACACTAACACCAGTACCTGGTTTGACATACTGGGTCTTTTTTAGCAAGAACAAGATGGGAGAAAACACAGACCGCAATTCGGTTTTGGCCCTCAAATTCCTAATGGTTGAAAAATGTGAAATTCTACCTTTAGACCCCGTGAAGCGTTAATACGACCACTATGCTGATTATTCGGAAGACCTTCATTACACATCTGGTTTATTTAGTTGAAGGGAGTAATAAAAAATAAAATGAAGCATTTCTCAATTGACAAGATTCTGAATCGGCGTAATGGCCAAGAGCCGATGGTGTCTTTTCTTTATCAAACTTACTAATCTAGCTTGAAACCCCATTTTTTGACCTGTAGCTTGTAAATTTCGCCAATATTTTCCACAAACAGTGGTTGGTTCCGGAATCGTCGGATCAAGAGCCATGGAGATGAACGGAATGAATGGACTGAGTGTGACACATAGCAACAGGATTTGTTGATGAAGTTGCCTAAACATATTCTTGGAGTATTTAGTTTTTAATATATTTTATAGAAGATCTTAATTATCGGAAGCTTATAGCAAGCAATTAATCAAGTGGCTAACAGGCGAGGGAGGATAAGTAATTGTGATTCGCTCTCTTTCTTGATGTCTGCACTTCCTCGGGCACTTCTGGCTTTGAAGAGGATTATATCCGACAGCTTAAATATCTTGAGGAGCTGCCTCAAAGAAGAAATTTGGGTGGACCCTCAGCCTGGAATACTGCACTGCATCATGGCCTAGAAGAACGCCATTGCCATATCATCTTCTCGATTTATCTTGTTCTTTAGTAATGCACGTGTATTTTGTTACGGCAGTGTCGGAAAATTTGCCCCTCTTAACTGGCCCAAAGATGCAGGTGATTTGGAAAAATCCTCATACAGTCGTTACGTTTTATCCCAAAATGCAGCTCACCCGTAAGTTTTTACTAATCATGGTCTTCAACACTAAAACCTGCCAGAGAAGTCGCTTCATCATCTGTCTATCACGCGCTGACGGAGGCTGGGCAGTACTCTCCCGAAAGGGATGGCTGTAAGTGACGAGGCCAGACACTTCGCCCAATAAAGCTCGCCACTTGGCATGGCGTCCCAAAAGCTGCACAGGTTTTTTTATCTTGTATTCAAATCCAGAAAATATTCACCTCAGGCAAACAAGAGCCCTGAACAGCCTTTCATTGCGGTAGCACATTCTTGCACTTCATAGTCTATTTACAATGAAGAGGCTTTTGAATGCATTGAATAAATTGAATACTTTTTATTCAGCTGTGGTGTTGTAATTCTATGATGTTCTCACGATTTCTAGAGATAAAAATTTATTTTAATTTTAATTTTTACCAATGAATATGACAATAAACCTAATGTGTTCGGTAAAATTAATCCAATAGCTAGTAATTTAGATTTCTAGTCAATCTCCCCTATAATGAGATTAGCGCACCTGTTAAAATGAGAGTATATATAAAATATATTTAACAAAAATTAGTAAAAATTAAAATTAAAATTATGTAGGAACTTTTCGTATCAGATTATTGTTTATATAATTCTTAGATGTGTTATGAATATTCAATTTTTACTATCACTATATTAGGTTTCAATATTGTATTTGCATAATGCAGCATGTGGTCAGAAAAAAAACTCACTGTTTCTAGCGGCAATCCTGAGGTTTAGTCGTCAGTAGACGCTGGGCGTGCCGATGCGACGCAGCCTCAGGTGAGAATGGAGAGTGTCTCTCACCTGTGGCCGGCGTCAGTGCCACGCCCATGATGGCCGTGTGGCATCTCCGAAACATCCTCACAGCTACGCTCAACAGGCGGCAATGGCCTCTGAGGCTAAGGAGGGAACAGTGGCAGGGAACACTCAGCGCCAAGAGCCCTGTCTCAACATAATCAACCAAGCACACGAGCCATGCTCACACCCGGAAGATAGATCAGCTTGAGCAACTGACCCTTAAGAATAGACCACCAAAAACCTCAGCAAGGCAAAGCCTTCATACAGCCTCCCTCAATAATCGTAAACAGTCTAACAAACACACACCTCCAAGGCATAGGCCAAGCCTCGGATTTTGCAGGGTTGGTCTTCCCTCCCTTTCTATATGATAGCTAGTTCCATATGCGGGTACTGTACTGTACATAACTCACACTAACGAAAAGAGGGTTGTAAGAACTCTAAAAGTTTGCGTGCTCTGCCACAACGCCAAAGGCACTCTAGCCTACTCTTCATATTGACGTAATAAGGTGGCTCTGTAATTTTCTATTTGATTATGATAACGTAAGGTCTTTTTTGAAATTTTATTTATCCTTTTCGACTCAAATTTATCCTCATCAATCTACCTCCAGGAAAGTCTTAACTTCAAAAAGTAAGGGTAGATGTCTTTTAGCTCTGAATTTTACACTATAGCTGTGCCTCTGAAGGTTTTATCCCATAACAATTTATATTTTGATGCCTGTTTGAAGATTTATGTAGCACCAATTTTTGATGAATCTTAGCTTTTTGCTCTCGACGCCTTCTATTTTTGTTAGCTCAAAAGATATATGAATGACTTCATATTATATCACTTCTCCCCATAAGATTATAATGTTTTACCTATTTTTTGTAACCCAAAGGTTTTCTTAAACAATCCATTTTAGAAGATAGAAAATTACTCAAGATTCTGTAGAAATACCAACCCAAAAGGGTTCATGTTGGAACGCTCTCACTCCGAGTGCAAAAGCACGAGTACACGCAAAACTCACTGAGCGACGTTTACTCAGTTCAGTAAAGAAGCAGACAATTTTCCTTAGCAGAAGGCCTGGGCTAATAGCTACGGCCTTGATAGGCTTAAAAAGACCCACGCATTAACACACTGGAGGAAGGGGAAATTTATTATTTTTCTGCTAAAATCATCAAACCTACTCCTACCGTATCTTTTATTAATTTCCTTATCCATTATTTTATAAATTTGTTATCTTGCGATGTTCATTGTTAATCCATGTTGCAAGTGCAATGTCAATTTCATACTTCCATTGTATTATTACATAGTTTGCTCTTCATGTACTTAACTATTGTATTACTGAATCCACCATCATGCTTCTCTTCATTATACAAAATGCATGTTAATAAATGTAGTGGATTTTGCAGCATCCACATTTATTCTTGTAATAAGTTCCCACAGAAATGCAGAGTTTTACCTAGCTAGCCCCACTATTTATGACATAAAGAATTGATCTTATGTCAGTGTAAAACCATGACATCAGCACCTTTGACATAATCCAATCCACAGCTACCACAGCCTTACTATTTAATTTGATCTATCCCACCTCCACTGAGACATATCAATCTAGTCTCTTGATATTTTCTTTTTTTATTACTTTGTCTTTATTGCTAACAAAAAACCAGCCAGAATTGGAGTAATCCTCAATCCTGAGGAACAATAGCAGCTTGGATGGTGGATTTAGTATTTAGGTAGTTAGTTGGGTGACAAAAACCTTATGCTCAAAAGTTTTTAGTGGATGTATGGATCTGATAGTCTCAATGGCTTCATGATGCTGGGATATAACACTTACTAGGGATATCCACCCCAGGCTTCAAGAAATTAAGAGATGAATTGGGGTAGATGTAGAGGTGACTCTATGATATAGCTTTGCAGGGATAATAAAAATCTATAGCTCTGAGTGTGACACAAAAATAATGATGATAAATGAATGATAAGATGATTTAAAAGCGCTATAATAAAGATTCAAGTGATGGTGAGTGCTACTGATAGCTGTGGGTGGAGTGTTGTCACAGGGGCTCTTGGACAGAAAAACAAGAGTGGCCTGGCACTCAAAAATCAGGGAACTCACTTGGAAGACTCCAAAAGAATAAATAAAATAAAATAAAAGAATAAATTTCTCTAAGAAGAATGCAAGTACAAAGATGAGATGCAATAAGGGAAATGGGAAGCCAAATGGCCAAAGAGCCAACCAAGTAATTCCTTAATCACTGTTTCAACCTGCCAAAATGAACAATGGAATTATTAAGGATATGACCACTAAATATCCATTGACAGGCAAAGAAAGAAAAAATAAAAGGTACTAAATGACTTACTTGATAATATCAGTATTCACTTAACAAAAATGATAAGATAAATAAAGATAAAATAAAATCAAAATATATTAATTAACTGGGGGAAAAACCCCCAAGGTTCAAATGAGGCTGGTATATGTGAAATGCTGAGAACTTCACTACTTCAGGCTGAAAGCTGGTCTGTATTGAATCCTTGAGACTGTATTGACAGCTTGATGAAGTGTATACCTTGCCAGATTGGGAAATTAACTGGGTTGAGTAATCTTCCCATGGTGTATGAATGGAAAATACAGGTCTTTATGAATCAATACTGTACTGAATGAATTGGGTTTCCAAGGTGGATTGGTGGAGTATTGACCCTTGACACTTTGTTTTGGAACTGCCTCTTGAATATCCCTGGAGAATGAACATCCAGTATTCCCTTGGAGGAATACTGTGAGTGAGAATAACCATTGATTTCTTGATGGCGTCATTGGTATTTGAGATTATGACACTTGCCCTTGAGCCTTGATGAATCCTCTGGATGGTGTGCCTTGATGACCTGTTGAAAAGTTGAAATAAACATTTGAAATTGCCACCATTGGATTGCTGCTGAAAAAAAGATGCATAATGGTGTATAACACCATATATGGCAGTTTTGGTTATTGAAGGTTGAAATGGGCCAAAGGTCTTTTATGGTGATGTCAGGAGGATATGAATGAAATTTGGGTTTTAGAAGGCTTCAGAGGTGAGAAAGTATCTTTTGAGTGATTTGGCCATTTTTGGGTTTTTGGCTAAATACAGCTAACACAGCTTTAAAACTGTATCTGCCTCAAAGTGCGCAAAAGTGCACAAAATGGTCAAAAGTGCGCAAAATGCACAAAAGTGCACAAAAGATGCAAATCTGGAAGCTAAGCCCCAAAAGGCCTGATATCGCCTTTTGGGCATATTTCACATAATACATGAGAATTATGGCCTAAATGGCTTAATACAGCCAAATGCACAAAAGTGTGCAAAATGCGTCAAAGTGCGGAAACTGCGTCAAAGTGCGCCAAATTGCGTCAAAGTGTGCAAACTGTATTTAAAGCTTAAAAATCCAAATACAGCATTTTAGGCTGTATTTCCCCTGTTGTATGGAAAATACCCATGATGCCCAAAAGGAAAGAGACAGCCTAGAATGGCTTGATGATGGTGAAGGGGCCTGCTTGGCCCCAGATGATAAAATGACCATTAAGGCCATAAAACATGACAATGGCCAATTTGGCCAATGATTATGGATATGGCCAAATTGCCATATATTGGATATGGCATGGATATGCAATAATGAGGTCCAAGAGGATGGATTTACATGGTTGTGACAAGTGTTTACCTGTTGGTTTACACTAATTAAAATTATTATTATAACTGTTTGATTCTAAGGGTACCATTTATTTAAGAAGGTATACCATGTAGTAATACTCAGAACAGGATGATGGATGGGATTTTTGGCGAGAAAAAGTATCCTTTTATCTTGCTCTGGGTAGTGGGAGGTTTCTTACCTCTGAAAAGGTTTCACTACTATGATTTGGTTTGGTGTTCTATACACTCAATAAAGACCTGTATTAGGTGGAAATGTGGTTATAAAACCACAATTTGGCACTCTTACCCTATACAGGGTGAACACTTTTGCCAATTGAGCTCTGTTAACCTTTGAGATATGACCACATACCCAAAAAGGTCACAACAAATATTCAAAATAATTACCTTAAAGCTACAAAAATGCAATAAATAGGCATAAAACTTGGTTTAAATTAAAAGCCAATGAGTAAACATGCAAAATAAACTATAAAATTGGATTCCCCATGGTAAAAGACACATATACCATTTTTATGGCATATCTGTAAAGTCAATATTTAATAAGTTATAAGTAATAATACCTTATAAAAACCACAAATCCTTATTTATTTCAAAAGCTAATGAAACGACATGTGAAATAAATGGTAAAATTGGATTCTCCATAAAAATCTACACATAAAAAAATTAAGAAGCTAATCTCCAAAGTCAATACTTAAGGACGTAAGCTGAATATATGCACTTTTTTGGTCAACACATATATTCAAGGATTTTAGCTAATATCTTTTGAAATATACATGATAGAGTGATGAACCAAAAATAAATTCACCACGCAATTACTGTATAAATACAGAAATGAACTTTATTTCACAAGTTATAAAAAATGTTAAAACCTGTAAGGGATTATTGATTAAAATCAATAGAGCTGTTGACCACTTTGTTGTGAAAGTGCTCCAAACTTAAAAGAAAGTAGACAGTTGGACTCTACTAGTTCAGTTGTGAAGAATGATGTATTTCTTATTGCAATATTCAAGGTATGACCCCTTGAAATCATGGTTTGAAGTTTAAAATATTAAATTTTGACAGAAAAGATGAGTTACAAGAAAAATCATCCAAAATACAGTTTTGATGATGTAATGAAATTCTCTTGGAAGTGTAGCGAGGTCATGCCAAGCTATCAGAATTAACTCTCAGAATAGCTTTAGCGTGTATAACTTAAAAGTTATTAATGATCAAAGCTTAAGGTTAAATTTGATCATTTTCACTCACTGTAATCTTATTTTAAGCTTAACAGTCATATAAGTAATAAACCTGGTGAATACTATTAGAATATGATTAATACTAATAAAATACACAAAGTTTAGGCTTCCTCCAAGCTTAGGATATAATCAAACTTAGAGTTATAGTGATAAATCTAAATAATGGCGTAATTATGAGGTAAGTGTCACAGGGGCTCTTCAAAGTGAAGAGGGCCTGGCACTCAGTAAACTGGGACTAACTTATGGAGGGCGCAAAGATATGGAAAGAAGGAATACACTTAAGAGTGCAAAGAGATGAATTACTAAGATAAAGAATATAATAAAGCAGCAATAAAAGAAAGAAGAGTAAAGAATAGAAGAGCCAACCACAAACAAGTCCAAGTCCACTGTTTCAACCTGTCAGAATGAAAAGGAAGGGTTAATAAGGATATGGCCACCCAACTTATACTGTACAGGCAAAGAGAGAAATGAAAAGACTAACTTAATATTAAATAAATATAATACCCAAAATAAGGATAAGAATATTCATAAAATAATAAATAAACTAAATTAATTAACTGGTGAAAAGTCCCCAGGGGGAGAAAGAGGGGCTGGTATATGTGAGAATCACCAGCCCTGATCCAGAGGAAGAATTTTCATGAGAGGATTGAATGATTGAATTGAGTCTGGCCTATACAGGTCCTGTACAGCTGTACAGAACCTGTACAAGAGGTGTGGTGTATTTGAGTCATCACACAGTTTCATACTGGTGTATTGAAACTGTATTGGGTGAATCCAACCTGTACAGGTATTGACAGGCCATATTGAAGTACCAAGCTGTATGCATGTTTCAGCAAAGAAGATTTCTGAAACTAAATGCTGATGAAGATAGTGGATCTGCTGATTTGAGGTGTTTGAGTAGGTGTATTGATGAATACCCTTACCCCTGGTGAGTAGTTGTTACAGTATCCCCCTCTTGAAATTGGTGGGCTCCTGAACACCATAATACCCTGCCACTGTTGAGTGGCATCTCAATATCCCCACATTTTTTCAAAAATTTTCTTTTTAATTTCCTTTTCCTCTTGACCATTATCCTGAAAATTTTTCTTCAATTCTTCTCTGTCAAATTAAATTGATTCCCCCCTTCTTTCAAATTTTGAGTAAGTATTCCACTTTGAAATATTCTTCTTTCGTCTTCTGATTAAATCAATCTTGTCCTTGGGGTATGGCCTTGGGATGTATCCCAAAATGATGGCCACTGAGCTCTTGTGCTCAAAAACTGATTCCCAATGAGTATATGAAGTGTACTAATTTGGCAAGTCTTAATCAAAATAAAATCTTGAATAATGCCTTCAAGGGGTCTTGTCCCCATTGTCCTTGGAAATTGCCTCAAACAGCCCTCTATAATGATTTTGGGCTATGGCCTTTTCTATGGTGAATCTTGATAAAATTTGGTTTCATGGCCTTTAGGGCCTTTTTGGGGTTCTTGGTGCTTTTGGTGATTTTATGATGTATGGCCATTTTCGGTCATTTTTGTCTTCTGGAGTCCTATGGTCCGTGGTCTGTACCCCATGGTTTGCGGTCCGCGGTCCATGGGGGCTATTGGAGGCCCCCTGGGACAAATTTTGCTGGGGACCCAGGGGTACCATGGGGCCAAGAATTGGCCCAGAACCAAAACTCACCATACATGGGGTCCAGGACCATCAAGATCCTGGCCTCCCCAAAGTTGCAGGGGAGGCCCTGGGTGATGAATTCAGCCCCAAATGGGTATGAATCCTCACCTTAGAGGCTTTGCAGGGGAATAATTGAGTTATGGCCCCCATTTCCTTGAGGTCAAATCTTTTGATATGGAGTGGACTGATTCTGATGTCTTGAATCTTCTGCTTGCATATTCTTCAGTTATGAGTTCCAAACTGACTGAACTCACTGAATCTTCTCCTTCTGCACCGCCACCATCTGTTCTTTGTGGTTCTGGCGTCTTCAGTCACTTATCTTCACCCTCCATGGCTTCTTCTGGTTGTTTCGATCCCTCCCAAACCTATGATGGATACAGAGCAGTTGATGTTCTTGATCCTGCGTGTACTGAATGTTTGGCCAAGGGTAAGGATTGTTTTCAACACTAAAATCTCCAATCTTCAAAATTACATTTTTGCTTCATTGTAAAGAAACCATGTTTTTTTACCGGGGTGTTGTCTTCTAACGTTTAGCAATTTTCACTTCAATACTGTCTTCAGATTCTGCCTCTGAAGATTCTGTACTGGTAATATATCTCTTACTGCACTTATTACCAGCTGCAATATACTTGATTCAAGACACTAGAGAAATAATTTGATAAAAGCAAATTATTTTTTATACATTTAGAATATTTTTGAGATTCTTTATGAGTTTTTCATTTCTTAATATTGAAAAATTAGCCTTTTTAAAGAAGAAAAATTAAAATTTAAGATTTTTGACCAAAATTAATTCAGAGTAACTCAAAGAATAATTTTATAAGCTGTTGAATGTAAAAAAGCCACATGTAAAAACAGTATAAAATTAAACCAAATTCCTCAATGAAAAAGATTTGAAGACAATTTCAAAAATAAAAAGAGTTTTAACTTCAAATTGAAAGAAAAAATGATTAAATTAATATATTTTAAGGCTTAAAAGTATATTAATAAAGCGTACAAGGTTCAAAAAACACAGCCAGGCTCCCAAATGTGAGATGTGTCTATGAAACTATTGATAATATTACTATTTATCAACAGTACTATTGCTGTTCTTATGAGATATAATAATAAAAACTATTATATCCATAATTAAATAATTAATCAATTAATTATTTCTTTTACTTGTTATAGACTACTAGTGATTATAACCATAAGAAGTAATTGTCTACTAGAATCAATCAGAAGAGGTATTTAATAATAAAACTTCTTTATTAAAATAATAAGATTATTTTAATATATAATAATCTTTCTCAAGAATAATTATAAATCTAATTTTTGAAGAAAACAATTACTAGAGAAAAACTTCAAGAATTAAGATAAATCACTCACTGATACTCCAAAGAATATATTAAAGATAATAGCAGAGAAATTTGACAGATAATTGTGCATTTAATGGATCAAAATGGATTTATAACAGTATTACAAGAATATATAGTTTATCTCTATGATTACAAGTCTTTCTGATTGATTCTGAACAAAAAAAAAATTGGGAAAAATATTAACTAATACTTACTTGTTGGTAATAAAGGTATAATTTAATAATGTGATGATTTTAGAAAAAAACAGCAAGAAGAGGCCTCTTTTAAGTCTAAGACAGCTCAAAGAGGCATTCCATGGGGCAAACCAAAAAATTAGTGAGTGAGAAAACAATAAAACATTTTGGATTATTGATTGAATCATCAGTTGTCATGTAAGATTATCATAATTACTTAATTGAAGCTTTTATGTGACTACCAACACAAATATGGTTAATTATAAAAGGAGTAAAAACTCTAAATATTCTTTTATTTCAAAACAAACATGAATTCCTCAAAGTTATCAATGTTATTTGAAATTTCATCACAGAGTGTATTTTCTGTGAATTTTTGAAGATTCAGTGTTTCATGTGGAATCACACAAATGGACTGTAAGTAAAGCTTTTAATTTGACCTATGAAAGTATATTTATTTTTGGTTTTTAAAAGAATTATACTGTTCTAAATTGGTCCTGAAAATTTCAGAAAGATTCATTAACAATTGTATTTTTAATGAATTTTTGAAGTTTTTACCTCATTTCTATGTAGAATTGTAAATAATACTTTATTGCTGGTTGCTATGAGGTAAATCAAGGGATACTAGTCCAAAAAGCCTTTTAATGAATATTTTTGGGTTTATCCATGGAAAGTAATTAAGAATTGAAATGGTTACAGGAGTCTTAGTTACTCTTTACTCCTTGGCATGTCAAAATAGCAGCTTATTTGCAATTTTCTTATGATATAATGAAGTTTTGACTGGGTAACCAGGTGCCCAAAAGGTTTGAGTATACTAATTGGGCCAAGGTTAGCCATGGATCCAAGATTTAGTGCTTTCCACGCCTCAGAGGCATCAGAAGTTGGGTACCCTGGCTCTCTTTGATGTCTTTTGTCCCCCTTGACTATTTTTTACATTAAAATAGAAATTCAGGCTTTAAGACTGCTATCCACTATTGGTATATCAAAATTGTATGTAAAAATACCATAATATTAAGTCTCACAAACTTGCATCACACTATTCTTAGTGTATATATAACATGGGATTTCTCACATTCACATTATTTTGGCGTGAAAATGAGAAAAACAAAAATTTTCATGATCCTTTTATGTGGTATTGATGATGTGGTATTGAAGTATTTTCCATATTACCACCTCAAAGAGTTGATTTAAGCTTATTCACTCTATGGAGCTACCCTAGGTTAAATTGTGTTTAGAATCCAAATTTGGTCTTAAATCCATGGATTTACTTACTCAATAGAAGGTTATTCATCTTTTCTGAAATCAAAAATGATGAATTTTGAATATATGCATGACTTATGAGTTATGCATAGTTCAGAATTTATTTTAAAGATAAGTGTGGCCTATTTGGGTATGTAAAATATACCTCAAGGCTCACAACTCTATTCAAACTTTTAGATCAGAGATTGCTTTAATATTAAAATTTTAGGTGGTTTATACCCAATTTGGACAGGAATTACAAGGCTCCAAAGGGTAAATCCTCATATTCAGACTTGAAATCAAGGTTTTAAGAACTTTCAAAGCTTAATTAGGCTTAAAAAACTCAAATAATATTTAATATTATATTTATAAGTGTTAAAAACATATTAAAAGTTGAGGTTTGGTCTGTATTGCTATTTTACATGGAAAAATAGAAATAAATTGAAATATTGATTGAAGATGCAATTCTTCATGGATTTGCTTGAAAATAACACACAGCTAACAATTGAACTCTATTGGTGTATACAACCAACTTTAAGTATATTTTTCCACAGGGTTCTTTGTTAATTAGCCTTGAATTGAGCTTCTTTAATTATTCTTGAAATAAATTAAGATTTTTTCAAAAAATATTGAAAAGTCAGTTGGAAATATTTTCACTTAAAAAATTGTTTTTGAATTTTTCATCTGATAAAATTCAATATAAATGAACTTATTTTATATTTAAGCTTAAAATAATTAACTTAAAAGAGGATTATAGCTACTTGGAGTTAAGAATAAAACTGGTAACTTTAAATTAGATTTAAACAGACTTTACCTTAAGTTAAGAGCTTTATTTTTCAGTATGTTTTTTCACTTTTAACCTTAGAATACCTTCTATATCCATTAATAATCATGAGAGCTTGTCTGTAGGCATATGAAAGAGCCTTTACATCACTGCTTTTGTCCGTAACAATAATTATTCAATCAATTAGACATTTTGAACAGGTAATATGTTATTCATGTTATGTTAGTAAATTAGTTCTTAAGCCACTTTACTTTTTATAAATTTTAAATAAAGAGGTTTAATCATGGAATTTAGACTATATTGGGATAATCAACAATAATAGATTTTATTATATAAACTTGTCCTCTTGAAATATCTTTTAAATCCACATATTTCCTTTAAAAAGTCTCAAGTTATATTATATGATAAAAAAAGCTGGTTTTTTCTCTTAAAAGATTGATTTTTGGCATGTTTTTATCTTATCAACTGTATTTGATACTATAGCTGTTGTATGATCTATTGTATTAAATAATTATTGAAAGTAATTTCTCTCTGAACTTATATTTTTTTATCTAGTATTTTTTTATTACTAATTTCTCTAAGAGATTTATATATGCACAGTCTGTTTTATATTTCTCTTATAAATAATATCTGTATTTTTTTGGAAGTTGATAAATATTATTATTTTCCAAATATAATTGTCTCATTAATATCTTTTGTATTTCTTATTATTATAGCTGTAAGTGACTATAATAATAATAGAAAAATTATAATCTATTATAGTTATTAATGCTTTTTCATTATTGAATTATTTGAAAATAATAAATTCTCTTTTTATATATATAATTATTTTTAATAATTATATCAATTTGTGGCTATAATATTTAACTATATTATTTTTTTTACTAGGAAGGTCATAGTACTCTTCATATTTGTTACTATTATTAAAAGCTACATAGAAAAAACTTACAGAGACAGTCAAAGAGGCTAATAAACATTTACCCTCACATAAAAACAGAGATGAGAAATCACAAATTGTTGACCAAAATACCAGGAGGCTTAGAGCATGCAGTAAAATTCATATTCTCCAAAGAATCCACCTTGGATGAAATATCCAATACCTTGCAAGAAGTAAGGATTAGAACACCTATTGGCAGATACAATACCCATAGGACTGATCATGATAGGGAAAAATTAACCTTTGAAGCCAAAGAAGCTCATGAACCAGAAGAATTGAACAAGAAAAAATCATTCCAAAACTTTAGATCACCCAATCACTATGAATACCATTTTCTCAAAGATGGGAGAAGATATTCAAAAGAGAGGAAAAGAAAAGAAAAGACCAAGAAGTATATGAATCTGGCTCTGGCATTGTGGAGAATGGCTGTGGATATTATTCATACAGAGAACCAAACTCCAATGAGATTTGTTCAGTGGAATTTGAGGACCATGATAAAATGTAAATTGGACCAGTCCACTCAACCAGAAGGAAACTAATGACCAAGAATTTGGATGGATGGAGACATAAACCTCCAGATAGGAAAATTATGGCAACAAGAAATCTTTAGGAGCAAGGTAACATACACAACACTAGACCCAGTACCTCACACAGAGGAGGATATTCCCATCAATGATGAGCTTGTTTTAGAAGACGTGTATGTCAGGCTGGGAATAAAGACCAGAGCACAAGCATGAAAGCCAAAATACCATAAATTAATGGTAGAGCAAGATTCCATTAAAAGATGATCTGAGCCCAAATAGCACATAAAGGTAATAAAAAGAAAGAGTAAAGCAACCGCTTTCCAGATATACAACTCCCATAACCATAGGATAAGGAATAACAGAGTTATTCCAGCTCAAAGGAAGAGCTGAGCATAAAACTTAATTTTCACCTCTCAACCAAAATCCAGAGGAAGCAGCAGAACACCAAAAAATCGGTGTTCAGATTGAAGTTTTAATAAGGGATATCTAATGGTGCTAGCAAACTTAAGATAGCATCAAAACTGAAGTAATTGTGGCTAAAAAAAGCCAAATAAGGGTCCTCTCATGTAACCTCTATGGTTTTAGTGTGAGATACCTAAAGTGGGGTTTCTTTGAAAAAATCACAATCAGAGAATTCTGATGGTACAATCCATTTCCTCATAGCTCATCTAGAACCAAATTTATGGAGAAAACTAATTCAATGAAGGATTCATAACAAATCCACAAATTGATAACAGAATTTATAATTGGAATAGCTTTCCCTTATGTAATGCTAGCTATACCAAATGAGTAGCCATTGTGTAGTTACCATCAAGGGCTACAAAATGACCCACTTTCAAGCTCTCTATCTTGAAAACTGAAAAAGATATTTAGGTTTTAATATTGTAATCCCACATTAGCCAGTATGAGATATTATTGTGGGACAGCTGTCCATAGAATTGAATTAAATGCTGTTGATTAATTAATTTCCCATGACCTAAAAGATAAAAGTCCTACAGGGATTTTCTGTACAGCTACCAACATTTCAGAAGCACAAGAGCACACCTGTGAACTTTTGGGGTTTGACTATGAAACAATAAGTAAAAATTACTAATATTTTACTTATTGTACTATGAATGTCCTTATGAATGAAATAAATAAGATAAAAATAATTATAAAAATAAACAATTATTATGATTATGACATAAAATGATTATATTATTAAAGAAATATAATAATATTATTTATATTTTAAAAAAAGAATATAATAAGTAAAATATATTTATATAAGATAACTAATATATTTAAAAGCACTTTATTATTGTTACCAAAAAATAATAAAGGTGTAAAAAATTGTTTTTTATTAATAAAAAACAATTAATAACAATAATATTACCAAGATTAAATTTATAAATTTATATAAATACTATTTATATCAATTATAGAATCAGTAAAGTAATAATAGAGAAAAAATTATTATAATAAGAGAAATAACCTACTTTTGATGCTTAATATAATAATTTTGAATAATTTTATGCCTAAAAATGTAAATAAAACTTATTTAAATTGTATATACAACAATAAAATTCAAGAGAGATTACAATTTTTCTTCATTTTATGTGGAATAGAGGTTTTTAAGAGAAATATAAACAAAAAAAATTTAATAATTGCAATAATCACGTCAGAGATGATGATTATAATACGATTATCTTTGGTCTTTAATAATATAAAAGTTTTATATATAAAGAATAAAGAAGTTACCTTTTTATTTAATGATTTAATGTTCTGTAGGTGTCTGAGGGGAAAACAGAGTAAAAAGAGCTCTATTTATAGTAAATACCTCCCTTCTAGAGTCCAGAAGGCTTCTAGTAGACCTGTACTGATTCTTTATACCAGAATTGATCAATATTTTAAGGTTTGGCAATGATTACATCATGATCAAACCATCTTGCTGTAACAGCCACTCACCAGGGGTAAGGGTATTCATCAATAAACCCACTCAAACACCTCAAACCAGCAGATCCACTATCTGAATCAGCATTCAGTTTCAGAAATTTTCCTTGCTGAAACATGCATACAGCTTGGTACTTCAATACAGCCTGTCACCATCTGTACAGGTTGGATTCACCCAATACAGTTTCAATACACCAGCATGAAACTGTATGATCACTAAAATACACCACACCTCTTGTATAGGTTCTGTACAGCTGTACAGGACCTGTATTGGCCAGACTCAATTCAATCATTCAATCCTCTCATGAAAATTCTTCCTCTGGATCAGGGCTGGTGATTCTCACATATACCAGCCCCTCTTTCTCCCCCCTGGGGACTTTTCCCCAGTTAATTAATTAATTTTATTTATTATTTTATGAATATTCTTATCCTTATTTTGGGTATTATATTTATTTAATACTAAGTTAGTCTTTTCATTTCTCTCTTTGCCTGTACAGTATGAGTTGGGTGGCCATATCCTTATTAACCCTTCTCTTTTCATTCTGACAGGTTGAAACAGTGGAATTGGACTTGTTTGTGGTTGGCTCTTCTATTCTTTACTCTTATTTCTTTTGTTTCTGCTTTCTTATATTCTTTATTTTTGTAATTTATACCTTTGCACTCTTAAGTGTATTCCTTCTTACCATATCTTTGAGCCCTCCATAAGTGAGTGCCAGGCCCTCTTCACTTCAAAGAGGCCTGTGACATTGTATTAATTAACTCATATTGATTCTTTCTTTTCATTCTTTTATAATAATTTCTCTCATTTATCAACTATTACTTTTTAATGATCTTATGATTCTTAATGATTATGATTTTCTCTCTCATCAATTTTCATCTCATTCATTTTGTTTATATGAAAATTGATTCTTTCTTCTTTCTTAATCATTGTTGACCATTTCATTCACTTCATTGTATTCTTATCAAATCAAATTTTTCTGTGTTCTCATTCAGGGCTTTTTTAGGAATTATTGATTGGTTGAATTGATTGGATTATTCATTGGGATTCATTGGGTTTATTGATTCAGCAATTCAGTATTTTTCTTTGGATGAGATTGATTGAATTTGAATTCTCAATAATTTTATTGATCCTCAATAATTTATTTTGATTATTGACTGATTTTGACTCATCAAGATATTTGAATTGATTTCTGAAGATTTTGAATTGATTGATTGATTCCTCAAGACCTTGATTTCATATTGAAGACACTAATTTATTGATTGATTGATTATTGATTGAATATTGATTGATTGTTGATTTACTCAAGATTATTGATATTTGATTTGAATTTGATTTATTGTTAATTATTGATTGAATTGATTGATTGTTGATTGAAGTTGATTTCACTTCAAGAATTGAATTGATTCCTGAAGACTCATCAAGATTTTCATTGTGATTTATTTGGCCAAGTTTTGATTTCTGTTCTCAATACCATCAAGTTTCTTTTATTCTACTTCTGTTCATAATTCCAGTTCAGCATAGTCCCCCAGAAAAGAACACTAGATCCAACAAAATTCCAGCTGTTCTCAGTCCTACAGCAAGGGCTCCTCTTGACTGCACACCATCAGTTCATCAACTGAGTCCAAACTTGGACAGAGGACCACCAATGGAAGGAGTAGCACCCTCAAGAAGAGGTGGAATGAAATCTAGAAGATCAAGATCCTTTTCTCAACTTTTGGGTGGCTACCCTGGCATGTCTGAAGGTGCAAGAGCAAGATTAGGGGAAGTTGAAGATGAAGAGGGGGAAGAGTCTGTGGAAGAGGAAAGGTCTGTGGAGACTGAAGTGGCAGATGCCTTGGCAAATGCTCCAGAGGTGCCTCATGGTTCTAATCTATCCCTTTCTAGTCAACTTCTTGTCTCTCAAACTGATCCAAGTCTCCTCAAGATGATGGAGCAAATGACACAGTTTATGGGACAACTCACTCAAGCAGTTGCCCCAAAGGAAAATTCAAAAGCTCCAGCATTCAAAACTCCATCAATGAAGGCACCTGATTCTTTTTATGGTACTAAAGCTCATAAATTGAGAGGATTCATTCAATCCTGTCAATTAATATTTCATAATGACCCAGAAAACTTCTTCTCTGACAGGAAGAAGGTGCTTTACTCAACTTATTTTCTTACTGGTAGAGCTGGCAAATGGATTGAAACTTACCTCTCAAATATCTCCAATGAAGACCCATCTTATCTCCTCCATAACTGGCAGTTATTTGAAACCCAGTTATTCACTCTGTTTGGTGATCCCAATGAAGTCAGGAAAGCTGAGCAAGAGTTAGACAATCTCAGGATGAAAGAAAGTGGTCAAGTTTACTTGTAGATAGCAGATTTCAGAAGCTTAATGTCAAGAATTGAAGACTGGGGGGAAAGATCTCCTACAGCAAGGGCTCCTCTTGACTGCACACCATCAGTTCATCAACTGAGTGCAAGCTTGGACAGAGGACCACCAATGGAAGGAGTAGCACCCTCAAGAAGAGGTGGAATGAAATCTAGAAGATCAAGATCCTTTTCTGGACTTTTGGGTGGCTACCCTGGCATGTCTGAAGGTGCAAGAGCAAGATTAGGGGAAGTTGAAGATGAAGAGGGGGAAGAGGAAAAGTCTGGGGAGACTGAAGTGGCAGATGCCTTGGCAAATGCTCCAGAGGTGCCTCAGGGCTCTAATCTAGCCTTTTCTAGTCAACCTCTTGTCTCTCAAACTGATCCAAGTCTCCTCCAGATGATGGAGCAGCTGACTCAATTCATGGGGCATCTGACTCAAGCAGTTGCTCCCAGGGACGATTCCAAAGCCCCTGCTTTCAAGACTCCATCCATGAAGGCACCTAATTGTTTTGATGGTACTCAAGCTCATAAATTGAGAGGATTTATCCAATCCTGTCAATTAATCTTCCATAATGATCCAGCAAATTTCTTCTCTGACAGGAAGAAAGTTCTTTACTCAAATTCTTTTCTCACTGGTAGAGCTGGAAAGTGGATTGAACACTATCTCTCGAATATTTCCAATGAAGACCCTTCTTATCCCCTCAATGATTGGCCATTATTTGAATCTCAATTATTCACTCTGCTTGGTGACCCCAATGAAGTGAGGAAAGCTGAACAAGAGTTGGAAAATTTGAGGATGAAGGAAAGTGGTCAGGTATCCTTGTACACTGCTTATTTCAGAAGCATAATGTCAAGAATTGGAGATTGGGGGGAAAGAGCTTATGTCCATGTTTACAGAAGAGGATTGTAATCAAGATTATTGGATCAGTTGGCTTCTCACCCTTGCACTTTTGATAATCTTCAAGAACTTATGGATGTAACTTTAGAATTAGACACCAGATATCATGATAGGAAAAAAGAAAAGGGTGGCAATCAACAAAAGAAACCTCCTGTCACTGGATCCAATCAATATAGGCCTCCTCAAAACTCATCTTCAAAGAGGCCTCACCAGAAGATGAACAAGAAGGGCAAGCAGTTTCAATCTTGAAAGGACAAGCCTCATGCTGCTCTCCTCAATAAAGACAATAAAATAATTGGTTCTGAAAAGGAGAGGAGGATTAAAGAGGGGTTGTGTACTTATTGTGGTGGAAAGCACCCAATTGAAAAATGCTTCAAGAGACCTCAGAACAAGCCTGGGCCATCATCAAGAGGCTTCCCTAGCAAGCAGGTAAAAGCCTGAGTGGGGATCATGATGTGTTCAATGGTTCTCACTTATTTCCTTCAAGAGCACAATTGTGCACTCTGAATACTAATGTCAAGAAATCTTTAAAGTTTCTTATTTTCTCTTCTGTCTCTGATATTTTCTATAGTATTCTCATTGATTCTGGTGCTACAAACTCCTTTATTGCAAAGAATTTTGTTCTCAAGTACTCATTGACTCTGTCAGAGATCCCTAAAAAGATTCCTCTTTTCATTTTGAATTCTAATGAATCCCCTGCCAATTTCATCAACCATTATACCAAGTGGGTAGTTGACTTGCCTTCCTTCCCAAGCTTTGAATGGGACTTCTTTATCATAGATTCACCCAAGGGAAAAGACCTGATATTGGGCTATGATTTCCTTTACCATTTTAATCCCATTATTTATTGGAAAAATGGATTGATCACCTATGATTCTAATCATAAGGATTCTGGTGGTATTATTCATTCTACTAGTAATGACTTTTCCACTGATGTCAACAGTGTTTCTCTGGTTGGTGAACTTAAGACACCTTCCCTTCCTTCTTCTGTTCATATCCCTTCCATCATTCCCTCTCAGTCATTAATTCCATTAAGAGATGAAGTCTTCAAAGAGATAAACGATATTGGATAAGATGTTGCTATATCTTCACTTCATCTCTTTCAAGGGGATATGGACCTTCCTCCTTTATCTTTTCATGCCTCCCTGCAGGAGCAGTGGGATGAGGAGGAAGACCAGAAGAAATTTAAACTGTGTTGAAGGTAGTCCCTCCTGTTTATCACCAATATTTGGATGTATTCTCCAAGGTGAAGGCAGAGAAACTTCCTCCACACCACGCTTGTGATCATCATATTGAATTGGAGGGTTCCTACCTCCAATTGGTGTTATCTACTCATTATCAAGACAAGAGTCAGAAACACTACGGGCCTACATTTCAGAGAATGTAGAGAAAGGTTTAATAAGACCAAGCTCCTCTTCAACAGGAGCACCTGTCCTTTCTGTTAAGAAAAAGGATGGAGGTCTTTGTTTGTGTGTTGACTACCGCAAACTCAATGCTGTTACTATGAAGAGCAGGTATCCTGTTCCTCCTATGAACCAGCTTCTTACCGTGCTCAATGGTTCCACTATCTTCTCCAAGATAGACTTGCATGGTTCATATAACCTTCTGAGAATCAAAGAGGGGGATGAGAACTTAACTTCCTTTAGAACCAAATATGGTAGTTATGAGTATTTGGTCATGCCATTTGGTTTGACCAATGCTCCTGCTTATTTTCAGAATCTAGTAAATGATATCTTTGCAGATTTCTTGGATGTGTTTGTTGTGGTTTATCTGGATGATATTATGGTCTTTTCCATTTCTGAAGAGGAACATGTCAAACATGTGGCCTCTGTCCTGCAAAAGCTGAGGGACAATAATTTGTTTGCCAAAGCCTCCAAGTGTGTATTCCATGCCTCAAGTGTGGAATACTTGGGCAATGTTGTTTCAAGTGATGGCCTCAAGATGGATTCTTCAGAAGTTCAGCAAATTCTCAATTGGCCTCAGCCCAAAAACATCAAGGCCCTTCAATCTTTTCTTGGCTTTGCCAATTTCTATCGTCATTTAATAAAAAATTATTCTAAAAAAATCACTTCTCTCACTTCCCTTCTCAAAAAAGATTCTCCCTATATCTTCAATGAGGAAGCTCTTAGCCAGTTTCAATTAGTCAAAGAAGCTTTCCCTACTGCTCCTATCTTATCTCATTTCAATCCTTCTCTACCTACTATTATAGAGACTGATGCTTCTGATTGTGCCTTGGGTGCTGTACTGAGCCAGGTGAATGACTCAGGAAAGCATCCCATTTCATTTTGATAGTCGCAAACTTCTCCCAGCTGAGATGAACTATGGAATTCATGACAAGGAACTCCTTGGCATCGTTTGGGCTCTCAAGCGCTGGAGAGCATTTCTTCTATCTCTTTCCAATTCTTTTGAAGTCTTGACAGACCACTCTTCCTTGCAGTATTTTATGTCTTCCAAAGTTCTTACTTATTGTCAGGCCCGTTGGACTGAGTTTATTTCAGAATTTCACTTCACTATCACTTACCGCCCAGGCAGACTGGCCACTCTACCAGATTCCTTGTCACGTTGGGACAACGTGTACCCAGACAGGGGGTGGACTTCATCAGCAAGAATCCTCAAAATTTTCATCAAGTAATCAAGCAAGATTGAATTCAAGAGTCAAGATTCTTTTCAATCAAAGTGGAAGTATTTTCAGATTTAGTTGACAAGATTCAAAAAGAAGTATGGCAAGACAAAGACTATAAAGAAATACTCAAGCAACTAGCAAGAGGTGAATCAGTTCCAGATTATTCTCTTGAACCTCAAGACAAGTTGTTATTATTCAAAGATAGAGTGGTAAGCCCAAGCAATGAAGAACTTCAACTCAACATTCTTCAAAAGCGTCATGACTCACCTTTGGGTGGCCATCCTGGCCAGGAGAAGACCCTCAAGCTCATCAAGAGGGATTTTTTTTGGGATGGCATGAATCAATTCATCAAGGACTATGTGTCATCATGTCAGCAATGTTCAAGAAACAAGAACATTCACCATAAGAAGTTTGGATTACTCAATCCTCTTCAAATTCCATCTGGTCCTTGGAATTCCTTATCAATGGACTTTATCACTCAATTGCCCTTGTCAAGCAACTTTGATTCAATTTTAGTAGTTGTAGACAGATTTTCAAAAATGGCAATATTTATTCCAACTTATTCAACAATCACTGCTTTGGACTTAGCTCAAATATTCATTAATCATGTCTTTTCCAAACATGGTCTTCCAATCAGTATGGTTAGTGATACAGGTTCATTATTCGTTTCATCATTTGGGACTCAATTATGTCAGCAGCTGAAGATATCAAGAGATCTTTCAACTGCCTTTCACCCTGAAACAGATGGACAGACAGAAAGGGTAAATCAGATTCTAGAACAGTATCTTTGGATGTATGTCAGTTACCATCAAGATGACTGGCACACCTGGCTCCCTCTGGCTTAATTTGCCTATAATAATGCAGAAAATTCATCAAAAAAGCAATGACCTTTTTTCACCATTTATGGAGGAAATCCCAGTTTTTAATCAATCCATATTTCTCAAGATTCACCTGCTGGAAAGTTATCAACAAAACTCTAATCAGTACAGCAAGTTGTCAAAGAAGAATTAGAGTCAGCAATAAGGAGATCCAAGAAGTATGCAGATAGAAATAGAGCAATTCCACCTGATTTCCAACCTGGGTACTAAGTATGGCTAGCTTCCAAGAACATCAAGACAAAAAGACCCACCAAGAAATTATCAGAAAGATGGTTGGGATCCTTTGAAGTTCTGAAGAAGATTGACAGCCATGCATATCACCTCAAGCTGCCTCAGCAATGGAATTCAGTTCACCCTGTATTCCATGTGTCTTTATTAGAACCAGTGAAGCATTCAACTATCCCAAATCAACATCAATTGCTACCACCACCAGTCTTAGTGGAGGAGCACGAAGAACAGGAAGTGGCTCAGGTTCTGGACTCAAAACTCAAGAGAGGTAATTTATGGTATCTTGTAGAGTGGAAAGGATTCAGTGAAGACCCAGAAAGAACCACTTGGGAACCAGCTTACAACCTTACCAGCTCACCAGACCTTGTCAAGGACTTTCATTCATTGTATCCAGACAAGCCTGGACCAAATACCTCAAGAGTTTAATTTTATGGTGCTTGGTGGGGAGAAGAAGTTATGAAAGTAAGTTCCTCTCCTGGCATGCACCTTTAAGGGGGTATTCTAGCCATATGTTGTTGTAAGCATCACCTTGGCCACTTTGTGAGAACTTGTAAATTTTTTGGACAGGTTCAGGAAGCATGCAACATCAAGACCCTCCATTTGGACCTTATCAAGATATGGCCAAATGTTTCTTCCTTTCTTTTTCTTTCTTTTTCTTTCTTTTTCTTTTCTTTTTATTTATTATTTCATATATTCCAATCATCATAATTCAAGAAATTTATTACTTCAAGTAATTTATGGCAATTCATTTCAGAAATCATTATGGCAATTCATTTCAGAAGTCATTTATGGAAATTTATTTCAGTTTTATGGTGCTTGGTGGGGGGTGGGAGTTATGAAAGTAAGTCCCATCTCCTGGTATGCATACCTGAGGGTTCTACTTCTTGTAAAACATTACCTTGGCCACTCTGTGAGCATCAAATGCTTGTTTTTCGTCTTTTCAGACATTCTTTGGCCAAAATAAAGCAACTCACCACAAGAAGGACAAACCATCAGGAGTTTCTTTATTTCTGCTTCTCTACTCTCTTTTTCTCTCATTTTCTTTCTTTTCTTGACTTGTATAATTTTGTTTTCTTTTTATTTCTTTAAAGCAGCAGCCTCCCCTCCCAAATCATGTGTTGGGAGGTTCCATCAATTTTTCATTTTTTAGTATTTATAAGAGTGGGGATAGAATCAAACCAAACACAAACAAGGATAAGGAAACTAGTTATATCTACCTAATTCATCAAACGTTCTCTGAAAATCATTTATCAACTCATCTTCATACCAGGAAAATTTTGCAGCCATCTCTTCAGAAGCAGTACCCTGAATAGTCCTGTCATTAACATACATAATCACCTCTCTGCTATTTCTATCAACCCTCCTGAATAATCTGGCCACAGCTTCTTGGTTCCCACTAGCCACATTGGGATCTTCTCTGGTAACCCAAATAGGCCAATGTTCTCTTCTTTGAAAAACTTGAGCGGCAGGAAACGTAAAAGGGGACAATCCATCTCTTCTTCTGCTGGAGCTGGCCACAGGTGGGAGGTGGTTATGGGTGAGTTTCTGGATTGCTGAACTGGTGATGGTCTTACTGCTGGGTTCAAGGCAAGCCTGGCATGTGAAGTACTTGGTGAAGGAGGAGGAATGGTAGTAGGGATGGAAGCAAGAATTGTTTGGAAGGTTCTGGGAGTACTGGGAATTACTTGACTTTGAAATCTGTTGGCAAGGGGTTGAGTAGAGGAATTGCTGGATGAATGGCCAACTGAATGAGGAACAACTTGAACTTCTTCACCATCCAACTCATCACTTCCTTCAGCATCTGGATCAGTGGGGGAATCATCAATCTGTCTTATTCTCTTCACTACCTTCACTACTCCTTTGGTATTGGTCCTTAAGATTGGGACCTTTGAGCTGGAATAAATGGGCCTACCACCAACTGGAATTTGCCCTCCAACACTAGTCCACCTTGCCACATCCCTCTTCCTGGAACCAGTAACTGCATCAAAATATCAGTACCAATTCAATCAAGATATGCAAATCACTCACATTGATAAAATCCTGAAGTTCCATCAGGAGTAGGTTCCTCAGAGACTGGGAATTTTTTCCCAAAAGGCCCATCTGTCACAGGGGCTCTTCTAAGTGAAGAGGGCCTGGCACTGAGTGAACAGACTTACTTATGGAGGGCTCAGAATAAAATACTCAATGATAAGAGTAATGAAGTAAAAGGATAAATTCCTAATCATAAAATAATAAGCATTAAAAGATATGAGAAAAACAAAAGCAATAATAAAGAGCCAACCACAAATAATCCTGTACCACTGTTTCAACCTGTTCAGAAAAGAGAAAAGGATTAATAAACAATATGGCCACCAGGACTCTACTGAACAGGTGAGGGAAGGCAAAGACTAACTTAATAATTAATAAAATAATATTTCTTAATGAGAAATAAAATAATATTAAATAATAAATCCAATATTTTAATTAACTGGGGGAAAAGCCCCCAGGTGGATGAAGAGGGGCTGGTATATGTGAGAAATACCAGCCTTGGATTTTGAGTGTTGAGATACTTGCCTGTATGCTGGAAGAAGTTGGATGTGGTATTGAATCCTGTATTGGTGAATCCAATACATGTTATACAGTCAATACAGGTATTTGCGCCTGTATTGATTACAGGCCTGTATTTGGTGAATCCTGCATTTGGGTCCTGCCTGTATGAAACTGTATTGAGGTCTGAAAACTGTATTTGGAGAATGTTGAATGAAACCCCCTTGCTGATTGGGTTTTGAAGGGTATCAATGAAGTAATGATTGTTGAAGATGATTGGTAATGCCCCTGCCTCCTTGGCTGTGACATTATCCCCCTCTTGAAAGTGGTGAGCTCTGAGCACCATAAGTAAAGTGAGTCTTGATGAGCTTGCAATCAATCCATACAGTTCTTTCCCCCAATTCCTTAAATTTATCCCATCAAACTTTCTTCTTCAATCAATACTCAAACAAAAACTTCATTTGATCACTTGTAGGTAATTTCACCTTGATCTTGATTCTGAAATCCCTCTTTTCCTTCAAAATGCCTTCATTCTTCTTAAAATTCCTTAATTCTTGTCTTGAGTGTCTTCACCAAACTTTTCTTGAGTCCTCATGGCTTTTGAAAAGTGGGTGACCTGGGTTTATGTCCCAAGAACACCTGATTTCATCATAATTTGAATCTTGAGAGTGTTGGCAGAAAATGGCCAATACTTGAGGTTTTGGATAATTTCAGAAGTCCTGGCCAAAATCCCTGATTTTGTGATTAAAGGGGTTTTTGGCCAATTTGCGCAAAAATGCACAAAATGCACAAATGCACATATATGCCATAATGGCATATATTGGTGAAAAAATTGAAAAAAAAATGATTAATGATGAAAAAATGGCCTTATAAAGGATTCTGGCTATTTTGCCCATTTTTGCGCAAAATGCGCAAAGTGCGCAAATGCGCAATTATGATGAAATATTCCAAAAAGGCCTTTTGAAGCCTTTTGACAAGATAAAGAGGCCTTTTGCGCAAATGTGCAAATTTGCCAATATGCATAATTAAGCATATTTTGATGAAAAATGTTAAAAATGAGCTATTTTGAAGTTTTGAGGTCTGATATGGCCATTTGTGCCAAAGTGCATAAATTCATGAAATTGGCCAATTGGGCCATTTGAGGCAGTTTTTTCTTTTTGGTCTTGATTTCTTCTTGAATGTATTTCTTCTTATCCCCTCTTATTTTCTTTGATTCAACCCATTCTTGCAGTTCCAAATTGCCATAATTGTCTTGCTGACTTGGAATTGTCCATAATTCTCTTGGTCTTGAATTTGAAATTTTGATTTGAAGACGAGTTCAAGGCTGACTTGAAGAAATTTTGATGAGGGTTATCTGTAGCTGTTCTTTACCATTACTAGTGTTTTCTCTTGATTATTAAATTGATTGACTCCCCAAACATGATATGGGAGTGATGACTACTGCTTTTGAAATAAGAAATAAAAATAAAACATACAAGTAAAAGAAAATGAAATAAAATCAAAATGAAAAAGAAATGAGAGAAAAAGAGAATAAAGAAATAGAAATAAGAAATGCCTGAGAGTTGTCCTTCTTGTGGTGAGATGCTTGATTTTGGCCAAAATGTTCTGAAAGATAAAATCAAGAATTTGATGCTCACAGAGTGGCCAAGGTAATGTTTTACAAGAAGTAGACCCCTCAGAGATGCATACCAGGAGATGTAACTTACTTTCATAACTTCCACTCCCCACCAAGCACTATAAATGAAACAGAAATTATGCCATAACATGAATTGTGGTAATGAATGTCTTGAAAGATAATTTATGGCATGATTAAAGAAGGAAAAGAAAATAAGAGAAAATATTGGGCCATATCTTGATGAAAGGTCCAAAGTCTTGAGGGTATGATGTTGCAAGGCCTTCTGAACCTGTCCAAAGAATTGACAAGTGCTCACAAAGTGGCCAAGGTGATGCTTACAACAAATTTGGGTAGAATACCCCCTTAGAGGTGCATTCCAGGAGAGGAACTTACTTTCATAACCTCCAATCCCCACCAAGCACCATAAATCAAACTCTTGAGGCATCTGGGCCAGGCTTGTTAGGATATAAAGTGTGAAAATCCATGACAAGGTCTGGGGAGTTGGTAAGTTTGGAAGCTGGTTCCCAAGTTGTTCTTTCTGGGTCTTCATTGAATCCTTTCCACTCCACTAAATACCATAATGTACCTCTCTTGAGTTTTGAGTCCAGAACCTTAGCCACTTCCCATTCTTCTTGCTCTTCCACTATTACTGAAGGTGGTGGCAATTGGTGTCGATTTGGGATAGCTGATTGCTTCACTGGTTCTAACAAGGACACATGGAAGACAGGGTGAACTGACTTCCATTGTTGAGGCAACTTGAGGTGATATGCATGGCTGCCAATGTTCTTGAGAACTTCAAAGGGTCCCAACCATCTTTCTGAAAGCTTCTTGGTGGGTCTTGTTGTCTTGATGTTCTTGGAAGCTAGCCATACTTAGTACCCACGTTGGAGATCAGGTGGAATTGCTCTATTTCTATCTGCATACTTCTTGGATCTCCTTATTGCTGACTCTAATTCTTCTTTGACAAATTGCTGTACTGATTGGAGTTTTGTTGATAACTTTCCAGCAGGTGAATCTTGAGAAATATGAATTGATTCAAAACTGGGATTTCCTCCATAAATGGTGAAAAAAGTTCATTGCTTTTTTGATGAATTTTCTGCATTATTATAGGCAAATTAAGCCAGAGGGATCCAGGTGTGCCAGTCATCTTGATGGTAACTGACATACATCCAAAGATACTGTTCTAGAATCTGATTTACCCTTTCTGTCTGTCCATCTGTTTCAGGGTGAAAGGCAGTAGAAAGATCTCTTGATATCTTCAGCTGCTGACATAATTGAGTCCAAAATGATGAAACAAATAATTAACCTCTATAACTAACAATACTGATTCACCAGGGCGAATCTCGTGTCAATCGTCGGCGATTGACTTCACGTCAAGCAAACGTCAAGCAGGATAAAAGTCGAGCTCACGTCAAGCGAAAATCAAGCGAACGTCGAGCACACGTCACACTCTGGTCTTACACCAAATCCTGTGACATCCAATAATATTGGTTCCCCTGTGCCTTCAACTCAGATTCCTCACCGCCTGATCATCCCACAACCGTCCGATGATTGGTAAAAATTACACCAGACCCGCCTGTTTGCACACACACACATCAAAGATGTCCTTCAGCCAGTCTTGATGTAGGCGGGGGGTTTGACTTCACCAGGTCATCCATGAAGTGTGCGTGTGCATGCGTGGGGGCGGGTGCGTTTGCGTGTGCATTGGCGTGTGCGGGTGGGTTTGCGTGTGCATTGGCGTGTGCGGGTGGGTGTGCGTGTGCGGGTGCGTGTGCGTGTGCATTGGCGCGTGCCGGTGGGTGTGCGTGTGCATTGGCGCGTGCGGGTGCACATGCGGGTGTGGGTACGCAAAAGCCGATTCCGCTTCCAACATGATGATGGCGCAGTTAGAAATCTTGGATGCTGTGAAAGGTGAGTGTATGGGTCATTTGATCATTGGACTTGGCTTATTCACACTGTACCCAATGTCAAAATAGTAAGTTCTTTGTGGCAATGTGAAATAATGGGCTTTGCTTGTCACAATGGCATGTCTCTGTCACTAAATTTTGAGGCAATTATTTCACTAGCAAAATTGCTAATGAATCTGAGAGATTTGCATTTTAGTAGACTAAATATCATGAAATAACGGCTTTATCATTACAAGCAGTCCACATGACAGAGCTTTGTTATCATACAATCCACAGTTACCTTCTATTTCTTCTTCAGATATAATCAAGTGTCCATCATCAAAACCAACAGCTTTATAAATATTCAGATGCGGCCAATCTGGTAGGAAATTCACATCAATCTTCAAAGGTTTTAAAATCAGAAAGTTATTGTTCAGTATGCTAGATGGCTCAGAGACTTTGAAAATGCTATCAATAATACCAAATTGTCGTGAGTTGCCCCTCAGAAAACATATCAAACTGTTGCTGATATTTTTGGATTCAGTTGAAAATATATTGTTCCCAATATTAATGTTTGAAACTGGAAAATACCAAGGTGAGACAATCCTTGAAGTGGGAGGACTTGTGGATTGCACGGTAGTGTCTAAGCTGATCCAATCAACTATTTCCCTTGTTGCATGAAAAGTCTGTAAGTACTCAACCAGGCAATCATAATTTTGTTGGTCATGGCGGGATGGCTTGTTATATTTATGGTGATTGAACACGGCAGGTGGCTGTGATTCGAAAAGCTGTTTTATTTCACATGGCACAGATGGGGATTTCAGGAGAACGGAAAGGTTGGAACATCGACAGATATGTTGAAGTAAGGTTTTATCTATATCATCTATTCAGAGTTGCAAAAAGTTAGTCTTATTCAGTTCAGGTGTTTAATCAATGTGAATATATTGATCTTATTAATTGACTTACATATCTTGTTATTTGTTGGCATCTTTGCAAATACTCCAATCAAGCGCTCATAACCCCATGTGGCTGAGGCTTGTGCTGGGCCCCAACGTTGGAAGAGTTCGGGAATATGATCAGCAAAATGATGATTTGGTTTACTTTTCTGTTTTGGGAACAGGTGTTGATTGGAAAGGCGGAATTTTTTCCAATGTTCAGCAAATGCAGTCGCATCATCTATTGAAACAGTCCAGCTTGTGGCAATGTTGATAGCACTAATCAAATGGAATGTATTCTTGGCTAGTTCATTTGCAAGTTCTTCTGACTGACCCATTTTTCTTTGAGTGTTGGCAGATTGGTGTGCATCTAATGACATCTGTTGACTGAGCATTAGAAATGGAATATAGACCTTATATAAGAGAGCCCATTCAGCGGCTTTTAAGCTACCATGAGAGGGGGAACCCATTTTGCGGGGAACTCTTGTCCATGATGAGGGAATTATGGTCTCAGATATGATTTGTCGGAGATGCTCAAGAGCCTCACCCTTGATCTGGTGATCACTCAGTGCAGTGATATCCAATTCAGAGGGTATTTCAGAAGTGGGGATGTAATCGGCATCAAATGAAGGAATCTCCGCAGAACCACTAGATGGATGTTCTGTGTTAGGGGTGGGCATTGGGAAGTAGTTTTTTCGGGTGGAAGTAGTGGGGAGTGGCTCATTTATTATTTTTGCTGCGTCTCTTCTCAGGGAGCGGGCCTCTCTCAATGTGATTTTATCAAGAGAGCTGTTGGAGGTCATGGAATCTGAGTCTGAACTGTTGGTGTCATTGGATTTCCTGCGGGACCTGAAGTAAATTTTTGATTTCGCCTCTGGAATGCACAATTTGAAAGTTGCATGATCCTTCAAAATTCCAAGTATTAAATTATGCATTATGTCAAGATTAACCATTCTGGTTGCATCCCAATACGGAAGGTCTTCCAAAATTGAATATCGCACTCCATACTCAGAGAAAATTGCTTGTCTTTGTTGTGGGGTTGCCCGAAGCCATTTGGCAATGGTTGATTTATGACTTTGGTATGAGCGCGTGTAGTGAAATTGAGGACCAATTTCTTCAATTTGAGCTTTGTGAATGGTGCAAAAATTACAAAAGTGGTTTCCTGAATGGGAAATAAATCCAGTAAGCTTGCGCATGGCAACCACATCCGCAATGGCTGTGAGGATGGCAACACGGATAAAGGATCCTGATGGACCTGTTGAGGTGGGTGCAAAATGGTAACCTTGCCATAGCTCTTTGAGCTCGTTGATGAGTGGCATTAATAGATAATTCAATTGAAGCGCAGTTGGCTCCTTCGGACCAGGGATGATTCCTGCAACATAGACATTCTCGGGCTTCAATCTTTCACTTGGGGGGAGATTAAGACAAATAAGCATGATAGGTCCAATGCTAGCCAACCGGGTTGACTTTCCATGTGCATTAAACCAGTCCACATATATGGAGAAGGCCAATGCACCAGGAATGGACATGAATGGGGGGTCATGGATATTTCTAGTGCCAGTGAAGCGTCTCCAGACCAATCCATCCCAGACCTCACGTTTTGGGGAATCTTCGGGAGTTTGGGATTGTTGATGTTGATGCAGAATGTCCATAATTCCAGCCCGCTGGAGGAATCTGGCAAGCCAATTTTTGAATGGTTGATAAATGAAATGTTTTGTTGGTATAAATTTTTGCTTCATGTTGGTTGTGTTTTGGGTTTGGGGTTCAGATGAATAGATGAATTTGCCTAATGATTGTGTGCAAGGGGGATCATGATCATTTGGGTCATTATGGCGTTGACAGTGGGGTTGGTCAGTTGTGACTGATTCAGTAAGGCCATTAAGAGAGAAACATTGAGGACAACATATATAGTTTTGAATCACTGGCTCCAATTGGAGATGTTCAAATATGGTACTCAGATCTTGAGGTATATGGAATGCAGGAGCGGGGGGACCAGCTGAGCTTGAGATACTGGACTTGATCAGCAGGTTCAGGGCGGGGTTGAGTATGCGTGAAGCCCTGCGGGGTAAATTATACCTTAATGATAGAATGGCAGATATTATCATTCCTAGGTCTTGTGGGGGAAGGGTTTGACTGCCACTATATGGTTTCTGTGCAGTTGAATTGAGACCCGCAGGAGTTGAGAAAGTGCTTTGGGTCAAACGTGAATAATCAGCTGGGAAGATTTGATCCAATAGAATTTGTGGGCACCCAGATCCTGATGCAGAAGTAGGGATGTTTGGAAGGGATTTGGGTGCAATGGTTGATTTGAGCTTTTTAATGTGCTGTTTATATTGGAAAGGTGTGAAGGCAACTCCTTGCCTATCACCCTCAGGGGAAGAATGTGTTTGAGTTGAGCAGTGTTGACACATGCATATACGCATTGAGGAATATGGCCGGGTTGTCATTGTTGCAGGAATTGGGAGTACGGTTGGTTTGTGTATAAATATCTATGGTTGATGTGAAAGTGTTTAGGAGTGTTATTAATTGGAAATAAAATTCAGTGATTATTTATGAAGCGGGAGATGATTTGAGCCAGCTGAGGATTTTATCCCATTTGTAATGGAGCATGAGCTGCAGTGGATAAAGTTTAACATGTCTCATCTGGATGGCGGAATTGGTTAGGCGTTTAATTGGGTAAAATGCCATGCTGCTCAATGCTCATACATATTCTAGTTTATTTACACATTGTGATAGTGCGGGTTTGACCATTGAGGGGGTTCCATTAGTGAAGTGTTACCATTGAATTGAGGGGATTAACATTTAATCCATGTACGCTGGCACGCCATCGTACATGGTTTAAACCTTATTACAGACATAACTATATAACTCTATTACATAAGGGGTTGGAGTGCAGCTAAAGTCTTGGTATTTGGTTTGAGTACGGCGGGCTTTGAATCAGTTGGAATGTGATTTGGATTGTCTTGCCTTTCGTGAAAAGGTGATGTCTCTTTTGTGGGTAAATCCTTCATGAATATACCCCTTTACAGATGTACAATGTTGGGGAATTTCAATGCATATATTGGCAGTTTGGATAATTCACAAAATGTGACAATGGGGAGGCGGAAATGTTACCAAATATGATTACCTATGGATGATGGGTCCCCTTTCAGATCAAGGAAATATCACATTATATGCTGGTAGGCCGTGCAGGGTGGTTTCCGACAAAAGCGGAGGAGCTCAAGAGGAGGCAGGGAGGATTCTCCTCAAAAGAGTCTTATCCGACTTCCACACAACACTTAGTTCCAACTATTCATAGAATTTCTCTATTCTAAATTTGAAAAGATTTCATCTCATATCACTCTATTTTATCATAATACTGAGGTGTTTTATCTAGTTAAAAATATTACTGTACTTTTTCGGCCCTTATGTCATCTTTCAAGTCACATAAATCCTGTTCAGGTTCTGTTCATGACTCAAATAGTGAATCTAGCATAGAATATGTTCAAACACAGTCACCATTGAGCCCCAACATTCCTCTCACAACCCCTATCGCATCCTCAATGAATGTATCAGGTCTTAACATTGATGTGGGCAATCCAAAGGCTCCAACTTCAAGCACTTGGTCGATCCCAAATATTTCCGTCACTCCAATTCCCCCGAATCCCACTAATACACAAATTCATGTGTCTCAGGGGCCAGAAGGCACACCTCAAATCTCCTCACACGCTAATCCCCAATCAAAATTTCCACGTGAGTTCCTCCTTAATCCCGGTCGGAGTCCAGTCGCATCCCAGGATCCCTTTGGCCAAAGTAAACAGCCAACCCTCAATATTCCATCAGGATCGCAGGTTCATGTGGGTGATGAAAGGCGCGTGGATGGGGGGCGACGAAAAAGACCTTTGGAAAATGTAACTTGGAGCGGTCTGTCGGAGGGAAATCCAGTATTGACGCTTCATCAAAGTAAGTCATTTGAATTTTGGAGTAGAAACTTATTCATGATTTGATATGTTTGTTTCATGGGTTAGATATGGCACCTAAAGGCAAGTCAGTCCGATCTCAGGAGCCAATTGAAGATCGTGAGGATGACCAGTCTTCATTAATGTTTTAATGTGTTAACTGATGATTTGCATAGCAGGGGATGAACTTTATGCGTCTTCACCTCTGGTCCATAAAGAGAAAGTCAGTGGACGTCATCATCCATATGCCTCCAAACCAAGAACGGGTCATGCCAGTACATCAAGAGAAACAATGGTGGATGATGAGGATGAGAACATGTCTCCGACTCAAAGTGAAAGAAATGATGAACCAAGGAGGGACAATTTCACAGCGCATGAGCAAGGCACTCAATCAAATAGTGAGTTCACCCATCCTCAGCTGGGCCTCGCCCAGAGTATGCTTGAACAATCCGAGGTCAGACAGCAAAGGAACCAGGCCCGCAAAGCTCACAATGTGGCGAAACGTGCAAGCCAGAAGGAGCAACAAAAATGGCTGAAGGCAGAACTTCCAGAGAATGTCCATGGAATGAGATCAGCAGTACACGCACATTGCCTGTTCCTACTCAAAGTTAGGGATAAGGATTTTTCCTCACTACCAACACCACCCAGCACAGAAGAGCGTGAAATTGCAATTCAAGTGGCTGGTCATCTCGGTTATGTCCCCGAGGATGTGTTCAATGAGCCATCAACACAGGTTCAGTCTCAGGGTTTCCAAAGCTACTGCGAAAATGAGCTCCACAAGCTAGGACTAAAGCGATTCACTTGGGACTGGGAGAGCTCATGGCAACATCCGTTCAACGAGCTGATGTCTATGGTGTTTTACCGTACATTCCGTCTCGCACTTGTCAGCACTGAGTATCATCACTACTGTTGGAACAAGGATCATAACAACTATGGGGTCGTGGCGGCTTTAATGGAGCGATATTTCACTTATTTGAAAAGAGAATGGAAGTCTATTCAAAAGGATGCCGAGTATTTGGTAAAAAAGAAAGAGAATCAAAAGCTCGCAAAGATTCGTCAAAGAGTTAGTTACTGTATCTCTTCTTCATTGTGGACCAAGTCTGATGATGATCTACTTGATTATGTGCAGACCTGTGAGCGCCGTCGTGAATGGTGTGATACGGCTAAATTTCCCATCCTAGCATCACAATTCAATGACCCTCGAGTATGCTCAGATACTGAGGAGGTACTGGAAAATGGCCGTCAAGTTTACCGCAAAGTGGGATTACGCTGGCGCTCCCAGTTATTTAATGATTTGGTATTGAAAATGGATAGAGACATAGAGTTTTGTAATCGGATTAAAAAAAAGGGTAAAAAAACTATTGATAGATTGCCAGAATTACGATCGACAGATGATGGTGATATTCCGGAAGGCCTATCATTTCAGGTATTTGATCAAGATTGGCTCAAAGGCTGTAGTAAGATGCAGACTAGCGCCCTCAAGATACTTGACATGCCAGTTATTAGGCCTAATGGTGATGCTCTGCAATAACTTAGTAATTGGTCACGGTATAGCACTGTGACAAATTAAAATTTTGTGAATTATTTGTGCAGGTGTAATAAAATCTGATTATTATCTCTTAAGGATGCAACAACTTGCTAAATATGTTAGAATATAGACAATATGAATTGAAATGTATCACCGTCTCCCTTGCAATAATACTCTATTGCTCATTTTCATTGAGGAAATATTGAAGAAGTTCGATCCAGCTCATGGTGTTCATAATTGTGGACCTGTGCCAGAGTCAACAGGAGTTATCAACTTTGTCAATCACAAATTATATAATATCAGTAAGGCTCACGCAGTTAATGATTTTTTCTTTTCTTGGACCTATTGGTAATTGGAATATGGCATTCCCATAAGGAATGATTTCAGAATAGTAATACAATCAAGTAAAAGATGAGCTTGAAAGGTACCTTCCGCATGTTGACCTCAACTGAATGAGGAGTGATATAGTGGATGACCTGTACAGGTCGTTGTTGGCCAATACGATGTAGACGATCAACAGCCTGAGCCTCAATGGCTGGGTTCCAATTGGGCTCCTGGAAATGTGGATGTCAGGGTCCGAAAATCAGGGGAGAATTTTGGGGGGCCCCTCACCATTAAATAGACTACATTAGCACAAGTTATATTGAGGCCAGTTCCAGCCGCGGCAATGGATGCAATGAGTACTTCACATTCACGATTATTGAAGAAATTCTCAAGCGCCTTGTCCTGCGCTCGTGGTGTAATTGTTCCATCAATTCGTGCTGAAAGGATAGAGTGATGGGCAAGAGCAATACCAATTCTACAATATAAAAAAGTCAGATGGAGTCAATTGGTAATGGATGCATATTAGAATTAACGCACAAATCTAGAAATTGGGTCCATTGGGTATAAACCACCGATTTCGTTGGACCACACCTTGTTTGTTTGTTCTTCATTAAGCTTTGTAGGAGGTGTGCAATTTTACTACTCATCATGCATGTTTCCACATCCACAATAGTTCGTGTGATTCTTGGGGAGTTATCCTGAGTGCTCCTGCCCTCGGGGTCTTCCAGCTCCGCCTCCGCAATTGTGTTAAGCATGATGTGATGGTTACAACATATTCGCAGCTTATTAATATTTCTGAAAAACTCTCCTGGTCCTTTGCTTTTGGATGATAGGAATTCTTCATATAATGTGGAATATTCTTGCTGCATGGTCGGGTTGAGTGGGAGCAGCTCATAATGATGGCTAATAGTGGGGAGAGATTCGAGATGTGTGGTTTTGGTGCGGCGCAAACTTAAATGCCGCAATGCCAAATGCAAAATATCATTGCAACCTTTTGAAAGACTACTCAGGATGAATGGTGACCAGTTATCTTGATCGGCGCTCTGGGGTTGAGTGATGAAGGATATTATGCCCAAAAGGTCATAAATGGTGTTGTGAATAGGTGTGCCCGTTAAACATATTCGACGGGATGAAAGGAGGCTATTAATGGCACGGTGAGTGGCAGTGTATTGAGAGCGAATATAGCTATAAGAGGGGGCAAGGGTTATTGGATATAAAAGGTAATTTGAATCATTTAAGCTCAGCCACTCACTGTGCTTCATCCAAGATTATACAATGCCAATTGATTTGAAAAATGAATGATGTAGAGGGATTGGTTTGCTTAAATTCTTGGGTGATAGTATTGTAAGAAGTGATGATGATATCATATTTTAAGATGTCGGCTTGGGATAATGAGTGACGAGTGGGACCATGGTAGATTTTGGCATGCAGTGCTCCAGCCTGAGCATGCTTGGATATTTCTGATTGCCAGTTGGTAATTAAGCGAGGGGGGCAGATGATCATGGTGGGCGTGGAGCGATGGGGGTTTGCAATCATCCGCTCCTTGGAGGTACCAATTAGAGCAATGGCCTGAATGGTTTTACCTAATCCCATATCATCCGCAAGCAGTCCTCCAAGAGGGGTATTGGTCGAAAGGGATTCAAATGAGCTAACGACCTTGTTTGTAATGATGTGCCTGGCATTAAAAGTGGATCCTGGGGGTGAGGTTGCCCAAAGGTTACGGGCTGATTGGCCATTGGGGATTTCTCGATCCCAGAGAAAAGCTAGTCCGGTCTTTTGATGAGGGAGGAGGGGGGTTTGAATAATGGCATGGGGCGGGGTCATCATGGGGAGGTCTGATCCACTGGGTAATTGTATCAGTTTTTGCTTGGAAATCAATGATGAAACAGCAGGATATGAAGCAGGCGTCGAGTTTGAAGCGGGAAATGTCGGAGTAAAGAGTTGACATTGACAATGAGTAGTACAGTCATATTCTTTGGGCATTTTAAGCTTGAAATCTTGTGTTCGAAAGCTTTCCATTATGAATAGAACGTTTGGATACCATGTGAAGAACATCAATGCTAGATTGGGTTTCTGAGATGAGGAGGGATCATTGGCATCAGTCATAAATACTCCCTCAACGAATAATATTTGAGTAGGATTGGATTGGCAATTTTCAATCCATGCCCCACCAGGACCACAGTGCATGAACGTTTTGGGTGCCCCAAGGAATGGTATCAACGTTTGGGAAAGGGTTCCCGGGAGAGAGCCAATAGCATGCTGGTGATTGGGGAGATATACGAATATGTTGTGTTGATTGTGCCATAGGATAATCCAAGAACCTAAGTGGGAATTCTCAGGCTTTAAGGTTATATCACTATTTATTTGAATACGAATATTAATCATCCCAATGCAAAGTGGTTGTGAAGGGGTTGACATGATGGCTATTTTGAATTATTTGGGGACAGTTGGGAATTATATGATCGGGAAGGGTTAGCTAAAGGGAATGAAGAGGAATAAGCGCAGGTGGGGAACTTATATGAGTGGCAGCAACAGGCCAAAAGGGGGATGGCCTGTGGTTACGTGCATGGTCTTGATGGAGGTGGGCCTCTTGGGCTCATAATTTTCATATCCGGTTTGGGGCATATATCAAGGCAAGGTGGCCAAAATGTGGGTGCACCATTTGACTGCTGGATCTGCAGCGAGTTACGAAACCTTTGGTGGAACAAGGCTGACATTAGCACATCCGAAATTGGGTGGGTTGTAGCAGCTTATTGTGGAGGGCATATTAGAGGCATGCAGTCATGTTCGCTGGTGTGACAGCGAACAATGAGCGTATCCTCCCCAGGTTAATTATTCACAGGGACCTACTGGGCAATGTTGGCAGTTTCAAAGGGCAATCTCACTGTGGGGATGTTTGTGTGTGGGCGGGTGAGATATGTTCGGTGGCATGCCACCGAACATGACTTTGGTTTGGCCTGAAGTTTTTTGCTGACTGATGCATACTGGGCGTTCAGGGGGGAATGTCTGGGATGATCAAAGGGGGCGCCAGCCGTGAGCCGTGATCCACATATACATTCACCCCTATGGCGTTTGAGGCGAGTACTAATCCACCGAGATTGGCATTGGCCTCTTTGCCTCACGCGCGTACAGAACTCCGGAGAAAGAGGCCACACGCCCGAGGAATTTTTTGGCTGCAAGCCAGGTGCCACAACTTGCGCGGGGCGTGTGAGAACGTGAAGAAAATGACCCGCGGTGGGAGATACCCACGCGAACATGACCAGCCTCAGCAATCATAGGCTGGGATTGTTATTCTAATGTGGATGAGGCTGAAGCGAATCCACACTGATTGGCCTCAGGTTTCCACGCGCAAGCGGGTGAGCGTCTGCAGTCAAGCTGACAACCCGACCAAGAAAATAGGCAGCTGGAAGACTGGCAGTAAAATGTCTTCCAGGCGTGTGAAAGTTGCCTGTGTATGACCCATCGGGGGTGCGTATGAAAGCGTGTGGCTGCCCGACAATGAACAAGCGGGCCAGTCATTGTTTGCCCCAACAATGGCACCGGAGTGAATCAACTCTTTGTGTTAGACCCAAATATTAAGTCATCCCATTAAGACCCACTTACATTAATTTGGATTACATGCGCATCTGTGCCGTAGTTAGGCAGAGCTGTCCAACAAGGTGCATCAAAGGGATGCAGGTGAGAGATATGACTCGATGGCTTGACGTTATTGCATGTTACATTGTTGAACAGCTTTTTGCTCTGCCCCGCAGTACATTTACAAAGGTGTACTGCGTACTACAGTGTCGACTGTACTGTACAGATCAGGAAGGTGTAATACTACTTGAGCCTGCATCCATCTAGCAAATGTGCATGCACCTTCCGATCGTTTGCATTTACGTAGCTCATGTGCCACATGCTCAGCATTGCGTTTCACCCGATTTGCACACGCAAGCTGAGCATGTCATGGTCAAACGCACCGTGAGAAAGTGCTCAGTAAAGCCATGGAATGAACTCTTTTGCAATAGTTCATTGGAAGGCTCAGTTTGGAGCACTTCACCAAAGCGTGTGAAATGCTGCACCTGGCTGAAATGTCATCCGATGCTGTGCCAAATGCTCAGAGTGCGCGCATACAAAAACGACTGAGCAATGGCTCAGCATGGTGCATTTGATATTGTTATATCTATAGTTCAATCACTGTGCAATTCCAATGTTCAGCCACTGAGCATTTCAATTATGACCCGAAAGCAAACCTGAGCAATGGGTCGAGGCAAGCTCACGCTGTATTCACTTGTCTTACAGCCCCCCCCTTTGTTCACATACTATTACCAGGCCATATGGCCGGTAATCTCGCCGCGGTCACTTGTGACCAAATGCACCGGGTGCTTTTCTGCATGGGTCACTTGTGCATTGCACCCCCAATGCACATTCAACATGGGCCTCACGACCACCCTCCTGGGTGATCGGGTGACTATTTAAGGAAACAAAGGGGATGTGACTGAGCTTGACAATTCAATAAATTGCAATACTCAGCAGTGCATTTGATATTGTTATATCAATTGTTCAATTACTGTGCAATTAAAATGTTCAGCCACTGAGCATTTCAATTATGACCCAAAAGCAAACCTGAGCAATGGGTCGAGGCAAGCTCACGCTGTATTCACTTGTCTTACAGCCCCCCCCTTTGTTCAAAGACTATCACCAGGCCATAAGGCCGGTGATCTTGCCGCGGTCACTTGTGCATTGCACCCACAATGCACAATCAATAAGGGCCTCACGACCACCCTCCTGGGTGATCGGGTGGCAATTTAAGGAAACAAAGGGGATTTGACTCAGCATGACAATTCAATAAATTGCAATACTCAGCTTGACAATTCAATAAATTGAAATACTCAGCCAGACCCCCATTGTTCTTCTGCCTCACGCGAGCATTTCACTTCTCAGTTGCAGCATTCGCTGAGACTCAGCTTCAATTTTGCCCACACGCCTTGAAGCTGAGACTTTTGCGGGTGCTGCAACTGCTGAGATCGTCTCAGCTTCCCCTTGGTATAAAAGACCATCTTCACACGACACGCACTTCACTTTCTTTCTCACCCGCTCCACTTCGCTCAACCTCACCCGCGTTTGTCCTTCTTGTGCGTATTCCCCCTCGTCTTCCTGCCTTTCCAGTCTTTTCTTTCGCACTCGACTAACCCCACTCCCCTTCCTGCTCGCTTTTTGTTTTTCCTGCTAATACTTTCAGAACCCCACTTCTATCTACTTTGTACGTTTTCTCCAATTAAACTTTAGTCAACATTATGTACCGATATTAATATTTTTCTTTCTTCACGACTTCCTTCCAGACTTTTAAAAACTTCCGACTAGAGCGTTTTTATATTGATTCCGTTTTAAATTTATATAAATCATCGTATGTCTTCCTTTTCTTTCTTGATTGCTTACTTTCTATTCAGTTACTAACCTGTTTTGTTTTGTTTTTAGATGTCGTGCACGTTATGCACCAAGCGGGGTATCCCCTGCATTCGCTCCTCGACGACGAACGACGCTTGTGATGCTTGCCGACAAGCACACAAGAAATGTTCGTTCGTTGTCCGCCCCTTCCGCCCACGAGGCCAGACGAGTTCTCGCCCAAGACGCCCTCGCGAGGACTCCTTTGTGGTCGACGATGATGAAACCATTTCCGAGCGTGAATGGACGCCGGGCCCCCAAACAGGCCAACGGGAACGATTCCGGACGATTAGCCCTGTCCCCTCCAGTATCGATTTGTCCACTCCCCCTCCTAGGCCACCATCCGATGGTCACTTCACTCCTCGACCGGAGCGAAGTGATTATCCGGCCGATGAAGGATGGCGATGGCGAGAGGACATTCGAGCTTGGGCTGATCGTCACCATGTCTTGTCACCGATGGGATTCAAACGCCAAAGTAAGTTTTATTTCTCCTCTTTATCTCATTTCTCTTCACGCAATAATACTGACTTTTTTCCATTACTCATAGAACCAAACCCCCCGAATCCCCCCCGACACGACTCTCCCGTTCCCAGTTTGCCTCGCGAGCAAACCCCCCGGCAACCCACTCCAGGCCCGAGTGGCACCCGATGGTCTGAGGAATTATTCCGTGGTAAGCAGCCAAAGTTTCATTTCATTTTCACTTTCACTTTCGAGTCGAGTGAACTGACTCTTACTCCTTTTTTAGAACCCTCCCGAACCGAAGAGCCACCTATTCCTGGCCCGAGTCCATCGTCCCAACCACCTGAGGACGATACGACTCGTGAGCCAGAACCTGAGGTGGCTCCTACGCAATCCACGGAGGAACCTTATGGTAAGTCACCCCTTCTTTCTCTTCGATCCATATTCACCTTTCCTCATTTTTTCTTCGACCGTCTCCAGATCGTCCCGCCACTCCTCGCTCGATCATCATCATCGACGATACGCCCGTGGGATCACCCCATCCCCCTCCCCCTCCCCCTCCCCCTTCTTCTTCACCGACTCCACCATCTTCCCCTTCCACTCCAACCCCGGTTCCCTCCCCAGAGATCCCTTCCAGTGCCCCTGAGAACCCCAACGCCTCCTCCCCCCCGGTGCCAAGCTCGTCTCATTCTCACGATGACGCTCGCCAGGAATTCACCAACCTGTGCCCGATACTAATGATTCCTCGAGCCATCGTCCACGAATTGATCAACCGAATCTTGTTGGAGCATCGTCGCTTGCTCCACATGATTCCTTTCGTGGATGCAACTCATCGAAATGAGATGCACCGGGAATTCCGGGAGGAACTAAACTCCCTCCTTGGCAAGGCAATGGAGGCTTATCCAAAGGAGGACATCACCGGGATAGTCTCGAAATACTTAGAAAAATAAAAAAAATTAAAAAAAAAATCATTATTTCCTCTATTTATTATTTGTAATACTTTCTTTCATATAAATTTTTTGTATTAAATGATTGTTATTTTCCATTTCTATTACATTCTTTGCTCACGTTAAGTTATATTTTGTTCAATGGTTCAAATATCCTATTGCATGAGAAAACGTTTTATAAGTGCCCTACCAAAGGTTTGAGTGAGTATTTGTTTGTGTGACCCTCTTTTTCTCAAAATGCCCCAATAGTTGCCGTTATCCTCTCCTATATTTTCTTCTCCCATGGTTTAGAGCCATACCCATTCTTAACTGTAAAAAAGCGGGAGGTTCCCGTATGTGAGCAATCGAGTCCAGATTCGTGAAACATGGCCTTTCCTATGGTCACACGCTATTAGTCTTACTCATGTATTGAATTGTTTAAATTGGCTAGAACCTTCACAAGCGTAAGGATTGGCGTGTGACTTGTCGGGAGGCTGCACAGGCGTAAGGATTGGCGTGTGAATTGTTGGGAGCCTGCACAGGCATAAGGATTGGCGTGTGAATTGTTGGGAGCCTGCACAGGCATAAGGATTGGCGTGTGAATTGTTGGGAGCCTGCACAGGCGTAAGAATTTGTCAGCATTGCTGGCAACCCTCCCATGCGTAAGGATTGGAGTGTGAATAGTCGGAAGCCTGTACAGGCGTAAGGAATTTTAGCACTTTTGGGACCCTCCCCAAGCATAAGGATTAGCGTGTGAATTGTTGGGAGCCTGCACAGGCGTAAGAATTGGCGTGTGAATTCTTGGGATCCTGCACAGGCTAAAGAAAATTTCAGCATTGTGGGGAAGCTTCACAAGCGTAAGAATTGGCGTGTGAATCGTCGAAAGCCTGTAAAGGCGTAAGGATTGGCGTGTAAACTTTCGGGAGCCTGCACAGGCATAAGGATTGGCGTGTGTAGCGATGGCCCCCCGCATAGGCGTAAGGAACTTTTAGCATTGTCAGAACCTGCACAAGCATGAGGATTCGCGTGTGAAGCATTGGCATCCTGGACAATAGCAACAAACCAGGACCGATGTACGATGGCATGCCACCGTACACAATCCACTTCACCCCTTTTTCATGTGAGACACCCCATCTCCCGCACTCCAATCCATCCAATCCTGGTGTATATTGTCCTCTGCCTTACCTCACCATTACTTACCCAACCCACTTGCAAATCTCCTCATTCTTTGAATCGGCATGAGATTGTATTACCATCCCTGATTTGATAGCCCGCTCTCTCGCCAATCTCATAATAGCCATTGCTTTTTTGCCGCATTGTTTTTGCTAACCTGCTTGAGCATTGTGCGGACATACCCACTAGTGTCGTGCTTTCGTTGTCCTGTGCTGGATCAGTATAATGAACAAATGTACTACTGGCCCACACTACCTGAATGAGCCCATGACATGTGGATAGATCAATCCAAAAATGCTCATTTGGGAAAATCAATTTTCCCCCTGTACACCGCTTTGACGCATCTCTTTGAATTTGGCCGGTCCGCTTATCAGCTTGAAACCACCATCCCGAAGCATACAGCGATGCATCCTTATCAACATGAGGTGCGTTTTTGAATCCATTCATGGTGAAAGTGAGTGCGGAAGCGAACTCGAATGCACCCTGATTTGCCGGAATATCGCCTTCATAGTTGACTTGATAAAAAGACGGAACCCCCAATGAGTTGTAGCAATTTTGAATCTTCTGAAATAAATTATCCCCAACATATCGTAAGGATTGACCTAGAATGCGACCCACCGAGCTAAGATTGGCACCTCGGTCCCGCCATTCATCTTTTGCATTTTCAATTTTGCCAGCACTACCATACAGACCAAATTGTTCATTCTTCGTGGTGCATTTGCGCCACCCAATCGCGAACATAAATCCCTCCAGTAATGCTCCATTTGTTGCAATAGGGTCAGTGAACCTCTTTTCGCGAAATAAGAATTGTGATAATTCATCCCATTGATTGACCTCGACTTCACTCATTGTTGTGAATGGTCGGAATTCAACAAGGGCAATGAGTAATCCGGTTGAAGAGAAAATTGCCACACGGCCAAAGTGAATGCGTTTGATCTGATTGACATCCACAACCCTCCGAATTTCACTTGGGGTGATATTTGCTGATACTGGCATTGATATTTGTGCTGTTGGGCGAGAGGAGGAAAAAAACCTATTCATTCGGGTCGTTTTGCGCTCATTTGTCTTTTGGGATCTGCTACTATTCCCGAGTGGTTGCGGGATCACTATGTGTTGAAGCACACAAGATATCAGATACTGCCAAGGAGCTTTCTTCGGCACACATCCTTTGACTTCCCTGTTGGAGCCCACATGACATTGGCACAATCTGAACCGACTAAAGCCCATGTTCTTCAGTGGGGCCCAATGAGGGTGCCACATAAATGTGGAAGCATATATATATATCTATATATATACACTGAGATTAAGCGAGTAACTCACACTTTCCTTCCTCAGCCCGACGCTTTCTCGCGAGTTCCCTTTTACGCTCTTTTCCTTTTTTCGTGAATGGCATGCTTTCAGCAGAAAATGAAATGAAACCGAATGATTACTGATTTCTTAATATCACCTAAATTGGATTGCGATGGATGAATCTTTTTTAATTGCGGCTAAAAAGAAAGCTCACGCCTGACCTTGGCAAATTCACGATCTCAAATACCTGAACCTGAAAATTGCAGTGGATAGTGCATTATTCAATTTTACACATTGATGTTCCCATGCAATCACTTTCCAATCCAGCAATTTGGAATATTGCAAGCACACGCAAATGCAATATGCATCCTGCTGCGGATCCCTAGTTATCCCACTCCTCTTGAAAGACACAGGAACCTTTTGCCTATTATGGGCTGGCGGGAAGTGATAAACGCGACTTCCCGCAATGCCCCCGCATGTGCTACTCGCGGGCAAAATGCCTGACTCAGCTTGCGTCTTGTCGGAGTCTTTGCAATGATGTACGGAGGCATGCCGCCGTACAATTACTATTGGTACTCAGACTGTGGCATCCGGGCAGTAGTAGGATAGGAAGTCATGATTATTAAATTCATAAATCACTTTGCAAAATTAAATTACAATCTATCTAGTACAAAGCTAATCTAAAACGGGTCAATCCTGGTTGTGAGTTTAGCTGACCTGGGTACCGTCAAGGTGACCTCATCACTTGAACCAAGCCCGCGATTCGCCACCCAGGCATCACCAAAGTCTAATACTAAGCATCGTGCAAAATCAAATCTAAGAGGTACAGTGGGGTTAAAAGACTCTGATGAGAAGAAACTTTTATTCAGTAAATTACATATATACTTATTAGTACGTAGCCACACTGGCTCCACTAGATTTTTACCCTCTGAAAGTTTTGCGGAAATGTCAATTAGTGCTAAAGCCCCTTTAACTGAGCTTGTTCTCCAGTCATCTGAGCATACCATCAAACCACGAACCCCCGCCGCACAGAATGCCGCTAATATACCATAGCAAATTCGATTGATTCCAAGATTCTTGTGACACGCCAAAAGATCTTTGATGGCCTCATTTTTTTTTGAGTTTGTGAGTTTGCCTTTGATGCCATTAACTTCGACCTTTGTATGTGCACGTACCATGTTGTATGCAATCATCAAATGGATAACTGTATCCATTAGATCCTCCAGGTTCTTGTGCGGCTTTGTGGATATCTCATTGTCAGCCCTGCCACCTTCAATGCTGAGTTGGGTTGCACGTTGCTTTGATTTACTCAAGCAGGAGGCAAGGTATTCAACTGCTCCCCGTTCGAGTCCAAGAGGATCGGTTGAATTTGATGTTGGTGCAACATATGGTTTGGGTGCAATCACATCGTATGAGACTAAACTAATGGATTCAAACATAACATTTGCCCAAAAATGTTTAACTGGATTGGCGGGGTAAAGAAGGCTCTGAACCATTTTGAAGAAGGAGTGTTCAGATTTTGCGAGATTATCTGGAGGTTTAGCTGATTCCTTCATCAATTTGAGATTCCAAATGTTGTGATCAAAAAACGCTTCTGTTTCGGTTGGCTTAAAAAAATCTAACCCTGTATATTGCAATTTATATCACCAGTCAACAGCCAATAATCAAGTATCATGCACAAAGATAAAAAAAAACTCACCTGCCATCTCAAGGTCCTGCAGCCAAGCCGACATTTTAAGATCTCGGTTACTGATCACCTTAATACCAACGGGCAGGAATGTATGAGCATCCTTTGTTGGTAAATTGTCCCATCTATTTTTGTAAATCCTATTGATATTATCAAGCCCCCTTTTCCATGATTGTTGAGTAATATTGGAATGATAATTCAAAACGCCTGCAAACTCTTCCATGCGGGATAAAAATATTCCTTGAAAATTCGCAGCGGATGACACTTCGGGCTCAGCGTCGGGAATTATATCAGTCATATCTCGTCCCATTGTATCATGTTTAATTGTTTCCCTTTCTTGAAAGGCTTGAATATTCCGAGGAGAGGCGGGAGGGGTTGCATCATGCATTGTTTCATTGGGTATCGGGGGACTTTCAGTATGTGGAGCTTCATCATGGATTGTTTCATTGAGTATTGGGGGGGGTTCAGTATGCGGAGGTTCATTATCAATATGGTCCCCTTCAACATTGATAATTTCATCACCTTGATCGCGAGAATCGTTTGCGGCTTCAAAGGTACGGCGTTTTTTGTTTGTTTTTTTGGTCGCATGTATATTTGGTCTTTTTCCTAATCCTTTGCCTGGAAATCCAATTACGACTCGAGATCCTTCAGGTAGAGATTCTCCCACCTCCACACCTGCCCATATATTGTAAGCAGCTATTTTTATCAATTTTGTTTTGAATTAGTAATGGACTTACGGTTCAAATCCATTTTGAGCAGGCTCATGGCTTCAGCAATCTTTTGACGCACATAATCAGGAATTTTACTATCATTTTGGATTTTTTCGAGCCTTGGGATTGTTTGAGCAATGTTGGAGACAAATTGTTCCTTGGATATAATTTCCACCTCCCCACTGAAAATTACATCATTTTGCCCATCATCTTCTGTCGGTGCACAAGGTTCAACAGTCTTTTCCTTCTCATAACTTTTAAAATTCGGTTTCTGAGAGCTTGGAGGCTGCCCTGAAATAAAGGCTATGACACAATATCAGGTTTTGAGAGATTTGAAATATTAAAGATGGATGCATACTCACATTCCGGAAGAACTGGTGGATCTTGATTATCTTCATGTGACTGGCTCTCTACTTCAATGCCTAATTCACGACTACTGGCGATATCAGAGATTTCACTTCCACTCTCTGGGGCTGAAGTTGGTCGTTCATTGAATTCTGTTGAATTTCCCGGGGTTCGGGCCATAGCGGAGGTAGTTTATTAAGCAAATAGATGGTGAGGAGTTGATTGCTAACTTGTTTGAAAATTTTTTGATAAAAGATCCAAATTCAAGAAAAAAGGTGCAAATGCGATTTGTCGGGAAATTGAAGGAGGCGATGTTTTGCAAATTATTTCATATCATGCAAATGAAATCACTTCCCTGTGAGACATTGAATAAAGTTGACTAGTGAGAAACCTACTAAAGTCAACTTTTGAACTATTCAATGCTCATGAGGTAAGGACTAAGCAAAGTGTTCATTTGATTGATATGAAATAAAATGGTTTTGTCGGCGAAACAGGAGACACAATTCTTGTCTTAAATAGTCCACTTATTAGGTTTTAATTTGTGAGTCTCATGATTTAAACCCTAGCCACAACATTGTGAATATACTGACCAATTTCCCCTGAGGTCCTGTTGGCAGAGAAGGCCACTCAGCATATTTCGGCGATGGCGTCCATTGTGTACGCCAACAAGCCACCGTACACACTATGGATGTAGTACGGAAGCTTAAGGATGGTAAGCGTTGTCGGAGGCATGTCGGGAGGGCACTACATGAGCGTAAGGATGGTAAGCAGTGTCGGGAGAATGTCGGGAGGGAGGGTAACTGTTGTCGGAGGCATGTCGGGAGGGCACTACATGAGCGTAAGGATGGTAAGCAGTGTCGGGAGAATGTCGGGAGGGAGGGTAACTGTTGTCGGAGGCATGTCGGGAGGGCACTACATGAGCGTAAGGATGGTAAGCAGTGTCGGGAGAATGTCGGGAGGGAGGGTAACTGTTGTCGGAGGCATGTCGGGAGGGCACTACATGAGCGTAAGGATGGTAAGCAGTGTCGGGAGGGAGGGTAACTGTTGTCGGAGGCATGTCGGGAGGGCACTACATGAGCGTAAGGATGGTAAGCTGTGTCGGAGGCATGTCGGGAGGGCACTACACAAGCGTAAGGGTCATCAGTGGTGTCGGAGGCATGTCGGGAGGGTATTACACAAGCGTGAGGATGGTAGGGGCGGGGGTGTGAAAGCGTAAGGAGTGGTGAGGACGGAGAGGGGCGGGCAGTGTCGGAGTCTCATCCGGATGGAGGGCGGTGCGGGTGCGTAAGCATGCTAAGCGTCGGGGAGGCGGAAGCCAATGAGGTGAAATTACACGAACGTTGCGCATAGTGTTGAAATGGGTTTGGGCTTTGAGTGACATTCTCATGTGACACATGTGAGACGATTGACGTTGTCTTGACGCTGACGTGACGTGACCCACTAAATCCAGTGACTATAAAGTGACACTAACGCGACTGAAGCAAGATTTTATACTGACCGCGGTGCGACGTGAAGTCAATCGCCGACGATTGACGCGAGATTCGCCCTGGTGCAAGTTCATTAGACACAAATTCATTTTTGTAAGTATCCTTGACAGAAGATACTACAGATATTTGTTTTGGCATATTGGAAAAAGAAAATTTTTGTCTCTTGTTATCCCCAATTGTGAAATATCTGTCTTTATGGTTATTTATGTCAATACCATAGATATTCAAGTAATCATTTCCAAGAATGATGTGCTGAGATGTGCAATTATCCATTACAACAATCTCAGTTTTCATCCTTACACTTCCTGCTGGGTGTGGAAATACAAGATTAGTGTCTAATATACCCAAGGGGTACATATTGTTACTGCCACTACTAAATTGCACACCTTCTATTGGTAATAGATGGTTTTTCCATTCAGGAAGTATAATTTGGAGATAACCTTTGCCTACACAAGTGCAAAATGCCCCTGTATCCAAATTTACTTTGGCTTCAATATCACTCATCAAAACTGATGTGATACAGGATGCCCCAGCAGTGTAGCCTTTTCCTCTAGCAGGTTTTGTTTTACACATTCTGGCATCTTGGATATTAATCAGGTTGCAGCAATCCTCACTTTACTGTAGCAAGTGGGTATGGATTTCTGTGACCTCAAAGAAAGCTGAAATGTTTTCAATGGGATAGTCCTCCACTGGTGTATCTTCAGAGACTGCAGAATCTTGATCAGACTCTTCTTTCTCTTCAGTATACTGAATTTCTTAAATGACTTGAACTTCATTGATTTTTGTCTCTTTGGTGCAAGTGTTTGGTAAATTTGAAGTACTTCCACATTTATGACACTTAAAGACAGGTCTTTCTGGTCTTTTATCCTCTCTGGGAATCTTTGGGATCATCTTGGATTCCATAGGGATTTTAGTCCAAGTTTTACCAATTCTTGTTCTGGTAATGATATCTTCCATTGCATTAATGTAGTCCTCTGTTTAACAGGGCTCTACAAATCTGCTTTTGATAACATGTTCCAGTTCTCCTCCACACTTTCATAATATCTTCATATTAATCATAGTGTCAGACATATCTGGGTGTAAAGCAAATAATCTGTCTTTTTTTTTGAAGAACCAAGTAAGTGGTTTATCTTTCTCTGAGTTGAAAATGGCACTTTCAAAAGCATTTTCCATCTTAAACCTCCAAGAATTGTTGGCCCATTTGGTAATCACTTCAGATTTCCACCAAGACCAATCATGTTTTCCATGATCCATCCTCATATTGTAATACCATTTCTTTTAAGTTCTGGTAAACAGAGAGTGTAATTTCCCCACTATGATTTCATCAGGTATATTGAAGTTTTTCCTGTAACATATCAATAGTCCTGATGAAATCAATATGGCTATATTATCCTTCACCAGAGAATGTTGGCCATTCTTCTAATTTGGGAATATCTTTGACAGAGACAACATTTTCTCCTAGAAGTGGGGTAAAACTTCCTTTAACAGAAAGTTTTTCTTCGGTCAATGGTGTAGAATTTATTGGCATATGTGGTTCATAATTATTAAAAATGTTTTCTACATTTTCAATGATTTCATTCTTTAACTTCTGCCTTTCACTGTCACTTTTTGCTAAATGTGTAGCAAACTGATTGGTATTTTCAACTATCTTCAAGACATGATCTTTTAAAATCTTAAGTTGATCATTCATTTTAAAAATGGAAAGATCTTCCATTTCATCATTATGAATCTGACATGTACTCTCAATTCGGCTACAAGCATTGATAATTGAATCAAATCTGGCATTTGTTAATTCATACCATTCAGTATATTTCTTGTCATGTTTTTTCAATTCATTAATATCTGATGTTATTTTAGTTAACTTTGAATCAAGTTTACCAATTTCTACATTAATACTACTTTGTACATTATTTATTTGTGTGGGAAGGTCCTGTTCATCCTTTCCTGCTCCTTGGCTGTGAATTCCATGAGAGTTCTGGCTATATTGAATACACTGTCCACGGCTGAAGGCTCCAATTTGGGGATCCTGTACCCTTGTGGGTATGGTCTGTGCCAGTTTTATTTGCCTTTGCCCTTGCCTTGATTGTTCTTGGGATCTCTCTGCTTCTTCTGAGGTCCTTTGGGCTTGTCTTTGGACAATTCTGGAGCTGGTTTGGAGCTGGTAGACACCACTGGGGCCTCTGTCTCCAAAGATGGAGTCATTTCCAGTTCCTTCTTCTGGTCTATGGATAAAAGACTTTGGCTCTTCAACCAATTCTTTATCTTTTTGACCTTGTCTTTGCAAGACAGGGGGCTCCATCCTCCTAAGGGTTCTATGGTCTTCTCCTGACCCAGAAAGCTCTTGATGTGTAAGTAGGAGCTCATGGCTCCCTGCCAAAGGCTTGGGCATATTTCCCACTCCTCTTCTTTGGCTGCTCTGAACCAATTTTTGTACTGGCATTGATATATTTCTATTGCTGCCACTTGAAAATGGTTCAGCCCTGGAAATATGGTCATGAATCAGTTCAGGCTCAGAATTCATGTCAAAATCTGTTGGTACATACCTTGGGGAATGGAAGGCAACTCTGGCATCCTCCAAATGTGTCTTTCTTTTGGGAGACTTGGCACTTCTGGATTTGGTCTTGCCTCTTCCTTGTCCACATCCATCTGGTTGGACTGAATAGTTGCTTCCATTTCTGGTATGCACCATTTTCACGTCAATTTAAAGATAAAAGGTGAAAATATAAGATAAAATACACACCTTTTGGTGGTAATTTAGCTTTTCCTGAGTTAAATAGGGTGCCTCTTTTAGCAATTTGCACCTCAATACTGTCTTCAGATTCTGGACTAGTGATATATCTTTTACTGAGTCTGTTGCCAGCTGCACAGTGTTTGATTAAAGACACTAAAAAAAATTATAAAAGAGAAAAAATTATTTTTTATACTTTTTAAAATATTTTTTAAAGATTTTTTATAAGTTTTATATTTTTTAATATTAAAAAAATTATCCTTTTGAAAGAAAAAAAATTAAAATTTAAAATTTTGAATGAAAATTAATTCAGAGTAACTCAAACAATAATTTTATAAGTTTTTGGATGTTAAAAAGCCACATGTAAAAACAGTATAAAATTAAACCAAATTCCTCAATGAAAAAGATTGCCAAAACGATTTCAAAAATAAGAATTATTTTAACCTTAAGATGAAATAAAAAATTATTAAATTAATATATTTTAGAACTTAAAAATATATTAATTAAGGGTACAAGGTTCAGAAAACATGGCCAGGCCCCCGAATGTAAGATGTGACTATGAAACTGATGATAATATCATTATTAATCAACAGTACTATGTCTGTTCTTATAAAATATAATAATAAAATATTATTATAACCACAATTAAATAATTAAAGAATTATTTCTCTCACGTGTTAAGCACTACTAGTGATTTTGACAGTGGGCAAGTAATTGTCTACTAGAATCAATTACAAGAAGATTTTAATAATAAAAACTTCTTTTATTAAAATAATAAAATTACTTTAATATATAATTATCTTTTGAAAGAATAATTATAATGATAATTCTTGAAGAAAACTAATTTTAGAGAAAAACTTTAAGAATTAAAGATAAATCACTTACTAATATTCCAAAGAGCTTATTGAAAGATAAGATAGAGAGATTTGACGTAGAATTGTGGATTTAAGGATCAAAATGGATTTATAACAGTATTACAACAATATATAGTTGGATTCTATGATTTCACGTCTTTCTGATTGATTTTGAAAGATTAAAAACACTTAAGAATAGCTGTAACTAATACTTACTTGTTGGTAATAATGATTTAAATGATAATAAGATGATGAGGACGTGGAAAAAACAGCAAGAAGAGGCTTCTTTTAAGTCAACAACAGCTCACAGAGGCGTGCCATGGAGAAAACTGAAAAACCAGTGAGTGAGAAAACAATAAACCTTTTTGGATTATTGATTACATCATCTGTTGTCACGTAAGATTATCATAATTACTTAATTGATGCTTTTACATGACTACCAACCTCAATATGGTTAAGAATAAAAGGCGTAACATCTGTAAATCTTCTTTTATTCCAAAATAATCATTGATTTCTCAAAGTTATCAATGTTATTGCCAATTTCATCACAGGATGTAATTACTGTGAATTTTTGAAGATTCAATGTTTCACATAGAATAGTCAAAAATGGACTGTAAGTAAGACCTTTAGTTTTACTAGTAAAACTGTAGTTCTTTTTGGTTGTACCATAGATAATACAGTTATCCATTATTCCTGGAAGTTTCAGAAAGATTCATTAAGAATTGTATTTTTAATGAATTTTTGAAGTTTTTACCTCATTTCTACATAGAATTGCAAATATCAGTGTTCCACTGGTTGCTATGAGGTAAATGAATGGATACAAGTCCAAAAAGGGTTTTAATTACTCTTTTGGGGTTTATCCATGGAAAGACATTAAGAATCGACATGGTTACAGGAGTCTAAGTAGCTCTTTACCTCCTTGGCATGTCAAAATAGCAGGTTATTTGCTATTTTCTTAAGTTTTACTGTAGTTGTAACATGGTAACCAAGTTCCCAAAAGGTTTTAGCTTACCAATCAGGACAAGATCAGCCGTGGATCCAAGCTTTGGAGCTGTCCATGCCTCTGAGGTCTCAGAAGTTGGGTACCCTGGCTCTCTTTGATGTCTTTTGTCCCCCTTGCTTATTTTTTACATCAAAATAGAAATTTAAGCTTCAAGTGAGATGTCCACTATGGGTGTACCAAAAGTCTATGTAAGAATACCATGATATTAAGTGCTCAAAACATGCATAGCACTATTCTTAGTGTATATGTAACATGGTATTTCTCACTTTCCCATTATTTTGGTGTGAAATTAAGAAAAACAAAAATTTTCACAGATCTTTTATGTGGTATTGAAGTATTTTCCATTTTACCACCTCAAAGAGTTAATTTGAGCTTATTCACTCTATGGAGCTACCATAGATGAATTTTAGTGTAGAATCCACATCTGGTCTCAAATCCATGGATTTACTTACTCAATAAAAAGTTATTCATCTTTTCTGAAATTCAAAATGATGAATTTTGGATATATACATGACTTATGAGTTGTGCATAATTCAAAATTTATTTTTAAGATAATTGTGGCCTATTTGGGTATGTAAAATATACCTCAAGGCTCACAGAAACAATAGCAGTTGCCTACTGTAAGAGGGTGTCTGTTTTATTTATTCTTGTAATCATTTGATTGTTTAATTATTATTGTTTTTATGGTTTGAAAGATTCTCTTATTATTATCATTTATTTTTTTTTTCTTCATTTTATCTTTCATTCTTTTGGATTTATTTTTTTCAGGATATGAGTAGAAGGCTTCACAGAATCTGCTAATGCAATATTGAGCAACAAATTTTAAAAAAGAACTAAAGAATAAAAAGAAAAAAATAATAATAAAAATTTGATAACAGAAAATTATAATAATCAAATATCAAATTGATAATAAATTGAGAAAATTAATATAATACATAATCATTTTACTGCAATAAACTTAAAGTCTATTTTGCCCAATTTCTATAATAAACTCAGAAAGACAAAACAAGGATGATAATCTAATATAAATAATAAAATCTCTAAAAGATATAGATATTTTATTTCCATGTTATTTTTGGAGTAATTGTTTCTAAAAAATGTTTTTTTTTGTTTTTTAAGAAAAATCAATGAAAAATTAAATATCTGGAGGATATTTTACTCAAAGAAAGTACTTCAACTAAAGAACTTTCCTTTCTTTGAGTTCTCTTTTGAAGTGATATAGCCTGAAATATTTTCAAATAGTAAAAATGTCAAATAATAAGGCAAGGAAGAAGCTTTCTTGGTATAAAAAACTGGTATATCTTCACAAAGGAATTCAAAAGAGAAAAACTCTTTTTTGGAACTGACAGACACATATAATCTGAAGTTTCCACAGTAAAGGGAATATTTTTGAGACTGATAAGCTTTATGAGCACAATCCATAAGCTTTATGATATTAAAATACAATATGAATCAATTAGTATTTGAATTGTGGATTCAAATAAGAGTAAATGGGAATGAAAAAGTGTATAACTTTCCAGCGGGTTGGAATATTCTATAATAAAACTAAAACTCTCATTTGAAACTAGTCTCAAGTCTACAAGCCTATAATAAGGTTGGTAATAGCTACATTTCAAATGGAACACCTTCTTTCAGGTGTATCCATTTTGCCAATTGTAATATTTAATCTATAAATTCAGTGAAAAGCTTAAATTGAGAAAAAAGATTCTAATTCCAATTTTTCAGTGGCTCAAGGGAGAAAATTAATTCTAGAGTTACCAAAATAATTTCTATTATTTTCTTTCTTGAAAGGGTCAAAAATAATTTGAAAATTGTTTGGTGGACATTTTATTTAATTTCTTGGAGGTAATTGAGCTAATTTCAAAAATGCAAATATTATAATATGAAAACAATAATATTACAAGAATTGATTCTTTTACAGGTTAATTTTTTTTCAAAAGATATGAATTATTCTCAGTTACTGAGAATAAAAATGAAAAAATAAAATACAATTATGGCATCATCAAGGGTGAGCTGTGAGGTATATTTTACATAACCAAATATGCCACAGTTAATATAAAAAGAACTTTTGAAGTATTAGTAACCCATAAGTAATGCATATGTCCAAAATTCATCATTTTTCATTTAGTAAAATATGAATAACTTTTCTTTGTAATTAAATCCATAGATTTAAGGCCATATTTGGATTCTACACAAAACTCATCTGGGTTAACTTAATAGAGTTAATATGATTAAATTAGCTCTATGAGGCTGTAATGTGGAAAATAATTTAACACCACATCATCAATACCACATGAAAGAATTGTGAAAATCTTTATTTTTCTCCATTTCATGAAAAAATAATGGGAATGTGGGAAATCTCATGTTACGTATACACTAAAATTAGTTTTATGCATTTTTGTGACACTTGAAATTACAGTTTTGGTGCACCTGTGGTAGATATCAGTATTGAATCCTGAATTACTATTTTTGATGTGAGAGTATCTAAGGGGGGAAAGACTTTAAAGAGAGCCAGTGTATCCAGCTTCTGAGGTCTCTGAGGAATGAACAGCTCCAAATCTTGGATCCAAGTCCTATCATGGCCAAATCATTCCATTAAAGCCTTTTGGGAACCTGATTACAAAGTCAAGATCCCATTAGATCATGGAAAAATAGCATATAAGCTGCTCTTTTGATGTGAAAAGGAGGTAATTAGAAACTCTGACTCCTATAACCATGTCAATTATGAATTTTTTTCCATGTATAAGCCCAAAAAAGACTAATTAAAACCCTTTTTAATCTAGTATTCATTAATTTAACTCATGGAAACTAGCTGTAACTGTACTATAAATGAGTCAAACATCTCAAAAATTCATTAAAAATACAATTCCTTACAAATAATTTTGAGAACTTAATGACCAATGCAGAAAGGGATAATGCACACTAAAGCCAAAAATAATCATGACTGTCTGACTCAAACTAAAAGATTTACTTACAGTCCATTAATGATGATTTAATGTGAAACACTGAATCTTCAAAAATTCACATAAAATAAAACCCATTATGAAATTTCCCATAACATTGATAATCTTGAGGAATAAATCTTTATTTTGAAATGAAAGAATATTTCCAGTTGTTACTACTTGATTTCTCAACCATATAAGTTGGTAGCCAGATAAATTTACTTAATTAAGTAATTATGATAATTAAACATGACTACAAGTGATGTGATAATTAATAAATTGAGTGAAAAGGTTTCTAAATCACTTTTTTTTCTCATTTTATCCATGACACACCTCTGTGAGCTGTTATAGACTTAAAAGAGGCCTATTTTTGCTGTTTCTTCCAGAATCATCTTATTATTCAATTTTATAATTAGTACCAACAAGTAAGTATTAGTTAGAGCCTTTTCTTAAGTATTTTAATCTTTCCAAATGAAACGGAAGGATTTTAAATGAAAGAAATAAGATATTTCAAATAGTGTTTAACTGCTATAAGTCAATTTGGATCCTTCAAATCACTCTGACAATTCTTTTTAAGGTATTTTTGGAGTGTTAGTGAGTGTTTGATCAATTCTTAAAGTTATTTCTCTAAAGCTTGTAGTTTTATTAAATAATTGAATATAATTATTCTTGTCAAATACAATAATCAATTGGAATAATTTCATATCATTTTAATAAGCTTTATAAATAATACTTGTAATTGATTCTAGTAGACAATTACTTCTTACTTTTATAATAACTTTTAGCTTATTAAAAGTAAAATAAATAATTGATAATTTATTTATTTATGATATCTGATAAGAAAATTGATAGTTTTCTTGATTAATAGTAATATTATGAAGAGCTTCATAGAAAAATCTTACATTTTGGGGCTGGGCCATGTCTTTGGAACCTTTAACCCCAATGAATATATTTTTCAGCTGTAAACTATATTAATCTCATAATTTTTATTCTTGAAATTTTCTTAAAAATATATTTCATTGAGGAATTTGGATTAAAAAATAATAATAAACCTTATAAAAAATATCTTAAAATATTTTAAAGTATAAAAAATAATTTTTCCTTTGTAATCTTTTTCTAGTGTCTTCACTCAAATATATTGTAGCTGTTAATAAGCTCACTAAGATATATAAACCAGTCTAAAATCTTGAGAGGTGGGATCTGAATATATTATTGAAGTGCAAATTTTCAAAGGAGGCCCCCTATATAAGGTAGAGTTATCCAAAAACCCACCAAAAGGTGGATGCTCTTTGTCTTTATTCTTATTTTTTTCTTAAACTGACATGAAAATGGTTCATACCAGAAATGAAAGTAACTATTCAGTCCAACCAGATGGATCTGTACAAGGAAGAAGCAATAACAGTTCCAGACCTGGAAGGCATTCCTCAAGAAAGACACATTTGGAGAAATACAGAGTTTCCCCCATTCCCCAAGGTCTGTACCAACAACCTTTGACATAAGATATGAGCCTGAACTTATTAAAGGTAGTTTTTTAAGGGTTGAACCACTTCTTAGTGGAAGCTATAGAAATATATCAGTCCTAGTAAAAAACCTGGTACAGAGCAGCCACGGAAGAAGAGTGGGAAATATTACCAAGCCTTTGTCAGGGGGCTATGAAATCCTACTTACACCTGCAGAGCTTTCTGGGTCAGGAGAAGACTATAGAGCTCCTAGTAGGATAGAGCTCATTTTCTTTCAAGGAGAAGCTCAAAAGGATAAAGAGTTGATTGAAGAACCAAAGTCTTTTATCTGTAACCCAAAAAAAAGAACTGGAAATTTCCCCAGCTTTTGAAAAGGAAGGACAAGTAGTATAAACCAGCTTGAAAACAGCACCAGAACTCCCCAAGAACAAGCCCAAAGAACCTTGTAAGAAACATAAAGATCCCAGGAGCAATCAAGGAAAGGTGAAAATCAAATCCAATTGGCACAGACCTTACCCACAAGAGTACAGGATTCCCAAATTGGAGCCTTCAGTAATAGAAAGTGTGTTCAATATGTCCAGAACTCCTATGTAGGCCACAGTCAAGGAACAATAAAGGCTTTAATTAGATAAATTAAGTCCATTATTGATGTAAAAATTAATAATTTTGATAAATAATTGAAAAAATCAACATCAAATGTCAATGGCTTAAGAAATAATGACAGAACATTCACTGAATTTTGCAAAATGCCAAATGCAAGCCTTGAGTCAATATTTAATAAACATTACAAAATTGAAAGTAAATAAAATCATTAATTGGGTAATCTTTCCATTTATAATATCAATTACCAGCTTAAAACACTGGAAAGAAGATGTTTTGGACATAGTCAATAACACATATCTTTTTGCCACACATTTGGAGAGGAGTGATAATGAAAGACAAATGTTCATGGAGGAGATAGTTGTGAAATTGAATCAAATTCATAATATTTATGAGATTGATTAATATACTCCCAGAAACTCCACACCTTAAACTGAAGTAAGCCTTTCTGTAAAATAAATTCTGACCCCCTTATCAGGAGAAAATCCACTTACCTTAAGAAAGATTCCCAAACTAAAGGAATAGAAAATATTCTATGGTGAAGGAGAAGATGACCATATTTAGTTCATTGGAAAAATCGGTATTCTGAAAGAGGAATTTCAAATAACTCATAAGATAATAGTAGCCAAGATACACTCTTTGCTTACCATGACTGAAAATAAATAGTATTAAAAAATGAGGCAAGAAAATGGCGTAAATGATTGGCTTTGGGGGAAATCTGAGATAGCCACAAAATGGGCCAGAAATTACTGGAGATTTGAAATGGAAAGTTATTTTTAAAGTTCCATGTTTAATTGAAAAAAAATTCACTTACTTGGTTCCACTAACAGGAATCAAGATTATCTGCTTTGAACCCAGATATTTCAGACCTTATTATTAATATGAAAATATTCAGAAAATTTGGAGGCAAACTAGAAAGTTCTATCAAATGCAGATGTGTAGAATCCTTCTAAAAAGAGTACTATATAAATGCAATGGAAGATATCATTAATAGGACAAGAATTGGTTAATCCTAGACTAGAAACCCTGTGGAGACCGAAGTTATTCCAATAACTTCTAGAGAAGATAGAATCCCTGAAAGACCTGTCTTGAAGCGTCATAAATGTAGGAGTACCTCACATTTATCCATCACCTGTACTAAGTAAAAAAATTAGTGAAGTTCCAGTCATTGAAGAGAAAGAATAATCTGAACAATATTCTGAAATATCTGATGACACACCAGTAGAGGACTTCCATATTGAAAATATAACAGCACTCTTTGTAGTTACTGAAGGCCATACTCATTTACCACAATATAGTGAGGACTGCTATAGCTTGATCAATATCCAGGATTCCAGAAATTTTAATATCAAAACTACTACAGGAAATTTTTATACTTCTGGAACATCTTTTATTTCTGTCACAAGTATGGAAAATGCCCTCTTAGACCACTTTACAGCATATCAAGGCCATACCCAATTTAGGGCCATTTGGCCATATCCACCATTCTCTGGCCAAATTGGCCATTTACACTTTTTGGGCCTTTTATGGTCAACCTGGCCCTTCCTGGGCACTTTTGGGAATATCCCAGTAAATAGGAGAAATACAGCCCAAAAGGCTGTATTTTGTGTTTTAAGCTTTGAATACATTTTTGTGCATTTTTGCCATGTTGTGCTTTTTTCCCATGAAATATAGGAAATATTCCCAAATGTCCATATCAGGCCATTTGGGGCTTAATTTCTAGATTCTCTCATTTTTCACATTTTTGCACAAATACAGGTTTATATTTTTACAGGCTTGTTTTGTTCAAAACACCCAGCCAGCCTCTGAAGCCCCAAACCAACATTTTTCCTTGTTTTTCAAGGCCATCCTCCCAATTTCTGCTGGACACCTTTTCCTTTTAAGAACCCAAAGTTCCATAAGTGGTTTTATACACCATTTTGCACATTTTTTCATCAAAAATTCAATGGCACCAACATCCAAAGATTATTTTACCATTCCAACATTGCATCATACCATCAAGGCAGCATGTGATCCTGAGGATTAACCCAGGCTCAGGTGCAAGTTTCTTTTCCAAATACCAATCATGCCATCAATAAGTCATTGGATATTTTCATTGGTACAGTATTCCTCCAAGGGAATAGTGGAAGTTCATTCTCAAGGGGATATTCAAGAGGCAGTTCCAAATCAGTTGTAAATGCTCCATAAATCCACTTTGGAGCCCAAATTAATTTCAATAACTCCTTGTTTCATAGAGGCCTGTATTTAAACCATAGACCCTGAGAAGATAATAAAACCTAGTTCATTTCCCAATTTGGCCAGGTATAAATTTCTTCATGCAAACAAGAAATCATTACAGATTCAATACGAACCAGTTGTCAGCCTGAATTAGTCAAACTCTTGGCTTGTCATATATACCAGCCTCTTCTTCAAACCTGATTCTTTTTCTCCCAGTCAGTTAATCTACTAGGATTTATTTTATCTTGATAGTGAATACTGGTATTATTAGGCCAGTAATTTGGACATCTTTTCTGTCCTGTTTGTGGATATTGGTTTTCATATCCTTTTACCAATTCCATTGTTCTTTCTGGAAGGTTAAAAAAGTGAATAAAGGACTTAGTTTTTTCTTTGGACATTTGGCTTTATTTCTTATTTTTCATCTCAAATTGTACTTGCATTCTTCTTTTCAAAGCAATATATTCCTTATCTCCTTGATTCTTTGGAGTCTTCCAAGTTATCTCCCTGATTACTGAGTTTCAAGCCATTATTTTTATTTCCAAGAGCCCCTGTGACAATTACATCATTATTGATGAATGATGTAGCAGCCAAAGTCAATCTGGACATAGGAGAATTCTGCACTTGTGTAGGTAAAGACTATCTTCAAAATGTATTTCCACAATGGAAGAATCATCTACTACTAATATAAGGTGTGCAATTCAGTAGTTCCAGTAATAATATGTATCCTTTGGGTATATTAGACACTAGCTTGATATGTCCACATTCACCAGGTCCGGGGAAGGAAGTATAATAATGAAAACAGATATAGTAGTAATGGATAACTGCACTTCTCAGCATATAATTCTTGGAAATGACTAATTCAAATTTTATAGTATTGAAATCAAGAACCATAAAGATAGATATTTTACAATTGGAGAAAACAAAAGACAAAAACTTTCTTTTTCCAATATTGCCCAACAAATATCAGTATTATCTTCAATTAAAGATAATTATAAAGAGGAATTTGTGCCAAATCAGCTTAGTGAAGCACAAATGGATACAGACCTATTTCCAAAAATGAAGAAAGCGCATATAAATTATTTTGCTTCAGAAAATGCACCTTTAGGCTCAATTGGAGGGAATGAAGTGAATATTAATTACTCTCAATATTGACATACCATACCCTCAAGTTCTCAGAATACCAACTTATCCAGAAATCCCCAGAGCTAGGGAATCCTTGGAAAGCATATTGAACGTCTAAAACAACTTGGTGTACTAAGAAAAGTAGGCCATAATGAAGAATTTTAAGTTACAACTGCTGTTATTATTTCTTGGCACAATGATAAATCAATGATGGTTTGAGACTTTATGAAACTGAATACCTACACAGCTCCAGATAGGTATCCAATTCCTATAATCCAAGAATTCGACCTAATTTCTTAAAGCCAAGTATATAACCTCAATGGATGCATTGAAAGATTTTTATCAGAATTTTTTGATTCCAAAAGCCAAGAAATTACATAAAATTATCAATCAATGTGGTATTTGTGAGTATCTGAGAATGCCATTTGGTATTAAAAATTATTTATCTCATTATCAAAGAATGATGAATACCACCTTTCCCACAGATTTGTCTGAGAGCTGGTTTATCATTTATATTGCTTATAAAAAGATAAGTTAAGACTCATGGTCTCTGAGCTTTGGAAGACTTGGAAGAGTATTAGACAAAATTGTAGAGGTGAATATGATTCTTTCACTTAAGAAAATCAATTATGGCTTTGAAGAGCTCAAAGCACTTGGAAAATTATTTCTGGCTCAATTTTAGCTATTGAAAAAAAACAAAGTGGAAGAATTTTTTCTTAAGCCAATAACCCAAAATAAGAAATAAATGACCTCTTTTCTGGGATTTTCCATCTATTACAGGAAGCACCTGAAATATTTTGAAATTCTCTCCAAGTCACTCTATAGAATCTTGGATCAAAAGAAAGTATTCAAGATGACTCAAGAAAGAATTAAAGCATATGAGAAGATAAGGAAATCACTTAAAGAAGCACTTTTACTCCTCATGCATGACTAGAATATAATCTTCAAGTTGTACATTGATTAATGTGGATATGGATTAGGGGAAGCCCTACACCAAGTCAAAATTATTGATGAAAAACTAAAAGAAGGGCCAGTTTTTTTATCTAAAAAAAAATCAAACCAACAGAAGCTGGATATGGTGCAAGCCAAATGGAATTATTATCTTTGATATGGAAACTTGAGAAATTAAACCATTATATTTATGTAAGTGTCTTTTAAGTGATAACTGACTTCAATTTATTAAAATCACTTCTTGAAATGAAAAACACCAACAGACACATATTGAGATGGCAAATAGAAATTTAAGAATATAGAGGAAATCTGACAATAATTAATAAGTAAGTAAATATACATAAGAATGTTGATGGACATATAAGGTGGGAACTAGAGAATATGCCTGATAACCCAGATTATCTACCTCCACAAGCAGAATCACAGATCCAAATTGAAGTAATTGAAATTAATGACATTTGTACAGAACTATTTCAATAATTCGGAGAGTCATAAAAGAAAGACAAGAATTGCCATATCTTAGCCTCCTTACTGTATGGATACTGCAAAGACACTAATTTTGCTAGCACATTGGACTCAATATTAAAAACTTCATATTCTGAAGGAAGATTTCACTGGTTTGATGGCATAATATCTTACAGAACTGAACATTCTTGTGTGATTATTGTGAGCCTGTGAGGTATGTATAACATACCCATAAGGCCACAAATAATTTTATATACAGCTGATTTAGTCTTCGACAGACTTTAAAATTGAATTTAAAATGAAAAATAACAAAAAATAAGTATAAATTTTCTTTGGATAAACAAACTTCTAGCTATTATGTCATTTTTGGATTCTACACCAAAAATAACCTAGGGTACACCCATAGGGTGTTATACCCAAAAAGGCTTATTTCTTATGTTATTGGAAGATTTAAGAATCTTACAGTAATAATGTAAATTTCTTAACATTTTGTTAAAATCATTAAACTTAAGCTTAAATAAGCTTAAATTTGAATTTGCATAAGGTTTGTGAAAACGTACCAAAATTTTAGTTAAAATTGAGGGGTTGTGTATATTTACTGAATTGGCTAAGGATTTGCCATACAGAATTTATATCCTGTGTGAGCTGAATTTGAAATTGTTTAAGGCCATATTATGGCTTTAAATAAATAAAAGGGAAAAATCCATGCAAAAAGGTGGGACAAAGGAAAAAGACCAAACAGAGCTGGGGTACCCAGCTTTTTGGATCTGAAAGGATTCAATTACAGTTTTCCACCTTATTTAAATTTTAAGATTAGACCTTGATACAACCTTAAGGTTTAAACTGGATTTATCCCAATTTGGACAGGAATTTCAAGCTGCCAAAGGGTAAATCCCAATATGCAGGCTTTAAAATGAAGTTTTGAGACCTGTCAAAGCTCAAATAAGCTTAAAACTTTAAAGTTACAAGCATCAAAAACTTATCAAAAGTTAAGGTTTAGTGTGTATTGCTATTTTACATGGAAAAATAGCAATAACTTCAAAAACTCATTAAGAATCCAAATCTTAATGTATTTGCTTGAACATTTCACACAGCTTACAATTTAATATTATCTATATCTCAATTGAATTATAAGTATCTTTTATAAACAGATTTCCTGGGTAATTAGCCTGTAAATTTACTCTTTTAATTATACTTAAAGAAAATTAAGATTTCTTTAAAAACTAACCAAAAATTGAGTTTAAGCAATTTCTGCTTGAAACTCTATTTTTAAGCTGTTCATGTGATGAACTTCAAGATAAATAAACTTCTTTTATATTAAAGCTTAAAATAATTAACTTAAATGAGGATTAAAGTTACTTGGAGTTAAGAATAACACTGGTAACTTTAAATTGGAATTAAAAATAAGTTGCCTTAAGTTAAGAACCTTTTTTTTAAGCATGGTTTTTCAGTTTTGACCTGAGCACGCCCTCTATATCCAGTATGAATCATGAGAGCTGCTCTTTATACATAAAAAGAGTCTTTCAATCACTGTTTTTGTCCATCATCAATTATCAATCCAATTATATTAGACATTTAAACAGGTAAAGTTTTATTATATATAAAATCTTATTATTAAAGTATTTCTTAAGTATTTTATTCTTTATAGATCTTGTAATGGTTGTAATCACCTATAATATATCTTATTTTATAAAATTATTGTCTTAAAAATATCTTTTAAAATCCACAAATTCCACTTGAAAACTCTTTAATCATATTTTTTATCATAAAAGGTTGTTTTATCTTCCAAAATACTGATTTTAGGCGTGTTTTCAACTTATAAACATTATTTAATATGATAGCTGTTGTTGTTTGACTTCTTGTATTAAATAAATATTATAAGCAAGTTTTCTCTTAAGATTCTATATTTTTTATAGAATTTTTCTATAAGAATTATTTCTGCACAGTGTGTGTAATAATTCTTTCCTAAATAATATTTATATCATTTATAAGTAGTTGAATATTTATATTTTCCACGTGTAATTGTCTCATTAAGAGCTTTACACTTCTTATTGCTATAATTGTCAGTGACTATAACAATAATAGAATAATTATTCTATTTTTTTATTATTATTTTATATAATGATAATTAAATTTGGTTTTTTTATATAATTATTTTTAATAATTATATTTAAATTTGTGGATACAATATTCTATTATATCTTATTTTTCTACTGAGGACAGTCATAGTACTCTTGACATTGTTACTATTATCAAGAGTTTCATAGACAAACCTTACATTTGGGGGCCTGGCCGTGAATTTAACCAATTTTTGGGACATAAATAAAATTCTAGACCTTATTTTACTTTTTTTGATGTAAAATTGCCATATTTCCTTGAATATTGGCTTTTTTGGGACTTATCCCTTATAAATAATCTTTATAATACTAATAAAGTTACCTTTCTTAAGAATATTGTTTGGAACAATATACTATTGAGTGACTTGGAATGAATTTCCTCTTTCTAACTAGTGGCTTTTTCACATCAAAGACTTGAAATTTATTCTGGTATAAAGTGAATAATAATACAATTTTGATTAATAACCCATTATTTGCATAATTATTATTTCTGTAAAGAAAATACAAATACAAATAAAAAAAAATAAAAATTAAAAATCTTTACTAAAAACATTTTTTCTTTAATCTTAGACATTTTTCTTTATCTTTGACGTAATTTGCCATAAATTAAATTAAAACAACTTTATCCAATAATTTGAGTTTATAAGTTATCTTTATTGTTTGATAGAATAACTTATATTTGTTTTTTGCTCTAGTGTCATCCATCAGAGAAAGTTCTTCAGACTCTGAAGCCTCAGAGTCTAGTATTGAAATTCAAACTAGCCCAGCACCAAGGGGTTTAATTACCAAAGAACCCTTTAAAGGTCCAGCAGGTGAGTTCAATCCATATCTTAGTCTTGATTGCTTTATATTGATGTGAAATTACTCCTACTAGAAGTGGAAGTAGATACTCCATCCAATCAAATAGATCTGGACCAGGACATTCAAGTCATAAATCCAAAATACAAGAATGTCAGCCCAGAGGAGAGGCACAAATGGAGGGTGCCAGAACTTCCACCAGTTCCCAAAGGTTAGCCAGCACCTTTGACACTCTTATTGAGAGTCCAGAAGCTTACATAACTGCTATTTCTGCTGTTAGACCTGAATCACGTTCAACAGGAAACAATAGAGATATACCAGTTTCAGTACAAAAACTGGTTTATGGCTGCAAAACAGCAAGAGTGGGAACTTCTCCCAAGTCTTTGGATAGGCACCATGAGCTCATATCTTCAGGTGAAGAAGTTCATGGGGCCAGAAAAGACAGAGGAACTTCTGAAGGGTTGGACTCCCATTTCTCTCAAAGGAAAATTCCAATAGATAAAAGCTTGGTCGAAAAACCAAAGCATGTTATCAGAGGACCAGAAGAAGAAGTTGGCCCAAGAGAAGGAAAACATCCCAGTGGAAGCTCCCAAAGCCTCAACAAGTGCCAAACAAGCGCAAGCAAGCCCCAAAGACCAACTAAAAGGGCAAGAAACAGGCAAAGGGAAATTCAAAGCCCCAGTGGAACAAGCCTTACCCACAGAATTAAAGGATTCCCAACAAAGAGAAGACAGCCATGGACAATGTGTTCAATATGGCAAGAACTCTGATGGAATTCAAAAACAAGGAAGAGGAAAGATTGAACCAATCTTTTCCAAGGAATTAGACCTTGTAGAGCTTGTAAACCAAATCTAAGCTTGTGATAAAGAAATTATAACAAAGCTCAAAACATTTGAGTATATCCAACAGAAGCTGGGTAATGAGATACTACAAGTGAAATAATCACAAAGGACCATTATTTGCCTTTAAAATTTTGATAAAGACAATATTCTGCCTTTGACACAAATTTGTGCAAGACTTGAGTCTAAGGTTACCATACTCAATCAACCAGATGACAATTCTATTTCTTTTATAACTAGACAGTTACAAGAATTGAGAATACAAGTTCAAAACTTGGAAAACTCAACTGGGCACAATGCCACTCTTTTCCAAGAACAATTGGACAAAAGTGATAAAGAAAGACTTGAATAGAAAGAAGATATTCAATCAATTATTAATAATATATCACTGAATAATTATTTTCCAAGACATTCTACACCAATTCTTGACATAAATGTGCTAAACTAGAATAATGACTTACATCATACAGTTTCAAGTAATGCAGAAGTGTAAACTGCTTTCAATTTTAAAGACATTCCAAGATTAGAGGAATTTCCAACCCTCAGTGGTTAAGGAGAATATAATTGTATGGAATTTATGAAAACAATTGATATGTTTAAAGAAGATTTTAACATACCATATGAATACATAAGTTCCAGATTACACTCATTGCTTACCAAATCAGAAACAAAATGGTATTACAAAATGAGACAAGACTATGGTCAACATTCTTGGCATTTGTGGAAAGAACAAATCATTTCCAAATGGGAAAATTATTCCTGGAGATTTAAAATAGAAAATTCTTTTGAAGAAACCATTTTTGATATTGAGAGGGACAGGCCCATGTCTTGGTTTCTTAAACAAAAGGACATATTAACTGCCCTTCATCTTGATCTGTCTGAAACAATGGTACATAAAATGATATTAAGAAAGTGTGGTGGTGACCTTGAGCATGCTATAAGAAGCAGATGTATTGATCCTTGCTCTACAGAATATTATATCAATGCTATGGAGGACATCACTACTAGAGCATTAGTAGAAATTGGTATAAACCCTCAATGAACAACAAGACCAGTGGGAAACCAATTCCAAAACCCAATAAACCACATGACAAAGCTCCTTTGAAATGTCATAAGTGTGGAAGTACATCTCATTTGGCTAATACTTGTCCCAAAAAGACAAGAATCAATGAGATAGAAATTGAAAAAGATGACACAAAAGAAACAAATGATGTCCCTGTAAATGAAAGTGATTCTGAGCCTTCTGAAGAGGAAGAATTACCAGATGAACTTAGTATAGAAAATATTAATGTTTCCTTTGAAGTCACATAAGTGCATACTCACTTACCACAGTACAGTGATGAATGTCTGGATCTCATACATCTGCAAGATGCTGAAATGCAGAAACCTAAGCCAGCCAGAGGTAAAGGTTATACAGCTGGATCATCTTGTATCACTAATATTGTGACAAACAACAGAGAAGCCAAGATACATCTTGACTAAGGTGCTTTTTGTACTTGTGTTGGAAAAGATTATCTTGACAAGATTTATACCAATTGGAAAGACAAGTTAATGCCAATTAAAGGTATAAAATTCAGAAGTTCCAGCCAAAATATGCACCCCTTGGGTATATTTGAAGCAGCAATGATATTCCCTCATCCTGCAGGAAGTATCATATTAAAAGTTGAATTTGTTGTTATGAATAATTGTACTTCAAAACACTTTATACTTGGAAATGATTATCTCAATATTTATTGTATTGATATTAATAATCATAAAGACAGGTATTTCACTATAGGGGAAAATAAAAGGAAAAAATTTGCTTTTCCTCCAGAAAAAAGAGAAATAACTGTCATTAGACAAGTAAAAAATGTTAATAAAGAAAAATTTGTGTCAGATAAATTGATTGAAGCACAAATTAGTCCTGAATTAACACCAGAAATGAAGGAATAACTTATTGAAATGCTATTCCAAGCCAGGGAAGCCTTTGCTTCTGATAATTAACCAATTGGGGCTATCAAAGGCCATGAAATGGACATTATGCTTAATGTGGAAAGACCTTACCCTCCACTTTTAAGAAGACAAGCTTACCCAGCTAGCCTTAGGGCCAGAGACGCATTGGAAAGTCATATTAATTAACTAATGAAACTGGGAGTTCTTAGAAACGTTGGACACAATGAGGAAGTAGAAGTCACAACACCTGTAATCATTACTTTGCATAATGATAAATCAAGGATAGTTGGTGATTTTAGAGCATTGACAACCTACACTATTCCAGATAGGTATCCAATTCCTAGAATCCATGTAACTTTGACTCAATTATCCAAAGCAAAGTTTATCACCTCTATGAATGCTCTTAAAGGTTTCCATAAGAATTTTTTAACACCTCATTCTAGGAAATTATTGAGTATTATTGCTCATTGTGGTATTTATAAATACTTGAGGATGCCTTTTGGTATTAAAAATGCACCCCCTCACTATCAAAGAATGATGGACACCATTTTCCCACATGAACTATCAGAGGGATGGCTAATCCTTTATATTGATTACATATCATTTTTTCAGAAACCTGGCAATTGCATTTAGAGAGACTTTCATTAGTACTTAAGAAAATTCTTCAAGTGAACATGAAAATATCTCTTAAAAAATGTAATTTTGGGTTTCATGAGCTGAAAGCTCTAGGACATGTAGTCTCAGGACTGAGCCTTGGTGTTGATAAAAAGAAAGTGGCTGCAGTTTTACTGAAACAAATGCCCCAGAACAAGAAATAAATGATGTCTTTCTTAGGGTTTTCCAGTTATTACAGGCATCACCTTAAAGATTTTGCAATCCATGGCAGATCATTGTGCAGAATTTGTGATCAACAAACTGTCTTTGAAATGACACAGGAGAGGATTCAAACATATGAAAAGATCAGATATGCGTTGACCAATACACCATTATTACTGATGCCATACTGGAAAATTTCTTTCAGGCTGTATATTGATGCATGTGATGAGGGCCTAGGTGCAGCTCTTCATAAAGTTCAAATTGTCAATGACAAACCTTATGAAGGTCCAATTTGTTTTATTTCAAGACAAATAAAACCTACTGAGGCCAGATATGGAGCTAGCCAAATGGAGTTCCTTTGCCTTGTATGGGCTCTTGAGAAACTTCATTATTATCTTGATGGTAGTGTATTTGCAGCAATTACTGATTTTAATGCAGTAAAATCAATTCTTAACATGAAAACTCCAAACAGACACATGTTAAGATGGCAGATTGCTATATAGGAGTATAGAGGCCATATGACTATGGTACATGAAGCTGGAAATATTCACAAGAATGCTGATGGCTTAAGTAGATGGGCATTACCCAATACACCTAAAAATCCTGCCTATGTTCCCACAGGTGCAGAACCTCAAATTCCATTTGAAGGAATTAACCTCACAGATGTTGGAACAGAATTCTTGGAAGAAGTTAGAGATAGCTATAAGCTGGATAAGAATTGTCATATTCTTACTTCTCTACTTGACAAAGATTGCAAAGATGCAGCTTTGGCTAATTCTCTGGATGATATTTGGAAAACATCTTATGAAAATGGAAGATTCCATTTATTTGATGGTATTTTGTATCATAGATCTAAACACACATGTGTCATGGTCCTGTGTAGTATAATTTTAATTAACACAATACTGCTAGAATACCATGGTAACATTTATCCTGGACATCTGTCTGAAGATGGGACAATGGAAATAATTAAGACATGTGCCTAGTGACCATCTTGAAGAAAAGATGTCATTGAGTACTGACATAGTTGTTATAGATGCCATAAAGCCAATAAAGCTACTGGTAAAGAATTTGGTTTGATGATTCATATGCAAGAACCAAGTACCCCATGGGAAGTGGTTCATATGGATTGGGTAACTGCCTTACCACCTGGAGGTGGTAAAGGTTAAAATAGATTTCTTGTCATTGTTGACATATATACCAAAACTGCAATCTTTTTACCATGTCATAAAGATGACACTGCTATGGATACAGCTCTTTTGATTTGGAATGGAGTCATATCCCATACTGGTCTCCTTAAAAATATCATTAGTGATAGAGACCCAAAATTCAAATCAGCCTTATGGACCAATTTACATAATCTTTTGGGTACAAAATTATCATTCTTAACAGCATACCATCCACAAACAGATGGGCTAGCAGAAATAATGATTCAAACCCTTGAGGACATGATCAGAAGATTTTGTGCTTATGAACTGGAGTTTGAATACTCTGATGGCTTTACCCATAATTAGTGTACTCTTATACCAGCATTGGAATTAGCCTACAAGACCTCTATCCATTCTTCAACAGGAAAAACTCCTGCAATGTTGGAAAAAGGATGGAACCCCCAATTTTGAGCTAATACTTTGAAGAACAATTTAGTTTATATTCATCCAGCTGCTTCAAGCTTTAAGTTATTGCTTGATAAAGTGAGGCATCATGCAAATCAAAGCATGAATGATGCCTTTAATATGCTAAACAGAAATGGGATAAAAGTCATAAACCCCAAGAATTCAAAGTAGGGGACTTAATACCAGTTTCAACCTTGAACTTTAATAATATTAAAGGTCCAAAGAGATTGAAATATTCCTTTGGTGGACCATTTATTATTAAAGCCCTTCATGGGACAAATGCATTACAGGTAGAACCTTTAGGGGAATTGTAAAACAAACATCCAGCTTTTCCTGTTAGTCTGGTAAAGAATTACACTTCGAGTTAAAAGGAATTATTTCCTTTGAGAAATGAAACACCCTTAGAAGTACCTTCACTTGATCAGAGTGAACAGAAAAAACTACTAAGAGGCTTGAAAGAAAGAAGACTTAGGGGAAAAGATGAAAGAGAATACTTGGTCAGGTACAGAAATCCACAACATGAAGATGAATGGATTGTAGCAGAAAAGATACCTGATTCCCAAAAGTTTCTCAGAAAATTCAGACATGAGAGAAGACCAATTCCTCAATAAAACATATGAATTGTGTGCTTTACATACTTGAAAGTATAAGTAGAGAGGTTGTACAGTGTATGATACCCCCCCCAATTAACCTTGGGGTATACTACTGAAAGAAAATTGTGATACAATTTCTTTTGGTGGTAGGGAATGTGAGCCTATGAGGTATGTATAACATACCCATAAGGCCACAAATGATTTTATATACAGCTGATTTAGTCTTCAACAGAATTTTCAATTGGATTTAAAAGAAAAAATAACAAAAAAGAAGTATAGCTTTTGTTTGGATAAACAAATTTATAATCATTATGTCATTTTTGGATTCTACACCAAAAATAACCTAGGGTACACCCATAGGGTGTTATACCCAAAAAGTCTTATTTCTTATGTTATTAGAAGATTTAAGAATCTCACAGTACTAACGTAACTCTTTTAACATTTTTTTAAAATTGTTAAATATAAGCTTAAATTTAAAGTTGCATAAGGTTTATGCAAACTTACCAAAATTTTAGTTAAAATTGAGGTGTTGTGTATAGTTACTGAATTGGCTAAGAATTTTCCATACAGAATGTAAATCCTGCATGAGCTCAATTTAAAAGTGTTTAAGACCATAGTATGGCTTTAAATAAATAAGTGGGCAAAATCCATGCAAAAAGGTGGGACAAAGGAAAAAGACCAAACAGAGCTGGGGTACCCAACTTTTTGGATCTGCAAGGATTCAATTAAGGTTTTCCACCTGTATTGGAGTATTTTCAACCTTATTTAAATTTTAAGATTAGACTTTGATCCAACCTTAAGGTTTAAACTGGTTCTATCCCAATTTGGACAGGAATTTCAAGCTGCCAAAGGGTAAATCCCAATATGCAGGCTTGAAAATGAAGTTTTGAGATCTGTCAAAGCTTAAATAAGCTTAAAAATTTAAATTTACAAGCATCAAAACATTATCAAAAGTTAAGGGTTTAGTGTGTGTTGTTATTTTACATGGAAAAATAGCAGTAACTTCGAAATTTCATTAAGAATCCAAATCTTAATGGATTTGCTTGAAAATTTCACAAAGCTTACAATTCAATATTATCTATATCTCAATTGAACTATAAGTATCTTCTAAAAACATATTTCCGGGGTAATTAGCCTGGAAATTTACTTTTTTAATTATACTTAAAGAACATTAAGATTTCTTTAAAGATTAATTAAAAATTGAGTTTAAGAAATTTCTGCTTGAAACTCTATTTTTAAGCTGTTCATTTGATGAACTTTAATAACAATAAAGTTACTTTATATTAAAACTTGAAATAGTTAACTTAAATGAGGATTAAAGCTACTTGGGGTTAAGAATAACACTGGTAACTTTAAATTGGAATTGAAAATAAGTTACCTTAAGTTAAGAACCTTATTATTAAGCATGGTTTTTCAGTTTTGACCTGTTAACGCCCTCTATATCCAGTTTGAATAATGAGAGCTGCTTTGTAGACATAAAAAGAGTCTTTTCATCACTTTTTTTGTCCATCATCAATTATCAATCCAATTATATTAGACATTAAAACAGGTAAAGTTTTATTATGTATAAAATCTTATTATTGAATTATTTCTTAAGTATTTTATTCTTTATAAATCTTAAATTAAAGAATTGAAATAATAGAAATTAGATTATTGTTGTAATCACCTATAATATATCTTATTTTATAAAATTATTGTCTTAAAAATATCTTTTAAAATCCACAAATTCCTCTTAAAAACCCTTTAATCATATTTTTTATCAAAAAAATGTTTTTATCTAGTAAAATATTGATTTTAAGCGTGTTTTTAACTTATAAAAATTATTTAATATAATAACTGTTGTTGTTTGACTTGTTGTATTGAATAAATATTATAAGTAAGTTTTCTCTTAAGATTCTATATTCTTTTTATAGAATTTTTTATAATAGTTATTTCTGCACAGTGTGTGTAATAATTCTTTTATAAATTATATTTATATCATTTATAAGTAGTTGAATATTTATATTTTCCATGTTTAATTGTCTCATTAAGAGCTTTACACTTCTTATTGCTATAATTGTCAGTTACTATAACAATAATAGAATAATTATTATATTTTTTTATTATTATTTTATATAATAATAATTAAATTTGTTTTTTTATATAATTATTCTTAACAATTGTATTTAAATTTGTGGTTATGATATTTTATTATCTTATATTTTGCTACTGAGGACAGTCATAGTACTCTTGATATTGTTACTATTATCAAGAGTTTCATAGACAAACCTTACAATTATATTATGCAGTAGATTCCTTATCAATAAAATTCTCCATTAATGTCATTATAGAATCTATTCTGGACACCCATCAGAGGAAAGGAAAATTGAAAAAGTCAATAGATGTGCATGGTGGCCATCTTGGAGAAATGAAACCACTTAATATTTCCCTACTTGTGACAGATTCCAAAAAGCAAAACAGGAGCACAGGAAAGGAATTTGGACTTATGATGCATATTCAAGAACCAAAATCCCCTTTGAAATTTATTAACATTGATTGGGTCACAGCACTTTGTCAAAGTGGTGAGAAGAGTTATAATTATTGGTTAGTAATTGTAGACATATATATCAAGATTCACATTTTCTTACCATGTCATAAAGATGAAACTGCCATGGATACAGCTCTCCTCCTATGCAATAGAGTCATTTCTCATACAGGGTTATTAAATAATATCATGAATGCCATAGAGCTCAATTTTACATCTGAACTCTGGACCAGTCTTCACAGATAGTTTGGGACCAAGCTATCATTATCCAAAGCTTAGCACCCTCAAAATGATGGGCTAGCAAATAATGATACAAAATTTAGAAGACATGATAAGGAGATTCTGTGAATATGGGTTAGAATTCAAAGATTTGAATTACTTTACCCATTACTGGTTCAGTTTGATTCCCTCATTGGAACTTTCATATAAGACATCTTTTCATTCTTACATATGTCAGACTCCTGCTATGTTAGAAAAAGGATGGAAACCAAGACTCCAAAAAATACACTGAGGAAATTCTTAATTTACATTCATCCTACAGCTTCTAGCTTCAAGTTAATTCTTGATAAAGTGAAATATCATAAAAGAACAAGTATTGATTATTCTTTTGAATATGAAAAACAGAGATGGGACAAGAGTCATAAAGTACCAGACCTCAAAGTAGGGGACTTAGCTCTGGTTTCAACCTGAAATTTTAATAACATTTAAAGCCCAAGGAAGCTTAAATATTATTATGTAGGACCTTTTTTTATCTTTTCATTACATTTAACAAATGAAGCTCAAGTGGAACTAAGTGGTTAATCAGAAAACAAACACCCCACCTTTCCAGTAATCTTGATTAAACCTTATCAACCAGCTGATAGCTTTTGTTTCCTTTAAGGAACCCCACTACTTTAGCTGTATCACCAGTGGAACAGAATTAAGACAAAAAGATAAAGAAATTCATTGAAAATAGAGACTTAGGGTTAAAAATCAAAGAAAATGTCTTGTCAGATATAGAAACCCAGTACATTAAACAAATGGCTAGCAGAATCAGACATACCTGACTCAGATGAAAATTTGAGAAGTTTTAGGAATTAAAAAAGGCTGCAAGTTTCAATAAACCTATGAATGTGCTTTGCTTACTCAATCTGTGTAACATGAAGACATTAGACAGTGGAAATTAACCTTCCTTTAGAGATTTTTATATTTTGAACTTACCAATAAAATTTTTATACGTTTTTTTAGTGGGAGGGAATGTGAACCTTGAGGTATATTTTACATACCCAAATAGGCCACAATAAATATGAAAATAACTCTTGAACTATGAATAACCAAAAGTCATGCATATATACAAAATTCATTATTTTTCATTCAAGGAAAGATGAGTAACTTGTTTTTTGTAAATGAATCCATGTATTTAAGTCCATATTTAGATTTTACACAAACATTTTCCTAGGGTAAATCCATAGAGTGGACAAGCTGAAATTAGCTCTATGAGGTGATAATATGGAAAATACTGTAATACCACATGAAAGAATTGTGAATTTTTTTTTATCAATTTTACCCCAAAATAATGGAAATGTGAGAAATCCTATGCTACATACACAATGAGAATGGTGCTATGCATTTTTTTGGTACTTACAATCACTGTATTCTTAAATAAAGTTTTGATACACCCATAGTGCATATCAGTATTCAAGCTTGAATTATTATTTTTGATGTGAAAATAGCTAAGGGGGGGAAAGAAATCAACGAGATCTTGGGTACCCAGCTCCTGAGGCCTCTGAGGCATGGCCAGCTCTGATGAATGGATCCATGTCTGATCATTACCCAATTGGCCTATCAAAATCTTGTGTGAACCTGGTTACCAAGTCAAAATCCCATTAAATCATGAGAAAATTTCAGATATGCTGCTATTTTTATGTGACAAGAAGATAATGAGAAGCACTGACTCCTGTAGAAATTTCCATTATGAATCATTTTCCATGGGTAAGCCCAGAAATAGTAATTAAAAGCCTTTTTGGACTATTATTAATGAATTTGCCTCATGGAAACTAGCTGTAACTACACTATTTGCTTTTCTATGTAGAAATGAGGCAAACAATTCAAAAATTCATTATAAATACAACTCCCAAAGAATCCTTCTGAGAATTTTGGGACCAATGGAGAAAGGGATAATTTGAACTAAACCAACAGAACATATGAATGTATAATTCAAACTAAAAACTTCACTTACAGTCCATGATTGATGATTTCATGTGTAACACTGAATCTTCAAAAATTTACATAAAATAAAGCCTTTTATGAAATTTCCAATAACATTGATAACTTTGATCAATTTTTTTGTATTCTAAATAAAAGAGGATTTACAGTTTTCACTTCTTTATTTCTAAACCATAAATGGGTTGGTAGTCATTTAAATTGACTTAATTAAGTAATTATAATAATTTCACATGACCAAAAGTTATGTAATCATTAAAAAATTGAGTGAAAAAGTTCCTCAATAGCTTTTTTTTCATTTTATTCATTGAATTCCTCTGTGAGATTTTTTAGACTTAAAAGAGGCCTACTCTTGCTGTTTCTTCCAGAATAATCTCATTATTCCAGCTTATCATTAGTACCAAAAAGTAAGTACTAGTTTGAATATTTTCCAAAATATTTTAATCTTTCCAAATTTATAATAATAAGATTAAATGAAATAGATAAACTACTTCCAATAGTTTTCAACATTTATATTTTTGTATTACATTTATAAATCAATTTTAATCCTTTAAATTCACAAATAATTTGTCAATTCACTCTGCCAATTCATTTAAAGGTATTTTTTGAGTATTAGTGAGTTTTTCATTCACTCTTATGTTTCTCTAAAGTTTGTAGATTTCTTCAGGAATTAGATATAATTATCCTTTCAAAAGATAATTATTGATCGAAATAATTTTATATTATTTTAATAGGAAGTTTTATAAATAATACTTCTTTTAATTGATTCTAGTAGACAATTACTGCTTACTGTTAAGATCACCAGTAGTGTATAACAATTAAATGAAATAATTGAGAACTTATTTATTTATTTGTAGTACTGATAAATCTATTCATTATATTTCATAAGAACGGTCATACTACTCTTTATTTTTTGTAATATTATCAAAAGTCTCATAGACAAACCTTACATTAAGTCCAGTTTTGGTCCAAAAAGGGCTTTTTCATTATTGAAAATGTTTGGTCCATTGAATCAGCTTTTATTATAGTATTTTCTGTCTTTAAGAGCGGTAAAATTTCATAATGTGCTTAAAACACCTCAAAAACAGTTCAAATCTTTCTTGTCATAAATTTTCAGACTTTTGTTTATCTTTAAACTTTGAAAATCAGTATGCCTTCCATGATTTATATTAAAATCAAAAAAAGTTGAGTGAGCCACAGATTCTGTTAATGAAACAATTGAGAAAATTAATAATCTATTTTTTTATCTCTGACACTAGATTCCTATATTCAAGGATCTTGGTAGATTCTATAATCCTTTGATCCAATATTCTTTCCCTTTTGATACTTAATCCTTCCCATTTATCTTAGCTTATTTGATAATATCATGATGCTATATTAATATCAAGTCAATGATTGAAATTCATTTTAAATAAAACATTTTGGAGATTTGAACCTAATTTTAAAGTTAATTTTGATTTTTGTAACATTTGTGCACAATTAAATCCCTTATATATTATAGAATAAAAGAAAGCCCCCATTTTTAGCACAAAAAATGATGGTTCATACCAAACATCATGTAAAAAAACTTTATATTTCCTTATTTGGAGAGTTTCATACTGAATATTCTGCAAGCTAAATTTAAGCTTATCTATAGTTGAGCTACATAACTTTCATCCATATCTGACTCAATATATTTTCAAATAAAAAATTCAATGAATATTTTTTTATATTTCTTCTCAATGTGAAAGAGGATATTTGTATTTCTATATATTTTTTCTCAAAAAAACTTCAAAATTTCAACCCTATTATAAATTATATTTTTTCTTAAATTTCGTCAGAAAAGAATAATTTTTAGACTTATTTCAAGCTTTATGATATTTTCCAAATATGTAATTTTATAGTTATTCTTGTTTTTGTTTTTTTAATTTAAGTGAATAATTTCAGCTTATTTTTAATCTTCATCACTATTAATATTTGTGATCTTGTGGATATCTAATCATTGGGTTTAGAGAGCAATTATGAGCTCAAAACAAGTGTAAAATGATATTTCTGAGGAAAATAGTGACAATTAATACCCCAGCTAAAAAATCAATTTGGGATTTGCAGATATATTGTAAATATGGTTTTATATTATTTTTGAGCTTATTTAAAAGAGAATTCTTTTGCAAATAATAATCATTCTCAGGAAGTCCCTTTCATTACTCATTCAAAACACAATATTATATGCAAAATTCAGCAGTGTTATATGTGTTTTACCAAAACCCTCAGGTTCATCTTCTAAAAACCATGTTTCAATCAAAGATTATCCAATAAGGATCTCATAAATACTTTTCCCAGAGGTAATCTTCATTTTTGAAATATATTTACAAAAACTTTGGATAAGCCTTTCTTCCCTTTTCCTTTAGCAACATTGGAAACAAAAACAAGAAAAAATTACATATTTCCTGTTTTACCATTTTGATTAATAATTAGGGAATTAACAGCTCAAAATTATCAGATAATCTCCCAAATTGAAGTAAATTTTGCATATATAAGTCTAGAAACAATTATAGGAAGCCTTTCTTATTCACTTTATTTATGTAATTGTGGCTATAAATTCAATTTCATTTTTTGGGTAAAGTTTTATAGAAGAATTGGGAGGAAAGGGTTAATTTAAGTTTTAGATAGAATTGGCAAGGACCTCTTTGAAATATTCAACTCTGATGATTTTGGTTTTTCCTTTATAAATCTAATTCTTCCTGATTTTTTCAGATAAAAGTCTGAAACTTTAAAAGAAAAAAGATAATATTAATCTTCAATTGATAGCTATTTAATTGGAAGGGATACCACATTTGTGTCTCTCCAAAGCAATAAGTTCCAGCACAAAGAAATTATTTTATTAAAAAAATCAATATCTTAATTACTCAATGAAGTATCTTAAAACTTAAGATTCTTTCATAATTCATAATACTCCTGGTACTACAAGGTTAATTAATTGATCTTTTGGAACAAAGATTTTTAAGAGAAAATTTCTTTAGTGGTCTAAAAGCTCAAAATAGAAATTATTTTTCAATGAACAACCATACATATTTACCAATATCTAGCTACATATATTGAGCTTGAAATTTATTTGCTTTAAAAATAAAATCTTTGATGAACTTTTGCAAGGGATTAAAGATTCAAATCTTAATTGATATCATAATTTTCATAAAAGAGATCCCTTTAAAGAAGCATCTCTTTAAAACTCAAAGCTTCCACATACCATGAGTATCTCATTGGTTTTTTTTAAAAAAAACATCATATGTTTGGAATTCAATATCACATTTTATAAAATAATTCCTCCAAGAAATATGAAAATGAAATCACAGCCATTTTTTGAGAAAGGAAGGCATCATCATCAACATAATACCTTACAACCCTGTCCACTTAAAAAAATACAAATTTGTGTTGTTTTTTTGGAGAGATAAGGAATTTTTTCCCTAAATAATAAGGGTATTGAATTCTTTTTTTCTTTTATTTTATTAAAAAAAATAATTTGGCTTTGATTTCCTTTTGAATATTTTTTATCACTGTAAAAACAATCCTGAGGAGCTTTCACACCCTTTCCTTATGGCTACTGAAAGATCATAGCTTAGTTGGTTCAAGGTACTTGTAAGTGAAACAAAAAACTCTTCAGAAAGGAATCAAAATGGCTCCTATTCTAAATGGAATGGGTTTTTTGATTATTTAATCCTAAATTAACTTGGTAAAGTATTTGAGTATACCCACACTCTGGTTTTTTTTTTGAAATAAGTAAATGGGTTTTCTTTAATTATAACTTCCCTATATTATTTATTATCATTTTCAAATCATTTTCATTAAAGATACATGAAATCATTTCGATTAAGGATGGGCCCTTTTTTCCATCAAAAAGGCATCATTGTTTTAAAGGTGGTGCATTAATTATTTTATCTCAGTATGAAAGTTATTGCTCAACAAAGATATAATATGGAATGGAAAGGGAAAGATTTCAGATATAAAGAAAACAATGAATCTGAAGGAGTGCTGGGATAGTAATGTAAACTCCCTTCCAATTTATCAACTAAGGTACATATTCCTGCAAAAAAACAGGGATATCAAATAAAAGGTGAAAAAAAGATATTTGAGCCAAAAAGGGAGAGTAAAGATCACTTTCTCATCCTTCCAGGGATGTAAGAGAATAATTGATAGTATGAAAGCCTATATACACTCCTAGGTGAATTTCAAAATTTCAATAATTGATTTACTAACTATGTACAGTATAGAATACATAGAACCCACGTTTTTCTATATGAATACTCATCATTTTTCTAAAAACATTCTCTTATTATACCTTTTGTATTTCTGTATATACTTCAGCTTAAATGAACACTTTTTTCCAGTCCTAATTGCTAAATATATGATATAATTTCCACTTTAAAAAAAGAGAACCTGAAAAGATATTTCATAGAAGTTCAGTCTCTTCATTTTTGATAGAGAAGACTCATTTAGTAATCTGAATTAGTCTTAAAGTAATAGATATATATTATGTATTTTTAGATATTAAGAAACTCAATTGATAGGTTTTCATGTTTATTTTCAATTTCTTTTCTATTTTTCAAAATTTATTATCCTCTTAAATGCTTTTCTTTTCATTTGAGGCCTCATCATTTCTCGAAAAAATAGCATAAGTATCAAAGTATGAAATGAAACTTTTCAACTATTTAGAATGGAAATTCTTTTCATACTTGTTAAAGGGTGATTATGAGAACATATTTCAGCCATTTAATATCAGTTTTTCATAAAAATATTTCTTTTAGCTTTCATAAGATAAATAAGCCATTCTATATACTTCCTTTCTAATTAATGAATGTCCAAAGATTATTGATTTTTGTTTGAATAACTATCCAAAGAAATTCTTCAATTTATTTAATTTTAAACATTTCCTTCCATAATTTTAAATATATTATTTCTTAAATTTGCATGCCTCATTTTCAAAAAATGCATTTTTGATATTCAAGGAGTTAAAGTATTTTTAATTTTTATTTAATAGGCCTTTCATATGAATATTCACTGTGATTATATTTTAAGAAAGAAAATTTATACAACATCATTTAAAGCTCATTAAGGAAAAAATAGAATCAAGGTAAATAAAACTGAGAAAATTGGCCAAGGAATCAGAAAAAAAAGTAAAAACACATCCTTTTACCAGAATTTTGAGATGTATTTGGTAATGAATTTTAAAATTTTGTTTTCTTCAAAACAAAAAGGTCATTTTGGAATTTGTGTAAAAAAAACAAAGAACTATATAAATATGATTTTATCTTTTTGAAACAACCATTTCTGAAAAAAGAATTCCCTCCAAGAATTGAAAATTTTATATTTTTTTCATGTTTTATTTTATGACTTTTTAGGGTTGGGATCATACTTCTTTAAATCCTACCCACAGACCACTAATTGAAGCTGATCATATCTCAAAAATCACCCTTCAGAAAAATGAAATGGTATTTTGACTATGATTTTTATTTTATTTTTTTATGGGTAATGCTCATTTTAAGAAAATATAAATGGTTCATCAGGTAATTTTGGGCTATTTTTGAAATGAATTTGAGAAATTATCAAGTGAGAGTGTCAAATTTTAGAGAATTATTTTCTGCTGGTCAATTGTGGTTATTCAAGTTTCCAAGTATTCATGACTAATCGTAAAATTTCACTTGTCTTGTTCCAAAAAAAAGAAACCAAGCTCAATTTTTTATGTATTATCATGAGTTTTCAGTTTTGAGCTTATTGGAAACCAGAAAACATGAACTTCTATAGAAGAATATTTCAGATCAACTTATATATTTACTATTTAATTTTATTATTAAAACTTGATAATTGTTTACTATTATGGAGATTCACAGCTGTGAAATTGACTAAAAATCACTTGATAAAAAATATTAGGGAATATACCTAAAATAATTTCTTATCTATTCTGGGAATTATCTTTTTAAGCTATTTAAAATCTTTTTTCTTCACAGAAAAAAAAATAGTAATGATAATAGATATTTAATATATCATGAGTTCAGAAAATAGAAGAATTTTCATCTATCTGAAAATTATTTAAATTTATTATCATATTTGTGGTTTTTATTTCTGAAAGTAAGAAAATAATTAAGGTTTTACTTTCATTGGATGAAAATGGGTTCAGGAAAACAATATCTTAATAAGAAAATGTTAAGATAGCACATATTTTGGCACATTGATACTTTTAATTTAGACAAAAAGATATGTTTATCATGATATTTTCTTCAGGAAAGGGGAATTAATGTTTATCATGAAGAAAAATAAGTCCTGGGTTACTGGAAAATGATGGAAGAAAAACTCCTGAGAGCAAATAATCTGATATAACATTATTTTATTAATTTTGAATATGAAAAAATATCAAAAACATATAACAGCTAACCAAAAAACAATTCAACTAAAGGAACAAATTGTGGAGTCATTATTTCAACCCTTTCGTGAAAAAATGGAATGATTAATACTACTCTATCTAATATTCATTAGCAGTTGAGTGAAAAAACTACTCATCATTGGTTGAATAATTATTTAAGGAAAGCACTAAATAAAATGAAGTTATTCCTAGATAAAATCTTGGAATTTTCTCGAAAGTCCTAAGTATAGTTATTATCGTCAGTTCAAATCTTACTTAATGAAAACATTTTCTTTGACTTTTCTTATAGATTTTTTCTGTTTTGTTTTTTCTAAAAAAAAAAAACATGAAATAAACCCAAACGAAAATAAAACATCTTTTATAGTAGTTGGGAATAATTCTGAAAGATTTAAAAAACAAAAAAAGTAATAATGTTAATTCAAATAAATAAAATTAAATAATGTTTTATTCAATTTTCCAAAATGTCATTTTTTTCTAGTAAGGTATTCCAAATTTATTTTCTTAATTTAAAATAGATGAAGAATATTAAATATCGAGAATATTGAATTTAAAAATTCTCAATTGAAATTGAAGAAAAAACACAATAAGCATTTTTTTTCCAAAAGGAAAAATTACAAAGAATATTTATAAAAAAGTGTACAAATTTCAGCTCACATTTTTAATATTAATTAATAACTGGGTTAATTGATATTAAGTTCAAAAATTGATTAACACTAGAATAAATCTCTCTTTTTTAAAATTGTTAGAACTATATTAAAAGAAACTAATTTCAGATTTAAAAAAAACTATTCAAGTTAATTTCAATTTAAAACTAGATTTTTGGAATTTCTTTAAAAAATAAACCTACCTAAAATAAATTATCTCTTATTAAATTTTCTCATAAAGATAAGTATTTCTAATTTGAAATATTTCCATTTTTAAAATCCTATCAATAAATATAAGTACCAAAAATTATTTATCCAGACAAAGAAATCATCAATTTTAACAAGTTTTTTTTCATTCAGATAATATAATTCCTAAACTATCAGATAAAAAATACAATAATTAATCATCTAAATAAATAAAAGTGATATAGCTAAGATGGATAAAGCTTATTATAATTGAATACAACCTATTTTTAAAGCTATTTCATTCATTTCTACATAGAATAATGATCATAAAAAAAGAAAATTCCAATGGAAGATATTTGTCAGAAATTTAAAAGTGGATATATTTTAAATGGAATTAATTCATAAAAAATTAAAAAAAAATTACAATTAAGGTGTTTTTTATGAGCTATGAAGATCTCAAGAGCTTTTTAAAATATTCAAAAAGTGTTTTACCCATATTAATCAATTGATTTAAGATAATTAGTATTTTACACAAACCTGTCCCCTTATCACATACAGCTTACTTTGAATTGGAAAGACAAGATTCATATTTAAATGGGAGTTTTTTTGGTATATTTTGAAGGGTCTTGAAAGTAGATATTTACTTTTATAATAGAATCAAAAAAATCTATTTTATAATTTAATTATTCAGAAAAAATATTGAGGGTGGTTAAAGAAAGAATGGATATTACAGATATCTAAATTTATGGAAAGGTATAGGCTTAATGGTTGTGGAGGCTTTAGTAATGGTGCCAAAATCAGAGTGTTACAGATTCTTTTTAAATATTTTAAAGCCAATTTTGATATAAAAACTTCTCATTATATTAGGGAAAAGTTATTTTTTCATTTTCCTCATCATATAATAAACCTAATGGCTGGTTAGTAAAGCTCAATTATATATTCAGAATTTCAAAACAATCTTCTTATTTCTGATTATACTGAAGATTTTTTTATTATATTAAATTATATCTTATTCTTTTTGAAACAGACAATTTTGGCTTATTATCTTATTTGAAGCTTACTTAAATGGTAGATTCTATGTGAAAAATATCTTTCAGATTATTCAAAATATATGCTAGATGAGTGAGCATCTGATAACATAATACAAAAGAAAAATGTTAAAGCTGCCTCAAAAATTGTAATGACTTTTTTTAAAAAAGATACTGCATTTAATATGAGCACTTTATTGTCATTTCAAAAGGTTACTGGATCTTCCTCAAAGAGTTTAAATTACAGGTTTTGAAACATGATAAGATGTGTGAGCCTTAGAGGTATTTTTATATACCCAAAAGACCAGAAATAAACAAATAATGTTATAATTATAAATGGATAAATCTATTTATATTATAAAAACAAAAATTAAAGTATAAATATAAAATTCATATACAAAATCAAAATTTTGATTATCATTTAAAATTACAATTACATTTAAATTTAAGATTTTAAAAACACATTTTACTTGAAGAAATTAAGTAAAAATGAATTTTCAACAAAAATATTGAAATTAAAATATTTTTTGAAAAAAAATTGAATAAAACTTATTATAACTTTTTATCCAAGAAATAAACATATAAAAATTATTTCACCATTGGACTCCTGATAAAAAATAAGGTGGGGTCACCTCTGGGTAAAATTTCTGTAACTCAACTGTAAATAAGCTTAAATTAAGTTTTCAGTATTTTCTGTACAAAAGTTGAGAATACTAAAAACCTTGATTTAATTTACATCACATGTGGTGTTAACCAACAATTTTTGTGTTGAAATTGAGGTGTTTTGTGTAGTTTGGAAGTTGTGAGGAATTGAAGTATTTTCAATTGAAATGTCAAAATGTGTGCATGTATTACATAAGTGAACTTTTATTTACATATGGGGTATCAATTATTACAGTTTTGTACTTTAAAAACTCAATTGAATTTCATATGTAAATTACAATTATAATACATGATGAGGAATTAAAGAAAAAATGAATGGGGAAGATTAATTCTGTGGGTGAAAAGGAATCTTGGCCCCAATGTTGCCAGAATCCCTCAAACTCCTTTCTTAAAAGCATGATATTTCAAAATTCACACAAAAGTTCATCAATTTTGGGATGGAATTGAGTCACAGGGTCTGTGACTCAATTGATGATGAGGTTTTGATACCAACCAGGGCAGTTTTAACTGTTGCCAAGAGGGAAAAACTACCTCTAAGTTGAAAAAATCTTATAGAAAGAGTTTTAACTGGTTTTTACATCTCTTAAACACATTCTGATGTGTTTTGAAGGCTTTGAACCAGGAATTACTATAGCAATGGCTTATTTAAGTGTCTAAAATTTCTAAATCAAGCCCTTTTTTGGTCCAAACCTGGGTTCAATGATGCCATAATTGGATTTTCAGTTGTAAGAGTGTTTCTCACAGCTGATAAGAGTAATTTTTACTTGTGTAGTAAGAAATCTGATTGATATAAAAGAATTTCTTCTTTGCCCCACTTTTCTCTTCATCTTAGAATATTCTCTTTTTATAATTATTTTAAACACTGTTAAACCAATCAATAAATTTTTCCAACTGCCAATTTCATATCATTTTAAACCTTTCAAAAACGTGAAAAAATGATTAGAATTATCTTTTGTAACTCTTTTAATAATTTTTACCCTTGAACCACCCCAAAAGTGAATTAAAGCATCTTTCATCACTGTTAACTTTGTCACTTTGTTTCCAAATTCACTCTGGTCACTTTTGGACATGTTTTCACTTTAATAATACTTTTAAAGACTTTTTTCTTATATTAGTTTCCTGCAGTTTTTTTCCCAATTAATTCCAATTGAAATTTCTCTTGAAGAAATTTCTTTTTTAGCCTTAAATATCTCTTGTAGAGTATTTTTTGGATAAATTTTTATTATTGTTAAAACAATTAATCTTTATAATATTATTTTTTTATACTAATAATATAAAAGAAATAAATATGGTGTTTTTTTTACTTAAAAACTTTCAAAATTTACTATTTTTAATCATATTGTACCTTATACAAATTTCAAGGACAGGAAAAACACTTTATTTTTAATCAAAGTTTCATATCCAAACCTTACAATATTATCCATATAAACAATTTGGTAAATGATTGGTTTTTTTACTCAGAATAACGGCTTAATTGAAAGATTAACTTGATTAATTTTTTTTGAGATAAATTAAGTCAGCCTAATTCAGCCATTTAGATGATAAGTCAAACAGTTTTAAACTTGAGTAATAATTTCCATAGAAAATTTTTGTATATTAAAAAAATCAATGCGTAAAGTTCAATTTTATTATCCATATGATAATTTTAAGATTATATAAGTTACTTTATTGTTTAAAAACTGAATAGATAGTTTTTTAAGATTACCCTAATTTATAATATCTATGTCAGGATGATACTATGATAAAGGTATAACTAGGCTAATTACAACTTTAACTGTGTATGTGACACGGCAGAAAATGATTAAAAAAGATTTATAAAGGTTTTATAATAGAATAAAAGGGTTCTACTATTGAGAAATAGTGGTGGTGAGCGCTATTGAGAACCCTGGGTGCAGGCTTTATCTGTTGGATTACAATAATAAAGTCTACAATAATTAAAGATTATAATTATACCTAATTATTTAACTAAGAGTAAAACTGTTTTTGACAGTTTACTACGTAGGTTATTCAAGAGCAGGATGAGGAAAAGCTTTTGGCTGTGAAAAGCCCTCCTTTTATCCTAAAATTGAGGTGGAAAGGCTGCTAGACCTTTCCACGTAGAGGAAGTGAAAATTTTTCACTCTCTATGACAGGCTTGTGGTTTGCAAACAGCCTGTATACCCTGTATTGAGCTCAGATGTGGTTTTGAAACCACATCTGGGCAGTTTTCACCAATACAGGGTGAAAATTTTCATCTGGGGACCTCACAGCCTGATTCTGACGTGTGTGACGCATAGAATGCTGTACAGAAACTGTATGGGACCCCAGTATTGACTGACATATGAGGTATTGAAGTAAAAACATGCTTCTTCGTCTATTTGACACCTCATATTCATGGTTATGGGATATTATCCCATGGTAAGGCTGTATCTGACAGCAGGTGGGATTTTGACCTTAAAATGGTCATAACTTTGTCAGTTTTTGTAATATCAAGCTCAAAGTTGGTTCATTGAATAGCTCTGTATGAGCTCTACACAATGGTACCCAACTTGACATGGTTATCACTAAATATGACAAAGTTATCCCATGTACAAGTATTTTTGTACATTGGCGTGGTCTGGTCAAAAGCTGTATTTAAGCTTGTTTGGCCAATAACTTCTGTTGTAGTTGAGTTATGAGGAAATGGATGGCACCATCAGATAGCCCTGATTGTGCTCTTTCCAAAAAGACCCCACTTCAGGTATCTCACACTAAAACTGTAAAAGTTAGATGAGAGGTGAATGTTTTGTTCACCCTTATTTGGTCTGAATTTGACCATAACTCAAGTAATACTGGTGCTAGCTCAGTTTGGCTGGTACCATTGGATAGCCCTGGCTTAGAGCTTCATTTTGAGTACCCATTTGATGGGGTTAAGCCTCTTCTTCTAGATTTTAGATGAGAGGTGAAAATTAAGGTTTATGCTCAGCAATTACTTTGAGCAGGAATAACTTTGTTATTTCTTGTCCTATGGTGATGGGACTTATATTTTCAGGAAGAGGTGAGTTTCCTCTTTCTTTTGATACCTTTTGAGCTAATTTGGCTCAGCTCCATGTTTTGGTGGTATTTTGGCTATACCATTGGTTTTTGGTATTTTGGCTGTCATGCTTGTGCTCTGGTTTTGAGTCACAGGCTGACATACCCTCCCTCTAAAAAAGGCTCATCATTGATGAGACTGTTCAGTCCTCCTATAGGCTCTGAATCTCCTTAAATGGAGGTTCCCATCTGGTATGGCATCCTCTGCCAGCCATTTGTCTTTGTCAGCTGTCTGGTTCTTGAATCTGACTAGATATTGTCTCTGATCCTTCCCATTAATTCTGATTTTTCTGGCCCTGATGATTTTACTCACAGGTCCAGGAGAGTCTTCTACTTCCACTATTTCTGGTGGAGTGATGTCCTTCTTCCTGGAGGGGAATTTATCCTTCTCTGTTTGGAAGTATGGTTTGACCAGGCTCACTGGAAAGACTGGGTGTTTCCTAGAAAACTCCTCAGTGAGCTTGACCTCTACTGCATTCTTCCCTATCAACTTAATGATAGTGAAGGACCCTACAAATGAGTCTCTCATTTTCTTGGGTCCTTTGAGGTTGTTAAAGTTCAGTGTAGACACTAACACCTGGTCCCCTTCCTTGAAGTCAGGTTCCATATGTGATTTGTCCCACCTCTGCTTATTATACTCTTTGGCCTCAGCTATGCATTTGGCAGCAGTATCACAGGCTTTCTTCCACATATCATGGAAGTCTTTGGCTGTGGGGTGGATAGTCAGAAGATTTTTCTTCAAGTGATCCACAGGTAACAGGGGATTCCACCCTTTCTCTACCAGTGCAGGTGTTTTTCCTGTGGTAGAGTGCTGGCTTGTATTATAAGCCAGTTGGACTGCTGGTAAGAGGGTGACCCAATCATGGGTATATCCCTCATGGTCCTTGTATTCCATGCCATAGGCACAGAACCTCCTGAGGATGTCCTCCATTGTTTGGATCATCCTCTCAGCTAGGCCATCTGTTTGTGGATGGTAAGCTGTGGAAAAAGCAATTTTGGTGCCTAGCATGTCATATAAATGCAATGAGTTATAGTTATATATCTTTAAATTGCTATGTTATCACAAATATACAAAAAACCAGTAATAGTAACACTTAAACAAAACAAAATAGTTAATACGTATTATAGAAGAGAATTAGAATAACAAATGTACCTGAGGTTTCAACAGTAACGGTACCAACACTACGGATAAGATATTTTATAGATACAATAAGAAACACTCTGCGATGAGAATTAAAATTACCATTAGTTTCACTGTCATTGAAAGAATAGAAATATTACTTGTATACCTAAACAAACTCCAAGCCTCGTGAGTATTTAGAGTGAATATAATTGTAACGATAAAAAATCAGTTTATTAATGATATAATAAATTAAATAAATGAAGAAAGCTTTTGATGATGATTTAATGGAATAAGAAAGGTTGCACTTTTATACACGTTAAATTTGTTTTTAAGTGGTGGAAAGAAATGCACAAAAAAGGTTAGATGACCGGAAATCCTTGCGCTTAAACCTCACTTCCCAATCTTCTTACTCATTTGCTCGAAAGGGAGATCTATTCACAACACTCCTCTGATCTCCTTGAGATGTAACTGCTGATATACTTCAGTTAGTTTTTGCAGTCCTAAGGGTTTTGTTAACACGTCAGCTATCATTTCGCCTGATCCAACTTGTACCACAGTTAACTGCTTCTTCATGACTAAATCTCGAACATATTGAAATCGCACTTCAATATGTTTTGTATTGGCATTTAGTGATGCTTGCTTCGAAATTGTAGTTGCTCCAGAGTTGTCATTGTACAAGACAGGTTTTTCCATATCATACCCAATGTCTGTCAACAGATAAGATGTCCAACGAAGCTGTTTGACACATACATTCATAGCAATAAATTCCGCTTCTGTTGTCGATTGTGCAACCACTGATTGTTTTTTACTCCACCAACAGATAGGGTTTCCAAGAAAGGTTATGACGTACCCTGAGATGGACTTGCGATCGACTTTGTCATTAGCATAGTCGGCATCGGCCCATCCAGCTAGCGTAGCCTCATTTCCTGCCTTTGCCTTGGAAAACACTAGCACTAATGCCATTGTACCTTTAAGATAACGCAATAAATGTTTTACAGCTGTCCAGTGCTTGCTTGTTGGTTTGGTGGAGTATCTGGACAGTTGATTGACTGTGAACATAATGTCAGGTCGTGTATGTTGGGCAAGGTAATTCAGGCTACCTATTGCCTGTTGGTACGGTGTGACAGCGACTACTTCACCATCGTCATCTATCTCCGTCATTAGATTACCATTACATGGCGTCTTCACACTTCGACTTTCATCCATATCGTTGTCATGAATTAACTTTTTAATCAAATCTGGCTGACTTAATCCGACAGATCCGTTATCATACCATTCCAACTTGTAACCCAAGTGCTGTGTTGGTTTAACCTTGGATTTTAAGGAAAAATCCTTGCTTAGTTCCGACAAGAATGTTTTAATGGTCGAGTCTTTCTTCCCGATTAAAAAACCATCATCAACGTGCATGTGCAAGATCAATGATTTGTCATGGTTAAGGTAGAGAGAATCGTCAGATTTAGCTTTTGTCATGCCACACTTTGTCAAAGTGCTGCAGAGCTTAAGTTGCCACATTCGTGGAGCCTGCTTAGTACCATATAATGACTTATTCAACTTCCATACCCAATTTTCCTTTCCTGCAGTTTCAAATCCTTTGACCTGCTTTACGTATACTGTAGTGTCCATTTCACCATGTAGGAATGCAGTTTCGACATCAAATTGATACGGAATGTAATTCAAATTTACAACTAACGACATCATTACTTTGAAGCTTTCGTTTCGTCCAACAGACGCCCAAGTGTCGAAATAATGAAGAAGATGTTCTTGATGATTTCCCAACACCACCCATCTAGCTTTATATCTATAGACCTCTCCATATTCGTTGCGTTTCTTAGTTAACCTCCACATTCCGCCAATTACCTTCCCATTCTTTGGGTACGGAACCAATTCTCCAGTGTTGTGGCTGGTAAGTGAATCAAATTCCAGGTTCATAGCTTCTTCCCAATGCTTTGATTCAACTGGGTCGTTTATAGCCTTTGAGTAAGTCACTACATCTGCCAACAAGATTCTTTCCGTAGGATTGCCATTCCGTCTGCTCCCTTCAATGATATTCCTTGAGTCGATCTGATGCGAAATATCTTTTGGAGCTCGATCATAATAGGGTACATACGCGTAATTCTTTTTGATATTTGACTGAAGAACTTCACTAGTACATCCTGAGGCTTGCCGATTGGAACATTCGATGTTGTCCTCCAATGGCATTACAGATCTATCCGACACATGGTCTCTGACTACAGGTAGTGGTAAACTAACAATGTCTTGCCTTAAAGTTCTGTCAACAGGGATGCTTGGAGAACTGAAATTGCGGGTAACTCGAACGTTCTTCAAGTTTTCATCATAGAATCTCATACTATCAGAGTGTTTTTCAAAGGTTAAAGCTCTCAGGGTTTCTCCTCTGAGTGAAAGCTTGCTTGACGTCTTTTGCACATGTACTGTTGTCTTTAAACCAAAAGGCATAAGTCTCTCTAATTTGATCGGTACCTCTAAGGTCATGTTTTTCAAGGACAGAACCTCATAAGGTGAGTTCATACCAATGGCTTTATGAGGTAGTAGATTTAATAATAAAGAGCTATGATTTGCAGCTTCATTCCACAACCGAATAGGGATTTTTGATTGAGCAAGGAGGCAGCGAATTTTAGTGAGAAGAGTTTGATTAAATCTTTCGGCGACGCCATTGGTTTGAGGTGAGTTAGCTGGTCCACGCTCGAGGCTTATTCCCTTATTAAATAGAAATTGTCGAAATGAGGTTGAGTCAAATTCTCCACCTCTGTCTGTGTGTAGGAAGGCTGGTATAACATTTACCTTGTTATGTATTTCATTCACAAATGCCATGATATTTCCCTGTGCCTGACTCTTGTTTGTCATCAGGTAGACATGATTATATCTGCTGTAATCATCTACAATAAAAAGGACGTATTTGATGCCTTGTTCCGTAACTGGGGCGATTTCCAGGGTGTCTGTGTGCAGACGATGAAAAGCTGTTGTTGATGAAGGTAGAGCTCTATTATGAGGGCGATTCTGGATCTTGGCCTTCTGACAAATCTCACAGTCATTAGACGGTTTGAAATCTCCTTTGATCTTGCCTTCTTTGAACAGGTGTTTGAGATAGCTATCACTCGGATGACCTAGAATTGTGTGCCAATCCTTGTCTTTGGTGTTGGTCATGTAGTTCTTCTCTGGCTGAATTTTGCTTGCGAACAGGTTACCTTCTTGTTTGAAAGAAGCTAGGATGGAATTTCCTTTTTTCAACAGGAAAACATTGTCTTTGATGACTGGTTTTATTCCATGGTCGAGTAACTGTGATACCGAGAGAAGGCTGACGGGACCATTTGGGGCAAAATAGACGGGGTGAATTATGATGGTTTTAAAGGATAAGGTACCTTGATGCGTTATTGCCACAGAATTTCCATAGGTGTTGATTTTTTGTTGGACAGGGGTTATGTTGGTGAGTAGACTGAGTCTATTTACCACAGATTTGCCTGCACCTGAGTCCAGGTAGATCTTATTTCCCTCGTCGATAGAGAAAATGGTATCCTCCTGGATAACAAAGACATCCGAATCAGAACTCAAGGCTTTCTCAGGTTCTGTAACCATGTGTGCTGATTGGATCTTCATCGAAGCTTGTAGTTTGGCAATCATTTTTTCTAAGTTCTCAAATCTCTTGTCGGAATCCGTCTTGTGGTTCACCTGAGAAACTGATTGGTTTTTTACATTCTTTTTCCCCATCTTTCGACCTTTTCCTTTCAAATTTTGTTTGTGGTTCTGATTTGAGGGATTGGTAAACAGCGTCTGTTCATTGGGTTGCTGTCTTTGTGAATGTTCAATGGCTACTCTATTTATGACAGCTGAAAGGGTGAACGGCCTAATGTCGTATAAAGTTTGAATTAGCCCTGTTAGTTCTCTATCGTTATTGAGACTTCAGATAAACATGGCTGCTGCCATGACTGGTGAGATTGACATTCCTAGTTCTTTGTCAACAGTGATAGAGTTGTAACGAGCAAAAATCTTCTGAAAACTATGGATGTGAGCTTGTAAAGAGGTTTCTGGCTCATATTTTAGAGACATGAGCTCAAAGAATGTTTCACAGATAACTACAATTGAGTTTTTTCCACAAATCCTTCCCAGAGCTTCCCATGTGTCGTAGAAGGACGTTCTGTTATCTAATAGAACTCCTTCTAATTCAGTGCTGACACATCCCCACAGTCAAGACAAAGCACTGCTATTCTTTTGTTTGAATTTTGCATTTTGCTTTTGTGTTTCTGAGGGTGGCATGAGAAGATCATCATATCGTCTGGCGGTGAGGTAATTTTCCATCTGACAGCTCCACTGGACCCAGTTTGACTGATCAAGTTTGATCATCTTGGTTTTAAGATGAACCTCATCGTCTGACGATTCTTCGGAAGGAATGTTGATTTGTACTTCTGTAGACATATCTAGATGTTGAAAAATTGTGTTCTATTCTGGTTTTTTTATTGAATAAGATAGCAGATTTCAACTAACTCTCGCTACCATGCAATGAGTTATAGTTATATATCTTTAAATTGCTATGTTATCACAAATATACAAAAAACCAGTAATAGTAACACCTAAACAAAACAAAATAGTTAATATGTATTATAGAAGAGAATTAGAATAACAAATGTACCTGAGGTTTCAACAGTAACGGTACGAACACTACGGATAAGATATTTTATAGATACAATAAGAAACACTCTGCGACGAGAATTAAAATTACCATTAGTTTCACTGTCATTGAAAGAATAGAAATATTACTTGTATAACTAAACAAACTCCAAGCCTCGTGATTATTTAGAGTGAATATAATTGTAACGATAAAAAATCAGTTTATTAATGATATAATAAATTAAATAAATGAAGAAAGCTTTTGATGATGATTTAATGGAATAAGAAAGGTTGCACTTTTATACACGTTGAATTTGTTTTTAAGTGGTGGAAAGAAATGCACGAAAAAGGTTAGATGACCGGAAATCCTTGCGCTTAAACCTCACTTCCCAATCTTCTTACTCATTTGCTCGAAAGGGAGATCTATTCACAACAATAAATTGGTCCAAAATTCAGATGTGAATTTTGGGTCCCTGTCACTAATTATGATCTTAGGGACTCCACAGGTGGATATGATGTTATTCCAAAATAACAGAGCAGTGTCCATGGCTGTGTCCTCCTTATGGCATGGTAGACATCTCATGCTCTTGCTGAACCTATTAACTATGATTAGGCAGGAATTGTAGTTTTCTTTGCCTCCTGGGACAAGTCCTGTGACCCAGTCCATGTTGATGGTTTCCCATGGGTGTTTGGGTTCTTCTATGTGTTGAAGCAATCCATATTTTTTCCCATGTTTTCTATTTGCCTTTTGGCATCTTTCACAAGTGTTGATGTATTCACTCAACTCTTGCTCCCACTTGGGCCACCAAGCTGTGCTTGCTACCCTCTCTTTAGTCCTGTCCTCACTCATGTGTCCCATGTAGGGGCAGTCATGGCATTCCTGCAGGATCAAAGAGATGTGGTCTCTGTCTATCACTGTGAGTGCACTGGTGTGCTTTTCTCTGTGATAAATCAGGCCATCTATAAGGAAGAATTTATTGTCCTTATAGGCCCTCAACCAGGGTTCCTCCAGCTGGGTTTCCAGTTCTGGGCTCCTGTATTTTTGTTGAAGGAGTTGGAGTAGTATGCTACACTGTTTGTGTTTAGCATAGGATTTCAGTACTGCATTGAAAAATTCATTGTGCAATTCTGAGGAACTTATTCCCAGTATGGGGGTTTCTGTCCCTTCTGAATCAGTGTTTCCACTGTCAAGGGTACCACTCCCTGGTGCCCATTCAGAGAATCTGAAGTTCTTTTTCCTATTTATTTCCATAAAATGGATAGGAATTTTTGCAGCAACTTCAGGGTCATAAGCTGGATTGCTTTTGACATTGTCCAGTGGCCATCTGCTAAGGCCATCTGCATTGGTATGGCTTTTACCTTCCTTGTATATGATGGTCATGTTCCCTCTATACTCCTGGATGGCTATTTGCCATCTCAGCATGTGTCTATTAGTAGTCTTCATGTTTAGTAAAGATTTCAAGGCTGTGCAGTCTGTGTAGACTTCAAAGACTGCACCCTCCAAATAATAATGGAGTTTTTCTAGAGCCCAGACTAGACATAGACATTCTGTCTGGGTGGCCCCATACCTGGCTTTTGAATCTTTCAGCTGCCTGGAGATGTAACATATTACACCTTCTCTTGGTTCACCATCCACAATTTGTCTTTGGTGAAGGGCTGCTCCCAAGCCTTGGCTGCATGCTGCATCTATATATAACTTGAATGGTAGTTCAAAGTCAGGCAAGATGAGCACAGGTGCATTTGTGAGTTCATATTTGATCCTCTCATATGCATCCCTCCTTTCCTTGGTCATTTCAAAAAGTACATCCTTTGAGCATAACTTGTATAAACTACTAGTTATGTGAGCAAAGTTTTTGATGTGGTTTCTATAGTAGCTAGCAAATCCAAGGAAAGATTGCATCTCTTTGATGTTCTTTGGTACTGGCTTTTGCAGTAATGCTGCTACTTTGTTCTGGTCAATTGCCAGACTAAGGCCTGAGACTTTGTGTCCTAGAGCTAGTAGCTCTTGTTGGCCAAAATTACACTTTTTAAGTGAAATTTTCAGATTGATGGGTGTACATTTACTTAGCACTCTGTCTATGTATTGTACATGGTCTTCCCATGTCTCTGAGTATATAATGATATCATCAATATACACTACCATCCAGCCTTCCATTATTTCTTCTTGAAATATGGTGTCCATCATCCTTTGGAAGTGGGCTGGTGCATTCTTGATGCCAAATGGCATCCTGGTATACTCATATATTCCCATATGGCATATTATTCTGAGCAACTTCATGAAGTTTGGTTTAACTCCATTTTGGTGGAAGCCTTTCATACAATCCATCTTGGTTATGTATTTGGCTTTGGCTAGCTTATCCAATGCATGAGGTATCCTTGGTATAGGGTACCTGTCTGCTTTTGTGTAGTTATTCAGGGCTCTGAAATCTCCACACAATCTAGACTTTCCATCATGCCAGGTGATCAGGACAGGAGTGGTGATTTCCACTATTTCATTATGTCCAATCTTCCTAATGACATCCATGTCCAGGAGTTCATTGATATGTTTCTCAATCTCTTTCCTGGTCTCCAGACTTGCTGGGTAAGGAGGTCTCCTCAACATGGGTGGATAAGGCCTTTCTACATCCAGATATAGTTCTATATCATGGCCTTTGATCTTGCCTAATGGTTCTTCACCAATGGCAAATGCTGGTCTATTCTTCCTCAGCATCTTCAGTAAACTTAGCTTTTGTTTACTGGTGAGGGTAGTGCTAAAATGTCCCTCTCTGAATTCTTTCAGAAGTTCTTCCAGTGGGTCCTGAGAAGATATCTGGTATATATCAAGAGAAAATTTCTTTTCCTTGTTAGTACCAATGGTAATATGCCTATTTTTACTATTGTAAATATCTATGCTATACATCCTCTGGTAATCTGTTCCCAGTAAAAACCCTTGGATGTGGGCATCTTCAAGCACTACAAACTCTGGGTTGAGTCTGATATTACCTTTTCTGTGGGGTATAATTATCTCTTTGATAATTGTCCCAATAGAGGTCATCTTTCCAGATGCACTCTTAAAGTTCTTTGCCTTAGTGGGCAAGAGCTGTTTTTCCCAGTTTGGGAAGTGGCTATCCAGATAATTTCTGGCCACTATGGAGCAATGTGCTCCACTGTCAATGATCAGTGGGTTCTGAGCATTGTCAATACATACAGTCATTCTTGTGGCTGTTCCATGTATATATGCCATTCCTTTGGTTGGTGTAACCAGGAATGTTTGTGCATCTTGTGTATGTTTACACAAGTTCTTGTTGGCAGTGTCTTGTGGCATGCCTGCTTCCAACTGTATATCCTGGATTTCTAGTGGTGTTTCCTCTTGGTATTCCACTAGAAGTTCCTCTCTTGGGTCTTGATCATCATCAGATAGTTCTCTGATGGCATCTCCCATAGAGTCTGATTCAGAATCCTCTGTTGGAGGTTCTTCTTCAGGGACTTTCTCTATAGCATAGACTTTCTTCTTTGCTTTTGGACAGTTGTTGGCATAGTGGTCTGTTGAACCACAATTGTGACAAGAATTCTTCTTCTTTACCACTTCTGTCACTCTTTCTCTGGGTTTGTCTTTAAACTCTACCCTGAAAGGTTGTTTCTCTTTGAAACTATTGCTTCTATATGGGGTGAATTTCCCTATATTAGTCCTTTTCCTTATGTCTTGTAAGGTATTGGCTATATCATCTAGAGTGCAATTTTGGTTGCATCTGCACTTTACTGCATGCTCTAGTTCTCCTGGCAGTTGTGTCAGAAGTTTGTGATTTCTCATTTGAATGTTCATTTGAGGATCAATGGCTTTAAGTCTTTTAGACTGTCTAAGAAACCACTCATATGGATCTTTGTCCACAGAGTATTTGTCATTTTCAAATGACATGGTCTTTTGCCATATCCAAGTTCCATTACTGTACTTTTGGATTATTTGACTCTTCCACCATGGCCAATTTCTTCTGACATGGATTTCTTTCATTTCAGTGTACCATATACTTGCATGACCTTTAAATTCAGTATTCAGTCTAGCAGTAATCCAGTAATCTGGTATGCTTGGTACATCAATGAAGAGTCCATCAATATAATCTATGAGTTCCATATGATCATATTCTCCTGATCCAGAGAATTTGGGCCAGTTTGAGGCCTCAGGAAGCTGTTTCAAGGCTTCCTTCTTTGAATAAGACATGCCATCTCCATCCTGGTATTGTGATGGAGATCTTGCCTTATTCAACATCATGGCATCTGGTTTGATGTCCTCTGGTTGATATGGATTCTCCATAGCTTGGCCTTGTGGTTGGGGCTTCAAGCTATGATAGGCATTAAACAATTTTTTAATGTCTTGATCCAGACACTCCCTGTCCCTTGTGCTATGGTTTTGTTCTTCAGAGACTTGATTCAGTCTCTTGTTGGTTTCTTCAGAGGCTTTGCTCAGTTGAGCATATCCTTCCTGAAGGTTTTTAACTATCTGCTCCAATGAGGCTTGAGTTTTTCTCATCCTCTCTTGGGCAGCTGAAAATTCTGCAGCCTGCTTTGCAGATTGCTCAGCATATTGGGACATTTGCAACCACAGTGTGTCACTGTTGATGTTGCTCTCAGATGTGATAATGTTATTTTCAGTCTGAGTGGGGGTAATGTTTCTATTACTAGGACTACTGATTCTAGAGTGGTTTACAACTACTTCTGGTTCTTGTGTACTTCTTTTACCAAATCTAACAGCTTCTGGATCATGGGGTCTGACTCTTTCCTCCTCTGGTTGAAGGAGGCTTTGTTCTTGCCCTTGTTGCCTTGTCTTCTCCTGGAAACTTCCTGGAATTGTGAAGAATGGTGACTCTTGGCCACTGATCTGCTGGTTTCTGAATGGTGTGAAGCCACTGGAGAGCTGATTTGGCTTGCTCCTTGTGAACCTGAAGGAATCTGAGTAGGCCCTGTCTGGGTTAACTGTTCTTCTATAGCGTGGATAGTGGCTTGATTCTCCCTTATCCTCTGTGCCCTTGCCTCCAGGAGTCTGTGCTGCCTGGTAGGGTTCCAACCCTTGGTGATTACCATAAGGTCCTTGAAGTCTATCTCTTTGAGACAGATCTTCTGGCAACTTGATCCCAGTTCTGCCCAGTGAGTTGCTAGGTTGAACCTCTTGTTGTCCATGCTCCATTTAAACAAATCTTTGAGGAGTTAGTGGATTTGAAGAACTTGATCCATATCCTTCCAGTCCTCTGGTTTGAGGTTTCTGTTGAATTGGAGTGTGAATGGCAAGGTTGATATTATCTCCCTCATTGTTTTGCCATCCACCACTGTGTCCAATGTGTCTTCTTTCAGGTCTTCTGGTTCTAGACATTCCTGCTCTATCCTCTGGCTGGTTCCTTTGGAAGCCAAGGTCTCTGAGGTATGCAGGGGACATATCAGTGTTTGCAAGCAGTCAAAAACTTTATGTTCTTAGGGTATTTACCTTTGACTATGCCTTGTACAAATTTGTTATCTGCTGATTTGGGCAGTTTGCCTTTGGAGGTTACAACTGGGTTAATAATTGTAATCTTCCCTGTACAAGTGGTTAAGGTTGGTTTACCTTGTATTTAAGCAGAGTTTCGTGGTTTTCTACTCCTCTGAGTGGCTATTGGTGTCCACTTCTTGGCTGTAATGAGGCCTTCACTAAGCCTTTTTCCTTTACCCTTGCTACCCTCTGGTTCTGAGGGTGTCACTGGTGTATTGGCCTGTGACTGGGTTTCAAGTGGGATGTAGTTTTCTTCCACTGAATCAAAACAGGAAAAGGAGGGCTTATGTCAGTTAAGACTTCTTAAAAGGCTGGTTTTGCACGTCTAAGAATGGCCTCTGGGCTTGTATATTATTACAGTATGCCCTTGTATAATGACAGTGTAATTGAATTAACAATTCCACGTCAAAAATACAGCTTATGGTGTCCTGTCACACTGTTTGTGTGTCAGTATCCCTCAGATACACTTGTGGTTTTCAAGTGTATTCTGTACAAGTGGTTCTGTATAAGTGTTATTGAGTTAACAATACACTTAATCCACGCCTCAACTGATGGTTTTTCAGTCAGAGGTGTCCTTATTCAGTCAAGAATACAGGACTTTATTGATGGCTTATGTGTTTTTATATACAAAACACACCAAAAATAATTAAATTCAGTGGGTATTAGCCATGTGAATAATACTCTTATAATATGAGTATGTATATAAAAAGGATAAATATATATAATATATATATTTAAATAAAGAAATTACGCCTAAAAAAAGATAAAACACTGGTTAATAAGTCATAAAAAGAGAAAAACACTTACTTATAAGGTCCAAAAAAGGTTTGAAAACACGGCCAGGCCCCCAAAATGTCAGGATGATACTATGATAAAGGTATAACTAGGCTAATTACAATTTTAACTGTGTATGTGACACGGCAGAAAATGATTAAAAAAGATTTATAAAGGTTTTATAATAGAATAAAAGGGTTCTACTATTGAGAAATAGTGGTGGTGAGCGCTATTGAGAACCCTGGGTGCAGGCTTTATCTGTTGGATTACAATAATAAAGTCTACAATAATTAAAGATTATAATTATACCTGATTATTTAACCAAGAGTAAAACTGTTTTTGACAGTTTACTACGTAGGTTATTCAAGAGCAGGATGAGGAAAAGCTTTTGGCTGTGAAAAGCCCTCCTTTTATCCTAAAATTGAGGTGGAAAGGCTGCTAGACCTTTCCACGTAGAGGAAGTGAAGATTTTTCACTCTCTATGACAGGCTTGTGGTTTGCAAACAGCCTGTATACCCTGTATTGGGCTCAGATGTGGTTTTGAAACCACATCTGGGCAGTTTTCACCAATACAGGGTGAAAATTTTCATCTGGGGACCTCACAGCCTGATTCTGACGTGTGTGACGCGTAGAATGCTGTACAGAAACTGTATGGGACCCCAGTATTGACTGACATATGAGGTATTGAAGTAAAAACATGCTTCTTCGTCTATTTGACACCTCATATTCATGGTTATGGGATATTATCCCATGGTAAGGCTGTATCTGACAGCAGGTGGGATTTTGACCTTAAAATGGTCATAACTTTGTCAGTTTTTGAGATATCAAGCTCAAAGTTGGTTCATTGAATAGCTCTGTATAAGCTCTACACAATGGTACCCAACTTGACATGGTTATCATTAAATATGACAAAGTTATCCCATGTACAAGTATTTTTGTACATTGGTGTGGTCTGGTCAAAAGCTGTATTTAAGCTTGTTTGGCCAATAACTTCTGTTGTAGTTGAGTTATGAGGAAATGGATGGCACCATCAGATAGCCCTGATTGTGCTCTTTCCAAAAAGACCCCACTTCAGGTATCTCACACTAAAACTGTAAAAGCTAGATGAGAGGTGAATGTTTTGTTCACCCTTATTTGGCCTGAAATTGACCATAACTCCAGTAATATTGGTGCTAGCTCAGTTTGGCTGGTACCATTGGATAGCCCTGTCTTAGAGCTTCATTATGAATACCCATTTGATGGGTTTAAGCCTCTCCTTCTAGATTTTAGATGAGAGGTGAAAATTAAGGTTTATGCTCAGCAATAACTTTGAGCAGGAATAACTTTGTTATTTCTTGTCCTATGGTGATGGGACTTATATTTTCAGAAAGAGGTGAGTTTCCTCTTTCTTTTGATACCTTTTGAGCTAATTTGGCTCAGTTCCATGTTTTGGTGGTATTTTGGCTATACCATTGGTTTTTGGTATTTTGGCTGTCATGCTTGTGCTCTGGTTTTGAGTCACAGGCTGACAATCTAACTATCTTTCAAAATGAAAAACCTTGATAAATTTTCAATATAATTCTTCAAATAATGCTCCTGGTTATATTAATTTAAGAATAAATTCAATTTCTTGTGTGCTTCAGCTTTTTGATAGCCATTTAATAATGTAAAAGTTTTAATTACTGGCTTAACTTTATTTTTTTTCCTTATGAAAGTTTATTTTATAAACTTCAATTTCTCTTTAGTCAATCAATAATAGCATAGTGACATAGTGTTATTAAGCTTTTAAAATTGAGCTCAATTTCATAGTGTTTCAAATTTATCCACAATTTTGAATCTGTATTCATTTTCATAATTATCCTTTTCTTATTTCCAATAACTTCTTAACTTCAAAACGTTTTTATGACTAATCTTTAAAATGGAAACATTTAAAAATCTTCATGAGAATCTTGTTTTGTGAATTGAATTTTTTGCTAGAGAATCAGTCATGAATTATCTTATCCCCATCTTTTTTTTTGTCTAAAAATTTTTCAGAATTAATATAAAATCCCAAAAACCTCTTTTCTAATGATGGTTATTTAGTTATTTTCAACATATTTTGGGGTGTATTAATATGATGATCTTAGGATTTAATGAATAGAATTTTCATGATCAATTTTGTTTTTTTTATCATTATTATCTTCTATATCTGCTGCATTTTTGAATTTTTCTTTGGAGAATTTTTTTATCTATACTCTGTTAAATCATCATATCATTTGGATCACTATATTTGCTTATATAACTTTAAGAATTCCTAAATAAACTCCAATTTGGAATCTAATTATCATAACTATCAAGAAAAAAACTATATTTTCACAGTGATAAAATATTTTTTGAATTAATTCAAGACATGTACAACATTTTAAGATAAGGTGTTAATTTCTGAGCTTCTTTGATGTGTCAAAAAAAAAATTCATGATTAAATTTTACTTTTTTCTTGGGGCTTATTATTTTAAATAATTCATTTCTCTTTGAGTTTATTTCTATAAAGCTTCAATATTTAATTAAAAAAAGGGTGTTAGTAAACACACATAAGCTTTTAGTAAAAACATGTAATCCCTTATTTTTTTTCTCCAGTTTATGTCCAAAACACATAAGTAGCCTATTTTTTAAAAAAAAAATCCTCAGGCTCAGTTTTGATGCTTTTTTTATTTATTTTTTGCCATATTTTTTCCAAAATGGGATGTCAATATCCCCAAATTGATTTTTTTTTTGGCAAATTTCTCAAATTCAGCCAATTTGACAGAATGGAATATTTTTTCAAAAATTAATTTAAAATCTTCCCACTTATTAATTTTGTTAATTTTTTTTATAATGAAGGGTTCAATCTTTAAAATGAAAAACTAGAAGCCTGTAATTTTGGGGGATTTTTTTGTGGGGCAAGTGAAGGCTCAAAAAGGGGTTGTTTTCATATTTGTAATATCACTATTTTTAAGTACAAAACTGCCACATGTTTGATAAAAAATGAGACTGAGGTGGGATTGAAGCAATAAATAGGACTGAGGAAGTGATAATTGGCATAAATTGTATACACAAAAATAAATAAATCTGAATCAACTTCCAAAATATTTGTTTTTTTTGGGGTGGAAGATTGGACAAATATAACATCCTTTTTTTATTAAATTTATATTCCCACCCCAGGGCTTGTGGTTTGAAATGTAATTCCCAATTTACAGTAGAGGGGGGCCTGGATAAGCTTTAGAAATGATGATATCCAATGGAAAAAAATCAGAAAAGCTATCCAAGAAGCAAATGAAAATGGATGTATTATCATTTGGTGGAAAGAAATACGGGAAAAGGGAGAAATATTGGGCTTTTGAATAGAAGAAAACTGATCTTTGATACTTATTTTAAATTGGATCCCCCATATCATGTATGGACATCCACTTTCTCTTTGGAGCCTTTCCAACATCTTCATACCACTCAATTCTGTCCAAATAAGAGGATAATGATGGAATCAAAGTGTTCATGGCTTCATAAAGGTCTTGATTTTGTTAAATTTCTTCAGCAAAGTCACCTCTGACATAATCCCATTGATCTTGTTTCTTTAAAATTTAGTGGAATACTGTTCTCTAGCCACATTTTACATCACCCTGGAGATTCATGGGCTTGAAGGTGTATTTCAATATAAACTTTAGCAAGTCTTCTGAGCCAGGTACCTGATAAAATTAGGTCAAAAAATATTAATAAACATTCAAATAAAGAATAAATATACATTAAACAGAATCAAAAACTCACAAAGAGCTTGGCACATTCATCACTTGTGTGATAATTTCTTTTACAATGCTCACAAGTCAATTCAATTGCATCATATATCTTCAAGCTTGTGGAAGGCTTTTTGGACTTTCTTTGTGAGTTTTTTCTGCCCATTTCCAATCTTCTGGACCTTATAATGGTGACTCCTGATTTTCCATATTCATTCAATTCAGTTGCTGAGGGCAGTGAATCTGATGAACTTATTGATTTTGTTAATGAGGCCTCAGAATCTTCAGATTATTCAGATGAATCTACTTCCATGATTGGAGAGGGTTTAAATTACTGTGATCTTGATGTTTTTGTGCTTGTCACTTTTGATGGGGGTCTTCCTCTTCTCTTGGATTGACTTTAAATGATTTTAAATCTTGAAGGTTCTCTTTTATTTTTATTTTTATTTTCATTCTTATTCTTTTCTCCTTGAGGTCTTTCATGTATATTATTGCATTCTAGTGGGTCTTCATAATATTAATCATCCTCTTTAATCTTTAGAATTTGATCAAATCAAACTTTTCAAGTCAAAAAATCTTGAAAATCTTGAAGAATTGGGGTTATTTCTGTCATTAGTCTTTGAAAAAGTTCTTACCCAATTTCTTCAAATATTCTTTTGGCTTCATTCTTTCTTTCTTTCTTTCTTTCTTTCTTTCTCAACACTTTGATCATCAACTTAATAAACAGTCTGAGAAGAATATGACAAAGAAAATCAATTAATAAGAAAAAAAAATAAGAATTTGAAGTTCAAAAATCCTCACAGGCAAATTCAAATTCCACTGAGGATGAAAGTCTGATATCTGAATCCTTTTGTGCTTGGCAAATGCCTGTTGAGTCTTATTCTTTCAAGGAATTCATTGATAATTTTTGTACTTGTTGGTGCATGTTTCATTGGGAGGAAATTTGGTTTTTAAATTGTCAAAGGCCATCTGAAGAAAATAATGAGACACCTTGCCATTGAGATCACAGATGTGTGGAGGAAAATTCTGAACATGTAAAATAATTTATTTGGATATTCTGTTGATTATTTCAATAATTTCTTTTCTGAAAGCCATGTGGAGAGCCCTAATTACCTCCAGTAGAGTACCAGTAGACTTTTGGAGCCAAAGCTTAACCATGGCATGGGAACCTTCAACTCTTGAGGTGGAAACCACACCCAGGTGGCAATGGTGATTGGTCCAGGCTGGCACATAATACTTTTTTAGAGGAAGCCAGGTATCTTCCAAATATTGCAAGACTTCAGAATTTTTGACTTTCTTTTTAATCTTCTTCCAGTTTTCTTTGAAATACTTTTCAGTGGATGAATACATAACCTGAGAAATTAATCCCAATGTCATTAATAAATACAATAACAAGAATAAAAGTGAGAATGAAAAGTATATTACTTGATTCCAAAGTCTCATAAACTTTTCAAAATCAGTTCCATGACAAATTTTCTTCATGCAATGTGCAGATACATCTTTATTGATGTGCCAAATTCATAACATGAATTTTGAGTCTGGAAAGAGCTTCTTAAGAGAGTTTTTTAAGGCCAAATACCTTTCAATAATGATTACTTGAGGGGGAAGAATATTGGTGTTGTTGAGGACTCTTTCTATGTATTGATTTAATGCCCAAGTATATGAGGGTTCAGTTTCATTCTTCATCAAACAAAAATCCCCAGAAAAAGTCTTGTTGGTTGAGATGAATCCAACAATATGAAAAAGAGGAATTCTGTACTTATTGGTTTTATAAGTACAATCCATAAGAATGACATGTGGAAAGCCATGGAGGAGTTTTATGGCAAGGGGGTTAGTGAAAAACAAGGAGGTAATGTGTCCCTCAGCATCCCTTTCAGAGGACCAAACAAAATTTTCTTCTTTGAGGGTGTCAATAAGAGAATCAATGGGCCTTCTGCCTTGCAGTTTGTCTTTTTCATTTTCTTTAATTGGTTGTAAATTTCTTGAAGGATTCAAGGCCTATCAGACTCCCTCTGGCTGCATAATTGGGTCTTAATTTTCCTTGTCATGAGCAGTGATTCAGACATTTGAGAAATTCAGGATGTTTCTTGCTCATTGAGTTTTCTGAAAGCAGGATGTGCCATGATATTTTCAGTGGCATCATGGCTATGTGCAGGTTTTTTGACTTCAAGAGTCCAAATGGTACTCTTGGCATATTTTCTGGCATAAAGTCTAAATGGACAGTGAATATTTCTTGAAGTGACTGTTTTGGAGGAGTTTCTGTTGAGATTTGGGGTCCCAGACCTGTCACAGCCTATTTCAATTTTGTTGTGGGTCATATTGGACCTCAAGGTGGACACATCTGAGCCCTGGAAACATTATGTACATGCTGTGAATGAAGCTCATGGGTCTGAAATTCACCTTCAGTGGGGGGTTGAAGCATTATGGAGTGAAAAATATGTATAAATTTTAAAGAAAGGGGAATCTGGGGATTTGGAATGAGGAATGAAGCTTTCAAAATGTGAAAAAGAAGTTATAAAAGGTGTGAAAAATTAAAAGAAGTGGGTAGAACTGAAATGAAGTGGTTCAAATGTGGGATTAATAGATGAGGCAAGGTGGAAAATTGGAATTTTAGAGGCTTGGAACCAGGTTTTTGGGGAGGAAAATGCAGTCTTTGGGGGGGAAAAATAAAAAAAGTGTGAAAAGTTTTGCAAAATTGCTTTAGTAATGCTATTTTTCAATATATATATATATTTCAGGGGATAATGTGGATTATTTGGGTGTTTGGTCTTTTTTTGGGGGGGGATGTGGAAAAAAAGGGAAACAATTGGGTTAGAGGGGTTTTGTGGGAAAAAACCTTTTTTTGGCAGGTTTTGGCCCAATACAGGTTTTTTGGTGTTTCATTTTTAATTAAAAATGGCCCAGGGCACCCCTTACCTGCTTTTACCAGAATGCTTACATGGGTTTACCAATACCTAATTTATATTAAAATTCATTATAATGTAATATAATAATATCATATATTATTTATTAATTTATTTTGATTTTTTCAATTATTTTTCAACCATTTTACTTTTTTTTTTAAAAAAAAAATAATTCTTCCTTATAAAAATACTTGAAAAGATATATCTTTTTTGAATGAATCATATATATATATATATATTAAATTTCATTTAATTTTTCAATCACTACATTTTATACAATTAAGCTTTATAGCAATTTGGAGTTGATTTTAAGGCATTTCCCAACCTACTTTCTGGACAATATATGTGGTCCTTATTGTGAACCAAAATTCACTAAGATCTTTTCCTTTCAGTGGCCAAGGAGGAATAGTTAGCTCCCAAGGCTTGGTTAGCTAATCTTGAAAAAACTAGCGTTGCAACAATGAGCTTGTTTGAATTTTGATAATAACCAAAAGGAAATGTAATCAAATAAAACTTTTAAGCCAATTTCTTGGCTTGGTTTTCAGAAACCAAACAAGCACACCTTGTTGACCAGGCAAGAAATAAACTTCCTGTGAATTGGCTTTCAAAGCCCATTAGGCTGCCTCAGCTGATAGCCAAACCAACCTGATAAGCTATATATCCTACTGTATATATTTAAAATCATGATCCTTTGATTAATTACTGAAAAAAATCCAACATTTCCTTCTTACAACTTTTAACTTAACTTTTTTGATTGAGAGGGCTTATCATTGAGTGATTTTATGTAATTCTTCTATTTTTCTTTGGGTTTACTTAGCGCATTTGAAATTTATTGATTTTGTATTATTTTTGGGAAAACCATTTGGGCAACTCATTACTCAGCGGAGATTTTTTCGACACATAAACAAAACGGAAAAATGCTTACTTAGGCAATGAATCCAGCCAATCAAAAGGAATTATTCACTTGGCTGTGTTCGTTGCACCATGATGCAAATGTTTTTGTCTAAAAAATGAATGACCAGTTGACTTGCGTTTTTAATATAGTAATGGGATCGTCATTAGGTCAAACTCGTTTAAATCAAATTCAAGACTATTTTTACATGATTTGCAAAGGAAAAAAAAGCTTAACAAACGTCCTGATCCGAAAAACGTGTAAAACCATTTGGTTGGTTTGATGAAATTCAATGATAGAATGAGGTACCACTAAGCATAATTTTCCCATCCTTGATATCTTTCTTCACTTTGATCCCATTCAATAAAGAATAAGTTTAAGATTTTGCTTTTGATTTTCTGATAAAGCTTTTCACAAGATAATTTGAATTTTGAAATCCATAAATGCAGCTTGAAACAATTTTTAAAATTTGACTCGGTTTGATGATTAGTGGAATACTGATAATTTTTTGTTAAATTGTTATTTTGAGCCTTGTCCAATGAAGTTTTATTTAAAACATCAGATTGATTAGAATAATCGTCATTAAGATAAGTGGGAACAGTTTTGGATTTTGATATCAGAGGTGTTCGAATATTCGAGCTATGAGAAGGGTCCGAGTTTTCTAATGTAGGATTTGGTATTGAAATGTTAGGCTGAATATGTGCGGAGACTAAAGTATTATTTTTTTGCAAATTGTTTAAAGTTTTGTTACGTAAGATACTAGTGGTAGGGGATGGACGATTTGATTGATAGATTGGTAAGGTGGATGAGTTTGGCCAAATCCAAGATAACCAAGATTGAGAATGATTTGAATTTTGGAGGGTAGGCTGAGTGAATGATTTAATATTTTGTTGATTGAGAGATTTAGTACGCGAGGATTTAGTGTTAAGACTAGCTCTTTGAATTTTTTTTAATTTACGTTTTAATTTATTTCTTTCATGTTCTAGGATGACGTCATGATAGCAAGAACCATCATCTGAATCTGAGAGGTCATTGAGATCTTGATTTGATTGATGATGATTTTGATGACAAGTTTGTTTTGCTTTTCCTTTATTAGAGTTAAATTTTTGATCTGAATAATAAAACCAATTATTCCACCAAGCTTTCCAACCACCTCTTGCTCTTTCTTTATCTCTTTGAGCTACTTGAATACGTTCCCTAACTTTAGCGACTCTTTGAGGAGTTGGACCGAAAAAAGGAGCGGGAGCACGAACTAAAGGGACTCTAAGAGGGACATAAAGACTACTAGCCGAAGTTGATCTTGAGCGATGAGAAGATGTGATGACGGAAGAAGAAAAGGAGTCTGAAAACGAAGACCTTCTATTACTTGAAGGGATTTGAAGTTGATGAGAGTTGAGATGATTAGAATTGGAGATGGTTGAAGTAGGAGAAGAGTTGATTAAAGAGGAGTGATGAGATTGAGAAGATATAGATCTTTTATGATGATTTGAATGAGAACGAAGATTAGGATGAAAAGATCTAGAAGACGAAGTTGAAGGAATAAATTGATTTGAGTTTGAGTGTGATGAATTTAATTTATTAGTCGAGATTTTTAAATAATTTTGATTGATTGAAATGAGTTTTTGTTGATTATGATTTGATTTTGAAGCTATACCACCAGTGATACGAACAGTATGATGAAATTGAATTTTTTGATTTTGAAGATTTTTAAATGAGTTTGAGCTTGAATTTGAATTTGAATTTGAATTTGAGGTAGAGTCTGAAGAGATGGAAGAGATAGTTTTAGAGTCTGAGTCTGAATCATGATCGATTAAAGATTGATGAGATTTTGATGAATTGATTGATTTTGATGAGAATTGATTTAAGATTTGAGATGGATGAATACTTGATTCGATGAAGATTGGTCTAGGTTGATGATCAATTAAAGCAGGATTAGGATGACGATTAATTTCGATAGATGAATTGATGGAATGAGTGCTTTTTGAAGGTGAGATCAAAAGATTGGATGAATCGATTTGATGATTTTGATTTAGATGAATTTCGTTCGAATCGATTTGCGACATCTTGTCTTTTGAAATGATAAATTTACTAAAATTTTAATTTGAGGAGCTGGTCACATCTTGTGAAGCTTTGAGGCTTTAAATACCCAAAAAAATTTAATTTTCTCTTTTTTTTCACAAAAACTTTAAATTTGAAATTTTAATTTTCTTTTGGATGGTCAACAAGGATCATCATTTCACGTGATGTGAACTGATTCACAGCGATTGAAAATTATTTCACTAAAAATCTCAACGGTCAACCTTGTCTTGGCTAAGCTGGCTTACTTGAGTTTTCACCCTCATCAGGGTGGCTTACTTCAACGTTGACTTGGCATTGTCTTAGTAAGAATTTAAAGTTAAACCCCCCTTCCTTGGCCGATTCGCACCCCTCCTTGGTGGCCTGTTGACCGTCTTGACCATTCCACCCGGTGGCCTGTTGACCGTCTTGACCATTCACTCAATTTATCAAGCCTCCCCTCCTCCACTCCTCCCCCACAAGGCTCAGCTTCAGCTTGGACTTCAATTCATCCCTCAGCGCTTTTTGGCTGTCATGTTCACTCCATCATCCTCAATTCGAAACTTACAGTTACACGCTCGAAATTGGTACCTCAACTTCCGTCAATGGTTCGACGAACTCACTTTACCAGCAAAAGCTTTCGTCGTCTTCTATCTTTCTTCCAACGTTTTCATCCTCCTGCTCATCATCATTCTCACTCCATCTTGGGTATTTTCCAGATTGGCTCGATGGGCTATCGATTTAAGAAATGTGGCTTTAGGTCCTCTTTATTTTGTCCTCTTCTTAATCATCGCTAGCTTTCCTCCTGTCATCGGTTATGGTCAGTGCCAGCTCATTCAATTCATCACTTTTCACTCAAATCTCCTCAAATTCCTTCTAAGCTTCATCAATCTCACTATTCATTCCTTCATTCATTTTATAGGCACTTTAACCACCCTCTGTGGCTTTACTTATGGCTGGTTTTGGGGTTGGATTCTGGCTAGTTTAGGTTGTTTATCTGGAAGCGCAACCAGCTTTATGTTTGTATATCTTTTTTAGTGATTGCTAGATTTTCATTCTCAAACCGGGCTTATCAATACTGATTACCTTTCATATCACTCATCTTAAAAGTATTTTACGTCAAAACTTACCAAAATTTCAGACTTGGCTTTCAAAACAACCATCCTTTGTCGCTCTCAGGCAAGCAGTTGGTAAATTTTACTCATTTTTTTACTTTAATTTCATAAATTTTAGATTTTAATCGGTCCTGATTCTTCTTTTACTCAAAATTTAATTTAAACCAAATATCTTATTTGAATATTATCAACCATAATTCATTAACGTTTTCTTTCCATTCAAAATTTCAGCCGTCAAGGGTCTACCACTGATTTGCTTAATACGACTTTGCCCCTTTCGTCAGTGAAAATGACTATCTATCATCAAATTCACATAATGATTTTAAATGAACAATTAATATCCTTTAATCTTTATCCTTTGAAACTTGATTCAAAACCTAACCCATCAATCAATCAAAGCTTTCACTTATAGCAATTTGTTTTTCGCATCCCTAACAACCTCATGTCCCTTTCACGAGTTTATGATCGCCACTCTAGCTGCAACTCCAAAACTCTTTTTACACGTTTTCATTGGTTCAAGAGTCTTTCATCTATCAGATCCAACCTCATCCAATCGTCTCGATAAATTAACTGTAGCTTTGAACGTAATTTATATTGTTGGTGGTGCCTCACTTGGAATTGGTGTTTCATCATACCTTTATCGAGTCACAATGGCTCAAGCAGGTCATATCAGTTTAGGTTTAGATGATGAAGCGCAAATTGGAGTGGGGTCAGGCAGATTGAGAACGTTGGATGAAGAAGAGGATGAAATTCGGAGAGAATTGCTAGGTGAAGACAGTGCAGATCACGAACGCCAATGGGATGTTGAATTTGATGACTTTAATCCAGAAGGTGAAGAGAGAGATGAACAACTAGATGGAGATGTTGGAAAACTTACTCGAGAGAGTTTAGCTGCAAGTGGTGGTAATTCTTGATTGTTACGTGAAAAAAAAGCAATTCTCTTTCCTCTTACTTCTCTTTTTCTTTAACAAAAAAAAGGATTGAACAAAAAAAGCAATACCACAGATCTTCAAATAAACTGTTTGTTTTATTCTTTAGATCTTGTTTGTCACATTTTAAGGCAAATGACTGTCAAGAAATATTGTTTATGGCTGGTCGGCTTTTGTTGTTAAAAGTGTAATTGTATATAAAAGATATCCTTGTGTTTTTGGTTTTTCCAGAGATAAGACAATAAATAAGGCAAAAGGATTTAACAAATCCAAAACCATATCAATAATAAATTCATATAACCTCTTTGGATAAGGAGCTAAAAGAGTTATACCTATTGAACACCAAATGAATATTCAAACCACATTCACTTTTGCAGATTTATACTAATTGATTGTTCCTACATTCTTGATAACAATGAAAATGGATGAAACCTTGCTCATGTAGCATTTACTCTTCTTGAGCACACTTACCAAATTGATTTTATTCACCTCAAAATTATGTAGTCTGGAAATCAAAAAAAGATATATCCCTACCCAATTCAACCTGTCAAAACCTATGACAGTTGGTGGGCCAGTTTTTGCATGGCTTTGGGCAAGCTAGGAGTTTCAAGAGTATAAGATTCCAACAATCTTTACTGTATAATGATTTAAATGATCAAAATTACATTTAAAAAAGTGAATATAAAAAAATAGAAAATAATCAAGAAAAACTTAAAATGAATCCAATATGTATATTTACATATATATAATTTCATTAAAGATATTTATTATTTAAAATAAATAAATGAATAAAATTAAATTATTAATTTAAAACAAAAAACAACAACTAAAACCTATTTATTTAAAATTAATTATTGGATTAAAAGAATAAAATGTTTTTTCATTTTTATTCAAATTTAATAAATATATCAAGAATTGATAATAATAATCTTAAAAGAAAAAGAAGTAAAAGTAAAAGTAAAATAAATAAATAAAAAAATCAAAATAATGAAAATAATGAAAATAATAAAAACAATTAAATGAATATGAGAGAAATTTAATTAAACTCGAGAGAATTTTTGTTTTCATTTTTAAAGAAATACTAGGACCACAAACACCACCTGGACCTTTGTCCCAGGTGCATGCATCCACTGTGAGCCTGTGAGGTATGTATGTCATATCCATAAGGCCACAAATAACTTTTGATACAGTTAATTTAGTATTAAACAGATTTATCAAGTGAATTTAAAACAAAAAATAAGCATAACTTAATTTGTGATTAAGAAAGCTATAATCATTATGTCATTTTTTGGATTCTACACTAAAAATGACCTAGGGTAGACCCATAGGGTGTTATTACCAAAAATGACTATTTATTATGTTATTGGAAGGTTAAAGAATCTCATAGTAATAATATAAATTTTCAAAAATTTTATTGAAATTTTTAAATTTTTAATTTTAACCTTAAATTTAAAGTTGAATAAGTTTTATGAAAACTTGCAAAAAAATTTAGTTAAAAATTAAGGTGTGATGTATATTTACTGAATTGGCTAAGGATTTTTCATAAAGGCTGTAAATAATGTGTGAGTTTAATTTAAATTGGTTTAAATTAATTGTATGGCTTTAAATAAATAAAAGGGAAAAAGTCATTCAAGAAGGTGGGACAAAGGAAAAAAGCTAAATAGAGCCAGGGTACCCAACTTTTGGGATCTGAAAAGACTAAATTAAGGCTTTCAAACTGTATTGGGAAATTTTTGCCCTTATTTAAACTTTAAGATTAGAGTTTGATTGAATATTAAAGTTTAAGCTTGTTTATCCCCAATTTGTACAGGAATTACAAGCTGTCAAAGTGTAAATTCTCATATGCAAACTTGTAATCAAGGTTTTAAAAACTTCCAAAGCTTAAAATATAAAGCTATAACTGTTAAAACCTTATCAAAAATTAAGGCTTGGTTTATATTTTTATTTTACATGGAAAAATAGTAATAACTTCAAAAATTCATTATAAATCTCATTCTTAATGGATTTACTTGGATATTTCATTCAGCTTAAAATTAAATTTTATCTGTGTATAAATGACATTTTGAGTATCTTTTTAAACAGGATTATTTGATAATTAGCCTTGAAATTAACTCTTTAAATTCTTCTTAAAAGAAATTAAGATTTCTTTAAAAAAATAATTAAAAAAAAAAAACAGTTTAAGAGATTTTCACTTGAAAATTGATTTTTAAACTTTTAATGTAATAAAATTCAGTATAAATAAATTTATTTTATATTAAAATTTAAAATAATAAACTCAAAAGAGATTTAAAGTTATTTGGAGTTAAGGATAACACTGGTAACTTTAATTGAAATGTAAAATAAGTTAAATTAAGCTAAGAACCTTATGTTTAAGTATAGTTTTTCAGTTTTTATCTGAGAACACCCTCTATATCCATTATGAATATTTAGAGCTGCTTTGAAGGTATAATAAGAGCCTTTACAGCATTCTTTTTTTCCATCACAATGATCATTCAATCAATCAGACATTTCAATTGGGATGACCATTTGTGATATAATCTTTAGATTTTGATTTGGTTAGGAAGATTCATCACCAATTTCAAGTAAAAACCTTTAGGACTGTTGATCGGAAAAATTTCTCATGTTATTTGTTAATTTAAATATTATAAGTTTCACCCAATGCTAATAATCTACTATTGTAGTTTGTACAGTTTAAGATCAAGTACCTCTCTTTATCACTGGGAGTGTTTTTATAAAATCATGTCCCAGAACTATGATCATTCCATCAAATGGCTTATTAGATCTCATAAGATCCTTCGGAAGATCATAGACTACTTCAAATACATACCTGTGAGTCATTTATTCTTAATTATAGATAAAAAATTCAGGTTGCCTCAATAAATTTGAATTTTTGCTATCCTTGGTATTTGATGATGATGTGCTTTCTGAAAGTAAAAGGGTAATACCCAATTTTTACTGGGCTGTTTGGCTACAAGCCAAATTCATATCTTATATACCTGAAATTAAAGGGAAAGGTGTTTCTTAACTATTATCTATCATGAATTTAATCCAATTTGAAATTGAGATTCCACCTTAAGAATGATATGAAATAGATACTGAGCTAAGTGACCATAATTTAGCCAATACACATTCAAACACAAATGTTTTTCTTTTAGCTCCCAGACCATTTAAGAAGAAGAATAAAACTGATTCATTTGAAAACGGATTCATAACTGTATTTAATCCTGATTTTTTTCAAGTATTAATAAATTCAATTTTATCCAAATCTCTTTAATTTACTTAAACTTTCAAGTTTTCTTTAAGGAGGCAGTTTACTAATATCATTTTAACTTGAACAGAAATTTAATGTGGAAAATATGTAAATAATTCCTCAATTATGTGACCATTTCAAAAGAGAATAGGATTTATTTTTTAAATGAATTTATCAATTTAAACTTGGTATTAATGTATTCTACTAAATTGAAAATTTTCCATAATTTTATGAAAGAATCAATCTCGCAGTTTGAAGGGGTTTCCAGGCTTGCATAGTGAAAGTTAAATACCAAGAAGGAATATTAAATCTCCTTCAGAGAAAGTTTCAGATCCTTTTAAAGCTGTGTTGAGATAATCATCTAATTGAAATAGATCCAAGGCCACAGCGGCAGGTTTTAATGTTGGATTGGTCACTCCATTAATGGTTCTTATGTCCTCAAAATAATTTTCACCTGCTACTTTAAGGAGAATAAATCACAAAAATCAACATTTCACATCTGAATCATATAATGTGTACATTCTCCTAATAAATTACCATGTTTTTCTTCTCCTGTATTACTTTTCTTTTCCTATCAATCTGTAATACTGAGGGAATTCGCAGAACTTGCATATTTTCACATCTGGATCAATTTATTTTTGAAAAATAAATATTGTGAGAGAGTTTTTTTGGATTATTCACCATATTTTTCAAAATTTTGAAGCTTATGGACCTCTTGAAAATTCACACAATGATGATCTGGAAGATGGATGTCAAGATGTATTACTGGTGGAGAAGCTATACCCAACCAAAATCCAAAGATTCTCCATGAAGATTCTGGGTTAGAAACCCATCTTGAAATACAAGATTTTTCAATATTATTTCTAAATTGATACAGCTTGATAGCCACCTTATAATAGACCTTATAGATATACTGATAGAGGTACATAACTTCCTGGTTTCAAGAACAAATCTCTACATTGACATGACAATTGAATTTTTCACAGAGAATTGGATTATAGGGAGAAACCCAAGAGTTATCAAAGTGATGCATACCCTTATTGAAAGCTACACTATTCTCACACCTTCTATAAAAATGGTATTAATCATCTGATAGTGAAGTTTCATTACAGAAAGGCCTTGGGTATTTCTTTGAGCATTTTACATAGATCATAAAAGATTATATATTCTTCATTGAGAATTTTCTTGGTGATTATGTTGAAAAATGTTGGTTTGAATTATTTTTTTTTAATTTCATATTTCATAAATCTGTCATATTCATTACTTAATTTCAGTCTATCAGAAGGGTAAAATATCAAAAGAATATGTGCATGGGGTATACCACTCTTTTAAAACTCAATGACATAGGAATTTCCCATAACCAATCCAAATATATTCCTTAATAAATAAATTAATGCCACTTTTAGCTTTTCATGAAAAAATCTTGTGTAAATTTAAAGACAGTAGGAATCACTTTGACCATGAAGTAACTGATTTTTGATTTCAGGAAATTTTGGGTTGAAAGTAAAAAATGTTGAACCAAACACATGAAATCCTTATAGAATGCCTTCATATCCCTCGGGGACCCAATAAATGAATCAGGAAAGAAAATAATTTACCCTCTGTCTCTTCCTTAAATAATTCAGTAATCAATAGAATCAAAAATGCGCTTGCATTGATTTAATATAGATTCTTTTAAATTCAATTTGATATATGAAAGATGCCTGTTTCAATTTTCATATATTGATATACCATTTCTTCATGAAATATGAATCCAACCCAGTGTAGAAAATAATGACTCTCATTTCAAAATTTCAAGTTATAAGAATGATATCTTACACATAAAATATTTGGATATTTTCTTATTGAAATAAATACTCCATCCTGATTTTCAATATAGAGGAAATGAAAAATAATGGAGTGAATAATAAGATTTTTTTGTCTCTGATATTGTTTGTAGTGGACCAAAACTTGGATTTTGAAAAAAAGATTATGACCTAAAGAATGATGGGTTAGATATATATATATATATATATATCCAAATTTAAAAAAACTGACTTAACATATATACAAACTCCAAAATAATGGTATGAAACAGGTTTATTATACAAAATTTTATTAAAATTGAAATAACCACAGCTTATTGAGAAAGTTTTTTTTAATATAAGCCAGCTCTGATAGATTCTTGAATTGTATTGAAAAGCTTTTGTGCTCATGGATTATAGATTGAAGATGTTGAATTCCACTTAAATACAGATTTTCGCCCAAAAAGTGCATTTTTTGAGCTCATTGTGAGTATAATATATATAAATATGAAGGAAGTTGGGCTAATGATTACATGGAGCCATCCCACGAATTCTATGATGGAAAATGGAATTGATCTTGAAGCTATAAGCCCCCCTCTCAAAATTTGCTAAAGAATGATCATAGTGTACTTGAATTTAAGTAAAAAAACCATTGAATATCCTGTTATAATCAATGAAATGCCTTTCTTTCTCTGTGGTTCCTGAAGCTGAACCTTTGAAAAAATTTGTTAAAGCAATATTGGGGGTATACATAGCTGGAAGTCTTCTTTTTCAATTAAAACAGCAATGGCTATTGGTTTTAAGTTTAAAAAGAAATTACTCAAACTTTCGGAAGAGATTGAGACTTGTGAGTTTCAGAAAATAAAGGACCTTTTGTTCTTTCCAATTGCAACCTTCAGGCACATGATCCCAAATCAAAAAATTCTGGATACAAATTTATCACATCCCTTCCAGCTGGAATTTTTCATAGAAAGGTTGAATTAAGCCATATCTCAAATATTGATTGATTGGATGATCCCAGTTTTAATATTCCCAGAATATATAGCTTTAAATATAATCAAATTAAACATAAAAATAAATAAATACCAACTGGTTTTTTGCAATTTTTACTGAATGATTTTTCTGTCTATCTCTATTTGAGTGCCTCCTTTTTTCCTCCAAAATTTTAAAGCTCAATTCAAGAGGATGTAAATTCCACAAAGAAACTACTTGGTTTTTTGAAATCACTCACCAATTAATCCTGAAATAGTGAACTGGATTTTAATGATATTTGGGCTAAAAAAGTCCAGAAAATCCCCAAGTATTTCAATTGAATGAATTTTATAAATCAAATAAATTTAAAGCCTAATTCTTGAAGGACTCTCAAGGATCTTAAATAAATATCCCTAGTTTCTTCAAATATCTTCTTTATTAATGAAATACTTTCCTCTCAAAAAAACAGCTCTTAGACTCACTTTGTGTAAGGTGTAAGTAGTTTTCTTTTGAAAAAAGTAGAGAAGATATTTTTAGGTTTGAGTTTTCTAAATTACTTTGATTGAGAATATTCCCATATAGTATAACAAGAGTGAATACTTGAGGAGTTTCAGGTTGAAATTGGTTTTGGTCTTTCAATTGACATGGAGTAGTTACCAACCTGATTTTTTTTACATATGTTTTTTTAAATTCTTTCTCACCATGGTTACTTCTGTACAGTAGCTTCAATAGAGTTACAAAAAAAAGAAGCGGCTGCAGAAACTATAGATAAAGTGCTGCAGTAACACTGTATTTTGTTCTTAGTATATACCAACTTTGGCATATGAGTACCTAATTGATACAAGTCAGAACTTGATAATTAGGTTGATTATCAGGTTAAGACTAGTTCACCCTCATAACTGTAGCATACAAAATAAGTCGTGTATCAATTACTACATAAGAAAGTATGAGTATGACTCATTAAATACAAATTAGTATAGTTGAAAAAGAATGGGGTTTAAACCCTATCTCATTATTGATACTAAAAAACCACAAAAAAAGTACAAAATTTGGGCAAAGATGAATAAAAAACATTGAACAAGCTAAGTAAAAACACAAAAAAGTAATAAGACTATGAGGGATATCTCAAATCTAATAGGAAGGAGCCTCTTAATTTAGCCACTCCTTCAGGTGAGTGAGGTGGGAAACATTTATTGATCCAAGAGCTGCACAGGTTTAAGTTTTGAGCCTGCTTCTAGGTGAGAAAACTCCTTCAACAAATATGGCTCCAGTTGCAATTGATAAATACCTTAGGTAAATTTTCACATCAAAATTTGCTCCTATGAACAAATCAATAAACAATGTTGGCGAGAAGTAGTGACAGAAAAGTGTAGAAATACACATAAATTCCAATAATGAAGGATTGGTTCACCTCTTTTAATGAAGTATAAGCTTTGTAAGTGGAATATAATCTTTTCACCCTGGCTGATTGGAAGCTAATATGAAACCTTGATTGGTTTCTGATTCAAATCTTGAATAAGGTCCATATTTTCTGTATCACACAGTTCTTTTGGAGAACTTCATTGGAATTGGGCTTGATCAGCTAATATCCTCTTTGAGATCATTTATTCTAGCTCAATTTTGAAGACTTAAATAGCTTCCTTTTAATTATTGATTGTAATTGATAGCTGCTTAAATATTCCTTCACGTTATCTGGAACTGAACAAACAGGCTATAAGAATGTAACTATTACCTATTTCCGTTTATTAATACTTATAAGGTTTCTGGCAAGTGGAATCACAAGCATTTTTCCAGAAATTTGGGATCACACTTTGATAGTGAGCCAAGTGCTTAAACAATACCTGGTAGTGAGGAGAAATTAGGTGCTTCTTTGGCCCTTTGGATTAAAAGAAATTTCCAAATTGTTCGAATATTTGGGGAATTGGCTCCATAAATTCCATGGCACTACATTTCTCTTTGGTAAATCTATACTTTAGATTTTCCGGTGTCTTTTATGTAATTAAAGTGACAACTTCAATTGATCTACTAATTGTATTTGCTGCAGGAAATATTTCGAACGGGTAATTGAAAAAAATTTGGGATCCCAAGTTTTATTTTGTAATTGGATTATGAGATTACACTTTTTTTCCATGCCAAAAATATATGAGAAGAAATCTCTTCAAACTCAGAAGACCACTTTTTTGAATAAAAGTGATAAATCATATGATTACTTTGGTGCCAAAAAATGGTCAAAACTAGAGATAAAATCCTGTTACTTACCAGGTGGAAATAGGTGACTTTGGGTTTGAGGAACAACCTCAGTATTTCTTGGTTTTAAATATTGATCCTCTCAGAGGGCCAACTTGGCTGATCTATCTTGAAGCTCAAAAGTCACATGATTAAATGGTCTATTAATTATTTTTCCTGAAGATTTATTTACACAGTTTATTGAATTAAGTAAGTCCTCTGAATTAATATAAAAAGTAATTGTGCAAATAACTGATGGAATCTCACCTTTGATGACTCAACATGTCTCAAGGCTTTCATTGTCACTATCCTCAATGGGTGTTTGTTTGATCCCAAGGTAGTGATAAAAAAATTTGTAGTCCTCATCTGTTTAATCACCCATGTAGGCCGAAATATTCTTTGGAAACAGGGTTGATGAAATTACAGGCACATTGGCGAAATTTTTCACCCTTTGACCATAGAATTCCAAACCCAGAAAACTTTTTCTTAAGAAAAATTGTAATGGAAATATTACTGTCTGCATTGTTTCCAGTAATTCTGTAGAGACCTTTAATCATACCTTGCTCTTAGAGAGCCACCAAAAGGTTCCAAGCAAGCAAAATGCCTGTATGAGAGCCATACATTCTCTAGAGAAAAAATTTGTGAGATCAAGCACAAAAAACCTAAAATAAGAATTATAGAAATTAACTTAAAATCCACTAAAGTTTCGCAAAAGACATAAATAATTGGATCAATCCCTTGAAGTAAAGTGGCAAAATCTCTCTGGGATTAATCCTTATTTGTCCAGAAATCAATGGAAGCACACGATGGTGTGCCATAGGGTAACCAAGAGAACTTTTCCATGAGTTTGTTTTTGAATTTTTGAGATATCTGAGTTTCTGTGGGGGAAATAATATGTTTGTGTGGCCATTGGAAATTTGGTTCAATTCGGTTTAGTATTTTGTGTATGAATGGTGATTAAAAAATGGAGAAACACACTTTCATAGAAAAACTACCCCTTAACAGTTCTTTTTTGAGCTCTTTTTGGGCCTCCATAGAAATTAAAGATCCAATATTTTTATCAATTGATCCTTGATATTTAATCTCCCAAGGATGAAAATTCCCGCCACACTTTTTACAATTATTATTTATATCAGAAGTATTACATCCCTTGAAACCAATATTAACACTGTCAGGCTTGAAGTTATAATAAAATCAGAAATAAGGATAATGATAATAGCAAAATTTCAATGCAATAGTAATATTGGTTTAATATAATTCAGTCTTACCTACAATTCCTGCACTTGTAAGTATAGCAGTACTTGTTCTTTTTGACTACCCACACTCCTGTTTCTGTCAATTTCTGACGGAAAACAATGTTCATCCAGAATAGGAAAGCTTAAATCAAGATATTTGTAAATTTCTTAATTCTTGAAACAATTTTTTTAAATTTGTAATTAAAGATTGGGGAGGGGTATAATTGTCTTGATGATTGGTATTATCAAGGCTGACATTTTATTTGTCTTGTGACTCCTCATCTTCTCCTGAACAGTTCAAATTTGGATCCATAAAACTTTCAAAATGGGAATTAGAATTAAATGTATGAGGTAGCTCTAGAAAAATTGGTGATGGTGGAGGAAAATGGATTTTCATGAACAATGGTAAGTAAGTTATGGTATTTAGAGGGTGATTGATGTGGTCCATTGAGCAAGGTGGGCTACTTAAATAGTGGTTTTGGGGGGAATTTTAACCAATAAATTACCCATGAAAAGCCTGATTTGTTGATGAAAGCATATATCAAAGTTATTCACATTATATTCAACCAATCAGAAGAGATTAAAGCAATTGGTGCATCAAGAGTATGTTTTTTATAGGTGATCGACGAAGGTTATTCAAGGAAGAAAGTAATAAGCAGAAATTCAAATATTTAAAGAATAATATATATATATATATATATATATAATTAGAATTTGGAAGTAAATGTATCTGGGATGTGCTTGTTGGGTTGATATTTATTTGGCTCATACCCGCAGGTTGCGTAATGGGTCTTGGTATTTTTAATGGTGCATTTTTGATTTGTCATTCTGCACATTGCATATGCATCATGGTTGTAGGTCTATATACAGGATTTGTTGAAGTAAATATATGCTTCTTAATTATGAAAGTATCTGTCAAATATCTATAGCTCTTGGTATGTACTGGACCCAAAGAAAGAGGGTGCCATAGTTAGTCATGAGGTGACAATTAATACACATTCCAAGCTTGTTTTAACTGGGGGGACTAACTTGGGGGCCACCATTGGCATATACTATTAGATTAATAAATAATAATTTTCAAAATAAACTTACTTCAATGTAAGGCTTCATATATGAGAAGAATTAATATTCATGGTTTCTTGAATATTTCATAGAGAATTTTCCCTTGAAAATAATTAATTATTAAAAGATATTTTGAATTCATTTGGAAAATTAATCAATATTTATCTTAGAAATTATAATATTAATTATTTAAAATTTTATAATTAAGGACATTCTTAAGCAAATTACAATTTTTCTTTCTTTTTTTAATTTATATTTCTTCATAATTTCCAAAGAATGAATTGAGCTCCTTTTAAATAGTAAGTCTTACTTTTCTATATTTGGAACTCCTTGTTTATTTTTTTGGGAGGGCTGTATAATCTTTTTTGGTATTAATTAGATTTTTAAGTTAGATTAAAAAATCAAACCTTTATTGTTCTTTTATTTTTTTTATATTTATCAATCAGCTCACATCTGGTTTATTTAATTTTTTTCCCGAGAGAAATTTTCAAGTATATTTTATTCTGATAGACTAAATTAAATTATATGGGTTCAAAAATGGTCTGTTTTTTTTGAGAAGAATATCATTATAATTTTGGAAATAATTTCAAAATGTATTTTTGATGAAAATACTTAATTAAAATCCTTTAGAAATATAAAAAATATTATTTTTTTGACTGAGCTTAATGTCCAATTCTTGAAAAAACTCTTAAAATTCCTTTTTTTAGTTCAGATATTTGATGAAGAATTTGAAATATTTATTTTCGCTTCACAAACAAGAGTTAACTATATATTCTCAAAAAATCCATGCCCATGTTTTTTTATGTATTATTGAAAAAATCCTTCTTAAATATATAAGCTCTTGAATAAATTGGTTTTTCAATTAAGTATTTAAAAAAACATTTTATGAAACAAAACAATATTTTTAATAAGTTATTCAAACATACCAAATAGTTATTAATTCAAATTCTACTAATATTTGTTTTTTACTTATTGTTATTTTGAATTGATAAAATTGAATTTAAATAAATTATAAGTTGAATTGTAAATTTTTCAGGTGATAATTCTTCATACTTATAAAAACATTAAATTATTTCAAGTTTTTTTTCATATTGAATTTTGAAGGATAATCATTATTAACCAAACTGATTAAATCTCCTTTTCATAATTAAATATTGATTAATATATGAAAAAATTAAATTGTCAATATTTTCTATTTTACTCCAATTTTATCATATTAAACTCCTTTTATTATAAATATCTTCAAAAGTTTCTTTCAAGAATCTTATAAATAATCTAAATTAGCTTTCTTTTTGAGTTAAATTGAAAAAATCATTTAAATTATTTACAAATTTTCTGAGGAATACATGCTTGTTCAATGTTTTTAAATCTAGTTGATATAGTAGGAAGTAATTGTGAAGAGCTTGATTTAATCTTTGAGGAAGTATGAAAATGATATTCTTCACAAAATCTGTGAGTTGATAGCTTTCACTTACAAAAACCACTTTCTTAAACCTGATAGATAAAACAATCCTGTCAATAGGGGGTGTCAAAGTTACCAAATCCCACACTCAAAATCCCGAGTTTTTTTTTGCTAAAATCCCACATTAATTTTTTGGGATTTGGGAAATCCCACACCTCAAGAGGTGAGGTATTTTGAGGTACAAAAACACAGGTTTTTTGGTACCAAATCCCGTGTTTAAATACCAAAATCCCGCCTTTAGCTTCCCATAAAGGCACATTTTTCAAAAACACAGCTCAGTAAGGGCATGTTAAATTGCATAAAAATTTCCTTCTCTTGCATAAAATCTAAATACACTCATCATTTATTAAGTTATTTGATTTCAAATTGCATTTACTACCAGCCTTTTCTTCATTTACCATGCCCAAGGCATCACAAAGGCTACCTTTACTTCAGACCTTGAACTCACTTCAGTTCATTGATGCTCTCAACTCTGATAGTGATTCTGATATCCAGGAAGATATAATCTTATTAGATATGATAACATCACAAAGATACATCAATCCTTGTAGAAGATATCCATCTCATTACATGTATACGATGAATGATTTACAGACATTATCATCTGAAAAGTTTTGACAGCTATGTAGGACCACACATGAATCATTTGAAAAATTGGTTGCACAAATTCAAGCTGATAAAACCTTTCAAAACTCATCACAAAACAAACAACGCAATCCTGCCATCCAATTGGATGTGGCATTATCAAGGCTAGGATCAAATGGAAATGGGGCCGCTTTGAGAAAGATTGGAATGTTGTTTGGAATTAGCCATGGGGCTATTGTGTTGTACACTCAAAGAGTCATCCAGCTATTAATGAAGTTGAAGCGCAAAGTGATTGTGTGGCTAACAATAGAACAACGCAGAGAGATGTCTCAAGTAATGCAAGCAGAAGGCTTCCCTGGGTGCATTGGTTTTATTGATGGGAGTCTCATACCATTATCACAACATCCTCCCAATGATGGTGAAGTGTATTTTGATCACAAAAAAAAGGAAGCTGTTGAATCTTTATTCTTTATTTCAATCTTACTGATGGTTTACATAGAAGGTATTCTATGTCAATACAACTGGTTTGCAATATCAACAAACAGTTCACTGCTCTGCATGTTGGTTGTACTGGGTCACTTCATGATTCGAATGTCTATCAACATATGAAAATAGCACAAACACCTCAAGAGTTTTATTAAAAGGATCAATACTGACTTGCAGATTCAGCATATGCAAGCTCTCCTTGGGTTGTTCCAGCATATAAGGGAGTTGTAGCACATAATGAAGACAACCATTCTTTCAATTACTGTCTAGCAAAATCAAGGGTCAGAATCGAGCATGCAATTGGAATTTTGAAGGGGAGGTGGTTTTCTCTAAGGGAAATGCGGAATCAAATGAGGGATAATCATGAAATTGAATATTTTGTTAGTTGGGTTGTGTCTTGCACAATTTTACATAATATGTTAGCTCAAATTGGTGATGAGTGGTTTGATTTATATGAAGATGATGATCCACCACATGCGGAAAATCTGGCCAACAATGACATTGGGGAAGATGTGGTAAATATGCGTGAAAAAATTAAACCAATCACTTTGGCATGGAAAAATAGTCAATTGTAGATTTCATCAGGACCAATGTTTTATAAACTTAATTTATTGGCACACAACGGAGTGGAGATGTTATTCATAAAATAAAAGTATTTACAATTAAGATTTTTTAGTTCTTTTTTGATCCTGCATATTTCTTTCAAAGTACCCATTGACTCTTGAATTAATTTTGGTGGGTGTCATTTTCAAGAATTTGTCACCTACATTAAATAATTTATGGTTTATTTGAAAAGAACATCCAAAATGAGTAATTTCGTCATGATTGATAATTTCTGGAGGTGGTTTTGTTGTATGATGAACCATTGTTGATGTCTTCCAAAGAATTTCCATGATGCCAGGTTTTTTTGAAAAATCGATCTCCATTTTCAATTCGGGGAAGTGTAAGCCATGTCCAGAGGGGGTGAAGATAGTAGGAAGTGGAAGGAAATCTTTTTTTGATACAAAAGAAAATATACCATAAGTCCAGGCATTGAGATCGTTTAAATCTTTGTGTGGCTTATTGAAAAATCCATCTTGGGCAACAATGACATTGGTAAATGATTTGAATTCTTCCTTGGGATTGGCAGAAGTCCATTTGAGTTGACTGAAGTTGGGTAATTGGGCTGCTTCCATTAATGATTGATTTTCATTTGCTGCTAATTTTGAAAAATGGGAGATTCTTGAGTAAACGAATTCATCATATTGATGAAGCTTGATCCATTGATTGTTATCTGTTTCAATTTGATGAGAAGTTAAACCGGGTTTTCTGGAGTAAACACCCAATAATTTTGTAATTAGTCAGTAATTATGAAGGTAATATGCCAAAAATATCACACACCTTCAGATTTTCCAGCATCAGAACCAGATTGAAACCCAATACCTTTCATAATGCCACCGTGGAGTTTCTTATTGGTTTTAATTTCTTGTCAATTTTGAGATAAGGACATTAATGCCATGATGATGTTTTGTAGAATTTGAGAGTGGCCAGAAGAATTATCAAATGGGGTTATTTCATATATGATGACAGGCAAAAACGGCTTGAATGTTTTATTAATGAGGATATAAGGATGGGGGAGAGTGTTAAGTGATGGAAGTTTTAACCATGAGGCATTGTCAGATCTCTTGTCAATCAAAATTGTTGAAAAGTTTTTAAATTCTTTTTTGGAATGGCCAAGGTGAGACATTATTTGTTTTGAATCATGGATGTGTTGTCTTTGGCTTCGGGTGAGCTTTCTTTTATTATTTAATTTGGTATTATTATCCTCATGATGTTCTATATTTGGTTTAGTCCTAACCATGACATCAAGAAGAGTAATATGAGCTTCATCATCTTTCAAATAATTCTGATGATGTGCTGAGTCTGGTTTAGTCCTAACCATGACATCATCAAAATGATTGGAAGAATGAGAGGGAGGAGGAGATTTTTTTTCGAATTTTAAGGATGATGGAAGGGATGGGAAATGAAATGACATTGCAAAATAAATTTTTATAATTAATCCTCCCCTATATTAACAAATAAATAAAAAAGTGAAACAAAAATTAAAATAAAAAATCAATCAAGGGTCAGTAATGATTATTATCCCAAAAAATTAAAAAAAGGAAAAAAAAATATCATCAGTAAAAAAAAGATCATTATCAGTAAATGATTTTTGAAATAAAATAAATGATTAAAAAAAAAAAAAATCATCAGTAAAAAAGAAATCATTATCAGTCAAAGATTTTTGAAATAAAATAAATGAATAAAAAAAATCAAAAAAAAAAAAATCAGTAAGATATTATTCAAAGTCAATAAATGAATAATAAGAAAAAAAAATGAGATCAGTTTGCAAATTCCAGAAATGAAAAAGAAAAAAAAAAGATCATCAGTATCTTTTTTTATTTAAATGATATAATTAAAAAAATAAAAATGAAAATAAAATAAAATAATCATTCTAATGGCCTCTAGGGGCCATTAGAATGATGATTAAGTAAAAATATGCCAAATCGATTTGGAATCGATTTGGAGCGATTTTAAGGCCTCAGGCCCTGGAACCTCCCAGGAGCCTATTTGGGAGGTTCCAGGGTTAGTGAGGTGGGGGGTTTTGGGAGGTGGATGATGATTGATGATGGTGATGGGTGGGTGAGTTTGGGAGGTGCAAAAAATTGAATAAAAAAATTTTAAAAGACAAAAAGAAAATTACCTATATAAAAATAAAAAAAAATTAGCAAAAGATGGTTGTGATTAAACAAAAAGAAGAGAAATTCACTTACCTCAATTTTAAAAAAAGTGGGGTTTTTTTTTAGAGGGAAGGGTGAAAAGTAAAATTAGAAAAAAATTAATTGAGAATTAAAAATTAAAATTTAAAAATAAAAAATAAAAAAAAATTGGTGAATTTTTTTTGAGAGGGTGGGGTAAAAAGTAAAAATGAAAAAAAAAGTGAAATTTAAGATTTGAAATTAAAAAAAAAGGTGTTTTTTTTTTTAAAATTGGATTTTTTTAAAAGTAAAAATAAAAAAGAATAAATTAAAAGAAATTAAAGAAAAAAATCAACTTTAAAAAAAAAATAAAAATTAAGAATTAAAAATCAAAATCAACAAAACAAGGGACATTGCGCAATTAAAAGTTGAAACCCTTCAAACTAAAAAAAAAATAACCATTAAATTAAAAAAAACATATAGAAAAAGATGAAAAAATTAAAAAAAAAAAACATAAAATGACATTTTCATAAAAAAGGAAAAAAGCCATCATCAAATTTGATTTTTGAACAGACTTCATATAAATTCTCAATGCAAAACTTGCCCAAATTTTCCAATCTGTCTGAAATTGCAAGTTGGTGCCCCAATTATGTGTAAACATTGAAATTTCTATTTGGTAATAAAGTGGAGTTAGATTTCATGACATAAGATCAATAATTAAATATAAACATAAGATTTATTGAACAAGCACCACAAATAAGTTGATCACATTACATATATGTAATAAGTTATTTTTTATTGATTAATTCCAGAATGCATTCCAGCTCCCCAATTGGCCTGCTTGATGACAATGCCGCTATAGTGAGATCCATCTGGCATTGCTTTTCCTTCAATTCCAATTCACAATTCCACTTTTCTTTTTCAAATTCATATTGCTTTGCATGTTTCTTCTCCTCAAACTCCATTTGCTTTTGCAACTTGACTTCTTCAAACTGTTGCTTGCTTTCTCTTCATTCCACCTCTCCCTGTCCCACTCCAAACAAGCATTGTCACTGGTTTCACGGGCTACAAATCATGAATTTAGTCAGTGGGATTGATCAGAGTAGCCATAATTCCAGAACATACCCTTTTGCTGTGATTCAAGCAAACTGGCATATGTTGGTGCAAACATATCCATTGGCCTTTTCCTAGAGCCACTCTTGTCATTCAAGTTGGGTGTCAATGCTTTATTACGCTTTTGTGTTGAATGTGTTATGGATTTAATTTTCTGTTCAAAGGAGAAATAATCAACAATGGATTTCATAAGTATCAGGCTTAAACATACTTACTGATTTATCTTGAAGGTTTTCCGCTTGAACCAAGTCATCTTCATTATGAACCAAAGGAACAAGATTGAGAGGTGATTCTAATCCATTATTCTCCTTTAAAAAGCACATGAACTTTAATTATCACAGGTAAAAAAGGAAGAGACAATAACTTACCTTATCGGGCAAAACATCATCATCATCACCATTTAAGCTGTCTTTTGCTTGTGAATCATAGCTTGCAACCGGAGTGACATTGGGCTTGTGGCCAAAGAGCGCATCCATTTCAGAATAGCAAGGACACATACTTTCAAGCTTTTCACTCATTGACTTTACTCCTTTACTCTCATCTTCTTCCGTTATTCCAGCCCCAGTTAAATTCTCGAATTTTTTTGCTGCCATATATTTCTTTTTATATGTTCGCCATTGATCTTGGATGCTTCTTGAACTAAGGTTTAGTCGATTACGTGATTTTTTGTTGACCTAAATCGCCATAAGCTGAAATCCATGCTGCTTTGATGAGGGAGGTCTTCCAATAGATGTTGAACCACTAGTACCAAAACATGACTCGAAATTGGCTTTGACTGAAAGCCAATTAATTATGGTTAAATAATCTGTACGTATTAAGTGACCTGATGGATGAGGCAGGCTAGAGGTGATCTTCATATCTATCTTGATTTGTCTTGCTTTGGATTGAGGCATCATTATATGGATGAAGAAGTATAAATGGACTGTAAGCTGTTCGGTCAGATTGTCCAAAATGGAGTGTAGAAGAATATGTTGTGCAGGTATGAATTGTGAGTACTAATTTGGGTTAGGTTTCAAGCTGAAATCCCAGATGCATGGGATTTACACATAAAAAACCGGGGATTTAGTGTTGGGATTTGGGGTCCAAATCCGGTGTTATTTTAAGGCGGGATTTGGTGACTTTGACACCCCCTAATAAAATTATAAAATGTCCTCTTCAACCATGAACCTATTTATTAATTAATTAAATTGAGTAGCTCACACAATTAGGCACAAAGATATTTTTTTATATAAACTTATAGAGATAATTTATTGCATTAAATATCTAGAATATTTATTTAATAATATTAAGAATTTGAATTTTTGTAAAGAAATGAATTATACATAGCTTTAATGAACTATTAATTTTCTGATTTTCTCTTTATTTCATTTTTTGAAATTTGAAATCAAATTAATTATTTATTGTAAAATATTTTGGGTAATAATCATCTTAGATCAATGTGTCACAGGGGCTCTTCTAGGTGAACAGGGCCTGGCGCTCACTTATGGAGGGCTCAGGATGGGATAAGATGGAACACACTTAGGAGTTTAATAAAGGTATAATTGCTAATCAAATAAATATAATAAAGAAGCAAAAATAAGAATAATAGTAAAGAATAAAAGAGCCAACCAAAAGAAGTCCAAGTCCAATTTTTCAACCTTTCAAAAGGAAAGAGAAGGTTTAATAAGGATATGGCCACCACAACTCTACTGAAAAGGTGAGAAAATAAAAAGACAAAATTAATAACAATAAATATAATACTCCAAAATAAAGAATAAGAATATTTATTAAATAATGAATCAAATATGTTAATTACTGGGGGAGAAAGAGTGGCTGGTATATGTGAGAATCCACCATCCCTGATTCAAGGAGTGAATTTTCTTGAGAGGAATCTTGGTTTGGACAACACAGCCCCCGTATGGATGTACAGGGTCTTTACAAGAGGTGTGGTGGATTTGGTCATCATACAGTTTCAGAATTGTGAATCTAAAACTGTATTTGGTGAATCCAGCCTGTGAAAGTGTTGACAGGCTGTATTGATGAACCACGCTGTATGCATGTTTCAGAAAGAAGATATGCTGAAACTGATGACTGATACACATACTGGATTTCTGGTTTTGTGAGTTTGAGTGGGTTTAAGCTTGAAGACCCTTACCCCTGATAGTGGCTGTGACACAATGTTTTATATGAAGTATCTTTTTAATAGCTTTATTATTTGGAAAATTTCTCATTTATCATGAGGTGGGGTATTAATATTGAAAGAATAGTATTTATCAACCATGAAATTTAGAATAACTTATTAATAATAATTGTTTATCAGGAATTTCAAATGTTATATATATTTTTGTATTCCATATTTCTTTTTGATAAATATTAAATTCTTACAAAAAGAAAGATAAGTTTTTTTAAATAAATGTTATTTTTTGCCTCAATAGAAAGCCTACTGAAACATAATAGTTTCTCTTCTCAAAAAAATTTTGAAATTAAAATAAAGTAAAACCTAAATTTGTGGAAATTAAGTCAAATCTTATAGCTCAAATAGATTACTGAGAAATTATTAAGAAATAGTAAAATACTAATCAAAAACATTTCCTTAAAATATTCAAACAATATTATAATGAAATAAAGTGAAATAGAAAAAAAATAAATCAAATAAATAAGTTGATTATTTAAGATTAAATTCACTTTAAATATAGTAAGCAACACTTAACCCAAAAAATACAATATGAATTCAATTTCAAATTTCCCAAAATTAAATTCATGCAGAATAGGAATCTTTTTAGATAGTTGAATTTAATTTAATGAATGAAAAATGAATTGAAATACTCAGATTTTTGAATATTTTATCAGATCAGGAATTGGTATTTTTTTCTTAATATCTGTGATCAATGAGAAAAAGGTTGATCTTCATGACTACTCATCTCATCAAATTAGAAATTAGGATTTCACCTGTCCTTGTCTTTCATAATAAAAAAGAGATTAAGGCAAGGCAAAGGAGGATTTATAAAAACCATTTCAACATTAAATATACAGAATTTACACAGAAAAAAATTTATATATTAATGATTTTCTTGTCCCATTTCAAGATATCCTCCCAATAAAATTCAGCTTTCTCTTTTTTTTAGGTTAAAATTTGAATATGCCTTTTTTTCTTCAAAATTCCAAGTTTTTTGTTATATTTTTAAATATTTTAGTGCTATGGGAACAGGTTTCAGTTTTACCTTTAATATTAATATAAATTAATAAATAAATTAGAAAACACAGTCAAGTCATTTTTTATATTATTGGATATGTTTTTTCAGATCTGAGTATTTCTTTGTTGTAAAATGGATTTTGACTGGTATGTTGTTGATATTTGGGGTGGCTAATAGGTTAAAGACATAGAATAATTGAGTTCTCCCTCATAGGGGTACATAATTGGAAATTAAAATTGACATTTAAATTGATTTTTTCCTCCTTCATCCTCTTGAAATGGAGGTTCCAAATATTTTGATAATGAAATAAGAAGTTATGTGTTGACTTTTTCCCTCCAAGAAAGCCATTTCAAAAATTTTGAGCTCCATTTATTCCAGCTTTATGGGTCAGTGTCAGATGTTTGAGTCATGGGAGATCTTTAATGAGATAATCCTGAGCTCTCCAATAGATGTAATTAGTATTACTAGCAATTCAAGGAAGAATGTGAGCATTCAGGCCTTATCTCTGACGATATTTGAATAGTGAACCCGATTCTGGACTTAATATCAACAGTGTATAGCTCTTAATTATTATTTGAGACTTATTAAGCTTATTGGAGAGGAGTTAATTGGTTTTGGATTCACTTCTAATAGGATTAAAGAATATGTTCTACTAAAGTGCTTTGATCAAGTGCTAAGATTTCTTTGGATTATGTAAATCAAATTACTAATATCATTTGCGAATTATCAGACCATTTCACATGATTTTTTTCTGACTTAATTGAGATTCAAGCTCCCCCACAGAATATGAAGATATAACAAAAACCAACCATTGTCCACATGTACCTAGATTAGTAGCATAGACATTTTTTGAATAAATGATAGCTTGACTCAATTTCATTGTCCTTTTTTCAGATTAATGACATTTATTTTGAATTACAGGTATAACTATTTTAAATATTAAAAAAATAATACTTCTTCAATTGGCTATACAAATAGGTAGTTCTAATTCAATAGTCTTCTATTGCAAGCTCAAGGTCATTTAGAGAAACTTCTTAACACATATTTATCCTTGGAGAACCAAATATTTTTATCAGAATTTCTTTTGATGTTGAAAAATATTTTTTCGAAATTAACTCCCCAATTTTTTGATTAAATTGGAACCCAGAAATTTTACTCATCAAAATTTTAAAGATCAAGTTCAGAGTCATCTTTTCCAATCACTGGTGTTGGTTTATTTAAAGTTCTGTTAGAGTATTTTGGTTATTTTATAATCAAATGTGATTAATTACATATTTTTTTGTTTTAATGTCATTAGTCAGTAACCTGCCCAGCTGTAGGTGGTTCATACTCAAGCCAATATCAGTAATTTTCTATGCTGTAAACAGGTAAGGCTTATAATTATGTGAAAATTCATATTATTATTGAAATACTGTTTTCTTGTGTGGTAAAATATAATAGATAATCTACAAAATAATGGTAGAATAAGGAGATTAAAGTTAGTTATACTTTCATCTAATTTAGAATGATTCTGTTTTGGTACATGTAAAATAGCTCTTTAACCAAAAAAATAGAGTTTTAGAATATTAAAAGTAACACAAAGGAGATATTCAATTGTTTCTTATATTGATTTTATTCTATTTTCGTAATATTTGTGGTTGTAATTTTTTTAAAAATAATAATTTATCCTTTTTTATTCTGGAAGGCTTCTTTAATTGATAATAATTTGTAGCATTTCAACCAGGGCTCTGTTCACCCTCTAAGCTTTATAATTCTTGTCAGGAAAATGGGGATCAACTTGGGAAAATTATACACCCAGTTATTATAATTATGTTTCAATTGTGGATAAATATTCTCAAAAACTATTCATTTTCAAGTGAGAAAGAGATCTCCTGTGTTGAATTTTCAGGAATCTTGCCCATAAAATGATTTTTTCTGGAGCCTCACCATGCTGTTTAAGGGCTATTGTAAGAAAATAAAATGATCAAAATTCTCATGCAGTATGGTAATGTATTCATTTATTAATGTTCCAGGAAATAAAGTACCAGATAAATAGCTTACAGGAAGCTAAAGTGGATTTCTTTTTTGAAAATAAGAATATATGAACCTTTAATAAAGTTGGTAAATTTAGAGTGTGAAAATTGATGACAGGAAAAAGAATTGGTTCAATATTTTTTTGGCTGATGGTACAGAATATTGTGAGTTAAGATTGACCATTTTTTTTAATAAATGGCCAGGGGATTCTTTCTATTATTTCTCAGTGTTTAATCTTGACTTTCATGTTGAATTGATAGAGTGGGAAGATGCAGGAATATACCATAAATTTCCAGAGTTTTCTATTGTAGTAGGTATCAATTAAGCTTCTTTTTGGAGACAGTGGGAATAACTGATTAGAGCTAAAAATTTGTTTACAGATTTCCTTGATAAATAGGCATATAGAACAAAAATTGAACATATATATTTATAATTTTTTTGAAAATAAATTCAAGTATTTCACCCTTTAAATAAATGTTGAAATCTTGGTTCACTAACTATCAAGAATATATTTCTTCCAATTTAACATTGTAAACCTGAAATTGTTGGCCCTTTTTATTGGGCTGTTCTCAATTTTTCAATCCCAGTCTGTGCTAATATCCTCCCAGGCTCAAAATTGGCCCATAATAATTTCATAAATAATACAAATGATCTCCCTTTCTGAAGTAAAGAAACATATTTCAATGTTGGTCAATCAATTATTGAAACTTGTCTTTTCCTTTCAAGTGGTTTTTTTTTACTGAATGGTCTTGTTTTTAATATTTATGTTGTATAACTAAGATCCTGAATACACCTGGTTCCTGGTGTATTTCCTGCTTTTCAGATATTTATTTTGTAAAACATTTTTTAGCTTCTGGTATCCTTAAATAATGTACAATAATAGGGGGTGTAAAAGTCACAAAAATCCCCACTAAAAATTCTGTTTTTTCCCAAATTCCAAATTAAGTTTTTGGGATTTAAGAAATCCCACACCTCAAGAGGTGTGATATTTTGAGGTAAAAAAAAACAGGGTTTTTGCCTCCAACTCCCATTTTGGCATACTAAAGTTCTGCCTTTGGCTTCACTATAAGCATCATTTTTTTGATACACACCTCATTAAGTGAGTTTTCAATTGCATAAAGCTTCCCTTCTCTTGAATAAAATCTGAATACCCTGGTAATTTATTAAAGAATTTTATTCAAAATTTCATCTACTATAGAAATTTCCATAATTTACAATTCCAAAGTCATCCCAAATGTTACCTTTACTTCAGACATTAAAATAACTGCAGTTAATGGATGCTTTCAGCTTTTATAGTGATTCAGATATCCGGGAAGATATAGCCTTATTAGATATGATAACATCACAAAGATACATCAATCCTTTTAGAATATATCCTTCAAATTACATTTATACCTTAAATTATTTACAAAAATTATCATTTGAAAGTTTTTGCCAACTTTTTTGCACAACACATTACTCATTTGAAAAATTGGTGGCACAGATTCAAGATGACACAAAATTTCAAAATTCATCACAGAGAAAACAATGTAATCCTGCCATACAATTGGCTGTGGCACTATAAAGGTTAGGATCAAATGGAAATGGGGCAGCTTTGGGCAAAATAGGAATGTTGTTTGAAATCAGCCATGGGGCTATTTCTTTGTACACTCAAAGACTGATTGGAATATCAATTAATTTAAAGAGAATAATTAGTGTGTGGCCAACAATAAAAAAATTTAGAGATTCAACAATTTATAAAGATGGAAGGCTTTCCTGGGTGCATTTTATTTATTTATTGGAGTCTAATACCATTATCACAATAACCCCCCAATAATAGTGAAGCCTATTTTGGTTGTAAAAAGATGTAAGATTTTGTATTTTAATACTTGATTTCATTTTGACTGATTATTCAAATTAAGTTATTATTTGTTGATACAACTGGTTTTCAATATAAACAAACAGTTTTCTGTTCTAAACGCTGAATTTATTGCCTCACTTCATGACTCAAATGCATATCAAAATGTGAAAAGAGAACAAAAATTTCAATCCTTTAATGAAAAAGATCAGTACTTACTAGCCAATTCAGAATATTAAATCTTTCCTTTGGTTGGTCCAGCTTATAAGGGAGTTTTTTCACAGATTGAAGACAACCATATTTTCAACCAATTTATAGAAAAATAAAGGGTCAGAATTGAGAATTAAATTGTAATTTTGAAGGGTAAGTGGTTTTATCTGAGGTAAATGGAAAATCAAATGAGGGATAATAAAGAAATTCAACAATTTGTTATTTGGGTTGTTTCTTGTACAATTTTACATAATATTTTAGTTCAAATTGAAGATGAATGGTTTGATTTATATAAAGATTGTAATCCACCACAAGTAGAAAATCTGTAAAATATGGAAAATTGGCAAGATCTTGTAAATTTTCATGAGAAAATTAAGCCTATTAATTTTGCATGGAAAGATAATGAATTCTGAATTTCATCATGAAAATTTACTCATGTACCAAATTTCATGGCCTAAAATGGAGAGGAGATATTATTTATAAAATGCAACTATATAGAAAGATTAATTTTTATCTCTCTTTGGTTCCTGATTATTTCTCTTCAAGTAACCATTGAATTTTTTATTTGACTTCAGTAAGTGTCATTTTGAAAAGTTTCTCCCCTAAATTAAATAATTTATGGTTGATTTTAAAAGAACATCCTAGATGAGTAATTTCTTAATTATTGATAATTTCTGGAGGTTTTTTTTGATGTATAATGAACCATTGATGATGTCTTTCAAAGAGTTTCCATGATTCCAGGTTTCTTTGAAAAATAAATCTCCATTTTTAATTTGGGGAAGTAAAATTCATGTCCAGTTGGGGTGAATAAAGTTGAAAGTTGTTGAAAATATTTTTTTCAGAAAAAAGAAAAGATACCATAAGTCCATGAATTGAGATTTTTAACATCTTTATTTGTCTTATTGCAAAATCCATCTATAGCTACAATGAAATTTGTAAATTATCTTGATTATTCTTTGTTATTGGACAAAGTCTATTCAAGATTACTGAAATTTGGTAATTTAGAAGCTTTGATTAATTCCTGATTTTGATTTTCAACAAATTTATAAAAATGACAAATTCTAGAATAAATGAAATCTGAATATTTCTCAAGTTTTAACCAATGAAGATTATCTTTTTTGATTTCCTTAGTTTTCAAACCAGGTTTTCAGGGGTAAAAACCTATTATTTTGAAATTTATTAATAATTATTGATATAAAAAGTAAACAATTAAAAATATTACACACCTGCAGATTTTCCAGAATCAAATCCTGGACAAAATCCAATACCTTTCATAATTCCTCCTAGGATATTTTAATTGGTTCTTATTTCTTGCCAATTTTCGGATAAGCTCATTAAAGTGAAAACAGCATTTTTCAATATGTGAGAGTTTCCAGAAGAATTTTTAAATGGTGTAATTTCATGAATGAAAACTGGTAAGAAAGGATTCTTGGTTTTATCAATGATTACATAAAGATGAGGTTGAGTATTTATTTATGGAAGTTCTAACCATGTGGCATTGGCCACTTTATTATCAATTGAGATTGATTAGATATGTTTATATGAGCTTTTGGAATGTCCAAGCTGTGAGGTTATTTGTTTTTAATCATGGATATGTAGCTTCAGGTAAGTTTTCTTTTATGAGTTTCATCTCTATTATCAAACTCATGATGTTCTATATTTGGTTTAGTCCTAACCATGATATCAATAGTATTAATGTGACTTTCATCATCTTTCAAACCATTTGGATTATGTACTGTTTCTGGTTTAGTCCTCACCATGACATCATCAAATTGGTTTTGAGAGAGAGATAGAGAAGAAGATTTATTTGAAATTTTAATAATCAAGGTAGAGGATTGGTATGAAATGAAATTTAAAAAATAAGACCCTTATGAATAAGCTCCCATATTGATAAACAATTGAAAGATAAAAATAATCAGCATCATCATACATCATCATAAAGATATAAAAAAAATTGAAATTAAAATTAATTAGCATCAGTATAAAGATATTAAAAAAATCAGAATTATCATAAAGACAAAAAAAACAAGAAAATTCAGCATCATCATAATAAATCATAATTGTAAAATAATGATAAAAGGGAAATTAATCAGATTATAAATAGTAAAAAGAGAAAAGAAATTATAATTATTATCCTGAAGGATGATAAAAAATCATCAAAAAAGTATATAATATTTTTTTTGTTTCCTTATCAATTATGATGAAACAACAATAATAATAATAAGTTTTATTTTCATGCTGATAGGCCTCAGATGGCCTCTCAAATTCTTCAGGAGGCCAACTAAAGAAATTGGGGGGTTATTGAGAGTGAAATTCAAAAAAAAATACCAAATTGATTTAGAACTCTTATAGCCTAGAATATCCCAAAGTTATTATTGGGATTCAGGTGACAGAGGTGGGTGGGTGTGTTGGGGTTAATGATTATAGGGTGGTGGGTGATGGATGACTGACAATGAGGGGTGGGTTTCAGGGTGCAGAGATGGGTCGTGGGGTTGAATGTAAGGGTGAATGGGTGGTGGGTGTTTGAATTCATGATAATAGGGTGGTGGATGGTTGAGGTTACTTCTTTTTTAATAATGAGGATGTTAAAGAGAAATGATAAAAGAACTCCTTGGTGAGTTTCTAAAAAAAAGAAGTATTAAATTAGTTTTAGTGAGAATTTTCTGAGTGAACAATGGAAAAGTAAAAAATTCCAGTTTTTTTGTTGGTTCAAATGAAGTTGGAGTAATTGGATTGATAATTTATGAAAAATAAAAATTGAGATAAGAGGAATTTTTGAATTTGAATTTGAAAAAAAATTAAAACCTGAGTTCAAAATTTTCCCAAATTCCGATTTTTTAAAAAAATTGAATTCAAATTTAAAAATAAAAGTTTTAATTTAGAATTTTTGCCAAAATTACAAATATAAATCATTTTTCTTTTTCAAAGAAACTGATTCAAAATAAACACACCTCAGAAATTCCCCAACATGAAAAGTGGTTGACACTTTATCATAATTAGCAGAAAAATTCAATTAAACTTGAAAATTGAACTTTTCAAAATTAAATTGTAGTTATGAGTTATTATTTTAAAAATCAAAACACATTACTCTTTTGTATCTAAATGAAAGGTGGGATAAACCTTGGACATTAAATTACTGTAATAACCAACTTCTTGATGCCGTGACCTTAACATATAAGTGCATTTACAATTCCTTGGCACCATTTGATATTTGATATGTTGTATTCATGCATTACCAAATCAAAAATAAATAATTTATACCTATTAAATCATGATCAAATACTATTTCTTATTTATTAATTTCATAATATGTTTGACTCCAATATTGGCCTTCTTAATTACAATGCTGCTATAGTGAGATCCATCTGGAATTGATTTTCCTTCAGCTCCAATTCCCAATCCCGCTTTTCATTTTCAAATGCATATTTCATGTTGTTTTTTTTCTAATAAAACTCATTTTTTTTTGTAACTTCACTTCTTCAAACTGTTAAATTCCAATATTACCCACTTTCTCCTCATGCCACCTTTCCTTGTCCCACTCCAAACAGGAATTATCATTTTCTTCATGGGCTAAGAACCATATTTTTTCTCAGTAATCTTGAGCAGAGTAACAATAATTTCAAGACCTACCCTTTTGACATGATTCCAGAAAATTTTCATATCTAGGTGCAAACATATCCATGGACATTTTCCTAGATACACTCTTGTCATTCAAGCTGGGGGTAAATTCATGATTATGCTTTTGTGTAAAGTGATTTATAGATCTACTTTGCTTTTGGAAGAAGAAATAATCAAAATTGGCTTTTAAACATACTTACTGATTCATCATTAATGTTTTCTGCTTGAACTAACTCATCATCATTATTAAGAAAAGGAACAAGATTGAGAGGTGATGTCAAATCATTATGGCCCTTTCAAATTCAAATGAGCTTTCATAATCTCAGTTAAACACAAAAAGAGATGATTAATTACCTTATTCATTAATTTTTCATCTTCATCATCATTATTTAAGCTATCTTTTTCTTGCAATTTGACTGATATTGGGCTTGTGGCCAAAGGGTTCATCCATTTTGACGTAGCAAGGACACATGATTTCAAGATTTTCACTCATTTATTTAATACCTTTACTCTAATATTCTTTGGTTAGTCCGGCCCCAGTTAAGTTTTCAAAATTGTTAGCAGCCATATACTTATTCTTATAGGTTCCATATTGATCATTCTGCTTGAAATAAGGTTTATGAAATGATGTGATTTTTTGTTTACCTCAATGGCCATAGTTTGAAATCCATTCTGTTTTGATAAAGGGTGCCTTCCTATTGAAGTTTAACCAACAGTACCAAAACATGACTCAAAATTTTATTTTATTGAAAGACAATTAATTATTTTTAAATAATATGTATGTATTAAATGACCTTATGGATGAGGAAGGCCCAAGGTGGTCTTCATATTGGTGTGAGGAATTATGATATTGTTGAACAAATATAAAGTGATTGTAATCCTTGAAATCAGATTTTGGAATAATATTTTTTACAGTTTTGAATCATGACTTGTGAATACTAATATGGGTTAGGTCTCAAACTTAAATACCAGGGGACTCAGTTAAAATATCATGTAATTTACACATGAAAAACATGGGTTTTACCCTTGGGATTTGGTTTCCAAATCCTATGCTATTTTACAGTTGTATTTGGTGACTTTGAAGCCCCCTATTGTAAAAAGGTAAAATATTTCATCAATGTACCTGAAATTCACCCAATTTGGTGGGGAAAGAAATTTTGATATGCATGGGTGACTTTTTTGATTAATAATGAAAGATTTTGTATCAGTATATTTTCATAAAAAAGTGAAAATTTAATAAAAAAGCTTCTGAAATTATATTTTTTCTATAACTAAATTACCTAACTTGTTAATTTTGACATCATATTTTTTTATCTATGGAATGCAAAAGGTATAAATCACATCCAAAAGTAATAGGTAATCATGTCAAGGAGTTCAATAAGCCACTATTAAAATTAAAGATAAATTAATGAAATTGAAATTTAACAATACTTGATATTATGAAAATAATTATAGAGTATACTTAGCTTAATTAGGAACAGTTTTCAGTAACATAACTATCTTATTCAATCTTTAAATATTGTCTCTGATGAATATTCATGGATTTCCTATACCAATGACCCAGGTGAGAGAGCTATTTTTAGGAAAACTTGTGAGTAAACTAAGAAACACACACTGTTTATGAAATATTTCAACAAGCCTTGTTATAAAAAAATCATTACTAATTAATATATTAATGAATATATGGAGAAAATCCTTCAAAAGAATTCAATGGGTAAATAAACTGAATATTTAAATTCAAATATATACAAGGTTTTCACAAAAATCAAGTTAGCTAACATATAAACATAGAGTACTACGGAGTGCATGAAACCATTTTTAGACATATTTGAAAAATGTTGTAGAATTTTCAAGTCTAGTTCTCCCATATCATTAAGTTCTTTATATCTCCCCCAATCATTTTTATAGTTTCAGTACTCACACATGGAGGTGTAGATGTGAAGTGGCACATTGCAAATAAAAACTGTATTAAAACAGAATTTGGGTATTACAATTGTCCAATAAAATAAAATAATAGATTTTTTATTAAAATAGAGTGAAGTATTGATATCTAATCAACAAATATGAATTTAAAGGCTGTTAATATAGGTTCCTATTTAAATAAATTAGTGATACTGGAACATTTGATATCCTTAAGCATCTTCAGAAGACACCTATTGAGGAAAGCTATGAGATCAATCAAAATTATCACCAGTTCTGTAAAATATTCCTAGAATATACACCCCATGATTAAGGGAGATTATTTTATTTCCTATTTGAAGTTTAATAGCTCATTTATTCCATTTAAAATACATACATTTGACATTTTTTGTTTGTAGAACTAAATTCCTAGTGAGGATTACCCCATCCTAGGTAAAATATACTTGGGTAATTGGATTGTTTCAAAATTTTCAGCCTCTGTTTAGTTATCATTCTCCCACAGTGGATGACTCAAGTATCTTAAACGGGTAGCAATCAGGTCATAAATCATGTCCTATTTGAAATTTCTGAATGAGTAGCTGAATTAAAAGTCCCCTCCTTTTTGAATTTATTTTGTATTATTCAAATTTGATTGTTAGTTTAAATACAAGCTTCTCTTATATATAGCTTGTTTTAATAAGACAATGAAAAGATAAGTGCTATTTAAGCTTGAAAAACTGAGGTAGATTATTTCAATTGGGTGTAGTGAGCTGAAAACGCAGTAAGACTGATACATGAGAGAATTCTGATGAATTCTATTTCTAGCTGGTCTAAACTCACTGGGAACTTTATGGTTTCCAGGTGGACCAGATTATATACTTATACAGTAGTACCTGAGCTTTTTTGAGATTAAATGTCACCCCTTGCTATAATTTATCCACAAAAATCCTGGTTTATACTTATTAAGAGCTCAAAATAAAGACACAATTCTTTTTTCAAGAAATCAACTAAATTACAAAAGCACACTTCTACTTTAAAGAATATGAAAAAAATAAACTAAGCATATGAAACATCAAGTAATGATGTGTCAGACACAATCTGATCATTGGTTAGAGCTTAGAAGAGGAATGTTAAAATATAATATAAAGAATTTCATAAGATAATTTTAATAAAATCATCATTTATGTTAGTTTTTTCTTGTAATAATTGTACATAATGAAAAGCTTAAGAAAGTGATAATTCATGATTAAATAAAACAATACATAGGATAAGAATTGAATAAACTCAGAGATAAGTTGATAATGAATGGTTTTTTCTAAGCTCAAGCCATAGCTCAAGTTTTGGATTGAGTCCCAAGGAAATGAAGAATGGAAAGGCTGTTTCAGTCATTTCCAGGTCTGCATTCAAAAAAGCTCATCCCCTCTCTCACACTGATTTATATTTTTTATGAACGAGATTGGAGCTCTTAAGTCTCTTAAGCTTTGCAAGAATTAGTGTCTTCACGGTGCACAAAGGTCATCATACTCTTGAATGAACCCATCAAGTCAATCTTTCCATAGCAGAAAAGTCATAGTGCATTATCCCAAATTTCCCTTGATAAGGTGAACTGTGATCTTTGATGCAAGAAATCCTGCAGTCAAAACTAGAAAACTAGAAAAGAATGAAAGAAACTTACTGAGAGTAGTCTTTTTCTTTTTGAAAGTGCCATAATTTGTTCGCAAATTGAATCAATTGTGATTGGTCGGATGATTCTGGGGCAGCCCTTGGCCACACTGTGACACTGCAATATCATCCTCGTCAAGGTGGTGATATGATGACGTAGATGTTGTTTCCCTCAATCCAACGCTTGTCATCGTCATCGTCTTCGTTATCGTTATCTCGGTCAGCTTTCAAATTTGTTATCTTGAATTCAAAGCTAACCTGCTTTTACTCGACTCTCAAAGGCTTTCCAAAACTAATTACCAACATGCGACTCGAGGCTGGCAAAAGGTCCGACTGGAAAGATGGTATGATGTCAGTCTTGATCGATATCTTTGATTTAATGTCATTTTTGAAGAAAAAATCAAATTAAACTGATTGCTGACCATGATATCTTTCTTATTTAATAAGGAAGGAAATTTCGTTGGATCCTAATGATCAGAAATCACCCAAAGTCCTCGTCTCTCAAATCTTGGGCAAACTACACGCTACTTCTGCAAAGTGTACTCATTATGGAGCTCCATTGATCAAAGGAGTTTTAAGCTCGGATGGCTGCATTACTTGCCCTTGGCATGGTGCCAAATTTTCTATTTGCAAAGATGGTGACATTGAAGATGCCCCTGGCCTAAATCCATTACAATCCTTTCAGATTGTTTTTGATGGTGACCAGGTCTTTGTTGAACTTGATCCTGAGCTTGCTAAAGCTACCGAATTCGGTCGTCTACCACTTAAATGTCGATCAAGTGTCAAGAGAGATGAACCTGGTGTGGTCGTCATTGGAGGCGGCTCTGCTGGCCAATTCTTTGTTGAGGAAATTAGAAGGCTCGATTTTGTGGGTAAAGTGACTTTAATCAGTCAAGAGCCTCATTTACCGTTGGATAGGTACGAAAGAAATCAAAAATATTTCTTGTTCTCCGCCTTGAGCTTTTATCTTACCTGCTCAGTTCTCTCAATTAAATATTTTCGCCATACAGAACCAAGTTATCCAAGGCCTTGATTACCGACCCTAAGAAAATTTCTCTCCGTGACGAATCTTTCTACAAAGATGCCGAAATCGACATTAAAATTTCCAACGTTAGTAAACTTATTATACCTGCCAACAGCTCTAGATACTCTGCTTCGATTGACCTTTTGTGTTACTGGAGTTTAGGCAGTCACCGAAATTGACTTAAAAGGTCGTTTGGTCGGCTTATCAGACGGCTCACGTCTGAAATATACCAGATTGATTGTCGCCACTGGTTCACTTGCACGGACATTGCCATTGGCTGGATCCGAGCTTAAAGGGATCAGTACCTTGAGGAACATAGCAGATACTCAAACAATCGCGTCCTGGCTTTCCGGTGAAGCGGGTCCCAAAAAAACGATTGCACTGATTGGATCAAGTTTCATTTGTATGGAACTTGCCGCATTCGCCTCAAAAAAAGAAAACGTTGAGGTCCATGTTATTGGAATGGATAAAGTTCCTTTAGCTAATATCTTAGGCGAGGAGATTGGAAGTGCATTAAAAAAATTTCATGAAAAGAATGGAGTCAAATTTCACTTACAAGCCGGTATTGAAAAATTCGTGCCTTCCGGTATGCTCTGCAGATTTAACTATGCTTTTTTCAAAATCTTGCAATGGTTTTATTGACCAGGAGCCCGTGAACACTATTTTATTGCCTTTTGCCTTGTTGCTTTGGCATCGCTCGATCACTCAACAGAATCAGACCTTTCACACGTCGGTGGAGTGGCTTTGAAGGGAGGCGAGGTGATCAAATGTGATGGCGTAGTGCTCGGAGTTGGAGCAAGACCCAACACAGAGTTGCTCAAATCAGCCGGTATTGCTTTAGAAAACGATGGCAGTGTTGTTGTAGACGAGTATTTGCGGATTCGGGATACAGCAGCACAGGGTTTAGTGTATGCTATTGGGGATATTGCTAAATATCCTGATCTTTTAACCAATGGCGACTTGACCCGGATCGGTAAGTATAGAAAGCTTTTGTCTCTGCTTTTATCTCAGTCTCTATAATAATGTTTGCTAAGGTCCTATGGTTGGTCTACTGCTTTTATACTGGACTCAGAACATTGGAATGTAGCTGCTAACCATGCAATAGCGGCTGCAAAAAACATCGCTTTAGAGCAAAAATCAGCAGCTTTAGTGCCATTTACCAAACCTGCTATCTTTTGGTCTGCACAAGGTCAACAATTGCGATACGTTGGAACTGGTAAAGCTTCCAAATGGGAGCAGGTAGTAATAGATGGTAACGCAGATGAATTAAAGTTTGTCGCCTATTATTACAAAGGTGACGAAGTTGTTGCCGTTGCAACTATGCAAAGAGATCCAGCCATGGCTCAAGCTGCAGAACTTTTTAGTCGTAAAAAGTTTCCCTCAGTCTCACAGGTAATTTGTTTCTAAACTTTGATACTCACAATAAGCCCAATAAACTATTTATAGGCTTTTTTTAACAAAAACTTGGTGTCTTGCCTCTTGATTTGTACCTGCAGGTTCAAGGTGGCGTGGATTTATTTTCGTTCAAGCTATAAAAATTGAGCCGGCAAATATTTTCAACCTGAATGGAAGGTTATCTCACAAACACATGCTAAACATAAAAAACGCGTATTTCTCGTATTTGCACAAAAGTCACTAGATTGCGGAGCATATCATTTTTATATTAGAAAAAAGAAAATGTATCATGTGCCCCAAAAAATGATAAATGAAGAACGATTCTGAATGTGTAATCTCAATGCAATGTTATGATTTTTCTTTAATGAATTTGAGATTTTTTTGAGGAGTTAACCAACCCCTTGACAACCTTTTTAAAGCAGTAAATCATTGTATACATTTGAACAGAAAAATAAGCCAAAATAACCCTAAAATTCCAAGCATTTTTATAAAGAAGCACTGGGGCTCTAACCACTGTGTGGGTGTATGAAGTCTCAAACAGGGACAAAGTATATCAAAGCGAAAAATATTTCGATTTTGTTTTTGACAAAGGCCTATATTTGCAGTTTTACAGTGTCTTCCAGCAAACCTCTGAATGGTGGGTTGCGTGTCCAAGTTTTTTTTCTAATTTTACCGATCACGTCTCTGCCCAATTTTTTTCATTTTTATTCTCCAATCAATCATTGTCCTCCAATTGAATTGACCAATAACATGATTTTCAACTGTATGGTGTTTTTTTCTTTTGAATCATATACTTTTTCAAAGGTGAAGTTTGTTATTATGAAATGTCATCAATTTTAAATATTGACTGACGGTACGATAATTTCACTGTACCTCTCAAAAGCAATGCATAGTTGCATTATAGGAATTTGGAACTGCAGTAGATCAGCATGAACTATTGTTATTCGTTTGAGTATAACTCTAGCAATTGTTCATGATAATGTTTATGAGTTTTTTGAACTAGGCCAGTGTTAGGACTTATCCCCTTCCTGTTTAACTATCCAAATTACATTGAGATTATCAAAAGACAACTGAATATCTTAGGGTCTATTGTGTAAGCCCATAAAAATTATTGGATTATGACTTCTTTCTAACATTTTTTTCTGTACACAAATAAAATAAAAATAAAAGCCAAAAAACTCCGTGGATTTTAATTAAGGTAAACAAAATGAAACCTTTAAATTATCACATTTTTCCTCTTCCTATGAGCTTTCTTCATGTCACAATTTGAACCCCAGTTTTTTAAGCTCAAAGACAACAAAAAACTAAAGAATCATCAATGACTTCTCATCATACAAAGAAGCAATTTTTTTTCACCCAGCTGCATTACTCTATTAGAGATAGAGGACCACAATTAAGCTCATACTGGTTTTCTGAGGGACCATGAATATGTCCAAGATCTATTACAGGCCCCTCCAGATAGCTTTTACCAGGTTCTTCAAATACCTAAATCATTCTTGGTGTAGCTTATATAAGAGATAATCCACCCTGATTTGTTGAAGTACTTAAAATACATAATCACTCAAGAGAAGCTGATTCATTTTTTGTACAGTTTTGTAAACGGAAATTCCATGTATCAGGCTAATGAAAGTTTTCAATGTGGCCAAGAAACAATTCAAAAAGTATTCAATGTGCTTGTTGATTAATTGTGTTGTTTTCAAACAGACTATGTTGGAAAGTAAGATGGATTGACTATTCAGAAAGAAATCATCAAGCTTCCAAAAAAAATAGATTGTGACATTGTATATGAGAAATTGATGAAAAACTTAATACTAAGAAGGTAATTTTAAAGGATAAGGTTCAATGGGACATTAGCAAATGAGTGATTTCAAAAAAAATATCATGGTGGATAACTTGAAAATGACAATATATTTTTTGTATGTTGGATAGGAAGGTAGTATGTAAAACTCACAAGTTTCATCCAATCATCATGAGCAAAGTGGCTACACCTGACAGCAGGTGTTGCATTTAGAATTTGAAGTGGGAGATAGGACAGAAACTAAGTTCAAAAAAACAAGTTTTGGAATAAATTCAAGCCACATATGCAAACCACAAAGTCTCAATTCAGTGGGCTCAGTATCAATGTTTGATCAGGCTTGTAAAAGCTCAATATTTAAACAATACATTATGAAAAAAATTCTTACAGTTTTTCCTTTGTTTAGATCTTTTTTATTACTTCTTATCATTTCCTTTAAAAAAAATTCAACCTTTGGGGGTTTTCTTATAGATTTTTACATATATAATAGAGTCTTAATATGAACTCTCTATCAAGCTCACTTATAGAAGACTATAAATGAATAATATTGAGATTGGAAACTTTTAATTTTGAAAAAACTTATTATTAATGATAAAATGGATTGGGGACTTTGGATATTTCTGAGCATATGAATATTATAAACAATATACTCTACTATAGAATTGTTTTCTCTCCTGAAAGGCTGTATTATTGAGACATTTTATATTCCACTTTTTCTGGTTTTGAAATTTAATGTTTGCATTGGATTTGAAGGAAGCTTTCAATATTTATTGGAAAAAGTAATTTTGAGGAGAGGGCCACCACAATGTAGTATATATCAAAATAATATCACCCCTATTTAAGCCCATAAGCTGATGTACAGGAAGTTTTTACACTTATAGATAAATAATATCAATCTTCCAAGTTTAATATTAGGTTTCATTATAAAAATTGGGGAATTTTCAAGTATACTATTCCATGGTGTAAGCTAAATATTCTCCTTTTCTTCATAAAAAAATCCATGGATTGATGATAGAATCTTCATTTTCAAAGCCATAGTAGACATCAGGTTCTTGAATTTTGTGAATAATTAAAAGTTTTTCTCTTTATACCTATTTAACTTGACTTAGTATACTCTTGTGGAGAACTCATTAATTCTGAAATAACCATTTTGATCTAGTGAATTACTTGAATATTTGAAAAACAAATATAATTTTAGATGTTATTTCATGGAAATTTGAGTAGTAGTTGTATCAAGAAATGAAATTAAGCCAAAAATAAGTAAAGTATTTGTGAAAAATCTAAGGAAATTTGATATTGATTTATCAATTTGGCTAGCCATTATTTTTATCAATTATTTCATTATTATAAACACTTTATTAAGAGAACTTTCTATGTCAGATTTTTTTATTATGTTTACTGTATTCTATGGCAGATTTCCAATTTAACTCCAAGGTAATTGATATTTAATCCATATTTTCATGATTAGAATATAAAGAGAGCTCTCCTTTTAATCAAAAAGTTATAATTTTATATGAAATTTATGGGTTTATAACTTAAATTATTTCAAGATACCTTTTTGACTTTGTCAACACCACAAAATTAAAAACACAAATTATCAAAACTAATGAAGAGAAAATTTCTTGTTTTTATTTTGTATTTATTCTTAATTAAATTGATAAAGTATTAATTATCTTAATCTTTTAAAAAGGTAGGCCTCAGAAGTAAGCTGAACCCTTTTTGGAATTAGGCTTGAAGTGGCACAAATATCACTTCAGAGCCATGTGCAACAAGAATCAAAAATGGTCTTAATAATGTTTCAACTATTGAATTATCATTATTAAGAATTTCTCATGGACTTGATCTTGTTTATCTTGGTTTTTTATAAGAATTTGTGAAGAGAGTCTTGTAAGAAATTTTTAAACTCATATACAAATTTCTTTTATAAACAATGGATTAATTTTTAAAGTAAATCATGAATAATATACTTTGATCAACGAAAATATGATACATATTTGAATTTATTTATTTTTTAAATTCAACAATAATTCATTTTAAATTTAAAGACATGAAAACATATGATAAATTCTAATACGGATGATATTAGAACAGGATTATGTTAAAAACAGAATTTTTGAGATTATTTTGATATAATCCTATGCTATAGGGGAAGATAGCTCTCAGATATTAAGTTAAATGGTCATCCTTTCATGAAATAATGAAAATAATTTGGTTTTATAATTATTTTTCTCAAGTTGACATTGAATTAATAAGCTCACATTTTTTGTGAGCCTTGAGGTATATTTTACATACCCAAATAGGCCACAATTATCTTAAAAATAAATTATGAACTATGCATAACCCATAAGTCATGCATATATTCAAAAATTCATAATTTTTGATTTCAGAAAAGATAAATAACTTTTTATTGAGTAAGTGAATCCATGGATTTAAGGCCAGATTTGGATTCTACACAAAATCTCACCTATGGTAGCTCCATAGCGTGAATAAGCTTAAATCAACTCTTTGATGTGGTAATATGGAAAATACATCAATACCACATCATTAATAACACATAAAAGATTTGGGAAATTTTTTGTTTTTCGCAATTTCACGCCAAAATAATGGGAATGTGAGAAATCCCATGTTACATATACACTAAGAATAGTGTTATGCAGGTTTGTGGCACTTAATATTATGGTATTATTACAAACACTTTTGGTACACCCATAGTGGATATCTCACTTGAAGCCTGAATTTCTATTTTGATGTAAAAAATAGTCAAGGGGGACAAAAGACATCAAAGAGAGCCAGGGTACCCAACTTCTGAGGCCTCTGAGGCATGGACAGCTCCAAAGCTTGGATCAATGGCTGATATTTGCCCAATTGGTAAATTAAAACCTTTTGTGAACTTGGTTACCAAGTCAGAACTTCATTATATCATAAGATAATAGCAAATAAGCTTCTCTTTTGATGTGCCAAGGAGGTAAAGAGCAACTTAGACTCCTTTAAACATGTCAATTATTAATGAATTTCCATGGATAAACCCCAAAAGAGTAATTAAGACCCTTTTTTGACTGTTATCCATTGATTTATCTCATAGAAAACAGCCATATACTGCTATTTGCAATTCTACATAGAAATGAGGTAAAAACTTCAAAGATTCATTAAAAATATAATTCTTAATTAATCTTTCTGAAACTTTCAGGACCAATTTAAAACTGTATAATTCATATAAAAACCAAAAATAATTATACTTTTATAAGTAAAATTGAAAGTTTTACCTACAGTCCTTTGTCGATAATTCCAGGTGAAATACTGAATCTTTAAAAATTCACAGAAAATAAACTCTGTGATGAAAATTCCAAAAAAATCCATAACTTTGAGAAATAAATGGTTATTTTGGAATAAAAGAAGATTCACAGCTTTTACTCTCTTTATTCTTAACCATAAATGGGTTGGTAGTCACGTAAAAGCATCAATTAAGTAATTATGATAATCTTACATGACAACAGATGATGCAATCAATAATTTCAAAAAGGTTTATTGTTTTCTCACTCACTTTTCTTTCAGTTTGCTCCATGGAATTCCTCTGTGAACTGTTTTAGACTTAAAAGAGGTCTCCTTTTGCTGTTTTTTCCAGATCATCACATTATTCTAGTATACCATTATTACCAACAAGTAAATATTAGTTATAGCTTTTTCTTAAGTGTTTTATTCTTTCAGAAATTGATCAGAAAGACGTTAAATCATAGAAATAAACTATAATTTGTTTTTAATACTGTTATAAATCAATTTTGATCCATTAAATCCACAATTCCACATCAAATTTCTCTACTATTATCATCTAAAAGGTTTATTGGATTAATAGTGAGTAATTTATCTCAATTCTTAAAGTTTTTCTCTAGTAATAGTTCTCTTCAAGAATTATCTTTATAATTATTCTTGTAAAAGATAATTATATATTAAAATGATTTTATTATTTTAATAAAAGAAGTTTTTATTATTAAATTCTTCTTGCAATTGATTCTAGTAGACAATTACTGCTTACTGTTATAATCACTAGTAGTGTATAACAAGTAAAACAAATAATTAAATAATTAACTATTTAATTGTGGTTATAATAATTTTTTATTATTATATTTCATAAGAACAGTCATAGTACTGTTGATTAATAGTAATATTTTCAACAGTTCCATAGACACATCTTACATTCTTTATGCCCAGATTTCTTTTTTAACATAAATAATATTTAATTTGATTTTCAAAAGAGAAGACAGAAACACAAAAACCACACAAAATATCTCAAAAACTTTCTTTTAAATAAGGATTCAAAAAGAATTATAGAGAAAAGAATTGATTAAATGTTTACTGAATTTCTTTTTACTATGGAGGTAAAGACCCTTTTTTAAGAAAAGAAATATAAGAAGTTTTATTTCTAATACTCCAAAAAAGTTTCTTTTATTGTTTTTTGTCAATTTTTTGAGTATTGTTATTCTTGTTCTATATTAATATCCTATTTTGATTATTTTGGAACTATTTGTTTTTTTATTTTTTTTCTTCAATTTTCTAGAATTCCCTCTTTATATATTTTAATATATTTTAATTTAATTTGATGTTTTTTTTTTTTCATTTTGAATGACAGTAGCAGGCCTTGTAAGGCCTTCAACTTTAAGATTTTTCTACTGTACAGGTATTGTAATTTCTCCTGCTGTAAATTTGTCAGAAATTTTCAGAAATTTCGCAATAGCAGCCATTATGAACCCTGTAATGTTCTTTCCTTTGCAATTCTTGATTCCTTCCAAACACACAAGAGTAAGGAATTTTCTCTTTCAAAAAGAGAAATGTTGGTCTTGATGATAATAATTGATGAAATTTATTGATGATACAAAGGGAACATAAAATGAAATAATAATAATAATAATAATAATAAGATTTTGAAAATTCAAATCAATAAAAAATATAAAATATATACATTCTCTCTATATATTTTTTTGAAAATAATATTATTCTTCTTAGGTTAAAGAAGTTTAACTTAATGAGAAACAAAAATATTCAAGAATTCAGTTTCTTAAGAAGAGGGATCATGTAAGATGTGTCTATGAAACTGATGATAATATTACTATTAATCAACAGTACTATGACTGTTCTTATGAAATATAATAACAAAATGTTATCATAACCACAATTCAATAATTAAAGAATTATTTCTTTCACGTGTTAAGCACTACTAGTGATTTTAACAGTGAGCAAGTAATTGTCTACAAGAATCAATTACAAGAAGATTTTAATAATAAAACCTCTTTTGTTAAAATAATCAAATTATTTTAATATATAATTATCTTTTGCAAGAATAATTATAATAATAATTCTTGAAGAAAACTAATTTTAGAGAAAAACTTGAAGAATTAAAAATAAATCACTCACTAATATTCCAAAGGACTTATTGAAAGATAAGACGGAGAGATTTGACGTAGAATTGTGGATTTTAAGTATCAAACTGGATTTATAACAGTATTACAACAATATATAGTTGGATTCTAGGATTTCAAGTCTTTCTGATTGATTTTGAAAGATTTAAAACACTTAAGAAGAGCTATAAATAATACTTACTTGTTGGTAATAATGATTTAAATGATAATAAGATGATGATGATGTGGAAAAAACAGCAAGAGGAGGCCTCTTTGAAGTCAACAACAGCTCACAGAGGTGTTCCATGGAGCAAGCTGAAAAACCAGTGAGTGAGAAAACAATAAAACTTTTTGGATTATTGATTGCATTATCTGTTGTCACGTAAGATTATCATAATTACTTAATTGATGCTTTTACGTGACTACCAACCCCAATATGGTTAAGAACAAAAGGAGTAACATCTGTAAATATTCCTTTATTCCAAAATAATCATTGATTTCTCAAAGTTATCAATGTTATTGCCAATTTCATCACAGGTTATAATTACTGTAAATTTTTGAAGATTCAGTGTTTCACATAGAATAGCCAAAAATGAACTGTAAGTAAAACTTTTAATTTTACTAGTAAAACCATAATTCTTTTTGGTTGTACCATAGATAATACAGTTCTCCATTAGTCCTGAAAGTTTCAGAAAGATTCATTAATAATTGTATTTTTAATGAATTTTTGAAGTTTTTACCTCATTTCTACATAGAATTGCAAATATCAGTGTTTGACTGGTTGCTATGAGGTAAATCAATGAATACAAGTCCAAAAAGGGTTTTAATTACTCTTTTGGGGTTTATCAATGAAAAATCATTAAGAATTGACATGGTTAGAGGAGTCTAAGTATCTTTTTACCTCCTTGGCACGTCAAAATAGCAGGTTATTTGCTATTTTCTTAAGATCTACAGTAGTTGTGACATGGTGACCAAGTTCCCAAAAGGTTTTAGTTTACCAATTAGGCCAAGATCAGCCATGGATCCAATTTTTGGAGCTTTCCATGCCTCAGAGGCCTCAGTAGTTGGGTACCCTGGCTCTCTTTGATGTCTTTTGTCCCCCTTGACTATTTTTTACATCAAAATAGAAATTCAGGCTTCAAGTGAGATATCCACTATGGGTGTACCAAAAGTCCATGTAAGAGTACCATGATATTAAGTGCTCTAAACATGCATAACAATATTCTTAGTGTATATGTAACATGGGATTTCTCACATTCCCATTATTTTGGCGTGAAATTAAGAAAAACAAAAATTTTCACAGATCTTTTATGTGGTATTTATGATGTGGTATTGAAGTATTTTCCATTTTACCACCTCAAAGAGTTAACTTGAGCTTATTCACTCTATGGAGCTACCCTATGTGAATTTTTGTGTAGAATCCAAATCTGGCCTTGAATCCATGGTTTTACTTACTCAATAAAAAGTTTTTCATCCTTTCTGAAATCAAAAATGATGAATGTTGGATATATGCATTACTTATGAGTTATTCATAATTCAAAATTTAGTTTTGAGATAATTGTGGCCTATTTGGGTATGTAGAATATACCTCAAGGCTCACAGATCAGTTGAAAATAGCTTATTTCAATATTGGGGAGCCATTATTTTGAAGAGAAAATGAGAATTAACACTATTATAAAGTAATAATAAGTCATAAATCAAGAAAAATAAAATCTTTTTTAATTTTTGAAACTGGATTTGACTCCTTTTGGTCTTCAAAGAATGGAATTCCTTAAATTTAAGGTGAATTTTTAGATTAAATTTTTTATCATAGAGCGCATTCTCTTGAACATGAAAATATAAATGGAAAGTATTTTAATATAATATACTATATCATTACTTCATACCATGAAAAAGGAAGAAATTTATTTGAAATTATATGACAAAAATTCAAATCCTGGGTCAAATATAATTTCCAAATGCAAAAACTTCTGTCAGGTGTATCCATTGTTCTCATGGTGAATGTGTTGAGAAAATTTAATGTGCCCATAAGTTACAATTAGCTAGATTTTTTGGTTACATTCTCAATAAGCCACTTTAAGTGCCTTATTTTGGAGAAAAAAAACATCTAAATGATTGAAAAAAGGCTTATATAAAGTTTTCTTCCACAAAAACTCCTATAAACCTATCACTATGTAAGATATTATTAATTAAACTGAGATTTCAAGGCCTCAAAATAATAAAGAAAAATCAAATATCTAAGAATCTTCATGTAATTAAATCAGAAAGATTTTTGGAGTATGAGTCTGAAGTGAATTTAAAACATACTCATCAATAAAAGAAGATTTCTTTTATGGTAGAGAGGACAAGAATAGAAGATAATTTGGATAAAAGATGGCCACTTTTATTTGAAACAAATATTCAAAATACAATCAGAACTTGTTTTAATTAGACCTTTTTGTATAAAACTAACTCCCATCAGTTCTTATTCTATTTATAATCCAGTACATTTATATTAATAACAATTACGTCATTGGATTTTATATCAATTCAGTTTTCTGGGAAAAATCATTTTATATAGCTAGAATTACTACAGTTTTGTGATAATTCTCTAATACCTTCAGAAATTCTGGAAGCTCATATTCTGTTAGGATTTTTCTACATATATCATGAATATTTTAAGAATATTCTTCCAAATATTAGTAACAAAGGTTTTAAGAAGGTTGAATTTGGGTTTATCTTTCTTGTTTTAAAAAAATATATTCATTTTATTTCCCAAGGTAAGCTAGAACACAAAGATCTTATCATTGATTTTTATTTTCCTTGGTAGTTTCAGATACTGTAGTTGTTATTCGTGATACATCTTTCTCTTCTATATGTGAGTTTTGGGATTATTAAGGATTATTCCAGCTTGATTTATCAGATTTTCTAGCTCATTGGATTTCATTCTTATTTGAAGAAAAGTCCTTTTGAGCTTAAGTATATTTTTTTCAATTGTTTTGAATCATCTACTGTGGCATAAGCGCCCCCCAAACACCTTCACATAAATCTGATAGTGACAAAATTGAATTCCTTTCAGATTTTCTTACCAAAGGTTTGGTTTTTTTTCCATTATTTTTTCCCAAAAATCATGATCATAAAATATAATTTAATTCTGTCATCTAATTCCTCCCCAAAAAGAATGCATAGAGACTTTTACTTTGTATAAGACTGTCTGACTTGGACCAAAATTCATCAATAACTCATATATATAACAGATATTTAATTCAAAGAATGACCACTGAATATTTCTTATTTTCAAGTTATGTTTTTTCAAGGCTTAAGCTATAATTGTGATTTTATGATTTTTCCAAAATAACCGAAGCTTCTTGTTTAATATTTCCACCATAAGTATATCTTCCAAGATTGTGCATCTCTGAATATTTCTCAGTAAAATAGGGCCTATGGCTAGATTTCCAAATGTGTGATGCTTCCAATTTTTGATTTAGTTTGGTTTTTTGTTTCTTTATTGACTTACTGGATCTAGATTAATACTGTTCAAATTTTTATTATGTTCTTATTGTATTTAAAAGAGTACTAGATACATTATCATATTTCTTGATGAGTTGTTATTGATTCAAAAAATGAAAAGTCAAAAGATTTGTATTAAACCCATTCTCCAATTTTAGTTTTCAGTCTAACAAAAAAAAATGAAAATATTCCTTTCTTGGAACACCTCAATTTATCTTTTTGAGAGTCTATTTGGGAAAAGAAAATTTTTTATGCACACAGAACAGGACCTTAATAAATCACAAATAAAAAACTCATTTTAATGTGGCTTTAATTAATAATTTAATCATTATAGGTTCCTTCTTTGATATAACCCAAATATTTACAGGATTAATAGGACATGTTTTATTTTATCCATAAAAGAAACTTACCTCACTTCTAAAAATATGTTATTTCAGCTTTACTTTTTGTAGTTCTAATCTGAAAAAGGAATTCATTTAGATTTGAATTTAGGAAAATTACTTTAGCTAATTAAGAAGCTATAATTTACATAAATATTTTATGAAATGGAATCAAAACCCCCAGATTCTGTTTTATATTAATTTAGAATTATATAACCTTATAGGAATGTTTTTTTCCCAGCATATTCAATTTCATTTGATTTTAATTCTGCTAGACTTGTTTCTTTTTAAGAATAATTACCAAAAATATTCTGGGTAATGAATTTTTCCCTTTTTTTGGATCAAAGCTTTAAAATTTAAACAGTTTTAGTTTTTCAAAAAAGACTTAATTTTATGGATGATGGTACTGCAATCAATTTTAATTAATCAAAAGGGATCCAGAATTTGAGAAATATTTCAGCTATGTAGAGAAGGCTTTATAGATAAGACAGAAAACATATTAATATAATTATTTTCATATAATTACTTAGTATAACTTTCAATTCCTTTTTAAACCCCAAATCCAGCTGAATATAACCTCGAAAATATTGAAAAGTTACAAAAAACTGTATGAAGCTCAGCTAAATACATGTCTTTGTTACTAATTCAGGGGGAGGTTCTCAAGGAACTCTTCATTTAATATAAAATACAATAATAAAAATAAATGTCTTTCATTTAATTGAATTAATTCTTATCTCATACAATTCACTAATAGAAATTTTCTATTTAATGGAATTGAATCAACATATTCAATATCTGTTTGCTATGAATTATCATATATGACTATTGAGATTTTTTGGAGGAATTGTATCTTTTTTTTATTTTACTATTAATTTTTCTGTTCAATATAGTAAGGAAACTATGATAGCCATTAATGATTAAAAAATTTGTTAATCAGCATTGAACATCATGATAACTAAGCACAAAAATCCCTATAATAATAAACAGAATGTTAATAAAAAACAATGATCTTTTATCTATTTCAAAAAAATAAATAAGTGTAAATAATTTCACATATTTTCGTTCCCAAATATATGAAACTTTATATTAAAATATCTATCAAAAAAAACCTGTTTTTAAATCCAAATTAATTAAAAAATAAATTTTGAAAATAACGAAAAAGGCTTAGAGCTCCTAATAGAATATTCAAATGATTTTGAATCGGGATTATTTAGATACTTCATAGCTTAGACCTTTACAATATAGAATTAGGAGAAGAAATTGAAGATAGATTTTGAAGGAAAAATATATAATTATATTGCAGAACCTCATGATATTAGTTTGAGTCTCTTTTATTACCAATAGAAAATTCAATTTTTACATAATTCCAATTTGATTTTATATAAATTTGAGAAACTGATTATTCTATTTTGATGTGGTCAGAGGATTAAATTTTAAAATACCAAACTTCAATGGAGAAAGGTTACATCCCATGTATTGAAGGTACAAGATATCAACAATATATTAAATATTAGGTATTTCCCTTCATAATATCAATTCAACAAGTTCAAAGTGTTCAATTTATTTTCTAAAAGGAAAAACAAGTATTGAAATTATTTTGATATTATAAGACTTATTTAAATTTCTTTTAGTTCATCAATCGCTCAGATTCTTAGATGAAAAAACCTCTTTATTAATATTCAATTTCAATTTCAAATTACAATTTCAATAATAACTTAAAGTTTCCAGCTAAATGAAAATTTTGTCAAAAATCTTAAAGAATTAACATCAGTATATATTGAGCTTCATTAAAGATAATTATATACACTCCCAATATTTTACATTTGCTTAATCAATAACCAAATTTTTGAACTAGTTTGTATTAAAAAAATTCTTCTACTAACTGGAATTTTGATATCTTTTTTCATGTAGGAACACTTCAGAAGGTAAGATACTATGTATCAACTATGGGTTCAGTTATCTCATTTTCAAATAGATAAAGACTATAGAAGGAAGCTTATTGAATGGAATTCATTAAAATAATATGAATATAGCTTTTTTATGATATATAAATATACAAGGAGATTTTGCTCATGAATAAAAGAGGTTATTATTTATATAATATTTTTATTTTGGATAAAATGACCTTTGGTATTATATTTACAAATAATAAATATTCAAGTCAGCTGGAAGTTTTATCATATCTTACAAATTCAGCTAAAAGTAACCCATAGAAGTATTTAAACAAATCTGGATTCAAGAAAGATTAAGGCTGGCCACAATCAAAATTTTATTTCTGGAAAGACAAAAATTTCAATAAAACTTTAATGTCATCCTTTATTCATATTCAGATAACTTATTGGGACATGATTACTCCAAGTGAAATTATGAGTATTTTAAAATAGAATCTTTTTAGTTTTGATCAAATTTATTAAGTGTATGAATTTAAGGGAATTATTTTCCTTTTAAATTGTGGGCCTTGAGGTATATTTTACATACCCAAATAGTCCACAATTATCTTAAAAATAAATTTTGAATTATGCATAGCTCATAAGTCATGCATATATCCAAAATTCATCATTTTTGATTTCAGAAAAGATGAATAACTTTTTATTGAGTAAGTAAATCCATTGATTTAAGGCCAGATTTGGATTCTACACAAAATTTCACCTAGGGTAGCTCCATAGATTGAAGAAGATTAAATCAACTCTTTGAGGTGGTAATATGGAAAATACTTCAATACCACATCATCAATAACACATAAAAGAATTGTGAATTTTTTTTTTTTTTTTGGATTCTACACAAAAAATTCACCTAGGGTAGCTCCATAGAGTGAATAAGCTCAAATTAACTCTTGGAGGTGGTAATATGGAAAATACTTCAATACCACATCATCAATAACACATAGAAGAATTGTGAATTTTTTTTTTTTTTTTTTTGGATTCTACACAAAAAATTCACCTAGGGTAGCTCCATAGAGTGAATAAGCTCAAATTAACTCTTGGATGTGGTAATATGGAAAATACTTCAATACCACATAAAAGAACCATGAAAATTTGTTTTTCTTAATTTCATGCCAAAATCATGGGAATGTGAGAAATACCATGTTACATATGCACTAAGAATAGTGTTATTCATGTTTTGAGAACTTAATATCATGGTATTCTTACATGGACATTTGGTACACCCATAGTGGATATCTCACTTTAATATCAATTTTCTATTTTGACATGAAAAATAAGCAAGGGGGACAAAAGACATCAAAGAGAGCCAGGGTACCCAACTTATGAGGCCTCAGAGGCATGGAAAGCTCCAAAGCTTGGATCCATGGCTGATCTTGGCCTAATTGGTAAACTAAAACCTTTTGGGAACTTGGTTACCATGTTACAACTACAGTAAATGTTAAGAAAATAGCAAATAACCTGCTATTTTGACATGCCAAGGAGCTAAAGAGCTACTTAGACTCCTGTAACCATGTCAATTCTTAATGAATTTCCATGGATAAACCCCAAAAGAGTAATTAAAACCCTTTTTGGACTTGTATCCATTGATTTACCTCATAGCAACCAGTAAAACACTGATATTTGTAATTCTACATAGAAATGAGGTAAAAACTTCAAAAATTCATTAAAAATACAATTCTCAATGAATCTCTCTGAAACCTTCAGGACCAATGGAGAACTGTATCATCCATGGCACAACCAAAAATAATCATGGTTTTACTAGTAAAATTAAAAGTCTTACTTACAGTCCATTGTTTGATTATTCTACGTGAAACACTGAATCTTCAAAAATTCACAGTAATTACAACCTGTGACTAAATTTCCAATAAAATTGATAGCTTTGAGAAATCAATGATTATTTTGAAATAAAAGAAGATTTACAGATTTTACTCATTTTATTCTTAACCATATTGGGGTTGGTAGTCACGTAAAAACATCAATTAAGTAATTATGATAATCTTACATGACAACAGATAATGCAATCAATAATCCAAAAAGGTTTATTGTTTTCTCACTCACTGGTTTTTCAGCTTGCTCCATGGCACACCTCTGTGAGCTGTTGTTGACTTCAAAGAGGCCACCTCTTGCTGTTTTTTCCACATCATCATCTTATTATCATTTATATCATTCTTACCAACAAGTAAGTATTAGTTAAAGCTATTCTTAAGTGTTTTGAATCTTTCAGAATCAATCAGAAAGAAATGAAATCATAGAATACAACTATATATTGTTGTAATACTTTTATAAATTCATTTTGATCCTTTAAATCCACAATTCTACATCAAATCTCTCTATCTTATCTTTCAATAAGCTCTTTGAAATATTAGTGAGTGATTTATCTTTGATTCTTAAAGTTTTTTTCTAAAATTAGTTTTCTTTAAGAATTACCATTATACTTATTCTTGCAAAAGTCAATTATATATCAAAATAATTTTATTATTTTAATAAAAAGAAGTTTTATTATTAACATCTTCTTGTAATTGATTCTTGTAGACAATTACTTGCTCACTGTTAAAATCACTAGTAGTGTTTAACATGTGAAAGAAATAATTCTTTGATTATTTAATTGTAGCTATAATAACACTTTGTTCTTATATTTCATAAGAAAAGTCATAGTACTGTTGATTAATAGTAATATTATCATCAATTTCATAGACACATCTTACATCTATAGAAGCCAAATTAAACGCAATTGGGTATGATATACCCCAGAATTTGTTTTTGATTTTTGAAGAAATTATTTATTAAAATTTCTATTTTAATCAAATAGAGAGAAGCCATTTGAAATCTTTTCATTTTTTGAATTATTACATATGTTAAATATCTTCCATTTTTGATGTAATTGTAGGATACTTCAAGGAATTGGTCAATATTTATTGAAATTTATAATATTCCTCAATAATCAGAATTAATCCTAGGATGAGTACCAATAAAATATAAGATATCATTTAACAGGGGAAATTTTCTCCAATAAAGAGCCAATTTTAGCTTTGTAAAGGATTTTTGGAATCTATCAAAGAAAAAAAATAATTAATAGTTTTAGGAACATATTTGTGGTTAAGAATGGTGATTATAACTTTAACTACTAACTATAATCAATTTGGTTTGATTATATATATGTTCTTAATTATATTCATTAGATTGATAAAAATACCAAAAAAAATATCTGCATGTAGATCTACATATTTATATTAACTAAGCTTGACTTAATCATTGGATTTTGATTTAGGTGATTGGATTTGTAATTATGAATGATTTTTTATGTATGCTTATATTTTCCTCTTTTTTTGGATATTTCATATTCTATTGATCTTTTTTCAAGATGAATGTAACCTATTTTGTTTCCTGAAAATTCATTTTATTCTAAATCTTACTTTGTATATGTTATTTTTGACTCATTTCCAGAATAATTTACTCATAAATATAAATCAAAAATGTCAAAATATCAGTCAGATTAATTAAGATTGACTCATAATTTTTAAATAAAATATGTTCATTCATTCCTATAATAAATATTTATAATTGACTTTTGGGGCTCACTCAGGCCTCTTTTGTAAAAAAAAAAACTTACAAATATTTCATACAGTGGCAAGAAATGGTCCATTTATTGAAATCTATGGCTCTTTGGCATACTTTTGCAACCCTTTTCTAGAATGTTTGGCAGATATTAGGGATTTAATTGAGCCTATTTAAGCAGAAATTTTATCAAATATAATTTATACTTCTGAATGGATTTGCTTTGACTTTGGCTATCAGGTTTATATATTTCATCCCACCCTTCTGTTACATTGAACACTATATGTATATGACTTTTTGTACATATAGTAAGATATATTCCTTATCAACTAAAACTATTTTTTCAAGATATTTTATTCTTCAATCAAAAATAATTGTCTTCTCATGTTTAATTTTCCTCTCTTTAGAATTATATAAATTTTAAACTATAAATTAACTTTTAAAAAATGCTGCTACCTATTTGAATTGATCCTATTCCTCATTCTATTTAGATTTCCATACAATTTAAATAACGGTTTTGGAATTCAATTAAATATTTATGATTTATTTAAGTAAAAAACTTGAAATATTGAATAATCTTAATAAAATGACGTATCGAAATCATAAATATTTTGCAAGATTGTGAGTAATTTTATATCTTATAAGAGAAAGACTTTCATGAAGATAATTCAAAATTTGTATGGTGAGAGTATTTATTTTTTAAAATAAGCCTCGAGTTTTATACATATATTTCACTATTGAGATCTTTGGTTACTAATTAAATATTTAAATTCTCCATCACAAATATTTACTTCTCAAATAGAGCTCAGTATATTCAACTGCAATAATATAGGAGATAGTTATAACCGACTGTATAAACCAATCACTTATTCTGTCTGGGAAGTATTCTGGAATGAATTTAATGCATCTGCATCACTTATTTAGGTATTTTTTAAAACTAGCAATTAATTCCTAATCAAAATGTTTTCTGATTAATTAAGGAGGAACAGAACAATTAGTTTGAGATTTTTGAACCCTCTGGATAATGTTTAGCTTTCATCAGGACTGTAGTTCATCCAAAAAACAATTAATATAACTTTAGAGTAGCTAAATAATCACAATGAACATTTTTTCCAAATAATATAGATTCCATGATATTCTGGTGGTATAAGAAAACAAGTTTAGTGATTTATTTGATAATATATATTCAAAGCTAATACAAAGACATCACAAAAGCTTCAACACAATTTTTCACTTTTTTCTATAATTATTCTACTACTATCATTGTATAACAAATAAAACGTTCCGAGAAAAAATATGATAAGAATGCATAAGAATCATTTTGAGAAATATCCTGAATATATTTCCTTCATTAAATATTAGCGTGATAAAAGAATGAATGTGCAAGGGTGAATAACTAATGAATTATGATTTTTTCAAGTACCAGCTTCGAGATATTGATTTAATCAATTAGAAAGGAAGTCATAATACAAGACAGCTTATTTTTATCCTTTTTGTAAAGCTATAGAATCCTACCCTTTATTAAATATATTTTATATTTTAAAATTTTAATATCACAGTCTTGATTGGGGCCTATCCCCTGATTGGAAGAAAAATACAAATTTACAAGCTGATTTATTCCTTTTACCATTAAGGCTACCTGAAGATTTACTTAACGCTTGTTCTAAAAACATGAAAGTTGATTTGTTTTCCAAAGAGTAATCATTTAAATGTGTAATCCTGATATTATAAGTTTATATCTTCTGAATAAATTTGTGAAATAATAAGCTTATTTCATCTTTGGAGGCTTATATTTGGACAACTAATAATGCAAATTCTTCTACCCTTATTCTGCTTTTTATTTTTTCCAACAATCAAGCTAAATTTATAATATGTTACAATTATTATTCAGCCATCCCTACTTGAGATTTCAATGACTAATACTAAGGGTAGTAAAACTCCAACACAGAAAAAATCAATTAGAGCCAAAATAATACCAATCAAAAATTTATTCTTGAAACATCTGGAAATCTGAAAATACTTCATGAGAAAGATGCATAGATTTGTGACATTGAGAGATATTCTTATGTCACAAGCTTGGAAAAACAGCTTTTTATCATATTGATAATCAAATTTAATGAAGATTTTGGCTTTACCCTCTAATAAAGCCCATTTGGAAATCTTCATGCTCCTCAGGCTCTAGATGAGTAATAAATGTAGGTGAGGAAAAAGACATGATACAGGGTTTAAAAGCTATCAAATACCACCTTAAAATAACTTTAGAGTTGGATTAAAAATACTGGGGGGAAAAAGATTTTCCCTGTGTAGATAGGAAGGAGTTTTAAAAATACCATGACTTTGGAATTCCACAAATTAAACCTAACCCAAATCAGATTTCACTATGGATAAATGACTTGTCCTTTCCAAAATCCATCTTTAAAAAGAATTACTTCTAAAACAAGATATTCCCATAATCATTCCTTGACCCATATAAAATATGATTAATACATCCAGCCTTCCTCATTTATCTGGTCACTTGATTGATAGGTTCTTATTACTCAATAATCATTGATTGGCTTTCAAGAAAATCAAGCTTTGAGGAATGTTTTGGTACTAGTAGTTCAGTTTCTAAAGGAAGGTCCCCTTTATCCAAGAAAAGCATGGTTTTTAATTTATGTAAATTTAGGTAAAAAAGAAATAACATAATAAAATAAACCTCAGCTCAAACAGCATTTGAGATTGGTAGAAAAAATACAAATAAAATATACAGAAGCTAAAAGACTCAAAATCTTAACTTGTTCTAGGATAACTAAAGAAGATGATATTAAGTGTATTAACTCAATAGCTAAAAATATTGAAATTATTTTTTCTTTCTTTGTATAAATGGATTCACTCTTTGGTCACAAGCCTAATATCACTACCATAGAGGTTATTATTTGTAAGAAAAATATGGTTTGAATAATGAATATTTAAACTAAAATGGAAACCATAAATGTCAGTAAGCCTCTGTTTTTATTGATTCATGAACCAATTAAAGGTAATTTTCATTCTCAATAGTAATAATGGATTGGAGTCATATCTTGATCTCAATAATTCCCTTGATAATGATTAAGAACTAATTCAGAGTTAAAAAAATCAGGGATAAATTGGTATTCAAGCTTGAAAATGTTACTTTTTAATTCCATTATTGATCAGATTTTCTTCCTTAAGCCAATTAAATTGCATAAAAATTCAACACAAAACAGGAATCCAGAACTTAATTACAGCCTTAATGAAAAAAGTGGTTCAAGAAAAAGTATGATTGATATGATTGTATCACCTTATGCACGTTTTTCTAGAATCCTGCAAGAAATGTATGTATTATGAATATAAATATTCTATTAAATCTAACAAAGTAAATATTGCTCTTAGCCATTGAGGAAAATTATATAGCTTTTTTGGAGAGAGAAAAATAAAAATGGCTTGAGGAGAAGGAAAATAATGTTTAAATTGAAAAGTTCGAATAGGTGAAGTTGCAAAAACACAAAATGATAAATGAGTTTGAAAAGTGAAAAGTAATAGTGAATTGGATCTCAAGGAGAAGAAATGCTAAGTTCATCTCACTATAGAAGTTTTAGCATCAACCAGGCCCATCTCAGAGCTGGAGTGCATTCTGGAATTATTAAATAAAAATTTATGCATGAGAGAAATTTCATACATATGGATATATTAAATTTCATTTTTTAACAAATAAATAAATATAACTTATTATTGAAAGGAATAATGGACATATAAACCAAGTATTCTTTTAAGCTCATTGATCTAATGTGTTTTGCATACATTATTTGAACATGTAACACAGCTTTTGAGTGAGTGGATCATTGAGGTTTTCAATGGGATTCCTTCAAAACGCATTTCAAGCTTCACTTTATTCTCAAAAAAATTATTTCAAAATTTTATTTGTCCAGTAATTCTGAATGAAATTCTTCTTTTTAACAGATTATTAATGATTTCCTTTTAACACAATTTTTGATTCCATTTTTTTCTTTTGAATTTGAATTGGAAGTACCTTGCAATTTTGCAATTCACTTTCTAATTTTTTAAAGGGTTTAGACGTTTTGATTTTTGCGGTAATTTGTTTTTTTTTTGTGTTTTTTGGAATTTAATTTTTGAAGTATTTTTCACTGGCCTTTTCAATTAAGTTTTTATATTTAAATACTAACTCAATTATTATTAATTTCTCCTTTTCATTTTTCTGAAGGATTTTTAAGTGTTGATGCCAAAGTCATATTGTAGTTATGGCTGTGTGTAATTTGAAATCCAACTAAGATTATCATTCAAATAATTCATTAATTTATAATTCTAAATGAAATTGGAATTTTTTATATCCTAATCAATATTGACACAGAATTGAAAATCATCTTAATATTCACTAAATTTTTAGGCACTTGTGTGCCTGTTTTTTCCTCTTTAAAATATCTTGAATCATTTATTAATTTTTTTATCCTCCTGCTTTTTTGTTGTTATGTTCAGCAAGTAAGCCACATATTTTCATTTTTAATCCCAAATTTTTTTTTTCTTGAAAATAGTATTCTTTCAGAAAAACACTCTTAAAAACTCCATCAAAAGTCCCATAAACCACATCATCCTTTTTTATCAACTACCTCCACCTTCACCTTATCACCATTCTAATCAGGTTTGGACTCCCATACCCACAGCAATTTAGATTTTTTTTCAATGAAATTATAAGAAATTCTAAATAATTCACTAATTTATTCACACATCTACCACAATTAAAATTTGTGGTTTATCTTGATGGTTTTATCTTATAACCGCCAAAAAAAAAAACTGAATTTTGATTTAATTTTGGTACATTTTGGAGTGTTTACACTAAATCTCACCTAATCTCATCCATTCTTTTTAATTTACTTCCATTTTTAATTTCTCTTCATAAAAAAATTATTTGATTTTTTTTATAAATATATTCATATAAGTTCATTTCATCTACTGATGGTTTTTTTTGTGAAATTATATTTATGATATCATGTCATTTAATGATGAATAATGATTTAGTTTTTATTAAATCTTATCCTTTTTAAATTGGCAATTATATAATTGCATAATTATTTTGAAATTTACTAACCTCACTAATAATTTTTATTTATTGATTTATTTGATTTTTTTGTAGGGATGGGATATCTATAAGGGTGTTATTTTTGCAATTTCACTCCAATAAATCAAGCTTCCTTCTTCCATTTCTTATTCTAAAATTAATTCTGATGATTTCATTAATATTACTGAACCAACTTCAGTACATTATCAGAATGATCTAAAAGATAAAGATTATATTGACCCTTCTTCTTATGTAATGGTAAGCACTAAACCAAATATAGAAAATCATGAAGATAATAATACAGATTTGTATAATCAAATAATTATTACTAAATTCCAAAGACCACATATTCATGAGAGAAAACAAAATACCTTGGAGCTAGTTCATTCCACAAGATACTATAAAAGATTCTCGAGCATTCACATTGACAAGGAGGATTATTATGGGATTTGTTTAAGGCTCAAAAAAATGAACACTATTTCACACCCTTATCTCTCCATTTATTCAACCTAAAAGCCATAATTACTAGTTTTGATTTATGAGATAGCAGGATCTAATGTTCTCAGTGCAGCCTGCCATGTGTTAAGGGACCTTATAGCTAAATTAAAACAATTGTCCAACAATACACAAGAAATCAAAACCAATCAAAATCTATTAGGGGGAATTATGAGAGGAATCTTCTTCTTTCCAGGCTCTGATTCTGGTAAATGTTCAGGTATTCAATTATTATTTCTATTTCTCTCAAAAATTACTAATTAGCTCATATTTTATGGGTGTATACTCCCTTGAACCTGTTTTTAAACCTTAAGAAATTGAAAATGATAACCTTAAATGTGTAAAGCTTAAATATTATGATGATAATTCCATTTCTTCTTAAACTTCTAAATATCAAAATCAAGCATTAATTTATGTTGCTCAGCTTCCTGATTTACACAATCTCAAATTGACTTTTAATGTCTAAAAGAAAGAGCCTAAATCCTTTTCAAATTTTATTGTAATTAAAGATGAATTTGTCAATTAAACACATCAATATTTTTGATCTCAATGTATATGATTATTTTATATTTACTCAATTTCAAAAGATGACTTTCAACCAATCCCAACAATATTCAACCCATCTGGACATTTATTTCACTTTCCAGAATTAACAATGAAAAATTATTTTACAAAGAAACATAGCATAATTGAAATACTCTGACATACTTCAACAATTCTTAATCACACTCCCAAGCATCCTCTAGATGCTAATAATCATCAATCAATTACTCATTTTGGCTACTAATTTTAAATTAACAAGAAATTATTCAATTTAGGTCAAATATTTTCAAAAATTACCCCTACTGAAATAAAATGGAAATTATCTGGCCACTAAGATCAAATTGAATAGGATAATTATAGACTTAAAAAGGTAAAATTGTAATTAGTTCAATTTTGTCATTGGAATTAACTTCAAGCTGTAGCACTTGAATTTTTAAAATAAGTTATTGAGTAGCATAAAGCGTCAGAAACAATTATATTTACATTAGAAAGTAATTTCCTTTATCTTTCCATTAATCTCTACGAGATCTGGTGTGTTTTCTCCTTCATGTAGATTTTTTAATTTTTCTGGAGAATTATCTTCATACATATCAAACCATTCATCCCCCATTTGAGCCAATAGACTAGCTAAGATTACACAACACAAAACACAGCTAGAAAAACATTGTATCTTTCTATTATCCCTCATTTTACTTTAAATCTCCCTCAAGGAAAATCAATGTCCCTTTAAAATATGTATTTTATGCTCAACTATTACCTTTTATATTTTCAGACAATAATTAAAAGAGCTATTGTCTTAATCCTGTTCTGAAACCTCCTTATAAGCTGCAAATACCCAACATGAGCTTTAATACTCTGAACATACTAGTAATTATCAATATTTTCTATAAAATGTATGTGGTATTTTTGCTATTTTCATATGTTTAGATAGATTCAAATAATGAAGCAAGACACTACATCCAACATTTAGGGAAATGGACAGATTTTTTATATCAAAAACCAGCTGTATGAACATGTAATATGTAAATTTAAAATAATTCATCCAAATTCATTAAAATTAAAAATTGAGATATCATACCTCTTTTTATGATTAAAATAGGCTTCACCAGCTTTGAGGGGCATTGAGAAAAAGGAATAAGAATTCAATCAATAAATCCAATGAGCCCTGGAGCCCCTTCAGCCTGTATCACTTATTAAATCTTATTTGCTTAATTGTTGACCAAAATATCATTATTCTTTTTGACCTTATTAGTATTCAAATAATCCTTTGATTTTATATGTAAATAGAATCATGCCTAACTCCAAACATCATTGAAATTTCCCCCAAAGCAGACACATTCCCATTTGATCCTAACCTTGATAGTTCCCCAGATAACTTTATGGAAGGATACTGATGTTTTTTTTGTGACGAATTTTCAAGTGTTTTGTTTCCTTCAATTTGAATAACCAATCTCTCAAATAGATCATATGTGGTACAAAAAATATTCCAAAATTCATCAAGTTCAAAGGGTTTTTAGTCACTCAAGGTATACATGTAAAATTAAGTATTGATATATCTTTGTGTTTTCACCATATAAAATAAATCTAAAGTCTTTTGAATTTCTAAATCACTATCAGATTAAAAATAAAAAATAAGCTAAAAGTATTTTAAATTCTGAATGAAAAGCAATTTATTTGATTCTTTTGGAATTCTAATTGATGAAAATGGGTTAAGATGATGAGATTTGAAAAAAGCCCTACATGGTTTGACTATTTCTTTAATTCTTTGTTCAATTATAAATGCAATTATTGAGGTGTCCATAACAAACTATGCTTCTGGTGTAGCTGAAAGTGGAATTTTAGTACCCCAAGGTGTAGGAGTTATACTTTAAATACCTGGGTTTTGGTACCTCAAAATACTAAACCTCCTGAGGTGTGGTATTTCCCAAATCCCAAAAGCTTATTTTGGTATTTAGGGGCAAAAAATTGGGTTTTTGAGTCTGGGATATTGTAGCTTTGATACCCCTGAATAACATACTCTTTATGTTTTCAAGATTTTTTTATCCTAATTGAGTTATTTGAATTTAAGCTCAATCAATATAAATAAATAGTTTTTAATAAATTGTAAGTCTTTTATATTAGTACTCTATCTAAACACTTTTATTTTTTATTATAGTCTTATTATTCTATCTAGATAATAAAAAAGTATTTCTTCTAAATTCTGAAAGCTATAATTTCAACACAATCATGTAATGGTTCCTGAGCCACTTTTGACATGTATTAAATCTCAATGTAATTCCATAATATATTTAGGGTGTTGGTAAACACACGTAAGCTTTTAGTAAAAACACGTAAGTGACCTTAATTTTCAAAAAAAATTCCTCAGGCTCAGTTTTGAGGATTTTTTTAATTTTTTTTGCCATATTTTTCCCGACTTGGCATGTCAATAAGCACAAATTTTTTCAAAATTTTTTTTTTTGCCAAATTTCACAAATTTGGCCAATATGCCAAAATGGCATTTTTTTTCAAAAATTCATTTAAAATCTTCCCACTTATGAATTTACTTATTTTTTTTTAAAAAATGAAGAATTCAATGTGAAGAATAAAGCACCAGAATCCCATAATTTTGGGAATTTTTTTGGTTGGGACAAGTGAAGGCGCAAAAAGGGGTTTTTTTCAAATGTTTTTCCCGTCATTGTAATATGCCTATTTTTAAAAGGTGAATTTAATAACTTCCCACTTATGAATTTCCTTCATTTTTTTTAAATTAAAGGGTTCAATCTGGACAATAAAGAACCATAAGCTCATGAATTGGGAAAATTTTTTGGGTGGGACAACAAGTGAAGGCGCAATGAGTGTTTTTTTTAACTGTTTTTTCTCTTGTGTGTAATATGAATATTTTCAAGTACAAAATTTCCACAAGTTTGATAAGAAATGAGACTGAGGTGGGATTTAAGCAATAAATATGACTGAGGAGGGGGATAATTGGCATAAATTGTATATACAAAAATCATTCAATCAGAATCAACCTCCAAAATAGTGGGTTTTTTCTGAGAGGGGGGAGGAAGATTGGACAAATACAACATTCTGTGTTTCTTAAATTTATCAGCCCACCCCAGGGCTTGTGGTTGGGCATGAATCTCCCAGTTCACAGTAATGGGGGGGACAGGATAAACTTTAGAAATGATGATGTCCAAAGGAACAAAATGAGCACAACTATGCAAGAAGCAGATGAAAATGGGGGGATTATCATTTGGAGGACAGAAATAAGGGAAAAAAGAAAAAGATTGGGCTGTGGAATAAAAGAAAACTGGTCTTTTATACTTATTTGCAATTGGATCCCCCATGTCAGGCATGGACATCCACTTGCTTTTTGGAGCCTGGCCAACATCTTCATACCATTCAATTCTTTCCAAATAAGAGGATACTGAGGGAATTAAGGTGTTCATGGCTTCATAAAGGTCTTGATTTTGTTGAATTTCTTCAGCCAAGTCACCTCTGACATCAGCCCATTGATCTTGAGTCTTTTAAATGAAGTGGGATACTGTTCTGTAGCCACAGTTTCCATCACCCTGGACATTTTATGGCCTTGAAGGTGTATTTCAATATAAACTTGGGCAAGTCTTCTGAGCCAGTTATCTGATTAAATAAGTCCAAAAAATGAATAAATATCAAAATAAACAACATAAAATTACATTAAAAAGAATCAGAAACTCACAAACAGCTTGGAGCATTCATCACTTGTGTGATAGTTGCTTTGACAATGCTCACAGGTCAAGTCAATTGAATCATAGATATTCAAACTGGTGGCAGGCTTGTGTGATTTTCTTCGTGATGTTTTGCTTCCAATTGCCAATCTTCTTGACCTTCTAAGGGTTACTTCTGATTTATTTAATTCAGTTTCTGAGGGTAGTGAATCTGATGAACTGATGGATTTAGATAATGAGTCCTCAGAATCTTCAGAATCTTCAGATGAGTCCACTTCCATAATTGGAGAGGGGACATTTGACTGGGATCTTGAAGTTGTTGTGCTGGTCACTTTTGATGGGGGTCTTCCTCTTCTCTTGGATTGACTTTCAATAATTTCAAATCTTGAAGGTTCTCTTTTGTTTTTATTCTTGGCTCCTTGGGGTCTTCCACGGATATTCTTGCATTCTAGAGGGTCTTCATAATATTGATCATCCTCTTGACTCTTGGGAATTTGATCAAATGGGACTTTTCCAGTCAAAACATCTTGAAAATGTTGGAGTATTGGAGTGATTTCTGCCATTGGTCTTTGGAACAGGTCTTCCCCAATGTCTTCAAATATTTTCTTGGCTTCATTCTTTCTTTCTTTTTCAACACTTTGATCATCACCTTGAAAACCAGTCTCAGAAGAATATGACAAATAAAATCAGTTAATAAGAAAAAAAATAATAAGAAGAAATTCAAAAACCCTCACAGGCAAATTCAAATGCCATTGAGGATGGAAGTCTGATAATTCAAGCCTTTGGCGCTTGGCAAATGCCTTTTGGGTCTTATGCTTGCAAGGAATGCCTTTATAATTGTCGTATTTGTTGGTGCATTTTTCATTTGGAGGAAATTTTGTTTTGAAATTTTCAAAGGCAATCTGAAGAGCATAATGAGACACCTTGCCATTGAGGGCACAGATGTGTGGAGGAAAATTCTTGACATGGACAATCATTTCTTTGGAGATTCTGTTGATAATTTCAATAAATTGTTTTCTGAATGCCATGTGGAGTGCCCTGACTACCTCCAGGAGAGTACCAGTGGACTTTTGTAGCCAAAGTTCAACCATGGCATGGGCACCTTCAACTCTGGAGGTGGATCCCACACCCAGGTGGCAATGGTGGTTGGTCCAGGCTGGCACATAATACTCCTTTAGAGGAAGCCAGGTATTTTCCAAATACTGCAAGACCTCAGCATTTTTAACTTGCTTTTGAAGCTTCTTCCAGTTGTCTTTGAAAGACTTTTCAGTGGGTGAATACATAAGCTGAGAAAAGAGTCCCAAAGTCATTAATAAAGACAATAATAAGAAAAAAAGTGAAATAAAATGAAATAAAGTGAAGAAGTATATTACTTGATTCCAAAGGCCCATAAAATTTTCAAAATCAGTTCCATGACCAATTTTCTTCATTCAATGAGCAGATACATCCTTGTTGATGTGCCAAATGCATAGCATGACTTTGGAGTCTGGGAAGAGCTTCCTAATAGAGTTTTTCAAGGCCAGATCCCTGTCAATAACAATAACTGGAGGGGGAACAAGATTGGTGTTGTTGAGGACCTTTTCAATGTATTGATTTAATGCCCAAGTATATGAAGTTTCATTTCCATTCTTCATCAAACAAAAAGCCCCAGAAAAGGTCTTATTTGTTGAGCTGAATCCAACAATATGAAAAAGAGGAATTCTGTACTTATTGGTTTTATAAGTACAATCCATAAGAATGACATGAGGAAAGCCATGAAGAAGTTTTATGGCCAGGGGGTGAGTAAAAAACAAGGAGGTAATGTGTCCCTCAGAATCCCTTGCAGAGGACCAAACAAAATTTTCTTCTTTGAGAGTGTCAATAAGAGCATCAATGGGCCTTCTGCCTTGCAGTTTGTCTTTCTTGATTTTCTTGACTTGGTTATAAATGTCTTGATGGATTACAGGCCTGTCAGACTCCCTCTGGCTGCATAATTGGGCCTGAATTTGCCTTGGCATGAGCTGTGAGCCTTAGAGGTAATTTCATATACCCAAAAGACCACAAATATAAAAAATAACATATTAATATAAATAAAATAAATTTATTTATATTATTAAAATAAAAATCAAAATATAAATATAAAATTATATTAAAAATGAAAAATTAATTATAATTTAAAAATAAAAAATACATTAAATTTTGTAAATATAAAATTACATTTATACTTGAAAAAATTAAGTAAAAATGAAATTTTAACAAAATTGTGAAAAAATAAATAAATTTGGAAAAAAGTTGAATAAAATTTATTATAACTTTTTATCCAATAAATAAACATATAAAATTTATTTCACCATTGGATTCCTCATAAAAAATCAGGTGGGGTCACCTCTGAGTGAAATTCTTGTAACTCAACTCTAAATAAGCTTAAATTAAGTTTTTAGTATTTTCAATACAAAAGTTGAAAATCCTCAAAACCTTAATTTAATTCACACCACATGTGGTGTTAACCATCAATTTTTATGTTAAAATTGAGGTGTTGTGTTTAGCTTAGAAGCTATGAGGAATTGAAGTATTGAAATGTCAAAATGTGCGCGTGTATTACATAAGTGAACTTTGATTTACATATGAGGTGTCAATTATTACTGTATTGTACTGTACAATTGAATTGAATTACATATGTAAATTATAAGTATAATACATGATGAGGAATTAAAGGAAAAATAAATGGGAAAGATTAAATTTGGGGGGGAAAAGGAACTCCAGCTCTAAGGGGGAGCTAGACCCCCAAAATCCTTGCTGACAGGCGTGGGATGTCAAAATTCACGCAAAAGTTCATCACTTTTGGCCTGGAATTGAGTCACAGGGTCTGTGGACTCAATTGATGATGAGGTTTTGATACCAACTGGGGTAGTTTTAGCTGTTGCCAAGAAGGTAAAACTACCCTTAAGATAAAACAACCATAGTAAAAACAGTTTTAACTGGTTTCTACGCCTCTTACACACATTCTGACGTTTTTTGAAGGCTCTAGGCCTGGTATTGCTATAGTAATGGCTGATTTAAGGGTCTAAAATGGCTAAAAATGGCTTAAACCAGCCCTTTTTGGTCTAAACCAGGGTTCAATGATGCCATAATTGGCTTTTCTGTTGTCAGACTGTTTTTCACGACTGACAAGAGTAAAATTTACTTTTGGAGTAAGAGAATTGATGGCTATAAAAGAATGTCTTCTTTGCCCCACTTTTCTCTTCATGTTAGAATCTTTTCCTTTTATTAATTAGTTTAAACACTGTTAAACCAATCAATCAAAGATTCCAACCACCACTTTTAAATCATTTTAATCCTTTTAACCACGTGAAAAAATCATTATAATCATTGTTTGTAACTCTTATAATCATTTTTACCCCTGAACCACCCCAAAAGTGAATTAAAGCATCTTTCATCACTGTTAACTTTGTCACTTTGTTTCCAAATTCACTCTGGTCACTTTTGGGCGTGTTTTCTCTTTAATACTCTTTTTAAAGACTTTGTTCTTTAATTAATTGCTTGCAGTTCTTTGCTCAATTAATTCCAATTGAAATTGCTCTTGAAGAAATTTCTTTTGTAGCCTTAAAATATCTCTTGTAGAGTATTTTTTGGATAAATTTTTATTGTTGGTAAAACAATAAATTTTTATAATATTATTGTTTTATACTAATAAAGTTATAAACAATAAAATTGGCGTGTTTTCTCTTAAAAATAATATTTCATACTATTTTTAATTGATTTTTTACCTTATACAAATTTTGAGGACAGGAAAAGTACTTGATTTTTAATCAAAGTTTCATATCCACACCTTACATTTGGGGGCCCAGCCGTGATATTTTACCTGTGACATATTTTTTTTACTCTTTTTAAATCTTTTTTCTTATATTGAAAAATTTAAAAACATATAAAAAATACTTATAATTCAAAAAATCCATAAAAAATAACTTTTTTTCATATTATAAGTGAGGCTTATATTTTTATTTCTTTTTTGAAATAACCTTTTTTTTACTTAATTAATTGGCTTTTTCATTAATTTTAGTGTCTGACAACGTGGTAAGACAAGAAAACATTGAAACAGCCTCAACAGTAACCAGCATTATCCCTGCCAGTACTGTTAATTCTGATCATAATAGCACTGTTATTGTGACTCAAAATAACCAGCCTGAACCAATATCTTCTGAATTAATTAACTTGGACATAAGTAATACTCTTCAGAAGGCTAAGAATTTGGCCAATAGTAAGTTTTTGACGTAAAAATACTATTTTAAGCCTTTTTTAACCATAATTATGCCTTCAACCAGATCAGGAGCCAGCTACAACCCCTCAAGCAGCTCCCAAAAAGGTAATAGACGTGATTATGGCAGAAGCCAATCAGGTACAGAAGGAAAAGGGTCAGTTGATGACTTCCAAACAACTAAAATGGGTCATTCTGAAGCTGATAATACCATTTTACCTTCAAAAAGAGCTGACACCGCCACAACAAGCCTCTGTGGACATATACAAAGCCAGCCACAGTGCATACAACAATGCACTCCAATTCAAGGAGTACCAGATCCTTGCAGACCTGTGGAAGAATTGCATGAATTCTTACCTGACAGTAAGAAAATTCTTGGGCCATCCCAACACTTGCAAATTGCTCAATGGATGGAATCCATTGATGGAGAAGAAAAACATGATGCTTTTGACACTAGAATGGAGGAAAAACAACCCTCCACCACCCAAACCAGTGCCAAAAACAGCCCCAGTGGCCAGCAGCAGCAATTCCAACGTGAAAAAGCAGCCACAAGCTCCAAACAAGGGCAAAGGGAAGGCACCAGCCCCAAAACCTTACAGCCAGGGCTACAGAATCCCAAAGATTCAGCAGGATGCCATGGAAAATGTATTTCAGATGGCCAGAACCATGATGGAATTACAGAAGAAGGAGGAAGCCAGATTAAGGTTCCAGAAATGATTTCTGACATATTTGATTCCATCCCAGAGTTGTATAATGCTATAAATGACGTGAAAAAACATCTTTCTGATGAAAATGACACCATTTGTAACAACATTAAAACAAACAACCTGAGTCTGTGCCAAATTAATGAAACACTTATGTGTTTTGAAAAAGTTTTGAGAACAATTAAAAATTCCAATAATGATAATTCTTCTAACAATAAAATAAATGAACAATCTGCCATTATTAAAGAATTAACAGATAAATATTCTAAATTCAATATTGATGACATAATTGAAACAAGAATTAAACAAGCCATAAATATTATCAAAACAGATAACAAGAAAGTCCTTGATGACATTTAAAATTCATTTACTGAAGTAAAGACATATACCATTGCCTTGAAAAAGTGTTTTGATGCTTCACAAGAAGAAGTATCAAAATTATCAATGAAATTGAATCAAGTCACTGCTGATAATACAAGACAAACAGAGTTATGGCAAGAACTGACACATAAGGAAGACATGTATAAAATTGAAGTAATAAATTTGATACAAAGCTTCCAACATGAATACAGAAATTCCCAAAGGTGTAGCAACAGTAAAATGAATGACATTGAACAAATACTGAACACCTTACCAAGAATGTCTACACCTCTAAATCAAAATGAGGGCACAAGAATTCCAAATCCACAAGTATTGGATCCTGATAATTCACAATTAAAAAATGAATTATCCACTTCTTTTCATAACTTGGAACCATCAATGGGCCAAGCACTCTTGAAAGAAGTTCCAAAACTTAAAGAATGGCCTCACTTCAATGGTGAAGGAGAGTATGACCATATGGAATTCATTAGAGGTATTGACATGATCAAAGAGGATTTTGAATTACCAGACAGATTGGTAACAGCCAGGTTTAACACCTTGTTTACCAGATCAGCTCACAGATGGTACATCAAAATAAGACAAGCACATGGACACCAGAGTTGGACTTGGTGGAAAACCCAAATCATCAACAAATGGGCAAATGATGCTTGGAGGTTTAAAGTTGAAACAGCCTTTGAATCTGCCAAATTTAATGCTGATAAAGACAAAGCTTTACCATGGTTTTGCCAACAGAAAGACAGATTAACAGCATTATATCCTGACATGTCAGAATTTATGATCCATAGAAAAATTCTGAGACAATGTGGAGGTGACTTAGAGCATGCTGTCAAAAGCAGGACTACTGAACAATCTTCAGCAGAGGATATTATCAATATACTAGAAGAAGTAACCACCAGAACCAAAATTGGTTCTAGTAGGGTGAATCTTAAAACAAGGTTTAATACACCTTGGAAAGATTCTGTGGACAAAAACCCCAAAGAAAATTCTAGTAATATTAAATATAAATCTGCAGATACAGTCAGAAAATGCCATATTTGCCAAAGCACCACCCATTTAGCCAATACATGTCCAAAAAGGGGGAAAATCAATGAAATTGACATTGAAAAGGAACCAGATGTTGAAAAAGAAGACATAATTGAAGACAATTCAGATGATAAGTCATCCATATTTTCTGAATCTTCAAAAGATATAGAAAATATCAATGCCACTTTTGACATCATGGAATCTTATTCCCACTTACCACAATTGAGCAATGGTCAAGTTGATTTATCAAAAGTTCAAGATGCACAACTTATGAAGACAAAACCAAACAGAGGAAAAGGTTATACAGCTGGTAACTCCTGTATAACAGAAGTGGTAATTGACAACAAGCCCACCAAACTTTTGCTTGACCCAGGAGCCTTCTGCTCTTGTGTTGGAAAATCCTTTCTTAAGACTTGTGTGCCAAACTTTGAAGACCAATTGTTACCAATTGATGGTATAAAATTCAACAGTGCAAGTAACCCAATGAAAGCATTGGGAATCTTTGAGACCAATGTCATATTCCCACACATAAATGGGAATTTAAGGATCACAGTTGAATTTGTTGTTATGGAAAATTGCTCTAGTACCCATTTTATATTGGGAAATGACTATTTGATCATGTATGGGATAGATTTACATAATAACAAAGACAGATACTTTACAATTGGGGACAATAAGCGCCAGAAATTTGCCTTTTTACCATTTAAAAGACAAATTACAGTAAACAAAGTATCACCAGTCAACTTAGAGTTAGAGAAATTCAAGTCTGAACAGTTAAATGAGGCTGAGATAAGCCTTCATCTGACTGATAAACAAGAAAATGAACTTTCTTCCCTTTTGTATGACCACAAAGGAGCATTTGCTACAGACAAAGAACCTCTGGGAGCAATTATTGGTCATGAAGTTGACATCATTCTTAACATTGAGAGACCTTATCCACCACTCTTAAGAAGACCTGCTTATCCAGCAAGTCCAAAATCAAGAGAAGCTCTAGAAATTCATATCAAAGAACTTCTAGACCTTGGTGTAATAAGAAAAGTAGGCCACAATGAGGAAGTAGAAATAACTACACCAGTCATAGTGGCGTGGCATAATGGAAAATCCAGAATGGTTGGGGACTTTAGAGCTCTGAACACTTACACTGTTCCAGACAGATACCCAATACCAAAAATCCAAATTGCCCTTACTCAAATATCTCAAGCAGTGTATATAACCACTATGGATGCCCTTAAAGGATTCCATCAAAATGTGGTAACACCAAGAGCAAGAAAATACTTGAGAATTATTGTTCATTGTGGAGTGTATGAATACTTAAGGATGCCCTTTGGTATCAAAAATGCACCTTCACACTTCCAAAGAATGATGAATGAAATCTTCCCTGAAGAACTCTCAGAGGGATGGTTAATCATTTACATTGATGACATTATTATCTGTTCAAAGACTTGGGAGGAGCACATGTACAGATTATCAAGAGTTTTGACAAAAATCCAATCAGTAAACATGAAAATCTCCCTGAAGAAATGTCATTTTGGATTTAAAGAACTTAAGGCACTAGGACATGTTGTATCTGGTTTGTCCCTTGGAATTGATAAAAACAAAGTTGCAGCAGTATTGTTAAAACCCATGCCTCAGAATAAGAAAGAAATTCAGTCATTCTTGGGTTTTGCAGGATATTACAGGCAACACATTAAAGACTTTGCATACATAGCAAGACCACTTTATAAGTTGTGTGACAAAGACACAGTATTTGAGATGACTGTTGACAGAGTCAAAGCTTTTGAATCTCTAAGAGAAGAATTGACCACTGCTCCACTCTTACTGATGCCAGACTTTAAATTACCTTTCAAACTGTATATTGATGCATCAGGGGATGGACTAGGTGCTGCACTTCACCAAGTTCAGATCATAAATGACAAACCTGTAGAAGGACCAATATGTTTCATATCCAGGCAAATCAAACCAACTGAAGCCAGATATGGAGCAAGTCAAATGGAATGTCTATGCCTTGTCTGGGCCTTGGAGAAATTGAACTATTTCTTAGAGGGATGTGTTTTTGAAGTAATAACAGATTGTACAGCTGTGAAATCACTTTTGAACATGAAAACACCTAACAGACACATGCTCAGATGGCAAATAGCCATACAAGAATACAGAGGCAATATGACTATTGTTCATAAAGATGGGAATATTCATAAGAATGCAGATGGACTAAGCAGATGGCCATTACCAAATAACATTGATAATCCTGCTTATGTTCCAGAAGAAGCTTCACCACAAATTCCAATAGAAGGAATAAGTGTTACAGACTTGAACACCACCTTCTTTGAAGAAGTCAGAAATAGTTACACTCAAGATAAGAATTGTAGCATCTTATGCCAATTACTTAACAAAGACTGTAAAGACAACTCTCTAATACATGCCTTGGATGAAGTATGGAGAAAATCTTATAATGAAGGAAGATTTCACCTACTGGATGGTATAATTTACCACAGAACCAAGCACACATGTGTCATGACAGTTGTGGACAGGTCATTAATCAATCTTGTACTGAAAGAATGCCATGATAGTCCCTTTTCAGGACATCTTTCTGAAGACAGAACAAGAGAGAAAGTGAAGACCTGCATATGGTGGCCAATGTGGCAAAAAGATGTTGCAGAGTATTGCAAAACCTGTGACAGATGCCAAAAGGCAAATAAATCCACTGGCAAAAGACTTGGAAATATGATGAAGATCCAAGAACCAAACAGACCTTGGGAAATTGTCCATATGGATTGGGTAACTGGCCTACCACCAGGAGGTGACAGGAGCTATAATGCTTGCCTAGTAATTGTGGACAGATTCAGTAAGACTCCAATCTTTTTACCATGTCACAAAGATGATACAGCCATGGATAAAGCTCTTCTGATATGGAATAGAGTAGTGTCATGGACTGGGATATTTACAAATATCATCAGTGATAGAGATCCCAAATTCACTTCAGCACTATGGACAAATCTTCACCAATTATTTGGCACTAAACTGTCTTTCTCTACAGCCTACCACCCACAAACTGATGGCCTGGCTGAAAGGATGATCCAAACCTTAGAGGACATGGTGAGAAGATTTTGTGCATATGGCCTTGAATTCAAAGATTGTGATGGATTTACCCATGATTGGTGTACTCTGTTACCAGCACTGGAATTAGCATATAAAACATCAATCCATGCTAGTACCAATCAGACTCCTGCTATTCTAGAAAAAGGATGGAACCCCAAGTTACCCCAAGACTCCTTGAGGAAAGACTTAATTGAAATACATCCCACAGCTGCTAGCTTCAAAGGAATGCTAGACAAAGCTAGAAAGCATGCAGTAAGATGCATGGAGGACTCTTTTGCATATGCTAAAGACAAATGGGATAAATCTCATGCAACTCCAGATTTCAAAGTGGGGGACCTGGTTCTTGTATCCACCACTAACTTCATTAACATCAAAGGATGTAAAAAGTTGAAAGACTCCTTTGCAGGACCTTTTGTGATTAAGGCCCTCCATGGAGAGAATGCTGTTGAAGTAGAGTTATCTGAAGAACTTAGCAATAAGCACCCTACATTTCCAGTGAGCTTGATAAAACCATATAAATCTAGTGATGCTGAGAAATTTCCCTTGAGGAATAAGGTTCCCCAAGTTATACCTCCTATTGAGACATCTGGTACTAAGAAAATAACCAAAGTTCTTAAAGAAAGGAAATTAAGAACCAAGAAAGTAAGGGAATACCTTGTTAGGTACAGTGACCCAACTTGTGAAGATGAATGGTTAGAAGAAAAAAATATACCAGAAGCTACCAAACTCCTGAGGAGATTCAGACACACTAGAAACACCAATATTACAAAGTAATATTCTTTTTTAGGGGGAGGGAATGTGAGCCTTAGAGGTAATTTCATATACCCAAAAGACCACAAATATAAAAAATAACATATTAATATAAATAAAATAAATTTATTTATATTATTAAAATAAAAATCAAAATATAAATATAAAATTATATTAAAAATAAAAAATTAATTATAATTTAAAAATAAAAAATAAATTAAATTTTGTAAATATAAAATTACATTTATACTTGAAAAAATTAAGTAAAAATGAAATTTTAACAAAATTGTGAAAAAATAAATAAATTTGGAAAAAAGTTAAATAAAATTTATTATAACTTTTTATCCAATAAATAAACATATAAAATTTATTTCACCATTGGATTCCTCATAAAAAATCAGGTGGGGTCACCTCTGAGTGAAATTCTTGTAACTCAACTCTAAATAAGCTTAAATTAAGTTTTTAGTATTTTCAATACAAAAGTTGAAAATCCTCAAAACCTTAATTTAATTCACACCACATGTGGTGTTAACCATCAATTTTTATGTTAAAATTGAGGTGTTGTGTTTAGTTTAGAAGTTATGAGGAATTGAAGTATTGAAATGTCAAAATGTGCGCGTGTATTACATAAGTGAACTTTGATTTACATATGAGGTGTCAATTATTACTTTATTGTACTGTACAATTGAATTGAATTACATATGTAAATTATAAGTATAATACATGATGAGGAATTAAAGGAAAAATAAATTGGAAAGATTAAATTTGGGGGGGAAAAGGAACTCCAGCTCTAAGGGGGAGCTAGACCCCCAAAATCCTTGCTGACAGGCGTGGGATGTCAAAATTCACGCAAAAGTTCATCACTTTTGGCCTGGAATTGAGTCACAGGGTCTGTGGACTCAATTGATGATGAGGTTTTGATACCAACTGGGGTAGTTTTAGCTGTTGCCAAGAAGGTAAAACTACCCTTAAGATAAAACAACCATAGTAAAAACAGTTTTAACTGGTTTCTACGCCTCTTACACACATTCTGACGTGTTTTGAAGGCTCTAGGCCTGGTATTGCTATAGTAATGGCTGATTTAAGGGTCTAAAATGGCTAAAAATGGCTAAAAATGGCTTAAACCAGCCCTTTTTGGTCTAAACCAGGGTTCAATGATGCCATAATTGGCTTTTCTGTTGTCAGACTGTTTTTCACGACTGACAAGAGTAAAATTTACTTTTGGAGTAAGAGAATTGATGGCTATAAAAGAATGTCTTCTTTGCCCCACTTTTCTCTTCATGTTAGAATCTTTTCCTTTTATTAATTAGTTTAAACACTGTTAAACCAATCAATCAAAGATTCCAACCACCACTTTTAAATCATTTTAATCCTTTTAACCACGTGAAAAAATCATTATAATCATTTTTTGTAACTCTTATAATCATTTTTACCCCTGAACCACCCCAAAAGTGAATTAAAGCATCTTTCATCACTGTTAACTTTGTCACTTTGTTTCCAAATTCACTCTGGTCACTTTTGGGCGTGTTTTCTCTTTAATACTCTTTTTAAAGACTTTGTTCTTTAATTAATTGCTTGCAGTTCTTTGCTCAATTAATTCCAATTGAAATTGCTCTTGAAGAAATTTCTTTTGTAGCCTTAAAATATCTCTTGTAGAGTATTTTTTGGATAAATTTTTATTGTTGGTAAAACAATAAATTTTTATAATATTATTTTTTTATACTAATAAAGTTATAAACAATAAAATTGGCGTGTTTTCTCTTAAAAATAATATTTCATACTATTTTTAATTGATTTTTTACCTTATACAAATTTTGAGGACAGGAAAAGTACTTGATTTTTAATCAAAGTTTCATATCCACACCTTACATGAGAAGTGATTCAGACATTTGAGAAATTTGGGATGTTTCTTGCTCATTGAATTTCCTGAAAGCAGGATGTGCCATGATATTTTCAGTGGCATCATGGCTATGTTCAGGATTTTTGACTTTAAGAGTCCAAGTGGTACTCTTGGCATATTTCCTGGCATAAAGTCTAAAAGGACAGTCAAGCTTTCTTGAGGTGACTGTTTTGGAGGGGCTTTTGTTGGGATTTGGGGTGCCAGACCTGTCACAACATATTTCAATTTGGTTGTGGGTCATATTGGACCTCAAGGTGGACACAGCATACCCCTGATCCCTGGCAACATTATGCACATGTTGCCAAAGAAGCTCAAGGGTCTGAAATTCACCTTCAGTGGGGGGTTGAAGCATTTTTTTAATGAAAATTATGTATAAAAGTAAAAAAAGGGGGATTTGGGGGATTTGGAATGGGGTAAGAACCTTTCGAAATGTGAAAAAGAGGTGAAAAAAGGTGTGAAAAATGAACAGAAGTGGTTAAGAGTGACAGAAAGTGGTTGAAATGTGGGATTAATTGATGAGGGATGGTAAAAAATTGAAAATTGAGAGGCTTGAAAGCAGGTTGTTGTGGTGGAAAATGCAGTCTTTGGGGGAAAAAAAGAAAAAAAAGTGTGAAAAGCTTTGCAAAATGGCTTTGATAATGCTGTTTTTCCAAAAAAAAAACAATGGTTTGGGGTGGGGATAATGTGGATTATTGGGGTGTTTGAGCTTGTTTGTTTTTTTGGGGGGGGGCTGGGCAAAAAAATCTGAAACAATTTGGAGTTAGAGAGGTTTTGTGGGGAAAAAACCTCTTTTGGGCATGTTTTGGCCCAATACAGGCCCAATAGTGTTTCATTTTCAAGTAAAAATGGGCCCAGGGCACCCCTTACGTGTTTTTACCAAATTATGGCCAAAACACGTAAGCTCTTACGTGTTTTTACCAATACCCTATATTTATTATTATAGGTAGTACATTAAAATCTCCAAATAGAGAATTATATGGATTAATTCTTCCAAAAACTGATTGATTACTTTCTTTAACATGTTCATAGTTTTGATTGAATCATTCTCATAAGACAAAATATGTATTAGAAATATTTGTTTGAATTATTTTGATAAATAATCCTTCTGTATTCAGCCATTCCAGTTTTTTATTCCAAGAAAGTTTTCTTTGAAATTATATTTGAACAGAATACCTTCAAAATTATTTGATAAAATTTGGTTTGATTTACTCCTATTTTTCTTAATATTTTATCCTTTATCTTTTTTCTCATAAATACCAATCAAATCAAGACTGTTAATATTCCTTAACTCATCTCTACCCCTCTTCTTTAATCTAGTAATATATATATAATAAATTAAAATAAAAAAGGATAAAATTAACCACCATTTTTAACCAAACTGTTTCCTCAAAAACTATTACTGAATTGTACGAGGAAAAAAAGGATTTTCTAGATTCATAATTATCTTATGAGTAATTTGTAAGAATTCTTTGGGGAGATGAAACGAGATGAAATATGATACTGTGGTTTATTCATTGATTTAATTGGAATGTGATTGAATCTTATTTTAGGTTTCTATTGTTTCAAGAGCTTGGTTATTTCATTCTTTTATCTTAATTTAATGTAAAAATCTGAAATCTTTTCTCATATCTTTCTATACGTTATTAATATCAATAAGTGAATTCAAATATTTGAATAATGATTCATATTATAAAAATAAACCAATTGATAAATCTCCTTTCCTTTTTGTAAAAATTGATTTTAATATGAAATAATAATTTCATTCCAATATGTATTTTTGGTAAATCAGTATGAGTAAACCCTTAATGGATATTGTGTACATAGTCAATTTAATATTTTATCAATTCTAAAACTAATTATACCTAAAACTTTTCTGTGGTACTTCTTAATCTTTACAAGATCTTGATTTTCTTTATTAAAAGTAAAAGTTTGTGATGATAACCTCCAATTTTACAGCTAAAAATAACACATTAAAAGATATTTAAGCTCTTGAGCTTCCCTCAAATGACCTATCTATTATTAAATCAGAACTAAATTATTTCATGTATAATTTTGAATGAAAGCTTAGGAGCTTGATATCAAAGTCTAAGAGAAAGAAATTGAAGAATTCAAAGCTTTATTTCTATCTCATTGGAATTTTCTTTTCACAAAACAAAGTCAAAATAACATAAGCGTTTTTTAATTTGATTTATTATGCATAGTTGGTGACACACAAAGAAATTGATGAAGCTATCACCTCCTTCCAAAAAAACAGAGATTACGATATAATTCAATTTTAAATTAAAATAACAGAAAATCAATTGAAATGAATTTCTCATCCCAAACTTTCATTCAGTTCAGCCATAGGAGAGATCCAAATATCTTTCTTTAGCTTTTCCAATAGATTTACTGCCACCTATTTCTTATTGATATGATTTAATTCTTAGCTCAAAATATGAAAAAACTCCATTCATTTGTGTTGATATAAAATAATTAATATTATGAACTGCTTCTGTATTGGAATTTAAGTAGGAGAATTGGAATATTTGAGGTAAGTCTTATCAAGTGGGAGAGAATGAGATATCTTTTCAAATTAATAAAGAAGATAGTGAGATAATTTTCTAGGAGAAGAAAATTGATATAAAATACAATTTTGTGAGAAAAAAATTGATAGAATATATTGATTCCCAAAATCAAAACAGCATGAAATCCTTACTAAATATTCAAATTTATCAATTAAAAAGTTATTTATAAATCATCATCAAGGTATTCCAATAAAGAACACTCTTAGGAAAAACTTGATACAAAATTATTCTATTTCTTACTTGAAGCTAATTATAGTGGAAAATATTAATCAATAATGTTTGAAAATATTTAAATCAAATATAAAAAATACCATACCAATAAATATTTTGAATCAGAATCAAGAAAAAATATAAATTTAGCATTTATTATTTTTTTTAAGTTTTCAATTTAATTACTTTTCAATATTTCAAGGAAGACTAATATAGATATTTATTTAAAAAAATGAAATGATTGAGAAATAATTTACTATTTTTATTTTTTATCAAGAAGATTTCATTTATTTCGATTCATTTGAAGAAATAACTAAAAAAAGAAACCTAAATTCCCAAGTTTTTTTGGAAAATATTTCATTAATATTCATTCAGAAAATTACTCTTATTTAATAATATATCATTTCAAAGAATAATATTCTTCTTATTAAGAATGATATAGCCATATTCTTCTTTAATATCAATTTTTATGTAAATTATTTTGTAAAAAGAAGTCACAAATATATCTGTTTTTTTTCTTATTCATCATCCTATCAAAAATTTCAATATTAATGAGAAATATAACAATAGATTTTATCCTTTTCAAACACATGAAAGAGTCCTCTAATTTTCAATTTTTATTTTATCTTGATTAAGAGCTATCTTATATGGTGACAGATCCTTAATAATATAATCAGATTCATTTAAGTAAAAATGCGAAATGAAATTATTCTTTTTTGATATTTGGAAATTTAGAAATTTACATTTTATTACACTTACTGAGAAGGTTTTTATGGTTTTTCTATGAAACAACTGGCCAAATCAAATCATCTTAATATTACTTTCCTTAAAATTCATACAATGAAGAGAGAATTATTATAGCCCCAAGTTCAAATTCTTAATTACTCAAAAATTTCGATTGTAATATCATTAACTGAATCATACAGTACACTATCTCAAATAAAAAAAATATTATTTAATAATTGTATAAAAACACTTATTATATCACCAAAATATTTTACCAAAAATATTTAGGCAAGGTCATCATTTCTCTACCAGAGTGAATAATACTGAAAACAGAGATTTCACATCACAAGAAAGTTTTCTGAACTAAAAAATATTGGAAAATATTATTCTATAAACATAAAATTTAAATTGAATTCTTTTCTAAAGAACTTGAAAGAAAATTTTGTATAAAATAATTCATAAACTCACTATTTATAAATCTGAACCAACTCAATTATTATCATTACAAAAAAATATAAAAAATTTCTAAACAAAAATAAATCCACAAAATGATAATTAAGCACCTTTAAAACACATATAATTGAATAACTTAAGGTTTTTGAGTAAGCTTAAGAACAGTACTTTTGGATGTAAAACAATTAACTGAAAAATTTAAGTAATATAAACATTAATTTTCAAGTTACTATTATAGCTAAAAGTAATATTTTTATTTATTGTCTTTTGATTATTTCCTAATGAATTTTGGTGACATACCAGTATAAACTTGTAATATTAAAGGGATGATTGGATAATTATTGAAATAAACAGAAATATTAGGCTTCTTATAAGTCTAAAAAAGTCTTCAGAGTCATTCAAAGTAGTCAATATAAAATCCAATAGGTGGGAAGTATTCCTGCATCTGGATTTATGGTTATGTCACTTTTTTTTCAAGTAGGATCATTTTAATCAATTTATTATGTTATTTTATGTGGATACCAACCCATTTATGGTTAATAAATAAGGATTTTCCTAAAATAAATATTATATTTAAGCATTAATATTAATGTCCAGATTTATCAAGGTTATTAGAAATTTTATGACAGGCTTTAATTTCTGTGAATTCTTGAAAATTCAGTGTTCCAGTAGAAGCATCAAAAATGGACTGTAACTAAATTTTTTAATTGAAATTGATAATTAATATTCATTTTTTTTGTTTTTATTTAAAACTTTTTTTATTATTCCTGAAATCTTAAGAGAAATTCATTAAGGATTGTATTTTGACAAATTTTTCAAGTTTTGCCTCATTTCTTACATGGTGCAGGAGATTAGTATAGTAACATCTGGTTCCCATGAGGTAATTCTACTTATAATAGTCAAAAAATTCTTTTATTTAATCCTTTTTTGATACATGGTAAGATATAGATAGCTGAAATGGTTACAGGAGTCAAAAGTGCTCATTACCTCCCTGGAACATCAAAATAGAAGCTTATTTTATATTTTCTTATGATATACCCTGAGTTATAAATTTTCAAAAAGGTTTTAATAGACTTATTGGGAAATTATAAACCATTTGTTTAATATTCAGAGCTGGCTATGATTAAGAGGCCTTAAAACCTGATTACCCTGGCTCTCTTTGATTTCTTTTGTCCCCCTTTACTATTCTTCATGTAAAAATAGCTATTCATCCCTTAAGACTGATATATGCTATGAGTTAAACCATAAGGTATTATTAAGTGCTAGAAAAATTAATAAACCAAAATTTGGTGTATATCCAACATCAGACTTTTCAGAATCCTATTATCTTGGCTTCAAAAGGAAAAAAATCAGACAAATATTTTATGTGGTAGTAATGATGAGGTGTTGAGGTATTTTCCATACTACCACCTCATAGAATGCATCTGATCTTATTTACCTCATGGAGTTACTCTCGGTTAATTTTGGTGTAGAGTTCAAATCTGGCCTTAAGTGCATGGATTTACTTAATAACAAAACATTTATTCATATTTTTCTTTAAAAAAATGATGAATTTTTGGTATGAACATTAATTATGGGTTTTCATGTTCCAAAAGATATCTCAGGGCTATTTACCCCCTATTTGGGTATTTAGAACATACCTTAAGGGGTTCAAGCTTCATTTTAACTAATTGAAATGGTTTAGAATACAGTTGATATTCCTGTATGTATTAAATTAATCTTGGTACTGCATACATATTTGAAATTAATTTTGTCATATTGTCACAGCCAATACCCAGGGGTGAGGGTATTCAATTTTAACCCCACTCAAACTAAGAAAACCAGAAATCCATTATGTGTAATCAGTTTCAGAAAATCTTCTTTTTGAAATATGCATACAGTCTGGTTCATCAATACAGCCTATCAACACTTGTGCAGGCTGGATTCACCAAATACAGTTTCTGATTCACAAGTCTCAAGCTGTATGATCACTCAACTCCACCAAACCTCTTGTACAGAACCTGTAAATTCATAAAGGGGCTTTATTATCCAAATCCATCACCATGAGAAAAATGGCTACACCTGACAGCAGGTGTTTCATTTTGAAATTAGCTTGGACCCCTCCTGCTAACTGGGTACAACCCAGGATTCAAATGCTTGGTAGTATTCCAATTTATTCCAAGCCACCAGAATATTACAGAATTTAAAATATTTTCCTCCTTTTTAATTGGATTGACTAAGTATAGAGTATTTCATAGGAAATCTGTTTCCATTTATATTTTCATCTTAAAGATAATATTCTTTTTGCCAAAAAAGTTGAATCTAGGAATATACTTTCAATTTAAGTAATTTGAATTTTTGAATGTAAGAAGGTTTCAAAGGAATCTTTACAAATAAATAAATCTTTTATATTTATAGCTGGATATCTTATTATTCCTTTGAAAAAATATCAATTCTTATTTCCTCTTTAAAAAATAGTTTCAAAATATTAAAATAAGCTTTTTTTCAATTGAATCCTCTTTTACAGAAACTTGATTGTTTGATATTCTTGTTTAACATATGTCTTAAGTCCTGGAAGCTCAGAAGCAAAAGATAATGTATTTGAGACTGCTTTGAATAGAATGATTTCCAAAAAATATATAGATTATATTTATTTTTTATTTTTTGAGTTCAATTTCTGTAATTGAAGTTTCATTTTATGATTCTTTTGTAACCTCAATAAATTTCATCAATTTCTATTATCAAATTCAAAAATTCTCTTTTTAAATCATGAACTTCTTTACTCTTTCTTTTTTGGGAGAGTATTATTTCTTACTTCAAAAGAAAAGTGGTAGTCTTTATGAATTACAGCCTCTCAAACTGGAAGAAATCAAAGAAATTCAGAGAAAGCTACAGTGCAGGGCCTGTAATTTCTGCTACTGTAAAATTATCGCAAATTTCGAACAGTTTGACAGTAGGACACAGTAAAGGGCCTGTACTGTAACAAAGTAGACAATTGTTAATAATGATACATTAGCAGGACTTAAAGATCCTGCTACTGTAATTTAAATTAAAAAAAAAACACAAATTTCAAATTAAAGTTAATGAAAAATATAAAAAAAGGAACCCGGTAAAATTGAAAAAAAAACCATAAAAAAACAAAAAAGTTTTAAAATAAGCAAAATAACAAATCACCAGAAAAAATTGGTAAAAGAACTCAAAAAAGTAAAAAAAAAAAATATAAAAACAATGTTTAGACTAGAGTAAAGAGAGTTCTTCCTATTTCCTTTATTCAGAATATATAGCAAAAAGAATTGGTTGTAATAATAATAAAACCAGATTCAGCACACATTTTATAAGACTTTTTAACCTTCATTTTTTGAAGATTTTCTGTCATTTTATTTGGAATATTTTCTAAAAAAGAACATTTTTTGAGCTATTCTTTTTGGTTTTTTTATTTCTGTCTTTATGTCAACAATGAAATTGAAGAGTATCTAGGTTACAAAAAAAGGGTTTCAAGGAAAATAAGAGTTTCTTCATTCAATATCACGCTGATGAAATTGATCAAAATGAGAATTATTCAGATTCTTTCAAAAATGAAGGGCCAGTACACTTTTTTTCTGGAATCTATCTGTCAATATAGCATAAGATTATGTAAAAAAATATCATGAGATCTTGATTTGCCTGTAAGCATGTTCAAATATTGTCAATATTCTGATCAATAATATTTCTTTAATTTTGAGAGGCTCAGGGAATTTTCCCTGAATTTCAGATAGAGATATTTACATATCTTTTTCCTATTTTCATTTATCAAATAATATGATTCATCATTTTTTTAATAATTAGTCCATTATTTGTAGAAAAAAATTCAAAGATAGATGTTAAAATTTCTGAAAAGATACTTTTCACAAGTTTCAATTAAAAATTAAGATTTACTGGGTGAAATTCTTTAAAAAATATTGATAATTAAAATTTGATACTTGAGATATTATTCAGACCAATGATTTATTCTGATTGGACATGGATCTGAAATGATATTTTTGCCACTTGAAACTCAATTCCCCAGATGATACCCCTTATTTCTGTGTACTCAACTTTTGAAATATGAATTTAATCAACACTTTAACCCTTTCTTCAAGGATAAATATCAAATAAAAACAAGACATATTCTAATATCATCCTTTAAAAGCCTTTGAAAGAGCTGCATATATGATTTGTTTAGCTTCAGTTTATAAAAATCTTATTATTCTCAAAATATCATTATTAAAGAATTTATGAGCTTATTGACATAATTATAAATTTAACAAACTAACAAGAGATTTATAGATATACTTTGATAAATAGAATTGTAAAATGAACCTATTTATATTAGTAATCTATACTTAATATTATTTTGGGGTTTTATTATTGTAAATAATGGTAAATTAGTTGTCTCGGTTATTCATCATTTTTATTTATTATTTTTTTTCATTGGCTATTAAATTCATATATCTTTCTTTATTCATTGATTGATAATAGAATGAGAAGGTGACCTTAATAAGCTTAGGGAAACTTTAATCTAGAGAAATCAAAAATCTCTTTTTTGAATTATTTCTTATAGTCTGAGTTTTTAATTATTTAGTATTTATAAATCAAAATAGCTATTTCAAAATGATATAGTTTATCAAACTGTCAAGTTCATATGAAATTTTATATTTTTGCTTGCATGGAGGGCTTTGTATATATCCTAATCATTACAAATTGATTTAATATTAATAGTATTGAATTTAAAATTCAAAAATCTATAGAATACATTGAAAATAATCAAAAGGACTATTTATAAATCTTTGTTGATAAAATTCTTTTATATGACTTGAATATTGATAAAAAAAAATGGTTGGTCATATTGACACATGAAGGATACCTTTCCTAAGTTTTTTGAAAAACTTGAATTTTTCATCTTCATTTAATTTCTTGATACATCTCTTACCCTGATTTCCTCAAAATAAAAATTCAAATGACATGTGTTTTGCAAATATTCTAGTAGCACATTAAATTAATATTATGATTTTAGAACTCATAATTGATCCACAAAAATTTACAGACTAAATCTAAATTTCAATTGAGAAAACAAAAATATAGTGCTTCACAAAATTCAAGAATCTTATGGTTATGTCTTTATGAAAATTTAAAGTGATGTTATTAAGCCATTTTTTCTATATCAGGATCAGAATATCCTTTATCTTAAGCCATGGAATAGTATAATATAAAAGTCCCCAATTATAAAACTAAATCCCAATATTATACTTTGGATATTTATTTCATCTGGATATAAGTGTAAAAATATCATTCAAATCAGTTTATGGGCTAAAATAGGGGTGATATTATTTAAAAATATACTACATTTTTATTTTCCTCTCTGTGAAATGTCTTTTCACTATGAGAATGACAGCTTTTTTCAATTTTAATTAAAATTTTCATCTTAAAAGAGAGAAGAAGAAAGGTATATAGTTTTTCACAAAATACATCTTTTCATAATAGAAAAAAATTAAACTTTATGGTATATTTTTCATTATATTTAAATTTTTAGAAAGCCCAAAGTTGCAAAGAAGTTTATCATTGATGATAAACATCTTTAAGAGCTAAAGGGTTTCAATATCAATATTATTTATCTATAGTCTCTAATAAGCTATCTTCAAAGGAATTTCTTATTGAAAGTGTAACATATATGTAAAAATCTATGAGATAATCTTCAGAGGTTGAATTATTTGTAAATGAAATGATAGAACTTGGTAAAAAATATTTTGACAAAGGAGATATAAAAATCAGTCTTTTCATCATATATTTTTGAATTATTGAGCTTTGAAAAGCATTACCAAATACTGATTTTAAGCCAGATCAATCGAGAATTTGTGGTTTTCATATGTGGCTTAAATTTATTCCAAAAATTTTATTTATAAATTGAGTTTTTTTCCTATTTCCAACATGAATCAAATACAGATCCCATGTCAAATTCCAATTGCAAAACCTGCTGTCAGGTGTAGCCAATTTACTCATGGTTAATTAAAATCAAGATTCCTTTCAAGAAACCTCACTCTTTGGATAAGGGATGGTGGATTATCACCTATACCAGCCCCTCTTTCTTCCCCTGGGGACTTTTCCCCAGTTAATTAATATATTTAATTCATTATTTAATGACTATTCTTATTTATATTTTTGGAGGATATTATTCATTGGTATTAAGTTGGTCTTTGCATTTCCTCACCTTTTCAGTAGAGTTGTGGTGGCTATATCCTTATTAAAACTTTTATTTCTTTCTGATAGGTTGAAACAGTGGAATTGGACTTGTTTTTAGTTGGCTCTTTCATTCTTTACTCTTGCTATAATTCTTTTATGGTTTCTTATATTTAATTTCATTATAAATATTATTCTTATTACACACTTATTCCATCTGAGCCCTCCATAAGTGAGTTCCATTTTACTGAGTGCCAGGCCCTCTTCACTTAGAAGAGCCCCTGTGACACATATCCCATAAAATCACATTTCAAGAAAGGAAACCACACAAAATTTCTCTTAGTTTCCCAATTTTCAAAACATTTTTTTAATTAGGTTTTTTTCTACTGTTGTATGATATAGATTCAGGAATGTATAAGTTTAATTATTGATCCTTAGGCACTCGAGTATTGATTTTTTTTGAAAAGAAAATTTATTGCAAAAATATTAAAGAAAAATATGATAAATTGAATAAAAATAATAAATAACTTTCAATGTTTCAATAAGAAAGTACAAAGGTAAAAATATTTTCATTAGACAATTAATTTTTCTAAAAACCAACTTTTATTAAATCTTATTATTTTAAATTAAATCTAAAGATTTTGAAACAAATCTTCCTTGTTAAATATCTCTTCAATTATATTGAATAAAATTTAAATCTTTCCATTTCTACTAATGAATAGTATCTATGAACCTTTGAGATATGACAACATACCCAAAAAGGGTCACAAAAAATATTTAATATAATTATACATTAAAAATAATTACCTTAAAACTACAAAAATACCATAAATTGGCATAAAACTTGTTTTAACATAAAAACCAATGAATAAGCATGTGAAATAAGTTATACCATTGGATTCCCCCTGGTAAAATACACATATACCATTTTTATGGCATATCTGTAAAGTCAATATTTAATAAGTTATAAGTAATAATACCTTATAAAAAACACAAATCCTTATTTATTTCAAATACCAACAAAGCAACATGTGAAGTAAATGGTACCATTGGATTCTCCATAAAATTCCACATATAAAACAATTAAAAAGGTAAGCCTCAAAATAAATACTTAAGGAATTAACCTGAATATATGCACTTTTTTGGTCAACACATATATTCAAGGATTTTAGCTAATATCTCTTGAAATATGCATGACAGAGTGATGAACCAAAAATGAAGTCATCACGTAATTACTGTAAGAATACAGAAATAAAGTTTTTTTCACAAGTTATAAACAAGGTTGAACCCTGTAAGGAATTATTGATTAAAATCAACAGAGCTGTTGACCACTTTGTTGTGAAAGTGGTCCAAACTTAAAAAGAAGTAGACAGTTAGATTCTACTAGTTCATTAGTGAAGAATGATGTATTTTTTTATTATAATATTCAAGATATAACCCCTTGAAATCATAGTTTGAAGTTTAAAATATTAAATTTCGACAGAAAAGATGAGTTACAAGAAAAATCATCAAAAACAGAGTTTTGATGATGTAATGAAATGCTCTTGAAAGAATAATAAGGTTATTCCAAGCTATTAGAATTCACTCTCTGAATTTCTGTAGCGTGTAAATCTTAAAAGTTATTAAGGATCAAAGTTTGAGCTTAATTTGATCATTTATGATCACTCACTGTAACCTTAAATTAAGTTTAACAGTCATATGAGTGATAAAATTGGTGAATACTATTAGTTTATGGTTAAAACGAATAAAATCCACGAATTTTGGGGTTCTGCCAAGCCTTTGACATCATCAAACTTAGAGTTATAGTGATAACTCTAAATAATGGTGTAATAATGATGTAATATGGTTTGATCATGATGTAATCATCACCAAACCTTAAAATATTGATCAATTCCAGTGGATATGATCAGTAAACGTCTACTAGAAGCCTGTTGGACTCTAGGAGGGAGGTATTTACTATAAATAGAGCTGTTTTTACTCTGTTTTCCCCTCAGACGCATCAAAAACATTAAATCAATTAAATTACAAGGTAATATCTTTATTCTTTATATATAAGTCTTTTATATACAAGACCAAAGATCATCTTATCATAATAATCAATTTTGATGTGATTAAATCATTTATTTAATTGTTTTTTCTAAAAATCTCTCTAAAATATCATTTCCACGTAAAAATCAAGAATATTTGTAATTTCCTGTATTTTTTATTGTAAATACAATTTGGATAAGTTGTATTTACATTATTTGGTGTAAAATATTTCAAAATTATTATATTAAGTATTAAAAGTAGGTTATTTTCTCTTTATTATTACTTTAATAATTCTTTAATTAATATAAATAGTATTTATATTAATTTATAACTTTAATATTGGTAATATTATTGTTATTAATTGTTTTTTATTAATAAAAAACAATTTTTTACGCCTTTGTTATTTGTTTGTAACAATAATAAAGTGCCATTAAATATATTAATTATTTTATATTAATATATTTATTTTATTATATTATATTTTATAATATAAATTATATTATCATATTTAATTGATAATATAATTATTTTTATGCCATAATTATAATAATTCTTTATTATTATAATTATTTTTATCTTATTTATTTCATTTATAAGAAGGACATTCATAGTACAATAAGTAAAATATTAGTAATTTTTACTTATTGTTTCATAGTCAAACCTTACAGTATCCCAATATACAATCCTACTTAATCCAATGATTAAAGAAAGAGGATATAGCTTGAATAGTAAAACAGACATATTTATTTTATGGTCAATATATATAAAATATTCTCCAAAAAATAGCATGGTCATGCAAGTATACAAATATAGGATCTAAGATGATGATATATAAAGAGCATATAAGGAATGGAAAGTGAATTCCAAATTAAGATAATTAATGATATGATTTTCATTAAAATACAGCGCATCTGATAGATTTGAAACTGGACAATATTCTCATGTTTAACATTTTCTTATTGCAGTTAATCAAAATAAAATAATAAAGCCTATATAAATATTAAGTTTTTTGATTTTTTCAATAAATTAATATTATTTCATATTAAAAATTAAGAAAATTTAAACTGAATAGTTTTGATTCAAGTAATAGATGTTATTTTTTTAAAAAAAATATAATATTTTCAATAAGGAAAATTTTATGAAAATATAAATGAAAGCATCAGCCTTTTTTTGAATATTTTAAATTGAATTATATGTAAAAATTATTTCCTGAAAAAAATCGGTAGAAAAAAAATAATTAAATATAATGGAAAGAATTATAAAATATTTTTTAAGATTCTTTTTGTTTTTTTATTATTTAAATTTAGTTATTTATTTGAATATATATATATATATATATAATCCTCTTTTTCAAAAAATGAAATGTTTATAGAACTCTATTTGATTATTTTAAAGACAATCAAGATATATTTAAACTTTTTTTTTTCACAAAAAAAACAAGTTATTATTTTTTTGGAAAAAAATGTTTTTCCAAGAACCAAGAGTGATACAGAAGTAGAAAATCGCCAAGAAGCTTAACCCATTATTAGGTTTAGACTGTAGGTTTTTCCAATGTTTTACTGCAATAAAGAGGGACAGGTTCTCTACACGCTGGACTCTCAGCTTAAGTGAGCAGCATACTAAGATTGTAGATTCAATAACGACAGTGCTGTTTTGATTTCAAGCTCAAGTAGTCTTTTCAAAGTGTCAAACAATGCAAGGGAGATGATGCTTGGAGGTCTTGCGCGCTCACATTCCTGTCCTTGCTACAAGTTTTGAATGCTACTTTCAACACTCAGCTATCTCTATCCTCCACATTAGCCAAAACAATTCTCGCAACTTCAGTTTTCGCCTTCGAGATCATGCTAGACTTGGGAAGATGGCAAGTAGGGATTGCTTTTGTTTTGCTTGCACTAATTTATAAAAAGCTAAAATTCTGAAAAGTCTTTGATGATAGCGCTTCAAAGATTGAAATGCTGCCACCCGAATCTTGCCAAAGATAAAAACACTTTTATTACATCAAGCTTGCCCATAAAAGTTTGACGACGAATCACTTTGACAAAAACTTCAAATTCTTTCGGTCGGGTAGTCAAGATATTTGAGCACTTTTGCGGGGTCTTAGTTGAGGGATCGTTTGAGGCATGCTTTACTTTTTTACTCATTTATACGCCAACTAATGCAAGTGAAAAATTAAGGGTGAGGAGTTGTAATTGGGTGATTTCAATGATCTTCAGGCTTATTGGCTTGAATTAATTTGTCGCCATGCGCTCCGTGATCCCAGGGATGTCGTCCCTGAAGAGAAAAAAAGGACAGGATGATAAATTCATCCATAGCAAACAAGTTGATCATTAAAACGTATCGATAACAATGATAAAAAGCAACCCAACTAAAAAAACTTGTTGACCATCCTCTCTGATTCTATAAAACATGAAAAACCACATCGTCGCACCTGCAGATGGCAATAAGAAAGCAAACATCAACGTTGAGGATTTGAAGACAGGGACTGTCCACTAACCGAGCATTTTAGCAGCACTCCTCTGCCACAGAGTAGGCATAGGCGGGTTGAAGCCTCCATAGGCGGATGATGAATACGATCTAGGATTGACCATGACTTTTGTGAAGTAAGCTTTGATCTGACGAGGATCCTGCGGGTGGCGAAATTCAGTTGGCTCCGAGTGGCTTATATACAACTCCGCACTATTTCCCTGGGGGCTAGGGGCTTGTTGCTGCGCCGCGTGTGCCCGAGTCCCGACTGATCCGCGCAACTCGTTGGTTCCGAATCCACATCCGACCAGACTCGGTCCCAGCCCACAAGAAGAGGTGTCCATAATTTGAATATTTTCCGTTGTTGATTTGGATACAATCTCTATCTTTCCACATAGGGTGGACGGCACGGACCACAAGGAAATGCCACATGGCTCATGCTAAAAGGGGATCAAAGTCCCAGGGGCATGCCTCAATTGTACTGAAAGGGATATTCCACATAAGCTTGATCTTGAATGACATGTTGCAGCCATTAATAAGTTGATTTTGTATCAATAAACAATAAAACTGATGTCTAACATGAAAAGAAAATCTATTTATAAAATTTCTCTTTCCTGAATTCCCTTCTCAATAGCCTTTTAAAATACTACGATTCTTGAGAGCATTGCTTGGATTAAGCCAACAAGATCCCATGAATGCCGATGGGAAGGCTTTATGATGTCCACTACGCGGTGAAATATCTAAAGTCGCCATCAGACCAAATGTAAATTTTGTCATCATATTTTCAATAATGCCAAGCTCAAACTTCTTTTTAGTCAGATAAAAGAAAAATGCAGAAAAATTACACTTGCAAAGAAGGTTGAATATTTCAAGCTTGTGGAGGGAAACACTCCTTTAACAGAACAACAAAAATAATCACTTCAAGATAGCATCATTTTGAAATAATTCAAGGAAATTTCCAAATAAAACATTGATATTCTTCATTAGATTCTTCTCAAGGCCATGATTGAGCCAAATATACCTTGGTTCTTTTATATGAACACTAACTTCAATAACTATAAATATAAGCTTACCTTCTCACCATTTACTGTTCCTACATTCCGGAATATTAATGAGAGAACTCTGCTTATTCTTCATGAAAAAGAAGAATTAAAAATTATTTGAAAAATTAAGCATAAAAACAATATCACTATCCCAATTGATGGATGGACTGATAATTCTGGGAACAGAATTTACACTTTTTTCTTGCTATATGGGAGGAAACCAAGGTCTTCATTGATACACTTTATTTAAATCAGAAGGATCACACATATGAAAATATTTGAATGGCTTTTTAAGAAATCCTCATCAGTAAAAAAGTAGATTTTTCAAAAATAATTTCAGTTGATACAGCTTCTCCATCAGTTATGACAAGCTTTAGAGTAATTTTATTTCCTCAATCTGATTTGAAATTAAATCATTTTCTATATTAATCCGACTAGAATAATACAATCCTTATTGAATAAGGAATTTCCCCATATACCTGGCTTGATCTTCTTCTTAAATTCTTTTTAATCTCATTGTAAAAGATATATTATCACATTCCTTAGCAAAAGGGTTTTACAAGGATTTTTTTTTTCTTGTGAATTACTTTCCTATGGTGGACTTCTGGAGCAAGAATTTGGAGACTTGAAATGGAGAAAAAAAGGTAAATAATTTTTTGGAAATGAATTGTGAAACAAGATGGTATTCCATGTGAAAGGTGTGCCTTTCTATTCTGGAATCTGAGCAAGAGTTTGGAATGTGCCTTGAACTTAAATAAAATGACTCATTTAATAAAAAAGGAATATGAAATAATGTAAAAAAATAATCAAATATTGTGACCATTTAACTCCAAATATAGTGGCTTTCACATTGATTTTATGCGTTGTGGATGCTATCTAATGAGTATAATCTTAACAGAACAATTGAGGTTAGATATTGAAGTGGTTGATCATTTTATAGGGAGAAATCAAATTCAAAAACATCTATAATTTGTTTCAAGGCTTGAAAAAACATTGCCTCGATTTCATTAAGAAATTAATTTCAATGCTTTTCGATGAAAGCTATATATTTTGTTTCTTTTTGAACCCTTTATATTGCTGTGTAGCTGTATCAGGAGCATTTTCATGGGATTACATTACACGAATTCTTTTTACATTGTTCAAATGAGGGGAAATTCTGAAGATCCAAAGCCATAACCATATTTGAGAAAAATATTTGTTATTATAGAAATGAGTCACCTTTCAATTCATTTCATGTTTTTCAGTCTATTGAATTCTGATGCAATTTTCATCAAATAAAGACAAAATACCAATGAAAAATATTTCTGTTGCACTTTTGGAAATTATTCCACATGCTGCAGGAGTTTAAGGTCTTTTCTCAATGAGGTCTGTAATAAAAAAGGATAAAAGCCTTCTCATCTCCAATACACTATTCATGGTAAGCCAGATCATTCTCAATATACTCCATCAGAACAAGTCAAAAGTGAGGAATTTTTCCAGGATACATAGACCTTAATCTAGCCATTCTCCTTTGGAGAACTACTTCATGGGGAAATTTGACTCATTTTTACTACCTAATTATCCTGAGAGCTTTGAGGGAGGATTTTTGAAACAAAATAGTGCAGAAGATCAAAAAACAAGTGATTAAGCATTCATGGACACTATTTTTTATTTTTAAATGTTTTGTTACTCAATAGTAGAGCCAAATTAAGTTTTAAATGCTGCCATTTTTACCACACATATTCTAAAAAAAGCCATCATTTATATTTTCAATGCTGGTTTTTATTCCACTTGAATGTATAATGGAAATCTAAATGACTAAAATATTCTTGTGTATAGCCTTGAAATATCACCTTGGAAGTCCTTAAAATCCTGATTGAGTGACTTTAAATATTCATTTCCAAATAAACCTTATTCAATTGCAAATGTATGATATTATCACTCTCCATCTCAATATTCAATATAATATCACTTTCAAGGAATAATTATTTATTAATAAGTAATTTAATAACATATAAGAAAATTAACCTCATATTTCCAAGATAATAGCATAATAAGAAGGTATTGAAGTTATTAATAACTATTACTTAAAACTTCCAGTGAACCATCACTCTAATTATTCAAAATAAAGTCTAAATTGATCCACTTTATTTTTATTATTTAGAATGGCCCGCAACACCATATATTTATAAGTTTTAATTTAAAAATCTAAATATTCAAGAAAAGGATTATTTTGTATATTTGAAAAAGGATAAAATCCAAATATTGATATCATTAAAGGCCTTATTTTCAATCAAATAATATTTGAAAGGATTGAGATACTGTCAGCCTGTAGCTCAAAACCAGATCACAAGCATGAAATCAAAATAACATAAACCAATAGTAAAGCAAGATGACTGCTAAGAAATGATCTGAGATAAATTATCTCATATTAGAGCTAAAAAGGAAAAGGAAATTAACCTCATTCCAAAGATATGACTCCCATAACCATAGGACAAAGAATAGAAAATTTATTCTAGCTCAAAGCCAGAACTTGTTTTAAAGCTTAATTATCACCTTTTATATAATATCTTGAGGAAGTGGAAGGACCCCATCAGATGGATTCTAAAATTGAATCTCTAAATGAGGGCTATCCAATGATGCATGAAAAATAAATCTAGATATAACTATAGGCCAAATAAGGGTGAACAAAATATTAACCTCCCATCTAACTTCCACCATTTTAGTGAGAGATACCTGAATTGGTGTCTCTTTAATAAAGAAAAGAAAATGAGTGTTCTAATGGTACTCTCCATAATCCTGTATCACTTTTAGAGAAAAATGAATCAAGTATAATAACTCAATACAGGATTAATCAAAAATATAAACTCCAATAATGGAATTTAAAACATGTATAGCTTTGTCATACTTAATACCAAGTATACCAAATTATTAGCCATTGTGAATAAATAATAAAGGGATATAAATTGAATCAATTTCTAACTCTCTATCTCTGACTAATCTATAGTTGGTTTAAGGTCAAAATCCCAGCATATGGGCAGAAACACAATACTGTGGGATAATGTCCCATCCTATAAATTGGGGGTTCCAAGGCCATTGAAAAGAATGTTTTCCCATTAATAAATAATATTTTAATAATATGGGGTCCACTGACACATTATGTACAGAATTATATGCACCTTACCTGTCAGAACATGTATGTAAGGTCCCCTGATGAAAATTATCATCCTGTATTGGGAAAAGATGGACAAAAGTGGTTTAAAAACCACATTGAAGCCCAATAAAGGTAATAAAGGGATGTTTAAACCACAATACCACCCTCTATAGTGAAAAGTTTAACTTCTTCTATGTTCCAGGGTGCAAATGGCCCCTATACATCTGTTTCAGGATGAAAGGGACTTTCCTCTGCACCAAAGAGGCATCCTTATCCAGCTCTTACATTACTATGTAGTAAGATTTCCTTAAAGGAATTATACTATTTGAGAAGAACCAGGTATAATTATAGTTTTAGTTATTGTGGTACTTATTATATCAAGTCAATTAGCAATTACTGCATCTAGGGCTTTCAGTAGCTCTCACCACAACTATTCTCCTATAGTAAGGCCCTTAAGTGTGGATTAGAAACCTTTTTTTATGTGCCAAAAGAAAAGTACCAGTGGTAAAGAGCTTCTACATAGAGTCATCCTGACAGATACTATAATAGTATTATCCAATTGGAAGAATAAATTTAGATGCAGAAAGCCAGTCTTAAACAATAAATAAAAACATCAGAATTAAGAATATTCTAAATAACACAATAAAATATGAGTTTTGTCTCTCAATAACTAAGAAAACTGGAATAATCAAGTTTTTAAACTTTTAAAATTTTCTTCAGGAAGGGAAATTTAATGAAATAATATATAAAGGTATTGCAAAAGCTGAAATTTAATACAAGAAAGGAAATTCCAATGATATCCCTTGGTTATGATTAAATTTTGAAGAAGATGAGGTGTATCCAAATCATTCTCAGAAAGAGATTTATCACTTCACTCTCCTACTAAAGAATTGGAATCCATAATAATTTTCAATTTAAGTGATTATTGAATATTTTATTATAGATCTCAGAGTTTATTTTTTGAATTTTTTGATTTTAAATTTGGATTACTCTGTGTACTCAATCATAGTATCTTTACAAAAAAGGGTATTTGACTAATAAAATAACATAAAGAGCTATGAATAAGCTTATTTGATTCAAATATTATGATATATACAAGAGTTCATTGTAGAAATATGAATATTATTATCTCTTAATAAAAGATATTCTCATAAGATTGGATATCAATACTTCAATAAGAGTAAATCTTTCATTGTCAATTATACATTTAATTAATTTATCACTGTTTTTGAAAATAACTAAGATGATTAAGCCTATAGATTACTATAATGATTTGATGTTTGAAAATTTATATCTTATCATAAGCTATCACTTAAATTCATATAAAGTTATGTGAGCCTTAAAGGTATTTTTATTTATGTAAAATACCACAAAAAATGAAATAAAATTTATGATTCAAAATTAGATAACTATTTTTAAATATAAAAATAAATTTTCTAATTTAATTTCAATGGTAAATTCATATAAATTTAAAATTCAAAAAAAATAAGATAAAAAAAAAGTTTTTACTTGAAATAATTGAGTAAAAACAATTTTTGAAATGAAATTTAATAAAAATTATTATAAATTTTTCTTTAAATTATAAAAATATGATAATCACTTCATAATTGGATTCCTAATTAAGTTCCAGGTGGGGTCACCTCTGAGTGAATTTTTGTAACTCAACTCTAAATAAGCTTAAATTCCATTTTGATTATTTCCTGCATAAAAATCTGAAAATACTCACAACCTTTACTCAAATAGAACAAAATTTGATGTAAGCTATAAATTTTTTGTGTAAAAGTTGAGGTTCAGTTTATAGTTTAGAAGCTATGGGGAATTCGTCAGCCTATGACTCAAGACCAGAACACAATCATGACAGCCAAAATACCATAAAACCAATGGTAGAGTAATAGTCAGTAAAAAATTACCTGAGCCAAAATTTCTCACAATGGCACTTAAAAGAAGAATCAAAAACACCTCTTTCCAAATATACAACTACCATAAATATAGTACAAAGAATAGCAGATTTCTTCCAGCTCAAAGCAACAACTGAGCAAAAACCTTAATTTTCACCTCCTGTTCAAAATACAGGAAAAGTGCACTAACCCCCAAAAATGTTTATTTAAAATTAATATCTTAATTAGTGCTATCTAATAGTACTAACAAAATTGAGCTAGCACCAAAGCTACAGAAGTTATGGTCAAATAAAGACCAACTGAGGGTAAAGGAAATATTCACCTCTCCTCTAGCTTCCACATTTTTAGTGTGAGATACTTAGAATGGGGTCTTTTTGAGAATATAAAGATTAGATATTCCTGATGGTATCATACTTACCCTATTATCTCACCTTACTCAAAATTTATTAAGCAAAATAGCTCAACACAGGATTCAAGAAAAATGCATATCTGAAGAATAGAATTTAAAAGTGGTATCAATTTGACATATTTAGTTTTACCCCTACCAAATAAATTAACATTGTGTATAAATAATTAATTTCTACAAAATTAACCCAATTTTGGCTCTCTATCTTCATAACTGACAATTTTGTAGCAGTTTTAAGGTCAAAATCCCACAGTATTGCCAAAAAACCAATACTGTGGGATAATATCCCATACTCTTGAATATAATGTGTCAATTCTACTAAAGAGCTTTTCTTATCATTGTATAAACCATATTTTGGCTTCTATGGAGCTCTCATACAGGATCTGTGCAGCATTTTACATGCCATACACATCATAAGAGGGCTGTGAGGTACCCAGATGAAACCTTTCACCCACTGTTAGGGAAAACTGCCCAGATGTGGTTTCATAGCCATATCTGAACCCAATAAAGGCTTCAAAGGAATGTAGAAACCACAATCCCAGCCTCTTGAGTGAATTTTTTTCACTCACACTAAGTGGTAAGGATTAATGGTCCTTCCACCCCCTTCCAGGATAAAAAAGGACCTTCCTCCATCCTACTCTCAAATTCCTATGTAGTACAAATTTTTACAAAAATCTATACTATTGGAAAAGAAACAGGTATTCTTTCATATTACTTATTGTAGTACTCATTATAGTGCATAAATTGATAATTACTGCACCCGGGGCTTTCAGTAGTGCTCACCACCATCATTTCTTCAAAGTAAATCCCTGAATACTTGAATAAATTTTTTCTATTACTGTTTATCTGTGTCAAAGCTTTAGTTAAAGCTTGAAATAATTTTATTATTGCTTTATGATAGACCCAACCTGACATAATTGAAGTATCTTCAATCAAAATGTCAAAATGTGCACATATATTACACAAGTGAGCTTAAATTTACCGGTGAGAAATTGATATTTACAGTTCAGAACTGTAATTTTTTAATTTTATTACACATTAAAATGATTTAAGCATAATGCATTATGAGGAATTAAAGAAAAAATAAATTGGAAATATTCAATTTTGGGGGAAAGGAATCTGGGCTCTAAGGAAACCAGAACCCCCCAAATTCCTTTCTGACAGGAATGGTATTTCAAGATCAACACAAACCTTTATTAATTTTAGCCAGGTATTGGATCCCAGGGTCTGTGACTTGATTTCTGATAAGGATTTGATACCAAAAAGGACAGTTGGAGATCTTTCCAAGAGGTTAAAACAGCCCCTAAGTTAGCATAAAGCTCACCAAATAGAACTGACTGTTTTTAAGGTTTCTTAGACACATTCTAACATATTCTGGAGGGTGAAAATTAACTATTAATATAGTAATGGATGTTTTACAGGATTAAAATGGCTCAAAGAAGCCCTTTTTGGTCCAAACCAAGATTCAATCATTCCAAAATCATATTTCCTTTTTTCAGTAGCTTTCTTGCTAATTATTAGAATAAATTTCAATTTTTGAGGAAGAAAATTGGTGGCTACAAATGAATGTCTTCTTTGCCCCATCTTTCCCTTTTATAATGAGCTTAAAAAAATTTAAAAAAATCAATAAAAATATTCCAACCAGCATTAATAAACCATATCAAGAATTATAACCAAGTGAAAAAAATATCATGATCATATTTTTTGACTCTTCATAATAATTCTTACCCTTGAACCACCCCAGAAGTCAATTAAAGAATCTTGTATTATTGTTAGCTTTGTCACTTTGTTTCCAAATTCACCCTGGTGGCTTTTGTGTTTTTTTTATCTTCAAAATTTGTTATATAGACTCTTTCCTTGTATTAACTTCCTTATTTTCTTTTCTAAATCAATTCAAATTGAAATTTCTCTAGAAGAAACTTTTTTTGTAGCCATAAATATCTGCTTTAGACTATCTTTCCATAAATTTTTATTGTTAGTAAAACAATAACTCTTTCTAATATTATTGTTATATACTAACAAGGATGAAAGAGATGATTTTCTCATTTTTTTTGAAACTTTTAAAATTACTTTTTTTTGCTTGATTATTACCTTATTTAAATTTTGAGGACAGGAAAAGTACTTTATTTCTCATCAAAGTTTCATATCCATACCTTGAAAGTTAATTTTTTGAAATTTAAAATTAAGTCTTTAGCCACCATATTAAAGAATAATATAATAATTTAATTGACATAAGTAAAATAATCAAAATCCTTTAAAATGGAGAAATTCAGTTGAGAAATATATAAGATCAATCACATATCGTATTTCTTAGTTTTTTTTACTAATTTAACAATCCACAGCTTTTATGAGAATACTATTATGCTCTTAAGATATTAAATTTGAACAAGATTTTATGATTTCTTTTAAATTCAATAAATTCAAGAAATTTCAAAAGGAAGAGAAAATTTAAATCTGCATGTTTTAAAAAGGTATTTCATAATAATTAAAAGAAACATTAAATTACAAAAATTCAAAGAGGATTATAAATATTAATATCCTACTGGGATTTTTGAGGTCATATTATAATCAAACTTTATCAAATATTGTGAGCCTTTGAGATATGACCCCATATCCAAAAAGGTCACAAGAAAACTTTACAATAATTATTCTTTTAAAGAAGTAAAAATACCATAAAAAGGCATAAATGCTGAATTAACTTAGAGTATTATTAATAATAATTTGAAATAAATTACACCTTCAGATCCTTCATGATAAAACACACATATATCATTTTTATGGCATATCTGTAAAGTCAATACTTAATGAGTAATAAGTAAAAATGCCATAAAAAGACATAAATTCTTATTTATCTCAGAAAAAAAATGAAACAAAATGTAAAATAAATTTCACCATTTGATTACCCATGAAAAATTACACATAAAACAATTTGATGTCATTTCTCTAAAGTTCATACTTAAGGAATTAAGCTGAATATATGCACTTTTATGATCAGTGCATACATTCATGGTTTTTTTCTAATATCTCCTAAAATATACATTATAGAGAGTTAAACCAAAAATGATTAGCACATAATTACTTTAAAAATACAGATATGGACTTTATTTGACAAGTTACAAACAAGGTTATAGCTTTTAAGGGTTTATTAAACACAATTGCTAGAGCTGTTGACCACTTTGATGTGAAAGTGGTCCAAACTTAAAATGAAGTGGATATTCAGGTTCTAATAGATCATAAGTGAATAATGATGTATTTATTATCATAATATTCAAGGTAAAACCCGCTGAAAGCATGGTTTGAAGTTTAAAATAGTAAATTTCAACAGAAAAGATGAGTTACAAGAAAAATCATCAAAAATAGAGTGGTGATGAGGTAATGAAATTATCTTGGAAGTTTAATAAGGAAATTCAAAGATATCAGAATTCACACTGTGAATTGCTTTAGGCTGTAAAGCGTAAAGTTTATCAATGATCAAAGTCTAAGCTTAAAATTGATCATTTATGATCACTCACTGTAATCTTATTTTAGGTTTAGCAGTAATATGAGTTATAAATATGGTTAATACTATCAGATTATGATTAATAATAATAAAATCCACAAAGATTAGGCTTCTTCCAATCCCATGATGTCATCAAACTTAGAGCTATAGTGATAACTCTAAATAATGGAATAATAATGAGATAAGATGGTTTAATTATGATGTAATCATCACTAAACCTTGACCAACTGATAAATTCCAGTGGATACCGTCATTACACGTCTACTCAAAGCCTTTTGGACTCTAGAAGGGAGGAATTTACTATAAATAGAGCTCTTTTTACTCTATTTTCCCCTCAGATGCATCAAAAACATTAAAACAATGAAACCAAAAGGTAAAATATTTATTATATTAACAAGAACCAAAGATAATATTTATTATAATCATCAATCTTGACATGATTACTCCAATTTTCCAACTGTTTTTGTTAGAATTCTTTTAAAAATTTAATTTCCATTTAAAATCAAGAATATTTGTAATTTCTTTTATTTTTATTTGTAAATACAGTTTAAATAAGTTGTATTTAAATTTTTTGCTGTAAATTTTTCAAAATCATTATATTAAGTGTTAAAAGTAGATTATTTTCTTATTTTATAATAATTTCTCTCTATTATTACTTTTAATAATTCATTTATTAATATAAATAGTATTTATATCAATATATAACATTAATATTGATAATATTATTGTTATTAATTGGTTTTTATTATTAGAAAAAAAATTTATGCCTTTATTATTTGTTGGTAACATAATAAAGAGCTTTAAATATATCAGTTATTATATATTAATATATTGATTTTTTATTATATTATATTATTATATTTTATCAATAATATAAAAATTTAATGCCATAATTATAATTATTCTTTATTTTATTTATTGAATTAATAAGGAAATTTATAGTACAATAAGTGAAATATTTGTAATATTTACTTATTGTTTCATAGCCAAACCTTACATTTGGGGGCCTGGCCATGATATTTACTTAAAAACCTTTAAAAAATGATTAAAATTGGGTTTATCCAATAATACATTAAATTTATAATCATAAAATTATATAATAATTTTATATTTATTGCTTTTAGGAGCTATTGAGGAATTTGAAAAGCAATTGTGCTGTCTTATACATCATTTTTTCACATTCTCAGACTTGAAAAAGCTTTCCTTGAGTGACTATAGTGATTAAGAAAGATACTTATAAATTAAAAATAAATTTATATTATCAATCAATATCAAGAGAATAATCCTGATTTGATTTTATCCTTTAAAACTAAAAATAAAACAAATTGAAAATTAAAATAATAAAAGGGTATTGGTAAAAACACATAACTTAATGGTAAAAACATGTACGGGGTGGCTTTTAAATTAAATATGGCTATTTATGGCAGTTCTGATGCCATTAATGTCATTTATGGCATCAACAATGCCATTAATGACATTATCAATGCACTATTTCTGATGCCATTAATGCCATTTATGGAATCAACAACGCCATTAATGACATTATCAATGCACTATTTCTGATGCCATTAATAATGCCATTAATGGTATTGCATAAATGACATTAATAATGCCATTAATGGTATTGCATAAATGACATTAATGGCATTATCAATGCAATAAATGGAATTGTTAATGCCACAAATGGCATTTTTAAGGCCAATGTTGAGGCCAATGTTAAGGCCGTTCATGCAATTGTTGAGGCCATTTATGGCATTGTGAAGGTCATTAAATTCAATTTATGGAATTGTTGTAATGCCATTTAGGCCAATTTTCTGGCCATGAATGGCATCTGTATGTCATTCTTGATGCCATTTATGGCACTTTGGATTTCATAAATTGCACTGTTAATGCCAAAAATTGAACTTTAACTTCCACTCATCATAAATTACATTTTGGATTCAATTTATGTCATAAATGGCATTTCCAAGTTAAATAAAAACATGAACAAAAAAATGTAAAGAAACAAGGACTATTTGGGCCTGCAAATGTCCTCAAAAAAAAATCCCAAAATGTTGGGCTTCTGGTTTTTTATTCTCAAGATTTTTCCCTTTTTTTAAAATAGAAATTATGGAGATTCATAAGTGGGAACATATTTAATTAATTTTTTTGAAAAAATAGGCCATTTTGCCAAATTGGCCAAAATGGAGAAATTGGGCAAAAATATTTTGGAAAAAATTGGGGAAATTTGCATCCCATGTCAGAAAAAATATGGCAAAAAATATAGAAATTCTCAAAACTGAGCCCGAGCAATTTTCATTAAAAAAATAAGTTACTTATGTGTTTTGGCCATAAATTGGTAAAAACACAAAATTTCATGGTAAAAACACATAAGGCCTTATGTGTTTTTACTAAAAGCTTATGTCTTTTTCATCATTCCTTTTATTCATTTTATTAATTCAAAGATATAAAAGCAATTTTTATGTGGAAATTTCCATATCTCATCAAAAATAACACTTTTAGAGAAAAGAATTATATTTATTTGTTATTTTAGTGTTTTCAGACAATGCAGAAGAGGATGATCAAACCACTGTTGAAAGATTGGTGGAAGAAACTTGTCCAAGTTCTCCAACACCAATTGTCAAAAAGGAAAAGAAAGCCAAGAAATTAGTCTTTCCAGGACTCTGAAGGGGATTACCTCTTTTGAATTGCCATAAAAGTTTTTTTGTGTTCTGAAATCTTTTTATTTTCTTAAATTTTCATTATGACTACTAGAAGAGGATCCCAATACTCCATCCAATCAGATGTAGGTGGACCCAGAAGTAGAGTTGATCCCTCAAAAGGGAAAAGAAAGGGAAGAATCCCCAGTGGAACAGAATCCACAAAAGAAAGTGCCAAATTCAAAAGGCAAGTCCCAGATATGCCCATGATTTCTGAACCAGAGTTGGAATTAAGTATGAGTAACTCCAACAGGGACAAATACCATTCAGAAGGCTCAAATAGACATTTATATGAGCCAGTACAAGCAGTATCACACAGTGTACAAGGAAAAAGATTGGGAAATGTTGCCACAAATCCACCAAGGAGTAATGAACTCCTGGCATATCTTGAAAAAATTCCTCAAAGAGGAGGAAATAGTGAGATACGCCAATGGATGGAATCCACTACCATCCAAGCCTCAAATCAAGAAGATAAAAGAATACCATGCCAAAAAGAGGGAGGAAATTCACCAAGTTATAGGATCCCAAAAATCCCAACAGATGCCATGGACAATTTCTTCAACATGGCCAGAAACTTAATCAAATTCAAGGTCAAAGAGGAACAAAGAATGAGACAACCTCATTTCCCAAAGAAATAACTTTGTCTCCTGATTTTTTAAATACCTTAAATGAAATTAGAAATATTATTTTACCTCTTAAAGAAATCAAGAATAGTCTATTATCCTCACAATAAATAAATAACAGCTTATCATCTTTAACAAAAACTGTTGTACAGAACAAAAAAGAAATTGATAAAATTAAATTTATGGTTGAAAATAACAAACCAAAAAATTTTAATTGAAAATACGCAAAAATTAATACAAGGACAACAAGAATTGTATAAATACATAAAACATATTAAAGAAAAAACTTTAACAATCAATTATGACATGAGAATTTACAATTTAAAAGAAAAATTAAACAAATTGGGTTTTCCTGTTGAAAAATTTGAAGAAAAGACTTCATCACATCAAAAATTACTTCTAGACCATGTAGCAAAGAGTGATGAAGCAAGAATTAATTTTAAGGATGATATTCAAACTGAAATAAGACTTATTACTGAAAAAATGGATAAAATAACTGAGGCTAACTTAAATATGCCAAAGTTATCAGCCCCATTTTCTCACATAAGAAGTCCTGTCAAACCAAAAGAGGAAATAGCAAATCCAATCAGAACAGACTTGAGTCATCAAGACAATAATCAAGTCCTAATGAAGGAAGCACCTCAATTAAAAGAATGGCCAAAATTCACAGGTGAAGGTGAATATGACCATATGTCATTCATTGAAACAATTGATATATTACAAGAAGATTATGACATACCAGATCAATTAATCACTGAAAGATTAAATTCATTATTTGAGAAATCTGTAAAAAGATGGTATTATTGCATAAGAAAAACCAATTGTAAAAATACCTTGTATTGGTGGAAAAATGAAATAATCACCAAGTGGGCAAATGATGCCTGGAGGTACAGAATAGAAAATTCATTTGAAATTTCCTTCTTTGACCCAGATAAGGATAGAAATTTGAATTGGTTCTTAAAAAAAGCTGAAATATTAAATGCATTGTACCCATAAATGTCACAAAAAATGGTGCACATGAAGATACTTAGGAAATGTGGAGGGGAATTGGAACACGCCCTGAGAAGCAGGTGTATAGAGCCATGCTCCACAGAAGAGTATATCAATGCACTAGAAGATATAGTGACAAGAACTAAGATTTGTAGAACTTGGAAATAATTGGATATCAAAAATCTAAATAAACCATTTATCAATAAAGATAAACCAAGGGAATAATTCAAGCCCAATACACTCAAAAGTAAAGAGAAAAGAAAATTCCATAAATGTGGGGGTATTGGAGATTTAGCCAATACTTTCCTTAAAAAATCAAAAATAAATGAAATTGTGGAAACAGAAGACCACAATAAAAAAGAGAAAGAATCTGATTCTGAAAAAGACACTGAAGAGTCAGAAACTTCTGAAAGTGATGAAATTAATATAATTAATTCACAAATTAATAATATTGATTTAATATATGAAGTATTATATGTCAACTCAAACTTATCACAAGTTGGAACATCTGATACAAGCCTCAAAAAAATACAATATGCCAAACTGTATAGAGCCAAATCAGAAAAAGGAATGGGATATACAGCTGGAAAGTCAAGTATAAGCATTGTCATGGTTGAAAACCAAGAGGAAAAAGTGAACTTGGATACAGGAGCATACTGTACATGTTTTCGTGAAAGTTATTTGAAATCAATTGTACCAGATTGGGAAAAAAAACTTATACCAATTCAAGGAGTTGAATTTAGTAGTTCAAGTGAAAGCATGAAGCCCCTTGGAATAATGAACTTAAAATTAATTTTTGCTCACCCTTCACAATGTATAGAAGTGAAAGTGGAGTTTTTAGTAATGGACAACTGTACTAGTAACCACTTAATACTTGGAAATGATTATGTGTCAATTTATGCAATAGATATCTCAAATCAAAAAGGCATATATTTTACCATAGGAGAGAATAAGAGGAAAGAATTTGGGTTTTTAAATAACAAAAAACAAATTAAAGTCATAAAAAATGAAGAGAAAAGCCCATAAAATGATCTTTGAATAAGGGACCAGCTTAAAGAGGCAGAATTCAATCAATAATTAACATAAAAAATGAAAGAAAAATCAATTGAAATCTTTTTCAAATATAAAAAGGCCTTTGAAACTGACAAAGAACCACTAGGGGCCATTATTTGACATGAAGTAGATATTATCCTTAATGTAGAAAAACCTTATCCACCCCTGTTAAGAAGACCAGCTTACCCAGCTAGCCCAAGAGCTAGAGAAGCCTTAGAGGTACACATTAAAGAATTAATGGACCTTGGGTTACTAAGGAAATTAGGATACAATTAACAGGTAGAGGTCACTACACCTGTTATTGTTACTTGGCATAATGGAAAATCAAGGATGGTAGGAGACTTTAGAGCTCTAAATACTTACACTATCCCTGACAGTTATCCAATAACCAGAATCCATGAGACATTGACAAAATTGTCACAGGCTAAATTCATTACAGCCATGGATGCTCTAAAGGGATTTAATCAAAATGTCTTGAAATATAATGCTAAAAATCTACTGAGGATAATAGTCCACTGTGGGATATATGAATATTTAAGGATGCCATTTGGTATAGAAAATGCACCTTCCCATAATCAAAGGATGATTAATACCATATTTCCTGAAGAGCTATCAGAAGGATGGTTCATTATCTATATAGATGATATCATAGCTTTCTCGGAAACTTGGGAAAGTCACTTAACAAGACTAGAAAGGGTACTATAGAAAATAGTGCAGGTAAATATGAGAATTTCCCTGAAAAAGTGTCATTTTACATATAGTGAACTGAAAGCACTAGGACATGTTGTATCTGGACTAAGTTTGGGAATAGATAAAAACAAAGTAGCAGCAGTGCTACTGAAAAAAATGCCCAAAACCAAAAAATAAGCAATCATTTCTAGGATTTGCTGGTTACTACAGAAAGAATATAAAGGACTTTTCAAGAATTTCCAAATCCTTGCATAAACTATGTGGCCAGCAGACAGTTTATTAAATGACTGAATAAAGAGTCAAAGCATATGAGGAATTGAAAAATTCCCCATTTCTTCTAATGCCAGATTGGAAACTACCTCTCAAGCTATTCATTGATGCTTGTGGAGAAGGATTAGGTGCTGCACTACACCAGACACAAATAATCAATGATAAACATGTTGAAGCACCAATTTGCTTCATTTCAAGACAAATTAAGCCAAAAGAAGCAAGGTATGGAGAAAGCCAAACGGAATGCCTTTGCTTAGTGTGGGCTTTAGAAAAATTACATTATTATTTTGATGGTACAGTGTTTGATGTGATTACAGACTGTAATGCTGTAAAATCTTTGTTGAACATGAAGACACCAAATAGACATATGCTAAGATGGCAAATTGCTATCAAAGAATATAGAGGAAATATGACTATAGTTCATAAATCTGGGAATATTCACAGAAGTGCAGATGGTCTCAGTAGATGGGCTTTAGAAAATACACCTGAAAACCCAGCATGGGTACCACAGGAAGAGCACCATATAGAAGGCATATGTTTCACAGATATTGGCACAGAATTCTTTGATAAAGCTAAAGAAAGCTATAAGATGGATGAGAACTGTCATATCCTATTCCAACTTCTGATGAAAGACTGCAAAAACCCATCACTCTCATCCAAACTAGCTGAAATATGGAAGAAAGCATATGATGAAGGAAGATTCCACCTCCTTGATGCAAAACTGTATCATAGGACAAAACACACATGTGTTATGACCTTAAAAGATAGAGCCTTGATAAATACTATATTACATGAATGTCATGATAGTGTTGCATCTGGACATTTCTCAGAATATAGGACACTGGAAAGGGTTAAAACCTGCTCTTGGTGGCCAAATTGGAAGAAAGATGTTGCAGAATACTGCCAAACCTGTGACAGATGCCAAAAAGCAAGCAGAGCCACAGGAAGGAAATTTGGAATGATGATCCAAATCAAGAAACCAAAATCACCATGGGAAATAGTTTACATGGATTGGGTAACTGCCTTACCTCCAGGAAGAGACAGAAGTTACAATGCATGCCTAGTATTAGTTGACAGATACAGAAAAACTCCAATTTTCTTACCATTTAATAAAGATGACACATCTATGGACACAGCTATAATGATATAGAATAATGTTATTAGCCACACAGGCTTATTCCAAAACATCATAAATGACAGAGACCCAAAATTCACTTCGGAATTATGGACAAACCTTCATAAACTGTTTGGAACAAAGTTATCATTCTCAACAGCTTACCACCCTCAAACTGATGGTCTAGCAGAAAGAATGATACAGACCTTAGAAGAAATGATCAGAAGACTCTGTATTTATAGACCAGAATTCAAAGACTTTGATGTCTTTACCCATTATTGCTGTACCTTAATATTAGTTCTTGAACTGGAATATAAAACATCAATCCATTCTTCGACTGGCAAGACACCAGCAATGTTAGAAAAAGGTTGGAATAGAAGACTTCCTTATGATACCCTCATAAAGTACTTAGTGGATATACATCCAATAGCAAGCAGTTTTAAAATAATGCTTGACAAAGCAAGAAATCATGAAAACAAATTTATGCAAGATTCTTTCAAATATGCAAAGGATAGATGGGATAAAAGTCATAAACCACCTGACTTCAAAGTAGGAGACTTGGTCTTAGTATCAACTCTGAATTTTAATAATATCAAAGGCCCAAAGAAATTTAAATATTACTTTGCAGGAAAATTTATGATGAAATCACTAAATGGACCTAATGCTGTGAAATTAGAGCTAACAGGTGAGCTTATGAACAAACAGCCAACTTTACCTGTAAGTCTGATAAAACCTTACAGCTCAAGTGACACAGAATCATTTACACTAAGAAATAAACCCCCACTTGAAATCCCTCCTCTAGAAGAAGGAGAAGAAAAGAAAATTTTAAAAGTCCTTGAAGAAAGAAGGACAAGAAACAAAAAAGAAAGGTAATACCTTGTAAGGTATAGAAACCCAACTCAAGAAGATTAATGACTACTTGAGAAAGATATAACTAATTCTGATAAAATACTAAGAAGGTTCAGACATGAAAGAAGACCTAAAGAATAGAAAATTTAAGCATTATTGAGCTTAAAGACTAACAAAGTCTAATGAAGAGGTAGGACAGTGGATGATACCCTAGTTAACTACATCATATTTTGGTACAATATTTTTGGTGGTGGGGAATGTGAGCCTTTGAGATATGACCACATATCCAAAAAGGTCACAAGAAAACTTTACAATAATTATTCTTTTAAATAATTATCTTAAAATAAGTAATAAAACAATAAAAAGGCATAAATTCTGAATTAACCTAAACTCCGATGGATAAACATTTGAAATAAATTATGCAATTAGATTCTTCATGATAAAACACATATATATCATTTTTATGGCATATCTGTAAATTAAATACTTGATGAGTGATAAGTAAAAATGCCATAAAAAGACATAAATTCTTATTTATCTCAGAAACCAATGAAACAACAGGTAAAATGAATTGCACCATTGGATTACCAATGAAAAATTACACATACAACAATTTTATTTCATTTCTCCAAAGTGAATACTTAAGGAATTAAGCTGAATATATGCACTTTTATGATAAGTGCATACATTCATGGTTTTTAGCTAATATATCCTGAAATATACATGATAGATAGTGGAGAAAAAAAGAAATCTAACACGTAATTACTGTAATAATACATATATGAACTTTATTTGACAAGCTACAAACAAGGTTATAGCTTGTAAGGGTTTATTGAACAAAATTGCTAGAGCTGTTTACCACTTTGTTGTGAAAGTGGGCTGAACTTAGAAAAAGTGGATATTCAGGCTCTACCAGCTAATAAGTGAAGAAATATATATTTCTTCTCATAATATTCAAGGTAAAACCCCCTGAAATCATGGTTTGAAGTTTAAAATAGTAAATTTCAACAGAAAAGATGAGTTACAAGAAGAATCATCAAAAATAGAGTTTTGATTATGCAATGAAATTCTCTTGGAATTTTAATAAGGACATTCCAAGCTATCATAAAGAGCTCTCTGAATGGATCTAGAGTTTCAAGCTTAAGAGTGATCAATGATCAAAGTCTAAGCTTAAAATTGATCATTCATGATCACTCACTGTAATCTTATTTTAAGCTTAACAGTCATATGAGCTATAAATCTGGTGAATGACATTATATTATAATTAATAATGATAAAATACACAAATCTTAGGCTTCTCCCAAGCCTATGATGTCATTAAACTAAGAGTTATAGTGATTACTCTAGATAATGGCATGATAATGAGATAAGATGGTTTAATTATGATGTAATCATCACTAAAACTTAAAATACTGGTCGATTTCAGTGGATGCCATCAGTACACATCTACTGGAAGACTTTTGGACTCTAGAAGGGAGTAATTAACTACAAATAGATCTTTTTTTACACTATTTCCCCCTCAGATGCATCAAAAACAATAAAACACTAAACAAAAAGGTAAAATCTTTATTATTTATATATAAATCTTTTATATTATCAAAGACCAAAGGTAATATTTATCATAATCATCAATATTTACATGATTAATCCAATTTTTTAATTTTTTTTTGTTATATTTCTCTATAAATCCTATTTTCCACGTAAAATTAAGAATATTTGTAATTTCTCTTATTTTATTCTTGTAAATACAATTTAAATAAGTTCTATTTACATTTTCTGGCATGAAATCTTTCAAAATTATTATATTAAGTGTTAAAAGTAAGTTATTTTCTCTTTTTATAATAATTTCTCTCTATTATTACTTTTAATAATTCATTCACTAATATAAATAGTATTTATATCAATATATAACATTAATATTGGTAATATTATTGTTATTGATTGTTTTTTATTATTAAAAAAGAGTGCTTCTTACACCTTTATTGTTTTTTGGTAACGATAATAAAGAGCTTCAAATATATTAGTTATTATATATTAATATATTTATTTTTCATTATATTATATTATTATATTTATCTAATAATATAACAGTTTTATGCCATGATTATAATAATTATGTATTTTATTTATTAAATTGATAAGGACATTCATAGTACAAGAAGTGATATATTTGTAATATTTACTTATTGTTTCATAGTCAAACCTTACAAATATAAAAAATGAAATCATGATTTAAATTTCTCAATTTAGAATACAATTGGCAAAAAATACTTCATAACAAAACAGGATTTATTATTAAGTATGAAATTAATCATAGTTCAAGAAAATAAGACAAGATTGATAACCAATTCAGATTTATGAATAACTTGGTCCATATTATTTCAAAATATAGTTTTAGAATTAAAAATTAGTAATAAAATTTTGTTAATGAACTTTTTTATTTAAATATTTTTACCAAAGCACTAGTAATTGTATCTTTTAATTGGTTACAACATAACTCAATATAGTAATTTTTTTGAAATTCTTTTGTAATATTATGGATATAATATATTAGATTGAACTTTCATACCAGAAAGAAATGGATCTGAATAACATAAGTTTAGATATATTTGTAGAAAATATTTTATTTTCAGGTCAGGTTAAAAACCATAACACAGAAATTTTGATGAAAAACAAAACTTATTAGTTATTAAATAGTCTAATGTGCCTTTACTTGATCTAAATTTCTACTTAATTCAAATATCACTTATTTCTAAATTTGATATTAATTTCATTTTCCTTGGTTTTCAATATTCCCATTTATTTAGAAGTAAAATTGTATTTTTAATTTCTAAGTGAAGAACATTAGGAATTTTATACATCAAGTTTTGAAATAATAAATTTCATAAAATTTAATGTGTGATTTATTTTATTGTTTAATTTAACTTAAACCTTATTTATTATTAATTCATATTTATGAAAACCATTTTGTTGGTCTTGCAATGTTTCTAGATTTTGATTGTTTAAATTAAAGGGTTAGTCAAGGTTTTTTTTGTGCTAATGAATATTTCATTTTTATTGTGTTATTTTATTCTATTTATAAATAAGGTATTTAATTTCGATATCTTTATGGCTTCTTCATTAAACTGGAATAAAAAATGAAAAAATATCAAAATACAAGAAACAGATTGAATTAGTCCACCAGCTGATATTTGGCCATCTAAGAATAAACATCTATAAGGACCAAAAATTGGGGAATCTAGGGATTAAATGATCTAATTTTGGGATGAACTGGAGGTTTATTAAATAAATACTTCTTTCAAAAAAAAGGAAAAATCCTATATTAAGTATACAACTTCAAATATTTATATATATAAGATACTAAACATGGACAATAAAATGATATGCAACAGAAAAGAAACCTTATCTTAAAGGATTAATATTGATCTTAATTAGAATAATTTTCAATATGAAGTATCTTTAAGGTGAGTAAAGCTAGTATTGGCTATTTATAAATCTTTGATGATCTTATTTTCTTAGTTCTTTTGAATAGAAATACTAATCTGTTGTTTCATATGATTGATTTTCTTAATTAATATAGCCTATTCAAGCCTATCAAAAATTGTATTCACCAATAAATCACACATTTTTGGAGAATTTTAACTGTTTTCTTGGATTTTATATTTCTACATAGATTATTAATAATTAATCCATTATTTAATTAATAATTCTTTTTGAAATATGTCTGTTTTTCATTTTGCCAGAAGAATATACTATTTTATTATGATTTTCTCTATCTACAAAATTTCAAAAAAGAAATATCAACCTCTAGGTTGAAATTATATATTAGGGGGTGTAATATATATGGAATCCCAAGTTATAAATCTTTATTTTTTCCCCTCAAAACCTGAATTCAATTTCTGGGATTGCAGAAATTCTACAACCCTAGAGGCATGGTATTTTAAACATCAAAACACCCATATTTTTAGAGACAAATACTGATTTTGTGAGCCTGTGAGGTATGTATAACATACCCATACGGCCACAAATGATTTTATATACAGCTGATTTATTCTTCAACAAACTTTTCAATTGAATTTAAAATAAAAAATAAAAAAAATAAGTATAACTTTTTTTGGATAAACAAAGCTATAAATATTATGTCATTTTTGCATTCTACACCAAAAATGACCTAGGGTTCACCCATAGGGTGTTAATCCCAAAAAAGCTTATTTCTTATGTTATTAGAATATTTAAGAAGCTCACAGTACTAATTTATCTTTTTTAACATTTCTTTAAAATTGTTGAATTTAAGCTTAAATAAGCTTAAATTTAAAGTTTCATAAGGTTTATGCAAACTTACCAAAATTTTAGTTAAAATTGAGGTGTTGTGTATATTTACTGAATTGGCTAAGGATTTGCCATACAGAATGTAAATCCTGCATGAGCTCAATTTAAAGGTGTTTAAGGCCATAGTATGGCTTTAAATAAATAAAAGGGCAAAATCCATGCAAAAAGGTGGGACAAAGGAAAAAGACCAAACAGAGCTGGGGTACCCAACTTTTTGGATCTACAAGGATTCAATTGAGGTTTTCCACCTGTATTGGAGGATTTTTAACCTTATTTAAACTTTAAGATTAGACTTTGATCCAACCTTAAAGTTTAAACTGTTTTTATCCCAATTAGGACAGGAATTTCAAGCTGCCAAAGGGTAAATCCCAATACGCAGGCTTGAAATTAAAGTTTTGAGACCTGTCAAAGCTTAAATAATCTTAAAAATCCTAAATAATCTCAAACCTTTAAGGTTAAAAGCATTAAAACATTATCAAAAGTTAAGGTTTAGTGTGTATTGCTATTTTACATGGAAAAATAGCAATAACTTCAAAAATTCATTGAAGAGCCAATTCTCAATGGATTTGCTTGAAGATTTCACACAGCTTACAACTTAATATTATCTATATATAAATTTAATTTTAGGTATCTTTTATAAACAAATTTCCTGGGTAATTAGCCTGGAAATTTACTCTTTTAATTATACTTAAAGAAAATCAAGATTTCTTTAAAAATTAATTAAAAATTAAGTTTAAGATATTTCTGCTTGAAACTCTTTTTTTAAGTTATTAATGTGATGAAATTTAATATAAATAAACTTATTTTATATTAAAACTTAAAATAATCAACTTAAATAAGGATTAAAGTTACTTGGAGTTAAGAATAAAACTGGTAACTTTAAATTGGAATTGAAAATAAGTTACCTTAAGCTAAGAACCTTATTTTTAAGCATGGTTTTTCAGTTTTTACCTAGGTACGCCCTCTATATCCATTATGAATCATGAGAGCTGCTCTGTAGACATAAAAAGAGTCTTTTCATCACTGTTTTTGTCCATCATCAATTATCAATCCAATCATATTAAACATTTAAACAGGTAAAGTTTTATTATATATAAAATCTTATTATTAAATTATTTCTTAAATATTTTATTCTTTATAAATCTTAAATTAAAGAATTTAAATAATAGAGATTAGATTATTTTTGTAATCATCTATAATATATTTTATTTTATAAAATTATTGTCTTTAAAATATCTCTTAAAATCCACAAATTTGTCTCAAAAACTCTTTAATCCTAATTTTTATTATAAAAAGTTGTTTTATCTTTAAAAATATTTATTTTTGGCGTGTTTTTAGCTTATAATTATTATTTAATATAATAACTGTTGTTGTTTTACTTTTTGTATTAAATAAATATTCTAGGTAAGTTTTCTGTAAAATTCTATATCTTTTTTATCTATTCTTAGTTTTTTATATAGAATTTTTCTATAAGAATTATTTCTGCACAGTGTGTGTTATGCTTCTTTTATAAATAATATTTATATATTATTTATAAGTGGTTAAATATTTATATTTTCCATGTGTAATTGTCTCATTAAGAGCTTTACACTTCTTATTTTTATAATTGTCAGTGACTATAGCAACAAAAGAATAATTATGATTTATTATAATTATTATACTTTTTTATTATTATCTTATATAATAATAATTAAATTTATTTTTTATAATTATTTTTAATAATTATATTTGAATTTTTGTTATAATATTTTATTATATTATATTTTTCTACTGAGGACAGTCATATTACTCTTGATATTGTTACTATTATCAAGAGTTTCATAGACAAACCTTACAGATTTTGCACAACTCAAATACAATCCTTATGTATACACATCCATCTAAAAAACTCACTAAGTGAATTTTTCTTTGCATAAAAGATCCTCTATTTCATAATGAGACTGAAATATAACTTTCAGGATTTTAGAAAGATAATTCTATGACCCCTCAGTATATCAAGCTCATCTTGTCTCCATTTCAATGCAAAATAATTTAGCAATAATACAACTAATTTTCCAATTGAATTATTTGCTGCATGTACTTGAAATTGATTCTAATTCATATTACAGCCTAGGAAATCACATTTCACTATTGAAACATCTTTAAAAAACGTAGATATATTAGGCCCTGAAAAATGATCCCTTCAGTAAATTTGGTCAGCTTATCTAGTGAAGAATTAAAAAGCTATGCTGTACTACACATTGATAATTCCATAAGCTGTTCTTGATGATTCAAGATCATTCAGCTATAAAACATGCATCAAGGGAAAAAAAGAAGGATCTAGCCTGTAAGGTGTGGATATGAAACTTTGATTAAAAATCAAGTACTTTTCCTGTCCTCAAAATTTGTATAAGGTAAAAAATCAATTAAAAATAATATGAAATATTATTTTTAAGAGAAAACACGCCAATTTTATTGTTTATAACTTTATTAGTATAAAACAATAATATTATAAATATTTATTGTTTTGCCAACAATAAAAATTTATCCAAAAAATACTCTACAAGAGATATTTTAAGGCTACAAAAGAAATTTCTTCAAGAGCAATTTCAATTGGAATTAATTGAGCAAAGAACTGCAAGCAATTAATTAAAGAACAAAGTCTTTAAAAAGAATATTAAAGAGAAAACATGCCCAAAAGTGACCAGAGTGAATTTGGAAACAAAGTGACAAAGTTTACAGTGATGAAAGATGCTTTAATTCACTTTTGGGGTGGTTCAGGGGTAAAAATGATTATAATGATTTTTTCACATGGTTAAAAGGATTAAAAATGATTTAAAAATGGTGGTTGTAATCTTTGATTGATTGGTTTAACAGTGTTTAAACTAATTAATAAAAGGAAAAGATTCTAACATGAAGAGAAAAGTGGGGCAAAGAAGACATTCTTTTATAGCCATCAATTCTCTTACTCCAAAAGTAAAATTTACTCTTGTCAGTCGTGAAAAACAGTCTGACAACAGAAAAGCCAATTATGGCATAATTGAACCCTGGTTTAGACCAAAAAGGGCTGGTTTAAGCCATTTTTAGCCATTTTTAGCCATTTTAGACCCTTAAATCAGCCATTACTATAGCAATACCACGCCTAGAGCCTTCAAAACACGTCAGAATGTGTGTAAGAGGCGTAGAAACCAGTTAAAACTGTTTTTACTATGGTTGTTTTATCTTAAGGGTAGTTTTACCCTCTTGGCAACAGCTAAAACTACCCCAGTTGGTATCAAAACCTCATCATCAATTGAGTCCACAGACCCTGTAACTCAATTCCAGGCCAAAAGTGATGAACTTTTGTGTGAATTTTGACATCTCACGCCTGTCAGCAAGGATTTTGGGGGTCTAGCTCCCCCTTAGAGCTGGAGTTCCTTTCCAATTTATTTTTCCTTTAATTCCTCATCATGTATTATACTTATAATTTACATATGTAATTCAATTCAATTGTACAGTACAATACAGTAATAATTGACACCTCATATGTAAATCAAAGTTCACTTATGTAATACACGCGCACATTTTGACATTTCAATTGAATTCAATTGAAAATACTTCAATTCCTCATAACTTCTAAACTAAACACAACACCTCAATTTTAACACAAAAATTGATGGTTAACACCACATGTGGTGTGAATTAAATTAAGGTTTTGAGGATTTTCAAATTTTTGCATTGAAAATACTAAAAACTTAATTTAAGCTTATTTAGAGTTGAGTTACAAGAATTTCACTCAGAGGTGACCCCACCTGATTTTTTATGAGGAATCCAATGGTGAAATAATTTTTATGTATTTATTTATTGGATAAAAAGTTATAATAAATTTTATTTAACTTTTTTCCAAATTTATTTATTTTTTCACAATTTTGTTAAAATTTCATTTTTACTTAATTTTTTCAAGTATAAATGTAATTTTATACTTACAAAATTTAATGTATTTTTATTTTTAAATTGTAATTAATTTTTTATTTTTAATATAATTTTATATTTATATTTTGATTCTTATTTTAATAATATAAATAAATTTATTTTATTTATATTAATATGTTATTTTTTATTTGTGGTCTTTTGGGTATATGAAATTACCTCTAAGGCTCACATAGCCAGTTAAATGGCTTTAGAATTGTACTGATTATGATCCAATGGCAATGGGGCATCATTGGGTAAGCTTAGGATGCTATTTGGTGGTAGTCATGGGGAAATTGTAATTTATACTAAGAGAATAATGAAGGTTTTGGTGAAGTTTTTAAAATATTATATAGCTTGGCCAACTTCTCAGTCACAAAGAAACATTTCTGAAGTAGTCCAAGAAGAGAAATTCCCTTGATTCATTATATTCCTTGATGGAAGTCTCATAGATTTGTCTCAAAGGCCTCCACAAGATGGGAAGGCATGCTTTGACCAAAAAAAGGTAATTTACAAAATTTATTAGAAATTTATTTAGAAAAGCTGATTCAAAATATTTAGAAATTCCATCCCAATTCAGTTAGTTTGTGATTTCAATATAAATTGATTTTTGGCTAGGTCACAAGTATATATTGAAAATGCAATTGGTGTTTTAAAGGGAGGGTTTACATATTTGATTAAAATGCACAATCAAATGAGAAATAAATAATAGGCCAAATATCTTTTTCAATGATTGGTAAGCTGTGTGATGTCACACAATGTATTAGCACAAGTTTGATACCAAGGGGTTTATTTATATGAATATAAAAACCCACCTGATTTACAAAATATATTGGAACCTGATGGCTTGAATACCCATTTAAACATCCATGAGAGAATCAAGCCACTAACTTTTAACTGGTTTGACAATAGATTTAATTTTGGTTTAATAGAACAGAAATAGGGCTTAAAATCATAGATAATATTGGGTTTTAACTATTGATTTCTTTTTAGTAATGTTGTTTAATGCACTTTAACTTAGAAATTTTTACAAAAGTAAAATTTAGGACAGATAAATTTTATCCTTGAAAGGTTAATATATGTATTATTTTATGAAATAATTATTAATGAATGGAATGAGATACCTTTCATTTTAATGGAATAAAATTATTCAAAACTCTTCTTTTACCAAGTCTCTTGTAATCTTGTGCTTTTTGCTGTTTGTTCCAAATGACTTTGGAATCAATATTTTTTTGTGTCAAATGTTGAATGATTTCTTTTTTATCTGAAAGGAGAAGAAAAAATGAGTAATTCCTGGATGGTCAGTTAGTTCTTTTGGGGGTTTGGTGGTTTTATGAAGACAGGTTTTTTTTTTCTCCAAAGGATTTTGATTATGCCTTCTTTTTTGGAAAAAATAAAAATCAACCTTGAGTTGTGAAAAAGATAATCCATGACCAGATTTCTTGAAAAAAGTTGTTATAAGTTGGTAATTATTCATATTTATAGAAGAAAAAAATCATAATTCCAAGGGGTCAAGTACTTCTTATCTATATGTGCCTTGTTGTGAAAACCATAATAAGTGACAATAGCATTGGAGAAGGTTTTGAAAACATGTGATGAGTTTGAGTGCAATTGAAATTTACTGAGGCTGGGTAATTTATAATAATTAATTATCTTTTGATCTTCTGTAGTTCTATTTTGGAAAAATATTGATTTTGTGGGTGAATAAGTTCATCATAATCTTTCAGTTTGAGCCAATCTTGATTATATTGATCAATTTCTTCTTGTGCTAGGCCAGGTTTCCTTTTATAATCTCCAGAAGAGTTTTCATAATCAGAAAACTGACAAGATTAAATGCATTTCATAATTTGAGATAGCATATCCTCATTGTTTTTGATGGGTTGACGATTTTTGGCAAGATTATTCAAGAGTATTATGATATTTTCAAGCTGAGACAAGATTAATGTGATATTATTTAATGAATGAATTTCATAAATCATAATTTTTCATTATTAGTTCTGAGTCTTATCAATAAGGACATATGGCCAATTTAGAGTCTTATCAGGAGGGGGTCAAAGCCCTGTTGAATTTTAATCCTTTTTTTATCTAGTGTTATCAATGAATCGTCCTTATGATTGACTTTCAAATATTATGTGGTTTAATTAAGGTATTTCATTGTTCTTCTTTGTTGTATAGAACTGGAGTGATTAATCTGAGTAACATCTTGGTATTCAATATGATAAAGAGGTTGAGTCCCAACAATAATCTTATAATATTTATAACAAGAGTTTTCATGAGTGGAAAAATATTTAGAATTTTTCTAATTACTTGGTTGAGTCCCAGAAACCAAATTATTTGAGCATTCTAAAGAATTGGAGGAGGAATCAGGGTTGGGTTTGCATTTTAGAGTGCGATGAGGAAGGGATGCATTGCTTGAACATGATTTAGATTCTTAATAATAACAGCCAGTCCAAATAATGAAGTCTGCCACTACAAAACAAAAAAAGGAAAAACATCAGTATTAATAGATTATCAGGATGATTATAATGATAAAAGAAATAAAATTTAATAGTGGAGTTGGGGGTACAATCTACATATTCTGTGCTAATAATGTAAGCATTGGATGATGTAAGAGGTGGGAGGTAGCTCTCCAATCAATTGAAAATTTATTGGAGTGGGTTGGAATTTCTGGAAGGTTGAAGGGCTACCGGAGATCAGGAGGCTCTCCGATTAATTATAATTCATTTTCTCATTGATTGTAGTGGGTTGTCAGGATGGGCAGGTTGTTGATTGCATTGATGGGATAGACAAATATAAAAAATATGAAAAATACTAATACCTATAATAAAAAAACAATAAAAATTGGTATAAATTAAAGAGAGAGTTTTATTTAAAAGAAAAAGGAATTATTTATAAATCCTAGCAAAATGAAATAAAAAACCATTGGTATAAGTGAATGTGTGAGTATTTTTTATTATTTACCTGGATATTAGTGAATTATGAAAAAAGTGATGAGTGATGCTTTCAATTTTTAAGTACTGAGTTTAAAAAATAAAAATTGAAAAATTAGATTTGTTTTTCATTGAGTTATTATTTATTAAAAAAAAGAGGAATAAAAATTACTTCATTTTTTGGTATTAAATTGGCAATTTTTCTTGCAGAAAAGAATATAAATTTGGGACAAAATAAAACTAAAAAACTAAAAAAAAAATAGTTTTGTTTTGACAGGGTGCTTTATTTTGATTAAAATCAGAGAAATAATTTTCAATGAACTTTTTAAAAAGAGGCAGAAAAAAAAATTTAAACAAAATACCAAGATAAAATTTTGTTTTTATAATAAACGAATTAAAAAAACTCATTTTTATCAACAAACCCCCAAAAAAATATCATCCTCTCAAAAAAAGTAAATTTCATAGTGTTAATTTTCTTTTCAAAAAGGAGAAATAATAAAAAATCTCACCCAATTACCAAGAGGAAATTTGGTTTTTCTAGAAACCCAATGATAAAAAACTATTTATATCATAAAAACCAAAATAATTCAAACATTTTTTTAAGGAAATGGACAATTTAAAATTTATAAATTTCTTCAAAAAAAGAGTCAATTTTGAAATGTTATTTTTTTTCAAAAGAAGAAAAACAAAATATTAAAACCAAATACCATGAAGAGATTTGTGTTAAAAATACCAAAAAGGACCAAATACCCTTGGATATCCACAAACAAAAATCACATCAGTCATGCTTTCAAAATTCAAGCCAATAATTTTCCCAAACCCTGGAAGAAGGATTGAATTTGAATTTTCATATTTTTCCTGAAATGAAGATTATTTGATTGTAACATCAAAAAAGAAGGCATAGACTCTCAATTGGGAAGATTTACATCTTTAATGCATTGAGACTTTTATAAATATAATAAAATTTCAGAATATCTTTTATATCTATTTGAAATGTCAGCTAAATACATGCGAAGGTCATTCAACATTGACCAAAACAAAAAAATAACCTAAAAACTGAAATTATGATGAGCTGGATAGTATAAATCATATAAGCTAAATCAATAAAATACCTTATATTGAGCTCTTAATTAAACTTAAAATTCTTTCCAAATCTAATATTGAATGTGATGAGCTCAACACTTTAGTCTCCAAATCTGTTTCGTGTTGTTCTTCACACAATTTGAGTTCACTTTTCCACTTTTTCTTTTTGAAATTGTGTTTTTGGTAATGTTGTTCCTTGTTGGCTTCAAGCTTGGATTTTAATTGGTCCCCTTAAAATTTCCTGATATCACAGTTTTTCTCCTACTAAAGAGAAAATTTTCTTTCCTTAATCACCATGGCTTTCTCAGTCCCAATAATATGTCTATTTTTTCCTCATTCCACTTCCGATTATCCCATTCCAAGCATGATTTATCATGTGCCTCCAATTGTAAGTTTTACTCATTCAGCCCTTATAATGATAATTTTGGATATCAAAGATTCATACCTTTTTTCCTTTTATGCATTATTTGTGATTATTAAGGAGAAAAAATATCATAAGTTCTTTTTAATGAACCACTTGTGCAATTCATATTGAAGCTTGAGCCATTCTTCCCCCTTTGTGAAGTGCTGTTTTGGATCTTTGTTAGCTGAATTACGTGAATAGTTAATATTAATAATAATGATTGCACACTTATTAAAACAACTTAAATCAATATATTCATTCTAATCATTATCATTCATGTGATAAAGATTCAACATGGGGTAAATTATGAGTGTTTTATCTTCAATATTGATTGAATCCTTAAATAAAAGATAAATGATTCTCATAACGATATTCTGGGGTAATTAGAAAAACTTACTTTGTAATCTACTTGCTCTTCCCCCCTCATTCAAGCTCAATTCCACTTTTTGTGCATCATAACTTTGCAGTGGTATAACATTTGGCTTGTGTCTAAAGATATAACACATCTCACCAAAAAATGGACAAATGGTCCCTACTTTTCCTTCCATAGTATTAATACCCTTTTTCTCATCTTCATCATTGATTCCATCCTAAGTTAAATCTTAAAAAAATTTTGTATTCATATATTTCTTCTTATTAGTACACCATTGGTCATGAATGCTGGTGGAGCTGAGATTCAATTGTTTACAGGATTTTTCTTTACCTCCATAGTAATCAGGTGGAAACCATCATTATTTTTTTGAAGGGGTTTTTCCAGAAGATATTTGGCCTCTTCTTCCAAAAACATGCATCAAATCTTGATTTAACAGATAGACAATTTATAATACATAAATAGCCAGATTGATTCAGGTGGTCGGAGAGATAAGAAACACTAGATCTCTCTTTGATGGAGGACTTATCTTTCTTGAGTGAATGGCAGGTAATTTGGTGTAAAAAATAAGCTTCAAATAAATATAAATTATTTGTTTAAGTCAAAATGGTTTATGATTAAGCTGGCACCTTCACAGCATAGTTAATTTAATTGTTTTTTAAATAAATTAGGTTTCAATTAGGGTTAAACCTCAAACTCCCATCAAGGTAAATTACACGAAATTCCTGGGAAACTGATATTAAATTTTGCAGTATTTGTGACCTAAAAATGTAGTTTTTTTTCTGTGTGATTTAGAACTGAAGTCTCAGATTTTTTAAGTATGGGATTTGGTATATTCGACACCCCCAATTATGATTTAAATTAGAAAGGACTATTACCTTGACTGTTTTCTTACGCAATCTAAAGTAATTTAAAAAAAAATATTACTATTTGTGAAAAAATCAGCCTTTTTCAAGCTACACTTGTAAAGTAGAAAAATGAAACTGACAGGCAGAATAAACTACTTGAAAAGTGGATTTGAAACTTAAAGCTCAATATTACAGCTCTCAAGTAAATCTTGGCTGAATTCCAAAAAAGTCAGTCAAAACGTGTGTTGATAAGTTTTTTCACCAATTCCTTTTATTCTATGAGATCTTAAATAGTACAATCCTCTGAGTTGTGTGGCTTACTTCTCTGAAAGAAGCCAAGTTTAAATTTTAAAATGGTTCAAACATTTCTAAAACTGGTACAATTATCATTTAAAAGATAACCATAGCTCATTACAATGATACAAAAGAACTTTATCTCTTTCCAATCTCATTTTACACCTCAAAAAAACTCATCTTATAGACCATCTTTTCTTTGGAAGAAAATAACAAATTGGGGGTGTAAGGCATAGAAAATACCAAATTAAAATAATAATTTTTTTTGAATTAAATCCTAAGATAATAAAAATCCCAATTTCAAATTATAAAGATCATTATATTAGAAATTAATCTCCTGGAATTCTTTGTGAAGATTTATAATTACTTTTAATGATAAATTATTCTTATTTTCTCAATTTAAATCAAATAAAATTTATGAATTGAATATTTGATTAATTTCCTTCAAAACTCATTTTCGACACAAAAATTACAAAATGTATTTAAAGGGAATAATTTAAACCAATACTAATTAGAACTTAACACATGCCAATCTATGTGGCATAAAATTATGAAAAATTCAATAACATTTCAATCATTTATTTGGTACAGGGGTATCAACTTCAGTAGGAAATCCACAATCAAGCAAGGAGTATTTATTTAACCTCATTCTCATTTAAGTGAATAATTAATTAAAGGGCTTATTAAATCTTCGTTATACCAGTATCAAATATAAATTGGTTTACTTTAAATTAGGAATACACCATTTCCAAGAATTATTAAGATTAAAAGGTGCAGGAATATCTGGAGATAATTAGGAAATGGGATGTCCTAAGAATTAATGAGATATTTGAAAGCCCATTCTGTTTTAAGTGACAAAAACTCATATAAAAACACTTATATAATGCTCATCTCAGAAGCATCAATATTGGAGTATAAATTCCTCCTCTGACAAAAGGATAAGTTTATAAATCTCTTTCCCCAATTATTCTGAGCTATCATGTACTACTACTTAAATAAGCTCAATGTACTCCTTGTATTTTTCTCCATTTAAACTTTTCAAATTTTGTCTCTAATAATCTCCAGGTTTCTTCATCATTTCTGTACCTACTCTTCTCTATAATAAGTGATAAGTTATTAATACCTGAATCCCAGGTTTATTTATCATCTATGTACCTAATCTGCACTATAATAAGTTATAATATATTAATATCTTAATCCCAAGTATGTTCATCATTTCTGCACCTACTCCTCTCTATGATGAGTGATAAGGTATTGATACCTTAATCCCAGCTTTCTTTATAGTTTATGGGCCCAGAACTTCTAATTTGCTTAGCTTCTTCCAAAAATGGTATTCCCATTCTAGAAGAAGGCAGCTATTCATAGTGAGATTCCTCAATAAGAGCATACTTCCTCTTCATTAGTTTCCTGGACTACCTAGATAGCACTTTTTCTCCTACTGAAACTGATATTGAAGCATATGGTACATACCGTGAACTGCGTCAAAAATCTTCTGGAGCTATCTGTAAATCCTTAAACACCAATTATGGCGCCATATTCTCCAATAAAGCCACAGATAAAAATCCAGATTTACTCTACAATTCAATTGTATAATATTATCAGTCCAGCCAAAGCACCAATCAAGCAAGAGTACACTTCAACCTGTTATCTATCAGTTGAAAGAATAATGAATTAGAAAAAATTTTCAGAAACATTAGGGAATAACTCATTAATCTTAATTGTGTTTGGATTAAAGTTGGTTCTCCAGCACTACACACACTGACTGATATATCCAATAAATTACTTTCTGATATTATCATTAGAAAGTTTTCAATTGGGTATTACAGCCTGAAGCGACTCATATATGAACAAAGACCTTTAAACACCGAGAAGATTATCCAAAAATTAGATGCCTAAATTTGTGATAGTAACTACAAATATTATCACACTAGCTCAAGCAACAGTGTTAATCTGTAAAGTTCCTATACTTCCGGAAATTGACAGACTTGTACCAATTTAGTTCATAACACTCTAAATAAACATTCACCTAGTTTTTCTCATCAACTCAAAGGCAATTAAATCCAGAATAAAAAACCTTAAAAGAAGTGCAACAATAAAAAACACAATAAAGCTAATCAAGCTGACAATAAGCAACCTTCAATATTTGAGGAAGAATACTTGTCCTCTGAGGAAACTCCTGTAGCTATATTCTCTAAAGCCTTTAATATTAGTAGAAATTCATCCAAAAACTCACGTTACTTAGACTCTGCTACCTCAAGTCACGTGGTAGAAGAGTCTAAAGAATTTACTACTTATAAAAGGAAGAACGTTTCATTTGAAACTTCTGATGGATCTCTTACTTCCGCACTGGAAAGTGGCTAAGTCCAGTTTATATCAAATTATTTTAAGATAACTCTACACTTCCTTCACGTTCCTGAACTAAAAGAAGCTCTAATAAGCTTTGGAAACCTTTTCAAAGCAGTATTATCTATTTAAAAGGTTGGTAGTTATTCATTTAGAGTTGATAGAAACAACCTTACTGTAATGACTGTATTAGCTAAGGACAACATTTCCTATTTAAACTTGAAGATTTCTTATCCACTGTATCATTCCTATTCTTTAAGAATTTCCCCTGAAATATTACATAATCGATCTGGACATCCGAGAAAAAATTTTCTAAATGAAATTTTTCCAAAAATTTGAGAAGTTCCTTTTTGAAAATCCTGTGCTTTAGGAAAGTCAAATTGATTACCATATAAGGGAACTTTAACTAAAGCCCCTCACCCTGATCACACTGTTAACTCCAATCTTTCTGGTAAAATAACGCTGTCAAGATTAGCTGGAGTTAATTCCTATATGAAATTTACAGATTATTATAGTAACTACAAATCAGTCTATATTCTAAAATCAAATCTGAAGCCATTTTTCCATGAAACATTATCTAGAAGAGGTTTAAAGGGCATAAAACAAACCAGTGAAAATAATTTTCAATGAAAATGGTGGAGAATATATCTCAAAATACTTTCAAACTCTAGTCAATCAGAAGGGCATCCTCATGGATCTTACAGGTCCACACTCTCCTCAACAGGATTCAGTATCTGAAAGAGGGAATTTTACAACCATTGAAAAGGCACAATCCTTACTCTTTAAATAAAACTTACCTTCAAAATTCCAGGGAGTATTAGTAGAAACTAGTGTCTTTATTGTAAATACAACTACCTTATTTGATTCTGTTGAATAAAAAACTCCCTATGAGCTATGGTGCCATAAATCATTTGGTCTATTGCATTTGTGTACCTTCAGATGTCAATTCTTTTTCAATATCCCAAAAATTCTCAGAAAAGAAAAATTTGACACAAAGTAAACAAAGGGAATCTTCATTGGATACAATCCCAGAAAGCACAGTTGGCCAATTTTGCTTGATAATCATAGAATTATCAAAAGCCACAATGTTTTCTTTAATTAATATTTATTCCCTAGTCCAACAAAGGGATTTTTTATCATATCTAGTTTTTCTGAAAGGAGAGGAACACTCACTAACACCCCTCAAAAATTCTGTTCACCTAGTTAAAGAATAAACCAAAAAAATGATTCCACCCTTGAAGAGCTTCAAATACCTCAACCTAGCAATGACAAAAATTTATCATCTAATGAACATCTTGGGGTACCTGTCTGGGAAATAATTCCAAAACCTGAAAAATCTCCTAATATTGTATCATCTGAGATCAATACTTCCAATATTGTATTGTGATAAAGGCAAAAGTAAAAATTGGCTTTCACTACTCATAATTCTCCCAATCCAATATTAATTAATGAGGCAATGAATACTTCTGATAAAGGGGGATGGATTGATTCTCTAGCCAATGAGCTTCAAAGAGCTTGAGAGACATCATTGAAGAAACTCAATTTCCAATTTTCAGGAAAGAAATTAGTTTTTCTGTTTAATTTAAAAGAAAATTCAATTCCAAAGGAAATCCAATTAAGAACAAATTCAGAATATGTGCTCAGGGATCTTCACAAAAAGAGGGAATAGATTAAAACAACACTGGCTCACCAACTGGAAAGTTTAGTATACTTATAGCATTACTAACCATTTCCGCTAACCAAGAACTAGAAGTCCATAATATAGATGTTGTAACAGCTTCCCTCAATCCATTATTATAAGCATAAATATACATGAGAATTCCTCAACTTTTAATAACAAAAGGGACCATATGGATATTAAAACACCCTCTTTATGGAATCAATCAATCATAACATTATTGGTGCTAGGATATTTCAAAAAAAATTACTTCAATGGGTCTCCATAAAAGCAAAGCAGATCCTTGACTGTTTGTATCAAGATTGGACTTGTGGGAATTCTATGTAAATATTCATTTATTTTATCTCACAGTAACATCTAACAATATCAATTGCTTCAAGAATTTGATAAACAAACAATTTCAAATGGAGGATTCAAGCCCAGAAACCTTCATCTTGAGAATCAAGCTCACCAGAAACTGTGTGAGCCTTAAGGTATATCTTGAATAACCAAATAGGCCATAATAAGGATAAAATTAACTTTCAAAATGTGCATAACCCATAAGTCATGCATATATTCAAAATTCTTTATTTTTCATTTAAGAAAAGATGAATAACTTTTTTGTGAGTAAGTGAATCCATGGATTTAAGGCAAGATTTGGATTCCACACAGAAATTTATCTAGGGTAGATCCATAGATTGAATAAGCTCAAATTAAATCCATGTGGTGTTTATATGGAAAATACTTCAATACCACATAAAATAATTGTGAAAATTTTTGTTTTTCTCAATTTCATTCCAAAATAATGGGAATGTGAGAAATCCCATGTTACATATACACTATTATTAGTTTTATACATGTTTTTGGAGATGGAAGCTACATTATTCTTACATAAAGTTGTGGTACATCCATAGTGGATATCAGTCTTTAAGCCTGAATTACTGTTTTTTATGTGAAAATAGAGAAGGGGGAAAAATACATCAAAGAGAGCCAGGGTACCCAACTTCTGAGGCCCCTGAGGAATGGATATCTCTAAATCTTGGATCCATTCCTGATAATTTCCCAATTAGTATACTAAAAACATTTTGGGAACTTGGTTACCAAGTAAAAGTCTCATTGAAACATAAGAAAATAGCAAATAAGCTCCTATTTTGATGTGACAGGGAGGTAATGAGCTACTCTGACCCCTGGAGAAATGTCAATTATCAATTAATCTCCATTTATAAAGCTTTAAAGGAGGAATTAAACCCTTTTTGGACTATTATCCATTGATTTATCTCATGGAAACCAGCTATTACTGTGCTATTTTCAATTCTACATAGAAATGAGGTAAAAAATTCAAAAATCAATTTAAAAGAAAATTCTTAATTAATATTTCTGGACATTTCAGGACCAATTTAGAAAGGAATTCTTCATATAAAAACCAAAAATTATTATAAATTAATAATCAAAATTTAAAGTTTTACTTGCAGTCCATTTTTGGTTATTCCATGTGAAACACTGAATCTTCAAAAATTCACAGAAAATACAACCTGCAATGAAATTTCCAATAAAATTGATAATTTTTATAAATTAATGTTTATTGCAAAATAATAGAGTATTTACAGCTGTTAAACCTTTATTTATTAACCATGAATGGGCTGGTAGTCATGTAAATGACTTAATTAAGTAATTATGATAATCTTATGTGACAACAGATGATGAAATGAATAATCCAAGGAGGATAATTGGATTATCACTCATTTGTTTTTCAGTTTTCTTCATGGAATTTCTTCGTGAGGTTCTATTTAGTTAAAAGAGAACTCCTCTTGCTGGTTTTTCCAAATGATCTTATTATCCAATCATACCATTAGTACCAACAAGTATTAGTTAATCACTTTCTTAAGTGTTTTTACTCTTCATAAATCAATCAAAAAGAAGTGAGATCATAGAAATATACTATTTACATCATTATTTAACTATTATATTACTTTATCATTTTTGAAATACAATTTTGATCTTTTAAATCCACAATTAATCCATCAAAATCACTGTGCCAATTCTTTCCAAGTTTTTATTGGATTATTAGTGAGTTTTTTTATTTAATTCTCAAATTTTTTCTCTAGTGATAGCTCTCTTAAAGAATTAATTTTATCATAAGTTTTGCAAAAGGTAATTATATATTAAAATAACTTTATTATTTTAATAAACAAGTTTCATTATTGAATACTTCTTGTAGAAAATTACTTCTTAATTTTATAATCACTAGTAGTTTATAGCAAGTAAAGGAGATATTTAATTTTGTTTATAATAAATTCATTTATTATATTTCATAAGAACAGTAATTTTAATGTTGATTAATAGTGTTATTATCAACAGTTTCACAGACACATTGTACAAATTATAATTCTAAGAAGATATATCTGTCTCAATTGGCTTAAGTTAATTACCTTTTATATAAGTATCAATTTTAATATTGAAAGCTTTTTTCAATTCCTTTGGTACCAGTTTCAAGACTTGTAGAGGCTACCATGGCTGAATGGGAGGAATTTGATGCTACAAATCAGAGCTTTTGCAAGGATGTAGTAAAAATAAGATATCTTCAAGTTGAAACTTGAAGGGATCTCAATGATTTCACTTTCTGGAAAGACAAGTAATATATCATTGGTTGGAATTTAAGAACCTTTTACAATATCTAAAAGAAACTAATGATTTGGCTTTGACATTTGGAGGAAAAAAAAATTCTCTTTCTATATTCCGTGATGCTTATTTTTACAACTGCAGTGAAACTTGTAAATCAATTAGTGGACACATGAGCAAACTTTGAAGCTCTTTCATTTCATGAAAAAGTAAAAAAAAACAATACTTACTTCATCCTGTGAGGCATAATATGAAGCAAAGTACAAAGCTTCTAAATAATCCATATAAGTACAAATACTCTACTCAACAATCTACAAGTAAAAGTATGTTTTACTTTGAGCAATCTTGCTTACAACCAAGGAGCCATTTTCCTGGAAAATAATCCTAAAATAACTGAATTTAATAAATACTTTGAAACTATTTTTCATTGGATACAAGAGAAAGTATAAAAAGGAATAATAAATATTGCATACATTTCCGCAGATGGACTAACAAAATCACTTCCAAAGCCATAACATCAGCAATTTTTAGCTAACCTAGGACTATGTCATCCTATTAGTGAGGAAGGGTTTTAAGCGAAAAAAAACCATATAAAAACACTCATAGAATGCTCATAACAGAAGCATCAATATAGGAATAGAAATTCTCCTTCTGAAAAAAGGATAAGTATAGAAAACTCTTCCCCCAATTATTCTGAGCTATCATGTACTTGTACTTAAATAGAGTCGATGGACTCCTTATATCTTTCTCCTTTTACTCTCATCAACTTTTGTCTCTATGCAACCTCAGGTGTGTTCATTTTCACTGTACCTACTCCGCTCTATAATAAATGATAAGGTATTAATACCTTAATCCTAGTTTATTCATAAAATGATTGTCATCATAATAGATCTACTTTTATCACCTTGCATCTCTGCACACCCTCAGGTGTGTTCATTGTTTCTGTACCCACTCCGCTCTAAAATATATGATAAAATATTGAGACCTTAATACCCGCTTTCTTTATAGTCTTTTTTATAAATAAATTCATAGTTCTTTTGGTAATTAAGCAAGTATCACCAGTTTATAAATTTATGATTCTTAATATTTAGAAGAATTTTATAATAAAGAGGTAATAAAAAAATAAAGCTAAGATTGATCACTAAATTAATCACTGGGTAAAATAAGTTGATAAAATAATTCTTTATAGAATAATATATAACTTTAATAAAATACCACATCATTGCATTTGTATTTTAATATTGAATAAGAAATATAGATTATGATATTACTTATACACAATTCATATGAACGATAAGCTTTATATAACTAATTTCTCTTATCTTACTTCTTAATAATTGAGGAATAAAACACCTAAAACTAGAAATTTGGAGAAAAGAAAATGGGCAGTAATTATGAATTTGAAAGATAAGAATAACTCCTTAAAAATGATTTTTTTTTTTTCAAAATAATATACACAATTATTTGAGAAACTTAAAGAAAATAGGTGAAAATAAATTTTATAAGATTTATTCAAAAAGTCATTGATTGAATTTTTCAAAAAAAAAAAATCATTAACTCTCCTGATTATAATAGGATGATATTAAAATTGGAGACAAAAGAGAGGCTAAAATTAGGGTTATTAATGAATAAAGAGAAAATTAGATTTAAAAATGATATTTCAGGATATGATACAACAGACACAACATTAATTTGAAAAGGTATTGGATTTCAAGGAAAAACAAAATAATATGTATCTTAAAGTTTTAGCCTTGCGCTCCTCCTATCAACTTTGTTAAGTAGAGAGAATATTTTTATGAATTAGTAATTAATTAATTACAAGATATGGTCTTAGCTATATTTATGTGGATATTATATAACCTCAATGAATATGTATTTTCAGTTTTTTTCAATTATAAATTTAAAAATGTATCTTGGGAATTAATCCTACTCTTTTTAAAAAAATTATCTTTACTAAAAACCTATTTGTATGGAAAACGATAAAATTAGAATTCTTTCATAATTTTTTTGGGGAAATTGAATGTTGAATTATTTCCATTTTGTTACTTAAATCTCTGTAATTGATTGAAATTTAGCGCTCTGTTTTTTATTTTTTGTCATTTAAATTGATCTGTCTAGCAATATTTTTTTTCTAAATTATAAATTGGAATAAATTTTCCTTTAATATAATAGAATTTTTGAAAAAACTTTTTTCCAAATTCTATTATCTTAACTTGTCAACAAGCTTCACTTTAAACAATAACTATATTCAAAACAAATCTCCCAATTAATCAATTCAATATTTACTTAAATTCAAATTTTAATCTTATTTAAGATTTAGTCTTGTATTAAATCTTAAGACTAATTTCTCTTATAAATCACTAATTTAAATCAACTCCTTAGCTTTGAAGTTTTTTTTAGATCTTATTGATATTATTAACTTTTAAGTCTATTTTCTTATTTATTTTTTTAATTGGTATTTATATTTATATCTTTCTAAATAAAAATCTTTCTCTATTGCTTTTATTTATAAAACAGCTTTTATTATTTTTCTTTTGACGGTGATTTTATCTTCAAAATTATTTTGATTAATATTAATTTATGATTATAGAAAATGCAAGAAACTTTATCATAATAATCAAAAATATTCAATTACCATCAAAATTTAATAATTCTCATCAATTTCTTCAATATATCAATAATACAAAAACTTTATTTAGGTTGTTTTTCTAAAAAAGGTACTTCAGAAATGATTCAAAAGAAATTCTGAAGGATTAATATATTTATCCCTAATTTATTTATATTTTTTCTTTGACCTTTCTTTATTTTTTCATATTTTTTTTACAATTATTTGATCAAACTTATATTACTTTATATTTAAATTTGAATTTTTATGATTTTTTTCGCTTTGATATCTATCTATAGTAGCTAATTAATTGTTTTTTTCTATTTTAAAGAATTATTATTGGAATTAATTTTTTTAATCTTATTTTAGAATAATTAGGAAGCGTAATCAATCTCTTTAAAAAGTCTTAATCTATAATAGAAGAGATATTGAGGATTCTGTTATCAAAGAAGATTATAAATCTATATACAATGATTTCTTTTGTCTTCATGGCCAAGTTTCATTAATTCATGATAAAATCAAAAAAGAAAATTCAGATTATTCAGAAAAAAAACTTGTATTTATCCAATTCATATATTATAAAAACTCTAAGAATGTAATAAGCCATACTAAAAGAGGACTTTTCCAATCAAGATGAGAGACTTATAATATGGTGAATTATCATTAGAAAATATATTCAGTAATTTATATTTTTAAATCAAGAATTTCAATTTTATTTTGTTAAATATCTTTCTCCCAATGAACATTCCATATCCTTACATCATTTTGGACAAAGAAAATTGAAAACAACAACCAATATTGGATGATGAAATTTATTGTATTGCTAATCCATCTGAAATATACCAAAAGGAAAATAATTTTCTTTAATAATAAATAAATTAAAAGAAAAGTATATAACCAATTCCATCAAAAAATGAATTAATATCTTATGAAATGACAGAATTTAATATTTTGTCAAGGATAATAGAATTTTAAAAATTCTTGTTTTTATTCTAGAGGAGATAAATTCATAATTAATAAAGACATTAAACATAAAAAAAATTAGAATCAATTATTTTTCTAAAATTCATTTATTGATTCAATAACTCTTCATCTTTTCAATAAATCATTAAAATAAAATGAAGAATTTATTAATGAAGCTCAAATTTCCAATTTTTTTTTAAATTAGAATTTAATTTAAAATAAACAAATAATCGAAAAGAATTTTTAAAATTTATGGCTACTATAAATTCCTTTTAAAACCTAACCATATATAAATTTCATGTATTAAAGTCATTGGGATAATAAAAATTATAATTTTATTTATGAATCCAATTTCACTTCAATTGATACTGTGAGCCTTTAAGTATGTTTTACATACAAAAATAAGCCACAAAAAATATAAAAGGAAATTTTGAACTATTTGTAACCAATAATTCATTCATTTTTCATTTAAGAAAATATGAATAATTTTTTTTGTTTGAAGTAAATCCATGGATTTAAGGCCAGATTTCGATTCTACACGAGAATTCACCTAGGGTAGCTAGATCAAGTTAATAATCTTAAATTAGCTCTATGAGGTGGTTATATGTAAAATACTTTAACACAAAATCATCAATACCACATAAAATAATTTTTAAAATCTTTTTTTTCTCAATTTCACATCAAAATAATGGGAATTTGAGAAATCCCATGTTAAATATAAGCTCAAAATAACTTCATTCATGTTTTTGGAACTTGATATTACTTTATTATTACATACATTTTTGATACACCCATTGTGGATGTCAGTCTTGAAGCCTGAATTAATATTTTTGATATGAAAATAGATAAGGGAGAGAAAATACATCAAAGAGAGCCAGGGTACCCAACTTCTGAGGCCTCTGAGTCATGGATAGCTCCAAATCTTGTATCTATGGCTTATAATGGCCTAATTAGTATATTAAAATCTTTTGAGAACCTTGTTACTAAGTTAAAATCTCATTAAATCAAGAGGAAATAACAAATAAGCTGCTATTTTGAAATGAAAAGGAGGTAATGATCAGATTTGACTCCTTTAAACATGTCTATTGTTAATTATTTTCTATTTATAACCCCAAAAAAGACCAATTAAACCCCTCTTTTTACTATTATCCATGAACTCTCTTCATGGAAACCAGCTATTACTGTGCTATTTGCAATTCTACATAGAAATAAGGTAAAAAATTCAAAAAATCATTAAAAATACACTTCTTGATTAATCTTCCTTAATATTCAAGTAGCAATGGATAAAGGGATAATCTATATAACAATAAAACAAAAAATATTACTTTAAAAATTCAAATTAAAAGTTTTAATTACAGTGCATTTTTGAATGATCTTACATGAAACACTGAATCTTCAAAAATTCACATAAAATACAACCTGGGATGAAATTCCCAAGAAAATTGATAACTTTGAGAAATCATGTTTATCTTTAAATGAAAAGAATATTCACAGATCTTACTCTTTTATTTCTTAACCATAAATGGGTTTGTAGTCACATAAAATGACTTAATTAAGTAATTATGATAATCTTATGTGACAACAAGTGATTTAATAGATAATAAAAGGAGGATAACTGGTTTCTCACAATTTTTTTTTTAATTTTTCTCTATTTTAAAACTTTATGAACTTTCTTTACTGAAAAGAGGCCTCATCTTGCTTTTTTTTTAATAATTATATTATTATTCAATATTATCATTAGTTCCAACAAGTAAGTATTAGTTAATATTTTATTAAGTGTTTTAATTCTTTCAGAATCAATAATGATTATTTTAAATAAGATAAATATACTATTTTTAATATTTTTTAACCATTATATTTTGTATTTCTTTTATAAATCTACTTTGATCCTTTAAATTCACAAATAATCTGTCAAATCACTCTTCCAATTATTTTCAAGGTATTTTTAGAGTATTAGTGAGTTTTTTTACTTAATTATTAAATTTTTTCTCTAATTTTTAGCTTTATTCAAGAATTATAATTATCATTATTCTTACAAAAGATAATCATCAATTGAATGATCTTATATTCTTTAAATAAGAAGTCTTATTATTAATACTTATTTTAATTGATTCTAGTAGAAAATTACTGCTTACTATTATAATCACTATTAGTGTATAGAAATTAAAATAAATAATTAATAAATTAATTATTTATTTGTGTTCATAATGAATTAATTTATTATATCTCATAAGAACAGTCATATTACTCTTGATTAATAGTAATATTATCAAGAGTTTCATAAACAAATCTTCTTACAAATACCCCCTTTTCTCTAATTGATAAAGATATTCCAATTCTAAGATAAATGTTTTCAATTGATTTATTCAAAATATTTGATATAATTCAAATAATCTAGAAAAAATCAAAAAAATATTTCACCTTAAAAATTAATTAAAATTTTAATAATTAATCACTTTTAGTCCCCATTTAAAATAAATAAAAATCTTATTTAATTCTTGTAAAACAAAAAAAATTAATTATATAATCTAATTAAATTAATTTTGAATTTACTTTAATTAATTAAAATTGATTAAAATTATTATAAAAGAGTCAAAAATTACAAATTATATTATAATTATTTTAATGAAAAATTATTTATTTTTATATTATTATTTCAAAATTTTGATAAAAAAAAGTTAAATAAATTTAAATAAATTATTTTTTTTGTTTAATTTTAATTTAATTTGGATTTAAATTTTTTTTTTGTTTGAATAAATTTTATTTTAATAAAAAAAAAAAAATCATTTAGTTATTTTTTCTTGACCAATTAAAAATTTAATTTAATTCAAAAGAAATTTTTTATTTAACAAATTTAATGAAATTATAAAAATCATAATAATAATAATAATAATTTATTAATTTGGAACCCTTTTAATGTGAGAAGACTCACTTTTTTATCAGGATTTGAATTAAACTGAAGATTTTTTAACATAATTATAATCTTATAGATTTGGTGAATAAACCTATTAATAAAATTTATTCCATTGGGACTGTATTTTTTCGAATAAATTATTTAATTTAATGAATATCAAATTTACAAAGTCTTTCACCCCTTGAAAACTAAATTTTTAGTTTTTTATCTCCCTTAATGATGAACACTAAATTTCCTAAATTATAATAAATTTCTCAATTAAAATCCTTTCTATTTGAAGACAAATATTTAAGCTTTGATAATCCATTATTTTTCCTGAGTTTCTTTTATATTATGAACAAATATATTTTGAAATTCTATGGGATAATCATGATGGTATATATTTGTCTTTTGAAAAGAAATTTTCAGTAAATTTTGAATTTTTAATAAGCTTATTAAAACTCGATTCATGGGATTAACCAGTAGATCAAGAATGAAAGGCTTATAAATAACTTTTTTAAATGGAATTTTAAATGAGTATTATTTAATTAAATATAATATCATTTCAAATTTTATAAGCTCAATAATAAACCCTTGAAAGCTAGCATGATTCCTTTATAGTCAAAATAAGCTTCCCCATGTTTTTTGTTTTCTTTGAGATAGAGGAATTAAGTTACCATTAATAAATTCCACAAAATCTAAAATTCATTAATCTTTAATTCAAAAAGATATTTAAATTAATTTTTTTTAATCTGAAAAATAAATTTAATATTTCTTCTAATTAAATAATTCTTCTATAAAGTTTTAAAAATATATATAAATTCAACCATGAGTGATCCCAAATATTATTTTAGTTTTACTCAAGGCTTATCCATTAAAATGAGATCTCAATATTTCCATAGTAAATGGAACTTGAACTTCTTCTTCTGATTTTTTTCACCTATGGAAATTATCAAAATCTTTTGATCTTATTTTATCATAAAATTGAGTTTTGTTTTTGACATAATTTATTATTATTTTTTTGAGGTAATACTAATGAGATTATCCAGATTATAAATACATGGTTATGGATTGAATTTTATTGACTTTAGGCATCTTTTTTTCATGGATAAAATCTAAGATTAATATGTTATCTTGAAATCCTGAATCAGTATCAATTTCCAATGAGCTATTAAAATTCAATAAACTCAACTAATCAATAAGTGGCCTTTATGATTAGATCTTTGGAATTTCAATGTTGTACTTTGAATCCAACAATGGAAAGAGAGCATAATTTACTGAGTTGATTATTATATAAATTTCGAGAATTAATAAGTAAAAGATTTGATGGATAAATTCACAATTTTAAACTGATAACTTTGTATTCAGAGTGATTTAATTCTGAATTTGATATCAAAAATGGGATTTATTGATACTTTCAAATACTACATCTTTTGATATTCATTTTTTTCCATTTTTTTTTTGTAATTTTTATTGAAATTTGTAATAATTTCAAGTTTTTAATCTTATCTACTTATTCAAGAGAAATTCATACAAATTTGAGTGGTTTAATCATTCAAGTTAGATTTTTTAACTTGTTACAAAATCATATTACTATTTTTTTCAAAAATTTATTTTTATGTTACAAAATATCAATTTTTTGAGTAATTTATTCCAAAAAATCAATTTTTTGAGTAATTTATTCCAAAAAAAATTAATAAAATTTTCTGACTTCCTATTTTTCCCATTGGGGGTCGATTTATTTTATTTTTTGGACCCAGCAGCTGGGAAAATCAATATTTTTGTAAATCGATAGCCAAAATTTTATCGGGACTCAGGAGCCATACATTTATTTAAAGCCATAATTCAGCTAAGCTATCGCTCAAGATAGATTGCCACCAATAACTCAGCTAATCGAATTTGTCAAAAATCTCTCAAAAAAGCTGCTTCCATCAAAATGGAATTTCCAACTATCGACTCTTATCCAGATCTGCCTAGCGCAGCCTCAAGAGACTCAAGTCTTCCACTCAGCACTCTGTCATCAACACGCACAGCTCAGCATGCTGCCCCTCAGCCTGTCATACCCGGAAAGCTCGTTATCGGTACTAGAAACTCCAATCTAGCTCTTGTGCAAGCCAGGCTCATCGAAAAATTGCTCAATCAGACTTCGCCCAATCAGCCTGTGGAATTGTTGCCAATGACAACTACTGGCGATCAAAATTTACTTCAGCCACTTTATCTAATGGGCGGAAAGTCACTGTGGACAAAAGAACTAGAAGTGGCTCTTTTAAATGGAAATGTAGACTTGATTGTACACTCCCTGAAGGATATGCCAACATGCTTGCCGTCTGGTTGCCAAATTGGTGCAATAATCGAGAGAGAGGATCCTCGTGATGCGTTGGTGATTCGTAACGATTTGCCATTTCGTACGTTGAAGGACTTACCTCCTGGTTCAGTGATCGGCACAAGCAGCGTTCGTAGGGTTGCACAACTTCGTCGCAGGTACCCTCATCTGGCTTTTCAAGACATTGTCAGTTTCCTTTTCTCGGCAAATAGTCACAAAGATAATAAAATTTATTTTCATTTTATCTCATACATCTCGATAGAGAGGCAATCTTAATACTCGTTTCAAAAAACTTGACGCTGCCGATTCACCCTACACAGCAATCATTTTGGCTGTGGCCGGTTTAGTAAGATTGGGATGCGCTGATCGAATTTCATCTTACCTTGAACCACCCGAATTATTCCATGCAGTTGGACAAGGTGCTATCGGAATCGAAATTAGATCACCTTTAGAATTCAAGCCAGATGAAACAGAGCCAGAAACACTCTTACGTGAGCGATCGCTCATGGTTCAAGAATTAGTAAAAAGTCTCGAAGATTGGCGGACAGCACTCCGATGTGAAGCCGAAAGAGCCCTACTCAATTGTCTCGAAGGCGGTTGTAGTGTACCAGTTGGTGTTAATACTATCTTGGTTGATCTGCCAATGCCTTGTCCTTGGGCACCCAAAGCTCGCTTGACGTTGACGGGGGTCGTGACTAGTGTCGACGGTAAAGAAGAGGTTCAAAGGGAGTCATCATTTGATATTTGCGGTCCTCAAGATGCCCGACGACTCGGTGTCCAGTTGGCTGATCAGCTCTTTAAACATGGCGCTTGGAAAATTCTACAAGAATTGGATGAGGTTAAAAAATCGGACCCAGATGAAAGTAGGATCGCCGCTGCTACAATTGATTGTCCCACTACTTTACAAGTCGCGGCACCAGCTAATTCAGCTCGCACAATCGTTGGATCAAATGAAGATTATAGTTTAGTTACTGTACCTAGTTAATTGAAACATCCTATAAAAAGAATGCATAATGCAGAGCTTTGAGAGCTTTTTTTCGTAGAAATAGAATGTGTCGAAAAAAAAACTTAAATATTCAATATAAAGACGTTTTGAATTTTTTATCATTAACCCCAAAAAACCCCATGAGTAGATTTCTGACATTTTTCTGTTGTACTTTTCCTCTTTTATTATAACATTTAATACGTAGCCATAAATTTATTTTATTTGTTCTTCTAAAAGAAACTCAAAAAAAAAGTTCTTATTTTATGCTAAACCAACAAAACCTTTCAAATTTGGGTTTTTTGTACTGCATCCAGTTGGGTTTTTCTTGAGAAGTGATTTTGGTTTGCAAATGCGCTCAAAACGAAGACAATCTTAATAAAAAGCTTGAAAAACAAAATTTCAATTTGTTTGCTTAGAGTTCTGCATATAAAAGCATTGTAGCAGTTTTGTTTTTTACCTATTCCCTTTCCTTTCTCTCATCTAAAAAGAAGCCTAAGTTTTCCTTCAAAGAACAATACCGAAAATGAGGTTATTCTTTTGCCTTGTATAACTTTTATGAAAAATTGATTCAGCATTCCAAAATTTTGTCGAGCAAAGTTTAATTGTTTAAAAGGTGTGTCAATTTATCCGAAGTGAACTAGAGAATTAAATAAATTGATTTGACTTAAATGTTAAATTTAAATTTTATACTAATTCTTGATTTTAAATTAAAAGATTATATTTTAATTGAAGAAATTTAACAAATTTAAATTATTTTTTAAATAAATAAATAAATATAAAAATAAATAAATAAATAAATAAATAAATAAATAAATAAATAAATAAATAAATAAATAAATAAATAAATAAATAAATAAATAAATAAATAAATAAATAAATAAATAAATAAATAAATAAATAAATAAATAAATAAATAAATAAATAAATAAATAAATAAATAAATAAATAAATAAATAAATAAATGAATGAATAAATAAATATAAAAATAAATAAATAAATAAATAAATAAATAAATAAATAAATAAATAAATAAATAAATAAATAAATAAATAAATAAATAAATAAATGAATGAATAAATAAATATAAAAATAAATAAATAAATAAATAAATAAATAAATAAATAAATAAATAAATAAATAAATAAATAAATAAATAAATAAATAAATAAATAAATAAATAAATAAATAAATAAATAAATGAATGAATAAATAAATATAAAAATAAATAAATAAATAAATAAATAAATAAATAAATAAATAAATAAATAAATAAATAAATAAATAAATAAATAAATAAATAAATAAATAAATAAATAAATAAATAAATAAATAAATAAATAAATACATAAACAAATAACCAAAATTTTATTTCATTATTTGAGTGACAAGCAAAATGATCATGATAATTTGAATTCAAATTTTACATAACACATTCTGGAAGCTATTAATGCTTTTAAGCTATTAAAATATTAACAACTTATTTTTAAACTGAATATTTTAAAAATTATTTTTTTTCAAATTAATAATATGAAATTTAATTGACTTTTAGATGTTTTAAAATTTAACCTTTAAAAAAAAAATTCAAGAAAAAAGAGAAAAACATTATCAATAGAAAGAAATTTGAGTGTGAAATTATATTAAGTAGGTCATAATTGAACCTTTGAGATGGTTGAAGATATATTCAATATTTAATTATTCATAACTTATAAATTCCTATCATACATAATTAAATTGATTATAAAAAGCTTTATATAAATTAGAAATTAGTTGAGACATAATTTTAATTAAATTTTGATAAATTTTTCCTAATCTAAACTTTTATCTTCAAATAATTTAATTATGATGATAGTTTAAATCAAATGAAAATTAATCTCTTTTAGAAATTTAAAGTGAATAGTTAAAATTATAGGAGAAATAAATAAAACATACCATTTAAATTATTACTCATTAATTTTTATAAAAAAAAACAATGGATGTAATAACATTGCCTTTTAATAAGTAATAGATTTTCTTTTGTGATAAATTATGTAAATTTAATTTCTAATTTTAAAATATTAATTGAATTTTGGTACATCATTTAATTCAAGCTTATGGAGAAGGAGGAATAATTGGTTTTATACATTATAGTCAATTATTTTGAGAATCAGCGGTTTACTACTAATTTATTGATAATGTCAAGTGATTTTCTTTGACATATAAATTAATTTGGGTCTCAGGTTAAATTTAAAAAAAATTAATATTAGTAACAATTTGATAATAAAAGATACAATCTTAGTATTTAAATTTAATTATGTAAAATATTTAAGAATTTTAGTGAAAGTATTAGTAAGAATAAAAAAAAATTTAATTGATTAAATTGTTAAAAATAATCATTAAATAATAATTAAACTTCAAGCAATTTCTTTTCATTATGATTTCATAGTATAATATAAATCATTAACTAAGAATAAATTTGACATGAACTATATATTATAATATATAATCTATTCATTTTTAAAAAAATAATATAACAGTGCCCCTCAAAGTTGCTATATACTACATGGTCTTTTTAATCCACCAAAACTCAATTTTTTGATACCAAATTCCATCTTTCAAAAAAAAAACACCATCTCCAAACTTTTTTTAACTTACCAAATTAATTCTTCTATAATGAAAAAGAGCTTACAGAAAAGACAAATTAATTTTGATTTGAAAATATCCAAATATTCATATTCCATGAAAGGTGATATTGATGAAGAACTTGAAGAAGACTTTTTAACCCTTGGTTAATTATATAAAAAGCAACTTCAAGTTCACAAACACCCATATATTTACCAAGAATGTGATTTGATAATCTTACCATCTGAAAAATTTAGACAATTATGTTGAAAATTGTATTCTAGCTTTTGAGATTTGGTGAGAATTACAATTCATGATGAAGTATTTAAAAAATAAAGCTAAGGCCAAGCACCGTGATATTGAAATAAAATTGGCTGTAGAACTGTGCTACCTAGGTAGTAATGGAACAAGCTCATCAGCCGTTTGGAATGAATCAATTTTTGGCATTGTAAAAGGAGCTGTGACACTTTATACACAACATATTATATGAGAACTTCTAAAGCACAAATCAAGTTATCTTAAATTCCTAGATGAAAATGAATGGGTAGAGCTGTAACAGGGAATTAAAGATGAGGGATTTACAGGTTTAATTGGATTTATTTATGGAAGCTTTATCTGATTTTATCAAAAGCCACCCACTGATCCTGAGGTTCACTTTTATTAGAAGCATAATAATATAGGATTCATTTTTAAATGGACTAAGGAGCAGTTGATATTTTGGTTTTTATATATCTATTAAATTTCAATTAATCTTGTATTTGATTTGAACAAATGTTTTTGAGAATTACATGTAGGCCTTCCAGTGTCAGTGAATGACTCAAGAGTTTATCGAAAGAATGAATATTTGTCAAGTTCCTGAGCTATTTTTCTCAGAAAATAGATACTTGTTTTCTGATTCAGAATATCAAAACCTCTAATTAGTTCATCCTGAATATTAAGTTAATTTTATACATGCATTAAATGATAAAAAAAGCTTAATTATTTCCTGGCCCAGTAATGTGTGCATATAGAGCATGAAATAGGAATACTAAAATATTTATGGTAATAATTGAAACAAATGCAATGTCAAATAAATAATGGATAATATGTTAAAAAATCTATTAATTGGGTAATAAGCTGTGTAATATTGCATAATCTCTTATAAAAAATTGGTGATCAATGGCTTGAATTATATAATGATAATGACCCACCCAAGTTTCAAGTAATACTAGAAAGACATTAAAATGGTATTGTAGAAAATCTTTGTGAAAATATGAAAGAAATTAAATTGAATTGTTATAATAATTTATTATTTTTATATATCTTATTATGAAAAAAAAGTGAATTCAAAAAATTTAAAATAAAGAAAAATAATTTTTATTTTATTTTCTAAAAAGGAAAAAAATATTAAAATAGAAATCTTCATTTTCAACCTCCACTGATTAATCTAATTTTTTAAAAATAAATTTTGGTTTTTTGCTTATTTATAAGAAAAAAAAAACAGGATTATTTAATTTGGTAGCTATGGTGATTTTATTTCTATATAAATAAAGGTAATTTTAAAGGAGTTATTTTGAATGTATCATTTTATTTAATAGAATCACAAAAATAAAATTAATAAAAGAATTTTTTTTTGAAAAAATTCATTGCTAAAGATTTCTTTAAAAACTTTTAATTCAATAGAATTTTTTTTTCAAAAAAAAAAAAAAAAAAAAATTAAAATTCAAAAATTCAAATAATTTTTTTATTATTATCAAAAAATGGCATTCTTGCTGATTGGAGGAATTTTTTTTTATAAATTAAATTCATTTAATTTTGAAATAACAATTTTTTGTTAAAGTCTTTTTAGATTTTTTATGTTTTGTTTTTCATAAAACCACATATAAAATTAAAAAATTTATCACCAAAATCAAGTGAATTAAAAATTAGGAATATCAAATATAAAATTCCATTTTAAATACCTTTAAAAGTTATCAGGATAAAATTTTTATTTATTTATTTGATTTTATTTATTTTAAATAAAAATGGAAAACAAATTTTCAAAAATTCTTTTGAGAAATTCTCCTATTTTTATTATAAAATAACCAAGAAGATAGAAAAACTCAATTAATTTTATCTTATTTTTTCCAAACAAAATTGATTTTTAATTTTTTTTTAATATTTGAATATTTTAAACAAAAGCTCAGTAACAAAAATTGGAATTACTCTTTTTATTCTAAAAAATTAATAATTTAAGACTACTCATCATTCAAGATATGGAGAACTTTTCAGTTTCCATTCTTTTCTTTTTTTAAATTATGTTTTTTGGAATAAATGTATAATTTAATTTTATTCAATATTTCAGTTTTAATTTGAAAAATAATTATATCTGTGAGTAATATTTTTAGAATAATCTTTATTCAACAAAAAACTTATGTCTTAATCTTTTTCTATTGGTATACTTTTTAGTTTTTTTTTTTTTTTTTAAAAACAAATTTTTAACTTTTTTAAATCTCCTTTTATTTGAATTTAAATAAATAAGAATATCCAAAAATTAGAAATTCTTTCAGCTTACCCTCTATTAAAAAAAACATTAATTCTTGAATTTTTATTTTAATATTTATATCTTTACTTAAAATTTTCTTTTTGTTAAAATGAATTAATTTATTTTTCAATTTTTTTTTTCAAACTTTTGAATAATTCTCAGAAAGAAATAAGAGAAAAATTCAAACCAGTCAGAAAAATAATATATTCATTTTATTTTATTAAGACTCTTTCTAGATATATTTTTCTGGTTTTTTCAAAAATAAAATTAGTTGTTTATTTTTTTATGATTTTGTTTTATTTTAAAATAAATTGAAAAATGAGAAATAACTAACTAATTCTTTTTATTACTACTATTTCTAGGTCTCATTTTATTTTTCCAAAAAACAATATTGTTAATTTTATTTTTAAATTTTCTTTTATTTAAATATAAATCAAAAAAAACAATTGATTATTAATTTTAGCTTACTATCTATTGAAAAAAGTGTTACTTTTATTATTTTAATTTTAATATTTATATTTATCCATTAATTTCTTTTTGAAAAAATATAATTGATAACTCATATTTTTTTTCAAAATTTAGAATGAGCTTAAATAAGATGAAAAATGACCAGCTCATTTTTTTATTACTACTCTTTCTACCTTTGATTTTTTTTTTGAGAATTTTCTTTCATTTTAATATAAGTCCAAAAAAAACAAGTTGGTGTTAAATTTAACTTAATATCTATTTAAAAAAGAATTTATTTTTTTTGATACTTATATTTATCTTTCAATTTTTTTTTTAAAAAAAAAATTGATCATTCCATTTATTTAAAAATGCAAAAGGGTTTTGAATAAAATATGAAATGACTTCAAAAAAGTGACTAATCTCACTATTAATAAGAAAACTAATATTCTTTTAATAGATCCCTTTCTAAATAAAATTTTATTATAACAAAAATTGCTTATTCAATTTCTGAGATAAATTAAAAAGAAATTTTAATATCAGTATTTCTATTTTAAAAAGCTTGGTAAGTAGTAATATAATATGAATTAATATTCAAAATGAAACCAAACTTTGACTTTATCTATCATTATTTTCCCCTTTTTGAAAAAAATAACACTTTTATTAATAATCTTGTTTGAAATTTTTGTCATAATGGGTCAAAATAGGAACCACTTCCATGCCCAATTAATTATTTTTATTTTTTTATCATTAAATATAACTGACATGTTCTTTTTTAATATTATTATGAATTTTTCTCTTTTAACCCTCTGACTGGTTCATTCCTGTGAATTAGTTTTTAAACCAGTGTTTTATATTGGAATGTAAGCCATTTTTCAGAGATTGAGCAAACTTATTCTTCAATAATGCATGCACATAGAATAAAAAAAACAAATTAAAGATATAAAAAATCCTTTAAAATATTTTCCCAATCAAATCCAGAGTTTTTTTTGACTTCTATTCCAAAAAATGAAGCAGAATGTAAACAGTTCCAAACTTGGATTTTAAAAGCACTAAATTTGTTTTATCATTTTCAAAAAAATTATAAACTAATTAAAAATGGCTTTACTCTTTGTCATAAAACCTAAATTAAAAGATAATTAATTTGATTTTTTTCTGAAACAAAGTTCTAAACCTTTGAATCCATTAATGACTACAAAAAATCAAAGATGAAGCTTTCATCATGTTATCTTATTAATACGACTTCTTTCCTTGGAAATAATAAGGAATGTGGAAACAAGATTAATGGGTCAATGTATGAATTTTTTTTGAATCCTCCTAATCTTGGTGATTATAGTTTAGTAAGATATGTCTCTAGAAATAAAATTTCTGGAAGGATTGAAGAATATGAAAAGGTTACATCCATGGCCCCAAAAATATCAGAAATATTGAATCTATTTTTCTAAAAGGAAAGACCTAGACTATCAAAGAACTTGGAATACCTGGCTTTGAATGTTTTTTTCTCTTTCAAGAACTCAAATAAATCTTCTCTTGAAAATAATATTAAATATACATTAAACCAGTTTTCCAATTTTCCACATTGTGATAATTATGCTTGGGATTTTCATTTTCTCCTTTATATTCCTATTATCAAAACATTTTCCACAATAACTCATTAAAGTTATTATTTATTAAATTATTATTTTTCCCTGATCAGGAAATAAGTATTGAATTTCCTGTAAAAAGATTTTTAATTTTATGTATGGTATGATGTTCCAAGACAATTAATAATTTAAAATTATATAAAGATGGCGGCTCAAATGTGAAAATTCACAGACTATCAATTTAAATTGAGATTTCAAAAAAAAATTAGAATTTGTAAGTCTTAGAGGTATTTTTATATACCCAAAAGATGTCAAAAAAACAATTAAGTTATAAGAAAAAAACAATACTTTTATTTTGAAATATAAAAGAAAAATTTAAATATAAAAATCAAATTTATAATTAAAATTTAAAAATGAACTTATATTTCATTTTAAAAATTTAAAAGTACTGTTTTACTTTAAATAATGAAGTAAAAATAAAAAAAAAATTGTAAAAAGTTTAATCAAAATTATTATAGCTTTTTTTTCCAGTAAATAAAAATATGAAAATTACTTAACCATTAGATTCCTCATAAAAAATCATTTGTGGGGTCACCTTTGAATGAAAATTCTGAAACTCAACTTCAAATAAGCTTACATTAATTTTTTAGTACTTTCTATATTAAAATTTGAAAATTCTCAAAAATTCAGGATAATTCACGCCATGTGTGGTGTTAACTATCAATTCTTTGTGTTAAAATTGAGGTGTGGTGTGCATTCTAGAAGGTATGAGGAATTGAAGTATTTCCCATTGAAATGTTAAAATGTGCACATGTATTACATAATTGAGCTTAAATTGAAATATGTGGACTTATTACAGTTTTATACTTTATTTTTTCAATTGAATTACATGTTTAAATCTTAAGTATAATAAATGATGAAGAATCAAAGAAAAAAAATTGGAAATATTAATTTTGGGGGAAAAGGAATCTTGGCTTTAAGGGTGCCAGACTCCCCCAAATTCCTTTCTTACAGGCATGAGATGTAAAAATTAATGCAAAATTTCATGAATTTTTGTCTGGTGTTAAGTCACAGGGTCTGTGACTCAATTGATGATGAAGTTTTGATACCAACCAGGGCAATTTTAATTATTTCCAAGAGGGTAAAACTACCCTTAAGTCAAAAAATACTTAATAATAACAGTTCTAACTGTTTTTTAGGTCTCTTACACAAATTTTGACATGTTTTTAAGGCTATAAACCAAGTATTGATATAGAAATTGTTGGTTTAAGGGACTAAAAGGGCTCAAACCAGCCCTTTTTTGTCCAAACCAGGGTTCAATGATTCCAAAATTGTCTTCTATCTTGTCATTTTTTCTTTAAAAAATGAATATATTAGGTTTATATTTTGTAGAAAGATAATTTGTAGCTTTAAAATAATGTCTTCTTTGCTCCACTTTTCTCTTTATGTTAGAATCTTTTCCACTTATAATGAGCTTAAAAACTGTTAAGCGAATTAATAAATGATTCAAACCAGAAATTTTAAATCATTTTGAAACCTTTAAACACTTAAAAAATAGTTATAGTAATTGTTTTTAACTATTATAATCATTTTTACCCTTTAATGACCCACAAAGTGAATTAAAGCATATTTCATCACTGTTAGCTTTTCCACTTTGTTTCCAAATTCACTCTGGTCACTTTTGGTTGTGTTTTATCTTTAATATTTTTTTAAGGACTCTGCTATCATGTACATTTCTTTCAGTCCTCTTATCAACTAATTCCAAATGAAATTGCTTTTGAATAAATTCATTTTTGTAACCTTAAATATCTCTTTTAGAGTATTTTTGGATAAATTTTTATTGTTGTTAAAACAATAAATCTTTCTAATATTATTTTTTTATAATAAAAAGGTTAATAAAAATAATTTTGGCATGTTTTTTTCTTGAAAAATCTTAAAATCACTATTTTTGTATAATTTTACCTTAAAGAATTTTGGCGACAGGAAAATTATTTGATTTTTAATAAAAGTTTAATATCAACTCCTTAAAAAATTGGCTGAAATCTCTCAAATATGGAATGATATCCAATTTTAACTAAATTTTGCATCAATAAATAATTCATATTACTTGTTCATCTTCAAAACAAGAGTTAATATCTTGTTATCTGTTTTTTATATTAAATACCCACTAATACTTATACTACTCAATTAATCTTGTAAGTGAGAATTTATATCAATATGGTGAAGTTGAAAATCCCAACTATATTATAAGAAATATGACTCAAATTTAATATGAAGTTAATATTTTTAGCATCCAAATACCATAGGGCTACAACCATGACACTATCAAATCTTGTATATATAATCCCATAGCTGCTGTTGTAATATATCTCAAATAAACACACCCTTTTTATATAAATATCAAAAGCATATTAATATAAAATCTTATTTATTAACAATTAACTTGATAATAGTCTCTATCTTGTTTCATGAGTGATTTTATTGTAAAATTTCAATATTAAAATCCATCTTTTTTTGTTCATTCTGAAAGTAAATTTGAAGTTTTAATTTCTTATATTAAAAATCACTTTGTGTCTTGAATTTTTTTTCTTTAAATTCAATTTCTTTTTTATTTTTTTCTCATTCAGGATTAACTTCAATTTTCTTTATGATCTAACCCTTTTTGAGACATTTTCTTTAAAATTTATTTTTTTCTTTCCACTTTATTTTTTACCATTCCAATTTGGAAGAATAACTGAAACTATGTGCTAATATGAGAGAATTGTTGGATGCAAATATGATATATAGCTAGGATTAGTTTTCAATAATCATCTCCTTTTTTTGCAATGAATACTGAAGAATATGAGGGTACATAATTTGATTCCATTTTGATTTTTGACATGATTTGTGGATTTAATTTCTTGACTGATTCATGTACAAGTATTTATTTTGATGGTGTTTAAATACTCAATTTCCATACTGAAGAAGATGTGCTATCTTCTATGAAAACTTCCTAATTAATTTCAATGGTGATACTTGGATCAATTTCAGATGACATTGATAGTGCATGGTATTTTCCCTTATTCAGACATAGAATACAGAATTAGAAATTCCTTAGGAATTTATTGAAGGAGGCACTATTAATTTAGTCAAATGAAACTTCTCCATTTGAGCACAGTCCTTATTAGGGCTTCTGGCTGCATGTTTTTCAAGACCACGTATGCTGGAAACGTCTTTCTGGTTTAATATCACTTCAAAGACCTATTTATTTATAATCAGCACAATTTTTAAGTTTTCTTTTCAAAAAATATAAAACATACCTTTTTTTTTATAAATTATTCATCTTTCTCAAGAATCTAATTTGTTTCCAGCTCTAAGAAGCTGCAAGCTTCCAGTAGTGTTATATTTGGTTTATTACTAAAAGGCTCATCCATTTGTTAGCAGAATGTGAAAAGTGTTTCTATATTTTGAGTCATTGTGTTAATCCCTTTGTTGAGGTATTCATAAGTAATACTCAAAAAGTTTCTTTTCTCATAATTTCTTAAAGATATATAATTTCTTTTTTAATTTTTCCATCAATCCCTTTTATTTTTAGGGTTCAGCTTAATTTTCTTTTGAATTTCTGTTCAACTCATTAGCCATTAATTGGAATCCATTTTTTTAGATAATGGGGGCCTTCCAATTGATGTCTTTCCAGAAGGTCCAAAACAAGATACAAATTATTTCTTTTTAGCCAACTTATCATTTTTAGATAGCTGGATGATGTAAGTTGTCCTGAATTTTCCTGAGAAGAAGTAGAGTCCTTAATTTCTGAAGTTGATAAGTTTTTGGGCTGAATTATTCAAATGGTGATAGTGAACATGGGTTGGAAGTGATGATTTCATGTTTGGAATTTTTGGAATTTAAAAAAGCTGGATATATTTTAAATCCAAACCTAAAATTATTATTTTGAGAAATTCCCACCTTGAATATTTTCATTTTGAAAAAAGAATTCAAATATAAATCATACATGGGATTTTTATTCAAAAAATTTGGCTTTATTTGAAGTGATGTTTGGGCTCAAATACTCAATTAAAAAAAGTTTTTGTGTTTAGTTAGAACAGGCCTCAAGAAATTTCAAATTAAAGCAATAAATGATCTCTTTTCTCTTTTGAATTTATAAAATCTTAGCTATAATTATCTTTAAATTAAAAAATAGTAACTTAATAATTAAGATTTATGAAGTAGTTATCAATAATTAAGATAAATAATAATCAATATCTTAAGTTACATTTATATTTTTGAGTTTTTTTATTTATGTTTTTTGAAAAGAAAAGGAATTCTGAAAATTAGTAAATTCATAAATTTATTCTAATATTTTTTGTAATAAAAGAAAAAAAAGGAAATCATTTTCTAATTATTTAACAAAGAAACTTTTTAAAAAAAGGAGAAAAAAACTATCTTATTTTTAACATGTAAAATTGACTTGCAAATAATTAATCATTACTATAAATAGCAAATAATGGATAAAAACATAAAGAGCTAGTATAAAATCATATAGATGAATATATTGGTAAATAATTTGTCTTATTAAATCAAAAAATAAGCAATAAGATATTTCCTTGTGTTTCATACTAATTCTGTATAAGAGTAATAATTTTAAAACAAATTCAAAATTAATTTAAAATCTATAAGTTAATATAAGATTGAATCTTTGTTTATGAAATCGATTTTTATTTTAGGGTGAAACTTTAAATTGTTTATTTTACTTATAAATAAGTTTTTGGATAATATAATATACATTTTTTTATTTAATTACTACATATTAATTTTATTCAAAGATATTTTATGTGAGAAATAAACTGGAGATGAAATATATCTAAATATCTTAAGAATTTGAAATAAAAAAGACCTTATCTTATTTATGGATCACAATCTTAGCCAAGAAACATTTTAATCATACTAACTATAATAATTTGAATCTTTAACTTTTTACCTCAATCTTTATTTCATGTTCGTGCATCCTGATGTCAAATTTCATCAGCCTTTTGACTTTGTGTATCTTCATTCTGAATCTAACTCTCCCATTTATCATTTTTTTTCATATTTATTTCTCTAAAATATACTTCCCTTTATTCTTTCATTAACATTTTTTTCTTTATTTAATCTAATGTCATATTCCAGATGTTAATTATCCTCAATTTGATAAGGATATGTCCCAATAGTTAAATTCATTTTTCCTGATGTTGTTCATAAATTCAAATTGTTATTTGGCCTTTTTATTACTGAATTAATAAAAAAATAAAGAGGATTTATCTTTGATAAGATTGATAATTATTTATAATTTGGTCAATATTATATATAGACCAGGTATTTTGAGGGCCATTAAGGATATTTTACTTCCTTATTAAATTGTTCCATGATGAAAATATCTCTCAGCTAATGGTAAAATGGAGATATGAAATTGACCTCAGCTCAGATAATCTGTAAGGTCGAAAATTCTCCATTTAGATTTGAGCACACCTGTTGTTGGCACCTTGATTACAAGAGTTAATTTTATTTTCTTATCTTTCAGAAAAGAAATGGTTTTTCCAAATCCTTATGTTCATCCAAATATTTTCTTTTGATGAAATTCCTGCTGCGTCTCTCCTCTCTCTTCCACAAATCCCCAAGATATAAGAGCTTACCTCGTTAATCTAAATAATCAGTTTTTATGTCTTTAGCAGACATTAGTAAGATAGTAATTAAATTAAATTTTGAGAATTGACTCACCTATTTAGTAAGTCAATGATCTTAGAGTTTAGAATGAAGTCCAGCCCCAAAAATTGAATCATAACCATGAAAAATGGTCTGTACAACCCCCAATATAAGCCTTGATAATATTAAATCATGTGTATCCACTTTCTATAAGCTAAAAATGGATTTCTATTGATTATATATTATATTAAAGAATAGATTTTTTCTTGCCACAAACTCAAAATTATGAAAATGAGTTGTTTTTTGAGAAATTGGCTCTACAAAAAAAAACCAATGGCTCCTTCATCTGTAATAAATCTTTTAAATTGTAAAATGGATTTTTTTTCAAAATGAATTGAAATTTTCCTCTAAATTACCACTGAATCAATGTTTCATTTAGTGTTACTTCTTCTTCATCCTCCAGTAATTTAGAAATGCATATTCAATTTTATTCCTTTTATAGTTTTTTTTAAATATTTTTCTTAATTTTTTATGTTTTTTTTTTCAATTCTTTATTATTTAAAACTTCTTAAGAAATTTTCACTTTTTACACTAGTATTTTTCCTTTTTTTTTTTTAAAAAAACCTTAAAATTTTGTGTTACAGTTTTTTTTATTAATTTGATGCAGTTTTTGATACTTCATCTTCTTTTAATGGTAATCTATAAATGTCTTAATTGTTTAAGCTAAGTATTGATTAATTTTTACTCAAGGAATTTTTTCAGATTTGTATTTAAAAATTACCAATTCAAAATATTCAAATAAAATTATGAAAATTAAATAAATTATTTTATTTTAATTTTGTTTTTCTTTAGAAAAATATAATAATTCAAAATATTTGATTTTCATTTATTTTTAAAAAAATTTATGTTTCAAAAAATATTATTAATAAATTGTAACTTAAAAAAGAAAATCTCAAAATTATTATAAAAAGTTTAACTTTTTTTCAAATAAAATTATAATCATTATTTTCTGATGTTAAAAGAAAAAAACATTTTTTTATTTTAATATATTTTTTCTCTAAGAAAAGATATAAAGTAAAGTATCTAAATTTATAAAATAATATTAATTTTCTTTAAAAACCTTCTAATCAAGCAAAAAAAAGAAATTCAAAACAAAAAACATTTTTTTTATGTAATTGTTTCATTTTTTTGAATATATATAGTATAAAAAAGCTTAATCATTATTCTAAAGTGGGTTGAAAATATAATGTTTCATTTTCAACATTATTTTTTTTTAAAAATAGATTCAAATCAATTATAATAATCATAGACTCAAAAGAGTCATGTAAAATGTGTAGTATATTGAAATTGAGTGGATGCTTGGTAAAATTTGGCGAAGATGTGATTTTGCAAAGTTATATGCAATTTGAGTTTTTCCAAATTCTAATTTTAATTTTTTCCTGAAAAATATCTTAAATCTGCAATCAAAGCGTTTCGATTAAGAAGAATATCGTTAAAAGTCAAGTTTAGCTCAAAGATGGCGGCTAATATCTTCAATTCACTTGGAAGAGTTCAGTAAAATGTTTTCTTTGCATTTCCATAAAATAATTTCAACTAATTTTGATTATGATTTTATTTAGCTGTCAGGTCCATTGATCGCCGGAGCACTCGTAACTCAAGCCTCACTTTATGACGTTCCTGGAGGGAATAGAGCAGTTTTATTTGATCGTTTTTCTGGTGTTAAAGATAAAGTTTGTATATTTTTTAATTGGATCTAGTTCTTATAAACAGTTGATACTCATTTTTAATCATTAATTTCTCCAGGCAGTCAATGAAGGGACTCATTTCTTGATTCCTTGGGTTCAACGTGCTATTCTTTACGATGTACGAATCAAACCCCGTAATATCGCCACTACCACAGGCTCCAAAGATCTACAAACTGTCAGTCTGACGTTACGTGTCATGAGGTTGGTTGGTTCTTTTATTAGATATCTTTTTGGGTTTATGCACAAATTAAAAAGCACACAATTTTATGTATCAGCCGTCCAGAGGTTTCAAAACTGGCTCAAATTTATAGAAGTTTAGGTCCTGACTATGATGAACGAGTTCTACCTTCAATCGGAAATGAGGTCTTAAAATCTATTGTTGCTCAATTTGATGCTGCTGAGCTCATTACCCAGCGAGAGGTAGTCTCAGGTCGAATTCGAGAGGATTTGCTCAAACGTGCTTCTGATTTTAACATTGTCCTAGAGGACGTTTCCATCGTAAGACTAATTTTCGACTTACTATGGCTTTTTGTCTGAGCAGTCCCAATCGACTGAGATATCTGCTTGGTCTCTTTTTCGAGCGTCGTAGACTCATATGACCTTTGGTAAAGAATTTACTCATGCTGTCGAAGCCAAACAAATTGCCCAGCAAGAAGCCGAGCGAGCCAAATTCATCGTCGAACGCTCAGAACAGGAGCGTCAGGCTAGTGTCATTAGAGCTGAAGGAGAAGCTGAAGCAGTTTAGTCACTAGTTTCTTAATTGATTTGGTATCGTCTGCTCCTTCAATGATGTTCTAGCTTAATATTTTTTGACTTCTATTAGGCTGCCACAATTTCAAAGGCTTTAGATCGGGCAGGAGAGGGGCTTGTGCAATTTCGAAAAATTGAGGCAGCAAAAGAGATTGCTACAACGCTGAGCAAAAGTAATGGTGTACAATACATCCCTTCAGGCGGAAACCATGGTGGTGGGATTCTACTAAATGTCGATCCTCACAAATAAATAATTTTAAAGCAAGCCATCGGGTCATACGAATCATTACCATTTCATTCTATTCAACTCAACAGCTTAAACAGTCACCTTCTTTGGGTTGGCTGAAGTATAATTTGGTGATGGAGCGCCTTTAAAAACGCTTTATTTTTTAGGCAAAACTCAAGGCGCTGACCTTTAACTAACAAAATCACACCTGCCCCCTAAACTACATGTATTTTCAAAAAGTTTATCCAATAAATATATCAAAGCAATTATCTACCCAATAGCTAGGCTTTAATTGGAAACGAAAGATGATGACCTGCCAATCTATGATTGTGAAGGCAAAAGGTTGCTCAACATTCCTAAATGCTACTTAATACCAACGTACTATTTTTAATTTTCAAGTTGCTAATGCCGATGTGCCTATCTTATCAAAAGTTTGTTTGAAAACATGACTCTTTGCGAATGGCAGAATTAGGCTTGGAAGAAAAGGATTAATACTTATGTCCCAAATGTAGGCTCATGACAGCAAAAAGTAGTAGTTTCCAGGTCCAAACATACCTTTACAAGGAGATTTAAGTCTTAAACTTTTCAATTGTCATGCTTCTTTATGTGCCAGTATTAATTTTCAAACTCTGCTCAGGTATATGCAACTGAGAATTCTGTTTAGTTTTCAAAATTCAGAAAGGTTGAATAAACATTTGGGTTGCCAAAGATTCTCATGGCCTGGATTTTCTATCACAGCACTCACCATGAACAAAACCAGATCAGCAGGTGTTTTCCAAACTTAGGTTTGATGCAGGTTGAAGTCAGCTTGACACTCAGATTGGATTAATATTGCAATGTACAGTAAGCTGGAGGCTAGGTTTCAACTGAGGTGGAACTCAGGTTGAAACCTATATTGTATTAATGCTGGCGTCTGAATTGAACCTAGGATTTCAAATAAGAAATTTCATTAAGAATTTAAGCCACATCTGCAAGCCATGGAACTCCAATAATACTTTGAATTTTCAATTTTATAGAATTGCTAATTTGATACCCATTATAAATATTCAATCACTCATATCTGTGGTAAATTTATCATTGGAAAGTTCTTTTTTCAAAAAAGAAGAAATTGATCCCTCTTGTTTTTGATAAAGTTTATGATATCTTTGGGGAATTTTGTAGCAAATGCATTCATTATTTTTTTTGAGATTATTAATTCTTAACTTTCAAAACATATTAAAAGAATTCTTTGGAAAACATTATTTTGAAAATATTTTTCACCTTTTTTTTGTTTTTAATATGAATTCAAATTTTTCTAATTAATCCAAGTGAAGTATATTTGAATTTATTATTTCAAAGAGTTCCAAATGAAATAGATACCTCAAAGAGAATTTTTTTAAAACTTTTTTATTTTTAAGATTTTCTTTCTTCAATTATTAAAAAAAATAAAAGTAAGTGTGGTTTTGTAATATATGATTTTTAAAATATTTTTTTCTTCAAACTTCAAGGTAAATGTTTTTACAAAAGATTTTTTTTTTTTCATATTTGAAATATGCTATAAAGAAAGAAGCTTTTATGATACTTTAGTTTTAATTTTTTGGAAGATGAAACATAATTATAATCCATTGATGTGAAATTAAAGAAATTTCAAATTGATCAAACACTATAAAGGTCTTAAGTAATTAAAACTTTCTACAAAATTTTCAGCTTTTATGTCAAAATCTTTATGCCCAAGACATAATTTTGCTAGCTATTATGTTTATAAAAATGAGGTTTTTATTTATTTATTTCCCTTCATAGTTCACCATACATTTTTCAATAAGAAAAAATTATTAAGTAAATTATTAAATAGAAAAATATGGATACAATGCTATAGTTTTTTTATCAACAATGAAATTTTTCATTTTTCATTGAGAATTATTGAAAAAAAGAAAATGATATCATTTTTTTTTTTTGTAAAAAATAAGCATCAAGACAAGCTCTCCACAGCCTTCTATGCAATTTAAACAATGATGCACAGAAGCTTCAAGGAGAAAAAAAAGGTATTTATTGTTTTCAAATGAAGTCTTTGAGAAATTTAAGATAGAAATAATTTTTCCATATTCACCCTAATTTTCTTCAAAAAAAAAACCTCACTTATCAGCTAAATGAGAATATTATGTCAATTGGAAGCTAAATAGAACAGATTCTCTTAATTTTTACTCTTTGAAATCAATTTGATATATTTTCAGACTAAAAAAGTAAAATCTTTGTGATATTAATAATTTAATGCATATTTAAATTTTTTTAATTAATTTATAATTAAAATAAGAAGATATCTTAAGAAAAATCGAATTTTACCTTGGAAAGAATCAAATAAGCACAAAGAGGAAGATATTTTAAGTTTTAAATTTTGATATCAAAACTTGTTTTTTACATAAATTTAAAATTAAAAAGTTTTATAAATTAAATCTTGAAAAGAAAAAACAAAAAAAAATAACTTTAATTACCTAATTCATTTTATAAGATAGAATAAAAATAATGTAAATTGATTTTTTTCAAATAGAGTTGAATTAATTTAATAGTTAAGATATCGTATTTGTAATGATTTTTAAATTATGATTTATTCCTTTTTATTTTCAAGTAAATCATTGATTTTTTGAAAGAAAGTTTTGAAAGTTTATATATTTTAATAAAAATTGACTCTCATTAGTAAGATTTCACTTTTTTATTTTGAATATTTGAAGAGATTTATACACATAAAGAAATATTTAATTGAAACAAAATTCATGAGTTAGTTGCTTTAAACCTCATTTAAAAGTATTTCTAGAAAGATTACAAAAATTATTGCCAATTTTTGTCTGTTGATTGATAATATTTTTCTTTATGAATTCAGTCAAAAACATGATAATTAAAGTAGTTGAATTTCTTATATCGATTTTGACTTTTGTACAAATTGTCTGAAGTACCAAGAGCATCTACTATTGGATAGTATATTTCTTTAACTAATTCCCATAAGACCGATTCAAGATAACCAAAAATTATAGTACTCTCTAGAATTTTAGAAAAAAATAATTCATAAATTTCCTTAGTTGATATTTTCTAAAATTATTTGGGCCTTTTAAATTCATTGAACTAAATTTTATCCATTTTCAAAGGAAAAATTGAGGAATTTCCCAATGATAAGATGGACTTTTAAATGATTTTTTTGAAAGTGGAAGAATTAATCTTGTGATAATCTCTTATTTTGGTGAAACTTTATTTCTTTATTAATAGCTGAATTAATAAAAGCTTACAATTGTTATTAATTTATCAATTTGTTTAAAAGAATTATTTCAACTGGGTCTGTCAACAAAATCTTTAATATAGGTCCTTTCAAGAAATTCTTTTAATGGAGATTTTTAAAGATTTACTGAAAGATGAAAATTAATCAAAACTAATAAGATTAACATCTTTGTGTATAATTTTTAATGGCTTACTTGATATTTTTGCTTTTTTGGTTAAAGTAAAAATATGTTTCAGATTTCCACCAGACCAAAAAGAAATAACTGATTGTAGTCAATACTTGGAAATTATTTCAGACATATGCTTAACAAGATGAGACTTTTAATTTGGATTTATTCATTTAATTAGATTATAGTAGAGGATTTTATGGTATTCCAGAGTTTATTCATACAGAAATTGAAATTATTCTTCTGATAAGGAATCTTAAATGGCTAGAGTTATAATAGAAGCTAAATTTGTTGTTTCTGGATAAAGAGCCTTTTTATTTGTATTTTTAATATCCTTTGTAAAATTTTTTGATATAATTTTTCAATGATTATTAATGATATACAAAATAGAAAACCAATAAGCCTTTGGGGTTCCTTAAGATGGCATCCAAATAATCTTGACTACTCTTGAAAGCCAGGAGAGAATTAATATTTTTAGATCCAGCTTGAAGGAAGCTAAGATCTTCAGATTTGAAAGTCATTTTTGTCACTTCTTCCTACAATTATTCTAAATTTGTTGATGATAAACTGGTCTTTTGTCCTTTTTAGTGCTAATTTCCAGAGAATTTCGAATAGGAAGGTAGTATTTTTATGGAATGTATTTTTTTAATAGTTCCCTGGGCTTTAATATTATTTTTTGGGGATTTGGATGAGCCTCTTATTTACTAAATCTTTTTTCTTTTCCATTTTGATACTTTTTAAGTAATTTCTCACTAAATCTATGTGTTTAAATCTGTGTGTAAATCCCGGGTCATCTACACAAAGACATTTCCAATCCTTGTGTTTTCTTATATGGAAAGATTTTTGATAGTGTTTTTTAATCAAAATATTTGGAAATAAAAACATGAGGAAGCATCCTCCGAGGCTTTGAAGCTGTGGTGGAAAGAAATGGTAGTTGTCTTTTACTTTATTTCCACTAATAAACTATATGAGTTGTTGAAATATTATGATCCTCTTCTAAAGCTGGAGAAGGAGCTGTAATCAATGACTCAAGATTATTTATATTGGTATATTAATCCAAGACTTCAGAAATAGGATTCTTTAAACAAGAATAATAAGATATTGATACATTAAAAGGTTATTAATATGTACATATATGTGTCATTTTTTATTTTTGTGCTACTGTTTCACCAGAATATTGAATTTTAAAAAAGGTGGCACTTTAATCCCTAATTTACAATCTGATAAAGTTATTGATAAAATCAATATTAAAAATAATTAAGCTTCTCCAAAACTGTATCTCATTCTTCATTTCCAGTTAAGATTTTACTTTGAGAATAAAATACAATTGAATTGCTCCAATTTCTTTCCAAAATATTGCATTTACCCACTATCATTTATGTGAAAAATCCGCTATTCCACAAGAGGCTCTTTTAATAAGAATACCTTCTAGTAATTCAAAATGAAAGGGTGCTGTGATCTGAATAAAAAAACTATATAGACCTTAACTGTTTTTCTGTTCTATTTTATAATATCCATATTTATAGTATAATTGGAATATATAATTTCCACAATATGGTTTTTTTATTTTTTGATATGAATTATACATATTACTTGCTTTATCTTTCTCCGAGCTATCAAAAAAATAATGAAAGAAAAGGCTTTATGAGAAAATTTGTGAGCCTGAGGTATTTTTACATACCCAAATATGCTGAAAATAGCGCAAAATTAATTGTTTAATATGGAAAACTCATAATTCATTTTAATATCCAAATTTAATCACTTTTAACAAATAATAAGATTGATAACCATTTTATGAGTGAGTAAATCTACTTATTTAAGACCAAATATGGACTCTACCCAAAAATACATCTAGTGTCTTTCAATAAGGTTCATAAGCTAAAGTAAACTATATTAAGTGTTAAAATGGAAAAGAATTTGACAACTAGTAATCAGTAACACATAAAAGAATTGTGTAAATATTTGTTTTTTGGAAGTTTGATGTAAAAATAATGGGATTATGAAAGTACCCTTGTTACATATACACTAAAATCAATTACATTAATTATTTTGGATTCAGAGATACTTTATTGTCACATAAAGATTTGCTAAAACGATACCAAATATCAGTATTAAGGCCTGAATTAGCATTTTCATTCAAAAATAGATAATAGGGACAAAAGGCAGTGAAGAAAGCCAGGGTACCCAGATTTCTCAGTCCTTGTAGGAATAGACAGTTCCCAAGATTGAATTTGTATCTTATAATGAGCTAATGAATAAATTAAAAACTTCTGGGTCCGTTTCTAATGAGTCTAAGTCCCAACAAGCCATGGGAAAATGGCAAATAAACTTCTTTTTTATTTGTCTAGGAGGTAATGAGCGCCTCTGGATTGTGTAAAAGTGTAAATTATTTGTTATTTACCATTATTAGTAAGAATAAAAATGATTAATTATAAATCTATTTGGACTATTATCCATGAAGTCAGCTCATGGAAATAATTTTTTATCTTTCTATTTTCCTACACCATGCAAAAAGTGAGGTAAAACTTGAAAAAAAAATTAAAATACAGTTATTAATTAATCAATTTGAAAGCTTCAGTAAAAATGGAGAAAAGAATTTTTTATAGCTAAAGATAAAAATAAAAATGATTTAATAATCTCAATTGAAAGTTTTACTTAAAGTCCATTTTTTATGAGTCCATATGAAAACTGAATCTTGGAAAATTGATAGAAATTACAACCTTCAATGAGATTTCCAATAAAATTGAGAAAAAATCAGAAAAAAATCTTCTTTTGAAATTGAAGAAGATTCAAAATTTTAAATTAATTATTTACTAACAATAAATATGTTGGTATCCATTCAAAATAAATCAATTAGGTAATTGAGATAATTTTACATGAAAATAAGAAAAGTAATCATAAATAGAAATAAGGTATTTTCTTTTTTATATAAAGGCCTTTAATATAAAAGCTTTGAATTCTTATGTAGAATTTTGTATTCTTAAAAGAAGCCTACTGTTTTTTTCCCCCCAATATTCATCATTATCATTCAAAAAAATCAGTATACAATTGAGATGATCTGATATATTAGCTATGAAATTATTCTTAAGTTTTTCAGATATTTCCAATCAACCAGAAGAAGATGAAATTCACAAAATATTAGGTTTTCAAACCATGTTTTAACTAAAGTCCTTTTATTACTGATATTTTATCTACACTTGATTGTTTAAATCCACATATAATCCATCAAATGACTCTTACAAATAATTTCAAGGTCATTTTTTGAATTATTTGTAAGGTTTTTTAAATTTCTTAAAGGTTTTTATCCAAATTCCATATTTTCCTTTGAGAATTTTAAACAATTAATGTTGCATAAGGTAATTATGGATTAAAATAGTCTTATATTCTTGTAGCAAGAAGCCATATTATTATATATTCTTTTAATTGACTCTAGTAGACAATTACTTCTTATTGATATATCACTAGAAGTATATAAAATGAAAAGAAATAGCTAAGAAATAAATAAATTATGTTAGGTTATATTTATTCTATGATTATATTTTCTTCATAAAAGTAAGGTTAACCTTTATTGATAGTAATATTAACAAGAGCTTCATAGATAAATGTAACAAAGATCTTCATATAATTCATTTATTTATTTAAAAAATGCTAAAAAGGGGCTTCTATAAATAATAATTCAAAATTAAATTGCAACTATTATATACTCCACGACCATAGAATAAACCTTAACAAAATGAAGGAATATTAATAGAATTATGAGGTCTCTTTAAGAGCTTGAAGCCTTTTTTGTGAAAATTATTCTCTATGGAATATGAAAGAAGGTTTATCTAAAAATCTTTGAAAAATTACTGATTCATATAGGTGGTGCTTGAAATTTCTCCTTAGGTAATGAGAGTGAATTACCCATAATAGGTAATGAAAGCTTTGATATAGGAGATTTTGCATAACCATGAAGTGAGAAAATGAAATATTCTTTTCTATAAATTCTAGAGGCTTATTTTATTTATGGAATTTATAACCCATTCTTTCCTTTTTTTTCCTGAATATCTTAATTTATTTTTCATAAATTGCAATCTTTAGAACCAAGCTTCATACTTTTATTAACAATAATATAATTTTCCCCCCAATTTACAGAAATTGGGTGTTTAAAATTATGTAAATGAATTATTTTCTGAAAGATCATTTTTTTTATTTTGATATAGGTTGTTGTTTGAGAATAAATTTCAATAAAGGAGATATTATACAGATTCTGGCTTAATTTTATTTCACCAAAGAAATAAAAAAGTGGAAAAAAACAATAAGAAAAAAGAAGCATAATCTAAGAGAAATCTTGATAATTTGGAGGAAGCACAAAAAAATACAAATAAAAGGAACTTTTAATGAATGTTTGGATTCAATTTAATTTGAGGTTTCCTGACATGGAAATAGAAAAGAACTTTTTTCATAATTTCCACAACCAAATAGTTTCGTTAACCCATTTACACTATACCAAGAGTTAATTGGGGGCAATAATGGGAATGAAAAAGTGGTTGATAGATTTAAAAAGATACTTTTGGATTAATTTATTATTAAATATTTACACTGTGAATTTGGTATTTAAATCGGCTCTAATATACTTAAGCTTACTTGAAAGAAGTTTTTTTAGAGTTTAATTTTAAGATAAAAACTAAACAAATTAACTAATAATTATTCAAACCAGAGGTATTAGGGTATCCTGAGTATCATACGGCTCTTGAGATATACACTTTCCCTTTAATATGTTTAATTGAAAATAAATTTGAGTGAGGAGCCTAGTATAATTTCTCCTAATGGTGGGAAGGTAGATGATTCCCAAATTATTTTGTTTAGGAAGAATCTTTAAATATAATCTTTTACAGAAACTTTTTCAAGAAATGAAATAACATATTATTTTTCCCATAATATCTAGGAGTAGAATCAGAAATAATTAATACCAAATCACCAAATTTATTGAATAAAACCACAGTTTCTCAATATCAATGACTTGGAAAATATTAATAACTTGAAAACATCCTGATAATGGGTCTCCATAGTAGTAATGTTTCATTAAATTATGCCTTTTTCCACTATTATGTGTACTTCAGATAATGGCACCAAAAATATTTGATATTTAATGACCCTTTTCAGTTAAAGAAAAAATTAAAATAATATGAAAATTGTTTGGAAATATTGACATCAATTATCATCTTCCCTTTATATTATCAATGGCTATTTAAATTTATATTTTACCAACACAAAAGAATACATCTTATTTTTCTTTTATGAAAGGCTTAAGAAATCACCTTAGTAATATAAATGAATTTTTCAACAGTATGAAATAAGCCTAAGTAGGTGAAGGATTCCCTTGAGTTATGTGAAGAATGAGTAATGAGGGGATAATCCAAAATATCATAGATTTGATTCAATGGCTATTTACTACCTTTCCATGAAGTTAACTTGTGATTAGTGGATCAGGATTTATGGGTATGATTAATTTAATTGAATACCCACAGCAATTTCAGCTAATATGGTCTTTTGAGAACTTAAAATATTAGTAATTATTTCAGTGGTAATGGTTGAGAAGGATGTGAAAGATCCACATTGGTACCTAATGATGATTGGGTATATATCTTTATGGACTATATATACTATTAGTAATGGGTAATAAGATAGATAATCTGAATTTTAAGGGCTTCATTTCAACAACTGTAGCATACAGAACTATTTTATATCCTTTTTAAGTATAATTAAGTATAAGCTGAAAAAATAGGGGAGAAATGGATTTTGGGAACCACAACCCACGGTATATTCTTCATTGATTTCCACGAGAAAAGTGGCTAAACCTAAAAGCAGGTGTTCTATTTGGAAAATATCTTGAACCCAGATTAGTTTGAGCTTGGATCTTTACTCTGAACTTATTTCAAGCCAGAATTTCTGTTTTTGATGAAACTCAAAGCCACTATAAGCCACTTGAATATTACAGAACTTTGAAGTTCCTTTCTTCTTGTCTTATTCCATCAAGTTAGGTACATTTTACTTGATTCTTCTTATACTAAATATTTGGGATGTACAAAATATTTTTCCATATTTCTCATAGTATTAATTAAAAGAACGATTAAATTTAATTTAGAAGTTTGGAGCTTTATTTTTAATGGAGAAATAATTCATTTTTTGAAGCCCTCCATACAAAAAAGCCATGTTTTTATAATTCAAGATCTTTATTAACTTCTAATAATAAATCAACAAGAAAAGGATATGTTAAGACTTTTATATTGAATAAAGCTCTAATAAAAACAGTACTATAATGGGTGACCCTCAAAGCTTGCTTCATATATAATTTTAGTATTTCCCTTTTTTACTTAAATTGTTTTATTTTGAAAATAAAGAAAATGAAAAGAAATAATCTTTCTTGAAAAATTTAATTTGTAAAATACCAAAAGAAATATTTGTCATTTTAATTATTAAATGATAGTTTTTAAATCAAAATTATTTGAATTTGTTTCAAAATTTATAATTACAAATTTCCAGTGGTATCATTCTTATTCTTATACTAATTGTAATCATAATTTCTTTTTCTTCATTTCGGCTTTTCATTCTTTATTTTATTTCAATTAATATTATAATAATTTTTACTTTTTGTATTTTTTGATCAAATCTGAATTCTTCTCATATGATTTATTCCATAAAGCTACAGCATCAGGTACTGTAAGGGGTGGTACTGTAAACTTGTTGACAATTGTTGACAAATTTACAGTAGAAGGATCTAAAGAGTTCCTGCTACTGTAGTTTTGAAAATAAAAACATTAATAAATCAAGATAAGTTAGATATAATTAAATAATAATAATATTATAAATATAAGCATCATCATAACTAAACTGGGGAAAAGTAAGAAGAATTATAACAATGATGATGATTGGAAGCCAAAAAATATTTCAAAGCATTTTGTTTTCTGCATTAGCCCGATGTTTGATATTGCTACTGTGTTTAAGGATAAAAATGAAGAACAAATAAAGATATAAAATGCATGAAAAGAATTACTTCAAATAAAAATTTGAATAAAGAATAAATAGAATGATAAGCATATTGAGCCCTTTTTTTATAATTCTTTGGTTGAATCTTGTACCATGTATTTAAAAATGCACTGAAGCTTTTTTTAAAGTATCTTTATTACAAAAGAACTTTTTTAAATTCATTATCTTCATTTTTTGAGCCTTTTAATTGAATTTTCTTTTGAAAATATCTCAAACCATTACTTTAAAAACCTCAAAGCTGTTTGAAGGACTATGGTACAATGAATCCTTATTACTCCCTAGTTATGAATTCTATGAGCTTCAATTTTAGAATCAATATAAAGATGTGAAGGTAAAATGATTCAGATTATGGAAGATTTTTAGCAAAACCTACATTGTCTGGGCCAAAAATGAGCTAATTTTTTTTCTGTAATCTTTTTGAAGGGAAGATAAATGAATATTGATAAGAAAGAAATTACTCTTTCAAGGATTAAAGAAAATATAAAAAATAAACAGAGTATTCTCGAAAGAAGTAAATCTTGGTTATTGACTCTAGAACACAAATATTTTTTTGGAATACAAGGAAAATTCAATGTATTATGAAGAGCTTTTACGCTGACTTGAGAGCTTGTTGAAAAGAAAATATTCATAAATATTAATTTAGGTAGAAAACCAAATTTCCTAGATACTTTGGGTAATTTTTAATATTTATATTTAATGCCTTGGAAAATAATTGAGATTATTTTTGGAAAATGGCTAGATATTTCTGAAAAGTGATATGTGCATAACTTAAGCATTTCTTCTAGCTCATCTCTACTTATTTTCCTGGAAGAATCTTACTAAAATGTGTACTCTAAGCTCTTTTTCAAGAATTAATACAGAAAAATACTGTAGAAGAATTTCCCTCCATTATTATTTGGAGTTATGGTCATAGTATTAATTTACGTTTGAATGACCTAAAGCCTATAAAAACATTATGATCTTAATGAAATTCCCACTCTCTTAGTATCTATAGCTGAAATGAGGTTTCATATTCACCAAAATAAAAATTGGTATGATAAATAAATTTTGACAGAAAAGATAGAATAGAAACAAATACTTGTTCCATTTATTTTTTCAAAGAAAAATATTAAATTCAATCATTCAAAAATCAATAATATTAATTCTATTATCCATTGAGGAATTAGCTATTTGTAGCTTTTTCTGATTTCTCAACAAAGTTGAAACTGCTTTAGGCTTTGTATATACGTACTTGCATTCCACCTTATTTTAAAGAAGGCTACTGAGAGAGAAATTTTGAAAATAATTCCTTTATTCCTAGTATTTGATTGGGATACTTCATTTTATCATATTTTCAAAGTGAAATTATTATTGTTTGAGTTGAACTCTGCGATTAATCACAAAATAATCAAGTTTTTTAGCTTTAGAACATAGGCGAATTTCAGTTCATCTTAATATAAATAGAGATTTTAATCCAACAATTATAAATTGAACTAGAGAATATTAAAGAAAATATTTTCATATCACAGAACTTGAATAATATTTAGATTCTAAGATATGTTAAAACAGAATGACATTGAGCCTATTGAGAAAGCCAAATTATCTTTCCTCAGATTTAAAATATAGAATTGAATTGGTTCAAGATAAAATATCAAAGATTAAGCTAAAAGGGCTAGAAAATACCCAGTTATGAGCTTAATCTACTATTATTCTTTAAATTTTATCTCAAAAGAATTATTGTAATCAAATAACAGATATTTTGTCCTATCTTTTAATTGAAAAATGTTTTACAAAAATTAAAAAAATTAAGCTTTTAGATCATTTTTACATTCCAAAATGATAGAAAAGGGGAATATAAATAGCTAATTGGGAATAAATACTCTGCAAAAGTCAAAAAATTCACATAAAGATATTCTATATTGTAATTATTCAGAGGTATGATAATAATTCCAGATATTCAAACTTTAAAAATCTGGAATGATATAATTCTATAGCTTGAGTGTAAGATGTTTCTATGAAACTCTTGATAATAATACTATTAATCAATAGTACTGTGACTGCTCTTATGAAATGTAATAAATGAAGTTATTATAGCCAAAAACTGATTATTTGCTTAATTATTTTTCTTACTTTTAATAAAGTACTAGAAATCATAACAGTAAGCAGTAACTGTCTACTAGATTTAATTACAAGAAGTAATGATAATGAAACTTCTTATCAAAATAATATAAAATTATTTCAATTTATAGTCACTTTTTTAAGAAATAGCTATAATAGTAATTCTTGAAGGAAACTACACATTAGAGAAAAACTTCAAGAATTAAGGAAAAACTCACTAATACTCCAAAAATACCTTTAGAAGAATTGGCAGAGTGATTTCATGGATTATTTGTGTATTTAAAGGATCAAAATAGATCTATAACAGAAATACAACAATATAACAGTTAAAAACCATTGAAAATGGTATGTTTCTTTGATTTGACGACTGTATTATTGATTCAAAAATAATTAAATCACTTAAGAAGGAGTCAACTAATACTTATTTTAGGGTACTAATGATAAGATTGAATAAGAGGATGATTATTTGAAAAAACAGCAAGAGAAGGCCTCTTTTAAGTCAGAATCAGCTCCCAAAGGAATTCCATGGAGCAAAATGAAAAAAGAGTTAGAAACCAGTTATCCTCCTTTGAGTATTAATTACATCACTTTTAGTCATGTAAGAGTATGTATCATAATCACTTGATCAAATCATTTTACATGACTACAAACCCATTTATGGTTAAGAAATAAAAGAGTAACAAAGTTGAATATTATTTTGTTTAAGAATAACTATCTCTTTTTCAAAGCTATTAATGCTATTGGAAGCTTTATCACAGGTTGTATTTTCTGTGAATCTTTGAAGATTCAGTGTTTCATGTGGAATGATCAAAAATGGACAGCAAGTAAAAAGCTTGATTTTAATTATGAAGTCATAGCTATTTTTTTTACACCCAGTATCCCTTTTACCATTGTGCCCTAAAGCTTAAGAAGGATTAATTGAGAATTGTATTTTGAATTAATTTTTGAAGTTTTCACCTTATTCATATGCAGAAACACAAATAGCATAGTAATTGCTTTTTGCCATGAGGTAAACTCATAGATACTAGTACCAAAAGTGTTTGAATTAATATTTTTGGGTTTATCCATGAGAAATAAGTAATAATGGACATTTTTAAAGGAGTCAGAGCTGCTTATTACCTCCTTGTAATGTCAAAAACAAGCTTATTTGCTATCTTATCATGATTCAATGGGATTTTGACTTGGTAACCAGGTTTTCAAAAGCTTTTAGAAGACCGATTAGGAAAAGATAAGCAATAGATCCAGGATTTATAGCTGAAAGCTCCTCAGAGGCTTCAGAAGCTGGATACACTGGCTCTCTTTGATGTATTTTGTCCCCTTTAGCTATTTCCATGTCAAAAATAGTAAGTCAGGCTTCAAGACTGATATCCACTATGAGTATATCAAAGCTGTATGTAAGAATAAAGTAATACTAAGGACCAAAAACATTAATAAAGCCATTTTAAGTGTATATTTAACATGGGATCTCACAAATTCACATTCTTTTGGTGTGAAATTGAGAAAGAAAAAGATTTTCACAATTCTTCTATGTGGTATTGATGATTTAATGTTCAAGTATTTTACATATTACCACCTCATAGATTTGATTTGAACTTGTCCACCCCACGGAGTGACCCTAAGTAAATTTCTGTGTAGAATCCAAATCTGGTTCCAAATCTATGGATTTACTTACCAAAATAAAAGTTATTCATCTTTTCTAGAATAAAAAATGATGAATTTTGAATATATGCATTACTTATTGGTTGTGAATAGTTCAGAATTAATTTTGATATTAATTGTGGCCTTTTTTGGGTATGTGAAATATACCTCAAGGCTCACATTGAAATTATAAGAAAATAAAATTCTTTTTTTGTGAAATGAAAGCACACTATCTTTTTGTTACTTTAAATATGTTCCATATAAGATAACAAAGCTACTCTTCAGGATTCCTCATATGTGATTCCTGGTAATATATATCCAGATTATATTATATTTCAATAAGCTCTCTATGAAGGTAATATTTCTGAAGCAAGCTATAGGGAGCCTATTTTTCATTTTAAAGTAAATGATATTTCTCTAATGAGAGGGAAAAGGTGAGAGATATAGCTTAAGGGTCAATAAATAATCTTGAGAGGCACAGATTAAATTAAAGATTTATGTTGAAATTTTGGAAAGCTTTTAGAAAGGATTGGACTGTTGAAATATTTTCTCTTTAAGTCAATTTCCTTTGAAATGAAAAAGCACTAATATAAATATTTCCCCATAATTTGAATGAATGAGATATCTATAAACTATAGCCACCATACAAAACTGTGAATTTTTTATTAAATGATATATAATAAGATAAAAAATAGGATAAATAAGAAATAGAAAGATTCTTTCCATCTTGAGGGATGAAGTTTTGGGAATTTACACCAAGCACTGATGTTCAGAAAAGTCAATTGAAAGTGTGTGGCTTGCATATGTGGCTAGGTTTCTTCCAATAATTCTAAATTCTAATTTAATTTCTTTTTTTTTCTCCCATGTATATAATAATTCATAAAGTTTTCGCTATACCACCATTACTGTGAATTGATACTTCAATGATCAACCACAAGCCCTGGGGTGGAAATATGAATTTAATAAGCACATAATGTTATATTCTTCTAACCTTCTTCACCCTTGTCAGAAAAGCCCTACTGTTTTGAGAGGTTTATTCAGATTTAAATTACTATTTGGATTTTTTATATATACAGGTTATCCCAGTTATCCCCCTTCTCAGTCTTATTTATTTCTTAAATCTCCCCTCAGTCGGTTTTTTAATTAAATTTATGGCACTTTCAAGATTAGAAACAGTCATATTCAAAATATTTAAAAAATTGTTTGGAAAAATCCAATTCCCTTTTGGGCCTGCACTTGTTGCCCCCAAGAAAAATCCCAGAAACATGGGCTTCTGGTTTCTTTTTCTTAAAATTTATCCCTAAATTTTTCAAAGAAAAAGTTTAATTCATAATTGGGAGTTTTTTAAATTTATTTTTGAAATAATTTGGTCATTTTTCTCAATAGGACGACTTGGAGAAATTCAGCCGAAAAATTGTAGAAAATTCAGAGATATTAACAACTCTGAATGAACACATATGGCCAAAAGAATCCAAAATCCCTTAAATGTTGGCCTGGGGAATTCATTTTGAAAGAAATAGTTACCTTATTTTTTTTGGCCATAAATTGGTAAAAACACATAAGGGCTTACACTCTTTTACCTGAATCCTGAATATAACTGCAATACTTGAGGTATATTTTGCATAACTGAATAGGTAAAAAATATCTTGAAATACCTTATTTTAAAATTTAAAGAGTCATTAGTGATATTCATAATCAAAATTCATCAATTTTTTGAAAAGAAAAGATAGGAATAACCTCTCTTTTCAGTCAATAAATCCATGGACTTTGAAGTCAGATTTGAATTTTGATTTAAATTGATAATATGGTTAAAAATAAGGTTTATAAGCACAAAAATTAATCCATTATGTGTTTAAATTCAAGATACTTGAGAAAAAAATTATTCATATTACATATTAGATTTTATTTTCGAATTTTTTAAGAAAAATAATGGGATTCTGAAAAAAAAACAAAATCTACATATACACCAAAAGTCCTGTTATTAATTTTTTTGGAGCTTACAGTGAGTTCATTAGTAAATTAATATTCTCTAAACAAATACTTTTTACTAGTATTAAGGCTAAAATTAAGAATTTTTGCATAAAATATCTAAGGGGGAAAAAGACAGTGAAAAGAGTCATGGTACCCTGGATTCTAAAGTCTTGGTGGAGTATCCAGCTGGAAATATTTTATTAATACCCCATAATAAAAATATGAGTTTATTATAATATTTCAGGAAACTTGTTAATAAGTAAAACTCCCATTAAATCATGGTATAATGGAAAATAAGTTACTCTTTTAATGTTTCAAGGAGGTAGTAAGTACCTCCAACTCCTGTAAAAATGTTTAACCTTGATTATTTTTCATTAATATACCAAAATGAAATTAATTATAAGCTCTTTTGAATTATTATCCATGGAATTACCTTTTGTAAAAAAGCTTGTTATCTTACTATCAACTTGTTTATATCATGTAGAAAATGAGGTAAAAATTCAAAAATATTATTAGGAATTGAACATTATTCATATATAATCATGGAAATGTTAGAGATTATAAAAACTTATTCTATCTTAATTTAATATTTCCCTTTCAAATCAATTTCTAATTTTTCATATTGAATTCTAAATATTAAAAATTAAATATAAAATAAAAAATGTGATGAAATTTTAAATAAAATTCAAAGATTTCATAAAAATCTGAGAAAATTCTATGTGTTAAATTCATTATTTCTTGAACAGGAATTAATTTTCATCAATTTCAACTAATTTAATTAATTAATTAAGGTAATTTTATGCTATAAAGAGTAATTTAATTTATTTATAATTTATATTATTATATCATATTACTTCATTTAATGAATCTTTGAAGCTTTTGGGGTCTTAAAAAATAAGTCTTCTTGCACTATTTTTTTCCCATAAATCATTCTCATTCAGTTAGAATCATCATACCATTAGTATAAACTACTACATTATTTGTAAAATCATTCTTAATTATTCTCAATCTTTCAAGAGAATCCATATAATCATGAAATCAAAAGAATATTATTATTCCAAATAGTTTATAAAAAAAATGTATTTTTTTTATTGTTTTCTCTAATTTTCATTTATTAAATCAACAAATAATGTATTTAAAACCTCTTCAAAGAATATTCAAAATTAGGAGGTCTCAAACCTACCAAATACCACATTCTAAATTCTGAATTGTTTTTTTGTGAATCCCACATTACTTATTTGACTTTCCTTATAGGACTTTTTCAAATGAAATGAGCTTTATTTGATTTATTATCCAAGTAATCATCTTACACATCCATTCCTCATTACATGAAAAAATCAGTCTTCAGTCCTTTCCCTTGCTTTGGTCAATTTAAATTCCTGGAAAAAGTATGCTGTGTTATTCCATACCATTAGTATCAGCTTCAAGAATAACAATTAAATGGAAGAAAATTCAAAAAAATAAAAAAGTAGAAATGGTGATAAAGTAATAAAGAAAAATAATATAAAAAATACAAAATGAAAAAAAATAAAAGAATAAAAAAAGGAAAATATTCAAGAAGACAAAAGTCTTAATCTGACTATTTAAATGTTCTCTATGTTGAAAATTAATCCCAATTATATTTTGAAGCAACTCATTACAACGAATAGCTCTGAAGATAAATAGAAAACTGCAAAAAAGGGTATTCCTGTAGAAAAATTTAGAATTAAGGACCAAAAATAAAACCTTTCCATCTCAGCTTAAAAGGCGGATCTTTTCACCTCTTGATTAGTCATTTAGCTGGTCCAAGCAACATTGGAGGCAGCCCTAAAGCAGGTTCCATAAAGTGTATTTTTATAGAATATATGATAAGATCTCAAAATATTTTTGAATTTGAATTAAGCATTGAGTGATTTTGTGAAAGGTTTTGGAAGAGTGCAGAATATTTTGGGATATTGTGGAATAATTATTAATTTATGGTAAGAAAAGAAAAAAATTTATTTGACAAAACTAAGCTTTAATGGTTGAAACAAAACAATTATTCACAGAATATTGAAATGTTACAGCTACAGGTTTTAAACAAGTAATTCACAATTACAGAAAAATACCATACACCTCAAATTCTTATTTTGTGCAGAAGAATCTTATGGAAACAGTACAAAATTACTCAGATTCTTCAAATTATGAAGTCTTTATTTCTACAAGTATATGAAAGCACTCAAGCACAGAGCTTTATTCAGAATAATTTTAAAATAAACAGTACATTATCACACAAATTCTACACTTTATTAAATTATTAATAACAAATCATGAAATTCAAAGGAGTATATCTCAATACAGCTATATGAAGATGGAGCACATCATAAAATCTGTATTTTGTCACCCAAATTCAACTGAAAGAAATAATTTAATGCTATTAAAAAAAATTGAATTGGCTTTTCCAAGAACAAAATTTATCTTAGTGATAATAAAGAATATCAAATTTAATAGAATGATGAAATATCTGAATGAAATTATGCCATCCAGAAATCAAACCACCAGATAAACTATCTCAAAGATATCACATGACAAAAAGTAGCTTCCCTTTCCAGAGAATGTATTTTCCCCAATTTCTCCACAAGGAAATACTCATCAGCTGTATTCTCTAAATGAAATAATATTATATTGATAAGAAAATCACTACTAGAAAAATTCTCTTAGAAAACATGTCAAAATTCACCAAAACACAATCTCATTGGTCAGAGTTAGGATAATTCCAAGTGAACACCCAAATAATTTAAAATTGGTGTGAGTGGTCAGAAGCTGTGTGGATGTGTCATGTTAATACACCAGAATATAGTAATCACTATCTTAAAGGTCTCACCACTAAAATTTTGAAGTCACTTGTTTTTGTAAAGTTCTATGGAGGCCTAAAAGGTATGAACAGAGGTCCTCTCTCCCTCTTTTTTCCAATAATCATGGAAAAATCTCTCACATTCCAGGATCATGACCATCCCTTGACTATCAGGATATCTCTAGTATTATTATTATTCTAATTATGAAAAGCTCAGTAGCTTAGTATTATTAATAATAGTAGCAAAAATAAAGCCAAAATATTATTATCCTTTTTTAGTAGCTTTTTATTACAGAAGAAATTTATTAATATTATTATTCAACAACTTATTGCAGATTTATTCTTAGAATTAATTTCATTAGTCCTATTATTAGTATTAATACCAAAATAATTGTTATCATTAACATAAAAAACCAGTTTCATTAGTCTGATTAAATAACTGTGGTCCTTTTTGGAATCTCTTATTGAGCTTAGTAATATGACATTACAAAATAAAATTAAGCTTTACTGTATTTCCAAAGAATATTCTTATAGCAAGAAATATTATTAGTCCTTATTTTATCAACAATCACATTTTTACATCAGATTGTTGACCATAGTTTCATTTATAGGTCTAATTTAGAGACTACGGATAAGTAATCTCTATTCGTTAAATCCCAAATCTAATGTTTTTTATTCTCTGTAGTATGACCATTGAGTATTATTTTTAGGGTCATACCAGGATTCTGGTACCCATTGTTATTGGGGAATTCTGAAGCTCAGAACAGACTTACAAATAATTTCCCCCTGGAGGTAATTCTTATTTTATCCACAACAAAATTATTTTTCACAATGAATCAAGAACCAATTGAGGAACTCATCAAAATATATCAAATTAGAAAATTATAAGATGTGTCAGACTATGAAGTTTAAGTGTAAATTCTTTTCCTACATTAAATTTATAAAATAAGATATATCAGGCCCCAAAAGTTGAATCCAGAATCATACATATACACATAGAAGATTGAAACTTGATAAATTCAAAATATTATGCCAGACCACACACATATCCTTTGGGGGATTAGCTCAAATAATTCAGGAGAATTAAATATTCTAAAATTCCTCTAGCTTTAAGCAGCATAAAATCTCAATTTGATTAGACATTTATTTATCAAAATTGGGTTTCCATTTTACTGGTGCATGATTGGGAAATATTAGAATGTTTTTTGGAGTTGGTCAAGTAGCTATTTTATTCAAAAATTATTGTATTATTTAATGATTAACAATTCTCAAACAAGGACTCCTCAAGTGGCCAAATTCCAATTAAGGAGCTTAATCCTCAAATTCAATTTAATAATAAGGCCTCACTGGATATATTAGAGTTATAGTTTGTAGTTTGATAGAATTTTCACAAAGACCAGTCAAAGATTTTGAAGCATATTTCTATTGAAAAAAGGTGTATATTTCATAAATCTCATGAGCACAGTTAAAATGCATCCTAATACATGTATCCAAACATTATGATAGATACAAAATTTTACTCCATATTTTTTTTTACATAAAGAACCTTTTTTGGAATTACATGTTGGCTTCACAGGCTCTTTGAATGACTCAAATTTGTATCATAATATTAAAATAGAAATATTATCCCACAATTCTTATTTAAATGATCAATACTTTCTTTCTTATTCTTCATATGCAAGGTCTACATCATTGTACCATGATATAAAGGAGCTATGGCTCATTAATATGAAAACCAAAAGTTTCATATATGCCTTTCAATATAAAGAGCTTAAATTTGGACTGCAATTGGTATTTTGAAGAGGTTGTTCCTTCCATTAGGGAAATGTTCATTTTTGAGAGTTTCAGTGATATGTCAGTTTTGTAGTTACTTGTTCAATTTTAAATACCTTATGTGCAAAAATTTGTGCACAGTGGGAAGATCTGTTTGATGATTAAGATCCACCTGGGTTACAGAATATTAACTAGAATGAAAATTTGGGGGAAATTCTCAATATTATCAGAAGTGTTTAGCTTTTTACATTACAATGTTTTATCCCACAGTAGCTGTAATAATTGACTAAAACACAAAAGGTAATACATGGTTTATATTGTGTTTTGATTCATGTGATCAAATATGGAGGAAAACTTGGAGAATGGCTTAATTAAATCCCTCAAAGTTATTTTTTTGAAATTCTTATTTTTTCAAGGGTTATAATAAAATAAAGAATACTCACAACCAATAAGATATCATAAGAGGATTCGAAAAAATGATTTTTTGCTTCATTTCTGACATTTCTTACTTTAGTAAGGTTCTCTTTTTTAAAATAAATTAGTGGGAATTTAAAAAGCAATATTAATAGAAACTATTTTTAAATTTTATCTTTTTGAAGTCAGCGTAATTTTTTTTGAGTTGTACTTTGTTGATAAAATGTTTTTTTTTAATTTTATTCAGGTGATAATTTGAGAAATCTCTTACTAACATTAAACATTTTCTTATTGATTGTAAATTAACAGCCAAAATGGGCTATGGGGTGGTTATTAATTATTAAATTTTATAGCTTTGTGGTTTGATTTAATATTTAGAAGGTTCTCCAAAGCACTTACATGATTCCAGGTTGTTTCTAGAAATTAAATTCCATTTTTAATCCAGAAAAGTGAAGTCCATTTCCACATGGGTGAAATGTAGTTCAAACTGGAAAAGAATATTCTTTCTGAATAAATGAAAATATCTCATGAATCCAAGAACTATAATGTGAGCCTTGAGGTATATTTTACATACCCAAATAGGCCACAATTATCTTAAAAAGAAATTTTTAATTATGCATAACTCATAAGTCATGCATATATCCAAAATTCATCATTTTCAATTTCAGAAAAGATGAATAACTTTTTATTGAGTAAGTAAATCCATGGATTTAAGACCAGATTTGGACTCTACACAAAAATTAACCTAGGGTAGCCCCATAGAGTGAATAAGCTCAATTTAAGTATTTGAGGTGGTAAAATGGAAAATACATCAATACCACATAAAAGATCTGTGAAAAGTTTTGTTTTTCTTGATTTTAAGCCAAAATAATGGGAAAGTGAGAAATACCATGTTACATATACACTAAGAATAGTGTTATGCATGTTTTGAGCACTTAATATCATGGTATTCTTACATGGACTTTTGGTACACCCATAGTGGATATCTCACTTTAAGCTTAAATTTCTATTTTTACGTGAAAAATAAGCAAGGGGGACAAAAGACATCAAAGAGAGCCAGGGTACCCAACTTCTGGGGACTCAGAGGCGTGGATAGCTCCAAAGCTTGGTTACATGGCTGATCTTGACCCAATTGGTAAATTAAACCTCTTTGGGAACTTGGTTACCAAGTTACACCTACTGTAATCATAAGAAAATAGCAAATAACCTGCTATTTTGACGTGCCAAGGAGGTAAAGAGCTACTTAGACTCCTGTAACCACGTAAATTGTTAATGACTTTCCATGGATAAAACCCAAAAGAGTAATTAAAACACTTTTTGGACTTGTATCCATTGTTTTACCTCATAGCAACCAGTGAAACACTGATATTTGCAATTCTACATAGAGATGAGGTAAAAACTTCAAAAATTCATTAAAAATACAATTCTTCATGAATCCTTCTGAAACTTTCAGGACCAATTTAGAACTGTATTATCTATGGTACAACCAAAAAATAATTACAGTTTTACTAATAAAATTAAAAGTTTTACTTACAGTCCATTTTTGACCATCCTACGTGAAATACTGAATCTTCAAAAATTCACAGTAATTAAAACCTGTGATGAAATTGGCAATAACATTGATAACTTTGAGAAATCAATGCTTATTTTGGAAGAAAGAAGATTTACAGATGTTACTCCTTTTATTCTTAACCATATTGGGGTTGGTAGCCAAGTAAAAGCATCAATTAAGTAATCATGATAATCTTACGTGACAACAGATGATGCAATCATTAATCCAAAAGGTTTATTGTTTTCTGACTCACTGGCTTTTCAGTTTGCTCCATGGCACGCCTCTGTGAGCTGTTGTTGACTTAAAAGAAGCCTCTTCTTGCTGTTTTTTCCGCATCATCATCTTATTATCATTTTATATCATTGTTACCAACAAGTAAGTATTAGTTAAGCTATTCTTAAGTGTTTTAAATCTTTCAGAATCAATAAGAAAGACGTGAAATCATAGAATCCAACTATATATTGTTGTAATCCTGCTATAAATCATTTTGATCCCTTAAATCCACAATTCTACGTCAAATTTCTCTACTTTTATCTATCAATAAGTTCTTTGGAGTATTAGTGAGTCATTTATCTTTAATTCTTAAGGTTTTTCTCTAGTAATAGTTTTCTTCAAGGATTAGCTTTATAATTATTCTTGTAAAAGATAATTATATATTAAAATAATTTTATTATTTTAATAAAAAAAGTTTTTATTATTAAATTCTTCTTGTAATTGATTCTTGTAGACAATTACTTGCTCACTGTTAAAATCACTAGTAGTGCTTAACACGTGAAAGAAATAATTCTTTAATTATTTAATTGTGGTTATAATAATATTTTATTATTATATTTCATAAGAACAGACATAGTACTGTTGATTAATATTAATATTATCATCAGTTTCATAGTCACATCTTACATTTGGGGGCCTGGCCATGATTTTATCCATAGAATTGGCTTTAATCATATTCTAGACTTCATTTTTGTGTTCTAAAAAACCACCATACCTATCACATCTTACATTTGGGGGCCTGGCCATGTTTTTTGAACCTTGTACCCTTAATTAATATATTTTTAAGCTCCAAAATATATTAATTCAATATTTTTTTCTTTCATTTTAAATTTAAAATGATTCTTATTTTTGAAATTGTTTTGGAAATCTTTTTCATTGAGGAATTTGGTTTAATTTTATACTGTTTTACACGTGGCTTTTTCACATCCAAAAACTTATAAAATTATTCTTTGAGTTACTCTGAATTAATTTTCATTCAAAATCTTAAATTTTATTTTTTTTTCTTTAAAAAGAATAATTTTTTAATATCAAAAAATATAAAACTTATAAAAAATCTTTAAAAATATTTTAAATAGTATAAAAAATAATTTTTTCTCTTTTATAATTTTTCTAGTGTCTTTAATCAAATACTGTGCAGCTGGCAACAGACTCAGTAAAAGATATATTACTAGCCCAGAATCTTCAGAAGCAGAATCTGAGGAAAGTATTGAGGTGCAAATTGCTAAAAGAGGCACCTTATTCAATTCTGAAATGAATAAATTACCACCAAAAGGTGTGTTTTTATCTTTATTTTTACTCTTTATCCTTAAATTGACGTAAAAATGGTGCATAACAGAAATGGAAGCAACTATTCAGTCCAACCAGATGGATGTGGACAAGGAAGAGGCAAGACCAAATCCAGAAGTGCCAAGTCTTACACAAGAAAGACACATTTGGAGGATGCCAGAGTTTCCCCCCATTCCCCAAGGTCTGTACCAACAGATTTTGACGTGAATTCAGAGCCTGAACTGATTTATGGTAATATTTCCAGGGCTGAACCACTTTCAGGTGGCAGAAATAGAAATATATCAATGCCAGTACAAAAACTGGTTCAGAGCAGCCAAGGAAGAGGAGTGGGAAATCTGCCCAAGCCTTTGGCAGGGGGCCATGAACTCCTACTTACACATCAAGAGCTTTCTGGGTCAGGAGAAGACCATAGAGCTCTTAGGAGGATGGAGCCCCCTGTCTTGCAAAGACAAGGTCAAAAAGATAAAGAATTGGTTGAAGAACCAAAGTCTTTTATCTATATACCAGAAGAAAGAGTTGTAAATGACTCCAGCTTTGGAGACAGAGGCACCAGTGGCGTCTACCAGCTCCAAACCAGCTCCAGAAGTGTCCAAGGACAAGCCCAAGGGACCTCAGAAGAAGCAGAAAGGTCCCAAGAACCATCAAGGAAAGGGAAAAGGCAAAGCCAATTGGCACAGACCTTACCCACAGGGGTACAGGGTCCCCAAATTGGAGCCTTCAGCCATGGACAGTGTCTTCAATATGGCCAGAACTCTGATGGAATTCACAGCCAAGGAGCAGGAAAGGATGAACAGAAACTTTCCACGCAAATAATTGGTGTACAGACTAGTATTAATGTAGAAATTGGTAAACTTGATAGAAAGTTAACTAAAATTGCATCAGATATAGTTGAATTAAAGAAAAATGACAAAACATACATTGAATTGCACAAAGTGACAAATGCCAGACTTGACTCAATTACCAATTCTTGCAAAAGAATTGAAAATATGTTCCAAGTCCAGCATGATGAAATGGAAGATCTTTCCATTTTTAAGGTGAATGATCAACTTAAAATTTTGCAAGACCAAGTCTTAAAAATAGTTGAGAATACCAATCAATTTGCCATACACTTAGCAAAAAGTGACAGTGAAAGGCAGAAGTTGAAGAATGAAATAATTGCAAGTGTGGAACAAATTCATAAGAATCATGAACCACATATGCCAAGACATTCTACACCTTTAACTGAAGAGAAACTTTCTGTTAAAGAAAGTCTCACCCCATTCTTAGGAGAAAATGCCTACTCTACAAGGGATATTCCCAAAATAGAAGAATGGCCAACATTCTCTGGTGAAGGAGAATACAACCATATTGAATTCATCAGGACTATTGATATGTTTCAAGAAGACTTCAATATACCTGATGAAATCATAGTGGGAAAATTACACTGTTTATTTACCAGGACTGCAAAGAAATGGTATTACAAAATGAGGATTGATCATGGTAAACATGACTGGTCTTGGTGGAAATCTGAAGTGATTACCAAATGGGCCAATAATTCTTGGAGCTTTAAAATGGAAAATGCTTTTGAAAGTGCCATTTTTAACTCAGAAAAAGACAAACCACTTACTTGGTTCTTCAAACAAAAAAACAGATTATCTGCTTTACACCCAGACATGTCTGACACTATGATTAATATGAAAATATTAAGAAAGTGTGGAGGAGAACTGGAACATGCTATCAAAAGCAGATGTGTGGAACCTTGTTCAAAAGAGGACTACATTAATGCTATGAAAGATATCATTACCAGAACAAGAATTGGTAAGACTTGGATTAAAAACCCAATAGAGTCCAAAATAGTCTCAAAGATTACTAGAGAGGAAAGAAGACCAGAAAGACCTGTCTTGAAGTGTCATAAATGTGGAAGTACTTCACATTTAGCCAACACTTGTCCTAAGAAGACAAAGATCAATGAAATTCAAATCATTGAAGAAATTCAGTGTACTGAAGAGAAAGAAGAGTCTGATCAAGATTCTGCAGTCTCTGAAGATACACCAGTGGAGGACTATCCCATTGAGAACATTTCAGCTTTCTTTGAGGTCACAGAAGTCCATACCCACTTGCCACAGTACAGTGAGGATTGCTGCAACCTGATCAATATCCAAGATGCCAGAATGTGTAAAACAAAACCTGCTAGAGGAAAGGGTTATACTTCTGGGGCATCCTGTATCACATCAGTTCTGATGAGTGATATTGAAGCCAAAGTAAATTTGGATACAGGGGCATTTTGCACTTTTGTGGGCAAAGATTATCTCCAAATTATACTTCCTGAATGGAAAAACCATCTATTACCAATAGAAGGTGTACAATTCAGTAGTGCCAGTAACAATATGTACCCCCTGGGCATATTGGACACTAATATTGTATTCCCACATCCAGCAGGAAGTATAAGAATGAAAACTGAGATTGTAGTAATGGATAATTGCACATCTCAGCACATCATTCTTGGGAATGATTACTTAAATATTTATGGTATTGATATAAATAACCATAAGGACAGATATTTCACAATTGGAGATAACAAAAGACAAAAATTTGCTTTCTCCAATATGCCAAAACAGATATCTGTAGTATCTTCTGTCAAGGATACTTACAAAGATGAATTTGTGACTAATCAACTTGTTGAAGCACAAATTAATCAATCATTGTCACCAAAGATGAGGAATGAACTTATTAATGTGTTATACACATATAAAAATGCATTTGCCTCTGATAATAAACTATTAGGCGCTATAAGAGGGCATGAAGTTGATATTACTCTTAATATTGACAGACCATATCCTCCAGTACTTAGAAGACCAGCTTATCCAGCCAGTCCCAGAGCTAGAGAAGCCTTGGAAAAACATATCCAAGAGTTGATCCAATTTGGTGTGCTAAGGAAAGTAGGCCATAATGAGGAAGTTGAAGTGACAACACCTGTTATTATTGCATGGCATAATGATAAGTCAGGAATGGTTGGAGATTTCAGAGCATTGAATACCTACACAGTTTCAGATAGGTATCCAATCCCTAGAATTCAAGAAACCTTGACTCAATTGTCTAAAGCCAAGTATATAACATCAATGGATGCATTGAAAGGCTTCCATCAAAATGTCTTGACGCCTAAAGCTAAGAAATTACCTAGAATTATCACTCACTGTGGTATTTTTGAGTATCTTAGAATGCCATTTGGCATTAAAAATGCTCCATCCCATTATCAAAGGATGATGAACACCATCTTTCCTACAGAATTGTCTGAAGGATGGCTTATCATTTATATTGATGATATTATCATATGTTCTGATTCATGGTCTTTGCACCTTGAAAGACTTGCAAGAGTACTTCATAAAGTTGCAGAAGTGAACATGAAAATTTTACTTAAGAAATGCAATTTTGGTTTTGAAGAATTCAAAGCATTAGGACATATTGTTTCTGGTTTAAGCTTGGGTATTGACAAAAACAAAGTAGCAGCAGTGTTACTTAAACCAATACCCCAGAATAAAAAAGAAATGATGTCTTTTCTTGGGTTTGCCAGTTACTATAGGCAACACCTGAAAGACTTTGCAATTCTAGCCAAGTCACTTTATAGAATCTGTGATCAACAGACTGTATTTGAGATGACACAGGAGAGAATTAAAGCTTATTAGAAGATAAGGAAAGCCCTTACAGAAGCACCTTTACTCCTCATGCCTGACTGGAATATTCCTTTTAAGTTGTACATTGATGCATGTGGAGATGGACTAGGGGCAGCCCTACATCAAGTCCAGATTATTGATGACAAACCTACAGAAGGACCAGTTTGTTATATCTCAAGACAAATCAAACCAACAGAAGCCAGATATGGTGCAAGCCAAATGGATTGCTTATGTTTGGTATGGGCACTTGAAAAACTACACTATTATCTTGATGGCAGTGTTTTTGAAGTGATAACTGACTGTAATGCCGTGAAATCACTTCTTAACATGAAAACTCCCAACAGACATATGTTGAGATGGCAAATAGCCATTCAAGAATATAGAGGAAACATGACTATAGTTCATAAAGCAGGAAACATTCACAAGAATGCTGATGGACTTAGTAGATGGGCTTTAGCCAACACTCCTGATAACCCAGCTTATGTACCTTTGGAAGCTGAACCACAGATTCCAATTGAAGGAATTAACATAACTGATATTGGGACTGAATTCTTTGAAGAGGTCAGAGAATCTTATAAACAAGACAAGAATTTCCATATCTTGACTTCTTTATTAGATAAAGACTGCAAAGATACATCTTTAGTTAATGCACTTGATGAAGTTTGGAAAAATTCCTATTCTGAAGGAAGATTTCACTTGTTTGATGGGATTATTTACCATAGAACAAAACATTCTTGTGTGATGACACTGTGTAGTAGATTACTTATCAATACCATTCTTCATGAATGTCATGATAGTATCTACTCTGGACACCTGTCAGAAGACAGAACACTTGAAAAAGTGAAGAACTGTGCATGGTGGCCATCTTGGAGGAAAGAAACCATTGAATATTGCCATACCTTTGACAGATGCCAGAAAGCAAACAGGAGCACAGGCAAGAAATTTGGATTAATGATCCATATTCAAGAACCAAAATCCCCTTGGGAAGTTGTTCACATGGATTGGGTCACAGCACTTCCTCCAAGTGGTGACAGAAGTTATAATGCTTGTTTAGTCATTGTAGACAGATATAGCAAAACTCCCATATTCTTACCATGTCATAAAGATGACACTGCTATGGATACAGCTCTTCTTTTATGGAGTAGAGTTATTTCTCATACAGGATTATTTAAGAATATCATAAGTGACAGAGATCCCAAGTTCACATCTGCACTTTGGACCAATCTTCATAGATTGTTTGGGACTAAGTTATCATTCTCTACAGCATATCACCCTGAAACAGATGGGCTAGCAGAGAGGATGATTCAGACTTTAGAAGACATGATCAGGAGATTCTGTGCTTATGGATTAGAATTCAAAGACTCAGATGGCTTTACCCATGACTGGTGCACTCTGATACCTGCATTAGAATTGGCATACAAGACATCAGTCCATTCTTCCACAGGACAAACTCCTGCTATGTTAGAGAAAGGATGGAATCCAAGACTCCCAGCAGACACACTGAGGAAAGACTTGATTGACATTCATCCTACAGCTTCCAGCTTCAAGATAATTCTTGATAAAGTGAAACATCATGCAAAACAAAGTGTGGATGATGCTTTTGATTATGCAAAACAGAAGTGGGACAAGAGTCATAAAGTACCAGACTTCAAAGTAGGGGACTTAGTTTTAGTTTCAACCTTGAATTTTAATAATATCAAAAGCCCAAATAAACTTAAAGATTCCTATGTAGGACCTTTTGTTATTGTTGCTTTACATGGAACCAATGCAGTTCAAGTGGAATTGAGTGGTGAATTGGAAAATAAACACCCCACCTTTCCAGTCAGCTTGATAAACCCTTATAAACCGGCTGATAAAGAATTTTTTCCTTTAAGAAACCCAACTCCTTTAACTGTACCACCTGTGGAACAGAATGAAGACAAAAAGATAAAGAAAGTCATTAAAGAAAGGAGACTTAGGGGTAAAAATCAAAGAGAATATCTTGTCAGATATAGAAATCCAGTACATGAAGATGAATGGATGGCAGAATCAGAAATACCTGACTCAGATAAACTCTTAGGAAGATTTAGACATGAAAGAAGGCCACAAGCCTGAATATGTCTATAAATGTGCTTTAAATTACTTGATCTGAGTGATGTGAAGAGGTTGGACAGTGGACATTACCCCCCTTTGGGGCCTTATTCTTTTATCACTAATAAAATTGTAGTACAATTTTATTTTTTTGGTGGGAGGGAATGTGAGCCTTGAGGTATATTTTACATACCCAAATAGGCCACAATTATCTTAAAAAGAAATTTTGAATTATGCATAACTCATAAGTAATGCATATATCCAAAATTCATCATTTTCAATTTCAGAAAAGATGAATAACTTTTTATTGAGTAGGTAAATCCATAGATTTAAGACCAGATTTGGATTGTACACAAAAATTCACCTAGGGTAGCCCCATAGAGTGAATAAGCTCAATTTAAGTATTTGAGGTGGTAAAATGGAAAATACTTCAATACCACATCATTAATACCACATAAAAGATCTGTGAAAAGTTTTGTTTTTCTTGATTTTAAGCCAAAATAATGGGAAAGTGAGAAATCCCATTTTACATATACACTAAGAATAGTGTTATGCATGTTTTGAGCACTTAATATCATGGTATCCTTACATGGACTTTTGGTACACCCATAGTGGATATCTCACTTGAAGCTTAAATTTCTATTTTTACGTGAAAAATAAGCAAGGGGGACAAAAGACATCAAAGAGAGCCAGGGTACCCAACTTCTGGGGACTCAGAGGCGTGGATAGCTCCAAAGCTTGGTTACATGGCTGATCTTGACCCAATTGGTAAACTAAACCTCTTTGGGAACTTGGTTACCAAGTTACACCTACTGTAATCATAAGAAAATAGCAAATAACCTGCTATTTTGACGTGCCAAGGAGGTAAAGAGCTACTTAGACTCCTGTAACCACGTCAATTATTAATGACTTTCCATGGATAAAACCCAAAAGAGTAATTAAAACCCTTTTTGGACTTGTATCCATTGATTTACCTCATAGCAACCAGTGAAACACTGATATTTGCAATTCTACGTAGAAATGAGGTAAAAACTTCAAAAATTCATTAAAAATACAATTCTTCATGAATCCTTCTGAAACTTTCAGGACCAATTGAGAACTGTATTATCTATGGTACAACCTAAAAGAATTACAGTTTTACTAATAAAATTAAAAGTTTTACTTACAGTCCATGTTTGACCATTCTACATGAAATACTGAATCTTCAAAAATTCACAGTAATTAAAACCTGTGATGAAATTGGCAATAACATTGATAACTTTGAGAAATAAATTATTATTTTGGAATAAAAGAAGATTTACAGATGTTACTCCTTTTATTCTTAACCATATTGGGGTTGGTAGCCACGTAAAAGCATCAATTAAGTAATTATGATAATCTTACGTGACAACAGATGATGCAATCATTAATCCAAAAAGGTTTATTGTTTTCTCACTCACTGGTTTTTCAGTTTGCTCCATGGCACGCCTCTGTGAGCTGTTGTTGACTTAAAAGAAGCCTCTTCTTGCTGTTTTTTCCGCATCATCTTATTATCATTTTATATCATTGTTACCAACAAGTAAGTATTAGTTAAGCTATTCTTAAGTGTTTTGAATCTTTCAGAATCAATCAGAAAGACGTGAAATCATAGAATCCAACTATATATTGTTGTAATCCTGCTATAAATCATTTTGATCCCTTAAATCCACAATTCTACGTCAAATTTCTCTACTTTTATCTATCAATAAGTTCTTTGGAGTATTAGTGAGTCATTTATCTTTAATTCTTAAAGTTTTTCTCTAGTAATAGTTTTCTTCAAGGATTAGCTTTATAATTATTCTTGTAAAAGATAATTATATATTAAAATAATTTTATTATTTTAATAAAAGAAGTTTTTATTATTAAATTCTTCTTGTAATTGATTCTTGTAGACAATTACTTGCTCACTGTTAAAATCACTAGTAGTGCTTAACACGTGAAAGAAATAATTCTTTAATTATTTAATTGTGGTTATAATAATATTTTATTATTATATTTCATAAGAACAGACATAGTACTGTTGATTAATATTAATATTATCATCAGTTTCATAGTCACATCTTACGTATAATCTTTATCATCATCATTATACTTGTTATTAAATCCATTTTTGGTTATGATAATATTTGATTAAGTTTTTTCTTTTTTATTCTCATTCCATTTAATTTGACTGAGGTTTGGAATTTTTTCTACATTGATTGTATCATAATTGTCTTTGCATTCTTATTTGGAGAGAAATCTAATTATGACATGATTAATGCAGAATATTTTGAGGATTTCTTCAATTATTTTTTGTCTTGTTCATTTTCATACAAAGTTAATCCTGACCTTATTGCATATGTACCATCTGATTTTCCTTATTTAGATACTTTACTAAGGCTAATTCACCTTGTTATTATCTCAAAAAAAATACTAGTATCTTGTCTATCATTGGATAATCTATTAAATGAGATGATAAGATCTTGGATGTTCAAAAGGCAGAATAATTATTCTGAAAAGAATTTATTTGATAAATAAGAATGTGAAAGCTTTCTGGAGTGCTTTTATCAATGATAATATATTACTTCTTATGATTATTTGATAGTTGGAATCTCAGAAAATATTCATAATACCTTTTTTGGTTGTAAATTTATAGCTGAATTATGCTTGGCTTTCTTGTTATATTTGGAACCATTTTTTTAGATCCTACTATTTTTTTTCTTAATAAGTCTTATTTGTTGTGTAGTGGCTGAGGTGGAGGCTTATTGAGAAGATTAATTTGGAATATAATTATCTTCAAGTGCTGGTTTATGGATCAAAATTGGTTTAGTCATATCCATACCATTATCAGAAACATTCAAGAGATTTGAGGGTACTATGGAGGGACAAAGGGATTGAGGTTTAAAATTTCTTTGGAACTTCAAGAAAGATGGTAAGGATGGAATAATGATTCATTTAATTACAAAAACCCAAAATAATGAAAGGATTGATCAGAATTTTTATTCAAATAAAACAACAAAAGTTTATCATTTAAAAGATAATTAAATTAATTTAGAAAAGAAAAAACTTGTATATATTATAAATCCTTGAGAAATTTTCTGGTTTGTTTTTTTTGACTAGATATTTGACAGAAAAGTTTGTAAAAATGTTTACAATTATTTCTTAAATTCATTGAATTTTTTTTTCAAAACTATTTGTAATAAATTCAGTAACATTTTTATAATAAAATCCAGGGGAGAGGGGCTTTTTGGTGGAGAATAAAGTGTAATTTGAAATCAAAAAGATTTATTCCCTTGTGGTTGAAGGAAAATGATAAGCTATGAAAAAAATAGAAGAAAATGTCTGATGGGGGTTGGGTGAAGGGCTGAAAGATAATGGAAGATGGTTATAATGATTATGGGTTTGTGCTAAAATGTTTACCTTATTAAAGACCTATGTTAGCTATGAGAAAGGCATGAAATGAATACCTTAAAAAAATTGAAGATATTCCAGGTGACCTCAATGTAAAACAATAAGCCTTGAGCTGTTATTGGAAAGAGTAAAAAATGAATTTAATGAATGGGTAGTTATATATCTACACCTCCAGCTTACATGTACACCTACACCTATGTATAAAAATGTGGCCTGAGATAAACCTTCACACCTTTCATGAACATTTTTGGCTAAATCAGCTCATCCTGGTTATTACTAAATCCACGCCAAATTGGTGGTTGATCTCATCTATTTTTCCAATAATTTCAAAATTCAAGAACAAAATTCATTTTCTAAATAAAGGTGAACTTTCTACATTTGATGTTTGTGAAATTCTGGTTTGCTCAGTTGATTACTGAATTATTTTTGGAAAAGGAACCCTCAAGCTTCTAGAAATTACATCAATTATCAAAGGAAACAAATCGTTGTAAGTTGAGGATACTTGGAAGCACACAAATAAGTATATATTGAAATCTTTTTTTCCAATAATTCCTATTCCCCAGTTTTCCTAAGGAAATACTTCCTTCAAGAATATCAAGCTTTTTATTTTAGTGAAGCATGGAAAAAAAATCTTCCAAGGCTTATTTAATTATGAACCTACCTAAAAAGGTGGGTATTTAAAAAGTCCCCCATGATGGTTAAAAGCCTCTTTGTATCATCTTACATTTTATGATCTTTCCCTTGAAATGGATTACTATTGAGTAAAAAAAAATTACTGTACAGATTCATGAATTCAAACATCTTTGTGTCAAAAATAATATAATATTGGCCAGAATTCTTGTGTCAATTCAGTTGAAGGTGTGTTTTGTACAGATTCATGAATTTGGAAAGATTGGTACCAAGATTATAATAATATTATACATTTATGCTTCTGTTAATTTAGTTCAAAAATTAAGATCAATAAGAGAATTTATTAAAGGCCCTTCATGAGAATATTGAATCCACAGGGCCTACCTTTTCCACCAACAAATAATGGGTTGGTTGTGGTTTGCCATAGCTATTGTCACCAATCACCCATATTCACAACACAATTACTGCAAGGTGACTCTGTCCACCACCCAGGATGAAACATGCAACCTCTCAGCCATTTTGAGAGAAAGTAACTCTAACCAATATTACATTGATATCACCTTCTATTTTTGGTGTTGGTTTAACTCCTACCCATGCCTCACACCAGTAGGAGCCCTAAAGATAAATTAGAATTATTTTGGGATTAAATTTTAAACAATACATTCCTTTTTGTGTAAATAATTTATAAATATTAATTTTATACTTTGAATCTTATCTCCAAAATATATTCAGCTAAAAAATTAAAATTATTTTTTCTAAAAATATCATAATAATATTTTCTACTTAAAAATACTTTACTTGAGCTTCTGATTCCCTTTGGAGGCTGTAGGAGCCCAAGTGAAATAAATTTTTAAAACAATTTCAATTTAAAAAGGAAAATTTATCTTTATTAAAGCTAATTCAATTTAAAATATGTATATTATGAAAAATATAATTTATAAATTCAAATGATTTTTTTGAAAATTTATTTAATTGGTTTTTATCAAACTCAAAGTATTTATATTTCAAAAATAGCATTCACTTCCTTGGAAAATTAATTGAATTAAAGATATTTGTACTAGAAAAATGCCTCACTTAAGATTTCAAAGGCCTTTGGAGGCTTTGGGAGCCCAATAAAGCTGAATCTTTGAAAAAAAAAGATCAACAAATTCAAATTATTTTTTATAAAATTAATGAATTTTTTTCCTTCCATTTGAAATATTTATATTGAAAAAAAGGCATTGCTTGAATGTCATTTAATCAAATTTTTCATTTTCTTGAGCTCCTGAAGCACTTACGAAAATTTATTATTATTTTCTTTCTTTATTCATTCATTAAACTCCCATCTTATATTCAATTTAAATATTTTTCTAGCATAAAGCTTAAATTTTGGCCTTTTCTGTATCACCCACCATTAGTCAATATTTTCCAGCTCAACTAATTGGCCTCCCAAGCCTTATTGAGCTATTTAATGATTAAGAAAAACGTTTCATGGGAAAACTATCTTACCAGTTGTAAATGATTATTCTTCATCAATGAGTGACTTAATACATGAAAAAACTCTGCAAAATTCAACTTTTAACAACCCAAACAGCAAGGATGGGTCATTTTTTGATTCTGAGGATCATTTTATGGGAAAGACCGCTTATTTAAGGGGGTTTTCACTAGAATCATTCATCACACAAAGATTAATTTTTTATATCAAAAACCCCCAAAAAAATCGTTATTGTCTGTTAATATTTGATTGTTAAAAAAATTATTTCCAAATAAAAACTCAAAAAAATCACATTGAATATGGGCTTTAATCAGCAAGGAACAGTTCATGTTTACATATAAAAAAAGCTTCAAGACAAATTTCATTTCCTGATTGAATTTTTCTACCAATTAAAAAGTATAGATAAACAGAAAATCCAATTTTTTAGTAAAAAAGAAGGTAATATTTCCTGAATTGAATTGGATTTGGGCTATATTACACTTTAGTCTCCCATTTGTCCCACAAACTTAATATAAGTTGAAAAATACATAAATTTAATTCACCTCAATTTAACACACATTAGTTTTAAATACAAAAGAAGTTTCTTTTAATTAGAATTACTAATTATTAATTAACACAAAAATTCTTTCCATATCCGACATTGGCCTGGTTGAGCTTAAAATGGCTATTGTAAGGTCATTCTGTTGCTGGTTTCCTTTAATCTCTATTTCATTTTTCCAATTTGCTTTCTCAAAATGACATTTTATTTGTTTTTTATTCTCTTTGAAATCCATTCGGCCTTGTAATTTCTTCTCTTGAAAAATTTGATCATCTTTTTTTCTCCCTTTCAAAAGCTAATTTCATCTCCTTCAATAACTCTTCCTGCTCAATTTTCTTTATTTCACTCTTTTTTTAATTGTCCCATTTCTACCTATCTCATTCTAAATGTCTAGTTTCATTCAAATCACACGCTTTAAAGAAAGCAATCATAATTTTTTGTTGAAGAAAGAATGGAAATTTTCTTACCATTTTTCCGGCTTTCTAATAATTGTGTAGGAATGTGAAGATACACTTAAGCAATTTTTCTGTCTTCCACTATTCTCATTAAGGTTGGTATTTGATGGCCTCTCATTACTTTGAATTTGGACAGTACTAGACATTTTGAGCTTAAGATTTTCAAATAAGTACATGAATTATAAGATATGAGTAATTCAGAATAAAAAAAACTCACATTATGATCAGCCTTATTTGAAATTTCCACTGTATCATGAGAATTATTGGGGCCCTCATTATTTTCAACTGTTATTTCATTCTGAATTTCAATTGTGGTATAAGAATCAAAAATCTTGATTTGATTAATAATGAAACACATTTGGACTTACCTCCAGGTTTGGATATATCTTTTCATCATAATTATAAAATTATTCATCTTCTTGCAAATAAAAAGTGGTGATTGTTTTAAGCTTTGGCTTACTATCAAACAATGAATCCATCTCATTTTAGAATTGGTACATGATTTCCAAATTTCCTTACATTGTCTTGATACCCCTTTTCTCATAATCTCTGGTTATTCCAGTGGAAGTAGCATCTTCAAATTTCTTGGTCAATTTTTATTTCTTCTTATAAGCTCTCCAGAAGTCCCAAATAATCCTGCGGTAATATTCAACTGTTATTGTGACTTCTTATTCACCTCGAGATCCATCAGTGGGAACACATTATTTTTTATTGAAGGAAGCCAATCAACAGTCACCATGAGAAAAGTGGCTACATCTTAAATCAGTTTTTCATTTGAAATTTGACATTGGAGATAGGACAGAACTTCAAGCCACAAAGTCTCAATTCAGTTTCCTTAATCTCAGTTTTTGGTCAGGATAATCAAATCTCAATAATTAAGAAGCACTTTATAAGAATAATTATTCCCATTCACCCTTTTTTAGTCTTTATTACTACTTGTTATCATTTAATGAACAAATAATCCAACCTTTGAGGTATTTCTTATAGATCTTTACATATATATATTACAGCTTCAATATGAACTCTCTCTCTCTATCAAGATCACTTATGATAATCCATATATTAATAGTATCAAAATTGGAATAATTATTTTTAAAATCAGCTTTTCAGTAATTATAACATGGCTTTGGTACTTGAGGAATTTCTGTTCAGATACATATTATAAAAAATATACCGCACTATCAAATTGTTTTCTCTTGAAAAAGAAAATTTTTTTTGAGATATTATATCCCTTCCTTTCATTTAATTCTTAAATTAGGTTCTTATTACAAATTGAAAAAAAAATATCAATATTTATGAGATAAAGTCACTACAATGAGTGGCTCACCAAAAGTTACCATATATTAAATTGATTTAACATGTATTTCACCTCATGAAATTCTGTAGAGGAGGCTTTGATACTTATAGCTATGAAATATCAGTATCAAAACTAACATATCTGGTTTCAAATATGGAATTGGGGACCTTCTCATTATACAATCCCACAGTGTAAAGAAAGAATAATTCTGGTCATCATGTAAAAAAAATGGCCTAATAATATTATATTTGATCTTTATAACCATGGAAAACTTCAGTTTATTTATTTTTTTGGAAAATTTAATTTTTTCCTTTCTTAGTACCAATTTGGCTTCTTTTTGCATATTCCTGTCGAAAAATTATCAATTTTTAGTTAACCATCTTAATCTAGTGGATTACTTGAATGTTTAAAAATCTGATATCATTTAAGTTCCTCTTTCAAGGAAAGTGGAGTATAATCTGTATCAAGAATTGAAATAAATCACTGATAACTAGTACTTCTAGAGATGAAATGAAATTATTTGTAAAATTTTTAGGAAAGGTAATATTCATGTATCAATATTGTTTAACGTCCTTTTGCACAGTTATTTCCTTATTTCTAAATCTCATTATGATTACTTTATTGTCAATAATTTTCAAATTATTCTTGTTTTACGTTATATAAATTTTTCACTTTAATCTTAATCATCTTAAAGTTCAATAAATTTGCTAATCATTAGGATATATGGAGATCTCTCCATGCACAAAATAATTAGGGATTTTATTTGAGATTTCTGGTTTTATAGCTTGAAATATTTCAAAATAAATTATTTTACCTTATTAAAGACACACAATAATGGAAATTTAAATATTGAAACTAATGGAGAAAATTATTTTTCAATATATCTGAATCAAATTTTCCTCAAAAGTATTTTTATTAATAGTTCAATTTGAAGTAATACAAACACTTGAATAGCTATTTCAAATAGTCAAAATAAATACCTTAATGAGTAAATCAAGCACTCAATCTTATTCTTCTAATATTATGGGTATCCTATGTAATATTAAGGAATATTAGTTTCAGTAAATAGGTTCTTTGATCAAATTTCCTTCCCAAACTTTATTTACAAGTCTTATGGGAGGTTTTTTAAGTTCAAATTTCTTTGAAGAAATTTATACAGCCTATAAAAGTAATAAATTAAGAATAGAAGGTTGTTTATAAATTTTGTTTGATCAGCTTATATAAATATCTCTTCTAAGTTCTTCTAAAAGATAATATGAGAAGCTCCCTTAGTTCTTCATATTTCAATGCAGAATAAAACGGTTAGTGTATTTATTGAGCCAATACTTACAAAAAGAAGATCACAGAAATGAGCTGTAGGCTTTGTGAAATTAATCTTAAAATAACACAAATATCACTTCAGAGAAGTGTAAAATTAGATTCAAAAGATGGCCCCAACCACCTTTTATTATTTAAAATTTCTCAATATCTCTTTTCCTATGGGAACTTATGAGCACTTTATTGCCCAATATCTTTAAACCCAAAAATTAAATTTGTTTTCAAAACTAGATTTACTATTCACTAAAATTATCAATCATATTATTTTCTGTGTGAAAATATGATATATATGTTCAAACATATATTTTTACAGAGCTAAAATATTTCTGTCAAGAGTTACAAAACAAATAAGTAGAATCAAATTCAATAATAAACACATTAAATCAGAATTATAGGGAAATCAGGTTTTAGTAATATTTATGACAGAATACTGTGAATAATATATTAATATTTCCCTCAAGGATTGAGAAAATCTGTCCTCATTTCTTGAAATGATACAAAAGATTTGAATTTCTGATTAATTATATATTTATTATACTGACTTCATTTATTTCATAATTTTCCTTAACAATTTTTTTTGTTCAATCTTGAGATTTTTTTTCCTTGATTTTTAAAAGAGAAAAAAAAACATAAAGCCCACAAAAAATTTTATAAAAAAAATTTTTTTTTTATGAAAGAGATCAAAGAAAAGGACAAAATAGTTTCAAAATAATAAATTATTGAAAAAAAAAAAAATTTAATTTGAGATTAATTACTCTTTCTTATTAAAATTTATCCTTTCTTTATATTTTGTGAAAAAAAAATTCAAAATCAAATTTCTTTCTAATACTTTGAAAAGAAAATTTTATTTATTTTATTTTGATTTTTTGAATTTTATTACTAACTTTCTTCTAGTTATATTCTCTTTTTATCAATAATTCATTAATTTTTTTCTTCTTTTTTCAACTTTTCTTAGTTTTATTTTTAATTTATTTGATAGTTTTTTATTTTATTTTACATTTTTGTTTTTAATTTCAAATTAAAGTAAAAGGCCCTGTAACGCCTGCCATTAAAAAATTACTGAAAATTGTTTTCTATTAAATTCTTAGATTCTACTTTGAATTTGTCAATATTTGTCAGCAATTTTACAGTTCTAACCATTTTCAATCCTTATACAAGAATTTTCTTCACAGAATTTTGATTTTTTCCAGTATCAGGGGTCCTTCTTCACAGAGACTGTTACTTATATCTTGAATTGAGAGGTAAAACTTCCAAAAAAAATGAAAAGGAAGTCTTTAGTTCTCTTAAAAAAAGGAGAAATGTGAGAATTACTAGTAGTTAAAATTTATTATCTTTAGTGAGGTTACAAAGGAATTATAAAATGAAAAAGTTCAAAAAAAAAAAACATGAGAAATAAAGAAGAAAAATAATAAACCTTTCTTATGATTTTTTCTTTTTGGAAATAGTTTTATTAAAAAAAATTGAAAAAAAAAATCATTTTTTGAATTTAAAATTATCTCAATTTAATCATATAAGAAACAAAAATTGTTAAAAAAAAAACCATTATTCAAAAAAGGCTCTAGTTTAAAATACCTTTTTTTTGGTATTTTGGGGGAAATTTCTGAATAAAGAATAAGTAATAATGCTAGCTTAGAGTAATAATTGGTGATAAATAAAGAAAAATTGAGGCTTTAATAAATTTGAAAAACTTTATTTGAATTCTTTTGGAATTAATAAGAAATAAGGAAACTTTTCAGCTCAAAAGATAGCTTTGAATTCAGTTTTTGATTATGAATAATATTTACCAGAAGATAAAGATATAAATGAAAAAAATCTTGATGTGATATATTTTACATTCATTCTATAAAATTTTAAATAGGCTGAAAATTTTTGAAATTATTCAATATTCCAGGGGCTTGAAATAATTTGGATTACCAATGAACATTTAAATAATAAGTCAAACTTAGTTCACTGGAAGTGTCTAATTTCAGTATAGCATGGGTAGAAGCTAATTTCCAAATGCAAAACCTTCTTTCAGGTTTAGCCACTTTTCTCATAGTTATTTGTGGTCCCACTTTTCCCAAAGTATGAATTGTAATTTGATTCAATCTTAGACCAATTGATCAAGTAGATATGATCAGTGTGTGTTTAATTCCCAGGAGGATTTTCCGTAGTTAAATTGTATTTGTGAGATTGCTTAAGCCAGTGAGATTTTTGAAAGGAACTTCGAACTAAATGGGTGTTAAGTAAAATTGGTGATTGGATTATAATAGACAAAGAAAAATGACTTTTTATTGACTATGATATGGCTTAAAAATAAAATTGGATTTAATTTGGAGCAATTATTTTTAAATATTTAAATAAAAAATTACTAAAAAGTTTGGATAAAAAAGAGATTAGGGTTTTGATTAAAAACCAATGCTTTTTAAATTAATATAAATCATAGGAAATTAAGCTAAAAATGTGTTATTTTGTTTAAAAACCCTGTGTTTTTTGAAGGTTATTTTGGTCCAAAATCCTGCATTATTTCAAGGTGATATTTGTTAGTTTTGAGACCCCTTTTTTATTTTTTGAAATATTAGTAAATATTTTGATTAATTCTCAAAATAAAAATATTCTATTTTTGATTTTGATAGGTTAAATTCAATTTAAATAAAAAAAATGAAAAAAGAAATTCAAGGAGGTGAGGAATTTTCTTTAATGTGGTTTTCTTTTTTAAAAAGGTTTTCTCAAAGAAAGATTATTTAGTAATAGCTTAATATTAAATCAAATTATCTTATATAAATAAATAACGTATTTAAAACCCTTAAAATTCAAAATTAAAAAAATCCCTACTTCTTTTTTCTTCAATATCATTTATAAGATTGGATATAAAGTAATTTACAGTTATTATATCTTCCTTGTCAATTTTGTTCCAAGAAGTAGATATATAAAAATAATGCTCATTATTTTTCAAAAGAATAAAGTTCTTTTTATTGAAGAATAATTAAATTGGTCTAAATTTTTAATATAACTTATTATTATTATTATTATTTTCTTTTTGAAAAAAATTCATAGTCTAAAAATTTCTAATTTTCTTTTTGAAAAATAATCAAAATCTATATATATATATATGTATAAACACAATCTATTTATTTTTTCTTTTTAATCAATTTTTTACTAATAGTTTCTTTTCTCTTCTGATATAAACATAATAATTAATCATTATAAATAAATTTTTTTTGAAAAAAAAAAAATTTAAGAAAAGAACTTTCAATTCTTTGAATTTTTTTTTTTTTTTTTTTTTGATTAAATACTTTTTTATCTATTTATTTAGGTTTGAAATAATAATAATAAAAAACTAAATAAATAAATAAAGAGTCTTTTAAGAATTAAATTATAAAAATTATAAATTTTTTTAATTATTAAATTTTATAGCTTTGTGGTTTGATTTAATATTTAGAAGGTTCTCCAAAGCACTTACATGATTCCAGGTTGTTTCCAGAAATTAAATTCCATTTTTAATCCAGAAAAGTGAAATCCATTTCCACATGGGTTAAATGTAGTTCAAACTGGAAAAGAATATTCTTTCTGAATAAATGAAAATATCTCATGAATCCAAGAACTATAATGTGAGCCTTGAGGTATATTTTACATACCCAAATAGGCCACAATTATCTTAAAAAGAAATTTTTAATTATGCATAACTCATAAGTCATGCATATATCCAAAATTCATCATTTTCAATTTCAGAAAAGATGAATAACTTTTTATTGAGTAAGTAAATCCATGGATTTAAGACCAGATTTGGACTCTACACAAAAATTCACCTAGGGTAGCCCCATAGAGTGAATAAGCTCAATTTAAGTATTTGAGGTGGTAAAATGGAAAATACTTCAATACCACATAAAAGATCTGTGAAAATTTTTGTTTTTCTTGATTTTAAGCCAAAATAATGGGAAAGTGAGAAATACCATGTTACATATACACTAAGAATAGTGTTATGCATGTTTTGAGCACTTAATATCATGGTATTCTTACATGGACTTTTGGTACACCCATAGTGGATATCTCACTTGAAGCTTAAATTTCTATTTTTACGTGAAAAATAAGCAAGGGGGACAAAAGACATCAAAGAGAGCCAGGGTACCCAACTTCTGGGGACTCAGAGGCGTGGATAGCTCCAAAGCTTGGTTCCATGGCTGATCTTGACCCAATTGGTAAATTAAACCTCTTTGGGAACTTGGTTACCAAGTTACACCTACTGTAATCATAAGAAAATAGCAAATAACCTGCTATTTTGACGTGCCAAGGAGGTAAAGAGCTACTTAGACTCCTGTAACCACGTCAATTCTTAATGACTTTCCATGGATAAAACCCAAAAGAGTAATTAAAACCCTTTTTGGACTTGTATCCATTGATTTACCTCATAGCAACCAGTGAAACACTGATATTTGCAATTCTACATAGAAATGAGGTAAAAACTTCAAAAATTCATTAAAAATACAATTCTTCATGAATCCTTCTGAAACTTTCAGGACCAATTTAGAACTGTATTATCTATGGTACAACCAAAAAGAATTACAGTTTTACTAATAAAATTAAACGTTTTACTTACAGTCCATTTTTGACCATTCTACGTGAAATACTGAATCTTCAAAAATTCACAGTAATTAAAGCCTGTGATGAAATTGGCAATAACATTGATAAATTTGAGAAATCAATGATTATTTTGGAATAAAAGAAGATTTACAGATGTTACTCCTTTTATTCTTAACCATATTGGGGTTGGTAGCCATGTAAAAGCATCAATTAAGTAATTATGATAATCTTACGTGACAACAGATGATGCAATCATTAATCCAAAAAGGTTTATTGTTTTCTCACTCCCTGGTTTTTCAGTTTGCTCCATGGCACGCCTCTGTGAGCTGTTGTTGACTTAAAAGAAGCCTCTTCTTGCTGTTTTTTCCGCATCATCATCTTATTATCATTTTATATCATTGTTACCAAAAAGTAAGTATTAGTTAAGCTATTCCTAAGTGTTTTAAATCTTTCAGAATCAATCAGAAAGACGTGAAATCATAGAATCCAACTATATATTGTTTTAATCCTGCTATAAATCATTTTGATCCCTTAAATCCACAATTCTACGTCAAATTTCTCTACTTTTATCTATCAATAAGTTCTTTGGAGTATTAGTGAGTCATTTATCTTTAATTCTTATAGTTTTTCTCTAGTAATAGTTTTCTTCAAGGATTAGCTTTATAATTATTCTTGTAAAAGATAATTATATATTAAAATAATTTTATTATTTTAATAAAAGAAGTTTTTATTATTAAATTCTTCTTGTAATTGATTCTTGTAGACAATTACTTGCTCACTGTTAAAATCACTAGTAGTGCTTAACACGTGAAAGAAACAATTCTTTAATTATTTAATTGTGGTTATAATAATATTTTATTATTATATTTCATAAGAACAGACATAGTACTGTTGATTAATATTAATATTATCATCAGTTTCATAGTCACATCTTACATTTGGGGGCCTGGCCATGTTTTTTGAACCTTGTACCCTTAATTAATATATTTTTAAGCTCCAAAATATATTAATTCAATATTTTTTCTTTCATTTTAAAGTCAAAATAATTCTTATTTTTGAAATTGTTTTGGAAATCTTTTTCATTGAGGAATTTGGTTTAATTTTATACTGTTTTACACGTGGCTTTTTCACATCCAAAAACTTATAAAATTATTCTTTGAGTTACTCTGAATTAATTTTCATTCAAAATCTTAAATTTTATTTTTTTTTTCTTTAAAAAGAATAATTTTTTAATATTAAAAAATATAAAACTTATAAAAAATCTTTAAAAATATTTTAAATAGTATAAAAAATAATTTTTTCTCTTTTATAATTTTTCTAGTGTCTTTAATCAAATACTGTGCAGCTGGCAACAGACTCAGTAAAAGATATATTACTAGCCCAGAATCTGAGGAAAGTATTGAGGTGCAAATTGCTAAAAGAGGCACCTTATTTAATTCTGAAATGAATAAATTACCACCAAAAGGTGTGTTGTTATCTTTATTTTTACTCTTTATCCTTAAATTGACGTAAAAATGGTGCATACCAGAAATGGAAGCAGCTATTCAGTCCAACCAGATGGATGTGGACAAGAAAGAGGCAAGACCAAATCCAGAAGTGCCAAGTCTTCCACAAGAAAGACACATTTGGAGGATGCCAGAGTTGCCCCCCATTCCCCAAGGTCTGTACCAACAGATTTTGATGTGAATTCAGAGCCTGAACTGATTTATGGTAATATTTCCAGGGCTGAACCACTTTCAGGTGGCAGAAATAGAAATATATCAATGCCAGTACAAAAACTGGTTCAGAGAAGCCAAGGAAGAGGAGTGGGAAATCTGCCCAAGCCTTTGGCAGGGGGCCATGAACTCCTACTTACACATCAAGAGCTTTCTGGGTCAGGAGAAGACCATAGAGCTCTTAGGAGGATGGAGCCCCCTGTCTTGCAAAGACAAGGTCAAAAAGATAAAGAATTTGTTGAAGAACCAAAGTCTTTTATCTATATACCAGAAGAAAGAGTTGGAAATGACTCCAGCTTTGGAGACAGAGGCACCAGTGGCGTCTACCAGCTCCAAACCAGCTCCAGAAGTGTCCAAGGACAAGCCCAAGGGACCTCAGAAGAAGCAGAAAGGTCCCAAGAACCATCAAGGAAAGGGAAAAGGCAAAGCCAATTGGCACAGACCTTACCCACAGGGGTACAGGATCCCCAAATTGGAGCCTTCAGCCATGGACAGTGTCTTCAATATGGCCAGAACTCTGATGGAATTCACAGCCAAGGAGCAGGAAAGGATGAACAGAAACTTTCCATGCAAATAATTGGTGTACAGACTAGTATTAATGTAGAAATTGGTAAACTTGATAGAAAGCTAACTAAAATTGCATCAGATATAGTTGAATTAAAGAAAAATGACAAAACATACATTGAATTGCACCAAGTGAAAAATGCCAGACTTGACTCAATTACCAATTCTTGCAAAAGAATTGAAAATATGTGCCAAATTCAGCATGATGAAATGGAAGATCTTTCCATTTTTAAGGTGAACAATCAACTTACAATTTTGCAAGACCAAGTCTTAAAAATAGTTGAGAATACCAATCAATTTGCCATACACTTAGCAAAAAGTGACAGTGAAAGGCAGAAGTTGAAGAATGAAATAATTGCAAGTGTGGAACAAATTCATAAGAATCATGAACCACATATGCCAAGACATTCTACACCTTTAACTGAAGAGAAACTTTCTGTTAAAGAAAGTCTCACCCCATTCTTAGGAGAAAATGCCTACTCTACAAGGGATATTCCCAAAATAGAAGAATGGCCAACATTCTCTGGTGAAGGAGAATACAACCATATTGAATTCATCAGGACTATTGATATGTTTCAAGAAGACTTCAATATACCTGATGAAATCATAGTGGGAAAATTACACTGTTTATTTACCAGGACTCCAAAGAAATGGTATTACAAAATGAGGATTGATCATGGTAAACATGACTGGTCTTGGTGGAAATCTGAAGTGATTACCAAATGGGCCAATAATTCTTGGAGCTTTAAAATGGAAAATGCTTTTGAAAGTGCCATTTTTAACTCAGAAAAAGACAAACCACTTACTTGGTTCTTCAAACAAAAAAACAGATTATCTGCTTTACACCCAGACATGTCTGACACTATAATTAATATGAAAATATTAAGAAAGTGTGGAGGAGAACTGGAACATGCTATCAAAAGCAGATGTGTGGAACCTTGTTCAACAGAGGACTACATTAATGCTATGAAAGATATCATTACCAGAACAAGAATTGGTAAGACTTGGATTAAAAACCCAATAGAGTCCAAAATAGTCTCAAAGATTACTAGAGAGGAAAGAAGACCAGAAAGACCTGTCTTGAAGTGTCATAAATGTGGAAGTACTTCACATTTAGCCAACACTTGTCCTAAGAAGACAAAGATCAATGAAATTCAAATCATTGAAGAAATTCAGTGTACTGAAGAGAAAGAAGAGTCTGATCAAGATTCTGCAGTCTCTGAAGATACACCAGTGGAGGACTATCCCATTGAGAACATTTCAGCTTTCTTTGAGGTCACAGAAGTCCATACCCACTTGCCACAGTACAGTGAGGATTGCTGCAACCTGATCAATATCCAAGATGCCAGAATGTGTAAAACAAAACCTGCTAGAGGAAAGGGTTATACTTCTGGGGCATCCTGTATCACATCAGTTCTGATGAGTGATATTGAAGCCAAAGTAAATTTGGATACAGGGGCATTTTGCACTTGTGTGGGCAAAGATTATCTCCAAATTATACTTCCTGAATGGAAAAACCATCTATTACCAATAGAAGGTGTACAATTCAGTAGTGCCAGTAACAATATGTACCCCCTGGGCATATTGGACACTAATATTGTATTCCCACATCCAGCAGGAAGTATAAGAATGAAAACTGAGATTGTAGTAATGGATAATTGCACATCTCAGCACATCATTCTTGGGAATGATTACTTAAATATTTATGGTATTGATATAAATAACCATAAGGACAGATATCTCACAATTGGAGATAACAAAAGACAAAAATTTGCTTTCTCCAATATGCCAAAACAGATATCTGTAGTATCTTCTGTCAAGGATACTTACAAAGATGAATTTGTGACTAATCAACTTGTTGAAGCACAAATTAATCAATCATTGTCACCAAAGATGAGGAATGAACTTATTAATGTGTTATACACATATAAAAATGCATTTGCCTCTGATAATGAACCATTAGGCGCTATAAGAGGGCATGAAGTTGATATTACTCTTAATATTGACAGACCATATCCTCCAGTACTTAGAAGACCAGCTTATCCAGCCAGTCCCAGAGCTAGAGAAGCCTTGGAAAAACATATCCAAGAGTTGATCCAACTTGGTGTGCTAAGGAAAGTAGGCCATAATGAGGAAGTTGAAGTGACAACACCTGTTATTATTGCATGGAATAATGATAAGTCAGGAATGGTTGGAGATTTCAGAGCATTGAATACCTACACAGTTTCAGATAGGTATCCAATCCCTAGAATTCAAGAAACCTTGACTCAATTGTCTAAAGCCAAGTATATAACATCAATGGATGCATTGAAAGGCTTCCATCAAAATGTCTTGACGCCTAAAGCTAAGAAATTACCTAGAATTATCACTCACTGTGGTATTTTTGAGTATCTTAGAATGCCATTTGGCATTAAAAATGCTCCATCCCATTATCAAAGGATGATGAACACCATCTTTCCTACAGAATTGTCTGAAGGATGGCTTATCATTTATATTGATTATATTATCATATGTTCTGATTCATGGTCTTTGCACCTTGAAAGACTTGCAAGAGTACTTCATAAAGTTGCAGAAGTGAACATGAACATTTCACTTAAGAAATGCAATTTTGGTTTTGAAGAACTCAAAGCATTAGGACATATTGTTTCTGGTTTAAGCTTGGGTATTGACAAAAACAAAGTAGCAGCAGTGTTACTTAAACCAATACCCCAGAATAAAAAAGAAATGATGTCTTTTCTTGGGTTTGCCAGTTACTATAGGCAACACCTGAAAGACTTTGCAATTCTAGCCAAGTCACTTTATAGAATCTGTGATCAACAGACTGTATTTGAGATGACACAGGAGAGAATTAAAGCTTATTAGAAGATAAGGAAAGCCCTTACAGAAGCACCTTTACTCCTCATGCCTGACTGGAATATTCCTTTTAAGTTGTACATTGATGCATGTGGAGATGGACTAGGGGAAGCCCTACATCAAGTCCAGATTATTGATGACAAACCTACAGAAGGACCAGTTTGTTATATCTCAAGACAAATCAAACCAACAGAAGCCAGATATGGTGCAAGCCAAATGGATTGCTTATGTTTGGTATGGGCACTTGAAAAACTACACTATTATCTTGATGGCAGTGTTTTTGAAGTGATAACTGACTGTAATGCCGTGAAATCACTTCTTAACATGAAAACTCCCAACAGACATATGTTGAGATGGCAAATAGCCATTCAAGAATATAGAGGAAACATTACTATAGTTCATAAAGCAGGAAACATTCACAAGAATGCTGATGGACTTAGTAGATGGGCTTTAGCCAACACTCCTGATAACCCAGCTTATGTACCTTTGGAAGCTGAACCACAGATTCCAATTGAAGGAATTAACATAACTGATATTGGGACTGAATTCTTTGAAGAGGTCAGAGAATCTTATAAACAAGACAAGAATTTCCATATCTTGACTTCTTTATTAGATAAAGACTGCAAAGATACATCTTTAGTTAATGCACTTGATGAAGTTTGGAAAAATTCCTATTCTGAAGGAAGATTTCACTTGTTTGATGGGATTATTTACCATAGAACAAAACATTCTTGTGTGATGACACTGTGTAGTAGATTACTTATCAATACCATTCTTCATGAATGTCATGATAGTATCTACTCTGGACACCTGTCAGAAGACAGAACACTTGAAAAAGTGAAGAACTGTGCATGGTGGCCATCTTGGAGGAAAGAAACCATTGAATATTGCCATACCTGTTACAGATGCCAGAAAGCAAACAGGAGCACAGGCAAGAAATTTGGATTAATGATCCATATTCAAGAACCAAAATCCCCTTGGGAAGTTGTTCACATGGATTGGGTCACAGCACTTCCTCCAAGTGGTGACAGAAGTTATAATGCTTGTTTAGTCATTGTAGACAGATATAGCAAAACTCCCATATTCTTACCATGTCATAAAGATGACACTTGTAAGGTTTGTCTATGAAACTCTTGATAATAGTAACAATATCAAGAGTACTATGACTGTCCTCAGTAGAAAAATATAATATAATAAGATATTACAACCACAAATTTAAATATAATTATTAAAAAATAATTATATATAAAAAAATAAATTTAATTATTATTATAATAATATAATAATAAAAAAATAATAATTATAATAAATTATAATTATTCTATTATTGTTATAGTCACTGACAGTTATAACAATAAGAAGTGTAAAGCTCTTAATGAGGCAATTACACGTGGAAAATATGAATATTAACCACTTATGAATGATATAAATATTATTTATAAAAAGAATTAAACACACACTGTGCAGAAATAATTCTTTTAGAATAAGAATTCTATAAAAAAAATATAGAATTCTAGAGAAAACTTACTTATAAGATTTATTTAATACAATAAGTCAAAATACAACAGTTATAATATTAAATAATAATTATAAGTTAAAAACACGTCAAAAATCAATAAATTTAAAGATAAAACAACTTTTAATAATATAAATTATGATTTAACAGTTTTTGAGAGGAATTTGTGGATTTTAAAAGATATTTAAAATGATAATTTTATATAATAAAATATATTATTGGTGATTACAACAATAATCTAAATTCTATGACTTCAATTCTTTAATTTCAATAAATAAAGAATAAAAATAACTTAAGAATTACTTTTAATAATAAGATTTTATATTTAATAAAACTTTACCTGTTTAAATTTCTAATATGATTGGATTGATAATTAATGATGGACAAAAACAGTGATAAAAAGACTCTTTTTATGTCTTCAGAGCAGCTCTCATGATTCATAATGGATGTAGAGGGCGTGCTCAGGTCAAAACTGAAAAACCATACTTAAAAATAGAGTTCTTAACTTAAGGCAACTTATTTTTACTTCCAATTTAAAGTTACCAGTGTTATTCTTAACTCCAAGTAACTTTAATCCTCATTTAGTTTAATTATTTTAAGTTTCAATATAAAATAAGTTTATTTATATTAAATTTCATCACATGAACAACTTAAAATTAGAGTTTCAAGCAGAAATCTTTTAAACTCAATTTTTAATTAATTTTTAAAGAAATCATAATTTTCTTTAAGCTTAATTAAAAGAGTAAATTTCCAGGCTAATTACCCAGGAAATTTATTTATAAAAGATACTTAAAATTTAATTTATATATTGATAATATTAAATTCTAAGTTGTGTGAAATTTTCAAGCAAATCCATTAAGAATTGGATTTTTAATGAATTTTTGAAGTTATTGCTATTTTTCCACGTAAAATAGCAATACACACCAAACCTTAAGTTTTGATAAGGTTTTAATGCTTGAAACTTTAAAGTTTTAAGCTTATTCAAGGTTTTTAAACTTAATTAAGCTCTGACAGTTCTTAAAACCTTGATTTCAAGCCTGCATATTGGGATTTACCCTTTGGCAGCTTGAAATTCCTGTCCAAATTGGAATAAAACCATTTTAATCCTTAAGGTTGGATCAAAGTCTAATCTTAAAGTTTAAATAAGGTTGAAAATCCTCCAATACAGGTGGACAACCTTAATTGAGTCCTTGCAGATCCAAAAAGTTGGGTACCCCAGCTCTATTTGGTCTTTTTCCTTTGTCCCACCTTTTTGCGTGGATTTTGCCCTTTTATTTATTTAAAGCCATACCATGGCTTTAAACCCTTTAAATTGAGCTCACGCAGGATTTACATTCTGTATGGCAAATCCTTAGCCAATTCAGTAAATATACACAACACCTCAATTTTAACTAAAATTTTGGTAAAGTTGCATAAACCTTATGTAACTTTAAATTTAAGCTTAATTAAGCTTAAATTTAACAATTTTAAAAAAATGTTAAAAAAGCTAAATTAGTACTGTGAGATTCTTAAATCTTCCAATAACACAAGAAATAAGTGTTTTTGGGTATAACACCCTATGGGTGTACCCTAGGTCATTTTTGGTGTAGAATCCAAAAATGACATAATAATTATAACTTTGTTTATCCAAAAAAAAGTTATACTTATTTTTTGTTATTTTTTATTTTAAATTCAACTAAAAAGTCTGTTTAAGACAAAATTAACTGTTTATAAAATCATTTGTGGCCTTATGGGTATGTTATACATACCTCACAGGCTCACATTCCCTACCACCAAAAAAAATTGTACCACAATTTTTCTTTGTAGTATACCCCCAAGTTATTTGGGGGGGTTATAATCCACTGTCCAACCTCTTTACTTATACTTTTCAAGTATGTAAAGCACACAATTCAAACATTTTACTGAGGAATTGGTCTTCTCTCATGTCTGAATCTTCTGAGAAACTTTTGGGAATCAGGTATTTTACTTTCTTCAATCCACTCATCTTCATGTTGTGGATTTCTGTACCTGACTAAGTATTCTCTTTCATTTTTTCCCCTAAGTCTTCTTTCTTTTAAGACTTTTAGTACTTTCTTTTCCTCACTTGGTTCAAGTGGGGGTACCTCTAAGGGTGTTTCATTTCTTAAAGGAAATAATTCCTTATCACTTGAAGTGTAATGCTTCACAAGACTGACAGGAAAAGTTGGATGTTTATTTCCTAACTCTCCTGACAGTTCCACTTGTACTGCATTTGTCCCATGAAGGGCTTTGATAATAAATGGTCCTGCAAAGGAATCTTTCAATTTCTTTGGACCTTTAATATTATTAAAGTTCAAGGTTGAAACTAGTATTAAGTCCCCTACTTTGAATTCTGGGGTTTTATGACTTTTATCCCATTTCTGTTTAGCATATTCAAAGGCATCATTCATGCTTTGATTTGAATGGTGCCTCACTTTATCAAGCAACAATTGAAAGCTTGAAGCAGTTGGATGAATATCAACTAGATCTTTCTTCAAAGTATCAACTGGAAGTTTGGGGTTCCATCCTTTTTCCAACATTGCAGGAGTCTTGCCTGTGGAAGCATGGATGGAGGTCTTATAGGCTAATTCCAATGCTGGTATAAGAGTACACCAATCATGGGTAAAGCCGTCAGAATCTTTAAACTCCAGGCCATAAGCACAAAATCTTCTGATCATGTCCTCAAGGGTTTGAATCATTCTTTCTGCCAACCCATCTGTCTGTGGATGGTATGCTGTTGAGAATGATAGTTTTGTACCCAAAAGCTTATGTAAATTAGTCCATAAGGCTGATGTGAATTTTGGGTCTCTATCACTAATAATGTTTTTAAAGAGACCAGTATGGGATATGACTCTGTTCCAAATTAAAAGAGCTGTATCCATAGCTGTGTCATCCTTATGACATGGTAAAAAGATTGGTGTTTTGCTATATCTGTCTACAATAACAAGACATGCATTGTAACTCTTATCACCTCCAGGTGGTAAGGCAGTTACCCAATCCATGTGAACCACTTCCCATGGGGTACTTGGTTCTTGAATATGGATCATTAAACCAAATCTTTTACCAGTAGCTTTATTGGCTTTCTGGCATCTATCACAACTGTGACAGTACTCAATGACATCTTTTCTCCAAGATGGCCACCAGGCACATGTCTTAATTCTTTCCATTGTTCTGTCTTCAGACAGATGTCCAGAATAAATGTTATCATGGCATTCTAGTAGTATTGTGTTAATCAACATCCTACTACATAGGACCATGACACATGTGTGTTTAGACCTATGGTATAATATACCATCAAATAAATGGAATCTTCTGTTGTCATAAGATGTTTTCCAAATATCATCCAGAGAATTAGCCAATGCTGCATCTTTGCAATCTTTGTCAAGTAGAGAAGTAAGTATATGGCAATTTTTATCTTGCTTATAGCTTTCTCTAACTTCATCAAAGAATTCTGTTCCAACATCTGTGATATTAATTCCTTCAATTGGAATTTGAGGTTCTGCACTTGTAGGAACATAGGCAGGATTGTCAGGTGTATTGGGTAATGCCCATCTACTCAAGCCATCAGCATTCTTGTGAATATTTCCAGCTTTATGTACTATGGTCATATTTCCTCTATACTCCTGTATAGCAATCTGCCATCTTAACATGTGTCTGTTTGGAGTTTTCATGTTAAGAAGTGATTTAACTGCATTACAATCAGTAATTACTTCAAACACACTACCATCAAGATAGTAATGAAGTTTTTCCAGAGCCCAAACAAGGCAAAGGCACTCCATTTGGCTAGCTCCATATCTGGCCTCAGTGGGTTTAATTTGTCTTGAAATAAAACAAATTGGACCTTCATAAGGCTTGTCATTGACAATTTGAACTTGATGAAGAGCAGCTCCTAAACCATCACCACATGCATCAATATACAGCTTGAAAGGAAGTTTCCAATCTGGCATTAATAATAATGGTGCATTGGTCAAGGCATACTTGATTTTATCATATGCTTGAATTCTCTCCTGTGTCATTTCAAAAACAGTTTGTTGATCACAAATTCTGTATAATGATCTGGCATGGATTGCAAAATCTTTAAGGTGTTGCCTGTAATAACTGGCAAACCCTAAGAAAGACATCATTTCTTTTTTGTTCTGGGGCATTTGTTTCAGTAAAACTGCAGCCACTTTGTTTTTATCAACACCAAGGCTCAGTCCTGAGACTACATGTCCTAGAGCTTTTAACTCATGAAATCCAAAATTACACTTTTTAAGAGAAATTTTCATGTTCACTTGTAAGATTTTCTTAAGTACTAATGAAAGTCTCTCTAAATGTAATTGCCAGGTTTCTGAACAAATGATAATGTCATCAATATAAATGATTAACCATCCCTCTGATAATTCATGTGGGAAGATGGTATTCATCATTCTCTGATAATGAGAGGGTGCATTTTTAATACCAAAAGGCATCCTCAAATATTCATAAATACCACAATGAGCAATTATTCTCAATAATTTCCTAGCATGAGGTGTCAAAACATTCTGGTGAAAGCCTTTTAGAGCATCCATAGAAGTAATAAATCTTGCTTTGGATAATTGAGTCAAAGTCTCATGAATTCTAGGGATTGGATACCTGTCTGGAATAGTGTAGGTATTCAGTGCTCTAAAATCACCAACCATCCTTGACTTATCATTATGCCAAGTAATGATTACTGGAGTTGTGACTTCAACTTCCTCATTGTGCCCAACTTTTCTAAGAACTCCCAGTTTCATTAGTTCATTAATATGATTTTCTAATGCTTCTCTAGCCCTAGGGCTAGCTGGGTAAGCTGGTCTCCTTAATAGTGGCGGATAAGGCCTTTCCACATTAAGCATAATGTCCACCTCATGGCCTTTTATAGCCCCAAGTGGTTCATTATCAGAAGCAAAGGCTTCTCTATATTGAAATAAAATTTCAATAAGTTCTTCCTTCATTTCTGGTGTTAATTCAGGACTAATTTGTGCTTCACTTAACTGATCTGACACAAATTTGTCTTTGTTAACATTTTTCACTTGTTTAATGACAGTGATTTCTCTTCTTTCTGGAGAAAAAGCAAATTTTTGCCTTTTATTTTCCCCTATAGTGAAATATCTGTCTTTATGATTATTAATATCAATACCATAGATATTGAGATAATCATTTCCAAGTATAAAGTGTTGTGAAGTACAATTATTCATAACAACAAATTCAGCTTTCAATCTTATACTTCCTGCAGGATGAGGAAATATTATTGCTGCTTCAAATATACCCAAAGGGTGCATGTTTTGGCTAGCACTGCTGAATCTTATACCTTCAATTGGCATCAACTTGTCTTGCCAATTGGTATAAATCTTGTCAAGATAATCTTTTTCAACACAAGTTCAAAAAGCACCTGAGTCAAGATGTATCTTGGCTTCTATGTTATTTATCACAATATTAGTGATACAAGATGACCCAGCTGTATAAACTTTACCTCTGGCAGGTTTGGTTTTTTGCATTTTGGCATCTTGCACATGTATGAGATCCATGCATTCATCACTGTACTGTGGTAAGTGAGTATGTACCTCAGTGACTTCAAAAGAAACATTAATATTTTCTATACTAAGTTCTTCTAATAATTCTTCTTCTGAAGGTTCAGAATCACTTTCATGTAAGGATACATCAGTTTCTTTTGTGTCTTCCACTTTTTCAATATTTATCTCATTGACTCTTGTCTTTTTGGGACAAGTGTTTTCCAAATGAGCTGTACTTCCACATTTATGACACTTCAAAGGAGGTCTGTCATGTGGTTTATTTGGTTTTGAAATTGGTTTCCCACTAGTCTTGTTGTCTATTGGGGGTTTATACCAATTTCTTCCAATTTTTGTTCTAGTAGTGATATCCTCCATAGCATTGATATAATCCTCTGTAGAGCAAGGCTCAATACATCTGCTTCTTATAGCATGCTCAAGGTCACCACCACATTTTCTTAATATCCTTTTATGTACCATTGTTTCAGACATATCAGGATGAAGGGCAGTTAATCTGTCCTTCTGTTTAAGAAACCAAGACATGGGCCTGTCCCTTTCAATATTAAAAATGGATTCTTCAAAAGAATTTTCCATTCTAAATCTCCAGGAATCATTTGCCCATTTGGAAATAATTTGTTCTTTCCACCAAGGCCAAGAATGTTTACCATGGTCTTGTCTCATCTTATAATACCATTTCTTTGCTGATTTGGTAAATAATGAGTGTAATCTGGCACTTATGTATTCATCTGGTATGTTAAAGTCTTCTTTGAACATATCAATTGTTTTCATAAATTCCATATGATTATATTCTCCTTCACCACTGAAGGTTGGCCATTCCTCTAATCTTGGAATGTCTTTAAAATTGCAAGCAGTTTCCACATCATTACTTGAAATTGTGTGATGTAGATCATTATTCAAGTTAAGAACATTCCTGTCAAGAAATGGTGTGGATTGCCTTGGCAATTCATTTTTCAGTGATATATTATTAATACTTGATTGAATATCTTCTTTCAATTCACGTCTTGCTTTATCACTTTTTTCCAATTGTTCTTGAAAAAGAGCTGCATTGTGACCAGTTGAATTTTCCAAGTTTTGCACTTGTATTTTCAATTCTTTCAACTGTCCAGTTATAAAAGAAATTGAATGTTCATCTGGTTGATTGAGTAAGGTAACTTTAAACTCAAGTCTTTCACAAATTTGCGTCAAAGACAAAATATTTGCCTTATTAACATTTTCAAGGCCAATTATGGTCTTTTGTTGGTCTTTTACTTGTAATATTTCATTACCCAACTTCTGTTGGACATGATCAAATGCTTTAAATTTTGCCATAATTTCTTTATTACAAGATTCAAAGTAAGTTACAAGCTTTACAAGGTCTACTTCTTTGGAAAGGATTGGTTCAATCTTTCCTCCTCCTTGTTTTTGAATTCCATCAAAGTTCTTGCCATATTGAACACATTGTCCAGGGCTGTTTTCTCTTTCTTTGGAATTCTGTAATTCTGCGGGTAAGGCTTGTTCCACTTGGGCTTTGCCTTTCCCTTTGCCTTCTGCTTGCCCTTTTGGTTGGTTTTTGGGGCTTGCTTGGGCTTGTTTGGCACTGGTTGAGGCAGATTTTTGCTGGTGGATGCTTGAGGAGCTTCCACTGGGCTGTTGTCCTTGCCTTGAGCCAATTTCTTCTTCTGATCTTCTGACAACATGCTTTGGTTTTTCAACCAAGCTTTTATCTGTTGGACTTGTCCTTTGACAGACATTGGTGTCCAACCCAGTAGAAGATCTTCTGTCTTTTCTGGCCCCATGAACTTCTTCACTTGAAGATAAAAGTTCATGGTGCCTATCCAAAGACTTGGAAGGAGTTCCCACTCTTGTTGTTTTGACGCCAGGAACCAGTTTTTCCATTGGGATTGATAAATTTCCACAGCTGCCTGTTGGAAATGGTTCAGGTCTAACAGCAATAGCAGTTATGTCAGCTTCTGGACTCTCAAGAAGAGGTTCAAAGGTGCTGGCTAACCTTTGGGAACTGGTGGAAGTTCTGGCATCCTCCATTTGTGCCTCTCCTCTGGGAGGACATTCTTGCCTTTTGGATTTGTGGCTGGAATGTCCTGGTCCAGATCCATTTGATTGGATGGAGTAGTTGCTTCCACTTCTAGTAGGAGTCATTTCACGTCAATTTTAATAAAAAATAGAGTAAAAATTGAATTGAATTCACCTGCAGGACCTTTAAAGGGTTCTTTGGTTATTAAACCCCTTGGTGCTGGACTGGTTTGAATTTCAATACTGGACTCTGAGGCTTCAGAGTCTGAAGAACTTTCTCTGATGGAAGACACTAGATAAAAATTAAAAAATATAAGTTATTTTATCAAATAATGAAAATAACTTATAAACTCAACTTATTGAATAAAGTTGTTTTTATGTAATTTATGGCAAATTACATCAAAAATAAAGAAAAATGTCTAAGATAAAAAGAAAAAATGTTTTTAGTAAAGATTTTTATTTTTCAAGATTTTTTATTTGATTTATTATTTTCTTTAAAGAAATAATAATTATGCAATTAACAAGTTAATTAATCAAAATTATATTATTATTCACTTTATACTAGAATAACTCAAAGAATAAATTTCAAGTCTGTGATGTGAAAAAGCCACTAGTTAGACAAAAGAAATTTATTCCAAGTCACTCAATAGTATATTGTTTAAAACAATATTCTTAAGAAAAAATAACTTTATTAATATTATAAAGATTATTTATAAGGGATAAGTCCCAAAAAAGCCAATATTAAGACAAATATGGCAATTTTACGTCAAAAAACAGTAAAATAAGGTCTAGAATATGATTTATGTCCCAAAAATTGGTTTAAAATCACGGCCAGGCCCCCAAATGTAAGGTTTGTCTATGAAACTCTTGATAATAGTAACAATATCAAGAGTACTATGACTGTCCTCAGTAGAAAAATATAATATAATAAGATATTACAACCACAAATTTAAATATAATTATTAAAAAATAATTATATATAAAAAAATAAATTTAATTATTATTATAATAATACAATAATAAAAAAATAATAATTATAATAAATTATAATTATTCTATTATTGTTATAGTCACTGACAGTTATAACAATAAGAAGTGTAAAGCTCTTAATGAGACAATTACACGTGGAAAATATGAATATTAACCACTTATAAATAATATAAATATTATTTATAAAAAGAATTAAACACACACTGTGCAGAAATAATTCTTTTAGAATAAAAATTCTATAAAAAAAATATAGAATTCTAGAGAAAACTTACTTATAAGATTTATTTAATACAATAAGTCAAAATACAACAGTTATAATATTAAATAATAATTATAAGTTAAAAACACGTCAAAAATCAATAAATTTAAAGATAAAACAACTTTTAATAATATAAATTATGATTTAAGAGTTTTTGAGAGGAATTTGTGGATTTTAAAAGATATTTAAAATGATAATTTTATATAATAAAATATATTATTGGTGATTACAACAATAATCTAAATTCTATGACTTCAATTCTTTAATTTCAATAAATAAAGAATAAAAATAACTTAAGAATTACTTTTAATAATAAGATTTTATATTTAATAAAACTTTACCTGTTTAAATTTCTAATATGATTGGATTGATAATTAATGATGGACAAAAACAGTGATAAAAAGACTCTTTTTATGTCTTCAGAGCAGCTCTCATGATTCATAATGGATGTAGAGGGCGTGCTCAGGTCAAAACTGAAAAACCATACTTAAAAATAGAGTTCTTAACTTAAGGCAACTTATTTTTACTTCCAATTTAAAGTTACCAGTGTTATTCTTAACTCCAAGTAACTTTAATCCTCATTTAGTTTAATTATTTTAAGTTTCAATATAAAATAAGTTTATTTATATTAAATTTCATCACATGAACAACTTAAAATTAGAGTTTCAAGCAGAAATCTTTTAAACTCAATTTTTAATTAATTTTTAAAGAAATCATAATTTTCTTTAAGCTTAATTAAAAGAGTAAATTTCCAGGCTAATTACCCAGGAAATTTATTTATAAAAGATACTTAAAATTTAATTTATATATTGATAATATTAAATTCTAAGTTGTGTGAAATTTTCAAGCAAATCCATTAAGAATTGGATTTTTAATGAATTTTTGAAGTTATTGCTATTTTTCCACGTAAAATAGCAATACACACCAAACCTTAAGTTTTGATAAGGTTTTAATGCTTGAAACTTTAAAGTTTTAAGCTTATTCAAGGTTTTTAAACTTAATTAAGCTCTGACAGTTCTTAAAACCTTGATTTCAAGCCTGCATATTGGGATTTACCCTTTGGCAGCTTGAAATTCCTGTCCAAATTGGAATAAAACCAGTTTAATCCTTAAGGTTGGATCAAAGTCTAATCTTAAAGTTTAAATAAGGTTGAAAATCCTCCAATACAGGTGGACAACCTTAATTGAGTCCTTGCAGATCCAAAAAGTTGGGTACCCCAGCTCTATTTGGTCTTTTTCCTTTGTCCCACCTTTTTGCGTGGATTTTGCCCTTTTATTTATTTAAAGCCATACCATGGCTTTAAACCCTTTAAATTGAGCTCACGCAGGATTTACATTCTGTATGGCAAATCCTTAGCCAATTCAGTAAATATACACAACACCTCAATTTTAACTAAAATTTTGGTAAAGTTGCATAAACCTTATGTAACTTTAAATTTAAGCTTAATTAAGCTTAAATTTAACAATTTTAAAAAAATGTTAAAAAAGCTACATTAGTACTGTGAGATTCTTAAATCTTCCAATAACACAAGAAATAAGTGTTTTTGGGTATAACACCCTATGGGTGTACCCTAGGTCATTTTTGGTGTAGAATCCAAAAATGACATAATAATTATAACTTTGTTTATCCAAAAAAAAGTTATACTTATTTTTTGTTATTTTTTATTTTAAATTCAACTAAAAAGTCTGTTTAAGACAAAATTAACTGTTTATAAAATCATTTGTGGCCTTATGGGTATGTTATACATACCTCACAGGCTCACAACACTGCTATGGATACAGCTCTTCTTTTATGGAGTAGAGTTATTTCTCATACAGGATTATTTAAGAATATCATAAGTGACAGAGATCCCAAGTTCACATCTGCACTTTGGACCAATCTTCATAGATTGTTTAGGACTAAGTTATCATTCTCTACAGCATATCACCCTCAAACAGATGGGCTAGCAGAGAGGATGATTCAGACTTTAGAAGACATGATCAGGAGATTCTGTGCTTATGGATTAGAATTCAAAGACTCAGATGGCTTTACCCATGACTGGTGCACTCTGATACCTGCATTAGAATTGGCATACAAGACATCAGTCCATTCTTCCACAGGACAAACTCCTGCTATGTTAGAGAAAGGATGGAATCCAAGACTCCCAGCAGACACACTGAGGAAAGACTTGATTGACATTCATCCTACAGCTTCCAGCTTCAAGATAATTCTTGATAAAGTGAAACATCATGCAAAACAAAGTGTGGATGATGCTTTTGATTATGCAAAACAGAAGTGGGACAAGAGTCATAAAGTACCAGACTTCAAAGTAGAGGACTTAGTTTTAGTTTCAACCTTGAATTTTAATAATATCAAAGGCCCAAAGAAACTTAAAGATTCTTATGTAGGACCTTTTGTTATTGTTGCTTTACATGGAACCAATGCAGTTCAAGTGGAATTGAGTGGTGAATTGGAAAATAAACACCCCACCTTTCCAGTCAGCTTGATAAAGCCTTATAAACCGGCTGATAAAGAATTTTTTCCTTTAAGAAACCCAACTCCTTTAACTGTACCACCTGTGGAACAGAATGAAGACAAAAAGATAAAGAAAGTCATTAAAGAAAGGAGACTTAGGGGTAAAAATCAAAGAGAATATCTTGTCAGATATAGAAATCCAGTACATGAAGATGAATGGATGGCAGAATCAGAAATACCTGACTCAGATAAACTCTTAAGAAGATTTAGACATGAAAGAAGGCCACAAGCCTGAATATGTCTATAAATGTGCTTTAAATTACTTGATCTGAGTGATGTGAAGAGGTTGGACAGTGGACATTACCCCCCTTTGGGGCCTTATTCTTTTATCACTAATAAAATTGTAGTACAATTTTATTTTTTTGGTGGGAGGGAATGTGAGCCTTGAGGTATATTTTACATACCCAAATAGGCCACAATTATCTTAAAAAGAAATTTTGAATTATGCATAACTCATAAGTAATGCATATATCCAAAATTCATCATTTTCAATTTCAGAAAAGATGAATAACTTTTTATTGAGTAGGTAAATCCATGGATTTAAGACCGGATTTGGATTCTACACAAAAATTCACCTAGGGTAGCCCCATAGAGTGAATAAGCTCAATTTAAGTATTTGAGGTGGTAAAATGGAAAATACTTCAATACCACATCATTAATACCACATAAAAGATCTGTGAAAATTTTTGTTTTTCTTGATTTTAAGCCAAAATAATGGGAAAGTGAGAAATCCCATTTTACATATACACTAAGAATAGTGTTATGCATGTTTTGAGCACTTAATATCATGGTATTCTTACATGGACTTTTGGTACACCCATAGTGGATATCTCACTTGAAGCTTAAATTTCTATTTTTACGTGAAAAATAAGCAAGGGGGACTAAAGACATCAAAGAGAGCCAGGGTACCCAACTTCTGGGGACTCAGAGGCGTGGATAGCTCCAAAGCTTTGTTCCATGGCTGATCTTGACCCAATTGGTAAACTAAACCTCTTTGGGAACTTGGTTACCAAGTTACACCTACTGTAATCATAAGAAAATAGCAAATAACCTGCTATTTTGACGTGCCAAGGAGGGAAAGAGCTACTTGAACTCCTGTAACCACGTCAATTATTAATGACTTTCTATGGATAAAACCCAAAAGAGTAATTAAAACCCTTTTTGGACTTGTATCCATTGATTTACCTCATAGCAACCAGTGAAACACTGATATTTGCAATTCTACGTAGAAATGAGGTAAAAACTTCAAAAATTCATTAAAAATACAATTCTTCATGAATCCTTCTGAAACTTTCAGGACCAATTGAGAACTGTATTATCTATGGTACAACCAAAAAGAATTACAGTTTTACTAATAAAATTAAAAGTTTTACTTACAGTCCATGTTTGACCATTCTACGTGAAATACTGAATCTTCAAAAATTCACAGTAATTAAAACCTGTGATGAAATTGGCAATAAGATTGATAACTTTGAGAAATCAATTATTATTTTGGAATAAAAGAAGATTTACAGATGTTACTCCTTTTATTCTTAACCATATTGGGGTTGGTAGCCACGTAAAAGCATCAATTAAGTAATTATGATAATCTTACGTGACAACAGATGATGCAATCATTAATCCAAAAAGGTTTATTGTTTTCTCACTCACTGGTTTTTCAGTTTGCTCCATGGCACGCCTCTGTGAGCTGTTGTTGAATTAAAAGAAGCCTCTTCTTGCTGTTTTTTCCGCATCATCTTATTATCATTTTATATCATTGTTACCAACAAGTAAGTATTAGTTAAGCTATTCTTAAGTGTTTTAAATCTTTCAGAATCAATCAGAAAGACGTGAAATCATAGAATCCAACTATATACTGTTGTAATCCTGCTATAAATCATTTTGATCCCTTAAATCCACAATTCTACGTCAAATTTCTCTACTTTTATCTATCAATAAGTTCTTTGGAGTATTAGTGAGTCATTTATCTTTAATTCTTAAAGTTTTTCTCTAGTAATAGTTTTCTTCAAGGATTAGCTTTATAATTATTCTTGTAAAAGATAATTATATATTAAAATAATTTTATTATTTTAATAAAAGAAGTTTTTATTATTAAATTCTTCTTGTAATTGATTCTTGTAGACAATTACTTGCTCACTGTTAAAATCACTAGTAGTGCTTGCCACGTGAAAGAAATAATTCTTTAATTATTTAATTGTGGTTATAATAATATTTTATTATTATATTTCATAAGAACAGACATAGTACTGTTGATTAATATTAATATTATCATCAGTTTCATAGTCACATCTTACATATAATCTTTATCATCATCATTATACTTGTTATTAAATCCATTTTTGGTTATGATAATATTTGATTAAGTTTTTTCTTTTTTATTCTCATTCCATTTAATTTGACTGAGGTTTGGAATTTTTTCTACATTGATTGTATCATAATTGTCTTTGTATTCTTATTTGGAGAGAAATCTAATTATGACATGATTAATGCAGAATATTTTAAGGATTTCTTCAATTATTTTTTGTCTTGTTCATTTTCATACAAAGTTAATCCTGACCTTATTGCATATGTACCATCTGATTTTCCTTATTTAGATACTTTACTAAGGCTAATTCACCTTGTTATTATCTCAAAAAAATACTAGTATCTTGTCTATCATTGGATAATCTATTAAATGAGATGATAAGATCTTGGATGTTCAAAAGGCAGAATAATTATTCTGAAAAGAATTTATTTGATAAATAAGAATGTGAAAGCTTTCTGGAGTGCTTTTATCAATGATAATATATTACTTCTTATGATTATTTGATAGTTGGAATCTCAGAAAATATTCATAATACCTTTTTTGGTTGTAAATTTATAGCTGAATTATACTTGGCTTTCTTGTTATATTTGGAACCATTTTTTTAGATCCTACTATTTTTTTTCTTAATAAGTCTTATTTGTTGTGTAGTGGCTGAGGTGGAGGCTTATTGAGAAGATTAATTTGGAATATAATTATCTTCAAGTGCTGGTTTATGGATCAAAATTGGTTTAGTCATATCCATACCATTATCAGAAACATTCAAGAGATTTGAGGGTACTATGGAGGGACAAAGGGATTGAGGTTTAAAATTTCTTTGGAACTTCAAGAAAGATGGTAAGGATGGAATAATGATTCATTTAATTACAAAAACCCAAAATAATGAAAGGATTGATCAGAATTTTTATTCAAATAAAACAACAAAAGTTTATCATTTAAAAGATAATTAAATTAATTTAGAAAAGAAAAAACTTGTATATATTATAAATCCTTGAGAAATTTTCTGGTTTGTTTTTTTTGACTAGATATTTGACAGAAAAGTTTGTAAAAATGTTTACAATTATTTCTTAAATTCATTGAATTTTTTTTTCAAAACTATTTGTAATAAATTCAGTAACATTTTTATAATAAAATCCAGGGGAGAGGGGCTTTTTGGTGGAGAATAAAGTGTAATTTGAAATCAAAAAGATTTATTCCCTTGTGGTTGAAGGAAAATGATAAGCTATGAAAAAAATAGAAGAAAATGTCTGATGGGGGTTGGGTGAAGGGCTGAAAGATAATGGAAGATGGTTATAATGATTATGGGTTTGTGCTAAAATGTTTACCTTATTAAAGACCTATGTTAGCTATGAGAAAGGCATGAAATGAATACCTTAAAAAAATTGAAGATATTCCAGGTGACCTCAATGTAAAACAATAAACCTTGAGCTGTTATTGGAAAGAGTAAAAAATGAATTTAATGAATGGGTAGTTATATATCTACACCTCCAGCTTACATGTACACCTACACCTATGTATAAAAATGTGGCCTGAGATAAACCTTCACACCTTTCATGAACATTTTTGGCTAAATCAGCTCATCCTGGTTATTACTAAATCCACGCCAAATTGGTGGTTGATCTCATCTATTTTTCCAATAATTTCAAAATTCAAGAACAAAATTCATTTTCTAAATAAAGGTGAACTTTCTACATTTGATGTTTGTGAAATTCTGGTTTGCTCAGTTGATTACTGAAATATTTTTGGAAAAGGAACCCTCAAGCTTCTAGAAATTACATCAATTATCAAAGGAAACAAATCGTTGTAAGTTGAGGATACTTGGAAGCACACAAATAAGTATATATTGAAATCTTTTTTTCCAATAATTCCTATTCCCCAGTTTTCCTAAGGAAATACTTCCTTCAAGAATATCAAGCTTTTTATTTTAGTGAAGCATGGAAAAAAAAAATTCCAAGGCTTATTTAATTATGAACCTACCTAAAAAGGTGGGTATTTAAAAAGTCCCCCATGATGGTTAAAAGCCTCTTTGTATCATCTTACATTTTATGACCTTTCCCTTGAAATGGATTACTATTGAGTAAAAAAAAATTACTGTGCAGATTCATGAATTCAAACATCTTTGTGTCAAAAATAATATAATATTGGCCAGAATTCTTGTGTCAATTCAGTTGAAGGTGTGTTTTGTACAGATTCATGAATTTGGAAAGATTGGTACCAAGATTATAATAATATTATACATTTATGCTTCTGTTAATTTAGTTCAAAAATTAAGATCAATAAGAGAATTTATTAAAGGCCCTTCATGAGAATATTGAATCCACAGGGCCTACCTTTTCCACCAACAAATAATGGGTTGGTTGTGGTTTGCCATAGCTATTGTCACCAATCACCCATATTCACAACACAATTACTGCAAGGTGACTCTGTCCACCACCCAGGATGAAACATGCAACCTCTCAGCCATTTTGAGAGAAAGTAACTCTAACCAATATTACATTGATATCACCTTCTATTTTTGGTGTTGGTTTAACTCCTACCCATGCCTCACACCAGTAGGAGCCCTAAAGATAAATTAGAATTATTTTGGGATTAAATTTTAAACAATACATTCCTTTTTGTGTAAATAATTTATAAATATTAATTTTATACTTTGAATCTTATCTCCAAAATATATTCAGCTAAAAAATTAAAATTATTTTTTCTAAAAATATCATAATAATATTTTCTACTTAAAAATACTTTACTTGAGCTTCTGATTCCCTTTGGAGGCTGTAGGAGCCCAAGTGAAATAAATTTTTAAAACAATTTCAATTTAAAAAGGAAAATTTATCTTTATTAAAGCTAATTCAATTTAAAATATGTATATTATGAAAAATATAATTTATAAATTCAAATGATTTTTTTGAAAATTTATTTAATTGGTTTTTATCAAACTCAAAGTATTTATATTTGAAAAATAGCATTCACTTCCTTGGAAAATTAATTGAATTAAAGATATTTGTACTAGAAAAATGCCTCACTTAAGATTTCAAAGGCCTTTGGAGGCTTTGGGAGCCCAATAAAGCTGAATCTTTGAAAAAAAAAGATCAACAAATTCAAATTATTTTTTATAAAATTAATGAATTTTTTTCCTTCCATTTGAAATATTTATATTGAAAAAAAGGCATTGCTTGAATGTCATTTAATCAAATTTTTCATTTTCTTGAGCTCCTGAAGCACTTACGAAAATTTATTATTATTTTCTTTCTTTATTCATTCATTAAACTCCCATCTTATCTTCAATTTAAATATTTTTCTAGCATAAAGCTTAAATTTTGGCCTTTTCTGTATCACCCACCATTAGTCAACATTTTCCAGCTCAACTAATTGGCCTCCCAAGCCTTATTGAGCTATTTAATGATTAAGAAAAACGTTTCATGGGAAAACTATCTTACCAGTTGTAAATTATTATTCTTCATCAATGAGTGACTTAATACATGAAAAAACTCTGCAAAATTCAACTTTTAACAACCCAAACAGCAAGGATGGGTCATTTTTTGATTCTGAGGATCATTTTATGGGAAAGACCACTTATTTAAGGGGGTTTTCACTAGAATCATTCATCACACAAAGATTAATTTTTTATATCAAAAACCCCCAAAAAAATCGTTATTGTCTGTTAATATTTGATTGTTAAAAAAATTATTTCCAAATAAAAACTCAAAAAAATCACATTGAATATGGGCTTTAATCAGCAAGGAACAGTTCATGTTTACATATAAAAAAAGCTTCAAGACAAATTTCATTTCCTGATTGAATTTTTCTACCAATTAAAAAGTATAGATAAACAGAAAATCCAATTTTTTAGTAAAAAAGAAGGTAATATTTCCTGAATTGAATTGGATTTGGGCTATATTACACTTTAGTCTCCCATTTGTCCCACAAACTTAATATAAGTTGAAAAATACATAAATTTAATTCACCTCAATTTAACACACATTAGTTTTAAATACAAAAGAAGTTTCTTTTAATTAGAATTACTAATTATTAATTAACACAAAAATTCTTTCCATATCCGACATTGGCCTGGTTGAGCTTAAAATGGCTATTGTAAGGTCATTCTGTTGCTGGTTTCCTTTAATCTCTATTTCATTTTTCCAATTTGCTTTCTCAAAATGACATTTTATTTGTTTTTTATTCTCTTTGAAATCCATTCGGCCTTGTAATTTCTTCTCTTGAAAAATTTGATCATCTTTTTTTCTCCCTTTCAAAAGCTAATTTCATCTCCTTCAATAACTCTTCCTGCTCAATTTTCTTTATTTCACTCTTTTTTTAATTGTCCCATTTCTACCTATCTCATTCTAAATGTCTAGTTTCATTCAAATCACACGCTTTAAAGAAAGCAATCATAATTTTTTGTTGAAGAAAGAATGGAAATTTTCTTACCATTTTTCCGGCTTTCTAATAATTGTGTAGGAATGTGAAGATACACTTAAGCAATTTTTCTGTCTTCCACTATTCTCATTAAGGTTGTTATTTGATGGCCTCTCATTACTTTGAATTTTGACAATACTAGACATTTTGAGCTGAAGATTTTCAAATAATTACATGAATTATAAGATATGAGTAATTCAGAATAAAAAAAACTCACATTCTGATCAGCCTGATTTGAAATTTCCACTGTATCATGAGAATTATTGGGGCCCTCATTATTTTCAACTGTTATTTCATTCTGAATTTCAATTGTGGTATAAGAATCAAAGATCTTGATTTGATTAATAATGAAACACATTTGGACTTACCTCCAGGTTTGGATCTATCTTTTCATCATAATTATAAAATTATTCATCTTCTTGCAAATAAAAAGTGGTGATTGTTTTAAGCTTTGGCTTACTATCAAACAATGAATCCATCTCATTTTAGAATTGGTACATGATTTCCAAATTTCCTTACATTGTCTTGATACCCCTTTTCTCATAATTTCTGGTTATTCCAGTGGAAGTAGCATCTTCAAATTTCTTGGTCAATTTTTATTTCTTCTTATAAGCTTTCCAGAAGTCCCAAATAATCCTGCGGTAATATTCAACTGTTATTGTGACTTCTTATTCACCTCGAGATACATCAGTGTGAACACATTCTTTTTTATTGAAGGAAGCCAATCAACAGTCACCATGAGAAAAGTGGCTACATCTTAAATCAGTTTTTCATTTGAAATTTGACATTGGAGATAGGACAGAACTTCAAGCCACAAAGTCTCAATTCAGTTTCCTTAATCTCAGTTTTTGGTCAGGATAATCAACTCTCAATAATTAAGAAGCACTTTATAAGAATAATTATTCCCATTCACCCTTTTTTAGTCTTTATTACTACTTTTTATCATTTAATGAACAAATAATCCAACCTTTGAGGTATTTCTTATAGATCTTTACATATATATATTACAGCTTCAATATGAACTCTCTCTCTCTATCAAGGTCACTTATGATAATCCATATATTAATAGTATCAAAATTGGAATAATTATTTTTAAAATCAGCTTTTCAGTAATTATAACATGGCTTTGGTACTTGAGGAATTTCTGTTCAGATACATATTATAAAAAATATACCGCACTATCAAATTGTTTTCTCTTGAAAAAGAAATTTTTTTTTGAGATATTATATCCCTTCCTTTCATTTAATTCTTAAATTAGGTTCTTATTACAAATTGAAAAAAAAAATATCAATATTTATGAGATAAAGTCACTAAAATGAGTGGCTCACCAAAAGTTACCATAGATTAAATTGATTTAACATGTATTTCACCTCATGAAATTCTGTAGAGGAGGCTTTGATACTTATAGCTATGAAATACCAGTATCAAAGTTAACATATTTGGTTTCAAATATGGAATTGGGGACCTTCTCATTATACAATTCCACAGTGTAAAGAAAGAATAATTCTGGTTATCATGTAAAAAAAATGGCCTAATAATATTATATTTAATCTTTATAACCATGGAAAACTTCAGTTTATTTATTTTTTTGGAAAATTTAATTTTTTCCTTTCTTAGTACCAATTTGGCTTCTTTTTGCATATTCCTGTCGAAAAATTATCAATTTTTAGTTAACCATCTTAATCTAGTGGATTACTTGAATGTTTAAAAATCTGATATCATTTAAGTTCCTCTTTCAAGGAAAGTGGAGTATAATCTGTATCAAGAATTGAAATAAATCACTGATAACTAGTACTTCTAGAGATGAAATGAAATTATTTGTAAAAATTTTAGGAAAGGTAATATTCATGTATCAATATTGTTTAACGTGCTTTTGCACAATTATTTCCTTATTTCTAAATCTCATTATGATTACTTTATTGTCAATAATTTTCAAATTATTCTTGTTTTACGTTATATGAATTTTTCACTTTAATCTTAATCATCTTAAAGTTCAATAAATTTGGTAATCATTAGGATATATGGAGATCTCTCCATGCACAAAATAATTAGGGATTTTATTTGAGCTTTCTGGTTTTATAGCTTGAAATATTTCAAAATAAATTATTTTACCTTATTAAAGACACACGATAATGGAAATTTAAATATTGAAACTAATGGAGAAAATTATTTTTCAATTTATCTGAATCAAATTTTCCTCAAAAGTATTCTTATTAATAGTTCAATTTGAAGTAATACAAATACTTGAATAGCTATTTCAAATAGTTAAAATAAATGACTTAATGAGTAAATTAAGCACTTAATCTTATTATTCTCATATGATGGGTATCCTATGTAATATTAAGGAATAGTAACTTCAGTAAATAGGTTCTTTTATCAAATTTCTTTCCCAAACTTTATTTACAAGGCTTCTGGGAGGTTTTTTAAGTTCAAATTTCTTTGAAAAAATTTATACAGCCTATAAAAGTAATAAATTAAAAATAGATGGTTGTTTATAAATTTTGTTTAATCAGATTATATACATATCTCTTCTAAGTTCTTCCAAAAGATAATATGACAAGATCCCTTGATTCTTTATATTTTAATTAAGAATAAAACGGTTAGGTTTATTGAGCAAATACTTGAAAAAAAAAGATCACATAAATAAGCTGTAAGCTTCGAGAAATTAATCTTAAAATAACACAAATAACACTTCAGAGAAGTGTACAATTAGATTCAAAAGATGGCCCCAACCACCTTTTATTATTTAAAATTTCTCAAGTAATTGAACCAGATTATATCTCTTTTCCTATGAAAAATTATGAACAGTTCATTGCCAAATATATTTAAGCCCAAAAATTAAATTTGTTTTCAAAACTAGATTGACTATTCACTCAAATAATCAATCATATTATTTTCTGTGTGAAAATATGATATATATGTTTAAAGATATATTTTTACAGAGCTAAAATATTTCTTCAAAGAGTTCCAAAACAAATAAGTAGGATCAAATTTATTCATAAACACATTCAATCAGAATTATAGGGAAATCAGGTTTTAGTAATTTTTATGACAGAATACTGTAAATAATATATTAATATTTCCCTCAAGGATTTAGAAAATTTGTCCTCATTTCTTGAAATGATACAAAAGATTTGAATTTCTGATTAATTATATATTTATTATACTGACTTCATTTATTTCATAATTTTCCTTGACAAATTTTTTTTTTCAATCTTGAGATTTTTTTCCTTGATTTTCAAAAGAGAAAAAAAAACATAAAGCCCACAAAAAATTTTATAAAAAAATTTTTTTTTTTTTTTATGAAAAAGATCAAAGAAAAGGATAAAATAGCCTCAAAATAATAAATTATTAAAAAAAATAATTTAATTTGAGATTAATTACTCTTTCTTATTAAGATTTATCCTTTCTTTAGATTTTGTGAAGAAAATTTTTAGAATCAAATTTCTTTCTAATACTTTGAAAAGAAAATTTTATTTATTTTATTTTGATTTTTTGAATTTTATTACTAACTTTCTTCTAGTTATATTCTCTTTTTATCAATAATTTATTAAATTTTTTCTTCTTTTTTCAACTTTTCTTAGTTTTATTTTTGATTTATTTGATAGTTTTTCATTTAATTTTACATTTTTGTTTTCAATTACAAATTAAAGTAAAAGGCCCTGTAACTACTGCCACTTAAAATTGTTTTCTATCACATTCTTTGATTCTAATTTAAATTTTTCAATCTTTTTCAACAATTTTACAGTGCTAACCCTTTTCAATTCTTATACAATAATTTTCTTCACAGAATTTTGATTTTTTCCAGTATCAGGGGTCCTTCTTCACAGAGACTGTTACTTATATGTTAAATTGAGAGGTAAAACTTCCAAAAAAAATGAAAAGGAATTCTTTAGTTCTCTTAAGAAAAAGGAGAAGTGTGAGAATTACTAGTAGTTAAAATTTATTATCTTTAGTGAGTTTACAAAGGAATTAGCAAATGAAAAAGTTCAAAAAAAAAAAAAAAAAAAAGAAAACATGAGAAATAAAGAAGAAAAATAATAAACCTTTTCTTATGATTTTTTCTTTTTGGAAATAGTTTTATTAAAAGAAATTGAAAAAAAAAATCATTTTTTGAATCTAAAATTATCACAATTTAATCATTTAAGAAACAAAAATTGTTAAAAAAAACATTATTGAAAAAAGGCTCTAGTTGAAAATACCTTTTTTTTGTATTTTGGGGGAAATTTTTGAATAAAGAATAAGTAATAATGCTAGCTTAGAGTAATAATTGGTGATAAATGAAGAAAAATTGAGGCTTTCATAAATTTGAAAAACTTTATTTGAATTCTTTTGGAATTAATAAGAAATAGGGAAACTTTTCAACTTAAAAGATAGCTTTGAATTCAGTTTTTGATTATAAATAATATTCACCAGAAGACAAAGATTTAAATGAAAAAAATCTTGATGTGATATATTTTACATTCATTCTATAAAATTTTAAATAGGCTGAAAATCTTTAAAATTATTCAATATTCCAGGGGCTTGAAATAATTTGGATTACCAATGAAAATTTAAATAATAAGTCAAACTTAGTTCACTGGAAGTGTCTAATTTCAGTATAGCATGGGTAGAAGCTAATTTCCAAATGCAAAACCTTCTGTCAGGTTTAGCCACTTTTCTCATAGTGATTTGTGGTCCCACTTTTCCCAAAGTATGAATTGTAATTTGATTCAATCTTAGACCAATTGATCAAGTAGATATGATCAGTGTGTGTTTAATTCCCAGGAGGATTTTCCGTAGTTAAACTGTATTTGTGAGATTGCTTAAGCCAGTGAGATTTTTGAAAGGAACTTCGAACTAAATGGGTGTTAAGTAAAATTGGTGATTGGATTATAATAGACAAAGAAAAATGACTTTTTATTGACTATGATATGGCTTGAAAATAAAATTGGATTTGAATTGGAGCAATTATTGTTATATATTTAAATAAAAAATTACTAAAAAGTTTGGATAAAAAAGAGATTAGGGTTTTGATTAAAAACCAATGCTTTTTAAATTAATATAAATCATAGGAAATTAAGCTAAAAATGTGTTATTTGGTTTAAAAACACTGTGTTTTTTTGAAGGTTAGTTTGGTCCAAAATCCTGCATTATTTCAAGGTGATATTTGTTAGGTTTGAGACCCCTTTTTTATTTTTTGAAATATTAGTAAATATTTTGATTAATTCTCAAAAAAAAAATATTCTATTTTTCATTTTGATAGGTTAAATTCAATTTAAATAAAAAAAAAATGAAAACAGAAATTTAAGGAGGTGAGGAATTTTCTTTAATGTGGTTTTCTTTTTTAAAAAGGTTTTCTCAAAGAAAGATTATTTAGTAATAGCTTAATATTAAATCAAATTATCTTATATAAATAAATAAAGTATTTAAAACCCTTAAAATTCAAAATTAAAAAAATCCCTACTTCTTTTTTCTTCAATATCATTTATAAGATTGGATATAAAGTAATTTACAGTTATTATATCTTCCTTGTCAATTTTGCTCCAAGAAGTAGATATATAAAAATAATGCTCATTATTTTTCAAAATAATATAGTTTTTCTTATTGAAGAATAATTAAATTGGTCTAGATTATTAATATAACTTATTATTTTTATTATTATTTTTCTGTTGTTGAAAAAAATTTATAGTCTAAAAATTTCTCATTTTCTTTTTGAAAAATAATCGAAATCTATATATATATATGTATAAACACAATTTATTTATTTTTTCTTTTTAATCAATTTTTTACTAATAGTTTCTTTTCTCTTCTGATATAAACATAATAATTAATCATTATAAATGAATTTTTTTTGAAAAAAAAAAAATTTAAGAAAAGAACTTTCAATTCTTTTAATTTATTATATTTTTTTTTTTTTGATTAAATACTTTTTTATCTATTTATTTAGGTTTGAAATAATAATAAAAAAAACCTAAATAAATAAATAAAGAATCTTTTAAGAATTAAATTATAAAAATTATAAAAAAAAATTTCATTGTTATTTTATTTTATTTTATTTTTTTATAAAATTTATTAACATATTTTAATTATATAATCTTAGGCCTTACTTATGGTTTTATTTTTGAAAATAAATTTTAATTTTTTTTTTTTTTAAAAAAAAAAAAAATATTTTAATTTAAAGAAAATTTTTCTTAATTTTTTTCTTTCAAAAAAAAATATTAAAATTATTTGAATTTGAATTTCTTCAAAATTCTATATTAAATTCATAAATAATTTATTTTTTATTTTTTACTTTTTGGTATTCATTCATGATTACTCTTTTTTTTTTTTTATTAATTCATAATTTCAAGTCAGAATCCAGAATCTTGATTAACTTACTATGAGAAAATTATTTTATTAGTCTCAGAAGAGCATGAAACTGAAGATATTTTAGAAGATAATGAAAATGAAGTAACAGAGGTTTTAATGAAATATGTCTTTGAAAGGGAAATTAATAAAATAGAGGAAACCTCATTTCAAAAAATACAATAAAAAAAATTCATGAAACACTAATGAGGAAGACCAACTTCATCAAAAACAAGTTGTACATGAAAATTGGATAAAGAATCAGAGAAGAATCAATGAAAGGGTAAGTGCAGAGGCACAATGACTTTAGCAATCTGAAGAATTTCTGGAACATCAAGGGAGTCAAAAGAGTTTCTGGAATCATTTTCTATGGAATGAAAAAAGTGAAAGAGAGTTTTTATATTTTATGATGAATCTGGGGATTGACTGTTTCAATTTGTATTTTTCAGCTGTAGGATTTATCTCATGGTCAAATTATTTTTAAAAAAATTAAGATATGAAAATGGATTTGTCTCCTTAAAAAATGAATTAATGCTATAAATAATTAATGAGAACATATAGGGTAATTATTTTCCAGTGTTCCCAGTGTTTATAGATAATTGGAATATGATACTAAATCAAACATTTTTATATTATTGAAAATTCTTCTTATGAAACTGGAGGGGAAGGGCTTTACACATGGCTGAAAAATCATCATGTTACAAAGGATGTAAGAAAAAAAAAGATGTCAGCTTAATACAATTAATTCTCTTAGGGTTTACAGTATACTAACAAAAACTGAATATGAATAACTCTGGAATAAATTAAATTGGTATGGAATCAGGTGATTTCACACAGCATAAAGCACAAGATCCAAATTTTTAGCCTGTGACTCAAAACCAGAGCACAAGCATGACAGCCAAAATAGCATAAACAAATGGTAGAGCAAAATGCCACTAAAGAGTGAGATGGGCCAAAATAGCTCAAGAAGGGAATTAAAAAAAGGAGGATAGTGATCTCTTTTCAAAGATAAAACTTTCATAGCCATAGCATAATGAACGTCAGATTTATTCCATCTCAAAGCAAGAACTGAGCATAAACCTTAATTTTCACCTCTCATCTAAAATATAAAGAAAGAGGTAGAACCCCATAAAATGGGTGTTCAAATTGAATTTCTCAATAAGGGCTATCTCATTGTACTAGCCAAATTAAGCTAGAATCAAAACTACAAATTTTATGGCTAAAAATAAGACAAATAAGGGTGAACAAAATATTCACCTCTCATCTAACCTCTACAAATTTAGTGTGAGATACCTGAAGTGGGGTTTCTTTGAAAAGAGCACAATTGGGGCTTTCTTATGGTGCCATCCATTTACTCATAGCTCATTTAGAACAAAGGTTATGGAGCAAACAATATCAATAAAGGATTCATACCAAATCCAGAAATTGATAATGGAATTTAGAATTGGTATAACTTTGCCATATTTACTGCTAGCTATACCAAATGAGTAACCACTGTATAGATCTCTTCAAGGGCTAAAAAATGAGCCACTCTTTGAGCTCTCTATTTCTAATATTCAGGTTTCAAGATTTTAATCCCACACTATCCAGTATGGGATCTTACTGTGAGACAGCTGTCCATAAAATTGAATTAACAGCTAATCAATTGAATTAAATTCTGTTTATTCTTCAATTTCTCATAACTTTACAAATAAAAGTAATAAAGGAATTTTCTGTATAGCTTCTGCTGCATCAGAAGCACCAGAAAAAACCTGTAAAATTCATTGGTGAAAATTTTCACCCTGTATAGAGTAAAAATGCTAGCTTGTGGCTCTAAAATCACATTTCCAACCAATACCAGTCTTTATTGAGTGTATAGAACCACAAAACAACCCACAGTAGTAAAATATTTCATTCTGTGGCCATCTTAAGAGGTAAGCTACCTCTCACTACACCAGAACAAGATAAAATAAGGCTTTTCCTCAACAAAAAGCCAATCCATCATCCTGTAAGGTATTTTGATGTGGTATAGCTTCAAATAGAGGTGGTATCCTTAGAATTCAAAATTTTATTATTATAATTTCAATAATTGTAGGGTTTATTATTATAAAACAACAGATAAAGACTGCACCCAGGGCTTTCAGCAGAACTCATCATCACTAAGACTCATTAGTAAAGCCCCAAAACCCTTATCAATCATCCTGTAATCATCTTACCACTGAATTATCATGATTTTTTTTGTGTCACACACAGATTTATAGCTTGTTATTATCATTGCAAAGCCATGTTATAGAGTCATCCTGACACAAATAAAATTGGTTTGAATAGGTGTGGGGATAACAAAGGGCCAAATGGAAATATTGTAACTGAAGAGGAATGAGAGAATAATTTAAATTTTTAGAAAAAGTATGAGGTGAAAAACTGACTAGGACCAACTAAATGGGTACAAAATGGCCATAAATCTGAAATAAGCCATTGAAGCCAATCCATAAGTCATGACTCCAGTTTAAGCTTTGATTCAGCTATATGTTGTATTTCTTTCATGAAAAAGATTAATAATATCATGAAAGGAACTCTATGTTCACTATTGATGATGATTCAAAAAAGAAAACAGATAGGTAATAAATTAAGAGAGATGAAGAGCAATTTCTTAAAGAGGAAAAAAGGTGTGTGTGAGATCAATCAAGACAAGATTGCATGAATATGGCCATGCCTATGATGTTACCAAAATTACTGGTGTGGATCCATATGCATTATAAAATATTTAGGAATGTAAAACAATGAAAAATTTAGAAAAATTCTTAAATCCAGTACAAAATTTATATTTAGACAAAACAATTTTGAATAAAGTTTATTTAAATTTTTCTGTGATTTCTATTTATTTACAAAAATATCACAAATCCCAAAATCTCAATTAATGATGACAATATGTCCAATATCAACAACAATATGTATGACTCCATTAGAAATTTAAATTAGCACAAAATAATAATAGCTCAATTGAAGGAACAATTAAGGGCTATGAATGAAGAAAATTCACAGCTCCAAAATCTCATTCAAGAAAGAGAAAGCGCCATAAAGTAATTCTTAAATTATCATTAGAAAAAATTACTTAGTTTACAAACCAAGCCAGAACAGATTTTGTGAAAAGCTGTGCCAAAAATTCCTCCTTTATTTTTTGATTCAACTATCACTTAATGTATGATTATTTCTTGTCTCTCCAATACGCACTGACATTTCAAATTTTATTTCAAACAAATTCATCAAGTCCTTGCCAATTCAGTGCCATTGCCATTGCCATTGCTATTGCTATTGCCATTGCCATAATCAATTTAGCAGTAGTCTGGCAGTTGTAACTCGTCAATGTGAAATCACAGCAATTAATTAAATTTCATTTAAGTTTGAGCTAAAAAACTTTAAATTTAATTTAACTTTAAGTTTTGGTGCTCAGCTTAAAATTTTAAAATTAGATTTTTGAGTTAAAGTATGCACTAAGTTTAATTCTTTTTGCGCTACTCGATTTAAAGTTTCAAGGGATCTCACCAAACTTTAAAATTAATCTCAAATTTAAAAATTTCACAAATTTTAATTTGAAATTTTCTTTTTTTTTTCCTCAAATTTAAAAATTAAAAAATTCAAGAATTTAAAAATTAAAAAATTTACTCTCATTAAATTTTAATTTTAATTTTAATTTTAATTTTTTGATCAAAACTTCCAAAATCCAAATTTCAATGTTCTCAACAATCCTTCAGCTTTTTTCATTGGTCTTGTCAATCGAAACTTGTCATCAAGATCTACATTTATATCGTCGTCAAGTACAACCACAACCACAACAGCAGCAACAACAGCAACAACAGCAACAATGTACTCCTTATAACTTTCCTCCAATTCAATCTATCGTAAGCTTGCTTAACTAATCATAGAAATCCTTCAATCATATCTTATTCTTGAATTCGTCCTTTGGGGCCTTCCAGCTAAAAACTTATCCTGTCGTTTGGGAAATCGCTAATCTATCTCGTAAGCTTATTTCATATTCATCTTTTTTTCATCTTTTGACTTTTAAAATCTAATCTTGTCAAAATTGATTCCTTAGAACCCGGTCTAGATCCTCAAGCTTTACAATCTTTTAATCAAATTCAAAATCAAATCCCAAACATTCCTCCAAAAGGAACTCCTACCGGTGATTTTAGTAACACTACTCCTAATTATCCTCGTTCTGATCCTGATTGTTGGTGGACTTTTGGTAATTGTACTACCCCTAAACTAAATGGTTTAAACCCTGATATAAAATCTTGTCCTGAACCTAATACTTGGGGTATGTTAATCTAACTCATTTCAATCCAATAAGCTTAATCTCTTACATCAATTCCTTCATTTGAATTCTTAGGTTTAACTATTGATGACGGTCCAAATTGCTCTCATAGTAAAGTCAACTTGTCTTGATTCAATTCATTTCAATCAATCTAATCTTAAATTAATCTTAATTTCAATCAGACGCCTATTATGACTTCTTAAGGCAATCAAAACAGCAAGCTAGCTTATTCTACATTGGCTCAAATGTCATTGATTGGCCTTTAGAAGCTCAACGTGGTTTAGCTGACGGTCATGAAATTTGCGCTCATACAGTTAGTATTCTTCTCTTTTAAATTAAAAAAACCTTGGTCTTATAATTCAAAATCTAAATCTTGATTCTCTTCTAGTGGTCACATCGCTACATGACATCTTTAAATAATGAACAAGCCTTTGCTGAACTTTATTTCACAAAAAAAATCATCAAAACCGTTCTAGGTATCACTGTACAATGTTGGAGACCTCCTTTCGGTGATGTAGACGATCGAATTCGTTTTATTGCTTTTAAACTTGGAATGTCTACAATCCTCTGGGATAATGATGTTAATGACTTTGTATGTCTAAATTTATAAAATAGCTCCTTCCCCTTTTCTTCTCTTATCTTTTTAAAAACTAACTCCTTCATCAAAAATCTTTAGAGATATCTCACAGTCGGTCAAGCTGCTGTTAATTCATCTTATGAAAACCTCATCAAAGCTGCAACAAACGGTCTTTTTAATAATCACGGTATCGTAGTCTTATCACACGAATGTCTGTGTTTTTTTTGTTAAAAAATAATAATCCTTGATTGAATTCCTATCATACTCATGCTTTTTTTTTATTTTTGCTTCTCTTTCTATTAAAAAGTAAATGCTGATACCATGAACACTAACGCGGCCTATCTACCAAAAATTCAACAAGCTTTCAAGTATGTGGTGCCAATTGCTGTTTGTCAAAATAACTCTCAACCTTATGTTGAATCGGGTTTTACCTATCCCGTAAGTCCTTTTCACTCATTTTTTTCATTCTCACACTCATCTTGCTCTCTGTTTAGACTTTCTCCGAATGGGCTGCTGGCACTAGAATTAAACAATTAGGTAAACCGGTCGCCGATCCAACAGCCACTCTAAACTTACCAAGTACTCAATCAAATACTCCTTCAACTTTAAATCCTTATTCTCCTTCATCTTCAACACCTCAAAATTCTAAAAATTCAGCTCATCATTTACCCATCCCTTCTTGGAAAAAATTGACTTTGATCGCATTAGGATTCAAACTTTTCATTTAAATCAATCTTTCATCTTAAACTTTTCAAACAATCTTATCAACATCTTATTCCAACTTGACTATTTCCCTTTTTTTTCAATCGCAACTACAAGAAGGAAAAAAAAGGGGGAAACATGGTTTTGAATGATCTTCCAATAACATTCAAAAACAAAAACTTGAGCTACTCAACGCGGTCATCAATAAATGATGAGATTTTCATTCAAATGATCATCTCAACTAACTTTCAGTTTCAGTCCGGTTGCTGAGTGGATTGGGATCTTAGCTCTCTTAAATCAAATACAGTTGGAAACTTTAATTTTCGATTACAGACATTATTCTTCATTTGCTAGTTGTAGTATTCTTGTTTATGACTCATTTAGTATATTATCTTAATTCAACATTGTTGCTAGCAAGTCTCTTGTGATTTGCTAATCCCCATTGCTATTGAAAACTCTTGTTGGTCAATCTACTATGCCTCATGTAGCTGGCTACATTTTGCTAATTTCCTAAAAGAGTCGTCTTTTAACTCCTTTTTACAAGAAACTAATTACTGTAGCCAAAATCAATTTGACGCCTGCCTTAGAAAACTGATTCAATTCACCCTGCAGGGGTAAAACGCTAGCATGCCGTATCTTTGCATCAACTGCCAAAAAAATTTCCTTATCTATGCTTCAAAAACGACACACCTAATTCTGGCAACGCGCTCTTAATTAGCTCCATTAATCAGCCCTGGTCGCACACAACTTCACCAGATCGTTCAACTGTTCTGTCATGTTTTTCCTAATTCATGCAGAAAGCTTTGTGCAGCGACTGACTTGGGCTAATGCAGAAACCTTTGCATAGCTTTACAGCTGACCTGCTTCCTTGACGTGCAGCAAATTAATTAAACTAGTTTCCTAGGTTTTCCATTTTTTTAGGTCAAAACTTGCGTTTTTTTATAGCTCATGCTCATGTAAAACTTGGGTCATGGCTCAATCAAAAAAAATTCAACTTCATTAACTATGTCATGGGTCGTCATTTTTAATAGCTCAAAGAGTTCCTCATCGTTCCAATGGTGGATAAGCAGTGCGTAGACTGCAAGGTACCCATGGGAGTAATACTGCAAATCAGTCCCAATGCAGTATTATTATTATCATTTTAAAGTGCTTTGTGTTTTAAATGACGCACTAAATGCAGTATTGAGTCAACTGACATGTCAACCAATGTTGATTTACGAGTCCTATATCGGTACCAAGTCTTACCGACTTTTACCAGTACTGGCTGGAGTTGGGCCAAACTCACAAAACGGGCCCAGGAGTATGGACTGAATAAGTATGTGCTGTACAACTCAATAAAGATATATTTCAGTCTCATTTTGGCATAGCAAGTAGATCCTAGGTACATAAATAAGGAATCAAACATTGGGGATTTTTATAAAACTAATACAAAATTCGACTAAATTCCCATTAAAACCAAGACATCAAGTGGAATAAACCAAAAAAAAGAAAACCAGATGTGTATAGGTCCCTCATTAAATTGGTGGCATTTCATCATTGAGGTACTAACTTGAGGCATGTTAATCAAGCAATATAGTATGTAAGCTAAGGATAATTTGTACATGTGATTTGAGTTTGGTTGCTCTATGAAAAAAAAAAAAAAAACCCTTTTGATGAAAGTAGATGAGGAAGGGATAATATTAATGTATCATAATTCAATTTTTACCCAAAAAATTTTTTTTTAAAAAAATCCTTATTATTATTATTATTATGATGATTATTATTTAACTTTTAAGATAGGTAAAAAAAAAAAAAAAAAAAACTTTTCATTTATCATAAATTAATTAAATTAATTATCATATTTTTTTTTAAATAGATATATATATTTAACTTTTTTTAATAATTCACAAAAAAAAAAAAAATATTTTTTTTTTTTTTTGTTATTTGTTATTTAAATTCCTTTTTTTTTTTTTTTAATCTTAAGAAAATATCTTTTATTTATTTATTTATTTATTTTTATTTTTTTTTTAAATTTAAATAAACAAAAAAAAAAAAATTATTAAACTAAAGGAATTTTTTTTTTTTTCATTTCATTTCATTAAAAAAAAAAAAAAAAAGAATAAATTATTTAATAAATAATAATAATAATAATAATAGCTTTAAAAAAAAAAAGAAAAAAGAAAATAAAGAAAATACTTCTTTTAGATTTAATAATTTAATAATTAAAACAGTTAATGTTTTTTTTTTTTTTTTTTTTTTTTTTTTTTTACTTAATAATAATAATAATAATATTTCTTTTTTTTTTTTTTTTCAGGTTTTGTTAAATAAGAATCTTTCAAATTTATCAAAAAAAAAAAAAAAAAAAGTTAAAGGGTAATATAAAATTTTAAAAATATTTAAGAATAATTTACTTAATTTAATTTTTTTTTTGAAATATATTAATTAATAATTTTTTAAAAAAAAAAAAAATATATATATATTAAATTTTAATTAAATTTAATTTATATTTATTTCAATTTTTTTTTTTTTTAAATAGAATTAAAAAAAAAACTTAATTAAATTTGGGTGTTGGTAAACACACGTAAGCTTTTAGTAAAAACACGTAAGCCCTTACATGTTTTTACTAAAAATGTTAAGGCCCAAAATGACAATAAAAATGCCATTTATGGGATTTTTAAGGCTATAAATGCCATTAAAAATGCCATTTATGGAATTGGGAAGGCTATAAATGACATTAACAATTCCATAAATGGCATTAATGGCCTTAAAAATGCCATTCATGGCATTGTTAATGTCATTTATAGCCTTAAAATTTCCATAAATGGCATTGTTAATGTCATTTGTGGCCTTAACAATGCCATAAATGGCATTAATGGGCTTCAAAATACCATAAATGGCATTAACAATTCCATTGATGGAATTAATAATGCCCTTTATTGCATTTATAATGCCATAAATAGCCATATACCATTTAAAAACCACCCCTTATGTCTTTTTAACATATAATTACATGTTTTAACCATAAATTGGTAAGAACACGTAAGTTTTTAGTAAAAACACGTAAGGGCTTACGTGTTTTTACTAAAAACTTACGTGTGTTTACCAACACCCTTAAATTTAATTCAAAAAAACAAAAAAAAAAAAAAAATTCATTTAAATAATTATTTTTTAATTTAATTTAAATCTTCAAAAAAAAATTAAAAATAATAAAATTTATTAAAAAAAAAAAAAAAAAAAATTTAATATAAAATTAAAATTATAAAATTTTTCAAAATCTTTTTCTTAATAAATTAAAAAAATATCTTTTTATATGAAATTGAGTTAATTAATTAATTAATTAATTTTTTTTTTTTTGTTTTGGATTTTAAATTTTTTAGGGAAAAAAAATTAACTTTTTAAATAAAAAAAAAAAAAAAAAAACAATTGATCAAATTTTTTAATTAAATTTGAAATAAAATTTAAGAATTAATAATTTAATAACTTGAAAAAAAAAAATTAAAAAGAGAGAAGATATTAATTGTATATTATTAAATAAAACAAAAATTTGAGAGATTAAATGATTTAGAATGAGATTATTAGTGATTTCTTTTAAATTATAATGATGAGATGTGAGAATGATAATTAAGTCAAATCAATTTATTTTAAGAATTTCAACCAAAACCAAGAGTTTGGGGAATCCCCATTAAACATGAGAAAAGTTGCTACACCTAACAGAAGGTGTTGCATTTGGAAGTTGACATAGGGGATAGATTGGATTCAAAGTGAAGATAGGACAGAAATTAAATTTAGAAATATAATTTTTGAAAGAAATTCAAGCTAAAAAGTATCAATTCAGTTTACTAAATAACAGTACTTGGTTGGGATTTTTAATGATCAAGAATTCAAAAATATATGATTAAAATAATTATTTCAATTTACCCTTTGTTTTATTCTTTTTTATTCCTTTTTATCATTCAATTTAAAGAAAAATTGACTCTTTGGTGTCTTTATTATATATTTAGGAATATATATTTCATATTAAATATTAATTCCCTTTAAAGCTCACTTATGGGAGCCCATAGATGAATATAATTTAAATTGAAACCCTTAGAATTACAAAGAATATTTTCATAAATGATAAAATGTCTTGGGTAATTAGGTACTTTCTTTAAATATAAATATTATTAGAAATATACACTACCATTAAAATTTTTACTCTCAATTGAAAATTGTATTTAGGAAGACATTATATCCCTTATATTTTGATCTTTTTGAAGGAAAATTTCAATTAAAAAATCAAAACAAGATGTCAAGATTTATGAAACAAACTTATTTTAAGGATAGGAATACAAAATTTATTATATATTGGAATATTATACCCCCTGTTTCAACCCATAAAATTTTCAAGAGGAGGTTTCCAAGCTTATAGATAGATAATATGAATATTGAAAGTGGAATATTAGGATTTGATTTTAAAATTTTGAAACTTTTTATTATGATATTTAATGGTTTAAAATTATAAATGATCCAATATTCATATAAAAAAATCTTTAATAAAAGAATTTGAAATCCTAATAACAATAAAAAAACATGAATCTCTTTAATTTTTTGAAGCATTAAATAATCTTATTAATTGATAACAATTAAGATTTACTGTGTATATTATTCTTGAAAAATTATCAATTCTTATCTAATCATCTTTATCTAGTGAATTACATCAATATGTGAAAACTAATCATAATTTGGGGTTTTATTTAGAGTAAATTAGGCTATTGTCTGTATAAATGAATGAAATTAAGCTTAAAGAATTAAACTATTTGTTTTAATTTTTGAGGAAATTAAATCCTCATTTATGAATAGTCTAAACATAAATTTTCTCAATTACTTAATGATTTAAAATAACTCTATCAGATATTTTACTATTTAATATTTTTTTTGATTTTATTTCATGTATTATATAGTTTCTCCAAATTTTCACTTCAATATCATTAATCTTAATCACCTGTTTGAAATTTTTAGGATATATTGAGAGCCCTCTATGCACTGAAAGAACAAATAATATCCCTTAATTTGGTGGATTGATAGATTTAATTATTTGAACATGATTTATTTTTACTTTCACAATAATTTAAAATAAAAAATTAATATTATTAAAACAAATTAAGAAATTAATTCTCCAGTCTTTCTGCAATAATATTTCCTCAAATTTATGGGAAAATATTTATAGACTTCTATTAATAATTTGATTTAATCTTATCAAAAAATTTCAAGAGTCCTTGAAAATAATAATAAAAAAAACTAAGATTTATGAATAAATAAAAAAATTTAATTAGTTAATTTCAAATGATTTACATTTTTATATAATATTAAGAAAAAAAAAAACAATTGGTAGAAGTTGGTTCTTTTCAAAAATTTATTTTTAAAAAAAATATTTATAAAGCTTATGGTAGGTTTTTAAATCTTGTAATCCTATTATAAACTTGTAAAGACAAAAATAATGATAAATTTAAAAAATCTAGAATTTCATAAAGTGTAGTGAAGCAAATGATAAATATACCTATTTAAAGTTTTTTTTACAAAATAAGGGAAGAATAATTCTTGTTTTTATGTTTTGTTTATTCTTAATAAGAGGTTTAAAGAGTTTATCAAAGTAATATTCATTAAGAAAAGGTCACATAATTAAGCTATACCCTTGTGGAAACAAGCTTGGAGTGGGACAAATATCACTTAAGGGCCATTTCCACTCATAATAAAAACATGATCTGAATTATGTTTAAATTAATAAATTTTAATTTTGAATATCTTACCAATGAATTGAAACTGTTAATATAATTTTTTGACCAAAATATGTTAAAAGTGGTTATTCAGAAACTCTTAAGCCCATGAATGAATGTTTTTAAAAAAAAATGAATTAACTATCCATATTAATCATGAACTATATTATTTGATCAATGAGACTATGATAAAAAATTTCAAATATATATGTTTTAAAAGGAAATACTAATTCTGTTGAACCTTTCAAAATCAAGAAAATTCAATCAATCTAAATTTTAAAGATATTTGAAAATTATTGAAGGGAAATCAAATTATTTGATATTTTTATGACATAATAACATTCTTTATAGGAATATAGCTCTTTGAGATGAAGTGAATTGGTCCATATCTTATGAAATAAAAAAAAAATCCTTTTTTATTTCTGATTAATATTATTTGAATAATATTGAATTAAATACATAATCCCATTTTTTATTAATAAATTTGTTTTTGAAACGGAAAAATTATTTAAATCTATTGTTTAAATAGAAAACAAAAACACAAAAATCACAAAAAAAATATCTTAAAAAATTCTTCTTTTGAAAATAATTTGTTCAAAATGATAGAGATACCTCAAAAAACTGAAGTAAAAGAAAATTTATTAGAGGTAAATTAAACCTCCTTTTATTATTAAAATGAAGTTTAATTTATATTTTTTTTTGAGAAAATAAATAAAAAAACTACCTTTCTCCTAATCTAAAAAAGTTTTATTTTTTTATTTTTTGATTGAATTTTTCTGAGTTTTTGAATCCATGTTCTATGGTAATATTTTATTTTGATTTTTTGTTAAATTTTTTTATTTTTTGTTTCAATTTTTCTTAGTTTTTTCTCTTATTTCTGTAATTTTTTTTTTTGCTTTAAATTTTTGTTTTGAAATGAAAACTACAGTAGAAGCCCTTCATAAGGAATGCTACTGTAATATGTTTCACATGAGTCAGTTTTGTTACAGTAAAGGCACTGTAATAGCTTCTTATGTAATATTTTCGATGATTTTCGACAATTTTACAGTAGCTTCCATTAAACGTGCTTTACTGCAATTTCCTTTTAGTTTTATTAATTTCCTCCAGTAGCAGTCCCTGTATTGCATAGGGAAAAGTATTTCACTTCTTAATTGAGAAACAACAACTTCAAAAAATCCAGAGGATGTGAATTTTTCTCAAAAAATATTCATTTTTGTTTTGATAGTAAAAATAAATGAGATTTGTTAATTATGCAAAGGAATTATAAAATGAAAAAATAAAAATAATACTTCATTTCTAGGAATTCTGATCAATAAATAACAAAATAAATACAATTTTTTTTTGTATTTTTTGGGAGATAATTTGATTCAAAGATATTCTGAAGCCTTTATCTCTTTCCTATTAGTTTTCAGCACTTGAAAAATATGAGAAACAGAAGTTTAAATCAATACAATTTCTTCAAAAGAGGCTTCAGTTTAAAAAATCTGATTTTGGAATTTGTGAACCACTTCTTGAAGAAGAAATAAGAAATGATATTTTGAACAAGTAATAGTAAGTCATGAATAAGGAAAGATAAAAGCTTTATTCATTTTTAGGAATGGTTTTTGAATTCTTTTGGCCCTCAAAAACACTTAAATTGTTTGAATTAAAAATGAATTTTGAGCTCCAATTTTTTATCTTGAAAAATATTCATTTGAAGATGAAAATATAAATTGAAAGGATTTGAATATATTATATTATCTACTTACTCTATAAAGTTGAAAAAGGGAATAAAATATTGGATATTATGTAATATTCCAATGGCTTGGAAGACCTTGGAATACTAAAAAACATTCAAATCCTGGGTCTAACCTATTTCAAAATAAGGGTACAAGCTTATTCCAAAATTCAAAACCAGCTGTCAGGTCTATCCAGTTGGCTCATGGTCCTTACACATTATAAGAAAGTATACAACAGTTTATTCTTGGATTATTATATTATTTGCTTATTTTATTATTTTATTATTTTATTATTTTATTATTTTATTATTTTATTATTTTATTATTTTATTATTTTATTATTTTATTATTTTATTATTTTATTATTTTATTATTTTATTATTTTATTATTTTATTATTTTATTATTTTATTATTTTATTATTTTATTATTTTATTATTTTATTATTTTATTATTTTATTATTTTATTATTTTATTATTTTATTATTTTATTATTTTATTATTTTATTATTTTATTATTTTATTATTTTATTATTTTATTATTTTATTATTTTATTATTTTATTATTTTATTATTTTATTATTTTATTATTTTATTATTTTATTATTTTATTATTTTATTATTTTATTATTTTATTATTTTATTATTTTATTATTTTATTATTTTATTATTTTATTATTTTATTATTTTATTATTTTATTATTTTATTATTTTATTATTTTATTATTTTATTATTTTATTATTTTATTATTTTATTATTTTATTATTTTATTATTTTATTATTTTATTATTTTATTATTTTATTATTTTATTATTTTATTATTTTATTATTTCATTATTTTATTATTTTATTATTTTATTATTTTATTATTTTATTATTTTATTATTTTATTATTTTATTATTTTATTATTTTATTATTTTATCATTTTATTATTTTATTATTTTATTATTTTATTATTTTATTATTTTATTATTTTATTATTTTATTATTTTATTATTTTATTATTTTATTATTTTATTATTTTATCATTTTATTATTTTATTATTTTATTATTTCATTATTTCATTATTTTATTATTTTATTATTTTATTATTTTATTATTTTATTATTTTATTATTTTATTATTTTATTATTTTATTCTTTTATTATTTTATTATTTTATTATTTTATTGTGTTTTTTTTTTCATTTTCTTTGGATGATAAAATTTCTTTTTTCATACTTCAAGAAGTTAGACTTATCTTCTCTTTCGAAAAATAAGCTATTAGATAAAGTATTCTAATTATTTAAATTTGATAATTTTTTTAAACATGATATATCTCATTTTTTTTTTAAATTTTCATTGAGAAATACTTGTAAAATTATTAATAATGTTCCACTTATTTCATAAATTCAAACAAATGTTTTATTTTTTATTTTTTCAATAACTTGAAAAATCATTCAAGCCTATTTACCAAAATATGCATATTTATATGATAACTTGAAAAAAATACATAAAACAATTTAATTTTTCACATATTAGAACTTAAAGAAATGTTTTTTGAAATAAATAAATGATAGAAAACAAAAAATCAAAAATAGGGCTTTGCTAGACACACCCCAAAAATTTGCTGAATTGAAACTGGAATTACATGTGCAACTGGAGACCACAGTTTATTTAGAAATTCCAAGTCCTAAATAAAAACCAATGTGCCATTTTGTCCTTGAAAGTTGTTTCAAGGAAAAATTGGCCTAGTTTCTCAATTATTTTGTAATCTCCCAGTGAGGTCAGTCTTGAAGGCCCATTTTTTTTAACACAAATTTTGGATTCAGGTGAAATTTACCCAAATAATTTATTTCATAGAAATTTACCAATAAAAAAAGGGAAATCCATCTTCATTTCCCTAACTTTCCTGGCCTCCAAGGAGTTCTTCAAGGAGGGTTTTATAGTGACCCCCAAAAGGTAAAAATAGTTCAATCCCCTTAAGATGGTCCCATAAAAATCATCTTTTTAGGGAAGTGGCATAAATTACTAATAAAAAGAATATTAAAATGTAAGAAAGGGCCGTAAATTTCAATTTAAATCAAATTTTTGGCTTCTAAAACAAAGGGTTTTTGGGGTCTTGATGATATCCCAACGAGCGTTAAAATTCTCAAAATGAGACATTATGAACCTTTGAGGCCCCCTTTTCCCATTTGAAAGGAATTAAGGGTATAATATTAAGAATTTGAGCTTATTGGAATTGTATCAGATGGTAATCTGGTCAAATACCTCATCCCATGTCATTACTGGCCTCTATGAGGCCTAAAAATTGGCTACTTTATGGTTAAAATTGGACATAAAGATGGGAAGCAAGCCCCTTTTGAGAGGAATTCAGCATTTTTAAAACTAAAGGAACAAACCATATCTAAAATTAGCCCTGGGATTTGTATTTGTATTGAGAAATATATTTTGAGTACTAAGATTAGTGTTTTTTGATGATTATTGGCTCACCCAATAGCTTCTGGAAGGGATTTTTTTTCAATCAATGTTGAGCTCAGGTATTCTAAATAGGGACAAAAAATCAAATTCCAAAAAAAAATGACACAATTATTGAAAAAAAATATGAGTGTTGTTTTTTGAGGGGAAGAAATAAAGAAATAATGAGGCAGATAGGAGATCTAAGTGAAATTAAAACTTTCCTTGAATATCTTTTTGGAAACTAAATTTCACAATTATGGAATTTAAATCCAATATTTTTTGGCTTCTAGAGTATACTAGCAGTCCAATATTTCTAAAATTTATTAACACAATCCAACAGAACTTTCCGTTTGTCATAAATCTCACTGTGATCTCTATTTTTTGTTCTAAGTCACTTCTTACAATGCTCAATATATATTGATTATAAGAAATGAAATTTGAAATCCATATTAAGCCACAGTGACCATGTCCAATAACATTGAAGGGCTTCTTGGGGAGTGAAATGATGAATACTGGGATGTCTCTTATTTATGGAATCTAGGGATATGGAAAATTCAAATCTTCATCAGGAAAAGTACCTTGAAGAATTCAGAGAATTAATCTTAATCAACTTTATCTTTGAGAAGTACTTCAATAAGTGATGTTTACTTTCACAATAATCACATTCCAAGCTTGAATACTCAAATTTTTGAGCCAAATTTTGTTTATATTAGCTATTAATTCTTCCTAAAGTTCTCACTTTGTTTCCAAAATGCTATCCTAAGGATAACCTTAGGTTGACATCCTCTTGGAAAATATTGGAATTTTTGGGACCTTGAATTGAAAACTATACTCAGAAGAGGAATACTCAATTGAAGCCTGAGGCTCCTTATCTGAAGTATCTGTGAAGGATTTATTTTGTTCATTGGTTTTTGTGAATCCCGCTTTTTTTGTTCTGAATTTCCTCTTTTTTTCTGCGGGGAATTCATTCATCCAAATGAAGAAAAATACATCTTTGTTTTGTTCTTAGAAACGTTTGGTATTCCTCTGATTTCAGCGGCTGTTTGAGGGTCTTGAGTAGGAGGAATCTGTGTGCTTCCTTTTAAAAATTATTCAATACCTCTTGTTTCATCAATCCTTCCATAGAAAGGCCTTTATGAGAATTAATTGAATATCTTTCACCAACTTTTATTGAGGATAATATTCCTTTTGTTTGCATTATTCTGCATCTTCCTTTTTAGAATAATCCTGTAAATTAATTTTTTTGAGTAAGAAACTCAATGATAAGGCCAATACTTGAATATACAAGAAGCTTTAAAGGAAATTTGGGATTGAAATGTTCAATTTCCAATAAGATCCTTTTGGTGAGATAATTCTGGGTTTGATGATTGCATTACATTTAAGTATGAATTATTTAGGTTTTGATGCAACTATGATTCTGTCAAAGCTTTTTCCCTTCTTAATCATGAATCATCATCAAGGAATAATGGGATATTTTTCATTAGATATGAGAAGCTGCTTTAGGGATATTTATCAAAATATTCGAATATTTCATAAGGAAGCCTTCCAACAAAATCATGGTATTTTCTTTAAATGGAAAAATTGATTTACTTAAAAGACTGTAAAAGAGTTCCAGCTGAATTTTTAATGAAAAAAATTGAACATTGAATGAGAAACTTCAACTCTTGAAGTGGATGAATGGCTTAATTGTAGAGATATATTGGTCAATAAGGAAACCAAAAAATACTCAATGGTATTTAGTTAATCTTGAGATGATTAGATATGAATTAAGGAAAAGTATTGTTCAGCTTTGACCAATTTCCATAATATTATTTCTGTCGAGAGTAGTAAAGTTCTCACAGGAGTTAAACAAACAAACACATAGCATTAGTATGGAAGGAAAAAAATAATATTAATCAATTCCATTGGTTCATCAAATTTTATTCCCTTTTTTAATCCAACAGTATTCTTTTTATATGTGTAATAACATATTTTTGATGTGCCAAATACACAGAATAATTTCCAACCTTTACAATTCCCACTTAAGCAAGGTCATAAGTGAAAGATCTCTTTCAATAAAAAAACAGGAGGGTGCGGTATTTCATACGTTTTAAGGATACTGGTTTTAATTTTTTTGGAAGGAACAGTAGTGGCAGCCTTTGGATTCATCCAATAAGAAATAAAAATCCACAGAAAAGGTCTTGTATGTGGAGCTTAATCCAAAAAATATGTAGCAGTAGGAGCTTGTACTTTCATGTCTTGTAAGTAAAATCCATTAGGATGACATGATAAAAGGTCTGTAAAAGAATAAATAATTTTTTATGGAAGAAAAATGATGAGTAGATGTGGCCCAAATAATCAGATAAGGGATAGTGAGTGAAATTACTGGTATTTGGAATGACAAAAAGGCTTCAATAGGATTTCTTACTTGAATAAATTTCTTTTTTTCCTTGTTTTTTTTTTTCATTATAAAATTTGAGTCATTAATGGTCTTGATTATTCTCTTTGAATTGAGATCTTGGCTTGAGTTTGGAAGGGATCTATATATAAAGTAGCTAGAAGATCCACTTAAGAGGCCTCTTCTTCATTGAGCTTCCTATGTGCTGAATGGGCCATGATTATTTTCTGGATTGATTAAATTTAGTGTCCTAAGATTTTGATTAAAGAATTCTTTCCATAGAAATAAAAAAGAAAAAAAATCTTCTTTGTTTCATAGTATCTTTGATAATGACCACTTTGAATGATTTAAAATTCGATGTCACATCTTATTTCAATTCCTTTATCTCAATAATTTTACCTTTATAAAATGGAATAACCTTCAGCATTGGTAACCTCGTTTACATCTTCAAGAAAGAGACTTTCTGATTTTAACTTTCCTCCAGTGGGTGGATTCAGCATGATTAAAGTGGTTTTTTGATAAGACTTAGAGAAGAAAGGTTTTTTGAAAAATTCCTCGGGTAAATAATAGTTCTTACAAAAAAGGGTGGTTTATGAGTATTTTTAAAATGAATGAAAATAATTCCAAGAGAGGTGAAAATTGTAAAAAATAAAAGAGTTCTGGCTAAAAAAGGGAAAAGGGAATAGTTTTTTAATAAGAATGGATTTTTTTTTTAAACAAGACATGCGACTTTTCAAAAAATAAATGGGAGTTTGTGAAAGAAATGAGTGAGAATTTCTGAACATAAGTGCGTATTTTGTCAAATGAATTGGGTGGTTATTTCAAAAAAAGTGATGTGTTCGTAAAATCTCTTTTTAAGAAGGGGTTTATGAAATTTTTCAGTATTTTTATGTTGGTTTTTTCATTTTTTTTAAAAAATATAAGATTTTTTTGAAAAAAATACATGTTCATTTTTCACACCCAAAATTCTTTGGGGACATGTTAGCATCCTTTCAGCAAGGCTAAAGGCAAATTTGGTCCTATAAATTGTATAATTAATTCCACACATTGCTAAATACTTGCTGGTATTGGCTCCAATCGAAAACAATGGCGTTCTTCATTTAGAAACACCCTGCATATATATATATATTCATATTAAACTTAATTTGTTTTTTTCTTATTTAGAAAAATTACTTTCATATAATAAAACTGTCTTTGATATGAGTTATGTTTTTTTGTGTTTGTTTGAAAAACGATAAAGAAAGAAAAAGAAACTGTTTTTCTTTTAAAAGAAAAAGTAAGGGTCTTTTTTATCAAAAATTTGAAAAGGTATATATGATCTTTCCTTCAATATAGTATAAGAAAGATATAAGAATTTTTTGATTTTAATTCAAAAAAGGAGGGGACTAGAATTTTTTTTTTTGGTTTTGAAAAAGAAAGAAAAAATTGAATTTTTGCATTGTATTATTTTTTCAAAATTATTAGATTTGCATCTCAAAAGAATGATAATAGGATAAAAAACACAAAATTTAATATTAAAAATTCTTTTGTAAAAGAAGATTTGTTTCAAATGATAATAATTTGTAAAAAAAATCTTAAAGAAATGGAAAGAGTTTTATCTGATTATCTATTCTACTCAGTTTTTCTTTTATAAAAAATGTATTTTTTTATGTATTTTTATTTTTCTTTCCAAAGAAATGAATCAAAGCTTACAAAAATTGAGGAATTTGAATTTCAACTTCAACTTTCCATTTTTATATAAATAACCCCTTTAATACTTCAAACTTTGAATTTTATTGAGGTATTGTTTTTACTTTTTTTCTTGAGTTTGAACTGAGAGAGTGGCTTTAAAAAAGTGAAACCAAAATATCAATAATTTATTTGAAAAAAACAATAATTAAATAAAGATATTTTAATATATATAGAAATATTTGAGAAAAGTTCTTTTCTTGTTTGAGATATTCATTTGTGATAACTCATTATTATTATGAATATAATAAGAATAATATTTATTTAAGATTTTGATTATATGTACAAAGGAGTTTTTCTTACAATTCATTTCTTTTGTCAATATTTTTGAGAAGAACTTTTCAAAAAAGAAAAATTTAGCTCTATATTAATGAATTTTCTCCTTTTAATATATTGAACAAACAAATAGATAAACTATTTTTGGAAAATTAATCTTAAGATAATAAACACCTCCTTTTTGGTATGAGGTTAGGTTAATAATAGTAAACCGATTTCCTCTTGAAGCTAAAATAATATGTTAATGAATTTAAATCATTACATAAAGATGAATTTTTGTTTTACAATAGAATATATCAAGTTGCCTTTCATAAGGACTTTATAATAACTTTCTCAATCCAGTTTTTTTGGTCTAATTGTATATAGGAGAGAGAAATCCAATTTAATTTAATAAATTTTTATTATTATTCATATCTTTTCCCCATAAAGTATTTAGTGAAATATAAAATTTAAAATATTTAATCAATTACTTTTGAGCTTATATTAATTCTCATTGTATGAAGCTAATTAATTTAAAAATAGATTAACAATTTGAATATATTACACAAAAAAAATATTGAATTAATCTTGAACAAAACCAATAGACGCTTTTTTTGAGTCATTTTTTTGATTTTTTTTGATTTTTTTTGATTTTTTTTGATTTTTTTTGATTTTTTTTGATTTTTTTTGATTTTTTTTTGATTTTTTTTTGATTTTTTTTGATTTTTTTTGATTTTTTTTGATTTTTTTTGATTTTTTTTGATTTTTTTTGATTTTTTTTTGATTTTTTTTGATTTTTTTTGATTTTTTTTGATTTTTTTTGATTTTTTTTGATTTTTTTTGATTTTTTTTGATTTTTTTTGATTTTTTTTGATTTTTTTTGATTTTTTTTTTGATTTTTTTTGATTTTTTTTGATTTTTGTTGATTTTTTTTGATTTTTTTTTTGATTTTTTTTGATTTTTTTTGATTTTTTTTGATTTTTTTTTGATTTTTCTTGATTTTTTTTTTGATTTTTGTTGATTTTTTTTGATTTTTGTTGATTTTTTTTGATTTTTTTTGATTTTTTTTTGATTTTTTTTGTTTTTTTTTTGATTTTTTTTGATTTTTTTTTTTGATTTTTTTTGATTTTTTTTGATTTTTTTTGATTTTTTTTGATTTTTTTTAATTTCTTTTGATTTGTTTTTGATTTTTTTTAATTTTTTTGGTTTTTTTTTCATTTTTTTTGATTTTGTTTGATTTTTTTTTATTTATTTTTTTATTTTTTTTTATTTATTTTTTTATTTATTTTTATTTTTTTTTGATTTTTTTTGATTTTTTTTTTTTTTGAGTTTTTTTTTGATTTTCTTTTTGATTTTTTTTGGGGGATTTTTTGATTTTTTTTTTGATATTTTTTATTTTTTGAATATTATTGAATCTTTTAACTTTATATTTCTTTATTTGAAGGGCATTAAAAAAGAGTTCTAAACATTTATTCATAAAACACGCGAAAATTGATTAAATAGAAAAAAGGATACCACATTGTGAAAATGAAGAAAAAATATAAAATTCCATTTTGAATAATTCTCAAAAAAATGAGTTTATTTTGGTTTTCTAAAGATTTATACTTCTTGGTTTTTAATAAAATAAAATTTAAACTCTCATTCTTTTTTTCATTAAAAAAAGGAAGATTTCATTTTGTGAATAAATGTTTTCCATTTTTATTTTTTTGATATGGAAATAATAGAAATGAAAAAGATTCAAAGATTTATTTAGTTTTCTTTTGAAAAAGTGATTTATTTGATTCATTAAAAGAAAGAAACTAATGAATCTTCATAAACTTCAAAGATATTCTTGAGAGAGCTATTTAAAAATTCATTTTGACTTTATGTGAGCTTTCATATAATGCATAATTTGAGATTCTTATGAAAGAATAAATATATAAGCATCATTCTAATGATAATTACAAAAACAAAACAGAATTGAGCTAATTAGACAGCTTGAAAAATAATACAATATTTATAAAATTATTCCCTTTTTTTAAATTAGGATGATTGATAATTCTGCCAAAGAAGGTAATTTTGGATAGGGAATCTTAATTTGGGTTATTGAGATAGTATAATTTATTAATATTATAAGATCTCACCTTCTTTATTCCAGTATGATACTTATTGAGCTCCTTATAGAAGAATTTGCTAGAAAAAATGACCAAATTCCATTCAGAACTCAAAGAATCTAGACCTACCTAGGACAATTATTTTGGACTGGTTGACTAACAAAAGCTTGATGACCAATTCTTCATGTGGGATTTCCTTGGCATCAACAGAAAAATGAAGTGGAAAATTCAAAAATGGGAAATGAGTCATAAAATAAAGAATAGGAAGAAAAAGTGATTCAAAACATGGGATATTGGAATTAAAACTGAAGAAATTGAAAGAATTGGAAATAAAATAAGGGGAATTGAAAAGAAAGTTGAGTTAATGATTGATAAGGAAATAAAAAAAGGGAATAAGGAATATTAAATAGGTAAGAGAAGGGAGGGATCAACGGATGCAGGAATAAGATGTATATGAGGAAAAACCCATTCTAATAAGGACTGGATAATCCTTATAGTCCCACACAAGCCTAAATAAATCTATGGTTTTTCTCCACAGGTTGGAAAACAGAAAGAATAAATTTAATGGGTTTTATAAGGCTTGGGTTGAGATGTTCTCATTATCATTATAAATTTTTATTAAAATGAATAAATTATAACTCAAGAATGAATGATTATTTATTAATATATTGGATAATGACAATATCAAAAGAATCGAAAAATACTGATTTTTCTTTGAAATTGATTTTTTTTTTTTCAATTTTTTCAATGAGAAGGAGGGGTAGAAGGAGGAGGAGGTATCTGAAAAACACTTATTTGAAAGAAAAATTCATCATAGAGCTTGGAATATGGGAGGAAAAATTGAGTCACTATTAATGATAGATAGAGAGATATATATCAAAAAGAGCTTTTTAAATGAAATATTTATTAAAATTAATCGATTGTTTAATAAAAAAACTATAGTTGATAATAGTAGCTAGTAATAGCCCTTAGTAGTCAGTAGTTAGTAGTAGCTATTAGTAGCTAATGGTAGTCAAATGAATTAATAAGAACTATACAAAAAAAATATCTCTTGATAATATTCAAGGAAATTATAATTGAAAGATTCCAAAAAGATAGATAATTTATTATAATAGTAATAAAACAAAAGAATATCTTAAAAATAAATTAACTTTTGAATTGAATAAATTCAAAAAAATGAAACTAATATAAGGAAAAGGAAAGAAAGAAAGGAGATCTGAAATAAATATAAATATAGCTATATCAAAAAATTTACTCATTTTTTAAACAATGAATATATATCTTTATATTTATTATCTTCATAAATTTCATTAATTAAAATAAACGAATAAATAAGAAGATAGTATTAGGAAAAGTTAATTAATAAATAAAAAAATAATCCCTATGAGGGTACTAGCTAAAAAATAAATAAACTAAATTATATAAAATTAAATATTGAAATAATGATAAAAATTCTTAGTAATACAGAATTCATAATAAGAAAACCCTATTTAATTTAAAAAAATATAAAAGCCAAAAATTTTAAACTTTTTTCATATAAAATACCACATTTAATCCTCGGTATTTCAAAAACACTCACCTGAAATTTCATAGTTCTTTGGATCCCAAAAAGTCAACTCTTGTTTGATTTTTTTTCTTCATAAGTAAAAATATCAACTTTGAGCCTGCCAATTTATTCAGCTAAATTAACAGATTCTCACAGCATACAAAGATTAATTATTCACCATTCCAAAGAGATTAGAAGAAGCGATAGTCCTATTTGATTCAGTTTCAGCCCAATAGTAATTAACCTTTAAAAACTATATAGCTGAATAGCTTAAGAAGACATATAAATACTTAAAAATTATATAGGAAGAAATATTTGAAGAAATATTAATACCAAAATACCCAAAATATTTCCTCACCTAGTTATTTGTAAAAAATAACATCTTTGAAGCTTCAGAAATAATATAAAACATATTGTTATAAATTTGAAGATATAAATAAGATAATAACACGTGATAATAAATTTTTCAATTAAGGTAGCATAAAACAACATGGTAATAGTATACAATTTGAAGATGGAACTTTTAGATTAGGAAAAAATGGAAATGGATATCCCATTGTTCAAACTGTTACAATTATTGGCATTGATTAGGGTACAGTAATCTTCTGTACACAAAATAAATTATAAAGGAACTTTAAGAAATAGCGCTACTTCCATTACCTGACCCAATGCTGATGAAAAAAAAAGGAATCATATCAGTCAATGAAAGAAGAAGGTGTTTCATGTTGTATTTTATTTGTTAATGGAAGAGTGATTTCAATTATTCAAAGGACAACAAATGATGAACAGGTATATTTAAATTGAATTAATAAACTTCTTAACAATTATTTTTACTTATGAATATATCTAATTTTAATTTCAAATAAATTCAATACAGCTATTAGGTGAAAATTCATCTATCTTTTAATGTGAATAAATCTTCTCAAGCCTCAAGTTTTGGTCTCCTAGGTATAAAAAATAAATTCAGAATATATAAGAACTTGGATATTCAGAACAAACCAAAGAGATGATTATCTAAAAATTAATAATTAATCGAATATTCAGTATATTCAATGAAATGAATTGGTTTCTACCTCTTATAAGAGAAAAAAACCAAAATTAAATGATCAGAGGAAGCTCAGAGCTTTTCTCATACAAGCATAGGCTGGAATTGAGAATTACCTCTTAATTATTAAGAGGAATTATTCCCTCTTGAAAAATATCCTTTTTAAGATGAAGAGCCAAGAATATTTTGAGGAATTTTCTTATTGCATAATAATCTATAATATATTTCTTAATATATTGGGACAAATTCCTGATCAATGGCTAAAGTATTACAGAAATACAAGAGATATAGGTGATACCCCCAAAAAATGGTAATGAGATAATATGAATTAACTAGTAAGATATAAAATCAGTCACATTGGAGTGGTACAGAAATTAATAAAATATCTATCAAGTGGTTTCAAGTGGTTCATTCATCAACAAATTATGTTTTTACCAAAATAAACTGAAAGAAAGTTTTGACTGATTGACTGAATTTCTCTTTCTAGCTATATTTATTTATCTAAAAGTAAGGTTTTTCCAAAAAAAAACAATCTATATTTTTTCTTCAAAAAAACTGGGTTTTTAGCTCAATAGATTTTGTAATTCTCCACCTTTTTTCATTTATTCCAAGCCTCAGTTTCCTTTTTCAATTTTACTTGAAAGAAATAATTGTGATATTTTATGTCTTTTAAGCAAAACAAAAAACCTTTTGTGATTTGATATTTATTTAATTTTTTATATTTTTCTGTAATTACATGTTTATTTCATAAAAATACAAAGAACTAAATAGGTTTCTGTATCATTTCCCTTTTATTTTAAGTTATATTTTTTGGCCGTTTTGAAAAAATCATTTTTATTCACTTTTTTGAAAGAGAAAAAATTCAATATTTATTTTTGGGATTATTGTTTTTTATTTATCTTTTGCATTAATTTGTTTTTTTTTTCAATTTTTTTGAAGAAAAAAACTTCTGATTATGTTTTTTTGACTTTTTTCAATTTATTTTCTTTTTTTATCTTTCTCAGTGATTAAAAAAAGGATTTCCTTGAATTAATTTTGCCTCAAATGAAAATTGTTTTTTAATTTTTCAATCTTCACATATTTTTCCCTGCTTTGTGATGGGTGAGCTCCTCTTGTGTGTGAATTAAATAAGGAATTACCTGGAGGAGGAGATCACAGGTAACTAGTCGTGAATATCTAGAAATTCCTGTACCCAAGGTTGACAACGTGCATTGCCTGCCCTCCTAAATTACTGAACAGAAAGTTTCTTGGAGGTCACAAGCCAAAAAATGAAAAAGGTAGCTTCTCAGCTGACAAAATGCTTCATCAGTCTATAATCAAACCTATCAAATACTATAAATAGGTAAATAAAGGATAAAATTATTATTATTTCAACTCAAATGATAAATTTAATATTTTTAGAGAGAGTTTCTGTGAGCATGTGAGGTATGTATGAAATACCCATAAGGCCACAGATAAATTTTTATACAGTTGATATAGTCTTAAACAGACTTATTAAGTGAATTCAAAACAAAAAACCAAAAAGAATTATAACTTTCTTTTTGATAAACAAAGCTGTAATTATTATGTCATTTTTGGATTCTACATCAAAGATAACCTACTGAAGACCCATAGGCTGTTATACCCAAAAATGGCTATTCCTTACGTTATTGGAATGTTTAAGAATTTCACAGTACAAATATACATTTTCAAAAATTTTATTGAAATTTTTCAATTTTTAATTTTAAGCCTAAATTTAAGATTGCATAAGGTTCATGTAAACTTACAAGAATTTGGTTAAAATTAAAGTGTTGTGAAAATTTACTGAATTTGCTAATAATTTGCCATACAGGCTGTAAATCCTGTGTGAGCTCAATTTAGATTGGTTTGAAGCCATTGTATGGCTTTCAATAAATAAAATGGAAAAAGCCACACAATAAGGTAGGACAAAGCAAAAAAGCTAAATAGAGCCAGGGTAACCAAGTTTTGGGATCTGAAAGGACTAAATTGAGGCTGTACACCTGTATTAGAGGACTTTAAACCTTCTTTAAGCTTTAATATTAGACATTGATTGAATATTAAAGCTTAAACTGGTTTATACCTAATTTGGACCAGAATCACAAGCTGCCAAAGGGTAAATCCCCATGTACAGACTTTTAATTAAGGTTTCAGAACTTTAAAAGCTTAAGATAACTCCAAAAATTAATCAAAAATCCAATTCTTAATGGATTCTCTTTGAAATTTCACAGATCTTAAAATCAAATGTTATCTATGTATATAAATTAAATTTTAAGGACATTTTTCAAACAGGATTCTTTGGTAATTAGCCTTGAATTAAGATTTATTAATCATTCTTAAAATAAATTAGAATTTCTTTTAAAAATAATTCAAAATTCAGTTCAAAAGATTTTAGCTTGAAGCTTTATTTTTAAGTTTTTCATGTGATGAACTTTAATATAAATAACCTTAAAATAATCAACTCAAAAAGAGGATTCAAGTTAATTGGAGTTAAGAATAACACTGGTAGCTTCAAGTTGAGCTGAAAAATCAGTTAAATTAAGCTAAGAACTTTATTTTTCAATATTGATTTTCAGTTTGACCTGAGTACGACCTCTATATCCATTATGAATCATGAGAGCTTCTCTGAAGGCATAAAAAGAGCCTTTTCATAACAATCATAAGTAAATCAATCAGACATTTTCAAAAGGTAATATTTTATTACATATGAAATCTTATATTGTTAGAGTAATTCTCAAGCTATCATACTCTTTATTAATTTTAAATGAATAACTGAAATAATTGAATTTGGATTATATTTTTGTAATAATAAATAATATATGTTCTAGTATAAAATTGTTCTCTTAAAATATCTTTTAAATCCACAAATTTCCCCTAAAAAGTCTTAAATATTATTTTATCATATAAAAGTTGTTTTATTACCTTAACATCTTTTTTTTTGACATGTTTTTAAGTTATAAACATTATTTAATACTATAAATTTCTTTCTTTGACTTATTGTATTGAATAAATATTATAAGTGAGTTTTCTCTAAACTTCTTTATTTTTTAATCTAGTATTAGGTTTGTAATATGGAGGTTCTCTATAATATTTATCTCTGAAAAGTGTGTGTGATATTTCTCTTATAATTAATATTTGTATTATTCATAAGTAGATAAATATTATTATTTTCCACATGTAATGGTCTCATTAAGAGCTTTTATATTTCTTACCATTATAACTCTCACTGACTTTAATTATAATAGAATAGCTATAATTTATTATAATTATGAATATTTTCTTATTTTTAAATTTTCTAATAATAATTAATCATTATATATATATAATTCTTCTTAATAATTATATTAATTTGTGGTTATAATTTTAATTATATTATATTTTCTACTGAGGAAAGTCATAGTACTCTTGATATTTGTTACTATTTTAAAGAGTTTCATCAAAAAACCTTACAGTTGCTGGCTTAATAGTAAATTTTGGTGAACATGTGGTAAGGTTTTTCTTATTTATTATGATCAATTTCTAAATTGAGTCTTCTTAATTATTTTTTATGTGTTGGAGAAAATTTGCTTATTTTTGTTTTGGTATGTTTAAGTAATAGAATATTTGAGTGGGTATGGGGATTTCATATTTGGTGTGTTGATTGTGATAGGGTGAGATAATAGTGGTAATAGTTTCTGGAATAAAAGAACAATAAAGTTTAAGCTGAGTTGTTAATGGTAATTTAAAATATTATTAGTAATAACAAGTAAAAAGTAAAGGTGGGTTTTTAATAAAGGGTAAATATTTGATTATAATAAAGATATGGTGTACTGATAAATATATAAGATATCTACTTAAGATAATAATACCTGTGAACTTGACTACTGGGTAATGTTAAGAATTGGTAAGATAATTTAGATATTTGATATATGGTGTCCTGATATATGTAAAAATACTATCTTTAATAATATAATACCACTGAGATTTTGCTACTGGGGAAGCTTTAATGATCCAATTCAACTGAGCTTAGATATGGGGAAACTAATAACAATAAGATTGACTACCTTGTAGGTATGGAATGTATTATTCCTGCTCGGAGGATATAATGAAATAAGGAAAAGTCTCAAATTTGGGGGGAGAGGCCCTATCCTTATAGCTTTTGAGAAAAAGGGGGGCCATCCATAAAATCCCTCTTTCTCCACTATATTTAATTCTATTTGATAAGGTGCCTTTCCTTTGATTTAAATTCTTTTTAATAAGGTCAGATGATGTTGTTGACCATTGATAATATGCAGGGGTTTCTTTTAATTAAAGGGATATGAGGTTATAGTTTCTGGCTTACTGTTGGATTTTCCTTGCATGAAGGGGATTTTGTGAATACTTCTGAATTTTAAGATAACTGGTTTTGGCTTATCAAAGGGGTATTTTGATTGCATAAAAGAAAAATTGTATGATATTTAATTTGAACTTTGGTCTTATTCAAGGGGGTTGCATTTTATGAAAGTGATATAATGCTATGTTTAAGCTGTTGGATTGGTGGAGTGGCCATTCCTTTATATGATAAATTAATGAAAGGAGCTTATGCTTATTAGAAGTTTCTTTTCAGGTCATTTGATTGTTGATTAACTGTTGAAATGGCTGTCCCTTTGGCTTTTGAAACAGGCTGGTTTTTCTGTGTATTGTTCATTTAAGCTTACTGGTTGACTGTTGAATTTTATGCAAGGTGGTTGAGGGTGAGAAATAAAAAAATCTGGGCTATGTATTTTATGACTTATTTTTATATGTAACCTTTGGTGCTGCATATTCTTTCTGTAACTAGCTCATAAGTTGTAAACCATACTATCTGATGTATGGGTATGGTATGGAATTATGTTTTGGGGGGTTAATTTTGAGTGTAAAGACATCTTTGGTGGTTTTATTGAGATTTTTTGAGTAATTGTGGGCTTGAGACTGGCCAAAACTTGTATCAAATACCATGGAAGTATATTGATAAATAATTTCATTTTATGTTTTAAAATAAATCTTTTTGAAAACAAAAGATTCATATTTTTCAATGATTCTAGTTCTTCCAATCTTATGATTTTTCTGGTTTTTTTGGGTTTTAATTATATACTTAATAGAATTTGTATTATTTGGTTCTCCCATTTTTTTCATTTTTTCAAACTCCTTAGTCAATTGTTTCTAAAAAAGGGAGTTACTATTTTATAATTAATTTTTTCTTAAGAACAAATTATGGATTTGTTTTCATTCTTTGAGTTCTTTTTCAGAAAAAGAAAGTGTTTTTTTTATTTGATTTGTTTCTAAGGAAAAAAAGGATTCATTTTTTTAATTCTTTAATCTTTTTATTCTTCTTGGGTATACCTGAAAATAAATAACTTTCCTCTTTTGAAAAAAACCTTTTAATTTCACATATTGTTTGTGTTCCATTTTTTATCATTTCAGTTACCTAAAAAAATTGTAATTATTTTTTTGAAACCAAAATTTTGTTGGATTGATCATATTTAGTTATGATTATAATTTCCTCCTTAAAATAAAGAAATTTCTAAATGTGGAGAAAAAGAAATAAATCATATGGTATTTCTATTAAAAGCTGGCTTAATAGCAATCTAAAATATATTGAAATAGCTTATTGTTATCAAACATTTGACTTTTGACTTGAATAATCTTTTAACGTGAGGCTAGAACACTTACTCCACCCAATGCATTATAGTATACTCTATTTCAAGGTAAATAAGACTGAGATATTAGCCTATGAAATCCCACTTCAGCCCTCCACAATAAATAAACCTGTGTCAAGGACTAGTTTACCCAAAAAAGCCTTTTCATATTGATTTGTTTTCCAAAATAATACATATTATATTTTCTTTTTGAACTTTTGGGAAGTAAAAAAATGATACAGCACAAAGGATTAGAGCTAAAATGAGCATGAGTCAAACGATAATTTTGTGTCACAGTTGTAGCATCATAGGGCTCATAAAATAAATAAAATCTAGTCCACTTTACTCCAGAATGAGCTAAATAAGCCCCTTATGGGGAGCACAGTTACTCACCTCCATGTATCAAATTATTGAAGGCTCATATTCATTATTGACTCAGAAATGTTCCATATTATTAAATTCTTGAGTTTTGCTATCACCAAGATATCAGGGATATCCAATTTGAGTTTCTTTTTATTAAAGTAAATTTATATTTCGAAGTAATATTTCTTATTAAAATTTGAAAGGAAGGAAAAAGCCTCAAATATTAATGAAGATATTATATTATAATGTGGGAACTCCTCTTCATGTGGAATAAAATGAGGCAGTACTTGGAAGGGGAAATTACAAGCAAACAGTTTTAAATTTCTGTTTAAGACTTTTAACCCTTTCTCTGCTTGTGCGCTAGAATGATCTAGAATTCCCTTCCTAATATTCTAAGTTATCTTTACTGAGTTCACCAAATCAATTTTATGAGTGATAGTGGCTTGATCAGAAAATACTGTAGTAAAAAATCTCTAATCAGACTTTGCTCTACTCAAAACAATGGTTATTTAAAATCTTAACAAATAAATTCTTTTTAAAACTTTCAGAAGGCTGAGTGGATTCCACCAAATAACTGTACAAAAATCTATAAGATAATATAATAATAAAAATAAATAAATAAAAGTAAACACTATTTCATAATACAAAACCACTAAATTTTCTTTTCTTGATAATTCTTGGGTAAATATAGAAACTAATAGCTATATTACAAACGATATTCAAGTCTCTGAAATAATAAACTTAGAAAAGACAAAAATATATTTCAAGCCCTTTGTGATGTGGTGTATAGGCTAATCCTCTAATAATTGTTAACAATATAGCATAATATCAGTCATTCAATGTTATGTTTGGTGTTCTGTTGTAATAATAAGCTAAATAATCTCTTCTGAGTTTTTGATAATAGTACCAGATAATTGCTATAGATTCAATAATAATTTGAACTAAACACTAAATTATTTACTCCAATTTTTTTCTTTTCTTTCTTTGATGATAATGTATTAGGTATTAGCTAATAAATACAGATCTATTTTTCTTTTAAAATTAGTAAAATTACTCCAGTTGTGCAGGTTTTCTCTTAAAAAAAGGAAAATTACTCTCTTTGAGGAAGTTTAAAACAGAAACAACCTTAAAACTGATTGAAAATGATTACATTTTATTTTAAAGCCTAGAAAATTAATTTTGGGTGATGGTTTTCTTTTAAAACTCTCTAAGAATTACTCTTAAGGTTTAAACACTAAACTCCAGAGATGCCTTACTAATGAGCTTCACGCTTTAACATCCTAATTAAATAAGCTACTAGTTGACCTGCTAGTAAGGGATTAATTAAAGTTTTTTCAAACAATTGGTTCTCTTGATCTTTGTCAACAACAGACTTCAGTCACCAGGCTTGATTTATCAAATAGATTTCTAGTATAACCTTCTGGAGGAGGGATCAGAAAAACTAGATTCAATTTACAATTTCTAGATGGGGAAAAGGGAAAAAGCTGTAGAGGCCCTCCATAGGAGTGCAAAAAACAGGGGAATTGAAAATTTTTAGCCTCTGGTGGCTGTACAAAGCTGTGCAAACTTCAATTTTGCATTTTCAGGGGCAAGGTGTTGTGACATGACATGAGTCTAGATTTCTGACCAATCAGATTGCTTCATGTAACTTTTGATAATGACATGATGTGTTTCTGACCAATCAGATGAATTCATTCTTATATCACCTATTCATGTGACCTGTTTGTGACATGTAGCTGTGAAATACAGTCAAACTTTAATTTTTGGCCCTACAGCCATTATCTCTAGGTATTACTCAATTGATTACTAATCATTCAGCTGATTTTACTGCATTATAGTTTTCTGGCCCTCTGAGGGCTGACTTGCAGGTTAGGTTTCACTTTTTTATGAAAATTCATGTAGGACTGATTACCTGTATTCCTTGTTGACCTGTATTACCTGTATTATTCCTGAAAATTCCTAAATCTTCTTGAATATTCCCAGATCTTGCAGAAATTCCACTTCCTCAAAAATCTCAATCTTTGAGTGTGTCCTTCATGTGGCTTAAGCACATGACATTCCTACTTCCAGTCTTCAAAGTCAGAGGTAGTCTTTACCAACTCTGCCAGCTGGCCATTTCTAAGACTCCCAAAATGGTGACTACACTCACAAGTCCCACTCCTTTTCTCTTCCCAAAAATATTTTTCAAACCTACTGGCATTGCAGAGCGGCCATAAAAGAGGAACACTATGAAAGACTAATAGGTAAAAACAAAATAAGACAAAATTGAACATACCATATCCCTTCCAACCTCCAGTCCCACTCTTCATTTCTTCAGCTCCAATGAGGAATTTGGAGGTCACATCAATAGAAATGATGATGTAATATGTCCTTTCCCATTCAAAAATAAATTATATAAATATTCAAAATTAATCACTTAAGTTATTTAAATGAACTCAATGATGATTATCCCATCCTTGGGTGGTTCATAACAGCAAAAATACATGAAAGTTCCCAAAATTGATATTTCAAGAGGACTTTTTTCCCACACCTTGAGCCTTCTATTTTCCCTATGATTTCTACAGCTCCACTCTTTATGAATTGGAATCCTCATTGTGAGTCTGATTCTAATAATAACCCAATTACTTATATCTAAGAATATTAAGATATATATATATACATGAAAAATTATTTACAGATAAAATTGAAAAAATGTCTTTGATTTGGTTACTTTCCATCACAATGATGTGTTGGATTGTGCAGTGGGGTGATACTGGCAGAGAAAACCTGTGGTCAATTTTCCTTAATAAATATATCATTTGTCCTTCCATTCTTATTTTACTGTTATTTCCCCCTCTTTAATATAAATAATTACCATAAAAGAATTTATTCAGCTGAACTTTGATGGTATACCAAAATACTATTTCCAGTGGTTATATCACTTTTCAAATTAAAAAGAGTTTTACAGACTGAAAAGTAGGTTAAAACTACAGATTATTAAAGGAGGAAATTACACAAAACCTACAGGTGTGAAATCAATTGGTAATCATGTAGATAAGGGCTCCATCTTCATGATATTCAAATTAGGGAGCTATCCCTGTACATGTGACATCATAATATTCAATTTAAGCAGCTCTACACACCATAATTCAAATGATTTTCCAATTAATCAATTCTCAAAACACACATGTGAAATAATCAAATACAAGAACAGGGATTCCACCAGAATATCTAAGAAGTTCAAGCTTGAAACGGTTACTCCAAAATAAAGGACCAATCAATCACCAAACTAGGTGATTTTCTTGAAATAAGGGTATGGATTCCCAGGGGAATCACTATTTCTTGAAATATGAGTTGGGTTTAGAGAAAAACCTTTGCGCTAGAAGCTTAGGCTTAGAGAACAGAAGAAACTATTCAGCCTTAAAATTATAGGTTTGGATTCTTTCTAACCACAAGTTGAATCCAAAGGGAAAATCATAGATGCCTAAATTTCACCCCTTGAAAGGTATAAATAAACCTATTCTCTCCCCTTTCTCAAAGTTTTTCAGGTCCACATAGAGAGTCTTAGCCCAAAATAAAATATTCAAGTTACTTTTCCATCGAAAAATCACTGACTTATTTATTATTGATTAGTAGAAAGCGTCAGTAGCACTTTCTGAGTAATTTATATGTGAGATCATTTTACAATTGGTCTGTATTATCTTATAAATTAATCTTATTGAATGTACCCTCCCCTATAGATTCTAGGAAGAATTTTATAAGTTATTTTCTCCAATAAGAGTTGTTAGAAGTCTTACCAAATTATTCCATGAATTTATTCAATTTATTATCCACAGGTCTGGAGCCTTGCTTTATTTTTTCATTAGCAAGCGTAATTAGAACTGTCTTAATTAATTGATTTAATAAAGGTGGTTAAAAGTTAGTCCACATTATCTTATAAGATTTTTTAATTTATTATCCCCATATTTGTCCCACTTATGCTCATTGTCATAATCCATATAGTAGTATTTTTAACAAAAATAGGGTTATCACCACATTAGATTACTAATAGCTTTCTTATGATAGATTAAAAATAGATATCATAGTAGTAAAAGTTGTCTTACTAGCATTTTGTTAACAAAATCTATCATTAGTAATGATAATTATCAATGTTTGAAGAAATTAAACCTTCTACCTGGAATTTTTTTCTATTCAATTGGGTTATGGCTTCAATAAAACATTGTTTGAAAAACTAATTGAAGTCCAATAAGATTACTTGGACAAAATCTTTCTGATCCATCTACCGTAAAACAAAAAATGAGTGTGGAGCTCAAGTCAAGATATTATAAAATCATGGAAAGGGAATTCTAGCATATTTGAGCACATAAGTAGAGGAAGTTCTGTGGCTTTAAAAAGGAATTTACCCTTACAAGTACTCCCTCATTAATCACACACGGAGGAATACCCCCAGAACAGAAGGAAAGCTTAAGATATTCTCTTTATTAATATGATTTCTGATCATTCCTGACTGGCCTATTGTTGTGAATCATTTTCTGAAACAATTCATTGTGAATTGGGATTTCAGTCATTGGTAAGAAATTTAACACATCATCTTGCAAAAATGGATACCAAGAGAATCCAAAAAAGAGAGAGAAATTCCATTCTGATAATTTAAGAATTCAATAGTTTTTTCAACCAAGATATGGATAATTTTTACTTTACTAGAAAATAATAACAATGATAATAAAAAACTACATTCAATTTTTATTAGAAAATTCAAATAGGCTTATAAAAATATTCAGCCATTGAAATAATTAATTAGTCAAGGATTTGCTATCAACAATGGGAATTAAATCAAAAAGGTTAAAGATATAGCATTCTATGAAAGATAGTTTCAAAGTTTTATAGATATGAAGAAAAATAAAATATAAAATATCAATATATTATCTCATATCTAATCAAGATGACCTCTTTTCTTAGGAAGAAACAAGAGTTTGGAAATAAAACTTATGTATCAATATAGGCCTTGGTCTTTTATCCTTCTTGTGGGGAAAAAGATAATATTGGAAAGTATTTTGAACAAATAAGATATCAGAAGTTATTTCAAGATATGAAGACACTACAGCTATGGCCAAAATATTTCTCAAATAATTGGTAATTATATCAATAATATTTATTCTGGAATCTTAGAATAAAGAATAAATAACACAAATAAATTTTGGGCTTTTGGGTTTGAGAAAAGTTTGTTTCAAAATATCAAAAGTCAATTCCCTTTTAAAAATTATATTAAATAGAAATCAGGTGTGTATTGTAACTCTAACCATTGTGATAAAAATGCTTCAGATATTCCTTTATTATATATATTAAGCTTCTTGAAAAATTCTAGAATGCATTTTTTAAAATTATGATTAATTTTTACAAGATAATGAGCTCAATACTAGATTGACCAGTAAGATCCTGAGATCCTGATATATGGATTCCAGATGGTGGCTCTCCTGATCATTGTGAAGGACTGTGAAAGACCTTCAATATCAAGAAATACTTGAAAAAAATTAAGTCTGTTCAGATTCTTTTTGGGTGAAAGAAGATCTAATTTGAATTATGATTATTATCAATTTATTCAAGGTAGAATATTTACATCCTCAAGCTAATAGATCATACTTGCATTATATTGTTTCTATTTTAAGTCTAGACTCATATGTATGTAGTTCAATTAATATTGTATATACACAACAATACCAATATTTCACTGTAACTAAATTCTAGTATAGTAGAATAATTCTAATAAAAAATCATATAAGTAATTGAAAATAGATCTCTCAAAATTCTCCCAATTATTTCATCAATATTACATGTTGATGTGCAGTATTCATATCAAGCTTTTGGATTTAGCCAATTCATTGATTAATTATCTGATCTGATTTAGCTCTGATCCTGCTCTCTGATTGTTTGAAATGATAAATTAATGAAATAACTCCAAAGCTAGCTTCTTTATTAATATTATACTATTTTTTAGGATGACTATATAAAAGTACATATAGTATTGATTGATATTCTATTAAAAGTGTGACACAGTGAAGACCAATTCAAAATAGTATAAAGAACCTCTACTATTATATAATAGCTCTTATGAATTTGCTTATTGTCTTGTTTTCAGGTTTTATGAGTGTTTTTAAATATAATAATTAAGAAAATAATCAATATTAGAGCTATATAGTGTTGAGAATATATTTATTAATGCTTAGAGACCATTCTACCACATACAATCTCCCAAAGGGAATTAATTAGCTTCATTAACCATGTGAAAAGACCTATTGAGTATATTACAAAGGTGTTTGAAGGTCGATAACACCTTTTACAGTCAGTAATAGCTAAAATATTCATCCAAACCACCATAACCTGTGGTTTGAACAACACTGTTTCACTGGAATAAATGGGGCTTTACCCAAAAGGATTTGGAATGTCGTATTTTTCAGACTTTTTACTTGAAAAAACCATTTTATTTGTGATGAGACATAAGGAAGCTGAAAAGAGTATTTGATATTATTCAAGTTTTTTCATAACCCCTTTTGAGGTTTGATTAGAATTTATAGCTCTAAAGAGGTAAAAAGGTTTTGAATATCCATGAGAGATAGTTAAAGATAGGATTGAAGTGTTTCAAAAATATTGGAAAGCCACCCTATAGTTGTTTCCTTCACTATTAAAAATGCAAACCATTAGAAATTGGCTGGCTTAACAGTTATTTTTACTTTAAAATCCTTCAGGGTTAATCTATTTTCAAAGAGGAAGAAATATTCAAGCTAGGATATCTCTGTAAATATTTGACTTAAAGGTTCAAAAAGGGGTTCAACAAATTCACCTTGCTGAGATCTTAAGGATGGATAAACATGGATCTGTCTCAGTACAGGTATCAATTGAGTACAAGGGCTGAAAGGCTTTTGAAAAGGTTTTGATCATCAATGAGCAATATTGATTTTAGTATGCCCCAAATACAGTGGCGTGATTTATACACTTCAGTATATAATGTCTTTGAATATTACATATGGAATATTTTTCACAGTAATATAGATAAATGCTTCAAAGGAGGCTCAAATTAAAGCACCAAGGAAAGTTTTCAGCTTGAGTATACTTGAGGGGTCTACTATATATTTCAAATTTAGTTTACAGGGTATTTAGAAATTGTTATATGAATACCAAATTATTAACAAGTTGCCTTTTCATCTAGGAACTACAGGCTTGTGATTTTAGCCTGTTCATAGAATTGATTGAGTACTCCAGATCTTATACCTGTTTGTTATGGCTTTCTACATATATAAAAAAGTAAAATGGGAGGTTCAGATTCAGATTGAAGCTAAGTTTATTATTTCAACTGAAATGAATTTTTCCTTTATCTATAGATTTAGATAATAATTCTAAATTTTTGTAAAAAAAATTGATTTCATAAGATTTGTGCTAGTATGAGCTATTTTACCCTATACTACTCTGCAGATTTAATTCAGAGGTTATGATCAGCTCTATCAACTGGAAAAGCTTGATAAATCTATGATCTGATGGATAGCTCCCATATATTTAGCTTTTAGAGTGGTATTCAAATGAATTATCACCATATTTAATCCAATTTCTCCAATTGAAGACTGACATCACCAGGACCTTGTCACAGGGGCTCTTTCATAAGGAAAGAGTTGCCTGGAGCTCAGTGGATAAGAGTCCACTTTGATGGACTCCAAATAATTAAAGAAATAAGGAACATGGATCATATTTCTTTTAAAAAAGATTCAGTAAGAAGATAGTAAGCAAAAAGAGGTTAATTGCAAAAGAGCCAACCAAGTAGGTACTTATATCACTTTTTCAACTGAATATTATTAGTATTCACTATCAAAAGATGAGAAAATGAGCAATAAAAACAAATAAAATGGATTGATTATCTGGGAAAAATTTCCCCAGGGGGCTAAAGAGTGGCCATAATATTTGAGAGGCTAAAAAATTGATCCTTGAAGGTTGATAACCCAGCTGTTTTTGCTGATTTGGAAATGACAACTTGGCCATATTGGGAAATGAACTAAATGTATTCAAATACCCACAGTATTGAGCTTAATTGATCATAAGGGTAAATTCCATACAGGATTTATGGATTAAACGGGTTGCTCAAAGGATTTGATGAGTCTTGAAACCTTGGAAGCTGGCTTTTGGATCATCCTTAGCCTTAGTATTTTAAAATAAATTATTAATGGTACAGCCTGATTGAAGGCAGTGGCTGGCCTTTATTGGGCCAAACTGTTGACACTGGCATCTGTCCTCTTGAAATGGTTTCCTTGGAGGAAATTTCAATAATCAAAACTAAGAGGAGGATTAACCATAAAAGATGAGGCATAATTATATTATTTTCAACTTGAGGGGATGAACTGTCCATAAATTGAGCCATGGTGGAAAAATATCAATTCTGGAATATGTGGGGGCCAGGGTCCATTGGGAAATACCCATGGACAAGAAGCCAAATGGTGGTCCCATAGGCCTTATGGTCATTTGTGGGATGATGGGGTTTATGGCCATTATTGGACCTGGGGGCTCAATTTTGGTCTTTAAGACCCCTCATTGACCATAGAGGGGTAGGGACAAGAACTGGTATAACCAAACCTGGGACACAGAGCTATGGGATGCCTCAAAGTTTACAAACAAATGACAGTAAAAGAATTTCTGTAAAACCTTTTGGCAGAAATGCTTCTGTAAATGAAAAAGCCTTGTTGTATGGTTTGTGGCGGTTGGAAAGGAATTGTTGAAGTTTTTTGTGACAGTACCCCCAACCTTGGAAGTGGTGAGCTCCTGAAAACCTTGACAAGGTGCTCTGGACCATAAGCTGAAGGATGAAAATGGTGATCTAGAAAAGTGAGAATGACTGAACAAAGATGTGAAAAAATAGATAATTGTTACACAGTATTCTTTTGGCCTTGGCTTCTACTTGAGGTTAATTTAAAAGTAAAAGTTTGAAAAATGAAGAATCATGTGGTGGGGAGAGCCTCATCTGAAAGAAAATATGAAAATAAAAGAAAATTAGGGAAAACAATGAAATGAAAGTGGAATTTTTTGGGAGAAGGGATTTTGACTTCTTGGCCTTGGAATTTTCTGGAGCTGATTTTCTGTGAAAAGATTAACAAGAAGTTCTCACAAAGTGGGAATGGTAATTTTTTGAAGTAAAAAACCTTTGAGAAGTGAATACCAGGAGAGGAACCCACTTTCATAAACTACACGAACCACCAAGAACCATATAAAAACAAAAAAAAATGGAACAGTTTTCCTTAAATAGTTTCTTGAAGGAATTAAACATAATAAATGGCTCCAAGGAGGTCTCATTGCTTCCAGAAGCCAGAGTCCCTTTTCCAAATAGATTTTCCAGGTGATTACTATGTGGCCAAGGTCATAATGACAACAAAAGAGTAGAATACCTTGGAAAAATGCATACCAGGAGGGGGAACTTGCTTTCATAAAGCCCTCTCCCCACTAAGAAAAATAAAAATTAAGCTTTTGAAGAATTTGGTCCTGGCTTTTAAGGATATAGAAAATGAGAATCTTTGACAAGTTCAGGACAATTCTTGAGGTATTCAATTGGTTCACAGGTGGATCTTTCTGATTCTTGACTCAACCTTCCATTCAACCATATAACATTATTTTCCTCTCTTGAGCTTTTAAGTAAGGATTTGAGAGCCTTCCCATTACTATTATTCTTCAATTATTATTGGAGAAGGAGAATCCTGATGCCCATTTGGGATAACTGATGTGTTGACTGGTTCTAGGAGGGAAATATGGAAGACTGGGTGGGTGTACTTCCATTGAGATGGGAGTTGGAGGTGGTAAGAATTAATGCTTACCTTTCTAAAGATTCTAAATGTACTCAACCATATTTATGATAATTTTTGGTGGGCCTGGTTGACTTCATGTTCTTGGAGGAAATCCATGCCTTGTAATCAGGATTTAAAACAGGTGAAGTTTCTCTACTTTCATATTCATACTGCCTAAGCCTGTTTATGGAAGCTTCAAGTTATCTATTGACATCTCGCTGTACTTATTGGATAATCTTGATAAATTTCCAGTGGGGGTGTTTTGAGTAATGTGAGCTGAGTCAAAATGGGAATTCCTCCCATAAAAAGTAAAAACACTGATTATTTAGTAGAAGAGTGGTCAGAGTTATTTTAAGAAAAATCAGCAAGAGGGAACCATATGTGCAATTAATATAAATTATAACTAAAATAAATCCAAAGATACTTTTCTGGTCTCTAACTTACCCTTTCTGTCTGTCCATCAGCTTCAGGATTATAAGAAATTTAAAGATCTCTTGAAATCTTGATCTTCTGACACAGGCTGATTCAAAAGAAAGAAAAAAAGAGGACCACTATCACTGAAAATTCTTCATGGAAGGCTATTGTTGAGATAAATATCCTTTATGAATAAATGGGCGAAATCCAGAGATTTAATTGAATAAATTTTTGGAATAAGTACTTCCTTTTTTCAGAATATGTCCACCATGACCAGAATCTAATCTAAAGAATTGGAAAGTGGCATTTGGGTGATAAAGTCTATTGAGAGACAAATCCAAGGATCATTTGGAACTGGAGGAGGCTTGAGTAATCCAAGATTCTTATGGTTGTTTTTTTCGAGAGACCTGTTAGCAGGATAAGACATAATCCTCTATAAATTTAATAATTATACACAAGTGGAAATTCTTCTTGACAAGGATGTGCAGCCAGAGGAGAATAATGAAAATTTTGAGGTATATTGAGCTTAATTGTGGGTTCATTGGTGACCACCACGTGATCTTTGAATAGAAGAATCTGGGAAGAAGGATAAATAGAGTTATATTTAGAATATTTAACTTTACCAAAATATTCAAGAATGCTTTTGTACTGAGAGTCTTTCCAAAATTCTTTCTGAATTGAGTCAACCAAGCTTGAGAATTCATCTAACTTGACTTAAAAAAATTGGGTGGTTGAACTTCATCTTTGTTGATGAGTTGTTGTAAATTTGAGGAATTATTTCTAATTAAGTACTTCCCCCTCTCTCAATAAGCATCATACTGATGTGAAAGGAAATATGGAAAGGTTTCTAGGAATCCAGGGTGGTAAGTGATGGTTAAATGAAGTTCAAGAAGGAATTAAGCCCAGATCACTTTGTGGCAAGTGAGGACTTTGGATGAAATCAAGTACTGAGGTGATTATTTATTGGTGAGAGCTTCAAAAGAGGAGGAAAGAGAAAAAAGTAAATAAATCCAGAATGTTAGAGCCCATAATATTCCAAGGAGTTCCTTGTCATTAATATCATAGCTGAGCGTATCTGGAAGTACTGTGAAGATATCAAATGCAATGGGATGTTTTCCTGAGTCAGTTACCTTACTCAGTACAGCACCCAACGCATAATCAGAGGAATTAGTCTCTACAATGATGGGTTAAACTGACAAAGGATTATTTCTTTTGTGAAAGGCTCTTTGAGCTTCCTCATTGAGGTGAAAAACGGAATCCTTTTTGAGGAATTAAGTGAGTGATCTGATTGTCTTTGAATAATTATTGATGAAATGGAGCTAAAATCCACAAAAGCCAAGGAATGGTTGAAGAGCCTTGAGGTTTCTTGGGGGTGGCCAATTGATAATTTTCTGAACCTAGGATCAATACATATTGAGTCCTTCAGAAGAAACAATATGACCTAATACTCAACAGATTCATTATGGAAAATAAATTTGGAATCCTTTTAAAACAGGTTATCAGCTCTGATTCTGGAAAGAATGGTGGACAAATGAGTAAACCTTTACTCCTAAGACTTGTAAAATACAATAAAATAATCCAAATAGACAACTAAATATATATAAAGAAGATCAGAAAGAATATAACTGACAAGAATTTGAAAAGGGGAGGAGAATTGGTGAGCCCAAATGGCATAACCAAGTACTCATATCTTCCATTTTTGATTATAAATCTTTCAGGTGTTAATAACCCTCCTTTATTCTTAGAAGGATATATGGACCATTCAGATAAATACTGTGGAAGATAGAAGTACCATTCCAAGCAGTGAGAAGCTGATAAGTAGGAGGAACAGGATACTTATTCTTTCTAGTGGCAGAATTGATATTTCCATAATAAAAAATGGCCACAATCCTTTTTTTGAAAAAGAGAACAGGTGCTCCTTCTGAGGAGGAGCTTGGCCAGATGAAACATACTTTTACATTCTCTGAAATGGATGCCCTGAGTGTCTCCCAACCTTGAGCTGATAAGGAGTATATGACCCCAACTGGAGGTAGCAACCCTTCCATTTTGATGTAAGGAGGAAGATTCTATGCTTTCAGCTTGGAGAATGTATCCAAAAATTGTTTAAAGCAGGAAGGGACAACCTCCATTTTGGTTTCAATTTCTTCTTGCTCTTCCTATTAATTCCACAGCTCCTCCAGGGAGTCATGATAGGATGCAGAAGGAAGGTGAAAATTTCCATGGAATAGATGAAGTGAAGATAAAGAATTATCTTCTCCAATGTATTTCATCTCTTTAAAGAATTCATATTGAGAGGATAGTAATTGATTATGGGAATAGAAAAGAAGGGATTTGTACATAACAGGGAAAGGATGGTGCTCTAGAATCACCAACCAGAGATGAACCAGTAGTGCTTAAGTCATTAATGAGGGGAATAAAATGATAGATAGAGTACTTATAATCAGGATTAAAGGTGATCAGCCCTTTCCTCCAATCCATGGATAATTAAAAGTGATTGAGAAATCAAAGTCCTAATGTGAGGCCTTCTCACCTGAGAGTATAAATGAAAAAGAAATCCCATGCAAAGCTTGGGAAAGAAGGAAGCTCAGAAATTCATTTGGTATGGTGAGTCATGAATAAATAGGGGGACTCTCAGGAGTCCACAATGATGAGAGAAATTATGTATTGCAGTCCTGAAATAGTCAAACAATACTTGTGAACAAATTTCTTTGCAATAAATGAGCTGGTAGCAACATAATCAATTAGAATACTGTAAAAAGTATCAGAGAGAGAGGGGAAAAAACAAACATCTTTAGAGAGTTTTTGACACCGGTATTCAGAATACACCATTGTTCTCTTGATAGAAAGTAGTGAAGACCATTGAACACAGCTTTATATTCACTCAGGCTTTTCCCTTTCTGGGGAATCTGTTTTTTGGTTGGGAAATCTGGGTTTGAGGGAATTTGTTACAGGAATAAATACTATTCTTACCACCACAATAGGGAAAAACCCCTCCTTCAATCATATCCCCTTTTCAGAACTAACTAGCTTGTGGTCCCTATTCAGGAGGGAAGAATAGGGTTGAATCTTTTGAGATTGAAAATCATCTTCTGGAAGCTTGAACTTGAAGTATTTTGAGGATAAGAATAGATTTCCTTTGAAAATCAAGTCTTCTTTTCTTGAAAATTATTCTTCTATTTTTGCCTCTCATGCTACCTGGTATCAAGCTCCAGTGTAATATCCATTAAGTATTGAAGGGAATCAATAAGAAGGATGGGATTCCAATTCATCCAGAATTATGGAGGCTTATCCATTCCTGAATGGATAAGTAAAATCCCTTTTACCCAATCCCCAAACCTTGAGATAAAAATTCTGAAATAAGGAATGCAAAAGGATACATTACCACCTTCCTTCATCCTCAAAAAATTCAGTTCAGCTTCATATTTTCTGAATTCATTGGGATCTCCAAATAAGATGAATAGGTGGGTTTAAAATAAGGCACATTTATTGAGAAGTTATTCTGGGTCCATGTTAGTGAGATTGAAGCAATATAGCTGCTTAAAACTACAGCTCTTCCAGTGATAAATGATGTGGAAAAGGAGCTTTCTTTCTGTATTAAGAGAAATTGGCCTTGTTATTATGGAAAATAAGCTGGAAGGACTGTAAAATACTTCTGATTTTGAACTGTTGTGTACCATAAAAGCAGTCTTGTGCCTTTATATATAGTGTCTTGAGGCTTCAAAATATGAAGCTTATTTAAATTTGGACATTATTTGAGCTTTCTGTTGAATAATTGCCAATAGATCTGGGATAGACTGGTGAGAGACCAGCCAATTGGACTGGGTTAGAGTTTACTTTCCAGTAATTCCAGTATCCCCAGAAGGAGAAGGGACAACCTCAGTACCTTCATTCTCTTTCTCTTCCACAGAATTCTCCTACTTCTCTTCTCTACCTTCACCAAGACCTTTAAAAGTGGTCTTTGAAATTTCAGGAAAAGTAATTTTTTTTGAAAATGAACTTGATCTTCTGGTTGTTCTCCCTTCCTTCCTGGATGGTTCTTCTCCTTCTATAATTGGTCTTATGTATAAATGGTCCCTCAGTTGAGGAACTGCTGGGGTCCCATCAAGAGGAGCTCTTTGTGTAGACATCAAATCAGCTTAGGTTCTGGTCTGAAATTTTGTCCATCTTGCACAAGGACAGTTTTAAACTGGAATAATTTGAAGAAAAAAATAAAATGGGATAAAATTGATATAAAATCAAAGCTTTGAATTATGAAAAAAGAGAGAGAAATAAAATATTGAAATTCTGAATTCAAATAAAACCAATAATTTCTTGAGATCAAGCGAAAAAAATGAATTAAAATTTAGGAATTAAATCAAGAGGTCTTGAGGGGAAAATCAAATAGAATTAATTATTAAGGAAAATAAATAACTAAATAAAATCAATGAAATCTTCAGTTCAATCAATTTTTTGAAGTAAAAATAAATTAGAATCAAATAAAATGAAATATTTCTGTGAATAAAAATTCTTCAGGAACAAATAAAATATTAATCTTTATTAGTGAACATTGTGGTTGCAATTCAATTATATTAAAGATTGGAGAAATTAAGATTAAGCTGTGATCTGAAATGAAAATGACCAGAAATGGTAAGCCGAAAAATTCTGTAAGAGAGGAAAATTGTATAAAGAGTGAAAGATAATTATGAAGAGAAATTCAATTTTTGAGAATAAAACAATAAGTGAGAATTTAGATCATTGAAGAAGGATTAATTCAGAATCATTTCTCATAATTGCTTAATTGATGATTCTGAAAATAAAAAATAAAAATAAATAATGAAGGAATAAATTATTAGTTAATTAATCTAATGTCACAGGCGCTCTTGGGAAAATAAATAGTCTCCTGGATCTCAGTGGTTAAGAGCTCACTTAGATGGACTCTAAAGAATCAAATAGGAATGGAATATGGATTATTATTCTTGAAAAAAGATTAAATGCAAAGATGGTAAGCATGAAAAGTCCATTGGCCAAAGATTTAACCAAATAACTCCTTACATCACTGTTTCAACTCAAGATTATCAGTATCAACTATTAGAATATTAGAAAATAAAGAATAAAAAAAATTAAATAGACTAATTAACTGGGGAGAAAGTCCCTTGGGGATGAAAGAGGGGCCAGTATATGTGAGAAGTTGACAAGTTGATCCTTTCAGGTTGAAAAACAAGCCGTATAATTGGTGGAAAGATGTATTGACTGAATTGGGAAATAAAAATTTGCTATATTGAGAAATGAACTTAGTGTATTGAAATACCCACAGTATTAAGTTGAATTGACCATAAGGGTAAATTTCATAAATGCTTTGTGGCATAATTTCATTTTCCAAAGTATTTGATGAGTCTTGAAGCCTTGGATAAGAGGGTTGCCTTGATTGGGCTCAAATGTTCATACTGGCATTTATCCTCTTGGAATGGGGTTCCTGGAGGACATTTCCATAATTGAGATCAAGAGGATGATTCACAATAAAAAATGTGGCATAATTATATCATTCTCAACTTGATGGGATGAACTCTCCAGAAATTGAAATATGGGGGGAAATGATCAATTTTGGAAGAAGCGGTGGCCAGTGCCCACCCTTCTTCTTCTTATGATTCATAATGTGAAAAACAGGGTTTATGGCCATTATTGGGCCTGGGGGCTCAAACTTTGTCTTTGGACCCCCCTACAGATAATAGGATGCATCCAATGGTCCATACAAGGGTAGCAACAAAGACTGGTCTGACCAAACCTAGGTGCCTGTGCTGTGAGGTGCCTCAAAGTGGTCAAAAAAATGATTTTCCAATAATTTCCATAAAACCGTTTGTCAAAATTCTTTTGTAAATGATGAAAAAAGCCTTGATGTATGGTTTGAGGCAGCTGAAAAGGACTTTTTGACATGTTTTGTGAAAGAAACTCATATCATGACTGATTTTGTCTATAATATCTTGATTATTTAGCTTCGATTAAATCTTTTTGAGAGTAAGTTCTCAGCTCAAGCTCTCCAAAATTATGTGATAATTGAAAAGTAGCTCACTACATATAGAAAATTATTTTTTTCAACAATTTTTCTTCTATCCAAATGAGAAAATAACAAATTGAAATTGGTTTAATATTCGGTTTATCACCAAACCTCTTTCAACTTTGTTGATAGAATGGAAAACACATTTTCATCATATTAATGTTTGTATAGTTCCCCTTCTCAACATATCAACCTTTGATATCAGCACATTTTGAGTTTTCATAAGTATTGGAAGCCACTCTATAGTTTCTCCATGGGTAAAAGAGACTTTTAGGTTCAAAATTTGGTCTATTTGTCATGTCTCTAACCTCATTAGACATCAATTGATATCTCACTTGTATGGATAATGGGGGCCATCCAGCTCAATAATCTACAGAATAAACAAAAAGAGATTAAAAGTTCTTTTTAATTTCGTTTTATTTATGATTTCTAGGCAGGTAATGGTAGTAATATTACCTGAGACTTGCATATCAGAATTGGTCTATTTATTTGATCAATCTGATAACCACTTTAATGGCATTTTGTGAATTAAAAAATAGAGTAATAGGGTGAGAAAAATGATTAAGATGAAGATGTGTGTTGAGTGTGTATTTTGTTCAATTCTGTTTTAAATACGGAATCTAAATATGAGCTAGAAATTTTTCAAAACACAATTCTTATAAAAAAAAGCATTCAAATTTGAAAGATGTAGGTTATTTTATTAAAACAATTTGAGGTTTTTCAGGAAATTTGGGCTGAAATATTCACAAAAAAAGCATGTGTTCTTTGTTAAGCTTTAGTGCATCTAATCATGAAATACTCAGTAATAATCAGCAATGATAAATAATAAATAGTAATAGAAAATGATTAATTGTGTTCTTTATTTGAATTTAACTTTTTATATTTTAGTAGCAATTAAAAGCTGTAAATAAAGAATTAATAAATGAATAATATATTTTATATTATCCGAAAAAAAACTTATTAAAAGTATTAAGAAAGGAAATAATTCTTCACAAATTTTCATTATTCAGATGAAAATATATATCATGAATGGAAAAAGTAGTTTTTTGAATGATCATAATAAAAATATTTTGAATGGGATTAAAGATAAAAAATCAAGGTTATGAATATTTTTTTCAAAATTGTACAATTTGTTTCAAAAAATATAGTAACGTAATTATAGAAGATTTGATATTTAAAAAAATTTAAATCAAAGAAAGAAATTATACATTTATTTAATTATTTAGAAGCTTATGAAATACATCTTATTGAAATGCAATGTTTTTTCAAACTATAGACTTCAATGAAATATTAATAAGAAGCTCTATAGTAATGAGGGCTTAATATATAATAAATTTGCAACAGAAGTATTGAGGTTTTCAATATTCGAAATATTATCATTGATTACTTGAACGCAAACTCAATTGAAAGATATGGAAAAATGAAAACAAAAGGAAAATCTAATATTTAATGAAAATCAAGGAGATCACAAGTATTCTATGGGAATTTTATAGAATTTTAATTTCATAAACAAACACTAAGAGATAACCTCGGATTCTTCTTTTTGGAATAGGAAAAACAGATTAAATTGAAAAAAATATATTTTAAGGGTTAGAAAGATAATTCATCTCATCTGCTACGATTATGCTTAAAAAAAGTCAAATATTAATGTTTGGGGTACTTTAGTAAAGTAGTTCTATTCCTAAGTTCATATAATAATAATTTGTTTATGGAAAGTTTGAAATTAATTTTAGAAATATAAAAAGAAGATCATCATAATCATTACCATGGTTATACAAAAGTGAAAATTAAAAAGAATCTTTTTAATGATTAAGATTAAGATATTATATTCTTCAATAAGAAAAAATGGTATATAAAAACAAAGACAAAAAAAGGTCAATGTCAATTTCAAGAAAAGCCAAAAGAATACTCTCAATGACTAAGTAAATAAATTGGAAATTGGAAAATATCGCTCCTTCCAAAAAAAATCTCACAAAACAACTCAAATTCAAAAAAATCAAATAAAATATTTAACTTTCCATTTCATTTCCAAGAATCAATTATTAATTAAGAGAATAGTTTGACATCAAAAAGTTCTTCTTAAGAATAAATAACAATATTTTCTTGTAGTTTTTTTGGTAAATTTCATTTCAAAGATTTTCGAAAACAAAAAAATAAATTTTCTTTTCAAAAGAGAAAAAATGAGTTTTTTTTCAAGCGCAAAAAAATCAATTTTCCTTTTACCATAAAAGAGTAGTATAAGCTATAATTGAAAAGGAAAGAGTTTTTATAGAAAAGAATATTCTCAGTTGAATAAAAAAACCATATAAACAAATTTGATGGTTTGATATTGAAATCCGTTTTGAAAGAAATTGAAGAAGAAAAATTAAAAAAAGGAATATTCTTTTGAATAAATTTGAGGATTAATCAAAGATAATTTTGAGACCAAAAATGATTGGTATTATTCTTGTTACCGAAACATTTATTGAATATGGTAGTTGTATTGACTGGTTTTTCTATTGTGATTCATGATGTTTTTTGTTACCAATTATTCTCTACTTAAGTTGCTATGAAGTTTAATTTGTAATGTGACAGGCATGAAAATTGACTTTTATCATTATTTGAATCATTCCAAGATACAAATTCTGAGTTGATTTAGTTTTTTAATTGATAATTTAATCAGGATAGCTCTTATTCTTCCTTGAAATTTCATAATTTCAAAGCAAACTAAATGATTATTCATAAAATTTCAAATATATATATATATATATATATATATATGAGATATGGAACTAATTATTAAATTTCAGTTAAGAGTATTTAAACTCAACTTATTATGGGAAGAAATAAATCTCAATTATTTGATTTTTTTTGCAAATTTCTTAATGCAAAACTACATCAAACTAAAAAATAGCAAGAAAATACTGAAGGAATTCAAGAAATAAATTAATAAAACAATCTAGAAGCATACATGTTTTCAATTATTTGGAAGATCTTCATGGATGAGATTATATTTATTCCTTCTTATGTCTCACACCAAGAATAAATGACCTTATTCAAGGAGAGTGTTGTGTATTATGATCAACTTAATTCAATGAATGACTTAGGAGGAGGATTTGTTCAAGAGATTTCTTTGTGAAATGATGATTTTTCTCTATTAGGGTCTCTCAAACTGTAAGACATGTCTATGAACCTATTGATAATATTACTATTAATCAAAAGTACTATGACTGTTCTGATGAAATATAATAATATTTATTATTATAATCACAATTAAATAACAGATTAATTGCTTATTTCTTTTACTTGTTATACACTACTAGTGATTATAACAGTAAGCATTAATTGTCTACAAGAATCAATTACAAGATGTATTTAATAATAAAATTATTCTAATATATAATTATCTTTTTCAAGAATAATTATAAGTATAATTCTTGAAGAAAACTATTACCAGAGAAAAACCTTTAAGAATTAATAATAAATCACTCACTAATACTCCAATGAACCTTAGAAAGAGATTGGTAGAGAGATTTGATGTATAATTGTAAATCTAAAGAAACAAAATTAATTTATAACAATATTAAAACAATATATAGTTGATTTCTATTATTTCAAATCTTTCTGATTGATTCTGAAAGAATTAAAACACTCAATAAAAAGCTTTAACTAATACTTACTTGTTGGTAACAAAGATATAATTGGATGATGAGATGATTTGGAAAAAAACAGCAAGAGGAGGCCTCTTTTAAGTCAAAGAAAGCTCACAGAGGAATTCAATGGAGACAAATTAAAAAACAGTGAGTGATAAAACAATAATCCTTTTTGAATTAATGATTGCATCATCTGTTGTCATGTAAGATTATCATAATTACTTAATTGATGCTTTTACATGACTACCAACCCAAATATGGTTAAGAATAAAAGTAGTAAAAGCTGTAAATCTTCTTTAATTTCTAAATAAACATTAATTTCTCAAAGTTATCAATTTTACTGGAAATTTCATCACAGGTTATTTTTTCTGTGAATTTTTGAATATTCAGTATTTCACATAGAATTATCAAAAATGGACTGTGAGTAAAACTTTGAATTTTACTTGTTAAACTGTAATTATTTTTGGTTTCTTTATGGATCATTATGTTCTCCATTGGTACTGAAAATTTCAAAAATATTAATTAAGAATTGTATTTTTAATGAATTTTTAAAGTTTTTACCTCATTTCTACATAGAATTGCAAATAACACTATATAGCATGTTGCTATGAGGTAAATCAATGGATACTAGTCCAAAAAGGGCTTTAATTACTCTTTTTGGATTTATCCATGGAAAATCATTAAGAATTGACATGGTTACAGGTGTCTAAGCTGCTCTTTACCTCTCTGTCATGTCAAAATAGTAGCTTATTTGCAATTTTCTCATGATTTAATGAGATTTTAACTTGGTAACTAGGTTCCCAAAAGGTTTTAGTATACTAATTGGGCCAAGATCAGCCAGGGATCCAAGCTTCAGAGTTGTCCCTGCCTCAGAGGCCTCAGAAGTTGGGTACTATGGCTCTCTTTGATGTCTTTTGTCCCCCTTAGCTATTTTCATGTCAAAAATAGAAATTCAGGCTTAAAGACTGATATCCACTATGGGTGTATCAAAGCTGTATGTAAGAATACCATAATAGTAAGTGCCACAAACATGAATGACACTATTCTTAGTGTATATGTAACATGGGATTTCTCAAATTCCCATTATTTTGGTGTTAAATTGAGAAAAACAAAAATTTTCACAGTTCTTTTATGTGGTATTGAAGTATTTTTCATATTACCACCTCTTGGAGTTAATTTAAGCTTATTCAATCTATGGGGTTACCCTAAATGAATTTTGGTTTAGAATCCAAATCTGGCCTTAAATCTGGCCTTAAATCCATAGATTTACTCACTCACAAAAATGTTATTTGTCTTTTCTGAAATAAAAAATGATGAATTTGGGATATATGCATGACTTATGGGCTATGCATAGTTCAGAATTTAATTTTAAAGATAGTTGTAGCCTATTTGGGTATGTAAAATATAACTCAAGGCTCACAAAAACCTTCCAACTCCCACACTAAAATGATTCATTTTTTGGCAGAAAATCTAACATTAGTTTTTCAAATCCAAAAAAAGCCTTGTTCAACTGGGTAAAATTTTATTAAAAGTTGGGTTTAAAGGAAAAACAAAGGCAGTTGGTCATTGATGCATTAAGCTCTATAAAGCCAATTAATGAGCTGGAAACAAATTTTGTTTGATAAATTAATAAGTAGCTATTTGAAATAGCTGTTGTGAAGATTTGTTAATTTGAATATTTATTTCATGCAAGTAATGAAAAGTTTTTCCAAAATTTGAAATTTATGTTTCTATTGTCACAGAGAGATATCAACCTGTGAGGCTTGAGGGATATAGATTTGTAAACATATGAGTGTGAAGTAGATATTTGAGGTGTGTTAATATTTCATTGGATGGTGGAATTTGTTTTTGAATTAAAAGTATCACATGAGAGGGAAACTCTCTTTTACTTTACTTTGACCCATTGTTTTAGTTGGGTTTGAATGCAATTTTTATTCCATTTATATCAATTCAAAACATTGTTGAAAAATGGATCTTGAACTCAGTGTCACTCATGTTTTGTTTTTGGAGTTTTTCTAAAGCTCAAACTCCTAGATATTTTTTTTCATTTTCATTCTTTCTCAAACTCCTTTATCCTATTTTTTCACCAACCAACTGAGTATTTCTCCATTGAACTAATAATCCATTAAGATTTCATGATTTCGCTTCTTTTATGTTATTTCTTGGTCTTCATAATTTGAATTATTTTATCTCATTATTTTTTTGAAAATTCTCTACTTAAATTCAAAAAAAAGTAATTGAGGTGTTTTTATTAATTTTTTCCTGTAAATTTTTACCCTAAAATAAAAAAAATTCTGAATTATTCAAGGATCTTTATAAATAGAAAAATCCTCAAGAGAAGCTGTGTAAGCTGATTGTTTCATCTATTATTTCTCTATCATTTGTTCCCGAATAATTAGCACTGCCACCCTGAAACATTGAAGGCTAGCCAGGCCCACTTCCTGCTTTTCCAGGAGTCTAAAAGGAGTACTTACCGCCCTCTAGGTACCCCAACTAGCAACCACGGCCATCAAAGGTGAGCCAAGCTCACTGATGATGTATCAACCTCTTTAAAGAAAAAATTGAAATAACTAAGAAGAAATTAATGATAAATTTAGTTAACAGGTAAGCGTTTCTTTAAGCATAAAAAGACATAGAGAGGCTATAAGGTCTTGTCAAGAATTCTTGATTTTTCTATGAGATCCTGTGGATATAGAAATGGAAGAATTATAATTAAAATTTATTGAGCTCAAGGTTTTTTACTTTTTATTTTTTTGAATATGAAAGAAATATTCAGGAATATTATGGTCTTTCAAAGGGATTTGTCCTTCTTCTTGAAGGCTTTACTTTATTAATATTACTAAAGAAAATTGAAACTACCTGAAGAGAGCATGAAAATTTGATAAGAAATGTTTTTGTAGACAAAATGGAACAGCAGTTCTAAGATTTCCTTAGAATTTTTGAGTTGGTATTATTTACAGAGCTGTGGAAAATGATAGGATTGAATACAAAGTTGGTACAAAACTAAATAACTCCACATATAATAGCATCATGAAATTTGAAAAAGACCAGAAGCTTCAACGAGTCCTTAGGGACTTTGTTGATTCTTCTTATTATTGCTTTAGCTCTCATGTTTAGCGTAAAATGGATCCTTAATGTGTCAAAATGTTCATAATTATTCTTAAATATCCTTAAAAAATTTTATATAGCTCTAAATATTATGCAGTTTTCCTTGAAATGTTCCATCTTATAGAACCTTGTAGCTCAACTAAAGATTCAGAAAATAAAATTTTAGGGAAATGAATCAGCTTTTCTACCAATCACAAATATTCATTCAATTGAATTCCTCTTTATTGCTGAGGTTGGGCTATTTTGAGGTCAACTTGTGTCTTAGTAACATTTCCATAATGGAATAAACTATTTTTCCTGATAAATATCAGGAGAGGCCTCTCCTCCTCTAGTCCCCATCTTCACCTAAAAAAAAATTTTCTTTTGTGTCTTTCAAAGGGAGTATTTATATCACATCTTTGGGATTTAATATGGTAAATTTGTTTCAATTCCTCATCGATCTTTATTTTAGCCATCATTTTTTCTAAATAACTATCTCTCCCCTAGTAAATACTTTTTATATCCTGTACGTACCTTAATCAAAAGAATCTTTACTTTGCTAATATTATTCAATTTCGTTTCTTGAGTCTTCAAAAAACAAGGGGGTCATTGACTTTAAAGAATAAAAAACTAGAAATTTATAAATAAATAAAATTTTAACCCGCTTGTTGGTCTGAGAGGGTAATTTTTTCCCCGATTTCATTTTTTATATTTAATATCCTGGATTATTTGTTCTTTTTTTTGAAATGAATAATTCTATAATGAAGCCAATTTTCTTAAAAAAAGGAATTTATAATTGTGTTTTTTACAAGTTTTAATTTTGAGGAAAAATTTGAGCGGAAAATAATAAATAGAGAAAAGAGTTTTGGACCCTGATGGTAAGCTTCCTATTTTTCTTGTCCTAAATAAATACTTTTTTATGATTTCAGCTACTACTTTATTTTAAATATTTTTCCTTGTTAGAAAAAAACTACCTTTTGATTGGATTTTTCATATTTTCTTAATGAAATTTATTCCATTATTCCCTTTTAGTTTTGTAACCAAGCTTTTGGAGCGCAATTGTTCCTGGTATAAATTCCCCTTCTTAATTAAATCTCAGCTCTTCATTATTTACAAAGAAATATTCCATGATAAGCCTGAGTTATTCATCCTTCCACATTATATTTATCTGATTTGGCCCAATATTAAAATTATGAAGGACCCCAAGAAAGAAACTCTCTGAGGTCTTCAGTAAATTTTTGATTATATTTTAGACAGTCATTTCTCAAATTTTATGGGTACCCTCAAAAGTCAATAATTTCAAGAAAAACGTTTTCTGAGCTTATTCCCTCGAAAAAAATTGAGACAATAATGTTTTGTAGATTGTAAGTGTTTTAATTACCATAAATATCTTGAATTAAGTATATGAAAGAGGAATTCTTGACAAATATTAATAGAGCATTGGTGGTATTAGTAAGCCCAATTCTTATTCTTAATTTAATATTTGTTGGGTACTCTCACTGATAACATATTTCTCTTCTGACCAGATTCTTTACCCTTTTTTTGACCTGAAGTCCATTTTGGAAGTGTTTTAGGTGTTTATTGAAGCCTGAAGTAAAGTTCAAACTCTATAGTTAGTATTTTTAATTAATTCCTTTGAGTGAAAATAGTACTTAATATAGATAATTCTCCTTAAGGAGGAAGAAAGATACTTTCAAAAGAAGACAAGTTATAATTCTTTGAAATTATTTTCAATTTGGGGAAATTGGAGTAAGTTCATATTCCTCTTTTTTAGGAAAGTATGTTACTGGATTAAAGGGCTGATAAGATTATTTTTCTAATAATAAATCCCTTCAAGATACTTTTATATAAATAATTTTCAAAAGGCGGAACTATTTTCTTTCTTTATAGTATATTTGCTTCAACTGTATAAGGTGGAGTGATTAAATTTGTTTCAACTCTGGCTAAGATTCAGTACTGTTCAGAGGATACTGTTTGTTTGTGAATTCTTTCCACCATGATCATAGCTTTACGCACACATATCAATCCTCTTTGATATGAAAGTAAACTTATTCATATTGTCCTCCATCTGATAGTAGAGCTCCCTGTTCCCAAAGCTGTGTTTAATATAATCCCTTCCTTGATTTATAGCATTTTTCAGATTTTTATTCCATTTATCCTTCTTGATTTTTCTTCAAATATGTTCCTCCGTCATTATTCCCAGGAACTCCAGAGTTTCTAATTAGGCTTCAGGTAGCTGTAAAAGACTTTCTTTTTTAATATGAAATGTTTAGCTTTGAATAGCTGTTTTATTCCTAAGGGGGTAATATACCATTCATTGGGTTGGGGACATCCTGTAGACCTTCATCATTCTTTGAAAGGTATTTCCGATGAGGTGCTTCCTGATTTATTTTTTTTCAAAATTGTTGACAAAATGATTTTCAGTTACTTGCATTTTTTTCCTTACTTTTTTTCAGATTTTTTCTTTCTTACTTTATTTCTTCATGAGGTTTAATTTTCTTTTGATCTAATTTCACTTGGTCTGATTTCTTAATATTTTTGGATTATTCTTCTATCTACTTGACAATGTCTTCATATGAGATTTCATTATTCTCAATAAATCTGAGTTTTTTTTATTTTTTTTCTCCCTCAAGGGTGTTTCATTTATTCCATTTTTGATCCATAAGTTTGTGAAATTTTGATGCATTTTTTTTGTTTGGCTCATGGGTAAATTTTGGTAAATATACATATTCAGGTGAGGATATAGCACTTCTTCTTTTTGAAGTTATTTATAAAATCATTCCTAGATAATTAGCTTATTTGAAAATTAATTTTGGGTAAATATAAGATATTCAGTGGTTTTAGCTAGCTTTATTATTGGTGTGTCCACTTCATGCGTAATTTTCTCCTGTAATTTATTTTGAACCAATGTTTCCATCTTGAAAGTCTCCATGCCTCTTGGTGGACTAATCGTCCATCAAAATGCTTGTTGTTTTCATATTTTCATACACAATAGTGTTCCTTTTTGCTCTTTATAATTTAAATTTCCCTTTGCTTTTGACAAAATTCCAACGCCATGGGATTTTCTTCAAATAAATCTCTCTTAAAATCTGTATAAACAGACCCTTTTGCTATAAAAAAAGTATACTTAAGCTTCTTCCACTGATGCAAGAATAACTGGAGTAAATTGAGATATAGAAATTAGTGAATTAGTATGGCTTCCCATTCCCCTGAGGCTCAGATTGAGATTTATTGTTTTGAGAGATGCTCTTATTCTTTGCTCATATGGATATTAATGCTTGGTAATAGTGACCCTATTGTTAAGATTATCAAGATTATCATTAGAAACAGTTAAGATTATCTTTAGCAAAGCATGTTTATAGTAATTTGTAAATTAAAATAGTAAAACCATGGTATTGAGATCACCGTATACTTTTAACACCATGACGATTGTAGTTATCTAAAGTCTATCTTCATGTACACCTGTGAGGATAATTAAGCCGAGTTTTTACGATCACGACCAAGATGACTCAGTCTATTTAAATAGCATAACCTTGTATTACTTTGTTTCCTCATCTTGTCGTGATCTATTCTTTTACTCAAATACAAAACTCTTATCCTCACAGGTTAGTCTTTTCTTATGTTCTCTGTTCTTCATGTATGATTAGATCTTGTCGTGATCTATTCTTTTACTCAAATACAAAACTCTTATCCTCACACCTATCAGCTTTCTTTTAGCTTCCTTGGGATAGAACAGGTTCTAAAATGGCTTTAGCCTTAATATTTTCAAGGAATTCACAGAATCCAAAAAATAAAAATTAACAATTAATCAAAAAATTGGACTTGGTATAATTTGATAAGAGATAATAAAGTCAAATGAAAAATGGATCATTGAGTAAAACCTGCTATTGTGAGACCTAACTATAAGCAATTTCATATCAGATGAGATATCTTGAGTAATTTTGCGTCTGATTTTGAAATCAATTTACTTGAGAGTATCTCATCATAACAATGAAATTATTGAGTCAATAAAAAATAATCTACTATTACGGTAAAAATAGAGAAGACCAAGAGTATTAACTTCAAATACCAAGTATATGAGGGGAAGTAGGGATTAGATATACAAATAACTTAATGGCTTGATTGAGCTTAGGGGAAAAGAGATATTTGATAAAATCGCAAGGTAATTTGTGACTTGTGAAAATCTGTGGCGGGGCATTTTACTGAGATTTAGTAATATGAATAGTTTGATTTATTAGATATGGCATAGATGGATCTATTATAATTTCTTGTTTTGTGGGGAAACAATAAAAAAAATCTAGAAACAGTTGATTCTTTTATGTTTATTTCATTAGACCTGACATCCATAACGGTTGGAAAATAAGTTGATGTCAATACAAAACATGAAGAGCTTACGGTTTAATGATGATTTACATTTTAGTCATGCGCAGTGAATAAATTCGCGTTTAAGAAATTTAGGAAGAACTAACAGAAATAAATGCCATAGACCTCATTTCAGCTGGTCTAGCAAACCCTTCAAAGACTATCACATAACCCTAGATGGTGTTGTTCTGTTCTGAACTTCCTATCCCTCCATTAGTAACGGAATTATTCAAAAGTATTAATGTAATCACATTCTATATTATTCACATACTTCATATGATCATGCCACTCAAAGCAAATTTCACTAATAAGAGCTCATAAAGCTAATTTTTGAGTACTGAACTACTAGAAAAAAATGCATTTCCTGGTAATTTCACTGCCTTTAATTTCCTGATCAGTCTTTCTCGTCCACTGGAAATTGAGTTAGGGAGAATTTTGCAGGATTTGTGCTTTTATGTTTGTCAATTGATTCATTTTGAGAATGGAATCCAACCGTATTGAGGGCTTAAATTTTATTTGTTTGACCCGCCTAGGATTTTTACTATGGATTTTAGATTACTTTTCTAGACGAAGAGTAAGATTCTTTTGCGAGAAAAAAGGAATAATTAAAAGGGATGGTAAGGATAAGTGTGAGAAAGCAAAAGGGCTTCATTAACGATGAACAAAAGGATAGACGAGATCATTAATATTTTTTTGTTTTGGAGGCCAAATCTCATTGATTCAAGCCAGCTCCTTATGGCCACGTCTTATTTTTCGCAAACACCCAGCGCAAGATTCATGATTATGTGTGATCGCGGCTGAGTCCACAACTTCTTCCACGTGTGAATTGACACAATGAGAGGTTGTTCGATGTACGGCCGTTTGACAAGTGCACAGGCGAGAACACCCTCTGCAAACAAAAGCCTGACCACATGCCTGCGGCGTCGGCGAGCACCAAATGGTAGTGGGAGCATGACACCGGGGACACTCAGTGGGTGCTATTGTTCGGATTGACTGACAAATAATTCCGAACAGGACTACAAAGAAAGTACTAGATATAATGAAATTGCTTCTTGATAGCATTATTTTATTCCTCTGATGCGGTGGTATTGCTGTTTGTAATTTTTTTCAAAAGCACAAAACAAAAACCCGCAGCGACAGACAAAAAGTAGCGTGGCATTAGGCTCTGTGTGTTTCAATACACTTGTTAAGGCTTCCATGAACTTGTAGAGAAAACTCGTAGTCTAAGAAAAAGCTTTACTTACGAAGAAAAACAAAGAGAAAGCTATTTCTTATGTCTTTACTGAACATATAATTGAGGCTTGCCCCCGCCGGTTGTTGAGGAAGAAGAGAAAGAAATGCTTGTTTGCGTATATATCTATGCGTGGTATTAAAACGTTTTATTAATCATAGCTGATGAGCCCTGTGTTCCTGGTGAGTTGATTTCGATGATTAACTGGTTTCAACTGAACATTATAGAAAAAAGCAACGGAAGTGCCATACTTCTTGTATAAGAGTTTCCATACTTTTTTCAAACGCAACGGCATAACTTGAAACGCCTTGGGCAGCATTTTTTGCCCTTCAAACTCAGTACTAAACAGCACGAAGAATACTCATACTAATTTTCTTTTTTTCTTTAGCGTTTACTTTTGCTCTAGAATAAAAAACGTATTCACCACACCTGAAAAATTCTATGCAGGTTAAGCAAAGTTAGTTCATAGGTGTATTGCAAGTATAATTTTTCAATGAAAAATGAAGGAACCTATTCCGCCGGAGATCTAAAGGTAAGCTTTCAATTTAGCTGTAGTTAGTTTAATTTTGTGGATTCACAAAGAGTTTTTCATAAAAGAACGGCAATGAGACAAATCTGTATTTCCTTATTTTTGTATGATTTCCTTTTTTCTATAATGCGGATTTTCATCGTATCAAATCTCTGGATTTATTACAAGAAGTGGGGAAAACTTTATGAGAACGTGTGTGATTGTCAAAGCGCCATACAAGTCTCACTCCGTACACCGCTTGAGAAGTGAAAACTTGGAAAGGCTTGGAATTATGCATTGCCTCAAAGGCCCTAAGTAGCCTCGTTAGGGGTCGCTATCTCAAGGAAAAAATGCAAGCCAATGAGGCCGCCCCCATTCTAGAGAAAAACAGGCAAATCTTGGTTTTGCTAGCATAGCTGTTTTAACGAAGGTGCTGTATATGGAGACGCGTTTCCAAACTGACAAATCCTAAAGGCTCAAGACAATATGTGGCAAATGATGGCCACGGTAAAGCTTACTGAAGTGTTTTGGTGGAGGGCTTGCTGAAGGAAGGGCGGCTCCCTATCAGAACTTCATGGCCACTTTAGTTTTACTACAGAACAAGCCAGTATGCCTTGCAGTAAAGAAAAATCATTTTATTTGAATTTGGAAGTATTATTGGTATAGCAGTTGTGCTCATCAGGGTAGAGAGCGTGGTCCAAGCCTATAAAACAGTGAGGCTTTTTTCCTTCGAAAAAAGATATCAAGCCATAAAGACTGGATTATTGTATGGTTTGTAAACATTTCGCCCAAAGGATCGCCAACATTGCTGCACGTACTGTACCGGGACGGCACAACGGCCTGGATTCCAAGCCATTCTTGAAACAAAAATGTCAAACGCTAGCTGATGAACAAATGGGGATTGTCAGAATGTAAGTCATATGCAGCAGGTTTGAACGTCTCACTTGCCACCCTACGCTTGTTGAAATTAAATAGAAGTCTCGACTAGGCCTTCTGCTTCATTTTTCCGACTCAATGGAAATGCCTGACCCTCCATGAAGTAGAAAGAAGTAGTGCATTGGCTTAATGAATCACATGGCGGTGTTTTATTGATCTACTATGGCATTGATCAGCAGACAAACGCTCCCACAGCACTTTTCATACTCAAATACCCAAGCCTACGTTTCACGGATAAAGTTTTGATGGAATAAAAACTCCAAAGATCCCCAGAAAATGTCATACACCCGAAATCGGCGTATGCTTTTACGTTATTCACTCAAAACAACACAAAAACCTGATGGCAATCAAAGCGCGAGATGCTCAACTGGACTAAATTGAAATGAAACAGATCTGACTGCGATGATATCATTTAAGCAAGGTCAACCATCATGGAGTATGCACCAAATAAGAAGTATGTAAGAGAAACCCGGGAACGAACGATGAAATAAGGGTGATTGACTGATTTGCCTTCAATCAAAAGAATATTACATAGCCAACATCGGCCTTCCGAATGAGTGGTTGAGTTTTCGGATTAAACAACTGATTTGGCCCACAACAGCGAAATTCAAAACCATAAGAGATTCCGCCTATCAATCTGTTTTTTTATAATGTACCTTCATCTGTAAGCAATACCGCAAAAACTGAACTTTGCAATTTTGGAAAGCCTTTCCGCTAAGATGAAGGGGTAGAGTTGTTTCTAGGGTATGGACCTTTTTCACAGTCCCATAAATTCTCAAAAGGGGACTTCAGAAATTTGTAAACTTTTTTTACACAAACAGCTATGTATGGTTGGACAAATATTTACTTCATCTCTTAACAAAGCTAAAGAGTATCAAAAATTTCAAATTCTACCTAAGAAACACCATTTTCATTTCACTGGGAATCATAAATGTTATTTCTGTTCTTTTTCAAAAAAAATCCCTTAGAATGTGTAGAATTTAAAACTCTCTATTTTTGAGTACTAAATCTCAGTGTTTTTTCATCCCTTATCCCACAGTTGTACAACTTGTAACAGCTGTCTGAGACCGTTAGCGTTATATAAATACACCCATGAACTGTTCGATTCTTCAAGATAATTTTATCAGACTTCAACAAAAATCACTTTTTTTGAGAATTCTATCTTCAATTATTCATTCTCATGATAAAAAATGATTACGAAAATTTTGAATGAATCAAAATTTTATATATCGAGTAACCTCTTAAATGCCTTATTAAATGCAATGCTGATACATAGAATGTATAAGATATATTTTGGTCAATTTATTGGATTGAAGTAATATTTTTAAACCAAATCTATATGCATAGAGAATGATATGTGAGCCTTTGAGGAAAATATCATATAGCTATGAGGCAAAAAACCCTTTCAAAACGTAGCTTAATGTATGTTGATATTATAAGTAGCAATAATAATTTTTCTATGGGAATAGTTGGGATTTTCTTCTAGAATAAGCAAGCCAATTAGTTTCATGTGATATTTTTATTTTAAAACCATAGCTGCCTAGAATTCAAATTAAGGCTGCTGCCCGATCCCAATCCTCCCCCTTTTTACCGAGAGAAAGGGTTTTGGGCCCGGTCTCACTTTTTATATTTTATTTTGGTATTACCTGAGGGAACAAGGGACATGAAAGGACTCATATCCCCACAGGGATCCCATCTATTTGAAAGCTTATGTTGTTGTTTTATTACACTAAGCAAGAAGTAATAAAGATGAGAATATGAAACCAAAATAAACATACCAATTCTGTGAATAAAGTGGCCCATATTTGCAATTTCAATATTGGAGACAAGCTCACTGCTCCACATGCATGCTTGACAGTGATTCTCACTGATAAGAGAATATTTAACACCTTCTCTGATGGAGAGCTCAATACTATTATTCAAAGATACTTGCCAGCCATATGTAACAGGGTTGGAAAGATTGACTGTCTGGACTTCCAAAATTGAAGAATGTCAGTATCCTTTGGTTCAGGATTTCAAACCAAAAAGATTGTATTTTTTTCTCCAAAGTAGTTATATCAACTGGGGAGGTTGGATACATTTCATTATACAAAACTTTGGCACTTGTTCTACCTGAATTGGATGCAAAATGATGATTTACTTGATGATTGAAATTTGCTTCATCAAAATTCTTCCTTTCATTCTCCTCAAACGTTTCTTATAGTATGTTCTCTGATGTATCATAGAGCTCCAAATGTGAATTGTAACTGTTAAAAATATTCAATTTGAAGTGAGTATCAAGTATTTTAACACAGGTTACTTGTGGTTTTTGAAATAATGTGGTTAATTATTGTCCCAATTTGTCTGTGATAGCCAGTTCTACTGGTCTTGGTGAGGAAAAATCATATTTCAGATCTAACTTTAATTCATATTTTTATGGGTTTTCTAACACAAATAGAAACAGAGGAAAAGGAATAAATGATAAATTTCCTTTAATTAGAAATATATACTTTGGTAAAACTTGATTGAGTGTTGGATATTCACTTTTTCAAATGATCAGAGTGGCTTCATAAAGAGGTAGGAGAAAATTTATCATTATTTTGACCTTATCTCATTCAAGGGTGTAAATTGGTATGATTTCATGTTATTTTGGCTACCAAATGGGCTGTAAGCTTCTTTTAAAGTCACTTGAAAAATAATTCAATATATTTAATTCCACCTTGTGCTTACATGAGCTAAAAGGGATGAAGCATGGGTAGAATTTGAGCCATCATAAACAAACTTATCATGCCTCTGTGGGATTTAATTTGAGTATGATTCCGGCTTTGCGATTTTTGAAATTATTTTGTTTTGCTCGAAATGAGTTCCATCAGGATTTTTGATGAGGTTAGTAATATCCATATTCCTGTTCATGTGAGTATCTTCATTAGGTATTGTTTGGCCATTGCATTAAGACCATCTTATGGGGCCAAGTGGATGATGTGGGCAATGCATATAATCAACTTTTACTTGACCATGAGCTCAAAACATTGTTTGTGTATTTCTTGTGCCACGCAAAACCTAACCCCTGCCCTTATTCAAGTCAAAGTTTCTACTCAACCCCTATTGAAAACAATTAATTTGTAATTCCTTTCAATCCCCACTTTTCTTGGATTTTTAAATTACTAATTTATTACCCACAATCAACATCCTTGAAATTGCATTTCACCCAATTAAGCCAAATAAATACACTCCCAAAATTTCCTCTAGCCTGCCCCATCCTTCAGGTCACTTAACATGTCCCAATTATTTATGTATTATAAATTAGCTGAAAAATAAATAAAATTTTGACGCATGTTTTGGGACCAGTGGCTCAAAATTGGTGGGAAACGCACCATCAAGTAATAAAATAGACTTCATCTTATGGCCATTGAGTTCAATAAAAAATAATGACACAGGTTGAATCTTAGTGAAAAAAGCATTTGTGACTAATGGAATACATATAAAACATTTACAAGAGAAAAGAAGTTAGATAAATTAACTGGGGCAGGTTTAATAGAATAGGATGAGAAAACAAGGCTGAATACTATGGTAGACAATCTAGGAATTCTGTTTTCATGCTTTGCAGAAATGGATCCACTCTTTGGTAATAGGCCAAATGTAGATCCACTAGAAACTTATGATTCTAAAGAGTTTGGATTTATTTAAAATGAGGAAGAGGAAAAACCAATGGAACCCAAATTAAGATATGATACAATATTTCAAGATTTGTGCTAAATTTTGATGTCTTATTTAATTTTGGGATTCTGCCATAACAGAGGAAGAAAAATCCACTATTCAACCAAATATAGATATTTCTGAAGATTACTTGATTGAGGATGTGGAAGAGAAAGAAGCAAGATTTCTTTTAATTAACCAATTTGTTGTAATGATCACTGATGTATTTTGTGTGAAAATACAGAATAGGATGGATAGCTTATCCCAAAAGAAGTAACAAATCTCTAGCTTCAATCTGAATAGCACAAGTGGCTCACAAAAGAAGTCATATCATATGTTGTCATCAATTTTCTCACAAATCATTATCAATCAGAAAAATTTTTGTTATGTAACATATTTTTTCTGAGGTTCATGCAGACTAATAAATGTTCTTGTAAGTTGAGAGGCTCATGAGGAGGGACAGCTATAATGGAATAAAGAAATAAGTGCTCATATTATGTAAAATTAAAAAGAGACATCATTGAAGGAGATGGAAATTAAATTTGAATGGGAAAAGAGTAATGAAGGAAGAAATCTTGAACAGTCAAAAATTCAATCAGAAACTGAAATTTTGATATGGCCAAAGGGGAAAATAAAATTATTTTGAAAAAAGAGAAATGGAAAAAAGAGGTTGAGATGCATGAAAAAAATAGACCATGGAATCAACAATAGTGGAAGTGAATCACTTACATCTTATTTCAGACTTGGAGAGGATTATGAATTTGATTAATCAAAGGAATTGAGGTAACTTCCCTTTCTTAAATATTGTGTCTTTCATATGAGTGTGTAAATTTGATAAAAAGAATTGGTTCATCCATACAGACCCATTGGGAACTTTCAGGGTAAAATATAAATATATATTACATTTTTTGGATTTTTAATTCAACACATGTGGTATATACTTGCAGGTGACAAGTTTGTGCAAATATGAAATAATATAAAATTCCTCAATTTGAAAGAAATTTGTGTTTTTCTTTGGTGTGGTTTTGTAAATCACAACGGTCTTTGTTTCAATTAACTTAATATAAAATAACAACTGTTTTAATGGATTATACAGTCAATTTGCCTTTTTGTAAGAAGGGATGGTGCTTGGAAAGGCTGAAAATTTACTCTTATTAAGTCAAAATATTCTCTATCTATTTATTTTCACATTTACTGCATTTTAAATGTAAAAATACTGCCACTTTATTTTTTCTTGCCATCATGAATGACAGAAAGGTGAAGAATCACATTGACACCCCAATATTTTGGATCTTGAGATAAAGCACCACAGAAATCTGTTGGTTTGACAGAATCTTGTCTCATGCAAGTATCATTTTGAATGGAAAAATAATTGGTGTGAAAGAAAGGTTGAAGTCTGTCAAACCTTTAGAAAATTTATCAGACAAAAACTCATGCTTCACTGCATCTTGACCAAGGTAAGTTGAAAAATGGCTGAACCAATAGGATGGACACATAGACAATGAATTAATAATGAACCATACTAAAACACACAATTCAAGGAAGACCTTAAAGTCAACTTTGCCATATAACTCATATGCGCCTATGGTCCTAACTCCCTTCCATTTTTTTACTACACAGATTTTGAATTTACACAAAACTTTTCTTTTTATAAATATTGATAAAATTTCCCTCTCATTAATGTTTAAGGCTGTGGAAATATGGCATTGAACCATTGGGATCTCCATATGTAAGTCTTCTCTTTTTCTTCATAATGTTGTTTTTATCTTGATCACTAACACCCATGCACACTTTCTACAACCTCCCCCCCAAAAAATGGCCCAAATGCCAAAGGACTATCATAACCACCAATTGGCAACAATGGCAGTAAGTACTGATTGACAAAAAGGATTCCGACGGTGAAAAATTTTGGAAGACAACCAATGGAAAATGCCAACAAAGCCAACCAATGGCCAGCTACTACAAAGACAATGATGAAAATTCTGTAGACAACCACCATCCCCATTTGATCACTCCACCTGGGTGCCAGAAAAATAGAGGACCCCACTAACCCACTACCAACTCCTCCTCTACAGAATCTCCACCAATGAGCTACCCTCACCTTTCCATTAATTTTGGCAAGGTTTCCACCCTAATATCTCCTCATCCTTTTGTAAAGAATCAATAAAATTATAATATGATGCACTATTCCCACCCATTCCTGTATTTTTTTTGTTTTTGCTTTAATTTAGGGGTGGAAAACTATACATTGGGAGGTTATTACAAAACTTTCAGTAATAATTTATGAAACACCATCCCAAGAATAGCCTCCCACCTTCCTTGGCCATTCCTCATCAATCATCTGATCATTCGACTGTTGAGACTCAACCTAATGACTAGATAATTGCTAATGAGTCAAATTTTCCGACTCTCCCTATAATTCATCATGATTTTATGACTTTTGGGACTCAGCCTCGCAATCATATTGCTTTAACAGATGAGAACTCACTAAATCATACTACCCCAAAGTCCAGAAAACAGTGAAGAATGCTGGGTTATATGGACCAAACTGCATCCCAAAATGGCATTTAAAATCCCAACTTCTCAATTCTCAAACTGGAAAGAGTATGAAGATGAAAATGCCTCATGGATGAAGCTTCTTCAATAAAAACTCCTACCTGGACCTTATGTACTTATTAATAAAAATACAAATCCCCATTTTCCCATTCTCATGTATAAAATTCATCCATACAGAAGTCCAACCCCAGTCTTCCATAAAATTCAAAAATTAATCCTCATTTTATATAAACTTGCCACTGACTGTCAAAATATTACCACAAAAATCAATATGCTTGATGGTATTATGAAAGGAATAGAATTTTTTCAGGGATTGGATTCTAGTAAAGCAGTAGGGGTTTACGCAGGGAATTCTGGATAAAGAAAATAACAAATTGATGATTATAATAAGCAATGGTCCAAAATTCAAGAATTTGATTAATTAATTCACTCCTAAATCAACACAATGTCCAATAATTCACATAAATACAATCAAGAAATTATGAATGTAACAAATTTTACCAACTTAAGTCAACTTGAATGGAAATTAAATACATCACCCAAATTCAAAATTTAATCAAACTCTATAACAAATTTCAATAGCATCCACAATTAACCACATACCAATACTAAAGAAATAAATGAATGGACTCATGTTATATTCTCTTTTATAAATGAAAATTATTTTGAACCCATTCTAACAACTATTCAAACCTCTTGGAATGGCTTATAATTTCCCAAAAATAAATTACTCTTTGTTTTTTCCAAAAAAAGAGGGCATAGTTGAAATCCTCTGAAAAATTTCTAAGCTTCTTGATCAAACAACTGAACTTCAAAAAGAATTTATTGAGCACAAATCCAATATTAACTTTTGTTTTTCTTTTCGAATAAAAAAAATTATTTCATACAGGACAAAAGTTCAAACATCTGACCTCTGAAGAGTTTTAATCCAAGTTAAATCAGCGAATTTCCTGAAATGAACCATATTAAAAAATATTATTTAAAAATAAATATTTGTGATTATTTTTTATTAGTAGTCATATGATGTATAATATATATTTCAACATTTGATATTTCTGAAAATATTTCAAGTCATAAAATCTTAGAAAACTTTCTTTACAGCTTTTATGATTCTTATGATAAATAAGCACTTGTAAATAATAGTTTCATGTATTATTCAACAAATACAAGGTGTAGGGCTTGACTCTTTCACACATATTCAATTTCAATCTTACACCATCTGATTCTGTGATGTTTTGGAGATCAGGGGCTCATTTACCTCATGTGAATCACTCCATTGTTCACCTACTCATGAAAAGAGATTATGAAAGATAACACAGGTTACTGCCAACTTTATAAAATAATTTACCTCTTGAACATTACACATCTTATTTATCATCTTATGGAGAGATGAGCACCTCCCTTTCAAAAATACCAAGGGAATGTTCAATATATACTCTTCATTTTTCCAAACATGGATTGAATTTTTGATTATCCTCTTAGTGGGAGGTGGCACCTTTGTATTCTAGCAAAGTTCATCAAGAGCTAGAGTAAGCTTATTATGCAAGGAGATATTGATATTTTTCATAATATTTAGTTGGATCTTTTGAGATTTGAATATGTCAGTACACATGTGAATCATCAAGAGACCCTGAAAAGTCCACATTTAATGAAATGAATGCTCTGTTGAGATCACAAAGTAATTGAATTGAAATTTAATACCTAAATCACATATATTATCAGCTCAATTATTTTTTAAAACAATCTGAATAGAATAGATACCTCTTCTTTCAATAAAAGTATGCCTCACCATTTCCGCGTGGCCTTTGAGACAAAGCTATAAGACTACCATCTATAAATCCCACACATCCAGGAAACCCTTTGGCTTAAATTACTTCAAACGTCCCAAATTTCCTTTTCCAATCAGTCCACATAATATATTCCTTTTCATACTTTATTAAAGCTTTGATTATACACTATTTATATAATAAAATTGCACCATGACTAATTCCAAAAAGAATTCCTAGTTTTCCCATTGAATTCTAATCATGATAATTCTAAAGCCAGATTTATGACTGGATCTCTCTGTTTAAATCTTGATGAATTCTGAAAAAGTTCATAATCTTGAATCAAGGAAGCCAACCATTGGAAGGATTCATGAGTAGTATGGAAGAGTTCTTCAGATTCATGACTTGATAAGTGGACTGAATTTCTGGAGCTATATATATTCAGAATAATTAGTTTTTAAGGGTCTAAGCAACCTTTGTGTACTGAGATGGTGAAACAGTGATATGTTCTATTCAAGATCAGAATCAATATCAGGTTCTATCACAAGGATACTCTGCATGGTATTTAGTTGATGCATTAATGAGGTTCTTGCTTATGTTTTTCCCATTCATTGATGTTGATATAATTGCTAAGAAAGATTACATTGGAATTAGATGAAAAGCAGTCAGTCTAAATGGATTGATGCATGTCCCAAATTTTTATGTAAAACTAGATTCCCTCAGTAAGTCTCTGGTGCACCAGCTCTTTCAGGAAAAAAACTCAGTATTTTGAATGCGGCATTTCATAGGTTTCACACCCATTAATGTTCTTTTGAAGATAATATTGATCAATTTTTTTCAAAAATATATTTTACAAGTGGAAAACAAGGATGGTCACCTGAAACAATTCATAGAATAATATTGAATTATCTAATTTTTTTGAAAATAAGAAATTAATTCACCATAAATTTCAATAAATCTCAAAAGAACTGAAAAAAATTTGAATTTTTCATTCATAAAGCTAGTAAGTTACAGACAGTAAGGCCTTTCTGTTTGTATTTTTCCATGTATCAGTAGTGAAGGAAACATGAGCTTTTTTTAAAGAAGGATCTTTCAACCATGATCCTGATGGAACATTTATACAGTTGATCAATGAGTGGTGAGTGATTCTCATCCAACCAAAAAGGCTTCCCATAATTGGGTCTCATAACTCAAGAAATTGGTGAGTGAGTGAGACAAATTCCATTCAATAATGAATTATACAAGTACAATTTTGAGTGTTTCTTGTGTCAAAGACTATACAAAAAAAATATTCAATTGAAAAAAATATTAAAATGAATTTTGAAATGACAAGCTACAAAAATACCCTTTTGCTATGTGCATTGCAAAATAAGGTATCAATGTTCTATTTAGGATCTTGTGCAATGTTCTTATTTGGGTTTGTGATTTGATGAATAAACTTAAAATGATTTTTCATCCCTTTTCTACTTCAATTGAAATAATATTCAAGCTTCTTATTACAGTTTTCTTACCCTTTATCAGTAAAATGTGAAGTTGACATGAAGAAAGGGTAAGAGGGAAATAAAATAATTCAATTTTATTTCAAAAAGAAATGGTTAGAAGGAAAAAAAGTAAATCTTAAGTGGGGGAAATGTTTTGAATGTAAAATGAAGAGAATTTATGGTCTTATGATTGGTTTGATGAGAGAAAAAAATAGAAGGCAATGAAAAATTGAGGATGATAGAAAAGGAAAATGGGGAATTTAAATAATCCAGAATTTCCCATCTGGTCCTGAGGAAAACTGGTTACCGGCGTCCGGGCCATGGGGAAGTGAAAATTTGGTTTCAGTGTTTTTCTTGGGATGAGGTCTGGGAAGGTTCCCTGGTGGGATTGGTTTCCAAAGTTTTCAGCTATAATCCAAACATATAGATTTTTTCTCAATAGCCAATCTTTTGTTTGATAAAATTTGGAAGAATAGCCCTGGAAATAACTTTACTAATATTATATAAAGGATGTTGGTAAAAACACATAAAGGGTGCCCTGGGCCCATTTTTAATTAAAAATGAAACACAATTGGGCCTTTATTAGGCCAAAACATGCTCAAAAGAGGTTTTGTCCCCACAAAACCTCTCTAACTCCAAATTGTTTCAGATCTTTTTGCCCAGCCCCCCCCCCAAAAAAAACAAGCCCAAACACCCCAATAATCCACATTATCACCACCCCAAACCATTGTTTTTTTTGGAAAAACAGCATTACCAAAGCCATTTTGCAAAGCTTTTCACACTTTTTTTTCTTTTTTTCCCCCAAAGACTGCATTTTCCACCACAAAAACCTGCTTTAAAGCCTCTCAATTTTCAATTTTTTACCTTCCCTCATCTATTAATCCCACATTTAAACCATTTTATTTCACTCTTAACCACTTCTGTTCATTTTTGAAACCTTTTTTCACCTCTTTTTCACATTCCGAAAGGTTCTTGCCCCATTACAAATCCCCCAATTCCCCTTTTTTTCACTCTTATACATATTTTTCATTAAAAAATGCTTCAACCCCCCACTGAAGGTGAATTTCAGACCCTTGAGCTTCTTTGGCAACATGTGCATAATGTTGCCAGGGCTCAGGGGTATTCTGTGTCCACCTTGAGGTCCAATATGACCCACAACCAAATTGAAATATGTTGTGACAGGTCTGGAACCCCAAATCCCAACAAAAGCCCCTCAAAAACAGTCACCTCAAGAAAGCTTGACTGTCCTTTTAGACTTTATGCCAGGAAATATGCCAAGAGTACCACTTGGACTCTTAAAGTCAAAAATCCTGAACATAGCCATGATGCCACTCAAAATATCATGGCACATCCTACTTTCAGGAAGTTCAATGAGCAAGAAACATCCCAAATTGCTCAAATGTCTGAATCAATGCTCATGCCGAGGCAAATTCAGGCCCAATTATGCATCCAGAGGGAGTCTGACAGGCCTGTAATCCTTCAAGACATTTACAACCAAGTCAAGAAAATCAAGAAAGACAAACTGCACGGAAGAAGGCCCATTGATTCTCTTATTGACACTCTCAAAGAAGAAAATTTTGTTTGGTCCTCTGCAAGGGATTCTGAGGGACAAATTACCTCCTTGTTTTTTACTCACCCCCTGGCCATAAAACTTCTTCATGGCTTTCCTCATGTCATTCTTATGGATTGTACTTATAAAACCAATAAGTACAAAATGCCCCTTTTTCATATTGTTGGATTCAGCTCAGCCAATAAGACCTTTTCTGGGGCTTTTTGTTTGATGAAGAATGAAAATAAACCTTCATATACTTGGGCATTAAATAAATACATAGAAAAAGTCCTCAACAACACCAATCTTTTTCCCCCTCCAGTTATTGTTATTGACAGGGATCTGGCCTTGAAAAACTCTATTAAGAAGCTCTTCCCAGACTCCAAAGTCATGCTATGCATTTGGCACATCAACAAGGATGTATCTGCTCATTGCATGAAGAAAATTATTTGGAAAGAATTGAATGGTATGAAGATGTTGGCCAGGCTCCAAAAAGCAATTGGATGTCCATGCCTGACATGGGGTATCCAATTGCAAATAAGTATAAAAGACCAGTTTTCTTTTATTCCACAGCCCAATCTTTTTCTTTTTTCCCTTATTTCTGACCTCCAAATGATAATCCCCCCATTTTCATCTGCTTCTTGAATAGTTGTGCTCATTTTGTTCCTTTGGACATCATCATTTCTAAAGTTTATCCAGTCCCCCCCATTACTGTGAGCTGGGAGATTCATTCCCAAACACAAGCCCTGGGGTGGGCTGATAAATTTAAGAAACACAGAATGTTGTATTTGTCCAATCTTCCTCCCCCCTCTCAGAAAAAACCCACTATTTTGGAGGTTGATTCTGATTGAATGATTTTTGTATATACAATTTATGCCAATTATCCCCCTCCTCAGTCATATTTATTGCTTAAATCCCACCTCAGTCTCTTTTTTTATCAAACATGTGAAGCTTTTGTACTTGAAAATAGTCATATTACACACAAGAAAAAAACAGTTGAAAAAAAACACTCATTGCGCCTTCACTTGTTGTCCCACCAAAAAATTTTTCCCAATTCATGAGCTTCTGGTTCTTTATTGTCCAGATTGAACCCTTTAATTTAAAAAAAATGAAGGAAATTCATAAGTGGGAAGTTATTAAATTCACTTTTTAAAAATAGGCATATTACAATGATGGGAAAAAACATTTGAAAAAAAACCCTTTTTGCGCCTTCACTTGTCCCACCCAAAGAAATTCCCAAAATTATGGGATTCTGGTGCTTTATTCTTCACATTGAACCCTTCATTTTTAAAAACAAAATGAAGGAAATTTATAAGTGGGAAGATTTTAAATGAATTTTTGAAAAAAATATGCCATTTTGGCATATTGGCCAAATTGGTGAAATTTGGCAAAAAAAAAATGAAAAAATTTGTGCTTATTGACATGCCAAGTCAAGAAAAATATGGCAAAAAAAAATTAAAAAAATCCTCAAAACTGAGCCTGAGGATTTTTTTTGAAAAATAAGGTCACTTACGTGTTTTTACCATAAATTGGTAAAACCATGTAAGTTTTTAGTAAAAACACGTAAGGGCTTACGTGTTTTTACTAAAAGCTTATGTGTGTTTACCAACCCCCTATATATATCATGAAAATATGCCTTTTACATGTAAAAATTATTAAAATAAACCTCACAAGAGTGATAGAAATATTTTTAAATCCCTTCATCTAGAACGAATAAGCTCTATGGCATGTAATTTTGGAAGATATCAAAATATATTGCTAAAAGAAGGAGATTTTTCTTTGGTAGCTCTATGGGTACTACGCTTATTTAAATGCTTACCTCATATGAAAGGTATTGATTATATTAGCTATGCTCTGCTGTTTCTTTTTGGGACTTTGGTTGGCTATCATTTCCTTTTAATTTGACTAAAGTATTACTACCACCCCAGTTTAGAAATTATACAAATGATGTACAGCCAAGTATTAGTGAAAAATTTCACCTCATCTTTAAGTAAATTTATGTAAGCTCAAAAATAAATCTGTAAAATACTCAATTTCTTGATAAGATTTTTCATGCGTCTTTCATAACTCTTTGATATCCTTATATTTACCAAATATATAATGAAAAAAAACCTGAGTATTTATCTCTGACAAGACATTTGAACAATAATATTCAAGATTTTGGCAAGAAGATAAGAGTTTTCAAGCAAGAAGCTAATGGTTTCATGAGTTTCAAGTATTTTATTGGAATTGATATGGATTATAATTATTTGAATTTGGGTATCAAAATTTCAATGATCTAGAATTAAAAATAATTGTGGAGCCCTTTGATATATCTTTTTATTTTTTAACAAATATTCTATAGCAGGAGCTCTGTAGTACGTTAAGATAAATGGGTAGTACTTAGTAAGAAAAAGGGAGCTATTAGAGTTGGCGTTCCAGTAGAAAGCTGAACTTTTGATAATGAACTCTGAAGCTGCATGAAAGCTCAGCTTTTGGTAGGATATCTAGCTTTTAAAACCTGCCTTATTTTTTATTCCTAGCTGTTTCAAATATATGACTACCACGATAAATATTGTATCACTTATATATTTTTGTAAAATACCCCAGATTATGGGAATATAATATTAATTTTGGAAGACATGTGTGAGGTGAATACTTTCAAATCCCTTTTTTACTTCTCAAATAAAGCTTAGATAGGCTAGAGACTACCTATATTAGATAAAGAATATCTTAATTATATATAATATGAGAGCTGGATAAATTTTTTGAATGAATATTCCCCTATAATCTTTATAGAGTCAGTGCCCTTTTTCCTCAGTAATGTTTTGAATTATCCCTCATTTTATATAATGTATGTATCATGGTTGTTATCAGGATTCCAGTCACAGGCTAAGAAACTAAAATTTTAAATAAATTGAAATTTTCTTCTATAATATCTTTATCTACAATTGAAAGCTTCTAACATAGATAAACCTGATTTAAAATGAGTCTTAGTTTTAATTGACAATGTTTTTTGCCAAATCCGGAATTTTCCTGTAGTATTTACACAAAGCTCAATTCAATTTCTTATAATAGGTACATTACAAACTTATTCCTATCTCTCAGAATTTTTATCCTTAGCCAATAGTAGAATGAAGGGGTAGGGGAAATCTTGGCTCATTAAATTTTTCCAGTAAATTTTCCCAAAAAACCTCCATTATCAATACTTGGGGCCTGTGAAGGTTATTCCCATACCAATATATGTAATTTGGGAGTTTCGAACCCCCGAATTACTCACATAGGCTTTTAGTCTAACCACTTTACACTTCTGAGTTCCTATTTTAATTGTGAAAATTCTTACACATATTTCACTATTTCCATAATGTATAACACACTTGATAAGAACCTTTTTTTTGGGTATAATTTCAAAATTAATATAGATATATTAGTCTTTTAACAATGAACTACATAGTCTTTCAGAAAATCATTATATGAGAGATTTAATATTCTCTCATATTGCTATGAAAGCTTTTTCAAATATGCTTCACACACAAAACTTGTTAATTATGGAATAGCTACCTTACCAAATCTTCTTTTTCAATGATAAAAGTTTCCAGTAATAGCTAAAAATTGGGTATTCCCTTTTTGAACTATCTTTGTATAGTAGCTTAAAGGTGTTGAATCAATTAATTGATTAATATGGACTTAAGAATAGGAATAGACACTTCTAGAAAAATTTCAACATCAAGCCATAAGCCCATTCAAGCATAGATCTTTCCATTTCTCTAATAACCTTTTCCTGAGAATAATATTCATATTTTACACCTACCTTGTACCAATATTCCATTATGAAAATCTCTATTGATATTCATCAAGGCCCACAGATTCTCTACAAGTATATAAACAAGCTTTTCCTTTGTTGCAATGATCACTTGCTTAGCTATCAGTCAAAACAACACTATGGTAATTCTGTGTGGGGGTAATATTTCTATTAGAAGTGCCTCTGATTCTATTGGAAGTATTTACAACTATTTCTGTCTCTTGTGTACTTCTTTCAAAACATCCAGCAGCTTCTGCCTCATGGGGTCTGACTCTTTCTTCCTGTGGTTAAAAGAGGTAATGTTTTCCCCTTTTTATCCTTGTTTTCTCCTGGAATGTACCCTATCCTTGCTTGTGAATATTTCTTCATATTCAAAAGATTTTCTTAACAGAATCAAATCCACAGCTCCTGGAATTATTTTTTATTCAAAATACTCCAATTCAAATTATGGATCACCTATGGCTTTATGGATTCTCAATAAGTAGTCTTAACTACCCAAAAAGTATCAACTACCAATTTTCAAGATTTCTTATGAAATTAAATTTCAGCTAATTTTTTGTTTCAAAACTTAATTGGGATTATTATTAATTTATTCAACTTACTGAACAAATCATCATCAACTGGAAAATACTATTTGTGAAATTTGGAGAAATGTTTAATTTTAAGCTTTTTATGGGTATCAGGCTTGAAATTTCGGTTTTTCCTTTACAGTGCATCTATACCTCTTTATATTAACTTCTTCAATACAAATTTTGGAGGAGCTAACCCTAGTTGATAGCAGTGAGAAAAGATTCATCCTTATTTCAAATGCTATACGCTTGGTCAGATATCAATTCCATGAGAATTGACTGCTTTGATTGACAAAATTTCCATATTGAAACTCACAGGGCTGTATACACAATACATACCTCCACAGTTAATTTTTTGCGCCCCATAATATAATGATTAAAATATCAATATACTTATCTTAACATTTTTTGTCTCCACTAATGAGAATAGTTTTTTGGCAATTTGGAAGGGTCATGAGCTCAAAGTCAAATGTTTTGAGTTTCAATTCAAGAACCATGAGTTTAGTTTTGATGAAAATCATAACTTATTTAAAGCTGAGGGTAAATAAGTAGAATTAGCTGAAAATTGAAATCTCACTAATGATAGCTAGTTGATTCATGGAGTACATATCCCAAACATTCCTATACTATCACACTTATTTACTTATTGCTTGGTAGGGTTTTATAGGACTGACTTCCTGAATTATCTTATCAAAATGACCTAGTTTATATAAATTGAGAATAATCTAGTTTATTTTGAATAAAAATAATTTGATTATTGTATTGAAATTCTTATCTCAAAATATTTGGAAATATTTTGATACAGTGTGTTAATTTAGTATGAACCTAAGTTTTATTCAATATCAACAGCATGTGTGTGAGCCTGTGATGTATGAATGAAATACCCATAAGGCCACAAATAGCTTTTTACACAGTTGCTTTAGTCTTAAACAGACTTATAAAATGAATGTAAAACAAAAAGGAATAAGTATAACTTTCTTTTTGATAAATAAAGCTACAAATATCTTTTCATTTTTGGATTATACAGCAAAAATAACCTAGGGTAGACCCATAAGCTATTATACCCCAAATATAGCTATTTCTCATGGTGTTGGAAGGCTTAAAAATCTCACAGTACAAATATAAATTTTTGAAAATTTTTAAATTGTTGAGTTTAAGCTTACATTTGAAGTTGCATAAGGTTTATGCAAGCTTACAAAAATTTAGTTAAGAGTAAGGTGTGGTGTATATTTACTGAATTTGATAAGTATTTTCTATAATGGCTGTATATTCTGCATGAGCTCAATTTAAATTGGTTTAAAGACATTGTATTTTTTTTAAATAAATAAAAGGTCAAAAGTCATTCAAGAAGGTGGTAAAAATGAAAAGAGCCAAATAGAGCCAGGGTACCCAACCTTTGGGATCTGCAAGAGCTAAATTGAGGTTTTACACCTTTATTGGAAGATTTCAAGCCTTATTTCAACTTCAATATTACACATTGACTGGATATTAAAGTTTAAACTGGTTTATCCCCAATTTGGATAGTAATTACAAGCTTCCAAAGGGTAAATCCCCATGTGCATAAATGTAACCAAGGTTTTAAGAACCGTCAAAGCTTAACTAATCTTAAATATTCTTGAGCTGTAAATCTTCAAGTGTTAAAACCTTATCAAAATTCAAGGTTTGGTGTATATTGCTAGTTTATGTTCAAAAAAAGTAAAAAATTCAAAAGTTCATTAAAAACCCAATTCTTGATAGATTTGCTTTAACATTTCACAGAGCTTACAGTAAAATGTTTTCTATGTATAAATTAAATTTTATATAATTTTTTGAAAAGGATTATTTGTAATTATTCTTGAATTTATCTTCTGTAATTAATCACAAAATAAATAAGGACTTATTTCAAAAATAATCAAAAATGCAGTTTGAAATATTTTCAGTTGAAAATTTATTTTTAAGTTTTTCATGTGATGAAATTTAATATGAATAAAATTAAAATAATCAACCCAAAAGAGTATTCACATCAATAGAAGTTAAGAATAACACTTTTAGCTTCAAACTGAATTGAAAAATAAGTTATCTTGAGCTAAGAACTTTATTTTTCAATATTTCTTTTGGTTTTGACCTGAGTATACCCTTTATAGCAATTATTAATCATGAGAGAGGCTCCGAAGGCATAAAAAGATCCTTTAAATAACTTTCTTTTTCCATAAAAATTATCAGTCAATCATTTAGACATTTTAAACAGGTAATACTTTATTCCATATAGAATCTTATATCATTAAAGTAATTACTAAGTTATTTTCCTCTTTATAAATTATAAAGAAAGAATTCAAATTATAGAATTTATGTTATATAGCTGTAATCCCCAATTATTATTATTTTTATCTAAAACTGTTGTCTTAAAATATCTTTTTAATCCATAAAGTTTCTAAAAAAAGCTTTAAAGTCATATTTTATTTCTTCAAAATATTGATTTTTTGACATTTATATAGCTTATAAACATTAGTTAATACTATAGCTTTTGTTGTTTGACTTATTGTATCAAATAGATATTACAAGTAAGTTTTCTCTGAATTTCTATATCTTTTGCATCTAGTATTAATTATTTTACATAGAATTTCTCTAGAAGATTTATCTCTTCACAGTGTGTGTGATATTTTTGTATAAATAATATTCATATTATTTATAAGTGGATAAATATTATTATTTTCCAGATATAATTGTCTCATTAAGAGCTTTTATATCCCTTATCATTATAGCTGTCAGTGACTATGATAATAATAGAATAATCATAATTTATTATAATTATTAATATTTTTCATTATTAAATTACCTATTAATAATTAGTTATTTTTTTACATACATAATTATTTTGTGGTTATAATATTTAATTATATTATATTTTCTACTGAGGAGGGTCATAGTACTCTTGATATTTGTCACTATCATCAAGAGTTTCACAGAAAAACTTTCCATTTGGAGGACTGGCCATTATTTTAACCAATATTTGGGACATAAAACATATTTTGGAACTTATTTTACTGTTTTTGGAGGTAAAATTGCCATATTGACTTCTATTCTGGCTTTTTTGGGACTTATCCCTTATGAACAATCCTTATAAGATTAATAAAGTTATTTTTCTTAAAAATATTCTTTGAAAAAATATACTATTGAGTGATTTGGAATAAATTTCAATTTTCTAACTAGTTGCCTTTTCACATAACAGACTTGAAATTTATTCTTTGAGTTACTATGGTATAAAGGGAATAATGATAGAGTTTTAATTGATAACCTATGAATTACATAATTATCATTCATTTAAGAAAATCAATCAAAAAATATAAGATTAAATAATCTTTACTTAAAGCCATTTCTTGTATTATTTAGACAATTTTCTTTCTTTTTGACATAATTTTCAATAAATTACTTTATAAAAGCTTTATCTAATAAGTTGAGCTAATGAGTTCTTTTTATTATTCTGTATCAATAATAATACCCTATACATCTTTTACTCTAGTTGCATCTATTGAAAAAAGCTCTTCTGACTCTAGCATCTCAGAGTCAAGTGTTTAAATTAAAACTAGCCAAAGACCAAGAGGTTTACTTACAGAATAACCCTTTGAAGTTCCAGAAGTTTTTTTTAGCCCATTTCTTAGTTGAATTTCCTTTAAATTAAGGGTAAATGACTCCTGCTAGAAGTGGAAGAAACTACCCCATCCAATCAAATGGATCTGTACTAAGTCATTCAAGTAATAAATCCAAAAAACAAGAATTTCAGCCCAGAGGAGAGGCACAAATGGAATATTCCAGAGCTTCCACAAGTTCTCAAAGATTAAGCAGAACATTTGAAGCTCTTATTGATAGTTCAGAAGCTGTCCTAGCTGCTATTCCTGCTGTCATATCTGAGCAAGTTTAAACAAGAAGAAGTAGATATATACCAGTCTTAGTACAAGAACTGGTTTATGTAAGCAAAGTAGCATGATTGGGAGCTTATGTGAAGTCTATGTATAGGGACAATGAACTAATATCTTCAAGTGAACAAGTTCTTAGGCCCATAAGATACAGAGGATCTTCTGAAAGTTTGGACTCCAATTTCTATCAAAGGGAAAGTATAACAGATAAAACCTTACTTGAAAAACCAAAGCATGTTATCAGAGGATCAGAAGAAGCAGTTTTTCCAAAAGAAGAGCAACAGCCCCATGAAAGCTCCTCAAGCCTCCACAAGTGCCAAATACAGGCAATAAATCCTCAAATACCAACTAGAAGGGGGAGGAAAAGGCAAAGGGAAAGACCAAGTCCAAGTGGAAAAAGCCTTCCCCTCATAATTACAGAGCTCCAAAGAGAGGAAAGACAGCCATGGACAATGTTTTCAATATTTCAAGAACTTTGATGAAATTGAAAAAAGGAGGAGGAAATAATGAATCAATCTTTCTCAAAGAAAAAGATTTTGAAAGGCTTGTATCTAATTTTGAAACTTTTCATAAAGAAATTTCAACAAAAATCAACAATTTCAAGTAATTCCAACAGAGGTTGGGAAGAGAAATTTTACAAGTCAAAGAATGTGTCAAAGAGTCACAAAAGACCATTTTGGTATTTAAAATGTCAATGAAGACAATATTTTGTCTTTGACATATATTTGTGAGAGGATAGAATTCAAAGTTACATTCCTTAATAAGTCAGATGATTATTATTTTTTAGCACAAAACAATCCAAATATTTAACAATCCAACTTCAAAACTTGGCAAATACAACTTTTCATAATGCTGCTCTTTTCCAAGAGAAATTTGAAAAAAATTATAAAGAAATACTTGAGCTGAACAAAGATATTCAATCAAATATTAATAATATCTCCTTGAAAATGAGTTACTAAGACAGTCTACACCAATTCTTGACATAAATTTGTTGAGCTTGAATAATGACTTACATCATACAAGTTCAAGTAATAATTCAGAGGTTGTGGCTGCCTTTAGCTTTGAAGACATTCCAAGATTGAAAGAATGGCCTACCTTTAGTGGTTAAGGAGAATATAATAATACTTAATTCAATAAAACAATTTCTATCTTCAAAGAAGACTTTAGCATATTAGATGAATACATAAATGCCATATTACACTCATTACTTACCAAATCAGAAAAGAAATGGTATTATAAAATGAGACAAGATCATGGTAAACATTCCTGGCCTTGGTAGAAAAAATAGATTACTTACAAATGGGCTAATGACTCTTGGAGATTTATAATGGAAAATTATTTTGAAGAAGCCATTTTTTTATATTTCAACAGACAGGCCCATTTCCTGGTTTCTTAAGAAGAAGTATAAATTAACTGCCCTCCATCCTTATATGTCTGAAACAATGATATGTAAAAGGATATTAAGACAGCGTGGTTGTGACCAAGAGAATTCCATAAGAAGCAGATTTATTGAGCCTTTCTCTACAGAAGATGATATCAATTCTATGGAAGACATCACTACCAGAACAGAAATTGGTAGAAATTGGTATAAACCCCCAGTTGACAATACAACCAGTGGGAAACCAATTTCAAGACCAAAGCTCCAATATTGAGCTTTAATAACATTAAAGGCCCAAAAAATATTGAAATATTCCTTTTCAGAAACATTTTTTGTTAAAGCCCTTCATGAAAAAGTTCAGTACAAGTAGAAATTACAGGAGAATTCAAACATAAACATCCAACCCTTCCTGTTAGTCTAGTAAAGCATTATACTTCAAGTGATAAGTAACTATTTCCTTTGAGAAATGAAATACCCTTAGAGGTACAACCACTTGATCAGAGTGAGGATAAAAAGCTACTTAAATTCTCAAAATGAAGAAGTCTTAGGGGGGAAACAAAAGAGAATAATTAGTTGGATGTAGAAACCCACAACATGAAGATGTGTGGCTTTCAGAAAGTAAAATAACTGATTCCCAAACGTTTCTCAGATGATTCAGACATGAGAGAATACCATTTCCTTAATTAAAAGGTATAACTGTGTGCTTTAAATAACTGAAAAGTATAATTAGAGAGGCTGGGAAGTGAATTATACCCCCAAATTCAATTGGGGTTATACTATTCAATGGGAAATTGTAGTACAATTCTTTTGGGTGGTAGGGAATGTGATCCTGTGAGGTATGTATGACATACCCATAAGGCCAAAAATATCTTTTTGTAAAACTGATTTAGTCTTGAAAATACTTATCAAATACATTTAAAACAAAAATAACAAAAATTAAGTATAGCTTCATTTTTGATAAACAAAGTTATAAATATCATGTCATTTTTGTATTTTACAGAAAAAGAACCTGGGAAAGACCCATAGGGTGTTATACCCAATAATGACTATTTATTATGCTATTGGAAGGTTTAAGAGTCTCACAGTAAAAATACACATTCTTAAAATTTTTATTAAAATCATTAAATTGTTAATTTCAAGCTTAAATTTAAAGTTTCATAAGGGTTACTCAAACATACAAAAATTTAGTTGAAATTAATGGGTTTTGTATATCTACTGAATTGGCTAAGGATTTTCCATACAGGCTTTAAATCCTGCATGAGCTAAATTTAAATTTTTTTCAAGCCATTGGATGGCTTTAAATAAATAAAAGGGCAAAATTCACACAAGAAGGTGGTACAAAGAAAAAGAGCCAAATAGAGCAGGGTACCCAAATTTTGGAATCTGAAAGAGCTCAATTAAGGTTTTACACCTGCATTTGAGTATTTCCAACCTTATTTAAGCTTTAAGATTAGAATTTGATTGAATATCAAAATTCAAACTGGATTATCCCCATTTGGACAGAAATTACAAGTTTCCAAAGGGTAAATCCCTATATGCAGAATTTTAATCAAGGTTTTGACAGCTTTGACAGCCTGATTAGCTTAAATTCAAAAGTCATAAGTATTAAAACCTTATCAAAAGTTAAGGTTTGGTATGTATTGCTATTTTAGATGAAAAATTAGAAATAACTTCAAAAATTTATTAGAATCCAATTTTTAATGTATTTTCTTGGAAGTTCATGCAGCTTACAATTTATTTTTAACTGTTTATATATCAAATATCAAGTTTCTTTTTGAAACAGGATTATTTGGTAATTAGCTCTTTTAATTATTCTTAAATAAAATGAAGATTTCTTTCAAAACTAATTCAAACTCCAGTTTAAGGGATCTTAAGTTGTTAATTTGATGAACTTCAATATTAATAAATTCATTTTATATCCAAACTTAAGATAATTAACCCAAAAGAGGATTAAAGATACTTGAAGTTATGAATAACACTGGTCAGCTTACATGGAAATTCAAAGGAAGTTATCTTAAGTTATGAGCTTTATTTTTAGTTATTGATATTCAGTTTTCCTCTTATAATGCCCTCTATATAAATTATGAATCATGAGAGCTTCTTTGAAGGCATAAAAAGAGCCGTTGAATCACTTTTTATGTCTATAACCATCATCAGTAAATCAAACAGACCTTTTTAAAAGGTAATATTTTATTCCATATAAGATCTCATATTATTAAAGTAAATATTAAGCTACTTTACTCCTTATAAACTATAAATAAATAATTCAAATTATAGAATTTAGACTATATTGTTTTAATCACCAATGATTGATCTTATTATATAAAACTGTTTTCTTGAAATATCCTTTAAATCCACAAATTTCCTCAAGATCTTTTAAAATCATATATTATTTCTTTAAAATATTGATTTTTTGGCATGTTTTTAGCTTACAAAAATGTTTTGATACTCTAGCTGTGGTTTTTTTCTTGTTGTATTAAATGAATATTTCAAGTAAGATTTCTCTGAAATTCTATATCTTTTTTATCTGTTATCAGTTTTTTTATATAGAGTCTCTCTATAAGATTTATCTCCTCACAGTGTGTGTGATATTTTCAGTAAAAAAGATTTTCTATTATTTATAAGTGGATAAATATTATTATTTGCCACATATAATTATCTCCTTAAGAGCTTTTATATTTCTTATTATTATAGCTGTCAGTTGCTATGATAATAATGGAATGGTTAGAGTTTATTATAATCATTCGGATTTGTTTATTATTCAATTACTTACTAATAATATTTTTTTCTTATATATATAATTCTCTTGATAATTGTATTAATTTGTGGTTATAATATTTAATCTTATTATACTTCCTACTGAGGAAAGTCATAGTACTCTTGATATTTGTTACTATTTTTAATAGTTTCATAGACAAACCTTATAATGTGACATTAGCTTCAACTAATGAGGAATTCATGGAATTCAAAAATACATTGATATTACATGTAAGGAATCACTCCAATATCATTATTTAATTTATTTCTTACTATTTGGAACTAATTCCACATAATTTCAATATTAAATGAGCCTTATGTTTGGATTTAATAAGAATTCAGTTGATATAAAGCCAACCTTTTGAATCACAAACCTTGGTAGTTATTATAGATAGAAACTCAGAGACATCAAAATAATTTTGCTAACTCAAAATAAACTATATTACTGTGTCCTGATATAAAATATGTTTTTTTAACTCAACACCACATTAGATAATTGAAAATTGGCCATTTGTTAATATTAATGAAGAATAAAATCTGAATAGAAGCTGAACACTTGTAAGGTTTTACTATGAAACAATAAGTGCAAATTAGTGATATTTTACTTATTGTACTCTGAATGTTCTAATATAAATGAATGATAAGATTAAAAATTATGATAATAATAAGATATTCTTATAATTATGGAATGTCATAGTTATATTATTTAAAAAGAATAAAAAATATTGATATTTAACAAATCAATATATCCATGGAAATTTATTATTGTTACCAACAAATATTAAATGGTTGAGAAATTATTACTTGATAATAAAAACCAATTTATAGCAATAATATTACTAACGTTGAATTTATATACTAATATAAGTCCTATTTACATTAATAAAGAATAATTAAGAGATTATAATAGAGAAAAATATCATAATAAGAGAAAATAAACTTCTTTTAACACTTAATATAATAGCTTTATTTAATTTTTCCCCTATTAGCTTAAATACTACTTATTTAAATTGTATTTACAATAAAAAATAGAGATAAATGTAATATTTGCTATGTTTTACATGTATTTAGAGAACTTGACAGAATCTAACAAATAACAATATAATATTGATGTGAATACATAAGAACTAGTGATTACTACAAGATATGTCTTTGTTATTTGATAATTATAAGAACTTTATATATCAAGAATAAAGAATATTACTTTTTATTTGATTTTTGATTGAATTTAATGTGTCTGAGGGGTCTTTATATAGTAAAGATCTTTCCTTCTAGTGGACATGTACTGATTTTATCCACTGGTATTGATAAATCTGATAATTTTTGAAGATTATTACATCATTATTATTCCATATCTTAACGTTAGCACTGTAGCTCTAATTTGCTGATATCATAAGCTTTTCATATGACTTAATTCTGTTAATTAACATATTTTTAATAATAAAATACCTAGATCCACCAGTTGTATCTCTCATATAACTGTTAATCTTGAGATAAAGTTACAGTTAAAGATAAAAAATGATGATTTTTAAGCCTTAGCTTTAATCTTTGATACTTCTTAGGTTTTTTACACAACTTCAATTAAGAGAATGAATTATAATAGGTTGACATATCTTTACCAAGGTTTCAAGAAGATTTTATTACATAATTAAAACTCTTTTTTTGATTATTTTTCTTGTAATCCATCTTTTCTGTCTAAATTTTCTATTTTAGACTTTAAGCCATGATTTCCTAAGATTATACCTTGAATATCATATTTTCAATTACATCATTCTTCACCTATGAAGTATTAGAATTTGAATATTTTCTTTTTTTAAATTTGGACCACTTCAAATTTTCAGTGGTCAACTGGTATTCCTATTTTGACCAATTTCTCCTTATTATTCTTAACCTTTCTTATAGCTTGTAGAATAAAGCTTATATATTTATTTTTCCAGGTACTTAGTGGTAAATTTGATTTTGGATCAAGTCTTCATCATGAGTATCTCAAACAATATGAGCTAAAAACCATGAATATATGCACTGATCATAAAAGTGCATATATCCACATATATCAGTAATTATTTGTCTTAAAGATATGACATAAAAGAACTCTAAATGTATTTAAAGATGGGGAATAAAATGGTGTAAATTTTCTACATTTTCATTCATTGGTGTTTGAGATAATCATGAATTTGTTCCCTTTTATGGCTTTTTTGATTTTCTTAATTTTTTTAAAGATTATAATTTTAATTCTTATTATTGAAACAATTTTATCAATATTATTTGTTAAATTTCTGGATATGTTGTCATATCTCAAAGTCTTACATTCCCTACCATCAAAAAAGACTGTACCATAATCTGATATAGTTAATTAGGGTATCATCCACTGTCCTACCTCTTCTATAGAGGCTTTGAGTCTTAAATCTCAATAATTCTTGGCTTTTTCATTATTTAGGTCTTCTTTTATGTCTGAACCTTCTTGAAACCTTCCAGAATTATTTACGTCTTTCTCAAGTAGCCATTCATCTTCTTGAGTTGGGTTTCTGTACCTTACAAGGTATTCTCTTTACTTTCTTTCTTGTCCTCCTTTCTTTGAGGACTTTCACAATCTTCTTTTCTTCTCCTTCTTTTAGGGAGGGGATTTCAATTGACGGTATATTTGTTTGGGTAAAGAATTCCTCATCAATTGAACCTTAAGGTTTTATTAAATGTAAAGGGAGTTTTGTGTGTTTGTTCATTAATTCACCTTTTGATTCTAATTTCACAGTATTAGAGCAATTTAGTGCTTTTATAATGAAATTTTATCAAAAAGAATCTTTTAATTTAATTTTTCCCCTGATGTTATCAGAATGAATGTTGTTACTAGGACTAAGTGTTCTATTTTAAAATCAGGTGGTTTATTACTTTTGTGCCAACTTTATTTTGCATATTTGAAAACAATATTGCATACATCTATTTGAATTATGTCTCTCTTTATCAAGTTTTATCTTAAAACTTCTATCTTTTGGGTTTATGTAAACTAAGTCCTTTTTCATTGTTTCATAAGTTAGTCTTGGATTCCAACCTTTTCCCAGAATTTCAGGTGTTATACCAATTGATGAATGAATTAATGTCTTATATGTCAGTTCAAGAGCTGGTATTATAGTATACCAATCATGCAAAAAACCATCAGAGTCTTTTAGTTCTATGCCATAAGCACAGAATCTTCTGATAATGTCTTCTAGAGCTTGTATCATTCCTTCCTCTAGTCCATCAATCTGAGGGGGATAGGCTTTTGAGAATGATAATTTTGTGCTAGACAAGTTATTGAGATTTGTCTATAAATCTCAAGTTACTTTGGGATCTCTATCAATTATGATATTTTGGAATAAGCCTGTATTTCTAATAACTCTGTTCCATATCATTATTGCTGTATCCATCTCTGTGTCATCTTTATTAAATTTGAAGAACCTTGGGGCTTTACTGTACCTATCAACTAACACTAGGAATGCATCAAAACTCATATCTCCTCCTGGGGGTATAGCTGTTACCCAATCTTTATAGACTATTTCCAATGGGGATTTTGGTTGTTTTATTTGGATAATCATTCCAACTTCTTTTCCTGTGGCTCTATTTCCTTTTTGGCAATATCATGAATTTTTTTTCTCCAATTTGGCCACCAATAACAAGTCTTCACTATTTCTAGTTTCCTGTCTTCTGAGAGATACCCAGGAACAAAACTATAATGGAGCTCATGTAGTATGGTGTTTATTAAAACTCTATCTGTTAGAGTAATACCACATGTGTGTGTTTTTCTATGATATAGAATTCAATAAAGGAGGTGGAATCTTCCTTCATCTTGATTTTTCCCATAATTCATATAGTTTGGAAGATAATGATGGGTCTTTGCAGTCTTTAATCAATATTTGGCATAAAATAGGGGAATTATTGTCTATCTTACAGCTTTATTGAGCTTGATTAAATAATTCTGTGACACATATTACTTCTATATGATCTTCTTCCTGTGTTACCCATTCTGGGTTCTCAGGTGTATTTGTTAGAGCTAATATGCTAATGCCATCTGAATTCTTATGAATATTTCCAGATATGTGAGCTATAGTCATATTTACTCTTTACTCTTTGATAGAAATTTTCCATCTGAGCATATGTCTATTTAATGTGTTCATGTTTAATAATGATTTTACAGAATTACAGTCTTTAATGACATCAAAGACTTTTCCACCTAAGTAATAGTGTAGTTTCTCTAGAACACACATTAAGCAAAGGAAATCCATTTTACCTGCTCCGTAATTTGCTTCTGTTGGCTTAATTTTTCTGGAAATAAATCAAATTTGTCCCTCACCAGGCTTATCATTTGATAATTTGTTTTTGGTGTATTGCAGCACCTAATACTTCTCCACAAGGATCACTGTACACTTTAACAGGAAATTTCCAATCTAGAATTAAGAGGAGGGGGGAATTTGTGAGTGATTTTTTTCAGCTCCTCATATTCTTTAACTCTTTCTTCAGTCATTTCATAGACTTTTTGTTGATCACAGAGTTTATTAAGAAATTTCACATTTGTCACAACCACGAGTTTTGGCCCTCCTCCTTGATGGCTGCAGCAATCCAACCTGGAGCCCAGATGGGGCCAATTGGTCACGTCATGTCCTTTATGGCCAATTGGCCCCTTGGGTGTTTTATGCTTTTTACGCCATAGCCCCTCTCAACCATCATTTATGGCCTTAGGCCATATCCTGCCATCATTGGCCTTCTTGGCCAATTTTCCACCTCACCAACCCCCAGGCCTTCATCTTTTATTTTGGGCCTGGGGGGGTCCTTTCATCTTCTAGGGGGTTCTGGACCCCCTAGCCATCATCATTGGCCCCTGGCCAACCCCTTTTATTATGGGGGTTTTGGCCTAAATGGCCTTTTTGGGCCATTTAGGCCCCCTACGGCTTCTACGGTCCGTAGGCCAATTAGGCCCACCTGAGCCAATTTTGGCCATGACTTCCTTGGACCCAAAAATGACCAAATCCCTCTAGGACACCCTTTTGGCCATAAATCCCGTAGGACCCAATTTTGGCCATGGACCACCATGGCCTCTGGCAGCCACCAGATCAGCTCAGCAAAGCCTTCCCCTCAACTTAAGGGGAATTCCTTCCTTTCCTTCATGCACTCCATACCCAAGATTGCAGGTGTGATGCATATATGGTATTATATACCATTATGCACCATTTTTCCTCAGCAATCCAATGGTGACGTTTTCAGGACCCAATTCCACCTTTCCATTTCAGGGTCCATAATTCCAATGCCCATTTCGAAGGAGGACTTTTCAGCTCATCAGTCTGGCAATCCATGGCGGCAATTCAGAAGATCATTCAAGGATCCCAACCACCTGTATCTGCAGGAGTTGGGTTGGTACAATTCATTCAGGATTATTCTAAGGTCAATTCTCAAGAGGTATTACATCATTTAAATCAGTTGTCAAGACATCAAGTATTCAATACTCCTTGGACAACCCAATTCATCCGTACAGGCCTTATTCAATCAACCTGTATGGCCTTGGCCCAATTGGGCCATTTCTTATTCCACTGTGTGAATTCCATCACACAGTTCAAATTTCAAGATGGCCAGAACTGTATTTCCCGATTCAGAAAATACAGTCATTGATCCACCTTCCAGGATCAATCTTTCAGCTTTTCACATATACTGGCCACCTTTCATCACCTGGGGACTTTTTCCCCAGTTAATTAATATATTGGATTTATTTTTATCCTTATTTTCTTTTACATTATCAAAGTTAATACTGATAATCTTAAGTCAGTCATTAGCACCTTTTTCTTTTTCTTTCTTTGCCTGTCAGTGGATATTGGTGGTCATATCCTTTACTAATTCCATTGTTCTTTCTGGCAGGTTGAAACAGTGAATTGAGGATTCACTTGGTTGGCTTCTTGGCTTTGGCTTCCTTTTATTTTGGCCTCTGGCTTCATTCTTCTTATTCTTTGTTATCTTTGGCATATTTGTCCTCTCTCTATTCCCTGCTTAAGAAATATATTCCATAGTATTTCTTATCAACTTTTGGAGCCCTCCAAGTGAGTTCTAGATTCCTGAGTGCCAGGCCCTCTTGCTTCCATAAGAGCCCCTGTGACATTATATTAATTAACTCATAATTTCTTTTCATTCTATTCATTCATTCTTCATCAATTTCATTCATTCATTCATCGAAATTATGACTCTTTAACGCTTATGAAAATTTATGATTCTCCATCACCTCTCAATTTTCTCTCATTCATTTCTTCACTCTAAAAATTGAAAGCTGACCCAATTTTTATCTTCTGTATCTTTCCAATCTCATTTTTCAGTATCTTCAATCTTACTCTTATCCGTAATTCAGGCGTTTTATCTTTGATCCTAAAATTATTCATCAGATTATTCAGACACGTTCTTCATATCAGGATTCATTTTGATTTATTCCTCAAGAATTTTGATTTTGGAATAATTCACTTGGAATTGATTTGATTGACCGATTTGACATAATTGAAATTGACATCAAGATAATTGATTGACCTGAAGATTTTATTGATTTGCTGATTATTCACATCAAGAATTCATTTTGATTGATTGATTTTCTGCAAGATTGTGATTGATTTGATTCATTGATTTTATTTCAAGACATTGATTTGATTTTGACTTCAAGACTTCATTTGATTTTGATTTATTGACGTACTTGAAGATCTTCACTTGATTCATTTATTTCCTCAAGATTTGATTGTTGATTCTTTACTTCAAGATAATTTTGAATTTCCTTTCATTTATTTGATTTATTATTCCTGAATCATGCCAGTTGAACATTCACCTCCTGCAAGACAGACCAGATCTCAGGCCAGAACTCAAGCTGTTCTGACTCCAACTCCAAGGGCTCCTCTTGACGGTACCCCAGCAGTTTCTCAACTGAGGCCAGATTGGACAGAGGACCCACTTTGGAAGGAGCAGCACCATCCAGGAAGGAAGGAAGAGGGCCAAGGAGATCAATCTCATTATCAGGAGTGGTTGGCGGATTCCCAGGACTTTCAAGAACCAGTCCCAAGGTTCAAGGTGAAGATGATGAAGAGGAGGAGGAGAATTCTGTGGAAGAGGAAGAGTCTAATGGCACTGAGGCTGCTCCTGCTCCTGTGGGAGCATCTGAAGGCACCAGAGGACCAACTCTAGCCCAGTCTGATCAGCCTGTCTCTCATCAATCCGAACCATCTTTATTGGCCATCATGCAGCAGATGACTCAAATTATGGCCAATCTTCAAGCAGCTTCTTCCTCTGAGTCATCAAGACCACCAGCCTTCAAGACTCCCTCTATGAAGGCTCCAGAATGCTTTGATGGGACTCAGCCCTTCAAAGTCAGAAGCTTTATTCAATCTTGTCAACTCATCTTTCATAATGATCCGGCAAACTTCTCTCAAGATAGAAAGAAGGTTCTTTATGCCACTTCATTCTTAGTTGGCAGGGCTGCAAAATGGATTGAGCCTTATCTTTCCAATCTCAATAATCAAGACTCAAGTTACCTTCTCAATTCCTGGCCACTGTTTGAATCCCAATTGTTCACTTTATTTGGAGACCCAAATGAAGTTAGAAAATCAGAAGCAGAATTGGATGGCCTTAGGATGAAAGAAGGTGGGCATGTTGCTTTATATATTGCCGATTTCAGGAGTTTGGTTTCAAGAATCAGGGATTGGGGTGAAAGGGCTCTTATTCATCATTTCAGGAAGGGCTTGGCCTCCAGAATTCTGGATCAATTAGCCTCCCATCCCTCAAATATTGATTCTCTTCAAGACTTAATGGACGTCAGCCTGGAACTTGATACCAGGTACCATGAGAGGCAAAAGGAGAAGAATAATCATCAAGAGAAGAATCCTGAAGCCTCAAAGTCTCACTCTTCTCATCATCAAGTTTCTTCAAGCTCAAGGCATAAGAAGAAATTTCATTCTCAAAAGCGGGACAAGCCCCATTCTTCTTTGTTGAATAAAGATTTCAAGCTCATGAACTCTGAAAAAGAAAGAAGAATCAAAGAGGGTCTTTGTACCTATTGTGGTGGGAAGCATAGTCTTGAGTCCTGTTTCAAAAGGCCTCAAAACAAGCTTACCCAACTGTCAGGCAAATTTCCCAGCCAGGGAAAAGCCTGAGTGAAGATCATGTTGTGTTCAATGGTCTTCACAGTTTTCCTTCCAGAGCACAATTGTGCATTCTGAATACTGGTGTCAAAAATTCTCTTAAATTTTTTGTTTTTTCTTCTCTTTCTGATGTTTTTTACAGTATTCTCATTGATTCTGGTGCTACACACTCATTTATTGCAAAGCAGTTTGTTCACAAGTACTCATTTACTACGTCAGAACTTCCAGAGAAGATTCCTCTTATCATTTTGGACTCCTCTGAGTCCCCTTCCTTATTTGTGACTCACCATACTAAATATATGGTTGAGCTCCCTTCCTTCCCAAGCTTTGAATGGGACTTTTTAGTCATTGATACTCCCAAGGGAGAAGACCTCATATTGGGCTTTGACTTTCTCAATCATTTTAATCCTTCTATTGATTGGAGGCAAGGGCTGATCACCTTTAATCCTGATCATTTGGACTATTCTGATCCTTCTAATTCTGTCCGTAATGACTTTTCTTCTGCCAAATCTTGTGCAGCTCTGGTTGGTGATTCTAGAACACCATCATTTCCATCTTCTGTCCATATTCCTTCCCTTAATTCCCCACAGTCATTACTATCTCCTAGAGCTGAAGTCTTCAAAGAGATTCAAGATGTTGGAGAAGATAACTCTGTATCTTCACTTCACCTCTTATTTGGGAATATGGACCTTCCTCCTTCATCTTATCATGACTCCCTGGAGGAGTTGTGGGATGAAGAGGAAGAGCCAGAAGAAGTAGAAACCGTGATGAAGGTTGTTCCTCCTGTCTACCACCAATACTTGGATGTATTCTCCAAGGTGAAAGCAGAGAAACTTCCTCCTCACCGCGCCTGTGATCATCATATCGAACTGGAGGGGTCTCTACCTCCAGTTGGGGTGATCTACTCTTTATCCAAACAAGAGTCAGATACACTCAGGGCCTACATTTCAGAGAATGTAGAGAAAGGTTTCATACGGCCAAGCTCCTCTTCAACAGGAGCACCTGTTCTTTTCGTCAAAAAGAAAGATGGTGGCCTCCGTTTGTGTGTTGATTACCGCAAACTCAATGCTGTTACTAGGAAGAACAAGTATCCTGTTCCGCCTATGAATCAGCTTCTCAATGTCTTTAATGGTTCTTCTATCTTCTCCAATATTGATTTGGGTGATGCATATAACCTGCTCAGAATCAAGGAGGGTGATGAACATTTGACTTGTTTTAGAACTAAATATGGCAGTTATGAGTACTTGGTTATGCCGTTTGGGCTCACCAATGCTCCTGCTTCTTTTCAAAATCTTGTCAATGATATCTTCCAAGATTTGCTTGATGTTTATGTTGTGGTTTATTTAGACAATATTATGGTCTTTTCCAAGTCTGAGGAAGAGCATGTCACTCATGTGTCCACTGTTCTTTCCAGACTTAGGGCCAATAATCTTTTTGCTAAGGCGTCCAAATGCCTTTTTCATGTTTCTAGTGTTGAATACCTTGGTTATGTTGTTTCTGCTGAAGGCCTCAAGATGGACCAAGCAAAAGTCCAGCAGATTCTCAATTGGCCTCCTCCAAGAAACCTCAAGGCACTTCAATCCTTTCTCGGCTTTACCAATTTTTCCCGCCGTTTCATCAAGAATTATTCAAAGAAGATCAGTTCACTCACCAGCTTCCTCAAGAAAGATTCCTGTTTCCCCCTCAATGAGGAAGCTCTTAGTCAGTTTCATCAACTCAAAGAGGCTTTCACCACCGCTCCAATCCTTTCCCACTTCAATCCTTCTCTACCCACCATTGTAGAGACCGATGCATCCGATTATGCCTTGGGTGCTGTACTGAGTCAGGTCTCTGACTCAGGAAAACATCCCATTGCATTCAACAGCCGCAAGCTTATTCCAGCGGAGCTTAACTATGAGATTCATGACAAGGAACTCCTTGGCATAGTCTGGGCTCTCAAGCGCTGGAGGGCTTTTCTTCTTTCTCTGTCTTCCCCTTTTGAAGTTCTCACCGATCATTCTTCTCTTCAGTACTTTATGTCATCAAAGATCCTTACTCGCCGTCAAGCCCATTGGGCTGAATTCCTTTCTGAATTTCATTTCTCAATCACTTACCGCCCTGGCCGCCTGGCTACTCTTCTGGATGCTTTATCACATCGGGACGACGTTTATCCGGAGAGGGGGGAGGATTTCATCAGCAAGAATCCAATGAATTTTCAGCAACTCATTAAGCAAGATGAAGTTCAACCCTCAAAGTTCTTTGCAGTCAAGGTGGAGTCATTTTCAAATCTGACTGACTCAATTCAGAAGGCAGTATGGCAATATCCTCAGTACAGAAGTATCCTTGAAGATTTGGGTAAAGGTAAATCTGTCCAAGATTATTCTCTTGATTCCTCCTCCCAACTTCTTCTCTTCAAAGATCGGGTGGTAGTCCCAAATGACTCCACAATTCAACTCAGCATTCTTCAAAAGCGTCACGATTCTCCTCTAGCTGGACACCCTGGCCAAGAGAAGACTCTCAAACTTGTCAAGCGGGATTTCCACTGGTCTGGCATGACTCAATTCATCAAGGATTATGTTTCATCCTGTCAACAGTGTTCAAGAAACAAGAATATTCATCATAAGAAGTTTGGATTCCTCAAGCCTCTTCCAATTCCAAATGGTCCTTGGATTTGTCTCTCAATGGATTTCATCACTCAACTGCCACTGTCCAATTCCTTTGACTCAATCCTAGTCATAGTGGACAGATTCTCAAAAATGGTGGTTTTTATTCCAACAATGTCTTCAATCACTTCACTGGATTTGGCCCGTTTATTCATCAAGAATATTTTCTCAAAGCATGGCCTTCCATCAAGCATTGTCAGTGATAAAGGTTCACTCTTTGTTTCTTCCTTCTGGACCAATCTTTGTCAGCAGCTCAAGATTTCAAGAGACTTGTCAACTGCTTATCACCCAGAAACTGATGGACAGACAGAGAGGGTAAATCAGATACTAGAACAGTATCTTTGGATGTATTTCAGTTATTATCAAGATGATTGGAACACCTGGCTCCCTCTGGCTGAATTTGCCTACAATAATTCTGATCACTCTTCAACCAAGCAATCACCGTCTTTCACTGTTTATGGAAGAGATCCACAATTTGATTCAGTTCACATCACTCAAGATACTCCTGCTGGAAAGTTATCAACAAAAATCCAATCAGTACAGCAAGATGTCAAGAGAGAACTTGAAATTGCCATAAACCGGTTTAAGAGGTATGCAGATAAAGGTAGAGCAAGTCCACCTGTTTTCAATCCTGGTGACATGGTATGGCTTTCTTCCAAGAACATCAAATCAACCAGACCCACCAAAAAACTATCCAAAAGATGGTTGGGTCCTTTTCCAATCTTGAAGAAAGTCAGTTCTCATGCTTACCACCTCAAGCTTCCATCTCAATGGAAATCCATCCACCCAGTCTTCCATATCTCACTTTTGGAACCAGTCAAGACATCAACAATCCCAGAGCGGCATCAAGAGCCTCCTCCTCCAATCATCATTGAAGAAGAAGAGGAATGGGAAGTCTCTCAAATACTGGACTCAAAGCTCAAGAGAAGAAAATTATGGTATCTGGTGGAATGGAAAGGTTTCAGTCAAGACCCAGAAAGATCCACTTGGGAACCAGCCGAAAACCTCAAGAATTGTCCTGAACTTGTCAAAGATTTTCATTCCTTATATCCTGACAAGCTGGGTGCCAATTCTTCAAAGCTTGATTCATTTATGGTGCTTGGTGGGGAGAGGAATTACCAAAAGTAAGTCCCACTCCTGGTATGCACCCTTTGGGGTATTCTACCCTTATCTGTTGTAAGCATCACCTTGGCCACTCTGTGAGCACTTTGCAATTTTGGACACAAATCTTGGCCTGGCTTTTCAACATTCAATTCCAAAATTATGGCCATTTTCACTTGGACAAATGGACCATTCACCCTTTTACTTCTTTTCCAAGTTTCCCAATGCAATTCAATCCTTAACAAGTTTGTTTTTCTTTTATGGCACTGGCGGGATTGGCAACTACCAAAAGTAAGTTCCTCTCCCAGTGTGCACTTCCCTGAGGGGTCTACAATCTGTCCAAAACATCACCTTGGCCACTTTGTGAGCACCTGGCATCAAATCTCTTTTCCAGGTACCCTGGCCACTCTCAATTCAATTCTCGAAATCCGTGATGAAGATTGGACTCCCCCTCAAAATTTTTCTTTTTATTTCTTTTTTCTGTTTTGTTTCATTTTCTTTTATTTTCTTTCTTTATCATTTCAATTCTCTTTTATTATAATCTTTATGCCTAAATTCTATGTCAATTCAATCCTTCAACATTTTCAAAGCCAAATGTCAAGAGAAGACTACGTCAACTTCAATTCATATGCCAACACTATTATCAGTTCAAAATTTTTCTTTTCAAAGATCAAATACCTCTGGAATCCCTCCATCCAATCCGTCTTAATAGCCTCAACAGGCTTCTACCTTATCTTGGTGCTCAGGAGCTCACCATTCAAGGTAGGGGGGTACTGTCACAACCACGAGTTTTGGCCCTCCTCCTTGATGGCTGCGACAATCCAACCTGGAGCCCAGATGGGGCCAATTGGTCAGGTCATGTCCTTTATGGCCAATTGGCCCCCTTGGGTGTTTTATGGTTTTTACGCCATAGCCCCTCTCAACCATCATTTATGGCCTCAGGCCATATCCTGCCATCATTGGCCTTCTTGGCCAATTTTCCACCTCACCAACCCCCAGGCCTTCATCTTTTATTTTGGGCCTGGGGGGTTCTGGACCCCCTAGCCATCATCATTGGCCCCTGTCCAACCCCTTTCATTATGGGGGTTTTGGCCTAAATGGCCTTTTTGGGCCATTTAGGCCCCCTACGGCTTCTACGGTCCGTACGGACCGTGGGCCGCGGTCCGCGGTCCGTAGGCCAATTAGGCCCCTTTTGGCCTAATCCAATGAGGCCAAAAGGGGCCAGCCACCTAGGCCCCAAACCACAATTGGGCCCACCTGAGCCAATTTTGGCCATGACTTCCTTGGACCCAAAAATGACCAAATCCCTCTTGGACACCCTTTTGGCCATAAATCCCGTAGGACCCAATTTTGGCCATGGACCACCATGGCCTCTGGCAACCACCAGAGGCCACCAGATCAGCTCAGCAAAGCCTTCCCCTCAACTTAAGGGGAATTCCTTCCTTTCCTTCATGCACTCCGTACCCAAGATTGCAGGTGTGGTGCATATATGGTATTATATACCATTATGCACCATTTTTGCTCAGCAATCCAATGGTGACGTTTTCAGGACCCAATTCCACCTTTCCATTTCAAGGTCCATAATTACAACGCCCATTTCGAAGGAGGACTTTTCAGCTCATCAGTCTGGCAATCCATGGCGGCAATTCAGAAGATCATTCAAGGATCCCAACCACCTGTATCTGCAGGAGTTGGGTTGGTACAATTCATTCAGGATTATTCTAAGGTCAATTCTCAAGAGGTATTACATCATTTAAATCAGTTGTCAAGACATCAAGTATTCAATACTCCTTGGACAACCCAATTCATCCATACAGGCCTTATTCAATCAACTTGTATGGCCTTGGCCCAATTGGGCCATTTCTTATTCCACTGTGTGAATTCCATCACACAGTTCAAATTTCAAGATGGCCAGAACTGTATTTCCCGATTCAGACAATACAGTCATTGATCCACCTTCCAGGATCAATCTTTCAGCTTTTCACATATACCGGCCACCTTTCATCACCTGGGGAGTTTTTCCCCAGTTAATTAATATATTGGATTTATTTTTATCCTTATTTTCTTTTACATTATTAAAGTTAATACTGATAATCTTAAGTCAGTCATTAGCACCTTTTTCTTTTTCTTTCTTCGCCTGTCAGTGGATATTGGTGGTCATATCCTTTACTAATTCCATTGTTCTTTCTGGCAGGTTGAAACAGTGAATTGAGGATTCACTTGGTTGGCTTCTTGGCTTTGGCTTCCTTTTATTTTGGCCTCTGGCTTCATTCTTCTTATTCTTTGTTATCTTTGGCATATTTGTCCTCTCTCTATTTCCTGCTTAAGAAATATATTCCATAGTATTTCTTATCAACTTTTGGAGCCCTCCAAGTGAGTTCTTGATTCCTGAGTGCCAGGCCCTCTTGCTTCCATAAGATCCCCTGTGACAACATTATTTGAAAAGTCCTTTATGTGATCTCTGTAATATCCAGCAAGTCCTAATAATTACTCAATTTCTTTTTAGTTTGGGGCATTGGTTTAAGTAGTACTTCTTCTAATTGCTTTTCATATATACCCAAGCTTAGTTCAGATAAAACATTTCCAAGTTCTTTTAGATCACTATATGAAAAATGAACTTCCTTAAAGGATATTTTCATATCAACTTGCACTATTTTCAAGAATTATCTTTCAAGTCTCTTCAGGTGGTTTTCCCACGTTTCTGAGAGAACTATGATATCATCAATGTAGATGATTAAAAATCATTCTCATATTTCTTTAGGGAATATGGTATTCATCATCCTTTGATAATGGGAAGGGGAATTTTCTTATACTAAATGGGATTCTTAGGAACCTATATATTCCACAGTGGACAATTATCCTTAGTGGTCTTTTGGAATTTTCTGTTAAGACATCTTGGTGAAACCCTTCAAGTGCATCCATGGCTGTGATAAAGCTAGCTTGTGGCAGCTGTATTAATGTCTCATGGATTCTAGTTATTGGATATATGTCAGGGATGGTGTAGGAATTCAATGCTCTAAGATGCCCTACCATCCTTTATTTACCATTTTGCAATGCTTTAATAACAGGTGTAGCTACCTCTACCTGTTAATTATGTCCTACTTTCCTTAATACCCCTAGGCTCACTAATTCTTTGAAGTGGACCTCTAAGACTTCTCTAGCTCTTGGGCTGTCTGTATAATCTGGTCCTCTTAACAGGGGTGTATAAGGTTTTTCTACATTTAGAAAAATATCTACCTCATGTCCAATAATAGCACCTAGTGGTTTTTTATCAGTTGTAAATGCATTTTTGTATTTATACAAGAGATCAATTAGCTGTTGTTCAATTTTTCTGTTAATTCTTTATTGAATTCTGCCTCTTTCAGCTGTTCACTCTTTAATAAGTGCTTTTCTGGGCTTTTTCATCATTTTTTATAACATTAATTTTTTTCTTATCATTTAAGAAGTCAAATTTTTGCCTTTCATTGTCTCCTATGGTAAAGTACCTATCTTTTTTTGTTTGAGATATCTATGCCATAAATTGATTAGTAATCATTTCCAAGTATGAACTGGTTACTGGTACAATTTTCCATGACTAAAAACTCCCCTTTTATTCTTATACATTGAGATGGATGTGGGAAAATTAATGTTAAGTCAATAATTCCAAGCAGGTTCATGATTTCACTTGCACTACTAGATTTGACACCTTGTATTGGTATGAGTTTTTCTTCCAAATCTGGTATAATTTGTTGTAAATAATTTTTCCAGCACAAGTGAAGTATGCTCCTGTGTCCATATTTATCTTTTCCCATTGATTTTTTATCATAAAATTACTTATGCTTGATTTTCAAGCTGTATATCCCATTCCTTTTGCAGATTTGGTTCTATTTAATTTGGCATATTGTATATTTGTAAGGCTTGTATCATATATTCCAATTTGTGGTAAATTGGGGATTATATCCAGTACTTCATGGATACAAGCAAGATTATTTATTTTAGAATTGATTATGTAGATTTCATTGATTTCATAAGATTCTGATTCTTCATTTTCTCTTTCAGAATAAGACTCCTCTTCTTTGTCATTGTGGTCTCCTGTTTCCACAATCTCATTGATTTTTGCTTTTTTAAGGCAATGATTGGCTAAATTCCAAATCCCTCCACATTTATGGCATTTCCTTTTCTCATTAGTTTTGTTGGGTTTAAAAGATTCTTTTGGCTTATCTTTCTCAATATATTGTTTGTTTGGGATTTTTATGTCCAACTTCCTCCATGTTCTTCCAATCTTGGTTCTTGTCATAATTCCTTCAAGTTCATTAATTTACTCTTCTGTGGAACATGATTCTATGCACCTTCTTAGGGCATGTTCTAGTTCCCCTAAATATTTCTCAAGTATTTTTATATGAACCATCTTTTGTGACATTTTGGGATATAATGTGTTTAATCTTTCAGCTTTCTTTAAGAACCAAGTTGAATGTTTGTCTTTTTCTGAGTCAAAGAATGAATTTCCAAATTCATTTTCTCTTTTATACCTCCAAGAATTATTTTCCCACTTCATGAGTATCTGTCACAACCCTGCAAATAGACCCCTCTCAATTGGTGTGTACAGAAACTCAAGCCTCCACCAGTTTATGACCAATTTGGCCATATTCTCATTCTCATGCCCTTTGAACCCTTATGGTGGGAAATGGCCCTTTGGCCATATCCGCTCTCCATGGCCATTCATGGCCCCAGGTTATATCCTGCATAATTGGCCTTATTGGCCAATTCTCAATCCCACCAACCCCCAGACAAATACCTTAATTCTGGGCCTGGGGTCATTTACCCTTCCAGGGGCCTTTCTCCCACCCCCTTTGATTGGGGCATATGGGCCATTTAGGCCCCCTATGGCTTCTACGCACTGTGGGTCCAATTCCAATGAGACCAAAAGGGGTCAAGAGGGGTGTTACAGAAGCCCCAATGCAAGGTGGGCCCACCTGAGCCTGTTTTTGGCCAGAAACTCAAGAGACCCAAAATGACCAAAAACCCCCAAACCTTCGAATTGTTCCAATGACCCAAGACACTCAATTTGGCCATATCCCTCAAGACTCAAGCCATGGCCTCTAGCAATCACCAGAGGCCACCAGCCACCTTCAATAAGAGGTTTCTCCTCAAGATCTAAGAGACTTCTGGCCCAAGTCTGTGGGAACCAGGAGTGGTGCATATATGGTATTATATACCATTATGCACCATTTTTCCTCAGAAAGTCAATGGTGATGGTTTCAGGACTTCATTATGCCATTTACAATTAAGTCCCTCAGGCCTATCACCAATTTTGAAGGAAGGCTTTAGCCCCTCAGTCGTATAAGTTATGGTGGTGACCAGAAGGTTATTCAAGGACCCCAACTCCCTGGCTTTCCAGGTGTTGGTATTTCACTTCATTATTTTTCAAGGTGTTATTCCAAGAGGTTTCTGAACATCAAGACAGCTTTCAAGGATCAAGCACTCCTTGTAGAATTAAACTTTTCCATATAGGATGTATCCAGGAAACCTGTATGGCATTGACCCTTTTGGGCCAATTCATATTCCACTGTGGGAGCTCAAGACACACAGTTCAAATTTCAAGATTTCCAGATCTGTATTTACCCAATTCAGTCAATACAGCTGGGTGACTTCCCTTCCAGGATCAGTCTTTCAGCTTTTCACATATACTGGCCACTGTTTCACCCCTGGGGACTTTTTCCCCAGTTAATTAATATATTGGATTTCTTTTTTCATTATGAAAGTAAATACTGATAATCTTAAGTCAGTCATTTGCACCTTTTTCTTTGCCTGTCAGTGGATATTGGTGGTCATATGCTTTACTAATTCCATTGTTTTTGGCAGGTTGGAACAGTGAATTGAGAATTCATTTGTATGGCTCTTTTGCCTTTGGAATATCTTGTACTGCACTCTTTTTTTCTCAAAGAAATATATTCTTTTGGAGCCCTCCAACTGAGCTCTTGATTCCTGAGTGCCAGGCCACTCTTTTTTTTCTCAAAATAACCCTTGACATTATATTAATTATCTCATAATCTCTTTTAATTATTTTCATTCATTAGTTATAGTTTTATTCACTCATTTAATCAAAATTATGATTCTTTAATGCTTATTAATTTTATGATAAATTGTCACCTCTAAATTTTCTCTCATTCATTCTTCATTCTTGAAAATTGAAAGCTGACCCATTTTTTATTTTTTTTCTCTTTAAAATCATTATTAAAATCATCAATACATAGTTCAGGTCTCATTTTATTCTTAATTGATTTCCAAATTGGTCATCAAGACTATTCAGACAAGTTCTTCATATCAAGAATCACTTTGATTAATTCTTTAAGAATCTTGATTTAAGTAAGAGCTCACTTGATTTTGATTTCATTGACTCATTTGACATGAAATTGACATTGACTTCAAGAAAATTGATTGACCTGAAGATTATTGGTTTTTCTGGCTTTTCACATCAAGATTTTGACATAAATTGACTTTTCCTCAAGAATTCATTTGATTGATTGAATTTCTGAGAAAAAAAAAATTGATTTGACATATTGAATCATTGACTTCAATACTTCATTCAACATTTGATTGATTGATGTACCTGAATATTTAATTTTATTCATGGATTTTTCCTAAAGATATTTATTTTGATTGACTTCAAGCTTTTTTTTTTAATTCTCTCAAGTTTTCATCCTCAAATTTTGATTACTATTCATTTTATTTCATTTTTATCCTGAATTAATGCTTATTCAACACTCACCTCATGCAAGACAGACAAGATCTCAGTCCAGAGCTCAAGATGTTCTCACTCCAACTCCAAGAGCTCCTCTTGATGGCACCCCAACAGTTCCTCAACTGAGGGCCCACTTAGACAGAGGACCAAATGGGGAAGGAAGGAAGAGGGCCAAGAATATCAAATTCTTTCTCAGGAGTTTTTGGCTGTTTTCCACAAGTTTCAAGGACCACTTTCAGAGGTCCTGGTTAATATGGTGAAGAGGAGGAAGAGAATTCTGTGGAAGAGGAAGAGTCTGATGGTACTTAATGTGTCCCTGCTACTTTGGGGCATCTCAAGGTACTGGAGGGACGGCTCTATCCCAGTCTAATCAGCCTGTCTCTCATCAGTCTGAACCATCCTTATTTGCCATCATGCAGCAAATGACTAAGATTATGCCAATCTTTAAGTAGCTTCATCTTCTGAAGCATCAATACCACCATCCTTCAAGACTCCATCTATGAAGGCACCAGAATTCTTTGATGGGACTTGGCCCTTCAAAGTCAGAAGTTTCATTCAGTCTTGTCAGCTTATTTTTCATAATTATCTGGAAAACTTCTCTTAAGACAGAAAGAAAGTTCTTTATTCCACTTCATTTCTCATTGGCAGGGCTTAAAAATAGATTGAGCGTTATATTTCTAATATCACTAATCAAGATCCAAACTACCTTCTCAATTCTTGGACGTTATTTGACTCTTAACTCTTTACTTTTTTTTGGGGACACAAATGAAATCATAAAAGCTGAAGAATAGTTGGATTCCTTAAGAATGAAAGAAGGTGGACATGCTTTTTTATTAATTGCTGATTTCTGAATTTGGTCTCAAGAATTGGATATTGGGGTGGAAGAGCCCTCATCCATCATTTCAGGAAGGGATTGCCATCCAGGATTCTGGATTAATTGGCCTCCCATCCTTCAAGAATTGACTCTCTTCAAGACTTAATGGATATTACCCTGGAGCTTGATACCAGGTACCATTAGAGGCAAAAGGAGAAGATTAATCATTAAGAGAAGAAGCCTGAAGCCTCAAAGCCAAATTCTTCTCATCCTCAAAATTTTTCAAGCTCAAGTCAAAAGAAGAAGAAAATTTTCAGAAGAGGGATAAGCCCCATTCTTCTTTGCTGAATAAGGACTTCAAGCTGACGGGTTGTTAAAAAGAAAGAAAAATAAAGGAGGGATTATGTTCCTATTGTGGGAGGAATCATAGTCTTGAGTCTTGTTTCAAAAGGAATCAAAGCCAGCTTACCCAACCATCAGGCAAATTTCACAGCAGGGAAAATCCTGAGTGAAGATCTTGTTGTGTTCAATGGTCTTCACTGTTTTCCATCCAGAGCACAATTGTGCATTCTGAATACTGGTGTCAAAAATTCTCTTAAATTTTATGTCTTTTCTTCCCTCTCTGATATGTTTTACAGTATTCTCATTGATTCTGGTGCTATCAATTCATTTATTGCAAAGATGTTTGTTCACAATTATTCTTTGACCATTTCAGAACTCCCAGAGAATAGTCCTATCATTATCTTGGACTCCTCTGAGTCCCCTTCTTTATTTGTGACTCAACATACCAAATATATGGTTGAGCTTCAATCCTTCCCAAGCTTTGAAAGGGAATTTTCAGTCATTGATACTCCCAAGGGAGAAGACTTCATATTGGTCTTTGACTATCTCAATCATTTTAATGCATCTATTAATTGGAGGCAAGGGCTGATAACCTTTAATTCTGATCATAAGGACTATTATGATACTTCCAATTCTTTCAGGAATGACTTTTCTTCTGCCAAATCATGTGCAGCTCTGGTTGGTGATTCTAGAACACCATCATTTCCATCTTCTGTTCATATTCCTGCCCTTAATTCCCATACATCATTACTATCCTCTAGAGATGAAGTCTTAAAAGAGATTCAAGATGTTGGAGAAGATAATTCTGTATCTTCCCTTCATCTCTTCTTTTGGAATATGGACATTCCTCCTTCATCTAATCATGACTCCCTGGAGGAGTTTTGGGATGAAGGGGAAGAGCCCAAACAAATAGAAACCATGATGAAGGTTGTTCCCTCTTCTTATCACCAGTATTTGGATGTATTCTCAAAGGTTAAAGAAGAGAAACTTCCTCCTCACCATGCTTGTAATAATCATATCAAGCTGGAGGGGTCTCTACCTCCAGTTGGGGTGGTCTACTCTTTATCAAACCAAGAGTCACATACACTCAGGGCCTACATTTCAAAGAATTTGAAGGTTTCATCTGGCCCAGCTCCTCTTTAACAGGAGCCCCTGTCCTATTTGTCAAAAAGAAGGATGGTGGCCTCTTTTTGTGTGTTGATTACTGAAAACTCAATGCTGTGACTAGGAAAAACAAATATCCTTTTCCTCCTATTAATCAGCTTCTCACTGTATTTTATGATTCTTCTATCTTCTCCAAGATTGATTTTTGTGGTGCATATAACCTGCTTTGAATCAAGGAGGGTGATGAACATTTGACAGAATTTAGAACTAAATATGGCAGTTATGAGGACTTGGTTATGCCATTTGGGCTTACCGATTCTCCTGCCTCTTTTCAGAATCTGGTCAATGATATTTTTTATGATCTTCTTGATGTTAATGTTGTGGTTTATTTGTATTACATTATGCTCTTTTGAAAATCTGAGGAAGAACATGTCACTCATGTGTCCATTGTTATTTCAAAACTCATAGCCAACAACCTCTTTGCTAAGGCCTCCAAGTTCCAGTTTCATGTTTCTAGTGTAGAGTATTTGGGTTATTTTGTTTCTTCTGAAGGCCTCAAGATAAACCAAGAAAAATTCCAGCAAATTCTCAATTTTCCACCTCCAAGAAACCTCAAGGCTCTTCAATCTTTCATTGGCTTTGGCAATTTTTACCACCATTTCGTCAAGAATTATTCCAGGAAAATTAGTTCACTCACCAGTTTCCTCAAGAAAGGTTCCTGTTTTACCCTCAATGAGGAAGCTCTTAGTCAGTTTCACCAACTCAAAGAGGCCTTCACCACAGCTCCAATCATTTCCCACTTCAATCCTTCTCTACCCACCATTGTAGAGACTGATGCATCCAATCATGCCTTGGGTGCTGTACTGAGTCAGGTTTCTGGCTCAGGAAAACATTCCATTGCATTTGATAGCCACAGGCTTATTTCAGCAGAGCTCAACTATGATATTCATGACATAGATCTCTTTGGCATAGTCTGGGCTCTCAAGCACTGGAGGAATTTTCTTATTTCCTTCTCTTCCCCTTTTGAAGTTCTCACTGATCACTCTTCTCTGCAATACTTCATGTCTTCCAAGATTCTTACTTTCCGTCAAGCCCACTGAGGTGAATATATTTCTTAATTTCACTTTTCAATCACTTTCTTCCCCGTCCGCCTAGCTACTCTTACAGATGCTTTATCACATTGGGATGACATTTATCCGGAGAGGGGGGAGGATTCCATAAGCAAGAATCCAATGAATTTTCAACAACTCATTAAGAAAGATGAATTCCAACCCTCAAGATTCTTTGCAGTAAAGGTGGAAGCTTTTTCAAATTTTATTGAATCAATTCAGAAGGCTCTATGGAAAGCTTCTCATTACAGAAGTATTCTTCAAGAATTGGGTAAAGTAATATGTCCAAGATTATTCTCCTGATTCCTCTTCCCAACTTCTTATGTTAAAAGATTGGGTGGTAGTCCCAAATTACCACACAATTCAACTCATTATACTTCAAAGCTTCCAGGACTCTCCTCTAGCTGGCCATCCTGGCCAAGAGAAGACTCTAAAGCTTGTCAAGTGGGATTTCCACTGGTCCAGCATGACTCAATTCATTAAGGATGATGTTTCATCCTGTCAACAGTTTTCAAGAAACAAGAAGTTTGGACTCCTCAAACTTCTTCCAATTCCAGATGGTCCTTGGATTTTTCTTTCAATGTACTTTATCACTCAATTGCCATTGTCCAAGCCTTTTTATTCAGTTCTGGTCATGGTGGACATGTTCTCAAAAATGGCAGTATTTATTCCAACAATGTCTTCAATTGCTTCATTGGATTCAAATCATTTATTTTTAAAGAATATCTTTTCAAAGAATGGCCTTCCTTCAAGCATTGTCACTGATAGAGGTGCCCCTTTGGCTTCTTCCTTTTGAGCCAATCTTTTTCAGCAGCTCAATATTTCATGAGATATGTCAACTGCTTACTATCCAGAAACTGATGTACAGACAGAGAGGGTAAATCACATACTAGAAAATTACCTCAGGATGTATTTCAGTTATCATCAAGATGATTGGAAACACTGGCTCCCTCTGGCTGAGTTTTCCTGCAATAACTCTTACCACTCTTCAACAAAACAATCACCTTTTCTCACTGTTTATGGAAGAGATCCACAATTTGACTCACCTCACATTACTCAAGATACTCCTGCTGGAAATTTATCAAGAAAAATCCAATCAGTACAAAACAATGTCAAGAGAGAACTTGAATTTTCCATAAACAGGTTTAAGAGGTATGCAGATAAAATTAGAGAAAGACCACCTGTTTTCAATCCTGGTGACATGGTCTGGCTTTCTTCCAAGAATATCAAATTAAGTAGACCCACCAAGAAACTTTCTGAAAGATGGCTGGGTCCTTTTCCAATTCTGAAGAAAGTAATCATTCATTCCTACCATCTCAAGCTCCCATCTCAATGGAAGTCCATCCACCCAGTCTTCCATATTTCACTCTTAGAACTAGTCAAGACATAAACAATCCCAAATCAGCATCAATAGCCCCCTCCTCCAATCATCATCAAAGAAGAAGAGGAATGGGAAGTTTCTGAAATGCTGGACTCAAAGCTCAAGAGTGGAAAATTATGGTATCTGTTGGAATGGAAATGTTTCAGTCAAGACCCAGAAAGATCCACTTGGGAACCAGCCAAAAACCTCAAGAATTTTCCAGAACTTGTCAACAATTTTTATTCTTTATACCCTGACAAGCCAGGACCCAATTCTTCAAGAGCTTTACTGTTTATTGTGCTTGGTGGGGAGAGGAATTACCAAAAGGAAGTCCCACTCCTGATATGCACCTTTAGAGGTATTCTACTCCTTTTGTTGTAAGAATCACCTTGGCCACTCTGTGAGCACTCTGCAATTTTTGGACACAGATCTTTGGCCTGGCTTTCAACACCAATTCCAAAATTATGGCCATTTTCAATTGGGAAATGGACCATCCTTTCTTAATTCCTTTTCCAAGTAATCATCTTTTTCAATACACTTATTAAACAAACTCCTTTCAATTTATGGCATTGGCGGGAGTTGTAACTACCAAGAGTAAGTTCCTCTCCTGGTGTGCACTTACCTGAGGGGTTGAAAATCTGTCAAAACATCAACTTGGCCACTCTGTGAGCAACTGGCATTGAATTTCCTTTTCCAGGTCCTTTCCCAATTACAAAAATCAAATACCAACATCAGTGATAAATATTGGAACCTCCTCAAAATTCTTTTATTTCTTTCTTCTTATTTCATTATCATTCTTTATTTTATTTCTATTATACTTTTTCAAAATTTCTTTCTTTATAATATTAATGCCAAAAACCTTTATTCCACCTCAAATCTTCAAATCCCAAAGCCAAATGTCAAAAGAAGACCAAATAATCCTCAGTTCATATGTCAAACTAGTACCAGCTCCAAATTTTTTGTAAAATTTAAACACCTCTGGAATCCTTATTCCTAATCCATCTCAACAGCCTCAACAGGATTCTACCTTTTCTTGGTGCTCAGGAGCTCACCATTCAAGGTAGGGGGGTACTGTCACAACCCTGCAAAAAGACCCCTCTCAATTGGTGTTTATGGCAATATGGCCAATTTGGCTATATCCTAATTCTTGTGCCATTTTAACCCTTATGGCAGGAAATGGCCTTTTGGCCATATTCACTCTTCATGGCCCCCAACCATATCCTGCATAATTGGCTTTCTTGGCCAATTTCCAATCCCTCCAATACCCCAATTATGGGCCTTGGGGTCATTTACCCTTCCAGCTTGATCCAGGGCCTTTGGCCAACCCCCTTATATCAGTGGGTTTGGGGCCTGAATGGCATATTTGAGCCATTTTGGCCCCCTATGGCTTCTACAGTCTGTGGACTGTGGGCAATGGAACCAATGAGGCCAAGGGGGTAGTCCAGAAGCCCCAATGCCAGGTGGGCCCACCTGATCCTGTTTTTGGACAGAAGCTCAAGAGACCCAAAATGACCAAAACCCCAAAGCCCTCAAATTGGCCCAAGGACCCACCTCAAGACTAAAGCCATGGCCTCTGGAAATCAGCAGAGGCCACAAGCCACCTTCAATAAGAGGTTTCCCCTCAAGATAAGGGAGACTTCTGGCCCAATTCTGCAGGAACCAGGAGTGGTGCATATATGTTATTATATACCAGTATGCACCACTTTTCCTCAGCAATTCAATGGTGATAGTTTCAGGACTTCATTATTCCATTTAAGAGTAAGTCCGCCAGGCCAATCATCCATTCCAAAGGAAGGATTCAGACCCTCAGTCTCACAGGTTATGGTGGTGACCAGAAGGTTATTCAAGGACCCCAACTCTCTGGCTTTCCAGGTGTTGGTATTTCACTTCAGGATTTTTCAAGGGGTGTTTCCAAGGGGTTTCTGAACATCAAGAAAGTTATCAAGGCATCAAGCACTCCTTGGACAAATCAACTGTTCCATACAGGATTTATCCAGGCAGCCTTTATGGCATTGACCCTTTTGGGCCAGTTCATATTCCACTGTGGGAACTCAAGACACACAGTTCAAATTTTAATATTGCCAGATCTGTATTGACCCAATTCATTCAATCAAGTTGGGTTACTTCCCTTCCAGGATCAGTCTTTTAGCTTTTCACATATACTGGCAACCTTTTCAATCCTGGGGACTTTTTCCCCAGTTAATTAATATATTTGATTTCTTTTTATTGTTTTTTCTTTTTTCATTATTAAAGTAAATACTGATAATCTAAGGTGAGTCATTTGTACCTTTGTCTTTTCCTGTCAGTGGATATTGGTGGTCATATCCTTTACTAATTCCATTGTTCTTTCTGGAAGGCTGAAACAGTGAATTGAGGATTCTTTTTTTGGCTCTTTAGCCTTTGGCTTTCTCTTATTATCTTTGGCCTTTGGCTTCCCTCTTATCTTTGGAATATCTTGTACTGCTCTTTTTTTCTCTCAAAGAAATATATTCTTCTTTTATTTCTTTATTATTTTGGAGACCTCTAATTTAGTTGTTTATTCCTGAGTGCCAGGCCACTCTTGTTTTTCCCAAGAGCCCCTTTGAAAGTATTTGATTTTTCCACCAAGACCAGGTATTTTTTTAATTGGCCTATCTTATGCCATGATACCATCTCTTTTCAGATTTCTAAAATAGTGAATCTAATTTTGCAGTGATTAATTCATCTGGTATGGTATGATCTTCTTGCAAAATATCAATTTTTTTAGTAAATGACCTGTGGTCATATTCACCTTCACCTGTGAGTGTTGACCATTCTTTAAATTGGTATTCTTCTTTTATTAAGACTTTATTGTTTTATTTATGACTTGAATCTGTTATAACAGGATTTTCCATTTCCTCTTTTGGCTTAACAGGTCTTCTTATATGGGAAAATGGGGTTGATAACTTTGTAATATTCAAGCTAGCCTCAATGATTTTATCCATTTTTTCAGTAATAAGTCCAATCTCACTTTGAATGTCATATTTAATATTCATTCTTTCTCCATCACTTTTTTCTACATGGTCTGGAAGCAATTTTTGGTGTAATTAAGTCTTTGCTTGGAATGTTTAATCATCAATGAACAATTGGTTAAATTTTTCTGTTAAATTGTAATTACTTTGGTCTTTATTAATATTCAAATTATTTTTTTTGATATTGTTTATTTACTTATATAGCTCTTTTTGTCAAAAAATTATTTGGTTTATTATTCACAACCATAAACTTTATATTATCTATTTCTTTTTGATTTTTACAGAAATTTGGGATAAATATGGTATACTATTGCTCATTCCTTTTAATGATAATAAACTATTTTCAATTTCTTTCATAGGTAATATACTAGTTGTAATTTCTGATAAGTTATTCAAAGCATAAGGAGGCAAAATTATTTCTTTGGGAAAAATGGTTTTCTCATTCCTTTTTCCTCTTTGTTCTTGAACTCCATATAAGCTTTCACCCTGTTGAAAGTATTGTGAATTGTATCTTTTTGGATTCTGCAGATCCTGTAACTGGGAAATATGGCTTCCTCCAATTATTTTTCTTGTTCTTTTTTCCTTCCTGGGGAGGTTGCTTGGCTTGAGGATTGCTGGTAGAAGCTACTGGGGCTTCTTTTTGGTGTGCCATTCCTTTATATTTTCAATCTGATGTTTGAATGATAGTGAGATTCTAAATATTTGCTCCTCCTCAAAGAATTTCTTGAGGATGTGCCAGGAGCTCATAACTCCTTCGTGTATTTTGGGAAACATTTGCCAGTAGTACTGTTTGTACTGGCTCATGCATATGTCTATTTGAGCCCTCTGAATAATCTTTCATTTTTAGTTCTAATTCTGGTTTGGAAATTATGGGCATTTAAAGGACTTTCCTTGGGGATATTGCACTTCCTTGTGTGGATTCTGTTCCACTGGGGACTTTTCTCTTTCTTTTCCCTTTTGTGGGATCATTTCTACTTCTTAGTCCACCTCCATCTGATTGTATGGATTATTGGGAACCTCTTCTAGTATTCATGTTGAAAAATGAATAGATAAGAAAAGAAAATTTAGAAAAATAATAATAAATTTCTTTTTATGCAAATTTAAGAGAGGTGCTCACCTTCAGAGTCCTTAATGGTGGGTCCTGTAAAAACCAATTTCTTTGGTTTTTGTTTCTTGTTTATTAATGGTTTTGGAGAACTTTGACAAGTTTCTTCCACCAATCTTTCAAAAGTTGTTTGATTATCCTCTGTTGGGTTATCTTCAAACACTAAAAAGACAAATATATATAAGTCTTTTTATAAAATTTTAGCTTTAAAGATATATGAATTTCCATGTAAAAATTGCATTTTTATCTTTTTATATAAGAGAAATAAATAAATAAAAATATTTTTTTTCAATTTTTTTTGAATAAACAAATGATAATATGCTTCTTTAATTCAATTATAAGATAAACTTATGATTTTATTTATAAATATCTTATTCAATAACTAGAGTCACTCAGAGAAGGGTCTTTCAAGTTTAAGGATGTGAAAAACCATGTGTAAGAAAATGAAATCACTTTACAAATTCCTTGATAGATTTAAAATTCAAGAAATATGAAGTTATTATAAATTTTATTACTTAATAAACCCAATTTGAATCTTTTATAAGGTTTTTTAAGTAAATATAACAGACAGGCCTTAAACTTAAGAGTTTACTATGAAAAAAGAAGTAAAAATTACCAATATTTTACTTATTGTACTCTGAATTTCCTAATAGAAATTAATAACAAGATTAAAAACAATCATAATAATAAGCCATTATTATAATGATGGAATAAAATATTTCTATCATTTAATAAGAATAAAATAATACAATAAAATAAATAATTTTATATTTATGAAAATTTAGTATTTTTACCAACAAATAATAAATGTGTGATAAATTGCTATTCAATAATAAAAAACAATTTATAGCAGTAATATTACTAATATTGAAGCTATATATTAAGAAAATACTTATTAAAAAATAACAATAAGAGAACATAACCTACTTTTAATACTCAATATAGTAATCTTGTTCAATTTTATGCCTAAGAATTTCAATGAAACTTATTTAAACTGTAGTTACAACAAAAAATAGAGATAAATACAATGTTTACTACCTTTGAAATTTATTTAGAGAATTCAAAAAAAACAGCATATTGATTTAATAATGTAAAAACTAGTGATTACTACAATATATGTCTTTGTTCTTTTATAATATAGGAATTCCAGATATAAATAATGAAGAATATCACCTTTTATTCAATGTTTTGTTGAATTTGATGCTTATGAGGGGGCAAAAGAGGAAGAAGAGGTATTTAGATAGTAAATATCTTTCCTTTTAGTAGAGGTTTACTGATCTTATCAACTGGAATTGGTTCATATTATAGTGCTTTATGATGATTACATCATTATTAAACCTTTTTATCTCATTGTTATGCCATATGTTAGTGCTATTGCTTTAGCGTTTATTTTCTGATATCATAAGCTTGTAATATGAATCAATTTGATGGATTAAGGTAGTTTTAATCATAAAATTCTAATACCCACCAGTTTTAGCTCTTATTCAACTATTGAACTTGAAACAAAGCTACAGTTAAAAACCAAAAATGATCATTTTAAAGCCTTGACTTTAATCTTTAATAACTTCAAAGTTTTTTATCAACTGCAATTAAGAGAATGAATTCTAAGATCTTGGATTTTTTTACCAAGGTTCCGAGAATATTTTATTACACAATCAAAACTCTATTTTTGATTATTTTGTGTGTAATTCATCTTTTCTGTCTAAATTTTCTATTTTAGACTTTAATCCATGAACTCATAAGGCTATACCTTTAATATAATGATTGAAATTATGTCATCCTTCACATATGAGGTAGTAAAATATGAATATTCACTTTCCTTCTATTTTGTACCACTTAAAATTTTAAGTGGTCAACTTGTATTGCTATTTTGACCTATTTCTCCTTATTATTTTTAACCTTTTCTATAGATTTTCAAATGAAGCTTATAGTTCTACCTTTACAGTTATTTTGTGGTAACATTGATTTTGGATAAAGTCTTTATCATGAGTATCTCAAAAGATATCAGCTAAAAGCCATGAAGCTATGAACTGATTGTAAAAGTGCATATATTCAGGTATCTCAGTAAGTATTGGTTTTACACATATGACATAAAAGAGTCATATATGTATTTTTTGATAAGAAATCCAATGGTGTAATTTACTCTACATGTTTATGCATTTTCTCCTATTATAATCAATAATTTATTCCCTTTTATGGAATTTTTGCTTGTTTTAATTGTTTTTGATATTATAAGTTTAATTATTATTGTTAAAATAGGCTTATCAATACTTTTTGTGAAATTTTTGGATATTTAGTCATATCTCAAAGGCTCACACCACCAGCTTATCAGATAATCTGTACTTTGAATAGGGCCTTCTATACTTATTAGTCCATTTCTGATGATGTTTAATCTTTTTAGTTAAATATTAACCAAATAGAATTTCTTGAAGCTTCTTTCTTATTTATTTTATTCAATATCTATTGATTCAATCTCAATCTTAATATTTTCACTGTTTATTTGAAATTTTTAATCCTGTGATTCAAAATAGAGTACTTGAATGGCATCCATATATCATATTAATGGTATTAACCTTGATACCCAAGTGAGATAGTTATTGAGAAAATAAAGCTAAAACAGGTATAGGCTTAGGGGGGGGGAAATATCCCATTTAGGAATATAGTATTCCTATACTAACTAAATATGAATTAGAAAATGAATTACACTTTTAGTTTGTGATGAGTACGTAGTAATAAAAGAACTTCTCTTCCCCTCTAAGCTAGCTTTTTTATATTTAATGAAATCCCCATTAAATTGGTATTATTCTAAAATATCACAGTGAGATATTTCTAATGGCTAAATTAGTTTTCTAGTAGAGCCCATCCTGAAAGAAAGAACTTCTTTTTACATTTAATCCAAAGAACCCCTTTCAGAAGTCAAGGAGGGCTTGTGAAAAACTGTAAAAAGGCACCATCAATATCCTAATTATCTGTGTATATTTATACATCAATTGATAGCCTACATATACAAAATAATTCTTAGAAAACAAAAGTCTCTTAATCTGGCTCTCACTCCCCAGCTCAAAAATGTATATTATTTAATTCTTACCACTTTCCTCCCCAAAATCCTTTACTATGATCAATTCTTTTTTTCTGATGGTTCTGTGAATATTTAATGACCCCAAGAAATTAGATTCATATTATTATACATGATGGCCAAACACTTCAAAATATAGTCAAATTGAAGGGATAAGCTCATTTCCAAATAAACTCAATAAAATTTAACCAAAATATAGGACTCAAGATATTAAAGCCCATATCTTAGTCTACTTAACTGGATCAGTATAAAGGAATTCAAAAATTCAAAATTAATCTACACTATTTAGTACAAAATGGAATCATTGTGTCTTTGTTACCAAGAGCTGTATATTATCATAGGGAAGAATTCATAAAAAAGCCATCAGCTGAATTCAAGGGAAAAAATATCTGGGAGAGATTCCTATATCCTGATATTATTTTGGATTACTTTCAAAAAGTTTCAACTACTGATGATAATAATCTTTATTTGGTAATTTAACCATTAACCAGTTCGAGTACTGATTGCATTATTTTGAAATGGGGCTTTCACTCAATCAAAAATTGATTTTCTCTGTTCATACACCAGATGGAATCCCAATAAATAGCTATTTATAATAACTATTATCATCAAGGTTTATTAAATTCTCATTTATTCCAAGAGTATAATTGAAAGAAAAATCCTTAAATTTTGATAACCATAAACCAGGAAATTTTAGAAGTCCTAAAGCCACTGGGATTTGGTCAATATGAAATATTTTCCAAGATTAATGAAACAGGAATTTCTTTAACCCCTCTTCTATACTTATATAACATTTGAATTCCTTTTTCTCTTTCAAAAAAAGAATCTATCTCAAATACTATGGTTTTCATGGGAAAATGATATGTGTAATCTGGAATGAAGCAAGGAAAACATAGTACATTCACAATATAGATTAAGGAAAGGAAATATTAGGTTTATTCACAAGGTAAGAAGGAGGGTATGTAATGTTAAAGAAAAAAAGATGACATCAGATCTTGAATTTGAACTTAAAGAGCATGGTAGGGGTATAGAACTGCATTTTCAAAATTATTTCCATCAGATTATTATGGGGTTCATCTCATAAAATAAGCCTTTTTTATATTGTGAATAAATTGATGAAATCTAAATCTTTCCTCATAAAATAATTTTATAATTTCAAGTCTAAAGAAGTATCAGAATTAATGTGAGACATTTTATATTGTTTATCATTCTAGTAAAAATTTCATTTTTGATAAATTGATAAATCTTTTGGGAAATTTAAAGTCCTCTTTTTATAAAATTGTTTGTAAGACTAATAATTTTTACTTTCATTAAAATTATTATCAATATTTAATTATAAATTTTGTAAGTGAATGATTCTACATATGACCCTTTTTATCTATTCTCAGTTATCTCCTTTTAAAAAATCCAAAAAATGATTATTATTATCATGAAATTTACTCCTAATATGAGATTAAATATTCTTTAATAAAATGAAGAAATCTCTGATAATCAAGTTCTGTTTAACATACATTAATACATCTTTCATTATACAAATTATGAATCACCTCCCGGGGATTTAACCCTTCTTTCCAAGGACTTTAGCTCAAAGTTCATATTTCATGACGCAATAGCTTATAAATTAACATCCTTTATTATTCTTATTATATAAAATCCTTCTAACAATTACTTTTTTAGATACATTACCTTAACTCTTCAATATTTTCTCAAAAAATTCTCAAAATCTTTTGCTTCTGACCACCCTTTTCAATTTCAGATTTCCAAATGGGTCTTTCCAGGGATTCAAAAAAAAACTAGAAACCATAATGAAGAAGAATTTGAATACTTTCTTACATAAACTCAATATATTGGCTTAAATTATTTGACATGATACAAAAAAAAACCTCCATCACTCTTCTGTATTGAATCTTTTAAAAAATCTTCAAATTAAGTAATGATCAGGCTAAAGTTTAAGAATCTAATAATGAAGTATTATAATTTTAATTCCGAATAGAAAGGAATAATTTTCTTGAAATTATTTACCCCATTTTCTTCAAACTTCTTTTTTATTAAGAAAAATTATTTTAATCTATAGCATGTTCACCATGAGAAAATTTGCTACAAATGAGAGAAGGTGTTCCATTTTGAAACTGACATGGGATATAGTTTTAATTATTATTTTAATTAAAATAAGAATTTAATCAAAAAATGATATTTTTGAAAGAAATTTGATTCATAAATGATTAATTCAATTGGATAAAAGTTATTGTTTCTTAAATATTTCAAAATTTCTATTTAGACAATATATGATGCAAAAAACTATTTATGAAACCTTTTGTGTTTCTGTTTTAGTATAAATTATTATTATTAAAAATAAAATTATTAAAATCTTGAGCGTTGTTTTAAATTCTACATATATATCATGATTTCAAAAAAAGTGTCTCCTTCATTTCACATATGTAGAAATAACTAAGGAGTAATCTATTAGATTTAGTCCTGGTCTATAGAGGAAAATATTAATGGAAAGAAATATTTTTTTTAGTAATCGGTGACTTTATAAGATATATTAAAATATCAATTAAGATAGACTCTGAAAATAAATCTCCTCCTTCAAAAATAATATACATTAAGCCAGAAAGAATTCTCTCAATTTATCCCTTTTTATATTTAGAAATTGAATAAAAACTCTACACACATTCATTGAATATTGGAATGAAAATTTATTAGAATGGAAAACATATTAGGCATATATTACCAAAATTTCAGAATGTCCAAACCTGTATAGAACTCTTGGTCACCTATATCTGAAAGCTATAGAAATGAAATTAATAATGTTTTTTATTTCATTTTAGATTAAGAATTTTCTCAATACTATAATTACAACTTAGGATCATTCTTGAATCCAGCAGTCAAATCCTTTCAATTTATAATATATATATTTATCACACCTATCTGATATATTTGTCCCTGTAATTTGTGAAACATTTAGATTTTTTTTCTATATTTTTTAAATAAATTTTATTATTCAGTAGTAGGAAAGTGAATAATCAATCGGGAATTCACTAATTCTATGTGGTGTATTATTATACCATAAGATGAACATTAATCTGTTCTTTTAAAATTTATCGATTTCTGAAGATTTCATGTCAGTAATATTAGGGGATAAACTTATGTAACGTAATATTTAGCTTTGTTAGAGAGTTATATCATTTTATATATTGAGCCACTTGAAGTATAGGTCCTATGTTTTATAAATAATCTCAATTCATTAGTATATTAAAGTCAATTTTAAATAAATAATTTTCTCAGTTGAAGTTTTTTTTTTTTTGAAAGAAATAATTACTTATTCTCATTTTTGAACCATATCATTCAGTTCTTAAAAGAATTTTTGAGCTTATTCTTATATTATCAACTTTTGAAGCTGTATCATAATTGACGAAATGAATCTATAGCTCTATATATCTTTCAAATGAAAATATTCTATATATATTATTTCTTGGGAAGCTAAATCAATAAGACTTGCCATATTAAATATTATAAATGAGAATTTTATAATAGCTCAAGGAAATAAGTCCTTAATTTTGAGATTTTTATTGATATAAATCTTCTTTGAAAAAATGATTGAGTTCCCTGTCAATACTTATAATTTATATAAATGCGCAATTTATGGTTACATCAAATAAGGTATCTATGCATAAAAGCTATAAGCTCTTTAATTTATTGATAAATACAAGAATTGACCGCATTCATTTCAAAATTACTCTTCAAGGAAAAATAATAGGGGAAAGTCTTCCTTTGATAAAATTTCATCTCCAAAAAGTTTATTCATCCAAATATCAATAACTTTTGGTAATAATACAGAGGATTTCAGTTAGTCATAAAAGATAAAACAGATTTCAATTAGGAACCTGCTGTTTCATTATATAATTTCAAACATAATTTTATCCAAGTTTTACTTTCACATTTAATAGAAATTTTGAAGAAAAAACCGTGAATTATTTTTGATATATATGTGTAAAAGATGGATTAAGATATTTATTTGATTAATATCCACTAGAGATATTCAAGAAAAATTATATCAAAAAATTCTGTACTTTTAGGTTGAAGAAGAAGCTTAGTAAAATTATTCTCATCATTACCAAAAGGATTTAATTTATATGTTACAGATAAACCAGAATATTTATTTGTATTTTTACATTAATGATACTATAGCTCATTACTAATATCCTGTATATAATTATAATACTCAACTTTTATATTCTGTTTATATAATCAGTTCATCATTTATCCAAGTGAAGCATTAAATGATTCATTGTATGAAAAAATAGTGAATAATTGAGAAATTTTGATACTGCTTGAAAATCCATTGATTTAATTTACATTTTATCACTATCTTACCAGGAGTACATAAATGAAGTATAATTTTCTTCTTATTTCTTATTTCATTGAATAATTAGTTAGGTGAAAACAACTTTTAAGTATTGAGGAATCTTTTTCTAACTTCTTTTAATTAAATTAAATATTGACAATTCCAAATTGAAGTATAAATATCAATTTTTTTTTGTAAATTTTATAAAAACTATAAAAGGTTGATATAAAATGGGAAAAAATATTAGTAAATCAAGAAATAAGAATATTTTTTATAGTAGTAAATTACTAAGTTCTTTTATTATTATTTTTTTTGAAAAAGAAATTATTAAGAAAGATATATATCTTTTCAAAATTTTCTCATTAAAAATATTTTTTTTTTTGGAAAAGGATCATGATTATTTTTGTGTAATTTTTTCAAAGGGGAAAATAAGTGTCAATAAGCAAAATATAAATTCATATTTCACTGAAATTTTGGGTTTCACTCACTATAGTTTATATTTTTTTTAGCCCTTTTTTAAATGTATATAAAAATAAATTATGCTTATAAGTTAAATATAAATTTCAACTGAATTAAGATTTAAGTATCCTTGAGCTGAAAAAATTGGTATGTATTCATGAAAAGCTCAAAAAAAAATTGGAATTTTTTTTGTTTAAATTTGAATAAATCTATCTATAGTCTTAATTTATATTCTAAAAAAATCAAAACAATTTTACAATATTTGGAATTTTTAAATTTAGTATATATCAAGTATTATTGAGTTTATTGATAAAAAATGGGAAAAACATAAAAAAAATTAAATCTCTTTAGTCTTATGGTGGCTTTAAAGAGCTTTTTAGGAACAGAAAGTATATTAATACTTAGCTTAACATATTTGAAGGTAAAAGTTTAAGCTAAATTCACAATGAAATAACTTCTTTCAGTTATATTCCAATTTTATAAAGATTATTATTTTTTTAAAAAATATATTTATTTCTTATATTAATTTAAAACAAATTTTAAATTTTTTTTTATTAAATTATTCTCTAATTAATCTTAAGGAAAAAAGAAAAATAAAATTAATAATAATTAAATAATTTTCTTGAGGTTTATTTTTTTGAAAAAAGAAAAAAATTAACAAATGAATTGAGAATCAAGGATTACTTACCAAAAAAATTAAAAAAAAAAAAAAAAAAAACTTCAAATCATAAGAAATAAGTCATGATTTTTTTTTTTTTTATTAAGATGAAAAATATTATTAAATTCAAATTAAATTTTAATTAAAAAAAATCTTAAAAAAATTTCTATAATTTTCCTCAAAAAAAAAAAGACAATTATTTAAACATATTTTTTTTTTCAATTTTGAAATATAGATACCAAAAAAAAAAAAAAAATTAATAAGTTAAAAAAAATAAACAAAATTTGATTATTATTTTATTTTTAATTTTTTTCTTTTTAAAAAGAAAAATTATGAATATTCTATAAAGATATTAATATTATATAAATGATTAAAATATGATTATTAAATTTCAAATTATATTAATTATATTAGTAACAGTTTTTTTTTTTTTTTTTTTTTTTTAGTAGTTTCAACTAAAATTAATTCAAATTACTTGAAATTTTTGAAATAATTGAAAGGAATTAGCTTAAATAGGAATATTATTTTTAATGATTTATTTTTTAAAGATATTAATTAAATATTTTACTTTTATTCTAACTCTAACTCTTTCAATTTATTTCTTATATGAATTATCTTTTTTTTAATAAAACCACTTAAAGTTTAAAAAAAAAACAATTGATACTTTCAATTTAACTTATTGTGATATCTAAATGAGTTTTGGCTTTACTAAGGGTAGCTCCTAAAGAAATATCAACCCCAGAAATATAAAACCATGGGGATTTTTTTACCTTAATTTTTTGGCACCACTCCATCAACTTTAATTAAATTGGGGCTAGGGAAATATATATTTTCCAAACCTTTTTCTCCAACTCACCCTATTTAAATTTCTTTCCTAACCTATCTCATAATCTTTCTCTATTTTTTTTTTGAAGGAAAACAATTTCAAATTTATATCTTCCTATATTTTTTTTCTTAAAAATCTTTTCTTTTGATATCTTAATATGAATATTATCATCTTTATTCAAAAAAAAAAAAAAATCTATCTTTCTTCATCTAAACTCACAAAATTATTCAAGTTTTAACTAGTGAGTTTTTTTTTAAAAAAATTTGAAAAATTGTAGGTTTAACTTTAATCTAAAATCAATATGAGAAAATTGTCTAATCCTAAAATCAAGTTTTTTTAATTTAAAAATTATTTTTAAAAATACCTATGAAATGGATTGAAAACATGTTTTTTTTTTTTTTTCTCAAATTCTAAAATTCATTTTTAAACCACTAGAATATTAAATAATTTTCAATACTAAAATTATTTTTTAATTTTATAAAATATATAAATATTATACCATATAAGAATATTCTCCATTTCTCTTTTAATCTTAATTATAATATAATCTACTATAGAAATTCAAATTCACAGATATAATCTTCATTCAAAAATTTCTTAGGTAAATAATAAGATAAATCCATTTTCATAAATCAAGGAAGCCTTTCTATTAATTTTTTGGGATCAGAACTGTTTTTTTTTTTAAATTTATAAAAAAATATCACTTCTCTTTTTCTTATTTAAATTATAGCTTTAAAAAAATTAATAATTTTTTAATTAAATAAATAAATTAAGAAATTTAATAATTTGAGTTTTTTTTTTTTTTTTTTTTTTGTATTTTAAGGGAAAATTTATTTAAACTTAAAGCTAAAAAAAATTAATTTATTTTTTTAAAGATTTTTTTTTTTCAAAAAAGGAAAAATAATAAAAGAATAGAATTTGAATTATTTCTTTATCATTAATTAGAACTTTTTTTTTTTAAATTAATTATTCTTTTCTTTTATTTAGTTTTAAATTTATTTTATAATTTATTAATTTAATAAGTTTTATTATTATTATTAAAAATCTTCTAATTTCTATTTTTTTAAATAAAAAAAAAAAATTTATTTAAAATTTTCTTTATAAAATTTTTTAAATTATTTTATTCAAAAAATTAAAAGGATTTATTAATTATATAACTTTCTACTTGGAAAAAAAAAAAATTTAAAATTTTGAATAAAATTAAAAAAATTTAAGTAATTAGGGATCTCATTAATATTAAATTGTTAATGATTGAGAAAAATCTTGAAATTTTTCAAGAATTAAAGGTCTAATTACTATTTTGATTTTTAATACGAAATCAAATCTTCAAGTTAATTAAATCAGGTCAAAAAATTCATAGAAATAAATAAATAAAATAAAAACTCAGACAAATGGGGTAAAAAAAAAAAAAATTAACCATATAAAATAATAAAATATAATAATAAAAATAGAGATAATAAATCTCAAAAAGTTAAATATAATAAAGGAACAAAATTGCTTTAGAGTAATTGTTAGCTACCGCCTCTTTTGTGGCTTCCAGACTAAAATACTAGGAATTTTAATAAACTAAAAAGAAGAGTAATACTATTAAATGTAATTAAAAAATGTGTCACTAGTGTTAATATGATATACTGTTTGAATTTAGGATTCAACAGTATTAATAATTTGTAAAAGTGAATTTAATCACTTTAAAGGTGAGAGCGCTTAATATTTCTAAAATAAATTGTAAGTAATTTTAATTTTGAAAATATATTTGGTTAAGATCTCTGAGGATTAATTCAAATAGAATTAATCCTATTTAAATATTGTATTTAAAAATTTAAAATCAAAATAATAATTTTGTTTGAATGAGGAAATATCTGTTATAGAAACATGAGAAGATATAACAACAAGATTAATGACATAGTGGGAATTTTATACTATGTCATATTTAGTAATCACTCATAGCAACAAGATCTAATTCATATTATAATAATATGAATTTTTAGTATTTAAAATTTTGATAAAATATTGAAAGAAACTGAGACAAAAATTTAAATAAAGTAATTGGATTCTGTTTAGCAGTTAAAGGTTTACATGCTTTCAGGCTCACAGTAACAGTAATGAATTTTTGTTACTAGTTTTCTTCAAAAAAAAAAAAAAATTAAAATTAAAAGCTTATTAATAATAACAAAAATCTAAATAGCTTATTTTAACAAATTGTTACTTCATTAAGCAAAAAAGAATGTGGGAATTACTAACAGGAAATATTTTACTTCAATATATTACTTATAATCTTGATTATAGAACTCAAAATTATACTTTATTTCAACAAATAAGGAACAATTAAATCAATCTGGTAAAGCCATATTCACATATTATTAATATTATTCAGTAAAAAAAAATTTACAAAAGCTTGATTTAATTGTATTTTTGCTCAACTAAATTCAAACTTTAAATTATATTATTTTTAATTTTGAAATAATTATTAAAGTTTTTTAATTTTATAAATGATATATTTTTGAAATTTTATAATAACTTAATTAATTAATGTATATAATTTATTATTTAAATTAATAAAATGATTATAATTTAAGAAAAAGAACTTTATTTTTAGAATTTAAAATTCCTTAAAGTAAAATTTTCATTAACCCTCATCCAATAAAAATCAAATATCTTTAAATTACTTAAAAAAAAATACTTAATAATTAAGGTTAAATCCTTAAAAAAAAAAAATTTTTTTTTTTGACTATTCTTTGAAGTTAATTTTACTTTACTCTGAAATGAAAAAAATTTTACTTAAAGATTAATTCATGAAAATCTCTAACTTACTTATGTATCCCCTTTTTTTCAAAAATTTCACTTTTTTAAATATTTTAAGCCTATTTTTTTTTATTATAAATACCAAAAAAAGAAATGAAATTAATATTAAAATATAATATCTTGAAAGAATTTAAATTAGATATATTTATATTTAAATAAAATTTACTTTATAAATAACAAATTATTCTCACTTTATTATTCTCTTAGGCTTTATTTATTTATTAGTTTCAATTAATCTTTATAAATATAATTTTAGAAAGAAATTTTCTTAAATAGATCAATTATAATAACTATTTTCTTTTGATATAAAAATTTATTCTAATTATCACAAGAACAATTATATGAGTTGTTTATTTATTTATTAATGATTAGTTTTTTACTATTTGAAGTATTTATTTAATATTTATAATATCTTTCATTAAATGGTTAATAATATTAAACACAGGTTTTCCCAGTTCCTTTAAGAAATTTTTAGTAAAAAAAAAAATCCCAAGATAATTTTCTATTTTATTTATAATAGCTTAAGGTTTTTTAATATATATTTTTTTGAATTTATAAAATCACAAAATTATTTTTAAATAGTTAAGTTTATAATCTCATTCAATTTAAATTTAATTTCTAAAAATATGGAGAGATCTCTCTCTCTCCATGAATACTAATAATTAAAAAAATGGATTAAAAATTAAATAAACTAAAATAAAATTGAAAAATATTTATAGAATATAAACAAATTTATTCAAAAAATAAAATAAATAATAAGTAAGATAAATGAAATATTTTGAAATAATATACTAATTTATTAGAATAAGTTTTAACTTCTCTTAAATTTCAAAAAAATATTTTTTTATATTTTCACAATATAATCTATATAAATATTAGGGGGTGTCAAACCTATGAAATCCCACATTAAAAAAAAGCATGATTTGAGACCAAAATGCCACATTTAAAAATCAGTGATTTTGTCTCCCAAAAACCACTTTTTTTAACTCAGTCCCCCTGGAATTTTGCAAAATAACACATTCTTTCCTATACTTATTTAAACCTAATTGAATATTGAAATTTCAAACCTAACCACTGCCCTTCTCAAAAAGTAAATTTTAACCCGAACCCTGGTGTAACCAAATAACCAATCTAATTACAATTCCATTCAATCTCCCACTTTATTCATTTACTCAATTACTGATTTATCACACACCATCACCATCCTTTTGATGCCACGTCATCCAATGAAGACCAATAAATACACTCCCAAGATTTTATCTGGCCTGCCCCATCCTTCAGGTCACTTAACTCGGCCAGATTATTTATGTATTATCAATTGGTTGACACATAAATCAAACTTTGATGCATGTTTTGGAACCAGTGGCTCCACATCGGTGGGAAGGTAACCCTCAAGTAAAAAGCATGGATTTAATCTTATGGCAATTGAGGTCAATAAAAAATCACAACACCGGTTGAATCTCAGTGCAACAAGCATTCATGACCAATGGCATACATATAAGAAAAAATACACAACAGCAAAGAAGTTTGAGAATTTAACAGGGGCAGGTATAACAGAAGAGGATTAGAAAAAAGGGCTGCACACTATGGCTGATAAGCTTGAAAGTATGTGTCCATGTTTTTCAGAAATGGATTCACTCTTTGGCCATAAGCCAAATGTGACTCCACTAGCAACACATGATTCTCAAGAGGCTGGATTCATTTCAAATGAGGATGAAGAAGAGACAATGGAACATGAAGTAAGATATAATACATTATTTCATTATTTTTTCTAAATTCTGATGTGTTGTTTCTTTTCAGGATTCAGCAATAACAGAGGAGGGAACAATCATGATTCAACCAAATATGGATATTGCCAAAGATAAATTAAATGACCATGTGGAAGATCCCAAAGTAAGATTTCTTTCATCAAACCAATATGAAAAAAATTGACTCTGAAATATTTTTTGTATAGTTACAGGATAAGATGAATGGTTCATCCCAAAAGAGAAAAAATAGTTCCAGCTTCAATCTTAATAATACCAGTGGTGCATGGAAGAAGTTGTCAGATGTGTTGTATCCAAGTTACTCACAAATAATGATTGATTGGCAAAAAGGTTGGTAGAAGATGGTTTTATTCTGATGTTCATGCACACTAATAATAGTTTTCTCAGGGAGAGAAGCTCATGATGAGGCCTGTTTAGAGTGGGATAAATTAAAATGGAATGAAGAAAGGAGTGCTCAGATTATGCAAACTGAACAAAATAGATTAATGAAGGAGATGTAAATTGCATTTGAACGGGAAAAAAATGCTGAGTGTAGAAATCTGGAACAGTCCAAAATACAATCACAACTTGATTTTGATATGGCCAAAGAGGCAAAAAAACTTGATTTTGAGAAAGAAAAATGGCAAAAGGAAGTGGAGATGCATGAAGAACAACAGAACATGGACTTGACTATAGCAGCATTGAATTCCTCCCATCCAATTTCAGATTCTGAGCGTATTCTAAAGTTGATTATTAAAAATAGTTGAATTAAGTGTTCTTCATTAAATATTATGCATGTAATATGAGCGGTGCCATTAGTTGACAGGATTAGTTTTTCAAAATAGGCTCATTTGGTATTTGATGGGTAAATGATGGTTCAATTTGTGATTTTGAAGTTGATCAATTCAGCACCAGAGGTGTGTTCTCACATAATATGGGTGTGGATGCCCATTCAAATGATCAATCTCAAAGGATTTTGTTGTATTTTATGGCATGTTTGCCCTTTGAAATTATTGTTGTGGCAATTAATCAAGTTTAATATGTCCAGTGAGGAAGCAGAGGCAGTGTACATTTGGCCTTTCAATAAACACAAGTCGTATTTTCAAATTCTGCCAATGCAATGCTAGTCAGAAACATGATTGCCTTTTTTTCTGATGTTGAGAATAATTGATCCCTTTTTTAAAAGTTAACCACATTTTTTTTAGTAATTTTGTTCATCACTTTTTTTTTAAATATATTCCTCCATCTTTAATTGATCTATTCTCTTCAAAGTTAGATCAATTAAATCAACACTCTTTTGTTGATCAAGGCTTTTTGGTGTGCCATTGGCACAGGACTTGTAAGTGAATACACTGCAACTGATCTTCATTTGATTGCACTGATGTGTTCTTTCAATCTGCACAGACATCAGCACATATTTTACTTGATCCAAAAGGCTTGTTTGAGGGCCTTTGGTGACTGTATTGTTTCATAAAGGGTGTACAAAACTTTTGCTAAACAACAGTATGTACACCCTTTTTTTGAAATTATTGCATTCCCCAGTGTTACCAATAAACATATACTTACTGTTACACTACCTCCACTACATAAACGTCCATCCATCCACAACCACCACCACTGACTACCATGTCCAACTGGCCACCACAACTACCACAGCCATTTGGAAACCACCACCACTACCTTCACCGCCAACCGGCTACCACCACTACTACCACTGTTCAGAGACCACCACATCCTCCCCCAACAATCTACCACCACCACCCATACTGATGAACCATATTGTTTTAATTTAGGGGAGGAATATATTTAATCTGAAATCATGATATCACCATCCAACAATCAACTCTCCCATTCTTTAGCCATTCCTCATCAATCATCTGATCAATTGACTGTTGGGACTCAACCAAATGACCAGATGAATGTGCCCAAACTCTCTTTAATTCCTCATGTTGTGAAGCCTTTTGGGACTCAACCTCACAATCATAATGATTTGACAGATGATAATTCTCTTAATCATAATAAACCCAAATCCATACAACAAAGAAGAATGCTTCTATATATGAACCAAACAGCAGACCAGCTTGGCCTTTATAATCCCAGCTTCTCAATACCTACACTGGACAAGAAGAAGAATGAGAATGCCTCCTGGTTGAAGCTTCCTCCACACAAACAACTACCCAGACCCTATGTACTTATCAATAGACATAACAATCCCTATTTGCCTATTTTCATGTATCAAATTCACCCATTCAGCAGTCCAACAGCAGTCTTCCATAAACTACAAAAATTGATCATAACATTAAATAAGCTTGCAAACAACTGTCACAATATCACCACTAACTTTGATATGCTTGATGGAATTATGAAAGGAATAGGTTTTTGTCAGGGTTCAGATTCTGGGAAATCCACTGGGGTTTATGCAAGGAAAGAAGGCTTGACTCAAAAAGAAATTGATGAAGATAATGAGCAATGGTCAACACTTCAAGAATTTGATTAATTCATTCACTCCCGCATTTAAGGATTCTCAAATAATGCACTTAAAGACAATCAAGAAATAATTAATGCAGCCAACTTGAATGGCATTCCAACAAATCACCCAATTTAAAAACTTATTCAAATGTTATAGTTACTTCCAATGGCTTCCACAATAAACCACATACTTATAATAAGGACATCAATTCATGGACGTATGGTATATTCTCTTTTATCAACAAAAACAATTTCATTCCAATTCCTACAGTTTTCACACCCTCTGGGCATGGATTATCATTTCCAAACCACAAATTAATTTTTGATTTTTCCAAAAAAGAAGGCATTGTTAAAATACTCTGTAAAACATTTGAACTTCTTCATCAAACAACCAATCCACCAAAGAAATTGCTTGAACACAAATCCATCACACACTTTGGTTGTTCATTTCAAATCAACAAGAAATTATTTCTTACAGGACAAAAATTGAAACAACTCAGCTCTGAAGAAATTAAAACAAAATTCAATGGTAAAATTATGCGGAATGAACAGGATAACAAAAGATTACATAAAAATATAATCTTGTAAATATTATATATCATATATATTTCCACATTTGATAATTATGATCCAATTCAGTCTTAAAATTTACCATTCCATGGACATAGATTGAAAATGTATTAAAAATATTATTCTTCACACAATCCTCTTTTAAAATACACATGTTTTATAAATCTTAAAACATGTTCAGAACTTTTAATTCATCTATTCATTCATTCCTGAACTAATCTAAAGTGTAGGGCTTGATTCTTTCATGCATATTTAAATGGCTGTTTTCATCATCTTGTTGTGTGATATTTTGGAGCTCAGGGGGGTCATTATCTTCATATAAATCACTCCATTTGTCACCTACTTGTGCTAATAGATTATGAAATATAACACAGGTTACCACCCACTGTACAAATAGCTGTACCTCTTGCACATTATGCATTTGATTTTGCATCTCACGCAAAGATGACCACTTCCCTTTCAAAACACCAATGGAATGTTCAATCTGTACTCTTGATCTTGCCAAACATAGATTGAATTTTTGATTATCTTCTGAGTGGTATTTGACACCTTTGTATTCTGGCACAATCCAATGGGAGCTTGCATAAGCTGAATCTGCAAGTAGATATTGATCTTTTCTGTAATATTCATGTGGATTTTTGCAGATTTGCATATGTTGGTACACATTTGAATCATGAAGAGAGCCTGCACAGCCAACATTTAGTGAAATAAACACTCTTTTGACATCACAAACCAATTGAATTGACATTTAATACCTACATCACATCTATTATCAGCTCAAAATGGTTCAATAAATAAGATATTAATAGCATAAATACCTCTTCTTGCAATCAAAGTATGCCTAACCATCTCTGGGTGGCCTTTAAGAAAAATTTATAAGACTACCATCTATAAATCCCACACATCCAGGAAACCCTTCAGCTTGCATTACTTGGGAAGTCTTCAATTGCTTTTGTGAATTTGGCCACATAATATATTCCTTTTCATACTTGATTAATGCTTTTATTATATGCTGTGTATATAATACAATAGCCCCATGACTAACTCCAAATAGCATTCCTAGTTTTCCCAAAGAGGCCCCATTCCCATTGGATCCTAATTGTGCTAATGCTACAGCCAATTGTATGGCTGGATCTCTCTGTTTAAATCTTGATGAATTGTGAAAAATTGTATCATCTTGAATCAAGGTAACTAACTTCTGGAAAGATTCATGAGTAATACAGCAGAGTTGTTTGAATTTATGACTTGATAACTGGACCAAATCACAGGAGCTGTATATATATGCAGAAGGATTTTTTTTGCAAAGTGTAAGATACCTTTGGGTACTGAGATGGTGTAACAGTGATACATCTTCTTCAAGGTCTGAATCAATATCAGATTCCATGACAAGGATATTCTGCATGATATTTAGTTGATGAAGTAATGGTATTCTTGCTGATGTTTTGGGCATTTTTTGATATTTATAGATTTGAATTATATTGAAAAGAATTTGGTCTAAAGAAATTGATTCAAAGCTAATCTCCCTGGGTGAGGGTTTTGTGCACCATTTTTAGAAATTCAGCCATGATAGGCTGGGATTTGTAGGCAAAAATATAGGTTTTTACATGTTCAAAATACCACTGGTCAGGGGGTGTGTTATTTGGGAAATCCCAGAAATTAAATTCTGCATTTCAGGAAAAAAAAAATCAAGATTTGAAATGTGGGATTTTATAGGTTTGACACCCCCTATTATTTATTAAATCTATTATATAAAATAAAACAACTTACTTTTAACACTCAATTAATTCAAATGAATTTAAATTTTGTGAGTTGGAAATTTGGCTTGAATTTCTTACAAACTTGTTTTTTTCTAAAATTAATCTGTTTCCTATTTTCTATCTGAGTCCAAATTATCACACATAAAAGAATCCAATTTGTGATTTTAACCAGAAATTTTCAATAAATTTTAAATTCAAGTGTGATGATGAGGCTAAAACTATCCAACCTACCACAGTCTTATCTGATATTTGTACTCTACCCAACATTTTTGATTAGAAATGGCCCAGCTTCCATCAAGTTTTGGCTTGATGATAGCCAAAAATTAATACAATTAATCACATTTTAACTCTCAAAATTACCATAAATTTCTTCTTAAATATTTAATTCATTTTTTTTTTTTTTTTTCAAGTTGAAATTTTTCTTCTTAAAAAATAAATTTGATAATTATTAAAAAATTAGATCAATCTTGCTGATTAGCATATTATGAACACTTTAATTCAAATTAACCAACCATAATCAGTTTATTTTGGATTAATTAATTTGATCACTGCGGCTTAAAATTGAAAAATTCTAATTAAAAATTCTTCATCCTCGTCATCAACTGATCATCAACTGATCATCATCATCATCATCATCATCATCATCAAAATCATCAAAATCATCAAAATCTCAGTCAAAATCATCAAAATCAAAATCAAAATCCGAAAAAGCAATGAAATCAAATCAAGAATCTCGGGAATCTCAGGAATGGATGAGCTTAGATAAAATTCAAGCAATCTATCTAAGGAATTTGAACATCAACACTAAAAATTTTAATTCTTCAAATCATCTCATCCAAGATTCGCTATTGGATTCTTATCTAACGATTTCTATACCCAAATTTGATAAAATCTTATTCAAATCAAATATACAAAAATCTACTTTAAATCCAAACTTTCAAATCGATCTATCATCTTCTTCAAATCTTCAATCTTTAATCAAAATTAATCAAATCTTTCAAATTCAAATTTGGTCAAAATTAGAAAATAATCAAAATCTTAATCAATTCAATCTATCTTTAAATTTTTTAATAAATTTAAATAATTTAATTCATTTAAAAAATTTAAATGTAAGTTCATTGCTTCATTCATCTTATTTTATTTATTACTTTAATCAAAAAAATTTAAAATTGTTCCTCCTTGATTTAATTATTTTTTTTAGTCAGATTCTTTAATCCTTCAAACTGAAAATCATCTTGATCAAAATCATTTTAATCAATTATACTTTCAATCAAATCATCAAATTTATTTATTCAAACCAATTCTTCATTCAATCAAACCTACATCTAATAATATTAATATTAATAATAATAATAATAATCTTAATCATTCAATCAATTCATCCTTAAATCTTAAACCTTGGAGCTTAATAGATTTCATCAAGTTGAGATTTCATCTTATTTCATTCAAAAAATCTCATCTTCTAACTCTTCCTTTTTTTTCATTCAAAAAAAAAATTAAATCATTTGGCTTTCTAGTCTTTTGGAAAAACAACTCGAATTAAATCAAACTTTAGATCATCTAAATCAATTAGAAAGTACTTTAAATCAAATCTCAAACACTCATACAGGTAGGCAATCATCAGCTTTTCATTTGGTCAGTCTTCCCTCTTGAAATTTATCATCAACAATCATCTTAATCTAAATTTAATTCATTCTTTTTCTATTCATGATCTAGTCTAGAAAATTAATCGAAATCGATCATCATATTAACGTCTTAAACTCCAGGCAAACTCTCTCCGGAATTAGATTAGATGAACGTTGGTCATTCATCAAAATTTTCAACTCTTTATTGTCATCCTTTTAAATTAAAAATCATCTCTTATTTTATTTTGTTTTTTTTTTTAAAAAAAAAAAGTCAAGGCCAAATTAGAAAATCGTAAAAAGGCCCTAGACGCTCGTCGAAAAATTAATAAAACTGCAAGACTTCAATTAGATGAGTTTATGATTCAAAATATCATTAAAAAACAAGCAAGTTATCAAAAATTTCATTTACCTCAATTCCATCAAACTCAACTTCAAATCGCAAGGCGTAGAGCTCAATTAGTAACACAATTAAATGTAATCTATCCAATCGAACCCACTTCAATAGAAGACGCTTCTCTAATCTTTTCAATAGGAAATATCATCTTACCTACACTTGAATTCAATCAACCTATAGCTAATCCTTCAAGTTTAATCTCATTCATAAAACCTTTATCTTTACTAGATGACGATCAAACTGTTTCATCAGCTCTTGGTTTTGTCGCTCATCTAACTAAATTAATCGCTCATTATCTTGCTGTCCCAATTCTTTATCCAATCACTTGCATTGGATCCCGAAGTTTGGTTTTAGATAACGTCTCCAGAATTCGTGGTCCTAGATCGTTGGTAACATTCAATTCTTCTACTCTACATCTTCCTCAATAAACTTTCTTTTTTACCTCATCTATCACTCTTTTAGGTTTCCTTTGTATTTTAAAGGTGTCGATCGATTGAGATTTGAATATGCAGTATTCTTATTGAATAAAGATATCGAACAGGTACTCTAATCTCACTTTGCATTTTCTGGTCACCAAATAGCTTTGTATGTTCTAAATTGACTAATGCCCGATTCGATCATTATCTCAAAAGATTATGTATCATCGAAAAGTAACAATCAGCGATCTGAGGCATACTTTACCAAACCTGAAAAATTTACTTTTAACTCTAGAACCTGATTTACCCGTGTGAGCCAAGGTAACATCTTTTGCTACCTGTTTTTGGTATTTAATTAGCTGATCTTGATCTCTATATCAATCATTAGAAAGAAATGATTTCAAAAACAAAAGGTAATTAAAGTATTAAAATTTCCTTGACAAACATCTTATTATCAAACTTGATGGTATAATGTAAAAAAAAAGAAAGCTCACAGGCACAAAAACCATCTTCATATGGTACTTTAGTAAAAAGATCTTGCTCATCAAACTCAAATTTACAGTGTATACTACAAATAAATTAAACAATTTTGTTCTTTTGGGAAAGTAATGCAGTGTATTATTTAAATCGAAATTGAAATTGGATTGAATTGTAAATATTATTTACTGAATTTAGCAAATAACAATTCCCAATAACTTAATCCTCCGATCAAAAGATGCCTTATCACTTTGTTCAATAATGCTATGTGTTATGCTGTATCCCTAAAAACATTTTAAAAAGCTGTTTTGTATTGATGTATGGCTAGATCCATCTCAGAAGATTGTCAGGTCAACCCTATGGCTTTGGACAAGATAATGCTATTTTTCTGTAAAAAAAAATATGGTATAATTAAAAATAAATAAATTAAAATCGCTTTAACATTTGTTTGGAAAAAAAATTGATTATTTAAACAACTCTTAATCAAAATAAAATATTTGCTAATAATTCTTTTTTGAAAAAAAAAACAAAACTTTTTGTTTTAAAATATTTAAATTTTTTCAATTATTTGTTTGTGATTTTATTAAACTCAATTGAATTCTTTTTTTAACAAAAAAAGACACTTAAAAGAATTTAAAAACATGTTTGTTTTTTAATTCTAATTTATATAAATATAAGAAATTTAAATTTGTACTTTTCTTACCAAAAAAGGACTTTTTTTTTATTTTAAGTATAAACCAAGGATGGCATATCAGCTGCAGGAATCAATTGAACTGAACCCTAACCTCATTAATTTTGGTTTCAATTGAAATTGAATATCACCTTTCTTTTAAATTTTAAAGTTTAAACCCATTTTTTTAACTCACAAAATTTCATTATCATTTAAGAATTTCCTTAAAATTCATCATTAATTTTGATTTTCCTCATTTAAAAATTTTATTTTTTTTATAAAAAAAAATTTAATTAAAATAAATAAATTTATAAATTTATAATTATTAAAAATTAAAAAAAAAAAAAAAAAAAATTTTTTTTTTTTTTTTTAATAATTATTTTAATTTAATAAAAAAATCTTAAAAAAAAAAAAAAAATTTTTAAAAAAAAAAAAAAGAAAGTTTTTAAATAATTTAAGAAACTTTTTTTTTTTGAATTTTATTGAATTTTTTTGAATTTTATTGAAAAAATTATTTCAATAAAAATTTATTTAAAAGTAAAATTAAATTTTGAATCAAGATTTTTATTTTTTTTATTTTTTTTATTTTTTTTATTTTTTTTATTTTTTTTATTTTTTTTATTTTTATTTTATTTTATTTTTTCAATCAATAATAATAATAAAAAAAAAAAAAAAAAAAAAACCAAATTTTTTTTTTTGAAAACTTAATTAAGTGGTAATTAAAAATTTTAATTAAATAATTTCAAAAAAATAAATAAAAATAAATAAATAAAAAAAAAATAAAAGAAAGAATTTAAATTTATTTTTGAGAAAAAAAAAATTAAATTAATTAAAAAAAAAAAAAAAAAAAATTTATATATTTTTTATAAATAAGATTAAAAATCAAATTTTAAAATTATAATAAGAAAAAAAAAAAAATTTAAATTTTTTTTTTTTTAAAAAGAATTAAAATCATCAAATTAATAATTTAATTTTTTTTTTTTTTTTTTTTTTTTTTTTTTTTTTTTTTTAAAAAAAAAAGAAGAATAATTTAATTTTTAAAGGATATTAAAATTAATATTAACTTAACAAAAAAAAAAAAAAAAAAATAAAGAATTAAAAAAATTATTAAAATTAAGATTTTAATTATTTAATTTAATAAAATTTTTTTTTTTAAAAAAAAAAAAAAAAAAAAAAAAAAAAATAATAAAAAAAAAATAAATTTAATATATTAATTAATTAATTAATTAATTTAGGAAAAATTCTTAATTGAAGAAAAAGTGATATCAAAAAAAAAAAAAAAAAAGGGGGGGTTCTAGTAAAAAAGAAAAGATTATCTTAAAAACTAAATAATTATGAAATTCAATTTTTAAAAAAAACAAAAAAAAAAATTATTATTAAGAAAATAAAATAAAAGAATTGAATTTTTTTTTTTTTTTTTTTAAAAAAAAAAAAAAAAAAAAAAAAAAAAAAAAGATTAAATTATAAAAAAAATTAGTTGAAATAATAAAAAAAAAAAAAATTAGAATTTAAAATTATAAAAGATTTAATTAAATAATTCTTTAATAACTTTTTTTTTTTTTAAACTTAAAAAAAAAAAAAAATTAATAATTGAATTATTAAGTTTATAATAACCAAATCTTCATTGAAAAGAAAAGAAAAGAAAGAGTTGATAAATGAATGAATTTATAATATAATTATTCAATTAACAGAATTAAAAAGAAAAATAAAGATATAAATAAAATTAAAATATATTAATCAACTTGAGAAAAAAAAAACCCCCAAGGGTCAAAGGAGGTTGATATATGTGAAAATTTGAGAGCTTTACTCTTTCATGCTGAAAGCTGGTCTGTATTGACTTCTTGATGAATTGTATACCTTACCAAATTGGAAAATGAACTGGGTTGAATGAAATTCCCATGGTTTATGATTGAAAATACAGGTCTTGATGAATTCAGAATGTATTGAATGAATGTAGTTGCCAAGGTGGATTTATAGAGAAATTACCCTTGGCAAATTGTTTTAGAACTTTCTCTTGAATATCCCTTGAAGATTAATTTCCAGTATTCCCTTGGAAGAATATTTTGAATGAGAATGATCAATGATTTCTTGATGGAATAATTGGTATTTGAGATTGAAACTTTTCTTTTGATCCTTGATGAATCCTTTGGATGATGTGCCTTGATGACCTGATGAAAAGTTAAAATAACCATTTAATATTGTCACCATTGAATTTCTGATGAAAAAAGATTTATAATGTTGTATAACACCATTTATGGCACTTTTAGTTATTGGAGGGTGGAAATAGTCAAAGGTCTTTGGGTTTAATATCAGGAGGATATAATTGAAAATTGGGTTTTGAGTGGTTTCAAAGGTGACAGATTGTCTTTGGGTGTTTTGACTAAATACAGCTAATACAGCTTTAAAACTGTATTTGTGAAAAGTGCCCAAAAATTGCACAAATCTGGAAATTAAGCCCCAAATGGCCTAATATAGCCATTTGAGCATATTTCCCATATTACATGAGAAAATGGCCTAAAATGACAAATACAGCAACATTCACAAAATTTGAAAATCTTTATTTTAAGCTTAAAAATCCTGATACAGGATTTGAGGCTGTATTTTCCCTGTTTACTGGAAAATACCAAAGACTTCCCAAAAGCAAAACCTGGTCAGGAAAGGCCTGATGATGATGAAGGGGACAAGTTGGACCCAGATAGTGAAATGACCATAAAAGGACAAAAAAAATGAAATGGCCAATTTGGCCAATGATTATGGATATGGCCAAATTGCCATAAATTGAATATGGCATGGATATTTCATATTGAGGTCCAAGAGGGTGAATTGCCATGGTTGTGACATGTGGTCAGTATATGTGAAAAGCTGAAGATTGATCCTGGAGGGTTGATCACTCAGGTGTATTTACTGTTTTGGGTAAATAAAGATCTGGCCATCTTGAAACTTGAACTGTGTGTCTTGAATTCCCACAGTGAAATATGAATTGGCCCAAAACAGTCAATGCCATACAGGTTTCCTGAATACACCCTGTATGGAACAGTTGAATTATCCAAGGAGTTCTTGATACCTTGAAAACTTTCTTGATGTTCAAAAACCTCTTGAAAGAACCCCTTGATGAATCCTGGGGTGAAATACCAACACCTGGAAAGCCAGGGAGTTGAAGTCCTCAAATGACCTTCTGGTCACCACCAGAAACCATAAGACTGAGGGGCTGGATTATACCTTCAAAATTGGTGATGGATTTGAGGACTTGATTTGAAATGGCATAATTGAGTCCTGAAACCATCACCATTGAATTTCTGAGGAAAAATGGTGCATAATGTTATATAATACCCTATAAGCACCACACTTGGTTTCTGAAGGCTTGGATCCATTAAGTTGGGACAGGGGTTTCCCTGATCTTGAGAGGAAAACCCCTTATTGAAAGTGTCTGGGGGCCTCTGGTGCTTGTAAGAGGCCATGGCTGGAATCTTGAGTGGAATGGTCACTTATGGAAAATTTGGGTGTCTTGGGTCCTTGGGGCCAATTTGAGGTTCTTTGGAGTTTTTGGTCATAATAACGCTCAGGTGGGTCCACTGGTCTTCTCCCCTTGGCCCCTTCTGGCCTCATTGGACTTGGGCCAAAAGGGGCCTAATTGGTCCCATGGTATAAGGACTGTGGGCTATAGAGGCCATAGGTGGCCTAAATGGCCTCAAACCCCCTAATCAAAGGGGGCGGGCCAAAGGCCCTGAATAAGGTTAGAGGGGCCAGAGGCCCCTGGAAGGCTAAATGACTGTCAAGGCCCAGAATTAAGGTATTGGCCTGGGGGTTGGTGGGATTGAGGATTGGCCAAGGAGGCCAATGATGCAGGATATGGCCCAGGGGCGATTAATGGTAAAAAGGCCATTCAATGCCATAAGGGTTCAAATGGCATAAGATTGAGAATATGGCCAAATTAGCCATATATTGGTGGAGGCTTGCATTGCCATAAACACCAATTGAGAGGGGTCTTTTTGCAGGGTTGTGACAATAATATTAACTTTTTTTTTCTATAAATCCAATATAATTTCATTTTAACTTTTAATAGAATTATTGAATATATGAAACAAATTCAGTTTTTTTTATTTAAGTTGTTATTTCAATTTAATTATCCTATAATTTCATGTTTTTGAAAGTTTTATGATATATTTTCTTATTATTAAATTCATATTTATTAATTTAAAACTAAAAAATTACTTTTTATAAGTGATTTAATTATAAATTATCCAAAATATCTTTCAAGGAGGTTAATGTAATTAATAATCATTAATAAGGGTAATCTAATTTACTAAATACTTCTCTTTTTCTCATTCATATATATAACTTTTACTACATAAAAATTATTATAGTTGGAATAATTTTCATTTGTTAGTTCAATTGAATAAATTCTTTTCATTAAAAGGTTTTTTAGCCCCTTAAACTTCAAGGAATTTATAATCCAAAAACAAAAACCAAACCAAACCAAACCAAAATTAATACTAATTTAATCATTGAAATTATTAAATAGTTAAGTCTTTTTTTTTAATTAATCAAACCTGAAAAAAAAAAATTAAATAAGCTTGAAAGAAAAACTTTCAATTTTATTATAATAAATCTAATCATATAATAAATTCAATTATATATATATATAATTAGTATGTAGTAAAAAAAAAATCAAAAATTCATTATAATAGAAAAACTTTCTTTTTTTTTTGATTTTTATAATGAATTATTTTATCTTAAAAAAATAGAAAAAGAATATTTGATTAAATGAATTTTAAATTATTTAAGAAAAAAAAATTGAAGAATTTCTTTCTCTTTTTCTTTTCTTTTTTTTTTTTTTTTTTTAAAAATTTTTGTATAATTTTCTTTTTAAAAAAATAAATAAATAAATAATTTTTTTTCTTTTTATTAATTTAAAGGTTAAATAATAATAATATATAATAAAAAAATTTAATTTAATTTTTAAAATTAAAGAATTATTAATTTAAGAAGAAAAGAAAAATAAAAAAAGATAAAAATAATTGCAATCTTTCAAAACTTTTATAATTTTTTATTTTTATTTTTATTTTTTTTGGGGGGGGTCATTAATTGAATGAAAAAAGAAAGAAAAAAAATATTACATTCTTAAAAAAAAAAAAATTTTTTTTTTTTTTTTGTTCTTTTTTTTTTTTTTTAATTCTAATTGAATCAATTTAAATTAATTTTAAATCAAAAACTTTTTTCTTTTAAGAAAAAAAAAATAATAATAATTAATAATTATCAAATTTTTCAAAAAAAATAAAATAAAAATAAATAATAAACATAATAATAATAATAAAATTGAGAATTTTTTTGAAATACATTTTTTTTAATCTTTATTAAGAAGTAATAATAAATTTTATTAAAAAAAATAAATAAATAAATGAAAGGAATTTTTTAGGTACTTCAAATACTAAATAATTTTAAATAAAACTTTTTTTTTCTAAAGATTCACTTAGAAAAAGAAAATTTACTTATTTATAATTTAATCTTTTTTTAAAGATATTCATAAATTAAATTTGATTAAAATAAGGTTTTTTTTCTAAAAAAAAAAGAGGGAAATAAATGAAAGTTAGTTTTATCTATTTATTTTGAATCATTATTAATTAAGTAATTAATTAAAATAATCAAATATATAGATATATATATGTTTAAAGAAAAGAGAACATAAAGCTTATTTTTTTTGGATTTGAATTAATTTATTATAATATTTTCATATATATATATATATATATTGTTTTTATTCAATTTAATAATGGGAGGTTATTTTATTTTTTATTTTTAAATTTGATTTAATTTAATAATAATATGTTTGATTTTAATCAAAAAACCTAGGGGGAATTAATACAGTATGTAAGTAAAAATTCCCAATTTTTGTTTAGTGTATGAACTTGATAAACACAAAATGGAAATTGCTACATACATTATTCATTCAGTCTGTAAGTGAAATCTTAAAATTACTTAAATTAATGTTAGTCGTAATTTTATGATGAATTTTAGAATCTGAACGACTTTTTTTTGATTTCATGAAGATTTTTAATTTAGTTAAGTGAAATATAATGAATCTATTTTAATTAAAGTTTTTTTTTTGGTTTTTTGAATTTATATATATAAATTTATATTCAATTAAAATATAAATCCTTCTTTTTTTCTTTGAAATAAAAAAAAATTATCATTATCAACTGAAGAAAAAAAAAAGAGAATCAAATCAATTAAAAATAGAAAAAAAAATCTTAATTTTCATTATCTTAAAAAATAAAAAAAAAAGTAAAAATTTAAAATTTAAGTTAATTAGCTTTGTTTTTTGGGGATTGAGGGTAGGTAAAAAATCAATTTAATATTTTGATCTTAATTATTATAGGAAGAAAATATTTTTTTTTATCAAAATTAAAAAAAAACAAAACAAAAAAAAAACAATAGAGACTTTTTCAAATATTTTAGAATAATTTTTTTTCTTATATAAAGTTTAAATCAATTAAGAAAATTAATATTTAAAATTTTAATAATCTTTTTTTTAAAATTTAATTAATTGAATTTTTTTGAACTAATTAACCAAATTTATACTTAAAATTTCAAGTTTTTACTAAAAGAGAAGGTTTTTTAAATCAATTTAATTAATCAGAATTAGAATTAATGAATGAGTAAATAGCTTAAGAAGCAATTACATAATTAAAAGTGAGTAAATTGAAAATATTCTAATTGTAGTTTTAAGGGTATATATAAAAATTAATTAGCTAAATATATATTAATAGTCAAAAATCAGGAATTTGAGCCAAAATTTTCTTTCAATTTCAATTCTAAGGAACATTTGACAAAGATAAAACACTTAAAAAGAATAGCTGAAAATTATTTACTCAAATTACCAATGAAAGCATTTTTTTTTATTTCAATTTTAGATAAGAATTGGACCTTAATTTACCTCATTAATCTGATCCTAATCTTATTTTAAGGAGAATAGAGATTTTTTGAATCCAGAAAATTTCCAAAAACACATTTGGTTTTTGAAATATCTCACTTCTTCATCGAGAATCTGAATTGATTTATATCTTAGGAATATTACACCTGGTACTGGGCCTAAGATGAAAAAATTGAGAACATATATAATTTCAAGGACATGAATCTGACAAAGAAAATTCACCTTTATCGAAATTATCTTTCATCTATTCTATATTGAGAATTTTTCTATCAATGATTATGAGTTTGTTTTGATCCAAGGGGATTATTTCCAAGCTCTCCAAATCATAAATAACCCTTACAGTAAAGCCATTTTCAAAAATTGCACACAGTGGACTAAAGTCTCATTCATCCTAATGACCACCAAATTCTTACTCTAAAAGCTTTAGAAGATTTTCAATTAATTCATCCACTTTACTCCTTTGGAAAATAGAAATATAGATAATACATATCAAGTAATAAAATATATGCAAAACCAGCATCCTATTATTCCCCCCATAAAAAAAAGGATACTATATTAATGGAAGGTGTACTCCTGAAAATAATATAGACTCCTATACCGATTGATATCAGTTTTATCTCCTTCTTATTAGATAATGAAGCATAATTAATTCATGAATAATTGAACTTGACTGGGAAAAAAACAAATTATTCTACTTAACCTGACTAATTCTTGACTTAAAAGAGATCATGGATTAAGGTATGTTTCTATCGAATTGGAAATTAAATTTACAAAAAATGAAAGAAATTTCTTAAGAAAGTATTTTAATATGATAATCCATTAAATTTACCTTTTTTTTTGTTCAAAAATAATGATTTAAGAATTAGTAATTAAAATTAATAAAAATTTGATAAACTTGAAGATTTATGAATTATATTCTAGTTTTGATTTTTTGATTTTTTTTTTGTTAAAAAAGAATCAATATATTAGATTAAAAACAAAGATTTAATTTTTTTTGTTTTTTTTTTAATAAAAAATATAAAATTGAAATAAACTCTCTTTAAGATTAAAAAATAATAATCAAAATAAGGTAATCCTAAATTAAAAGAATTAATTTTTATTAATTTAACTTTTCCTTTGTACCTTAAATTAACACTCCCCCCCTATTCCTATGCTCTTGATTAAGTTGTTTTTTTTTTGAAAATTTTGGATTTTGAAGTTAAATAAATTTTCAAAAGAAAATTAAAATTACCAAAAAGAAGAACCTTTTTTTTAGTGTTCCATTTTCTCCCCATTTACCCACATTTACCCACATATCTCTTGAGTTTTTTTACCTTTTCCCCCAGATTTTCCCTTTTTTTTTTTTTACATATTTTTTCTTTTGTTTATGTTTCATTTTATATTATTTCAATTTTCATTCTTTCAATTTTCATCATTTTTTTTTTTTCAAAAAAATAGATTTTAAGAGGTTTTGACTTGAAAAAATAAAAAAAATACTCTTTGTTGAACATGATAATTCAAATTTTCATTCATTTAAAAATAATTAAATTACACACATTGAATTATTTTATATATCAAAATTTAAAAAGTGATAATGGTTTTGAAATTACCACTTATTATTATTATTATTATTATTATTATTATTATTATTATTATTATTATTATTACTATTATTATTATTATTATTATTATGGGGTGTAAAATATAAGAAATCTCAAGTTAGAAATATTGATTTTTTTCTCCTCAAAACTCAAATTTAATTTCTAAGATTTCAAAAATCTTAAACTAATAATTTCTTAATATTTTAAATATATAAAATATATATATATATATATATATATATATATATATATTTAGTTAAGATAATTTTATTAAAAATTTAATTATATTAAAATTATCTTTTTAACAAATTAATTTCAAAAAACTTTTAAAAAGAATAAAATTAATTTTTTTTTTGAATTAAAAGTTATTTTTTTTTATTTTAATTAAAATTAAATCAAATTTGAATTTTAATTTAAATAATAAAAATTTTATTATTAAAAACATCTAAACATAAAAAAAAAAAAAAAAAAAACTTTTTTAAAAAAAAAAAAAAAAAAAAAAAAATTAATTTTTTTTTATCTTTTCAAATTATTTTAAACAAAATTTTTTATTTTTTTTTTTTAAATAATAAAAAAAAAATTTAATAATAATTTTAATTAATTAATTAATTAATTTATTTTATTTTATTTTAAATATTAATTTTAAACTCTTTTAATAATAATAATAATAATAATAATAAATTTTATTTTTTTTATTTTTTTTTTTATTTTTTTATTTTATTTTATTTTTTTTATTTTTTTTTCTTATATAAAATTTAAATATTAATTTAATTTAATTAATTATTGTTTTTTTTTTTTTTTTTTTTTTTTTTTTTTTAAAAAAAAAAAAAAAAAAAAAAAAAAAAAAATTCCTTTATATATATATATATAAATTTCTTAAAAATTTTTTTTTTTTTTTTTTTTTTTAAATATTTTTTTTTATGAAAAAAAAAAAAAAAAATTTTTTTTTAAAAATTAATTAATTATTATTTAATTTTTAATTTTTAATTTTTAATTTTTTTTGGTTTTATTGTAATTCTTTTTGTTTTTTTTTTTCAATTATTTCATGAAATATCTTAAAAAAATTTATTTAGAAAGTGTTCTTTTTTTTCTTTTTCCAAAAAAATGAGTTAAATAAAAACAATTAAAAGTAAATTTTTTGAAATTTAACTTACAAAAAACCAAAAAAAAAAAAGTTTATAATAATTAAAAAAAAAGGTTTGTTTTAAAAAAACAAATTAATTGGGGTAAGTTTACTTTTGCTAAATTGTCAATTGTTTGGTTGTTTTTTTTTCAAATCATCAACAATAATATCATTACCAACTTGAATTAAACCAAGAAATGATGATTTTTTGTTTTTGGTTAATAATAGATTACAGTCAAAAATGTAAATGTGTAAGAGATCTTTATATAATAAATGATAGTCAAGGCAAAAGAACTATTTCAATTCAATGGTTTTCTAGTAGACAATATATGAAGATTGTAATAACATCCCCGATCGATTGCACGATGCCATTCCTGTGCTAGTTGTTTCCAGCCTAAATTACAAGATTGAGTCAAATGATGATTAAAATTTAATGAGATGAAATCCAAATTTAATTTAACTTTAGTTTTCCCACCTTTTTCATCATCGGATGGAGGACAACCTAAATTTTTTGAGTAGCTTAGATTCTTGAGTAATTTTAAGAGAAAGTCAAGATGGTGAGCTGAGGCCGAACGGAGTCTAAGATCAGGTTCAGCGCCTCCCATGTTAATTGGCTTAGTTGTATTAAGGATCCAGCTTGGATCCAGGCCTACTTGAAGAAGTATCTTTGGCAGTGTAGTTACAGCGTGACGGGGAAGACCACAAGATGCAGTATGCCTATAAAAAGCCAAAAAGGGCCAAATTAGTTAATTGGTATAAAGATTTTTTTTTTTTTAGGTTTTAAATGCTTGAAGATTTAAATACTTTAAAAATGCCGAAAACAATTTTCCTGGTGCAGTATTAAGCCCTAAAGGTTTGTCAGTTTTTGAATCATAGGGTACAGCGCCGGGATAGATGATCTAATTTTAAGATTTTTTTGAAAATTGTAAGCAAATAATGATATGATTTTTTGGTATTAATTGATCAAAGAGAGTTAAAAAAAAAAGAAATGTTGAGAGTAATTTGCAAGTGCTCAAGAGCGCACAAGAAGTGTACCACCAGGTTTTAAAGCATTAGTAAGATTTTGAAGAATGCAGGGCCAATTTTTTGGTTCGATCCAAATCAAGACGTGACGAATATGAATGTAGTCAAACTTTTTAATCCAATTTATTGGAAGTGGGCTAGAAAGATCTTTAATTTTAATAGTGAGACCCAATTCACGAATAAGTTTTGAGTTTGGGATCATGTCATTGCTAACATCTATACCACAAAGTTCCACTGAAGGAGATAGTAAACCAGATTGACGGAGACCTAGGAGCCATTGTGCGTTTCCAGTACCGACGTCCAAAATTGCTTCAAGTTTTTCCAAATTTAATGATAGTTGAGTAGGAAAATAACCGCCTGCTGCTTTAATTAAGACCTCATGTTGCTCAGATAACCGCTTGGACTCTGAAGATTCACGTCCTAACCAATAGGGTGATGGGTGAGGAGGGATTGTAGAAGATTTTTGGGTGATCATGACTGAAAGAAAGAAATTTCTAGGAGGGATTCAAGAGTTAATTTGATCGACTGGCAGTGATGGGTGGAGTAGTGCAAAGGGAATGGGACAGACAGGAATGGACAGACAGGAATGGACAGACAGGAATGGACAGACAGGAATGGGACTTTGAGCGGTAGATCTAAATGATACCAAGCTAGTACCAAGCTAGAGTATGAAGAGGCAGAAATTTTTAGTTGTGAATGGAGGAGGCTTGAACTTAAGTTAAGACTGGCAGGCTGAGCAGGGTGGGAATAGCCAACCAATTTGTGGGAGTTGAGAGAATAAGAAGGCGTTAAAGAGGCCATTAAAGGCAAGAATTTAGTATTAAAACTAGCTAAATTCGAGCTGATACCTCAATCTAGCTCGGCAGAAGGAGATAGTCCAGACTGCAGTGTGTGGAGATAGATCAGGCCAGGAGGGTAGTCTTAGGCTGAGTTAAAGCGATGATGGAGTGCTTCTTGAAGAGTTAATAGGCTCAAATCCAAGTAAATTTTAGTAAAATTTAATAAAATTTACTGTCATGATCGATTTATAGCCTGGACGATGGCAAATCAAGGAGTAGAGCAGCGAGCGATGGAGTGATCTATCGAGATTTCTGGGATGATTGAAGTATTCCAAAAAGAATACAATCATAATTATTCTGTACTCAATTTCTCTACGATTTAAAATTGTAGTTTTATGAGCCCAAAAAGTGGCTCCTCAAGCAAATAACAAGGCGAAGGCATTCAAACTAGAGAAAGCTTAAAAGGTAGTAGGTCATTCACCCAGAGAGAAAAGAGATATTGAGATTGATGAAGCAAGACATTTGTTTTATTTTTGATTTTTATCTTTTAAAGAAGAAAAATTATTAAGTTAGTTTTTTAATTGGTTTTTGTTGGTTTTTCTTCTTTTTTCATTAATTTATTATATCTGGAATATAACAATAACAAAATTTCAATACTGAAAGATCAAAGAAATTGAAATAAATCAGCACTTTTCCAAATATATGCTCATACCAGAAGTGATTTAGTAAGACCAAGGTATAAAAGAATTTGTGAGCCTGCAACCATGTAAACTTCTACCTTCTATAAGGACCCCAATCACTTTCTTTAAAATTTGGTCTCCTTTTTCTTTCAATATTTTGTAAAAAATTTCAAATACTCAAATTCATATTATCATAATATGAATTGAATCTTGTTGCTATGACTTATTACTTAATATGTCACAGTATAAAGTTACCACTATGTCATTAATCATGTTGTTATATCTTCTCATGTTTCTATAACAGATCTTTCCTCATTTGAACAAAACTTATTCCATATTATTTTGATTTCAATTTGTAATTACAACATTTAAAGAGGATTAATGCTCTTGGAATTAATCCTCAGAGCTCTTACACAAATATATTTTTACAATTAAAATCATTTACATTTTATTTTAGAAATATTAAGCTCTTTCACTTATAAGTGATTCAATTCACTATTATCATTCATTTTTACTGTTGAAGCCCAAATTCCAACATTACATAATTTTAAATCAAGTGATACATCTATTACTTCAAATAATAGTATTCCACTTCTTTTTGATTTATTAAAATTCCTAGTATTTTAATCTGGAAGCCACAAAAGAGGTGCCAGCTAACAGAATTCCACCCTTTACTAAAAAATTCTGAGGCATCCCTCCAAAGGGTTTTGGCTAAGAATAGAAATTAGTTTGTTTTTCTGAAAATTTAGATTTTTTTTTTTTGAAAGAATAATTCTTAATATTAAAAAAAAATTCTCTTTCTGAAAAAGAAAATCTATTTCTTTTTTTTTTTTTGAAGAATTTCATTTCATTTCATTTTTTTTTTTTTTCAAACAATATTCATTTCTATTTTTAAATAAAAATCTATTTGAATGTTTTAAAGAAAATTCTTTTGGATTTTTTCAAACACCCTTCTTTTTTTGTAAAAAAAATCTCCCTTTTTTTTTAAAAAAAAATAACCCTTATTTTTTTTTTTTTTAAAAAAAAAAAAAGAGCCAAAAATCCTTATTATTATTATTATTTGGAAATACGCATTTTTTCAGAAAAAGAAAACAATCTTAAATTTTTGTTCCAAAATTCATCAAATTATTTTTAATAGATCTCAAATTAGCCAAAGTACCTGAATTCTTTTCAAAATATATTTCTTAATAATTTTATAAAATAATGTTGAATCCACTGTCAGCCTGTGACTCCAAACAGAGAATCATAATTAAATCAACATAAAATGAATAATGGTATGGAAAATAATGATGAAATAAATTTCACAAAGTCAAGATTACAAGGAGGGAATTCCCAAAATAAAGAATAAACCATCCTTATAAAAATGGGATAAGAGTTAGCAAAGGTATAACCACTTTCAGCTTGGATGAATACAAAATAAGAAAAAAAAAACTTATTTTAACATCTAATATAGATTATGAATATTTAATTCAAACCCCATGAGAATGGTATTTTTCTTGAATCTCTCAGTGAGAGCTATCTAATGGCTTCATACATATTTTAGTAGCACCCTGTGAGACTTGAAGGTATTTTCATATACCCAAAAGATCAAAAAGAATTAAAATAATTTATAAGTAAAAAATAAAACTTTTATTTTAAATTATAAGAACTAAAATTAAAGATAAATAAAAAAATTTGAATATAAAAATTTAATTTAGAATTAAACTTTAAGAATAAATTTAAATTTAAGTTTAAAAAAATTTGAGAATATATATTTTTAATTAAAATAATGAAGTAAAAATTAAATTTTTACCAAAAATATCAAAATTGAAAATATTTTTTCTTTTGAAAAAAAAAAGTTAATTAAAATTATTTCATTATTGAATTTCTCATAAAAAACTAGGTGGGGTCATATCTCAGTGAAATTTCTTTAACTCAACTCTAATTAAGCTTAAATTAATTTTTTAGAATTTTCTGTATGAAAATCTGAAAATCCTCAAAAACTTAGTTTAACTCACACCAAATGGTGTGTTAACCATTGATTCTTGTGTTAAAGTTGAGGTTTGGTGTGTATTTTAGAAGCTATGAGGAATTGGAGTATTTTAAATTGAAAGGTCAAAATGTGCATGTGTATTACATAATTGAACTTGAATTTAAATATCTGGAATCAAGAATTGAAGTTGTTTACTGTAAATTTTCAAGTAAATTACATATGAAAATTTTATATTTAATCACCATGAAAAAAAGAGCAGACCCTGGGGGAAAGCTCTTCAGGTCAAACATAGCTTTAAAATGTAAAAATCCTGACTCAAACTTGGAACCCAAAATGGATTTGCTTATGAAGATACATGTTGGTATAACTTTGTATATGAAAAAACCTTGACAAATTTCAGTAAGAATATTTAGAATATTTAAGAGCTTTGTTTTTACTAATTTCAGAATATTTCTCTTGAACAAAAAACTGTATAATGTGGAAAATTTCTGAAGGAACTTTCAAGATATAGCTCAAATGGATATTAATTCTGAAGACATATATATTTTTGAGTGAATAATATATTCTCAACTATCTAGGATAAAATTACTTAAATTACTTCTTCAAAGAAAATAATAAAGCTCAATCAAGAGGTAAAACTTCATTTTTTTCAAAATGGAAAATCATTCACTAATAATTACTAAGCCTAAATATCTGTGCTTATGATCCTTCATCATAGAGCTGAGAAATTCATTAGATTTAACCTCAATTAAATTTGGTTTCTTCCAAATCTGAAATACTGTTAAGAATTCATGATTTAAATATCAATCCATTTTTTGAAAGCTGCTGTAAGCCAAAAAATGAAATGGTTGGTTTCTAAAGTATTGTAAATGAAGATACCTGACTTTTTTGAGGAATTCCTTCAATATATGTAAGGTGTCAAGATTCTTATGATACAAGATAACTTCAAGAAATTATTTATTATACAAATATTCATAAAGTGGGGGGTTAATATAAACTCTTCTCTCTTTATATAGAATATATATAAAAATATCCATTGATAGGATTTATTTCACAAATTTTAACCCAGGAGTTCTATTTCAAATTAAGTTTTAAAAGGAAGTACTATATTACAACAGGTGAATAGAAGTGTTAATTTTCAAAAATTAGCTTGGATTTTAATTCTTTGATTAAATATTTCTCACTTAAAGTATTTGAAACAAAATTTAAGAATATTTCTTATATTCAAAATTCATCCCACAAAAACTATTTTAAACTATAAGAGAGTTATTCAGAATATTCCTTAAATAAAATTTCTACCCTTAAGGTAAGCTCACAAATTCTTTAGAATTTTTATTTTCCAAAATTCAAAAGGTATTTCTGAGAATTTTTTGAATAGAATACTTTTATTAATTTAAGAATCAAAAAATAAGTCTTGGGTAGATTATAATAAGATGTAAATAATTTTATATTTTTTCAGTTGGAGTTATTTTTTTATTTCAATGAAACATATTCTCACTGAATAGAAATGGAAGAAAAATACCTTCTGGGAGAACCTTACTATAATTACTTTTTGAAAAGAAACAAATAGACTCCCAAATTTCTTTCTCACAATTAGAAGATTCCATTATTGAAAGAATTAGAAAAACTTAAGAGAAGTTTTCATTCCATAGTAACATGCCAGGATAACAATAATTATTATTCCCTTAGGAATAAAATTCATTTTAAGGCTTAAATTTAGTTTTTTTGGGGAGAATTACTTGATATAAACTTAACAGGAAAAGAAATAAAGCTTCCTTAAGCTTTGTAAAAAAAGGTTTCAATTTCTATGAAGAGATTCTTTTCAGATTTTGGACTAGAAAATATAATACTTGAATTTAAAATGAAAAAGAAATAAAATAATGGAGAATATTGCTAGAATAAATCCTTCATTTATATAAAAAATTTATTTCTTTTAAAATTTTGTGGTTTTAAATATCTTAATTCTTTCCTGATTTCAATAGATCTGAAAAAAGAACATCTTTTGTAGAATACTTTACTTATTGAATTTTGAGTTTGAAATTTTCACAAACAGAAAAATATTCATTCTTATGAAACAAGAAATTATATTAGCTTGGTTGGAAGTCTCTTTTTCAATTAATTTAATGTGTAAATGTGTATTATTTTATTACTCCAAAAATCTTCCACTCTTCATAATAATTACTATAATGAACCTAATATGATGAAAAATCATCTTCTTTTTCACATAAGAATTTTGTTTTTTCAAAAATATTTTGAAAATTTTCCAATTAGAGGTTATTTCTATTAATTATCTCCTAAATTGAGAAAAAAAGGGGGAGCTTCATTTTTGACTCAAAAATTATTAGACATTATCTTTAGAGCTTATATAACCAATATAACTTCCATTATCTTCAAAACTAATTTAATGATTCATAAGAAAACTGATTAAAAGAATAAAATATTGAGTTTTTAAAGAAATTCCGTTTTACTTCATATACTATTTTCATAATGGTTTAATTATTAAAATTCTCCTCTTGAAAATAATATTGAATCTTGATATTGAAAAAAAGCTCTGCTAAGCTCACTAATGTTTTATCATAAAAATTATAATTTAATTTTGAGTATTTTTATAATTCTTGAAGTACTTTAAAATAGGTTTTTTTAATTTCAAATCAAATAATTATCATTGATTTCTCAATATTTCTTTACAAGAATATTTGTAATTCAAGATGGGAAAAAGATATTTATTTTAAGTATCAAATAAAAGCTCAAATCATGAATATTTTGTATACTTCAAAGAAAGATTATTAGGAATATTAATTTAAGAAATATTTTCATATAATTAGAATGAGTGTTTCATTTAAAATGAACAAATGTTTTTGGAAAATATTCAAGGAAATAAGTTCAAGCTTGAAAATTTTAAATTTTGAGAAAAATATTAATGAAATTAATTCAATTTCTTCTTATTAAGAAATTTTTTGAATACTATGAAGTTAAGAATATTTTATGAAATATTTTCAAAAAAAAAAAAAATTTAATTTAGAAGAATTCTTCTTTTTTCTAATTAAGATTTAAAAACCATTTACTAACAATTTTATTGAGTTTGAAACTTTTGATCTTCAATCATATCTACATAAATCACTTCCTAAAGCCCAACTTTTTAGGATAATGGTAATATCCACATTAGTAAAATATCTTCTTAGAAAATACCTAAAAATGAATATTTGAAATCATATAAAAATACAATTTTAATTATAAAAAAGACAATTATTTTATGAAATATGTGAAATAATGGGAGAATTCAGAAGGTAAAAGTTTTTAAAATGAATTTTTCTTAATTCTTCAAAATTTTGATTGAAATTAATATTCTCAAGCTTTAACAAGGTCATTTTTACTATGTGGGCTAAAGAATTGATTACTTTAGTTAAAAGCCCTTTCACCACAGTAGGTGTTACTACTTAAATACAATTAATGGAAAAAAGATTTGTTTCATTTTGGATATTTCATGCTGAAGTTATGAATGGAAATATTAGATTTTTAAAAGCTCATTATTAAAGTATTAAATTTTTGATGCATCATATGTTTTGAAAAATTTGGTTTTAAAGAGGAATAATATTGAAGTAGATAGCATAATTTTCAAGAATATATGAAGTTACATAAGAAATCAAAAATCTTATACTTAATTAAAGTTTCAAAATCATGATCTAGAAAGTGATTTTCAAGTTTTAAATGAATATTACTTCTTTATATGGTAAATATGATAGCCATCTCCCCTGAAAAATGGTGAAATATATTTTTAGAGGGAAATAACCATATTAAAGTATGGATTTCAGCTTAAACATAAATAAATAGCAAGATGGATGACCTATAAAAAGAATTTCAGGATTTTGTGTTGTTATTTTGATCTTAATAGGATATTTGAATAGAAACCTAACTGTCAAATTAAAAATTTTTCCTTGGAAAAGTATCTTCTATAAGTTTAATTCAAAATATTGTATTTGACTTTCTCCATTCCTGTTCTAAACGTGATATTTCATTAAATATTTCTATGATTCATCATCATTGAACTTAAAAGATGGCTATAAGAGCCATTATCAAAAAGAATGAGAGCTTAAATATAAGAGCTTACAAAATTCTATTTCAGTGGAAAATATATTAATGATGAATTTTTTGATATTAAATTTAGGGAAACAAATTTTAGGGTCATTGACTCGCTACATAAGAGCATAAATTGACCAAATTGTCCTGTTCTTAGGTGGTGATATTTTTTGAAAATAATATTGAGGTTTAATTTAAAGAAATATTTGGAAGGTATTTGATAATAATCATTATTTATAAATATCTTCAATTTCTGTTCTTCCAAAACCTACAGAAGTAAATCTCATTATTTTTCACCCAGCTGATGAAATACATAGTAATGTTTTAATAACAATTGATTTGAAATTGATGTTCATTTCAAAGAGAAAAATTCTTTTAGAGATACCCTTGTCTCATCAAATAAAACAAATTCAGAAAAATCTCTTATAATAAGTCTATATATACCTCAATTCAATTCTTTACCCTTCCAATAATAACTCTTGTTGCTAATTTTCATCAATTTAATTTTTAATGAACATCTTTTGCTAAAATGAAAGGTAACCCTCTGTAGAATTTTTCTCTATTTGTTCAATTTTTCACTCAGTTTCAAACCTTGTATTTTGTCTTTTGTTTTTAAGATGAATGATTCCTTACTATTCTGCTTGTTTTTTCCATTACAAAAATATTGTTTGTTCTCGAAATTGGAAATCAATTTCTTTGTTTTTAATAGTAAATTATTCAATAAGTTTTTCTATCATTATTTCTTCACTTCCCATCACTTTATCAAATCTTGATGGTTCATCTTATATTTCTCATTTTTTTCTGGTGCTATATTGTAATAATTTCCAATATTCAAGATTTCTTATGGTTATTCAAATTTAATTAATATTTGTAATTATCAAATCTCCTAAATATATCTGCGTAATTCAATTTTTTCTCATTTTATTTATCCATTGAGCTAAGAATGATTTTTATATGTTTTCTTTTTATCTTATTGATTCTATTTCTTCAGGCTTTTTAACTTATATTGTTAATTTTATTGTTTTTTTTCTAATTTCAAAATATGGGGTTTCTTTTCATGCTTATTTTTAACTCTTTTTATTTATTGAATTTTACCTTTTTTCTCATTTTCTATCTATTATTAATTCAATTTGCAATGTTTTTTTTTTTTTTCAAATTTTTTTCAATTTGTTTTCTATGTTTTGTAGTTTTTTTATCTTTCTTATATTTTTTAATTTTTTTGCTTGTTTTTCAATTTTTCATTTATTTCTTCTGAGTTTGTTTCAAATATTAATTCTCTTTTATTCTCTTCTACATTAATCTCAATTGTATTGAGATTTTCTATTATCTTTGATAATGTTTGATTTTTTCATGTTTTGGAATTTTTTATTTTTTTTGTCTTTTTCTTGAGTTTCTTCCTGTACAGCTGAAATAAAGCTATACAGGTAATACAGGAGCGCCAGCCTTATCGGCCGACGCGGATTGCCCTCCTGTATTTCCTGTAAAGCTGTATTTCATCTGTACAGGATGAAACTCAAGAGAAGTTGAAAAATAATAAAATAATAAAAAATAATAGTTAAAATGAATAAAATGTATGAGATTAATGAATTCAAATTGAAAGAACTACAGAAAATGTAACAGATTTTATGTATTAAGTACAAAAATAAATGAAAAAAAACAAGGACCAAAGAATTTGAAAACTTTTGAATAAAATTAAAAGAAATTAAAAAAAATTGAAAATGATATCAGAATTTGAAAAATTACAAAAAAAAAACAAAAAATGTTAAAAAATACCAAAAAATTCAAAAGATCAAACTACTAAACAGATTTGAAAAATCCAAAAAACAAAATTCAAAGTAAGTTCAATGTGAGGGAATATTTTAAATAAGGGAAAAATATAAATAAATAAACAAACTTGAAATTGGAATTGAACAGATATCAAATTGTCACAGGGGCTCTTCTAAAATGAAGAGGGCCTGGCACTCAGTGAACAGACTTATGGAGGGCTCAGAAGAGTACTCAAATGATAAGAGTAATAGAGTAAGAGGATAAATTCCTAGTCATAAAATAATAAGCATAAAGATAAGAGAGACAAAACAAAAGCAATAATAAAGAGCCAACCACAAATAATCCTGTACCACTGTTTCAACCTGTTCAGAAAAGAGAAAAGGATTAATAAAGGATATGGCCACCAGGACTCTACTGAACAGGTGAGGGAAGGCAAAGACTAACTTAATAAATAATAAAATAATATTTCTTAAATGAGAAATAAAATAATAAATCCAATATTTTAATTAACTGGGGGAAAAACCCCCAGGCGGATGAAGAGGGGCTGGTATATGTGAGAAATACCAGCCTTGGAGTTTGAGTGTTGAGATACTGGCCTGTATGCTGGAAGAAGTTGTATGTGGGATTGAATCCTGTATTGGTGAATCCAATACAGGTTATACAGTCAATACAGGTATTTGCGCCTGTATTGATGAAAGGCCTGTATTTGGTGAATCCTGTATTTGGGTCTTGCCTGTATGAAACTGTATTAAGGTATGAAAACTGTATTTGGAGAATGTAGAATGAAACCCCCTTGCTGATTGGGTTTTGAAGGGTATCCATGAAATAATGATTGTTGCTGATTGGGTTTTGAAGGGTATCAATGAGGTAATGATTGTTGAAGATGATTGGTAATGCCCCTGCCTCCTTGGCTGTGACATTATCCCCCTCTTGAAAGTGGTGAGCTCTGAGCACCATAAGTATAGTGAGTCTTGATGAGCTTGCAATCAATCCATACAGTTTTTTCCCCAATTCCTTGAATGTATCCCATTAAACTTTCTTCTTTAATCAATGCTCAAACAAAATCTTCATTTAATCACTTGTGGGTATCTTCCCCTTGATCTTGATTCTGAATTCCCTCTTTTCCTTCAAAATGCCTTCCTTCTTCTAAAATAATGTTCATTCTTGTCTTGAGTGTCTTCACTAAACTTTTCTTGAGTCCTCATGGCTTTTGAAAAGGGGGTGACCTGGGTTTATGTCCCAAGAACACCTGATTTCATCATAATTTTGAGTCTTGACAGTGTTGGCATGAAGTGGCCAATACTTGAGGTTTTGGACCATTTCAGAAGTCCTGGCCAAAATCCTTGATTTTGTGATTGAAGGGGATTTTGGCCAATTTGCGCAAATGCGCATATATGCCATAATGGCGTATAATGGTGAAAAATTGAAAAAACTTGATTTATGATGGAAAATTGGCCTTATAGGGTGTTCTGGCCATTTTGCGCAAAATGCGCAAATGCGCATATATATTGGTGAAAAAAAATGAAAAAGTTGATAAATGATGGAAAAATGGCCTCTAAGGTGTTCTGGCCATTTTGCACATTTTGCGCAAGAATGCGCAAATATGCGCAAATGCGCAATTATGATGAAATTGGCCAAAAAGGCCTTTTGAAGACTTTTGACAAGATAAACAGGCCTTTTGCGCAAAAGTGCACAAATGCGCAAAAATGCGCAAATTTGCCAATATGCCTAATTAAGCATATTTTGATTAAAAATGAGAAAACTGAGCTCTTTTGAGGTTTTGAGGTTTGATATGGCCATTTGTGCCAAAGTGCATAAATTCATGAAATTGGCGAATTGGGCCATTTGAAGCAGGGTTTTCCTTTTGATCTTGATTTCTTCCTGAATGTCTTTCTTCTTATCTCCTCCTTGAATGGTCAATTGCCATAGATGCCTTGCTGATTGGGTTTTTGGCTTTCAATTTTGATCTTAAGGAATGAGTTTAAGGCTGACTTGAAGAAGTTTTGATGAGGGTTATCTTTAGGTGGTCTTTACCATTACTAGTGTTTTGCTCTTTGATTATTGAATGAATTGACTCCCCAAACGTGAGATGGGAGTGATGACTACTGCTTTTTGAAATAAGAAGTAAAAATCAAAATAAAAGATACAAGTAAAAGAGAATGAAATAAAAAATAAAAAATAAAAATGAAAAGAATTGAGAGAAAAAGAGAGTAAAGAAAGAAATAAGAAATTCCTGAGGGTTGTCCTTCTTGTGGTGAGTTTCTTGATTTTGGCCAAAATGTTCTGAAAGATAAAATCAAGCATTTGATGCTCACAGCGTGGCCAAGGTAATGTTTTACAAGAAGTAGACCCCTCAGGGATGCATACCAGGAGATGGAACTTACTTTCATAACTTCCACTCCCCACCAAGCACCATAAATGAAAAAGAAATTATGCCATAACATGAATTGTGGTAGTGAATGTCTTGAAAAATAATTTATGGCATGATTAAAGAAAGAAAAGAAAATAAGAGAAGGATTGGGCCATATCTTGATGAAAGGTCCAAATCTTGAGGGTATGATGTTGCAAGGCCTTCTGAACCTGTCCAAAGAATTGACAAGTGCTCACAAAGTGGCCAAGGTGATTCTTACAACAAATTTGGGTAGAATACCCCCTTAAAGGTGCATTCCAGGAGAGGAACTTACTTTCATAAACTCCAATCCCCGCCAAGCACCATAAATCAAACTCTTGAGGCATTTGGGCCAGGCTTGTCTGGATACAAAGTGTGAAAATCCTTGACAAGGTGTGGGGAGTTGGTAAGGTTGGAAGCTGGTTCCCAAGTTGTTCTTTCTGGGTCTTCATTGAATCCTTTCCACTCCACTAAATACCATAATGAACCTCTCTTGAGTTTTGAGTCCAGAACCTGAGCCACTTCCCATTCTTCTTGCTCTTCCACTATTACTGGAGGTGGTGGCAATTGGTGTCTATTTGGGATAGTTGCTTGCTTTACTGGTTCTAACAAGGACACATGGAAAACAGGGTGAACTGACTTCCATTGTTGAGGCAACTTGAGGTGATATGCATGGCTGCCAATCTTCTTGAGAACTTCAAAGGGTCCCAACCATCTTTCTGAAAGCTTTTTGGTGGGTCTTGTTGTATTGATGTTCTTGGAAGCTAGCCATACTTTGTCCCCAGGTTGGAAATCAGGTGGAATTGCTCTATTTCTATCTGCATACTTCTTAAAACGCTTTATTGCTGACTCTAATTCTTCTTTGACAACTTTCTGTACTGATTGGAGTTTTGATGATAACTTTCCAGCAGGTGTATCTTGAGAAATGTGAATTGAATCAAAGCTGGGATTTCTTCCATAAATAGTGAAAAATGGAGACTGTTTTGTTGATTAATGTTCTGCATTATTATAGGCAAATTCAGCCAGAGGGAGCCAGGTGTGCCAGTCATCTTGATGGTAACTGACATACATCCGAAGATACTGTTCTAGAATCTGATTTACCCTCTCTGTCTGTCCATCTGTTTCAGGGTGAAAGGCAGTTGAAAGATCTCTTGATATCTTGAGCTGCTGACACAATTGAGTCCAAAATGATGAAACAAATAATGAACCTCTATCACTAACAATACTGATTGGAAGACCATGTTTGGAAAAGACATGATTAATGAATATTTGAGCTAAGTCCAAAGAAGTGATTGTTGAATAAGTTGGAATAAATATTGCCATTTTTGAAAATCTGTCTACAACTACTAAAATTGAATCAAAGTTGCTTGAAAAGGGCAATTGAGTGATAAAGTCCATTGATAAAGAATTCCAAGGACCAGATGGAATTTGAAGAGGATTGAGTAATCCAAACTTCTTATGGTGGATGTTCTTGTTTCTTGAACATTGCTGACATGAGGACACATAGTCCTTGATGATTTGATTCATGCCAGCCCAATAAAAATCCCTCTCGATGAGCTTGAGGGTCTTCTCCTGGCCAGGATGGCCAGCCAACGGTGAGTCATGACGCTTTTGAAGAATGTCCAATTGAATTTCATGATTGCTTGGAATGACCACTCTATCTTTGAACAATAATAATTTTGCGTGAGGTTCAAGAGAATAGTCTGGGACTGATTCTCCTCTTGCTAATTTCTTGAGGATTTCCTTATAATCTTTGTCTTGCCATACTTGTCTTTGAATTTGATCAACTACATCTGAAAAAACATCAACTTTAATTGAGAAGAATCTTGACTCTTGAATTTCATCTTGCTTGAGAACTTGATGAAAATTTTGAGGATTCTTGCTGATGAAATCCACCCCCCTCTCTGGGTACACGTCGTCCCGATGTGACAAGGCATCTGGTAAAGTGGCCAGCCTGCCTGGGCGGTAAGTGATGATAAAGTGAAATTCAGATAGAAATTCTGCCCAACGGGCTTGACGACGAGTAAGGACTTTAGAGGACATAAAATACTGAAGGGAACAATGGTCTGTCAAGACCTCAAAGGAATCAGAAAGGGAAAGGAGAAAAGCTCTCCAGCGCTTGAGAGCCCAAACTATGCCAAGGAGTTCCTTGTCATGAATTTCATAGTTGAGTTCAGCTGGTAAGAGCTTGCAACTATCAAATGCAATGGGATGCTTTCCTGAGTCATTCACCTGACTCAGTACGGCCCCCAAGGCATAATCAGAAGCATCAGTCTCTACAATAGTTGGTAGAGAAGGATTAAAATGAGAGAGAATAGGAGCAGTGGTGAAAGCTTCTTTGAGTATTTGAAACTGACTAAGAGCTTCCTCATTGAAGATAAAGGGAGAATCTTTTTTAAGGAGGGAAGTGAGAGCAGAGATTTTTTTGGAATAATTTTCAATGAAACGACGATAAAAGTTGGCAAAGCCAAGGAAAGATTGGAGGGCCTTGATGTTCTTGGGCTGAGGCCAATTGAGGATTTGTTGAGCTTTTGAAGAATCCATCTTGAGGCCATCACTTGAAACAACATAGCCCAAGTATTCCACACTTGAGGCATGGAATACACACTTGGAGGCTTTAGCAAACAAATTATTGTCTCTCAGTCTTTGGAGAATAGAGGCCACATGTTTAACATGTTCATCCAAAGAGCTAGAGAAGACCATAATATCATCTAAGTACACTACAACAAAAATATCCAAATAATCTGCAAAGATATCATTCACAAGATTTTGGAATGAAGCTGGAGCATTGGTTAAGCCAAATGGCATAACCAAATACTCATAACTGCCATATTTGGCTCTAAAGGCAGTTAAATGCTCATCCCCCTCTTTAATTCTCAGGAGATTATAAGCACCACACAGATCTATCTTGGAGAAGAGAGTAGCACTGTTAAAGACGGTAAGAAGCTGATTCATTGGAGGAACAGGATACCTGTTCTTCCTAGTGACAGCATTAAGTTTGCGGTAGTCAACACACAAACGAAGACCACCATCCTTTTTCTTAACAAAAAGGACAGGTGCTGCTGTTGAGGAGGAGCTTGGTCTGATGAAACCCTTCTCTACATTCTCTGAAATGTAGGCCCGCAGTGTTTCTGACTCATTCTTTGATAAAGAGTAGATAACACCAACTGGAGGTAGAAGACCCTCCAGTTCGATATGATGATCACAGGCACGGTGTGGGGGAAGTTTCTCTGCTTTCACTTTGGAGAATACATCCAAATATTTTTGATAAACAGGAGGGACTACCTTCAGCACAGTTTCAATCTCTTCTGGCTCTTCCTCCTCATCCCACTGCTCCTCCAGGGAGGCATGAAAAGATAAAGGAGGAAGGTCCATATCCACTTGAAAGAGATGAAGTTAAGATATAGCAACATCTTCTCCAACATCTTTTATCTCTTTGAAGACTTCATCTCTTAATGGAAGTAATGACTGAGAGGGAAAAGTGGAGGGGTTATGGACAGAAGGAGGAAAGGAAGGTGTCTTAAGTTCACCAACCAGAGCAACACTGTTGACAGCAGTGGATAAGTCATTACTAGTAGAAGAAATAATACCACTAGAATCCTTATGACTAGAATCATAGGTGATCAATCCATTTTTCCAATCAATAATGTGATTAAAATGGTAAAGAAAATCATAGCCCAATATTAGGTCTTCTCCCTTGGGTGAATCTATGATAAAGAAATCCTATTAAAAGCTTGGGAAGGAAGGTAAATCAACAACCCACTTGGTATAATGGGTGATGAACAGGGAAGTGGATTCATTAGAATCCAGAATGAAAAGAGGAATCTTTTCAGGGAGCTCTGACATGGTCAATGAGTACTTGAGAACAAAATTCTTTGCAATAAAGGAGTTTGTAGAACCAGAATCAATGAGAATACTATAAAAAATATCAGAGATTGAAGAAAAAATAAGAAATTTTAAAGATTTCTTGACACTAGTATTCAGAGTGCACAATTGTGCTCTTGAAGGAAATAAGTGAGAACCATTGAACACATCATGATTCCCACTCAGGCTTTTCCCTGCTTGCTAGGGAAGCCTTTTGATGACCCTTGCCTATTCTCAGGCCTCTTGAAGCATTTTTCAAATGGGTGCTTTCCACCACAATAATTGCACAAGCCTTCTTTAATCCTCCTCTCCTTTTCAGAACCAATTAATTTGTTGTCCTTATTGAGGAGAGCAGCATGAGGCTTGTCTTTGGACACTTGAAAATTCTTCCCCTTCTTATTCTTCTTGTGATAAGGCTTCTGTGATGATGAACTTTGAGGAGGCTTGGAGGAGTTGGATTCACTGATTGGAGGCTTCTTCTCTTGATGACTGCCCTTTTCCTTCTGCCTCTCATGGTACCTGGTATCTAATTCCAAGGTGATATCCATGAGTTCTTGAAGACTATCAAAAGTTCCAGGGTGAGAAGCCAATTGGTCCAACAATCTTGATGCCAAGCCTCTTCTATACACATGAATATAGGCCCTTTCCCCCCAGTCTCCAATTCTTGACATTAAGCTTCTGAAATCAGCTATGTACAAGGAAACTTGACCACTTTCCCTCATCCTCAAGTTGTCCAACTCTTGTTCAGCTTTTCTGACTTCATTGGGATCACCAAACAGAGTGAATAACTGGGTTTCAAACAACTGCCAGTTATTGAGGAGCTAAGATGGGTCTTCATTGGAGATATTTGAGAGGTAAGGTTCAATCCATTTGCCAGCTCTACCAGTAAGAAAAGAAGTTGAGTAAAGCACCTTCTTCCTGTCAGAGAAGAAGTTTGCTGGGTCATTATGAAAGATTAATTGACAGGATTGAATGAATCCTCTCAATTTATGAGCTTTAGTACCATCAAAAGAATCAGGTGCCTTCATTGATGGAGTCTTGAATTCAGGGACCTTTGAAGTTTCCCTTGGGGCAACTGCTTGAGTGAGTTGTCCCATAAACTGAGTCATTTGCTCCATCATCTTGAGAAAATTTGGTTCAGCTTGAGAGACAGAAGGTTGATTAGAAAGGGCTAGATTTGGAGCCTCAGGAGCTTCAGGAGCACCTGCCAAGGCAGCTGCCACTTCAGTCTCCTCAGATTCTTCCTCTTCCACAGACTCCTCCCCCTCCTCATCTTCAGCTTCCCCCAATCTACTTCTAGGCCCTTGAGAAACACCAGGATAACCACCCAATAGTCCAGAGAATGATCTTGATCTTCTAGACTTCACACCTCCTCTTCTGGAGGGCGCTGCTCCTTCCATTGGTGGTCCTCTGTCCAAATTTGCACTCAGTTGATGAACTGATGGTGTGCGGTCAAGAGGAGCCCTTGGTGTAGGAGTGAGAACAGCTTGATGTCTCTGGGATCTTGTATTCTTGGCTGGTGGGCTATGCTGAACTGGCATCATGAAAGAAGAATGAATAAAAACTTGATGATACTTTGAATAAAATAAGGCTTGACCAAAACAATCAAATGAGAATCTTGATGAACTTGAGAAATCAATCAATAGTCTTGAAGTGAATCAATATGAATAAATCTTGAAGAGTGAAGATGACAAAGTCAAATTCTTATGAATAATCAATTTCAATCAATAAGTCAAATCAAGTCAATCAAAATCAAATCAATTAAGTCTTGAGGAATTCAATCAATATCTTCAAAAATCAATTCAATTTTCTTGAGGAATCAAATTCAAATCAATCAATTAAATCAAATCTTGAGGATAAATCAGGTATCTTGAAGAATCAAATGAAGTCAATCAAATCAAATCAAATCAATCAAAGTCAATTCAAAATCTTGAGGTGAAATCAATGTCTTGAGGAATCAATCAATCAATCAATAATCTTGAGAAATTTCAAAACCAAAATCACTGAATACCCCAAATCAATAAAATCCCTGAATGATGAATCAATTAACCCAAATAATTCCACTCAAATAACCTGATAAAACCTAAATTCAGACAAAAGAGAAATTAGAATGATAAAGAATAAAGTGAAATGGTCAGCAGAATTTTTGAAATGAGAAAGAGAATCAATTTTCATTTGAATAAAATGAATGAGATGAAAATTGATAAGAGAGAAAAATCATAAAAATCATAAAAAATCATAAAATCATGAAAAAATCATAATTGAAGAATGAGATAAATGAATAAAATGAGTGAAAGGAAAATAAGAAATTATGAGTTAATTAAAATAATGTCACAGGGGCTCTTCTAAAATGAAGAGGGCCTGGCACTCAGTGAACAGACTTACTTATGGAGGGCTCAGAAGAGTACTCAAATGATAAGAGTAATAGAGTAAGAGGATAAGTTCCTAGTCATAAAATAATAATCATAAAGATAAGAGAGACAAAACAAAAGCAATAATAAAGAGCCAACCACAAATAATCCTGTACCACTGTTTCAACCTGTTCAGAAAAGAGAAAAGGATTAATAAAGGATATGGCCACCAGGACTCTACTGAACAGGTGAGGGAAGGCAAAGACTAACTTAATAAATAATAAAATAATATTTCTTAAATGAGAAATAAAATAATATTAAATAATAAATCCAATATTTTAATTAACTGGGGGAAAAACCCCCAGGCGGATGAAGAGGGGCTGGTATATGTGAGAAATACCAGCCTTGGAGTTTGAGTGTTGAGATACTGGCCTGTATGCTGGAATTGGATTGAATCCTGTATTGGTGAATCCAATACAGGTTATACAGTCAATACAGGTATTTGCGCCTGTATTGATGAAAGGCCTGTATTTGGTGAATCCTGTATTTGGGTCTTGCCTGTATGAAACTGTATTAAGGTATGAAAACTGTATTTGGAGAATGTAGAATGAAACCCCCTTGCTGATTGGGTTTTGAAGGGTATCCATGAAATAATGATTGTTGCTGATTGGGTTTTGAAGGGTATCAATGAGGTAATGATTGTTGAAGATGATTGGTAATGCCCCTGCCTCCTTGGCTGTGACACAAATTGAGAAAAGGTTAGAAAATGTGATTCAAGGAAATAGAAGGAGTCTGAATGTAAAATAAAATTAAAGTGAGATAAGAAAATCACATGGATAATTACAATAAACATATTTTGAGAAACTTAAATCAAGAGAAAACAAATTACAATTTATAGAAGAAATATGGGAGAACTTCAATAGTGTAAAATTGGGATGATCAAAATCAAAGCTGAGTATTTTGATGCTCGTTTTTAGGATTTTCCTCTTTGCTGTTTCATTACACATAAGGATTGGTTTGGGATTAATTTGAGATATGATAAAATAGGTTTGAAGAAGTGATCCATTCTGCTTTTCTGGATATACCACATCATAATAAAGTACATAAGCAAGTAGTGAAAATTGTGGGAGATATGTAAATTAACGTTTTATGGAGGTTTTTGAAAAATTTTACTATTCAAATTCATGGTATAACTTTCAAAATTCAGGAAAATGTGACAGTCACAATTTCTTAATACTTCTAGTAAAATTGATAATCTGACTGCTAGCTTTTAATATTGATATTGGCTAAGAAGCATTTACACACCATACAGACAAGATGATCACATTAAGTAGATTTATTATGTTTTTTGGCTTAAGATACAGAAACTATACAAGCATACTCAGCTTCATTATTGTTTATGTATGGTTTATTAATGGATATTACCTTCTGTTTGGCAAAGGTCCATTCAAAGATTTGACTTTCTTCAACAATTTCCAGCAAAATGAATCAAAAATGGGTTCATCTAACAGTAAAGGCTGAATTGAACTATTGCTCAAAATAATTCCAAATTCTTTCAGGGATCCATCAATTTGATTTTATGAGTATTAATAGAATATATGTCACATATTGAGTTAACACTATTTTACAATTTTAAAATTAAGTCTAGGGGTTGGTTATTTCATCTTAGGCTTCATATATAAATTCTGATACATTATGTGTGCTAAGAGAGTGTAGAAGAATATTCAAGTTTTCATAAGGGGAATTAATTAATTTCTTAATGCACTTATTCATGTAATCATTCATAGAATTTAGACTCAAAACTGATTTGTAAGGATGATACATTCCTACTAAGTTTTTGGATTTGCTTATCTCTAAAATAGAATCATTTTAATGGAAATTCCTTTAGTACTTTTGAATTTTGTTCATTTCGCCTCTTATCGGATCTCTCAAAATTAAATATAAATTAAACTATTTTGACTATTTTTTCAAAGTGTGTAATGACCAAGACTAAAAAATACGACCAATACCAGTATATATATATCCCAATTATTCATTGAAAAAATGAATCTATTTATTTTGAATACCTCATTTAGAGCCATATTCAAGGAGAAAGGATACATTATTTGATATAGGCTTCATTAACCACAAGGAAATGTAAAATGACATTCCCTACATCTTTTTATTCTCATAATGGTGGAAGAAATAAAACAAATAAATTAGATTTCCAAAAGCGGCTAAAGAGACCCGTTTTTTAAATCTCAAAGATTATAATTGTTCATTCGAGCTATTGAATATAATGTGCTCCTTGTAAAGCCAAAAAGATGGTTCTCATTCCATGGAAATTAATTATAAATATTTGTCAATAATCTTAATCATTGTCATTATTTTTCAAAAAAATATTTCCCCTGATCCTTGATGGAGTAAAATAAAATATTTTTACATCTATCTGAAGGAAACCTGAATCCTGGGGGTTGTTCAGAATCTTTCAATTATTCCCGTTTCAATCTTATAAGCTCAATGAAAAGATAATATCATATTCCATTGTCTTTAAATAATCAGGGTATACAAGCTTAAAATCATCCCAATAGTTGTTATAATTGAAAATACCACCAAATTTCGGTCAAAATGCTTTAAGTCATCCTTGAAAATACAAAATGGATACTTTTAACACAGATAAAGGACATTATATATAGAGCAGCTTTACATCATCTATGGAACCACTTTTATCTGAAAATTCTTCATGGCCGCTGAAATATTGTCTTGTTGTATTCTAGATGTTCTAAATCATTTTTCCACATTAATTAGATAGAATAACAGTAGAAATTATTAAAATTATTCAATTATAACTGATAGAAATATGCTCTACACATATGAATACAGTACCTCTGAGCAAGGGTCAATTTTTTCTATATACAAAATGTAAGATTTGAAGGGGCTAGTTGTTATTGAGAAATATTGATCAAATGAAGATTTAAAGATCCTCCATCTATTTTAATTACAAATATCTTCAGAATTTTTCGCAGAAACAGATATCATAACATTTATTTTCTGCAATTATCATTCAATCTCTTACAAGACCTTAAAATACATATTAAAATATATATTCAAACTTTCACTTTGAAGAAAGAAAAGAGGCAAAAAATTCAAATAATTTCAAATAAATAAAAGTTTGAAACAAGCAAATATAAACTTTTTTCTACTGAATTTGAAAGTAAGAGATGTATTTTTAAGGAGTGAAAATATCAGCAGGTCCTTTCCAGATTGAAATATTTTAAATAAAAAAATCTCAAATTATGCACTATTTTTTACAGAAGTGCCATGCTTGAACCTGAATATTCTAAGAAATATCTCTTATTAATTCACCAGTACCAGAAAAAATAATTTTAATTAATGTTAAATTCATCTTCTGAACCAAAACTTGAGAAAAAAAATAGCCAAATACTCTTTGAATGATAATAATTTAAAGATAACTTTGAAATAAAAAGAATTTAAATGAATCCTTTCAAAAATAAAAGTACTCCAATATTATTTTTATATGCAAGATCTGAGATCCCCAATACAAATACTAGCTCTGATATCCTTATTGTTTCGTAATAAACTCAATGAATCAAAGAATGATTAAGCAATTTTGATATGTTATTATTTAATTTTTCCCCTGGCATGAATTTTGTCTATATCTATTTTTAATCTCATCATAATGATCAATAAACAATACAAATTAAAAAACCAATGGCCTTTTGGAATTTAGATATTTGATGTAAAGACAATAATCTTCCTATTTTTAATTGGACAGAGAATCAAAGATTTATATATATTCAAGTAAAGAACAAATAGAAGTATCTGGTGGACTATTATTTATGGTTTTTTGAAAGGCTTAGGACAGCTTTGAGTGTCACAGACATTTATGTACCAGATGAATTTTAAAATATACCATATTATAAATATCTGGGATTTAAAGCTTGTTATTTTCAGTGCTTCTTGAGAATTCTTTCTACTTTGTCTTGAAAAAAGGAAACCAGAGAGTGGTAAACAAATAATGAGGCAATCAAATATTTACAGCTCTTATTTATGTAGCTATAGTAAGTATTCTAGGATAAAACTCCATACAAATTCAAATTCAATATTCCTAATTTGAATGAAATTGAATGATGACTTTAATAAGAATTTAATCTCCTCTCATAGTGAGAATATCATTATTGTCTAAATAAACATACCCCAAGAATTAATTTTACTTGTTTCACAAAGGCCTTTTGATAAAAAGAACTTATTAAACTCTATTTTATTAATCCAAGAAAATGCCAATAAAGAAAAAATGGGACAAATGCAGTACAAGTGGAACTGTCAGGAGAATTGGAAAATAAACATACAAATATACCTGTTATTCTAGTAAAGGATTATACTTCAAGTGATAAGGAATTATTTCCTTTAAGAAATGAGACAAACGTATAAGTCCCACCACTTGATCAAAGTGAAGAAAAAAAAGGTGCTGAATTTCTTGGAAGAATGAAGACTTAGGCAAGAAAATGAAAGAGAATACTTAGTCACATACAGAAGCCCACAACATGAAGATGAATGGCCTTCAGAAAGTAAGATACCTCATTCCCAAAGGTTTCTCAGAATATTCAGACATGAGAGAAGACCAATTCCTCAATAAATTTTTTGAAATGTGTGCTTTACATAACTCAAAGTATAAGTAGAGTATTTGGAAAGTGGATTACATCCCCTAATTCAATTGGGGGTATACTATTAAATGAGAAAATGTAGTAAAATCCATTTTGGTGGTAGGGAATGTGAGCTTGTGAGATATGTATGTCATACTAATGAGGCCACAAAGAACTTTCTATACAGTTGATTTAGCCTTAAACAGACTTATCAATTCAATTTGAAACAAAAAATAACAAAAAATAAGCATAGATTTATTTTGAATAAGCAAAGATATAAGTATTATGTCATTTTTGGATTCTACATCAAAAATAACATAGGGTAGACCCATAGGGTGTTATACCCAAAAATGGATATTTCTTATTTTATTAGAAGATTTAAGAATCTCACAGTATAATTGCAATTAGTTTAACATTTTTTGAAAATTGTTAAATTTAAACTTAAATAAGCTTAAATTTAAAGTTGAATAAGGTTTATGCAGACTTATAAAAAATTAAGTTAAAATTGAGGTGTGGCATATATTTCCTGAAATGGCTAAGAATTTACCATACAGGATTTAAATCCTGTATGAGCTCAATTTAAAGTGATTTGAGGACATAGTATGGATTTAAATAAATAAAAGGGCAAAACCACACAGAAAGGTGGGACAAAGGAGAAAGACCAACTAAAGCCAGGGTACCCCACTTTTGGGATATGCAAGGACTGTATTAAGCTTGTCCACCTAAATTGGAGGTGTGAGCCTTGAGGTATATTTTACATACCCAAAAAGGCCACAATTATCTTAAAAATAAATTCTGAACTATGCATAACCCATAAGTCATGCATATATTCAAAATTCATTATTTTTGATTTCAGAAAAGATAAATAACTTTTTATTGAGTAAGTAAGTCCATGGATTTAAGACCAGATTTGGATTCTACACAAATTTTTACCCAGGGTAGCTCCATAGAGTGAATAAGCTTAAATCAACTCTTTGAGGTGTTGATATGGAAAATACTTCAATACCACATAAAAGATCTGTGAAAATTTTTGTTTTTCTCAATTTCAAGCCAAAATAATGAGAATGTGAGAAATCCCATGTTACATATACACCAAGAATAGTGTTATGCATGTTTGTGGCACTTGATATTATGGTATTCTTACATAAACGTTTGGTACACCCATAGTGGATATCTCACTTAAAACCTGAATTTCATTTTGACATAAAAAATAGTTGAGGACAAAAGACATCAAAGAGAGCCAGGGTACCCAACTTCTGAGGCCTCTGAGGTGTGGAAAGCTCCAAAGTTTGGATCCATGGCTGACCTTGGCCCAATTGGTAAACTAAAACCTTTGGGGAACTTGGTTACCAAGTCTAAACTTCATTATATCATAAGAAAATAGCAAATAAGCTGCCATTTTGACCTTCCAAGGAGGTAAAGAGCAGCTTGGACTCCTGTAACCATGTCAATTCTTAATGAATTTCCATGGATAAACCCCAAAAGAGTAATTAAAACCCTTTTTGTACTAGTATCCATTGATTTACTTCATAGCAACCAGCCATATACTGCTATTTGCAATTCTATGTAGAAATGAGGTAAAAACTTCAAAAATTCATTAAAAATACAATTCTTAATGAATCTTTATGAAACTTTCAGAACCAGTTGAGAGCTGTATAATTACTTACAGTCCATTTTTGATGATTCCAAGTGAAATACTGAATCTTTAAAAATTCACAGAAAATACACTCTGTGATAAAATTTCCAATAACATTGATAAATTTGAGAAATAAATGATTATTTTGGAATAAAAGAAGATTTACAGTTGTTCATCCTTTCATTCTTAACCATAAATCGGTTGGTAGTCACATAAAAGCATCAATTAAGTAATTCTGATAATCTTACATGACAACAGATGATGCAATTAATAATCCAAAAAAAGGTTTATTGTTTTCTCACTCACTAGTTTTTCAGTTTTCTCCATGGCATGCTTCTGTGAGCTTTCTTAGACTTTAAAGAGGCCTCCTTTTACTGTTTGTTCCAAAATCATCACATTATTCTATTATACCTTTATTACCAACAAGTAAGTATTAGTTAAAGCTTTTCTGAGGTGTTTAAATCTTTCAGAATCAATAAGAAAGATGTAAAATAATAGAAATTAACTATATATTTCTGTAATACTGTTATATATCCATTTTTGATCTTTTAAATCCAAAATTATCTGTCAAAATCTCTCTACTTTTATCTTTAATAAGTTCTTTGGAGTATTAGTGAGTGATTCATCTTAATTCTTAAAGTTTTTCTCTAGTAATTGTTTTCTTCAAGAATTATATTTATAATTATTCTTGCAAAAGATAATTATATATTAAAAGAATTTTATTATTTTAATAAAGAAGCTTCATTTTAAAACACTTGTAATTTATTCTGGTAGACAATCACTGCTTACTGTTATAATCACTAGTAGTGTATAACCACTAAAAGAAATAATTAATTCTTTAATTATTTAATTGTGGTTATAATAATTTCTATTATTATATTTCATAAGAACAGTCATAGTACTGTTGATTAATAGTAATACTATCAAAAGCTTCATAGACACATCTTACAGGAGGATTCTATACCTTATTTAAACTCTGAGATTAGAAGCTGACTGACCATCAAAGTTTAAACTAGTTTTATCCCAATTTAGAGAGGAATTTCAAGCTTCTGAAGGGTAAATCCCTATATGCAGGCCTGAAATCAAGGCTTTAAGAACTTTCAAAGCTTAAACTTTAGAGTTGTAAGTATCAAAAACTTATGAAAAGGCAAGGTTTGGTGTGTTGTTATTTTTCATGGAAAAATAGCAATAACTTCAACAATTCATTCAAAATACAATACCCAATGGATTTGCTTGAAATTTTCACACAGGTTAAAGTCCTTTTTGAATAGGATTAATTGGTAATTAGCCTTGAAATTAAACTTTTTAGTTATTTTTACAGAAAATCAAGATTCCTTCAAAAATTAATCAAACATTCAGTTTAAAATATTTCTGCTTCAAGCTCTATTTGCAAGTTGTTCATGTGATTAAATGTAATATTAATAAGCTTATTTAATATTTAAACCTAAAATGATCAATCCAAAGGAGGATTAAAATAACTTGGAGTTAAGAATAACACTGGTAACTTTAAAGGGGAATGAAAAATAAGCTACCTTAAATTAAGAACATTATTCTTAAGCATGGTTTTTCAGTTTTCACCTGAGAAAACTCTATATATCCGTTATTAATCATGAGAACTGCCCTGGAAGCATAAAAAAGCCTTTAAATAACTGTCTTTTCCAATAATCAAATATCATTCCAATCAATATTAGACATTCCAACAGTTAAAGGCTCATTAAATATTAATCTTATTATTAAAAGTCTTTAATAAGTATTTCATTCCTTATAAAGTTTAAATTAAAGAAGTGAAGCTGTAGAATTCAGATCATTGTTGTAATAACCAATGATACATTTTTTCTTATAAAATTATTGTCTCAAATATCTTTTGAAATACACAAATTCCTTCAAAAAGCTCTTGAATATCATTTGATTATGGAAAAAGTAGTTTTTATTATTGAAGATATTGATTTTTGGTGTGTTTTCAGCTTACAAACACTGTATAATATTATAAATGTTGCTTTTTGACTTGGTGTATTAAATAAATATTAAAGAAAAGCTTTCTCCAAAATTCTATATCTTTTTTATTTAGTATTAGTTTTTTGATATAGAATTTTTCTATAAGAATTATCTCTGCAAAGTGTGTGTGATATTGTTTCTATAAATGATATGCATATCATTTATAAGTGGTTGAATATTAATATTTTCCACATATAATTGTCTCATTAAGAGCTTGATACTTCTTATTCCTATAACTGTAAGTGACTGTAATAATAATAGAATAATTACAATTTACTATAAGTATTAAGTTTTTTTCATTATCAAATTATTTAATAACAGTTGAATTCTTTCTTTTATATGTAATTATTTTTAGTATTTATATTAATTTGTGGCTATAATATTTAATTATATCATATTTTATACTGAGGAAAGTAACTGTACTCTTGATATTTGTTACTATTTTCAAGATCTTCTTAGAAAAACCTTACAAGCCCAGAACAAGGAAAAGTGCAAAGCACATCCCACAAAGCCATACAGCCAGGGCTACAGAATCCCAAAGATTCAGCAATATTCCATAGAAGATTTGTTTTAGATGGCCAAAACTATGATGTAAATTCAGAATAGAGAGGAAGCTAGATTCAAATATCAGAGATGATTTATGCGATCACAGATGGAATTCCAACCTTGTATATAGCCACAAATGACATGAGAAGTAATATTGCTGATGACATTAAAACATTTGTAACAATCTCAAGAAAAATGATCTACTTCTAAGCCAAATAAATTAAGCCCTTATTTGTTTTGAGAAAGCTATAAGAAAAATCAAAGCACCAAAAAATAACACTTCATTTTCTAATAAAACATATGAAAAATGTGTGATTATGAAAGGATTAACATATGAATATTCCAAATTGAATATTTATGACAGGATTGAAACAAGAATGAGCAAAGCCATAAGTATTATCAAAGAAGATAAGAAGAAGATCCTTGATGATATTGCAAATTCTTCACTGAAGTAAAGAAAAATACCATTGCCTTGAAAAAAGTGTTTTGATACCTTACAGGAAGAAGTGTCAAAATCAAGAATGAAATTGAATAAAATGATTTCTGATAATAATAGAAAAACAGAATTATGGAAAGAAATGAAAATCAAAGAAGACATGTATAAAATCAAGTGAATCAATTCAATACAAGGCTTCCAACATGAAGTCAGAAGTTCCACAAGGTGTAATACCAGTAAAATGAATTAACTGTAACAATTGCTGCACACTTTGCCAAAATTTTCTATATGTCTAAGTCAAAGTGAGGGTATGAGAAATTATGAATAAGAAGTATTGGATTTAGAAAATTCACAAATAAAAGATGAATTTTCCACTTCTTTTCATACCTTAGAGCAATTAATAGGCCAAGAGCCTTTGAAAGGAGTACAAAAACTCAAAGAATGGCCACACTTCATTAGTGATGGAGAGTATGAGCACATGGAGCTTATAAGAGGTATTGACATTATAAAATAAGACTTTGAATTACCAGGAATATTTGTAGCAGAAAAATTCAACAAATGTTTTATCAAATACGCTAATAGCTGGTACATCAAGGTAAGACACACACATGGACACCAAAGATGGATTTGGTGGAATACACAAATAATCAACAAATTAGCCAGAAATGCTTGGATATTCAAAACTTAAACATAATTTGAGCCTTCCAAATTTAACTCTGACAAAGACGGGGTTTACCATGGTTTTGACAACAAAAAGACAAGCTAACAGCATTATATCCTGACATGTCAGAATTTATGATCCATTGAAAAAATCTGAGATAATTTTGAGGTTATTTGGAAAGTTTTGAAAAAAGAAGGACTACTGCAAAATCTTCAGCAGAATATATTATAGATATATTAGCAAAAGTAACTACAAAAACCAAAATCAGTTCCAGTAGGATAAATATTAGAACAAGGTTTAATACACCTTGGAAATATTCTTGAGAAAAATACCAAAAGAGAACTATAGTAATATGAAATACAAAGCTGCAGAAACAATCAGAAAGTGCCATACCATCCAAAGAAGCACACATTTGGCCAATCAATGTGCAAAAAGAGGGAAGATAAATGAAATTGACATTGAATTAGAGCCTAATGTTGAGAAGGATGATGTGAATGAAGAAAATTCAGATGATAAATCATCAATATTTTCTGAATCTTCAAAGTATAGAGAAAATATCAATATCACATTTGACATCATGGATTCTTACTCCCACTTAAAACATTTGAGAAGTAGAAAACTTGATTTATTAAAAATTCAAGATGAAAAACTTATGAAAACCAAAAAAACAGAGGGAAAGGTCATAAAGCTGGAAGTTCCTGTATAACAGAAGTAGTGATTGATAAAAAGTTAACTAAGCTTTTACTTGACCCAGGAGCCTTCTGCTATTGCTATCATTATGGAAAATCCTTTCTTAAGAAATGTGTTCCAAATTTTGAGGATCGATTATTACCAATTCATGAAAAAAAGTTCAACAGTTCAAGAAATCCAATGAAGCCATTGGGAATATTTGAAACCACTCTTTTTTCACATATTAATGAAAATTTGAGAATAACTGCTGAATTTTTCATGAAAACTTCTCTAGAACCCATTATATATTAGGAAATGATTATTTGATCATATATGGAATAGATTTACATAAAAACAAAGACAGTTACTTTACTAGTGGCTACAAGAAGCTTCAGAAACTTGCCTTTTTGCCTTTTAAAAGAAAAATTACAGTCAATAAAGTATCACCAGTCAAATTGGAGTTAGAAAAGCTTCAATAAAAACAAATTAATGAAGGTGAAGTCTTCATCTCACTGACTCAAAAGAAAATGAACTCCTTTCCCTTTTATATGACCATATGAAAGCCTTTTCATAAGATAAAGAACCATTGGGGAAATTGTTGGAAATGAATTTGACATTATTTTGAAAATTGAGAGACCTTATCCTCCACTCTTAAGAAAGCCTGCATACCCAGCAAGCCCAAAATCAAGCAAAGCCCCTGAGCTTCACATTAAAGAACTTTTAGATGTTGGTGTAATAAGAAAGTTTTGCCACAATGAAGAAGTAGAAGTACCTACCAAAGTCATAGTGACATTTCATAATGTAAAAACCAGAATGGTTAAAGCTTTAAGAGCTTTAAATACTTACACTGTCGCAGACAGAAATCCCATACCAGAAATCCAAATTTCCCTTACTAAAATATCTCAAGAAGTATACCTCAGCAGTATAGATACCCTGAAGAGACTCCACCATAATGTAGTAACACTAAGAGAAGGAAATATTTGAGAATTGTTTTCCATTGTGGAGTTTATGAATACTTGAAAATGCCTTTGAATATCAAAAATAAACCTTCACACTTCCAAATAATGATTAATTAAATTCTTCCTGAAGAGCTTCCAGAAGGATTTTTAATCATTTATATTTATGAGACTATCATTTGATAAAACACTTGGGAGGAGCATATAGCTAGATTACCCAGAGGTTTGGGGAAATACAATAAGTGAAACTTGAAATTTCTCTTAAGAAATGTCATTTTGGATTGAAAGAACTCAATACCCTGGGACATGTACTATCTGGCCTATCCCTTGTAATTGAAAAAAAGTTTCTGAAGTGCTATTAAAACCCATGCCTCCAAGAAAAAAAAGGAAATCCAGTCATTTCTAGGATTTTCAGGATACTACAGGCAGCATATTGAAGATTTTTCATCCATAGAAAGACCTCTTTATAAGCTGTGTGACAAATATTCAGTATTTGAAATAACTGTTGACAGAGTCAAATACTTTGAGTCCCTGAGACAAGCCTTGACTACTCCTCAACTTCTACTGATATCAGATTTTAAGCTAAACTTTAAGCTTCAAATTGATGCATCTGGAGATGGGTGAGGATATGTGATTCATCAAATCCAAATTATTAATGACAAACCTGTGGAAGGACCCATATTTGTTATATCTAGGAAAATCAAACCAACTGAATCCAGATATGGATCAAGTCAAATGGAATGCCCATGTTTTGTTTAAGAATTAGAAAAGTGAAAGTATTTACTTGAAGGATGTGCTTTTGAATTCATAACAGCTTGTACCACTGTTAAATCCCTTCTAAAAAGGAAAAAACCCAACAGGAACATGCTCAGATGGAAAATAGCTATACAAGAGTATAGAAGAAATATGACCATTGTACACAAAGATGAGAATATTGAAAAAAATGAATATGGACTAAGAAGATGGCCACTAAAAAATAATATTTCAAAATCTGATTATGTACCATAAGAAGCTTCTCCAAAAATCCCAAGAGAAGGAATAAGTGTTACAGACACAAACACTACCTTCTTTGAAGAAGTAAATAAAAGATATACTCAAGATAAGAATTGTAGCATCCTATTCTAAGGATAACACCTTGATACATTCCTTTAATGGTATATGGAAAGAGTCATATGATGGAAGAAGATTAAACAAAATTGATAGAATTATCTACCATAGAGAAAATCACACATGTGTTATGACAGTAGTAAATAGGTCTTTAATGAATCATGGACTGAAATAAAGCCATGAAAGCCCATTATCAGGAAATCTTTCTGAAGATAGGACAGGAGAAAATATTAAGACCTTCATATGGTGGAAAATGTGGCTAAAGGATTATTTATAATACTGCAAAACCTGTAACAGATTCCAAAAGGCCAATAAATCAACTCAAAAAGGCTTGGAAATATGATAGAAATCCATGACCCAGTAGAACTTGGGAAATCATACATATGGATTGGGTAACTGGTATACCACCAGGAGGTGATAGCAGCCATAATTCTTGCATAGTGATTGTTGAAAGATTTAGTAAGACTCCAATGTTTTGACCATTTCAAAAATATGATGCAGCCATGAATGCAGCTCTTCTAATATGGAATAGACTAGTATAATGGACTGGTATATTTAAGAATATTATTAGTTACAGAGATTGAAAGTTTAACTCAGTACTATGGAAAAAAGTTCACAAATTATTTGAGCCCAAATCATCCTTCTTTACAGCTTAAAATCCACAAACCGATGGCTTAGCTGAAAGAATTATAAAGACCTTGGAAGACATGGTTCCAAGCTCTTTTCCATATTTATTGGAGCTCAAATATTGTTATGGCTTAATGAATGATTGGGGTACCCTTCTAACTGCACTGGAACTAGCATATAAAACATCTATTCATGCTAGTAAAAATTAAACTCCTGCTATTATAGGAAAAAAGATGGAATCCCAGACAACCCCAAGATTCTTTGAGGGAGAAGTTGGTTGAAACACATCCCAAAGCTGCTAGCTTCAAATAAATGCTAGAAAAAGCTAGGAAGCATGTATTAAGATTCATGGAGGACCAATTTTCCTATGCCAAAGACACATGGGATAAGTCACATGCTACTCCAGAATTCAATATCAGAGACCTAATACTTGTATCCACTACTACCCTCAATAATGTCAAGGGATCCAAAAATCTTAAAGACTCCTTTTCAGGACCTTTAATCATCAAGGCCCTTCATGGGGAAAATGCTGTTTAAGTAGAATTATTTGCAGAGCTAGGTAATAAGCATCCAAAAATTTCCAGTAATCTTGATAAAAACTTAAAAATAAGGTGATTTTGAAAAATTCCCCTGAAGGAATAAAGTTCCCCAGCATATACCTCCTGTTGAAACATCTGGTATTAAGAAAATTACCAAAGATCTCTAAGAAAGAAAACTGAGGACTAAGAAATTAAAGGAATAATTTGTCAGATACAATGATACAGCTTGTGAAGATACATTGATAGGAGAAAACTACCTACATTAAGCTACCAAACTTCTTGTAAGGTTCAGACACACTGAAAATAGCAATTTTAGAGAGAAATATTCTTTTTTCAGGGGGAGGGAATGTGAGCCTTAGAGCTATTTTCATATGCCCAAAAGACCACAAAAATTAAAATAATTCATAATTTAAAATGAAAAACCTTTTTTTAATTAGAAAGACTCAAGTTCAATATTAACATGAAAAGAAAAGTTAGAATAAAATTTAACAATAAATTAAAATTAAATTTCGGAAATGTAAAAAGATTTTTTTACATGACACAATAAAGTCAAAAAAACTTTCATCAAAAACATTAAAATTGAAATGTTTTCTGAAAAGAAAGTTGATAAAAATTGCTTGAATTTTTCTTTTAAAATAAATAAGCTTATAAAAATTATTTCACTGTTGGATTTCTCATAAAACATCATGTGGCATCATCTCTTGGTGAAGGTTCTGTAACTCAACTCCAAGTAAGCTTAAATTAAGGTTTTAGTATTTTTTGTATGAAATTCTGAAAACTCACCAATCCTTAATATAATTCACACCACATGTTGTTCTAACCAGCAATATTTGTGTTAAAATTGATTTTTGGTGTGTAACTTAAAGGTTATGAGGAATTGAAGTATTTTCAATTGAACTGTCAAAATGTGAATGTGTATTAGTTAAGTGAACTTGAATTTATAATATTTTGAATCAATAATTACAGCTATGTAGTGTAAATTTTTAATTGAATTAAATATGTAAATTTGACATATAATACATGCTGAGGAGTCAAAGAAAAAAGAAATCGTAAAGATTAACTCTGAGGGTTAAAAGGAATCTTAGCTCCAAGAATGCCAGAATCCCCCAAATTCCTTTCTAACAGGCATTGGATGACAAAATTAATGCAAAAATTCATCACTTTTTGTAAGGTTTGACTATGAAACAATAAGTAAAAATTACTAATTTATTACTTATTGTACTCTGAATGTCCTTATGAATTGAATAAATAAGATTCAAAATTTAATAATAATAAATAATAATAATTATTATGGCGTAAAATAATTATATTATTAAATAAATATAATAATATAATTTATATTATGAAAATATAATATAATAAATAAATATATTAATATAAAATAATTAATATATTTAAAAAGCTCTTTATTATTGTTACCAAAAAATAATAAAGGTGTAAAAAATTCCTTTTTATTAATAAAAAACAATTAATAACAATAATATTACCAATATTAAAGTTATGAATTAATATAAATACTATTTATATTAATTAAAGAATTATTAAGAGAGTAATAATAGAGAAATTATTATAATAAGAGAAAATAACCTACTTTTAACACTTAATATAATAATTTTGAAATATTTTACGCCAAAAAATATAAATACAACCTTTTTAAATTGTATTTAAAATAAAAATAAAGAAAATTACAAATTATTCTGGATTTTTACGTGGAAATGAGTTTTAGAGAGATTTTTAACAAAAACAATTAAATAAATGATTTAATCACGTCAAAATGGATTATTATAGCAAGGTGGACTTTGGTCTTTAATAATATAATAGTTTTATATATAAAGAATAAAGAAATTACCTTTGATTTAATTGATTTAATGTTTTTGATGCGTCTGAGGGGAAAATAGAGTAAAAAGAGCTCTATTTATAGTAAATACCTCCCTCCTAGAGTCCAACAGGCTTCTAGTAGACATGTACTGATCATATCCACTGGAATTGATCAATATTTTAAGGTTTGGAGATGATTACATCATTATCACACCATATTACATCATTATTACACCATTATTTAGAGTTATCACTATAACTCTAAAGTTGATGACATCAGAGGCTTGGAAGAACCCCAAATTTTGTGGATTTTATTAGTTTTAATCATAAACTAATAGTATTCACCAATTCTATCACTCTTAAGACTGTTAAACTTAAATTAAGGTTACTGTGAGTGATCATAACTGCTCAAATTAAGCTCAAACTTTGATCCTCAATAACTTTTAAGATTTACACGCTACAAAAATTCAGAGAGTGAATTCTGATAGCCTGGCATAACCTTATTATGCTGCCAAGAGCTTTTCATTACATAATCAAAACTCTAATTTTGATAATTTTTCTTGTAACTCATCTTTTCTGTCGAAATTCAATATTTTAAACTTCAAACCTTGATTTCAGGGGGTTATACCCTGAATTTAATAATAAAAATTACATCATTCTTCACGAATGAACTAGTAGAATCCAACTGTATACTCTTTTTTAAGTTTGGAACACTTTCACAACAAAGTGGTCAACAGCTCTGTTGATTTTTATCAATATTTCATCATAGGTTTTAACCTTGTTTATAATTAGTAAAATAAAGTTTATATCTGTGTTTTTACAGTAATTACGTGGTAACTTTATTTTTGGTTAATTACTCTATCTTGTATATTTTAGGAGATATTAGCTATGATCCTTGAATATATGCGTTGACCAAAAAAGTGCATATATTCAGGTTAATTCCTTAAGTATTAACTTTGGAAATTAGCTTATTAATTGTTTTATGTGTGGATATTTGTGGGGAATCCACTGGTACAATTTATTTCACATGTTGTTTCATTAGTTTCTGAGATAAATAAGGCTTTATGGCTTTTATAAGGTATTATACCTTATAATTCATTAAATATTGACTTTACAGATATGCCATAAAAATGGTATATGTGTATTGTACCATGGGGAATCCAATGGTATAATTTATTTTACATGTTGATTCATTGGTTTCTAAGTTAAACCAATTTTTGTACCAATTTATGGTATTTTTTGTATATTTAAGTAATTATTTTTGATGTATAATTATTCTAAGTACTTTTAATAGAATTATATTAAAGGTATAATTATTCTGAGTCTTTTTTGTGACCTTATTGGGTATATGGTCATATCTCAAAGGCTCACACTTTTGGTCTGAACTTGAGTCACAGTGCCTGTAACTCAATTGATGATGAGGTTTTGATACCAACAAAAGCAGATTTAACTGATGAAAAGGGGTTAAAGCTACCATTAAGTTAAAATAACTTATCAAAAACAGTTTTAACTGGTTTTAAGGTCTCATACACAAATTCTCATGTGATTTAAAGGCTATAAGCCAAGTATTAGTATAGCAATGGCTGAAAACAGCCCTTTTTTGATCCAAAGCAGGGCTCAATGATTCCACAATTGGCTTTTCTCTTGTCAGTTTTTTATAACAGATTTATTAGAGTAAATTAATTGCTGGTTATAAAAGAATGTCTTCTTTGCCCCACCTTTCTCTTCATTGTATATTCTTTTCCCTTTATAATTATTATAAACACTGTTAAGCCAATCAATAAAGGATTCCAACCACCATTTTCAAATTGTTTTAAGCCTCTTAGCTACTTGAAAAGTCATTTTAACTTCTTTTTGTGACTCTTATAATCATCTTTACCCTTGAGCCACCTCAAATGTGAATTAAAGCATCTTTCAGCAATGTTAAATTTGTCACTTTATTTCCAAATTCACTCTGGTCACTTTTGGGCATGTTTCTCTTTAATAATTATTTTCAAGACTCTGGTATAATATAAATTTTATGCATTTCTTTTTCAATTGATTACACTTGAAATTTCTCTTGAAAATGTTTTGTTTGTAGCCATAAATGTTCCTTTTTGGTAAAACAATAAATCTTTGTAATATCATTGTCTTATCCTAATAAACTTAAAAAGAACAATCTTTCAGTGATTTCTCTCAAAAATTTTGAGTATTTATTTTTTCAATCAGAATTTCCCTCATACAAATGTTGAGGACAAGAAAAGTACCTTATTTTTAATTAAATTTGCATATCCACACCTTACAAACCCCTACTTCAAGAAATACCATATTCATACTTTTTCCAAAAAACCCTTGAATGCCTAAGAATACTTCTACAAAGGTAGAAAAAAGTATAACCAAAATGAATATCCGAGTGATATATTTAATTCTAGGTACCTTAGAAAATGTTATATCCAAAATTGGCCAAGGAATCTTGTTTAAAAGGTTTTCAAACAAAATTAAGGATTTCTGAAAATAGTAATATAATGAAATGCCTCAATATTTTCTATATATTCATGAAACTTGAAGAAGAGGTATATCAAACTGTAGAGCCCATCAAGAGCCATAATTATCTATAATTGGAATTCTGATATTTTGCAGTTTAATAGAGATATCCAGCTTTGAAGGTTATGAAGCCACATACCGATATACAAAAATACATCAAAAACATTCAGACTATTATAGATTCTGATATTCTTCAAAAGGGTAAAACTGAATCATACAAAATTGAAAAGCTAATGAGCTCCTTCGAATCTTGATATCCCAGTCATTGAATGAGATATCTGGATTGGGAGTGTTGACCCATACTGGTCTGTAAATTCTGGTACTGGTTTGATACTTAAAATAATTGTATCTTGAAGCTTAATCCAGGAAGAAATGGCTGATAATAACCATGAGAAAGCTTCTTACACATGAGATCAGGTGTTGAATCTGTAAAGTGGTTTGGACCGATAACAGTGTAAGCTTGGAATCATCTTGGGAACCAAATTTAACCCAGAATTTTAATATTTCTTGCTATCCTAACATATTCCAAACCGCTGGAAGAGTATAGAATTTGATCATTTATTACTTTTCCAAATGTATTAATGAGCTATGAGATTTTTTTATTCTTATTTTAATGCAACAACTACTTTGAAAAATGATTTTAATTCAACTTATCATCATTTAAAAGCTTTATTTTTTTGTAAATTCTTGGCCCACAACTATATTTGAGTTTGTAAATTGACTTTGCCCTTTGATAGTCTACAAAAGCAGGAGAAGTACTTACAAATAAGTGGAAGTTGCAATTTACTTCCTCATGATATATTTTTATTATATATTGAAGCTTTAGAGTATTACACTTAAAGAAGGGCTCACAAGAGTATTTTGGGCCAATCTCATGTCTTTGGCAACATATTATTTGGATTTTTACACCTAAAAATATCTATTCCTTTTAACAATTTAATAAAAACCTAAATTTTGGTAAAAATTTGATTTAAAACATATATAATTTCAAAAAGGCTATGAAATTGTTTTGTATTAATCTGTTTATTTGACTTTCTTTCTGAATGGAATGGAAGAAAAAAAATAAATTTCCCACTGTAGAAAAATTAGTTTTTGTATTTGACTATTGACATAATCTTAATAGTCTTTGTATTTTTATTTTTTTTGGTTTTCATAAATACCTTTTTCAAGGGGTGTAGTCAACGGCTCAGTACAGTTCCCTGCCTAAAGTATGCAAACCCAGGAAAGTAAGCTTTACAGATTCACCTGCTGTGCACATGTTTTGTGGCCAACAACTCTCATTTGTCAGAGATCTAGGGACTGAATTTTACTTGAGAGGTTCCTAATCATCCTTGCATTTGTTGTTTGCTACTTTTCAACAAGCTTCTACTCATCATCTGTTTTCACCCCCACTTTTCCTCTTTTCCTCTCACTCATCTCTCTATATTTCATTACCCCAAAATATCAAAAAACCTTTGTCTTTTTCCATTCTCATAAAGTTTTCAAAAAGCCATTCCTCCCAATATTCACCCAAAAAATAAAATTTCAATTTATTTTTGGCAACTTACACACAAACTCAATCCAGGAAATATGAAATCACAGTCACTCTTCCAAGCCCTACAATATCACTTATCAAGTAAATTCCAATTAAAATATGATTTATTCAGATATACCTGAAATGCCATTTTATTATGGTTTCTCTGCTCACCAATGGATGAACAAGAAGCATGTTTCATTAACAATCATCCAGCATAGGATCTATCATATATCTGGTTTGATGGAGTGTTTTCTTGTTTATTTTGGGCATCTCATTTTCAAGGGAAATTGTTTCAAAAATTACTTTATTTTTTTCAACTTCTTATTATTTTCAAATCTTAGGGTAATTTTTTGAATTATTTTTTACTCACCATCATATTCTTTTCAATTTGTTATTTTATTTTTTACTTTAATTTGCTTTTTTTACTTGGAATCGTTTTCTTTAGATTTTTATCTTGTTTTACTAATTATTAATTTTTTTACTCTTAATCATTATTTTATTTCAAATTTAGTCTTTATGAGTTTTAGTTAGAAAGAAAATATCTTAAAATGAAGTAATTCTTGTGTCTGACTTGAAAAGAAAAAGCGCCATTAGTGTGAGATACTGACTGCTCAGAAAAGAATTCAGCTCCCTACCTGTATTTCTTTTGTTTTCATATAATTGGCAGGGAACTGTAAAAGTAACTGTACAGATTTTTACTTTAAAAGGCTGTATAGACCTTGATTATGTAATAAAGGGAAAAATCGTCAACAGTTCTACACTAAAGTCCCATCTCCTTTTCTTCTTGAATCAATACTTGTTTTTTTGATAATTTTTTTTCTTTTCTTTGAAAGTTTCAAGAGAAAACAATTATATATTTTATAGATTTTTCTCAAGCTAAAATCACATAAATTTGCATTTCATTAAAGGAAGATAATTTGGACCAATGACGAAAAAAACAATTCAAGCACCTAATGATCCTTATAAATTAGAAATTTAATAGAGTATTGTATTCAAAGAAGAAGGAAGAAAAGAATCAAAATAAGAAGGTCTCATTCCAATGAAATTTGGAATTGAGCTTCAAATAAGAAAAATGGTTTAATTTTATTTCATTCTAGTACAATAAATTTCATATAGATCTCGAAATATTTTCTTTTCATTTAACAAGCTTTCCACTAGTATTATCATTTTTACAAAGAATATAGCCAAAATCTAGCTATATTTCATAAATTAGAGACTAATTATATCAAAAGACACCTCAATGGTTGGCTGAAGAATTCCTTTAAAGGAATATATTAATAAATTTGAATATATATTCTATAATGGTTTGGATAAAGATTCTTGTTTATTCTTAGTTAGCAGAGCTGCAAGTTTGGTAAGTTAGTCAGATCATTCAGGGAAGTTAATTAAATATGGCTTTGAATATATATGCGTATTATGTCAAGAGCCCTTCCGAAATCTTTCCAGAAATTTTCTATTTAATATTTTGAAATAATCTGGTTGAAATTAATACTTTCACTTGTCTTTTTTTGGCCTGAATACAAAATATATGGAGATTTCATTTTTGTATATTTCGTCTTGGAAAGGCTTTTTGAATATACACTATGGAAGATTATTCCAATTTTATTTAGTTTCAGATGTTCTGACTAGCTGATAGTACTTTTAAGATTCAGGAAGCTGAATTATTTCTGGATAGATTGTCTGTAAGGAATAGAAATCAACAAAGTTCCATATTTATTTCATGCTCATGTTTTCAGAATACTTAGAAAGTGAATTTGGTGAATCATATTTCTGATTTAACTTTATTTAAGTTGGTATCCTTTATCATGTAAATTTAATGCGTACTTTGACTTAAGGTTCTTATCTATATTCATAATTGAATTTTTCAAAATCAATATTATCCCCAAAATATGGCTCGGTATTTGAAGAAAAACCCCTTTGTGATGACAGCAATAGAATAAGTTTTTCTTTCCACTCTTATGACTCATTAATGTAATTCACCGAAGCTCCTATTGAGAGTTTTATAGAATAAATACCTGGTGATGTATATTAAGTATGAATTAACTTTTGGTTTTTTTATCTTCAAGTCATAATTCTAGTTTAACTTGAAGTAATTTATCCAAGATTTTTGAAGAATGTTTCTCTTATGAGAGAAACAAATGGGATAGATATTTTTTTTCTACTTTTATGATATTTTTTGTTGTATCAGAAATCCCAATTGAAGCTCCTTTGTTTCCTAAAGCCTGTATAAATCCTCAATTAAATAAACTGAAGGATACTCTTCTCCATATCAATAATTTACCTTTCGAAAGAAGGGATAGGATTATTGGCTTATTCAATTAGGTTTGTGAAATATCTGTAATGTAGAGATAATATATGTTTATTAATAGCTATAACGCAGGTATAGAAATATTACATTCTTGGTTTTTGAATCATTTGAACTTGGGTTAAAATTAAGTCAATTTTCTCCTAATGCAAAACCTTGTTGGTCATATACTTTTGGGTTTTTAAGCTTTGAAAATTGCTACCCAACACTTGTATTCAAAAATTGAATTGAAAAGTATTTTCTTGCATATTTGGCTTATGTTTCTTCCCAGAATTCTATTTTTCAATTTCATTTCCATCATATCTTCTAACCTGTATCCAGCCTATCTTCCATGTCAATTTCCAAATGCAACACTTGCTGTCAGGCACAGCCATTTTTCTCATTATAACTACTCATACAAAGATGGTAAATCAGTGATAAAATTTCTGATGTGTCCATTGAATTCTTTCTTCCACCCTGTATTGATCCAGAATTATTGTCAGAATGGGAATCTAAACAGAGCACCAGCATGACATCCAAAGTACCACAAGTAATGGTATTAAGAGCATTGGACAAATGTAGCCAATACAGGTATTGTATATAGAAGAAAGCTTTACAAATATAAAAATACCAACCTCAGCAAAATAGGATAAAGAAAAACAAAAATATGCCCTGTCAAAGATAAGACCAAATAAGCAAAAACACTAATTTTCACCTCTCATCCAACTTATGCATACTTAATTCAAACCCAACCAAAAATGGTTCTTTTCTTGAAGCTCTCAAGGAGAGATATTAAATGCTCCTATTTATTTATCTGTATTATTGCTACCTCAGGAAATACCATTGTACCTCTTTTATCCACAAAGAACCCCTCAAACATCAAAGAGGGCTTGTACAAAACTGTACAAAAGTAAAACCAAATTGAAGATCTAAGTGAGGGCTTTAATGTTAAATACTCCTTACCTCTGTATTGCCAAAAGGTTCCCAGAGATATTTGATCAAAGTTTTAACACCCAAATACAGAATTTATGAAATTAAGAATATAAAGAAGCCCCTGTATCTTTACCATTTATTTATACAGATTTAAAGTGAAGTATACCAAGCTATAGGAACCATCACTCCCTATTGTTATTTATCATTGAAATGCTGATACCCTTTAAACTGACAGAGATATCTGGCTTGGAAGTTTATCAAGCCGTATACTGATGTACAAAATTACAGTAAAAAACTAGAAACACATATAGCTCCTGCAATTTTTGAAAAGAATGAATATAAAGCATATAAAATTGAAGAGCTCACCAAGCCCTCCAATATTATTCTCTTGTATTCTTTATATCTTTGAAATTGATTGATATTTATTGGGTGGAAGGTTTTTGACCAATACTGGTCTGTACCAAACCTGTACTAACCAGTACTGGTCTTAAACTTTAAATAATAGTTGTTTAAAGCTTACGCCCTCCCAGAATAGCTAATATTAGTCACTAGAACACTCTTGAGATGTAAAAAACAGTGCTTACTTGGCCTTTGAAAAGGATTTTCACCCTGTCATGATCCAGAATGATCATTTGTGGTCCTAAAACCACAATTATGACTAGACTGACTTCAGAATTGGTGGTATGGACTCACAATTCAGCCTCCAGAGTAAAGATTTTCATTTTTTTTATGTACGAAGTGCTAACTAATCCTTCACAGTCCCCAACAGATACAAAAGAAGGTTGTTTCTCACTGGAAAAGTCTTAGCTAATCATCTTTTTTTATTCCTTATGTGACAGAACTGTTATCAATCTTGGGTTCCCTTAGCATAAGTGTGATATAATTCTGATAATAATTATTTCAGTGATCTTCATAGTAAAACAAATTAGATTATTGCACAAAAGCTCAACAATAGATTCATAACCACTGTTACCATGTAACAGTAGGATGTTTTTTATTTTTAAATTATCAACTTTAAACTTGTCACAGTCATAATAATAGCTTGTATTTACATTTTTATAGCTACTATATATAATCACCCTGACAAGGGTGATAATTTGTGGTCTCAAAACCACAATTATGACTAAACTGATTTCAGAATTGGTTCTATAGAACAATTAAGCCTAAAAAGTGAAATTTGTCACCCTGGAGACATGTGAAGAGCAGACCAGCCCTTCCCAGTCCCTAAAAGGCATAAAAGTGGCACATTTATCAATGAAAATTGAACTCATAATAAGTCATTAGTATTCTTCCATGGTTAAGATGTCTTAGAGCAGTAGTACCTTTGCAATAGTATTGATATAAATCAACTTATTAATTATTGTAGTGATTTGAAAGTGTTTTTGTTATCTGGTTGCTTGAACCAAGGCTTTCAGTAGACTCATCACCACTGTTTTTAAATGATATTAGAGCTTTTTATCTTATTATTTATTATTTTCACTGTGTCACTAGAGCAGTAAAAAGCTAATATTTAAATCTTTAAAGCTTCTACATATACTCAAAATGACATTTTGGGGGGTCTGACTGTGCATTTTTACCCATTTTGACCTATTTTGAAAGGGATTTGGACTATTTTCACCATTCTAAAGGATTTTAACTATAAAGGAAGGTAAAGGTTTGATTTTCTTCATTTTTTATCTTTAATCTTATATTATTTATTATAAAGACATAGTATGTCTATTTGAATATCCCATATTGCTTAAAAGTAGAAAAAATATTTTTTTGAATCATCTTTAATATTGAAAAATTTGAATTTGAAAAGATTTAATGATAATGAACAATTATTATTTGTTTTTCTTAAATATTTCAGTATTAAAATAATATACTTTGCTATAAAAATCATTATTTTTCACCAAATTCCATGAAATCCAATACAAATAATTTGTTTGATATCAAATTTTCAATAAATATTGAAATAATAAAATAAAATTTTATTATTAAAAGAAATATATAATTTATAAAATTACTTGAAAGAAAGATGTTGCACAAATTGATGTTAAAAAGCTCAAATCTTGTCAAATAATCAGGCTTAAAGATAATAACCATCATTAATGTTATATTGTTTCTTGAGAATAACAAGAGTTGCTCAATTTTTTTGATTCTTTCTAGTCATTAAAAATGAAAAAACTTTGATATTAAAGTGAATCATCCATATAAAAATTGAATATTGAATTTTATTTATAAAGAATATGTAAAAAATGAAAATGTGTTATTTTTTCATAAATTTAGTTGATAAAAAAAATAAAAAATAAAAAAAATCCAAAACAGATCAAAAAAGTACAAAAGTAAAATAAGGCTAAAATATTTCTATTTATTCAAAACTTACTTAAATATTTTTCCTTTTTTCTGAGAGAGGAAAAGATTACATTCCAAATAGTAGCCCAGTCACAAAGAAATCCATCTGTGACAGCCAGGAAGACAAAAGGGCATTTCAAAGAACCAATGGAAAACAAAATAGCAATAGTGAAGTGGACAACAACTCAAAACAGTAGGCCCAAATAGTTTTACAAAGAGTCAAGAAACCCAATAGAACACCAACAAAACAGAGTGAATCACCCAAGGAACTTAATACAACAAATTTAACTATTATTCACCAATTTTTAAGCCCTAAAAAAGAGTTTCCAGTTAGTATATACCATATATTTGTACAAGGGCATGAAAGAGGTAATAAACCTTGAATATTACATTCTTTTTCTTTTACAGTTTCTTAACATTGTTGAAATGGGGGCTCAATTTCTTAGAGATCTTGGATACTCAAGAGATTATCCAGAAACATGACAAGAAAGAAACAGAATAGGCAGCAGAGAGCTATCTGTTGGATCAAAGAAAAAACAAGGGACTCACCATCAGGGAAGTCCTTCCAAAAGTACCATTATAAATAAAATTAAACACAGAAGTAAAACCAGATGATTGTACAGATTAATGACAACTAATTAACAAATCACAGCTTTTCAATTTTTTTTTGAAATTCCAGGGTCCTTGTGGATTAAATATCAAATTTTTCAATCCAACCACATATTCAGAATCAAATTTTAGCTCCCTTCAAATATTGGGAATTGAATTTCCAAATTTTCACATACTCAAAGACAGATTTTGGATTCAGTTCTGTTGAATATTAAAATTTTGATTGATATTGTATTTGATTTGTTGTAGAAACACTTTAATTTATATTGAATCTGATAAGAATTTGCTATATATTTAGGGTGTTGGTAAACACATGTAAGGCCTTACGTGTTTTTACCATAAAATTACGTGTTTTTACCAATTTATGGCCAAAACACATAAGTAACTTATTTTTTAATAAAAATTGCTCAGGATCAGTTTTGAGCATTTCTATAATTTGAATATGTTCCCACCTATGAATTTCCATAATTTTTCTTTTTAAAATAAAGGGAAAAATCTTGAGAATAAAAAACCAGAAGCCCAACATTTTGGGATTGTTTTTCAAGGACATTTGTAGACCCAAAAGTTCTTTTTTATTTACGTTTTTTGTTCATGTTTGTATTTAAATTGAAAATACAATTTATGACATAAATTGAATTCAAAATATAATTTATGATGAGTGGAAGTTGAAATTTCATTTTTGGCTTTAACAGTGCAATTTATGACATGAAAAGTACCACAAATGGCATTACAACAATGCCATAAATTGGATTTAATGGCATGAATGGCCTCAAAAATGGAATTAATGGCCTTAAAAATACCATAAATGGCATTTAAAATGCCACTTATGGAATCAAAAATTCCATTTGTGGCATTAAAAATTCCATTTATGGCATTAAATAAATGGCATTATGCCATTTATTGCATTGATAATGCCATTTATGGAATCAATAATGCAATTAATGGCATTATTAATGTCATTTATGCAATACCATTGATGGCATTGTTAATATGGCATTATTAATACCATTTATGAAATTAATAATGCCATTTATGGAATTAATAATGTGATTTATGGAATTAATAATTCCATTTATGGCATTAATAGAATCAGAAATATTGCATTGTTAATGCCACAAATGGCATTAATGGCATCAGAAATATTGCATTGATAATGCCACAAATGGAGTTTTTGATGCCATAAATGGCATTAATGGCATCAGAAATGGTGCATTGATAATGTCATTTATGGCACTGTTAATGCCATAAATGATATTAATGGCATCAGAACTGCCATAAATGATATTAATAGCATCCAAACTTCCATAAATGATATTAATGGCATCCAAACTGCCATAAATAGCCATATTTCATTTGAAAACCACCCCTTACGTTTTTTTACCATAAAATTATGTGTTTTTACCAATTGATGGTAAAAACATGTATGTTTTTAGTAAAAACATGTAAGCTCTTACATGTTTTACCAATTTGCTTATGTGTTTTTACCAATACCTTATATTTATTATTTGTAAATGAAAACATATTTATTATATAGTCACATTGAAAATCATCAATATTATATATGAACATTAAGATTATCATTTTTTATTGATTTTTTATGAAGGAAAATACTTAATATTATCATTAAATAAGCTCAGAGTAGATTTAGGGTAATGAATAAGTAAAGAGAAGAATTCCTTCCATAATATTTTTATGTCACATAAGAGATTGAAAATAATTAGACATCACACACACCCAGATTGTGTCATGCAAGTGACTATTCAAATAACTAAACGATAACAGTTTTCTCAAGCTTTTAACCTCAGGAAACTCATATTGACCATTTTTTCACTATATCTGTGATCATTTCAAACCTCCCCTGTCGAGAAAAAGAATTTTGGCTTTCAGAATAAAACATGATTCATTCAAAGAATAAATCCATAATGATTTAACCAGTAAAAATGTTATTGCTTTTGCTGTAATAATAGAATTATTATAAAAGAAGAATTCCGATCTTTTCCACTTTTTGAACAAGTAATTTACTTTTTTACTTATTGTTAAAATTTTATAATTTGCTAACTAGTAATGAAAATTGGGAGTTTACTAATCATTCTTATTATTATAATGATAGGTACTTGTGTGAGCCTTGAAGTAATTTCTACATACCAAAATAGGTCACCATTAATATAAAAATAACTTTTAAAGTAGTAAAGTCCCATAATTAATTTCTCCATCCAACATTCATCATTTTTTATCTGATAAAAGATGAATAACTTTTTTGTTTGTAGGTAAGTCTATGGATTTAAGGCCATATTTGGATTCTATACAGAATTAAATATATGATACCTCCATAGGGTGAATAAGATTAAATTAACTCCATGCGGCTTTAATATGGAGAATAATTTAACACCAACTTATCAATAAAACATCAAATAATTGTGAAGCATTTTGTTTTTCTCAATTTCATTCCAAAATAATGGGAATGTGAGAAATCCTATATTACATATACACTAAAAATAGTGTTATGCATATATTTGTAACCTAATATTACTGTATTCCTCAATAAACTTTTAAACACCCATAGTGGATATCAGTCTTTAAGCCTTATATACTATCTTTGACAACAAAATAGCTAAGGGGGACAAAAGAAATCAAAGAGAGAGCTAGGGTACCCAGCATCTGATGCCTCTGAGGCATGGCCAACTATAAAGCACAGATAAATGGCTTATAATAGACAAACTAGTATATTCAAACCTTTTGGGAATCTAGCCACTAAGTTAAAATCCCATCAAATCATGAGAAAAGAGCAAATAAGGTGCTATTTTGACATGACAAGGAGGTAATGAGAAACTACAAATCATGAAACCCTGTCTGTTATTAGTTATTTTAAATGACTAAACCCAAAATAGTAATTATAACACTTTTTGGACTAGTATCCAGAAATTTACCTCATAACAACTAGCTGTAACTATATCATTTGCTTTGCTATGCAGAAATGAAGTACAAACTTCAAAAGTTCATTGAAAAGAAAACTCTTAATGAATAATTCTTAAGCTTCCAGAAAAATGGAAAAAGGGATCATAAAGACTAAAAAAATTATTAATTAATAATTCAAATTAGAAGCTTGACTTACAGTCCATTTTTGATGATTTCACACAAAAAATTGAATCTTCAAAAACTCACAGAAAATACAACCTCTGATGAAATTTACAATAAAATAAATACCTTCAAGAAAAAAATGTTCATTTTGAAATAGAATATTCACACTTTTTAATATTTCATTTCTTAACCATAAATGGGTTGAAAGTCATGTAAATTGACTTAATTAAGTAATGATGATAACTTCACTTGACTACAAGTGATTTGATAATTAAAAATTAAGGTAAAAGGTTTCTAACTCACCATCTTTTCAGTTGTCTCAATGGCATGCTTATGTGAGCTGTTTTAGACTTAAAAGAGACCTACTCTTGCCATTTTTTTCCAATAATCATCCAATCATTCAGCTTTATCATTAATACCAACAAGTATGTATTATTGGAGGTTATTCTTTATTATTTTAAACTTTGGAAAGTAATAAAAAAGACATTAAATGAAAGAATAATAACTTTTCCAATAGTATTAAGCTATCAATTGCTTTATTACTGCTATAAATAAACTATTGCTCCTTTAAGTCCACAAATAATCCACAAATCACTCTTCCAAACCCTTTCCAGGTGTTTTTGGAGTATTAGTTAGTGTTTGATTTATTATCAAAGTTTTTTTATCTAAATTCTTTTAGTTTTATTCAAGAATTGAATATGATTATTCTTTTAAAAGATAATTATCCATTAAAATAATGTTATATTATTTTAATAAAAGGTTTTGTTAATAATACTTCTTACCTCTTGCTGTGATAATAACTTGCATTGTATAGCAAGTAAAAAAATTCATTAAGAAATTAATTATTTATTTGTGGCTATGATGAATTTATTTATTATATTTCATAAGAAAAGTCATAGTAATCTTGATTAATAGTAATATTGTCAAGGGCTTCATAGACTAATTGTAAGGGTGAGTTTATGTAGCAGGTAAGAAATAGTAAATAAAAGCTGTTAATATGACTGTGACAAATCAAAATTAATTTATTTGAAAATTAAAGTTCCTACTGTTTCCATGGTACCAATTGTGATGAGTCTATTGAGGACCTTCGCTGAAATACTCTAATACCTCTGACTATAAAGCATTACTACAATAATTACTTTTTAATTATATTTAATGATTATAAGGACACTACTGGTTGATAACAGTTTTGTCATCTCAGAATACTAAGAGAAAGATATGGTAAGTCTTTTCCAGTGATAAAAGACCTTCTTTCATATCTTTTGGGGACTTTGAAGGGATTTTTAGCCCTTCATAAGTCTTGAGAGTGACTATTTTTACTCTGGAGGATGAATTGTGGGTCTATACCATCAATTCAGTCAGGCTGAGTCTATGATAGAGTGATAAAGATAGTATACACAACTTTAACTGTGACTGTGACATGGATAAAAATTAATAAAGAAGAGTTTTTAAATAGTATTGAAGGGCTTTACTAAATAGTTTTAGTGGTGGTGAGCGCTATTGAAAGCCCTGGGTGCAATAATTTTCTGTTGGATTACAATAATAGCTACTACAATACTTGAGATTACAAGTATACCTAATTATTTCCCAAGAGTATAACCATTGTGAAAAGCTGTACTATGTAGTAATTCAAGAGAAGGATGGGGATTCCTCTTTTGGGCAGAGAAAGGGCCCTTTTTATCCTGAAATTTGGTGGAAAGGTCCTATGGACCGCTTCACATGGAGGAAGTGAAGATTTTTCACTTCAGAGTACTGGCTTGTGGTTTTGACAAGGCCTGTATACTCTGTATTGGGCTCAGATGGGGCTTTGAAACCACATCTGGGCATCTTTCCCCAATACAGGGTGAAAACTCTCATCTGGGAACCACACAGCCCTCTTCTGACATGTATGATGTGTAGAATGCTGCACAGGACCTGTATGGGACCCCATTACTGAATGAACTATGAGGTATTGAATTATAAACAAGCTTCTTTGTCTATTTCACACCTCATAATCATAGCTATGGGAAAGTATCCCACATTAAAGGTGTATTGGCCAAACTGTGAGATTTTGACCTTAAAGCTGCTATATCTTTGTCAGTTCTCAATATATTGAGCTCAATGTTGGTTTATTGTGTAGCCCTGGATGTGATCTACGCAACAGTATCTCATTTGATATGGTTAACATTAAATATGGCAAAGTTATTCCATGTTCAATTTTTGTTATTCAGATATATGCTTTCCTCAAAATCTGTATGGAACTTATTTGTCCCATAACCTTTGTTCTAGATGAGATATAAGAAATAGATGAAACCATCAGATAGACCTGATTTTGCTATTCCCAAAAAGACCCCACTTTAAGTATCTCACATTGAAACTGTAGAAGCTAGATGAGAAGTAAATATTTCATTCACCCTAATTTGGCGTTATTCTGGCCATTACTTCTGTAGTTTTGGTGCTAGCTGAGTTTGGCCAGTATCATTGGATAGACTTGACCTAGAGATTCAATATAAATACCCATTTGCTGCAGTTAAGCCTCTTTCTCTGGATTTCAGATGTGAGGTGAAAATTATGGCTTATTCTTGGCAACAGCTTTGTTATTCTTTGTCCTATGATTATGAGACTTTTATATTTGGAAAGAAGGTAAGCTTCCTCTTTTGTTTGATACCATTTGAGCTGGTTTGGCTCAGCTCCATTTTTTTGGTGGTATTTTGCTCTACCATTTTTGTTATTGGGATATATGCTTTTCTCAAAATCTGTATGGAACTGATTTGTGGCATAAACTTTGTTCTAGATGAGATATGGGGAAATGGATGACACCGTCAGATAGCCCTGATTGTTCTCTTTGTAAAAACACCCCACTTAAAGTATCTCACACTAAAACTGTAGAGGTTAGATGAGAGGTGAATATTTTATTAACCCTTATTTGGCCTTATTTTGGCCATATCTTCTGTAGTTTTGGTGTTAGATTAAATTGGCTAGTGCCATTGGATAGCAAGGAGTTGGAGCTTCATTTTTAATATCCATTTTCTGCCATTAAGCCTCTTCCTCTGGACTTCAGATGTGAGGTGAAAATTAAGGTTTATTCTCAGCAACTTCTTTGAGCTGGAATGACTTTTTTATTGTTTGTACTAAGATGATGGTACTTGTATATTTGGAAAAAGGTGGGTTTCCTCTTTTGTTTGATACCTTTTGAGCTGGTTTGGCTCAGTTCCATTTTTTGGTGGTATTTTGCTCTACCATTGGTTTATGGTGTCTGGCTGTCATGCTTGTGCTCTGTTTTTGAGTCACAGGCTGACAAATTCTGACATCAGTATAGTCATAATTGTTGTTTTGGGACCAAAATGATTATTCTCAATCTATACAGGGTGGAAAACATTTTGAAAGGCCATGTCAGAACTGCTATGACATCCCCAGAGTGTTTCAAAGACTAATATTAGTCATTTTGGGAGGGGTTAAACTTTAAATAACTATTCTTTTAAATATAAGACTAGTACTGGTTAGTACAGGTTTGGTACAGACCAGTTTGGTCAAAAAAACTTCCAGCAAAGATATCTCCCTCTGTTTTTGGGATATAAAGAATTCAAGAGCGTAGGACTGGAGAGCTTGATGAGCTGCTGAGTTTTATATGCTTTATGTCCACCCTTCTTAAAAATTTCAGGAGCTATAAGGGTTTCTGGAATTTTATTGCATTTTTGTACATCAGTATATGGCTTGATAAGCTTCCAAGCCAGATATCTCTGTCAGTTTAAAATTTATCATAATATGAATGATACATCATTGTAGGCCTTGATGAGCCCTACAGCTTGGCATTGTTCACTATAAAGATATATGAATATGTAGCAAAGAGACAGGGGTTTCTTTATATTCTTATTTTCAGAAAACCTGTATTTGGTTTTGTTAAACCTTTGATCCAAGATCTCTCAGTAAGTTTTGGAGATACAGAGGTAAGGAATATCTCATATCTCAAATTAAAGCTCTCACTTAGATATTTAATCTTGTTGTACTTTTTTTACAGTTTTGTACAAGCCCTCTTTGACGTTTGAGAGGTTCTTTGTGAATAAAAGAGGTAAAATGGTATCTCCTGAAGAAACAATTCTACATATAATTAGATTGTACCATTGGATATCTCTCCTTGAGATCTTCAAGGGAAATAAGATTTTGGTTGGGGTTTGAAGTAAGTATTCATCCGTTAGATGAGAGGTGAAAATAAGTGTATTTTCTTATTTGGTCATATCTGTGACAGGGCATATTTTTTCTTTCCTTATCCTATATGTCTAAGGTTGGTATGTTTATATTTTGGAAGTTTCCTTCTTTATATCATACCTGTATTGGCTATATTTTTCCAATACTCTTCATACCATTACTTATGGTATGTTGGATGTGATTCTAGTGTTTTGTTTAGAATCACAGGCTGACACACATGTTACATTTGTGGCCCGGCCATGGTTTTTGAACATTAAAACCTTAATCAATCTATGCTTAAGCTCTAAAATACATTAATTTGGGAGCTCCTTTTGTCATGGTGAAGTAATTATCCTTTTGAAAGATTTTCAAAATCTTTTTTATTGAGGAACTTGTATTGTTTTTATATTTTTTACACATAGCTTTTTCACTTGGAAAATCTTATTAAATTCTCATTTGAGTTACTTTAAATTTATTTTTGATTCAAAATTTTAAAGTGTGATTTTTTTCTATGAAAAGGATAATTTTTTGAATTTAAGAAAAATAATAAGCCATATAAAAAATCTTGAAAATATTTGAAAATATAAAAAATAATTTGTCTTTTATAATCTTTAGCTTCTACTGTTTTTAATCAGGTTATTTCAGCTGGTAATAAACTCAGAAAGAGATATATCACCAGTCCAGAATCTGAAGGAGGTATTGAAGTGAAAATTTACACAGGTTGCACTTTATTTAAAACAGAGTTATTCAAAAAAACCACCAAAAGGTGTGTGTTATTTGTCTTTATTATTAAATTTATGAAAATTGTGAATACAAGAAGCTGAAAAAACTATTCAGTCCAACCATATGGATATGGAAAAGGAAGAGGAAAAAACAGGGCCAGACCTTTCAGGCCTTCCTCAAGAAAGGAACATTTGTAGGATTCCAGAGCTTCCCCCCATTCCTAAGGGTCTATAGCAACAACCTTTGAGATGAGGTCTGAGCCTAAACTGATTCAAGATGATGTTTCAATGGTTGAAAAACTTCCAAGTGGCAGCTATAGAAGTATATAAGCCAAGTACAAATACTGGTACAGAGAAGCAAAGGAAGATTAGTGTAAAATATGCTCAAGCATTTGGAAAGGGGCTATGAACTGCTACTTACACATAAAGAGCTTTCTGGGTCAGTAGAAAACCATAGAAATGCTAGGAGGATGGAGCACATTGTATTTCAAAGACAAGGTCAAAAAGATAAAGGGATGTTTGAAGAACCAAAGTATTTTATCTGTAGACCAAAAGAAGGAACCAGAAATGACCCCAGCTTTGGAAAAACAACAACAAGTAGTGTCAACCAGCTCCAGAGCTTTCCAAAGGCAAACACAAAAGACCCAAGAAGAAAAAGAAAGGTCCAAGGAACAATCAAGGAAAGGGGAAAGGCAAATAGAATTTAGGAAGACCTTACCCACAAGGGTACAGGATTTCCAAATTGAAGCCTTCAGCCATGGAAAGTTTGTTCATTATGGCCATAAATCTTATGGAGCTCACATCAAAGGAGCAAGAAAGGATAAAAAGGACCTTTCAATGCAAATGGTGGATGAGATTAGATAAATTCAGTCTATTATTGATGTAAAATTCAACAAATTTGACAAATAACCAAAGAAATTAACATAAAATGTCAATGTCTTAAGAAATTATGACAGAATTATAATTGAATGGTATAAAGTGACAAATGCAAGGCTTGAGTCAATTTAAAATACATTTTACACAATTGAGAAAAAAAATGAAGCTCAAAATGATGAGCTTGATAATATTTCCATCAATGATATCACGTACAAAAAAAAAAAAAAAAAAATTACCAGCTCACAAAGTGAAAGGAACATGTTTTGGAGATAGTTCATAACACAAATATTTTTTCCCCACATTTTTAGAGGAGTGATGATGAAAGATAAACATTAAGGGAGGAGATAGTTTCACAAGTGAATCCAATTTATAATAATTACAAGCCTTATTCACATATTCCCAGACACTCCACACCTTTAACTGAAGGAAAAAATTCTGTAAAGAAAATTGAAACCCCTTTTTCAGTATAAAATAGAATTACTGCAAAAGATATTCCCAAAATAGAAGAATTTCCAAAATTCTCTGGTGAAGGAGAAAACAGCCATATTTAATTAAGTAGAAAAATTGCTATTTTGAAAGAGGACCTTTGCATACCTTCTGAAGTCATAGTACCCAAATTACACACTTTCTCTACCACTCCTTCAAAGAAATTTTATTTAGAGATGAGACAAAATAATGGAAGACATAATTGGATCTGGTGGAAATCTGAGATAATCACAAGTAGGCTAACAATTCCTGGAGATTTGAAACTGAAACTTCTTTCTAAAGTGCCATTTTTGATTCAGAAAAAGACAAACCACTTAATTTGTTCCTCAATCAAAAAGACAGACAATCTTCTTTACACCCAGATATTTCTGACTTAATTTTTAATATGAAAATATTCAGGAAATATGGAGGACACTACTACATGCCATCAAATGAAGATTTGTAGAGCCCTTTCAAATAGAAGACTATATAAATGCAATGGAAGATATATTTACTATTACAAGAGCTTATACAATCTGGACTGAAAACCCTGTTTAACCCTGAATTATGCCAAAGATTTCTTGATAAGATAGGAGACCTGAAAGACCTGTCTGGAAGTATCTGAATGTGGGAGCACCTCCCATTTAGCTAAAAACTGTACAAAAAATTTAAAAATAAATGAAATTCAAGTTATTGAAGGGGTTTAGTGTACTGAAGAGAAATAAGAATCTGAGCAAGATTCTGGAATCTCTGATGACACACCAGTACAGGACTTCCAGCTTTAAAATTCAACAGCACTCTTTGAAGCTACTGAAGTCCATACCCCTTTACCACAATTTAGTGAGGACTTCTACCACTTTATCAAAATTTGAGATCTATAAATTTTTAAACCCAAACCTGCTAGATGCAAAGGTGATACTTCTGGAGAATCTTGTATTATTTCAATATTGATGGATTATGTAGAAGCTAAAGTCAATCTTGACACAGGAGAATTTTGCACTTGTGTAGCGAAGGAGTATCTTCAAAACATACTTTCAAAATGTAAAACCCATCTATTAACAGTAGAAGGTGTGAAATTCAGTAGTTCAAGTAATGATATGTATGCTTTTAGTATATCAGAAACCAACTTGATATTTCCACACACAGAAGGAAGTATGAGAATCAAAACATAGATAGTAGTACAAGATAACTGTCCTTCTCAACATATAATTCTTGAAAATGACTACTTGGAAATTCATGTTATTGATATAAATAAACATAAAGATAGAAGCTTTACAATTGGAGAAAAAAATCAAATATTTTCTTTTTCCAATATTTGCAAGCAAATACCAGTCACCATGAAAAAAAACTCTATCCCCCCTGGCAGGGGTAGCAGGTCACACCCAGGTCCAACCCAGCTTCCAACTTGCTTGAAACTGGGCTCTAACTTTCTATTTTCATTTTGGAATCTTCCAAGCTGGATTTTCAATATTCAGAAATACAGTTCATAAAATTAATTCAACTGTGTATCTTCTGAAAATCCTCAAATATCCTTAATTCCACTAAATTCTTTGACAAAAAACCCAAGTGTGTTGAAATCAAGATGAAACCATGAGTTATGAAAAATTTTATTTCACATTTTTGAAAATCAAATTGCCCTCCTTCACCATCTCTTATCATAATCTTTTCTTATAGGTTTTTTTCTATCAAGTTTCTTCTATCATGTCTCAATATTTCCAGCCTTAAGATTGTTTTCATAGAGGTATTTCTCTTGAAATAATCACACATCAGTAGTTTCTCTCACTCACAAAAAACAAAGAAAAATCATGTTTCATAATCACTTTTTCCCAAAGCCTTGATTTATCATGATTTGATAAGCTGAATACAAATTCAAATATATCATTCCCTTCTTTGTAAATGGGTAAATAATTAGTGATTTTTTTGTAAATATCAGGTTCAAAAGTATTATTTCCCACAAAAACATTCATTGAGAATAGTTTTTTCTATTTATATTATCCCTGAAATACAAGAACTCATATTAAATTTGAAACAAACTATTATCCACATTTTCACAAAATATAAGATTTAATCGGACCAACACCTCCTTCCCATGATATAAAGAGCCTTACACCTCTTATAATTCAAAAATTATTTCTTGCTATATCAAATGAAATTCAATTTATTCAACAATTGAAAATATATCACTTGATAAGATTAAATTATGGAATCCTTTATACTTTATATGGATCTTATCATGAAGAATAATTAATTATATCATACTGTGCTGGGGAAATTTATGAATTGAAGGCCAGAATTGGATTCTACACAAAGGTTCACCTTGGGTAACTCCATAGAGTGAATAATCTTAAACTAACTCTATGAGGTGGTGATATGGAAAATAATTCAACACCAAGTCATCAATACCACATGAAATAATTGTGAATTTTTTTTTCTCAATTCCATGCCAAAATAATGGAAATGTGAGAAATATCATGTTACATATACACTAAGAATAATTTCATGCATTTTTTTGGAACCTATGATTACTGTGTTCATACATAAAAATCTGCTAAGCCCATAGTGGATATCAGTCTTGAAGCCTGAATCACCATTCTTGCTTTTCAAATAGCTGAGCCGGACAAAAAACATAAAAGGGGGCCAGGGCACACAATTTCAGAGGTCTCTGGGGCAATACCGGCTCTAAACCTTGAATGTATGGCTGATAATTGCCCAATTAGTCTATTAAAAACTTTTGAGAACCTGTTCCCCAAGCTACAATCTCATTTAATCATGAGGAAATAGCAGATAAGCTGTTCTTTTGATGTTAAAAGGAGGTAATGATAAGCTATGACTCCTGTAGTCATGACCATCAATAATGATTTTTCAAGGATAAACCAAAAAAGAGTGATTTAAACATTTTTTACAATTATTAAGGAATTTACCTCATGGCAACTAGCTGTAACTATAGTATTTGCTTTTCTATGTAGAAATGAGGTAGAAACTTCAAGAATTCATTTAAGGCTCTTGGAAGAGAGAAAAACAAGAATAAGAGAAAACCAGGAAGAAACCCAAGTCATAGAGAATTAATGGCATATGGCAGAGAAAAATAGGATTCAGGTTCACCAAGGTATGGAGGAAGGAGTTACATTTTCCACACAACAGTCTAGCAGCTGCAGCACTTACAAGGCAAAGTCCATTTCATCCAGGAATTCCCATTCATCCCTTTTAGTTCCTAGAATAATACAAGAATCCCAAGGAAAAAAGCTTCTTTTAACCAGAGAAAGAAATAATCAGATCCTTTGATGAAGAAATCAATTAAATTACTACAGGAGGTACACAAAACCAAAGACTTAGTGTACCCACATGTAGTATTACTAACTCACAATCAATTTATCCAGGTATTATGACTGATGATATAATACCCACTCATAATTTTTATATCAATGAGCCTATCAATTATATATTAACATGGGTCAAGCTAGGAAGATTCATGGAATGTGCATATGAGAATTCAAAAACAGTAATATCAGAAATGAATACAATGAGGAAGGAGAATGCCTCCCAATATGCAGTAATAAAATAATTGAAAAGAAACTCATACATAATTTGAGAGAAATCTGAGGAAACCAACAGAGCATTGAAATCACTATTAGAGGGAAAAACATTTGAGAAGGGACTTAAGAATTGTTGAGAAACAACAGAAAACCCTTAGAATAGAGGTGTACTACCTTTTTTAAAACAGGAACAATATAATTTATTACCCCAAAAATACAAACCTTATTCACCCATCAATAACTCTCAAAAAGCTGAAGAGGAGGATAAATCAGAAAATCAAGTACCTGCATACAAGGATAGAAGTGTAAGTTCTGAGTCCCTCTTCCAACATGGTGAAAACCTCAGTTACTTTGTGAAAAAAGAATTTAAAAAATAAAAGGAAGTGGAAAACTGGCCTAAGTCCTCAGGAATCAGAAAACATGATAACATGGAGCTCAGGGTTTATATTGATGGCTTTTGGATGATTTCAAAAGGATACAAGACTACTGGATAATAACAAGACTCAAAATAGAATTCAGAGGTAATGCAACATATGGTATACTTAAATGAAACAGATATATATCATTAAGAGCTAGGAATGGTGGAGAAACTGAATAATAAAAAATAACAAAAACATCATTTGGATTTGGCAAGATATTTTCTCTTTTGAGTGCAACAGATACTCTAGAGAAAAAGGACCTTATTATTGGTGTCTTAAGAAAAAACAAGGGACTAAAATATATTGATCCACATATGGAAATAGAAATGAAGAACCAGAAATTTTTGGCAAACCTTGCAGGAGGCTTGGCAAATTCAGTGGAAAAAAGATACAGAAAAAAAGCAGCATTGATGACATAGAAAATTTCATGACAATGTAACAAAGAAAACATCTATGTTGAGGTACACCTCCTACTGAAATGACTTCAAATATAACAATAAGTCTAAGATAGAAGAAAACAAAGAATATAAGGAAAAAGAGACACCTAAAGATAGAAATTTGTGCCACAACTGTGGATAACCCAACCACTATGCTAATAATTGAACTAAATGAAAGAAGAATATATATTTAAGTGATTGATAATAAGAATAAGAACCAAAAGGGGATAAATCTGATTCTGAAAACATGGGAAATTGCCTCGGAGAATATGAACAGAGTGAAACAGACCACATAGAAAAAATATATAATGCAATTATATGGAAAAAACTCACTAGAAATACAAGATATAGAGTTAGCTTCTGGAATATAATAAAATCTACATACAAAGAGCTTTACAAGAATACACAGGATGAAAAAAAAATCTTGTAATGCCAAACAAGGGTATGGGGCCCATTAATGGTAAAATCACAAAAAATGACAGTGTACATAGGGAACAAAAAACCCATTGATAATTGACACGGGAGCTAGTTTCTCCATAGTGGAAAAAGAATACCAGACCAATAGTTTTCCCAAATGGGATTAAGAGATCAATCCTACTAAAACCAAAAGCTTTAAGAGTGCATAAGGGCAGATTAATTCTCTTGGTAAAATTTTTGAAGAACTGTTTCCGCCTCACAGGAAGTATAATGTAGTATTAATACCTGAATTTGTAGTATTAGAAAAGGTGCAGGTACAATTCTTCTTACTGGGAGAAGAATACCAAAGATCACATGGTATAGAAACCTGCTACTGTAAAAACGGTTTTCTCACCATAGGCACAAATAAAGAGAAACATTTTTCCTTTGATATAAGCCATATCACAAGTGATAAGAGAATGAAAGACCTATTGAAAGAATTTGAATAATCCCAATATGTCACACAACCTACAGATAATATGAAACTAAATTTACTTAAAATAGATATAAAAAACAGAGAGCCTTTTGTGATTGGATATTTTTCACAAATAACCAATAGCCTATAAAAGCTATGTCCAAAATATCTAGTCTTTGAGAAAACCAAAGAAAGAAGGGATGCATTTGAGAAAATGAAATATGAACTCACACATGCACCTGTCTTAATGATATCTGACTTTTATTTACCCTTAAAGCTATAAATTGATGAAACATTCATCAAGATACTAGGAAAGGAACTCCACTCAAGAAAATTAGTGGATGGCATACCTAAAGAAGGAGTTACACTGGGAGTAATTTCTTGTAATTTGAACACATGTCGCTTAAAATTACTGAACTATGGTAGTTCAGTTGGTGTAAGAGACCTGCATGAAGGTTGTGACATTTTCCCCAGTTTTATTTGTTATATATTGAAAAAGATTAAAAACGCATAAATAAAATATGGAGCAACTAAAACTGAAGGCCTATGCCTGGTATTAAAATTAAAGAAACTTCATCAATAGCTCAAAGGAGAATTATTTTAATTATTCACAGATTTCACAGCACTAAAGTCCTACTCAGAATGGAAGAAAATACAAATATTCTGAGGTGTTAAATAGCCATACAGGGAAATGAAGGCATTATGACCATTATCCATTAATAGGATTAAAGCTATACCAATGATGATGGCCTCAGTAGATGGTCACTAAAAAATGATCTAGAAGCCCCAGCATATGTTCCTGAAAGTGTGACAAAGATAAGAGCTCAATATATCAAAAGAGACAGAAAAAAAATTTCAAATTTCAAGCTGGGAATAAGAATATTATCCAGCTTACACAGGAAAAACTATTCAGAAAGAAAACAAGACACTTATGTTGGGAATTAGCTCATAAGATTCAAATATCAAATTATTAACTGTAGCTAATTCATCATATAACAAACGCAAAAAATGCTTTATCATGATGAAAATACTCCAGAATAGATGGAAAGCCAACTGTGTCATCCTGTGACTCAAAAATAAAACAGAAGAATTAGATAAAAAAGCACCACAAGCATGGTATACAAAAAAGAGTTAAATACACACCCTTAACATTTACTTAATCCAAATTAAGGCACAATAAGGCCGCAAAACAAGAGAAAAGAACCTAGCAAAGGTATCCTGTAAATTTGACCATCTTAAAGGGGAAGCCTTCCCCATTGAGAAAGAATTCTTCTAATTATCAAAAAATAAGAATTATCCAGGTTTTTAAGGTTATAAACTCTTTTTAAGGCTTGAATATGAAGCAATAAGTAAAAATTACTAATATTTTACTTATTTTACTCTGAAAGTCCCAATAATAAATAATAATAAGAATTAAAATAATCATCATGAAAATATTATTTCAATTATGGGGTAAAACATATCATATTATTCATAAAGAAGTAATAATATAATTTATCTTATAAAAATAACATAATTGAATCAATATATTGATAATTTAATAATTAATAAATTATGGCCCATTATTATTGTTACCAAAAATGAATAATTGTTCAGAGAATCGTTATTTGATAATAAATAAGAATTTATAACCAAAATATTACTAATATTATAGTTATAATTAAATATAAATACTCGTTATATTGATAAAAGGTGATTTTACAGAGAAATTAAGAGAGAAATATTAAAATAAGATGATAAACCTATTTTTAACACTTGAGGTCATCATTTTGAATTTTTTTACATGTAAAGAAGTCATTATAGCATATTCAGAATGTTGTTACAATGAAAAAGAGAGAAATACAATCTTAATTATTTCCATGTGTATTTAGAGAATCTAAGAGAATTTAACAAGTTTTGATAAGATATTAATGTATCCAAAAAGCTTTGAGTGATTATTAAAAGCTATAAACCTAGTATTTTACAATAAAACAGTTGAATTTAAAACAAAAAAATGAATTACTGTTTTATTTAATATTTTATTGGATTTGATGCATCTGAGGGAGAAACAGAGGAATAAGGGGTCTTTATATTATATATTAAATATTCTTCCTTCTTGTGACCAAATGTCTAATAGAAGATGTGTACTTATTCTATAAGCTGGAAATAATAATTATTTCAACTCTTAAAAATGATTAAATCATCATTAAACATTTGTATCTCATTATCATGCCATATTTTAAAGTTATCACTATAAATTTGATTTTTTGACATCATAAGCTTGACAAATGATTGAATTTTATGAATTAAGGTAAATTGAATAATAAAATACCCAGATCAACCAGATTTACCCCTAATTCAACTGTTAAACTTAAATTAAGATTACAGTTAAAGATCAAAAAGGATAATTTTGAAGCTTTAAATTTAATCCTTGGTAAATTTTGATTTTATTATTCATCTGAAATTCAGAGAGTGAATTACTATAGATTCAAACTCTTTTACTAAGATTACAAGAGGAATTCAATACATAATAAAAACTCTATTTTCAATGATTTTCCTTGTAAGTCATCTTTTCTGTTGAAATTTACTATTTTAGAGTTTGAACAATTATTTCATAGGGTTCTACCTTTAATTTAATGATGGAAATTATCTCATTATTCATGTATGATATAGTAGAATATTAATATCCACTTTTTTTATAATTTTGGACTACTTTTGTCTTTAAGTGCCTAACTGGTATTGCTATTTTTGGTCAATTTCTTGTTATTATCAATAGATTTATTTATAGCTTATATATGTATTCCCCAAGTTATTTTGTGGTAGGTTTAATTTTGGATAATATCTTTTGCATGAGTATTTCAAACGATATGATCTAAAAACCATCAATATATGCCCTGATCATAGAAGTGCATATATCCAGGCATCTTATTAAGGATTGGTTTTTCAGTAATGGCATCAAAGAGTCATATATTTACTATTGGATGAAGAGCCCATTTTTGTAGCTTCTTAAACATTTTTATTAATTGGCTTCTGAGATACTCAAGAATTCATGTCTTTTTGTGGCATTTATACTTATTTTAATGGGCTTTCAGAATTTAGTTAAAATTAATATTATTAAAATAAGTTTTATAATTTGTTTGTGATCGTTTTTTGGATATTTGGTCAAATCTCAAAAGCTCACACTCTTTCTGATCATAACACTTAACATTCACCTCTCATCTAAAAACTGGAGGTGGAACACAGACCCACCAAGTGGGGTCTTTTACTTAATCTATCAATGAAGGATATAAAATGAGATTTCTTGCAGGACTGTAGCACCATTGGATCATAAATTACCATACTAATATTTTCTGAGAAAATTTGAATAATTATAGTATTTTTTCACCTCACATATAATTTCCAGAGTTTTGATAAGAGACCTGTCAAATAGCATAGTTTTTCATCCTACACATCTCAAAAGTTTCTGGATTTTTTCTCTTGAAATAAGAAGATTATATTTTAAAATAAAGTAAAAATTATGGAGCCTACTTCTGGCTACACTTCAAGCCACTTCAGAGCCCTTTATCTTAAAAACTGAAGAAGCTATTCAGGATTCAAGGTTTTAATCCCACACCAAGTGGTATTGTGGATACTATCCCATACAATTGAATTATGAGGGGTGAATACTCCAAGAGGATTTTTATCTTCTTATTACTCATAATAAAGGCTATAAAGCTCCATTCCAGCCTACAGTGAGTATAACTGTGGTAAAGTATTACATACAATTGAGTTATGAGATGTGAAAGCCATTAAACTGGTTTTTTATGTTTATTACTCATAACTTGAGTAATTGGTGTACCTAAGACATAGTCTTTTCATCATTGGATGTTTCCTGTCTGTTAGAACATTCCTGACCCTCCCATTGGTGGAGATTTCTACCTTATGTGGGCCCAAAAGGTTTAGATGTGGTTCTGATACCACATTAAAGCATCAATACAGGTTATATTGGCTTCTTTGAACCAAAACCGACCACCTGAGTTAAACCCTACAGTCCATAACCATGGTAAGAGGTCATCCACCTATTTACAACCTGATTTGAGAAGCCTTCTCATTAGTTGGGAGTAGATCCAATTCAGGGATCATGGGAGTAGGTACTGACTTGTACCCATCCATACCAAATTCAGATAAAATATTTTCAATGAATAATTCTTAATATATGCTAATAGTTTTCTGATTTTTATCATGACATATTTCAATTCCAAGAATATAAAATACTTATACCGAATCCTCCATCTTGAAAATCTGTTGGATAGCATTCTGGAACCAAGAAATGGATTCACTACTCCCTTCAATTATCATATAATTGACATGCAAAATTACTGATAGAATTTCTTTATGATCCGTATTAATAAAAGATATTGGTCGAGATTTCTGGCCATCAAGTTCAACTACTCAAATAAATCACAGAGGCCCTTGTACCAGCACCTAGATCTGTTATTGAGCCCATAGAGTCATTTTTACATCTTAAGAAAATTTCTACCTATTTTTAAATGAGAATAGCAATCAGGATATTCCATGAACACATCCTCTTTAGTTATCCCATTAAGACAGGCTTTTTCCAAATCCATTTTATTTATATCAAACTCCTGTGAAGCACAAAAACTAAGAAGAAATCACAAAGAAATTATTCTCAAAGCCCAATAATAGGTTTGAATGAAATAAAATGATTCCCTTTGAGAAAATCCCTGATAACATAATTGAGCTTTGAATCTGGTAATGTTTTCATCTCGAACTTCTTTTGTGTGGACACCTACATAGAGCCTAGAACATTTTCTCAATTGAGTATTTTGACAGTAGTCCATACTTTATTCTCCTCGCTTCTGATAAACTAATTTTTAACATCTTCTTTGAGCTTGGAAGCATGTTCATCAGAAAAATCCTGGTAAAAAGGCTTTTGAATAGAAGCGGAAGAAACATCATTTATACTCATGGTTTTTTATAATTAGCTATATTACTTTTTTATATTTCTGAAGGGATATTTAGAGGAGAAATAACAGGGAAAGGTTTCATTACCCATCCTTTTGGTAATTTACTGATATACTTCCATTTTGATTCATTGAGAGGATCCTCTAAGGACTATTCATTTTATAGATTTCATTAGTTTCAGACGTTTCAGATACAGGAGAATCAGTAAGGTTGAAGCTTTCAGAAGGAGAGATCAGAAGAAAAAATGGAAGGAGGATCAGAGAAACAAGGGATATTAGTTGAGGAAGGAATTAAAACAGGAACATATGAAGGAGAAAAAATTTACAGATATAATCAAATGTAGGATAAAAAGTAGGATTAAAAAAGTGACTTTAAGGATAATTTGAAGCATGCTCAAGGGAATTCATGAATAGGGAAAATTCCTATTGAATTAAGCGGGTGTGACTAACTTGTAGCCTACAAGCTTCAATATTATAAACCCAAAGGTTTTTATGCCCTTCCATGTAACCCATAAATACAATTTTACTTGCTTGAGGAAGTATTTTAGACTGAATGTTGTCCTGGAATTCTTATGACAATAAGAATTCCAAAATTATGGAGGCCTTTTATTCCTGGGTCTTTATTAAAGAGTAGTTGGAATATCTTTTGAAAATTAATAGAGGCTCCTAGAGTCCAATTAAGAAGGAATTTAGTTGTGAATATTTCCTCCCCACACCATCTATGACCTGGCTGAAAGTCCAGAAGAAGGCACCTTTCAAGCTTCAGAAAGGTTTTTTTTTCTCTTTCAGAAGACAGGTTTGGCTGAGAAGTATACAGAGAAATTTAGGAGCAAATGGTCCCCCCTTATTTAAGGGTACTAGTAAATTACCCTGTATTGTCAGAATTTATTCACTTAATTTTTCATGAAAGTATTTTTCCCACAAAGGCCTTAAGCTTCTCAAAACAAGAGAGGGCGTCAGCTTTCCTTACTAATGAAAAATTGAGCTGATACCAAGAATGTCCATTGATAATGTTCAGAATATATTGGCTACCTCCTTTTAATAAGGATGTAATAGGAAATCAAAGTTCCAGATGGATTGATTCCTGTGTTGTTTCTGGAACTGGTAATTATCCAGAGAAGGAAAGTAAATGAGACTTTTATAATAAACAATTTTAGCAATGGATAGATTAGAAATCTACATGTGTTCTCATCTTTATTGTATAACTCAAACTTGGATGTCGTAAGACGCTATTAATGGTCAAGGAATTTACCACTGATATTTTTTTAGTCATCTTATTTCCAAGATTAACAGAAACTATTCTTTTTCCTAGAGAATCTTACAAAATCTTGAATCCATTTCTGTCGAGTAAACTGATTAATTTCCCTTTCCCAATCAGGGGGAAGTGTTTATAAAGAAAAGGAGCCAATTCAATAAGAGGAACTGATACAGAGAGAAAGATGGGGGAATTAATTATATACATTGGGCTACATTATTAACCACTAGTTACAGAAACTCATATCATTGTAGCTGCAATACTGCTTCCATCATCCGTTGAGAGGGATTTTTTTGTTTCATTTACAGAAACAAATCCTTCACTATCTTTAAACAAGTATCAAGATAATCCGCTTTTGAGAACTTCCTGATCCTAGGATTTCCTGACAGAAAGTAGAAAAGATCCTAGGAGGGTCATCTCCACTATTTTTAGCTAATCTTCTAGCCCTAAATCTTTCTAATATTTCCTGATTCCGCTCATAAAAATATTTTTATTAATGAGAAGAACTTGGGTCATTCTTTCCATTCTGACATTTCCTCTTAAACCTTTCTTGTTCTAGGTTATCCCCCATCCAGCAATAAGTGTTTTTTTGAATAATTTGTTCAAAATAAATAATACCCTATGCCTTTTCAGATTTATATTTTAAGTATTTTTTTCAGTAGGTACTCAAGAAAAGTGTTTAAATCCTTCATGCTAAGAGAAACTTCTACCTTATTACTCAAATTGGCATAATAGTTGGAAGTAAGAGGATATGTTATTCTCATTCCTTCTAGCCATTGAGAAAGGCCTTGTTGATTCAATTCTCACAGAAAGAATTAATTGATTGTTTTAATATAGTTAACTGCCTGCTAGTTGTATTTTTCAATTTTATTGGAATTCATAGCTGGATCTTATTTTTGCTCTGAGGAATGATTGGATATGGAAATATGAATATAGAGAATTATTGGAGATGAATTAAATGACTATAGGGTAAGTGATGAGCTAATATGATGTTTTCTTCCAAAGTGAAGTTTTTTTATTATCATCTTTTCACATTTTACAAAATAGAGAAGTACACATGTAAGTACCCAAAGGCGTATTGCAGTGTAGGGCTTTCTAAGTGTCTAAACAACGTGCTACTGAGTAATAAAAGTGTATGAAGTTATGCCCAAAGTAACGAATTCGATAGTCTACAAATAATTAGTTTTTTCCATCAAAACAGATCAAAAACAACAGTATTACTTAATTTTCTATCCCTTCCTCATGAGAAGAAATAGAAATAATCTTCATATCTTGTTAATTTGACTATGTCCTGTTAAAGCATGAGTCGGGAATATTTTTGTACCCGGGTCTCTTTATGGAAGCGTGATTTAAGCTTTCATCGGAGTGATAATTCTGTTCATTATGAAAACATAGATCTGAGTTTTTGTTTAGTTCATTGATCTGTTAATTATGAAAGTGTCAACAACAGACCTTTAGTGTGCCAATAATCAGAATTTTGAGTCTTTTTTCCTTATGTGTGGAATATTTTTAGACATAGCTCATTGTTTGATGTATGTTTTCATTAGTTACTACTATTTTCGTAGTAAAATATTTTCAATGAAGTACAAATAATTCCTCTCTGATTAATTATAAAATGCTCCTGAGCCCATAACCTGAGTATTTAAGTAAACAAAAAAGAAATGAACACCAGCAAAAGAACATGTGTGAGTCTATTGCAGTAGCAAAGAAAAAAATTAAACTAGAGAGAACTTCACCTGAGGAGTTAAAAAGAAAAATAAGAAAGGAAAACTGTTGAAAGATGAGGAATACAAAAAATTTGCAATAAGAAAAATCTTATATACCCATAAATTCTGATGGACGGTGCGCTTATACAAAGCTAACCCCTTTGTGATATAAAAAATGAATATGGATAAAAGGATACAAGTCTGGGAATCGATGAATGAAAATATAGAAAGTAGAAATGAATGATAATTAAAGAGAAAAAAGAATTGAATTTTTAACAAAAAGGATAGTTAGTAAAAAGCTTTGATAGTATTATGGACAAGAATACTTTTAAAAATATACGACTTGAGCACAAAAACTCCAAAAGAATTGGTAGGGTTTGAGGAAAAAAAATTAGAATCTTTATTTTGTGATTTGGTTGGCACTCCAATATGTGCATTGATCAAAAATTGGGAAAATGGGGAAGCAGAAGACCACAATTTGAGCTCAAAAAAACTGCAACTTGAGACTGGAGAAATTATTCTGATAGCATGTGATTTTTGTCATATGTATCTGACTTGAGTATGAGTTGGAGTGGATGAAATTAAAATTGAAGTTGGAAATTTGAGTTTTGGCCATTTTCATCTATCTTTTTAATCATAATTCTCCAAAAATTTCAAATAGTTTTGTAATAAATTGAGACCGCGCAATAAGCATCAAAATGGTTTACATATTTTTTATGCCTAATGAAAACTATGCTTACTTCGCGGATAAGCATATATAAAAATCTCAACTCTCCCTGTAAGAATATTCATGGTAACTATGTTTTGAGATTTTTATTTTATGTATTATTTTTTCTTCTGCCTCACAGAAAATTTAAAGTAAAAACAATATCAAGAAATTCTAATGTAAAATATAAGACAAGGTGTATATATTTAAAAAAAGAAATGAAATAAAATATTGGATTATTTCTTGTTTCTTGATTCCATTTGGAATTTTTTTTAAAAATAACACAGTTAATGAATCAATCAGTGCTATTAGGTGGAGAAAATAGACTAAAAGACTTTTAAGAAGCTCTTCGAGGTTATCTGAACCTTGTTTGACTCTTAAGAACATTGTAAATAATTTTGAAGCCCCAATAGTGCCTTCAGGTGGGGCTTCCAGGATGGATCTTTGGAGGAAGAAGGTTGGCTAGAGATTGAAAAGTGAATTTGATCACATTCCTGAGACACTTCTTCCGATGTCCATGGTATCTGGTCAATCTTGGCGATATCATGAGTACTTTCCTGATATTTATCCGTTGTATAAATATTTCCCAGGGGGTTTTCTTCAGATGAAATTGTGTTTGTATTGTATAAAAAAATCTGTTAATAAAATGGAATTTCAGCATTGGCATTCTCATCAGTTTTTTCTGAGATTGGATTGAGAAGGTTTTCAATACTCATATGCATTAATTTTTTTCATTAAATGGGCTCTTTGCAGTGTTTTGGTTATTTATCTGAGTTTGAATATCTTGAATTTCATTGCTAACACCAGTTATTTCATATTTTGAGGTGTTGGAGGTGTTCGGGTCCAAAAATAGGTTACATATTTGTGTATTCTTTAAGAAATTGGAAATTGTTTGTTAATTGACCTGATCCCAGGCCTCATGAGTCATAAGCATGCCTTGAAGCTGGTTGATGTTTTGAATCTCCTTGCAAGATTTGAAGGTGTCTTTGCTGTATCAACTTACTACAACCTTGAGGAATTCTGCCCAATAATGTGTTATTTCGGAATTTATATTACCCGTATTGCATGGTTGAAGAACACTGGTGAGGTTGGGGGAAAAAATGAATTTTTATATTTGTTAACTTGGCTAACTCTTCTGCATGGAAATTTACACTGAGGCTGTCAAGTAAGAGGAGGATATTCCAATTTTTCTGCTGAAAGTATGTGTTAATTCGATTCAGCCACTTAGAAAAAATATATTTCGTCATCCAGACGGTCTGGTTGAAGTGATACCGGAAGCCCCAGTGGCTGTAATCCTTCTTACCAAATGCCAGAGGCTATTTAGCAGTACCCATGACAACTGTATCAATCTTGTGGGTTCCTGTTGCATTGAATTCCAACAGATATTTCAATTTCTTATTGTTGCCCTTGAGCCAAAAAATCGTTATCATTGCTAAAGAGCGGTTTGGTGGCATTCTTAAAGGAGAAAAATCAAGATTAAAAAAACAAAAGAAATAAATTAAACTAAAAAACCAATAAATAAGCCTAGTTTCGTGAGCATTATAAACATCATCTTCATTATAAAAGTGTTAGACCTTCTGTAGCTCCTGTTGAGCTATAGCCGCATCTTTGAATTGAAATTAGCCAGCCTCACCATGAATCTAGAGGCTCTTGATACCATTTAAAATTTTGAATTTAAACAGCCATCCACTAGATATTGAACACTTGATATGGAGGAGACTCACAAATCTCAAGACCCTACTGATGATCAGTTTTAAGCTTTGTGCTTCTAAAATCTATCAATAGTGTGCCTTTTCAAGGTCAGGGTAAGGACATTCTCAATTGTGCTTTGAGGTTCCACAATTGAGAGTAGCTTTATTTAGAATTTCCTGGAAGGACTGAAGCCATTGGGACAATTCGGCTTTATTGATCCCAAACTTTCAAGCTGTTTTGGTTTTGGTTTGGCCAGGATTCTTCTGATGGGCTTCAATGACCTCTTTGCCGAAATTTTAGTCATGAAGAACCCGTTATGGGGGAAAAGAAGGGGAATTTGAAGATTTATTCTTTGCCTTCTTTCTACTTCCACTTGATAGAACCAAATTTTGGGATTTTCCATAACTGGTGTAAGGGTTGGCTAAAAATCTTCTGGGCCTTTTGATTCTGAAACAAAATACTGTAATCAAAAATTTATAGAAAAAGACTTATATTGTAGTAAATTAAACAAATTTTCCAGCTTGACCCCATGAAGCTCATCAATATTTCAAGTTGGATGTTGTCTGGATCTTTGAAGATAAGTAATGTCAAACTCTATTCCAAAGCACCACCAGCAAAGGTATTTATCATCACAGTCCACTCCAAAAATAGAGTCCATCCCTATTGACCACATATCACATTCCCTGATCTTGTTCAGCCAATGAAAGGATTGGAGGTTTTGAAAGCTGTAGAAATATTTTTTCCTCTCTGGTTGCAATTGGAATTATGACACATTCCATAGAGTGAATGAGCAAGCAATAAACAAGAGTGTCAACCTTGGTGGTTGTTTGGACCTTTTGATAGATGAAATAAAAACAGGAAAGGAAAAAACTATCAAGAAATTAAATGAGAAATAAATAAAAATCAAAAAAGGAGGAAGGGAGTAAAAATCAAAATGGTGAAACAAAAAAAGAAACTTAAAAGAGGTACTGTAAACCTATGTGGCAGAGATGGATGAAAGAGGAATGGTCAAAAAAAGCAAGACAGTGAGTGGGGCAAAAAGGAAAGAAAGCCGCTGAATAAGCATCTTTTTCTTCCTTCGAGAAAGTTCTATGCATATATGGAATTATGCATAATTGGGATTCTTCAATAGGAAAACTGCGTATACAGAAAATAGTCAACAGAAGTTATATGCTAGCTGCGAGGTATTCTTAAAGGGCATATGCCTCTTGCAAGGTCTCACTGTATTTATTGATTGAGTGTTGGGGCTAGGGTGGTGGGCAGGGCACCCCTGGGCATGCCAGGGGGAGGCATGCCCTGCGGCGTGCCTCCCTTGCGGGACACAGCCTTAAAATGTGGGTGGGCGGGAGTTTGGTGAGGGAGAAACCCTATTTGAGGTTGGCCTTGACCTATAAATTTTCCAGCGGCCCAACGGACCAACTCCCTTTTCTCAATTTCAATTTTTTGTCTTTTTTTTCTTCAAACTCCTCCACTTTTTCTGGAAAAAACAATGCAATATTACTTTGTCTTTCTTCCTTTCATATTTAATTAAAGATTTATTTATTTTTTTCACTTTTTCTTATCCAGTTTCTCAATTGTAAATCTTTTTTTTGACTCTAATATAACCCAAAAATGTCACCACCTCCATCAAATGCAAGCAACTGGCAAACCCCCTCGAATGTCCATGGATCACGTTGGAGTGGGTTTCTTATGTCAAAGCTCAATTACGATTCACCATCACATCGACGCAAAGCAAAATGCTCATATTGTAATGAGATTTTCAATGATGCTCGACCACATTGACTCTTCATGCACTTAAAGGATAGATGTCAGAAAATCCCACCAGATAAGAAATCAAAATATATCCAGGAAGTACTTCAAGATTCGCGAACAAGTGATTATGAGGAGGTCTCAACATCTGGTACAAGCACCAGCCTTTCAACTCCACTCTCAAGAGCTTCAAGCATAAGACCAAAACAATCTTATGGTGATACACCATCAACAGCCTCCTATTTCTGATGCATGAGCAATGATTGCACTCAAGAGCTACATGAGCTTATCCTCAAAGCCTTGATTGTTTCAAATGTATCATTCTGTTTTCTTGACAATAAACACTTTCAAGATTATCAAAAGGCACTTGTACGTTCCCCATATAAGCTTCCAACTCGTGACTCAATCTGCAACAATGTCTTGCCTTTGCTCCATGCAAAATGCGAGGCAATGATATTGGAGCAAGTAATCAATACCCAAGGAATGACCCTATCTATTGATGGGTGGACCGATGTCTCTGGTTGCTCTTTGTATGCATTGCTATTACTCAAGGGTCAACATATCAAACAATTCATCGATATATTAGATCTCAACTTAAAACAACATACTGCTGAGAACTTGTATGAAGCAGTTAAGAACTGTTTTCATTGCAAACAAATATCATTCAGAAACATATCAGCAGTTGTAACTGATTCCCCTTCAGTAATGATCAAATTTCAGGTAAGTAGTCCATTTCAAGACTCATCATTTAATTACTACCCAATTTTAATAGTTTTATTTTATTTTATAGAAACTTCTGACAAATGATAAACCTCACATTGTGAGGACTCATTGTGTCTTACACTCATTTAATCTCATTGCAAAACACTTTACCTCGCATCCAGCAATGACTTCAATTGTAAAGGGCAACAAAACATTAGTAAATTATTTTACAACCTCTTCTTACTGGAGTGAGTACCTTAAGCAGTGGGCTAAAGAAGAAAATATCATTCATGGGCTTTCAACTTTGTGTGAGTCACAATGGTTCTTACTTTCAAAAGTATGCATGAGTGTTCAATCACACAAGGAGGGTTTCAAAAAATGCTTGAGCACATTCCAAAATCCCACAAGTGATACACCCTCAATACCAGCCACTGTTATCTCAGTAATTGAAGATAGAGTCCACTTTACTTCTAACAATGCCCTGGTTTCCCTCCTTAAGCCAGTAGTTGATGCAATTTTGCGGTTGTAGCATAAACATACTGAACTATCAGATTTATGGAAAGAATTCTCAAATGTTTATTTTTCACTTATATCTACCACTGTTTATGATCGCTTCACCAGTGTCAAAAATCACTGTCTTAAAGTCATTCATCAACGTGCTCAAGATTTCCAAGCAGATATCTACATCATTTCATTTTTTTACACCCGTCTTTTTGCAATGTGGCAGTCTCTCTCAAACATTCACTGAAAGATATCACAGTAATGATTTTAGTTCTTGCCAGAGATTGGCAATACTCTAAAGAGGATGCTGAGATTTTAATTCCACAAATTAAACAATATTACAGTCAGCATGAACCATTTGGACAAAAATGCAATGGTATGTGCTTTTCTACTCCATCCAATTATCCAAAGAGAATTTCAATTATTGAGGCATTACTTTTTCCACAGGTGTATTTCCAAGTAAGGCGATTGATTACTGGCTTGGTCTACCTGATACAGCACAATGTCTTCCACTGAAAACACTTGCACTGAACATTTGCGAGCTTGTACCACATGCAGCAGGGGTTGAAGGACTGTTTTCTGTCATGGCTGCAATCAAAACCAAGTACCGAAACCCAATGTTGCCAACAACACTGAAAATGATAAGTCAAATAAAGCTACATCTAATTCAAGAAAACCCACAAAAACACCCACACAACCCAAGAAAAACAAAAACATTGAGAATGCCAATTATGACATCATGTGTGGACATGACTTTTTCAATTCACCAATTGACTTAGAAGAATTTGAGGAGGGAATCTTTTCTTATGCCAACATGGATGTGATTTCACGACAAGATGCATTCATGGAAACTTTATTTGATTTTAGATCATGGGACGAAGCTAACCAAAAAATAATTGTGGATGCAGTTCCAATTGAGGATCGAGCAATTTCAATTGTTGAGAGAACCATGATTTGGGACCCTTACAATATGATTTGAGGGATTTATCTTTTAGTATTTTTTTCTTTGTTTTCTTGAAGGACTTAGCTTTAAGGGTTTTTTGCTTTGTTGTTTTCTTTATTTCTTTTCTCAAGTGCAATAAATTTTTTAATCCTATAATTAGACATTTAAGGTGACTTGGTGTGCCATCACCGCCATCAGCTAAGGGCGCGCCAAAAGGGGTTTGGGAATGGCGCCATGGGCGGGCCTGGGCATAAAGGGGCCCGCCCACCACCCTAGTTGGGGCTCTCTGATCCAACTGAATTGATTTCTTTTGGAAATTTCAAGAAATAAAGCACTGTACAAATTGCTCTCACTTTGCTTATCTCCTCCGTCATTTGAGGGTCACTTTGGTCCTGATCAAAGCCCGATTTTCTTATACGAACATTTCCTATCCAAAGGTAGCTTTTCAGGGGCTTGAAACCGTATCCGTCATATCTTTCATGGCGTTCTGATATCTTATCGGTGGCCCAGTGGCACCTTCCTTGAGATCTGTATGCAATACATGACAATTTGAACAGCGAGGTGACGACGACCTTGAGTATGAACGGATAAAGTTACCGTTCTTGATTTTTTCGTCGTCAAAGCACTTTTAAACTCAATGCAACTTCTGTAGGGCTCAACAGCCAAGATATATGAGTATGTGGCTCTAACCACTTCCATTAACGGCATATGCTGTCTTGAATCAAATTCCGGCCTGAGCGAGCATTGCCAAGTTTTCAACGTAATCTTTCTGTGCAACCCGCTCACAAAGTCTTTAAGGAGAAACATGATGTCGAAAAGCCTATACACTGGAATCCTCATGCTATGCGTTTCTTTCCATTCCTCTTTTGCACGATATGCTTATCATGTACAATGCGCAAATGCATACGGCACGACCCCAATACCTATCGAAAAAGGAGTACACTGGACTTGTAAGGCTTTGGTGGTTTTTCAATTTCCTACTGCAAATAATTTCCTAACCTTTTATTCGGTGGCTTGTTTTTCAATAGCTTGTACTGCGTATGGGAATATTGCCTATAGATGCATGATCTCTACATGTCACTTTTCAAGTTGGCACCTCTCGAGATCTTCATTGAAATTGCCTACTCATAAACTAATGTGAAATCTCTGTAGGAAAAAACAACAGCAGATTGTCCTTTGAGTTTTGCTCTTCACGAATTCCAGGAAAGAAAGCAATCGACCTGATATATCCTGAGGTCTACGAAGCGTTCAACACTTGCGGATTGATCAGTGAGTGAATATCCCAACTTATGCGTCAATTTAACGAGCTTCTTATGATCTAAATTTTCTCTAGAGGTCACGAAAGGAACGGACCAGACCGGAAAGCCTTTGGCCGACGTCATGTGGTGTGGTTGGAAATTCAATGATGAGCCCAACGCCGCAAGACTCAGTAAGCAATATGTTTGTTTCCTCAATCCCACAGTTGTTCAATCAATCTCACCCTCAACATTCTTTTCATCAAGCTTGTGGTACTTGTGAACTGGGCTCATATCACCCTCGGCCGGAGTACACTGGCGATTGTAACAAGCTGCCAAAAATCAAGGGGTAGTAAGGTTCAAATCTAAGCTGGCCATTTGGTACCTGTTGAATACACAAAATAGATGAAGAAAGCCATTATGTGTTCCTTCAATACTAACCAAGCTTTTGAAAGGCTGAAAAAATCCGTCAGAAGACTATTCGAAACAGCCGTAAAATTGCTTTCCAATTGTCCTCCAATTCACACATGTGACTCAAGATATCCTAAACTAATTGTAAAAGTTTGATATTGAAGGTTTCTCACGAAATTATAAAATATCTGACTTACAGAGGGGAAGTCTGTTGAGTTTTCAAAAAAGCCGCTAAAAATTTCACTTTCAGATTAGAATAAATTTTCAAGTCAATTTGAACTTTTTTCAAAACTAACACAAGGAGAAAATTTGTATTTTTGATGTTTTTGGTTTTAGTTTTTTTTCTTGTTTTGATTAAATGATATTTTAATCTTAACAGCCCAAAAATAAATGACTAAAATATATTGACTCATTGGAGGTTGTAAGTACATCATCATTTTCACTTGTTATTTTTCTTCCTTGGAAAAGTGAAAATATGGCTTAGGTAGGAAAGCTCATGGATTACGTGTAAGCAATAATATATCATGAGTGAGAAAGAATATCTATTCAATCATTAATTGACGGTGGGAAACAAAAAAACATTTAGGCACAATGTACTGGAGCAATCATACTTGATTGAAAGTGAAAAAAATCTAATGTTCACAAAACAAGAGAAAATAAAAAGAGACTTGAAGTTTATATAGAGATTCAAACCTTTTTGCGAATGCCTACCTTATTCTTCAAAAATGTGTCTCTGACTTGGAACAAAAAAAGCCCATGACAAAGGCCCATTTCAGGAAAAAAACTGAAGAGAGTTCATACCCATGACCAAATACAGTATCTGTGAAACACTTGTGGAAGAGTTTCTTACCTGTCTGAATGAGTGACTTTGGGTGAAAGTTTCATTCAAAACACCCTACTGTTATATCTGATGAGCTTGAATCATTTCCCCTTATCTGTAGGTGAAAATTTTTTATTGCGTTTAATTTATTTTTCTTCTACAATTTATGCTCAAGAGCTCAAATTATGAGCCCTCATTGATCCACCATTGATTTTTGAAATTTATTGATCTTCCTAGATATTTTTATTTCCCTAAAAAATGCAGTTGCCCCTTTCTTACATTTTTTGATCCTTGAATCCCAAGGAACATTTTTTCATTTCCAATTTGTGTTTTAAAAAAAAATAAACACTCTGTGTAATCTTCTATATTTGGTATATTTGTCAATATACAATCAAGAAAATAATTGCACTAAAAAATGGAAACTACTATTGATGAAATGATCAGCTTAATTTTTCTGGTTTTCAAAAAGATGATTGTAAATAGATGGATCCCATTAGATCATTAAGTGGAAAGTTTGATATTAATGTGACAGGGTAAGTGATGTATCAAGATCTAAATTGAGAGCTTATTATTGATGGATTTTGCACTAGAATCATGTAAATCTTTTTTCTTGCATATCAAAGTGGTTACTTATACCTTAGTAAAAAGTCCAAAAGTATTAAATGAAGTGCTATTTTATTACCAAAAGTGTATTTTAGTACTTTGCGGATTACAATTCTTCTTTGTGAAATTTTCAATTCAGTCTAGTTCCTCTAATAAAGCACCTCCAGAGAAAAAGGGAATTTTAGTCTGAAAACATCTTGTGAGAGTGGCTCAAAAACTCCTGATATTTCAAATTGACAGACCTAGATACCCAGTGGGATAGAAAATATTAACTACACAGGTTTTGATATAAATAATTCATATTTAAAAATATAACTTGAAGAGTTAGATTTCACCTAATGAATATAAACTTCAACCCAATTAATTGAAAAACATATCAAGAATAACTCTATCCTGGCTAGAAACTCAAAATATCCAATCTTTTTGAAGGACTTAATTTCTCAAAATAGGAGAAATGTTTATGAGGAAAACCCAAATTTCTCATTCTTTGACTCGACTCAAAACCACAGCACAAGAATGAAACCCAAAATACCATGAATAATGGTCTCAAACTGAAGGAGCGCAAAACAAATATTTGATCTTTATCAAAACCAATAAAGGTAAAAGAAGTTTTGAAACAACAAAATCAGGACTGAAAAAAGGAAACCTGAAAATGTGAACATCTGAACTGAGAAGTTTAACTTCTAAAAGATATCATTCTTATTATAAAAATAAATAAATAACCAGATTATCAAGGGTGTAAACTAATACTAAGGATTAACCTAAGTATTCACTTCTAAACTCAAGGATTTAGTTTGGATAGAATATCCATATTGTGGTTTATTTTATTGATGAGCTGAAAGAGGGATATTTTGTGATACCACTCTCAATACTGTATAAAAACTATTTCCGAAATTAACATACTATACCCCTTCAAAGAATCAAGAAAAATATGCTATTTTACACCTCTCATATAGCTTCTACAATTTTAATTATAGACCCGCTAAGTATATTTACAATAATAATACATCAGGGATATATTGCTATACAGCTGCTGGCCCTGTATTCTATACAGGTTAAAAGGTATCAATCACAATTCCACTTTTTTTGAAAAAAGAACCATTTTTAATAAAGTAAAATAGTACTTTGAGCTTTTATAGTCTCTCTATAATTGAGAAAAAGTAGGAAAAAGATGTTATCATCTTTTAGAGCCTACATTTGTCTATAATTTGAGCCCTTTATCTTCAGAAATAATTTTTTTTATCAAGGCTTTTAGTTTTCAATCCCACTAATGGATTATAAAATTGGTATTATGTGATACTTTACCATATAAACAAATAATGAGGTTTAAAGGTGATAAAAAGAATCTTTGGACTGAAGTCTCATACCTGCCCTTTCAGGGTAGTATTGTGAAATATTTTCCCATACAGCCGAGTTATGAGGCATAAAAGCGATTGAAATGTTTTCTATAATATGAAAACAACTGAGCTTAAGGTATAAGTAGCTTAAAGATAATATAAGACAGAGAAGAGACCTGTATTCAGCTTCAAAAGATGAGGTTGAAACTGTTTCCTGCTATTTTCTTTTCAAGGATATACAAGAGTTACCAATTTTAGTCATATAGCCTATAATAAAACGTCATGTATCTTTTTAATTAGCAAAATCAGTATCACAGGATATGGCCAGTTCAGAGCTATCACCTACCAGGTGCAAGCACAGGCTCACAGTTAATTTCAGGTATCGAAGCAGATGCTTGAAAGCTAGCCAGTGAGAAATTCCATGGTTTTCCAGAAATCGAGACAGCTGAGAGACTGAAAATGAAAGATAACCTCTGGTGGCAACTTGCAGCTAGCTTACTTTTCCAATCGCTATCCTATAGTTTTGATCCAATAATTTAAATTCTTCCCGCTCGCCTGCTATAGATTCTATTATTATAGAATTTGGTATTAAGGGATTTGCAAAAGGTTTGCAGTCCTTCATTCCATATTAACTAAGTAAATCAGAAATGCAAGAGGACTGAGACAGATACACTTCCTTAAATGATGGGTTTTGGTTGATTTTTATTCCCAGGAAAAATATTTCAGGACCCAAGTACTCCATCTCAAAACACCACTTGATTAGAAGCTTTAATATGTCAATGTCTTTATGCAATGTTAAGATTATCCACATTTATGCGAACAAAACATATCCCTGAGTCATCTTTAGATACAAATAGCCCTGGATCAGCCTTTCCTGGTTGCAGCTTGATTTAGGCAAAGAATTTGTAAATTTCAAGATAAAAATAATGGGAAGATTCCTTGAGACCAGATAATGGATTTCTTAATATTCGCACCTTTCTAAGATAACTATTTAGGAAGGTAGGTATTTTCATATATAAGTCTTCTTCCAAGACTGGGTTGAGGAAGGGAGAAACAGCATAAATGTGGTTAATTTCAAGCCTTTTTGTTGCAGAAGCAGCTGATAAAGCCCGCATCAAGGCAAACTATCCAGCTTGAAAATAGGTATTGTTGCAATCTATCCCTTCCTTTTGAGAGAAACCCTGGGCCATATAAAAACTCTGTTTTTGATGAGCTTACTATTTCCATGAAATTTTCTTTCGAATTTTATGAAAACACAATTTATTTCCTCCCTTGTGGTAAAGTAGTATCCAGTATTAAACCCCTTGAGTTTATATTGTGTATGTCATTTTACAAGTCTTCAATCCACCTTTCTTTATCTTGAAATTTTAGCGCTTCATTCCAGGACGTCGTATTAGGTGAATTTAGATCAATTTTCATTATATTCTCCCTTTGTTGGTGTAAAATAATATTTGAGGTGTAAACATCAGCTGACATATACTTTAGAGCCTTTTAAAACCTTGGTATTATTTCACACCCTCGAAAAACAGGAGGAGAATTTGATGATAAGCCTTTTGGTAGAGGATTAAATGAAACTTCACTCTCAATTTTAGCTCCAGCATAAATGTTTTACTATATTTGATTGAAATTTAATTTAGTCATATCCTCATCATCAAAGACAGAGGAAGTTATCTTAATTAAACTAGCTTTTAAAAACAAAATTTAATCAAATTCAACATTGTGACATTTGATAATTAAGCCAATTTCCATAAAAATCCTCAAATTTTGTTTGTGAGGATAATATTGTAGATATATACTTTTGATTGAACTCTGTGTTCAATTACATTTTCTAACATGCCTGGGATTATTAACATACAGCTTAAAAACAAAGGTACACATCCTTTTTAAGTAAATTCATTTACTATACCATAATCCAAAAGGTGTTTTGAATTTTATTAGTCATGATGGGGTTATGTTTTCTAGAAAGACACTTGTAACCACAGTTTCTTCCCAAAGATTTGGGGGAAGGTTTGAGTTGAGTAGAAGAAATAAAGCCATGTCAGAATTACCTCAAATGTCCCTTTCTGCTACTGGATGTTTTTGAGGAGAGTAGGGGGATGATGAATCCATAGATTTCCCCTTTTCCTTGATCAGGGACTGGAACCCTTAGATAGGTATTCCCTCCAATAAAAATTTACAAAGCCCTTTACTTATCTATTTCAAAATATTGCAAAATCTTCAGTGTAATGCTTCATTGAAAATTGTGCATCTGATTTCTTCCTTATCAAATAGATGGTTTTCAATCTGCTGTAGTTGTTGGTAAACTTGATGTAGTAGCTACTACATCTTAGGCTCAAGGGAGAAATGTTTCCTGGAAGATCTCTATGTATGGTATGCCCCACATGTGGTGCTCTTCTTAGTTTCTGACTATAAGGCAATCTGTGATATTTTACTAATGCAAAAGGATTAAAAAAGGTATGTTTTTTATATCTGAATACATTCTGGGGGGCCTTATTCATTTGTGGTAAAATCTTTTTCTAACTCATTGTTGTCAGCCTGTCACTGCAAGAAAAGCATGAGAATGACATGTAAATACCATACATAGTGGTATATAAATCACTCAAAAAATGAAGCTTACATGAGCATAATTATAGAAGGGGGATTCCAAAATAAAATATTATACCACTCTTATCCAAATAGGACAAGAAGTAACAAAGATACAGCCACTTTGTGAGCCTTAGAGGTAATTTCATATACCCAAAAGATCACAAATAAAAAATTAACATATAAATATAAATAAAATAAATTCATTTATATTATTAAAATGAAAATTAAAATAAAAATATAAATTTATATATATAATTAAAAATTTAATTACAATTTAAAAATGAAATTACATTAAATTTTAAAATTGTAAAAATACATTTATGCTTGAAAAAATTAAGTTAAAATAAAATTTTAACAAAATTATCAAAAATAAAATAAATTTGGAAAAAAGTTAAATAAAAATTATCATAACTCTTTATCCAATAAATAAACATAAAAAAATTATCTCACCATTGGATTCCTCATAAAAAATTAGGTGAGGTCACCTCTGAGTGAAATTTCTGTAACTCAACTCTAAATAAGCTTAAATTAAGTTTTTAGTATTTTCTGTACAAAAGTGGAAAATCCTCAAAACCTTAACTTAATTCACACCACATATATTGTTAATCACCAAATTTTGTGTTTAAATTGAGGTGTTGTGTATATTTTAGAAGTTATGAGAAACTGAAGTATTTTCAATTGAATTCAATTGAAATGTCAAAATGTGCGTGTGTATTACATATGAGGTATCAATTATTACTGTATTGTACTGTACAATTCAATTGAATTACATATGTAAATTACAAGTATAATACATGATGAGGAATTGAAGGAAAGAATAAATTGGGGGGAAAAGGAACTCTAGCTCTAAGGGGAAGCCAGACCCCCAAAATTCTTGCTGACAGGCATGGGATGTTAAAATCCACGCAAAGGTTCATCACTTTTGGCCTGGAATTGAGTCACAGGGTCTGTGACTCAATTGATGATGAGGTTTTGATACCAACCAGGGTAATTTTAACTGTTGCCAAGAGAGTAAAACTACCCTTAAGATAAAACAATCTTTATAAAACAGTTTTAACTAGTTTCTACATCTCTTACACACATTCTGACGTGTTTTGAAGGCTCTAGGCCAGGTATTACTATAGTAATGGCTGATTTAAGGGTCTAAAATGGCTAAAAACAGCACTTTTTTGGTCTAAACCAGGGTTCAATGATTCCATAATTGGCTTTTCTGTTATCAGAGTGTTTTCCACGACTGACAAGAGTAAATTTCAATTTTTTAGTAAGAAAATTGATGGCTATAAGAGAATATCTTCTTTGCCCCACTTTTCCCTTCATGTTAGAATCTTTTCCTTTTATAATTAGCTTAAACACTGTTAAACCAATCAATAGAAGATTCTAACTAGCCTTTATAAGTGATATTAAACCTTTTAACCACGTGAAAAAATTATTATAATCCTTTTTTGTAACTTTTATAATCATTTTTACCCCTGAACCACCCCAAAATTGAATTAAAGCATCTTTCATCACTATTAACTTTGTCACTTTGTTTCCAAATTCATTCTGGTAACTTTTGGGTGTGTTTTCTCTTTAAACACCTTTTTAAAGACTTTGCTTTTTAATTAATTTCTTGCAGTTCTTTGCTCAATTAGTTCCAATTGAAATTGCTCTTGAAGAAATTTCTTTTGTAGCCTTGAATATCTCCTGTAGAGTATTTTTGGATAAATCTTTATTGTTGGTAAAACAATAAGCTTTTATTATATTATTGTTTTATACTTATAAATTTCAAAACAATAAACTTAGTATTTTTTCTCTTTAAAAATAATATTTGTTACTATTTTCAATAATTTTACCTTATACAAATTTTGAGGACAGGAAAAGTACTCAATATTTTATCAAAGTTTCATATCCAAACCTTACATTTGAGGGCCCAGCCATGATATTTTACCTGTGACATATTTTTTTTACTCTTTTTAAAACTTTTTCTTATATTGAAAAATTTCAAAAATATATAAAAACTACTCATAATTCAAAAAATCCATAAACAATAAATTGTTTCCATCTTATAATTAAAAGTGAGACTTATATTTTATTTCTTTTTTTGAAATACCTTTTTTTTACTTAATTAATTTGCTTTTTCATTAATTTTAGTGTCTGACAATGTTGTAAGACAAGAAAAAATTGAAACAGCCTCAACAGTCACCAGCATTATCCCTGCCAGTACTGTTATTGTGACTCAAAATAACCAACCTGAACCAATATCTTCTGAATTTATTAGCTTGGATATAAGTAATACCCTTCAGAAAGCTAAGAATCTGGCCAATAGTAAGTTTTTGACGTAAAAATACTATTTCAAAGCCTTTTTAATCATAAAATATGCCTTCAACTAGATCAGGAGCCAGCTATAACCCCTCAAGCAGCGCCCAGAAAGGTAATAGACATGATAATGGCAGAGGCCAATCAGGTACAGAAGGAAAAGGGTCAGTTGATGACTTCCAAACAGCTAAAATAGGTCATTCTGAAGCTGATAATACCATTTTACCTTCAACAAGAGCTGACACTGCCACAAGAAGCCTCAGTGGACATATACAAAGCCAGCCACAAAGCTTACAACAATGCACTGCAGTACAAGGAGTACCAGATCCTTGCAGATCTGTGGAAAAACTGCATGAATTCTTACCTGACTGTGAGAAAATTCCTGGGCCATCCCAATACTTGCAAGTTGCTCAATGGATGGCATCCATTGATGGAAAAGAAAAACATGATGCTCTTTACACTAGAATGGAGGAAAAACAACCCTCCACCACCCAAGCAAGTGCCAAAAACAGGCCCAGTGGCCAGAAGCAGCAATTCCAATGTGAAAAAGCAGCCACAAGCTTCAAACAAGGGCAAAGGAAAGGCACTAGCCACCAAGCCTTATAGCCTGGGCTACAGGATGCCATGGAAAATGTGTTTCAGATGGCCAGAACAATGATGGAATTACAAAGTAAGGAGGAAGCCATATGAAAATATCAGAAATGATTTCTGTTATTTTTTATTCTATTCCAGAGCTGTATGAAGCTATAACTGACATAATAAGGCATCTTTCTGATAAAAATACATGAATTTGTGACAATCTTAAAGCAAATAATTTGAGTCTGGGCCAAATCAATGAAACACTTTTATGTTTTCAAAAAGTTTTAAGAACAATTAAAACTTCTAATAATGATAATTCTTTTGGCAATAAGATAAATAAACAATCTGCCATTATTAAAGAATTAACAGACAAATATTCTAAATTCAATATTGATGACATAATTGAAACAAGAACAAAACAAGCCATAAGTAATATCAAAAAGGATAATAAAAAATATCTTGATGATATTTAAAAATAAATTACTGAAGTAAAGACACATATAATTGACTTGAAAAAGTGTTTTGATACCTCAAAAGAGGAAATATCAAAATTAACAATAAATTTAAATGAAGTTATCTATGATAATACTAAACAAACAGAATTATGGAATGAACTGACATATAAAGAGGATGATCATAAAAAGAATGTAATATCCTTTATACAAATCTTACAACATGAATTAACAAGTTAACAAAGGTGTAAAAACAGTAAAATGAATGATATTGAACAACTACTAAACACCTTACCCAGAATGTCTACACCTCTGAATCAAAATGAGGGTACAGGGATTCCAAATCCACAAGTATTGGATATTGAAAATTCACAGTTAAAAAAATGAATTTTCCACTTCTTTTCATAACTTGGAACCATCAATGGGCCAAGCACTATTGAAAGAAGTTCAAAAACCTAAGGAATGGCCTCACTTCACTGGTGAAGGAGAATATGACCATATGGAATTCATCAGAGGCATTGAGATCATCAAAGAAGATTTTGAATTACCAGACAGATTGATAACAGCCAGTTTTAACACCTTGTTTATCAAATCAGCTCACAGATGGTATATCAAATTGAGACAAGCACATGGACACCAAAGCTGGACTTGGTGGAAAACTCAAATTCTCAGCAAATGGGCCAATGATGCTTGGATATTCAAGGTTGAAACAGCCTTTGAATCTGCAAAATTCAATGCTGATAAAGACAAAGCTTTAACATGGTTTAGCAAACAAAAAGAAAGACTAACAGCATTATACCCTGACATGTCAGAATTTATGATTCATAGAAAGATCCAAAGACAATATGGAGGTGACCTAGAGAATGCTGTCAAAAGCAGGACTACTGAACAATCTTCAGCAGAAGATATTATCAACATATTAGAAGAAGTAACCACCAGAACTAGAATTGGCTCTATTAGGGTGAATCTCAAAACAAGGTTTAATACATCTTGGAAGGATTCTGTGGGCAAAAACCCCAAAGAAAATTCTAATAATTTGAAATATAAATCTACAGATACAATCAGAAAATGTCATATTTTCCAAAGCACTACACATTTATCCAATACATGTCCAAAAAGGGGGGAAATCAATGAGATTGACATTGAAAAAGAACCTGATGTTGGAAAAGATGATGCAATTGAAGATAATTCAGATGATAAATCATAAATATTTTCTGAATCTTCAAAAGATATAGAAAATATCAATTCCACCTTTGAAATCATGGAATCTTATTCACACTTGCCACAGTTGAGCAATAGCCAACTTGATTTATCAAAAATCCAAGATGCACAGTTAATGAAAACCAAACCAAACAGAGGAAAAGGTTATACATCTGGTAACTCCTGTATAACAGAGGTGGTAATTGACAACAAACCCACTAAACTACTGCTTCACCCAGGAGCATTCTTCTCTTGTGTAGTTGAATCCTTTCTTGAGACTTGTGTACCAAATTTTGAGGATCAACTGTTGCCAATTGATGGCATAAAATTTAATAGTGCAAGTAACCCAATGAAAGAATTGGGAATATTTGAAACTAGTGTCATATTTCCACATATAAATGGAAATTTAAGAATCACTGTTGAATTTGTTATTATGTAAAATTGATCTAGTACCCATTTCATATTGGGAAATGATTATTTGATCATGTATGGTATAGATTTTCATAACAACAAGGACAGATACTTTACTATTGGAGACAATAAGTGCCAAAAAATTGCCTTTTTACCATTTAAAAGACAAATTACAGTGAACAAAGTATCACCAGTCAACTCAGAGTTAGAGAAATTCAAGTCTGAACAGCTAAATGAAGGTGAAATAAGCCTTCATCTGACTAATGCACAAGAAAATGAACTCTATAGTCTTTTATATAACCATAAAGAAGCATTTGCTTCAGATAAAGAACCTCTAGGGTCAATTACTGGCCATGAAGTTGACATTATTCTTAATATTGAGAGACCTTATCCACCACTCCTAAGAAGACCTGCATATCCAGCAAGTCCAAAATCAAGAGAAGCTCTAGAAATTCACATCAAAGAACTTCTAGACCTTGGTGTAATAAGAAACGTGGGCCACAATGAAGAAGTAGAAATAACTACACCAGTCATAGTGGCATGGCATAATGTAAAATCTAGAATGGTTGGGGACTTTGGAGCTCTGAACACTTACACTGTTCCAGACAGGTACCCAATACCAAAAATCCAAATTTCCCTCACCTCAATATCTCAAGCAGTGTATATAAGCACTATGGATGCCCTTAAAGGATTTTACCAGAATGTAGTGACACCAAGAGCAAGGAAATACTTGAGAATCACTTTTAATTGTGGAGTGTATGAATATTTGAGGATGCCTTTTGGAATCAAAAATGCACCTTCACACTTCCAAAGAATGATGAATGAAATTTTCCCTGAAGAGCTTTCAGAAGGATGGTTGATCATTTACATTGATGATATTATTGTCTGTGCCAAGACTTGGGAAGAACATATGTACAGATTATCCAGAGTTTTGACAAAAATCCGCTCTCTGAACATGAAAATCTCCTTGAAGAAATGTCATTTTGGATTTAAGGAACTCAACACTGCGACATGTAGTATCTGGTCTACTGCTTGGGATTGACAAAAATAAAGTTGCAGCAGTCTTACTGAAACCTATGCCTCAAAAAAAGGAAATTCAATCATTTTTGGGTTTTGCAGGATATTACAGGCAACACATTAAAGATTTTGCATCCATAGCAAGACCTCTTTATAAGTTATGTGACAAAGACACAGTATTTTAAATTACTGTTGACAGAGTAAAATCCTTTGAATCTTTAAGCCAAGCCTTGACCATTGCCCCACTCTTGCTGATTCCAGATTTTAAGTTGCCTTTTAAACTTTACATTGATGCATCAGGGGATGGGCTTGGTGCTGCACTTCATCAAGCTCAAATTTGAAATGATAAACCTGTTGAAGGACCCATATGCTTTGTATCCAGGCAAATCAAACCAACTGAAGCCAGATGGAGAGTTTATGCCTTGTTTGGGATTTAGAAAAACTCAATTACTTTCTAGAAGGATGTGTTTTTGAAGCAATAACAGATTGTACCGCTGTTAAATCACTTTTAAACATGAAAACACCCAACAGACATATGCTCAGATGGCAAATAGCTATACAAGAGTATAGGGGGAATATGACTATTGTTCATAAAGATGGTAATATTCATAAAAATGCAGATGGACTAAGCAGATGGCCATTACCAAATGATATTCATAATCCTGCTTATGTGCCAGGAGAAGCTTCCCCACAGATCCCAATAGAAGGAATAAGTGTTACATAATTGAGCACCACCTTCTTTGAAGATGTCAGAAGCAGTTACACTCAAGATAAGAGTTTTAGCATCTTATGCCAACTGCTTAACAAATACTGTAAAGACAACTCTCTAATACATGCCTTGGATGAAGTATGGAAGAAATCTTATTATGAAGGAAGATTTCACCTACTGAATGGTATAATTTACCACACGGCCAAGCACACATGTGTCATGACAGTTATGAACAAGTCATTAATCAATCTTGTACTGAAAGAATGCCATGACAGCCCCTTTTCAGGACATCTGTCTGAAGACAGAACAAGAGAAAAAGTAAACACCTGTATATGGTGGCCAATGTGGCAGAAGAATGTTGCAGAGTATTGCAAGACCTGTGACAGATGTCAAAAAGCAAATAAATCCACTGGCAAAAGACTCAAAAATATGATTGAAATCAGAGTACCCAGCAGACCTTGGGAAATTGTCCATATGGATTGGGCGACTGGCCTACCACCAGGAGGTGACAGAAGTTATAATGATTGCCTAGTAATTGTAGAAAGATTCAGTAAAACTCCAATCTTTTTACCATGCCACAAAGATGATACAGCCATGGATACAGCTCTTCTGATATGGAATAGCATAGTGTCATGGACTGGCATATTCACAAATATAATTAGTGACAGAGATCCCAAATTCACTTCAGCACTATGGACAAATCTTCACCAATTATTTGGGACAAAGTTATCTTTCTCCACAGCCTACCACCCACAAACTGATGGTCTGTCTGAAAGAATGATTCAAACCTTAGAAGAGATGGTGAGAAGATTTTGTGCATATGGCCTTGAATTCAAAGATTGTGATGGATTCAATAATGATTGGTGTACTCTTTTACCAGCACTAGAATTGGCATATAAGACATCAATTCATTCCAGTACCAATCAAACTCCTGCTATTATAGAAAAAGGATGGAAGCCCAAATTACCTCTAGATTCTTTAAGAAAAGATTTGGTTGAAATACATCCTACAGCTGTCAGCTTCAAAGGAATTCTAGACAGAGCTAGAAAGAATGCAGTAAGATGCATGGAAGAGTCATTTGCATATGCTAAAGATAAATGGGACAAATCACATGCCACTCCAGATTTCAAAGTAGGGGATTTGGTACTAGTATCCACCACCAACTTCAATAACATCAAAGGATGTAAAAAGCTCAAAGACTGCTTTGCAGGCCCTTTTGCTATTAAGGCCCTCCATGGAGAAAATGCTGTTGAAGTAGAATTATCTGAAGAACTCAGTAATAAGCATCCTACATTTCCAGTAAGCTTGATAAAGCCATATAAATCTAGTGATACTGAAAGGTTTCCCTTGAGGAATAAAGTTCCCCAAGTTATACCTCCTATTGAGGCATCTGGTATTAAAAAAATTACCAAAGTCCTTAAAGAAAGAAAATTAAGAACCAAAAAAGTAAGGGAATACCTTGTTAGGTATAGTGACCCAACTTGTGAAGATGAATGGTTAAAAGAAAAGGACATACCTGAAGCTACCAAACTTCTCAGGAGATTCAGACACACTAGAAATAGCAATATCACAAATTAATATTCTTTTTAAGGGGGAGGGAATGTAAGCCTTAGAGGTATTTTCATATACCCAAAAGACCACAAATAAAAAATTAACATATAAATATAAATAAAATAAATTTATTCATATTATTAAAATGAAAATTAAAATATAAATATAAATTTATATATATAATTAAAAATTAAATTACAATTTAAAAATAAAATTACATTAAATTTCAAAACTGTAAAAATACATTTATGCTTGAAAAAATTAAGTTAAAATAAAATTTTAACAAAATTATCAAAAATAAAATAAATTTGGAAAAAAGTTAAATAAAAACTATCATAACTTTTTATATAATAAATAAACATACAAAAATTATCTCACCATTGGATTCCTCATAAAAAATTAGGTGAGGTCACCTCTGAGTGAAATTTCTGTAATCCAACTCTAAATAAGCTTAAATTAAGTTTTTAGTATTTTCTGTACAAAAGTTGAAAATCCTCAAAAGCTTAATTTAATTCACACCACATAGTGTTAATCACCAAATTTTGTGTTAAAATTGAGGTGTTGTGTATATTTTAGAAGTTATGAGGAATTGAAGTATTTTCAATTGAATCCAATTGAAATGTCAAAATGTGCGCGTGTATTACATATGAGGTATCAATTATTACTGTATTGTACTGTACAATTCAATTGAATTACATATGTAAACTACAAGCATAATACATGATGAGGAATCAAAAGAGAAAACAAATTGGGGGGAAAAGGAACTCTAGCTACAAGGGGGAGCCAGACCCCTAAAATCCTTGCTGACAGGAATGGGATTTCAAAATCCACGCAAAGGTACATCACTTTTGGCCTGGAATTGAGTCACAGGGTCTGTGACTCAATTGATGATGAGGTTTCGATACCAACTAGGGTAGTTTCAACTGTTTCCAAGAGGGTAAAACTACCCTTAAGATAAATCAATTTTGATAAAAAAAGTTTTAACTGGTTTCTACGTCTCTTACACACATTCTGACGTGTTTTGAAGGCTCTAGGCCAGGTATTACTATAGTAATGGCTGATTTAAGGGTCTAAAATGGCTAAAACCAGCACTTTTTTGGTCTAAACCAGGGTTCAATGATGCCATAATTGGCTTTTCTGTTGTCAGAGTGTTTTCCACGACTGACAAGAGTAAATTTCACTTTTGGAGTAATAAAATTGATGGCTATAAAAGAAGGTCTTCTTTGCCCCACTTTTTGCTTCATGTTAGAATGTTTTCCTTTTATAATTAGTGTAAAAGCTTTTAAACCAATCAATAAAAGATTCCAAACAACCTTTTTAAATGATTTTAAACATTTTAGCCACGTGAAAAAATCATTATAATCCTTTTTTGTAACTTTTATAATCATTTTTACCCCTGAACCACCCCAAAAGTCAATTAAAGCATCTTTCATCACTGTTAACTTTGTCACTTTGTTTCCAAATTCATTCTGGTCACTTTTGGGTGTGTTTTCTCTTTAAATATCTTTTTAATATCTTTTTTCTTCAGTTAATTGCTTGAAGCTCTTTGCTCAATCAATTCTAATTGAAATTGCTCTTGAAGAAATTTCTTTTGTAGCCTTGAATATCTCTTGTAGAGTATTTTTGGATAAATCTTTATTGTTGGTAAAACAATAAATTTTTATTATATTATTGTTTTATACTTATAAAGCTAAAAAAAATAAAATTAGTGTGTTTTCTCTTTAAAAATAATATCTCTTACTATTTTTAAATAATTTTACCTTATACAGATTTTGAGGACAGGAAAGTACTTGATATTTTATCAAAGTTTCATATCCACACCTTACACACTTAAAGGTAAGGTAAAATATGCAAACTTTAATTTCACTTCTGATCTGTATTATAAATATTCAATGAAAGAAACCCCAAAATGTTTATATTCTTGAATCTCTCAACAAGAGCTATTTAATGGTGCAATCCATTTTACAGTAGCACTCCCACTTCAGGAAATACCACTATAGCCCTTTTAAAACCAAAGAAGCCCTCAAGCTCCTGAGAATGCTTGTAAAAAACTATACAGAAGTAAACCCAAATTCAAGATCTTCATTAGATATTTAACTTAATATTATTCAGACACTTGTATCCTCAAAATTGGCTAAGGGGTCTTAGCTCAAAGGTTTATTACACAAAATACAGGATTTTTGAAAATGGAAATATGAAGAAGCACTATATTTTCTTCATATATCAATACAGATTCGCTGTAGCATATAAAAAAATAAATAGCTTGTAAAACCCTAGAATACTTTATCATTGGAAATCTGATATCTGACCCAGAATTTCTCCAGCCACATACTGATCTACAAACATGCATCAAAAAACATAAAACTCTTATTGATTTTGCTCTTTTTGAGAAGGGTGAACATGAAGAAATTTATCTCCATGATATTTGATTCTTAATATCTCAATTATTTCCTGATATATATGGGTTTCAAGATTTTTAGCCAATTCTGGCTTAATACTCAAAATAATGGTACTTTAAAGGTGAAAACTTCCCAGAATGATCAATATTAGTTATGCAAAAACATTTTATGTGTCATACCAGTCCTGCTATGGCCTATAAAGAGCTTTTAACAGTTTATTAATCCAGGATGCTCATTTGTGATCCTAAAGCCACAATTTTGAGTATACTGATATCATAATTCATGGTACAGAACCAAACTGCAGCCTACAGAGTGAAAATTTACACTTTGGAAACATGAAAAGCTTACCAGATCCTCAAAGTCCCCAAAAGGGATAAAAAAGCCCTTCTCACTGGAAAAAGACCTCACCATCATTTCAGATTCAGTATTATTACATGGTAGAACTGTCATCCAACAGTAGTATCCTTAGAATAAGTATGATATAACTATAATGTTAAATTATTTTAGTTAATTCTTATAGCCAATGCATATTCAACAGCTTCAATAAAGACCCTCAATAGATTCATCACCACTGTTACTCATAACATTAGGGTCTTATTTGTAATTTTCAATTAATTTTACCATTTCACAGTAATGGTACTAGTTTTTTTCTACTATTTTATAGCATCTACATAGACTAGCCCTGAAAATTGTTCTTTCAATTTACCAAAAGTGAATTGAAAAATACCCTATCCTGATATGTATTTGATTTGATTTATAATAATCAATTATTAAGCTGTAAAACAGGCTGTATTTCTTTTCATATTGTGTTCATAAGCTTGGCACAATTGTGTGTGTATAATGACTGAAAAATTAATCCTGCATTTTTTTTCCAAAATTCACATGAAAGATTTCCAGTTCTGTTTTTAAGGGAGGGTTTTGGACTTCATTTATGCAATTCATAAATAATATAAATAAAAAATATTCCCTGATGGTGGAATTCCATTCAGAGGATTTTTATTCTCCCAGGATGAGGATTCCATTTTTGGCCACAGCAGACCTGGATAGCACTCCTGGGCCCATAAAATAAGAAAAAAACTGAAAATAAGGTATAAACACACTACAACTATTATAAGACAGAGGAGAGACAGAAAAATTAAACACACTGGAATGTATGGTTTAAGTACCTGAAAATAATATAAGACAGAGGAGGTGCAGAAACAATGAAAACACCTAATAGTGTGCGAAGACAAATTATGGTAAGTTTAAATGAATTTCTATTTTCTATTGAATTACTAAATAACCTTAATTTAAGGTATAAGTACCTTACAGCCAATATAGGAAAGAGGATAGACATCATTAATGATCACACCTAATGGTGTGTGAAGAAAAATGATGGTAAGAGTAAACAAGGAAAGGGAAAAAGGGACTGATTGACCCTAATTATGTTCTATATGCAAATTATTACAGTTGGGGGTAGAAGATAAAGTCATTGGGGGTAATCTTTTTTTATTAAAAGAATTATCTACTATTATATTATTTTTAGAAAAGGATTTTCAGTGTGGATTAGTCTATTACTCAACATATAATTTAATTACTAATACCTTGAGAAGATACGGACAAAAATTATTTTTTCTAAATTTTAAGGAGAATCCTGTCCTGTGTGAAAATTTCAAACATTCCATTTCTGGATAATTTTCCCCTTTGAGGATAAGAAGTGGTAGATTGTCTTTTCAAAACAACAATTGAGAAAAAATAGAGGTGGTATTGGTTTTTATTAAGACACAATCCAATTACCAGTGAAAAATAAACACTCTATCTGTAAAGGGTAAGGCATAAAAATCAAAAGAAAGTACTGTCACAACAAAATAACAGAAATTCCTAAAAAATACACAATGAGAGCTTACCTGTAAAGCTTGAGAAAAAAATCATAAGAAAATTTACTTTTAAAACAGGATGGGGGAAGATATTGAAAGATATTAATACAAAAGGTTCATCTGTGGCTATTTGTCACAGCTTACAAAATGCTTCTTCCTGAACTTCATCAGGCTATAAAAATACAGGAAAGCTAAGAAACTATAAAAAAAACATGCTGTGGTATTTCATACCTTAACTACCAGATTAAAGCTTACAAATATTACTTTGTTGTCAAAATTACAAAGAAAAAGAAAATTAATTATTGGAAAAGATGGAATTAGAAGAAGATCCAGTAATCAAACTGGTACTTCAATAAAAAATGGAATCTTTGTAAAAAATAACATATAGCTATATTCTGAGGAGATATTTAGGAGAAATAGTCAGGGATTTATATAAAAAAATAAAAAATTGAAAGAAGGTAGCCCTCTTGAGTAATTGAGTAATCCAGAATCATCAGTAAAAACTATATCTATCCTACTTGGCAAGGTGGATCTTGGAAACTAAAGACTGGGATTATCATGGGCTTGAGCCACATTTAAGGAAAGACCAAAATCTCTTTTTGTATAAGGTTCAAGAATAATGCGGAAAATTTTGGAAAACAAAAGAAGAATCAGAAATTTCTTAGAACAGTGAAGAAAAAAGAAGTTATTTTTTTTACAAAATGGTTTTAACCTAGCACATAATTTATACATAAAAATGCACAGAAATCTCACAGATTCTGACCAATTCTTCAAATAAAAACCAAATATCACTCCAAACTTACCAAAAACCCCATTCAATTGGTCAGAACTCAAATTAATTCAAGATAAATACCTATAATTGCAAATTTATGTGACAACTAAATCTCATTGGTAAGAATCCACATCCAAATTTCATCAATAAAAATAGGGTGTTGGTAAAAACACGTAAGAGCTTACCTGTTTTTACCATCAATTGGTAAAAAGACGTAATTTTATGGTAAAAACATGTAAGGGGTGTTTTTTGAATAAAGTTTAGCTATTTGTGGCATTTCTGAAGCCATTGATGCCATTTATGGAATTAAAAATACCATAAATGGCATTTTCAAGTCCATTAATACCATTTCTTAAGGCCGTTTATGGCATGACTGGCCTCAAAAACTTCATTTTTAATTCCCTAAATGCCAATTTTAATTCCATAAATGGCATTTTTAGAGCCATTTATGGCATTGTTGAGGCCATAAATGACCATTGTTAATTCCATTTATGGCAGTGTTGAGGCCATAAATGGCCATTGTTAATTACTTTATGGCATTTTTGAGGCCATAAATGGCCATTTTCAATTCCTTTATGGCATTGTTGAGGCCATAAATGGCCATTGTTAATTCAATTCATGGCATTTTTAATTCCATTGATGGTATTGTTGGGGCCATGAATGGCATTGTTGAGGCCATAAATGGCCATTGTCAAGGTTTTAAATGGCCATTGTCAAGTCCATTTATGGCATTTTTGAGGCCATTTATGGCAATGTTATGGCCATAGATGGCATATATATTTTTTTTGATGCCATTTATGCCACTTTTGATTCCATTTATGGCATTATTATGTCATTTGTGATGCCATTTATGGCACTTTTAATGCCATTTATGGCACTGTTAATTCCACAAATAGCATTTTAAAGTCCCACTAATTTCATAAATTGAATTTTCAATTGAATTGATTTCATAAATGACATTTTCAACGCAATTACAAACATGAACAAAAAACACAAAAAAGGAACTTTTTGGGCCTACAATTGTCCTGGCAAAAAAAATCCCAAAATTTTGGGCTTCTGGTTTTTTATTCTCAACATTCTCACCTTCATTTTGTAAAAAAATATGGAAATTCATAAGTGGGAACATATTCAATGAATTTTTTCAAAAAAATGGGCAATTTTGCCAAATTGCCCAAAATAGAAAAATTGGGTAAAAGAAAGTTGAAAAAATTTGGGGACCTTCACATCCCATGTCAAAAAAAATGTTCAAAATTCTCAAAACTGGGCCTGAGGAATTTTTATAAAAAAATGAGGTCACTTACGTGTTTTTACCATAACATTACGTGTTTTGGCCATAATTTGGTAAAACCACATAAGGGCTTACATGCTTTTACCAACACCCTAAAAATAACACCATCTTATTGGTCAAAATTCAAATTAATTCCAGATGCATATCTATTATTACATATTTACATGACAACTCAACCTCATTTGTCAGAAGCTTTAGTGCATGTCATGTTTATACACCAAAACTGAATGTCTCACCAGCTAAAAAATCTCAAGTCTTATTTTTTCTAATTCCCCTTTTTTAGTGCCTCTTATGGGAGCCAAAGAATATAAATAGAGGGCCTCTCTCCCTCATTTTTCCATCATCATGCAACAAGTTCCCACATTTGGGGATCACAACCATTCCTGAATTAGCAGGATATCTAGAGTAATATTAGTTTTTTTGGTTGTGTAAAGTGCATTAGCCTTTCTCAGTAGCATAGTATTATTTGAATGATAGTAGTATAAACATAGTTGAAAGCTCAGTAGCCTTTATAGGTATCTTAGTATTACTAAAGAATTGTAGTAAAGCCATAGTGTAATACATATTATCATTCAAAACTTTACTTAAGAGTTATTCTCAGTATTGAATCTAGTAGTCTTATTATATATTAGTATTAATATCAAAAAATCACTATGATAAAAAAACCCATGAAAAATATTGTTCTTATTAAATAGCTGTGGCACTTTTCATAATATCTTATCAAACTTAGTGAGATTATATTTGAAAATAATAATCATAAACTTTAATTTTGATCCAACAATATTCTTACAGAAATGTAAATTTATTATCCCTTATTTTATTTAAAATATCAGTGTTAAATCATAGTTCTGACTTTAGTGTTATTTATAGATCTGATTTAGAGACTACTGATAGGTCTTTGCTATCTGTTAAGGCCACAAATATTATTGTATTTTGTGATTCTCTGTAGGATTACCTTTCAATATTATCTATAGGGGCAGATGATATACCATAAAACCCATTGTTGTTGGATAATTCTAAAATTTAATACAGAATAACCAATAATTACCCCTAAAAGGAGTTCCCACAATGCAAGATAGCACAAATGGAAGAATGTAGGAGAAAATTTCAATTTAATAAAGGAACCTTTTGTGATTGTCTTTAACAAAGAAATTGGGCTGTTTTGGGGGATCATTTGATCTCTTGACAGAAGTATTTATCTTTGAGAATGCCAAGAAGTATAGCAAATAGATAATCCCACATGATATCCATATGAGTTATTTACAGTTTGATTTGGTTTCTTCTTATTCCTGTGTTTTTGTGTCAGGTATGTTATGGTAGGGAAATTTATGACACAGAGGGATTGTACCTTCCTTGTCCCAATTGAGCTCTATGGGTGGTGATAGCCTGAGAGCAATGAGTAGCCTATTGGGCCATAGAATAACTTGAAGGATCTATGAAATAGCTCTTGGATTGTCCTTGTAAGAGAATAAAGAGACTATGAGTTGTTTTTAGTCTCTCAGATGAGAAACCCACCTTAGCTTATTCTAAAGCCTGAAAAGATTTGCTGTTGAAATTTCTTCCATAATAGGATTTAGAGAACCTGCTGCTGTTTTGAGGTGATTCATTTCCTCCAATGACAATTTGGTGCTTAGTAGTTCTTTGAGGTTATCAAAGGGTCCTGTTCAATACATGGCATGCTCCTCAGACAGAGGTTCAATAAACTGAGGGAGAGTGGAGGTGAAATACAAAAGGCTGGGTCTACTGTATTAAACCATATAGTTTAGGAGTAAAATGGATTTTCAATAGTCCAAAGAGGAATCAGATTTTTTCAATTTTGGCTGGAGGAAAGGATTTGGGATCATGGGAGTAGCCAATAGAGAAAGCTTTGGGCTAGGTGCTTGTACCAGCTCCTTCAACTTTTCCATAAGGAATAGAGTGATTTGACAAACTTGAGGCAGGTACCCTTTGGGGTTTGTAGGCAATGCCTTCAGTAAATTTTATAAAGAATCTTTCCTGTGGAGCACTATGTACAAAAGCCATCCTCATATCCACCTGGTATACTTTGAGCTTTTTGACTTCACAGACTTTTAGGAGGAGGAAAAGAAGAGGAAGCCTACCAATTATAGAATAAGTCTCATTATAGTTGATCCCTTAAAATTGAGAAAGTCCCCTAACCAATAGTAAATCTTTCAGTCAGATTATATATAATTCATCATATTCCTAATTTTTAATACCCATTTACTTGACAAAATTTCAGATTTTTAAGAGATATTAACTGGGCTCCAAAACTTTTGAGCTTTAATAATTTTTATTTCTGGAGCTATGGCATCTTTCCATTTAGTACTTTATAGGCTATTGTAATAGCCAATATCATGGGTAAGGGTATTTAACAATATCTCTACTCAAACTCACCAAACCAGAAATTAACTTCCATGTATAATAATCCAGTGTCAGAACTCTTGCTTTGAAACACTCGTACAGTTTTAATCTACCAACACAGCATTTAATTCCTAGTACAGGCTGCATTCACCACATAAAGTTTTAAATACACCAATCTGAAACTTTAAGATCACCCAACTTTAACACACCCCCTGTACAGAACCTTTATTATCCAAATTAATAACTCTTCTCCAGAAATTCACTCTTTGGACCTGGGCTGGTGGATTATTACATAGACCAGCCCTTCTTCTTTCCTCTGGGGACTTTTCTTCCAGTTAATTAATATATTAGATTTACTATTAGTAAGTATCTATTCTTACTTGCTGGAATATTATATTTATCAATATTAAGTTAGTCTTTGAATCTTTTGCTAGCATTTTCAGGAGAGTTGTGGTGACCATATCCTTATTAACCCCTCTCTTTCCTTCTTACAAGTTGAAACAGTGGAATTGGAATTGTTTGTGGTTGGATTCTTTGTTTTTTATCTCTGATTGTTTGTTTCTCTTTTCTTATTGATTTCTTATTAGAAGTAAAATTTTAATTACACTATTCAAGTTACCTTCTTCTTATCCCTTTTGAGCCCTCTGCAAGTGAGGCCAAGTTTACTGAGTATGAGCCTTGAGATATATTTTTCATATCCAAATAGGCCACAATTAATATTAAAACATATTCTGCATAAGTCATTAATAGTTCCAAAATTTATCATTTTATATTTAAGTAAATATGAATAACTTTTTTTGTGAGTAAGTAAATCCATGGATTTGAGACCATATTTTGATTCTACACAGAAATTTACCTAAGGTAGATCCATAGAGTGAACAAGCTTAAATTGACTCTATGAGGTGGAAAAATGCAAAATACTTCAACATCACATCATGAATATCACATAAAAGAATTATGAAATTTTTTTGTTTTTCTCAATTACATGTCAAATTAATGGGAATGTGAAAAGTCCCATGTTACGTATACAATAAAGATAGTGTCATGCATGTTTTTAAAACTTAATATTACAGTATTCTTACATAAAATTTCAATACACCCATAATGGATATCAGTCTTGAAGCCTGAATTACTATTTTTGATGTGAAAATAGCTAATGGCAACAAGAGACATCAAAGAGAGCCAGGTTACCCAGATTCTGAGGCCTATGAGGAATTGATAGCTCTAAATCTTGGATCCATGGCTTATCATGGCGCAATTATTATACCATAAACATTTTTGGAACTTGGTTACCAAGTTAAAGTCCCATTAAATTATGAGAAAACAGAAAATAAGCTGCTATATTGACATGACAAGGAGGTAATGAGCAACTCTGACTCCTGTAAAAATGTAAATTAATATTGACTTTACATGGATAAACCTTCAAAGAGTAATTCAAACCCTTTTTGGACTAGTATCTATGCATTTACCCAGTTGTACTCAGCTATTAGTGTGATATTTTCAATTCTCACTTTCAGATGGCCACATTGACAAACTCACTTTTCTAAGTTCTTTCTTTGTTTTTGTGGCATTATTTTACCTTTATTTGGTTTTATAAAGGCCAAAGATGTGCATTTCACTCTTTCTTGTGTAGCATGGGTATGGTTCTTGTAAATTTCATTCTTTTTTCCCTAGTTCTGAGTCACAGGACGACACAGTTACATAGCTTTCAGGAAGCTGTGGCACTTTAGCTCTAAACTTGTGTATAATCAATGGATCAGCAGTTTTTTGATAGCTGTGGTACCTCATATTTCCATATTTTGAGAACATAGCCCACAATACCACTTGATGTTGGATTATAATCTTGAATTCTTGATAGTATTTTTATTTTCCAACATACGGGACTTGAAATAGACTTAAATTTTTTTCAAAAGTTAGACCTATAAGATTGATAAAGACTTGACCTACTTCAGATTTTTAAGCATCCCAAAGCTACACATAGCCAAATTATTTTTTACTTTTTTCAAAATAATATTTCTTTTGTTGGATATCTGCATTGATAGGGTTTTATCTTCAAATTGGAAAGGGATATTTTTATACTTGCATGTAGTCTTATAGTAGCCCTGAAAGAAAATATTCTACTTGATGGTTCTGTCATGTAAACTGATGAAGATATTTTGGAGGTTAAAGAGAGAAAGCTGTCTCTGCTTACTTCAAGAGTTGTGGTATGTTATCTTTTGATCTGATTATTCTACACTCTTCATGCTAATACAGCTGAGTAAATATTTTTGAGAGAATTAATAACACAACTCACATTATTGCTATGTGATCCAAACCAAAGATTCTAGATTGGAGGTGAAAGTTCAGTTTATTGGAAGAAGGGTTTTACATCCTTAAATAATTAGTCAATTCTCTTTGACCAGTGATCAGAATACTAAATTTTGAAAGGGGGTAGTGCCTATTCCATATATTTACATGTAAAGACTAATGTGTACCAAACTGATTGGTATTTTCAGCTATTTCTAAGATATGATCTTTTAGATTTTTAAGCTGATCATTAATGTTAAAAATGAAAATATCTTCCATCTCATCATTTTGAACTTGACATTTACTCTCAATGCTGTCACATGTATTTATAATTTAATCAAGTCTAATATTTCTCAATTGATACCATTCAGTATGCTTTTTGTCATTTCTTTTCAATTCAGTCATATCTGATGTAATTTTATTTATCTTCCCACCAAATTTACCAAGTGCTACTTCAATATTAGATTGAGCAAAATGTATTTCATATATTATTTTCTTGGAAATGTTCTGTTCATCCTTTCCTGCTCCTTGGCTGTGAATTCCATCAGAGTCCTGGCCATGTTGAATACACTATCCATGGCTGAAGGTTCCAATTTGGGGATCCTGTACCCTTGTGGGTAAGGTCTGTGACAGTTGGCTTTGGCTTTTCCCTTTCCCTGATGGTTCTTGGGACCTCTCTGCTTCCTCTGAGGTCCTTTAGGCTTGTCCTTGGACACTTCTGGAGCTGGTAGATGCCACTGGGGCCTCTGTCTCCAAAGCTGGAGTCATTTCCAGTTGCTTCTTCTGGTCGATGGATAAAAGACTTTGGTTCTTCAACCAATTCTTTATCTTCTTGACCTTGTCATTGCAAGACAAAGGGCTCCAACCTCCCAAGGGTTCTATGGTCTTCTCCTGACCCAGAAAGCTCTTGATGTGTAAGTAGGAGTTCATGGCCCCCTGACAAAGTCTTGGGCATATTTCCCACACCTCTTCTTTGGCTGCTCTGAACCAATTTTTGTATTGGAATTGATAAATTTCTATTTCTGCCACTTGGAATTGGTTCAGCCCTAAAGATATTATCATGAATCAGTTCAGATTCAGAATTTGCGTCAAAGTTTGCGGGTACAGACCTTGGGGAATGGGGGGCAACTCTGGCATCCTCCAAATGTGTCTTTCTTGAGGAAGACTTGTCACTTCTGGATTTGGTCTTGCCTCTTCCTTGTCCACATCCATCTGATTGGACTGAATAGTTGATTCAATTCCTGGTATGCACCATTTTCACGTCAATTATAAGATAAAGAGTGAAAATATAAAGATAAAACACACACATTTTGGTGGTAATTTAGCTTTTTCATACTTAAATAAGAAGCCTCTTTTAGCAGTTTGCACTTCAATACTCTCTTCAGATTCTGCTTCTGAAGATTCTGGGCTGTTAATATATCTCTTACTGCGTCTGTTACCAGCTGCACAGTATTTGATTAAAGACACTAAAAAAAATTATAAAAGAGAAAAAATTATTTTTTATACTTTTTTGGAAGATTTTGGAAGATTTTTTATAGTTTTTTTATTTTTTAATATTAAAAAAAATTATCCTTTTTGAAGAAAAAAAATTAAAATTTAATATTTTGAATCAAAATTAATTCACAATAACTCAAAGAATAATTTTATAAGTTTTTGGATGTGAAAAAGCCATGTGTAAAAACAGCATAAAATTAAACCCAATTCCTCAATGAAAAAGAATTCAAGACAATTTCAAAAATAAAAATCATTTTAACTTCAAATTGAAAATAAAAAGTATTATTAAATTAATATATTTTAGAACTTAAAAAAATATTAATTAAGGGTACAAGGTTCAAAAAACACAGCCAGGCCGCCGAATGTATGATGTTTCTATGAAACTGTTGATAATATTACTATTAGTCCACAGTACTATGACTGTTCTTATGAGATATAATAATAAAGAATTATTATAACCACAATTAAATAATTAAATAATTATTTCTTTCACGTGTTATACACTACTATTTATTATAACAGTGAGCAGTAATTGTCTACAAGAATCAATTACAAGAAGAATTTTAATAATAAAAACTTCTTTTATTAAAATAATAAAATTATTTTAATATATAATTATCTTTTTCAAGAATAGTTATAAAGATAATCCTTGAAGAAAACTAATACTAGAGAAAAAATTTAAGAATTAAGATAATTGACTCACTAATACTCCAAAGAACTTATTGAAAGATATAAGTAGAGAAATTTGATGTAGAATTGTGGATTTAAGGGATCAAAATCATTCATAGCAGGATTAAAACTATATATAGTTGGTTTCTATGATTTCACGTCTTTCTGATTGATTCTGAAAGAATAAAACACTTAAGAAAAGTTTTAACTAATACTTACTTGTTGGTAACAATGATATAAACGAATAATGTGATGATAATTGGAAAAAACAGCAAGAGGAGCCCTCTTTTAAGTCAACAACAGCTCACAGAGAAATGCCATGGAGCAAACTGAAAAACCAGTGAGTGAGAAAACAATAAACCTTTTTGGATTATTGATTGCATCATTTGTTGTCATGTAAGATTATCATAATTACTTAATTGATGCTTTTACGTGACTACCAACCCCAATATGGCTAAGAATAAAAGGAGTAACACTTGTAAATATTCTTTTATTCCAAAATAATCATTTATTTCTCAAGGTTATCAATGTTTTTGGAAATTTGATCACAGAATGTATTTTCTGTAAATTTTTAAAGATTCTGTGTTTCATGTGGATCCTCAAAATTGGACTGAAAGTAAAACTTTGAATTTTACATATAAAGGTATAATTCTTTTTGGTTTTTATAATAATTCTACAGGTCTCAATTGGTCCTGAAAGTCTCAGAAAGATTCATCAAGAATTGTATTTTGAATGAATTTTTGAAGTTTTTACCTCACTTCTATGTAGAATTGCAAATAGCAGTCTATGACTGGTTGCTATGGGGTAAATCAATGGATACTAGTCCAGAAAGGGTTTTGATTACTTTTTTAGGGTTTATCCATGGAAAGTCATTAAGAATTTACATGGTTACAGGAGTCTAAGTTGCTCTTTACCTCCTTGGCACGTCAAAATAGCAGGTTATTTGCTATTTTGTTATGATTTACTGTAGTTGTAACATGGTAACCAGGTTCCCAAAGGGTTTTAGTTTACTAATTGGGCCAAGATCAGCCTTGGAGCTTTCCATTCCTCAGAGGCCTGAGAAATTGGGTACCCTGGCTCTCTTTGATGTCTTTTGTCCCCCTTGCCTATTTTTCACGTCAACATAGAAATTTAAGCTTCAAGTGAGATATCCACTATGGGTGTACCAAACGTGCATGTACAAATACCATAATATTAAGTGCCGAAAGCATACATAACACTATTCTTAGTGTATATGTAACAGGAGCTTTCTCACATTGCCATTATTTTGGAGTGAAATAGAGAAAAACAAAAATTTTAATGGATCTTTTATGTGGTATTGAGCTATTTTCCATATTACCACCTCAAAGAGTTAATTTGAGATTATTCACTCTATGAAGCTACCCTAGGTGAATTTCTGTGTAGAATCCAAATCTTGCCTTAAATCAATGGATTTACCTACTAAACAAAAAGTTATTCATCTTCTCTGAAATCAAAAATGATGAATTTTGAATATATGCATGACTTATGGGTTATTCATAATTCAGAATTTTTTCTTAAGATAATTGTGGCCTATTTGGGTATGTAAAATATACCTCAAGGCTCACATTCCCTCCCACCAAGAAATAAAATTGTACTACAATTTTATCAATGGTATAAAGAAGAAAAAAGGCCCAAAGGTGGTTAATGTCCACTGTCCAACCTCTTTACATTACTCAGATCAAGTAATTTAAAGCACATTTATAGACATATTCAGGCCTTTGGCCTTCTTTCTGGTTTAAATCTTCTTAAGAGTTTATCTGAGTCAGGTATTTCTGATTCTGCCAGCCATTCCTCTTCATGTACTGGGTTTCTATATCTGACAAGATATTCTCTTTGATTTTTACCCCTAAATCTCCTTCCTTTAATGACTTGCTTTATCTTTTTGTATTAATTCTGTTCCACTGGTGGTACAGTCAAAGGAGTTGGGTTCCTCAAAGGAAACAATTCTTTGTCAGCTGGTTGATAAGGTTTTATCAAGCTGACTGGAAAAGTGGGATGTTTATTTTCCAATTCACCACTCAATTCCACTTGAACTGCATTGGTTCCATGCAAGGCAACAATAACAAAAGGTCCTACATAAGAATCTTTAAGTTTCTTTGGGCCTTTGATATTATTAAAATTCAAGGTTGAAACTAGAACTAAGTCCCCTACTTTGAAGTCTGGTACTTTGTGACTCTTGTCCCACTTCTGTTTTGCACAATCAAAAGCATCATTCATATTTTTTTTGCATGATGTTTTACTTTATCAAGCATTATCTTGAAGCTGGAAGCTTTAGAATGAATTTCAATCAAGTTTTTCCTCAGTGCTTCTGCTGGGAGTCTTGGATTCCATCCTTTTTCTAACATAGCAGGAGTTTGACCTGTGGAAGAATGGACTGATATCTTATATTCCAATTCTAATGCAGGTATAAGAGTGAAACAGTCATGGGTAAAGCCATCTGATTCTTTAAATTCTAATCCATAAGCACAGAATCTCATGATCATGTCTTCTAAAGTTTGAATCATTCTTCCTGCTAGCCCATCTGTTTGAGGGTGATATGCTGTAGAGAATGATAGCTTAGTCCCAAACAATCTATGAAGATTGGTCCAAAGTGCAGATGTGAGCTTGGGATCTCTGTCACCTATAATATTCTTAAATAATTCTGTATGAGAAAAAACTCTACTCCATAGAAGAAGAGCTGTACCCATAGCTGTGTCATCTTTATGACATGGTAAGAATATGGGAGTCTTGCTATATCTGTCTACAATGACTAAACAAGCATTATAACTTTTGTCACCACTTGGAGGAAGTGCTGTGACCCAATCCATGTGAACAACTTCCAAAGGGGATTTTGGCTCTTGAATATGGATCATAAGTCCAAATTTCTTGCCTGTACTCCTGTTTGCCTTTTGACATCTGTCACAGGTATGGCAATATTCAGTGGTTTCTTTTCTCCAAGATGTCCACCATGCACAGTTCTTCACTTTTTCAAGTTTTCTGTCTTCTGATAGGTGTCCAGAGTATATGTTATCATGGAATTCATGAAGAATGGTATTTATAAGCAATCTGCTACATAATGTCATTACACAATTATGTTTGGTTCTGTGGTAAATAATCCCATCAAACAAGTGAAATCTTCCTTCAGAATAGGAATTTTTCCAAAATTCATCCAGTTTATTGACTAAAGATTTATCTTTGCAGTCTTTATCTAATAAAGAATTCAAGACATAGCAATTATTGTCTTTCTTACAAGATTCTCTGACTTCTTCAAACAATTCAGTCCCAATATCAGTTATGTTAATTCCTTCAATTGCAATTTGTGGTTCAGCTTCCAAAGGTACATAAGCTGGGTTATCAGGAGTGTTGGCTAGTGCCCACCTGCTAAGTCCATCAGCATTCTTGTAAATGTTTCCTTCTTTATGAACTACAGTCATGTTTCCTCTATATTCTTTAATGGCTATTTTCCATCTCAACATATGTCTGTTGGGAGTTTTCATGTTAAGAAGTGATTTCACGGCATTACAGTCAGTTATCACTTCAAAAACACTGCCATCAAGATTATAGTGTAATTTCTCAAGTGCTCATACCAAACATAGGCAATCCATTTGGCTTGCACCATATCAGGCTTCTGTTGGTTTGATTTGTCTTGAGATATAGCAAACTGGTCCTTCTGTAGGTTTGTCATCAATAATCTGGACTTGATGTAGGGCTGCTCCTAATCCATCTCCACATGCATCAATGTACAATTTTAAAGGTATATTTCCCAGTCAGGCATGAGGAGTAAAGGTGCTTCTGTAAGAGCTTTCTTTATCTTCTCATAAGCTTTAATTCTCTCCTGTGTCATCTCAAATACAGTCTGTTGATCACAGATTCTATAGAGTGACTTGGCAAGAATTGCAAAGTCTTTCAAGTGTTGCCTATAATAACTGGCAAATCCAAGAAAATACATCATTTCCTTTTTATTCTGGGGTATTGGTTTAAGTAACACTGCTGCTACTTTGTTTTTGTCAATACCCAAGCTTAAACCAGAAACAACATGTCCCAATGCTTTGAGTTCTTCAAAACCAAAATTGCATTTCTTTAGTGAAACTTTCATATTCACCTCTTCAACTTTGTCAAGTACTCTTGCAAGTCTTTCAAGGTGCAAAGACCATGAATCAGAAAATATGATGATATAATCAATATAAATGATAAGCCATCCTTCAGATAATTCTGTGGGGAAGATGGTATTCATCATTCTTTGATAATGAGATGGTGCATTTTTAATACCAAATGGAATTCTAAGATACTCATAAATACCACAGTAAGTGATAATTCTAAGTAATTTCTTAGCTTTGGGCATCAAAACATCTTGGTGAAAGCCTTTCAATGCATCCATTGATGTTATATACTTGGCTTTAGACAATTGGGTAAAGGTTTCTTTAATTCTAGGAATTGAATACCTATCTGGAACTGTGTAGGTATTAAATGCTCTAAAATCTCCAACCATTCTTGACTTATCATTATTCCAATCAATAATAACAGGTGTTTTCACTTCAACTTCCTCATTATGGCCTAATTTCCTTATTACACCAAGTTGGATTAACTCTTAGATATGTTTTTCCAAGGCTTCTCTAGCTCTGTGACTGGCTGGATAAGCTTATCTTCTAAGTACTGGAGGATATGGTCTGCCAATATTAAGATTAATATCAACTTCATGTCCTTTTATAGCACCTAATGGTTTATTATCAGAGGCAAATGAATTATTGTATTTATATAACACGTCAATAAGTTCATTCCTCATCTTTTGACAATGATGGATTAATTTGTGCTTCAACAAGTTGATTAGCCACAAATTCTTCTGTATAAGTATCTTTTTTAGAAGATACTATTGAAATTTGTTTTGGCACATTGTAAAAAGCAAATTTTTGTCTTTTTTTTCCCCAATTGTAGAATATCTGTCTTTATAGTTTTTGATGTAAATACCATAAATATTCAAGTAATCATTTCCAAGGATGATATGTTGAGATGTGCAATTGTCCATTGCTACTATCTCTGTGTTCATTCTTATGCTTCCTGCAGGGTGTGGGAACACAATATTAGTGTCCAATATGCCAAAAGGGTACATATTCTTACTGGCACTACTAAATTGCACACCTTCTATTGGTAATAGATGGTTTTTCCATTCAGGAAGTATAACTTGGAGATAATCTTTGCCTACACAAGTGCAAAATACCCCTGTATCCAAATTTACTTTGGCTTCAATATCATTCATCAAATCTGATGTGATACAGAATGCTCCAGCAGTATAGGCTTTTCCTCTAGCAGGCTTGGTCTTACACATTCTGGCATCTTGGATATTTATCAGGTTGCAGCAATCCTCACTGTACTGTGGCAAGTGGGTATGGACTTCTGTGACCTCAAAGAAAGCTGTAATGTTTTCAATGGGATTGTCCTCCACTGGTGTATCCTCAGAGACTGCAGAATCTTGATCACATTCTTCTTTCTCTTCAGTAAACTGAACTTCTTCAATGACTTGAACTTCATTGATTTTGGCCTTTTTGGTGCAAGTGTTGGCTAAATATGAAGTGCTTCCACATTTATGACACTTCAAGACAGGTTTTTCTGGTCTTCTTTCTTCTCTGGGAATCTTTGAGATCATCTTGGATTCCATAGGGATTTTAGTACAAGTCTTACCAATTCTTTTTCTGGTAATGATATCTTCCATTGCATTAATGTAGTCCTCTGTTGAACAGGGCTCTACACATATGCTCTTGATAGCATTTTCCAGTTCTCCTCTGCACTTTCTTAATATTTTCATATTACTCATAGTGTCAGACATATCTTAGTTCAAAGCAGATAATCTGTCTTTTTTGCTTGAAGAACCAAGTAAGTGATTTCTCCTTCTCTGAGTTAAAAATGGCATTTTCAAAAGCATTTTCCATTTTAAACCTCCAAGAATTATTGGCCCATGTGGTAATCACTTCAGATTTCCACCAAGACCAATCATGTTTCCCATGATCTATTCTCATCTTGTAATACCATTTCTTTGCAGTTCTAGTAAACAGACAGTGTAATTTTTTCACTATGATTTCATCAGGTATGTTAAAGTCTTCTTGCAACATATCAATGATTATGATGAGCTCAATATGGTTGTATTCACCTTCACCAGAGAATGTTGGCCATTCTTCCAATTTGGGAATATCTTTTGAAGAGATAACATTTTCTCCTAAAAGTGGGGTAAAACTTCCTTTAACAGAATGTTTTTCTTCAGTCAAATGTGTAGAGTGTCTTGGCATATGTGGATCATAATTCTTATGAATTTGTTCCACATTTTCAATGATTTCATTCTTTAATTTCACCCTTTCACTGTCACTTTTTGCTAAATGTGTAGCAAACTGATTGGTATTTTCAGCTATTTCTAAGATATGATCTTTCAGAATTTCAAGCTGATCATTAATGTTAAAAATGGAAATATCTTCCATCTCATCATTTTGAACTTGACATTTACTCTCAATGCTGTCACATGTATTGATAATTGAATCAAGTCTAACATTTCTCTATTGGTACCATTGGGTATGCTTTTTGTCATTTCTTTTCAATTCAGTCATATCTGATGTAATTTTATTTATCTTTGCACCAAATTTACCAAGTGCTACTTCAATATTAGATTGAACAGAATGTATTTCATCTATTATTTTCTTGGAAATGTTCTGTTCATCCTTTCCTGCTCCTTGGCTGTGAATTTCATCAGAGTCCTGGCCATGTTGGATACACTATCCATGGCTGAAGGCTCCAATTTGGGGATCCTGTACCCTTGTGGGTAAGGTCTGTGACAATTGGCTTTGGCTTTGACCTTTCCCTGATGGTTCTTGGGACTTCTCTGCTTCTTCTGAGGTCCTTTGGGCTTGTCCTTGGACACTTCTGGAGATGGTAGACGCCACTGGGGCCTCGGTCTCCAAAGCTGGAGTCATTTCCAGTTGCTTCTTCTGGTCTATGAATAAAAGACTTTGGTTCTTCAACCAATTCTTTATCTTCTTGACCTTGTCTTTGCAAGACAAAGGGCTCCAACCTCCCAAGGGTTCTATGGTCTTCTCCTGACCCAGAAAGCTCTTGATGTGTAAGTAGGAGTTCATGGCCCCCTGACAAAGTCTTGGGCATATTTCCCACACCTCTTCTTTGGCTGCTCTGAACCAATTTTTTTATTGGAATTGATAAATTTCTATTGCTGCCACTTGGAATTGGTTCAGCCCTAAAGATATTATCATGAATAAGTTCAGATTCAGAATTTGCATCAACGTTTGTGGGTACAGACCTTGGGGAATGGGGGGCAACTCTGGCATCCGCCAAATGTGTCTTTCTTGAGGAAGACTTGGCACTTCTGGATTTGGTCTTGCCTCTTCCTTGTCCACATCCATCTGGTTGGACTGAATAGTTGCTTCAATTTCTGGTATGCACCATTTTCATGTCAATTATAAGATAAAGAGTGAAGATATAAAGATAAAACACACACATTTTGGTGGTAATTTAGCTTTTTCATAGTTAAATATAAATCCTCTTTTAGCATTTGCACTTAAATACTCTCTTCAGATTCTGGGCTGTTAATATATCTCTTACTGAGTCTGTTACCAGCTGCACAGTATTTGATTAAAGACACTAAAAAAAATTATAAAAGAGAAAAAATTATTTTTTATACTTTTTTAAAATATTTTTAAGGATTTTTTATAAGTTTTTTATTTTTTTTAATATTAAGAGAAATTCTCCTTTACAAAGAAAAAAAATTGAAATTTAATATTTTGAATCAAAATTAATTCACAGTAACTCAAATAATAAGTGTATAAGTTTTTGGATGTGAAAAAGACACGTGTAAAAACAGTATAAAATTAAACCAAATTCCTCAATGAAAAAGAATTTAAGACAATTTCAAAAATAAAAATCATTTTAACTTCAAATTGAAAGAAAAAAATATTATCAAGTTAATATATTTTAGAACTTAAAAATATATTAGTTAAGGGTACAAGGTTCAAGAAACACAGCCAGGCCGCCAAATGTATGATGTGTATATGAAACTGTTAATAATATTACTATTAGTCCACAGTACTATGACTGTGCTTATGAGATATAACAATAAAGAATTATTATAACCACAATTAAATAATTAAATAATTATTTCTTTCACGTGTTATACACTACTATTTATTATAACAGTGAGCAGTAATTGTCTACAAGAATCAATTACAAGAAGAATTTTAATAATAAAAACTTCTTTTATTAAAGTGATAAAATTATTTTAATATATAATTATCTTTTTCAAGAATAATTATAAAGATAATCCTTGAAGAAAACTAATACTAGAGAAAAACTTTAAGAATTAAGATAAATGACTCACTAATACTCCAAAGAGCTTATTGAAAGATATAAGTAGAGAAATTTGACGTAGAATTGTGGATTTAGGGGATAAAAATGATTTATAGCAGGATTAAAACAATATATAGTTGATTGCTATGATTTCACGTCTTTCTTATTGATTCTGAAATAATAAAACACTTAAGAAAAGTTTTAACTAATACTTACTTGTTGGTAACAATGATATAAACGAATAATGTGATGATAATTGGAAAAAACAGCAAGAGGAGCCCTCTTTTAAGTCAACAACAGCTCACAGAGAAATGCCATGGAGCAAACTGAAAAACCAGTGAGTGAGAAAACAATAAACCTTTTTGGATTATTGATTGCATCATTGGTTGTCATGTAAGATTATCATAATTACTTAATTGATGCTTTTACATGACTACCAACCCCAATATGGCTAAGAATAAAAGGAGTAACACTTGTAAATATTCTTTTATTCCAAAATAATCATTGATTTCTCAAAGGTATCAATTTTTTTGTAAATTTGATCACAGAATGTATTTTCTGTAAATTTTTAAAGATTCTGTGTTTCATGTGGAATCCTCAAAATTGGACTGTAAGTAAAACTTTCAATTTTACTTATAAAAGTATAATTATTCTTGGTTTTTATATGAATTATACCGTTCTCAATTGGTCCTGAAAGTCTCAGAAATATTAATCAAGGATTGTATTTTTAATGAATTTTTGAAGTTTTTACCTCATTTCTATGTAGAATTGCAAATAGCAGTCTATGACTTGTTGCTATGAGCTAAATCAATTGATACTAGTCCAAAAAGGGTTTTAATTACTCTTTTGGGGTTTATCCATGGAAATTAATTAAGAATTGACATTTTTACAAGAGTCTAAGTTGCTCTTTACCTCCTTGGCACATCAAAATAGCAGCTTATTTGCAATTATCTTATGAGTTAATGATGTTTTGACATGGTAACAAAGTTCCTAAAAGGTTTTAGTTTATTAATTGGGTCAAGATCAGCCATGGATCCAAGCTTTGGAGCTGTCCATGCCTCAGAGGCCTCAGAAGTTGGGTACCCTGGCTCTCTTTCATGTCTTTTGTCCTCCTTGCCTATTTTTCACGTTAAAATAGAATTTTAAGCTTCAGGTGAGATGTCCACTATGGGTGTACAAAAAGTGCATGTAAGGATACCATAATATTAAGTGCCCAAAACATGCAGAACACCATTCTCAGTGTATATGTAACCTGGGATTTCTCACATTCCCATTATTTTGGCGTGAAATAGAGAAAAACAAAAATTATCATGGATCTTTTATGTGGTATTGAAGTATTTCCCATATTACCACCTCAAAGAGTTAATTTGAGCTTATTCACTCTATCAAGCTACCCTAGGTGAATTTCTGTGCAGAGTCCAAATCTGGCCTTAAATCCATGTCTTTACCTACTCAATAAAAAGTTATTCATCTTTTCTGAAATTAAAAATGATGAATTTTGAATATATGCATGACTTATGGGTTATGCATAATTTGGAATTTATTCTTAAGATAACTGTGGCCTATTTTGGTATGTAAAATATACCTCAAGCCTCACAGTATTCAAGAAAGACTCTGTCTGTAGGAGTCAGAAGGGTTTTATGTATTGGAGGGATTTCTTTCTGGCTGGGTGCTATTTTGAACAGCAATTTGAATAAAATCCATTTGGAGGTTTTCTGTATTAAGTAAGATCTGATTATTGTCAAACTAGAATTAATGAATAAACTTAATTAAATCTTGATTAGTGATTTGGAATATATTAATGCAATCCATACTAATAATCCTGTTGCATGATGATAAAATCAGATTCCTATGATCAGATTCAAAGCTTTGAAGAATATTCAAATTGATTTCAAGCCATCAAATCATGAATAAAGTCACTATTTAAGAAATTTATCAATAAAATTCAATTTCGAATCAGTTCTTGCGGAACTTGATCAATCCATAACCATCTTGAGAAAAACAATCACTCAATAAATTACTTAATGAAATTGGTCCATCAACTAACATCATTTGTAAAGGAGGGGAATAATATCCTGAGAAACCACTTGATTATTAATAGCTGAACCAATTGGAATATTATTAAATTTGTATTTCAATCAAAAGAAGACAGTCAAATTATTTATTAGGAAATTGAGAGGCAGAAAAATATTTTTCCGAAATTAATTAAAGTAGATAAAACAAATAATCACTTTTCAGAGATATTAATTAGCTATATTATAGTTGATTGAGATATTTAATTAGCTTTATATAAGTCAGAAAGGAGTCATAATTGATTAAGTATTCAATGAAAAGTGAGCTATTTAATGAAAAATTCTAGAATTAATTATGAATAAATTTATATAATGTTTTAGGGGCTCTTCTAAGTCAAAAGGTCCTGGAACTCACTTTTTGAGGTTTCAGAATAAAAAATAAGAATACTTGATTAGTTCAGGGAAATAAATCATATTTCTAGTATAAGAAAGATTAAATGCAGAAATAAACAATACTAAAGTAGGACACAACCAGAAAAAGCCCAACTCAACTGCTGCAATATGTTCAGCAGGATGAAAAGGGATAATCAGAATATACTCCCCAAACCTCCCCTGAACAGGTGAGGGAAAGAAAATACTGAGATTGAATTATTCAAGATATTTAACTCTTAGTAGGAATGGAGTACAATTCATAAAGGACTCAATAGATTAGCTGAGGCTAAATTCTCCAGGAGGAGGAAGAGAAGCTTGTATGTCTTGTAATTTTTTTTCATTGATTGAAATGATTTATTTTTCCAGAGGACTGACAAATTTTAACTATAAATATTCTGTATGAATACACAGAAATGGCACAGGAGATGTCTCACAGCTTTGTGAGCTTACGGCTTCAGATTCCTTTATCTAACACTGTATTGGTAAATCCAAAATCTTTTGAGTGTTTAAATTTTCTTATTCTGAACCTTGATGCTCATAAGTACTGTAAGGTTTGGCTATGGAACAATAAGTAAAAATTACTAATTTTTTACTTATTTTACTCTGAACTTCCTTATAAATAAAATACATGGGATAAAAATTATTATAATGATGAATAATTATCATAATTATGGCGTAAAATTTAATTATATTATTAAACAAATATAATAATATGATAAACAAATATATCAATATAAAATAATTAATATATTTAAAAGCACTTTATTATTGCTACCAACAAATAATAAAGGCGTAAAAATCTGTTTCTTATGAATAAAAAACAATTAATAACAATAATATTACTAATATTAAAGTTATTTATTAATATAAATACTATTTATATTAATATAAGAATTCTTAAAAAGTAATAATAGAGAGAAATTATTGTAAAAGAGAAAATAACCTACTTTTAAAACTTAATATAATAGTTCTGAAAGATTTTACGCCAAAATAATTTAAATACACTCTATAAAAACTGTATTTACATATAAAAATAGAGAAATTACAAATATTCTTTGATTTTTACGTGGAAATTGGTTTAAAGAAATTTTTAAGCAAAAACAGTTAAATAATCAATGTAATAACATCAAGATTGATGATTATAATAAGGATGATCTTTGTTCCTTGATAATATAATAGTTTTATATATAAAGAATACAGAAATTACCTTTTTGATTTAATTAATTTAGTGTTTTTGATGTGTCTCGTGGGAAAATAGAGCAATAAGAGCTCCATTTATAGTAAATACCTCCCTCCTAGAGTCCAGTGGGCTTTTAGTAGACGGGTACTGATGGTATCTGCCAGAAATGATCAGTATTTTAAGGTTTAATTATGATTACATCATAATCAAACCATCTTATCTCATTATTACGCCATTATTTAGATTTATCACTATAACTCTAAGTTTGATGACGTCAAAGCCTTGGCAGAACCCCAAATTGTGTGGATTTTATTAGTTTTAATCATAAACTAATAGTATTCAGCAATTGTATTACTCATATGACTGTTCAACTTAATTTAAGATTACAGTGAGTGATCATAAATGATCAAAATTAAGCTCAAACTTTGTTCCTTAATAACCTTTAAGTTTTACATGCTACAGAAATTTGGAGATTGAATTCTGACAGCTTGGCATGTCCTTATTTAACTTCCAAGAGAATTTAATTACATCATCAAAACTCTATTTTTGATGTTTTTTCTTGTAGCTCATCTTTTCTGTTGAAACTCATTATTTTAAACTTCAAACCATGATTTCAGGGGGTTATAACTTGAATATTATGATATAAAGAAATTCATTCTTCACGTATGATCCATGAGAATCTGACTGTCTACTTTTTTTTCAGTTTGGACCACTTTCACAACAAAGTGGTCAACAGCTCTATTGATTTTAATCAATAATCCATTACAAGTTTTAACCTTGTTTACAGCTTGTGTAATAAAGCTCATATCTGTCCTCTTACATTAATTATGTGGTGACTTTATTTTTGGTTTATCTTTCTATCTTGTATATTTCAAGAGATATTAGCTAAAAACCATGAATATATGCATCAACCAAAAAAGTGCATATATTCAGCTTAATTCCCTAAGTATTAACTTTGGAGATTAGCTTCATAATTTACTTATGTGTTCCATTGCATGGGTAATCCAATGGTTCAATTTATTTCACATGTTGTTACATTGGTTTCTGAAATAATTAATGATTTATGTTTATTTATAGCAGTTTTATAATTTTAAGATAATTATTTTTAAAGGTATAATTATTTCAAATATTTCTTGTGACCTTTTTTGGGTATGTTTTCATATCTCAAAGGTTAAAATTCCCTACCACCAAAAACGATTCTACCACAATCTGATATGTGTAATTAGGGTATTATCCACTGTCCTACCTCTCCAATAGACTTTGTTAGTCTTGAAGATCAATAATGCTTGAATTTTCTATTCTTTAGGTCTTCTTTCATGTCTGAACCTTCTTAGTAGCTTATCAGAATTTGTTATATATTTCTCAAGTAGCTATTTATCTTCTTTAGTTGCATTTTTATACCTTACAAGGTATTCTCTTTCCTTTTTGTTTCTTGTCCTTCTTTCTTTAAGGACTTTCACAATTTTATTTTCTTCTCCTTCTTCAAAAGGGGGAATTTCAAGTGGGGGTTTATTTCTTAGTGGAAATAATTCCTTGTCACTTGAGCTGTAAGGTTTTATCAGGCTTACAGGGAAAGTGGGGTGTTTGTTCATTAATTCACCTGTGAGTTCCAATTGCACAGCATTAGGTCCATGAAGTGCTTTTATCATAAGTGGTCCTGCAAAAGAATCTTTCAATTTCTTTGGGCCTTTTCTGTTATTGAAATTAAGGGTTGATACTAGGACCAAGTCTCCTATTTTGAAGGCAGGTGGCTTATGACTTTTATCCCATCTTTATTTTGCATATTTGAAAGAATCTTGCATACATCTGTTTTCATGGTGTCTTGCTTTGTCAAGCATTATCTTAAAACTTCTTGCTGTTGGATGTATATCCACTAAGTCCTTTTTGAGGGTATCATAATTAAGTCTTGGATTCCAACCTTTTTCCAGAATTTCTGGTGTTTTTCCAGTAGAAGAACTGATTGATGTTTTATATTCCAGTTCAAGGGCTGGTATTAGTGTACACCAATCATGGGTAAGACCATTGGAATCTTTAAGCTCTAGTCCATAAACACAGAATCTTCTGATCATGTCCTCCAAGGTTTGTATCATTCTTTCTGCTAAACCATCAGTTTGAGGATGGTAAGCTGTTGAGAATGATAATTTTGTCCCAAACAAGTTATAGAGGTTTGTCCATAATTCTGAAGTGAGCTTTGTGTCTCTGTCACTTATGATATTTTGGAATAAGCCTGTGTGGCTAATGACTTTATTCCATATCATTATGTCTGTGTCCATAGCTGTGTCATCTTTGTGACATGGTAGGAACATAGGAGTTTTGCTATACCTGTCAACTAACACTAGGCATGCATTATAACTTCTGTCTTGTCCTGGAGGTAATTCTGTTAACCAATCCATATGAACTATTTCCCAGGGGGATTTTTGTTCTTTGATTTGAATCATCATTCCAAATTTCTTTCCTGTGTCTCTGTTGGCTTTTTGACATCTGTCACAGGTTCGGCAGTATTCTGGAATATCTTTCTTCCAATTTGGCCACCAAGAGCAGGTTTTCACCCTCTCTAGTGTCCTATTTTCTGAGAGATGTCCAGCTGCTACACTATCATGACACTCATGTAGAATAGTGTTTATTAGAGTTCTATCTGTTAAGGCCATAGCACATCTGTGTTTTGTTCTATGGTAGAGGATTCCATCAAGGAGGTGGAATCTTCCTTCATCATATGCCTTTTTCCATATTTCATCTAATCTTGATGAAAGTGATGGGTGTTTGCAGTCTTTCATTAGAAGTTGGCTTGGGATATGGCAATTCCTATCTATCTTATAGCTTTCTTTAACTTAGTTAAAGAATTCTGTGCCAATATCTGTGACACATATTCCTTCTATATGGTGCTCCTCCTGTGGTACCCATGCTGGATTTTCAGGAGTATTCGCTAGAGCCCATCTGCTAAGACCATCTGCATTTTTATGGATATTACCAGATTTATGAACAATAGTCATATTTCCTCCATATTTTTGGATAGCAATTTGCCATTGCAGCATATGTCTATTTGGAGTTTTCATATTCAATAGAGATTTTACAGAATTAAAGTCTGTAATCACATCAAATACTGTCCCATCCAAGTGATAATGTAATTTTTCTACAGCCCACACTAAGCAGAGGCATTCCATTTGGCTTTCTCCATATCTTGCCTCTGTTGGCTTTATCTGTCTTGAAATAAAACAGATTGGTCCTTCCACTGGTTTATCATTGATGATTTGTGTCTGGTGTAGTGCAGCACCTAGTCCTTCTCCACAAGCATCAATTTAAAGTTTAAAGGGTAGTTTCCAATCTGGAATTAGAAGAAATGGGGCATTTTTTAAGGAATTATTCAATTCTTCATATGCTTTGACTCTTTCTTCAGTCACTTCATAGACTGTTTGTTGGTTGCATAGTTTATATAAGGATTTGGCAATTTTTGCAAAGTCCTTTATATGCTGTCTATAGTAACCAGCAAATCCTAGAAATGATTGCATTTCTTTTTTGGTTTGAGGCATTGGCTTAAGTAGTACTGCTGCTACTTTATTCTTGTCTATGCCTAGACTAAGTCCAGATACAACATGTCCTAGTGCTTTTAGTTCACTATATGCAAAATGACACTTTTTCAAGGAAATTTTCATATTCACTTGCACTTTTTTTTGTAGTACCCTTTCTAGTCTTGTGAGGTGATTTTCCCAAGCTTCTGAGCAAACTATGATATCATCAATATAGATAATTAACCATCCTTCTTATAATTCTTCAGGAAATATGGTATTCATCATCCTTTGATAATGGAAAGATGCATTTCTTATACCAAATGGCATTCTTAATTATTCAAAAATTCCACAGTGGATTATTATTCTTAGTAGTTTCTTGGCATTGTCTGTCAAGACATTTTGGTGAAAACCCTTTAGAGCATCCATGGCTGTGATGAACTTAGCTTGTGACAATTTTGTCAATGTCTCATGGATTCTGGGTATTAGATATCTGTCAGGGATGGTATAGGTGTTCAGGGCTCCAAAGTCCCCTACCATTCTTGATTTTCTGTTATGCCAAGTTATAATGACAGGTGTAGTGATCTCTACCTGTGCATAATGCCCTACTTTTCTTAGTACTCCAAGGTCCATTAATTCTTTAATGTGTGTCTCCAAGGCTTCTCTAGCCCTTGGACTAGCTGGGTAAGCAGGTCTCCTTAATAAAGGTGGGTAACGTTTTTCCACATTAAGAATTATATCTACTTCATGCCCAATTATGGCACCTAGTGGCTCTTTGTCAGTTGCAAAGGCATTTTTGTACTTAAATAAGAGGTCAATTAATTTTTCTTTCATTTTTTGTGTTAATTCTTGATTGAATTCTTCCTCTTTGAGTTGTTCAGATATAAAAAGTTTTTTTTCTGGACTTTTTTCTTCATTCTTAATAACTGTAATTTTTTTTTTGCTATTCAAGAAGCCAAACATTTGTCTTTTGTTGTCTCCTATAGTAAAATATCTGTCTTTTTGGTTAGAGATATTTATACCATAGATTGACAAGTAGTCATTTCCAAGTATAAAGTGATTACTAGTACAGTTGTCCATTACCACAAGCTCTAATTTAATTCTAACACATTGTGAAGGGTGAGGAAAAATGAGTGTTAAGTCAATTATTCCAAGGGGCTTCATGCTCTCACTTGCACTACTAAATTTGACATCTTGTATTGGTATAAGTTTTTCTTGCCAATCTGGAACAATTTTTTGTAAATAACTTTTGCCAACACAGGTACAATATGCTCCTGTATCCAAGTTCACTTTTGCCCCTTGGTTATTGGCCATGACAATACTTATACTTGATTTTCCAGCTGTATATCCCATTCCTTTTGCAGGTTTGGTCCTATACAGTTTGGCATCTTGCACATTTGTCAGGTTTGTGTCAGATGTTCCAACTTGTGGTAAGTTTGAGCTAACAGCTAGTACTTCATATATTATATCAATATTATTAATTTCATCACTTTCAGAGGTTTCTGACTCTTCTGTCTCTTTTTCAGATTCAGACTCCTCTTCTTTGTCATTGTGGTTTTCTGTTTCCACAATTTCATTAATTTTTGCCTTTTTGAGGCATTTATTGGCTAAGTGTCCAATACCCCCACATTTGTGGCATTTCCTTTGCTCATTGTTCATGGGTGTGTTGGATTTAAAAGATTCTTTTTGTTTATCTTTTTTAACAAATGGTTTATTTGGACTTTTAAATTCCAATTTTTTCCATGTTCTGCCAATTTTTGTTCTTGTAACTATGTCTTCTAGTGCATTTATATACTCCTCTGTGGAGCATGGTTCTATACACCTGCTTCTTAGGGAATGTTCTAGCTCTCCTCCACATTTCTTAAGTATTTTCATGTGCACCATCTTTTGTGACATTTCTGGGTACAGTGCATTTAGCCTTTCAACTTGTTTTAAGAACCAAGTTAAAGGTTTGTCTTTGTCTGGGTCAAATAAAAAATTTTCAAATGCATTTTCTATGTTGTACCTCCAGGAATCATTTGCCCACTTGGTTAATATTTCTTGTTTCCACCAAGACCAGGTATTCTTGCCATTTGTTTATCTTATGCCATAATACCATCTTTTTGCAGATTTCTCAAATAATGAGTGTAATCTAGCAGTGATTAATTCATCTGGTATGGCATAATCTTCTTGTAACATGTAAATTGTTTGAATAAATGACATGTGGTCATATTCACCTTCTCCTGTGAATATTGGCCATTCTTTCAATTGAGTTGCTTCTTTTATTAAGACTTGATTATTCTCTTGTTGACTCAAGTCTGTAATAAAAGGATCTGTTATCTCCTCTTTTGGTTTGACAGGACTTCTTATATGAGAAAATGGGGTTGACAACTTTGCCATATTTAAGTTAGCCTCATTCATCTTATCCATTTTTTCTGTAATAAGTCTTATTTCATTTTGAATGTCATCTTTCAGATTCATTCTTGCTTCATCACTCTTTTCTACATGGTCTAAGAGTAATTTTTGGTGTGATGAAGTCTTTTCTTCAAATCTTTCTACAGAAATACTTAGTTTGTTCAACTTTTCTGTAAGATTATCAATACTCACGTCATAATTGATTGTCAAAGTTTTTTCTTTGATATCACTTATGTACTTGTACAACTCTTGTTGTCCTTGTATTAATTTTTGAGTGTTATCAATTAGCACTTTTGTTCTATTGTTTTCAACCATGAATTTAATGCTATCAATTTCTTTTTTATCTTGTACAACAAGTTTTGTCAAAGATGATAAGCTATTATTTATTTCTTGAAAAGATAATAAACTATTTTTAATATCTTTAAGAGGTAAAATACTATTTTTAAGCTCTGTTAAAGTATTTACAACATCAGGAGATAAGGGTATTTCTTTGGGAAATGGGGTTGTCTCATTCTTCTTTCCTCCTTTTCTTTGAATTCCATCAAAGCTCTGGCCATGTTGAAGACATTGTCCATGGCATCTTTTTGGATTTCTGTAATCCTGTAGCTTGGGGAATATGGTTTTCTCAATTTCTTTTTCTTGTTCTTCTTCCCTTCTTGGGGAGGCTGGTTGACTTGAGGCTTGCTGGTAGAAGCTACTGGGGCTTCTTCCTTGCTTGCCTCCCTATTTTTTGAGTGGTACTCCTTGATTTTTTTGATTTGAGTCTTGGATGACAGTGGATTACATTTATTGGTGTATACCACTATCTCCTCCTCTGTGAGGAACCTTTTGAGGATGTGCCAGGAGTTCATCACTCCTTGGTGTATTTGGGACAACATTTCCCAATCTTTGTCCTTGTACACCATGTAATACTGTTTGTATTGGCTCATGTAGATGTCTATTTGAGCCCTCTGAATATTATTTGTCCCTGTTGAAGTTACTCATACTAAGTTCCAATTCTGGTTCAGAAATCATGGGCATTTCTGGGACTTGCCTTTGGGATATGGCACTTCCTTGTGTGGATTCTGTTCCACTGGGGATTTTGCTCTTTCTTTTCCCTTTGGAGGGATCAGCTCTACTTCTGAGTCCAACTCCATCTGATTGGATGGATTATTGGGAACCTCTTCTAGTAGTCATAATAAAGAAAAAAAATTAGAGCAAGAATATCTCTTTATGGCAATTTAAAATGAGGTACTCACCTTCAGAGTCCTGAATAGTGGGTCCTGGAAAGACTAATTTCTTAGCTTTCTTTTTTCTTAGTGACAACTGGTGTTGGGGATCTTTCACAAGTTTCTTCCACTAGTCTTTCAACAATGGTCTGGTTATCCTCTGCTGGGTTTTCTGTAAACACTAAGAAAGACAAATAAATATAAGTCTTTTTTGTGATAAGTGTTATTTTTATTAATATATGGCAATTTTCCAGATAGAAATTGCTTTTATATCTTAAGATGAATAAAATGAATTAAATAAAGAAATTAAAAATGAATAAAAATAACTTTTTTATTGGTTTTTATTATTTTTTTATTATTTTTATGTTTTTATTTTTGAAGAATATAATAAAAAATGAATATGATTCTTAATCTATAATATAAAATTATTTTCAATCTATAAAATATCTCCTTTAATCACTAGATTCACTCAAAGAAAGTTCTTGCAAGTCTAAGGATGTGAAAAACCCCGTGTAAGACAGTACAATTGCTTTCCAAATGCCTCAATAGCTTTTAAAATATATTATTTATGAAATTACTATATAATTTTAGAACTATAATTATAATTTATTGGATAAACCCAATTAGAATCTTTTTGACAGTCTTTTTAAGTAAATATCATGGCCCAGCCCCCAAATGTAAGGTTTGACTATGAAACAATAAGTAAAAATTACTAATTTTTTACTTATTTTACTCTGAATGTCCTTATAAATAAAATAAATAGGATAAAAATTATTATAATTATGGCATAAAATTTAATTATATTATTAAATAAATATAATAATATAATTTATATTATAAGAATAATATAATAAATAAATATATTAATATAAAACAATTAATATATTTAAAAGCACTTTATTATTGTTATCAACAAATAATAAAGGCATAAAAATTTGTTTTTTATGAACAAAAAACAATTAATAACAATAATATTACTAATATTAAAGTTATTTATTAATATAAATATTTATATTGATATAAGAATTATTAAAAAGTAATAATAGAGACAAATTATTATAAAAGAGAAAATAACCTACTTTTAACACTTAATATAATAATTTTGAAAGGTTTTACGCCAAAATAATGTAAATGCAACTTATACAAACTGTATTCACAAATAAAAATAGAGAAATTACAAATATTCTTTGATTTTTACGTGAAAATTGGTTTAAAGAGATTTTTAAAAAAAACAGTTAAATAATTTATGTAATCACGTCAAGATTGATGATTATAATAAGGATGATCTTTGGTCTTTGATAATATAATAGTTTCATATATAAAGAATAAAGAAATTACCTTTTTGATTTAATTAGCTTAGTGTTTTTGATGCATCTCGTGGGAAAATAGAGCAATAAGAGCTCTATTTATAGTAAATACCTCCCTCCTAGAGTCCAGTAGGCTTCTAGTAGAAGCTTACTGATGTTATCTACTAGAAATGATCAGTATCTTAAGGTTTAATGATGATTACATCATAATCAAACCATCTTATCTCATTATTACGCCATTATTTAGATTTATCACTATAACTCTAAGTTTGATGACGTCAAAGGCTTGGAAGAACCCCAAATTTCGTGTATTTTATTATTTTTAATCATAAACTAATACTATTCACCAGTTTTATTACTCATATGACTGTTCAACTTAATTGAAGATTACAGTGAGTGATCATAAATCATCAAAATTAAGCTCAAACTTTTATCCTTAAAAAATTTGAGGTTTTACATGCTACAGCAATTCAGAGAGTGAATTCTGATAGCTTAGCATTTCATTATTAAACTGCCAAGAAAATTTCATTACATCATAAAAACTCTATTTTTGATGTTTTTTCTTGTAGCTCATCTTTTCTGTTGAAACTCATTATTTTAAACTTCAAACCATGATTTCAGGGGGTTATACCTTGAATATTATGATAAAAAATACATCATTCTTCACATATGAGCCATTAGAATCTGACTGTCTACTTTTGGTTTAAGCTTGGACCACTTTCACAACAAAGTGGTCAACAGCTCTATTGATTTTAATCAATAATCCATTACAGGTTTTTACCTTGTTTATAGCTTTTAAAATAAACTTCATATCTGTGCTCTTACATTAATTATGTGGTGACTATCTTTTTTGTTTATCTTTCTATCCTGTATATTTCAAGAGATATTAGCTAAAAACCATGAATATATGCATTGACCAAAAAAGTGCATATATTCAGCTTAATTCGTTAATTATTAGCTTGGGAGATTAGCTTCATAATTTTTTTATGTGTGAAATTTTATGGGGAGTCCAATTGTACAATTTATTTTACATGTTGTTTCATTGGTTTCTGAAATAATCAATTATTTATGTTAGGTTATAGCAGTTTTGTAATTTTAAGATAATTATTTTTAAAGGTATAATTATTTCAAATATTTCTTGTGACCTTTTTGGGTATGTTGTCATATCTCAAAGGTTCACAAGCACAGCTAAATTCCTTTTCTGTTCATTTTAGGTAGGGTTATTCTTAAAGACCCTTTCCCCATGGTAATTTCTGTGGAAGTATCTCCCTCTTTCTATTGTGGGGCTTCTGAAAAAAAAAAGAAGATAAAGCCTTTATTTCATTTTAACTCTCTTGTTTCCACATTAATTTGAGCTCCTATATGCTTTTCATTTTCATAAATGTTCCTGAATATCCATGATATATATTTTGATTTGACTCTCAATTGACTTCCTTATTCAATTTTCTAATGTAATTGTTCTTATAATACTTTTTTTTCTCTTTTCCTTTTCTGTATCCTCATGTGGTGAGGGCCTGAATAGCATTGGGTCATATATCCAATAATGTGATTCCTGAGGAATTTTTTACATTCTTTGAGAAATCACAGAATTCCTCACTAAAAATCAATGATGAAGAAGTTAAAACCAGGGCATTTTTGGTATATCTTGTTGGCCAGTAACATATTATGACCAGGAGAACTCTTTGGCATACTCTCATTGTTTCTAATATTTGAATTTCTTTTTCCCATGATATAGCTCAAATATTGTTGTTTTATTATTATTGGTTGGAAACACAGTGCTTTCATTTCTCCAAAGATAAATACTTGATTATGATAATTAATTCATCCCAAATTAAGCATCACATATAATCTGAATTTCCCTAAATTTTATTCTAGAGGCCTAATCTTCTAACCATTATTTTTTCACTTCCTTTGATTTATAGAATGGCTGGGAATCTAACTTGAGAATAATTTGCAAAATTATTTGCCATAAATGAGCAGGATATCCATTAGATAATAAATTTCAATTCATTTTGTATTCTGAAAATATACAGAAGTTAAGATTTAGATTTTGTTCAGCAAGCTGAAACATGGGAAACTATTCAAATACTAAAGAGAGCCAAATTGAATGCCATAGAAGAGGAGAGTACTTATTAATATCACTTAATAAAAATTCAGTGATACCATCAAAGAATTAAAGAGAATAAAATAATCTTCAATGTTGCAAATAGTTTGAAGCAATAAAAAGATCAATAAATACTATAAATTTATTACCTTTTTTCTGATATTTGGTGAAGTGTATAAATAAAAAGAAGTTCTAAATTAGGAATTTCCTGATCCAAAAGACAATGTTCTTCACACATGTGGATTAATATCTATGTGTCATATCAATAAATAGTATTTTTCCATTCAAGTGTGATCCAAAGAAATGGAATTTTAATTTTTATATCATAAGTAAGAATCTCATTTTTGAAACATCCCATTTTAATTCTTAAACTTTCCAAAGTCAGTAATACTTCCAGATTCCTTATAGATTTTCATATGTTTTGTCAGCTCAAAAAATGTTTTATGAAGTTAATTTTTGGACAGAAAAAGACTTTTACTTTGGGTAATGTTTAAAAACATTTTTAAATAGTATTTTTGATATAATAATAATTTTTTCTTTCTTCAGAAAAATCACATTCTTTTGAAAAAACACTTTACTTAGTAGAAAACTCTTTCTTCCTTGAGCTGAAGGACATTCATTATTTTTTCAAAATGACTTTTTGCTTTTTTGAAAGCTAGAGCTTTAAACCAAATGATTAAGTTTGAATAAAACTCAAAGTTTTGGGAGAAAATAGGTCTTTTGCAAAAAAATTACTTTTTCAAAGCATCTTTTGGGAGGTTCTGGTATTTTTGAAAAAAAGAATTGATTTTCTGAATAATTTTGTTCTACTCAAAAAGAAGTAGGATCTTTTAACAGAAAAATATTATCTTGTTGAAAAAATCATTTTTTCTGATAACTTAGCTTTTCCCAAAGAGGGTTTCTTTGAAATAAGATCTATATTTTTGAGAAAAAAAAAGCATTCTCAAAATAAAATGTTACTTGGGAAAGCTTTCTTGGAAATACAAATTTTTCTTGTAAAATAATCAAAAAGTGTTTTTATGTTAAAAACATAGCTAGTTTCTTTAACAAAAAATAGTTTTTTCACAAAAAAAAACTTCCCTTCCAAAGTATTGCTCCTTTTTCAGTAAAATATCTTCTTTTCAAAGAGTGATTTTCGAAAAAACTACTTAAACTGTCTATTAGGAAAACCATTTTTAAAAGGTTCTTTTTGAAAAGAAATGTGAAAAAATAGTAAAAATATTTTTCTTTGAAGAAACTAGTAAAAAAATGGTAAAAAACAATTTGTTGCAAAAACTGGTCAAAAGATTGGTAAAAAAAATTCTTTAAAAGCCTGGTAAAAGACAGTTTTTTGAAAAAACTGGTAAGAAACAGTTTTTTGAAAAATTGGTAAGAAACAGTTTTTTGAAAAAACTGGTAAGAAACAGTTTTTTGAAAAAACTGGTAAGAAACAGTTTTTTGAAAAAACTGGTAAGAAACAGTTTTTTGAAAAAACTGGTAAGAAACAGTTTTTTGAAAAAACTGGTAAGAAACAGTTTTTTGAAAAAACTGGTAAGAAACAGTTTTTTGAAAAAACTGGTAAGAAACAGTTTTTTGAACGCACTGGTAAGAAAAAATTTCTTTGAAAAAACTGGTAAAAAAACAGCCTTTTGAAAAAACTCATAAAAAATCAGTTCCATGAACAAAATTGTAAAAAAAGGTTTTTTGAAAAGACTGGTAAAATAACACTTTTTTTGAAAAAACCGCTAAAAAAACGGTAAAAATGGTTCTTTGAAAAAACTGGTAAAACAACAGGAATTTGGAAAAATCTGGTAAAAAACAATTTTTTGAAAAAGCTAGTAAAAAGGAGTTTTTGTGACAAACTAGTCAAAAAGGCAATTTTTTTAAAAAAATAGTATAAAAATGGTAAGTTTGAAAGAAACTAGTAAAAAATAGTTTTTTTTGAAAAAAACTACTACAAAAATGGTTTTTTGAAAAAAGCCAGTACAAAAACAGTTTTTGTGAAAAAAACTGGTAAGGAAATATTTTCTTCAATTTTTCATTGGTTGAGGACTGTTTTGTGGATCAACTTCCAACATCCAACTGTTCCTCTCTTACATGGCAGGCAAAGTTTCTGACTGTGCAAATTTAGTGTTGCACAGACATTTCACTTAAATCAGTGTAGTGTCAACTCAAGGTTTCAGTCACTGTCTCATTTATTTTTCTGCATAAATATGTAGCAAAAAACTCAATTTTTGTTTAATTTTTTCAGAATTGTGCCATGATAATTTTTCTTCTTTCAAATCTGTAACACCCTTTAAATCTTATAATATACAAATTGAGAAGTCCTAACACCTGAACAAAGCCATGACTTCTGTGGTGATTATATGTCACTATCTCATTTAAGTAAATATCTAGAGTTATAAGAGCAATAACATTAGTATAAATAGTGATATAAGATCACAAGAAAATGGAAACCCCATACATTCTATGTTGTAGAGAAAATAATCTTAACCAATTCCAAATTGAATTTATTATTTCCGACAGGGAATTCTTGAGAGATATCCTCAACAATACAAGTTGTTGCCACCATAGTTCCTCATATGTGTCACTCTGATTGTTCAAAGTTCACCACTACGTGTGCTAATGACAAAAAACCTTAGTAAATTCTTTGATAGCTAAATTGAGATTATTATAAGAGAGAAAAACTAACAAAGTTTTGCTCTAAGGCTTTCAATTTCACAAACATCTATTGAAATATTTTAGCCCTAATTTGATTGTATAGCGTGAAGTTGATCCTCTTTTGTGTTTCCCCATTGATAAATTCTTCCAAAGAATTATATTATTCTTTGAATTAATCCATCTTTTTTGCTTTGGTTGATAAATATTATTTAGAAGATCAATAGTTTAAATAAAAATATATATTGGATTATTTTGGATTGCAAGATAGAAGAAAAGGATTGTGTGAGAAACAATAGAAAGTGAATGAAAACTTGTGATACCAGAGGGAAAATAAGGGATAAAAGTAATGAAATGAATATATAATGAAGAAACTAATCTAAACTAACAAAAAATTAAAGCAATAATATGAATCCAAATTAGAGGAAAACGTACAAAATTCATCGAATTGGGTGAGGTAAACATTTTTATAAAAAAAGGAACTTACTTGGAATGACAAACTTGTGAGAAAATTTGTTGAGAAATGAGACATAAAAAGTGACATCAGAATTCAGAAAATAAAGAAATCCATAAATAGTAATTTCAAGTTGAGCCAAAAGCCATTTCCATTGATGGTAGTCAAAAAAAGGTTTCATTGTTATCTGCATGGTGAACATACGGATTCAATTTTGAGCTATATTTAATATTAATCAAGAATATTGTACTATTCAGAGCTCAACATAATATGATCTTAATGAAATTCCACAGACAAAGGAGAATTTAAAAAAACAGCTATCTGAAGATCTGCGTTTGGAAGAAAGGAAGTTAAACTTTCCTTTCCTTACCATATTCATTGTTTTTTAAGGGTTTTAGTTGATTTCAAATAAAATTCTGACAGAAAAAATTCAGCCACAGCATCTTACAAGTTGATTCTATATTTTAGTTTGGGTTCAGAGGCTCAGTTGCTTGTGCCACCCTCAGGATTTCACTCATATATTCATTCCCTTATGACTAACTATTAGTAATTACTCTTATATGATTGAATAAAGGTTCTTCAGTTCTGTATTCAAAGTCAATCTCATTTGAAATAATGAGTAAGTATTCTATGCTTTTTCAACCCTCTATTTTAAATCTGTTATCAAATAATATGAACAAGGTTTTCTATCAAACAAAACTAATTAATCAATAAATATATTCATTCAAGTCAAACTTTAGATAGAAATTGGAAAAATCCTTTCAATTATTTTTCCTTAGATATGTTGAAAATTCCCAGCTCATGCCTTTTTTTCATGCTAATGATTTGATTGAAGAAATAGTTATGTTTTTTTGATTTCATTTTGAAAATTCATCTTCAATACTTTTCTTTTAACTTTCTCATCACTTATAATTCCTTCACCTTCTTATTTTTATTGTTTAACCAAAGATTACTATCCCTATTTTTTTCTGAGATTCTCTTTTAAAAATAATTACTTCATTGAGATTAATCAAGGCCATTATCCTTATGGTAGTAGCAGCTATTAATATAATGATTTTCTTCCAGGAAACTCTCACAAAAAAAAATGAACATCTCAGAAATTCACTTTTATAAATAGAAGAATTGATTGCAACACTTATTCAGAAAGTCAAATGTTTCGAAGTCAATTTACCATCCAAAAAGAAAAAAAATCAAAATCTTCTTGAGTAAAAAAAGCTTTTATTTCAAATAAAGGCAAGATATCAACTAAAGAAAGGAATAATAAGAAAAGAAAATCACCAGAAACTCCCAAAAAGAAAAACCCTCTGAAGATTCTCACATGTAAAGTTCCTAAAAATTTCAACTAAACGAAGGTGGTTAGGTTGTTGTTTTCTGTTTCTTTGGTAGATATTTCTTATTTATTTCTTTATTTAAGGATGCATTTTTTATCAACATACAGATTTTCTGAAGTATTATTGAAGAAAGATCTGTCCCACCTTCACCCAATCACTCACTTCTTAAGGAATTCAACGCACTATTCTCAACAAATGAGCAAACTGGAAAAACTGCAAAAACTTAAAACAGGGACAACTCTCATCAATGAGAAAGAAGTTCAAACCTTACGTGATGCACCTTCAGGGTGCAAGAAAATTGGAAAGCACATAGTGAATGTGAAATATTTCTACTTTCACTACATTTTATCACTCCTTTTAAGAATTGGTATTTGTGTTTGGGATCCCAATCTTGAAGAAGCACCAGTATTATTACACAACAAGGCCCGTAATACCTTTCCCCTAAACACATTTTACCAGATCGCATTTAGTAATGCATATCAATATATGAATTCAAATATTTTATATTTAAATGGCATCAACTTACTTCATTGTGCTTATGACCAATTTATCCACTATCTAATGACTGAAAAGTTTAAGAAAAAATAAACCCACAGGCTGGAAAGAATTTTGAGGATGATAAGAAGAGGGTCACTCAACAAAGACAACAAAGGGTAAGATTTTTTTCATTGACACTTGTCCCCCCTGTTACTTAGTCATTTTATTCAAAAACAGCTTGCTCATAAGCGATATAGGTTTGCAGTAGCAAATAACTATCTTCAGAAATTTTCAAGTGTTTTGAAAGATGTTAATGCAAATAGTGATGAAAAATTCATTCCACAATTCAAATCTTATGCAATTAAGAAATTAACTTACCGGTCAGGTGGTGCCAATGTTTTTTTCCGAAATTTGGACCAGAAATTGAGTTAAAGTAACAACTTTTTGGGAAAGCCAGCCCCACTGAATCCACAATGTTGACTAATTTCTCCTATACCATCCAGCTCCACAAAGGCTCCCAATGGAATTCCATTGGATTTCTACCCCCCAGATTGGTTTAACAATTGTGATTATGCCAAGCGTTTCTTTTTGAAAACACCAAGAAAGTGGCATTCATACCAGCAACTGGCATTCAATCAGCAAAGCAGCTCAAACCACGTGAAAACCTTTGGTATAAGGCCTTCAATGAAAAGTACTGGCATTTGGTTACTCAACCATATGATCTATCACACAAGCTTTCTGAGAGGAGTGAAAATGATGAAAGACAAGATTATAATGAAAGCAATGAGTTTTCTGATGTTGATACTTTAGATCTTGAGAATTCTGAAAGTGATGAAAGCTTTAAGGAAAGTGAGAAGAATAATTAGGATTTCAGTCACCAATATGGAGGGCCGGAACAAGCTATATGGACAGAAGATGTTGACGAGGAGAGGGTTGATTATTTTGATAGGCCATCAAAGAATTCTTTCAATGGTTTTGTGTATGGAAGCTTGGTACACAGGTGTGGAAGTAAATTCTTATAAAGAGCCTTATTATATAATGCTTGTTTTGTAGTGAATTACTTTGCTTCACAATTTATTCTATAGTGGTCTTAGTTACTTGATTTTCAACTCAATTTTTGTTTGTTTGGAATTTGGTTTGCTCTTTAAAATATATTTTGTCATAGTTCCCATTATCTAATTGTTAGTGTATGTCATAATTTCATACATTGTTGCTTTTAGTTTTTCAAGGGCAGTGTCAGTTCAAAATGTATCATTGAACTGAAAAAATAAATTTCAATACAAAACATAAAAGGCATGGCATTCAGAAAAAAAGTGAAAAATTGCAAAAGGAAAATGTGTATGGCATTAAGCTACAAATAGTAGCTCATTTGAATGTTAAATAATCCACCCCTTTCTTTAAAGGATTATTTAGCTATATATATATATATATCATATAGGCTGTTCAGATTTTGAAGTTGAGATTTCAATTGAAATTTGATTCAATTTAATTTATTTATATGATTAAATGTGTGAGTACATGAAGGATTTAAATAAAAAAAGGACCTCAATTTTTTTAAGAACATTTACACCGACAGATTTTTTTCTCAATAAATTTTATTTCTTTTTTATTGATGGTGTAGCACTCCATACCATTGTTGCACCAGTCTCAATCTCATACTACCCAAAAACAGTAATGAATTCCACCCACAGGAAGACTTACATTCAATTTTAACACCAAAATGTCAGCTTTATATCACAAGGTTTTGGCTTATTCATAAACCTATTTCACAGGCAGAAAAACACAGTGTATGTGTTCAGAAAATCAATTTGATTTTATTATACATATTAATTGACATATAGCAAAATAGTTATCACAAGCAACATTCAATCCAGTGAATTACAAACCCCAGCCAATTTTACACCCTTCTTATAGCCACTGCATTCATGAAGAAACAAAATGACACCTTCATAAGTTACACAGCCACTGTTAATTGAGCCACAAGGAGAGTAACATAATTCAAAGTTTAAATCACTGGAATTCCTGAAATTAGTCTCCATAATGGCAACAGTAATACTTCATTTTATATCCACATTCACCTCACTTGGAATTTCAAAACAGCACCAAATTTGGTAAAACACAGCCATCAAATCTTATGCAAGGAAATTAATAACCTTATTTAGCACATAATTAATCAAACTCAAAATTCTTTACACCACTCAACACCTCATCCAAGCAAAAAAAAATTAAGCTGTATGGGGTACATGCTCTTATTTAACTCTCAGCCATACCATGTTTTCAAGATTATTGATCACATTCATATTCACAGAATGTGTCAAACTCAAAATGAACTAATTCAAAAAATTAGATCTATAAGTATGAGAAACTATCACCTGACCTCACTCTAAATTTAAGAAATAAGAGACATAGCCATAACACCTGCATAAATTACACAGAAACCTCTACTGAGCCTAAAAAATGGAATATGCAAAGGAAATCCAAAATAATCATGTGATATTGACCCAGCCAAAATCATATCACTTTACAGAAAAGACTCTTACAAGAAGGAATATTATAACTAATCCTTAAATAACCTCACACATGCAAGAAAGTTCCTCACCAAAACCAAAGTCACATGATGAAATCAAGAGAAATTAAAGTTGGGAAAAACAGCTCCCATGAAGGGCCCCTGGGCTTTCAAAGGCAATGAATCAATGAGCTCTCTCCCCCATGAACATTATATCCAAGGCACAGCAATAAGTCATCCCTTACCAGGGAGGTATTCTAGTATATTATAGTGAACTTACTTTCCCAGTAGCTAAGCTCAGTGGGAGTATAGTTTGAAATATTTCCCAGTACCCAGCCTCAGTGGAATCTTAATACTGAAACCTCTACTCAGTATCTGATATTAGTGCTACTGCTCTGTTAAGAATATTTTATCCAGTAAGAATAACACCATTTATCAATATTTTAAATTAAATTTCCCTTTTAAATATTGAATATCAAAAGGATATTACATTTTGAGTTTAAAAATACTATTTTATCTTATTATTACAGACTCTCAAGAAATATATTAATCCCTAAAAACAATAATCTTACTCTATTATTACTTTATCTTACCAAAATTAGCCTTATAAACACTGATAAAAATTCTCAGGACATCCCAAATAAACCATCTGACCAATATTTTATCACTTAGAGGAAACCACTCACCCAAATTTTACTGAAAATAAAAACTATATAGACAATCATTTTGTTAAAATCTCAAAATTAACTATATTACCAACATTATATCTGTTATTATATATTTAATAGGTCTTATCTGATACTTTTTATTTATTTCTGCTTCAGTTTCAAAGCCACTTACTTATTTCATTTTTGTTTGTGACCTTCAAGGAGAATTTGGTGAAGTATTTTAGTAAGGGAAGGAAATATACCCTTTACACCCTTGGTTACATGAGTTATTATCAATTAAAAACTAGTCTCCTGTAATTTTCCCCCCATCTACTTCCTCAATTAAATCCCATACTATCTTTGATTATTTCTCAAGATAACCAAAAAATAATCATATTGTTCTTTATTAATTTTTTCAATTGAGCTCATATTTTTATTTTATTTTTTCAAAAAAAATCTCAGATAAAGAATTCCTATATATCTTTTATACAGTAAATTTATTCCATATATATATATTCAAATTTCACAATAAAGAATATTTTTTAGTTGATTATAAATTTATTGAGAAATATTAACCAAAAAATGAAAGAATTATAGGAAAAAGTGTACCAAGTTCCTCATAATGAATAAGATCTCTTAATAATATCTTTAAATATACTATTAAGCTCATAGTATTAAACCTGTGAATTTCACAGGGTATTACACATCAAGATTAACCAATTAAATTTATCAATTTTATTCATCTCTTATTGTGAATTTTCCTATCTCATCAGTTTCCTACAGTTTTGAACTTCCTACTAATCAGCCCAAACTGGGGAGAGGGTTAGAGGCAGGATTATAGACTACTTAGTCGGGATAAACAAAGCCATTTTTATCTCTTTCTTATCTTATTTCTTGACTCTATTTGATTATTATAGATGGTCCAATACCTCCCTTGTCATCCCTTTAATTTCCTTTTCTCCAAATCTCCCAAGGAAAGCCATTAAACTATTCCCATCTCCCAAGTTCCAATTTCGACTCATCTACTCTCTGGTTTCTTCCTTTCAAAATCCAATTTCAACTAAACATAATCTTGCCCTTCTGTAACAGAAATTCCATAATTTTTGCCCAAGAATTCTTATCCTATACAAGACCCTCATCTTCAGAAATTTATTAAACTCCTATCTAATTGTTACAGGAAATTAGAAGTCTTCAAATCTCTGAGGAGGCTCTTTCTTTTGTGAAATATATTCTAGTAATTCCTGTATATTTCTTTCTTTATACTCTTCAAGAACATTGGGTAATAGGTTTTTCATATCTTTTTCTTTCAAAAATCTTATTCTGTTTTCAATTGTTTACTCCCCAAAGCTTTTCATTTAATTCACCCCTAGCTATATTATAAGGAATGACAGCTTTCTGAAGATTTGAAACACCCAGAACAAGGAGAACACAACAGCCATCTTTTGTAAATTCCTTTTTTTGAAAGTTAATATACAATCTCTTTTTATGTATTTTTCTGAATCTATACACACTAGCTAGAAGAAACAAAATTTGGCAGTGCAGATCTTCAAGGCTCATACTCCATTGGACCAGCCACTTTCCCCATCAAAGGAAATGTTTTTCTTCCTCTTTTTACCAAACTCTTCAAATTTACATCTACAATTTCTTTCTCCACATTCTCACTCATCCCTATGGTTGCATAATTCACCACTTCTCTACATATATGGCTAAAACACCTCAAATTAGCACAAATGTTTCTAGTATTGCTTCTTCTAGTAAATTTGGTTTCCTGTATGTACTTTTTCTTTCTAAAAGATGGGCCTACTTTTCCAATTTTTTGAAATTCCTTTCTAAGTTAAAGTCATGAATTGAATGAAGGTTTGGAAGCTGTAAATGGACTCACTTGAATGATTAAATTTCTTAAGGTTTCACCTCACTATGTGTGCTCACATGCATAGAAAAATGTTGAGGCTGCAACCTATCATTGATATTATAAATATGAGTTCTTGAGTAATTTGATACATAAACAAGAAGCTGGCTGGGAAAAGGTTTGTAGTTCCTATGCTCAAAGTTCTCTGATAGATAAACAGTGAAATACCACTTTCTAATTATACTTAACAAAACCTATTTAAGAATGAATTTTCTCATTAATTTCATTTTTAATTATGAAAAATCCTGCTCATGATTGGGTAACACACCATACTCAATATTTTCAAATTATATTTTTTTATATTCTTAGTAAACAAAATTAAGGGTAGTGCTTCCCAGTTTTTTAACTCTATTTAAACCCCATATATCAATCAATTAATTACTCTTTTAGTCTTTTTTTTAATAAACTTAAAGCCAAATTTTCTCAGATTATCATAAACACTAAATCCTTTCTGTTTAATCCTTTAAGATCAATATTTTACAAAATTAATTATTTGCGAATCTTAACCTGTAATTGTTATGATAAAATTTCCATCACTATCATTTGGTATAGAATTTCATTATTTTTGGGCTTGATTATTGTCGTTTAGCCCAATCTTCAACATTTTTGGATTATTTAGATCTTCTCTCAGCCAAAAATTTATCAATTAATACTAAACAATAAAAAACCCTTTTCAATATAAAAAAATCAGTGCATTGAAACTTTATTATATTACATAATCACAAGATAGATAAATACTAATATTCAAAGTGATTAATAAGCGGACTCATTGTATCAATTATTCTTTTCAATTGTTATAATGATAATTTTCTTACACCTTTAATAGACTTCTTTTAATATCTTTTCCATAATAGCACTTGAAATCATCTATTAGGAATTGAGAAATATAAAAACCTAATTATCATTACTAATCTCTATTCCATTTATTATATCTTAAGAGGCTATTCATTGAATGAAATTATTATTAATTCAAATAATGATATCAAATTACAAAAATCTCATTTATTTCTTATATAAAAACTAATCATCAAACCAAAAAATTTGTAGAAATGAGTACTGTGATTCATTATCTCAAGGAGAGATTTATGCCTAAATTATAGTTCTCTAAACGCAGTTTATATCTTTTCTGATTATAAAAAAAACCTTTATCAACACAAAGAAAGAGAACCACCATTCTGTTAGTTTTCATTTTGAAATCTCCAATTAATTAAGAGTGAGCTTGGAAATACCCAATCGGGGAGATAATTTCGATTTCTTATATATAATAGCTTTATAAGCGATTATTATCCCACCAGCCAATGATAAATTAAAAAAATATATATCAATGAGCTCTTTTAATTATTCACAAAGAGAAAAGTGATGTATTGATTCTCTTTTTTCATGCTTTATCTATTCAAGATATATTTGGATTGCAAAATATTATGGTACATTCTAAGTTCATATTCCCTATAAAAAACTAATATTGAAGACACTACTAAAATTTATGAATGATCTATTTCTTATAATCTATAAATATTCTTCTTATTCCTCAATTATAATTTTTTTATAAGAAATTCATATCTTTTCTAAGCGAAACCGGTTCATTGGATTCATAACTACTAAAGTAAACTTAAGGGTAATTATATATGCTAGTATCATTGTCCAAACTGATTAGTAAGCTCAAATATTTCATAAATTAATTTTTTTCCAATTATTATAATTATAATCATCTTATTCCTTCAATATTCTTTTTATGAAAATTTCAGATTCATTAGTTTTAATTTTTTATGAATATATTTGAAAAATAATTCCTTTAAAATATCATCCTCAATGAAAATTGAAATTATGGTTAGTTTATACAATATGAAATCAACCCACAAATAATCATGTGAGACTTTTGAATATAAACTAGCCATTGACTCAACAAATTTCTTTATTCCTAAATCATATTTCTCTACAAATTTACATCTGTTCTGATTTGAAAAAACACCTAACAACCCAGAATAAGAATTCAGCTTCTTTTTCAATTTCTAGTTTAAAATATTTCAATGTCTAATATCTCTGTTATAAATCCACAATTGTTTTCAATTTCAATTTCCTATATATAATAACTATATTGATTATGGTTATTATACAACCTAATGATAAAATCAAAAATTAATTTCAATTCATTGTCTGAAGTATTACATACAGAAGAAAAGATTTAATTAATTATCCTCTTTCATTTTTCTGGTTTATTTTATTTTAATCAAATCTTCATCTTCCTATATCAATCTTGAGATTTAATTAATGAACCATTTTTATTATATTCCACATGAAATTATTCAGCTGATTTTAAACATGATATTTTGAATTATTTTGTGTTTTTGAATTCATAAATTCTTTTATAAAATATTGGTGGAATAAAATCAATACTTTCACTTTTATACATACTTCTTGGAATACTGGATTGATTCTTACTTTTTATTCTTATTTAATCTGTAAGCTATCAATTTTATATTGAATATTTGAACAATTCTTGCAAACTTCTGTAAAATTGTTGATAATTAAAAAAGACATTTCCTTCTCTTTAGTAAGAATATGTTAAGTATTCAGACAAATGTCCAAATGTTTGTTTATATTTTTTGGGAAAATTAATCTTAAGGCTAAAATTTTACACAGTAATTAAAATTCTCCAACAAGCCAATCAATTCAATTTTCAGCCTTTTTTTAACCAAATTTGATATTTTGACTTTACTGGTTGTAAAAATTTGAATATTTCCCCTTTATTTCTAAAATGTAAATATTTGAATATTTGAATTGAATGAAAATTTGATTTTGATTATTCAAGAAACATGTGAATCAAATTTTTAATATTTTATTTACTTCAAGATTCAACATATTTCTCAAGGGTCATGCATTGCCCAATAAACCATTCAAAAACTTCTAAATTGGCAACCTCCAAAAAACCTCAAGACTTTCTCAATCATTCCTTGGATTTTCTAGACTTTTTCTTCAAGAGATAGCCAAAGGAAATTAGTTCACTTACCAAACTCCTCAATGAGGCATGTCTTAGTAATCTTCCGCAACTCAAAGAGGCATTTAAAACAGAATTAATTCTTTATCACCTCAACCCTTCTTTCCCACAATTTTGGAGAATGATACATTTGAATATTAATTGTGTTCTATACTTAGTCAGGTGACTAACTCACAAAAAATACCATTTTACTTGATAGCTTCAATAACCTTCCAGATGAAATATGCTATTATATTTATTACAAGGAGCTCCTTGACATATTCTGTGATCTCAAGCCCTGTATTCTTACAGCGTGTATACAAAAGATTAAATTAAAAACAGCTATATTTCATACCCTCAAAAATTGATATTGGATTAAATTACTAAAAAGACTTATTTGAATAGTTTTAAAATAAAAACACACCAAATCTACCAATTTTAACTTTATTATTTTAAGAAAATATTATCATAATTATTGATTTTTTGACTTAAAATGAAGATTCATTCAAAAAATAATCAACTAGAGATATTAAAGGGTAAAAAATAAATTCCTTCAAGAGACATTTCAATTGGAACCAATTGGGACAAAAACTGAAAGAACATCATATTATAATATATTCCCCAATAATAATTCTAAAGATAGAACATTCCATAGAGTGACAAGGGTGAATTTAGAAATAAAATGACAAAGCTTATAGTGGCAAAAGATGCTTTCATTCACCTTTGGTATGGCTAAAGGTTTATAAAGATTATTAATAGTTACATAAAGTTATTAAAAGGATGCTTCACATAGTAAAAATTCTCAAAATAATGCAAAAAGGATGGTTTGAATCATTTCTTTATTTCATTAAGGTTAATGAAACTACTTGAAAATCAAAAATATGGCACAAAGAGATTCTTATAGCCTTAATATTTCTTGCTTCAAAAGGGAAACCTTTCTTAATTGTTTTGAGAAACACATTGTAATCATGAAATCAAATTATAGAATTATTAAACCCTGTATTTTACAATGCCCTCCACCAAACCTCCAAACACTGTTAAGGTTTTTTTTGAAAACCCCCATGGTTCTTTTTCTTCAACTCCTTATTTCTTCATTAATCCCACCATTCTCACATCTGGTTGTGTTGTTTTTTTTGCACATATTTTCAAACCAATAACCTGAAACTATTTTAATTGACCGTAAATCACATTTGGAGATATTGCTATCATGTGTGGGTTTCTTTAAATCATTTTTGATTTTTGATCAAGGATCATGCCTCTAAATATAGCCAATCCTTTTGTTTATTTAGTTGTTTTTTGTTAACATATCATTTTAGAAACTTACAATAATGGCTCCCTAACACAGTGAAGGCATTCATGGTTAAATTGTTGGTATTCACAATTCTGGAGCTTCTATTCACACAATTTCCAAACATCTTGATGTACCACCAACCACCGTTCAAAATACAATTAATTGATTGCAAGAGCAAGGTCATCTTAAAACCAGACCTACACAAGGTCAAACTCAGAAACTAAACCATCAAGACCTAAAGGAGCTTTCCCAAGTGATTAATCAAAACTTACAATAAACTCTTGTCTCAATAAAAATCATGATCATGGCTGATGTATCAATAAACACTGTTTTCAAGGTCATTCATGAGCTCAGTAAAAAATCTTTCATTGCCGTGAATAAACCTTACCTTAGTCTAAAGCACATGCACAAAAAGGCCTGGACCATTTCTGATTGGTCTAAATTTATTGGGACTTATGTGTCCTTGTTTGAACTAGGTGTGTCTGGCAAACATATGATAAAAAATATGACCTTGAATCACTTGCTTTTAATCATCATTAAATTATGTTTTGGGGGGCTCTTTGTGAGCTTATTCAATACAAATGATTTGTGAGGCTACCTGGACAACATTAAGTAGTGGATTTTATTGAGAATGCTCATGAGACATTCTTATTGCCCTTCATGGATTAACTGGTTGAGGTAGGTGTTGCTAATTATGGTGGAGAACTAAAATTAACATAAGAAAGAGCTCACATCAATACTGCAATTGTCAGCCAACAGTGGCAAGATGAAAATTAAATCCAAAAGCTAGTCTGGCTGGCTTATTTTTCAAAATTAAATAAGTCATTATTCACCTTTTCAATCCCAAGATGATGTAAGAGTTAACAATTTCTGTTAATTCTGTTTGAGAGAGAAATTAAATTTTCATAATTTTGAGGCCTTACTCTTATCTTTTCCTGAAAGGATGCAGATGGTACTGGATCAGAATGACACTCCTAATCTATGGTAGGATCTAAAATATATTTTATTTGATCTCATTATTTAATTCTAAAGATAAATGCTATACAATATTTGTTTTATTCTTATTGTTATTTCTATATGCACACTAAAATACAAGAAATTTAATTTTAAAACTCTTTCATTGAGCTTTGTGAGATATGAGTGAAATTTGAAAGAATAAAAAATTGACAGAAAAAAAATTAAAAAAATTTTTGGAGGGAACTGTAAGAAAAAAGGCCTGGGTTTAGCCTTTCTTGGCCCTGTAAACTATTCATTGCTATAGTAATAGCTCGTTTTGAGGCTTAAAATAATTTCGGAAATTTTGAAGGACCTTTTGTAACATTTAATACTTTGTTGGGGTATTTTTTAACCTAATCTTAGCTTTACCCACTTTTAAAAATTTAATACTGACCTGGTTGATAGAAAAATCTTATCCTCAATTGAGTCACAGACCCTGTGACCAAATTTCAGGTCAAAGGTAATGAGCTTTTGAATAGATTTTAAAATATAAAACCTTTTAGAAAATAATCTGGGTAAATCTATAATCCTTGGGGGAATTATTCCAATCCACCCTGGAAATTAACCATTTCAATTCAGTTTGTTTTGATTGTTCCAGATGTACTATACTTGAAAAATTACATGAGTAATTTTATTTGAATATTACAGTACCCACTAAGATCATTGATTCCTCATATTTGTGTTAAAGCTAGCTAGCTATACACCAAAACTCATTTTTAACAAAAAACAATATGATGCACCAAATGTGGGCTTAATTGAATTAAAGTTTGATTATTTCCAGCTTTTCATATTATAAATGCTCAAAACTGAATATAAGAAAATTTAGAGTTGAGTTACAGAATTTTTACCAGGACATTACCTGAGGTTTAAATTCATCGGGAATTAAATTGTATACTAAAATACATTTCTTTCAGTAAGAAAAATTTTATGATAGATTTTATTCACTATCCCATTGAAAATATTAATTTTTAAAATTCTTCAATAAAATTTCATTTGTTTTATTTTTATGAAATAATATTATTTTTCCTTTTTTCTTAACTTAATCATTTTCTGTAGAATTTGGGCTTTTATTTGTTTTATTACTTTCAAATTTTCATTTTAAGAAAAAATAAATCATATTTTTTGGTCTTTTGGGTGTGTAAAAAATCATATAGGGCTACCAATTGAATTTATTTTTCCTCAAATATAAGTTTTCTGAATTATCAACTTTCTCTTCTTTATTATAAATAAACTTGTGAAATAATAAAGATTTTAAATAAGATGGGGAATCAAATCATAATTTTGAAATAATTTTCAAAAATTCCCCAAAACCATTTCAAACAAATTGCTGTAATATATAAAAAGAATGCAATTACATGTTTCCATTCTTGATAAAATTTGATCTCCCTAGAAAGGTTTTGTGGGGTATTTTTAAGACCTTAATTATTCTTTTAATTATATTTGTAGAATTATTCTTTTTATAAGGCAAAAAACTTACTAATAATATTTTGATTCAGAATTCCATGATATACTTAAGTTCTTTGAATAGGATTTATCAAGTACATAAATGGAATGAACTGTCCCTATTATCAAAGGTTTAAAGGATTATTTTCACTTTTAAGGAAACATTTCATAAAAATACCAGCTATTTCAATACATTTGAGTTAACTTAAGAGCCCAAGAATTCAAGAGCTTAGAATTTTTCCTAGATTGAAAAAAAAGTTGAAAGATAAATTAACATATTTCAAATAATAAAAAATAAATTTTGAAGAAAAAAAATTGTATCCCCTTCAAAAGATTAAACAAAAAAATATCAAAATTTAAAAATCAATATCTTTACATAATTCTTAGGGGATGGATATTGATACATATATGTATCAAAGTACTTATGAATACTCTGAAGATTTTTCAGAATCTTCTTTAGCCTTATTCAAATTTGTTTATTTCCATAAATAAATAATCAATTGTTCAGAGATACATACATAATTATTGAAATTTATCCTCAAATTAAATTAGGGAAACTATCAAAATGATCTATACATTATAGGTTTATATATTTCAATCAATTCAGCCTGTTATGATTTAATACAAGGATATTATCTCAAAAAGGCTTCTTAAAATATTCTTTGAGATTAATTTATTTTTGAAATTAATTAGTTTGATTAAGTGTGAATTGAAATAAACTTTTGTATCCTGAACCAGATTTCTGACTCAGATTCTTTTTTTAAGGAATTTATACTTCTCTTTATTTTGGGGTTTGTAGTATATTGAATAAAGTATTCCTTTTTTTTCTTTAAGAAATAAAACAAATGGGAAGATTATAGGGGGTAATTTTATTAATAAAGAAAAAAAAATCAAAAAAATTCCAATTCATATATACATTTTTACCCCTATTTGAAAGATACTTATAAATAATTTGATGGAATATAGATATTGACCAACTTCTAAATGGTAATTCAATTTCCATGTATTGAATTTTTGACCTTATTCACAATTATAATCAAAAAAAAAATTCTTATTCTACTTACCAGTTTATAGGCTTTATCACTTTGTTCATTTGCCAAAAATTACACCTTCTCTATCATTTATCTAATTCTTCAATAGATGTAGTCATTTTTAACCCTTAAATATTATCATTTAAAATATATTTTCCATTTAATCAAATAATATTTAGCAGGAACTTCATGCAGAACCATTTTCCAAGTGTAATTTGAAAATTATGAAAAAAATTAAGCTTTCATAGTTTCCAAAACTTCCTTCAATGTCTGATATGAAAAAAATTTACCACTTTTATATTGGATTTTGATTACTATTATTGATTCATTTTTTGTATTTAAATGTTTTTATTTGAAATATATACTCAATCTTGTTTTGAATTGATTTTAAACTTTCATTTATTTTCTCTTCCTTATTTCTCACATAAAACACAAAACCAACTTACTCATTTTAATTATTATATAATTCATGTTATCCACTGACACTATCTTCATTAATAAATAGTTGAAACATTTTGTAACTTCTTTCCTAGTTTTCAAGCTTAATCAAGATCAAGTTATGACAAATTGGTCAACAAAAAGCTTGCACATTTTATTGTTGAAGAAATTAGTTATCACCCTTCAAATTGATCAATATAAATGAGGTAATTTTCTTTCCATTTTTTTTGGAAGGAGTTAAAATTAATATTTTTTGTCATTGATATCAAAAAAAAAAAATTAAATGAACTTATCATTATATTTTTTTTAAAAAGAAAATTTCAATGTAAAATGAATTCAAAAAAGAAAATAAAAATTCCTTTCATCTCAAAAAAAAGGAATAATTTGAGCTTCTTTTACTCAAAAAAAAAGAATTATATTAATAAGCTTTACAAAAAAACAAAACATGACAATATTTTTAATGGAAAAATTATTATTATTAAGGAGAAAAATGCAAAATTGGTCCAAAGGCAAATGAAAAAAAAAGCATCCAAAATTACTTTTATATTATATATTTTTTTAATAAAATCAAAAGGAAACTCAAGAAATTTTTCATTGTTTTAATTTTGATTTAAAGTAAAAAATATTTTATTTTGTTTCTATTTTAATCAAATAAAACACATTTTTTTAATGACTTTTCAAATGAATATATTATTTTCATGACAATTACAAGATATATATATATATATGATTTTGGTTTTTTGTTTCTTCTTGTTTCCCTTTTTGTTTTGTAGTTTTTTAGTAATTATTCCATTATCATATATTTTGATATGTTTACTAAGGGAGGATTTTGTGAATTTTGTGTGGTATTAAGTAATTTTGGTTTCTGACATCAAATTCATGATTCAAGGATCATAGGCTTATAAGTATAATCATAAAAAAAGAGCTTGCCTTGAGTTCAATTCAATCTTGATCAGGTTTTGTTTCAGGAGTAGTTTCAGAAAAACTTGAAGATATAGTGGCAAAAAAAGCTATAACAATGAGTGTGACATGAAGTTCTAAGTTAAGAAATTCTTAAAAAACATCTACTATTCTAATTTGGTGGTGATGCATATATTTAAATTCCTGGTTTCCCTAATAACCTGTTGGGTTTTTATAATAATTAAAATAATAATAAAAAGCATAATCATATTGGGTTTATTCTAAGAGCACTACTGTTTGTGACAGCTTTGCTATGTAGAAATTTCAATAAAAAACAATATTTTTTCTTATTTTTGTGAGAAGACCTTTTCAAACTTACTTTAGGGTGTTAAAGCCTTGAATTTGGATGCAATGTGGCTTGGTAACTGCAACTTTGCTATTTATACCCCATAAAGTGTGAGATAACTCTTTTCTAGATGCTCTAGACTTGTTCTGGTGCTTTTGACATGTCATAAATTATACAGGACATGTCTGGAAGCCTCTTATTGTTAGTTTTATAGGTAATCGAAGTCTAAAAAGCCTCCGGGGTGGGTTTACACATCATATTTTAATTTTATTGCCATTCATCCCACATAATAGACCTGTACAGGCTTATGTGGGATTTTAACCTTAAAACACTGATAGCTTTGTCATTTTTTTGAACACAGAGCTCAAATTTGGCTCAGGGTCTATCCCTTACTGATTTTTCCACAACATTTACACTTTTGACCCACTTTGGACTAAGTATGCCAAAGCTATACATGCTCAAAATATCTTTTCCTTTCTGTAAAAGAGTAACTTTGCTGTTTTAAGATTCGAACCCTTGATATCTTTTGAGCTTCATATAATAAGAAGCTTTGGATGGCATTGTTAGGTAGCCCTCCTTTACCCCTCCCAGAAAATATATTATTTGGTTAGTCTATAATCAAAACTGTAGATACTAGAGGAGAGGTTAAAATGACATATTTCTCTTTTATTATTTTTGGTGGGAATAGAACAATAACATTTCTTCTAGTGATGCTGCAGCCTTAAAAATAGCCCTCTCTGACTGCTTCAAAAAAAGACCCTACATGATGGGGCTGTCATCCAAACATAGATTTTTAGATGAGGTGAAAAGTAAGGTTTATGCAAAGTAAGAGGGTACTACCTTAATAAACTTGTTCATTCTAATGTTTGGGTGACAAGAAAAGTGTTCCATGGAGGAGGAAGTTTTTCTCTTCCAGATGATCACATGTACAGACTATATTTTTACAGGACTACTTTTGATGTGTATGACCTTATTGCTACTTCATTTGTGAAAGATGTGTGTTGCACTCTTTTGATTAAGTCTAAAATGCCAACATACCAAAGTTTCAATTAAAAGATGCAGGTATTGAATGAGATTTTAATAAAAACACTTGCCATCATAGTCCAGGGAGCAAAGGAGGACGAGGGCAAGTCCGACTTTTGATCAAAGTCAACAAAAAGGCTTTGACATGAGGGTTATTAAATGAAGAATAAATATGACAAGGCAGCTTGAATGACATTAGTGAAATCCCCAATTTTCACTATTGCTGAAGTATAGCTCAACAACAGACAGGACTGAGGCTCTACCCTATATGCTCTTCTCAATGTTCTTATTGCTTGGACAGTCTTGAGAATTACCGGGCAGAGAGCATTGCGCCGCCTTCATTGCCCTGAAGCCAAGCCTCTCAAATGGGGCTGGTAGGCAAGCTAACGAGTAAACTCGCCGTATCAGTGCGAAGCATAATTTGTTCACAGGAGTCTTCTCCTCATTGGAGGTAATTGGTGTGGATTATGTATCCGCAAGCAAGCATAATAAGTTCATTTCAAGCTTGCGCTACTACCAACGCGATGTGTAGCATTGCTAAAACGATTAACGGCCGTCTAAGTAGGGTACATTGGTAATTGAGCCTCAATCTAGACAAAAAGACCTCAGGAATAGATAGCAGGTATGCAAAGCAGAGCAAGTAAAACCATTGGGCCGAACGCAAATTGCCAAAATGAATCCAAGATTGGTTGCGCTTTCAAACTAATATCTTGCTTTGCTCCCACTCAGTCAGGGGTTGTAAGCCAAGTAATGACCTCAAAAAGTGGTCAACCGCAGCGCGTTGGCGAGACGCGCCATTGATGACATCGGTGCCCGGCTTTACAAGTGGAGCCTCTGGAAGGTTCAGAAAAAGAGTCAACAAATGTTGCATATTTGAGAGCCGCCTAGGCGGTTTACTTACTTAGCATAGAGCTTAACAGCGATAGAACCGGGTAGATAGGCTGGAACTCGGCTTCTTTACCAGCATCTGCGTTGAGTGGGCGATATTGGACTCTGGTCAAGAGTTCCGTGATAATAACGAGATCAATCATCAACGGCATCGCAAGAAGTGAATCTTGACAGGTATTGGAGATAACGAGTTTATTGCGACCACCCCTAAATATATGAAGATTGATTAAATCAAAAATCTCGCCGACCCACAAGAAATAATGAAGCGCTTACATGGCTAGTTCGCTATAATATTCATCCAAGGCCACTTTGTCGTCACCAACAGCTGGCATGTACTTGATCACTACACAATGATCCGGATGCTCGGTCTTTCGAGTTTGATGACCTTCATCAATCATCTTTTCTACTTTGGGCGCTTCCAAAAGAGGCTTGTAGAGTAATTGGTTGGCCTCAACCATGTCATCTACCACGCTGCTTTTGCTAATTTCTTTGCTACGGAAAGTCTTGGCAGCGTTTAAGTTACGGCCATCATTGTTACCCTGAATAAAATCACTAGAAGTCAACGTCATAAATACAAGGTATGAGGGGACCAAAGCTGACCAAATGATTATATGAAGCAATGCTTAGAGGCTTGATGCCGCTGTTAACCAAAAATTCAGCTAGACAACTTTTAATTTTGGTCTGGCCAGACTTGAAATCATCTCCACCAATAAAACCACCATATTGTTCAGCAAGTTGAATGCAACCAGGAACAAACGTGTTCTGAGGGGCGCCGTTGATGTAGGGAACTCCCTCATATATACAAGCCATGGCAAAAATAGTTGAAGGAGAAACCTCCGCATGATTATTAGTCACAGCTGCCTGGAGATTACGAGCCGTGTCATTAACTCCAACAATTACTTCAGAATATCTTTCAGTGTTTGCAGTCCAAAGAACGATTACTTGTTCTAAACTATGCTGAGCTTTGAAGTCACGAATGTCTTTACGAATCTGTTCAAGGTGAGCTTGTTTATTGTTACCAGGCAAAACGTTGTCAGCGCGATCTTCTTGGTTGGCATTTATACTAGAAAAAGACCTCATAATCCGTTAGAAAGTAGGGGTAATGAACGACCTGGAGTTAAAGCAGCTCACAAGTCCGGATAATATACGCTGGGTAAAGGGACCATGTGGCGCATGCATGGCTGAAGTTGCTGCTGTAAATCCCACTCAAGGACTTTAGCACGACGCATGGCCTGATCCAAAGGCATACCACTTATATCCCAGCCACCGAGAACTAAATCGTTGGGATGAACCATGGGTAGTATGTCGGAGAATGGAATATGGACATCCTTGCCAGTTTCGGGGTCAGTGCCTAATCGCACTGTTGAATTTGATAGCTGTCAATGGGCTATCTGATACAGCTCTACTCAAAACAGTGATAACCTACAGGTGGAGGCCCTAACTAAGCTTCCGATGTAATTGGGAGTCTGGATGCCGTCGCGAGTGTGCCAACTAATATTGTGTTTGTTAGCAAGCACAGTAGCGGTGAGTGTAGTTCCATTGTTACCGCCCCATCCGACAAGCATTAGCCTACGAAGCCAACAAGACGCATGTAAGAAGAAAACCCAAACAGGAAAATAGTAAAAATTGAGCCTACCCGGTTTGGGGTACAGCGCGTTTCGTTTTAAACTGGATAGATTGTTTCGCTGGCTTGACAACATAATTACCATCCAAGTCACGCTTGACCAAAGCGCTCTCGTGAATACTGGTACCATAGATGTGAGAATCCTGCCGAAAAAAGCAAGACCTAAGTTAAGAAAAACAGAGTCTAACAAGCAGGGCTCACAGTGTAGCGAGTCTGATCTGACTCGACCACGACAGAGTTTAAGGGACGTCTGGCAGCAGTGGGGTCTATGATAGGGATTGCGGCCGGGCCAGAGTGTATCTTGTTATTTATGCCATTGGAGTGACCGTTGGTCATGTTAGACAAGGCTGAGGGGGGCGACATAGCCTAAGTTTGATAAAGTAGATTAGGATAAGGGAGTATAGATTGATTAAAGTGATAGGGATGAAGCTGTAATTGATAATTTTTTGGCTAGATTCCGATTAATTAATATCTGCTTCGATTTGTACCAGGCGCACAAAACTTGCGTCCCCTGTGAAGATAAAAAACGCATGATGATTTGATCAGATTCAACAATCCCACATGGACCAGAGCTCAAGCATTGAATACGAACGAGCTGTATCTGTTATGAGAACTGCAAAGACGAATCAAGAGCAAGTCAGTGAATATCCTAAGATGACTTGGATTTTGAGACTGTTTAGTTCATGACAATCCAGCCCGACGATGGCAACAGGCTAGCTAACCTCGATAAACAATTCGCAAACATGCAAGACAGGCCAACTGCTCGAGAGATTGAGGAGGACTGTGCCAACAGCCGATTAGATCAAGTGGTAGATACTGGCTGCGAGGAACGAAGCCGATAAATGAGATTCACTCTCCGTCAGTCTTAGCGAGATATCCTCAAATTCAGATTCCAAGGGATCGCAGCCTACCTTGTCCGATTGCAGATGTTAAAAGCAGGAGAATCAAGTGATGAAGTGAGTTGAATGCGATGGCCGGATTATTTGAGCAGGAAAGCAGCGCCGGTCGGATTTATGAGAAAAAAACGTGCGGATGCGACGGCCGTTGGGCTGCGTGCGAGCACCCTCAGTTTCCGATCCGGCCTGTCCAGTCCCCTGTGCCACCAACAGCTTCATTCCAAACCATTAAAGACTAGAAACTCTCAGGCTAATGCCCAATTCATCAAAAATCTGAACTTGGAGCTTTCTCACTTGAAAGTCTTCACTGCTTTTGCCTCTCGTGAGCTGGGCTCAGATACCCACAAGCAATCAACTTGCAACTGATTTAGTAGCTGACTGGGCACTAGTGGTAGATTTTCCCAGGAAAAAACTCTTGCAAGCTTTTGGACACGAATGTTGAGCTTGAAGGGCTTGAAAGTTAGTAAAAAGGGGCCTTGAACCTTTGGGTTTGTGCTGCAACCCAAACAGTTTGTTTCAAATCAAAGCTCTTCAAGTGGTAAATCCCAAAATATTGGCCTAAATGCCTCCAGGCATTCAAGTTTACTTTGAGTTAGGAATTAATTTTAACCATTTGGTTGTCTTGTTATGCGTTGACGTGATTCCTTGAAGGAAGCGCTAAAATTTTATTTTTGTACTATTGCCATCTCCTTTCCAACGATCCTTGAAAAGCTGATTAAAAAAATTCTTGCAAGTATGAAGATACTAAACCCATTGATAAAATAGCTTCCAAGGGAATAGCAGAAATTTCATATACAATATTTATGTGGAATTCCTGAAGGCCAAACTGACATGAAAGATTCCAGTTTCTTAGTGAATTACTGTACTTTATCAAAATATATGAATACTACTTATATTGCTAGTGAAAACTTCACAAATGGGTCAAGGCAAACTTCCAAGGAATGAGTATTGTTTAAGATTGGTAACCAATTAGAAAGAAAAATAAAAATAAAAAACAAGAAATCACAATAAACTCTTGGTTTTGTTGCATTTATTTTTAAGAAACTATATTCTCAATCAAGAATAAAAATGATCATAAAATACAAATGGTTTTTTTATTTTTTTTTAAAAAAAAAAAACTAGTTAAATCAAATAGCGGAAGTATAATTTATCGATTTTTTCTTAATAAAAAGAGGTGTCAAAAGCAGTCCCTTTTCCGCATCTTTGCAAGAGTCTTTTTCAAGAATCAACCTAAGTGTAATAAAGATGAAAAAAAAGGAAAAACCTCATAAAAAAGAGCAATAAGTTGAATTGAAAATATTTCTTAAAAAAATTAAAATTGAGTTCGAAAATCAAAGTTTCTTTTTTTGAAATTGAAATATATGCTAAGGAAATATATTGCAAAATAAAAAACTAAATTATGATAAAAAAAAAAGAAAACTTCCTTTTTCATTTTATCACAGTTTTTGTTTTGGGGTTAGGAATTATTTTTTTCAGTTTTAATTTCCTTATATTTTTTATTGATTCAATTTATCAGGTTTCATTTTTTTGAAATAAACTTAAAATTCTGATAAAGTTACATTCTTTATAATGAAAAAAAGATAGAAATTTTCCTTTTTCAATTTTATCATAGTTTTTCTTTTGGGGATTAGGAATTTTATGGTCCACTTTGGGTTTTTTGATGCTTTTATTTGATTAACCATAATAGTTTTCATTTGTTTTAAAAAAATATTTTTTTCCAGTTATAAAGAAATTTAAATAATTTTTTTTAGAAATTTGAATTTAAATATGCACTTTTTTTTTCAAAAAAAATGATTTTGTGAGTAAATAGATTTTTTGAAATATTTATGATACCTGTTGAAAAAGTTACCTCACCCAAGAAATAAGTGGACATAATTTGAATAGTATTAATCTTTTTATTTCTTTCTTGGCCTTCTGGCCCAGGTTTGTGAGGTGTGCATTATAAAGTTTGATCAAAAATCAAGTAATTTTCTAGCCCTCACAATTTTTATACGGTAAAATTAATTTAAACCAGTAATTTTGAGAATTTAAGAAATAAAAACACGCCAAAATTATGTTTCAACTTGATTAGTATAAGAAATGATATCATAAAGATAAACTTCATACCCATTTTCAAAAGTAAAAATAATTAATAGACCCAAAAATTGTGGGAATTGAGTGAAATATTTACCATTTTCATATTTAACTATTGTTAATCCTAAAATCTTAATTTAATCTTATTTTGATTTGAGTTGCAGAAGTTCTTTTCAGATATTACCCAAAGTAAAACTTAATGAGGATTCTGACGGAAAGATTAAATTAAATTTTTCATAAAGAAGAAAAGCTATGATAGTTTTTTATAAAAATTTTTTTCAAAATTTTAAATAAATTTTGATTTTTGCTTGAGGTTCGTTGTAAGAAAAATGATAATTCTACCTTTTTTAATGATTTAATTGATTTAATTGTAAAAATAAAAGGGTTTTTTTAATTCTCTAAATAATTAATAATTCAAGAAATAATAATTTTTTTCATTCAAATGATATCTGTAAGTGCCTCTAAGGCTTACAGGCTGAATAAAATTCTAAATAGGGACAAAAGATAAATCAGATCATGAAAACCAAATTCCCAAAATATGATTATTTTAGATTATCTGATGCATTAGAATCTCATAAGATAAATTTTGTATTTCGAAAGACAAGTCATAATTACAGAAAAAAAGAGATAAATGGAAGTTATAAAATAATAAAATTAAATAAAGCTTAAACCTCATAGCAGTCTTCCAGTATTTTAGTGTTTATGAATCCTATCCTTTCTAGGAATCATAAATAATGAATATTGATATTATTATCTATATATAAATTATTATTCAAAAAACAACAGAAGATTTTTTAATTGAACATTTATTTCTTTTATATTTTTTTAATGATTAATGCATCTTATATTTTACTAAATTTTGAATAGATTTATACACAATTGATATATTAATAATTGGGAAAGAACTATTCTATTTTCCCTTAAAGAATTACGGAATCACTTGCCTATATTTTTACCTATGCAGAAATTGGATGTGTTTTCCAAAACTAAGTCTCTTTCAATCTGAGATGGAAAAGATAAGTAAAAAAGAATATTGAGTAGATTTTGTTCCTTTTCTCAATTTTGAAAATTATGGCTACTAATAATGAAGAAAACTATGATAAAAGAGTCAGTAGTGGATTGGTCCAGTATTAAAATGAATCTATTTTTTATACTCTTTTTATATAATTACTAATAGGTAGTTGCGACACACAAACATATTTTTTTCAATAATTCTGTCTTTGGATATACTGAAGCTTTCTACACAGATTAAGCTAAGAGCTGTAATGCTGAATACTAGATGATTGGAACAAAGGGTTTTGGTCAAGAAACCAAGATTACATTACTGGTAGGTGGACTTTTCATTTCTCCTTAAATCAATCGCAAACAATAATAAGTTAATGATATTATTGATTTATCCTTGAGATGAAATTACTTCAGACTGATTTTTTGCACTTCAGGATTTCAAGATTCTGAGATAATTTTCAATAGGTTTAATTATCAAATAGTTTTGAAAGAATTTATATTTTAATCAAAAAACACAATCTTCATTCAACCTCATAAGTCAGCTTTAAAGGATAAATGATAGTTCAAGTACTGTTTTTGAGTAGAGATAATTCTATTTGAATTTGGAATTTGTTTTACTTTATTTAGTTATATATGAGATAAATGAGATATTTTTATTCAATAATAGTTTAATTTGATATAAAATTCCTTCGCGCATCACTTGAAACATTTGAAAAAAAAACAGTTATTCCTATCCCTTTTTTACATTGATTGATAGTGAAGCTTAGTTTTTTTTATCATTCCTTTCCGCTACCAAAAAGCTTAACACTTTTTTTGAGTAATTCTGATGTTATTTTTATAGTATCAGCTCATTTTATATCTTTCACTATTTTAAATTTAATCTGATCAGGGCTAGAAAGATTAGTATTGAAATATTTTACATTGATATCCTTCTCATTTATGCATCATGTTTGGCTATATATAGGCTTCTCTATTTTACAAGGGTTTATATCCAATATTTAAAGAAATTTGAAGTATGATATCAAAGTATTATTTTTCATCTCATCTTTCCAAGTTTATGGCTTTCTCTATTTCAAGATTATTTTTTGGACTCTTAATATATTCATCCTAATCTAGGGCCAAATATTGGTATTATAGCTCTATCCGCTCCATATTCACAATAATTTCAATCAAATTAGCAAGAATTTCTATATCTGGTACTTTAAGATTTGGTTTTCTTGGTAAAACATAGCTTCAAAAAATAGTAATGAAGAGTAGTTGTTACAGTAGTATCTAGGTATATACCTTTTCAATTTGTGCAGAAATGAAATAGAATCTTCATAAGCCTATCGGCTCTGAGCTAAATAAATAATATTTCTGAATAAAAAACTCAAACTTAATCGGTATAAATATGAGAATTGATTATAATATTACCAATTATTACTTTGGTAAACTATGGAAAAAAAGCACTATGCTGTGATAAATTAAAGGGGGTATCAAGGGTGAGATGTCTGAGAACACAGCTCTCAATTTTCTTTGATCTAAATGAAATTCTTAGCTTTATATATTTAACATGAGTTTGGAATATAAAATATATCATCAAATATTTTTAGGGAGTAATCAGACTTTTCCTTAGGGTGGGAAATTTTCTTTTAGGCATTAGATGCTACAGTCACTTAGTAGATAGATATTGATAACTTCACTTAATATTGTGATTATATGGATTAATAATATAAAAATTCATGAAAACAAATCTTTACAGGGAAATATTGAAGAAATGTTATAAAATCAAGTTATAGGCTCTAATGAGACGTGAGGGTAATATGAAGTAGAATGAGATTACTTCCAAGAGTGACTGAATTGACTTTGGAATTAAGTATAAGAAATATTTTGTAAAAATAAGGTAGGAAATAATTGGGTGAGGACTTATTTCAATGAACACAAGAAAAGCCTATATATTTATCCAAGATTCTTATTTGAGGAAAACAAATCTCCAAATTAGGGAGATAACAATAATTAAAATTTCTTCATAATAATAATGAAGTATCATCCAATGGATTATTGATAAAATTTCTAATGAAAAATTTAGCACAGGAATCTCTAACCCTTAAAATTAATGATGATTTTTAATATACCTAGGTGAGGATTATATTAAAAGATTCCATTCCGCAACACCGCCAAGCTATAATCTAAATCACAATTGATAGTCATAAAATTCAAAATGGGACAGGTTCTCAAGACTGTTTGCTAGAGTTTGTTGATAAGTAAGTAATGAACCTAAATATCTTATTTATTTTAAGAAATAAGGACCTCATTTATATTTAGAGAATGATGGAAAAATGTCAATTCATTATTTTATAAATAATAATTAGCTAAGTATAGATTGAAGTATAGCTCATATATTAAAATGGAGAGTGTAGCTATCTTATGATTTACACAACAAAAATTGAATCATCGAATACAAAGAAAATTTATTTATTTGAGAATAATAATACCAACACTTTACAAATCAAAATTCTATGATAAATTGAGAATTTCTCTTTCGATACTGATAATGTTACTATTGTAATGATGAGATTTTGTTGATAGAAAAACTTTCTTATTTGAATTAGAAGATCTTTGTCAGAAGAAAACATCAAATTATTATAAAAACAATGATCTTATATTTATTAGGAAAAAAATTCCCATGATGAAAAAGTTGAGCTTTTTTTGAGCTTTTTGATGATCATATTTAGAACTTTAAATATATACCTTAGTCACACCTTTCAATAGCTACATCTTATGAGTTATTTATGATGAGAACACAGAAGCTCTTGAGACAACTTACCAGTTTGATTTTTCAGCTTAATATGAAATAAATAAGCCACAGCTCATCCATCCTGATCAAGTAGTATGGTATTCCATACCTTTTGGCCAGTTACACGCAATTTTTTGAAATTGAAAGTTGAAAAATCAAGCTTTAAATGATTAATTCATTAACTTACCACTCAAAAGAAACCCTCACAGTCACATAATTAGAAGAATAACGCTAATAGTACTGGGTAAAAGTGTTTTTTAGCATTCATTTTAGAAATAACCAAGATATTTCCATAATTAAATGAATAAGAAAGGAATCAAATCTTATGGATTTATACAAGAAAACCTACTTATAAGCTTTACATAATCAACAATATAGGCTTAATAAATACAGAAAAGACAAAGATGCATTTAAAATTTAACAGTGTAGCATGATATCCACCCTAACTCTACGAGGAAGAGTATATTACTAGGATTACAACTATTAAAAGTGAAGTTAATTCAACACAAGGATCACCTGACAATATCAAATCCCAACTAATGCATGGAAGATCCACTAAAAAATTCAAGTTAAATAAAAATACAGGCACCCAAAAAAGTTTTATGAAATTCACATGAATACAACCTGTACATGACACAGCTAGAGAATCATCAATTTCAACTAAATCAAAATTCAACTAGCTACATGCGAGGAAAATATACTAAATTTCACAGCAATAACAGTAATCAGATATTACAACTCAAAAAACTATCCCCACATTACAAAGCATGATCACCTTGTATTACATAATCTTACAAACAAATGGTAAAATATTGCAGTCATATCATATCATTCTCAATTTTACCTACCAGCATTAATCCCTCAAGGAAGTGCAAGCTTACTAATTCAGTGTAACGTATGAGTCATATGACTTTTAGTACAAAAATATAAAGCAGAAAGATTATCTCAAGGGCACCAAACAAAGCTTTAAATGGAGAGCCCATGGTTACTACTCAAAACATTAAAGGAGTCCTCTCACTCTCATTTCCTCCTCTTTCCCCATGCAATGAATTATATACAAAGAAGGATAATAATTATTCATACCTTACTAGTAGGTTAATCTAGAAATTATTCTTATTCTTATTTAATTATACTAAAATCACTTTATAATTAACCATAGTTGAAAGTAGGTATTCTTATATTATAGATTTATCTATTAGTCAAATACCCATATTTAAAAGCTTAAAAAAATACGTATATTATAATCTTCTAACTAGAAGAAAATATATATTATAATAAAATTGAAAACAAAATACAAATTAGTAGTTTCATAAATGTTACTATTAGTGAATCTTATTAATTATTACCATTGTTATTATCATCCATTATTACTATTATAAGGAGTAAGATTTTTATCAACCTTTACCAGTATTTCTTTCAAAATTTATAGTGGTGTTATCATCTATAATTACTATTATTTATTAGCTATAACTATCATTATTATCAAAAGTATAGCTAGCATATTATTAATATTATGTATTGATTACAGAAATTAAACAATTAAACAAATTATCATATATCATCACTATTACTATATATTATAATATTAAATTATTATTCATTAAGAAATACCTTTAACATAAGAAACAATTTAAATCACCACTCAGTACCATTATATCCACTATTTATCTACTCAATTATTATTTTATTATCTTGAAGCCACCTCCAAATTTATCATTTGAAATCATATCATTTTATTTAAATTAGTATGATTTTATCATTAGACTAATTATTGATTAGGTCTGATAGAGACCACTTAAAACTCTTATGTAGTTGTAAATCCACAACCTTAAATATTTATTTGTGAGATATGTAGGGATATTGTTCAGTATAATAATAGGGAAATGTAAACCACCATTAGAAACCTTGGTTACAGGATTATTTCAGCAATTCAAAATTTCTTACCTGTGATTTCCCCCTAAAGGTCTGCCTTATCCAATCCCACACTAAAAGGAGTTCCAAATCTAGTGTTACAACAGTGGAATTCTCAACCTCAACATCCAATAATAAGTATAAAATCAATAAAGAAGAAAATAAAACCAGCCAAACTCACATAATTCCATCATTTATGAAGAATTAACCATCAACACATCTATGCAATCTGTAATCTGGAAACAAATCACATTCCAAATCACCATCATTATCACCATCACAATCCTCAAATAAATAATACCATTTTTATTATCCAGTGAAAGAAAGAACACCAGAAAATCAAACAACTAAATATATTGATTTAATTATTGCAACCCCAATAACAGAACAGAAGGAAAGGGGATAACTAAGAAAATTTTCTCCAAGCCAATCCAAGAAGCAAATAAAAACAATAAAAGTAAAGTAAACATGAGTTTAAAGTATCAGTTTACCAAGTATAAGTGAATCAACAATCAACATTTGACTTACCACCATTACCTGAAGATAATGTAGAAGGACAGTATGAATACAAAATTTCAGAAGAGGATCCAACAGTACAGATCCAAAGTCTTTTGAATAAAATGAAAGACCTATACTTCACCCAAAGCAAAAAGCAGGGAACAAATATCCTCTGCACCTGGAGCTAGTCCAAGTGAACCCACATTACAAAGGCATTTTAGGCCTGAATATTCACCAATATCACCTAAGCCTGGCCATAGAGAAGCATGCACACCCAAAATGAAACAAAGGTCACAGAGTATTCCAAAGAAAGTATTTATTTCCACACAAAACCATCCAAGTACATTACAAGAGGAAATTCCTAAGGTAACCTTTCCTATTTTTAGGATAAAGGCTAAAGGTTATAATCTGGTTTTTGATTGTAATGAAGTAGAAAAATTTATCAAGAGAGTGGAAGAAGCAACCAAAATTTAAGGAGCTAATGGGAAATTTATAGAAATACAAGCTATTTTTATTCCAGAATCTGAAGAGGTGAAGGAAAAAACTTAACCATGAAAGAACATGAAAAGAAGAACTGCAAAAACCTCAAAGAACAACTTACCACGGAATAGGGAAGAGTAGAGGCAGACAGAAGATATAGAGAAGAGTCTTTGAAGAAGCTTTTCACTAATACCAAAAGAGTAGGAGTAATCAGAAGCTTAGCTCAATAGAAGAGGCTTATTTGAGAGTATGAAAAGATCACATATTATATATATAAATATGGATAAACTAAAGGGGAAGTTGAGCATAATGAAGAGCTCCATGTCAGTCTTTCACCAGAAATTAGGACCCCCATAATTAAGGAAATGAGAAGAGATAAGTTCATTATTCAAGAAAGGGATGGTGGATATATTGTACCAGAAATAAATATAATATCAAGGGACAGGGTTGAAGCCATAATTCATCAGGATAAACTCCATAATAAACATTTAGATAAAACACAAGCAAGAAAATTACAATTTGAAGATTAAACCAAGGAGAATGCCTACAATCAACTGAAAGAGATTAATAGATAAATAAAATAGCTACAAAGACCCAAGATTAATGAGCAACAAGAAAAGAAGGAAATGAAGGATTTAATTCAGCAAATTGAGGAATTGACAGAAGCAGTAATACCTCAAAATAAAACAGGACCATTATTCAAGAATTAAAATAAAACAAGGTTCCAAAAATATAGCTTACCAAATTTTTAACAAAGATATATTACATATAAACCAGCACAAAACATGCCAAAACCCTATGTCAAGTGTTATTACTGTTTGGAGCAAGGAAATTCAGTGAACAGATGTAACTAACTATTTGAATATCAGAATAAAAAATGTGTCAGCAGACAAGGATGTGTATTTTCATTTCCCAATTGGAAAAGAGTACCAAAAGATGGAAAAGCATCTCCAAAGATATTAGTTGAAGAATTTGCAAAAGAACAAGAAGAACTTACCAAGAAAAGGAAAGAAAATTAAGTCAAAGAATCATTACCCCAAAAAAATAACAAAGTAAAATTAAAGAAAGATGATATTTCAACAGATTTTGCCAACATTGAAGATTGGAGAAGCTGCAAGCCACCAACCATATCATCAGCCAATGATCCCTTTCATAAAAATTGTGGATTAAGGAAAACTAAACAAAGATACTCAAGACATGAGCATCCAATTCAAGAGCAAAAAAAATCACCAAGGACCATGGAAACATCACAAAAGAGAATTTAAACACAATTTAAAAAGAAACCAAAAAATACCTGGAGCTTATATTAAAGATAAACAAGGTACAGTGGAAAAAACAATTGTTCCTCCTAAATACAGAAAACCTAAAGAGCTGAAAGATTCAAAAGAAGTAACTCTAGAAGCTGAAGAGAAAGAGTATTCTGGAAAGAAACCAGAATTAACTCAACTTACTGTTAAAAAAAAGGTTATCAAGAAAGAAAAATTGAATATAAAATGAATTATGGCACAAATTATCATAAGGTTATTGGATAATAAAATAAATCTTACTTTGGAACAAATTCTAGTCATTTAACAAAAGCTTTGTAATCAATTAAAGAATCTTTCAGAATAAGAAAGAAATTATTTTAACTCAATTGATACAAAGAAAATTCAAACAAAACTCATATATCATCATCTGAGTAACTATCAACAGCCAAAATTACATTATGCCTGTCCATTGAGATTTATTCAATTTTATTTAGGAGAAGAAGGAAATTGGATAATGGCATTAGTTGTAAGATGTGACTATGAAACTGATGATAATATTACTATCAATCAACAGTACTATGTCTGTTCTTATGAAATATAATAATAAAGTATTATTATAACCACAATTAAATAATTAAAAAATTATTTCTTTCATGTGTTAAGCACTACTAGTGATTTTAACAGTGAGCAAGTAATTGTCTACTAGAATCAATTACAAGAAGAATTTAATAATAAAAACTTCTTTATTAAAATAATAAAATTATTTTAATATATAATTATCTTTTGCAAGAATAATTATAAAGATAATTCTTGAAGAAAACTATTACTAGAGAAAAACTTTAAGAATTAAGAATAAATGACTCACTAATACTCCAAAGAACTTATTGATAGATAAGAGTAGAGAAATTTGACGTAGAATTGTGGATTTAAGGGATCAAAAGGATTTATAACAGTATTACAACAATATATAGTTGGATTCTAGGATTTCACGTCTTTCTGGATGATTTAGAAAGATTTAAAACACTTAAGAATAGTTTTAACTAATACTTACTTGTTGGTAATAATGATTTAATAAATTGATAAGATGATGATACGGAAAAAACAGCAAGAATAGGCTTCTTTTAAGTCAACAACAGCTCACAGAGGTGTGCCATGGAGCAAACTGAAAAACCAGTGAGTGAGAAAACAATAAACCCTTTTGGATTAATGATTGCATCATCTGTTGTCACGTAATATTATCATAATTACTTAATTGATGCTTTTACGTGACTACCAACCCCAATATGGTTAAGAATAAAAGGAGTAACATCTGTAAATCTTCTTTTATTCTAAAATAATCATTGATTTCTCAAAGTTATCAATGTTATTGCCAATTTCATCACAGGTTGTAATTACTGTGAATTTTTGAAGATTCAGTGTTTCACGTAGAATGGTCAAAAATGGACTGTAAGTAAAACTTTTAATTTTACTAGTAAAACCATAATTATTTTTGGTTGTACCATAGATAATACAGTTCTTCATTGGTCCTGAAAGTTTCAGGAAGATTCATTAAGAATTGTATTTTTAATGAATTTTTGAAGTTTTTACCTCATTTCTACGTAGAATTGCAAATAGCAGTATTTTGCTGGTTGCTATGAGGTAAATCAATGAATATGGATCCCAAAAGGGTTTAATTACTCTTTTAGGGTCTAGTAATGGAAAGTCATCAAGAATTGACGTGGTTACAGGAGCCTAAGTAGCTTATTACCTCCTTGGCACGTCAAAATAGCAGGTTATTTGCTATTTTTCTTATGATTACAGTAGGTGTAACTTGGTAACCAAGTTCCCAAAGAGTTTTAGTTTACCAATTGGGCCAAGATGAGCCATGGATCCATGCTCTGGAGCTATCCACGCCTCTGAGGCCTCAGAAGTTGGGTACCCTGGCTCTCTTTGATGTCTTTTGTCCCCCTTGCTTATTTTTTACGTCAAAATAGTAATTTAAGCTTAAAGTGAGATATCCACTATGGGTGTACCAAAAGTCCATGTAAGAATACCATGATATTAAGTGCTCAAAACATGCATAACACTATTCTTAGTGTATATGTAACATGGGATTTCTCACTTTCCCATTATTTTGGCTAAAAATCAAGAAAAACAAAAATTTTCACGGATCTTTTATGTGGTATTAATGATGTGGTATTGAAGTATTTTCCATTTTACCACCTCAAATACTTAAATTGAGCTTATTCACTCTATGGAGCTACCCTAGGTGAATTTTTGTGTAGAATCCAAATCTGGTCTTAAATCCATGGATTTACTTACTCAATAAAAAGTTATTCATCTTTTCTGAAATTGAAAATGATGAATTTTGGATATATGCATGACTTATGAGTTTTGAATAATTCAAAATTTCTTTTTTAAGATAATTGTGGCCTATTTGGGTATGTAAAATATACCTCAAGGCTCACATTCCCTCCCACCAAAAAATAAAATTGTACTACAATTTTATTAGTGAAAAAAAGAATAAGGCCCCAAAGGGGGTAATGTCCACTGTCCAACCTCTTCACATTACTCAGATCAAGTAATTTAAAGCACATTTATAGACATATTCAGGCTTGTGGCCTTCTTTCATGTCTAAATCTTCTTAAGAGTTTATCTGAGTCAGGTATTTCTGATTCTGCCATCCATTCATCTTCATGTACTGGATTTCTATATCTGACAAGATATTCTCTTTGATTTTTACCCCTAAGTCTCCTTTCTTTAATGACTTTCTTTATCTTTTTGTCTTCATTCTGTTCCACAGGTGGTACAGTTAAAGGAGTTGGGTTTCTTAAGGGAAACAATTCTTTGTCAGCTGGTTGATAAGGCTTTATCAAGCTGACTGGAAATGTGGGGTGTTTATTTTCCAATTCACCACTCAATTCCACTTGAACTGCATTGGTTCCATGTAAAGCAACAATAACAAAAGGTCCTACATAAGAATCTTTAAGTTTCTTTGGGCCTTTGATATTATTAAAATTCAAGATTGAAACTAGAGCTAAGTCCCCTACTTTGAAGTCTGGTACTTTATGACTCTTGTCCCACTTCTGTTTTGCATAATCGAAAGCATCATCCATACTCTGTTTTGCATGGTGTTTTACTTTATCTAGCATTAATTTGAAGCTGGAAGCTGTAGGATGAATGTCAATCAAGTCTTTCCTCAGTGTGTGTGCTGGGAGTCTTGGATTCCATCCTTTTTCTAACATAGCAGGAGTTTGTCCTGTGGAAGAGTGGACTGATGTCTTGTATGCCAATTCTAATGCAGGTATCAGAGTGCACCAGTCATGGGTAAAGCCATCTGAGTCTTTGAATTCTAATCCATAAGCACAAAATCTCCTGATCATGTCTTCTAAAGTTTGAATCATCCTCTCTGCTAGCCCATCTGTTTGAGGGTGATATGCTGTAGAGAATGATAACTTAGTCCCAAACAATCTATGAAGATTGGTCCAAAGTGCAGATGTGAATTTGGGATCTCTGTCACTTATGATATTCTTAAATAACCCTGTATGAGAAATAACTCTACTCCATAAAAGAAGAGCTGTATCCATAGCAGTGTCATCTTTATGACATGGTAAGAATATGGGAGTTTTGCTATATCTGTCTACAATGACTAAACAAGCATTATAACTTTTGTCACCACTTGGAGGAAGTGCTGTGACCCAATCCATGTGAACAACTTCCCAAGGGGATTTTGGTTCTTGAATATGGATCATCAATCCAAATTTCTTGCCTGTACTCCTGTTTGCTTTTTGGCATCTATCACAGGTATGGCAATATTCAATGGTTTCTTTTCTCCAAGATGGCCACCATGCACAGTTCTTCACCTTTTCAAGTGTTCTGTCTTCTGATAGGTGTCCAGAGTAAATGCTATCATGGCATTCATGAAGAATGGTATTGATAAGCAATCTAATACACAGTGTCATCACACAAGAATGTTTTGTTCTATGGTAAATAATCCCATCAAACAAGTGAAATCTTCCCTCAGAATAGGAATTTTTCCAAACTTCATCTAGTGCATTAACCAAAGATGTATCTTTGCAGTCTTTATCCAATAAAGAAGTCAAGATATGGCAATTCTTATCTTGTTTATAAGACTCTCTGACCTCTTCAAAGAATTCAGTCCCAATATCAGTTATGTTAATTCCTTCAATTGGAATCTGTGGTTCAGCTTCCAAAGGTACATAAGCTGGGTTATCAGGAGTGTTGGCTAAAGCCCATCTACTAAGTCCATCAGCATTCTTGTGAATGTTTCCTGCTTTATGAGCTATAGTCATGTTTCCTCTATATTCTTGAATGGCTATTTGCCATCTCAACATATGTCTGTTGGGAGTTTTCATGTTAAGAAGTGATTTTACGGCATTACAGTCAGTTATCACTTCAAAAACACTGCCATCAAGATAATAGTGTAGTTTCTCAAGTGCCCATACCAAACATAAGCACTCCATTTGGCTTGCACCATATCTGGCTTCTGTTGGTTTTATTTGTCTTGAGATATAACAAACTGGTCCTTCTGTAGGTTTGTCATCAATAATCTGGACTTGATGTAGGGCTGCCCCTAGTCCATCTCCACATGCATCAATGTACAATTTAAAAGGAATATTCCAGTCAGGCATGAGGAGTAAAGGTGCTTCTGTAAGGGCTTTCTTTATCTTCTCATAAGCTTTAATTCTTTCCTGTGTCATCTCAAATACAGTCTGTTGATCACAAATTCTATAGAGTGACTTGGCTAGAATTGCAAAGTCTTTCAAGTGTTGCCTATAGTAACTAGAAAATCCAAGAAAAGACATCATTTCTTTTTTATTCTGGGGTATTGGCTTAAGTAGCACTGCTGCTACTTTATTTTTGTCAATACCCAAGCTTAAACCAGAAACAACATGTCCTAATGCTTTAAGTTCTTCAAAACCAAAGTTGCATTTCTTAAGTGAAATCTTCATATTCACTTCTGCAACTTTGTGAAGTACTCTTGCTAGTCTTTCAAGGTGCAAAGACCATGAATCAGAACATATGATAATATCATCAATATAAATGATAAGCCATCCTTCAGACAATTCTGTGGGGAAGATGGTATTCATCATTCTTTGATAATGAGATGGAGCATTTTTAATGCCAAATGGCATTCTAAGATACTCAAAAATGCCACAGTGAGTGATAATTCTAAGTAATTTCTTAGCTTTAGGTGTCAAAACATTTTGATGGAAGCCTTTCAATTCATCCATTGATGTTAGATACTTTGCTTTAGACAATTGAGTCAAGGTTTCTTGAATTCTAGGGATTGGATACCTATCTGGAACTGTGTAGGTATTCAAAGCTCTAAAATCTCCAACCATTCTTGACTTATCATTATGCCATGCAATAATAACAGGTGTTGTCACTTCCACTTCCTCATTATGGCCTACTTTCCTTAGCACACCAAGTTGGATCAACTCTTGGATATGTTTTTCCAAGGCCTCTCTAGCTCTGGGACTGGCTGGATAAGCTGGTCTTCTAAGTACTGGAGGATATGGTCTGTCAATATTAAGAGTAATATCAACTTCATGTCCTCTTATAGCGCCTAATGGTTCATTATCAGAGGCAAATGCATTTTTATATGTGTATAACACATTAATAAGCTCATTCCTCATCTTTGGTGACAATGATTGATTAATTTGTGCTTCAACAAGTTGATTAGTCACAAATTCATCTTTGTAAGTATCCTTGACAGAAGATACTACAGATATCTGTTTTGGCATATTGGAGAAAGCAAATTTTTGTCTCTTGTTATCTCCAATTGTGAAATATCTGTCTTTATGGTTATTTATATCAATACCATAAATATTCAAGTAATCATTTCCAAGAATGATGTGCTGAGATGTGCAATTATCCATTACTACAATCTCAGTTTTCATTCTTACACTTCCTGCTGGATGTGGGAATACAATATTAGTGTCCAATATGCCCAAGGGGTACATATTGTTACTGGCACTACTGAATTGTACACCTTCTATTGGTAATAGATGGTTTTTCCATTCAGGAAGTATAATTTGGAGATATTCTTTGCCAACACAAGTGCAAAATGCCCCTGTATCCAAATTTACTTTGGCTTCAATATCACTCATCAGAACTGATGTGATACAGGATGCTCCAGCAGTATAACCCTTTCCTCTAGCAGGTTTTGTTTTACACATTCTGGCATCTTGGATATTGATCAGGTTGCAGCAATCTTCACTGTACTGTGGCAAGTGGGTATGGACTTCTGTGACCTCAAAGAAAGCTGAAATGTTTTCAATGGGATAGTCCTCCACTGGTGTATCTTCAGAGATTGCAGAATCTTGATCAGACTCTTCTTTCTCTTCAGTACACTGAATTTCTTCAATGACTTGAATTTCATTGATTTTTGTCTCCTTAGGACAAGTGTTGGCTAAATGTGAAGTACTTCCACATTTATGACACTTCAAGACAGGTCTTTCTGGTCTTCTTTCCTCTCTAGGAATCTTTGAGACTATTTTGGACTCTATTGGGTTTTTAATCCAAGTCTTACCAATTCTTGTCCTTGTAATGATATCTTCCATAGCATTAATGTAGTCCTCTGTTAAACAAGGTTCCACACATCTGCTTTTGATAGCATGTTCCAATTCTCCTCCACACTTTCTTAATATTTTCATATTAATCATAGTGTCAGACATATCTGGGTGTAAAGCAGATAATCTGTCTTTTTGTTTGAAGAACCAAGTAAGTGGTTTGTCTTTTTCTGAGTTAAAAATGGCACTTTCAAAAGCATTCTCCATTTTAAACCTCCAAGAATTATTGGCCCATTTGGTAATCACTTCAGATTTCCACCAAGACCAGTCATGTTTACCATGATCAATCCTCATTTTGTAATACCATTTCTTTGCAGTTCTGGTAAACAAACAGTGTAATTTTCCCACTATGATTTCATCAGGTATATTGAAGTCTTCTTGCAACATATCAATAGTCCTGATGAATTCAATATGGTTGTATTCTCCTTCACCAGAGAATGTTGGCCATTCTTCTATTTTGGGAATATCTCTTGCAGAGTAGGAATTTTCTCCTAAGAATGGAGTCAAACTTTCTTTAACAGAAAGTTTTTCTTCAGTCAAAGGGGTGGAATGTCTTGGCATATGTGGTTCATGATTCTTATGAATTTGCTCCACACTTGCAATTATATCATTCTTCAATTTCTGCCTCTCACTGTCACTTTTTGCTAAATGTATAGCAAATTGATTGGTGTTCTTAACTATTTGTAAGACATGGTCTTCAAGAGTTTTAAGTCTATCATTTACTTTAAAAATAGAAGGATCCTCTGTGTCATTATTTTGACATTGGGTCTCAATTCTTTCACAAGCATTGCTAATTGACTCAAGGGTGACAGTTGTCAATTGATGCCAATCAGAATGTTGCTTGTCATTTTTCTTTAAATCATTGATGTCTAATGTAATTTGCTTTAACTTTGACTCAAGTTTGCCAATTTCTACACTAATACTTCTATGTACATCATTTATTTGCGTGGAAAAGTCCTGTTCATCCTTTCCTGCTACTTGGCTGTGAATTCCATAAGAGTTCTGGCCATATTGAAGACACTGTCCACGGCTGAAGGCTCCAATTTGGGGATCCTGTACCCTTGTGGGTAAGGTCTGTGCCAATTGGCTTTGCCTTTGCCCTTGCCATGATGGTTCTTGGGACCTCTCTGTTTCTTTTGAGGTCCTTTGGGCTTGTCCTTGGGCGCTTCTGGAGCTGGTTTGGAGCTGGTAGATGCCACTGGTGCCTCTGTCTCCAAAGCTGGAGTCATTTCCAACTCTTTCTTCTGGTCTATGGATAAAAGACTTTGGTTCTTCAACCAATTCTTTATCTTTTTGACTTTGTCTTTGCAAGACAGGGGGCTCCATCCTCCTAAGAGTTCTATGGTCTTCTCCTGACCCAGAAAGCTCTTGATGTGTAAGTAAGAGTTCATGGCCCCCTGCCAAAGGCTTGGGCAGATTTCCCACTCCTCTTCCTTGGCTGCTCTGAACCAGTTTTTGTACTGGCATTCATATATTTCTATTGCTGCCACCTGAAAGTGGTTCAGCCCTGGAAATATTACCATAAATCAGTTCAGGCTCAGAATTTACGTCAAAATCTGTTGGTACAGACCTTGGGGAATGGGGGGCAACTCTGGCATCCTCCAGATGTGTCTTTCTTGTGGAAGATTTGGCACTTCTGGATTTGGTCTTGCCTCTTCCTTGTCCACATCCATCTGGTTGGACTGAATAGTTGCTTCCATTTCTGGTATGCACCATTTTCACGTCAATTTAAAGATAAAAGGTGAAAATATAAGATAAAGTACACACCTTTTGGTGGTAATTTAGCTTTTTCTGAGTTGAATAAGGTGCCTCTTTTAGCAATCTGCACCTCAATACTGTCTTCAGATTCTGGACTATTGATGTATCTTTTACTGAGTCTGTTACCAACTGCACAGTATTTGATTAAAGACACTTAAAGAGAAAAAATATGATAAAAGAAATTATTTTTGTGTTTTAAGATATTTTTAAAAGATTTTTATGAATTTTATTATTTTTTAATATTAAAAAAAAATTATTCTTTTTAAAGAAAAAAAATTAAAATTTAAGATTTTGAATGCAAATTAATTCACAGTAACTCAAAGAATAATTTTATAAGTTTTTGGATGTGAAAAAGCCACGTGTAAAAACAGTATAAAATTAAACCAAATTCCTCAATGAAAAAGATTTTAAGACAATTTCAAAAATAAAAATTATTAAATTAATATATTTTAGAGCTTAAAAATATATTAATTAAGGGTACAAGGTTCAAAAAACACGGCCAGGCCCCCAAATGTAAGATGTGACTATGAAACTGATGATAATATTACTATAAATCAACAGTACTATGTCTGTTCTTATGAAATATAATAATAAAGTATTATTATAACCACAATTAAATAATTAAAAAATTATTTCTTTCACGTGTTAAGCACTACTAGTGATTTTAACAGTGAGCAAGTAATTGTCTACTAGAATCAATTACAAGAAGAATTTAATAATAAAATTATTTTAATATATAATTATCTTTTGCAAGAATAATTATAAAGATAATTCTTGAAGAAAACTATTACTAGAGAAAAACTTTAAGAATTAAGAATAAATGACTCACTAATACTCCAAAGAACTTATTGATACATAAGAGTAGAGAAATTTGACATAGAATTGTGGATTTAAGGGATCAAAAGGATTTAAAACAGTATTACAACAATATATAGTTGGATTCTAGGATTTCACGTCTTTCTGGATGATTTGGAAAGATTTGAAACACTTAAGAATAGTTTTAACTAATACTTACTTGTTGGTAATAATGATTTAATAAATTGATAAGATGATGATACAGAAAAAACAGCAAGAATAGGCTTCTTTTAAGTCAACAACAGCTCACAGAGGCGTGCCATGGAGCAAACTGAAAAACCAGTGAGTGAGAAAACAATAAACCCTTTTGGATTAATGATTGCATCATCTGTTGTCACGTAAGATTATCATAATTACTTAATTGATGCTTTTATGTGACTACCAACCCCAATATGGTTAAGAATAAAAGGAGTAACATCTGTAAATCTTCTTTTATTCTAAAATAATCATTGATTTCTCAAAGTTATCAATGTTATTGCCAATTTCATCACAGGTTGTAATTACTGTGAATTTTTGAAGATTCAGTGTTTCACGTAGAATGGTCAAAAATGGACTGTAAGTAAAACTTTTAATTTTACTAGTAAAATCATAATTATTTTTGGTTGTACCATAGATAATACAGTTCTTCATTGGTCCTGAAAGCTTCAGGAAGATTCATTAAGAATTGTATTTTTAATGAATTTTTGAAGTTTTTACCTCATTTCTACGTAGAATTGCAAATAGCAGTATTTTGCTGGTTGCTATGAGGTAAATCAATGAATATGGATCCCAAAAGGGTTTAATTACTCTTTTAGGGTCTAGTCATGGAAATTCATCAAGAATTGACGTGGTTACAGGAGCCTAAGTAGCTTATTACCTCCTTGGCATGTCAAAATAGCAGGTTATTTGCTATTTTTCTTATGATTACAGTAGGTGTAACTTGGTAACCAAGTTCCCAAAGAGTTTTAGTTTACCAATTGGGCCAAGATGAGCCATGGATCCATGCTCTGGAGCTATCCACGCCTCTGAGGCCTCAGAAGTTGGGTACCCTGGCTCTCTTTGATGTCTTTTGTCCCCCTTGCTTATTTTTTACGTCAAAATAGTAATTTAAGCTTAAAGTGAGATATCCACTATGGGTGTACCAAAAGTCCATGTAAGAATACCATGATATTAAGTGCTCAAAACATGCATAACACTATTCTTAGTGTATATGTAACATGGGATTTCTCACTTTCCCATTATTTTGGCTAAAAATCAAGAAAAACAAAAATTTTCACGGATCTTTTATGTGGTATTAATGATGTGGTATTGAAGTATTTTCCATTTTACCACCTCAAATACTTAAATTGAGCTTATTCACTCTATGGAGCTACCCTAGGTGAATTTTTGTGTAGAATCCAAATCTGGTCTTAAATCCATGGATTTACTTACTCAATAAAAAGTTATTCATCTTTTCTGAAATTGAAAATGATGAATTTTGGATATATGCATGACTTATGAGTTTTGCATAATTCAAAATTTCTTTTTTAAGATAATTGTGGCCTATTTGGGTATGTAAAATATACCTCAAGGCTCACATTAGTTCACACAGGATAAGAATTAAATATAATACCAGAAGATTTAGCAATCAAAGCAGGACTTACCACAAGATGTCTTAAGATGAATTTAATGGGAATTGGAGGTCATTGTACTTCAATAGTTTTATTAGCAGAATTTATCCCAATAACTTTAGTTACTGGAGAAAAAAGAAATATAAACCTGTTTCTAGCAATAGGAGTAGCTCTCCCAGTATTGTGAAGGCCCTTCCTTGAAGATAATAGCATAATATTAGAATTTTATCAACATAAAGGGGATTATTCAGTTATATAAATCCAGATGGAAGAAGACTTTGATCACCAATTTGTTCACCCAAGAAAGTAGGATATCAAGAAACCCTTTCAGAAGGTATTGAATCCTGTGCATCTGCAACAGCAGAAGGATACAAGAGTTCAAATGTAGAAGATAAAGAAATTTTGAGAAATATAGAAAATAATTGTAAATATTTCAAAAATAAAGAGTTACTGCAAGAAATTCAAACTTTGAACAAAACAAATGTAGAAAGTAAGAAATCATCTGAGCACCCATGAGAAATTTTGGATTCAGGGAAAAAAATGGCAGAAAAAAGGGGAATATGAATCAAGAATAACCATAAAGACTCCATACCTACAGAGAAACAGGTGGTCATACAAGAGGAATTTCATACAACCAATCAAATGATCAAAATCCAATTATCACCCAACAAATTAGTCAAATTAATCAAGAATGAAAGGGATATACTTACTAATAATCCAAAAAAACACTCAATACCTGAAGAAATTGATCTAAGGGAACCACCTTCATCAATAATAAGTGGTATTGAAAAGGTAGAAACACTTAAGAATAGGAATTACCCACTCTCTTTGGACCTAGAGTATCTAAATGGGAGATGATCTAAAGATAAAGATATAACAAAAGTCAATGAAGAAAAATTTGGCCCTCCTGTAGCAGATCTTGAAAGAAATTTAGGATATACTGAGATTACTAAGCTCTTAAAAGAGGGAGTACCTGAACAGAAAACTGGAATCCTAGCTTCAACCAACAAGAGAAAAAGTAAAACAACTCAAAGGAACCCCCCTTTTCAACTACAAAAAAAATCAATTAACAGAAGCTGAAATTAAAACCAACTCTCCTTATATAGTTTTTCAAGGCCAAAATACAGATAAATTGGCATTCATGAAGAATTAACCTACCCAATACACACAGAGGAATTTATGGAAAACAAATTTAAGCCAAATGCAATATGTAGTTCAAATTCTATGAGATGTTCATCCAATTCCAAAGAAGAAGACTTACCTACCCCACACAATCACTCTGATAAAGGAAACACCAAGGTTAAATCTGGGAAAAAATTATTTTTCCTTGGACAAAGCCAAAAAAAGCCAAGTAAAGGTAAATGGAGAAGTTATTGAAGAAATGAGTAACAAACAGAAAAAGAAAGATCAAGAAGATTTATCAATACCAACAAATATGGTAGAGCTTGAATTTGATGGACTTTTACTTACAGAAGACTGATTTTCCTGGGAAAGCTATACCAATTGGCAGCCTTTGAGGAATGAGAATTTGCAACCTGGAACTTCACAAAATATCAGAATGGGGTCATCAATTCTCAGCCCAGCATGTAAGCTGGCTGGAAGGAAAAACAAAAGTACCAAATAAAAAAACAGCAAGTAACAAAGAGAAACTCACCAAGGAAGAAAGGGAATTTCTTTTGATAAGCAAGAGTAAAAAGACACAGGTCAGATTTCAAGATCAACATCTGGGAGAATACCAAAATTTTGCTCAATATATGGAATAGGTGAAAAATGCCAACCAAAATTATAAGGGCCCAGAAATTAAACATAAAAAAGATACAGAAAGGCCAAACTAAAAAATGAAAAATTAATTACTCATAAAGAAGGTACTAGAAATTTTGATCCTACAAGAAATGTCAAATTCAATTATGAGGATGGAAAAGAGTCCCAGAAATATTTTTAAAACAACCATTAGGACCAGGCTAGCACTATTATTTGTTTTTTACAAGTATATTACAGTAATAATAATAATAATAATAATAATAATAATAATAATTTTTGACTTATATATATATATATATATATATATATATATATATATATATATATATATATATATATATATATATATATATATATATTTATTTATTTATTTATTTATATAATACATAAATGAGTAGTTACTTCCATCATGAAATACAATTTATATGCAATTTAAAATACACAGGTACTTTATTGGATTGAATATATTTCTTTTTCTTCAAAAATTAATTTTAAGCCTTAATTATTTAATTTATTCTTCTTGTTTAAATACCTAATTTATTATATCATCATTGTTATATATATATTAATTATTTAACTATTATTTATATACATATATATACATTTATCTTATTCACTTGATATATAGGAGCTTAAGTTTCTCTATTTCTAATCACTCTCACAGATAAATGGCACCTCAGCACAATAAATCAAAGAGGAGAGTATCATGTTTTATTTGCTCTTTCAGCTTTGTTTACTGAAACACAAAACAGGAACTGAAGGATCAAACTAAAAACAACAATTCAAAATTAAATGGTCTTCAATCAGATAAGAAACAATATTAGAATTTAAAAACTTAAAATAACACAATTAAAAAATAAAAAACTTTAGGGCCAACATAATAGCAAAATGTCTGACTTGATTGGGTGACAATAGCATTCAGGTTGTTGAGTCTGTTTCTTCATCAAGGATTCTAAGATTGATTAATAGTATAGTATCAATATAAATAAATAAATAAATAAATAAATAAATAAACTAACTCAGAAATCTGGTTATATTAGTCCATAACCATGCACAAGAAACAAAAGTCTGTAGGATTCAATGAAAATGCCACTGTTTCATTGTAATTCTCATAGAAATAACCAAAATAACACTGAAACATCCAATCAAATTCCACATAAACTTGATCTAATTGTCCCTTCTGTCGTGGTTGTAAAACCTGAGGTGAAGAAGGAATAGAGTGACGTTAATAAGGAGGTGGAGCAATAACCTCAGGAGAGGGAATGTTTGAAGTATTGAAAATGGGAGGTATTGGATTGCCGAAGATGGAGGTGATCCCAGATGAGGTTGGCCCATTAATTTCATTGATATGGACCAGGGAGGGGTTAGGTGGATGAAGTGGGTTGTTGTGATTAAAAGATGAAAGTGCTTCTTGAATGAGTTTGGACCGGGGCAAATTGGCTATTTAAATGGTGGATGAAAGAGGAGTAGAAGTAGGCATTGTTGATGCAGGATTTTCACATTGAATAAAATTAATTCCATAAAAAATCCCACTTTAGAAAACAATAATGTACTCTCTGCCATTTTTGGACATATTGATAAAAAAGGCTACAGGTGGAATTAAAACTAATAATATCTGGTTACAATATATATAAGTAATGATAAATAAATGAATAAAAATATATAAGAATAATGAACAGTTATATTTATATATAAAAAAGAAAAGAAAGAAAAAAATTACTAATCACTTTGGAAGATCCCCACAGACCCATTCATGCAATGGTATAACATCCTAAACCCTGCCAAAAACCCAAAATAAAATAAATAATAGAAAAATAAACAAAAATGCAATTCAGCTCAATGCAAATTCAGAAAAGAAACAAACAAAAAGCGCAAGCAGGAAGCTAATATGGTCAGAAATGGAGATTTGCATTATATAAAGCATCAGAAACAAAAATGGGATGTGTGGTGTTGAAATGGTAAACCAAAGAGTTAAGAAAATTGAAGCAAAGAAAATTATTGCTTTAAGTAACACTAAAAAAATAATTGGAAAAAAAATAAAATAATATATATAGATATATAGATATATGAATAAATCTTTTAGAAGACAAGAGAAGACATTGCAAAATGGAAATAAAAGAATAGTAGAGAGATGAGATTAATCAGGAAGTAAAAGAAACACCCTCAGCTAGAAAAAAACCAAATACTTCAAATTTGCAGTATTTTGACTGGAAAGCCAAAAAATATAATTAATTAAAATTAAATCATAATATAATAGCTCATCTTCACTTATATAAGCTATATTATTTTATTTCATTATTTGTTATTTTTGGTTTTTATTATCATTATATATATATATATATATATATACTATCTATTGTAAAATATCATTTATGTTATTCATATTATTTTCTTATTATATGTTACTTATATTATTTATTTATTTTTTCTTTTTAAAAAGAACGTTTTAGTTGTTGATATAATATAAATCATTTGTTATTATCATTCTTAATACTTATATTATTTTATTATTTTGTTATATTTTTTGAAAAAATAACTTTTATAATAGAAGGTGTAAATCATGGCATAATTACTAGATGGAGAGCGGATTCCCAGCCATTTGATTATTGATAGATATGTAGTTTAGAGCTTTCATTAAAAGGATGACATGGGTATTAATCTTACTGAAGAAAATATTGGGTCCTAATAATGTTTAAATACAATAAAAAGGACAAAATCAATCCAATTAGGAAATTATTTTCAACAAAACTCAAGATTAAATCTTAGGCCCTGAGTATGCTTTCAGCTGCATCATCAATGGTCCTGGATAAGACCCTAAAATATTTAAATATTCTATTAATTAATAACAAAATTAACCCAAGGAATGGTCCTTGATAAGACCTTAAGCTGTATAAATAATTTTTTTTCAATAATCAACCAAAATTACCTCAAGAAAAGGTGCTGAATATGACCTTAAAGTACCTCATCAAAATCATTTAATTCTAATTACAGTCTCAGTTCTAAAGAAGATGTGCAGGATAAGACCTTAACCTGTACCAAATTGTTTGATTTATATTTATTTTGATGTAAAAATTGTTGGAAAAATCTCATTTGAAGGAATTATTAGCAGTTGGAAGGAATTTATTAAAAGAAGATGACAATGACCCTCAATCAGTATTAATAGTATTGAATAAGAATTAATCCAAAATTAACATACAAAATAATCAAAAGGATATTTAAAAGAAATTGGAAATTAAAAAAGATATTTCTAATTCCACCAATCAAAGAACATCAAGATAGAAATTTGAAGGAAGAAAAAACACAAGAAGAAGATTTGAAGATTCAAAATCAAGCTACCAAGCCACAAATAGAAAGTATCAACTGAATTTATTAAAATCAAAGCTTCAAAAAAAATGCTTATTTATGAGCCAAGAATACTGTATATGAAGCTAGAATTCTGCAGACAGCATTGAATGGGGAGGGAGATGTGGTATTCAATACCTTTTTGTCAGTTTTAAAGCAATTTTTGAAAATTAAAAGTTGAAAAATCAAGATTTAAATGACCAATTATTGAGCTCACATCTCAAAAAAACCCCACAATCACATTATAAGAATAATAACATCAATAGTACTGGTTAAAAGAAGATTTCAGCATTAATTATAGAAATAACCAACATAAATCAATAATTAAATTAATAATAAACAAATCATATCTTATGGATTTATACAAGGAAACCTACATATAAGCTTTACAGAATAAAAAATATAGGCTTAACACATACAGAAAACACAAATTTACATGCAAAATGTAACAGTGTAGCATTATATCCACCCTGAATCCACCAGGAAAATTATATTACTAGGATTACAATCATCAAAAAGAAAGTTTATGCAACACAAGGATCACCTGACAGTATAAAATCCTACCCAATGTATGGAAAACCACTCAAACCTTTAAATTGAATAACAATAAAGTCACCCCAAGAGGCTTTATGCAATTCAAATGCATAAGATCTGTACATGAAGCACTACATAATAATCAATTTCAACTCAATTCAAATTCCACTAAAATACACTAAATTTCACAGCAATCACAGTAATCAGATATTAAAATTTCAAAAGCTATTGCCACATTACGAATAACAATCACCTTGAATTACATAATATTACAAAAAAATGGTGAAATATCTCAGTCATATGATACAATTCTCAATTTTACCTCCCAGGATTAATTCCTCAAGGCATTGCAATCTTACTAAAGCAGTGTAACAGATAAGTCATATGACCTTTAGCACAAAAATCTAAAGAAGAAAAATTATCTCAAGGGCATCAAACAAAGATTTGCATGGAGATCCCATGGTTACTACTCACAACATAAAAGGAGTTCTCTCACTATCATTTCCTCCTCTTTCCCTACACAATTTATTATATACCAAGAAGTAGAAGAATTATTAATCTCTTAATAGTAGGTTAATATAGAAATTATTATCATTATTAAATTATACTGAAAGCAATTTATAATTTGCCATATTTAAAAGTAGGTCTGCTTATATTATAAATTTATTTACAAGTCATATACCCATATTTAAAAAATTAAAAAAATACCTATATTTTACTCTTCTCACTAGAATAAAATCTATATTATTATAAAATTGAAAACAAAATACAAATTAGTAGTTTCATAACTGTTACTATTCTTGAATATCATTAATTATTACCATTTTTATTATCATCCATTATTACTATTATAAGGAGTAACATATTTATCAACCTTTACAAGTATTTCTTTCAAAATTTATAGTGTTGTTATCATCTATAATTACTATTATTTATTAGCTATGACTATCATTGTTATCAAAATTATAGCTAAGATATTATTAATATCATATATCAATTACAAACATTAAAAAATTAAACAAATTATCATATATCATGACTATTACTATATATTCTCATATTAAATAATTATTCATTGAGAAATACTTTTAACAAAAGAAAAAATTTAAATCACCGCTGAGTACTATTATATGTATTATTTATCTAATAACTTATTATTTCATTATATTGAAACCACTTACAAATTTATTATTTGAAAGAATTTCATGTAAATTAGTATTACTTTATCATTAGGCTGATTATTGATTAGTTCTGATAGAGACTTCTTAAATGTCTTCTCTAGCTGTAAAGCCACAATTTTAATCATTGATTTGTGAGCTCTGTAGGAATATTGTTTAGTATATTCAGAGGGGCATCTAAAATATTATTATCACCCTTTGTTACAGAATTATTTCAGAAATCAAAAAATGTTTTACCTGTTATTTCCCCCTCAAGGACTGCCTTATCCAGTCCCACACTAAAAGGAGTTCCACAGTATTTATCCTCAATTTTTTATAGTATTCATATATATTATTTTTTGAAGGATCCTAATTCAAATTCTTCATATAAATCTTATTTAATAAGCAAATGAATAATGAAATCAATGAATTGGTAAGTATAGCTATGATAAATTTGTTATTCCAAAATTATCACAGAATTTCCCATTGAAGATCTTATGAGCCTTAATTGAGCCCAAATTCTTCAGTAAATTAATATAATTTCTTTCTTTCAATTGGGAATACATGTCTATAATTAAAATTACTGTTAAATATGAAGCAAATAGGCTCTATATTCATCTTCCTTTTATAGAATTAAATATTTAACAATATCTAGCTGAGTCAATATTATTTTGTATTTATAAATAGAGTTTTATTTTGTTATTATGCAGCTTGTGAAATATGGAAGCATAAAATAAGATAACTTAAAATGTTTCTATAGATGTAAAAAGTAGACATCACTCATCCATAATGATAGTTTTCTTAATTATAGGATTCTGTTACATATTTCTACTAAGCTTATTGAAGATATTAAAGTAGTTTACCAAAAACTTGGCTTTAGTATTTACTATTTGCAACAGTTTCTCATTGGAGGATGAATAAATATTCATTCATTTAATTTATATTTCAATGGAGTGTGAGTAGATACAAAATCATCTTTTGTAAGGATCCTTGAGCTTTTGAAAAAAATGAATAAAGAGTAAGAACAAAAAAACACTTCTCATCGAATTAAATGACTAAATAATTTTCAAGCCTGAATAAAGAACTTCTCATAGATAATACCTTAATTAATCAAACAAAGGTATTTAAGGTATTATCATGGATTTCAATTCCTGGTCTGATTATCTGGTGTATAATATCAAGGTTTCTGATGTGTTTTCTTTTATTCTTATTATACAAATTTCCATTTTATGATTAATTAACTCAATTTTTACTTCTAAATATTCTTTGAAGTTGTGGATATAAAACTTTGATTAAAAATGAATTACTTACATTTTCCTAAAAACTTTCAGAAGGTAAAAAGCTGGAAGTCTAACAATTTCAAGAGCTTTAAAAGAAGAAAACTCCAAAATTAGCTTTTTCAATTTTTTAGTATGAAATAATGAGATTAAAAAGATTCAACCTTTTAATGACAATAAAGATTTATTTAAAGAAACTCTACAAGAGATATTAATGGCCCAAAAACAATTTCTTAAAGAGAAATTTCAATTGGAAGTAATTGAAAAAGGAACACCAGGGAATTGATATAAGAAAACAGTGTCTAACATTGAAATGAGAAAGAAAAAACACCCAAAATCTAAAATAGTGGATTTGAAAATGGGATGACAAGGCTTACAGTAGTGAAAAATTCTTTAGTTAAATTTTGTGGAGGTTCAAAGGTAATTATGATAATAGGGATTTTTAACATGGTTAAATTGTTTAAAAAAGCTTCAGAAGGGTAGTTGGAATATTTTATTGCTTGCTTCAACAGTGGTTTAGCTAATTATGAAAGGAATAGATTCTAACATGAAAATAAAAGAAGTGTCAAAGAAGATATTCTATTATAGCAAGCATTTATTTCCTCAAAAAGTGAAATTTTCTATCACAAGCTGTGAGAAACATATTGGAAACATAAAATCCAATTATGACATCATTGGGCCTTGTTTTAGACCAAAAAAGGTTGAATTAATCCATTTTAGTCATAGAAACCAGCCATCACTAAATTGATAGTTGGTTTAAATATCTCAAAACACTTCTGAATTTGTTTAATTATCATTAAAAACAGTTTAATATTCTTTTTTAAGGCATTTTTCAACTTAAGGGATGTTTTACCCTCTTGGAAACAGTTAAATCTGACCTGGTTGGTATCAAAACCTCTATATAAATTTAATCACAGACCCACTTATTTAATTTCAGAAAAAATATAATGAGATTTTGTGTGAAATCTGAAATCCCATGCCTTCCAGAAAGGATTTTGGGGGATTCTGGCCCCATTAGAGCAATATTCCTTTTTTCTACCCAAATATTAATCTTTCCAATTGATTCCCTTTTGATTCCTCCACTTGTATTTTACTTAAGCTTTTAAATATGTAATTAAGGTTAAATATTACATTAAAAACTGTAATTATTGAACCCTCATTGGTAATTTTAAGTTCACTTATGTAACATACATGCAAATTTTGACAATTCAATTGAATAAACTTCAATCCTTCATAGCTTCTCAGCTACACACCATATCTCAATTTTAAAACAGGAATTTATGGTTGGAACTGCATTTGGTGTTGTGGCTTATCATTACAGTTCAACTGGATAAATTATTCATTTTTTGTTAATTATTTATATGAAAGAAGGTAACAAGAGGATGAAATCACTTTTCAAGGGGAGATAACAGTAAAAAAATATGGAAAAACACAGATATATAATTATTAAGGAAAATGGACCACATTTTTCACTTGGCCAGTGTCACCCCACTGCACTATCCAATACATAATTGTTATTGATAGTACCAAAATCAAAGACATTTTTTTCAATTTTCTCTGTAAATAATTTTTTATGTATATATATCTTTTAATTTGAATAAATATAATAAATTTAGTTATTATTATGATCAGAGTCACAATGAGGAAGTCAATTAAGAAAATAGCAGAGGTTTAGGCATCATAGGGGACATAGAAGGTTCAAGGCTCTAAACAAAACACCTTTTGAAGTATTAATTTTGGAAACTCTCATTAATTTTTTCTGTTATGAACCACCCAAGGAGGGAATAATTATTATTGAGGTCTTTTAAACAATTTTAATGATTGATTTTGAGTATTTAAAAGATTTATTGTTGAAAGGAAAAGGCCATATTACATAAACATTTCTGTCACATGTGACCTTCAAATTTCTCATTGGAGCTGAAGAGATGAAGAGTTGGACTGGATGTTGGAAGGGATGTGGTAGCTATTGTTTTGTTTTTATCTATTAGTCTTTAATAGCTGTACTATTGTAAAGCTACTCCAAAGGGCCAGTAGGTTTGAAAAGTATTTTGGGAAGAGAAAAGGGGTGGGACATGTGAGTGTAGCCACCATTTTGGGACTCTCAGAAAAGTCAACAGGAAGATTATGAAAGGAGGGTGTTTGTTTTTGGAGTGTGGGATTAGTCGTTTCAGGGGTTCAAGCCACATTAAGGCCTCACCCAAAATTGAAGGTTTTGGTAAAATTAAATTTATGGAATTTTTGAATGGTTTTAGGAAGATATAAGAGGATTTCCAAATTCTCAGGGAGAATACAAGTAATACAGGTCAATAAGGAATACAGGCAATCAGTCCTACATGTATTTCAAAAACAATATGAAACCTAGCCCACAAGTCAGCACTCAAATTCCAGAAAGCTATAATACACTAAAATCACCTGACTGATGAGTAATAAATTGATTAATACATGGAGATAAGGGCCCCAGTACCCAAATTAAAGTTTACTTGTATTTCACATTAATATGTCATGTGAAGAAGTGAGATGAAAATGAACTTATATGATTGGTCAGAAACACATCATGTCAATGGATAGAGTGTAGTGAATCTCAGAAATATAGAACTGTTTCACATCATGACACATTTCCCCTGAAAATCCAAAATTAAAGTTTGCATTGCTTTTTACAACCACTAGAGGCTGAAAACTTCTAATTCCTCTGTTTTTTGCACTCCTATTGAAAGCTCCATGGATATAAATAGAGGCTCTCTATCTCACTTTTTCCCTTTTCCCTTTGTAAGAATTATAACTTTGATTCAATTTTTTCTGATCCTTCCTGTAGAAGGTTATACTAGAAAATTGATTTTGGTAAATTAAGCCCAGTAACTGAGATTTGTTTTTGACAGAGACCAAGATATCCAATAGTTTTAAGATACTTTAATTCATCCCTCACTAGCAGATAGACTAGTAATTCATTCAATCAACTAGGATCTGTAATCTTGAAGCTCATGAGTAAGGTGTTTCTAAAGCTTAGTGTTTAGGCTTTAAGAATAATTTTCAGAGAGTTTTAAAATAAGACCATCACCCAAAAAGTAATTTTTCAGGATTTGAAAGAAAACCTGATCATTTTCAATTATGTTTGAGCTAGTTTTTTCTGTTATACTCTTCAAAGGGAGTAATTTTTCTCTTTTTTAAAGAAAACCTGCACAACTGGAGTAATCTTACTACTTTCACAAAAATTGAATTTGTATTTCTTAGCTAATACTTGATAAATCATTATCAAGGAAAATAAAGAGAACAAAATAAAATTGAAGAATTCAGGATTTAGTTGAGATTAGTATATAATTCATAGCACATAGCTAGTAGTACTATCAACAACCCAGAGGAAATTATACATCATTGTTATTACAACAGAGCACCACAAATAACACTCGATTAACAATATTAAAACCTTATTATTAGCAATTATTAAAGTAGTAGCTTATACACATCACCACAAAGAGAATTATATATATATATATATATATATATATATTTGATCCTTTCAAGTATTTTGTTATATAAAATTGAAGATCATGGCTGTTTTATTTCTTATATTTTCTTAAAATACACCAAGTGAGGAAAAAATGATGTAGTTTGTGTATTATAAATAGTGCTGTCTGTTATTCTTTTTTATTTTCTTATATTATTTATGGATATTGTCGTAAAATGATTTGGTGCAATCCACTCAGCCTTCTAAAAGCTTTAAGAAGAGTTTATTTTTTAATATTTTAAATAGAGAAAATTCTTATTTGAGATTTTTGTATACAATATTATCTTATCAAGCCACTATCAATCAGAAAAACTGATTGGTGAACTCAGTAAAGATAGCTTAGCATATTAGTAAGGGCATTTCAGATTATTCTAGCACACAAACAGAGCAAGGGTTAAAAGTCAGAAACAGCATTTCAAAACTGTTTAATTGTACTTTCCCCTTCCATGTACTGCCTTATTTTACACCACACAGAGAGGAGTTTACTCAGTCTGGTTTAGGCTCTAGTTTCAAGTATTCTCATATTTTCATACAGAAGATACTAAAAACTTAATTTAAGCTCATTTAGAGTTCAGCTACAGAAATTCCACTCAGAGATGACACCACCTGAAATGTCATGGGTAATCAAATTGTGAAAGAAAATTTTATATGTTTACTTATTTCAAAAGAAAGTTGTCATGATTTTTGTTAAGTTTTTTTCAAAAAAAATGTTTTTATTTCTAAAGTTTTTTCTCAAAATTTATTTTGACTTTATTTTTTCCAAAGAAAACATTTTATATAATCTTTTGTTAAAATTTCTTTTATTTAAATTCCTAATTCTCCTATTTATTATAAAATTTATCTCAATATTTACAAATAATTATATTATTTTGGATTATGAATTATATATAGGTTTTTGATTTTTTTTTGGTATATTCAAATACCTCTAAGGCCCACAACTATAGCTATTTTTACATTTTTAGAAAATCAATTTTTACAGTTTTCCAAAGAACTAATTTGATTCCTTATTCAAATTATCATATTCCTCAAATTTAATTACCATTCCATTAAAATTATATGAGATGTAACCAAAGTATTTGAATGAACCTGTGAAAAAAAAGTTACTTTTAATTGAACACCTCTTTCAGAAATTATTTTACTGAGAGAAATTACTATTAAAAAAAAGTATTAATCACTAAATGTGTTCATTTCAGAAGAAAAACCTCCAGAAAGTCTTTCATTTGAACTATTCAAATTTATGAAAGATTTAAATAATCCTCCTTCCATGAAGCTAAAAATTATTTTGGATTTCATCATTTAAAAAATTCTTTTTATTCTCACTAATATAATAAGTTTGAATAATAATTATGATAGTATTAGAGCCTCTTTATATGGAAAAAAGATAATTTCATGATAATCTTAACTATAAGTGATGAAATATATAGTCAAATGGTTTCTGAAGCTCTAAGTCAATAGTCATATTGAGGAATTTCATCCAAATAAATGAGTCCTTTAAATTAGATATTAATCTTAAAATATATCAGTAGCTCATTCATATGAATTGGCTGTTTGGATATTCCCTTGAGTTTGCATAATATATTGAAAATATTTTACTGTAAGCCTGTGGTTTGGTTACATTTCTAAGCTATCTCTAAAAGAATAAATCAGTTATGTCTGTGATATATTTTATGCAAAACTTCTTCAATAATATAGCAATAGCTTAATATCAATTATCTCTTTATATTAACAAAGCTTTAAACATTACAGTATAATATAAACCTATTTATATGAGCTGTAAATATATCCACATGATTCTTATATTCATAATTTTCTCTTTGGATATCACATTTGGAAATAATTAGCTTTATTGATGAAGTAGTTAATTGGTATCAATCTTATATACTTTTTGTTTTATCTCTTGTTTATTATATCTATATAAAATCGGAAGATCCTCATAAATCAATTCATTATTCAAAGTATAAGTTTTATTTACATACATATACTACTACGTATGCTTAATATAGAGAAATAATTCTTAATATATGTGCTATTAATGGAAGGTTACAGTACTAAGCTATGAGCTTATGCTGTTATGATCAATTATCTTATATTAATAAAGTTTGTGCTAAAAAATGTTCTTATTGAACCAAAAAGTAGAATGTGATTTGAAAGCAAGGTTGTCTGAAGCTTTTATAAATGAAAATATTTCAAACCATTGAAAATCAATATTTCTTGGATATCAACATAAAATTTGTAAAATTCCATTTTTTTGAGCTACCTTAAAGATATTTCAGCTAAATTAATTTTTCAATTATAATAAAAATTCATAAAGAATATTCATATTTACATAAAATTTAATTTAAGCTTTAATCAACCATTAAAGGTTTTATTCTACATATTTGACCATAAATATCTCAAAAGATTGAATATTTGATTGCAACATATGAATCAGTTTCTGAATCCAATGAATAAGTCAAATATCAATAGTCTAAGTAATTCCAAGAGAATAATTGATTTTATCCTTAATCAAAAAAATTCACAATTTGAATAACTCAGATATAGATTACCTCTCATTCTCAATTGAGAAAATAAATTAGGAATTGGATTTGGAATAAATTCCCATATTTTCTATGAAAGAAATATAGCTTCTTTTCATTGTAAATTTAATTTAAAGGAGTTTTTAATTTCTCTCAAAATTGAATAATAATAAACTGGATAAAAAATCGGATTTTGAATGAAAAATTGGAGAGAAAGACACTTTGAGGTCTGAAGGAATCAGATATAAATGGGATTTAATTCAAAATAATTAGACTCTTTGTATATGAGAAAATTAGTATTTCAATGGTATATATTCAATTGATGGAAAACAAATTCCTTCTATAATATAGTTAATAAAGCCCAAGTGTTGTATTATTCAATTGAAAATAATTTTGAGAATTAAAATTGAATTATATTTATTTAATAATGATTTTCTCATTTAGGTATATCAAGTTTGGAATATAGTAGGGTGTGAGCTGAATATTGATTTATTCGATAATAAATGGAGCAGAATATTATGTGCTTATCAGTTCTTCTGATTTGAAACTTTTCTGTTATCAAAAAATAGAATCCCTACTTAAGATACCTGAATTCTTTCCACTTGAATTAGTAACTCGCCAAATTTTATCTCTTTTGTTTTTGAACAGAAAATCAATTCATATTTACCAAATAACTATTACTGATATTCAATCTATCCATACCTCAAACGTATGAGATCCTCTATATACTAGCTTTTTCAAAGCTGAGACCAAGAAGGAATATAGAAATAAAAAAGTATTAGAAGTTAAAAGTTCAAAAATAAATAATATTTAAAAAAAGGATGTACAGAATGAAATATTCAGTCTTCAAAAAAATCCAAAAATCCAAAAAATGACTTCAAAGGAGATAAGGCTCAATGGATTGACAAAAGGATTTATATTTAATTGAATGGAAGAAAATCAAATAAAATATTTGTGAGGTAGAAGATTCTCTTTGAAATTATAGATTCTTACCAATAGAATTGGATTTTGATTTTTTCCAAGTTATTGTATTGATAAATCTTCATTAGGGATATGAATTTTTGAAAAAATTATTGATTAACAGTACTTCTGAATTGATGAGTATTTAAAGTAAAATTTCAATTAACTAAAATTGTTCAATATTTTTTGTGAAGTAAATATTACACGAAAACTTCTCTTTATAAGCTGTTAAACAATATTACTATAGAATTTATTGCTTTACCAAGGGTAAATACCTATGATAAAAAAAAGTAGTTCCTATGAGCCTTAAGATTGATTTTGAAATTATTGGGAAAATGATTACAATAAATCATTTTATAAATAACCTATAGCTCACAAGGCTTAATTGTCTATCAAGCACAAATTCTTGACTTTAAGTCAAGGAGAATCAAAGCAAAATTTATTCTGGAATCAGTTAAAGTGCAGGGAGGCTTTATAGTTCAAAGCCACATCTATATTTAATTTTATTTAGCTTCAACATAAAAAATAATTCAATTTCAATCTTGAATATTTGAATCGAAGTTAAAATTTATAATACACAAACACATGAATCTAGATTAATTATATTTCTATTTGTAAAATATTTTCTACTCAACACCACACATTTTATCAAATTGAACTTGGTTTATTAATATTTTTTCTATGATTTATCTATATTGATATTAGGGGGTGTAAAAGTTATGAAATTACAGACTCAAAAACCTGAGTTTTTCCAGAATCCCAAATTAATTTTTTAAATTTGAAATCTTGAGGTCCCAAAAACTGTGGTTTTCAAGTCAAAATACCACACTTTGGGATAATAAAATTTCATTTTTTGTTTCACACAAGGCATCATTCTTTATTGAAACTTCAGTAACTGCATTTATAATTGGATTAAGTTTCCTTCATCTTCCACAAAACTGGAATGAAATAGTGGAGTCGTGTAGGTTTTTGGTTCAAATCTCATCATTTACAATACCAAAGGCATTCAGACTTTAAAATCCCTGCATTATGTGCCTGCTTTTAAATCTGATAGTGATTCAGAAATTCAAAATTATATAGCCTTTTTCTATATTTTAACAACACAAATATACATAAATCCTGATAAGATAAATTCTTCAACCTCTGTTTATACGTTTAATTACTGGAAAAAACTTCTGATTAAATAAGCTTCCATAGCTTTTTTTTAATCGCACATGATTCATTTGGAAAATTATTTACTCAAAATAAAGTTGATGAAAAATTTACAAAATCCTTCACAAAATCAAAAAACCAAATCCTTTCATAAAATTTGCTTTAGCACTATAAATGTTAGTATAAAATGAAAATGGGGCTGATTTGGGTAAAATTTTCATGTTGTTTGGATTTAACCATGGTTTTATTGTCCTTTACACTCAAATGGTGATTGAGATATTATCAAAGAAAAGGATAAGAAAGATATTTTGGAAAGAAATTGAAAAATAAAAGATATTTCCAAATTTATTCAGGATAAAGGTTTTCCAGGGTGAATTGGATTTCTCTATGGGAGTCTAATACCTTTCTCTCAAGTCCCCACCAAAATGATAAAGCCTATTTTAATTATATAAAAAATATTGTATTTCATTCTAAAATTTGTCATGATTTGGACCAATTATTGTAAATTGAGGTATTCTATTTCAAAAAATCTGTTTTGTGATGTAAATGAACATTGAAATTCCCAAAATGTTGGATTTACTGGATCACTTAATGATTGATATGTATATCACAATATGAAGATAGGCAAAAACACACAAGACATTTACAAAAATGATCATTACTTAAAAGCATATGAAGAATATGAAAGCTCACCTTGAGGTTTTTCAGCTTATAAGTGGTTGTGGCACATTTTGCTTAAAATAGGTATTTCAATAATTGCCTAGAAAAATCAAGGATAGGAATTAAGAGCACAATAGTTATTTTACATGGCAAGTTATACTTTCTAAGATAAATTTTCAACTGAATGAGGGATGATATAAAAATACAATATTCTGTTAGCTGGGTTACTTCTTGTGTAGCTTCAAATAAAAGTTTGGCAAAAATAGCATTTGAATGGCTTGATATGTATGAATATGAGGATACAGCACAATTGAAAGATCTATACAGGCTAGAAAATAATAAAGACCTTTTATATATTCATTTGTAACAGGGGCTCTAGTGGAAAACAAGAGTGTACTGGTACTCAGGAATCAAGAACTCACTTGGAGGGCTCCAAAGATAAAAGAAATAACAAGGAATATATTTCTTTAAGGAAGGATAAGAGTAAAGAGAAATATGCCAAAGATAAAAGAAGAAGGAAGCCAAGGGCCAAAGATAATAAAAGAAAGCCAAAAGCTAAAGAGTCAACAAAAAGAATCCTCAATTCACTGTTTCAACCTTCCAGAAAGAATAATCAAATTAGTAAAGGATATGACCACCAATATCCACTGAAAGGCAAAGAAGAAAAGGTGCAAATGACTGACTTAAGATTATCATTATTTACTTTCATAAAAGAAAAGAAAAGAAGGATAAAAATAAATCCAATATATTAATTAAATGGGGAAAAATTCCCCAGGGAAGAAAAGGTTGCCAGTATATGTGAAAAGTTGAAGGCTGATCCTGGAGGGTTGATCACCCAGCTGTATTGAATGTTTTTGGTCAATAAAGATCTGGCTATTTTGAGAATTGAGCTGTGTGAGTTGTCCAAAAAATACTGAAGTACTTTATGTCTTGACAACTGATTTAATGATTGATAATATCTTGAAATTACCCTTGGAATAATCCCAAAAAGAAAATACAACCTAAATCCTGCAGGGCCAGGTGGTTGGGGTCCTTTAATGGTCTTCTGGTAGCCACCAGGGATTGCAAGAATTAATGACTGAAAACACTTCCTTCAAATGGGTTATGGAGTTGGATACTTGAATTGAAAAGGCATAATTTGTTCCTGAAAACATCACCATTGGATTTCTGAGCAAAATTGGTGCATAATGGTATATTATACCATATATGCACCATGCCTGGATCCTTTGGTACGGAGTACATTGGTGAAGGAGAGTTCTTCCCCTGAGCTTAGGGGAAGTCTTTCTGGACCTGAGCTGGTGGCCTCTGGTGGTTGAAAGTGGCCAATTTGGGTCCTGGGGTCCTTTTGGCCATTTTTAGGATGGTTGAGATTAGGGGCCAAAATTGGCTCAGGTGGATTTCCCCCTTGGCCTCATTGTATTTAGGCCAAAAAGGGGCCTAAGGGTCCCATGGACCATGGTATGCAGCTTATGCACTGCGGATTGTGGGGCATAGGGGGCCTAAATGGCCCAAAAAGGCCATTTAGGCATTAGACCCCAAAATCAAAGGGGTTGGGCCAAAGGCCCTGGTGTCTAGAGGGACCAGATGGACCCCCAAGGCCCAAAACAAATTTATTGGCCTGTGGGTTAGTGAGGTGGGGAATTGGCCAAAAGGGCCAATGTTTGCAGGATATGGCCTGAGGCCATAAGTTTCCAGTGAAAGGTGATATGGCTCAAAGGCCATAAAAGACCAAAATTGTCCGATTGGCCATAAAACTGATGACATGGACAATCAGCCATAAAATGGTGTCAGGCTATATCTTCCGTAAACACCCATTGGGGGGGTGATTACACATGGTTGTGACAATACCCCCTACCTTGAATGGTGAGCTCCTGAGCACCAAACCAAGGTAAAAGCCTGTTGAGGCTGTTTAGAAGGATTGGAAGTAGGGATTCCAGAGGTATTGAATCTTGAAAGAAATTTTATGACTGGTACAAGGTTGGAATATGACATGTGGATGATTTGGTCTTCTTCTGACATTTGGCTTTGGAAGTTTTGAAGAATTGAGTTGACATGAAGATTTTGGCATTAAGATTATAAGAAGGAAAATTTTCAGAAAATATAAAGAAACAAGAAAGGAAATAAAAAGAAATGAGATCTTGCGGGGAATTTCAATCTTGATCACTGAAGTGGACAGCTGATTTGAATTGGCCAAGGACTTGGAAAACAAGATTTTATGCCAGGTGCTCACAGAGTGACCAAGGTGATGTTTTTTAAGATTGTAGACCCCTCAGGGAAGTGCACACCAGAAGAGAAACTTACTTTTGGTAGCTACCACTCCTGCCAGTTCCATAAAAAATAAACATTTTCTGAAGGAATGAATTTTAATTTAAAGAGCTTGGAAAGTGAAAAGAATAGTGAAAGGTCCATTTGCCCAAGTAGAAATAGCCATAAGGATTCAAATGTGTGTTGCAAGCTTGGCCAGAGTGCTGTGTCCAGAAATTTGACAAGTGCTCACAGAGTGGCCAAGGTGATGCTTACAACAAGAAGGTGTAGAATACCTATAAAGGTTCACAACAGGAGTGGGACTTACTTTTGGTAATTCTTCTCCCCACCAAGCACCATAAACTAATCAAGCTCTTGAAGAATTGGGTCCTGGCTTGTCAGGATATAAAGAATGAAAATCCTGGATACTTTCAGGGCAATTCTTGAGGTTTTTGGTTGGTTCCCAAGTGGATCTTTCTGGGTCTTGACAGAACCTTTCCATTCCACCAAGTACCATGATTTTCCTCTCTTGATCTTGGAATCCAGAATTTGAGAGACTCCCCATTCCTCTTCTTCTTCAATGATAATTGGAGGAGGAGGCTCTTGATTCTGATTTGGGATTGTTGATGTCTTAACTGGTTCAAGGAGTGAAATGTGGAAAACTGGGTGGATGGATTTCCATTGGGATGGAAGCTTGAGGTGGTAAGCATGAGTACTGATTTTTTTCAAGATTCAAAAGGACCCAACAATCTTTCAGACAGTTTTTTGGTGGGTCTAGATGATTTGATGTTCTTGGAAGAAAGACATACCATGTCACCAGGATTGAAAACAGGCAGGCTTGCTCTACTTTTATCTGCATACCTCTTAAACCTGTTTATGGCAACTTCAAGTCCTACCTTAACATCTTGCTTTACTTATTGTATTTCTGTTCATAGCTTTCAAGAAGGAGTATCTTTAGTGATGTGAGCTGAGTCAAATTGTGGATCTCTTCCATAAACAGTAAAAAATGGTGATTGTTTTGTTGAAGAGTGATCAGAATTATTGTAGTCAAATTCAGCCAGAGGGAGCCAGGTGTTCCAATAATCTTGATGAGAACTGACATACATCCAAAGGTACTGTTCTAGTATCTAATTTACCCTCTCTGTCTGTCCATAAGTTTCTGTATTGTAAGCAGTTGACAGATCTCTTGAAATCTTGAGCTGCTGACAAAGATTGGTCCAAAAGGAAGAAAAAAAAGTGAACCTCTATCACTAACAATTCTTGAAGGAAGGCCATTCTTTGAAAAGATATTCTTGATGAATAAATGGGCTAAATCCAGTGAGGTTATTGAAGACATTGTTGGAATAAAAACTGCCATTTTTGAGAATCTGTCCACTATGACAATAATTGACTCAAAAGAATTGGAAAGTGGAAGTTGAGTGATAAAGTCCATTGAAAGACAAATTCAAGGACCATTTGGAATTGAAAGAGGTTTGAGGAGTCCAGACTTCTTGTGGTGGATATTTTTGTTTCTTGAACACTGTTGAGTCTTCTCTTGACCAGGGTGTCCAGCTAAAGGAGAATAATGACCCTTTTGAAGAATTCTGAGTTGAATTGTGGGGTCATTTGAGACCAACACCCAATCTTTGAATAAAAGAATTTGGGAGGAGGAATCAAGAGAATAATCTTGGACAAATTTACCTTTACCCAATTCTTGAAGGATACTTCTGTACTGAGAGTCTTGCCATAACTTCTTCTGAATTGACTCAAGCAAATTTGAAAAACAATCCAACTTTACTGCAAAAAAGCTTGAGGGTTGAACTTCATCTTTATTAATGAGTTGTTGAAAATTAATTGTATTCTTGCTGATGAAATCCTCCCCCCTCTCCGGATAAATGTTTTCCCAATGTGATAAGCCATCAAAAAGAGTAGCTAGGTGGCCAGGTAGATAAGTGATAGAGAAATAAAAATCAGAAAGGAATTCAGCCCAGCAGGATTGACAGTGAGTCAGAAAGTTTGAAGAAATTAAGTATTTCAAGGAAGAGTGCTTGGTGAGAACTTCAAAAGGGGAAGAAAGTGAAAGAAGAAAAGCCCAGACTATGCCAAGGAGCTCCTTGTCATGAATCTCATAGTTGAGCTCTGCTGGAATATGCTTGTAGCTATCAAATACAATGGGATGTTTTCCTGACTCAGTACAGCACCCAAGGCATAATTGGATGCATTGGTCTCTACAATGGTGGGTAGAGAAGGATTGGAGCTGTGGTGAAGTCCTCTTTGAGTTGATGAAACTGGGTAAGAGCTTCCTCATTGAGGGGAAAACATGAATCTTTCTTGGGGAAACTGGTGAGTGAACTAATCTTCTTTGAATAATTCTTGATTAAACAGTGGTAAAAATTGGCAAAGCCAAGGAATGACTGAAGAGCTCTAAGGTTTCTTGGAGGTGGCCAATTGAGAATTTGCTGGACTTTTGCTTGGTCCATATTGAGGCCCTCAGAAGAAACAATAGAAACATAAAATAGGCACTTGGAGGCCTTAGCAAAGAGGTTATTGGCTCTGAGTCTGGAAAGAACAGTGGACACATGAGTGACATGTTCTTCCTCACATTTGTAAGAGACCATAATTTCATCCAAATAAACCACAACATAAATATCAAGAAGATTGTATAAAATATCATTGACAAGATTTTGGAAAGAGGCAGGAGCATTGGTGAGCCCAAATGGCATTAAAAATACTCATAGCTGCCATATTTAGTTCTGAAAGCTTTCAAGTGTTCATCACCCTCCTTGATTATGAGCAGGTTATATGCACCACACAGATCAATCTTGAAGAAGATAGAAGAACCATTAAAAACAGTGAGAAGCTGATTCATAGGAGGAACAGGATACTTGTTCTTCCTAGTAACAGCATTGAGTTTGCGGTAATCAACACACAAACGGAGGCCACCATCTTTATTTTTGACAAAGAGGATGGGTTCTCCTGTTGAAGAGGAGCTTGGACGTATGAAACCTTTCTCTACATTCTCTGAAATGTAGGCCCTGAGTGTATCTGACTCTTGATTTGATAAAGAGTAGTTCACCCCAACTGGAGGTAGAGACCCCTCCAGATCAATATGATGATCACAGGCATGGTGAGGAGGAATTCTCTCTGCTTTCACCTTGGACAATACATCTAAATACTGGTGTTAAGCAGAAGGAACACCCTTCATTACAGTTTCTACTTCTTCTGGCTCCTCCTCTTGATTGCACAACTCCTCCAGGGGGAAGTTCCATATTCCCAAAGAAGAGATTAAGTGAATATACAGAATTATCTTCTCCAACATCTTGAATCTCTTTGAAGAATTCATCTCTAGAGGATAGTAATTACTAATGGGAATTCAGGGAAGGAATATGGACAGAAGATGGTAATGATGGAATTCTAGAATCACAAACCAAAGCTGCACATGATTTGGCAGAAGAAAAATCATTACTGAAAGAATTTGAAGGATAATGATATTCCTTATGATCAGAATTAAAGGTGATCAGCCCTTTCCTGAAAACAATTGCTGGATCAAAATGATTAAGAAAGTCAAAGCGCAATATGAGGTCTTCTCTATTGGGAGTATTGATGACTAAAAAGTTATATTTAAAGCTTGGTAATGAAGGAAGCTCAACCATATATTTGGTATGCTGAGTCACAAAGAAGGAAGGGGACTCAGAGGAGTCCAAGATAATAAGTGAAATCTTTTCTGGGAGTTCTGACATAGTCAAAGAATACTTGTGAACAAACTAATTTGCAATAAATGAGTTGATAGCACCAGAATCAACAAGAATATTGTAAAAAACATCAGAAAGAGAAGAAAAAACAAAGAATTTAAGAGAATTCTTGACACCAGTATTCAGAATGCACAATTGTGCTCTGGATGGAAAACAGTGAAGACCATTGAACACAACATGATCTTCACTCAGGCTTTTCCCTGGCTGGGAAATTTGCCTGCCAGTTGGGTAATTGTTTTCTGAGACCTTTTGAAACAGGACTAAAGACTATGCTTCCCACCACAATAGGTACATAAGCCCTCCTTGATTCTTATTTCTTTTTCGGAATTCATCAACTTGAAATCTTTATTCAACAAAGAAGATTGGGGCTTGTCCCTCTTCTAAAAATTCTTCTTCTTTTGACTTAAGCTTGAAGAATTTTGAGGATAAGAAGAATTTGACTTCAAGGCTTCAGGCTTCTTCTCTTTTTGCCTCTCATGGTACCTGGTATCAAGCTCCAGGGTAATATCCATTAAGTCTTGAAGAGTCAATTATTTAAGGATGGGAGGCCAACTGATCCAAAATCCTGGATGGAAATCCCTTCCTGAGATGGTGGATTAGAGCCTTTTCACCCCAATCTCCAAATCTTGAAACCAAACTTCTGAAATTGGAAATGTATAAAGAAACATGTCCACCTTCTTTCATTCATAAGGCATCCAGCTCTTATTCAGCTTTTCTAACTTCATTTGGGTCCCCAAATAAAGTAAAGAGTTGAGATACAAATAATTGCCAATAATTGAGAAGATAGCTTGGGTCTTGATTGGTGAAATTGGAAAGATAATGTTCAATCAATTTTTCATCCCTGCCAATGAGAAATGAAGTGGCATAAAGGACCTTCTTTCTGTCTTTAGAGAAGTTTTCCTTATCATTATGAAAGATTAATTGACAAGACTGAATAAAGCTTTGAGCTTTGAAGGGCTGAGTCCCATCAAAGCATTCTAGTGCCTTTATAGATGGAGTATTGAAGGCTGGTTGTTTTGATGATTCAGAAGATGAAGCTGCTTGAAAATTGGCCATAATTTGAGTCATTTTCTGCATGATGGCCAGTAAGGATGGTTCAGACTGATGAGAGAAAGGCTAATTATACTGGGCTAGAGTTTTCCTTCAAGTACCTTGGGATGCTCCCATAGGAGCAGGAACACCTTCAGTACCATAAGACTCTTCCTCTTCCACAGCATTCTCCGCCTCCTCTTCACCACCTTCCCCAGGACCTTTGAAAGTGGTCCTTGAAAGTCCTGGAAATTGGCCAACTACTCCTGAAAATGAACTTGATCTTCTTTGCTCTCTTCCTTTCTTCCTGGATGGTGCTTCTCCTTCCAAAATGGGCCCTCAGTTGAGCAACTGCTAGGGTGCCATCAAGAGGAGCTCTTGGAGCTGGAGTGAGAACAGCCTGAACTCTGGCCTGAGATCTTGTCTGTCTTGTAGGAGGGGAGTTTTGAATAGGAATTATTTCAGGAATAAAATGAAATGAAATGAATGAAAATCAAAATTTTGAAGATGAAAAGCTTGAGGAAAATCAACAGGAAGCTTGAAGTCAAAATCAAATCAAATCTTGAGGAAAATCAATGAATCAAATGAAAATCTTCAGGTAGGTCAATCAATCGAATTTCAAATGAAGTCTTGAAGTCAATATCAATAAGTCAATTCAATCAAATCACAATCTTGCAGAAATAAATCAATCAACAAAATCTTGAGGCAAAATCAATTTATGTCAAAATTCATGATGTGAAAAATCAGAAGAATAAATAATCTTCAGGTCAATCAAATTTTCTTAAAGTCAATTTCAATTTTATGTCAAATCAGTAAATCAAATGAAAATCAAGTGAATTCTCCCTTAAATCAAAATTATTGAAGAATAAATCAAATTGAATCCTGATATGAAGAATTTGTCTGAATAATCTTGATGAGCAATTTGAAAATCAATTAAAATTAAAGGGAAGATTGGATTAAGATTTGAAAAGAATTGATGATTAAAATTAATATTCAAAAGAGAAAAACAAAATAAAATGGGTCAGCTTTCAATTTTCAAGAATCAATAATGAATTAGAAAAATTGAGAAGTGACAATAAATCATAAAATTCATAAGTGTTAAAGAGTCATAATTCCAATGAAATGAATGAATGAAAAGAATGAAAATATATTATGAGTTAATTAATATAATGTCACAGGGGCTCTAGTGGAAAGCAAGAGTGGCCTCACACTCAGGAATCAAGAACTCACTTGGAGGGCTCCAAAAGATAAAAGAAATAACAAGGAATATATTTCTTTAAGGAAGGATAAGAGTAAGGACAAATAGGCCAAAGATAAAAGAAGAAGGAAGCCAATGGCCAAAGATGATAAAAGAAAGCCAAAAGCTAAAGAGTCAACTAAATGAATCCTCAATTCACTGTTTCAAGCTTCCAGAAAGAATAATGGAATTAGTAAAGGATATGGCCACCAATATCCACTTAAGGGCAAAGAAGAAAAGGTGGAAATTACTGACTTAAGATTATCAGTATTTACTTTTATTAAATAAAAGAAAATAAGGATAAACATAAATGCAATATATTAATTAACTGGGGAAAATTCCCCAGGGAAGAAAAGGTTTCCAGTATATGTGAAAAGTTGAAGAATGATCCTGGAGGGTTGATCACCCAGTTGTATTGACTGTTTTTGGTCAATAAAGATCTGGCAATCTTGAGAATTGAACTGTGTAATTGACTTCCCACATTGGAATATTAATCAGCGCAAAAAGGCCAAGTTCATACAGCTTGCTTGAATACTGCCTGTATGGACCAATTGAGTTGTCCAAAAAATACTGAAGTACTTTATGCCTTGACAACTGATTGAATGATTGATAACTTCTTGAAGTTACCCTTGGAATAATCCTGAAAAGAAAATACAGCCCAACTCCTGTAGGGCCAGGTGGTTGGGGTCCTCAAATGGTCTTCTGGTAGCCGCCAGGGATTGCAAGACTGAATGACTGAAAAGACTTCCTTTTAAATGGGTGATGGATTTGGAGACTTGAATTGAAAAGGAATGATTTGGTCCTGAAATCACCATTGCATTTCTGAGCAAAATTGGTGCATAATGGTATATTATACCATATATGAACAATGCCTAGATCCTGTGGTATTGAGTAAATTGGTGAAGGAGAGTTCTTCCCCTGAATTGAGGGGAAATCTTTGTGGTGGCCTCTGTTGGTTGCCAGAGGGCAGGGGTTGAAAGTGGCCAATTTGGGTCCTGGGGTCTTTTGGGCCATTTTTAGGATGGTTGAGATTGGGGGCCAAAATTGGCTCAGGTGGAACCACATGGCCTTGGGGGCTGGTGAATTGCCCCCTTGGCCCCCTTTGGCATCATTGGATTTAGGCCAAAAGGGGCCTAAGGGTCCTGCAGTACACAGCATACAGACCATGCACCATAGAGGCTGTAGGGGGCCTAAATGGCCCAAAAAGGCTATTTAGGCCTTAGACCCCATAATCAAAGGGGTTAGGACAAAATCCCTGGTGGTGGCTAGAGGGGCCAGAAGCCCCTTGATGACCAGATGGACCCCCAGGCCCAAAAAAAAGGTATTGGCCTGGGGGTTGGTGAGGTGGAAAATTGGCCAAAAGGGGCCTAAGGGTCCTGCAGTACACAGCATACAGACCATGCACCATAGAGGCTGTAGGGGGCCTAAATGGCCCAAAAAGGCTATTTAGGCCTTAGACCCCATAATCAAAGGGGTTAGGACAAAATCCCTGGTGGTGGCTAGAGGGGCCAGAAGCCCCTTGATGACCAGATGGACCCCCAGGCCCAAAAAAAAGGTATTGGCCTGGGGGTTGGTGAGGTGGAGAATTGGCCAAAAGGGCCAATGGTTGCAGCATGTGGCCAGTGAAAGGTGATATGGCCAAAAGGCCATAAAATACCAAAATGGTCCAATTTTTCATAAAGCTGATGACATGGTCAATTGGCCATAAAATGGGGTCAGGCTATATTTGCCTTGGACACCCATTGGGGGGTGATTACACATGTTTGTGACATCATTGAATGATCAGTCCAATTGCATTAGAATGGTAAGATAATAATATATTAAATTTTATGCTAATCAATTCATCATGTTAAATATTTGAAGCTCTATAAATTAAAGTTTATTTCATTGGAAATATTAAGCTATTGAAAATTTTCTCCTTTCAGATCTATTTATATCCTATTAATTTTGATCTCAGTGGCAATAGAGCTTTAATTTGATTTAACTAAGAGTTATTATTGGAATTTTTTGAGCTAAATTGAATAATTTCCTGTCAATTTGAAAGGATAATCCAAAAATGAGTATTTTCTTGACTATTGATAATTTTGGGAGGAGGCTTGTAAGGGTGATTAAGAATTATACAATTCTTCTTCATTATTTCTATTATTCCAGATTTCTTCTAAAATTAAATATACATTTTCTATTTGGGGGAGCACAATCCATGTCTAGATAGGGTGAATATTGTACATATTTTGTAGAAGTCTATTTTTGAAATGAAACAAATAAACCATAACTACATGAATTCAGTTAATTAGAATTTATATGTGGTTCATTGAAAAATACATCTTGAGCTACAACAACATTCAAAAATGATTTGGGCTCTTTCTTTGAGCATGAGAATCTAATTCAATATTTCTTAAATTGAGTAGTTGAGAATCATCTTCATCTGTAGTCATTCTATAAAAATCAAAAAACTTAGAAGAAATTAAATAATCATATAATTGAAGTCTTATCAATTGAATAGTATCATTTTTTAGTTCATTAAGGGGTTAAACCAGGCTTACAGGATTATACACCTGTGAATTTTATGCTAATTAGTAATTTTTGAGAGAAATAGAAAATAATTGTTACATACCTGTAGATTTTCCAGGATCAGAACCTGAAAATCAATGAAGTTCCTTTCATTATTCTACCTGATATATCCTCATTTTTTTGGAATTCTGGTCAATTAATGAATTATTTGGTTCATGTAGCTATAAGGTCAAACTAAAATCATCAAATGGTTTTGTTTCATCAATAACAACTGTGAGCTATGAACTCTTAGTCTTTCTCAATTTGGAAAAAAGGGTGAGGAAGAGTATGAATTTCTTGGTGTCTTAACCAAGTCATATTATCATCTTTCTTGTAAACTAGAATTATTTAAAAGTTTAGATAGGATCTTTCATAATGACCAAGATCTGGGGTGTTTTTTTTATTACCATTGATATTGTAGCTTGAGAATAAATTAAGAACTATTTTATAATTGAAAAATGTATCATTATATTCATGGGCCTTTATATTTGGTTCATTCCTATGCATTTCATCAGAAGGAGGAATGATATTGTCATCATCATTCAGATTATTTTTATGATTTACTAAATTTGGTTTAATCTTAACCAAGAAATTTTTAGAATGTTTTTGATAATTTGAGATAGAAGAATAACATTCCTTGAATTTTGACGAGGATGTATTTTTGATGTATTGGAACGACATTGCAAGAATAAAATGACCTTATATATGTTCCACCCCTAGAAAAGAATATAAGAAACAAAGGAATATTGAGGTTATTATATTTCAAAAAAATGATAATATATTATTATTAATAGTATCAAAATCATCAGACCAAAAAAAGGAAACTTACTTCTCAGTATATAGCATGAAATCATATATATGGTTTTTAAAAAATAAATATATAAAGATGTACTAAGCAATCAGTAGATGAAATTAAGTCATATATGTTATTTTTCAAAAGAAATGAGTGGAAACTCTGCAGAACAGTCCATAATCAAATTTTGATTTTCTTGTTGATTTTTTAGATGATTATTGTCCAAAGGAGTTAAAATGTCTTGGTGATTGATTTAAAGCTTATTTCCATTTTCATTAGTGAAGAAATTAAAATGTAATTAATATTTGTTTTTCAATTAATCAAGAAATAATTATACAGCTTGATTGAGATGGGTTACTAAATATGAGGAGGTTGTTGATGAGTAATAGTTGGAGGAAAATAAAAACCAAAATGATGGGGCTTCTGATGGTAGTTTTGATTAATTTGTTGGGATTGATGAAATTGATGATAGATATTTGAAGTGTTTTTCTTGGATTAAGATTACTCTGAAAAAAAAAGGAGAAATACAATAAAAATGAAAAATATTATAGTTGCTTTTTCTGATAAGCAAACTTGACCCCAATAACAAAATAGGAGGAAAAGTAAACTAAAATTTTGATTTAAAATTAAATAAAACCATAACTTTAATATTCCTCAATCCTAAACAGTTAAAAATACTTCATAAAAATAAAAAATTAGAAGTTTAAAATGAAAAATGATTTTAAAAGGAAATGTATTAGAATTTAAACATAAAATGTTCAATTTGAGAGGTGAGTAAAACATCCCACAAAACTTAAATTCCAATTTGGTCTTTTTTAAAAAAAATGAATATCCCTTAGATTTAAAATTCAAAACACCCCAAGAAGCAAATCACCACCAAAATCAAAAATCTTAAACCCTTCATAAAATTAGAAATTGACTTGGAAAATAAAAAAGTACTTTCAATATAAATCTGAAAGTATAAATTATTCCAAAAATTATGTTAAAAGGCAATTAACAATAAAAATTTAACAAGAAAAATTCCTTTATAAATTAAATTAAAAAAAAAAATTCATTTTAAAAAGAAAGAAAAAATTAAGACATATTTCAAATTAATCCCAAAGAAAACCCCAAAAAATCCCATAGCTTAAATTCTATGCTACATCTTCACATCCTGTATAGAAAATTAATTATCTCAATTACCTTAGCATTATAATAATCTGATAATCCAATAAAAAGTTTTAATAATAAGTTGAATTAATTCATCAATCACTAAATTGAAATTAATTTATTTCTATATAGAAACTTTTACTCATTAATTAATTGTTATTTAATAGTTCCGGAATATGCTTTAGCTCTGAGATAGACCTGTTTGATTTTAAATCTGCTATAGTGAGATTCATCTTGTATAGCTTTTCATTCAATTTTAATCCCAATTTCCATTTCTATGTTTAAAATTAATGTTTCATGTTGTGTTTTTTCTCACCAAAGTTGATGTGGTATTTAAGATTTACCTCTTCAAAAAATTGATTTTCAAAACTCCTGACCTTCTCCTCAAGTCATTTTTATTTTTTTCCACCCTATAAAAGAGATTTTCAGCCTGTGACTCAAAACCAGAGCACAAGAATGAATGCCAGAATCTTATAAACTGATGGTAGAGCACAATACCACCAAAACATGGAGCTGAGACAAACAAGTTCAAAAGGTATCAAAAGAAAGAAGAAAATCACTCCTTTCCAAATATTCAAGTTCCATAATCATAGGACAAAGAATAACAAAGTTATTCAAGCTCAAAGCAGTTGCTGAGCATAAACCTTCATTTTCACCTCTAATCTAAAATCCAGAGAAAGAGGTTGAACCCCATTGAATGGTTGTTCAAATTAAAGCTCTCAATCAGGGCTATAAAATGGTACTAGCCAAATTGAGCTAGCACCAAAACTATAGAATTTATAGCCAAAATAAGGTCAAATAAGGATGAATAAAATATTCACCTCTCATCTAACTTCTACATTGTTGGTGTGAGATAACTAAAATAAGGTTTCTTTGGAAAGATCAAAATCAGGGATATCTGATTTTTCCATCCATTTCTCTATATCACATCTAGACAAAAAGCTATGGGGAAAACAATTTCCATACATATTTTGAGATAATCATATATCTGGATAACTAAAATTGAACATGGCATAACTTTGCCATATTTAATATTAACCATACCAAATGAGGGGTACAATTTTTCAGATCTCATCTAGGGCTATACAATAAGCCAACTTTGAGCTCAGTATCTTAAAAAATGACAATTTTATAGCAGTTTTGAGGTCAAAATCCCACATTTAGACTAATACAGCTTTACTGTGGGATACTATCCCATAAGTATGATTATGAGGTGTCAAAAAGATGAAGGAGCTTGTTTATACTTCAATACCTCATAGTTCAGGAAAATACAAATGTCCATACAGGTTCTGTACAGCTTCTGACGCATCAGAAGCACCAGAACACACCTGTAAACTCTTTTGGTGGAAATCTTCACCCTGTATAGGGTAAAAATGACAACTTGTGGTTCTAAAACCAAATTTCCACACAATACCAGTCTTTATTGAGTGTGTAGACACACAAATCAACCCACAGTAGTGAAATGTTTCACTCTGTGGTTGTATGCAGAGGTAAACAACTTCCCACTACCCTAGAACAAGATAAAAGGAGGCCTTTCCTCACCAGAAGGCCAATCCATAATACTGTTCTCAATATTCTTATATGGTATAGCTTCTTAAATAATTGGTACCTTTGGAATTAAAAAGGTATAATTATAATTTTAATTATTTTAGGGTTTATTATTGTAAACCAACAGATAAACATTGCACAAAGGGCTATCAATAGCACTCACCATCACTAAATTCTTTTATTATAGCCCCTTTAACCATTTACTCAATTAATTATTATTATCATTTTAGTTTCAAACTCATATTTATAAATTTTTATTATCATTTTACAGCTATATCATAGAGTCAAGCTGACATAGATATCATTTGGCTCAAAGGATAAGAGTTATATTTTCTCATTCAAATTGAGTAAAATAATGATATTACAAATATTTAAATTTCTGGAAGGGTTCTATAAATTTTACATAAGTCAGTACCTAAATATCAATAATATTTTCCTTTGATTTAATCTTTTCATTAAGGCTGGGGGTAAGTTATTGATTCCTCTTGTGTTTTAAATGAGAAATGAATTTACTTAGATGAAGAAAGAGAAATTCATCAATAATAAAATCACAAATGATGATGTTTGAGAATACATACATTTTTTTTGAGATTTTCATTATTTATTAGTTAATCATTATTATCAAGAAAACAATTGAGTTCAAGATGTAACTCCAAAAAATTATTAATTTTTCAAAAGGAAAGTAACTTTTGTTAGTTCATGAATTCATTAAAATAGATGTTGAATTATATTGATTGTTTCCATTCCATTTTTATCATAATTATTTGAACCAGCTTTCCCTTTTGAATCATGACTTGCAATGTAAGTGGTATTGAACTTGTGACCAATTATTTCATCCATTTACATACATTAAGTACACAACCCCTAATATTTTCAGCCATTGAATAAATCCATATCCTTCTTCAGTTATCCCAGCTCCAGTAAAATCTTTATATTTTTTGTTTACTACATAAGAATTCCAATAAAAAACCAGATATTTCCTTATTTTGGTGAGAAGACCTCTTTTATTTTACTCTAAGGTGGTGGTGGGTTATCCACCTTTGCACACAACCACAGAGTGAAATTTTTCACTCCTGTGGCTTACTTCTGGTCCCACAGGATCAATACAGCCTTGTAATGAGCTGAAATGTGGTTTTGTGACTAGAAGTTGCCATTTTTACTCCATACAGGGTGAAAACCATTTTCAAAAAACCTTGTGGATCTTTTCTAGTGCTTCTGATGTGTCAGAAGATGTATATTACATGTCTGGGGGCCTCTGATTAGTCAGGTTGTGAGTAATCAAAGTTTAATCATCTTTAGAATAGCTTTGATGACTCATAATTCAATTTTATGGGAGAGTATCCCACACTACCACCCTGTACAGTCAGGTGAGGTACTTTATTATCCAAATTATCAGTAATCAACTGATAAAAAGCCTTTTTGAAGTTTTGACACCTCATAATTTAATTTTCTTAGATAGTATCCCACAATATGACTTGGTGTGGGATTGTAACTGTAAAACCACAATAACCTTGTTGGTTTTGAAGATGCAGAGCTCAAATTGTAGCCACACATGAGCTCTAAAAGATGGCTATACTTATTACCCACTTTTGATTAAGTATCTCAAAGCTATACAGGTTCCAAGTATTTTTAATTCTCTGTAGAATAGTAAATTTCCAGAGTACATGCTGAAGTAGCTTTGCAGTGCTTGCTAATAGCTCAAAAAAGCAAGCCAAGAGTCTCAAAAGACAGTGAGCTAAGTCAATGACCACATAGCTGAGATTGAATGAAGTATCCTCGTGCCACATTTGATATTTTTCTCTTGTAATGTCACACAGTTCAATCCAAACTAGGATGATTGGAATGTCTTCATTGAATATATTTTGAGAATTAGACAACCAATCCAGTTCATCATGGACTTGTGAGTCCTTTAACTATCACAAGATTCATAGGAAAAATGTATTAGAATTCTAAACGGCCCTTCCCTCAAGAGCTGCCCTCAGTAGTATATTGGTATACTTCTTAACGAAACCCACGCATTGTCTGAGTTGCGTTTGGATCATTGTTTGTGAGGTATTTAGTCATAGTGAAAGATTTTGTCTTATCTATCTTACACTTTTAGTGCACATCAAAGCAGCCATCGTTGTCCAGTGATAGTCATCTTTGAGATTTCCAGTGACTGCCTGCTTGGACTCAATCACAATAAAACTTACTCCTGACAGAAATTGGGATGTATGAATGTTTCCAACTCTATCGTGTAAATTGAGTATCATTGACTCAGATAAGTCGAAACAGCAAGGATTTGCTTCTGTGGTTTTTCTTTCCTTCTCAATCAGTGAAAAGCCAAACTGTGTTTCATGGCCTCCACTATACAAACCCCGAATTTGGCGTCGTCGGCTACAAAACAGTCACAGATCCTGTTCGTTTTGCAAGTTATTAATTCCTTGACGGCGGGCGAATCACCCGGCTCAAGGCGCGATGATGGCCATTCGATCGTCACGGAGACTTTGTGAAGAGGTGTTATTGTGAGAGCTGAGATTGATATCATGGTTGATGCTAGTGGCAAGAGCTCACAAAATCAATGAGCTTGACTCGTCAGAAACAAATGTCGACAATGCGATGGGAATCGATTCCAAGCAACGAAAGTCTTCACCTTTTTGGTTTATTCACAGTGCAAGAGCAGCTAGCCTATCCTCTGGATTGATAGAGTATTATCGCTTACAGAATTCTTTCCTTCCGCCAAAAGAATCCTTAAATAGCTTGATTTTCCGACAAGATAAAAATTGAGTTGCTTTCCAATACGCTTTTCAACTGCCTATGGGCTGCCTCTCCTTCAAAGTGGTCTGATGATATTAAAGAATAATAGGCTTATCAAGGGAAAATTGAGGAAAAATGTACTGCAACCAGCGCTCATGGCTCCTTGAATCCTATCGGTATTGGTTGATTTCTCTCTATTGCAAGTATCCAAACCAGAAATTGGCAAATCTCAAGAGCAAGCAGATTATGCTGATGAAAGCTGAGCTTATCAGACACCGATTCTGACAGAAAACTAGTTGCCGTGATGGTCTTGCGTACACTACTGAAGGCAAGCATAGAGGAGGTAGTTTATACTGTGGCCTTATATTCCCGTCGTCTTCTTTTGACAAGTACACTGTACCGAGCTCGATATCAACTACTCCACGTCTGCAGGAAAATTTCTGCGAAAATTCATGAATGCATTCTTGCTCTCGTCCGCTCATTTTATCTCGTTTAACGAGCCTTTCAGCCCTTTTGATTAGTGTCGTGGTCCATTTGTCTCACATTTAACCCAATCATTGAATTAAAAATCATAACTTCACAAGCCCCCGACACTAGTTAATTTTGGGCTGCAAGAAAAGAAATTTTGGTTCCTTGGAAAACTCATATTCACTTCCAAGTTTTCCCCTCACCGAATCACATCCTGATAAGCTCCACAAAGAGCTTATTTAAAGAATAAAGGCCGGTGGTCAAAACTACCAACACTTGCGAGTGCTGGAATGTGCTGAGATGCTTATTTATGGCTTTCTGCTGCATTAAGAAGGGAGATCATATGCAAGTTTTGCAATTTGGTCGCAGAAAGCTTTAGTTTGTTGTTGGAATCAACACTTTCAACTTTCAGGTCCATCCTCATGTCAATCTTGACATTAGCTCGTTTTGATCTTCTCAGTAGACGAAAGCTAATACAGTGCCAGAATCCTTCCATCATCAAGAAGACTAAGGTTGGATGAATTCATCTTGGCATATTAAAGCAATCAGGACAGCTTTTGACTCTTGAAACTTTCGGTGCCATAAAGACAAACGTACGGCAATGAAGATCAATGTCGATTTGGAAAGCCCTTAAGAGTCTTGGAGAATGCTCCAACGTTTGTAGCAAAGCCTATCCTACATTGGTCTTTCCACATGTGGCTTTCTCGGCATGGGCTCAAAAGGGCTGCAAATACAATTAATACCATCTTCATGAGTTTTACAAAAAAAAAGGTTTATACCACTCAATTTTTTTCAAACATTCATTCAAAGAACCTCAAGAGTCGGGAGACCATATTTAAGCTTGGGGATGGGGTGCGAAGGGCTGTATCTTCCTAGCTCTTTCCGTCTTTATCTTTCAAATCACACTAGCTCCAGCACCTCCCTTGTTAATAAACCAAAATTTTCCGGCTGGACTTTTCACTTGCTTCCGCCACGGGATTAATTTACCATGCTTCCTGCCATTCCTCTCCTCTCTTCTCCAATCCAGTTTTGACATCTCCCAATGTTTTGTCACTCTCTGAACCCTATAATGACTCTCCTTTTCTCTATTACCTCATCATTTTGAATATTGACTGATTTTTTCTCGGACTCACGAGGTCTGTTCCATTTTCGTGCTAAAACCAGGAATTATTCTACAAAATCGTCTAATTCCTCTGAGTTGTCGTTTTCCTCGTAGATCTTATTGGTTGCCTACTACATTCGTATTCGTCAAGCCAACACGTCATTCCGGAACTCTCCAGTACTCTTACTGAGTCTTATTAGGGTGGTTCCTTTTTTAGAAATCTTAGTAAGTGGCTCTTACTGTCGTTTGTCTTCCAAAAATAGTTTTTACTGTCATTATACTTTTCTCTCCCATACTTGACGTTGTTTAAAAGAGTTATTCAAAATCAAACAAAAGAGAATGTTGAAGGGCTCAGCCAATTTCAAGTTCTCGTAATATTGTGTTGATATAAGAAACCATGAAATCTAAAATCACAATGTGGCTACGCATTCTAGCCTGTTAGACTATTGATTTATGTTTCCCTTATTTTTATACCCCTTGATGCTCTTTTCTAATACTAAAGGCATCATTGAAGGCTTAATTAATTCTTCCAGAAATAGGCGCTCTAGTTTTTCCCTCAAATTGGCTGTCGCACGTAACGGCGAGCTGTTCTAAATCACTGAGATGGCAGGGATTCTCCCCCAGAAAGAGATCCTTACATTGTATAGTACAATACATTTCAGCTCATCTTGAAGCAGCTGGTTCGGTTCGCCTTTTTCGGGGTTATAGATAGCAGAAAACTTCGTACTCAATGGTGACCAAATTTCAAGACCAGTTTATTTTTGTGATTAAATGACAAGCTTTGACCACTTCCTACCCACTTACACTATTTTTTTAATTAAACGTTTCCAATTTCATTTACAGATTCCTTTTGGGCTTGGAAGCATTTGCACCAAAGGCATTTATGTTACTAGATATTAATTAGTAAAACTGTTTAACCAGTGTACCAGATCCACCCAGTGCACCTTGTGATTTGCGCTCCTTTTGCATGTTATTAATTTTATTGTTCACCGTGCAACAATTCACCTTCTAAGCTGCCCTGTTTCTGCTCCTTTTCTTAAACAATTATTAAAACCATCATTTTATTCTTATTTGACAATTCAGTTACCCGTTGGCAGTATTCCTACTGAGGCGATCTTCTGGTTTGCTTTTTTTTCCCAGCGGTCATTCATTTCATTGTACAAATCATCCTCCTCTCGGTCATCTAAAACACGCTTCCACCCACCCTCTTGACTCTCAAGAATCCTTCAACTTACAGTTTAAATAATAAATCTTCAACCTTTTGCGTATAACTCATTACTTTGTCCCAGCTTACTCTTTGGCGCGTTTGTACTTTTCACGAAGCCTCACAAGGCCTTCAATCTACTCTTTTACTCCTTTTATTAGTCAACAGTATAGAATCTCTTCCTTGCTCTTAGCCCTATTGTGGGCGCTGGAATTTTTCCCATAGACCAGCTTTTTCACCATTGTTTACAAATTATTTTTCGGAGCACAGATGTCGTGGGCTCACCTTTTTATCCTTTTCGCATGCCTTCTGCGTCATACGCTAGCCCACCCGTATGATGCCAAGTTGGTCAATTACAACATCAACCTTAACCAGACAGCTGGTAATCAACTTCTTTCTTATTATACGGATTGGCCAGAGAAAAACGGAACATATACCCCCAGCCCTACTAACTGGAGAAATCTCCCTACTTATACTGTTTTGCTGGATAAGTATGTTAACAGCTTATGATTTTGAGTTGGAGTCATTTGAGATTTTAACAAGAACTCCTTCAATATAACAGGTTTGTGGATGGTGATCCCACAAATAACGATTATTTCACAACACAGTGGGAATGGAACCTTTCGGCTAATCGTGAGTCACGGTTAAGGTTACTTTGAACCTATTAAGTGTTGCTCATTTTTGTGCCAAGTTGATAGAGCTACGACATGGGGGTGATATAATTGGTTTTGTACAAGATCGTGTATTGGACTACATTTAGTAAGTTTTGAAGTGGCGGCCAGCCTGACGTTTTTATATGTTCATTTTGGTTGATACTTCATTTACCTAGCGGTATGGGATATCGCTGCATTTTCTTTGCTGGAACCCCTTGGATCAATATGCCATGGCAAGCAGATGGGTATTCAGCTCTAGATTTCACCCTATTGGATCCTCATTACGGAACTTTGCAAGACTGGCGTACGGCTATAGATAAAATTCATTCCAGAGGAATGTTCGTGACACTTACAGAGATGAGTTTAACGCTGATTTCAACTTCTCGCTGACTTTGAAGTTTCCACTTTTAGGTATGTTATGCTTGACATGACCACCACCACGATGGGGGATTTGATTGGAAATCAAGGATATCTTAACACCTCAACGCCTTTTAGCTTGGAGGGTTACAAGGTTCAATGGAAAAATCCACCATATACACCATGGGATCTGAATGAATACGTTGATTTTAACTTTTCTAACACTCGATCTTCCCCTTGCAAATTTCCGAATTTCTATGACAGCCAAGGGTCTCTAGTCAACCCACCAAGTACAAGTGGTTGTTATAATGGTGATTTTGATCAATTCGGTGACATAGAAGCCTTTGGTGTTCATCCCGATTGGCAACGTCAATTGTCCAAATTTGCTTCGGTACAAGACCGTTTACGGGAATGGGACGATACGGTTGCAGCCAAGCTTGAGCATTTGGCTTGTATGACCTTGCGTGCGCTTGACCCAGACTCAATTAGAATAGATAAAGCTACTCAACAGACAGTAGACTTTGTGGGAAAATGGGGCGGCGCAGTGAAAACGTGCGCTAAATCTATAGGCAAAAACAATTTCTTTATCCCCGGAGAAATGTAAGTTGTGCTCATTTTTAATTCTTTGTTTTTTGTTAATGGCTATTTTAAGCACTTTCATTGCAAATCTGATTTTAGCACTGGAGGAAACACTTTTGGTTCCTTGTATATTGGACGGGGACGACAACCCAAAAATTATGCCAATCTAGGTTTTAGAGAAGCTTTCCAGGTCCAGGCAAATCAGTCGCAATATTTTATGAGACCTATTGGCGAAAATGGTCTTGACGCAGCGGCGTTTCATTATTCTATTTATCGCTCCCTGACCCGATTTTTAAGTATGGATGGAAATCTTGATGTTGCGTATGATGTTCAAGTTAACTGGGTTACTGCATGGAATCAAATTTTTGTTTCAAGTTTAGTCAAATTTCACTGCTCTTTTCAAATTAAAATTCAAAGCGACATACTGATCATTTTTCATGTACTTAAAAAGACGACTTTCTCAACTATGAAACTGGCGTCGTGGATCCCAGACATTTATATGGAACTTCTAATCAGGATGTCTTTAGATGGCCTTCATTGGAAAACGGCACTGAAAAATTGCTTTTGGGCCAAATGGTTACAAACCTAGTGATGCCAGGTATCCCTCTTGCCTTTTACGGAGAAGAGCAAGCGTTTTATCTGTTTGACTCTCAAGGCAGGTTTCATTCTGCCTCATTTTATTCCAGTTTTTCAATTCTGACAGATCTCTCTACGACTTTAGCCAGTAACTATTTATACGGCCGGCAAGCAATGACAGCTACACGCGCATGGCAAACTCATGGCTGTTACAAAATAGGGTCTGAGCAGTATTATAATATTCCTCTTGGAAAGGCGTTGACTGGATGCCATGATGAATGGAATAGTCTTGATCATTTTGACCCTACTTCTGATGTGCGAAATGTGTTGGCGCACTTCACTTACCTCCGCAAGCAGTATGCTGCCCTGCAAGATGGCTTCAATTTGGTTCAGCGTGGAAATTGGACGACATGGGGTCAACTTCCTGGTTCAAATCATACACAAACTGAGTGGGGTTTTTGGAGCGTCAGCAGGGGCGCCTTGGACAACCAAGCCTTGAACGGCTTAAATGCAAACGTGACTATATGGATGCTATACAGTAACTTGAATGAGACCAAAACATATTCCTTTGATTGTGGGACTCAGCTGTGGATTTCCTCCCCTTACCCGGCCCCAATAACCGTTCGTAATTTAATCTATCCCTATGAGACATATAACCTTGCAGGGTCAAAATCTCCTTATTACTTGGATGGAAAAGCGCCATACCGAGGGTGCTTGCAATCAATCACCTTGGACCCACTTGGCTTCAAGGTTTTCGTTCCTGTGGATAATTGGGTGCCCCCCTTGCCGACACTTGTCAGTTTTACCCCAGGGCATGATTCTCGTGTTTTGTCAAAAGCAGCGTCAGATCAGAAGATTATTCCAATTTCACTGTCTTTCTCGGACGAGATGTCTTGTCAAGCGGTGTCGCAGGCTGTCTCGCTATCATATGTCATTGATCCAGCGTCTTCAGCTCAACCTCGCATTGACACCAATTCCGCAAACTGCACTTCGACAGACCCGCAGTTGAGGCCTATAAGATCTGCACCAGCCGCAGTTTGGACGTGGACAAGTCAAATCATCAATGCTGAAGACGGAATTTATGAAATTATCATTAATAACGCTACCAATAAAGCAGGAACTCATACGAACTCTGTGGATCATTTGCTAGTGCGTAAAGGAGGCATTGATAACCCAATTACGTTCTCAAAGGTTACATATTCTTCAAACTTGCTTCAAAAAGGCACCGACGGTCTATACAAGATTATCTCCAACGCAGCCGGCGCCAACTTGATGCGATACTCAACCGACTTTGGTCAAACGTGGTCGCAATGGAAGAATTATTCAAGAGAACTTGGATTGCCAGCGGGAACCTTCAGTAAACCTCAGTTTTGGGAAGGAAACCACATTCGTGTACAATACTGGTCGAGATTAGGAGGTTCCGCAGCTCAACAAGTTGATGCAGATTATGGGTTTAGTGGCCCTGGAATACGAAATACGCCTCAGCTGTTGTTACGTGGTCCCTTTAACCAGTGGTAAGTCGCATCTAGTGAAACTTACCGTCTTTTTAATTTATCTGATCCTGAATGTCAATAGGGGTTATGATTTGGGAACGCCCAACGCCTTCACGCAAACCAAAGATTCCTGGAATTTTGATGTAAGATTAGTGCCTTGGTATCCATTCTTTCAGTTTCGCTAACTAAAGCTTTTCAATCAATTTCCCGAAGATTATGAGTAGTTGGCCAAATTATTTTCAGATTTTGCCTTTTGATGTAAACGGCGAGTTTTTTTTTGGAGACGTTGATGGGGATGGGGCTCTAGATTTGCTTCCTCCCAATAGCCTTTCCCCCAATTATCTTAATCTCTCCAAACCGATTTCCCCATACCTGGGCTGGCGTCTCGTTGTAAATCAAAGCGATATGACATGGAGTTCTATTCCCATTGGTGACGAGTCGGTCGGAATAGTACTTTTCATTTTACTTTCCATCATTCCACCTATAACTGCCGTTTTAGCTTGCTGGATTTTCCGCAAGGCTTTTTATAGCATTAAAGTCAATAGAGTGAGTCACGAAGTCAATTTCAATATAAGGACTCCCATAACCACTGATCAAAATGTATTTTTGTGTAGTATGGCTTCAAAGAAAAGAAGGGGTTTGCCTTTGCGCCATTTTTGGATTCGATGAGGCGGAAATCTAACGAGTTTTATATTGAAAAGGGGGAAAAAGGAGAGATGGGCATGATCTCGGCAGGTATCGGGGCCGCAATGGGGATCAAATCTCGTGGGACAAGATGGCCTGATGACATTACCGTGCGACGGAAGGTTCTGATCGCTACTCTTGAGTATGAAATTACAGATTGGAAATTGAAAGTTAAAATCGGTGGTTTGGGTGTGATGTCGTCTTTAATGGGAAAAGCAATGCACGATGTGGATCTTTTATGGGTTGTACCCAAAGTGAAGGACTTGGAATACCCACAAGCAGAATCGGCCCAGCCTATTGAAGTAACAATTTTTGAAGAAAAGTACTTGATTGAGCTACAAATTCACCGAGTGGATAACATTACATACTTTCTATTGGATTCACCTGTATTTCGGGCGAACACCAAGTCAGATCCTTATCCTGCCAGAATGGACGACCTGAGCTCGGCGATTTTCTACTCGTCGTGGAACCAAAGCATTGCTGAGATATGCCGCAGAACACCAGATCTTGATATTTATCACATTAACGACTATCACGGCGCACTAGCACCACTTTATTTGCTACCGTCGGTTCTTCCAGTATGTTTGTCTCTTCATAACGCCGAGTTTCAGGGCCTTTGGCCGCTTCGTACTAAGGAAGAGGCAGATGAGGTTTGTCGTGCATTCAATTTGTCGAAGGAAATTTGCACCAAATACGTACAATTCGGAAATGTATTCAATCTTTTACATGCTGCTGCCAGCTTTATCAGCCATCATCAGAAAAGTGTTGGGGTTGCTGGTGTAAGTGATAAATACGGGAAGCGAAGCTGGGCTAGGTATCCTGCTCTTTGGACTCTGAAGACCATTGATTCATTACCAAACCCGGACCCTACCGACATAGAAGCATTGGATGAAACACCTCGTAACATGAAAGATGTTTTGGTTGATGAGGCGGCTGAAGCAAAACGACCAGAGGACAAACGCAAAACTCAGGAATGGGCAGGTTTGCATCAAGATCCCAACGCGCAACTCTTTGTCTTCGTTGGTCGCTGGTCTTTACAGAAAGGCGTTGATCTCATCGCTGATGTCTTCACCACGATCTTGGAAAAACGTTCCGATGTCCAATTGGTGGCTGTTGGGCCTGTTGTGGATCTTTATGGTCGGTTCGCTGCTGCAAAGCTAGCACGCTTGATGGAATTGTATCCCGGCCGAGTTTACTCCAAGCCAGAGTTTACGGCCTTGCCGCCCTTCATATTTTCAGGAGGAGATTTCGCATTGATTCCTAGTCGGGATGAACCTTTCGGCCTGGTGGCTGTCGAGTTTGGTCGCAAGGGCGCTCTAGGAGTCGGAAGTCGTTTGGGAGGCTTAGGCTTGATGCCTGGGTGGTGGTTTCCGGTAGAAAGTGATAGTACAGCCCACATGCATTCCCAATTTTCGAAAACAATCAAGGCTGCTTTGAAATCTACACAAGAGGAAAGAGCAATCTTACGGGCTCGTTCTGCTCTTCAACGCTTTCCTGTCCTTGAATGGCGTGGGCGAATGGAAAACATGCACAGACGAGCAATCAAAGCTTCACGAAAATATGCTGGCCGGTTGGCGGCTGGACCTGACAATCCTAATTGTCAGACGCTTGAGATGAAGATTAATGTTGTAGGGGAGAAGTACGACACTCTACCAACTTCCACTTCAGTGAAATCTCCATATACAGAGAATTTTGGGGAAAATGTTGCTAGTAGAAGCTCGTTAGATTTGCCGTTGGCCCAGCTTTCTCTCTCTCCCCCTCTACAAACTCCGGATGAAGCTATTTTATTGCATGAACCGCTTTCAGCGCGTAGCTCCAACTATTCCCTTCAGCCCCCACAAGACCAAAGAGAGTCATCCTTGAACGGGCGGTTTAGATTGGCATCGCAAACATTCGATCCTTACGATGGTAAGACTCTTTCGCCTGATGCCATTCAACAGATTGATGGGAAAAGAATTTCTGTCGCACCCTCAATAAGCACTGAAGCGTTTGGGCACGAACAAGATGAACAATATGACAGTTTTTTGAAAAAAGCCAACCAACAGCTTAACCGAAAACTTACTCGTAAATTGACAGTCAAATATGGTAGACAAGCTGTAAGGGATCCGTTCATTACAAGTAGCACTTCGGCACCAGGCGATGGTGATGCTATAAAGGAGCTAGAAGAAGATGATCCGCTACCCCCTGTTCGGCCATTCGCTAAGCAAGACATGAGAAAATCATTCGACTCAATTAGGACGATTATAGAGGAACACGGAGGCGACTCCCCACTAAACCAAGCCATTGAAGGCTTTACAGATGAAAATGGTCAAGTAACCCAAGAATTCATTGCGAAATTGGCCCATTTGAACTCGGCAAACTCGAAAGACGAATTGTGTATTGCGGAATATCTCATTGCGGCAGAAAAAGCCCATTTTAAGCATGTCAAAGACGATAAACTTGCTCAAGCTAGGACGCATAACGACATGTTCGCAACCAAAGAAAAAGGGCGAAGGCCATTTTCACGGGCGATAAGCGAATTCAGCGATCTTGGTCATTCGCATCTGGACGAGGAGGGTCAAGCCTATGGGAGTGATGATGCTTTGGCTCACCCAGCAGAGTTAAATCAATGGCAAATCCGGCTCCATCAAGTTTATTACGGGTGGCCACTCTATACGATTTTGTTAGCTCTGGGACAAGTCCTTGGAGCTACCAGCTTTCAGTTGTCCCTACTAGGCGGCACAAGTTCACAAAGAACTTTTGATTTATATGGTATGTTCTATCTAGACATTTTCTAATGAGCTTGTTGCTCATTGTTACATTTTGGCAGTTATTGGAGCTGTCAATATCGTTGGTTCGGTTTGTTGGTATACTTTAAACAATACTAAACCTGCGGTCTGGTCTCTCTCGTTACCTTGGGTGTGCTTTGGCATGGCTTTTATGATCATCGGCCTGCCATCGTTATCTACAACTTTGAAGATGTATGCCGTCCGGCATCCTTTGTCCTTGGTTGCCTCAAGTTTTTACTCGTTTGCTTCCGCCGCCGGGTTTCGTGAGTTGCACTTTATGCCAAATAGCCGAAAGTATTCATGCTAACGTACATCACAGTGTTTTTTAGTGCCAACTTTGGTGAGGAAGCAGGAGGTGGCACCCAAACTTGGGTATATCGAGCTTGTGTGGTACAAGGCACACAACAAATTTGGGTAAGCTGAACTAATGTCCCATGAATTTGCAGGATGCTGAATGTTCTTCTTTGCTTGTCAGGTTGCCGCACTGTGGTATTGGGGATTTAAACTACAAGGCGTTAATCCAAGTGATGTCACATCTGCACCTCCGGCCTGGATTAATGTTTTCACCTTTTTGTTAGCTGTGGCTTGCTTTTTTATCGGTTACATCTTGTATACTGGACTGGTAAGTCAATGCGAACCAGACTAGAGTTGCTTCAAATCGTGGCTTACCATGGACTTTTGAACAGCCAAACTATTATCGCAACGTGCCTGGACAAGTTCCCAACTTTGTTAAAACCCTATTCCGGCGGAAGTTGGTGATGTGGTACATGGCCGCGGAAATCCTCCGTGATTATTGGCTGTAAATTCTCTGTGATTTTGAGAGTCTGCGCATTAGGTCTCTAATTTGTATGTTTTGTATATTACTAGCTCGGGACCTTATGGCAGAAATTGGTCGTTTCTCTGGACACGGCAAACGTTACCTGTATGGGCAACCATCCTTTTGGTGCTGTTCTTTTTTGCTGGAGTTTGGACTGTGAGCTCGCCTTTGATTGTTAGTGTAATGGACATGTTTGATTTAATATTTTATCTTTTCTTAGGTTGTCATGGGAGCTCTGAGCCAAGCTTCCAAGAAGCATACTTGGCTCCTACCGATTTTCGCAGTAGGACTGGGCGCACCAAGATGGTGCCAAATGCTCTGGGGTACCAGCAGTGTTGCGCTTTACATTCCTTGGGCAGGTCGGGCAGGCCCTTACCTTGGCAGTGGGTCACATTTGATGCAAGCTCCAAGTTTTTGATGATATCACTAATTTTTTTTTACTTCTTTTAAAGCTTCCTTGTGGCTATGGCTTGGAGTGCTAGATGCAGTTCAAGGTGTGGGCTTAGGAATGATTTTGCTACAAACGCTCAGTCGAGTGCATGTCGCTGCGACGCTTTGTTTAGCTCAAATTATTGGATCCACCGCTGTTATTGCTGCAAGAGCCACCGCGCCAAATAGGATAGGCCCAGGAAATGTGTTCCCTGATTTGGGCTTGTGGGATAGACGTGGACATCTGAAAGATTCCCCGTTAGCTAATTGGGAATTCTGGGTGGCCTTGGCCTGCCAATTGCTTATTGTGGCAGGCTACTTGGTGTTATTTAGACGAGAGGTAGGAGCAACTGAACTTGAAAGAGTCGATTTTAACGGGATGGCTAACTTTTTTGTGTTTGTCTTGGGTCATCTAGCAACTTTCAAAACCTTGAGACACTGGCGATGCCAACATTACAGACTGAACCTCATGCTCATTTCCACTAATGTTCCTTTCTACACGCACTCCATGGACAATATCGATTCAATTAACTAATTTGTCAAATATTTATCACTTTGTTTTATTGTAAGGCGTAGCACCACCCACGAAAAAAATCCTATAATACCATCCATCCATTCAGGTCTTTGTATTGAGTTTTAATAGAAATATGTCCGAATCATACTTTTTGCACGTTTCCTGGTCGTCTTTTACAAGTTTCATGAGCTGTTTTATCAAACTCCAGCGGCTTTAGTAGAATCTCATTGGCATTATAAAATCCTTAGCAATCTTATTAACTTTTTCATGGCGTAAAAAAGCCTGAAACAATGAATAAATAGCCTTTTCACTATACAACTAGTAATCTGATTGAAGGGCATGCGCCGCAAAGAGATGAAAGTTATTCCGCACCTTTTTTGTATTGTGAGAGTGTACAGAAGCATAATATGCATACCCACATACACAGAGGTGATTATTAATTTATTCAATACTCATCAAGAAAAGAATTTGGCTACCAACCTAATATTAACTTATTCACCCAGGGTGAATGCTGAAAAACTCAAAACGTACAGTTCAGGCTGTCACAAACGAGGTCTTTGACTAAATCAAACCGACTATATGGAGAGAAATACTACTTTCTTAAAGAACCATCAAGACCTTTATACATGAAATTGAACTTTTTTTGATAAATATTTTAACCAAGAGATATCTCCTAGGAAATGACTGAAAATAAAACATTAAATGGCATAAAAAACCACAGTTTTGATTGTGGAGTAATTTTATAAGAAATTATTTTTTAGTTTCTTAATTTGGGTTGAGTGAATTAAAGCAAACAAGATTGAAAAAGCTTTATCAAAAATTGATCAAAACATCGCTGAAAAAAACAACCAGAAAAGCCAAAAAACCAAAAACCAAAAAAATTAATTTTTCTTGAAAAAAATATTATTAATTTCAAAATTTGAAAAAAAAAGAATTTCATGTAAATTTTTATTATGAATAAATCAATGTAAAAAAAAGGATTAATTAAACTTAGAATTATTATATTATTATAATACATTGGAAAGTTTAAAGAAATTAAATCAAGATTTTTTTTAAAAAAACCATTTTATTTTCTTTTGGATATAAATTTATAATAAGATTTTTATTTCCAGATTAATTAATTAGTTGGATTTTATACTTGTAAGAAATTTATATATGTTTAATTTTTTTTTTCATAAAAAATCATCTTAAATCTTATAATTATTTAACAAGAAAATAAATTAGATATTTTAAATTTAATTTATAAAAATAATTAATAATTATTGTTTTTCTTTTTCAATAATATTTAGAAAAAAATCATTTTAAAGTTTTAATTATTATTACTTATTATTTAAAATAGAAATAAAAATCTTTTCTTTTTTTTTTAAAAAAAAAAACCATATATATATAAATATATTAGTTTTTAAGTTTTGAATTTTTGATTAAATTATGTTTAATATTTTTTATCATTTTTAAAACTATTGATTTCAATTACATAAGACTGAATATATATGTATATTTATGTAATAAGAATCTATTAATTATAGCAATATAAAAACAAATATATTATTTTATCCTGTCCTGAGCACATGGCATTATGGCAAATCTAGATTTTGTGGGGAATTCAGAGCACTGAACAGATGCACTAAAGCTGAAAGCTTCCCTATACCAAAGATAACGCCTGCACTTTATAAATTGAAAAAAGCCAAAAAAATTACCAAGATGAAAAGTATGGAATGATTCCACCAAAATGGAGTTGAGCCAAAATACATGAAATTACTGACAATTATATGCCATATTGGCATATATGAATACGCCAGAGTGCCATTTGGAATTAAAAACGCATTAGAAAATTTCCAGAGGATGATGGACACCATATTTCAAGAAGGGATAATGGAAGGCTGAATGTTATTATACATTTATGAAATCATTATATACTCAGGGACATGGGAAGACCATGTGAAGTACATAGACAGAGTCTTAATTAAATGCACACCCATCAATCAAAAAATTTCATTTTAAAAGTGCAATCTTGGACAACAAGAGCTATTAACCCTAGGACACAAAGTCCCAAGTCTAAGCTTGGCCATATACCAAAAAAATTATCAGCAGTACTTCAGAAACCAGTTCCTAGGAACATTAAAGAGATGCAATTGTTCCTAGGATTTTCCAGCTACTAAAGAAACCACATTAAGAATTTTGCACACATAAAAAGTATTCTATAAAAGCTATGTTCAAAAAATCTATTTTCTGAAATAACCAAAGAAAGGAGGGATGTATATGAGAAGATCAAGTATTAACTAATTAATGCACATGTCCTTATGCTACCTGACTTTGAACTTCCATTCAAGTTGTTCATAGATGAAGGCTGGAGTAAAGAATTAGGAGCAGACCTACACCCAAGACACATTGTTGATGGTGAACCAAGAGAAGGAGTAATCTGCTATATCTCTAGAAAACTGAAAGATTCTGGGGCCAGATTTTGAAAAACTTGGAAAGAATGTCTATGCCTAGTATGGGAATTGGAGAAGCTACACTACTATCTGGAAGTCTCAGTCTTTGAAGTTTACACAGCCTGCACAGCCTTTGAGTCCTTCATAGACAATAAAGCATCCAATAGGCATATTTTGAGGTGGAAAATAGCCATTCAAAAGTATAGAGGCAACATGACCATAATATAAAAAAAAGGCAAAAGTCCCACCAATGTAGATAGCCTTAGTAAATGGCCTCTGGATAATTTCAAAAGAAATACAGCCTATGAACCAGAGGTAGCTGAGACAATTACTATTCACTTCATGTAAGTAGACAGGAAAAAGAACTTCAGGCTCTTAGAGTGGGAACCAGAGAATGGTACTCTAGATACTGGAGCTAATGAACCAGAGGAGAAAGAAACACCCATACTGGGAATAAGCTCCCCAGAAATTCATACTGAGTTTTTTAATGCAGTGAATAAATCTCATGAAAAGCACAAGCAGTGTAGCATACTGATATTACTCCTACAGAAAAAATATAGTAGTCCAGAGCTGAAATACCAGTTAGAGAAACCTTTATTGAGGGAATACAAGGATAATATGTTTTTCCTTATATATGGACTCCTGTACCACAGGAAGAAGCAAACTAGTGGACTCATAGTGATTGAAAGAGATCATATCACACCATTACTCCAAGAATTCTATAACTACCCCTATATGAGACACATTAGTGAAGACAGGACCAAGTAGAGGATAGAAAGCACAGCTTGGTGGCCTCAGTGGAGGCACAATTTGAGTGTGTACATAAGCAAATTTGACTGATGCCAGAAGCCTAACAGAAAAGATGGGAAGAAGTATGCACTACTCCAACATATAGAGGAGCCCAAAAACCCATGGAAAATTATCAAAATGGACTGGGTAGCAGGAATTATCCCAGGGGAAAAGAAAACTACAATGCTTTCCTAGTAAGAGTGGACATATTTAGAAAGAGTGTTAGATGCCTTCCATGTCACAAGGAGGATAAAGCTATTAACACAGAATTCTTATTCTGGAATAACATTATAGCAGCCTCTGGAGCCCCTAAAATCATCATAAGTGACAGAGACCCAAAATTCACATCAGAATTTTGGACAAACCTCTATAATATGCTTGGAACCAAGCTTGCATTATACACAGCTTACCATCCACAACCAAATGGACTGGCTGAAAGGATGATCCAGACTATGGAGGACATCATCAAGAGATTCTGTGCCTATTGCATGGAATACAAATACCATGAAGGATAAACCCATGAATGGGTTACACTTATAACAGCTACTTGACTGGCTTATAGCACTATCCAAAACTTTACCACAGGGAAGACTCTATCTCTGATATTTAAAGGATGGAAACCCCTATTACCAGTGAATCACCAGAAGAAGAATCCTCCAAAAATCCACCCCACAGCCAAGGATTTTCGTGATATGTGGAAGAAGGCTTGTGACACATCAGCAAGATTCATAGCTGAGGAAAAGGAGTATAACAAGCAGAGGTATGAAAAACCCCACAAGGAACCTGACTTCACAGAAGGGAACCAAGCTTTAGTTTATAACTTAAAGGCCCCAAGAAAGTGATAGAATTCTTTTTGGGACCATTCACTATAACCAGATTGATTGGGAGGAATGCAGTGGAAGTCAAACTCCCAGAGGAGTTTTCCAGTTAGCTTGATCAAATCATACCATCAAACTGGGGAGGACAAGTTACCCTTCAGGAATAAGACCCATAGTCCACAAGACATAGTGGAAGTGAAAGAATCCCCTCTCCACTAAAGAAAATTATAAAATCCAGGGAGATAAGACTCAATTGGAAAGACCATAGAAAGTACTTGGTCATATTAAACAACCAGACAGCTGATAAATACAAATTGCTAGCAGAATATGTCATACCTGGTGGTGAACTTCACCTGGGAACTTTCAGAACCTATAGGAGGGCTAAAAGACCTCATCAATAATGGGCCTTTTTTGGAGGGAGGGTATGTCAGCCAGTGCCTCAAAGCCACAGCACAAGCATGACATCCAAAATACCATAAAACTAATGGTAGAGTAAAAGTCACTAAAGTCTGAATTGAGACAAATTGGCTAAAAAATAGCACTCAAGATAAGGAGGAAAGCCACATCTTTCCAAACATAACATTCCAATTACTATAGGACAAGGAATAACAAAGTTATTCCAGCTCAAAGTAACAACTGAGAATAAACCTTGAATTTCACCTCTCATAAAATATACTGGAAAAGAGGACTAAGACCACCACCTGGGCATTCAGAATGAATCTTTCAATAAAGGCTATCCAATGGTACAAAACAAATCAATTTATCACCAAAATTACAGACGTTATGGTAAAATAAAGACCAAATAAGGGTGAATAAAATACTGACATCTCATATAGCACCTGCAGTTTTGGTGTGAGATACTTAAAATGGAGTCTTTTTGGAAAATAAAAAATCATATCATCCTGATGGTACCATCCTTACCTCTTTATCTCATCTGTATGAAAGGTTATCAAGAAAAATAACTCAATACAGTATTTAAGAAAAATAAATATCTGAACAATGGAATTTAAAAGTGGTATAAATTTTTCATACCAAATAAGGTAAAATTGTGTAGAGCTCATTCATGGCTACAAGATGAAACAATTTTTATCTCTTTATCTTAAAACATGACAAAGGTATAGCAGTTTTAAGGTCAAAATCCCACAATACTGCCAAAAATCCATTACTGTTGGATACTATCCCATATTCTTGAGTTTGAGGTGTTTATTCTATAAAGGAGCTTGTTTATCCTTCAAGAAATCATATTTTGGAATGTATTGGGACCCTATACAGGTTTTGTAAAGAATCCGACCCATCATACACATCAAAAGTGGGCTGTGAGGTCCCCAGTTGGAGCTTTCCCCCTTGTATTGGGGAAAACTGCCCATATTTGGTTTCCAAGCCACATATGAGCCCAATAAAGGCTGTGCAGGACGTTAGAAACCAAAAGTCCACCTTCTGGAGAGAAAAATTCTTCACTCCTCCTATGTGGTAAGGATTAATGGTCCTTTCACCCCATTTCAGGATAAAAAGGGATGTTCCTCTTCCCAAAAGAGGAATCCCCATCCTGCTCTTGAATCCCTACATAGTAAAACTGTTTACAAAAAGCTTTAATCTTGAAAATTGAACAGGTATACTTTAAGATTGAGTATTCTTGTAGTTATTATGGTTAATTCATTGATGATCACTGCACCCAGGGCTTTTAGTAGTGCTCATCACCACTATTCCTCTATAGTCAAGCGCTGAATTTTTTAAAAATATTATTATGCTTTAGATTTTTGTTACAGTCATAGTTAAGGTTGTAAATACACTTCTAATCAATTTATCATAGACTAAGCCTGACACTATAACTGAAATCAAATGAAAATATAATATATTTAAATATTATAATGACCAATATAAGAGGAATCAATATTAATATTATAAGGAACTATACTAAAAATTGATATTATTAAAACCTTGAATAATGGAATTCATAATAATTTCAAAACAATAATATAATTATTGTATTATAATTATGAATCACTGCCTGCATAAGTGCAGAAACATGACCTATGTGATATGAAGACACACCACTTTGATTCCTTTAGAATAGACCATGTTTTACTGATTTGATGGTTTATTAAATATAAACTATTCAAGTTCTATTCAAGATGAATCATTCACAGTTTATCTCTATATTATTTTATTTCATTGATGAAATATTATCCTTTGAAATATTCGATTATACTTATTATTGATGGGAAAAAAACAGTAATATAAAGGCTCATTTCATGTCTTAAGACACCTCTTTTGTAACCATAGATGATCTAAAAGTGTTTGTATTGATAAAAACTTAAAATTAAATATTTAGAAATTCAGTTTGAAATTGAAAATTCTCAATTTTTGAATATAATTTAAGTTACAGGTGTTATTCTTAATGTGAGCCTTGAGGTATATTATACATATTCAAATAGGCAAGAATATATATAAAAATTAATCCCAAACTATGAAACACATAAGTCATACATATATCCATAATTCATCATTTTTGATTATAGAAAAGATGAATAACATTTTTTTGAGTAGGTAAATCCATGGATTTAAAGCCAGATTTGAATTCTACACAGGAATTCATCTAGGGTAGCTCCATAGAGTGAATAAGCTTAAATAAACTCTATGGGGTGGTAATATGGAAAATCCTTCAATACCACATAAAAGAGTTGTGAAATTTCTTGTTTTTCTCAATTTCACACCAAAATAATGGGAATGTGAGAAATCTCATATTACAAATACACTAAAGTTAGTGTTATTCACTTGTGTGGAGCTTAAATATACAGTATTCTTACATACAGGCTTGGTACACCCATAGTGGATATCAGTCTTGAAGCCTGGATAACTGTTTTTGACATGAGTATAGCTAGGGGGGACAAAAGACATGAAAGAGAGGCAACATACCCAGCTTCTGAGGCCTCTGAGGTGTGTATAGCTCTATAGATTGTTTCCATCGCTGACAATGGCTCAATTAATATACTAAAAACATTTCAGGAACTTGGTTACCAAGCTAAACTCTCATTAAATCATAAGAAAATTGGAAATAAGCTGCTGTTTTGACCTGAAAAGGAGGTAAAGACAAACCTAGACTTCTGTAACCATTCCTATTCTTTATGATTTTCCATGGATGAACCATGAGAGAGTAATTGAAAATTTTTACGACTAGTATCCATTGATTTACCTCATAGCAACTTGCTATACTGTGCTATTTGCAATTCTATGTAGAAATAAGGTAAAAACTTAATAAATTCATTAAAAATACAATTCTTAATTAATATTTCTGAAGCTTACAGGAATGATTGATAATGGTATGATTCATGAATCAAAAAATAATCATGGTTTCATACATAAAAATAAACATTTTACATACAGTCCATTTTTGATGATTCCATGTGAAACACTGAATCTTCAAAAATTCACAAAAAATACAACCTGTGATGGAATTTCCAATAACATCAAGAAATTTGAGGAATTAATGTTTATTTTGAAATAAAAGACTATTTAAAGTTGTTACTCTTTTTATTCTTAACAATAAATGGGTTGGTAGTCAAGTAAAAGCCTAAATTAAGTAATTATGATAATCTCACACACCAACAGATGATGAAATCAATAATCCAAAAGGATGATTGCCTTATAACTCCCTTTCCTTTCAGTTTTCTCCAAGGAACACCTCTGTGAGCTGTTGTTAACTTAAAAGAGGCCTCCTCTTGCTGTTTTTTTCAAAACCATCTTATTATCCCATTTTACCTTTATTACCAACAAGTAAGTATTAGTTAGAGCTTTTTTTAAGTGTTTTATTCTTTCATAATCAATCAGAAAGACTTGAGATAATAGAGATAAGCTATAATTTGTTGTAATACCATTATAAATCAACTTTTGATCCTTTAAGTCCACAATTTATCCATCAAATATCAATACCAATTCTTTTCAAGGGTTTATTGGAGTATTAGTGTAAGGTGTGGATATGAAACTTTGATTGAAAATCAAGTACTTTTCCTGTCCTCAAAATTTGTATAAGGTAAAAATCAGTTAAAAATAGTATGAAATATTATTTTTAAGAGAAAACACACCAATTTCATTGTTTATGACTTTATTAGTATAAAACAATAATATTATAAAAATTTATTGTGTTACCAACAATAAAAATTTATCCAAAAAATACTCTACAAGAGATATTTTAAGGCTACAAAAGAAATTTCTTCAAGAGAAATTTCAATTGGAATTAATTAAGCAAAGAACTGCAAGAAATTAATTAAAGAAAAAAGTCTTTAAAAAGAATATTAAAGAGAAAACACACCCAAAAGTGACCAGAGTGAATTTGGAAACAAAGTGACAAAGTTTACAGTGATGAAAGATGCTTTAATTCACTTTTGGGGTGGTTCAGGGGTAAAAATGATTATAAGAGTTACAAACAATGATTATAATGATTTTTTCACATGGTTAAAAGGTTCAAAATGATTTAAAACAGGTGGTTGGAATCTTTTATTGATTGGTTTAACAGTGTTTAAACTAATTAATAAAAGGAAAAGATTCTAACATGAAGAGAAAAGTGGGGCAAAGAAGACATTCTTTTATAGCCATCAATTCTCTTACTCCAAAAGTAGAATTCACTCTTGTCAGTCGTGAAAAACAGTCTGACAACAGAAAAGCCAATTATGGCATCATTGAACCCTGGTTCAGACCAAAAAGGGCTGGTTTAAGCCATTTTTAGCCATTTTAGACCCTTAAATCAGCCATTACTATAGCAATACCTGGCCTAGAGCCTTCAAAACACATCAGAATGTGTGTAAGAGGCCTAGAAACCAGTTAAAACTGTTTTTACTATGATTGTTTTATCTTAAGGGTAGTTTTACCCTCTTGGCAACAGCTAAAACTACCCCAGTTGGTATCAAAACCTCATCATCAATTGAGTCCACAGACCCTGTGACTCAATTCCAGGCCAAAAGTGAAGAACCTTTGCATGAATTTTGACATCCAACGCCTGTCAGAAAGGATTTTGGGGTCTAGCTCCCCCTTAGAGCTGAAGTTCCTTTCCCCCCCCAAATTTAATCTTTCCAATTTATTTTTCCTTTAATTCCTCATCATGTATTATACTTATAATTTACACATGTAACTCAATTGAACTGTACAGTACAATACGGTAATAATTGATACCTCATATGTAAATCAAAGTTCACTTATGTAATACACGCGCACATTTTGACATTTCAATTGAATTCAATTGAAAATACTTCAATTCCTCATAACTTCTAAACTAAACACAACACCTCAGTTTTAACACAAAAATTGATGGTTAACACCACATGTGGTGTGAATGGAATTAAAGTTTTGAGTATTTTCAACTTTTGTATTGAAAATACTAAAAACTCAATTTGAGCTTATTTAGAGTTGAGTTACAGAAATTTCATCCAGAGGTGACCCCACCTGATTTTTTATGAGGAATCCAATGGTGAAATAATTTTTATATGTTTATTTATTGGATAAAAAGTTATAATAATCTTTATTTAACTTTTTTCCAAATTTATTTATATTTTTACAATTTTGTTAAAATTTCATTTTTACTTAATTTTTTCAAGTATAAATGTAATTTTATACTTACAAAATTTGATGTAATTTTATTTTTAAATTGTAATTAATTTTTTTTATTTTGAATACAATTTTATATTTATTTTTTCATTTTAATAATATAAATAAATTTATTTTATTTATATTTATGTGTTAATTTTGTATTTGTGGTCTTTTGGGTATATGAAATTACCTCTAAGGCTCACATTCCCTCCCCTTAAAAAAGAATATTACTTTGTAATATTGGTATTTCTAGTGTGTCTGAATCTCCTGAGGAGTTTGGTAGCTTCTGGTATATCTTTTTCTTCTAACCATTCATCTTCACAAGCTGGGTCACTGTACCTAACAAGGTATTCCCTTACTTTCTTAGTTCTTAATTTTCTTTCTTTAAGAACTTTGGTAATTTTCTTAGTACCAGATGTCTCAATAGGAGGTATAACTTGGGGAATATTATTCCTCAAGGGAAATTTCTCAGCATCACTAGATTTATATGGCTTTACCAAGCTCACTGGAAATGTAGGATGCTTATTGCTAAGTTCTTCAGATAACTCTACTTCAACAGCATTTTCTCCATGGAGGGCCTTAATCACAAAAGGTCCTGCAAAGGAGTCTTTCAACTTTTTACATCCTTTGATGTTATTGAAGTTAGCTGTGGATACAAGAACTAGGTCTCCCACTTTGAAATCTGGAGTTGCATGTGATTTATCCCATTTGTCTTTAGCATATGAAAAAGAGTCCTCCATGCACCTTATTGCATGCTTTCTAGCTTTGTCTAGCATTCCTTTGAAGCTAGCAGCTGTGGGATGTATTTCAATTAAATCTTTCCTCAAGGAATCTTGGGGTAACTTGGGGTTCCATCCTTTTTATAGAATAGCAGGAGTTTGATTGGTACTGGCATGGATTGATGTTTTATATGCTAATTCCAGTGCTGGCAACAGAGTACACCAGTCATGGGTAAATCCATCACAATCTTTGAATTCAAGGCCATATGCACAAAATCTTCTCACCATGTCCTCTAAGGTTTGGATCATCCTTTCAGCCAGGCCATCAGTTTGTGGGTGGTAGGCTGTAGAGAAAGACAGTTTAGTGCCAAATAATTGGTGAAGATTTGTCCATAGTGCTGAAGTGAATTTGGGATCTCTATCACTAATGGTATTTGTAAATATCCCAGTCCATGACACTACTCTATTCCATATAAGAAGAGCTTTATCCATGGCTGTATCATCCTTGTGACATGGTAAAAAGATTGGAGTTTTACTGAATCTGTCCACAATTACTAGGCAAGCATTATAGCTTCTGTCACCTCCTGGTGGTAGGCCAGTTACCCAATCCATATGGAAAATTTCCCAAGGTCTGTTTGGTTCTTGGATTTTTATCATATTTCCAAGTCTCTTGCCGGTGGATTTATTTGCCTTTTGGCATCTGTCACAGGTTTTGCAATACTCTGCAACATCTTTCTGCCACATTGGCCACCATATGCAGGTTTTTACTTGCTCTCTTGTTCTGTCTTCAGACAGATGTCCTGAAAAGGGACTATCATGGCATTCTTTCAGTACAAGATTGATTAATGACCTGTCTACAACTGTCATGACACATGTGTGCTGGGTTCTGTGGTAAATTATTCCATCCAGTAAGTGAAATCTTCCTTCATCATAAGATTTCTTCCATACTTCATCCAAGGCATGTATTAGAGAGTCGTCTTTACAGTCTTTGCCAAGTAATTGGCATAAGATGCTACAATTCTTATCTTGAGTGTAACTACTTCTGACTTCTTCAAAGAAGGTTGTGTTCAAGTCTGTAACACTTATTCCTTCTATTGGAATTTGTGGTGAAGCTTCTTCTGGCACATAAGCAGTATTATCAATATTATTTGGTAATGGCCATCTGCTTAGTCCATCTGCATTCTTATGAATATTCCCATCCTTATGAACAATAGTCATATTGCCTCTGTATTCTTGTATGGCTATTTGCCATCTGAGCATATGTCTGCTGGGTGTCTTCATGTTCAGAAGTGATTCGACAGCTGTACAATCTGTTATTACTTCAAAAACACCTCCCTCTAAGAAGTAGTTCAATTTCTCCAAGGCCCAGACAAGGCATAGACATTCCATTTGACTTTCTCCATATCTGGCTTCAGTTGGTTTGATTTGCCTGGATATGAAACATATGGGTCCTTCAACAGGTTTATCATTTATGATCTGAACTTGGTGAAGTGTAGCACCTAGTCCATCCCCTGATGCATCAATATACAGTTTGAAAGGTAATTTAAAGTCTGGCATTAGTAAGAGTGGAGCAGTGGTCAAGGCTTCTCTTGGAGACTCAAAAGCTTTGACTCTGTCAACAGTAATTTCAAATACTGTGTCTTTGTCACACAATTTATAAAGTGGTCTTGCTATGGATGCAAAATCTTTAATGTGTTGCCTGTAATATCCTGCAAAACCTAAGAATGACTGAATTTACTTCTTATTCTGAGGCATGGGTTTTAGCAATACTGCTGCAACTTTGTTTTTGTCAATTCCAAGGGACAAACCAGATACAACATTTCCTAGTGATTTAAGTTCTTTAAATCCAAAATGAAATTTCTTCAAGGAGATTTTCATGTTTACTGATTGAACTTTTGTCAAAACTCTGGATAATCTGTACATGTGCTCCTCCCAAGTCTTGGAACATATAATAATGTCATCAATGTAAATGACTAACCATCCCTCTGAGAGTTCTTCAGGGAAGATTTCATTCATCATTCTTTGGAAGTGTGAAGGTGCATTTTTGATACCAAGGGGAATCCTCAAGTATTGATACACTCCACAATGAACAATAATTCTCAAGTATTTTCTTGCTCTTGGTGTCACCACATTTTGATGGAATCCTTTAAGGGAATCCATAGTGGTTATATACACTGCTTGAGATATTTGAGTAAGGGCAATTTGGATTTTTGGTATTGGGTATCTGTCTGGAACAGTGTAAGTGTTCAGAGCTCTAAAGTCCCCAACCATTCTGGATTTTCCATTTTGCCATGCCACTATGACTGGTGTAGTTATTTCTACTTCTTCATTGTGGCCTACTTTTCTTATTACACCAAGGTCCAGAAGTTATTTGATATGAATTTCTAGAGCTTCTCTTGATTTTGGATTTGCTGGATATGCAGGTCTTCTTAAGAGTGGTGGATAAGGTCTCTCAATGTTAAGAATGATGTCAACTTCATGACCAAGAATTGCTCCTAGAGGTTCTTTGTCTGAAGCAAATGCTCCTCTGTGGTCATACAAAAGGGAAGAAAGTTCATTTTCCTGTTTATCAGTCAGATGAAGGCTTATTTCAGCTTCATTTAACTGCTCAGACTTTGAATTTCTCTAACTCTAAGTTGACTGGTGATACTTTATTTACTGCAATTTGTCTTTTAAATGGTAAAAAGGCAAATTTTTGGCGTTTATTGTCTCCAATAGTAAAGTATCTGTCTTTGTTGTTATGCAAATCTATCCCATACATGATTAAATAGTCATTTCCCAATATAAAATGGGTACTAGAGCAATTTTCCATAACAACAAATTCAACTGTGATTCTTAAATTCCCATTTATGTGTTGGAATATGAAATTGGTGTCAAAGATTCCTAATGCTTTCATTGGATTACTTGCACTGTTGAATTTTATACCATCAATTGGTAACAATTGGTCTTCAAAATTTGGTACACAAGTCTTAAGAAAAGGTTTTACAACACAAGAGCAGAAGGCTCCTGGGTCAAGCAAAAGTTTGGTGGGTTTGTTGTCAATCACCACTTCTTTTATACAGGAGTTACCAGCTGTATAACCTTTTCCCCTGTTTGGTTTTGTTTTCATAAGTTGTGCATCTTGAACTTTTGATAAATCAAGTTGACCATTGTTCAATTGTGGCAAGTGGGAATAAGATTCCATGATGTCAAAAGTTGCATTGATATTTTCTATATCTTTTGAAGATTCAGAAAATATTGATGACTTATTGTCTGAATTGTCTTCAATTATGTCATCTTTTTCAACATCAGGTTCCTTTCCAATATCAATTTCATTGATTTTCCCCTTCTTTGGACATGTATTGGCTAAATGGGTGGTGCTTTGGCAAATATGGCACTTTCTGACTGTATCTGCAGATTTATACTTCATATTATTAGGATTTTATTTGGGGTTTTTGTCCACAGAATCTTTCCAAGGTGTATTAAATCTTGTTTTGAGATTCACCCTACTAGAACCAATTCTGGTTCTGGTGGTTACTTCTTCTAATATATCAATAATATCTTCTGCTGAAGATTGTTCAGTAGTCCTGCTTTTGATAGCATGCTCTAAGTCACCTCCACATTGTCTCAGAATTTTTCTATGGATCATAAATTCTGACATGTCAGGATATAATGCTGTTAATCTGTCTTTTTGTTGGCAAAACCATGGTAAAGCTTTGTCTTTATCAGCATTAAATTTGGCAGATTCAAAGGCTGTTTCAACTTTAAACCTCCAAGAATCATTTGCCCATTTCTTAATGATTTGGGTTTTCCACCAAGTCCAACTCTGGTGTCCATGTGCTTGTCTTATTTTTATGTACCATCTGTGAGCTGATCTGGTAAACAAGGTGTTAAATCTGGCTGTTACCAATCTGTCTGGTAATTCAAAATCCTCTTTGATCATTTCAATACCTCTAATGAATTCCATATGGTCATATTCTCCTTCACCACTGAAGTGGAAGTTTTGGAACTTCTTTCAAGAGTGCTTGGCCCATTGATGGTTCCAAGTTATGAAAAGAAGTAGAAAATTTGTCTTTTAACTGTGAATTTTCAATATCCAATACTTGTGGATTAGGAATTCTTGCTCCCTCATTTTGGTTCAGAGGTGTAGACATTCTTGGCAAGGTGTTTAGCAGTTGTTCAATATCATTCATTTTACTGTTGTTGCACCTTTGTGAATTTCTCAATTCATGTTGTAAGATTTGTATAGAGTCTATGACATTCTTTTTATGATCATCCTCTTTATATGTAAGCTCATTCCATAATTCTGTTTGTTTAGTATTATCAGATATAACTTCATTTAAATTTATTGTTAATTTTGATAATTCCTCTCTTGAGGTATCAAAATGCTTTTTCAAGGCAATTGTATTTGTCTTTACTTCTGAAAATGATTTTGAAATATCATCAAGAGCTTCTTTATTATCTTTGATAGTGTTCATGGCTTGTTTTATTCTTGTTTCAATTATCTCATCAATATTGAATTTTGAATATTTGTCTGTTAATTCTTTAATAATGGCAGATTGTTCATTTATCTTAATGCCAAAAGAATTATCATTAATGGAAGTTTTTATTGTTCTTAAAACTGTTTCAAAGCATTTAAGTGTATCATTTATTTGACTCAGACTCAAGTTATTTGTTTTAAGATTGTCACAAATTGATGTATTTTTATCAGAAAGATGACTTTTTATGTCAGAAATGGCTTTATACAACTCTGGAATACAATCAAAAGTAGCAGAAATCATTTTTGATATTTTAATCTTACTTCCTCCTTCTTTTGTAATTCCATCATGGTTCTGACCATCTGAAATACATTTTCCATGGCATCCTGTTGAATCTTTGGGATTCTGTAGCCCTGGCTGTAAGGTTTTGGGGCTGGTGCCTTCCCTTTGCCCTTGTTTGGAGTTTGTGGCTGCTTTTTCACATTGGAATTGCTGCTGCTGGCCACTGGTTTGGGTGGTGGAGGGTTGTTTTTCCTCCATTCTAGTGTCAAAAGAATCATGTTTTTCTTCTCCATCAATGGATGCCATCCATTGAGCAATTTGCAAGTCTTGGGATGGCCCAGGAATTTTCTCACTGTCAGGTAAGAATTCATGCAATTCTTCCACAGTTCTGCAAGGATTTGGTACTCCTTGAACTGGAGTGCATTGTTGTATGCACTGTGGCTGGCTTTGTATATGTCCACAGAGGCTTGTTGTGGCGGTGTCAGCTCTTTTTGAAGGTAAAATGGTATTATCAGCTTCAGAATGACCCATTTTAGTTGTTTTGAAGTCATCAACTGACCCTTTTCCTTCTGTACCTGATTGGCCTCTGCCATAATCACGTCTATTACCTTTCTGGGAGCTGCTTGAGGGGTTATAGCTGGCTCCTGACCTGGTTGAAGGCATAATTATCGTTCAAAAGGTACAAAATAGTAATTTTACGTCAAAAAACTTACTTTTGGCCAAATCTTTGGCTTTCTGAAGAGTATTACTTATTTCCAAGTTGACTAATTCAGAAGAAATTGGCTCTGGTTGAATATTCTGAGTCACAATAATAGTACTATTATGATCAGAATTAACAGTACTGGCAGGAATAATGCTGGTTACTGTTGAGGCTGTTTCAATGTTTTCTTGTCTTACCACGTTGTCAGACACTAAAATTAATGAAAAAGCCAATTAATTAAGTAAAAAAAAAGGTTATTTCAAAAAAAGAAATAAAAATATAAGCCTCACTTATAATATGAAAAAAATTATTTTTTATGGATTTTTTGAATTATAAGTATTTTTTATATGTTTTTAAATTTTTCAATATAAGAAAAAAGATTTAAAAAGAGTAAAAAAATATGTCACAGGTAAAATATCACGGCTGGGCCCCGAAATGTAAGGTGTGGATATGAAACTTTGATTAAAAATCAAGTACTTTTCCTGTCCTCAAAACTTGTATAAGGTAAAAATCAGTTAAAAATAGTATTAAATATTATTTTTAAGAGGAAACACGCCAATTTTATTGTTTATGACTTTATTAGTATAAAACAATAATATTATAACAATTTATTGTTTTACCAACAATAAAAATTTATCCAAAAAATACTCTACAAGAGATATTTTAAGGCTACAAAAGAAATTTCTTCAAGAGCAATTTCAATTGGAATTAATTGAGCAAAGAACTGCAAGAAATTAATTAAAGAACAAAGTCTTTAAAAAGAATATTAAAGAGAAAACATTCCCAAAAGTGACCAGAGTGAATTTGGAAACAAAGTGACAAAGTTTACAGTGATGAAAGATGCTTTAATTCACTTTTGGGGTGGTTCAGGGGTAAAAATGATTATAAGAGTTACAAACAATGATTATAATGATTTTTTCACGTGGTTAAAAGGTTCAAAATGATTTAAAAAAGGTGCTTGGAATATTTTATTGATTGGTTTAACAGTGTTTAAACTAATTAATAAAAGGAAAAGATTCTAACATGAAGAGAAAAGTGGGGCAAAGAAGACATTCTTTTATAGCCATAAATTCTCTTACTCCAAAAGTAGAATTCACTCTTGTCAGTCCTGAAAAACAGTCTGACAACAGAAAAGCCAATTATGGCATCATTGAACCCTGTTTTAGACCAAAAAGGGCTGGTTTAAGCCATTTTTAGCTATTTTAGACCCTTAAATCAGCCATTACTATAGCAATACCTGGCCTAGAGCCTTCAAAACACATCAGAATGTGTGTAAGAGGCGTAGAAACCAGTTAAAACTGTTTTTAATATGATTGTTTTATCTTAAGGGTAGTTTTACCCTCTTGGCAACAGCTAAAACTACCCCAGTTGGTATCAAAACCTCATCATCAATTGAGTCCACAGACCCTGTGACTCAATTCCAGGCCAAAAGTGATGAACTTTTGTGTGAATTTTGACATCCCACGCCTTTCAGCAAGGAATTTGAGGGTCTAGCTCCCCCTTAGAGCTGGAGTTCCTTCCCCCCCCCAAATTTAATCTTTCCAATTTATTTTTCCTTTAATTCCTCATCATGTATTATACTTATAATTTACACATGTAACTCAATTGAATTGTACAGTACAATACGGTAATAATTGATACCTCATATGTAAATCAAAGTTCACTTATGTAATACACACGCACATTTTGACATTTCAATTGAATTCAATTGAAAATACTTCAATTCCTCATAACTTCTAAACTAAACACAACACCTCAGTTTTAACACAAAAATTGATGTTAACACCACATGTGGTGGGAATTAAATTAGAGTTTTGAGTATTTTCAACTTTTGTATTGAAAATACTAAAAACTTAATTTAAGCTTATTTAGAGTTGAGCTACAGAAATTTCATCCAGAGGTGACCCCACCTGATTTTTTATGAGGAATCCAATGGTGAAATAATTTTTATATGTTTATTTATTGGATAAAAAGTTATAATAATCTTTATTTAACTTTTTTCCAAATTTATTTATATTTTTACAATTTTGTTAAAATTTCATTTTTACTTAATTTTTTCAAGTATAAATGTAATTTTATAATTACAAAATTTAATGTAATTTTATTTTTAAATTGTAATTAAATTTTTTTATTTTGAATACAATTTTATATTTATTTTTTTATTTTAATAATATAAATAAATTTATTTTATTTATATTTATATGTTAATTTTGTATTTGTGGTCTTTTGGGTATATGAAATTACCTCTAAGGCTCACAATTAGTGAGTTGTTTTAATTAATTCCTGAAGTTTTTCTCTGGTATTAGGTTTCTTGAAGAATTAGATTTGTAATTATTCTTGCAAAACATAATTATATCTTAAAAGAATTTGATTATTTGAATAAAGAAGTTTTATGATTAAATACTTCTTGTAATTGATTCTTGTAGACAATTACTACTTACTGTTATAATCACTAGTAGTGTATAGCAAGTAAAAGAAATAATTAATTAATTCTTTATTTAAGTGTGGCTATAATAGTTTCTATCATTATATTTCATAAGAACAGTCATAGTCCTGTTGATTAATAGTAATATTGTCAACAGTTTCATAGACACATCTTACATTTGGGCACCTGGCCATGTTTTTTGAACGCTGTACCCTTAATTAACATATTTTTAAGCTCAAAAATATATCAATTTAATGTTTTTCCTTCCAATTTGAAGTTGAAATAACTTTTATTTTTTGAAATTGTTTCTAAGCTCTTTTTCATTGAGGAATTTGGTTTAATTTTATACTGCTTTACACATAGCTTTTTCACATCCAAAAACTTATAAAATTATTCTTTGAGTTATTATGAATTAATTTTGATTTGAAAATTTGAAAATTTTATTTTTCTTTTCAAAAACATAAACTTTTTGATATAAAAAGATAACAAACTGATAAAAAAAATCTTCAAAATTAAAAAGTATAAAAAATACTTTTTCTTTTATCATTTTTTTTCTCCATTGTCTTTCATCAGACAAATTTCAGCTGGTGATAAGCTCAGTAAGAGATATATTACCATTCCAGAATCCTCAGAAGAATGATCTGAAGAAAGCATTGATATGCACATTGCTAAACAAGACACTTTATTCAAAGCAGAAATATTGAAAAAACCACCAAAAGGTGTGTGTTTTCTGTCTTTATTCTTTATTTTCACTTCAATCAAAATGAAAATGGTGCATACCAGAAGTGGAAGAAACTATTTAGTTAAACCAGATGAATGTGAACAGGAAAGAGGCAAGACCAGGTCCACAGCTGGCAAGTCTTCCTCAAGAAAGACATATCTGGAGGATGCCAGAGTTTCCCCCTTCCCCAAGGTCTGTACCTACACAATTTGACATTAACTCTGAGCCTGAACTTATTCAAGAAATGCTTTAAGGGCTGAACCATTTTCAAGTGGAAGCCATAGAGATAAATCACTCCCAGTACAAAAGCTGGTACAGAGAATCCAAGGAAGAGGACTGGGAAATATGCCCAACCCTTTGAAAGGGTGCTATGAACTCCTACTTACACATCAAGAGCTTTCTGGGTCAGAAGAACATAGAGCTCTTAGGAGGATGGGGTCCATTGTCTTTCAAATACAAGTTCAAAAAGATAAAGAATTTGTTGAAGCATCAAAGTCTTTTATCCATGGACCAGAAGAAAGAGTTGGAAATGACCCAAGCTTTGGAGGCAGAAAGCCCAGTGGAATTAACCAGCTCCATAAGTGTCCAAAGAAAAGCCCAAAGGACCTCAAACAAAGCAGAGAGTTTCAAAAAACAATCAAGGAAAGGGCAAAGCCAAAGCCAATTGGCACAGACCTTACCCACAAGGGTACAGGATCCCCAAATTGGAGCCTTCAGTCATGGAAAGTGTATTCAATATGGCCAGACCTCTTATGGAATTTGCAGCCAACAAGCGGGAAAGGATGAAAAGGACTTTCCAAAGCAAATAATGGATGAAATAAAGCATATGAAATCCAGTATTGATGTAAAACTTGGTAAATTTGATAAAGATTTGAAGAAATTAACAGCAAATATCAATGAGTTGAGAAATAATGACAGAATGCTCACTGCATGGTGTAAAGTAACAAATGCCAAACTTGAGTCAATTTCCAATACATGTGACGGAATTGGGAGAAAGGATAAAGTACAAAATGATTGATTAGAAAATCACATTGATGAACAACTCACAGCCTTGAAAACTCATGTTGTAGAAATAGTTGCTAATACCAATATTTTTGCCACACATTTGGCAAGAAGTGACAGTGAGGGCAGAAATTAAAGAATGAAATAATTACACATGTAGAGCAAATTCATAATAATTATGACCCAAATTCACATATTCCCAGAAATTCTAAACCTTTTACTGGAGAGATAATTTCTGTGAAAGAGATTTTAACCCCTTTTCTAGGAGAAAATTCAATCTCTGCTAAAGATATTCCCAACATCGAAGAATTTCCAACATTCTCTGGTGAAGGTGAAAATAGCCATATTGAGCTCATTAGAGCAATTGATATGTTAGAACAAGATTTTCATGTACATAGTGAAATGATAGTGGGAAAATTAAACTCCTTGTTTACCAGAACTGCAAACAAATAGTATTACAAGATGAGACAAGACTGTAAGATGTGACTATGAAACTGATGATAATATTATTATTAATCAACAGTACTATGTCTGCTCTTATGAAATATAATAATAAAAAAATTATTATAACCACAATTAAATAATTATAAAATTATTTCTTTCACGTGTTATACACTATTAGTGATTATAACAGTGAGCAGTAATTGTCTACAAGAATCAATTACAAGGAGAATTTAATAATAAAAACTTCTTTTATTAAAATAATAAAATTATTTTAATATATAATTATCTTTTACAAGAATAATTATAAAGATAATTCTTGAAGAAAACTATTACTAGAGAGAAACTTTAAGAATTAAAGATAAATGACTCACTAATACTCCAAAGAACTTATTGATAGATAAAAGTAGAGAAATTTGATGTGGAATTGTGGATTTAAGGGATCAAAAGGACTTATAACAGTATTACAACAATATATAGTTGGATTCTATGATTTCACGTCTTTCTGATTGATTCTGAAAGATTTAAAACACTTAAGAATAGCTTGTAACTAATACTTACTTGTTGGTAATAATGATTTAATAAATTGATAAGATGATGATTGGAAAAAACAGTAAGAAGAGGCTTCTTTTAAGTCAGCAACAGCTCACAGAGGCGTGCCATGGAGCAAACTGAAAAACCAGTGAGTGAGAAAACAATAAACCTTTTTGGATTAATGATTGCATCATCTGTTGTCACGTAAGATTATCATAATTACTTAATTGATGCTTTTACGTGACTACCAACCCCAATATGGTTAAGAATAAAAGGAGTAACATCAGTAAATCTTCTTTTATTCCAAAATAATCATTTATTTCTCAAAGTTATCAATGTTATTGCCAATTTCATCACAGGTTTTAATTACTGTGAATTTTTGAAGATTCAGTGTTTCACGTAGAATGGTCAAAAATGGACTGTAAGTAAAACTTTTAATTTTACTAGTAAAACTGTAATTCTTTTTGGTTGTACCATAGGTAATACAGTTCTCAATTGGTCCTGAAAGTTTCATAAAGATTCATTAAGAATTGTATTTTTAATGAATTTTTGAAGTTTTTACCTCATTTCTACGTAGAATTGCAAATATCAGTGTTTCACTGGTTTCTATGAGGTAAATCAATGGATACAAGTCCAAAAAGGGTTTTAATTACTCTTTTGGGGTTTATCTATGGAAAGTCATTAAGAATTGACGTGGTTACAGGAGTCTAAGTAGCTCTTTACCTCCTTGGCACGTCAAAATAGCAGGTTATTTGCTATTTTCTTAAGATTTACAGTAGTTGTGACATGGTAACCAAGTTCCCAAAGAGGTTTAGTTTACCAATTGGGTCAAGGTCAGCCATGGAACCAAGCTTTGGAGCTATACACGCCTCTGAGTCCTCAGAAGTTGGGTACCCTGGCTCTCTTTGATGTCTTTTGTCCCCCTTGCCTATTTTTTTCCGTCAAAATAGTAATTTAAGCTTAAAGTGAGATATCCACTATGGGTGTACCAAAAGTCCATGTAAGAATACCATGATATTAAGTGCTCAAAACATGCATAACACTATTCTTAGTGTATATGTAACATGGGATTTCTCACTTTCCCATTATTTTGGCATGAAATTAAGAAAAACAAAAATTTTCACGGATCTTTTATGTGGTATTGATGATGTGGTATTGAAGTATTTTCCATTTTACCACCTCAAAGAGTTAATTTGAGCTTATTCACTCTATGGAGCTACCCTAGGTGAATTTTTGTGTAGAATCCAAATCTGGTCTTAAATCCATGGATTTACTTACTCAATAAAAAGTTATTCATCTTTTCTGAAATCAAAAATGATGAATTTTGGATATATGCATGAATTATGAGTTATGCATAACTCAAAATTTAATTTTAAGATAATTGTGGCCTATTTGGGTATGTAAAATATACCTCAAGGCTCACATTCCCTCCCACCAAAAAATAAAATTGTACTACAATTTTATTAGTGATAAAAGAATAAGGCCCCAAAGGGGGTTAATGTCCACTGTCCAATTTCCCATTACTCAGATCAAGTAATTTAAAGCACATTTATAGACATATTCAGGCTTGTGGCCTTCTTTCATGTCTAAATCTTCTTAAGAGCTTATCTGAGTCAGGTATTTCTGATTCTCCCATCCATTCATCTTCATGTACTGGATTTCTATATCTGAAAAGATATTCTCTCTGATTTTTACCCCTAAGTCTCCTTTCTTTAATGACTTTCTTTATCTTTTTGTCTTCATTCTGTTCCACAGGTGGCACAGTTAAGGGAGTTGGGTTTCTTAAAGAAAACAATTCTTTGTCAGCTGGTTGATAAGGCTTTATTAAGCTGACTGGAAATGTGGGGTGTTTATTTTCCAATTCACCACTCAATTCCACTTGAACTGCATTGGTTCCATGTAAAGCAATAATAACAAAAGGTCCTACATAAGAATCTTTAAGTTTCTTTGGGCCTTTGATATTATTAAAATTCAAGGTTGAAACTAAAACTAAGTCCCCTACTTTGAAGTCTGGTACTTTATGACTCTTGTCCCACTTCTGTTTTGCATAATCAAAAGCATCATCCATACTTTGTTTTGCGTGGTGTTTTACTTTATCAAGCATCATCTTGAAGCTGGAAGCTGTAGGATGAATGTCAATCAAGTCTTTCCTCAGTGTGTCTGCTGGGAGTCTTGGATTCCATCCCTTTTCTAACATAGCAGGAGTTTGTCCTGTGGAAGAATGGACTGATGTCTTGTATGCCAATTCTAATGCAGGTATCAGAGTGCACCAGTCATGGGTAAAGCCATCTGAGTCTTTGAATTCTAATCCATAAGCACAAAAACTCCTGATCATGTCTTCTAAAGTTTGAATCATCCTCTCTGCTAGCCCATCTGTCTGAGGGTGATATGCTGTGGAGAATGATAACTTAGTCCCAAACAATCTATGAAGATTGGTCCAAAGTGCAGATGTGAACTTGGGATCTCTGTCACTTATGATATTCTTAAATAACCCTGTATGAGAAATAACTCTACTCCATAAAAGATAAGCTGTATCCATAGCAGTGTCATCTTTATGACATGGTAAGAATATGGGAGTTTTGCTGTATCTGTCTACAATGACTAAACAAGCATTATAGATTTTGTCACCACTTGGAGGAAGTGCTGTGACCCAATCCATGTGAACAACTTCCCATGGGGATTTTGGTTCTTGAATATGGATCATAAGTCCAAATTTCTTGCCTGTACTCCTGTTTGCTTTTTGGCATCTGTCACAGGTATGGCAATATTCAATGGTTTCTTTTCTCCAAGATGGCCACCATGCACAGTTCTTCACTTTTTCAAGTGTTCTATCTTCTGACAGGTGTCGAGAGTAGATACTATCATGACATTCATGAAGAATGGTATTGATAAGTAATCTACTGCACAATGTCATAACACAAGAATGTTTTGTTCTGTGGTAAATGATTCCATCAAATAAGTGAAATCTTCCTTCAGAATAGGAATTTTTCCAAACTTCATCAAGTGCATTAACTAAAGATGTATCTTTGCAGTCTTTATCTAATAAGGAAGTCAAGATATGACAATTCTTGTCTTGTTTATAAGATTCTCTGACCTCCTCAAAGAATTCAGTCCCAATATCAGTTATGTTAATTCCTTCAATTGGAATCTGTGGTTCAGCTTCCAAAGGTACATAAGCTGGGTTATCAGGAGTGTTGGCTAAAGCCCATCTACTAAGTTCATCAGCATTCTTGTGAATGTTTCCTGCTTTATGAACTATAGTCATGTTTCCTCTATATTCTTGAATAGCTATTTGCCATCTCAACATATGTCTGTTGGGAGTTTCATGTTAAGAAGTGATTTCACTGCATTACAGTCAGTTATCACTTCAAAAACACTGCCATCAAGGTAATAGTGTAATTTCTCAAGTGCCCATACCAAACATAAGCACTCCATTTGGCTTGCACCATTTCTGGCTTCTGTTGGTTTGATTTGCCTTGAGATATAACAAACTGGTCCTTCTGTAGGTTTGTCATCAATAATTTGGACTTGATGTAGGGCTGCCCCTAATCCATCTCCACATGCATCAATGTACAATTTAAAGGGAATATTCCAGTCAGGCATGAGGAGTAAAGGTGCTTCTGTAAGGGCTTTCTTTATCTTCTCATAAGCTTTAATTCTTTCCTGTGTCATCTCAAATACAGTCTGTTGATCACAAATTCTATAGAGTGACTTGGCTAGAATTGCAAAGTCTTTCAAGTGTTGCCTATAGTAACTAGAAAATCCAAGAAAAGACATCATTTCTTTTTTATTCTGGGGTATTGGCTTAAGTAGCACTGCTGCTACTTTATTTTTGTCAATACCCAAGCTTAAACCAGAAACAACATGTCCTAATGCTTTAAGTTCTTCAAAACCAAAGTTGCATTTCTTAAGTGAAATCTTCATATTCACTTCTGCAACTTTGTGAAGTACTCTTGCTAGTCTTTCAAGGTGCAAAGACCATGAATCAGAACATATGATAATATCATCAATATAAATGATAAGCCATCCTTCAGACAATTCTATGGGGAAGATGGTATTCATCATTCTTTGATAATGAGATGGAGCATTTTTAATGCCAAATGGCATTCTAAGATACTCAAAAATACCACAGTGAGTGATGATTCTAAGTAATTTCTTAGCTTTGGGCGTCAAAACATTTTGATGGAAGCCTTTCAATGCATCCATTGATGTTATATACTTGGCTTTGGATAATTGAGTCAAGGTTTCTTGGATTCTAGGGATTGGATACCTATCTGGACCTGTGTAGGTATTCAAAGCTCTAAAATCTCCAACCATTCTTGACTTATCATTATGCCAAGCAATGATAACAGGTGTTTTCACCTCAACCTCCTCATTATTGCCTACTTTCCTTAGTACACCAAGTTGAATCAACTCTTGGATATGTTTCTCCAAGGCTTCTCTAGCTCTAGGACTGGCTGGATAAGCTGGTCTTCTAAGTACTGGGGGATATGGTCTGTCAATATTAAGAGTAATATCAACCTCATGTCCTCTTATAGCACCTAATGGTTCATTATCAGAGGCAAATTCAGTATTGTATGTGTATAACACATCAATAAGTTCATTCCTCATTTTTGGTGACAAAGATGGATTAATCTGTGCTTCAACAAGTTGATTAGACACAAATTCATCTTTATAAGTATCTTTGACAGAAGATACCACAGATATTTGTTTTGGCATATTGGAAAAGGCAAATTTTTGTCTTTTGTTATCCCCAATTGTGAAATATCTGTCTTTATGGTTATTGATGTCAATACTATAGATATTCAAGTAATCATTTCCAAGAATGATGTTCTGAGATGTGCAATTATCCATTACAACAATTTCAGTTTTCATCCTTACACTTCCTGCTGGGTGTGGGAATACAAGATTAGTGTCTAATATACCCAAGGGGTACATATTGTTACTGGCACTACTAAATTGTACACCTTCTATTGGTAACAGATGGTTCTTCCATCCAGGAAGTATAATTTGGAGATAATCTTTGCCCACACAAGTGCAAAATGCCCCTGTATCCAAATTTACTTTGGCTTCAATATCACTCATCAAAACCGATGTGATACAGGATGCTCCAGCTGTATAACCCTTTCCTCTAGCAGGTTTTGTTTTACACATTCTGGCATCTTGGATATTGATCAGGTTGCAGCAATCCTCACTGTACTGTGGCAAGTGGGTATGGACTTCTGTGACCTCAAAGAAAGCTGAAATGTTCTCAATGGGATAGTCCTCCACTGGTGTATCTTCAGAGACTGCAGAATCTTGATCAGACTCTTCTTTCTCTTCAGTACACTGAATTTCTTCAATGACTTGAATTTCATTGATCTTTGTCTTCTTAGGACAAGTGTTGGCTAAATGTGAAGTACCTCCACATTTATGACACTTCAAGACAGGTCTTTCTGGTCTTCTTTCCTCTCTAGGAATTTTTGAGACTATTTTGGACTCTATTGGGTTTTTAACCCAAGTCTTACCAATTCTTGTTCTAGTAATGATATCTTCCATAGCATTAATGTAGTCCTCGGTTGAACAAGGTTCCACACATCTGCTTTTGATAGCATGTTCCAGTTCTCCTCCACACTTTCTTAATATTTTCATATTAATCATAGTGTCAGACATATCTGGGTGTAAAGCAGATAATCTGTCTTTTTGTTTGAAGAACCAAGTAAGTGGTTTGTCTTTTTCTGAGTTAAAAATGGCACTTTCAAAAGCATTTTCCATTTTAAACCTCCAATAATTATTGGCCCATTTGGTAATCACTTCAGATTTCCACCAAGACCAGTCATGTTTACCATGATCAATCCTCATTTTGTAATACCATTTCTTTGCAGTCCTGGTAAATAAACAGTGTAATTTTCCCACTATGATTTCATCAGGTATATTGAAGTCTTCTTTCAACATATCAATAGTCCTGATGAATTCAATATGGTTATATTCTCCTTCACCAGAGAATGTTGGCCATTCTTCTATTTTGGGAATATCCCTTGTAGAGTAGGCATTTTCTCCTAAGAATGGGGTGAGACTTTCTTTAACAGAAAGTTTATCTTCAGTTAAAGGTGTAGAATGTCTTGGCATATGTGGTTCATGATTCTTATGAATTTGTTCCACACTTGCAATTATTTCATTCTTCAACTTCTGCCTTTCACTGTCACTTTTTGCTAAGTGTATGGCAAATTGGTTGGTATTCTCAACTATTTTTAAGACATGGTCTTGCAAAGTCTTAAGTTGATCATTCATTTTAAAAATGGAAAGATCTTCCATCTCTTCATGCTGAACTTGGCACATGTTTTCAATTCTTATGCAAGAATTGGTAATTGAGTCAAGTTTGGCATTTGTCACTTGGTGTAATTCAAGGTATTTCTTGTCATTTTTCTTTAATTCAAGTATATCTGATGTAATTTTAGTTAACTTTCCATCAAGTTTACCAATTTCTACATTAATACTAGTCTGTACACCAATTATTTCTGTGGAAAGTTTCTGTTCATCCTTTCCTGCTCTTTGGCTGTGAATTCCATCAGAGTTCTGGCCATATTGAAGACACTGTCCACAGCTGAAGGCTCCAATTTGGGGATCCTGTACCCTTGTGGGTAAGGTCTGTGCCAATTGGCTTTGCCTTTTCCTTTGCCTTGATGGTTCTTGGGACCCTTCTTTTTCTTCTGAGGTCCCTTGGGCTTGTCTTTGGACACTTCTGGAGCTGGTTTGGAGCTGGTAGACGCCACTGGTGCCTCTGTCTCCAAAGCTGGAGTCATTTCCAACTCTTTCTTCTGGTCTGTGGATAAAAGACTTTGGTTCTTCAACCAATTCTTTATCTTTTTGACCTTGTCTTTGCAAGACAGGGGGCTCCAACCTCCTAAGAGTTCTATGGTCTTCTCCTGACCCAGAAAGCTCTTGATGTGTAAGTAGGAGTTCATGGCCCCCTGCCAAAGGCTTGGGCAGATTTCCCACTCCTCTTCCTTGGCTGCTCTGAACCAGTTTTTGTACTGGCATTGATATATTTCTATTGCTGCCACCTGAAAGTGGTTCAGCCCTGGAAATATTACCATAAATCAGTTCAGGCTCTGAATTCACGTCAAAATCTGTTGGTACAGACCTTGGGGAATGGGGGGCAACTCTGGAATCCTCCAAATGTGTCTTTCTTGTGGAAGACTTGGCACTTCTGGATTTGGTCTTGCCTCTTCCTTGTCCACATCCATCTGGTTGGACTGAATAGTTGCTTCCATTTCTGGTATGCACCATTTTTATGTCAATTTAAGGATAAAGAGTAAAAATAAAGATAAAAACACACCTTTTGGTGGTAATTTATTCTTTTCAGAATTGAATAAGGTGCCTCTTTTAGCAATTTGCACCTCAATACTTTCCTCAGATTCTGGGCTAGTAATATATCTTTTACTGAGTCTGTTGCCAGCTGCACAGTATTTGATTAAAGACACTAGAAAAATTATAAAAGAGAAAAAATTATTTTTTATATTATTTAAAATATTTTTAAAGATTTTTTATAAGTTTTATATTTTTTAATATTAAAAAATTATTCTTTTTAAAGAAAAAAAATTAAAATTTAAGATTTTGAATGAAAATTAATTCAGAGTAACTCAAAGAATAATTTTATAAGTTTTTGGATGTGAAAAAGCCACGTGTAAAACAGTATAAAACTAAACCAAATTCCTCAATGAAAAAGATTTCCAAAACAATTTCAAAAATAAGAATTATTTTAACTTTAAAATGAAAGAAAAAAATATGAAATTAATATATTTTAGAGCTTAAAAATATATTAATTAAGGGTACAAGGTTCAAAAAAACAAGACCAGGACCCCAAATGTAAGATGTGACTATGAAACTGATGATAATATTATTAATCAACAGTACTACGTCTGTTCTTATGAAATATAATAATAATAAAATTATTATAACCACAATTAAATAATTATAAAATTATTTCTTTCACGTGTTATAAACTACTAGCGATTATAACAGTGAGCAGTAATTGTCTACAAGAATCAATTACAAGAAGAATTTAATAATAAAAACTTCTTTTATTAAAATAATAAAATTATTTTAATATATAATTATCTTTTACAAGAATAATTATAAAGATAATTCTTGATGAAAACTATTACTAGAGAAAAACTTTAAGAATTAAAGATAAATGACTCACTAATACTCCAAAGAACTTATTGATAGATGAAAGTAGAGAAATTTGACGTGGAATTGTGGATTTAAGGGATCAAAAGGATTTATAACAGTATTACAACAATATATAGTTGGATTCTATGATTTAACGTCTTTCTGATTGATTCTGAAAGATTTAAAACACTTAAGAATAGCTTGTAACTAATACTTACTTGTTGGTAATAATGATTTAATAAATTGATAAGATGATGATTGGAAAAAACAGCAAGAAGAGGCTTCTTTTAAGTCAACAACAGCTCATAGAGGCGTGCCATGGAGAAAACTGAAAAACCAGTGAGTGAGCAAACAATAAACCATTTTGGATTATTGATTACATCATCTGTTGTCAGGTAAGATTATCATAATTACTTAATTGATGCTTTTACGTGACTACCAACCCCAATATGGTTAATAATAAAAGGAGTAACATCTGTAAATATTCTTTTATTCCAAAATAATCATTTATTTCTCAAAGTTGTCAATTTTATTGCCAATTTCATCACAGGTTGTAATTACTGTGAATTTTTGAAGATTCAGTGTTTCACGTAGAATAGTCAAAAATGGACTGTAAGTAAAACTTTTAATTTTACTAGTAAAACTGTAATTCTTTTTGGTTGTACCATAGATAATACAGTTCTCAATTGGTCCTGAAAGTTTCATAAAGATTCATTAAGAATTGTATTTTTAATGAATTTTTGAAGTTTTTACCTCATTTTTACGTAGAATTGCAAATATCAGTGTTTCACTGGTTGCTATGAGGTAAATCAATGGATACAAGTCCAAAAAGGGTTTTAATTACTCTTTTGGGGTTTATCCATGGAAAGTCATTAAGAATTGACGTGTTTACAGGAGTCTAAGTAGCTCTTTACCTCCTTGGCACGTCAAAATAGCAGGTTATTTGCTATTTTCTTAAGATTTACAGTAGTTGTGACATGGTAACCAAGTTCCCAAAGAGGTTTAGTTTACCAATTGGGTCAAGATCAGCCATGGAACCAAGCTTTGGAGCTATCCACGCCTCTGAGTCCTCAGAAGTTGGGTACCCTGGCTCTCTTTGATGTCTTTTGTCCCCCTTGCCTATTTTTTTACGTCAAAATAGTAATTTAAGCTCAAAGTGAGATATCCACTATGGGTGTACCAAAAGTCCATGTAAGAATACCATGATATTAAGTGCTCAAAACATGCATAACACTATTCTTAGTGTATATGTAACATGGGATTTCTCACTTTCCCATTATTTTGGCGTGAAATTAAGAAAAACAAAAATTTTCACGGATCTTTTATGTGGTATTGATGATGTGGTATTGAAGTATTTTCCATTTTACCACCTCAAAGAGTTAATTTGAGCTTATTCACTCTATGGAGCTACCCTAGGTGAATTTTTGTGTAGAATCCAGATCTGGCCTTAAATCCATGGATTTACTTACTCAATAAAAAGTTATTCATCTTTTCTGAAATCAAAAATGATGAATTTTGGATATATGCATGACTTATGAGTTATGCATAACTTGAAATCTAATTTTAAGATAATTGTGGCCTATTTGGGTATGTAAAATATCGCTCAAGGCTCACAAAGACCCTGGTAGACATGATTGGCTTTGGTGGAAATCTGAAATAATCACCAAATGAACCGATAATTATTGGAGAGTTAACATGGAAAATGCTTCTGAAAGTTCCATTTTGAACTCAGAAAAGGATAAACCACTTACTTGGTTCCTCAAGCAGAAAGACAGATTATCTGCTTTACACCCAGACATGTCTGACTAAATGCTTAATATGAAAGTATTAAGAAAATGTGGATAAGAAGTAGAACATGCTATTAAGTGAAGATGTTTAGATCCCTTTTCAATAGAGGACTATATTAATGCAATGGAAAATATCATTACAAGGACAAGAATTGGTAAAACATGGACTAGAAACTATATGGAGTCAAAAAGAGTCCCAAAGATGTCCAGAGAGGATGAAAGACCTGAAAGGCCTCTCTTGAAGTGTCATAAATGTTGAATCACCTCACAGTTAGCCAGCACTTGCACCGAAAAGACAGAAATCAAGGAAGTTTAGTGTGGTGAGGAGAAAGAAGAATCTGACCAAGATTATGCAATTTATGAATACACCAGTAGAGGACTATCCCATTGCAAATATTACAGATTTCTTTGACCTCACTGAAGTCAATGATCACTTACAACAATATAGTGAAGATTTCTACAACCTGACAAATATCCAGGATTCCATAATGTGTAAGACTAAACCTGCTCAGGGCAAAGGTTACACTGCTGGAGAATCTTGTATCACAAAAATCCTGATAAATGATGTCCAGGCCAAAGTAAATTTTGACAAAAGAGCATTTTGCATTTGTGTAGGCCAATACTACCTTCAAGTCATACTCCCTAAATGGAAGAACCATATATTACCAATAGATAGGGTGAGATTTAGTAGGGCCGGAAACAATATGTACCCCTTGGGCATATTAGAAACTAATCTTGTATTTCCACACCCTGAAGGAATTGTGATAATTAAGACAGAGATAGTAGCAATAGACAATTGTACATCTCAAAATATCATGCTTAAAAATAACCATGAGAAAAATTGCTACACCTGACAGCAGGTGTTGCATTTGGAATTTTACATGGGAGATAGATTGGATTAATTTTGGACATAGTTAAGAAGCCCAATTTAGAAATAGAATTTTTGGAAGAAATTTAAGTCACATATGCAAGCCACAGATTCTCAATTGATTTGGCTTAATATAAGTGTTTGGCCAGGATTCCTCAAGCTCAATAATTAAACAATATTTGATTAACAGAATTATTCTCATATCCCCCTTGTTAGATCATTTTTCATAAATTTTTATCAATTCATGTACAAAACAATCAACCTCTGGGAATTTTGTGTTAGGTTTTTACATATATATTAAAGTTTCAACATGACCTTTCTTGCAAGCTAGCTTATGAGAGCCCATAGATAAATAATATCAATATTGAAGCTCTTTGGCATTTAAATAAACTTATCATCAATCACAAAATGCCTTCGGGACTTTGTGGTTTTCTTAAAATATAAATAGCATGAAAAATATACCATACCATTTAACTTCTTTTCTTCATGAAAAGATATATTTTGTGAGACATTATATACCTTCTTTTTTCTCTCTTTTTAGATTAAAAATCTGATTAAAACTGGGAAAAGCTGTGGATCTTTATGGTACAAAGTAATTTTAAGGAGAAGAAAGTCAAAATTTAGTATATGTTGAAATGATATAACCCCTATTTTAGAGCATAGACTGATATAAAGGACATCATTCCACTGAGAGCTAGATGAAATGAATATAAAAGGTAGAATATTGGGATTTAGCTTTAGAATTGGCAAATTTTGAATTATACTTTTCCATGGTTTAAGCTAGAAACTATTCTTATCTTCATATAAAAACATGGCTTAATAAGATTATTTTTATCCATCTTAAAAATAGAACCATATTATTCTTAACTTATGTGAAGGACTATATTTTTGTTTTCTTATTACAAATTCAGATTTAGTTGGTAAATTTCTGTGGAAAAAGTTTTAATTCTGAAATCATCATATTTATCTAATATGCTGCTAGAATACGTGCAAAACTAATATCATTTGAATTGTTATTTTGAGAAAATTAGCAGAAGAGATGTATCAAGAAATTAAATAAAGCTGAAATAATGCATGTTTTTTCAAAAGTTTAGGAAAGGTAATCTTCATTTGTCAATGTGTCCAAACACTTTTTTCATCAATTATTTAATAATATAGAGGAAATTTCTTAGGAAAGATTTCCAAAAAAAACATTTTTGATTTTGTTCCCAATTTTATATATATTTTTTAAGCTTAAATTAAATACAATTAGTATTTAAGAAATCGGTAAGAATTAGGATATATAGAGAGCTCTCCATGAAAGCAAAAATCAAAATTTTCAAATGAACTTGAAAATTTGATAACTTTTCTCATTTTGAAATAGCTTTTTAAATCTATATATACTACATAATCAAGAGCTCAGATTATCAGGAGTAATTCAGAAAAGAGTCTTTTAATTTGTCTACATTGAAGTTTCTTCAAACCTATATAGGTAACCTTTTTATTATATTACCAATCATTGACTTCAAACAGATATATGAATTCAATATCCAATGAAAATGATTTAAAAACTACCTATTTATGAGTAACTGAGAAAGCTTATTTAGCTTTATTTAAAATAATAAGACCCCTAAAGAATATTAAGCAAAAATTACCCATATATATAGGTTATTTTAACAAGTCTGTGTCTCAAAGTCTATCTACAAAGGTCCTTTGATCTTGCCAAATTTATGATTATGTCAATACACTCATAAGGCACAAAACAGTTATCAATTTAGAATAATTATCTGTTCATAGATTTATGCTAAAAGAATTCTATATTCAGCTCTTTAAAGTGCTTTCAAAAGATAAAATGAGAGAATTTCTTGTTTTTCTGTGGTATTTCTCCTTAGAAATGGTTTAAGTATTGATTGAGTTCATATCAAAAAATTTGAATCCACAGAAATAATCTTTATCATTTGGAAAATTGAGCTTGAACTGGAGCAAATATCATTTCAGAGCCATGTCCAATCAAAATCAAAAAATGGTCTGAAACATCCCTCAATTGTTGAGTTTTATTATCAAAAATGTCTCAAGAAATTTACCCAGTAAGTCTCAATTTTTAATAGAAACTTGTGAAAGGTTTATTTTCAGGAATTTTGAGAAGCATATTTCAATTTTTCCTACAAAAAATGTTCCAATTATTAAAACAAATAATGAATTATATTTTTTGATCAATAAAGATAGGAAAACAATCTTCAAATATATATCTTTGAAAGTCAGAGAAAAATTCCCTGAGCCTCAAAAAAGTAAATCAGTATAATCAATCTGAATCTTGACACTATTTGAAGAGGCTTTCAGGTAAATAAATCTTTTATAATTCTACATTATGCTATGCTATAGTGGCAGATAGATTTCAGATATTAAGTGAACTGGCCCTTCATTCTTGAAAGAATATAAATAATTCCCATTATTTCTTAATTCTATCAGCATTTGACAGTGAATTCACAAACTTTTATTTTCTTTTCAAGCCCTTTTTAGAACATAAATACCCTTCAATTTGATTTTTGAAAGAAAAATAGAAAAAAAACCCACAAAGAATATCTCAAGAAATTATTTTTTGGAAAATATTTCAAATAGAATGACAGAGCTTTCTCACAAAATGAAGGATGAATTTTTTTATAGAATGTGTGCTGAATTTGTTGTTATTATTATTAAAATCAACCCTTTTTTATATATTTTTGGAATAAAGGCAATAGGAAGAACTATCTTTCTTCTAGTCTAAATCAATATATATATATATATATGTTTACTTTTTTGAGTGCTTTTACCGATTTTTATTGTTAAGTGTTATCTTGATTATTATACAACTTTTCTGTTTTTTTGTGGTTTTTTTTTTCAATTTTCCTGAGTTCCTTGTTTATATTTTTGATTTTCTTCAATTTAAATTTTATGTTTTGGTTTTCATTGGAAATTACAGTAACAGAATTTTCAAGGCCTGCTACTGTAACATAATTTCCAAGTCTCTAATTTGTTACAGTACAGGCCCTGTAATGGGTTGTACTGTAGTTTTGTCAGAAATTGTCAAAAAATTTACAGTAGAAAAAATCACAGGCCCTGTACTGTAATTTCCTTTGAATTTTTTTTCAATTCCTCCAGTTTCGGAGGCTGTGGTGCATATATACCAGCAATTGTCTTATAAATTAAGAAATAATACTCTCAAAAAAGCAATAGTGAGGCACTTTCTCCCTAGAAAAGGGAATATTTGGGCTTAATAATAAAAATTGATGAAATTGATTGAGGATAAAAAAATAATAGAAATAAAAGATAAATAAAAATAAAGTATAAATTCCAGAAATTAAACTCAAAAAAGGATATATATATATTATATATTTTCTTGGAAAACATTCTATTCAAAGGAGTTTCAAAGCCTTCATATTTTGCTTCTGATTTTTTAGAAATTCATTTCTATGTGAAATAAGAATTTTCAGCAATTAAGTTTCTTCAGAAGAGGTGCCAGTTGAAAAAATCTAGTTTTAATATTTTGAAGCTATTTGGTGAAGAGGAACAAGAATTTATATTGTTATAAAGTAATAATAAGTCATAAATATATGAAGATAAAAGATGTATTCATTTGTAAAGCTTGCTTTGAACTCTTTTGGCCTTTGAAAAAAATGAATTATTGTAATTTGAAGTATATTCTTATATTCAAGTTTTTATCAAAGAGAATATTCTGTCTAAGGTGAAAATATAAATGGAAACAGTTTTCCTATTATATGCTGTATACCTACTCCATCCCATTGAAAAAGGGAGAAAAATCTTTGAAATTCTTTAATATTCCAGTGGCTTTGAATAACTTGGAATACTACCAAACATTGGAATCCTGGGTTTAACCCAGCTCACAGGCAGAGTCCATGCTCAGTCTTTGATGGGTCCAAGCTAATTTCCAAATGCAACACCTGCTTTCAGGTGTAGCCATTTTCCTCATAGTGAATGATTACTTAAATATTCATGGTAGTAACATCAATAACCATAAAGACGGATATTTTACAATTTGAGAAAATAAAAGACAAAAGTTTGCCTTTTCCAATATATCCAACCAAATCTCAGTAGTATCTCCAAATAAAGATACTTACAGAGAAGAAGTTGTGACCAATCAACTTGTTTAAGCACAGATTAATCCATCATCATCATCCAAGATGAGGCAGGAGCTTATTGATGTGCTATACACATATAAAAATTTATTTTCTTCAGATAATAAACCATTAGGCACTATTAGAGGACATGAAGTTTATATTAATCTTAATATTGACAGACAATACCCTCCAGTACTTAGGAGACCAGCTTACCCAGGAAGCCCCAGAGCTAGAGAAGCCTTGGAAAACATATCCAAGAGTTGATACAACTTGGTGTACTAAGAAAATTATGCCATAATGAAGAAGTTGAAGTTAAAACTACTGTTATTATTCCATAGAATAATGATAAATCAAGGATGGTTGGAGATTTTAGAGCATTGAATACCTACACAGTTCCAGATAGGTATCCAATTCCTAGAATCCAAGAAACCTTGACCCAATTATCCAAAGCCTAGTATATTGCCTCCATGGATGCATTGAAAGGCTTTCATCAAACTTTTTTGACATCCAAAGCCAGGAAATTACTTAGAATTATCACTAACTGTGGTATTCATGAGTATCTTAGAATTCCATTTGGTATTGAAAATGATCCATCTCATTATCAAATAATGATGAATACCATCTTCCCTACAAAATTATTTGAAGGATGGTTCATTATTTATATTGATGATATAGCCATATGTTCAGATTCACAGTATTTTCCCCTTGAAAAACTTTCAAGAATACTTGACAAAGTTGCAGGAGTAAATATGAAGATTTCACTCAATAAAGGCAACTTTGGATTTGAAGAAATTAAAAAATTGAAACATATTGTTTCTGGTTTAGGCTTGGGTATTGACAAGAATAAAGTAGCAGCAGTGTTACTTAAGCCAATACCCAAGAATAAGAAAGAAATGATGTCTTTTCTTGGATTTTACAGCTAGCACAGGCAACACCTGGAAGAATTGGCAATTCCAGCCAAGTAATTCTATAGAATCTGTGATCAACATACAGTATTTGATATGAAACAGGAAAGAATTAAAGCCTATGTGAAGATAAGGAAAGCTCTTACAGAAGCACCCTTACTCCTTATTCCAGACTGGAATATACCTTTCAAATTGTACAGTGATTAATGTGGAGATGAATTAGGGGCAGCCCTACATAAAGTCCAGATTATAGATGATAAACCTACAGAAGGGACAGTTTGTTATATCTAAAGGAAAATAAAGCCAACAGAAGGCATATATGGTGAAAGCCAAATGGAGTGCTTATTTTTGGTATGGGAACTTGAGAAATTAAACTATTGTCTTGATTGAAGTTTTTTTGAGGTGATAACTGACTGTAATTCCATAAAATCAATTATTGACATGATAACACCCAAGAGACATATGTTCATATGGCAGGTAGCCATTCAAGAATATAGAGTTAACATGACGATAGTTCATAAATAAGGAAATATTCATAAGAATGCTGATGGACTTAGTAGATGGGCATTAGCCAATACTTCTTATAGCCCAGCTTATGCGCCTTTGGAAGCAGAGCCACAGATTCCAATTGAGGTATCAACATAATTCATATTGGGACTGAATTCTTTGAGGAAGTCAGAGAGTCTTATAAACAGGACAGGAATTTCCATATCTTGAGAGCCTTGCTTAATAAATACTGTAAAGAAACAGCTCTGGTTGATTCACTCGATGAAATATGGAAAAATTCCTATTCTGAAGGGAGATTTCACTTATTTGATGGCATAATTTACCACAGAACCAAAAATTCTTGTGTAATGACATTATGCAGTACAATGCTTAGCAATACCATTCTTCATTAATTTCATGATAGAATCTATTCTGGACACCTGTCAGAAGACAGAACACTTGAAAAAGTGAAAAACTATGCATGGTGGCCATCTTGGAGAAAAGAGATCATTGAGTACTGCCATAACTGTGACAGATGCAAAAAAGAAAACAGGATTACAGGAAAGAAATTTGGACTTTGATTCATATTAAAGAACCAAAATCCACTTGGGAAGTTTTTCAAATGAATTGGGTAACAGAACTTCCCCCAAGTGGTGACAGAAGCTATAATGCTTATTTAGTAATTGTAGACGGATACATAAAAACTCCCATATTTTTACAATGTAATAAGGATGACACTTCTATGGATACAGACCTCCTTCTTTGGAATAGATTATTTTCTCCTATAAAATTATTTAAGAATATCATACGTGACAGAGACCCCAAGTTCAGATCTGCACTTTGGACCAATATTCATAGAGTTTTTGGGACCAAGTTATCATTTTCTACAGCATACCACCCTCAAACCTATGGGCTAGCAGAGAGAATGATTCAAACTTTAGAGGAAATGATAAGGAGATTATGTTCCTATGGCTTAGAATTCAAAGACTCAGATGGATTTACCCATGACTGGTGCACTCTAATACCTGAATTAGAAGTGGAATACATGACATTGGTTCATTCTTCCACAGTTCAAACTCCTGCTATGTTAGAAAAAGGATGGAATCCAAGACTCCCAGAAGACACACTGTAGAAATACTTAATTTACATCCATCCTACAGCTTCCAGCTTCAATATTATTCTTGATAAATTGAAATACAATGCAAAAGAATGATTAATGACTCTCTTTACTATGAAAAACAGAAGTTGGACAAGATTCAGAAAGTACCAGACTTCAAATTAGGCAGCTTAGTTCTAGTTTCAACCTTGAATTTTAATAATATCAAAGGCCCAAAGAAACTTCAAGATTCTTATGTAGGACCTTTTGTAATTTTTGCCTTAAATGGAACCAATGCAGTCCAGCTGGAATTGAGTGGTGAATTGGAAAGCAAACATCCCACCTTCCCAGTCCACTTGATAAAACCTTATAAAACTAGCTGATAAAGAATTGTTTCCTTTAAGGAACCCAAATCCTTTAACTGTACCACTAATCAAACAGAATGAAGACAAAAGGATAAAGAAAGTATACTCAGGGGTAGAAATAAAAGAGAATATATTGTCAGATATAGAAATCCAGGACATGAAGATGAATGACTGGCAGAATCAGACATACCTGACTCAGAAAAACATTTGAGATGATTTAGACATGAAGGAAGGCTGCAAGCCTGAATATATCTATAAAGGTGCTTTGAATTACTTGATCTGAGTAATATAAAGAGGTTGGGTAGTGAACACTAACCCCCTTTTGCGCCTTTTTCTTCTTAATATCATTCATAAAATTGTAATATAAGCTTATTTGTTTGGTGGGAGGGAATGTGAACCTTGAGTATATTCCACATACCTAAATAGGCCACAATTAATATTAAAATAAATGCTGAACTATGAATAACCCATAAATCATGCATATATCCAAAATTAAGCATTTTTTATTAAAGAAAAGATGAATAACTTTTTTGTGAGTAAATAAATCCATGAATTTAAGGCCAGATTTGGATTCTACACAAAAATTCACTTGGTGTGTCTCCATAGATTGTATAAGCTTAAAACAATTCTATGAAGTGGTAATATGGAAAATATCTCAATACAACATAAAACAATTGTCAAAATTTTTTGTTTTTCTCAATTTCATGCCAATTTAATGTGAATGTGAGAAATCCCATGATACAAATAGACTTGGATTAGTTTTATGCATTTTTGTGAAACTTTAATATGCAGTATTCTTACATAAAGGCTTGGTACACCCACAGTGGATATCAGTCTTGAAGCCTGAATTGATATTTTTGGCATAAAAATAGCTAGGGGGGACAGAATACATCAAAGAGAGCCAGGGTACTCAACTTCTGAGGCTTTTGAGTCATGGATAGCTCTGAATCTTGGACTGATGGCTGATCATGGCTCAATTAATATACCAAAAACTTTTTGGGAACTTGGTCACCAAGTTAAACTCTCATCAAATCATAAGAAAATTGCAAATAAGCTGCTATTTTGATGTGAAAAGGAGGTAAAGAGCAACTTGGACTCCTTCAGCCATGTCAATTCTTAATCATTTTCGTGGATAAACCCTAAAGAAGTCATTAATACTCTTTTTGGACTAGTATACATTGATTTACTTCATAGCAACCTGCCACACTGTGCTATTTGCAATTCTATGTAGAAATAAGGTAAAAACTACAAAAATTCATTAAGAATACAATTATTACTTAATCTTTCTGAAACTTTCATGAACAATGGAGAATGGTATTATTCATAAAGAAACCAAAATTATCCATGGTTTCACAAGTAAAATTCAAAGTTTTACTTACAGTCGATTTTTGACAATTCCACATGAAAAACTGAATCTTCAATAATTCACCAAAAATACAACCTGTGATGGAATTTCCACTAACATTAATTACTTTGAGAAATTAATTCTTATTTTGAAATAAATTGAAGATTTACAGTTGTTACTCCTTTCATGCTTAACCATAAATGGGTTGGTAGTCATGTAAAAGCCTTAATTGAATAATCATGATAATCTTATATGACAACAGATGATGCAATCAATAATAAAAAAGGATAATTGCTTTCTCACACACTGTTTTCTCATTTTTCTCCATGGAATGCCTCTTTGAGCTGTTTTTGACTTAAAAGGAGCCTCCTCTTGCTGTTTTTCCAAAATCATCTTATTAGCCAATTTTACCTTTATTACCAACAAGTAAATATTAGTTAGAACTTTGCTTAAGTGTTTTATTCTTCCAAAATTGATCAGAAAGACGTGAAATCATAGAAATAAACTATTATTTATTTTAATACTGTTATAAAGGAATATTCTATTCTTTGAATCCATTCTTGAATTTTTTCTCAAGTATTAGTTTTCTTCAATAATTACATTTATAAATATTCTTGAAAGAGATAATTATATATTAAAAGAATTTTATTATTTTGATAAAGACGCTTTATTATTAAATACTCCTTGTAATTTATTCTTGTAGAAAATTACTGCTTACTGTTATAATCACTAGTAGTGTATAACAAGTAAAAGAAATGATTAATTAATTGATTATTTAATTTTGGTTATAATAATTTCTATCATTATATTTCATAAGAACAGTCATAGTACTGTTGATTAATAGTAATATTGTCAACAGTCTCATAGACACATCTTACACTTAACTTCAAGTAACTTTAAACCTCATTTGTGCTTATTATTTTCAATTTTTGAAATGAAAATTATTTATTTATTTTGAATTTCATTTTATAAATATATTAAGAATGAAATTTCAAGCAAAATTCTTTTAATTAAATTTTGAATTAACTGTCAAAGAAATCTCAATTCTTGTTAAGAATAATTGATAAAGGTATTTTAAAGGTTAAATACCAAAGAGGCATACAAAAAAGCTTATAAACTTTCATTCATATCCAGATAGAATACAATTGTAATCTGTGTGAAAACTTTAACTAAATAAACTCAGAAATCTATTTTCTGTGAATTTTTGAAGTCATTGGATTGTTTCAAGTAAAAATACCAAGCCAAACATGACTTTTGATAAGTTTTTGTTGATTTTAGCTTTAATTATTTGGCTAATTTATTTGTTTTTAAAATTAATTTAGCTTTGAGAGTTTTCAAAACCTTGATTAAAAGCCTGTATAAAGGGATTTACCCTTTGAAAGATTTTTGTTCCTGTCCAAATGGAGGATAAAATCCTTCAAGATTTCATATTCAATAAATGTATTATCTTGAAGTTTTGATAAATTTTAAAATCCTTGAATACAGGAGGACAAGCTCATTTATTCTCTTTCATATACCAAAAGCTGGGTACACTGGCACAATTTTCCTTTTTCCCTTTGTCCCCCCTTTTTCATGGATTTTGCCAATTTATTTATTTAAGTCATACCATGGATTTAAATAAGTTTCAATTGATTCCACACAGGATTTATATTCTTTATGTAAAGTCCTTAGCCAATTCAGTAACCAACTGAAAACATCACCTTACACTTAAGACAGCTTTTCTAAGTCTACATAATTCTCATGTAACTTTAAATTGGTATTGAACTTGAAAATTTCATAAAATTTAATAATTGTTATGTAATGTGCTTAAATATTCCAATAACAGAAAAAACAACCAATTTTGGGTATAAAATCCTATCAGTTTACCCTAGGTGCATTTTTGTATAAAATCCAAAAATGAAATAATATATATGAATTTGCTTATCCAAAATAAAGATATAGTTGTTTTTCATAATTTTTTGTTTCATAATCCTTTTACAAGTCAGTTATTGACTTTATTGAATTTATAAAAACTATTTGTGGAATTATGGGTATTTAATACATACTTCACAGGCTCAAAATTAGATTTATATTGTGATGTGTAATTTTTTTAGGTTCATGTGCCACTTTTTGGCAAGGACTCAGTAAGGCATCCACCCATTGGAATACCATTAAACATTCTACTTTCTGTCCAAATATCTCCAGGATAAGCATTTTTCTATTTTTTATCTATCCTTGTCAATAATACAATAGGATCATTTCATCAAAGAGGGTCAGATGGGGACTTTAATAACCCCCAAATTTCTATTTTTTTGTTCCCAATTGATGACTTTTTTCATTTTATTTCACATCCTCAAAAGAAATTCCTAACATTCATTATTATTTTTCTTCCACATAATCTTTTTTTTCCTTTTCTTCAACTTTGTTAAAATTGAAATCTTTCCCCCATTTTCAGAAAGTTACTCTCCTTTTTTGTTTCCTCTTAGTAACCATATTTTAATATTTATCTCAAAGTTTTTAATTTTGTCCTCATTTTTTTGCCAAAATTTTGAAAACATTTTTATTAATTCCCTCACAGTTTTATAGTTTTATTCTTCACTAATATTTCCTGACACTTTTTCTATCACTGAGTCACAGAAAGAAACTCATAGTGACACAGAAGAAGCCACACCACTATTTTTCACTTGTATCAATTCCAATTTGAAGAGATTGTGGGTTTGGGTTTACTTCATCAATTATGAGAATAAATGTGTTCCATGCTATCTCATAGGCTGATTTAGAAAACACTGAAATAATGATTACAACAATAATTGTATTGGAAGAAAAAATTCTATGTCTTACCACCTGAAAAGGTTTCATTAAATTTGAAACCCAAATAAAATGGTAATGCCTTCCCTTTCAACACTCGAAAGCTCTATTCAAGGCTTTAATTTCAATAAGATATGCTGTCCAATCCTCTGTTTTAAATATAAACCTTTGTAAGGTTTTACTATGAAAAAATACATAAAAATTACTGATATTTTACTTATTGTACTCTTAATGCCCTAATTTAAATGAGTAATAAGGTTTAAAATAACTATGATAATAAAGATTAATAGAAATCATGGCATAAAAATTATTATATTATTTAAAAATAATAGAATAATGTAGTTTATAGTATAGAAATGATATGATAAGTAAATATATTAATATATTTATGGCAATTTATTAATGTTATCAAAAATTAATAAATGTGCGAGAAATTGTTATTTAATGAAAATAACAATATGTAACAATATTGGTACTAATATTGAAGGTATTTGTTAATATAAATACTATTTATATTAATAAAACATTATCAAGAATAATAATAGAGAAAGATATTATAATAAGGTAAAATAACTTACTTTTAACACTTAATATGATTAGCTTGGATATTTTAGGACTAAGAATTTAAATGCTGCTTATTTAATTTCTTTTTTACAATAAAAAATAGAGAGATTGAAAATTTTACTATTTTTAAATGGACTTACATATTTTCAAGATAATTTAACAAAAAAAATAAAATATTGGTTTAATGATATATAGCTATTACTACAAGATGGATATTTTTTCTTTAATACTCTAATAGTTTTATCTTTAAAGAATGAAGAAGTCAACTTTGTATTTAATGCTTTATTATATTTGATGCATCTGAGGGGGAAACAGAGGAAGAAGAGGTTCTTTCATAGTAAATATCCTCCCTTCTTGTAGATGTTTACTGATTTTATCTACTGGAGCTTATTAATATATTGAGGTTTAGGGATGACTACATCATTATTAAGACTTTTTATCTCATTATTACGTCATTTTTAGAGCTGTTACTATAGCTCTAATTTAATGAAATCATAGGCTGGGAAAATGATTTATTTTCATCTATTATATTATTTTTAATCCTAAAATACTAATATCCACCAGTTGTATCTCTTATCTAACTGTTAAGCATGAAATAAGGTTAGAGTTACTGATCAGGAATGATAATTTTGAAGCCTCAAATTTAATCCTTAATAACTTCCAAGCTATTCAATCTACAGAAATTGAGAGAGTTACTTCTAATGGATTGGAATTTCCTTCCTAATATTCCAAGAGTATTTGATTAAATCATCAAAAATCTATTTTTGATTCTTCTTCTTGTAACTCCTCTTTTCTGTCAAACTTTACTATTTTGGACTTCAAACAATTATTTCATAAGGTTATACCTTCAATATCATGATTAAAATTACATCATCATTCACATATGAGCTGGTGGAATTTGAATATATACTTTTTCTAAGTTTGGACCATTTCTAATTTTAAGTGGTCAACAGCTTTTGCTATTTGGCCCAATATCCCTTTATAGCTTTTAATATTGCTTATTAATTGCCAAAAATATTTATATCTTTATTATCCCATTTCTTTTGTGGTAGCTTCTTTTTTGAATCAACTCTTTATCATGTATATTTTGAAAGAAATGATCTAAAAACCATGAATATATGCACTAATCATGAAAATTCATATATCCAGGTTATCTCAGTGAGTATTGGATTGAAAGGTATGATGCAAATAGTCATATATTTATTGTTTACTGGGCAATACAATGGTGTAATTTATTTCACATTCCTATTAATGTTTTTCTGAGATAATGAAGAATTTATTCTTTTTCATGGCATCTTCACTTATTTTAAGATTATAATTTCAATTTGTATTATCAAAATAATTTGGTAAATTCTTTTTGAGACATTTCTGGATATGTGGTCATATCTCAAAGGCTCACATTCCCTAGCACCAAAAGATATTGTACCTCAATTTGATATAATTAATTAGGGTATCATCCACTAGCTACCTCTTCAATAGACTTTTGTTGTCTTGAAGCTCAATAATTCTTAATTTTCTTATTATTTAGGTCATCTATAATTTCTGAACCTTCTTAAAAATTTATCAGCATTATTTATATCTTTCTCAAGTAGCAATTCATCTTTTTGAGTTGGGCTTCTGTGCCTCATAAGGTATTCTCTTTCTTTCTTGTTTCCTCTCCTCCTTTATTTAAGGAGCTTAACAATTTCATTTTCTTCTCCTTCTGCTAGAGGTGGAACTTCAAGAGGTGGTTAATTTATTAGGGGAAATAATTCCTTATCACTTGAGCTGTAAGGCTTTATTAGTCTTACAGCTAAATCTGACTGTTTGTTCATTAATTATCCTGCTAACTACAGCTGCACAGTATTAGGGCCATCTAGGGCTCTTATCATGAAAGGTCCTGAAAATGAGTATTTTGATTTCTTTGGTCCTTTAATGCTATTAAATCTTAAAGATGATACTAAGACTAAGTCTCATCTTTTAAAATCAGATGGCTTGTTACTTTTGTCCCATCTTTCTTTTGAATATTTGAAAGAATCCTGCATACATCTATTTGCATGATGACTTGCTTTATCAAGAATTATCTCAAAGCTTCTTTCTGTTGGATTTATATCAACTAAGTGCTTTTTGAGGGTGTCATAAGGTAGTCTTTTGGTTCCAGCCTTTTTCCAAAATTGCAGTTTTCTTACAAGTTGATTCATGAATTGATGTCTTATATTCCAGTTCAAGAGCTGCTACCAGAGTACACCAATCAATTGTAAAACCATCATATTCTTTGAATTCTAGGCCATAAGCACAGAATCTTTTGATCATGTTTTTTATAGTTTGTATCATTCTTTATTCCAGCACATAATTCTGAGGATTATAGGCTGTTTAGAGTTATACTTTTGTACCAAACAAGTTATGGAGATTTGTCCATAAGGCTGAAGTAAATTTGGGATCTTTATCACCTATTATATTTTGTAATAAGCCTGTATGGCTAGTAACTCTATTCCATATCATTATGGATTTTTCATTGCTGTGTCATCTTGATGACATTGCAAGAATATAGGAGTTTTTCTGTACCTATCAAACAACACTAGGAATGCATTGGAACTTCTATCTCCTCCTGGAGGTAAAGCTTTTACCCAATCCATATGAACTATTTCCCATGGGGATTTTGGCTCCTTTATTTGGATAATCATTCCAAATTTCTTTCCTGTGGATCTGTTTTATTTTTTCCATGTGTCACAAATTTGGTAATATTCTGAAACATCTCTTCTCCAATTTTGCCACCAAGAGCAGGTTTTCACCCTTTCTAGTGTCCTATCTTCTGAGAGCTTTACAGAAACAACACTATAATAGAATTTATTTAGTATAGTGATTATTTAAACTCTATCAGTTAGGTTCATAACACATGTATGTTTGGTTCTATGATAAATAGGTCCATCAAGAAGGTGTAATATTCCCTCATAATAGGGTTTTTGCATACTTCATTTAGTTTGGAAGATAATGATGGGTCTTTACAGTATTTCATCAAGAGTTGGCATAAAATATGGCAATTCTTGTCCATGTTATAGCTTTCTTTAACTTGGTTAAAGAATTTTGTGCCAATGTCTGTGACACATATTACTTCTGTATAATTTTACTCCTATGGTACCCATTCTGGGTTTTGATGTGTATTTGCTAAAGCCCATCTGCTAAGGCCATCTGAATTTTTGTGAATTTTTCCAGACTTATGGACTATGTTCATATTTCCCCTATATTCATGGATAGTAATCTTCCATCTCAGAATATTTCAATTTTGTGTCTTCATGTGTAATAATTATTTGACAGCATTACAGTGTGTAATTACATCAAAGACTGTTCCATATAAGTAATAGTGCAGGTTTTCTAAAGCCCGCAATAAGCAAAGGCATTCCATTTGGTGTGGTCCATATCTTGTTTCTGTTTGCTTAATTTGTCTTTAAATGAAGAAGGTTGGTTCTTCAACAGGGCTATAAGTGATAATTTGCGTTTGGTGTAGTTCACAACCTAATCCTTCTCCACAAGCATCAATGTACAGTTTGAAAGATAATTTCCAATCAGGAATTAAGAGAAAAGGGGTATTTTTGAGGGCTTTTTCAGCTCCTCATATTCCTTAACTCTTTCTTTAGTCCTTTCATAGAATGTCTGTTGATCACAGAGATTATACAAATATTTTGCAATTTTTGCAAAGTCTTTTATATGTTTCCTGTAATATCCACTAAATACTAAGAATAATTTTATTTCTTTTTTAGTTTGGGGAATTGATTTCAGTAGTAATTCTTCTAATTTATTCTTATCTATGCCCAAACTCAGTGCAGATACAACAAGTCCCAGTGCTTTTAGTGCACTATATGCAAAGTGACACTTTTTCAAGGAAATGTTTATGTTTACTTGTATTATTTTTTTGAGACTCTTTCAAGTCCTGTCAGGTTATTTTACCAATTTTGTGATCAGAAAATGATATAATCAATGCAGATAATTATCCATCCCTCCAATAGTCCCTCAGGGAATATGGTATTCATCTTTCTTTGATAATTGGAGAGGGCATTTTTTTAGAAAAAGGAATTCTTAGGTATTCAAATATGCCACAGTAGATTATTCTCCTTAGTAACTCTCTGGCTTTGTCTGTTGAGAAATGTTTGTGAAAACCCTTCAGAGAATCCATGGCTGTAATGAGCTTAGCCTGTGACAATAGTGTTAATATCTCATGGATTTTAGGTATTGGATATCTGTCAGGGGTGGTATAGGTATTTAAAGCTCTGAAATACCCTACCATACTTCATTTACCATTGTGCCAAGCTATAAGAGAAGGTGTAGTAAACTCTATCTGTTCATTAGGTCCTACTTTCCTCAAAACACCTAGGTCCATTGATTCTTTAATGTGCACCTCTAAGGCTTCTCTGGCTCTTGGGCTGTATGGATAAGGAGGTCTTCTTAACAGGGGTAAGGTTTTTCTAAATTTAGAATAATGTCTTCTGCATTTTAAATAATAGCACCTAGTGGCTCTTAGTCATTTTAAAAGGCACTTCTATATTTATATGAGAGATAAATCAATTCTTCTTTCATTTTTCTGTTAATTATTGATTTAATTCTTCCTCTTTTAGCTTTTCACTTATGAATAAGTGTTTTTCTGGACTTGTCTCCTCATTTTTTATAACAGCAATTTGTTTCTTATTATTCAAGCAGCCAAATTTCTTTCTTTTATTTTCCCCTATGTTACAATATTTATCCTTTTGGTTAGAGATATCTGTGCTATAGATTGATAAGTAATAATTTCCAAGTATGAAATGGTTTCTGGTATAGTTATACATTACTAAAGATTCCACTTTAATTATGATACATTGAGAAGGATGTGGAAAAATCAATCTTGAATCAATGCTTTCAAGGGGTTTCATACTTTCACTTCCACTACTAGGTTTAACCCCTTGGATTGGTATGAGTTTGTCTTCCAAATCTGGTATAAGTGTTTGTAAATGATTTTTTCCAACACAGGTGCAGTATGCCCCTGTGTCCAGATTTCTTTTTGGCTCTTAATTGTTCAACATAAAGCTAATCATACTTATTCTTAAAGATGTATAGGCCATTCCTTTTCAGGTTTGGTTCTATTAATTTTGGCATCTTTTATATCTGTAAGGAATGTATCAGATGTTCCAACTTGTGGAAAATTTGAGTTTACATCCAGTACTTCACATACTAAGTCGATATTATTAATTTGGTAATTAATTATTTTGATTTTGTCACTTTCAGAGATTTCTGATTCTTCAATATCTCTTTCAGAATCAGGTTCTTCTTCTTTATCATTATTGTCTTCTGTTTACACAATTTCCTTTATTTTTTCCCTCTTGAGACAATTGTTGGCTAAGTGCCCAAAACCACCACTTTTATGGCATTTCCTTTTCTCATTAGTTTTATTGAGTTTGAAAGTTTCTTTTGTTTTTCCTTTCTCAATGTATGGTTTTCTTGGGCTTTTCATGTCAAGCTTTTTCCATGTTCTGCCAATTTGGGCTCTTGTAGCTATTTCTTCAAGTGCATTAATGTGTCCTTCTGTGGAACATGGCTGTATGAACCTTCTTTGAAGGAAATGTTCCAGTTCTCCTCCACACTTTTTGAGTATTTTCATATGCACCATTTTCTGGGACATCTGCATATATAATAAATTTAATTTTTAAACCTGTTTTAAGAACCAAGTAAAAGGTTTATCTTTTTCTGGGTCAAAGAATGATCTTTCAAATGCATTTTCTATTTCTACCTCCAGGAATCACTTTCCCACTTGGTAATTATTTCAATTTATCCCCCAAGGCCAGATATTTTTGCCATTTGCTTGTCTTATGTCATAATACCATCTTTTTAAAGGTTTTTCAAAGAAGGAGTTTAATCATTCAGTGATTAATTCATCTGGTATGGAATAATCTTTGTGCAACATTCCAATTGTTTTAATTAATGACATGTGGTCATATTCACCTTCACCTGTGATTGTTGGCCATTCTTTAGGTTTAGGTACTTTTTTCATTAAGATTTGATTTTTTTCTTGATTCCTCAAGTCTGTTATGAAGCAATTTGTTATTTCCTCCTTTGTTTTATGTGAGCCTTAGAGGTATTTTAATATAGCCAAAACAACACAAAAGAACAAATTATGCTAGAATTATAAATAAATAAATTTATTCATATTATAAGAAAAATTAATATATATATATAATTTATATAAAAATTTAAGAATTTTATTATAATATAAAATTAAAATTGAATTGAAATTTAAAATTGTTAAAACACACTTTTACTTGAAAACATTAAGTAAAAATAAATTCTCAACAAAGAAATTAAACTTAAATTATTTTTGGAAACAATTTAAATAAGAATTATTATAGCTTTTTATCCAATATTCAAAATTATGAAAATTATTTCACCATTGGATCTCTCATAGAAAACAAGGTGGGGTTACCTCTGGGTGAAATTTCTGTAGCTCAACTCTAAATAAGCTTAGATTAAGTTTTTAGTATTGTTTGTATAAAAATTGAATATCCTCAAAACCTTAATTTGATTCACACCACATGTGGTGCTAACCACCGATTTTTGTGTTAAAATTGAGGTGTGGTGTGTAGCTTAGAAGCTATAAGGAATTAAAGTATTTTCAATTGAAATATCAAAATGTGTGCATTTATTACATAAGTGAACTTTGATTTACATATGAGGTATCAATTATTACAGTTGTGTAAAAGCGCTATTGAATTATGTATGTAAGCTATAATTATAATACATGATGGGGAATTAAAAAAAATAAATTGGAAAGATTAATTTTAAGGGAGAAAATGAATCTTGGCTCCAAGGGTGCCAGACTCCCCCAAATTCCTTTCCAACAGGTGTGGGATGTCAAAAATCATGCAAAATTTCATAACTTTTGGCCTGGAATTGAGTAACAGGGTCTGTGACTCAATTAATAATGAGGTTTTGATACCAGCCAGGGCAGTTTTAATTGTTTCCAAGAGGGTAAAACTACCCTTCAGTTAAGAAACTCTTATGAGAAAAAGTTTTAACTGGTTTTGATGTCTCTTTCACACATTCTGACATGTTTTGAAGGCATGAAATCAGGTATTGCTATAGCAATGGCTTATTTAAGGGTCTAAAAGTGGCTAATACCAGCGCTTTTTTGGTCCAAACCAGGGCTCAATGATGCCATAACTGGATTTTCTGTTGTCAGAGCTTTTTGCACGACTGAAAATAGTAGATTTAATTTTTGGATTAAGAAAATTGGTGGCTATAAAAGAATTTCTTCTTTTCCCCACTTTCCTCTTCATTTTAGAATCTTTTCCTTTTATAATTAGTTTAAACACTTTTCAGCCAATGAACAAAAGAGTCCAACCACCCCTTTTAAACACATGAAAAATAATTATAATCATTATTTGTAACTCTTATGATTATTTTTACCCTTGAACCACCCCATAAGTGAATCAAAGCATCTTTCATCACTGTTAGCTTTGTCACTTTCTTTCCAAATTCACTCTGGTCACTTTTGGGTGTTTTTTCTCTTTTTTAATATTTTTAAAGACTTTTTTCTTATATCAATTGCCTGCAGTTCTTTTCTCAATTAATTCCAGTTTAAATTCCTCTTGAAGAAATTTCTTTTGTAGCCTTAAATATTTCTTTTAGAGTATTTTTGGATACATTTTTATTGTTGGTAAAACAATAAATCTTTATATTATCATTTTTTTATACTAATAAACTTAAACACAGTATATTTGGTGTGCTTTCTCTTAAACCTTCCAAATCTTACTATTTTTTGATTAAATTGTACCTCAAAAACGTTTCAGGACAGGAAAAGTACTTGAATTTCTATCAAATTTTGATATACACACCTTAATTTTGGGGGCCCAGCCATGATATTTCACCTGTTACCTATTCTTTTAATCTTTTTTCTTATATTGAAAAATTCAAAAACCCATAAAAAATACTTATAATAAAACGTTTTTCATATTATAAGTGGGGCTTTAATTTTCCATTTCGCTTTTGAAAACCCTTTTTTTACTTAATAAATTTCTTTTTCAATTTATTTTAGTGTCTGAAAACATGGTAAGACAAGAAAGAATTGAAACAGCATCAACAGCTACTATTATTATCACTGTAAGTACAGCCCATTCTGATCATAATAGCACTGTTTTTTTAACTTGGAATAATCAACCAGAGCCAATTTCTTCAAATTAATCAATTTGGACAATATTAATACACTACAAAAAACAAAGAATTTGGCCAAGAGTGAGTTTTTGACATAAAAATACCGTTTTAAGATTTTTTAATCATAATTATGAATTCAACAATTTCAGAAGCAAGCTATAAACCCTCAAGCAGCTCCAAAAAAGGTTATAGATGTGATTATGGTAGAAGAAAATCAGTTACAGAAGAACAAGGGTCAGTAAATGAAGCCCAAACTGAAAAATTCTGCCATTCTGAAGCTGATAACACTGTTTTACCTTAAAACAGATCTGAAACCACCATAAGAAGTCTCAATGGAAATTTACAAAGCCATCCAGAAGGCATACAACAATGCCTTGCAGAAAAAAGAGTTCCAGATCCTTGAAGATCTGTGGAGAAACTGCAGGAATTCTTACCTTACTGTGAGAAAATTTCTGGTCCATCCCAACATGTGCAAGTTACTCAATGGATTTCATTTCTTGATGGAAAAGAAAAACACAATTCTTTTAACAGCAGAATAGAGTAAAAACATCCCTCCACTACCCAAATAATTTCCAAAACCATCCCCAATAGCCAGAATGAGAAATGCCAAAGTGAAAAAGTAGCCAAAAACTCATATCAAGGGAAAAAGCAAGGCACCCGCCTCAAACCCATACATCCAGGGCTACATAATCTCAAATATTGAGCAGGATTCCATGGGAAATGTGTTTCAGATGACCAGAACCATGATGGAATTACAGAAAAAAAGAGGAAGCCATGTTAAAATATCAAAAATGAGTTCTGACATTCTATATGGCATTCCAAACCTGTATATACCTATAAATGATTTAAAAAGTCATATTTCTGATAGAAATTCATCAATTTGTAATAAATTTAAAGCAAATAATCTAAGTTTGAGCCAAATAAATGAAACCCTTATGTTCTTTGAAAAATTTCTAAGAACAATTGAAACTTCAAATAATTATATTTAACTTGGAAATAAGATGAATGAATGATTTGCCATTATAAAAGAATTAACAGAAAAATATTCTAAATTCATTATTGATGATCTAATTGAAACAAGAATAAAAAAAGCCCTAAATATTATCAAAACATGTAATAAGAAATTCCTTTATTATATTTTAAATTCATTTACTGAAATAAAGAAATATACCATTGCCTTGAAAAAATGTTTTGACACCTCACAGGAGGAATTATCAAGACTAACAATGAAATTGAATCAAGTTATTTTGGATGATACTAGGAAAACTGAATTATGGCAAGAAATGAAAATTAAAGAAGTAATGTATGAAATTGAGTCAATAAATTCAATACAAGGTTTTCAGAATTAATTAAGAAACTCCAAAAGGTGTAGCACCAGTAAAATAAATGATATTGAATACATTACTGCACATATTACCAAGAATATCTACACCCCTGAAGCAAAACAAGGGTACAAGTAATTTCAACACACAAGTATTAGATGTAGAAAATTCACAATTAGAAAATTAATATTCCACTTCTTTCCATAACTTGGAACCATCAATGGGCCAAGCACTTTGGAAAGCAGTACCAAAGCTTAAAGAATGGCCTCAATTCAGTGGTGAAGGAGACTATGATCATGTGGAATTCATCAGCAGTATTGACAGGATCAAAGAAGAATTTCAATTACCATACAGATTGGTAATAGCAAGAGTTAACACCTTGTTTACCAAGTAAGCTCATAAATTGTATATCAAATTAAGATAAGCACATGGACCCCAAAGTTAGACTTGGTGGCAAACCTAAATTATTCATAAGTGGGTCAATGAAGCTTGGAGGCTTGAGGTGGAAAAATCCTTTGAATATTTTAAATTTAATTCTGATAAAGAAAATTATTTACCATGTTTTTTCCAACAGAAAGATAAATTGGCAGCATTATATCCTGACATTTCAGAATTTATGATTCACAGAAGAATTCTGAGACAATGTGGAGGTGACTTAGAGCATTCCTTCAAAAGAAGGACTACTGAACAACCTTCAGCAGGGGATAACTTGGAAAGATTCTGTGGAAAAAAGTCTCAAAGAAAGCTCTAATAATATGGGATATAAATCTGCAGATACAATCAAAAAGTTCCATATTTGCCAGAGCAACACACATTTAGCTAGTACATGTTCAAAAAGAGGGAAAATTCATGAAATTGGCATTGAGAGGGAACCTGATGTTGAAAAAGATGATGTAAATGAAGAAAATTCAGATGATAAATAATCAATATTTTCTGAATCTTCAAAAGATATATAAAATATCAATGTCACATTTGATATCATGGAATCCTATTCCCACTTGCCACAATTAAGCAATAGTAAACTTGATTTTTCCAAAATCCAATATGCACAACTTATGAAAACTAAACCAAACAGGGGGAAATGTTATACAGCAGGTAATTCATGTATAACAGAAGTGGTAATTTATGACAAGCCCACCAAGCTTTTACTTGACCCAGGAGCCTTCTTCTCTTGTGTTGGAAAATCTTTTCTTAAGAACTGTGTACCAAATTTTGAAGATCAATTATTACCAACTGATGGCACAAAATTTAACAGTGCAAGTAATCAAATGAAAGCATTGGGCATATTTTAGGAATTTGAAATATTTTCACATATCAATGGGAATGTAAGGATTAATTTTCAGTTTGTTGTTATGGAAATCTTCTCTAGTACCCATTTCATATTTGGAAATGATTATTTATTCATGTCTGGCATACATTTACATAGCAATAAAAACAGATAATTTACTATTGGGGACAATAGGAATCAAAAATCTTCCTTTTTACCTTTTAAAAGACAAATTAAAGTAAATAAATCATCACCAATCAACTTAGAATTAGAGAGATTTAAGTCAGAACAGATGAATGAAGCTGAAGTAAGACTCCATCTTACTGATATACAGGAAAATGAAATCTCTACCCTTCTATATGGCCAAAAAGAAGCCTTTTTGACAGAAAAAGAATCACTGGGGGCAACGTTTGGTAATGAAGCTAAATTATTTTGAACATTGAGAGACCTTATCAACCACTCTTGAGAAGGCCTGCATATCCAGCAAGCCCTTGAATTTCACATTAGAGAACTCTTAGGAATTGGTGTAATAAGAAATTTTGGCCACAATAAGGAGGTAGAAATAACTACACCAGTCATAGTGGCATGGCATAATGGGAAATAAGAGTGGTTAGGGACTTTAGAGCTCTAAACACTTACACTTTACCAGACAGATATCCCATACCAAAGATCCAAATTTCCCTCACTCAAACATCTCAAGAATTTTACATAATCACTATTTATTACCTAAAAAGATTCCATCAAAATATATTGACACCAATAGCAAGAAAATACTTGAGAATTATTGTTCATTGTGGTGTGTATGAGCATTTAAGGATTCCTTTTTGGTATCAAAAATGTACCTTCACACTTTCAAAGGATGATGAATTAAATCTTCCCTGAAGATCTTTCAAAAGGATGGTTAATCATTTACATTGATTAAATTATTGCCTGTTCTAAGATTTGGGAGGAACATATGTACAGATTATCCAGAGTTTTGGGGAAAATCAACTCTTTAAACATAAAAATTTCTTTGAATAAATGTCATTTTGTATTCAAAGAGCTCAAAGCCCTAGGATATTTAGTATCTGGTCTATCCTTTGGAATTGACAAAGCCAAAGTTGCAGAAGTACTACTGAAACCTATGCCTCAGAAGAAGGAAATCCAGTCATTTCTGGGAATTTCAGGATATTATAGGCAGAACATTAAAGACTTTTCATCCATAGCAAGACACCTTTATGAGCTGTGTGACAGAGACACAGTATTTGAAATTACTGTTGACAGAGTCAATGCCTTTGAATCCCTGATACATGCCTTAACCACTGCTCCACTCTTACTGATGCCTGATTTTAAGCTTCCCTTTAAGCTTTATATTGATGCATCTGGATATTGACTAGGAGCTGCACTTAATCAAGTCCATATTATTAATGACAAACCTGTGGAAGGACCAATATGTTTCATATCTAGGAAAAGCAAACCTACTGAAAACCAATATGGAGCAAGTCAAATGGAATGCTTATGCCTTTTCTGGGCCTTGAAGAAACTTAATTAAGTTCTTGAAGGATGTTTTTTTTAAGTTATAGCAGATTTTAACACTGTTAAATCACTTCTAAACATGAAGAAACCCACCAGAAATATTCTGAGATGGCAAATAGCCATACAGGAATATAGGGGTAATGTGAGAATTGTACACCAAGATGGGAATATTCACAAAAATGGAGATGGACTAAGCAGATGGTCATTACCAAATGACCTTGAGAATACTGCTTATGTTCCACAAGAAGCTTCTCCATAAATCCCAATAGAAGGAATAAATGTTACAGACCTGAATGATACCTTCTTTGAGGAAGTAAGGAATATTTATACTCAGGATAAGAGCTTTAGCATTCTATTCCAATTACTTACCAAGTCCTCTAAAGATAACTCCTTCATACATTCCTTGGATGAAATATGGAAGAAATCATATGATGAAGGAAGATTTCATTTACTTTATGGTATAATTTACCATAGGACTAAAATCACATGTGTAATAACAGTTGTGGACAGATCCTTAATCAATCTTGTAGTGAAAGAATGGCATGACAGCCCCTTATCATATGGTGGCCATTTTGGCAAAAGGATGTTGCAGAATATTGCAGAACGTTTTAAAGATGTCAAAAGGAAAAGAAATTCACTGGCAAAAGACTTGAAAATATGGTAAAAATACAATGAACCAGTAGACCTTGGGAAATGGTCCATATTGATTGGATAACTTGCTTACCACCAGGGGTGATAGAATCTATAATTAATGCCTAGTAATTGTTGACAGTTTCAGTCAGACTCCAATCTTTTTACCATGTCACAAGAATGATACATCCATGAATACAGCTCTTCTGGTATGGAATAGAGTAATATCATTGACTGGAATATTCACAAACCTCATCAGTGAGAGGGATCCCAAGTTCACCTCAACACTATGGAAAAACCTTCACCAATTATTTGGAACAAAGTTATCCTTCTCTACAGCTCACCACCCACAAACTGATTGTCTAGCTGAAAGAATGTGCCAAACTTTGGAAGACATGATCAGAAGATTTTGTGCATATGGCCTAGAGCTCAAAGATTGTTATTAATTCATTCATGATTAATGTACCCTTCTAGCTGCAATATAATTAGCATATAAAACATCTAGGCATGTGTGTACCAATCAAACTCCTACTATTCTAGAGAAAGGATAGAATCTCAGACTACCCCAAGATTCCTTGAGGAAAGATTTGGCTGAGCTAAATCCTATTACTGCTAGCTTCAAAGTAATGCTAGAAAAAAGCTATGAAACATGCAGTGAGATGCATAGAAGACTCATTTTTGTATGCCAAAGACAAATTTGATAAATGACATTTTACTCCAGAGTTAAAGGTAGGGGATTTAGTGCTTGTATCTACCACTAACTTCAATAATATAAAATGTTTCAAAAAGGTAAAAGACTCCTTTTCAGGACCTTTTGTGATCAAGGCCCTTCATGTGGAAAATATTGTTGTAGTAGAATCGTCTGAGGAGCTTAGTAATAAGCATCCTACATTTCCAGTAAGCCTGATAAATCCTTACAAATCTGGTGATTCTGAATAATTCACCTTAAGGAACAAAGCTCCCCAACATATACCTCCTGTTGAGTCATCTGGTTTTAATAAAATTACCAATCCTCTCAGAAAAAGACATACCTGAAGCTACCAAACTTCTCAGAAGATTCAAAAATATTAGAAATAACAATATTACAAAGTAGTTATCTTTTTTTAGGCAGAGGGAATGTGGGCCTTAGAGGTATTTCAATATACCCAAAAGACCACAAAATAACAAATTATGTTATACTTATAAATAAATAAATTTATTCATATTATAACAAACAAAATTAAAACATAAATATAAAATCCATATAATAACTTAAATATGTTGTTATAATATGAAACTAAAATTACATTGAAAATACAAAATTGTGAAAAAACACTTTTACTTCAAAAAAGTAAGTGAAAATAAATTTTCAACAAAAATATTAAAATTAAAATATTTTTGGCAAAAAGTTAAACAAAAAATTATTATAAATTCTTATTCAATAAATAAGCTTATCAAAATTAATTCACCCTTGGATTCCTCATAAAAGATAAGGTGGGGTCACCTCTGGGTAAAATTTCTGTAACACAACTCTACATAAGCTTAAATCAAGTTTTCACTATCTTCTGTACAAAATTTGAAAATCCTCAAAACCTTAATTTAATTCACATCACATGTGGTGTTAACCATTGATTTTTGTGTTAAAATTGAGGTGTTGTGTGTAGCTTAAAAGCTATGAATAATTGAAGTATTTTCAATTGAAATGTCAAAATGTGTGCATGTATTACATAAGTGAACTTTGATTTACATATGAGTTATCAATTATTACAGTTGTTTAATGTAAAAACTCAATTGAATTACATATTTAAATTAAAAGTATAATACATGATAAACAATTGAAGAAAAAACAAATTGGAAAGATCAATTCTGGGTGGAAAGGAATCTTGGCTCCAAGGATGCCAGACTCCCCCAAATTCCTTGCTGACAGGCATGGGATTTAAAAATTCACACAAATGTTAATCACGTTTAGCCTGGAATTGAGTCACAGAGTCTGTGACTCAATTGATGATGAGGTTTGGATACCAACCAGGAATTTTTCACTGTTTCCAAGAGGGTAAAACTATCCTTAAGTTGAAAAAGTCTTAGTAGAAACATTTTTAACTTGTTTTAAAATCTCTTAAACACATTCTGACATGTTTTGAAGGCCTGAAACCAGGTATTGCTAGAGCAATTTCTAAAACAAGCCTTTTTTGGTCAAACCCAGGGTTCAATGATGCCATGAATGGCTTTTCTGCTTTCAGAGTTTTTCTCTCAATGTACAAGAGTAAATTTTACTTTTGGAGTAAGAAAATTGGTGGCTATAAAAGAATGTCTTTCTTGCCCCACTTTTCTTTTCATGTTAGAATATTTTCCTTTAGTAATTAGCTGGGACACTGTTCAACAAATCAATAAAATATTCAAAACACCACATTTATATCATTTGAAACCTTTCAACCATGTGAAAAAATCATTATAATAATTGTTTGTAACTCTTATAATCATTTTTACCCTTGAACCACCCCATAAGTGCATTAAAGCATCTTTCATCACTGTTATCTTTGTCACTTTGCTTCCAAATACACTCTGGTCACTTTTGGGTGTGTTTTCGCTTTAATAATCTTTTTAAATACTTTGTTCTTATATTAAGTTCCTGTAGCTCTTTGGTCAATCAATTCCAATTCAAATTGATCTTGAAGAAATCTCTTTTGTAGCCTTAAATATCTCTTGTAAAGTATTTTTGGATAAATCTTTATTGTTGGTAAAACAGTAAATCTTTACAGTATTTTTTTTATACTAACAAAGTTAAGAAAAATAAATTTGAGTGTGTTTTTCTCTTGAAACTCTCAAATTTTACTCCTTTTTGATTAAATTCTACCTTATACAAATTTTTAGGAAAGGAAAAGTACTTGATTTTTAATCAAAGTTTCATATCCACACCTTACAATTCAAAAGACTTTTCATGAGGGAAAATGGGGTTTATAACTTTGGAATATTAAATTTGGCTTCATTTATTTTATCCATTTTATCATTAATGAGTCTTATTTCACTTAGAAAATCCTCCTTAACATTCATTATTACTTCATCACTCTTTTCTACATGGTCCAAATGTATTCTTTGATGTGATGAAGTGGTTTCTTTGAATTTTTCAACGGAAATCCAAAATTTGTTTAATCTTTGTCTTAAGTTATCAATACTTTGGTCATAATTGATTTTCAAGGTTTTTTCTTTTATATATTTTATTTATCTATAGAAGTCTTGTTGTCCTTTGATGAATTTTTGGGAATTTTCAATGAAAAGTTTTGGTTTATTATTTCCAACCATGAGCTTAATATTGTCTATTTTTTTTATTTTTTACAACAGTTTGAGTTCAAGATAATATACCACTGTTTATTTTCTAAGTGATAATACACTTTCTTTTCTGTCTTTTACAGGTAAGTTACTACTTCTAATGTCTATTAAAGTATTTAAAACATCAGGAGACAAAGTTATTTTTTTGGAAATTCTTTTTGTCACATTCTTTTCTCCTCTTCATCCTTTAATTCTATCAAGGGTATGTTCATGTTGAAGACATTGTCCATGGCAGCTCTTTGGATTCTTGAGATCCTGCAGCTGGTCCAGTATGGTTTCTTCCAGTTCTTTTTCTCATTCTTCTTCCCTTCTTGGGGAGGTTGATTGGCTTGAGGCTTTCTGGTAGAAGCTACTGGTGCTTCTTCCTTGCTTTCCTCTTTATTTTTTGTTGTGCCATTCCTTTATCTTTTTCAGTTCAGTTTTTGATGATAATTGATTCCATGCACTGGAGTATTTCACTATTTCCTCCTCTTTCAAGAACATTTTGAGGATTTGCCAAGAGCTAATCACTCCTTGGTGGATTTGTGGCAGCATTTCTAAGTCTTTGTCTTTGTAAACTGTGTAATACTGCTTGTACTGGCTCATTTCGATTTCTATCTGAGCTCTCTGAATGTGATTTGTCTCTGTTTGAATGACTCATACTTAGTTCCAATTCAGGTTCGGAGATAATGGGAATTTCAGGGACTTTCCTTTGGGATATGAAACTTCCTCATGTGGATTCTATTCCATTGTGATTTTGCCCTTTCTTTTCCCTTTTGTGGGATCATTTACTTCTGAGTCCACCTCCATCTGATTGGATGAAGTATTGGGAACCTCTTCTAGTAGCCATGTTAAAAAATGAGGAAAAAGTAAAAAGAAATTAGAAAAATAAAAAAATAAAAAAATAAAAAAACAAAAAAATTAAAAATTAAAAAATTAAAAAATAAAAAAATAAAAAAATAAAAAAAATAAAAAAATAAAAAAATAAAAAAAATAAAAAAATAAAAAAAGTAAAAAAATAAAAAAATAAAAAAAATAAAAAAAATAAAAAAAATAAAAAAAATAAAAAAAATAAAAAAAATAAAAAAAATAAAAAAAATAAAAAAAATAAAAAAAATAAAAAAAATAAAAAAAATAAAAAAAATAAAAAAAATAAAAAAAATAAAAAAAATAAAAAAAATAAAAAAAATAAAAAAAATAAAAAAAATAAAAAAAATAAAAAAAATAAAAAAAATAAAAAAAATAAAAAAAATAAAAAAATAAAAAAATAAAAAAATAAATGTCCTTACCAAGCTTCAAAGCAGATTTTATTACATCATCAAAACTCCATTTTTTTATGATTTTTGTTTTAATTCCAGTTTTTCTGTCAAAATTGATTATTTTGAACTTCGAATAATTATTTCATAGGGTTATACCTTTAATTTAATTATTAAAACTAAATCATTCTTCATATATTAACTATTAAAATCTTAATATCTACATTTTTTAAGTTTGGACCACTTTTAACTTTAAGTGTTCAACAGATATTACTATTTTTTCCAATATTCCATTATAACTTTTAACCTTGTGTATAGATTTCCAAATAAATTTTATATATTTATTAATAAAGATATTTTTTGGTAAATTTTTTTTTTTAATAAACTCTTTATCATTTATAATTCAATATATATGAGTTAAAAATCATGAATATATTCATTAATCATAAAAGTTCATGTATTGAGGTTATCTCAGTAAGTATTTGATTTAAAGGTATGAAATAAAATATTCATGAATGTATTTTTTGATGGGGAATTTAATTGTGAAATTCATTCCCAATTTTTATTAATTTGTTTCTGAGATAATAAAGAATTTATGCTTTTTTATGACATTTTTACTTATTTTAAGATTAAAATTTCAATTCTTATTATTAAAACAAATTTGTAAAATTGTTTTGTGATGTTTTTTTTTGGATATGTAGTAATATATCAAACGCTAAAAAAAATTTATTTACTATTTTTCAATTTTTTTAAACAGATACTTTAACAAGAAACAATCAAATCATTAGTTATCTATTTTATTTTAGCTTTCAATATCCCCCTTTCCATAACTGATTCATGGTTGTTTCACAATACCTTAGATTCATGAAATCCAATGGAGCTTAAGATAATGTTTTAAAAAAAATTCCCTCAAAGCACACCTTTCAAGAATATTCTTTTATCATGAAGAGAATGTCCATAAAGTATTAAATAAAAATTTTAAAATGATTTCCTTCACCACTAATACATGGACAAGTACAAGGTTCACTAGCTACATGGCAGTCACTGGTCACTTCAAACTTACATCATGAATTTTGAGGCTTCCCTAGGTACTAGTTAAGCTTTTAATTTATCTTTATAATTAATAGTATGCTAAAATCCTATTTACAGGTGTTCATTAAGGTGTTTCACTCACAACAAGATTCCTCATAATCTGTTAGTGGTACAATCTGGAGCATCACATTGTTTCAATCACAGCAGAAAATAACTATTTTAACCATTTTTATGGTTCAATAAATAGAAGCTTTGGTTTCTCCTTTCTCTTTGAAGATGAAAGTCATTGGGTGCATAGCACAAGCTGTGCCTAGCAGCCTGTGATGGCCTAATGTCATTTTGAAAACACATCAATTCCAGATTCAATGATCACCTGAAAATCAAGAACCAATGGCCACCAGGAGATTAGTAAACCTTCCTAATGACAAAGATCTTAATTATTATTCCATTATATCCTATATTACACATCTGGAAACTTATTTAAATCAAAGCCCTCAATGGCACAAGTAGTTCATCTTGATTTTCAAGCTGTTTTGCAATGAGTATCAGGCTACTGGTAAATCTAAGAAATCTCCTCTCTCAGGTTTCTAAAAGATGTAATTAAAAACCTGACATACTTTAATGAGGATTGTCAATATGAGAACCATATGACCAGTTTTCCACCCCCACCCAACATGAAATATTACCATATAAGTAAGCTTGAATGGCAGAAAATGAAGGCAATACTAAAGCTCTTTCAACCCCTCAATGAAGCTACAAACTAGATATGTTGATCCAAGTATCCAAAAATAAATCAAGTTTTATCTCTTTATATCTTACTTATCAAACAAATCTATCATTTAAGTTTTTTCCTAATTAATCTCATGTAGCCCCATTACTAAGACTCATTGATTCCTATAGGCCTTTGAACAGTATCATGTTGCCCAGATTAAACCATCAGCAGAGGCAATGTGTACAAAGACTGGAAAATATCTTTTCTTTTTAATTTTGAAAACACCTGTTGTCTACAAAAATTCTTGATCCATGAATCAAGTATAATTTTTTTTCAACTCATGTTTCATCTCTAGCCTGATTTTTGGATTGATGCAAAGAAATATTTCTGTTAATCAAATCAAGTGCAAGAACAAATGTACACATCAAGTAATCAAGAGAATCCTTCATTTGAAACTGAAGTGGAACTTTTCTTTGCCCAACCACAGGAGCCAAAGAAAACTAACATATTATTTTGGAAATCACAAAAGAACATCTTTCCAACCTTAGTGCTAATGGCCTGCAGGTAACCTGGCCATACCAGCAACCAGTGCCCCTTTGGAGCAGGTGTTTCCTTGTGGTAAGAAACTCTTATCTTATCAGTGTGCTCTTTTGCGAATGCATGTAGATCAATTATCCTGTGTAAAGAACTGGGCCCACCTCTGTGGCCCTTTGTGTTCCCATGAATGAAAGTATTTTCTCTTGAAAAACTTGTATCCTTTCTTTTTTTTTATTTGTTTGAAATACCAAAGCTATCATGATTTCTGATTATTATTTTTTTGGGAGACCATCTGGGTTCTGTGACAATCCTGGACCCCTAACCCTAGGGTTATTAAGAGACAAGATCCCAAAAAGTACGCCCCGTCCCCTTCCCTTACAGATCAGGGAAGCCGGGGATCCTCGAGGTGCCGGGTTCGGACAGCAGCCTTAGGACCCAGTTGTTATCGCAAGAATGTTCCTGTACTCCATCAAGGTCACAGACTGACTTGTTGCTTCAAAAGAAAGCTAGTTTTTAGTTTTCCAATGCCAAAGTAATTCATTTTGGGGATGGGAAAATATCTACACCAGATGTATATGATGAAAGCAACATTTTTTTGTAGTTTAATCATAAATTGCAAGAAATAGAAACTGCAACCAAATTGATCTGATTTAATCGAGGGTGATGTAATAAAAGCCCAGTTCAACGGTTACTGAGACTTGCGAAATTTGGTTTGATCAGAACGTCGCTCATTAAAAGTCTTTGTCAAAGCTAGCACGGCCAAAGACCCAATAGAACAAATTGCGTAACAAAACGTTGGTCCGCGAGCCCAGTATAGGGCAGTGGCAAAGATCGGTCCAAATGCACGCCCAAGCTGGCCAGCGGAACGAAGGTCACCCAAAGCTTTTCCTCTAGAAACTATTGAGCGATTGTGGTGATCTTCATCGCATTCTAGACTAGCCAATGTATTCAGTGAATTAACCACAGTAGCGCTAACATAAGCTAACGTAGTAGCAGCACTATAAAGAAATATGGAGCTGAGGGGGTCAATCGTGCCCTCAATCAAGTCACCATTCTTTGCGCGCAAGATAGGTAAGATAGATAGTAGTGTTAGCGAGATGACACAGGCACAGATACCTGACTTTACCAATGATAATGGTGGTTTATTTGACCTTCGGGTATAGGCGCCTTGTAATAGTGCGGACAAAACCCCAATGAAGCCTAATAAACGTCCATTTTGTGCATTCGTGAATCCATAGAGGTCGTAAGTTACTGTTGTGCACAAATTTCAACCAAATTCGTGAGCTTTGACTTCATCATAAGATTTGGATGAGCTAGAGGCTCAAGCTTACGAAATGTTAACGTGAATTCAGCCCCTAAAAACATAAGTGATAATTAATTCAAATGGAACGTTAGCTTAATGGTGAGTAAAAGAGAAACTAACCTGAAAAAAAGAACAGGAAGGTGGTATGAACTTTTTGAAGGCTAGCAAGACGCCATTTACGCTGGTCAAACAAGTGAGAGGAGCGTATATTTTTATGTTTTTCGGGCGAGGTTGATTGATTGAGAGGCGACGTAGCGGTTTGCTTGAGGAATTTGGTTTCAGGTAGGGCGATTGCTAAGTAAATAGTTTCTAATATAAGCAATATCAAACTAATCATTGCTGGAGCAGCATAAACGTTTAAAGCAACGCCAGCAACCCGCGTGACACCGATATCTGAGCTTCGCATCGCGAACCAGGCACCAAGACTTGGGCCAAGAGTAAAACAGATTGAAAAGGCGATTCCCACTAATGCAAGGGATTTAGCTCGAGTAGCTGGATCTGAAACATCGCTGATCATAGCAATGCTAAGCTGCACATTTCCCTCAGACAGGCCACCTATTGCCCTTGAAAGGAGATAAGGTCCGAAAGTGGTAGAAGTTAACCAAAGCATGGCTGATGTAATATTTCCCATCATGGTTAGGAGCAAGATGGGCCGGCGTCCATATGTATCCGACAGCCTTCCGATCAAAGGTGAAACGAGAAATTGGCAAAAAGAAAAAACGGATCCTAACAAGCCTGTGAGCAACAATCCTCAGGAGAAAAAGATAAGCTAATTGTCTTGAAACTATTTGTAATTGAGCTTAGACAAACCTCCGAGAATGGTGACATCCCATTTAAAATTATTGGGCCGGTTTGCCGACCAGTCATAAAGATGACCAGAACGCCAGGAAGTGAGTGCAGTTCGGCAAGCCCGTATTGAATTGAGAGTGGATGAAAGCAAGGTTGAGCCCTAAAAGTAGGAAGCCAAACCCAGTCAGAAACCAAGCAAAGATTACAGCGATGTAGCTTTCTGATGAAACACCAGCTTCGAACAATGTGCAGCCATGGAACCCAACCCAGAACACGAAAATGGAAAAGGACGCGCCAAAGATTTGGAGAAAGATTCAGGATAATGAAGCATTAAGAAATCCAGTCAACCAACGCACGCTTTGAGCCTTTTCCCCTTCGACAAAAGAGGCGATAAGTCGAGGAAAGAGAGGCAAGGGCATCGTAAAAGCTAAGGAGAGCAATTTTCAAAATCAGCTTGAATCAATGATGAACACCAACAAAGTCTATGCACAAAGCTGAAGTGAAAGACTGCAATACCGAAAACGTACCCAACAAGTCCAGAAGCAAAGAAACGAAGACGATCATGACGACCCTGCGCTGCAAGGATGAATCTGGTTCCTGAGGATGTGCCATCTTGACAAAAGCGAGCAAACGACAAGTGCAAAATTCCGACGAGGCTGGAGAGCAGATTTCCTGCTGGGAGCTGGGAAGCAAGACGCAATCCTAACATTCGATGGAGGATTGGCCCGACGTCATCACGCCGCACATCGCAGGCTTGCGGACCATGGACGGCGGTGGGAGCCACGGCACCGGACGGAGCTCCTCCATGAACCGTAGAACGATACGAGAGCGCCGGATTGGCCTTGATGGGCTTCTAGAAGAGTCTCACCAGTAAGATGACTGATGAATCCAGGGCTGTCTTGACTGCCCAGCAGCACTGCAGCCTGAGGCAGAGGCCATGTTGCAGGAGCAGGAATCTGTGCTGGGCTGTGCCAGGCTTATGAGCATGGGCTGCTGCTCCACTGCGAGTCTGTCAAGCTGGGGAACCGAAGGAGAGACTGCCATGGATTGAAAAGCTCAGCCATGGCTGGATGGCAACCAATCCTTGAGTGGAAATCTCTTGAGCTGGGCCACAGCTGAGGAGCTCCTCAAATTCCATAAGACTCAGTCCTAAAGCTTAAAAAATAAAAGCTAATCTTAAATGAAGGGACCAATTAAGTTTGAAAGGACAGAAGCTATCATTTGTCAAATAAAATACACTTTTGAAAGGAAATTAAGAGTATTTTTTCTATCTCAATATCTCACCTTTCAATTATTTATAGTAATTTGCAACCTAAACTAGCAAAAAGAAGTTGAGAATGCTTTTTATAACTTTTTTCTTATATATATAATTTTCAATACTTTCTCATGTCATTAAAATTAATAAGGCAGTATTGCAGGGGCTCTTCTAAGTGAAGAGGGCCTGACACTCACTTGCAGAGGGCTCTGTAAGGTTTGTCTATGAAACTCTTGATAATAGTAACAAATATCAAGAGTACTCACCATGAGCAAATTGGCTACACCTGACAACAGGTGTTGCATTTGGAAAATAGCTTGAGCCCAGATTGGTCTGAGCTTGGGACTGTACTCTGAACTAAGTTGAAACCAGAACTTCATTGTTTGGTGAGATTCCAAACCATTCTCAGCCACTGGAAGGTGATACAACTTTTCATTTCCTTTTCTCACAACCATGGGAAGAACCCCCCCAATCAGTGTTTACAGCAATTTCAGCCTGACCCAATTTATGGCCAATTGGCTTTCAGTGGTGTTTACATGGTTTTTGGGTCACACCCACCTTTTATAGCCATTATGGCTTTTTGGCCAATTTTTACCTCACCAAACCCCAGGTCAATCCCTTTGATTTTGGGCCTGGGGGTCATTTTATGTTCCAGGGGTCTTTGGCCCCTGGCCCACCCTGTTTGATTAGGGGGTTTTGGGCCATTTAAGCCCCCTACAGCCTCTATGGTCTGCAGGCTGTGGGACCATTTAGGCCAAAAGGGGCCAAGGGGGCAGCCCATGAGCCCCTGATGCCAGGTGGGCCCACCTGAACCCAATTTTGGCCCAAAAATGGCCCAAGGACCCCAAAAACCTCAAGTTGGCCTTACATTGCCATTGACCCCAAGACTCCACCAGAACATTTCCAACAGGGTTTCCCCTCAGCTCAAGGGAAACCCTTTCCTCAGTCATGGACCCTGTACTGCAGGAACCAGGAATGGGGAACATATGATATTACATACCATTATGCACCATTTTTCCTCAGAAATCCAATGGTGACACTTTCAATACTCAATTCCTTCATTTAAAGTCATGTCACCAGCCCATTGGCCTATTTTGAAAGGAAGACTCATCTTACTCAAGTTGGTAATTCATGGTGGAATCCACAAGACCATTCAAGGACACCAATCACTTAGCCCTTCAGGTGTTGGCTTTTCATTTCAACAGTATTCCCCCAGGATTCTTCAAGGATAGTTTCAAGAGGTTGTTACTTATCAAAATCAGTTGCCAAGGCATCAAGCACTCCAACACTCCTTGGACAGCTAAATTGGTCCATACAGGCTGTATTCAGGTGACTTGTTTGAAATTGGCCCTTTTGGGCCAATTCATAGTCTACTGTGGGAGTTCAAGGCACACAGTTCATTTCTCAAGATGGCCAGATCTGTATTGCCCCAAAACAGTAAATACAGGTGGGCATTCAACCCTCTAGGATCAGTCTTCAAATTTACACATATACTGGCCACCTTTTCTTCCCTGGGGAGTTTTTTCCCAGTTAATTGATATATTGGATTTATCTTTAGTATTATTTTCTTTCATTGTTGAAAGTAGATACTGATATTCTTCAGTCATTCATTTGCACCTTTATCTTTGCCTGTCAGTTGATATTGGTGGTCATATCCTTTTACTAGTTCCATTGTTCTTTCTGGCAGGTTGAAACAGTGAATTGAGGATTCATTTGTTTTGCTCTTTGGCCTTTGGCCTCTGGCTTCTTTTCTTTTGTTATCTTTGGCATATTTGTCCTTAATATTATTTTCTTTAAATAAACATAATCTTCTTTTAATTCTTTATTCCTTTGGAGCCCTCCAATTGAGTTCTTGATTCCTGAGTGCCAGGCCACTGTTATTTTCCTCAAGAGCCCCTGTGACACCTTTGTTCTTTTTTTATTCCACCAAGCTGGAGATAATATATTGGCTTCTTATTCCACCAAAGATTTGATATTTATAGTGGCTTATTTTAGCTTATTTATAATATTCTTGAAGTTACAGCTACATCTAGGCTTTAAGTTCAGATCTATATTTTCAATCTAGAAAATAATTTGTTTTTTCAAAGTTCTACATATAAGAAAATCTTTTTTTTTTTACCTCATCAAAGATTTTTATTACCCTCTACTAATATATTTTTATAAAAGGATTTTTGTGAAATATTATGAATTGAAAAAAAAACTTATCAAAATAGCACTATTTTGTATGACCTCTCAAATTAGGTCCTTACTAATTTTAGTTTTTCCCTTGTTTTTACTTGAGATTTTTCATTTTGGAAAAAAAACCAAATTTACACAATTCTATTTTTTTCAAAAAGCTGATTTATGAAATAAATAACCAAATATTCTTATAATTTTACTTATTATATTGTTTTTTCCAAATAGGAGGAATTTCAATTTTTTTTAACTTTATCATTAGGACTTATCAGTGGTATAATTACTATTATTATTAATGTTATCATAATCATCATGGTTTGTTCTTCATTTCTGATTTTATCCTGTATTATCATTTCATTTTGATGATCATTATTGTTATTAGGACTTGTGGAATATTTTTTAATTTTGGACTTTTTTTCACAGAATGTTTTTCTTGAAGTTACAATAGTATTTTCTTCAAAGTATGTTAGTGTAATTTGCAAAAAATTGTCAACAAATTTATAGTAGAAGGTTCTATGTAGATCCTGTTACTTTAATATTTTGAGAAAGAAATAATCAAACAAATTATATTGGATTAATTCCAATAATAATTGTTACAATAATGAAAAAAATTATCCTCATCATTAAAATGAGTAAAATTAAGATTAATCAGAAAAATTATTCTAATTTCCAGAAAATCAAAATTTTTAGAAGATTTTTATTTTCTACAATAGCATGATATTGAATATTTCTACTATTCTTAAGACAAAAAAATAACATTCAAGAAAATAAAAATTATCAAAAAAGATTTCTTCTAAAGAAATATGTGAAAAAAGGATAAATCCAATGAAGAAAATATTCAACCCCTCTTTTTATAATTGTTTGGTTCAATCTTATATGTTTTATTTCAAATGTTATTTAAGATTTATTTATGACTATTCTGAGTACAAAAAGAGTTTTTTCAATGCATTATCTTCATCTTTTTGATATTTTTGACTTACCTTTCCTCCAGATGAATATTCCAAAACCACTGGAATTCATAGCTGAAAGGGTTTTGGAGCACTATGAGACAGTAGGGCTGTATTTAATAACTATTATCAAGTCTTTGAGATTCAATTTCATACTTCAACTGAAGAGGTTATTGGAAAATCCATTCGATTATAAAAAATCCTTCCCAAAAAATAAATTGGCTGGAACAAAAAAAAACAAACTAAAGCTTAGTATCTTTTAGTTATGGTAAAAGGGACAAAAAAGAAATATATAAAAGTGTGAGGTGTGGATATGAAACTTTGATTAAAAATCAAGTACTTCTCCTGTCCTCAAAATTTGTATAAGGTAAAAATCAATTAAAAATAGTAAGAAATATTATTTTTAAAAGAAAACACGCCAATTTTATTTTTTATAACTTTATTAGTATTAAACAATAATATTTATAAAGATTTATTGTTTTACCAACAATAGAAATTTATTAAAAAATACTCTACAAGAGATATTTAAGGCTACAAAAGAAATTTCTTCAAGAGAAATTTCAATTGAAATTAATTGAGAAAAGAGCTGCAAGCAATTAATTAAAGAAAAAAGTCTTTAAAAAGAATATTAAAGAGAAAACATGCCCAAAAGTGACCAGAGTGAATTTGGAAACAAAGTGACAAAGTTTACAGTGATGAAAGATGCTTTAATTCACTTTTGGGGTGGTTCAGGGGTAAAAATGATTATAAGAATTAAAAACAATGATTATAATGATTTTTTCACATGGTTAAAAGGATAAAAATGATTTTAAAATGGTGGTTGGAATCTCTTATTGATTGGTTTAACAATGTTTAAACTAATTATAAAAGGAAAAGATTCTAACATGAAGAGAAAAGTGGGGAAAAGAAGACATTCTTTTATAGCCATCAATTTTCTTACTCCAAAAGTGAAATTTACTCTTGTCAGTCGTGAAAAACAGTCTGACAACAGAAAAGCCAATTATGGCATCATTGAACCCTGGTTTAGACCAAAAAAGGGCTCGTTTAAGCCATTTTTAGCCATTTTAGACCCTTAAATCAGCCATTACTATAGCAATACCTGGTCTAGAGCCTTAAAAACACGTCAGAATGTGTGTAAGGGATGTAGAAACCAGTTAAAACTGTTTTTACTATTATTCTTTTATCTTAAGGGTAGTTTTACCCTCTTGGCAACAGCTAAAACTACCCCAGTTGGTATCAAAACCTCATCATCAATTGAGTCCACAGACCTTGTAACTCAATTCCAGGCCAAAAGTGATGAACTTTTGCATGAATTTTGACACCACACGCCTGTCAGCAAGGATTTTGGGGGTCTAGCTCCCCCTTAGAGCTGGAGTTCCTTTTCCCCCCAAATTTAATATTTCCAATTTATTTTTCCTTTAATTCCTCATCATGTATTATACTTATAATTTACATATGTAATTAAATTGAGTTGTACAGTTCAATACAGTAATAATTGATACCTCATATTTAAATCGAAGTTCACTTATGTAATACATGCGCACATTTTGACATTTCAATTGAATTCAATTGAAAATACTTTAATTCCTCATAACTTCTAAAATATACACAACACCTCAATTTTAACACAAATTTTGGTGATTAAAACTACATGTGATGTGCATTAAGCTAAAATTTTGAGGATTTTCAATTTTCATACAGAAAACACTAAAAACTTAATTTAAGCTTATTTAGAGTTGAGTTACAAAATTTTCACTCAGAGGTGACCCCACCTTATTTTTTATGAGGAATCCAATGGTGAAATAATTTGTATATGTTTATTTATTGGATAAAAAGTTATAATAATTTTTATTTAACTTTTTTCCAAATTGATTTATTTTTTTACAATTTTGTTAAAAATTCATTTTTACTTAATTTTTTCAAGTATAAATGTAATTTTATAACTTCAAAATTTAATGTAATTTTATTTTGAAATTTTAATTAAATTTTTAATTGTGAATATAATTTTATATTTATATTTTGATTTTCATTTTAATAATATAAATAAATTTATTTTATTTATATTTTTATGTTAATTTTGTATTTGTGGTCTTTTGGGTATATGAAATTACCTCTAAGGCTCACATTCCCTTCCCCTAAAAAAAGAATATTACTTTGTAATATTGGTATTTCTAGTGTGTCTGAATCTCCTGAGGAGTTTGGTAGCTTCTGGTATATCTTTTTCTTCTAACCATTCATATTCACAAGTTGGGTCACTGTACCTAACAAGGTATTCCCTCACTTTCTTGGTTCTTAATTTTCTTTCTTTAAGAACTTGGGTAATTTTCTTAGTACCATATGTCTCAATAGGAGGTATAACTTGGGGACCTTTATTCCTCTAGGGAAATTTCTCAGCATCACTAGAGTTATATGGTTTTACCAAGCTCACTGGAAATGTAGGATGCTTATTACTAAGTTCTTCAGATAATTCTACTTCAACAGCATTTTCTTCATGGAGGGCTTTAATAACAAAAGGTCTTTCAAAGGAGTCTTTGAGCTTTTTACATCCTTTGATGTTATTGAAGTTGGTGGTGGATACTAGTACTAAATCCCCTACCTTGAAAATTGGAGTGGCATAAGATTTGTCCCATTTATCTTTAGCATATGCAAATGAGTCTTCCATGCATTTTACTGCATGCTTTCTGGCTCTGTCTAGCATTCCTTTGAAGCTGGCAGCTGTAGGATGTATTTCAACCAAATCTTTCCTTAAAGAATCTTGGGGAAATTTGGGATTCCATCCTTTTTCCAAAATAGCAGGAGTCTCATTGGTACTGGCATGAATGGAGGTTTTGTATGCCAGTTCCAGTGCAGGTAGAAGAGTACACCAATCATGGGTGAAACCATCACTATCTTTAAATTCAAGGCCATATGCACAAAATCTTCTTACCATGTCCTCTAAGGTTTGGATCACCCTTTCAGCCAGGCCATCAGTTTGTGGGTGGTAGGCTGTAGAGAAAGACAGTTTAGTGCCAAATAATTGGTGAAGATTTGTCCATAGTGCTGAAGTGAATTTGGGATCCCTATCACTAATGATATTTGTAAATATCCCAGTCCATGACACTACTCTATTCCATATCAGAAGAGCTGTATCCATGGCTGTATCATCCTTGTGACATGGTAAAAAGATTGGAGTTTTACTGAATCTGTCCACAATTACTAGGCAAGCATTATAACTTCTGTCACCTCCTGGTGGTAGTCCAGTTACCCAATCCATATGGACAATTTCCCAAGGTCTGCTTGGCTCTTGGATTTTTATCATATTTCCAAGTCTCTTGCCAGTGGATTTATTTGCCTTTTGGCATCTGTCACAGGTTTTGCAATACTCTGCAACATCTTTCTGCCACATTGGCCACCATATACAGGTCTTTACTTTCTCTCTTGTTCTGTCTTCAGACAGATGTCCTGAAAAGGGGCTATCATGGCATTCTTTCAGTACAAGATTGATTAATTACCTGTCTACAACTGTCATGACACATGTGTGCTTGGTTCTGTGGTAAATTATACCATCCAATAGGTGAAATCTTCCTTCATCATAAGATTTTTGCCATACTTCATCCAAGGCATGTATTAGAGAGTTGTCTTTACAGTCTTTGTTAAGTAATTGGCATAAGATGATACAATTCTTATCTTAAGTGTAACTATTTCTGACTTCTTCAAAGAAGGTGGTGTTCAAGTCTGTAGCACTTATTCCTTCTATTGGGATTTGTGGTGAAACTTCTTCTGGTACATAAGCAGGATTATCAATATTATTTGGTAGTGGCCATCTGCTTAGTCCATCTGCATTCTTATGAATATTCCCATCCTTATGAACAATAGTCATATTGCCCCTGTATTCTTGTATGGCTATTTGCCATCTGAGCATATGCCTGTTGGGTGTTTTCATGCTTAAAAGTGATTTGACAGCTTTACAATCTGTTATCACCTCAAAAGCACATCCCTCTAAGAAGTAGTTCAATTTCTCCAAGGCCCAGACAAGGCATAGACATTCCATTTGACTTGCTCCCTATCTGGCTTCAGTTGGTTTGATTTGCCTGGATATGAAACATATGGGTCCTTCTACAGGTTTATCATTTATTATCTGAACTTGGTGAAGTACAGCACCCAGCCCATCCCCTGATGCATCAATGTACAATTTGAAAGGCAATTTAAAGTCTGGCATCAGTAAGAGTGGAGCAGTGGTCAAGGCTTCTCTTAGAGACTCAAAAGCTTTGACTCTGTCAACAGTCATTTCAAATACTGTGTCTTTGTCACACAATTTATACAGTGGTCTTGCTATGAATGCAAAATATTTAATGTGTTTCCTGTAATATCCTGCACAACCTAAGAATGACTGAATTTCCTTCTTGTTCTGAGGCATGGGTTTTAGCAATACTGCTGTAACTTTGTTTTTGTCAATTCCAAGGGACAAACCAGATACAACATGTCCTAGTGCTTTAAGTTCTTTAAATCCAAAATGACATTTCTTCAAGGAGATTTTCATGTTTACTGATTGAATTTTTGTCAAACCTCTGGACAATCTGTACATGTTCTCCTCCCAAGTTTTGGAATAGACAATAATGTAATCAATGTAAATGATTAACCATCCCTCTGAGAGTTCTTCAGGGAAGATTCCATTCATCATTCTTTGGAAGTGTGAAGGGGCATTTTTGATACCAAGGGGCATCCTCAAGTATTCATACACTCCACAATGAACAATAATTCTCAATTATTTTCTTGCTCTTAGTGTCACCACATTTTGATGGAATCCCTTAAGGGCATCCATAGTGGTTATATACACTGCTTGAGATATTTGAGTAAGGGCAATTTGGATTTTTGGTATTGGGTATCTGTCTGGAACAGTGTAAGTGTTCAGAGCTCTAAAGTCTCCAAACATTCTAGATTTTCCATTATGCCATGCCACTATGACTGGTGTAGTTATTTCTAATTCTTCATTGTGGCATACTTTTCTCATTACACCAAGGTCCAAAAGTTCTTCGATATGAATTTCTAGAGCTTCTCTATATTTTGGACTTTCTGGATATGCAGGTCTTCTTAAGAGTGGTGGATAAGGTCTCTCAATGTTAAGAATGATGTCAACTTCATGACCAATAATTGCTCCTAGAGGTTCTTTGTCTGAAGCAAATGCTCCTCTGTGGTCATACAAAAGGGAAGAAAGTTCATTTTCTTGTTTATCAGTCATATGAAGGCTTATTTCAGCCTCATTCAACTGTTCAGACTTGAATTTCTCTAACTCTAAGTTGACTGGTGATACTTTGTTTACTGTAATTTGTCTTTTAAATGGTAAAAAGGCAAATTTTTGGCGCTTATTGTCTCCAATAGTAAAGTATCTGTCTTTGTTGTTATGCAAATCTATCCCATACATGATTAAATAGTCATTTCCCAATATAAAATGGATACTAGAGCAATTTTCCATAACAACAAATTCAACTGTGATTCTCAAATTCCCATTTATGTGTGGGAATATGACATTGGTCTCAAAAATTCCTAATGCTTTCATTGGATTACTTGCACTGTTGAATTTTATACCATCAATTGGTAACAATTGGTCTTCAAAATTTGGTACACAAGTCTTAAGAAAAGATTTTACAACACAAGAGCAAAAAGCTCCTGGGTCAAGCAAATGTTTGGTGGGCTTGTTGTCAATCACCACTTCTGTTATACAGGAGTTACCAGCTGTATAACCTTTCCCCCTGTTTGGTTTTGTTTTCATAAGTTGTGCATCTTGAACTTTTGATAAATCAAGTTGACCATTGCTCAATTGTGGCAAGTGGGAATAAGATTCCATGATGTCAAAAGTGGAATTGATATTTTCTATATCTTTTGAAGATTCAGAAAATATTGATGACTTATCATCTTAATTGTCTTCAATTATGTCATCTTTTTCAACATAAGGTTCCTTTTCAATATCAATTTCATTGATTTTCCCCTTCTTTGGACATGTATTGGCTAAATGGGTGGTGCTTTGGCAAATATGGCACTTTCTGACTGTATCTGCAGATTTATACTTCATATTATTAGAATTTTCTTTGGGGATTTTGTCCACATAATCTTTCCAAGGTGTATTAAACCTTGTTTCAAGATTTACCCTACTAGAACCAATTTTGGTTCTGGTGGTTACTTCTTCTAATATATTGATAATATCCTCTGCTGAAGATTGTTCAGTAGTCCTGCTTTTGATAGCATGCTCTAAGTAACCTCCACATTGTCTCAGAATTTTTCTATGGATCATAAATTCTGACATGTCAGGATATAATGCTGTTAATCTGTCTTTTTGTTGCAAAAACCATGATAAAGCTTTGTCTTTATCAGCATTAAGTTTGGCAGATTCAAAGGCTGTTTCAACTTTAAACCTCCAAGAATCATTTGTCCATTTGTTAATGATTTGGGTTTTCCACCAAGTCCAACTCTGGTGTCCATGTGCTTGTCTTATTTTGATGTACCATCTGTGAGCTGATTTGGTAAACAAGGTGTTAACTCTGGCTGTTACCAATCTGTCTTATAATTCAAAATCCTCTTTGATCATGTCAATACCTCCAATGAATTCCATATGGTCATACTCTCCTTAACCACTGAAGTGAGGCCATTCTTCAAGTTTTGGAACTTCTTTCAAGAGTGCTTGGCCCATTGATGGTTCTAAGTTATGAAAAGAAGTAGAAAATTCATTGTTTAACTGTGAATTTTCAATATCCAATACTTTTGGATTGGGAATTCTTGCATCTTCATTTTGATTCAGAGGTGTAGACATTCTTGGTAAAGTGTTTAGCAGTTGTTCAATATCATTCATTTTACTGTTTTTACACCTTTGTGAATTTCTTAATTCATGTTGCAAGTTTTGTATAGAGCTTATGACATTCTTTTTATGATCATCCTCTCTATATGTTAGCTCATTCCATAATTCTGTTTGTTTAGTATTATCAGATATAACTTCATTTAGCTTTATTGTTAATTTTCATATTTCCTCTCTTGAGGTATCAAAATACTTTTTCAGGGAAACTGTATTTGTCTTTACTTCAGCAAATGATTTTGAAATATCATCAAGAGCTTTTTTATTATCTTCTTTGATAGTGCTTATGGCTTGTTTTATTCTTGTTTCAATTATGTCATCAATATTGAATTTAGAATATTTGTCTGTTAATTCTTCAATAATGGCAGATTGTTCATTTATCTTAATGCCAAAAGAATTATCATTATTGGAATTTTTGATTGTTCTTAAAACTCTTTCAAAGCATTTAAGTCTATCATTTATTTGGCTCAGACTCAAGTTATTTGTTTTAAGATTGTCACAAATTGATGTATTTTTATCAGAAAGATGACTTTTTACGTCAGAAATAGCTTTATACAACTCTGGAATACAATCAAAAGTATCGTAAATCATTTTTGATATTTTAATCTGGCTTCCTCTTTTATTTTGTAATTCCATCATGGTTCTGGTCATCTGAAATACATTTTCCATGGCATCCTGTTGAATCTTTGGGATTATGTAGCCCTGGCTGTAAGGTTTTGGGGCTGGTGCCTTCCCTTTGCCCTTGTTTGGAGTTTGTGCCTGCTTTTTCACGTTGAAATTGCTGCTTCTGGCCACTGGGGCTGTTTTTGGCAATGGTTTGGGTGGTGGAGGGTTGTTTTTCCTCCATTCTAGTGTCAAAAGCATCATGTTTTTCTTCTCCATCAATGGATGCCATCCATTGAGCAATTTGCAAGTATTGGGATGGCCCAGGAATTTTCTCACAGTCAGGTAAGAATTAATGCAATTCTTCCACAGGTATGGAAGGATCTGGTACTCCTTGAACTGAAGTGCATTGTTGTATGCACTGTGGCTGGCTTTGTATATGTCCACTGAGGCTTGTTGTGGCGGTGTCAGCTCTTTTTGAAGGTAAAATGGTATTATCAGCTTCAGAATGACCCATTTTAGTTGTTTGGAAGTCATCAACTGACCCTTTTCCTTCTGTAACTGATTGGCCTCTGCCATAATCACATCTATTACCTTTCTGGGAGCTGCTTGAGGGGTTATAGCTGTCTCCTGATCTGGTTGAAGGCATAATTATGGTTAAAAGGCTTAAAATAGTAATTTTACGTCAAAAAACTTACTATTGGCCAAATATTTGGCTTTTTGAAGAGTATTACTTATTTCCAAGTTGACTAATTCAGAAGAAATTGGCTCTGGTTGAATATTCTGAGTCACAATAATAGTACTATTATGATCAGAATTAACAGTACTGGCAGGAATAATGCTGGTTACTGTTGAGGCTGTTTCAATTTTTTCTTGTCTTGCCACATTTTCAGACACTAAAAATAATGAAAAAACCAATTAATCAAGTAAAAAAAAGGATATTTCAAAAAAGAAGTTAAAATATAAGCCTCACTTATAATATTGATTTTTTTTATTGATTTTTTGAATTATAAGTATTTTTTATATGTTTTTAAATTTTTCAATATAAGAAAAAAGATTTAAAAAGAGTAAAAAAAATTTGTCACAGGTAAAATATCACGGCTGGGCCCCCAAATGTAAGGTGTGGATATGAAATTTTGATTAAAAATCAAGTACTTTTCCTGTCCTCAACATTTGTATAAGGTAAAAATCAATTAAAAATAGTAAGAAATATTATTTTTAAAAGAAAACACACCAATTTTATTGTCTATAACTTTATTAGTATAAAACAATAATATTTAGAAAGATTTATTGTTTTACCAACAGTAAAAATTTATCCAAAAGTACTCTACAAGAGATATTTAAGGCTACAAAAGAAATTTCTTCAAGAGCAATTTCAATTGGAATTAATTGAGAAAAGAACTGCAAGCAATTAATTAAAGCACAAAGTCTTGAACGAGAATATTAAAGAGAAAACACAGCCAAAAGTGACCAGAGTGAATTTGGAAACAAAGTGACAAACTTTACAGTGATGAAAGATGCTTTAATTCACTTTTGGGGTGGTTCAGGGGTAAAAATGATTATAAGAATTACAAACAATGCTTATAATGATTTTTTCACATGGTTAAAAGGATAAAAATGATTTTAAAATGGTGGTTGGAATATCTTATTGATTGGCTTAACAATGTTTAAACTAATTATAAAAGGAAAAGATTCCAACATGAAGAGAAAAGTGGGGAAAAGAAGACATTCTTTTATAGCCATCAATTTTCTTACTCCAAAAGTGAAATTCACTCTTGTCAGTCGTGAAAAACAGTCTGACAACAGAAAAGCCAATTATGGCATCATTGAACCCTGGTTTAGACCAAAAAAGGGCTGGTTTAAGCCATTTTTAGCCATTTTAGACCCTTAAATCAGACATTACTATAGAAATACCTGGTCTAGAGCCTTCAAAACACGTCAGAATGTGTGTAAGAGATGTAAAAACCAGTTAAAACTGTTTTTACTATGATTTTTATATCTTAAGGGTAGTTTTACCCTCTTGGCAACAGCTAAAACTACCCCAGTTGGTATCAAAACCTCATCATCAATTGAGTCCACAGACCCTGTAACTCAATTCCAGGCCAAAAGTGATGAACTTTTGCGTGAATTTTGACACCACACGCCTGTCAGCAAGGATTTTGGGGGTCTAGCTCCCCCTTAGAGCTGGAGTTCCTTTTCCCCCCAAATTTAATATTTCCAATTTATTTTTCCTTTAATTCCTCATCATGTATTATACTTATAATTTACATATGTAATTAAATTGAGTTGTACAGTTCAATACAGTAATAATTGATACCTCATATTTAAATCGAAGTTCACATATGTAATACATGCGCACATTTTGACATTTCAATTGAATTCAATTGAAAATACTTTAATTCCTCATAACTTCTAAAATATACACAACACCTCAATTTTAACACAAATTTTGGTGATTAAAACTACATGTGATGTGAATTAAGCTAAAATTTTGAGGATTTTCAATTTTCATACAGAAAACACTAAAAACTTAATTTAAGCTTATTTAGAGTTGAGTTACAAAATTTTCACTCAGAGGTGACCCCACCTGATTTTTTATGAGGAATCCAATGGTGAAATAATTTTTATATGTTTATTTATTGGATAAAAAGTTATGATAATTTTTACTTAACTTTTTTCCAAATTTATTTATTTTTTTACAATTTTGTTAAAAATTCATTTTTACTTAACTTTTTCAAGTATAAATGTAATTTTATAATTTCAAAATTTAATGTAATTTTATTTTTGAACTGTAATTAAATTCTTAATTGTGAATATAATTTTATATTTATATTTTGATTTTCATTTTAATAATATAAATAAATTTATTTTATTTATATTTATATGTTAATTTTGTATTTGTGGTCTTTTGGGTATATGAAATTACCTCTAAGGCTCACAAAAAAGAGAAATAAAGCTTTGAATATTTCAGTGAAATATGAAAATTTTCAAGAATATTCTTTAAAAATTCAATTCTTTCTCATTCCATCTAGCACAAAAATATTTTTTCAAATACCAAAATAACTGATTGTATAAGAAATATCTTAAATGGTGTTATGAGAGCTTCTTGAAATATAATCATTAGCAAATATAACTTCAACTAGAACCAAAAATCGACTATACATCTTAAGTAATGCTTAATAGGCAGACTGAACTCTTTGGGAAGGAATTGAGAATTTTTTTGGAATCCACAGGGATTTCTGTCTGAATTTATATGTTTGTTATCTAAATATTCCTTCTAACTAATATCTATTTATTCTCCTGCAAGAAATCAACTCAAATTTGTACTTTAAGCTTCTTATTGATTATCAACAAGAAAAGATTATGGAAACAGATATTCCTATACAATATTTTTCAGCTACATAAATAATATTTATACACATTTTAATCCCCTAAAGCCTATGAATATCCTATAATATCAATCCATTACTTTTTTCTTAGGATAGGTATCTTAAAATACCTTCCAGGCTTTCAAAACAGAAATAATTTTAAAGAATAAGTTCTGAGAAAAAATATATAGTGAAACTAGATACTTGTACCACTTCTATCTTTGAAAGAAGCTTTTATATTCAATTATTCTAATGTAAATTAGATAAAGTCTTGTATTTATTGAAAAATCATGGGTTTGGAATTCTTTTCTGATATTAAGGAAAAACTAACCCTGATTAAAGATTTCCATCTAGATAAATTTCTTCCATTCTCTTTTTGGGAAGATTCATAAGAGAGAAATTCTCACATTATTTTTCTAATGGCTTATAGTTATATGAAAAATTCCTTTTTTAATATGTCTACAGTAAGAGTATGATTTTTTGATTACAATTCCCAAATTAATAATAATTTTTCTCAGATGTTTAGCTGAAGCACATGTGTGAATTTAAATTCATATTAATATTTTACTATAAGCTTAATACAAAAAAAAATTAGAATAAAAATTATATAATATCAAAGAAAATAATTGAAAGGCAGAATTATGTATCCAATAACTTCAATGAATAATATTTAGCCAATAACATTACTTGAAAAAGTGTCATATTGAGCCTATGGAGAAATTGAAATAAGATCCCCTCAAATTTCACATGAAAAATTGACCTGGTTTTGTGGATAATAGCCAAGATTCAGCTAAAAGAGCCAAGGAATACCCATTCATTGGCTTTCTCAACCTCATTTTGTTCAAATTTAATCCCAAAGAAGTAATTATAATTAAATCATTGATATTTTGGCTTATCTGATCCTTGAATAATTTCTCACAAAAATACAATAAATTAAAGTGTTAAGTTATTTTAATAGGCACAAATTATCAAAAAGGGTTATATAAATAGCTGATTTGAAAGAAATCCTTTGCATGAGTAAAAAAGATTAAAAAGACATATCTTCTCTCTGTTCATGATTCAAAGCTATACTGAGAGTCAGAAATATTAAAATTTTCAAAATTAAGGAGGAGCTAAGCTTTTTAGCTTGAGATTAGTACAAAATAAAATCCCTAAACTTAGGAATTAAAATGCAACATCTGCTTTTAATTTTTGAATTCATTTTCCATAAGAAACAAAAAGATATTCATAGGAATTTATCAGATGAAAGTCCTGTAAATATCTCTTTCAATAAGTCCTTCATGAAGGTGATATTTTCCAAGTAAGGCATAAATGCTTGATGTTTAATTTTTAAAGTAATTTGTTTCTGATGAGAGGGAATGGAGGAAAGATATAGTTTCAGGTTCAATGAATAATTTTATCATGTACAGTTTTGTTTTTATAAGAAATTTATTTTGAATTTATTTTGAGTTTTAGAAAGGCTTGATCCATTAAAATATTTCTTTCTGAAGTAAATTTCCTTCCAAAAAACAAAGCTTTAATCCTTATATAATTTGATAATCAGTCTCTCATATGTGGGATGAATAAGTTATATATAAGCTGCAGCTAGAATAAAAAAAGTTATTTGTTTTTAGTCAATGATACGTAATATCAAAATTAACTACCATAAGAAATGAAAATCTTCTTTTCCTATGTAGGGATGAATATTGGAAAATTTTGACCAAACACTGATATTAAGCCAATTGAATTCAAATTATGTGGCTTGTATATTTGGCTTAAATTTCTTCCAAATATCCTATTTTTTACTTGGATTTACATTCTGTATTAAAGCCTGTATCCAGCCTGTCTCCCATTCCATTTTCCAAATGCAACACCTGTTTTCAGGTGAAGCCACTTTTCTCATGGTTAATATGACTTTCCTCAGTAGAAAATATAATATAATTATTAAATCAATTATTTTATAAAGAAAAGAATTGATTGTTATTGAATAATCTAATAATAGAAAATATTGATAATTATAATAAATTATAATTATTCTATAATTATTATAGTCACTGACAGCTATTATAAAAAAAGAAAGACAAAGGCTCTTAATGAGACAATTATATGTGAGAAATGATAATATTTATCCACTTATAAATAATATTGATATTATTTATAAAAGGAATATCACAAAAATTGTGGAGAGGTAAATCTTATAGAGAAATTCTATACAAAAAAAATCAATACTAGAGAAAAAGATATAGAAACTCAGATAGAACTTACTTATAATATTTGTTTAATAAAATCAGTCAAACAACAACAGTTATAGTATTAAATACTGTCTATATGTTAAAAACACACCAAAAAATAAATATTTTAAAGGAATAAAAAGACTTTTTTATGATAAAGTAATATTTAAAACTTTTTTCAGGAAATTTGTGGATTTAAAATATATTTCAAGAGAACAATTTCATATAATAAAATCTATTATTGCTGATAAAAAAAAATAGTCTAAATTATATGATTTGAATTCTTTATTTATGATATATAAAGGTTAAAATATCTTAACAATTACTTGAATAATATAAGATTTCAGATTGAAGAAAATATTACCTGCTTAACATGTCTAATTTAATGATTGATCATTTGTTCTGGACAAAAACAGTGATGTCAAGGCTCTTTTTATGCCTTCAGAGAAACTCTAATTATTTATAATTGATAGAGAGGGAGTGCTCAAGTCAAAACTGGAAAACTATTCTTATAAAGAAGGGTCTTAGCTTAAAGTAACTTATTTTTATTACAATTTAAAGCTACCATTATTATTCTTAACTACAAGTAACTTTAATCCTCTTTTGGGTTAATTATTTTAAGCTGAAATACAACATAACTTTATTTGTAATTAATTTAATAAAAAGAAAAACTTAAAAATAAATTCTGAAGTGAGAGTCTCCTGAACTTGATTTTCAATTATTTTTCAAAGAAATTGTAATTTATTTTGGGTGTTGGTAAAAGCACGTAAGCCCTTACATGTTTTTACCATAAACTTACGTGTTTTTACCAAATTATGGCCAAAACACGTAAGTGACCTAATTTTTTTATAAAAATTCCTCGGACTCAGTTTTGAGAATTTTTAACATTTTTTTTGCCATATTTTTTGTGACATGGGATGTGAAGGTCCCCAAATTTTTTCAATTTTTTTTTGCCCAATTTTTCTATTTTGGGCAGTTTGGTAAAATGGCCCATTTTTTTGAAAAAATTCATTAAAAATGTTCCCACTTATGAATTTCAATATTTTTTTTAAAATGAAGGTGCGAATGTTGAGAATAATAAACCAGAATCCCAACATTTTGGTATTTTTTTTGCAAGAACATTTGTAGGCCCAAAAAGTCCATGTTTTTTTAAGTTTTTTTGTTCATGTTTGTAATTAAATTGAAAATGCCATTTATGAAATAAATTGAATTCAAAATGAAATTTATGATGATTGGAAGTTAAAATTTGATTTTTGGCATTAACAGTGCCATTTATCACATCAAAAGTGCCATAAATGGCATCACTAATGACATAATAATGCCATAAATGGCATCAAGAATGACATACAGATGCCATTTATGGCCAGAAAATTGGCATAAATGGCATTACAGAAATGCCATAAATTGAATTTAATGGCCTTGACAATGCCATTTATGCATTTCAAAATGCCATAAATGGCCTTAACATTGGCCTTAAAAATGGCATGAATGGCCTTAACATTGGTCTTAAAAATGGAATTAATGGCATCAAAAATGCCATTTATGGAATCAAAAATTCCATTTGTGGCATTACATAAATGGAATTAACAATGCCATTTATGGTGTTACATAAATGGCATTATGCCATTTATTGCATTGATAATTCCATTCATGGTATTAGTAATGCCATAAATGGAATTGTTAATGCCATTTATGGCATTGTTAATGTCATCAGAAATATTGCATTGATAATGCCATAAATGGAATTTTTAATGCCACAAATGGCATCATAAATGCCATAAATAGCCATATTTCATTTAAAAACCATCCCTTATGTATTTTTACCACAAAATTACGTGTTTTTACCAATTTGCTTACGTGTTTTTACCAATACCCTTTATTTTAAGAATGATTAAAAAAGCTAAACTCAAGGCTAATTATCAAAGAATCATGTTTAAAAAAGAAACTTCAAATTTTACTTATACACAGATAAGATTTAATTGTAATCTGTGTGAAATGTTTTAAGAAAATCCATTAAGAATTACAGTTTTATAGAATTTTGGAAGTTATTGCTCTTTTTCCACATAAAATAGGAATACACACCAAAAACTTAAATTTTAATAAGGTTTTCACACTTATAAAATTAAAGTTTAAGCTTATTTAAGCTTTTAAAGCATTTAAAACTTTGGTTAAATTTCTGCCTATGGGGATTTACCCTTTGGCAGATTGTAATTCCTGTCCAAATTGGGGATAAAAAAGTTTCAACTTTAATATTCAATAAATGTCTAATCTTACAGCTTAACAAATTCTGAAATCTTCAAATACAGGTGGACAAAATTAATTGAGTCCTTGCAGATCCAAAAGGCTGGGTATCCTGGCTCTGTTTGACTTTTTTCCTTTGTCCCACCTTATTGCATGAATTTTTCCCTTATATTTATTTAAAGCAATTCAATGGATTTAAACCAGTTTAAATTGAGATCACACAGGATTTACAGCATTTATGGAAAATCCTTAGCCAATTCAGTAAATATACATCACACCTTAATTTTAACACAATTTTTATAAGTTTTCATAAAACTTATGAAACTTCAAATTTAAGCTCAAAGTCAATAATTTAAAAATTTTAATAAAAATTGTAAAAATGTATATTTGTAATTTGTGATTCTTAAGCCTTCAAATAACATAAGAAATAGCCATTTTTGGGTATAACACCCTATGGGTCTACCCCAGGGTATTTTTGGTGTTCATTCCAAAAATGACATATTAGTTATAGTTTTTTTTATCAAAAATAAATTTATACTTATTTTTTGTTATTTTTTTCTTCAAATTCACTTGATAAGTCTTTTTAAGACCAAATCAACTGTATAAAAAGCTATTTGTGGCCTTATGGGTATCTCATACATATTTCACAGGCTCACAGGCTCAGAGGAAATAAGCATAGAGACACTTAATAGTGTGAATACAATCCAATTTTGCATAAGAAAGCAGACAAAAATAATAAGAAGTAATAAATAAAGGATCTAACAACAAAAAATTACAATTCTACTGTTTCAATCTGTCAGGAGGAAATAGAAGGGTTAATGAGGATATGACCACCACAGCTCCACTGAACAGATTTGAAAATAAGGAAAATGATTTTTTAACCAAATAATGATATAATATTCTGAGTAAGGGATATAATATCACGACAGATTAATCCAATATATAAATTAACTGGGAAAAAGTCCTCAGAGGGAGGAAGAGGGGATTGTATATTTGAGAATCCACCATCCCAGGTCCAAAAAGTGAGAATTTCTGAAAGAGGAATTGATTTGAATTTTATAGGCCCAGTATGAATGCACAGGGTCTGTACAAGAATTGTTGTGAGAGTTGGTGATAATACACACCAGGGCAATTTTCATGTGACTGGTTAGCCAGTCATTTAATTTGTCCTTTCTGTGACTTGAAAATGGCTATTAATGTGAAATGAATATAAACAAGATATAATTATAAGATGACCTAAGAAAAGCCCAAATATTACCTGCATGAACTTCAGTATTAGATTTTTCTTTCACAACTGGATTAGCTCAATATATTATTAAAAGAACCTTTCATAATTTAACAATCATATTTGAAAAGAGAACTACATGGAGCAGAAGTGGGTTATTTCAGTATTTTGAGAAGCATCCTTTTCTTCTCAAGCACCTATTATTCAGAATTTCCCCCCTTTAAAATGTTTGAGAGATCAATAAATATTGTAGAATTTGTGTTTATAGAGTCAAAAATAAAGAAATTTTCACTTTCCCTTTGAATATTCATATTCATTTTAATGAGCTATTTTATTACTTAATAGTCTTCCAAATTAGGCTATCAATTACTCAGTAATTCTCTGTGAGCTATGTGATATGGGAAGAATATCTCTCAATTTAGGGATGAAAGAAATGGGAATTCAATCAATTAAGCATTAATATCTATTGTTTAAGAGCACAATTTATTTCAGAAAAACAGGTCATCATGTCTTGATATGAGCCCTAAATGTTCCATTGAGAGCACAGAATAAAAATTGATCAATATCCAGATATCAGAAATTATTAAATGGTTTTGGTAACTAATATCAAGAAGTCTCAGCCATACCCATATATTCCAAATTCAAACATTTTCATCATTTTAACTTGTTATACACTTCCCTCTGAAATGAAACACACCACCAACAATTTCTGAAAGAAGCTCTGTGGACAAGAATTAATAGTTTTCTGACAGATAAGCAATGGAAATCCTTGGAGGTTTTAAAGAGTACTTGATAAGATACAGCTTTCACATGCAGAAATAATCATAACTAAGAAAATATGCTTATATTTCATCTTTCAGGTAAAGAGAAGCTTGTAATTGTATTGAAATTTCCAAAAATCCAGAACATATGTTTGGTAAAAGCATTTTTTCTACATTAGTATTTTCAATATACAAACATTTGTGACTGCAGTAATATGTTTTGGTGGCTTTTGTTTTTATAAAAGTGTTTTTGGTTTTTGGTTTAAATTTTACATGATCTACCCCAAAATTCAATTATTTTTGAATAATATCAGAAATTTAGTAGTAATACAAAGATTTTCAACCAAAAAATGTAAATTTAAGCTCAAAGATGAGAAATTTGGGAATTATTTTTTATTAAAAATTCATCTTCACAAGTATTTTGGCTACTCCATCATTATAAAATCATTTTCATTGTTTGCCAAAGCTTAGATTATATATGAAGTATACCACTAGAGCTTAAAGCTTTGCATTCTAATTACTGGGAAAAAATGAAATCATGAAGTTTATTCCCTCCTGTAAGGTTTATATTGAACCCCAATTTTTTTTAAAGGAATATGTGAGCTACAAGTTGCCTTTAGGCAGGAAAAAGTGACAGGTTACTCAGATGCTATAGAGTGGTGTGCACATGAATTATATCATCTTCTTGAAAGTACATCTTTAATTATAATTTCTGTTGCACCACTCAATAAATACTACTACTAATGATAAATTTCAAGCCATTAACCATTAAAGAATTGGAAAATGTGAGTGTTTTTGCATAGTTAATATTACAAAGAATATCAAATGACAGATGAGGTTGTCAATCAGTTTCTTTCATTGCCTCTCATGATGAACCTCCCTCCAAAGATGATTAAAATTATTTCACAATTATGCTCAAATACATGTAATCACTCAGCTTGTTCCCATTGGCTTGCAGGGATATATAATCAAAATAATATGTTCCTATAGTAAAAAGGTTGAGGGTTGGTTTATATCACCTTGTGCATACAGCCCCCACAAGGTAGCTCTAAAATACAGAGGCCATTCATATATGGTATTGTAAACAACCCCCCAGAACCAGCTTCAAATGGCTGGGGGTGGTTGGATCCCACTAGTGTGAAAGGCCTTATGACACCACCTCCAAGACTGTGGATTTGGTTACAAAAAGGTTTTGTGAAAAACACACTCAAACCAAATAGAAATTGGAGGGGTGCTGTTTCCAACAACCCCCCAAAGCCAGATGTAAAAGGCCATGAGGTTGTTTGCATCAGCTAGCTCAAACAACCCCCTCAAAACAGTGGCAAAAGTACAGGGGTTGCTTGCATTAGCTGGTGAAAACAACCCCCCAAAACTGGCTGCAAAAAGGTGGGGGATTGTTTGCATCATCTTCTGAAAACAACCCCCCAAAACAAGAAGTAAAAGGCCGGGGGGTTGTTCGCATCAGCTAGCACAAACAACCCCCCAAAACCAGCTGTAAAACACAAGCCTCTGCAATGTTAGGATATTGCAGGTGGGCCCTGGCGGCACCAGTAAAGCAAAACACTGAGGCATAATGGGTGGTTTCTCTCTACAATAGGGGAGCCCCCCCATGGTTCTTAGGAAGGAATGTGTCGATGCCTGCCACATGGGTGATTTGAACCGATGGCAAAGTGAGCAAGTAGTGCAGATGCAAGTCTTACCAGCTAAGAGAGGAGCAATTGGATGTTGCCAGTTCATCCACAATTTTGTATTAGTTTTTTTTTTAAAAAAAATTTGTGCTAGTTTTTTTCAAATAAACTATTTTTGTACTAGTTTTTTTCAAATAAACTATTTTTGTACTAGTTTTTTTTCAACAAACTATTTTTGCACTAGTTTTTTTTCAAAAAAATATTTTTGTGCTAGTTTTTTGCAAAAAATCTTTTTTGCACTTGTTTTTTTCAAAAAACCATTGTATTATTTTTTTAGAAAAGCTGCTTTTTTGATTAGTTTTTTCAAATTAACTGTTTGTTTACTAGTGTTTTCAAAAAATTATTTTTTTACTACCTTTTACTGTTCTTCCAAGGGTCTTTTAAAAAACATATTTTCAAATAGTTTTGCAAAAACAAAGTTTAACAAATTTTTCCATAAATGACTTTTTTGAAAGAAGGTAGTTTTGTGGAAAAAGAACAATTTTTTCAATGTTACTCTTTTTTTTGTCAAAGAAACTAGCTAAATATCTAACATAAAAACACTTTTTTTGGAATTTTAGAAGCAAAATTGATTTTTCTAGGAAAGCTTTCCCAAGTAACTTTTTATTTTGAAAATGCTGTTGTTTCCTCAAAAATATAGATTTCTTTCCAAAGAAACTTTTTTTAAAAAAAACTAAGAATTCCAAAAGAACTATTTTATCAAAAATAAAATATTTTTATGTTCAAAGATGTTATTTCTTTTTGGATAGAACTACTTTTTTCAGAAAATCTATTCTTATTTTCAAAAAAACCTGTGACCTCCCAAAAGACTTTTTCAAAGAGTCATTTTTTTGCAAAAGACCTACTTTCTCTCAAAACCTGTAACTTCATTCAAACTGAATCATTTGATTCAAAACTCCAACTTTGAAACAAGAAACCAATCTTTTTGCAGAAAAAACCCATGGAATTCAACTTAAGCGTAAGATGTGACTATGAAACTGATGATAATATTACTATTAATCAACAGTGCTATGTCTGTTATTATAAAAAAAAATTCTATTATAACCACAATTAAATAATTAAAGAATTATTTCTTTCATGTTTTAAACACTGCCAGTGATTTTAACAGTGAGCAGTAATTGTCTACAAGAATCAATTACAAGAAGATTTTAATAATAAAACTTCTTTTATTAAGATAATAAAATTATTTTAATATATAATTATCTTTTGCAAGAAAAATTATGAATATAATTCTTGAAGAAAACTAATTTTTTAGAGAAAAACTTTAAGAATTAAAGATAAATCAGTCACTAATATTCGAAAGAGCTTATTAAAAGATAAGATAGAGAGATTTGACGTAGAGTTGTGGATTTAATGGATCAAGATTTATTTATAACAGTATTACAGAAATATATAGTTGGATTCTATGATTCCACGTCTTTCTGATTGATTTTGAAAGAATTAAAACACTTAATAATAGATTTAACTAATACTTACTTGTTGGTAACAATGATATAAATGGATAATAAGATGATTATTGGAAAAAACAGCAAGAGGAGGCCTCTTTTAAGTCAACAACAGATCACAGAGGCGTTCCATGGAGCCAACTGAAAAACCAGTGAGTGAGAAAACAATAAATGCTTTTGGATTATTGATTGCATGATATGTTGTCATGTAAGATTATCATAATTACTTAATTGATGCTTTTGTGTGACTACCAACCCCAATATGGTTAAGAATAAAAGGAGTAACATCTTTAAATCCTATTTTATTTCAAATTAATAATTGATTTCTCACAGGTATCAATTTAATTTGCAATTTCATCACAGGGTGTAATTACTGTGAATTTTTGAAGATTCAGTGTTTCATGTAGAATTATCAAAAATGGACTGTAAGTAAAACTTTTAATTTTACTGATAAAACTATAATTATTCTTGGTTTTACAATAGATAATACGGTTCTCCATTGGTCCTGAAGGTTTCAGAGAGATTAATTAATAATTGTATTTTTAATGAATTTTTGAAGTTTTTACCTCATTTCTACGTAGAATTGCAAATATCAGTGTTTGGCTGGTTGCTATGAGGTAAATCAATGGATACAAGTCCAAAAAGGGTTTTAATTACTCTTTTAGGGTCTATCCATGGAAATTAATTAAGAATTGACATGGTTACAGGAGTCTAAGTAGCTCTTTACCTCCTTGGAATGTCAAAATAGCAGGTTATTTGCTATTTTCTTATGATTTACTGTAGCTGTAACATGGTAACCAAGTTCCCAAAGTGTTTTAGTTTACTAATTGGGCCAAGATCAGCCATGGATCCAAGCTTTTGAGCTTTCCATGCATCTGAGGCCTCAGAAGTTGGGTACCCTGACTCTCTTTGATGTCTTTTGTCCCTCTTGCCTATTTTTCACGTCAGAATAGAAATTTAAGCTTCAAGTGAGATATCCACTATGGGTGTACCAAAGGTCCATGTAAGAATACCATGATATTAAGTGCCCAAAACATGCATAACACTATTCTCAGTGTATATGTAACACGGGATTTCTCACATTCCCATTATCTTGGCGTGAAATTAAGAAAAACAAAAATTTTCACAGATCTTTTATGTGGTATTGAAGTATTTTCCATATTACCACCTCAAAGAGTTAATTTGAGCTTATTCACTCTATGGAGCTACCCTAGGTGAATTTTTTTGTAGAATCCAAATCTGGCCTTAAGTCCATGGATTTACCTACTCAATAAAAGGTTATTCATCTTTTCTAAAATCAAAAATGACAAATTTTGGATATATGCATGACTTATGCGTTATGCATAATTTAGAATTTGTTTTTAAGATAATTGTGGCCTATTTGGGTATGTAAAATATACCTCAAGGCTCACATTCCCTCCCACCAAAAAATAAAATTGTACTACAATTTTATCAATGGTATAAAGAAGAAAAAGGCCCCAAAGGGGGTTAATTTCCACTGTCCAACCTCTTTACATTACTCAGATCAAGTAATTTAAAGCACAATTTATAGACATATTCAGGCTTGTGGCCTTCTTTCATGTCTAAATCTTCTTAAGAGTTTATCTGAGTCAGGTATTTCTGATTCTGCCAGCCATTCATATTCATGTACTGGATTTCTATATCTGACAAGATATTCTCTTTGATTTTTACCCCTAAGTCTCCTTTCTTTATCTTTCTGTCTTCATTCTGTTCCACTGGTGGTACAGTTAAAGGAGTTGGGTTCCTCAAAGGAAACAATTCTTTATCAGCTGGCTGATAAGGTTTTATCAAGCTGACTGGAAACGTGGGGTGTTTATTTTCCAATTAACCACTTAATTCCACTTGAACTGAATTGGTTCCATGTAAGGCTAAAATAACAAAAGGTCCTACATAAGAATCTTTAAGTTTCTTTGGGCCTCTGATATTATCAAAATTCAAGGTTGAAACTAGAACTAAGTCCCCTACTTTGAAGTCTGGTACTTTATGACTCTTGTCTCACTTCTGTTTTGCATAATCAAAAGCATCATCCATGCTTTGTTTTGCATGATGTCTCACTTTATCAAGCATTATCTTGAATCTGGAGGCTGTAGGATGAATGTCAATCAGGTCTTTCCTCAGTGTGTCTGCTGGGAGTCTTGGATTACATCCTTTTTCTAACATAGCAGGAGTTTGTCCTGTGGAAGAATGGACTGATGTCTTATATGCCAATTCCAATTCAGGTATCAGAGTGCACCAGTCATGGGTAAAGCCATCTGAGTCTTTGAATTCTAACCCATAAGCACAAAATCTCCTGATCATGTCTTCTAAAGTTTGAATCATTCTTTCTGCTAGCCCATCTGTTTGAGGGTGATATGCTTTAGAGAATGATAACTTAGTCCCAAACAATCTATGAAGATTGGTCCAAAGTGCAGATGTGAATTTGGGATCTCTGTCACTTATGATATTCTTAAATAATCCTGTATGAGAAATAACTCTACTCCATAGAAGATGAGCTGTATCCATAGCAGTTTCATCTTTATGACATGGTAAGAATATGGTAGTTTTGCTATATCTGTCTACAATTACTAAAAAAGAATTATAACTTTTGTCACCACTTGGAGGAAGTGCTGTGACCCAATCCATGTGAACAACTTCCCAAGGGTATTTTGGTTCTTGAATATGGATCATAAGTCCAAATTTTTTGCCTTTACTCCTGTTTGCTTTTTGACATCTGTCACAGGTATGGAAATATTCAATGGTTTCTTTTCTCCAAGATGGCCACCATGCACAGTTTTTTACTTTTTCAAGTGTTCTGTCCTCTGACAGGTGTCCAGAGTATATGCTATCATGGCATTCATGAAGAATGGTGTTGATAAGCAATCTGCTACATAATGTCATCACACAGGAATGTTTGGTTCTATGGTAAATAATCCCATCAAACAAGTTAAATCTTCCTTCAGAATAGGAATTTTTCCAAACTTCATCCAGTGCATTGACTAAGGATGTATCTTTGCAGTCTTTATCTAACAAAGAAGTCAAGATATGGCAATTCCTTTCTTGCTTATAAGATTCTCTGACTTCTTCAAAGAATTCAGTCCCAATATCAGTTATGTTAATTCCTTCTATTGGAATCTGTGGTTCAGCTTCCAAAGGTACATAAGCTGGGTTATCAGGAGTGATTGCTAATGCCCACCTGCTAAGTCCATCAGAATTCTTGTGAATGTTTCCTGCTTTATGAACTATAGTCATGTTTCCTCTATATTCTTGAATGGCTATTTGCCATCCCAACATATGTCTATTGGGAGTTTTCATGTTAAGAAGTGATTTCATTGCATTACATTCAGTTATCACTTCAAAAACACTGCCATCAAGATAATAGTGTAATTTCTCAAGTGCCCATACCAAACATAAGCACTCCATTTGGCTTTCACCATATCTGGCTTCTGTTGGTTTGATTTGTCTTGAGATGTAACAAGCTGGTCCTTCTGTAGGTTTGTCATCAATAATTTGGACTTGATGAAGGGCTTCCCCTAATCCATCACCACATGCATCAATGTACAATTTAAAAGGTATATTCCAGTCAGTCATTAGGAGTAAAGGTGCTTATGTAAGAGCTTTCCTTATCTTCTCATAAGCTTTAATTCTCTCCTGTGTCATCTCAAATACTGTCTGTTGATCACAGATTCTGTACAGTGACTTGGCTAGAATTGCAAAGTCTTTCAAGTGCTGTCTATAATAACTAGCAAAACCTTGAAAAGACATCATTTATTTCTTATTATGGGGTATTGGCTTAAGTAACACTGCTGCTACTTTATTTTTGTCAATACCCAAGCTTAAACCAGAAACAATATGTCCCAATGCTTTGAGCTCTTTAAAACCAAAATTGCATTTCTTGAGTAAAATTTTCATGTTCACTTCTGAAACTTTGTGAAGTACTCTTGCAAGTCTTTCAAGGTGCAAATACCATGAATCAGAACATATGATAATATCATCAATATAAATGATAAGCCATCCTTCAGATAATTCTGTGGGAAAGATGGTATTCATCATTCTTTGATAATGGGATGGAGCATTTTTAATGCCAATGGCATTCTGAGATACTCATAAATACCACAGTGAGTGATAATTCTAAGTAATTTATTAGCTTTCGGTGTCAAAACATTTTGATGAAAGCCTTTCAATGCATCCATTGATGTTATATACTTGGCTTTAGACAGTTGAGTAAAGGTTTCTTGAATTCTAGGGATTGGATACCTATCTGGAACTGTGTAGGTATTCAATGCTCTAAAATACCCAACCACTCTTGACTTATCATTATGCAAAGCAATAATAGCAGGTGTTGTCACTTCAACTTCCTCATTATGGCCTACTTTCCTTAGTACACCAAGCTGTATTAACTCTTGGATATGCTTTTCCAAGGCTTCTCTAGCACTAAGACTGGCTGGATAAGCTGGTCTTCTAAGTACTGGAGGATATGATCTGTCAATATTAAGAGTAATATCAACTTCATGTCCTTTTATAGCACCTAATGGTTCATTATCAGAGGCAAATGCATTATTGTATGTGTATAACATGTCAATAAGTTCATTCCTCATCTTTGGTGACAATGATGGATTAATTTGTGCTTCAAAAGCTGATTAGACACAAATTCATCTTTATAAGTATCCTTAACAGAAGATACTAAAGATATTTGTTTTGGCATATTGGAAAAAGCAAATTTCTGTCTCTTGTTATCCCCAATTGTGAAATATCTGTCTTTATGGTTATTGATGTCAATACCATAAATATTCAAGTAATCATTTCCAAGAATTATGTGCTGAGATGTGCAATTATCCATTACTACTATCTCTGCCTTCATTCTTATACTTCCTGCAGGGTGTTAGAACACAATATTAGTGTCCAATATGCCCAAAGGGTACATATTGTTACTGGCACTACTAAATTGTACAACTTCTATTGGTAATAGGTGTTTTTTCCATCCAGGGAGTATGACTTGGAGATAATCTTTCCCTACACAAGTACAAAATGCCCCTGTATCTAAATTTACTTTGGCTTCAATATCATTCATCAGAATTGATGCGATACAAGATGCTCCAGCAGTATAACCCTTACCTCTAGCAGGTTTGGTCTTACACATCTTGGCATCCTGGATATTTATTAGTTTGTGGCAATTCTCACTGTACTGTGGCAAGTGGGGATGGACTTCTGTGACCTCAAAGAAAGCTGTAATGTTTTCAATGGGATAGTCCTCCACTGGTGTATCCTCAGAGACTGCAGAGTCTTGATCAGATTCTTCTTTCTCTTCAGTACACTGAATTCCTTCAATGACTTGAAATTCATTGATTTTTGTCTTTTTGGTGCAAGTGTTGGCTAAATTTGAAGTGCTTCCACATTTGTGACACTTCAAGACAGATCTTTCCGGTCTTCTGTCCTCTCTGGGAATCTTTGAGACCATCTTGGATTCCATAGGGATTTTAGTCCAAGTTTTACCAATTCTTGTTCTGGTAATGATATCTTCCATTGCATTAATGTAGTCCTCTGTTGAACAGGGTTCCACACATCTTCTTTTGATAGCATGTTCCAGTTCTCCTACAACTTCCTCAATATTCTCATATTAATCATAGTGTCAGACATATCTGGGTGTAAAGCAGATAATCTGTCTTTTTGCTTGAAGAACCAAGTAAGTGGTTTATCTTTCTCTGAGTTAAAAATGGCACTTTCAAAAGCATTTTCCATTTTAAACCTTCAAGAATTATTTGCCCATTTGGTTATCACTTTTGATTTCCACCAAGACCAATCATGTTTCCCATGGTCCATTCTCATCTTGTTATACCATTTCTTTGAAATTCTGGTAAACAGAAAGTGTAATTTTCCCACTATGATTTCATCAGATATATTAAATTCTTCTTGCAACATATCAATAGTTCTGATGAGCTCAATATGATTGTATTAACCTTCACCAGAGAATGTTGGCCATTCTTCTAATTTGGGAATATCTCTTGCAGAGATAACATTTTCTCCTAAGAGGGGGGTCAAACTTCCTTTAACAGAAAGCTGTTCTTCAGACAAAGGTGTAGAATGTCTTGGCATATGTGGTTCATAATTCTTATGAATTTGTTCCACATTTGCAATGATTTCATTCTTTAATTTCTGCCTTTCACTTTCACTTTTTGCTAAATGTGTAGCAAACTGATTGGTATTTTCAGCTATTTCTAAGATATGATCTTTTAGAATTTTAAGTTGGTCATCAATGTTAAAAATGGAAAGATCTTCCATTTCATCATTTTGAACTTGACATTTACTCTCAATTCTGTCACATGTATTAATGATGGAATCAAGTCTGACATTTATCAATGGATACCATTCAGTATGCTTCTTGTCATTTCTTTTCAATTCACTGATATCTGATGTAATTTTATTCATCTTTGCATCAGATTTACCAAGTTCTACATCAATACTACTTTTTACAAAATGTATTTGTTGTATTATTTGAGTGGAAAAGTTCTGTTAATCCTTTACTGCTCCTTGGCTGTGAATTCCATCAAGGTTCTGGCCATGTTGAATACACTGTCCACGGCTGAAGGCTCCAATTTGGGGATCCTGTACCCTTGTGGGTAAGGTCTGTGTCAATTGGCTTTGCCTTTGCCCTTTCCTTGATGGTTCTTGGGACCTCTCTGCTTCTTCTGAGGTCTCTTGGGCTTGTCCTTGGACACTTCTGAAGCTGGTAGATGCCACTGGGACCTCTGTCTCCAAAGCTGGAGTCATTTCCAACTCTTTCTTCTGGTATATGGATAAAAGACTTTGGTTCTTCAACCAATTCTTTATCTTTTTGACTTTGTCTTTGCAAGACAATGGGCTCCAACCTCCTAAGAGTTTTCTGGTCTTCTCCTTACCCAGAAAGATTTTGATGTGTAAGTAAGAGTTCATGGCCCCCTGCCAAAGGCTTGGGCATATTTCCTGCTCTGCTTCTTTGGCTTCTCTGAACCAATTTTTGTACTGGCATTGATATATTTCTATTTCTTACACCTGAAAATGGTTCAGTCCTGGAAATATTGCCATTAATCAGTTCAGACTCAGAATTCACATCAAAATCTGTGGGTACAGACCTTGGGGAATGGGGGGCAACTCTGGCATCCTCCAGATGTGTCTTTCTTGAGGAAGATTTGGCACTTCTTGATTTAGTCTTACCTCTTCCTTGTCCACATCCATCTGGTTGGACTGAATAGTTGCTTCCATTTGTGGTATGCACCATTTTCACGTCAATTTCAAGATAAAGAGTGAAAATATAAAGACAAAACACACCTTTTGGTGGTAATTTAGTCTTCTCAAAGTTGAATAAGGTGCCTCTTTTAGCAATTTGCACCTCAATACTGTCCTCATATTCTGGACTAGTGATATATCTTTTACTGAGTCTGTTACCAGCTGCACAGTATTTGATCAAAGACACTAAAAAAATTATAAAAGAGAAAAAATTATTTTTTATACTTTTTAAAATATTTTTAAAGATTTTTTATAAGTTTTATTTTTTTTAATATTAAAAAAAATTATTCTTTTTAAAGAGAAAAAATTAAAATTTAAGATTTTGAATGAAAATTAATTCAGAGTAACTCAAAGAATAATTTTATAAGTTTTTGGATGTGAAAAAGCCACGTGTAAAAACAATATAAAATTAAACCAAATTCCTCAATAAAAAGGATTTTAAGACAATTTCAAAAATAAAAATTTCTTTCAACTTCAATTTGAAAGAAAAGAAATTATTAAATTAATACATTTTAGAGCTTAAAAATATATTAATTAATTGAGAAAGGTTCAAAAAAAGACGGCCAAGCCTCCAAATATAAGATATGGGTAGGTATGGTAGTTTTTTGGAACAAAAAGTGAAGTCTAGAATATTATTAAAGCCAATTCTATGGATAAAATCATGGCCAGGCCCCCAAATGTAAGATGTGACTATGAAACTGATGATAAGATTACTATTAATCAACAGTACTATGTCTGTTCTTATGAAATATAATAATAAAATATTATTATGACCACAATTAAATAATTAAAGAATTATTTCTTTCATGTTTTAAACACTACTAGTGATTTCAACAGTGAGCAGTAATTGTCTACAAGAATCAATTACAAAAAGATTTTAATAATAAAACTTCTTTTATTAAAATAATAAAATTATTTTAATATATAATTATCTTTTGCAAGAATAATTATAAATATAATTCTTTAAGAAAAATAATTTTTTAGAGAAAAAATTTAAGAATTAAAGATAAATCACTCACTAATATTCCAAAGAGCTTATTGAAAGAGAAGATAGAGAGATTTGATGTAGAATTGTAGATTTAATGGATCAAAATGTATTTATAACAGTATTACAACAATATATATTTGGATTATATGATTCCACGTCTTTCTGATTGATTCTGAAAGAATTAAAACACTTAATTATAGCTTTAACTAATACTTACTTGTTGGTAACAATGATATAAATGGATAATAAGATGATTATTACAAAAAACAGCAAAAGAAGGCCTCTTTTAAGTCAACAACAGCTCACAGAGGCATGCCATGGAGGAAATATAAAAACCAGTGAGTGAGAAAACAATAAACCCTTTTGGATTATTGATTGCATCATCTGTTGTCATGTAAGATTATCATAATTACTTAATTGATGCTTTTAAGTGACTACCAACCCCAATATGGTTAAAAATAAAAGGAGTAACATCTGTAAATCTTCTTTTATTTCAAAATGATCATTTATTTCTCACAGTCATAAATTTTATTGGCAATTTCATCACAGGGTGTAATTACTGTGAATTTTTGAAGATTCAGTGTTTCACATAGAATAGTCAAAAATGGACTGTAAGTAAAACTTTTAATTTTACTAGTATAACCATAATCATTTTTGGTTTTATCATAGATAATACAGCTCTACATTGGTCCTGAATGTTTCAGAGAGATTAATTAAGAATTGTATTTTTAATGAATTTTTGAAGTTTTTACCTCATTTCTATGTAGAATTGCAAATATCAGGGTTTAGCTGGTTGCTATGAGATAAATTAATGGATACAAGTTCAAACAGGGTTTTAATTACTCTTTTAGGGTCTATCCATGGAAATTCATTAATAATTGACATGGTTACAGGAGTCTAAGTAGCTCTTTACCTCCTTGGCACGTCAAAATAGCAGCTTATTTGCAATTATCTTATGATTTACTGAAGTTGTGACATGGTAACTAAGTTCCTAAAAACGTTTAGTTTACTTATTGGGCCAAGATAAGCCATGGAGCCAAGCGTTAGAGCCTTCCATGCCTCAGAGGCCTCAGAAGTTGGGTACCCTGGCTCTCTTTGATGTCTTTTGTCCCCCCTGACTATTTTTCACATCAAAAGTAGAAATTAATGCTTCAAGTGAGATATCCACTATGGGTGTACCATAATATTAAGTGCCCAAAACATGCATAAGACTATTTTTAGTGTATATGTAACACGGGATTTCTCACATTCCCATTATCTTGGCGTGAAATTAAGAAAAACAAAAATTTTCACAGATCTTTTATGTGGTATTGAAGTATTTTCCATATTACCACCTCAAAAAGTTAATTTGAGTTTATTAACTCTATGGAGCTACCCTAGGTGAAGTTTTGTGTAGAATCCAAATCTGGACTTAAATTCATGGATTTACTTACTCAATAAAAAGTTATTCATCTTTTCTGAAATCAAAAATGATGAATTTTGGATATATTCATGACTTATGAGTTATGCATAATTCAGAATTTATTCTTAATATAATTGTCGCCTATTTGGGTATGTAAAATATACCTCAAGGCTCACATTAAGAAAACAAGATTTTTCTACTAATTCAAGTGTTCTTTCAGAAAACTCTGATTTTTATAGAAAAGAAAAAATAATTCTTTTATCAAAAATACTTTTGAAAAATGATTCTCATCATTACTCAAAGTAAAAGACATCTTATCCAAAAATGAACTTCAGAAACCCTTTTTTGAGTTTAAAAAAAATGAAAATCCATAAGGAATCCTAGACTATCACTGACTTTATAAAATTTGAAAATTATGATGGGATTATTCAACAATAAAATTTGTAGTTCTCATAGAAAAACTAACTTTGAATTTCTTTGGATCACACCTAAATGAAAACAATACTATTTATCAATATTGAATAAAGACATTAATTCACATGCATGGAGAACATTATATTTTGGATCAGAAAATTCCTAATTTATAAGTTCTTTTATTTATACAATTCACCAAAAATCAGAAGAGTATTAAATTTATAGCATCTATTTAATTATTTCTTGCTTCAAGCTATTTGTGACATTCAAAACTATGTTATTGTCCTCCATTCCTTGAGCATATCACTTAATTTACTTTCAGTGATCTTATTAAGTACTCTTCTCTTCTATAGATTCAATTTGGCTCTCTTAAGAGGTTGGGAATTTCTTTTTTTTCAGTTTCCTGGAAAAAATATAAATACTAACTTCAGTATATTTGAAGAACACAAAGGGGATTAACATTTATTATCTAATGGATAATTTCTTCATTTATGTCAGATACTCTTGTAAATTATTCTCATTTAAAATCCCTGACCATTCTGTAAATTAAATGAAGTGACAGCCTACTTTTGGCAAGTCTAAACCTCTAGAATAAAGGGACATGAAATTTGGATTTTTGGAAATTTTTAATGTTGGATGCTTTTATTATTATAATAAAGTCCTTCTCTTGAGAGAAATTAAAACACTGTATTTTCACCTCATAAGAATAAAAAAGGAACATTCAAGTGATATCAGGGTAAAAAGACAGTCACATATTAAGAACAAACAAAGTATGCCAAAGCTCTCTCCTGGTCATAATGTGTGACTGGCCAGCAAGTTACACCAAAAATGCCCTGGTGTACAGTTTCAAATTAGAGAATTGAGAACTGTATTTGGTTAATCCAGTCTGTACAGGGATTGAAAGACTAAATTGGGGAATCCAAAGCTGTTAGGTGCTTCAAAACAAGGTTTCTGAAGCTGAATGACCATACACAGCATGGATTTGGTGATTTGGTGAGTTTGAGTGGGGTTAATATTGAATTACCTTACCTCTGATAATGGCTGTGACAGGAAGTTGGTAAATCCCCATTATCCTTTACATGAATTCACAAAAGTGGCCCAAATTCATATAGCTTTTGGTGAGCTCACATAAGAAGGCATTTTTTGAGAGGAGAATTGTCACAGCTTAATTCAAAGTAATTTTTTCCAAAAAAAAAACTTGATTTAATTATTTTTTGGACCATCTTGAAGTGCCCTTTATTTTTTCAATATTTTCCTTTTGGAAATAATTTCCTAAATCAATCAATTTGGATAGTTTCATTATGTTAAGAAAAACAAATTCTAAAAATTCTATTCACTTATGGATTTCAAAAATGCTTTTTTCTTGATAAATAATTTCATGATATTTTTATCCCTTCTTTTTTGGCATCTCAAAAATTGGTCTTTTTTATATATCCAGTCCAAATACCAGTTCTTGAACCAGCTTTTGGAACAAAATGGTAATTCAAATGTGTCAAAAATGAATATTCTCATTTTATTTTCTTTATTATAATCATATTCAATTTCATAAACCCATCATTGTAGCTTTTATGGAAAAATTATGCCCAAACCCATTCATGAAATGGAGTCAGATTTTCAGGGTTCAAATCTTAATCAATCCAGAGAAGGTGCAATAATATAAAGTAGTGCATTAAGAAGGTAAGATTCAAAAATTAGAAGGAATACCACAATTAATCAGTTGATTTCAAAATCAAAAGCTTTTTTTGGTGGTAAAGCTGCATCAATATTTTCAACACTGGTTTCGTAGCTGAGGTGGGTCTTGAAGAAGAAAATTATATATTATATTCATATTTAAATGCATTTACTTATCTTAGTATTGCAATCCACAAAATTGAGAAAATGAATCTAGAGTAAATAAAAAATGCAAAAATTATTTGTCTTTGTTTTGGTATTTTACCTTCTTTTGTGGGGAAATGATATTTGAACAGCTTGATTGATCCCAATTTTCCCATTTTAAATTAAGATTGGGGTGAGAGGTTCCTTAAATGGATTCAGTAATCTTTTAAATGAGTGTACCGATTCCCATTCATAAAGACATTTTTAAGAGGTATCAAGCCTGTCAAATACCATCTTATTATAATCTGAGATTTAAAATCAATTCCAAACAACAAAAAACATTAGTTTTTCACATATAAAGATATTTTTTTCAATTTGGTTACCTTGAACTTACATTTAATTTTTTAATTGGAAAAAAAATTGATTTAAAATTTAAAATCTATTTCAATTTAATTCCACAAAGAAACTTCTAATACTTCAATTATTTAAGTGTATTCTAAAATCTAAAATAAAGGTACCTCAAAAAGTCTTCTTTAGCTAAAATTAGTAATCTCAACTTCATAACCTTCAATTTTATTCTATTTAGAATTACCTAACTCAAATCTTTTCTGCTCAGTCATTCTCAAAATTCTGATAGTTTACTCTAATATTCATAAGTACATTTTGCCCGAGCTGATTTTTATTATTTGTCTATTTAATTCTGGAAAACATTACTGCTAATAAGGATTACTATGACTGTTATCTCAAAAATAAAATAACAAAACTGTTATAGCCACAGCTTCATCACCAATCTCTTAACTATCTCTTTTAATTCATAAATATTACAATTAATACACCATTAAGCAGTAATTTTCTACTATGATCAGTTATGAGAAGTATTAATAATAAAAATCCTCCTTCAAAAAAAACACATTATTTAAATTAATTATTATTTTGTATTATTGAAGAAAAATATCAAATCTATGGATGAAAATTCAATAATTAAACAAAAAACTCACTAATACTTCAAAAAAATAATCTTTGAAATATTTGAAAGAATGATTTGATGGATTATTTGTAGATTTTAAGAATCAAGATTAGACACAAAATCAGTAATACAAAAGTTATAGTTACAGAACTACTTTAAGTAGTAATATTAATTTATTTGAGCTCTTTCTGGCTTATCGGAAAGATTAAAAATACTCAAGAATGACTTTATAGCAAATATAGAAAATTATATTAATGATATACTTATTTTACCAAAGGATAATGATAAATAATAAAAAAACAGAAACATTAGGCTTATTATAAGTTTACAAAAGTTCAAAAAATTGTGGAAAGGTATTGAATAAAAAAGAAAATAGATGATAAATACCTTAATGTATTTTTATTGAAGATTGAATTTCTTGTTGTCATGTAAAACTATCATAATCACTTAAATATGTAAGTTTAAGTGCATAGAAAGCCATTTATGGTTGGGAAATAATTAATTTACCACTTTAAATATTCTTTTATTTCAGATTGAAAATTTTGTCTCAAATTTATCAATTTTTTTGAAAATTTCATTACAGGTGGTACTTTTTGTAAATCTTTGGAAATTTATTATTTCATTTGGGATCTTCAAAGATCCACAGTAAGTAAATATTTTAATTAAGATTATGAAGAAGTAATTATTTCCGGATTTAATCAATCATAAACAGCTTATCTATTGTACCTGAGATTTTCATAGAGTATCATTAAGAATTGTTTTTTAATGTTTTCTTTTTTCAAGTTTTACCTCACTTTCTACAGGATGTAGATTAACAGTAAAATAACAACTTGTTGCCATGAGAGGATTCTATTGATAATAGTAGATGACAAGATCTTACTTATTTTCTTTGGCTTTTAAATGGTAAAAATCAATACTTTACCTTATTACAGGAGTCAGAGGTTCTCATTACATCCCTGACACATCAAAAAAGAAGCTTATATGCTATTTTTACCTGATTTAATAGGAATTTGCCTTAGTAAAAAGGTTCCAAGAGTGTCTAAATTGACTAATCAGGTAATTATAAGCCGTTTTTTAAATCTCTGGAGCTAGATTTACCTCAGATGCCTAAGGCATTTATGTATCCTGGCCCCCTTCACTGTCCTTTGTCCACCTTAGCTATTTTTAAATTAAAATAGTGATTGGGAACTCAATGCTGAGATTAAGTGGGAGTTTAGCAAACATTTATGTACCAATAAATTAATTGAAAGGACCAAAAGCATTAATAACACTAAGATTTGTGCATATGTAACATTGGATTTTTCAGAATCCCATTCTTTTAACCTGAGAATGTAAAATACAAAAATTTACACAATGATTTTATGTGGCATTGATGATGAAGGGTTAAATATTTTTCATTTTGAAAAATGATAGATTTACTTTCAGGTTATACAGCTTATGTATCAATCATTGGGGAATTTTTCTATAGAACATAAACCTGGTCTTAAGTCCATGAAGTTACTTACTCACAAAAATATATAAATCTTTCTATTTGGAAAAAATGATGAATTTTGACTATGCACATTAATTATGGATTTTTCATATCTGATAATCTCTTTTGATATATGTGTGGCCTATTTTGGTATTTGAAAGATATCTCAAGAGTAAAACAATTTCTCAGGTATCTTCGATTGGTTAAAAAATACAACTTTGCTTGATGCCTTTGGACCAGTGTCTCAATTAAATTTGGCTGGCTACCTTGAAGCAAGAAAAAAATTACTTAAGATCATGTAAATTGAAGTAAAAAAACCTGGAATGAGTTGAAAAAAATACATCAATTATTTCATACTGGTAGAAAAGATATAAAAGAGTATTTATTCATCTAAAAAGGAATTTGAATATACTATGAGAAGAAGTGTCACAGAGAAGGATGAAAAATAGTAAGAGTAATGGCAGAAATCTTGGAGGTTAATTGAATTTATCTTTCATTTTTGAATAAAGAAAATGTACCCCAACTTGAAATCTCCAATTTTCAGGAATAAGAATTGGTAATAAATAATGATAATGAAATTGATCCAGTATTACAGGCCAGTCATATTTTTCATTGTATTATTTTGCACAATTCCTTTTGATATCTGAATAAACTGGTAATTAAAGCCAATAATACCCTTGAAAATCTATCCAGACCCTTAAATAGGAATATAGTAGATTTATATAAGCTGTGTTTATCTATTCTGTGGTTTGTATCACTCTATCAAAAAGATAACCTTACCTCACTAATAAGAAAATGACAGATGCACAAATCACATACTAATCCAATTTAAAGATAAAAGAGGCTATTTTATTTAAATATAAATTCAAGTTATGATGTTAAAAATGGAAAAAATTAATTCAAATTTATTTTAATATAAAAATACATTTATTGATATCGCATTAAAAGATTAAGTTAATTTCTTGGTACTTTTAAGGGACTAATTCTGATGTTTGAGTTAATATATCTTTATATCCTTGAGATTTTGAATTCATAACGAGAAAATGTTTAATAGAGAGATAAAAAGTGGGACATCTCAATAGAATGGACCAAGAAAAATGATTTGGGGAAAGCAGATTTCACATAAATAGGAAAATAAATTGTTAGGAAATAAATCGAAATTGAAAATGGATTTTGATGAGAATTAGAATCAGTTTCATTATGAGTTTAATAAAGCTTAATGGAAAAATTAAATTAAATTCAAGGAGATGAAACAGAAAATTCACCTTAATACTTCTACTTTATATTTCAAAAGAAAATCTCAGAGCTGGTGACCAATCTACTATGAGTTAATAAGTGATATTACTTTTGTGTTTGTATTTTCTTACATTATTTCTGGTCAAATATTCATATATCATGATCTTTGTTTCAATAAAAGAATTTCATTTGAACTTTAATTTTTCTCTAAGATAGATCTTTTCTAAAGCTAATTTTTAATAATAATAGAAATCTTTTCTTTCAGAATGAAATTGATTGGAAGATTTAATTCTTTGAATTTCTCCAAACAAAAATCAAATTAAAGTGAACGATAGAAAATTAGATTAAATTTCAAAAAGCCTCAAAACAAATATATATATTTCAAAAAATCAAAAGCTTCATTTTTATCTTTATCTCTCTCAAAACCCAAGTGAATTAAATAGAAATTCATGAATTCACCAATAAATACAAAGAAAACTTTTGTTCAAACACATTCAAAAATTCTATTTTCTTTAAAAAAGGAAAGTTTTTCACTCTTGTATTTATCAAACACCAAAAAAAGAAAACAATATAGTATTTTTTACAGACTTCAATTTATTTATTTAATTTTTAAGTTTTTCTAATTTTTGAAAATAATTATATATCACACGCAATCAATACTGCCTCCAAAATCCCCATTGACTACCCAAGTCTTTCTCAAAGCTTCTTTTTGTCTGAAAATGTATTTTGATTGGATTTGGAATAATATTAATATATTTTTTTTATAACTTGATTTGGTACTTATTTATACCCTTTTACATAGTTTCCTACACTTCCAACTCTTAATACTATCCTTTTCGCTTTTTTCATAAATAATATAGAGGCTTGAGTTATTTTCAATTATACCAGTATTAATATCACGTACCTGAGAGATTTTTTTATTTCTTATATCTCTCCTCATCTTGTCATAAATGCTAATTCATTTTATATCTTTGTATATTTTTCCTTAGAATGGATATAGCGCTTTTGATTAATTTTTTTCATTAAATCATGCTTCAATGGTTCAATTTTAATTCAAAATCAAAAAAGAAGCCAATAGTTAAACCTTACCCTTCTTCCAGAGAAGCTCAAAAGGCGTTATGATAGCATTTTTGTCACCAAGCAAATATATATATATATTATTAAGACAATGAAGATATTCAACCATCCACTTTTTCAGCTCAAGGATATTATGGTTCATACACCTGAAAGAAAAGAAGATTCATTCAATCTACAAGATCTTCTGTTTAATATCTTGAGCTCAATAAGAAACAATCAAAAGTTAATTCTTCAATCCCAGGAGGAACCAAAAGAAATTATCACTACTAGGTGAAGAGCCCAATGAAGAATCATTTTAATAACCCTTATGTTCTCATAGAAAAAACCACTAAATCAAGCTTACCATCCCTCAGATTTAGAACTAATTCATTTGAGGAGCAAATTCCAATATTCACAGATGAATGCCCTAATCTAAGTAAAAAATTAGAAGAAATAGGGTTGAATATTACTACCACTAAAAGCTTATTGCATGGATTCAAGAGGGTAATTTAGTCTATATAAAGCTTTAATAAGATCAAATAGGTTATGCTCTATTCAAGAAAATCACGAATATTTATTGATAAGATCAATAAAGATGATGCTGAATGGAATTAGTTGGAACTTATGGTTAATTTATTCAAATCTGTTGCACTCTCAAGCTCATTGAATGTGATAGTAAGGGATCAATTTATTACACATTGTGGTTGCAGTTTTAAAATTTAGAAGTAATTAGGACTATAATCTGAAAGAACTTATTTCACATTTTTTAATCTAATGAATAAAATTGGAAAATAAAAATATATAAAAAAATTCAAAAAAAACTGTTAAGAATTATTCGGTTTTGTAATAATTCTGCTTCATTATCATAAATTCTCCATCTAATTAATTATTAAATATACTTAAATACCTCAAACAAAAAATTGAAACAATTTTTTTTTTCGTTATTTCAATAACTACTTCCATGAATCTGGAAATAATATTACCCAATACAAATTGTATGTAATTGTTAATAAATTTTTCTCATATTATTTTTTTCAACGTAAAAAGAGTAATAGCTTTATGAAACTCACCATCTTTATTAATATTTCCAATTTCTTGATAGATCTTAATTCTGAAGTCATCTCATTAGTCTCTTATTTTAGGAAATAAAATGCGTATTATTACACAACTGACCAACCGATTGAGAAATTATTGCACCTCTTGTGGATCTTTTGTTTTATCATGCATTCATCTCAATTATTACCAGTCTCCTTTAAATATTCCTATTTAATTTTCTATGCACTCAAAGGATCTTGAAAAATCAAATTTTGAATAAAGTGTTTCTCTCACCTTGTGCCACCAAGCCTTTTAATTATGGAAAAAAATACTTAGAGCTTTCCATAAACCAGAAACAACTCTAATATTAATCTCTAAACGAAAAATACCCAGGGTATCTTGCGATTCTCGTTTCTTAACAAGAAAAAACTATATATATCATCTACATTAATTAATACACATAACATATTATACCTAAGAACTTTGAAAGGAGAAAAGACCTTCCCTTAAAGTATAATAAGGTTCATATCCTTTTTCATAAATTATGAAAAGTATATAAAGATCCTATAAGCCATGCAAATATCTCTTATTGCATAGCTACCAAATCTTTATCCCTTTTTATAAGTATTCCCAGATACTCAATGGCTTCTTATATTTTAGCAAGAATTATTCTAATAAAGCTCCCTTTTATGACCTCAAGAAAATTCCAACCTTTACTAATGCTTCAAACTACCATTCATGCCCAATATGTACTAATTCCACATCCAACTCAAAATTTTTATCTCCCTTTTTGAATCTGGATTCATTTTTAAAGATTAAATAATCTTCAATGATAGCACCTGATGAATAAAATGGAATTTTAAATGTATGATGGCATGATAATGTTAATTTATCTTCTACTTGATCTCTTAGGCAACTGGCTGGGTATGAACATACCAAATGATGGAAGTTTTAAGACCCCATATTATGGAGCTGATTGTTATCAAAGCTATACCCAGAACTGCAAGAACCTTAAGCAAGTTCCTTAAAAATTACGGGGTAAATAAATATTTTGAGATATGAAAAAAAATCTATTTTCTGTTAAAGAGCTTATTATAGAATAATAAGCTCTATTAAATAATATACCTAGATAAAATTCACAATTACTTAATTATAACTCAAAAAAATAAAGATAATCCATTTTGGGGTCGGATTCAAAGTTTTTAATTTCAAGTGATAAAACTTTTTAAATTTCTTTTTAATGAGAGATTCTAATTATTTGGTAAGGAATAGATAATACTTAGTCTGGTAAGTAGCTTTTACCATAACCTAGATTTCTTATAATCCTTTTGATACAAGAAGATAATTCCTTTGAGGAGCTATACTACAAGAAAATTATACAATAAGTGTAAATTACCAATAGTGAAAGCGCTATGACTAAAAATGTAGAATACTTTATCGTATAGCTTGCAATGAATATAGCCTAGAAGCTAATATTTCTCATTTTAATATTTAGGAATCTTTTTTAGAAATATCTTAATTTATGCCTTATCAAAGGCTTGAATCAAGAATAACTGAAGATTTTGAAGCTTAGATATCACAAGAATGATATATCTGGAGATTTTAGATTAAGTGATATTTGAAATACTTTCATGAGATATTCAAGGCATAATCAAAATTCTAAAAGTAACCTTATGAATACTTATTTATGGCTTGGATATTATTTCTTCGTAGTTTGAGAAAGTTTGAAGGTGGAATATCATAAAGTTAATTGATTTTTACAGCTTCAAAGATACTATAGCCTTTTGAAATATGTTTATAAAAGATTCAACACAAGGGATATTCAGAAAAAAGAGGTGTTCCGTTCTTTGAAGGATGGCCTACATTCTTGAATTAATTGTACTAATTTTAAACAAAGCTAAAATTGTGATTGTAATAATATTCATGAAAATAAGGCATTCATATGTATATGAATACTTGTATGTTAAAGTGAATGTCTAATAGTAATATCAGACTAATATATGTATAGATAAAATTAATAATATTGTGAAGCTATATATCAATCCAGCCTAGTAAACTGGTAGATTGAGACAGTTTATCCTGTGAGGTATACTCATTAACCTGTATGGAAGGAGGCGAATCCCAAAGAATATTAAAGATTAGGAATTTAATTTAAAGATAAATTTCAGTTGAGTATCATCAACAATATCCCAATTGAATAATTTGCCAAGAAAAATAAAACTTTCTACAAGTTACTACTACTCATACTTAAAATTAGTAGTAGGAAACCAATGCTAATTTTTGAAACTCTTTTGATCTAAAAATCATTAATCTATTGAGTGTTACCTTCCTATATATTAATACATTTATTGGATATTATATATGTATTATTGGATTTCTTTCAAAAGAGTATATATTTTTATCTGTAGCACTAGTATTTCTATTTTATGAGCTAATACGGATGAACTTGGATTCTGTGTAGTTTGAACAGTCTGTAAGCATCATCTGTAATATAAAAATGATTGAAAGCCTCAACATATAGGCTTTATAGAGATGAAATCCTTGCATAAAATAATAAATATCGTTTTCCAGACAATGAAATTTAATAGAAATGTGGTTTTTCCAGACCTCAAGTTGATCTAAATTACAATTATCAGTAAATGAAAGGATAATCATTTAAAATTAAAGAAATTCTGGGGAATATTAATATATTATTGATAAAAACCTGAATATTCTCCTCTAAATTAGCATCTTTGTTATATAACTAACCTTTGGAGCTGCATATATATCCATGGATTCAAAAAGAAATATGAAATAAATCTATGAAAATTAAAAATAAACTCAATGAATTTATTTACCCTTTGTGGAAAGTAGACCCATAAAAGACTATTCATTAATGAATTTCGTCACAATAAATCATTCCTTTACAGCATATAGAAGCTAATATTTGAATTTTTCTCCCCGCTTTCCCAATATAAGATCCAGCTTGAAAGGTGAGAATTTAAGGCTTGATTGAAATCCGAGTAGATTTACTGTGCTAAGAATTTACATACATTAAAATTAATGGAAGAATAGTAGCTATAAGATATTCCAAAAAAAAAAACTCAAATCTCTGGATGATTATGGTATTGGTATTAAAAAATAATATTATAAATACTTTTTTTTTGCGAAAAATAAATGTGTATACAAAAATACTATATTAAAACTTGAAGTAATCTCAGGAAAGGCCTTAAAAAATTAGTATGATAAAGGAGTCTCTGAAGTAATATTCAAACATAATACAACCCCAAAAGCTACTAGAGTGAACATATAAGCTTAGTGAGAAGTTTCATGCTGATAAAAGATGCTTCAATTTACTTTTGGGGTGGCTCAAGGATACAAAATGATAGAAATAGTTAAAAAAGATTTTGGTAGTTTTCAAAACTATTTAAAGGTTTGAATTTATTGGAAAATGGTGTTTAGACATTGTTATCTACTGGATCTCTGTTAATTGAGCCAAAAACAAGTCAAAAATATTTTATAATGATAAGAAAGGATGGGTAAAAGAATACATTCTTCCATAGCCTTTTGATTATATCAAATTTCAATTTATTCTTCACAGGCTATGAGCAAAATATTTGAAACACAAAATTCCATTATGGAATAATTGAATCCATGTTTAGAGAAAACAGAATTGTGTTAGCCATTCTAGTGCTATAAACCAGAAATTCATATAGTAATAGTGGGCTTCAAGAAATTAAGACCTATCAAAGAATGAGAAAATAAAATTTAAAGAAGTCAAAAATGATTTTCTGAAGGTGATTTTATATTACAGGAAGCTTAAACCTATTTCAATCAGATAAAACTCTCCTGGTTGGTATTGAACCCTGTTAATAAATTGAGCCACATACCCTATTATTCAATTCCAGGGAAAAAGTAGTGAGATTTAACATAGAGACTTACATTCCAGACCTAGATACATGTAATTAAATGGATTTTGGAACCCTTTGAGAAAGTACTCCAGGTCCCTTTAAAATTTGTTTTTTTCTTCAAGTCATCTAATTAAGAAATAATATCCATTCAACAACCATAGTTCAATTGAGCCTATGACTCATATGTAAATTCAGCTCTATCATTGTGAAGAATTCACACAATTGAATTTTTCATGAGTATTAAAATACAAGCCACACATAATATTCAGCATATCAAAAGATGGATAACACCAAAAATGGTGGAGCTTAAACTGAAACTTGATTCTTTGAAGATTTTATACTTTTAATCTTTAAATCTTGATTGAAGCTTATTTGAAGTTGGGTTATATAAATCTGACCTAATCATTACCAAGTTTGAATTCTCATGGGTAATTTCATATAAAAATAGAAATTAGAATTTTCATTTACAAGAAAAAAATCTATAATAATCTTCCTAATTTTTTCCCCCAAAAATATTGATTTCTTGAATTTTGAACAGTATTTTATTGGTACTTAATCTTGATAAAAAAATAATACTTTAGAGTTTTCTTATTTTTATCCATTTTCTATTGAAAGAAGAATTCTATATTAATATATTTCCGACTACTTTATTTGTAAAGAAAAATTAATTTTCTTAATATAAATTATTTTTTTATGGTCCTTTAACTATCTCACAAACCATTCCAAGAATAACTTTTCAACTGCCTCAAACCATTTGAAAATTCTTGTTTCGTCATCTATGGAAGAATTTCTGCTAAACGATTCTATAGCAATGCTCGTAAAATCCATTTGGTCACTTGGAGGCACATAAAAACTTCAGGAAATTTTTTTTCCCCTCTCCTCTGGGGGTTTCAAAGTCCCTTTTTGACCCCCAAGCCCAAATTGGCCAAAACGGACTTAAACCCCAGGTTTATCCAAATTTCCCATAAGGCATATGGGAACCCTACTAAGCCTAAAAACTCCAATCAAGGGGCCATGGGTCTTCCCCAATGAACCACAACCCCAAATTCTTTTAAATTGAACATATTAAAAAAATGGATCATTTCCCCCCATGGTTTCAGTTCTGACTATTCCCAATCCATCAGAATGAGCATAATCAGCTTATACCTCTTTCTTATGGTGACTAATACCCTGCCACTATCATCTTCTAATCTTCATTTATGGAAATGTTCTCAAGGAAAACCATTTCAAGGGGAAAGATGCTAACATCAACGGTTGAAACCCATCAAGGCCAGTCTCTTTCTTCAACCAGGATGTACCATCAATCAGACAGTATTTCCCCAAGGGAATAATGTTGATGGAGCTTCAAGGAATGAGGCCAAGGATGATCCAAGACCATTTTTCAAGGTATCAAAGCTCATATCATGATTGAAAAACTCAATTCAGCCATAAATCCTGCATTCACAGAAACCTGTATGGCAGTGACCCTTTTGGTAAATTCAACTCCTTTTATTGGATATTTTCATACAACAAATTCGTTTGCCAACCTGGCCAAAGTATATTTCTCAAATCAGTCAATACATATAGGGTTTTAACTTGAAATATCCAATTTTTCAAATTGTCACATATACTGGCCACTCTTTCATCCCCTGGGGACTTTTTCCCCAGTCAATCAATATACTTGATTTATCTTTACTGTTTATTTTATCTCATATTTTAATAGTGAATACTGATAATTCTAAGTCAGTTAATTTCCCCTTTTCTTTTGCTTTTCATTGGATATTTGTGGTAACATCCTTACTAAATCCTTTATTCCTTATGAACAGGTTCAAAAAGTGACATAAGGATTTCTTTGGTTGACTCTTTGGCCGTTGGCATCTTTTTTTCTTACTATTTTTGTACTGCATTCTTTTGAAAGAGATATAATCCAGATTATTTTCTTTTCTTTCATTCTTTGGAGTCCTCCTTAGTGAGTTCTTATCCACCAAGTGGCAGGCCACTCTGGTTTTCCCCAAAAGACCCTCTGATACAGTATTTGTAAGTAGCTCTAAGGCCATAAAAGTTAAACCCTTTAGGTTCTATTTGCACAAATTTGTCTATTGAATATTATATTTTATTCACTTTTTATTGGTAATTTTTCAGATTCTGTTGTGCATTTTGAGCTAATTATAGCTTTCAGTTCTTATTAGAGCTTAGGAATTTAATTTCAAACTCATTCCACATGTACCAATATTAGCTCTTTGAGATTGATTAATTTATTTCAATATTCTCAATGAGCTTATTTGATTTTTTAATAGTAAATTTTGTTTTACTAAATGATTGGACCCTAAAAGTATTTAATCATCGCCTTTCACTAATCAAAACTGATTATCTTACTCACCAAAAAAGTCTATCAAGAATCGAAATTTCTTTCGTTTGTAATTTTTTTTCCTTTTTTATGTTGAAGTTATTGAACAAAACATAGAAGGAAAAATGTAAAGATTTCTATTGTGATAAAATATGTGGTCCATCAATTAATCTTTTCAAAATTTCTTATCTCTTTAATTTAGAATTTAATACCTATCTTCAATAATTTTCAATTAAAGAAATACTTCAAAAATATTTTCATCCATAATGAAAAGTATGAGCTTTCCTGGATTAAACCAAAGTTCAAACAAAAATCTGAAAACAAATTCTCCATTGTCAAAGAAGATCTTAATAATTAAGAATTTTAAACATAAAAAGGGTAGATCAATGAAACGAAAGAATATTTGAGTATTTTAAAAAACTCAAAATAATATTTAAAGACTATATAAACTTGAGACAGGGACTAGAATGAGGATCAAGGTATTGAGGAAAATTATAAAGTGGTATTATATAGTTCTTGGAAAAAGGTTTTTTTTTCCATGAAACATATTTATCCTAAATTTTCAATCATCACATTCATAATAAAAATTTAAATTCTGAAACCTCACAGAAAGACTCCTGAAAAGTTGAAAAATTCAAAAATATGAAACAATTAATAAAGAATAAATAAACAAAATAAGTTAGTTAATCAGAAAAATCATCTTCTAATTGCAATGATACTTTCATAAAATCCATAGAACTTTTAATTTAGCTTTATTTTTGATATTTCAGAGCCTTTTCAAGTTATTCCAACTTCCAATTTTTAAGGACACCAACACATAATTCCCAGGTTAAAGGAACTTCCATTCTTTCTATTGAAATCTAATTATTAGGGATGAAACTAGAACTTTTTATCCAATGTCAAGATTTGAAGAAAAGAATATATCCAATTTTTAGACTATGATTCTTATACTGGAGGTATATTCTACACACTCAAAGAAGGCCACAAATGACTCTATCAGAAAATTATCAATTTTCATTCATCATGAATAATATAAGTGATGAATATTAACATTTTTTAAAGAGAAAAAATAATGTAGTTTTTGACTACCTAATCCAATAAATTTGAGGTCAGATTTGGAATATAAATGATAATTTACCTAAGGTATATTCATAAGGTGCTCTACTCAAATTGTTTCTATGAGGCTTTAGTTAAATTCAAAATGTTGCTATTTAACCTATTTGAAGATCCCATAGCTATTCTCTATAGACCCAGAGTCTTACCTTATACCCATTAAAAAATATTAAAATCCCATTTTGAGAGAAAAATAATGCAGTTATCATATTTTAATATATATATAAACGTGTATAAGCCTATTATGCTAGTATAACACTCAAACGTAAATAGTATCTTTGTGTTTTTGAGAAAATTATATGGATTAAGAAAGGATTAACCACTTGGTGTGTATAATTATGAAGGCAGGGACAAATTTATAAAGGAAGAGATCCAAATTACCGCAATCTCTTTAACCCCTAAGAAATGAGAATAATTATTGAGAGATACAAGAGACTTAATATAGAAAAACTAATTTACCCAAAGAATTTGGGATCAATGAATGAATCAATACAGAGTTCGATTCTATTTAGGCATAAGAATATATGAGAATATGGAAATTAATTGCACAAAGAGAGGCGATAAGACTCCACTTGATAGAATTTACATGACAAATGTTGATTATTTTCCTTAAAAACACCAAAATAGGTTAACAAACTCAAGTGTGAACTAGTATCTAAGAGCTCAAGTAAGGCTCTAAATTAATCATTAAGCTACATTAATAACCTAGTAGGTATTTGATTGATTGTTACATATTGGGAATACTCTTTAATAATTTTGAATAAAGTGATATTTCATAGTATTGCTCTTGATTATAATATTATTAATTAAAATGCAATATCTTAAGCTTTTCTGATAACTTTCATAATTAACAGCAAACAAGAATCTCTAAGTATTACAAACAAACCTCCAATAACTTAATCATGATGTACTTGATATATTAAGGTTTAGATCTTGATCTAGTCTATTTCTGTTTATAATTTTTGAATTTTTCAAATCATCATGGTTGATTCTCAGCCTGAATTAAAAATTAATACATTATCTTCATGAGTATTTTTTCTTAAAATATTTCTTTGGGAAATATACTTAGTATTAACCATAGTATAATATTTTTTGGATATGCTTTAGCCTACAAAGGATTCCCTTTTCAGATTTTTTGCATCTTTTAGATCAATAATTCACTCTTATACTAACCGCTATTGCAAGCAGGGCTTAATAGTTTAATGAATATTGAGCTGTAGTAATTATAGATATAGCTTTATTATATATATATATATATATATATATGGATTCAAAGCTTCATATCTTTATGAAAAAATCTATAAAATGAGCTCATATCTTGTGGTTATACTAAATGTCTTATTATATTTTTCATAAGGGAAGTAATAATGCACTGAATTCTGATAATTTTTTCATAGGCAAAATTTACATTCATGCTGTTTGAAACCCAAATCTCAAATATGTTTTGGAATACAGAAAAAAGCTAAGAGATCTATGATTTGATTACCTCAAAATGAAGAAAATATAAAATATCTTATTCTATGAAAGTTACTTATTTAAAGCTATTTATTGCAAGAATTTAAGACTTGGGAGAATCATACCTCATGTATAATGAAAAAAGGTATTCTTTTAGCTCCTTAGAGAAGCTAAGATATTATTCTACAATATTTTATAATCTTTAAGAGCTCCTCGTCATAAAATTGAGGCTAAAAATCACTTGGAATCAATGCCACAAAGAGAAAATTTCATATAAATTCAAGTCCTTATAATTTGGGTATGCTTATCGACACCATTATAAAATCCTTTTATCAAGTTTAACTAGATTGAAGAGGGAATGTTGAATTTAAATCAAAAGAAGAAATAAATTTCTCCACTTCTCCATCATCACAAAGATAAGCATTCAATCAGGTATCAAAAGAAGGTGACGGTTTAAAAAGAATTTTTCTAATGTGAAGCAAATCTTACCATATAGAAATTCAAAAAAATATGAATCCCCAAGGCCCCATTACATGAAGGTGAATTTTTCAGAGCCTATTTAAGAAAAGTTAGGATTTTCTATTAGGTTCAAAGCTAGTTTTTTTTGGAAAAATATCATCTATTTGGAAAAGAAAAGACATATTAAGTTGAACTTCAGGGTCATTGTATTATTTTTCACTGTCCTACTAAGACACTTCAGGCTATAAATTTCTTCAATTCTGTTTATCCATAAGGAATTTTCTACATAAATTCCATTTTTCTCTGATACTATATTAGTAATATTTGAGGTGTTTTCAGATTTACTATCAAAACTATTAGCTAACAAATCAAATGAGCTTTTATATTAGCCTAGTGGCCTACCTGCGTTTCTCCCCGTTGGCTCAAAGAATGCTTCAAAAACTAGTAGTTGAGTTGAGTAAATCCATGAAAAAACTGTTTTTGACAAAAATATTGGGTGTCCTTTCAAGGAATGACTATCTTTATTGAGTTAAAAACTAAGCCTCATTTCAATGACAAGTTTTTCAGATTGTAGGAGTCTCAGTACTACATTTGAAAGCCACCAACACTTTGAGATCACACAGTTAGCTAGTAAGAGCTTAATCACCTGAATACTCTTACAGTTTTTGAAAAGTTTCAAGGTGAAGGATAAATTAGAATCAATGAGAGGGGCTACATGATAAGTATGCCACATCATATGGCATATGTAATGAATATGATTAGGGGAAATGGTCACAATTCGAAAGCAAGTGCTGCCAATTGATGAGGTTTTTCAAGGCTGGCCAGGTGAACAGAAAGGAATAGATCGAATTCTCAGTGGCGTGGCTTTCATTCTGTTTGCACAACCGCCATAAGCGCTACGACGACCTGGTGGTTTCCCCAAAACAGCTTCATTTTTGTCGGAAATACTGTCTTCATGCGGATTCCTCTATTCTGAAAGGACTTGTATCAAATGGCATGTCATACTAGAATGATGAGTTGTCTGATTTGGCTGAAATGTGTGGATAAAGTTAGAAATCATGAATTTGCTGATCTTCCTCAGCTCAGAAATGCGCCGATGGCTCCAGGATGAACCTGCAGATGGTAGCAGATGATTTTCGCCATTGCCTGGTAGGCCTGGCTCCGCATCCCTGCCTAGATTTTACGAGCCAATCCAGTTTCAGGCTCACTTTGAGAATGGCTTCAGTACTCCAGCTTGTTGAATCGTCGGCCTACGCATTGATCGACCGTGGCTGGGTTCCCGACTGGATCCTTCGTCGAGCGATCCGATATCTGTGTGGCAACCGTCTCAAAACGCTTGATGAAGGAAGTTTCGAAGAGCGACATGACAGGAAGCTTAATTTCGTGGCTGGGTTATGCTCCCAGCCAGTGGCTATCAAACAAGGTCTAGTCATCCGTTCAGCTGTTGCTCATTCGCAATTCACCTGATCTGATTGCGGTCTTCCCCATCCTGATTTGGCTCATCAGACAAGGCCAATGAGCAGCATTATGAGGTAGGCTCTTTCGCGTTGCTTGATCTTCGGTTGCTGCACTCGTCACCTCCAAATCCCTGAGCGAATTCTTTTTTTGGCTAGGTGCCCACCGAATTAATGCAGTCCGTTCTTGGAAGCCATATGAAATACAGCGCGTGCTACTTTCCTCGCATGTGCGAAAGCCTCGATGCCGGCGAAGTTTTGATGCTCGAAACTTACTGCGTCAAAGCCGATTTGAGGGATGGAATGACGATTCTTGACCTGGGTTGCGGCTGGGGAAGTCTATGCCTTTTCTTGGCTCAGGTACGTTTCGAATGTTGCTGGAAGATTAGGAGAGTAACTTGCACTGAAATTAACCTGGTTCATCAGAAATACCCAGATTCTCACGTTATAGCATTGAGCAATAGCCGTACCCAAAAGGCTTACATCGACAGCTTATCAACCCAAAGGCAACTCGATAATCTCACGGTTCATACTGCAGACGTGATGACCTTTGACTTTCCCTCTGGTACTACGTATGTTTTGCATTTTTTAACTACCTTTAAAGCCAACATCTCATAGTTTGACTGTGCACTAGATTCGATCGTATTATTTCGATCGAAATGTTGGAACACATGAGTTGGTGCTAAGATTATCAAATTAAGATGCATTCTGCTTGATTTATTTGGCTATAATTTTTGAGCAGAAAATTACGAATACCTCTTTGAAAAAATTTCGCGCTGGTTGAAGCCCACGGGACTTCTCTTTGTTCACACCTTCTGTCACGTAACTCAACCGTCGGTATTATTTATCTATTTTCTTATCTTTTCATAAAATTTTCATAATTCTGGTCCTGATCGACGATAGTTTTCCAGTTATCACTTTGAAGAAGGTGACGGATGGATGGCTCAGAACTTTTTTTCCGGCGGTACCATGCCTTCGCATGATCTATTTGCTTATTTTCAAAAGCACCTCAACTTGGAAAACTCATGGTATATTAACGGTAAGCATTACGCGAGAACAGCCGAACTTTGGTTAAAACGACTGGATTCCAATCGAGCCATTTGGCTAAGTCCGGCACAAAAAAGACTTTTTCTTAAAAAAGGCCTATCTGAAGAGGAAAGCCTATTAAAAGTCCAGCAAAATTTTTTTAGGTTCCGCACGTTTTTTTTGGCGGTAGTAAGTGCAAATATCTTTTTCCCTTTAGTTACCATGTATGTTTTTGATGATGAGATTTTCCAAACTTCGTTCCTTTTGCTATCAATTTTCATCTCAGGCCGAGTTTTTTGGTCTTAATGATGGTGAGAGTTGGGGGGTCGGGCATTATTTATTTTCGCGAAAATGATTTCACAGTTGTCAGATATCTTTCTAGTGTTTTCTTCAAAGCACTTTGAATTTGTTCACTAGCGAAATCTGTCTTGGTGCAGGCTTACTAGAAGGCAACGCCTATACAATAATCTTCTGTAACAGTCCACTCATGTGTTAGCTTACCTGTAGCAACCATTCCATTTTCAAGTTATATGTCACCTTTAAAACAAGGTCCCTTAAATAAACCGTGTCTGTGGGACTTCACTAAACTTTCAAGCCATGCTTCAAATCCTGATGTAACCCTCACCTTGATTTTGACTTAATTATTGCATGGATCATGAACGTGGCTAAAAGGCCTCCAAAATCCTATTTTTTTATCTGCCACACGACAACAGGCTATGTTACGGCTCCTTTAAAGCTCAGATCATGCGAGAATTTCAAAAAAAAAAACCTTATTAAATTGCAGTTGCCAATTGATTTTAAGCAAGGATAGAAGCTAACTTCCTATGTTGAGTTTTGGTCTTCTCATCTTGAGCTTTTCTCTATCCCCATGAGAAAGATAAAGAAAGTTAATTTAATAAAGTGCATGTTTTAAGCTATTTGAGGGCTTGTTACCAGTTCTCAACAAAAGAAAAAAGGGAAAAATAAATGTAGTATAATACATTGATTTGACTCAGAGGCTCAAATAAATCAAACCTTAATAGTGCAAATCTAGGTTTGAAATGAATTCTTTAAAATTGGATAAGCCCAAATTCCAAGTTGGACTACAATGTGATTTTTAAGCATAAACCCTTAAGAGGAAAGAAAGGGTGTGAATTGTAAAAGTTTGAAAATAAGGCATGATATTTCTGTGCTCCTTGTGGATGGAACAACACATTTATAACTTGTTTTTTCAAAATGTGCAGTAATTTCAGTTCATGAAATGATTTTAGGGAAAGACAGCATGGGTTTTCTTGCTCATGGTAATAGACTGTTACAGGGATTCTTCTAGGTGAAGAGGGCCTGGAGCGTTGGGGATTGTATTCACTTGTAGAGGGCTCAGAAGAAATAGAATAGCACTTAAGTAGTGTAAGCAGTAAATGGAATTAGTAATAAGAAAGAAAGATAAAATTCAGCTTAAATAACATGCAGAAATAAGCAATAAAAAGAGAGGAGCCAACCACAAAAAAGTCTAAGATCCACTATTTCAATCTGTCAGAAAGAAGAGAAGGGATAATAAGGCACCAAAATTCTACTCCAAAGGTGAGGTGAGGCTAAGACTAAATTAATAAGGAAGAACATAATATTCCAGAGTAAGAATAAAATCTAATCAAAATACAATTAAATACTGAATCAAATATATTAATTACCTGGGGAAAAAGTCCTCAGAGGGAGTAAGAGAGGCTGGTATATGTGAGAATCCACCAGGCCTTTCCAAGGAGGGAAATTCACCTGAAGATTGATTTATTTCAACAGCACATGGCCTGTACAAGAGGTGTATAGAGGTTGGGTGATCTTACAGTTCTGTAACATAGTAAAGGAACAGTCAATATCAGTCGCAGCTAGAAGACTAGAGAAATTGCTAGAACCACCCAGAAACAGGTAAAAAACCCTATAAGTAAGAGAAAATGTGAAAAGTAAATATGCAATGAGAGCTAATGTATTAAAAAACAAAGAGTGCCCTTAAGAGAACCATTTTGGTATAACAGGTTAAAAGCTGGCTCACCATAGCTTTCCGTTTATCTTTTTACATTGAAACTTGAATGCCACTACATAGTGGTAGATTATTCTCTATTAACAACTCAGATTCTTCTGATAGAAATTCTGTAGAGGAACAACTTGTTCTCACAGCTTGTCCTAATATCCAACCTATTCCTTTTACTTCTATTTCTACAACACCAATGAAATCTACATTAGTACAAGAAAGATACTGTCCTTCTGATTTTGATATGAATTTGTCAGCCTTCTCATTTTTTTTAAAGAATCCTTCTAAATTTGTTGCAAATGTTCCTAAACTTAAACTGGATGGTAATAACTTTTCCTACTGGAGTAAAGGATTGGATAGCATTTTTATGTATATTTTTAACAAAATTATATTTACCAATGATCTAAAATTTTTTGATTTTTTTCCTCAAGCAAAAGGAGCCCTTTTTTTCTTCATACAACAAACAATTGCTTCTGATATATCAGAAATGATACAAAAAAAGGCTTCTCCCAAGCTAGCTTTTATAGAACTTCAAAGAAATTTCGAAAAGCTTACTAGATTAACAAAACTTGATTTAGTTATTGAATTGTTTGATATGTATAATTCTGCTCAATCTTTAAAAAAAAATGATGTTTTTTCGCGTTTGTTTTCTCTTTTTGATAAATTCAAACGAATAGGAGCTCCTTTGTCTACTGAATGGAAAATCTTTATAGTCCAAGTATTTACTCCTATTCCTCCCAAAATGGCAAGGCATTCCTGATTTTATTCAATCTCTGCAGAACTTGATCTTCTTGATAAAATACATCCTAGAGATGTACAAAAATTAGTCAATTATTATCTTATCTCTGTTAAAAAAGAGGAGAAAGGTGAATCTTCTCAATCAGTTATGAAATTAGCACCAAATAATCAAGTACTGACAAGAAATAAGCAAATGGAAAACTTGACTAATTCTATGTCCAAGTTTTTAATTTATTAATCCTCAAAGCCTTCAAACAATCCAGGGGTGCCACAGATTAAATCTCTGTGCATGCCATCCAAGAACAAAATCAAGCAAGCTCATTTGAATATTAAACTTGGCAATAGACAACCTTCAGAAGCGCTTTGCCAGAAGCATGGCATGGGATTCCATTATTGAAAGTCTCAATATTTGTATTATTTAGGACATTGGGTGTTGAAATTCCCAATTGTTAGAGAGATATTAAAATTAGAAAAAGCACCTCCATTGATGATGGGTTTTGAGCTGGCAATACATGCAGTTTCTAATGATAGGACTGCGGGCTTGGTTGACACTGGCTCACAGGTGCATGTGAGTGGAAATTCTGACTTATGTGTTTCTAAAAAACCTCTTGAATGGATTCTTGAATTGAATTTAGCATCACCTTCTTTTCAAATGAATGCAACAAATAGGGGGAAAATGAAGATTCCCTTCATCAGCTTGGAAGTAAATGATGTCCTCTTCTGCAAAGATGTTCCTGGCACGCTGATATCACTTGGTAAATTAGTAGAACAAGGATATAAAGTTAATTTTGTTGGAAATGATATTCAAGTGTATTCTCCTCAAGGGGAATTACATTTTTATGCTAAATCTTTAAATTTATCCTGGGTAATTCATCCTTTTCCATCAAATATATCAGTTAAAGATGATTTGAAAATTCCAATGGTGCAAGCCTTTACAATATTGAATAATTTTGAATGGCATTCTCAATTAGGACATGCATCAGATAAAGTAGTCAAATGTTTTCTGAAAAACTATGTACCTGATTTTGGTTTGAAGAAATGATCTACATTTGTTTGAATTGATTTCATAGTTGAAAAAAGTACACAAATAAAAATGGCTGCACATGATGATGCCCCTAGGGAGCAAGCTAGGGACTTAATGATGTTGTATGTTCTAGGACCAATGCCTTCATTGGATCTACATCAAAATAAGTATATGTTGACTTTGCATAATAATTTTTCAGCTTTCTTATTCTGTTTTCCTATCAAGAAATGTGATCAGGTTCCAACAGAATTAACTGATACTTTTGTGCTGATTAATTCAGTATTTGGAAAGTCTGTTAAACTTTTGAGGACAGATAATTCTAAAGAATATATGGGACAAGATTTTAAGATAAGCTTTATGAGTATGGGAACACAAAGATTATTTACTTTTTTTTATAATCCCAAACAGAATGGGGAGGCTGAGAGATTGAACAGGACTTTGGGGGAGGCAGAAAGGACAATTTTAAGAGAATCAGGTTTACCAAAACAATTTTGGTTGTATGCATACAAGTTTGTGGCCTATATTCACAATAGGATACCAAACTCAAGGACCTGGAATTTGACACCTTTAGTATTGTGGTGTGGTAGAAGACCACAACCAAAAAGAATGTTTCCTCTTGGTGAAAAGGAAATTGTACACATCCCAATTGAAAAGTGAGGGGAATTGGATGATAGAGGTAAATTATGCCAGTTGATTGGGTTCCAGGATGATAGTAGGGGCTATTTATTTTTGGACGATGAAAATAAAAAAGTTATACATTGAAATCACACAAAATTTGTTGATTTTCATACAAGTTACCAGTCCAATAAGATGAAGATAACCACTTTTTTGAATTGAAGCTAAGACTAGGACCAGAAAATACCAAAGACATTTTAAATGATCAAGATAATGCAATAGATAATTTAACTACTGTCATGGATATTGAAATTCCAACAAATTTTGCTTATGCTAAGAAATCAAACTGGGATAAATGGCAAGCTTCCATAGAAAGGGAGTTGATATTGTTTTCAGACATGAATGTCTGGACACTGGTAGAAAAACAAGTCAATATGAAAATAATTAGAACAAAATTTGTTTTTGCTTTGAAGCGGAAAGGGAATCCTGAGAAATTAGGCTATAAAGCTAGGCTGGTGGTGAAGAGGTTTTGTAAGAGGTATGGAATTGATTGTGAGCACACTTATGCACCAATGGCTTCATTAACTTCTTTGAGATTGTTATTAGCTCTTTCACTAAAAAACAGATGGAAAATTGCAAGTTTTGATGCATCAGTAGCATATTTACACAGTCCTATAAGAGAAACAATATAAATAGAAGCTCCAACACAGTTTTGACCAGAATGGCAAGGAAAGGTAATGAAATTAAATAAGGCAATGTATGGGTTGAAACAGGCTGTTTATTTCTGGTGGCAAAATTTTTGTTTGGTAATGGAAATAGTTGGTTTTGAAGCTGAAGAATTAGATCAATGTGTTTATAAATGTACAAGGAATGGCTCAATCATATATGTCTTGATGCATGTAGATGATGGGGTAATATTTTTAAATGAAAAATGTAAAATACTCAAGTTGAAAGGTGATTTAATGTTGCATTTGAACCTTCAATGGGAGGATAGCTTGTCAAGAATAGTGGGAATTGATTTATAATTCTTGAAAGATCATATTATATTATTGCAATCTCGTTTTTCACATCAAGTAGTGGATCATTTTGAAAAAAAGGCTGGTATGAAGTCATTACTAAACAAAACAACATTTCCAGAAGAAAAGCTGGATACTAGTAATGATAAACCAATCGAGCAGAAGTGGAATCAATCAATTATTGGTTTTTTGAATTATCTGGTACTAGAAACAAGACCAGACATTAGTTTTGCCGCGAACTATTAAGCACAATATTCAATATCACCACCAAAGAGAAATTGGCAAGCCCTAACTCACCTTTTAGGTTATATTAAGCATTCTATGGATCAAACACTGAACTATCAATTTACTGGGGACTATTTAGAAGTGTGGAAAGACGCAGACTTGGGAGGGGAGTTTCAATGATCAACAACAGGGTTTGTTTTGAGATTATTTGGTTGCATGGTTGCATGGGGTTCTAGGAGGCAGAAATTGGTAGAGAATTCAACTTGTGCTGCTGAATTGGTGGCAATGAGAATATCAATGGATTCGTTATCATTCATATTACAAATCTTGAAATAAACAATGAAAGACATACCTGCAAGATTGATTTGTAACAACAAAGCAGCAGTAATGGTGATTGAGGGTTTGAAAGCACAAATCAAGAGCCTAGAAAGACATTTTTATTCAATCAATGATCTGATAAAAAAATATTGAATCAAGATTGAATGGACTTTGACAACAAACCAATTAGCCAATATTTGCACAAAACGTTTGGAACTGATAAAGCATTTTGGAAATTGTAATAAATTGCTCAATGGAGACTGAAATTGAGGGGTAGTGTAACATAGTAAAGGAATAGTCAATATAAGTCGCGGCTAGAAGACTAGAAAAATTGCTAGAACCACCCAGAAAGGGGTAAAAAACCCTATAAGTTGTAAATACTATAAGTAAGAGAAAACATGAAAAGTGAATATGCAATGAGAGCTAATGTATTAAAAAATAAAGAGTTCCCTTAAGAAAACCATTTTGGTATAACAAGCTCCATAATGGTGAATTCAGCCTGTATGAGGAATGCAAAGCTGTACTGGTGAATACAATTTTTAATGAGTGTTTCAAGAGAATAGTTCTAAAACTGGATCCTCATAAAAATGGTTTATTTTCTTGTTTGGTAAGCTTGAATACCCTTTACCACTAGTAGCGGATGTGACATTGATTGTTATATAATTCCAAGGATAGGATAATACAAGAAATATTGATTATCTAACAAAAGTAAAATGGATATCCATCCAGATAAAGTAACAGGTGTTAAGAAGCGACAATATAGTTTTTGGAGATATTATTGTTTTCTTGCAATTGAAAACAATAATTAGGTCTAATTATCATGGTTCATGAGAGTAAATTTTTAAGGAAGTTGAATCACTTCAAAAAAGACAGCTTTTACTATTTATAATAGAAGGTTAGAGGTAGTGAGCTGTTGATATTGATAGTAAATGATCTCTGGTATAATTAAGAAAATTTTATTTGTAATAATTGGGGACTTTAAATCCTTCCAAGCTGGAAAAACTGTCACATGAGTTATGATTTCTTTCAGATAAATAATTTAAATATTCTTTCCCTGACAGATTATTTATTCTCAGCTTTGGATGAAACATTTTCACACCTTATTTTAAATTTCTGCTCAAAACTTCTTCCAGACCACCTTCACTCATTTGGTTAAAAGCCTAGCTGGAGTCAAGCTGTAAAAAAACTGGATATGGGGAAAATAAGTACTTCATAATTTTTTAACCCCTCAGCTCTGCGATAGCTAGGATTATCTCAGTGAAATTATTGTGAATACTTTTTTCAAAAAAATGATTGAATTATATTAAATAAATATGTATTATGACCTTACCAATGACTGTGAATGGAATAACCTCCTTCGCCTGCCAGTTTTACTCCAGGTCTTCTAGTAATTTAAAAGAACAAATATCAAATTTCACTCCCACTTTTATTTTGACATCCTTTTATCCACAACGGATAATCACAATAAAAGAATAGCTTCCTCAGCACTCCAAATTTTCAACATCAGAACCATTGCCTACAAAATAAAAAATTCATTCACTCTTTTCATGGCCTTCTATTTGAATTAAGAAATGAAATCTTTATAGATTTGTGTACTTTTTTGATTCACGTTAAACTATGAATTTTGAAACATCCAACAAATATAGTAATATAACAAAGTTTCTCTCATTGTATTCAAGATATTTACCATATTATTTGATAAATATCTTCTATGAAATTAATTAATCTTATAATAAAATATCAAAATTTTTATTCTGGATATATCAATACTTAAATATAAAGAATGTTGGAATTTATTCAATCGTTTATTTCTCATATAAGATTTATAATTGGATATCTGATTTAGTTCCTTGTCTTAAATATATCTAGTTGAATATAATTTGAAACAAAACTCAAAATACTTTGGATTTAGTTACTACCAATATCCCAGATAATGAGCCTCCATACTCCACTTGATTAGATTCTGTGGTCATTCCTGGGCCCCGGTTGTTTCTTTGAAAATAAATAAGCTCTAAAAGCATAATATCAATCTTATCATTTCTTTAAAGAAATTATATTAGTGAAATTCCCTGGAATAAAATTCAAAAAAAATATTAATCCCAAGGATCTCTCAATTTCTTCTGATCATTTCATAAAAGGAATTCATTTGATTTCTTGATTTTTTTCTCTATATATCTGAGCTATGTGGTGTATTTTCCCACTTTAATTTTTCTCTTGGATTTTTTGTCAGTTTTTTTTAGTTTCTTTTATGTAATTTTTATATTTATATGGTATTGTTCCCAATTTTATTGATATTTTTGAATTTCTCATGTTTTTTCTCATATAGGTTTGTAGGTTTATATCTGTTGGAATTAATTTGCTTACATGTATTCCAGCTTCATATTAATTTTTTGTCTTCCATAGGCTTAGTTCAGAAAAAACTATTATCAAACTGGAATCAGTGTTCATAACTTATTCTAGTGCTATAATAAGTATTTTGTTTTGATAATAAAAGTTCAATAAAAGAATTCCTATTACCTTGCAATAATTGTAATAAAACTAATTCCAGTGATTATACTGCTAAAGTAAAATCAATTGAGGAATTTTTTATGTATTAAAGACTGGAGCAGTCCTCAGCTTCAGCTACAACTAAACCAGTATTCTTATTTGTATTTAGCTACATAGGATATATTTTCATTCTGTCTGGGAATTTTCTTTTTAAAATAATTTTGTATCTACCACCTCACCTGAGAGGTTCTTGGGGGTAATAAATTCTCATCTGATTTCTCATAGATAGTTAACCCTTCCTTCACTATCTAAAATCCCTATCTTCTTTGTTAAAATCTTCTCAGATAAGGGCTTCTTACTTGTTACTCTCTCTTGTGTGATCTTCTTTGTCAACTATTAGTCTTCTTCATTAAAAACATTCTCAGGGTATGGGTTCAGAGCTCTTCTGAATAAAATACACCTCCTTTTATTTTCACAGAAGATTCTTCCAATTTCTTTGAATTAAATCAAAAATTCCAAGAGACCTCATAGCCAGAATTCTGGAAAAGACATCATATAAAGGAAAAATTGAACCTCTAACTTCAAAGAACTATCCTCAATAGAGAAATAAGGTGAAAATGGAACTCACAATAAAAATTATTGACATATTCTCAAAGCCCAATTGGATAGGGCCTTTTCCCAATGAAGCAGCAGAGGAAGGAGTTGAATTATTTCAAAATGTTGTTTGAAATTTACTTATGACTTTGAAAGACACCTGACCAGGAGAGCTACAACAAGTTCTTTGATGATGACCAAGCAGATTAAAGCCCAGAAGCTCTTTTAATAATTATTCAATATTTTGTTTTTCCTCATTATTTGAAAACTGTCCTACAGCTATGAATAAGCTCTTTGGAATGAAAACAGAATATGGGATGGTTTCAAGATTGATTACAGAAATACTTAATAAATCTAAGAGCCTAAGATTGATGAGAAATTAGTTATTTCCAAATAATATGTATTATATGCTGGCTTTTTACTATCCTAGAAACCTTCCCACTTACTTATCTTTTTGAAAAACCAATATATATCAAGAGCTAAAGATCTCAAGAGACATTTAAGTAGCTCTAGCCAGGTATCAATATATATCAATATCTATCAATACTTTAAGGGAAGGCTCTTTGAATTGGTGTAGGAAAAATGAAATTTAAGAATGGGAAGCATTCTTCTGATTCTACTCACTCTTCAGAGCTATATTTCTAACTTAATCGTTTTTTCTAAAAGAGTTTCAAGAAAGAAAGAAGCATGAGAAAATCTAAAAGATGGTTCCAATTTTACTTAAAATACAGAGAATACCCCAATAGATTCTCCTAGGGTCTACTGCATTGGTACATAATCAAAAATGGTGGTACTCATTTAGTAAAAATGTGCCAATATCAACAGTGGGTTCTCCAATTTACTCTCAACAGATTCAGGTATATTTTTCTCATTTACTAATAAAATGGCAGCCTTGAATCAGGTTTATGGAACTATCATCTATGCTGAATTTCTTGGCACTGCATCCATTACAGGAGACAACGGATCAATAATTCACTCATGGTTCCTAAAATAAGTATGCCTTTGATATCTTATTTCTCTTCCTGAAAAGGAGATATTCTTGGTCCGAAGAAAGAGCAGTTTTCTACCTTTTTGATTAAAACAATGAGGTCTTTCTTAAAGGAAAACCTTTAGACAATTTCAGTTTAGTTCATCTTTGCGCTCCAGTTTTTCACTTCACAAAAGAAAGTACTTATGATTAGATTATTCACCGATCCTTGGGAAATTCAAGTAATAGAGTGATATCTCATATCTTTCCTAATTTAGACTTTCTGAGCGTGAAATTTGAAGCATAGTGGAGCTCAAAGGCTCACAGACACCCTTGAATAAAAAATTTCCCAACACCTCTCATCCACTTCAAATAGTCCACATAGATTTTTGTAGTCCTATCAATCCTACCTCAAAAGGGGGTATTCATGTTTTTCAATTAATTGTTAGTTACTCCAGATCCCACTTCACCTCCTCTATCTTACACAAGTCCAAATTTTTTGAAGCCTTAAGAACGTTCAAGAAACTTATTGAAAAAAAAACACTCCTTAAATTAAGAAGGCCGTGTCATATAGTTTCGGGGAATCGATTGAGGAAACCTTTTGTAAATACCTGTTGTATGGAGGAATAGAATCCCTACTTACTGCCCCAAATACACCGCAGAAGATCCCTTTTGATGAAAGGGCTGACCCTACTCTAATTTGAAAAGTCAGTTTTCTTCCATTATATTATAAACTCTCCTTTGATTGGTGGGGAAAGTACATCTCAACTGAAACTGAACTCTTGAACTGAATACCTGTCTCTTCCTTGTCTTTTGAAACTCCTTTCAAATTTATTTTCAATTTACCTCCTAGGATGGAAGATCTTCATCCCTTTAAATTTACAGTATAATTTTATGTAAATGATGCTAAAAGAAAGTTCAAAGTGAGCCCATATGCAGAAAAGGGCTTATTCCTTAGCTACTCTAAAGGGAACAAAAGAATTTTTTCTCTAAAAATCCATCACCAATAAATTTCAAATTATAAATGACTGCCTTTTTGATGTTTTTTTTTTAAAAAATTCTAAAGCTTCTCTAAGAGAATGAGACTCAGGTCCCAGCTCCAATTCTTTCACTTGTATGAAAAATGAAGTTATTCACTCGGATAAATTTTTTCCCATCAATTCAAGCCCTCCAGTAGAAGAAACAGATACTCCCCTTCCTATTGCACCTCTTGATTTTTAAATATCCAGCCTTTAATTTTCTTTAAAAAAAGTAATAAGCTTGAGGTATGAAGAATCTGATGATCTCCAAGAACCTCTTATTCCTGAAGGATTACCATAATACTTCACCACATGATTATTTTCTCACCAAACGCCTTCCAAAGGGTTGGGTAATGGATAACGTTATGGAGATGAAACCAAAGGATATATCCAAAGATCTACTAGAAGGACAAAAAAAGGTCTTCTAAAGCTGCAACTTACTTCAATTACAGTTCAAAAAAATGGAAATTTGTGATTTCTAAATAAATTTCTAGTATTGAGGAGAGTGGATTTTGGCATGTTGTTCCATTACCACAAGAATACAACCCCCTGGGTTAAACTTGGGCTTTTTATGAAAAAGACGACCACATCAGCAAGGTGATCAGATAAAAGGCAAGCATTTGTGCTCAAGAGTTATTCCAATTTGAAGGATTGGCTTCAATGAAACTTAAAGTCCAATTGGAAGACTTGCCTCTCTTTGATTTCTTCTGGCCTACTGTGAAGTTAATGATCATGAACTCCACCAAATGGAGGTTTTTACATATTTCTTGCATGGAACAACCGAGAAAAAACTGTTTAGGAGATACTCAGAGGGATAACCTCATGTTATTCAGCATGGAACCTGCAGACAACTTCTCAGATAATTGTATGGGCTCAAAAAGAGCTCAAGGTGCTGGTATCAAAAACTCAGTTATGTGCTTCACACTCTTAGGTTTAAACCATGTCAAGCTGACCCATTTCTGTTTATTAGCACAGAAACTATTTCCTGTTTTTTATTTGTGCATGCTTATTACACACTCATTGGAGGAAGGCTAGACATTGTTTATAAACTCAAAACAAACATAATAAAGGTATTATGCATGGAAAAAATGGTTGAAGTTCAATATATTCCAGGAATCCAAATTCATTATATTTTTATCAGCAAAATCATTACTATCTCACAGAAAAACTAAATTGATAAAGTCCTGAAAGAATTTGGAATGGAGAACCTTAAACCTGTTTCTACTCCAATTCATCCTTGAAGTAGATTTATTTTAGCTTATGATACTAATAAGAAGCTTACATTTAGCTTTTTAAAATCTTTTGGACTTCTAAATTATCTAACATCTCGTTCTTGAAAAGATTTGTCCTATTCTACCTCTAATCTATCTCAATTTCTTCACAAACTTTCTTTTTTCCATGTATCTGTTTTCAAAAGGGTTCTTTGATTTCTTCAGGGAGTTAAGAAATATGAATTATCTCTTGGTGGTACTTTTGAAAACAATAAAGTAACAGGTTATTACAATTCGGACTGGGTAATTAATTAAATTGGGTGTTCCTTTTCTTGCTATGGCATACTATGTGGGGTCTCATCATTTGGAAAGCTAAAAGAAACAAATTTTACCTCTGTATGCTACTGAAGCTGAGGTAATATGAATAGCAGAAGTGGACCAAGATGTCCTATGGGTTAAGAAATTACTCTATGGCTTCAAACTTGAACCAAGCATTCACCTAAAATGTGACTGCTAGGGAGAAATTTATCCTTTCTTAGATCCTTTATATCAACACAGAACAAGATATATCAATATCCACATCAATAGTATCAGAGATATTACTAAAAACAAACTCATGATGTCCTATATTCCCACAGGTCTTATGTGGGCTGACGTATTTACAAAAGTACTTGGAAAGCTCAAACACAACCATTTCTGTTCCACTACCCAACTTCTTGAGAATTAAAGCAATGTGGTGTGCTCAAGTGAAAAAAGCTGAAGCATTTGCTACTTATAGAAGATTATAAAATTACTCAGCTTTGGCTACAACTGATCCAGTCTGTTTCTTTATATTTGGATACATAGAAAAGAAGTTTACGTTTTCTAGATATTTTCTTGTTCCAATGATGTTGTATCTAATACCTCACCTGAGAAGCTCTCAGGAGTAATATTTTTCCATTTTATTTCTCATAAAAATTGAACCCTTTTTTCAATATTTGAAGTCCCTAACTTCTTTGAAAACTCTTACTCTTCTTCAGTCAAAACTTCTTGGGTAAGGATTTCTTACTTTTTACTCTCTCTTGCTCAATATACTTTAGTAATTTTCTTTGATGACTATTACCCTTCTTTATTAAAAACTTCCCATATGCACCAAAAATATTTATAAGGAGGGATGCAGAAACATAAACATAAGCAGAACTTAAAATTCCAAAACCTCAAAGCTCAAAAAAATAATATAAAATATAAGAAATTCATATTGAAAAAATCAACACTTTTAATTTTAATTAGACTCACAATTTTTTATGATCTTGAATGATTTTCTGTTTTATTTTTGTTTGAAAATAAACACCTATTAATACCAAAAGAATACCAAAAATTTCAATTTATAGTTGAAAGAGATAGATTAATGAAATTCAAAATGAAGGGTGGAAAATATAAAGGCAAACTTTTTAAAAATTTAATTCTTTAATGTTTTAAAAAATTGAAAAATTTATGAAAGAAATTTATTAAGTGAGAACAATGGTGGGATAATAAAAGAAAAATTCAACAATGAAAAATAAAGGATCAATATACTTAAAAAAGCACCAGATGAGTATAGCTTAATACTAACAAGATTGTTTAGGAAAAAGAATCTAATTTAATAAGATCTTTTTATGAAGAATTGTATTCATCACCTGGATGAAAATTGATTACTATATTGAATTAATAATGATAATAATGTAAACACTTAACAAAAAAAATACTGTGTTGAATTCACATTAAATATTTCCCCAAATTCAAGCTCCAAAGGAGATTTTGTTGATTTTTGTATGTGAAAAGAGATTTTGAGAATTGAATATTTCTATTACTAGGCTTAAATAAGATCCAATAAGTAAAGAGAGATTTGAATAAGAGATTGGAATTTTGTAAGAGAAAAAGAGTAATAATTCTCAACTTCACAAAAATGCAATTGATAATTTACAGAAAGAAGTATAGGCAATAAGTGCTCAGTGTCTATGGGATTATATATGGCTCTAAATAGCATTTAAATCCTAGATATCTCTTTTCAAAGTCATCTAGGGCATTTCAGAAGGTGAGAAGGAAACTTTGTGGAAGATGATTCAACTACAAAACATTTTATTCTTGTAAAAATTATTTATCATAAATTTCAGGTTTGAATTTTAAACATTTAAAAATGAAATTTTGACAAGGGTGTCAATATCAAAAGTAGGAAAATCATTTCAAATAGAAAAACACAATCAATAAATGTAACAATACTCCAAATCTCTTTCTGAAAAAATAAAAAATCCTTCCCTGTACAAAACAATTTTCATTCAATAATCTTTTTTCTCAAGGAAAGGTGTATATGCTCTGGATGAGCCAACAAAAAAACATGGGACATCCTTCATCATCTATTTGAATTAGTTAACATTTAGAATCACCAAGCCTATGAGTGAAATTATTTAAAAAATTATTTCAAGGTTAGGGCCAAGGTTAAAGCTCAAGTTAAGAGTTAAGATCTTTTTAGACCTAGGTTATACTTTCCACCACCACCAGAAGGGAAAGCTTTGGTTTCATGGTGATCATTGTTGAATGGTTTCCTCTTAATTGAGATTGATTTTTTATTTAGCTCAACTACTTGTTCCAATTTCTTCAAGAAAATTTTCTAAAACATAATTTACAAGAAATATAATAGTCTTTTCTTTTTGTGTTTTGATTATCTCTTTTTTAAAATTTATGTGAACTTCAAAAATAACAAAATAAATGTGGGAAATAAGACTTCTTTATCAGAATAGAAAAATCAAATATTCATTTTCAAAGACTTGAATTTGTTTCAAATTCAAATAAGAATATTTTAGAACTTCCAAAGTTTGTTGATGATTAGAAAAGCCATATCTTTAATTGAATATTTTACATAATAACTTTTCTTGGACTAATTGAAAGTAAATAATTCTGTCTAAAACTTCAGAAACAAGAGCTATGGTCTATGATAAAATAGCCCCAAAAAATGTTGGGTAGTAAAATGTGAAGTTAAGAAAGTAAGAAATTTTAACAAAGAGGAAAGCACTATCATGAATAGATGGGATTGCATAAACAGAGAAAACAGAAATATGAGGTACCCACCTTTGAAGTTAAGAAATCTTAACAAAGAGAAAAGCACTATCATGAATAGATAAGGAAGAGGAAATACAACATAAGTTTGTTGAGGTATTTATACTCAACAAACACACAAGAATATTTGTGATAGTAAGTACAAGAAAAAATCTTTCTTAACTCCATGGTGATGACTACAAGGAAATAGATTATAACAAGATCAGCAATGGAATTGTCATGGATCATTGTATTAAGAATAACTACTTTAGTAATTGTAATACCACGGAAACTCTTTCAGATATTGACACGCCCCTATGCTTGTTTAGGCAATGAGATTAATTTCTTTACAAACTTTTTCATTTTTTAGTCATCCAAGTCCCTTGGTGAGTATATCTGCCCACATGTCATGTGTGGCAATATAGTTAACTAAAATCTTCTTATTTTTAATAGTGTCTTGGATCCAATTCATTCAAATGTTGATATGACGAGTACAATGATGATATAGAGGATTCTTGAAAAGAGAAATGTCCTATTAATTATCACACCATAGCTCAATAGGCATAGTGATTTTGAAGTCTTTGACCAAGGTTTCAAGCCATAATAAGTCTTGCAATAACTCTGACATGGGTCTTAATTCCGATTTGGTTGAGGATAAAGCAGCAATAGGTTGTTTTTTAGATTTCCAGCAGATTAGCCCTCCTAAATTGATCCCATATCCAGAAAAAGATTGTCCATTGTAGTTGTTTCCCCAATCTGAGTCTGAGAAGCCTTCCATCCTTTTTGGAGCAAGAACTCCTCCCAAAACCAAGCAATAATGTTTAGTTCCTTGTAAATATTGCAAGACTCTTTTGAAAGCAGAAATGTGCTCATTTGTTGGTTTTTCTAAGAACTGATATAAAGCGGAAGTAACAAAAGCTAGATCTGGTCTAGTGCATGAGACCAAGTAATTCAAAAGTCCAATAGCCTGTTGGTAGTCAAATTCAGGGCTTTTTTCCTTCTCTTTAGCGGGGATAAGTCTTGAATTAGGGATCATAGGAGTAGACACAGATTTGCAATTGCTCATTCTGAACTCACCAAGTATTTTTTTGATGTAATTTGGTTGACTTAGATGTATTAGTTTTTGATTTCTAATTCTTTCAATCTTGATTCCTAAAATAAAGTTAGATTCCCTTAAGTTGTCCATATTGAAGTATTCTTGTATTTTGGTTTTATCATCAAAATGAACATAAATCATAAATACAATTGGTGTTCCTTTTAAAAACAAACATGGATCAGATAGACTTGGATTAAATCCTAGTTTTTTGAAAACAGAGGTCAGATATTGATACCAACATCTAGGACTCTGCTTCAAACAATAGAGTGATTGTTCTAGTTTCAAACATGTTCCTTCCTGCCGCTCATGTGGATATCCATCAGGATATTTCATAAAAACATCTTCTTCAGGCCTTCCATAAAAAAGGCTGTCTTGACGTCCATTTGATGGATTTCAAGATTTTTATGAGCACAGTAGGATAAAAGAAACCTTAGAGAATTCAGCCTTCTGGTTGGCGCAAAGGTTTCATTGAAGTCTATTCCCTCAATTTGAGCAAAGCCTTGTACACAAAACCTAGCCTTATATTGTACAACTACCCCTTCACTGTTTTCTTTTTCTCTGAAAACCCATGTAGATCCCAATAGATTAGCATTCTGAGGAATTTTTACCACTTTCCATACTGAATGTTTTGCAATACTTTTCACCTCTTCATTGATTGCTCTAATCCATTCAAATGCCATTGGATGATTGACAGCAGCATGATAATTCCTTGGTAAGCTGTGAACAGTAGCAGTGTAAACAGGTTGTTTCCATTCCCTTTTTCTGGAGATAATATTGCTTTCATCAATATTGCACAAAATATTTTTGGGTGCCATTTCAGGAACATTCTCCATTACCCATCCTTTGCGAAGCCCCTTTATGTCACTGACTTCATCACCTGGAAAGGACACAAGTGGAATGTCAGCAAGATCTTCTTCAGGAACTTCTCCTTAGGTGTCAAGTAATAGAGATTTATCAAAACACAAGGAAGAGTTAGGATCAGGATGATATATTTCATTATTATTCTCTTCATTCATTTGTTCTGAGATTGATTGATTTGCCATCTCATGTAGCAAAGATGAGGAAGATCTTGAGCCCTCCAAAATAATTGAAGATGTAGAGTTAAATAACTTTTTAGAAGGACTTTTAAGACTACAGTCCGATAACCAAGAGAAGTGCTCTTTGGGAACTTTAATGTTAACAGGTTTGGGGCTTACCAAACTTCCCATTTATTCATTGAGAAAGATACAGTCATGAGTAATTTGGAGCTTACCTGTTTCAGAGTTAAAAACTTTGAAATTCTTGTGACCCTCTACATAACCTAAGAAGACACCTTCTTGATCTCTGGGATTGAGTTTGGATTTTAATTTTTGTTTGTTAATATTTATGTAAACCTTGCACCCAAAAGGATGTAGATTCTCACAGTTTTCTTTTATATTATAAAACTTCTCAAAAGGTGTTTTCATGCCAAGAGTTTCAGACGGAGTTCAATTAAGTAAATAGGCTGCAGTGGCAGCTGCCTCTCCCCACCAGATCATTGGAAGCTGGGAGTCTAAAAGCAAGTAGCAAGTCCTCTCCATTAATGTCCTGTTGGCCCTTTCGCAAATAGGGTTCTTCTGTGGTGTGTACAGAGCCGTCGACAAGAATTTAATTCCATTCTTCATTAGATAATCCCTAAATTCTTTGCTGGTAAACTCTCCTCCATTATCTGATACTATTCCCTTTATTTCACGACCAGTTTTTTTTTCGCATAAATTTTAAACATCCTAAATTTTTCAAATTCCTGTGACTTTAGAGTAAGAAAATGCCAAAATTGTGAGTAGCCATCAATAATTTGCATTCCATACATGCTATTCCCTCTTGATTTTGGGGTGATAGGACCACAGAGATCCATGTGCACCACCTCCAAAGGATAGCTTAGCACTGGAAAAGTCCCTTTAAAAGGTAGCCTGTGTGATTTTGACTTTAGAAATGCTTCACATTTGATTCCTGAGAAATTGACCAGGGGATATAATGCTGAGGCATATCTTTCACTTGGGTGCCCCAGCACTTGATGTAGTACTAATGGATCTTCATTGATGGCCACCCTTGCAGCCACTGGCAACAAAAGCTTGATTGTAATTATATTATCCACAGTTTTACCATTGAACAATAATTTGCCTATCTCACTATACAGTTTTGCAACATTTCCTTCCCCTTTGTGAGCCTTTGAGATATGACCACATACCCAATAAGGTCACAAAAAAGACTTAGAATAATTATACCTTTAATATAATTATATTAAAATTACTTAGAATAATTATACATTAAAAATAATTACTTAAATATACAAAAAATACCATAAATTGGTACAAAAATTGGTTTAACTTAAAAACCAATGAATCAACATGTAAAATAAATTATACCATTGGATTCCCCATGGTAAAATACACATATACCATTTTTATGGCATATCTGTATAGTCAATATTTAATGAATTATAAGGTATAATACCTTATAAAAACCATAAAAACTTATTTATCTCAAGAACTAATGAAACAACATGTGACGAAAATTGTACCAGTGGATTCCCCACGAAATTCCACACATAAAACAATTAATAAGCTAATTTCCAAAGTTAATACTTAAGGAATTAACCTGAATATATGCACTTTTTTGGTCAACGCATATATTCAAGGATCATAGCTAATATCTCCTAAACTATACATGATAGAATGATGAACCAAAAATAAAGTTACCACTTAATTACTGTAAGAACACAGATATGAGCTTTATTTTACAAATTATAAACAAGGTTAAAACCTATGATGAAATATTGATAAAAATCAACAGAGCTGTTGACCACTTTGTTGTGAAAGTGTTCCAAACTTAAAAAAAGGGTATACAGTTGGATTCTACTAGCTCATTCGTGAAGAATGATGTAATTTTTATTATTAAATTCAGGGTATAACCCCCTGAAATCAAGGTTTGAAGTTTAAAATATTGAATTTCAACAGAAAAGATGAGTTACAAGAAAAATCATCAAAATTAGAGTTTTGATGATGTAATGAAAAGCTCTTGACAGCATAATAAGGTTATGCCAGGCTATCAGAATTCACTCTCTGAATTGCTGTAGCGTGTAAATCTTAAAAGTTATTGAGGATCAAAGTTTGAGTTTAATTTGAGCAGTTATGATCACTCACAGTAACCTTAATTTAAGCTTAACAGTCTTAAGAGTGATAAAATTGGTGAATACTATTAGTTTATGATTAAAACTAATAAAATCCACGAAATCTGGGGTTCTGCCAAGCCTCTGATGTCATCAAACTTAGAGTTATAGTGATAACTCTAAATAATGGTGTAATAATGATGTAATATGGTTTGATCATGATGTAATCATCATCAAACCTTAAATTATTGATCAATTCCAGTGGATATGATCAGTACACGTCTACTAGAAGCCTGTTGGACTCTAGGAGGGAGGTATTTACTATAAATAGAGCTCTTTTTACTCTATTTTCCCCTCAGACGCATCAAAAACATTAAATCAATTAAATCAAAGGTAATTTCTTTATTCTTTATATATAAAACTATTATATTATTAAAGACCAAAGACCACCTTATTATAATCATCTATTTTGACGTGATTAAATCATTTATTTAATTGTTTTTGTTAAAAATCTCTCTAAAACTCATTTCCATGTAAAAATCCAGAATAATTTGTAATTTTCTTTATTTTTATTGTAAATACAATTTGAAAAGGTTGTATTTATATTTTTTGGCGTAAAATATTTCAAAATTATTATATTAAGTGTCAAAAGTAGGTTATTTTCTCTTATTATAATAATTTCTCTATTATTACTCTCTTAATAATTCTCTAATTAATATAAATAGTATTTATATTAATTCATAACTTTAATATTAGTAATATTATTGTTATTAATTGTTTTTTATTAATAAAAAGCAATTTTTTACGCCTTTATTATTTGTTGGTAACAATAATAAAGAGCTTTTTAAATATATTAATTATTTTATATTAATATATTTATTTATTATATTATATTTTCATAATATAAATTATATTATTATATTTATTTAATAATATACTTATTTTACGCCTTAATAATAATAATTATTTATTATTATTATATTTTTAATCTTATTTATTCAATTCATGAGGACATTCAGAGTACAATAATTAATATATTAGTAATTTTTACTTATTGTTTCATAGTCAAACCTTACATTTGGGGGCCTGGCCGTGATATTTACTTAAAAGACCTTTAAAAACATTCTAATTGGGTTTATCCAATAATAAATTATATTTATAATCATAAAATTATATAATAATTTTATATTTTATTGATTTTAAAAGCTATTGAGGCATTTGGAAAGCAATTGTACTGTCTTACACGTGGTTTTTCACATCCTTGGACTTGCAAGAACTTTCTTTGAGTGACTCTAGTGATTAAAAAAGATATTATATAAATTAAAAATAATTTTTATTATAATTTAATTTTATAAAGAATCATATTAATTTTTGTTTTATTCCTTAAAAATAAAAAATATAAAAAATATTAAAAAATATTAAAAAACAATAAAAAAAGTTATTTTTGTTCATTTTTATTCATTTCTTTATTCATTAAAGATATTAAAGCAATTTCTACGTGGAAAATTGCCATATCTTACCAAAAATAACACTTCTTATAAAAAATACTTATATTTATTTGTCTTTTTTAGTGTTTGAAGATAACCCAACAGAAGACAACCAAGCTACTGTTGAGAGATTGGTGGAAGAAACTTGTCAAAGTTCTCCAACACCAGTTATCACCAAAAGAAAGAAAGCTAAGAAATTAGACTTTCCAGGACCCACCATTCAAGACTCTGAAGGTGAGCACCTCTTTTATAATTACCATAAAAAGAATTTTCATCCTAAAATACTTTTATTTCTTATTTTCTTAAATTATGACTACCAGAAGAGGTTCCCAATACTCCATCCAATCAGATGGAGCTGGACTCAGAGGTAGAACTGATCCCTCAAAAGGGAAAAGAAAGGGCAATATCCCCAGTGGAACAGAATCCACACAAGGAAGTGCCTTATCCCAAAGGCAAGTCCCAGAAATGCCCATGATATCTGAACCTGAATTGGAGCTAAGTATGAGTAACTCAAATAGGTACAAATCACATTCAGAGGGCTCAAATAGACATCTACATGAGCCAGTACAAGCAGTATTACACAGTGTACAAGGACAAAGATTGGGAAATGCTGCCTCAAATACACCAAGGAGTGATGAACTCCTGGCACATCCTGAAAAAGTTCCTCAAAGAGGAGGAGATAGTGAAATACTCCAATGGATGGAATCCACTGTCATCGAAACCTCAAATCAAAAAAATCAAGGATTATCATGCCAAAAAGAGGGAGGCAACCAAGGAAGAAGCCCCAGTAGCTTCTACCAGCAAGCCTCAAGCCAGCCCACTTCCCCAAGAAGGGAAGAAGAACAAGAAAAAGCATTGGAGGAAACCATATTCCCCAAGCTACAGAATCCCAAGAATCCAAAAGGATGCCATGGACAATGTTTTCAACATGGCCAGAACCTTGATGGAATTCAAGGACAAGGAAGAGCAAAGAATGAGACAACCTCATTTCCCAAAGAAATAACCTTGTCCAAAGATGTTGTAAATACTTTAACAGAAATTAAAAATAGTATATTACCTCTAAAAGAAATTAAAGATAGTTTATTATCACTACAAGAAATAAATAACAATTTATCTTCTTTAACAAAAATTGTTGTGCAAAACAAGAAAGAAATTGACAACATTAAGTTTATTGTTGAAAATAATAAACCAAAGAATTTAATTTACAATACTCAAAAATTAATACAAGGACAACAAGAATTGTATAAATACATAAAAGATATCAAAGACAAGACTTTGACAATCAATTATGATGTGAGTATTGACAATCTTACAGAAAAATTAAATAAATTAAGTATTTCTGTAGAAAAATTTGAAGAAAAGACTTCATCACACCAAAAATTACTTTTGGACCATGTGGAAAAAAGTGATGAAGCCAGAATGCATCCGAAAGATGATATTCAAAGTGAAATAAGGCTTATTACTGAAAAAATGGATAAAATTAATGAGGCTAATTTAAATATGCCAAAGTTATCAACTCCATTTTCTCATATAAGAAGCCCTGTTAAAACAAAAGAGGAATTATCAAATCCTTTCATAACAGACTTGAGTCACCAAGATAATAACCAAGTCTTAATGAAGGAAGCACCTCAATTGAAGGAATGGCCAACATTCACAGGAGAAGGTGAATATGACCACATGTCATTTATTAAAACAATTGACATGTTACAAGAAGACTATGCCATACCAGATGAATTAATCACTGCAAGATTACATTCATTGTTTGAGAAATATGCAAAAAGATGGTATTATGGCATAAGACAAACAAATGGTAAAAATACCTGGTCTTGGTGGAAACAAGAAATAATCACCAAGTGGGCAAATGATGCCTGGAGGTATAAGATAGAAAATTCATTTGAAAACTCTTTCTTTGACCCAGAGAAAGACAAACCTTTAACTTGGTTCTTGAAACAAGTTGAAAGGCTTAATGCACTGTACCCAGAAATGTCACAAAAGATGGTGCACATGAAAATACTTAAAAAATGTGGAGGGGAACTAGAACATGCCCTAAGAAGAAGATGTATAGAACCATGCTCCACAGAAGAGTATATAAATGCACTAGAAGATATAGTGACAAGAACAAAAATTGGCAGGACTTGGAAAAAATTGGACATTAAAAGCCCAAATAAACCATTTATGAAAAAAGATAAATCAAAAGAATCCTTTAAGCCCAATACATCCAACAATAATGAGCAAAGAAAATGCCATAAATGTGGAGGTATTGGACACTTAGCCAATAATTGCCTTAAAAAAGCAAAGATTAATGAAATTGTGGAAACAGAAAACCACAATGACAAAGAAGAGGAATCTGACTCTGAAAAAGAGACAGAAGAGTCAGAAATCTCTGAAAGTGATGAAATCAATATAATTAATGCACAAATTAATAATATTGATATAATTTATGAAGTACTGGATGTTAATTCAAGCTTACCACAAGTTGGAACATCTGACACAAACCTGACAAATATACAAGATGCCAAAATGTATAGAACCAAACCTGCAAGAGGAATGGGATATACAGCTGGAAAATCAAGTATAAGTATTGTTATGGTTGATAACCAAGAAGGAAAAGCTAACTTGGATACAGGAGCATATTGCACTTGTGTTGGAAAAAGTTATTTAAAAACCATTGTACCAAACTGGCAAGAAAAACTTATGCCAATACAAGGTGTCAAATTTAGTAGTGCAAGTGAGAGCATGAAGCCCCTTGGAATGATTGATTTAACACTAATTTTTCCTCATCCCACACAATGTGTCAGAATTAAAGTAGAGTTTGTAGTAATGGACAACTGTACTAGTAATCATTTCATACTTGGGAATGACTACTTATCAATCTATGGTATAAATATCTCCAACCAAAAAGATAGATATTTTACCATAGGAGATAACAAAAGACAAAAGTTTGGCTTCTTAAATAACAAAAAACAAATCACAGTTATTAAGAAGGAAGAAAAAATTCCAGAAAAGGAACTTTTTATATCTGAACAACTTAAAGAGGCAGAATTCAATCAAGAATTAACAGAAAAAATGAAAGAAAAATTGATTGACCTCTTATTTAAGTATAAAAATGCCTTTGCAACTGACAAAGAGCCACTAGGTGCCATAATTGGACATGAAGTGGATATAATTCTTAATGTAGAAAAACCTTACCCACCTTTATTAAGAAGACCTGCTTATCCAGCCAGTCCAAGGGCTAGAGAAGCCTTAGAGGTGAACATTAAAGAATTAATGGACCTTGGAGTATTAAGAAAGGTTGGACATAATGAACAAGTAGAAGTTACTACACCTGTCATTATAACTTGGCATAATGGAAAATCAAGGATGGTAGGAGACTTCAGAGCCCTGAACACCTATACCATTCCAGACAGATATCCAATTCCTAGAATCCATGAGACATTGACCCAATTGTCACAAGCTAAGTTCATCACAGCTATGGATGCTCTTAAGGGTTTTCATCAAAATGTCTTAACAGACAATGCCAAGAAACTACTAAGAATAATAGTCCATTGTGGAATTTTTTAATACTTAAGAATGCCATTTGGGATAAAAAATGCACCTTCCCATTATCAAAGAATGATGAATACCATATTCCCTGAAGAATTATCAGAAGGATGGTTAATTATCTATATTGATGATATCATAGTTTGCTCAGAAACTTGGGAAAATCACCTTACAAGACTAGAAAGGGTACTACAAAAAATAGTCCAAGTGAATATGAACATTTCCTTGAAAAAGTGTCATTTTGCATATAGTGAATTAAAAGCACTAGGACATGTTGTATCTGGACTTAGTCTAGGCATAGACAAAAATAAAGTAGCAGCAGTACTACTCAAACCAATGCCTCAAACCAAAAAAGAAATGCAATCATCTTTAGGATTTGCTGGTTACTACAGACAGCATATAAAGGACTTTGCAAAAATTGCCAAATCCTTATATAAATTATGTGACCAACAAAAAGTTTATGAAATGACTGAAGAAAGGGTCAAGGCATATGAAGAATTGAAAAATTCACTAACAAATGCCCCATTTCTTCTAATGCCAGATTGGAAACTACCTTTCAAACTATACATTGATGCTTGTGGAGAAGGACTAGGTGCTGCACTTCACCAAACACAAATTATCAATGATAAACCAGTGGAAGGACCAATTTGTTTCATTTCAAGACAAATAAAGCCAACAGAAGCAAGGTATGGAGCAAGCCAAATGGAATGCTTATGCCTAGTGTGGGCTTTAGAAAAACTGCATTATTATTTGGATGGCACAGTATTTGATGTAATCACAGACTGTAATTCTGTAAAATCACTATTAAATATGAAGACTCCAAATAGACATATGCTGAGATGGCAAATTGCTATCCAAGAATATAGAGGAAATATGACTATTGTACATAAATCTGGAAATATTCATAAAAATGCAGATGGTCTTAGCAGATGGGCTTTAGCAAATACCCCTGACAATCCAGCATGGGTACCACAAGAAGAGCACCATATAGAAGGAATATGTGTCACAGACATAGGCACAGAATTCTTTAACCAAGTTAAAGAAAGCTATAAGACAGACAAAAATTGCCATATCTTAAGCCAACTTCTAATGAAAGACTTCAAAGATCCATCACTTTCATCAAAACTAGATGAAATATGGAAAAAGGCATATGATGAAGGAAGATTCCACCTCCTTGATGGAATCCTTTACCATAGAACAAAACACACATGTGTTATGGCCTTAACAGATAGAACACTAATAAACACTATTTTACATGAGTGTCATGATAGTGTTGCATCTGGACATCTCTCAGAAGATAGGACACTAGAGAGGGTGAAAACCTGCTCTTGGTGGCCAAATTGGAAGAAAGATGTTGCAGAGTACTGCCAAACCTGTGACAGATGTCAAAAAGCCAACAGAGCCACAGGAAAGAAATTTGGAATGATGATCCAAATCCAAGAACCAAAATCCCCATGGGAAATAGTTCATATGGATTGGGTAACAGCACTACCTCCAGGAGGAGACAGGAGCTATAATTCATGTCTAGTGTTAGTTGACAGGTACAGTAAAACTCCCATGTTCTTACCATGTCATAAAGATGACACAGCTATGGATACAGCCATAATGATATGGAATAAAGTCATTAGCCACACAGGCTTATTCCAAAATATTATAAGTGACAGAGACCCAAAGTTCACTTCAGCATTATGGACAAATCTCCATAACTTATTTGGGACAAAGCTATCATTCTCAACAGCTTACCATCCCCAAACTGATGGTTTAGCAGAAAGAATGATACAGACCTTAGAGGACATGATCAGAAGATTCTGTGCTTATGGGCTAGAATTCAAAGATTCTGATAGTTTTACCCATGATTGGTGTACACTAATACCAGCACTTGAACTGGCATAGAAGACATCAATCCATTCTTCTACTTGCAAAGCACCAGCAATGCTAGAGAAAGGTTGGAATCCAAGACTTCCTTATGATACCCTCAAAAAGGACTTAGTGGACATACATCCAACAGCAAGCAGTTTTAAGATAATGCTTGATAAAGCAAGACACCATGCAAACAGATGCATGAAAGACTCTTTCAAATATGCAAAAGAAAGATGGGACAAAAGTCATAAACCACCTGACTTCAAAGTAGGAGATTTGGTATTAGTATCAAATCTTAACTTTAATAACATAAAAGGACCAAAGACATTGAAAGATTCCTTTGCAGGACCATTTATGGTAAAAGCACTTCATGGACCCAATGCTGTACAATTGGAACTTACAGGTGATTTAATGAATAAACACCCAACTTTCCCTGTAAGTCTTATAAAACCTTACAGCTCAAGTGACAAGGAATTATTTCCACTAAGAAATAAACCCCCACTTGAAATTCCCCCTTTTGAAGAAGGAGAAGAAAAAAGAATTGTAAAAGTCCTTAAAGAAAGAAGGACAAGGAACAAAAAAGAAAGGGAATACCTTGTAAGGTATAGGAATCCAACTCAAGAAGATGAATGGCTACTTGAGAAAGATATAACAAATGCTGATAAACTACTGAGGAGGTTTAGACATGAAAGAAAACCTAAAGAATAACAAAATAAAGCATTATTGACCTTCAGGACTGATAAAGTCTAATGAAGAGGTAGGACAGTGGATGATACCCTAATCACACATATCAGATTGTGGTACAATCTTTTTTGGTGGTAGGGAATGTGAGCCTTTGAGATATGACCACATACCCAATAAGGTCACAAAAAAGACTTAGAATAATTATACATTAAAAATAATTACTTAAATATACAAAAAATACCATAAATTGGTACAAAAATTGGTTTAACTTAAAAACCAATGAATCAACATGTAAAATAAATTATACCATTGGATTCCCCATGGTAAAATACACATATACCATTTTTATGGCATATCTGTAAAGTCAATATTTAATGAATTATAAGGTATAATACCTTATAAAAGCCATAAAACCTTATTTATCTCAAGAACTAATGAAACAACATGTGAAATAAATTGTACCAGTGGATTCCCCACGACATTCCACACATCAAACAATTAATAAGCTAATTTCCAAAGCTAATACTTAAGGAATTAACCTGAATATATGCACTTTTTTGGTCAACGCATATATTCAAGGATCATAGCTAATATCTCCTGGACTGTAAGGTTTGACTATGAAACAATAAGTAAAAATTACTAATTTATTACTTATTGTACTCTGAATGTCCTCATAGTTGAAATAAATAAGATTGAAATAATAATAATAATAAAGAAATATTATCATTATGGTGTAAAAATATTATATTATTAAATAAATATAATAATATAATTAATATTATATGAAATTATAATATTATAAATAATATATTAATATAAAATAATTAATATATTATAAAGCTCTTTATTATTGTTACCAACAAATAATAAAGGCGTAAAAAATTGTTTTTTATTAATGAAAAACAATTAATAACAATAATATTACTAATATTAAAGTTATGAATTAATATAAATACTATTTATATTAATTAAAGAATTATTAAGAGAGTAATAATAGAGAAATTATTATAATAAGAGAAAATAACCTACTTTTAACACTTAATATAATAATTTTGAAGTATTTTACGCCAAAAAAATATAAATACAACCTTTTCAAATTGTATTTACAATAAAAATAAAGAAAATTACAAATTATTCTGGATTTTTACGTGGAAATGAGTTTTAGAGAGATTTTTAACAAAAACAATTAAATAAATGATTTAATCACGTCAAAATAGATGATTATAGCAAGGTGGTCTTTGGTCTTTAATAATATAACAGTTTTATATATAAAGAATAAAGAAATTACCTTTGATTTAATTGATTTAATGTTTTTGATGCGTCTGAGGGGAAAATAGAGTAAAAAGAGCTCTATTTATAGTAAATACCTCCCTCCTAGAGTCCAACAGGCTTCTAGTAGACGTGTACTGATCATATCCACTGGAATTGATCAATATTTTAAGGTTTGAGGGTGATTACATCATGATCAAACCATATTACATCATTATTACACCATTATTTAGAGTTATCACTATAACTCTAAGTTTGATGACATCAGAGGCTTGGCAGAACCCCAAATTTCGTGGATTTTATTAGTTTTAATCATAAACTAATAGTATTCACCAATTTTATCACTCTTAAGACTGTTAAACTTAATTTAAGGTTACAGTATGTGATCATAACAGCTCAATTTAAGCTCAAACTTTGATCCTCAATAACTTTTAAGGTTTTCACGCTACAGCAATTCAGAGAGTGAATTCTGATGGCCTGACATAACCTTCTTATGCTGCCAAGAGCTTTTCATTACATCATCAAAACTCTAATTTTGATGATTTTTCTTGTAACTCATCTTTTCTGTTGAAATTCAATATTTTAAACTTCAAACCTTGATTTCAGGGGGTTATACCCTGAATTTAATAATAAAAATTACGTCATTCTTCTCGAATAAACTAGTAGAATCCAACTGTATACTTTTTTTTAAGTTTGGACTACTTTCACAACAAAGTGGTCAACAGCTCTGTTGATTTTTATCAATATTTCCTCATAAGTCTTAACCTTGTTTATAATTTGCAAAAGAAAGTTCATATCTGTGTTCTTACAGTAATTACGTGGTAACTTTATTTTTGGTTCATCATTCTAGCATGTATAGTTTAGAAGATATTAGCTATGATCACTGAATATATGCGTTGACCAAAAAAGTGCATATATTCAGGATAATTCCTTAAGTATTGATTTTGGGAATTAGCTTGTTAATTGTTTTATATGTGGAGTTTTGTGGGGAATCCACTGGTACAATTTATTTCACATGTTGTTCCATTAGTTTCTGAGATAAATAAGATTTTATGGTTTTTATAAGGTATTATACCTTATAATTCCTTAAATATTGACTTTACAGATATGCCATAAAAATGGTATATGTGTATTTTTCCATGGGGAATCCAATGGTTTAATTTGTTTTACATGTTGATTCATTGGTTTTTAAGTTAAACCAATTTTAGTACCAATTTATGGTATTTTTTGTATATTTGAGTAATTATTTTTAATGTGTAATTATTCTAAGTAATTTTAATATAATTATATTAAAGGTATAATTATTCTGAGTCTTTTTTGTGACCTTATTGGGTATGTGGTCATATCTCAAAGGCTCACATTCCCTACCAGCAAAAAAGATTGTACCACAATCTGATATATGTGATTAGGGTATCATCCACTGTCCTACCTCTTCAATAGACTTTGTTGGTCTTGAAGCTCAATAATGCTTAACTTTTTTATTTTTCAGGTTTTCTTTCATGTCTGAACCTTCTTAGTAATTTATCAGCATTTGTTATATCTTTCTCAAGTAGCCATTCATCTTCTTGAGTTGAATTTCTATACCTTACAAGGTATTCCCTTTCTTTTTTGTTTCTTGTCCTTCTTTCTTTAAGGACTTTTACTATTTTCTTTTCCTCTCCTTCCTCCAAGGGGGGAATTTCAAGTGGGGGTTTATTTCTTAGTGGAAATAACTCCTTGTCACTTGAACTGTAAGGTTTTATCAGAATTACAGGGAAAGTTGGGTGTTTGTTCATTAGTTCACCTGTGAGTTCTAATTGCACAGCATTGGGTCCATGGAGTGCTTTTATCATAAATGGTCCTGCAAAGGAATCTTTCAATTTCTTTGGGCCTTTTATGTTATTGAAATTAAGGGTTGATACTAAAACCAAGTCTCCTATTTTGAAATCAGGTGGTTTATGACTTTTATCCCATCTTTCTTTTGCATATGTAAAAGAATCTTCCATGCATCTGTTTGCATGGTGTCTTGCTTTGTCAAGCATTATCTTGAAACTGCTTGCTGTTGGATGTATATCCACTAAGTCCTTTTTGAGGGTGTCATAAGGAAGTCTTGGATTCCAACCTTTCTCTAGCATTGCTGGTGTTTTGCCAGTAGAAGAATGGATTGATGTCTTATATGCCAGTTCAAGTGCTGGTATTAGTGTACACCAATCATGGGTAAAACCATCAGAATCTTTGAATTCTAGCCCATAAGCACAGAATCTTCTGATCATATCCTCTAGGGTTTGTATCATTCTTTCTGCTAGACCATCAGTTTGAGGATGATAAGCTGTTGAGAATGATAACTTTGTCCCAAACAAGTTATGGAGGTTTGTCCATAATGCTGAAGTGAACTTTGGGTCTCTGTCACTTATAATATTTTGGAATAAGCCTGTGTGGCTAATGACTTTATTCCATATCATTATGGCTGTATCCATAGCTGTGTCATCTTTATGACATGGTAAGAACATGGGAGTCTTACTGTACCTGTCAACTAACACTAGACATGCATTATAACTCCTGTCTCCTCCTGGAGGTAAGGCTGTTACCCAATCCATATGAACTATTTCCCATGGGGATTTTGGTTCTTGGATTTGGATCATCATTCCAAATTTCTTTCCTGTGGCTCTGTTGGCTTTTTGGCATCTGTCACAGGTTTGGCAGTACTCTGCAACATCTTTCTTCCAATTTGGCCACCAAGAGCAGGTTTTCACCCTCTCTAGTGTCCTATCTTCTGAGAGATGTCCAGATGCAACACTATCATGACACTCATGTAAAATAGTGTTTATTAGTGTTCTGTCTGTTAAGGCCATAACACATGTGTGTTTTGTTCTATGGTAAAGGATTCCATCAAGGAGGTGGAATCTTCCTTCATCATATGCCTTTTTCCATATTTCATCTAGTTTTGATGAAAGTGATGGATCTTTGCAGTCTTTCATTAGAAGTTGGCTTAAGATATGGCAATTTTTGTCTGTCTTATAGCTTTCTTTAACTTGGTTAAAGAATTCTGTGCCAATGTCTGTAACACATATTCCTTCTATATGGTGCTCCTCTTGTGGTACCCATGCTGGATTGTCAGGGGTATTTGCTAGAGCCCATCTGCTAAGACCATCTGCATTTTTATGGATATTTCCAGATTTATGAACAATAGTCATATTTCCTCTGTATTCTTGGATAGCAATTTGCCATCTCAGCATATGTCTATTTGGAGTATTCATATTTAATAGTGATTTCACAGCATTACAGTCTGTGATTACATCAAATACTGTGCCATCCAAATAATAATGCAGTTTTTCTAAAGCCCATACTAGGCATAAGCATTCCATTTGTCTTGCTCCATACCTTGCTTCTGTTGGCTTTATTTGCCTTGAAATGAAACAAATTGGTCCTTCCACTGGCTTATCATTGATAATTTGTGTTTGGTGAAGTGCAGCACCTAATCCTTCTCCACAAGCATCAATATACAGTTTGAAGGGCAGTTTCCAATCTGGCATTAGAAGAAATGGGGCATTTGTTAAGGAATTTTTCAATTCTTCATATGCCTTGACTCTTTCTTTTGTCATCTCATAGACTGTTTGTTGGTCACATAGCTTATACAAGGATTTAGCAATCTTTGCAAAGTCCTTTATATGCTGTCTATAGTAACCAGCAAATCCTAGAAATGATTGCATTTCTTTTTTGGTTTGAGGCATTGGTTTAAGTAGTACTGCTGCTACTTTATTTTTGTCTATGCCTAGACTAAGGCCAGATACTACATGTCCTAGGGCTTTTAATTCACTATATGCAAAATGACACTTTTTCAATGAAATTTTCATATTTACTTGGACTATTTTCTGTAGTACCCTTTCTAGTCTTGTCAGGTGATTTTCCCAAGTTTCTGAGCAAACTATGATATCATCAATGTAGATTATTAACCATCCTTCTGATAATTCTTCAGGAAATATGGTATTCATCATTCTTTGATAATGGGAAGGTGCATTTTTTATCCCAAATGGCATTCTTAAGTATTCAAAAATTCCACAATGGACTATTATTCTTAGTAGTTTCTTGGCATTGTCTGTTAAGACATTTTGATGAAAACCCTTAAGAGCATCCATAGCTGTGATGAACTTAGCTTGTGACAATTGGGTCAATGTCTCATGGATTCTGGGTATTGGATATCTGTCTGGAATGGTATAGGTATTCAGGGCTCTGAAGTCTCCTACCATCCTTGATTTTCCATTATGCCAAGTTATAATGACAGGTGTAGTAACTTCTACTTGTTCATTGTGTCCAACCTTTCTTAATACTCCTAGGTCTATTAATTCTTTAATGTGCACCTCTAAGGCTTCTCTAGCTCTTGGACTGGCTGGATAAGCAGGTCTTCTTAATAAAGGTGGGTAAGGTTTTTCTACATTAAGAATTATATCCACTTCATGTCAAATTATGGCACCTAGTGGCTCTTTGTCAGTTGCAAAGGCATTTTTATACTTAAATAAGAGGTCAATCAATTTTTCTTTCATTTTGTCTGTTAATTCTTGATTGAATTCTGCCTCTTTGAGTTGTTCAGATATAAAAAGTTCTTTTTCTGGAATTTTTTCCTCATTCTTAATAACTGTGATTTGTTTTTTGTTATTTAAGAATCCAAACTTTTGTCTTTTATTATCTCCTATGGTAAAATATCTATCCTTTTGGTTGGAGATATCTATACCATAGATTGATAAGTAGTCATTCCCAAGTATGAAATGATTACTAGTACAGTTGTCCAGTACTACAAACTCTACTTTTATTCTGACACATTGTGAGGGATGAGGAAAAATTAGTGTTAAATCAATTATTCCAAGGGGCTTCATGCTCTCACTTGCACTACTAAATTTGACACCTTGTATTGGCATAAGTTTTTCTTGCCAGTCTGGGACAATGGTTTTCAAGTAACTTTTGCCAACACAGGTGAAATATGCTCCTGTATCCAAGTTAACCTTTCCTTCTTGGTTATCAACCATAACAATACTAATACTTGATTTTCCAGCTGTATATCCCATTCCTCTTGCAGGTTTTGTTCTATACATTTTGGCATCTTGTATGTTTGTCAGGTTTGTGTCAGATGTTCCAACTTGTGGCAAGTTTGAATTAACATTCAGTACTTCATAAATTATATCAATATTATTAATTTGTGCATTAATTATATTGATTTCATCACTTTCAGAGCTTTCTGACTCTTCTGTCTCTTTTTCAGAGTCAGATTCCTCTTCTTTGTCATTGTGGCTCTCTGTTTCCACAATTTCATTAATCTTTGCTTTTTTAAGGCAATTATTGGCTAAGTGTCCAATACCTCCACATTTATGGCATTTTCTTTGCTCATTATTGTTGGATGTATTGGGCTTAAAGGATTCTTTTGACTTATCTTTTTTGATAAATGGTTTATTTGGGCTTTTGATGTCCAATTTTTTCCAAGTCCTGCCAATTTTTGTTCTTGTCACTATATCTTCTAGTGCATTTATATACTCTTCTGTGGAGCATGGTTCTATACACCTGCTTCTTAGGGCATGTTCTAGTTCCCCTCCACATTTTTTAAGTATTTTCATATGCACCATCTTCTGTGACATTTCTGGGTACAGTGCATTAAGCCTTTCAACTTGCTTTAAGAACCAAGTTAAAGGTTTATCTTTCTCTGGGTCAAAGAAAGAGTTTTCAAATGCATTTTCTATCTTATACCTCCAGGCATCATTTGCCCACTTGGTGATTATTTCTTGTTTCCACCAAGACCAGGTATTTTTACCATTTGTTTGTCTTATGCCATAATACCATCTTTTTGCAGATTTCTCAAACAATGAATGTAATATTGCAGTGATTAATTCATCTGGTATGGCATAGTCTTCTTGTAACATGTCAATTGTTTTAATTAATGACATGTGGTCATATTCACCTTCTCCTGTGAATGTTGGCCATTCCTTTAATTGAGGTGCTTCTTTCATTAAGACTTGGTTGTTGTCTTGATGACTCAAGTCTGTTATGAAAGGATTTGACAATTCCTCTTTTGTTTTAACAGGGCTTCTTATATGAGAAAATGGTGTTGATAACTTTGGCATATTCAAATTAGCCTCATTAATTTTATCCATTTTTTCAGTAATAAGCCTTATTTCACTCTGAATATCATCTTTCAGATGCATTCTTGCTTCATCACTTTTTTCCACATGGTCCAAAAGTAATTTTTGGTGTGATGAAGTCTTTTCTTCAAATTTTTCTACAGAAATACTTAATTTATTTAATTTTTCTGTAAGATTGTCAATACTCACATCATCATTGATTGTCAAAGTCTTATCTTTGATATCTTTTATGTATTTATACAATTCTTGTTGTCCTTGTATTAATTTTTGAGTATTGTCAATTAAATTCTTTGGTTTATTATTTTCAACAATAAACTTAATGTTGTCAATTTCTTTCTTGTTTTGTACAACAATTTTTGTTAAAGAAGATAAATTGTTATTTATTTCTTGTAGTGATAATAAACTGTCTTTAATTTCTTTTAGAGGTAATATACTATTTTTAATTTCTGTTAAAGTATTTACAACATCTTTGGACAAGGTTATTTCTTTGGGAAATGAGGTTGTCTCATTCTTTGCTCTTCCTTGTCCTTGAATTCCATCAAGGTTCTGGCCATGTTGAAAACATTGTCCATGGCATCCTTTTGGATTCTTGGGATTCTGTAGCTTGGGGAATATGGTTTCCTCCAATGCTTTTTCTTGTTCTTCTTCCCTTCTTGGGGAAGTGGGCTGGCTTGAGGCTTGCTGGTAGAAGCTACTGGGGCTTCTTCCTTGGTTGCCTCCCTCTTTTTGGCATGATAATCCTTGATTTTTTTGATTTGAGGTTTCGATGACAGTGGATTCCATCCATTGGAGTATTTCACTATCTCCTCCTCTTTGAGGAACTTTTTCAGGATGTGCCAGGAGTTCATCACTCCTTGGTGTATTTGAGGCAGCATTTCCCAGTCTTTGTCCTTGTATACTGTGTAATACTGCTTGTACTGGCTCATGTAGATGTCTATTTGAGCCCTCTGAATGTGATTTGTACCTATTTGAGTTACTCATACTTAGTTCCAATTCAGGCTCAGATATCATGGGCATTTCTGGGACTTGCCTTTGGGATAAGGCACTTCCTTGTGTGGATTCTGTTCCACTGGGGATATTGCCCTTTCTTTTCCCTTTTGAGGGATCAATTCTACTTTTGAGTCCAGCTCCATCTGATTGGATGGAGTATTGGGAACCTCTTCTGGTAGTCATAATTAAAGAATAAGAAAAAATAAAAGTATTTTTAGAATAAAATTCTTTTATGGCAATTTAAAAAGAGGTGCTCACCTTCAGAGTCTTGAATGGTGGGCCCTGGAAAGTCTAATTTCTTAGCTTTCTTTCTTTTGGTGATAACTGGTGTTGGAGAACTTTGACAAGTTTCTTCCACCAATCTCTCAACAGTAGCTTGGTTGTCTTCTGTTGGGTTATCTTCAAACACTAAAAAAGACAAATAAATATAAGTCTTTTTATAAGAAGTGTTATTTTTGGCAAGATATGGCAATTTTCCACGTAGAAATTGCTTTTATATCTTTGAAAAATTGAAATAAATAAAGAAATGAATAAAAATGAATAAAAATAACTTTTTTATTGGTTTTTAATATTTTTTAATATTTTTTATATATTTTTTATTTTTAAAGAATAAGATAAAAAATGAATATGATTCTTATAAAATTAAATTATAATAAAAATTATTTTGAATTTATAAAATATCTCTTTTAATCACTAGAGTCACTCAAAGAAAGTTCTTGCAAGTCTAAGGATGTGAAAAACCACGTGTAAGACAGTACAATTGCTTTCCAAATGCCTCAATAGCTTTTAAAATCAATAAAATATAAAATTATTATATAATTTTATGATTATAAATATAATTTATTATTGGATAAACCCAAATATAATCTTTTTAAAGGTCTTTTAAGTAAATATCACGGCCAGGCCCCCAAATGTAAGGTTTGACTATGAAACAATAAGTAAAAATTACTAATTTATTACTTATTGTACTCTGAATGTCCTTATAATTGAAATAAATAAGATTGAAATAATAATAATAATAAAGAAATATTATTATTATGGCGTAAAAATATTATATTATTAAATAAATATAATAATATAATTAATATTATATGAAATTATAATATTATAAATAATATATTAATATAAAATAATTAATATATTATAAAGCTCTTTATTATTGTTACCAACAAATAATAAAGGCGTAAAAAATTGTTTTTTATTAATAAAAAACAATTAATAACAATAATATTACTAATATTAAAGTTATGAATTAATATAAATACTATTTATATTAATTAAAGAATTATTAAGAGAGTAATAATAGAGAAATTATTATAATAAGAGAAAATAACCTACTTTTAACACTTAATATAATAATTTTGAAGTATTTTACGCCAAAAAAATATAAATACAACCTTTTCAAATTGTATTTACAATAAAAATAAAGAAAATTACAAATTATTCTGGATTTTTATGTGGAAATGAGTTTTAGAGAGATTTTTAACAAAAACAATTAAATAAATGATTTAATCACGTCAAAATAGATGATTATAGCAAGGTGGTCTTTGGTCTTTAATAATATAACAGTTTTATATATAAAGAATAAAGAAATTACCTTTGATTTAATTGATTTAATGTTTTTGATGCGTCTGAGGGGAAAATAGAGTAAAAAGAGCTCTATTTATAGTAAATACCTCCCTCCTAGAGTCCAACAGGCTTCTAGTAGACGTGTACTGATCATATCCACTGGAATTGATCAATATTTTAAGGTTTGAGGGTGATTACATCATGATCAAACCATATTACATCATTATTACACCATTATTTAGAGTTATCACTATAACTCTAAGTTTGATGACATCAGAGGCTTGGCAGAACCCCAAATTTCGTGGATTTTATTAGTTTTAATCATAAACTAATAGTATTCACCAATTTTATCACTCTTAAGACTGTTAAACTTAATTTAAGGTTACAGTATGTGATCATAACAGCTCAATTTAAGCTCAAACTTTGATCCTCAATAACTTTTAAGGTTTTTACGCTACAGCAATTCAGAGAGTGTATTCTGATATCCTGACATAACCTTATTATGCTGCCAAGAGCTTTTCATTACATCATCAAAACTCTAATTTTGATGATTTTTCTTGTAACTCATCTTTTCTGTCAAAATTCAATATTTTAAACTTCAAACCTTGATTTCAGGGGGTTATACCCTGAATTTAATAAGAAAAATTACGTCATTCTTCTCGAATAAACTAGTAGAATCCAACTGTATACTTTTTTTTAAGTTTGGACTACTTTCACAACAAAGTGGTCAACAGCTCTGTTGATTTTTATCAATATTTCCTCATAAGTCTTAACCTTGTTTATAATTTGCAAAATAAAGTGCATATCTGTGTTCTTACAGTAATTACGTGGTAACTTTATTTTTGGTTCATCATTCTAGCATGTATAGTTTAGAAGATATTAGCTATGATCACTGAATATATGTGTTGACCAAAAAAGTGCATATATTCAGGATAATTCCTTAAGTATTGATTTTGGGAATTAGCTTGTTAATTGTTTTATATGTGGATTTTTGTGGGGAATCCACTGGTACAATTTATTTCACATGTTGTTCCATTAGTTTCTGAGATAAATAAGATTTTATGGTTTTTATAAGGTATTATACCTTATAATTCCTTAAATATTGACTTTACAGATATGCCATAAAAATGGTATGTGTGTATTTTTCCATGGGGAATCCAATGGTATAATTTGTTTTACATGTTGATTCATTGGTTTTTAAGTTAAACCAATTTTAGTACCAATTTATGGTATTTTTTGTATATTTGAGTAATTATTTTTAATGTGTAATTATTCTAAGTAATTTTAATATAATTATATTAAAGGTATAATTATTCTGAGTCTTTTTTGTGACCTTATTGGGTATGTGGTCATATCTCAAAGGCTCACATAGACTATACATGATAGAATGATGAACCAAAAATAAAGTTACCACGTAATTACTGTAAGAACACAGATATGAGCTTTATTTTACAAATTATAAACAAGGTTAAAACCTATGATGAAATATTGATAAAAATCAACAGAGCTGTTGACCACTTTGTTGTGAAAGTGTTCCAAACTTAAAAAAAAGTATACAGTTGGATTCTACTAGTTCATTCGTGAAGAATGATGTAATTTTTATTATTAAATTCAGGGTATAACCCCCTGAAATCAAGGTTTGAAGTTTAAAATATTGAATTTCAACAGAAAAGATGAGTTACAAGAAAAATCATCAAAATTAGAGTTTTGATGATGTAATAAAAAGCTCTTGACAGCATAATAAGGTTATGCCAGGCTATCAGAATTCACTCTCTGAATTGCTGTAGCGTGTAAATCTTAAGAGTTATTGAGGATCAAAGTTTGAGCTTCATTTGAGCAGTTATGATCACTCACAGTAACCTTAATTTAAGTTTAACAGTCTTAAGAGTGATAAAATTGGTGAATACTATTAGTTTATGATTAAAACTAATAAAATCCACGAAATTTGGGGTTCTGCCAAGCCTCTGATGTCATCAAACTTAGAGTTATAGTGATAACTCTAAATAATGGTGTAATAATGATGTAATATGGTTTGATCATGATGTAATCATCATCAAACCTTAAAATATTGATCAATTCCAGTGGATATGATCAGTACACGTCTACTAGAAGCCTGTTGGACTCTAGGAGGGAGGTATTTACTATAAATAGAGCTCTTTTTACTCTATTTTCCCCTCAGACGCATCAAAAACATTAAATCAATTAAATCAAAGGTAATTTCTTTATTCTTTATATATAAAACTATTATATTATTAAAGACCAAAGACCACCTTATTATAATCATCTATTTTGACGTAATTAAATCATTTATTTAATTGTTTTTGTTAAAAATCTCTCTAAAACTCATTTCCACGTAAAAATCTAGAATAATTTGTAATTTTCTTTATTTTTATTGTAAATACAATTTGAAAAGGTTGTATTTATATTTTTTGGCGTAAAATATTTCAAAATTATTATATTAAGTGTCAAAAGTACGTTATTTTCTCTTATTATAATAATTTCTCTATTATTACTCTCTTAATAATTCTCTAATTAATATAAATATTATTTATATTAATTCATAACTTTAATATTAGTAATATTATTGTTATTAATTGTTTTTTATTAATAAAAAGCAATTTTTTACGCCTTTATTATTTGTTGGTAACAATAATAAAGAGCTTTTTAAATATATTAATTATTTTATATTAATATATTTATTTATTATATTATATTTTCATAATATAAATTATATTATTATATTTATTTAATAATATAATTATTTTACGCCTTAATAATAATTATTTATTATTATATTTTTAATCTTATTTATTTAATTCATAAGGACATTCAGAGTACAATAAGTAATAAATTAGTGATTTTTACTTATTGTTTCATAGTCAAACCTTACACCCTTTTAGGCAACAGTTCTTTTTAAGGAAAGGAGATAATGCAATAAGCAGAGAAGTGATAGAGGGTACAACCAGAGAGTTCTTTAGATAAATTGGAAAACCAGAGTCCAATAGCACCACAGAAGTACCAAGAGCTTCTGCCATAATGGTTTTTCCGTTGGCCAACTGTAGTCGGATATTTGTTTTCCTGAGAGATATAAATTTCTCTGCATTTCTAAATAGCAAAAAAGAGGCTTGACTATCAAGAATAGCAGAGTTATCTCCTATAAAAGCAGAATATATGGAATAAGCATGGGGCTCACTTGACTTTTTCTCCTCTTTTCTCTGTTTTAATCTGCTGAAAAACACCTCCTTCTTTTCAGGATACAGCTGAAAACATTCCGATTCCTGATGAGGTGCCATTGAATTATGTTTTCCACCAAAACATCTGGCCTTTCTTCCTTGCACTCTCAGTGCTAAAGGCTCTTCTTTAACCACACTTTCACCCTGTTGTGCCATAGCAAGTTCTATTTGAGAAAATACCTCTTCCAATGTCGGCATGTTACCAGTCATTTTTGTGGACTGATACACGTTATTAGCAATGAACTGAATTGAAGAAGGAAGCAGTTTCAAAGTGTAAAAATATAAAATTTGGAGTATTATATCCTTTTCAAAAAGCTGTGGTCCTGCCATTCAAAGCTGATTTACTAGATATTGAAACTTGTTTAGTGTTGCCAAAACAGATTGCTCATCCATTCTTAAATTAAAGATCTTGGTTATGATCGAGAAACTTTCCACTGAGGTAGCAGCATAATGCTGTTTTATCCTTTTGCATAGAGTAGCCGGATTAAAATCAATACTATTCTGATTGTAGAGCTTATTCACATTTCCCTCATCCAGATGAGATATGAGCCAATAAAAGATATTTTCACAACCTTCCTGAAAGATGTCAGCTTCCTCTTCTTCTACCACATCTCTTGGAAAGTTACTTATCCAATTATTATCAAGAAAGCAGTCTAAACTTTGCATTTTAAATGCAAAGTATATACTGTTCTGCCATCTCAGGTAATTAGTGATTGTAAGAGGTTCAACATTTGAAATTTTCTCAAGCATTTGAGAAAGAGTTTGATGAGCCAAATTCCGGATCATTCCAGTTTTGAGATAGACAAAGGCTTTGCTTGCCATTTTATAAATTTTTAAAGAATAGCGCGATTCTTGCTATCCTGATCTATTTGGAAGAACAAAAAGAAGTCTCTCTTTTATTGAAGTAGCGCTGGGCCCATAACCTGTGAAGTTAAGAAAGTTTAACAAAGAGAAAAGCACTATCACAAATAGATGAGATTGCATAAACAGAGCAAACAGAAATATGAGGGACCCACCTGTGAAGTTAAGAAAGTTTAACAAAGAGAAAAGCACTATCACGAATAGATAAGGAAGTGGAAATACAACATAAGTTTGTTGAGGTATTTATACTCAACAAACACACGAGCGTATTTGTGATAGTAAGTACAAAAAAAAATCTTTCTTAACTCCACGGTGATGACTACAAGGAAATAGATTATAACAAGATCAGCGATGGAATTGTCATGGATCATCATATTAAGAAAAACTACTTTAGTAATTGTAATACCATGGAAACTCTTTCAGATCTTGACATAAAACATAAATGGCATGTCAGTTTCTTGTATTCTCATCTTGAACTACCACCCTATAAGTGTAGCTGATCTTAAAAAATCACAAGCGCTCCTTTTTTCGGTAGGAGGTGCATGATGGAATTATAAAACTTTTAATTTCCCCCATCCAGGGACTTGGAAAGAAGAGGGAGAAGATTTTTACGGTATTTTCCTCATAATTTAAGATTTTATTTTTGGGATTTAGGTGCGTTCCTTAGTTTTGACTGAATTCTGATCGAAGTTCTTGAAATAAAGCATTTTTTCCTCTGCTTATAATGTTATTAAAATTGGATATTAAACTGGAAAATATATGATTGCACTTTAAGACTGCTTTTTATACTTTGAGGAGCGACCATGAAAACAAGTGAAAAAAGAATTCCTTCAAGAAAACTGGTAGAAGTTTTAACCCATCAGAGTTAGCTGTTAGACAATCTAAAACTGTGATGAACTCTTGACAAAGACGTGACGATAAAAGCGCAAGGTTATAGGCAACTTGTCATGAGAATGTTCAAATGAAAAGGCTGTAGAAGCTGAGCCTATCCTTCGCGCTTGAGGGCTTGAAAATAAGAATTGCCACAATATCTTGCCAATGAACGACAAGCGGTGTTTATCATTACGCTATGATGTGGGTGCTTCTAGCTCCATATTATCTAAATTTGAGTTACGCAATTGGTCTGAGTTTCTACGGGGTTCTTTTCAGCGAAAAAAAAGTATCACCAGTCTCCAATTCGACGCAACTTACTTCCTGTAAAAAACATAAAAATTGGAATCATACTTGATATTTTGGGATTTTCGACACAAAAGTTGTAACTAGCTCAAGTCTTACCAGCCAAAAGCAAGCTAGTTTTCGACATATTAACATGATCTTCAAAAAATAGAAAATGAAACAAAGGCATTCTGCTTCATACCAACCCATTTAAACAGTTTAAGTATATCAAAATCATATGTCCCTTTCGAATAATCACAATAGCAACAAGAGGACTGTAGATATTCCACTGAGATTTTCTTTTCTGTTTCAATCGAACTGAAAACTTGTGTTGAAGAGGTGCGCCCATCATGTTAACAGTTTCTTGAGGGGAGTTATATCGTAGGAAGTTGATTGCATTAGTCATCAATTTTGCAAGAGCTCCCCTTGAAGAAAGGGAAGGCGAGATAATGGTGGCTGCGAGGGCAACGTTCGTGTCCTCGTCGTCAATCTTTAAAGCTTTCTCATAAGTTTATTTCCTTCATCATGGACTTAGATGGGCCGAAACCATGGTCGAAATCTTGGACGGTGATGCGGAGTTGTTCCCCAAGGCTCTTGGCTGAAGTCTCTGCTTCTTTGTGGTTATTTGATTCTTTGAATAAAAGTATTCACCCTTGCCTGACAAATTCAATAACTCTCGTAGATTAACTCCCATAATTTGGCTGCGCATGCTCCAAACCTCTCAAGCTGAGCAATAATAAGAGTTTCCCCAGGTCCTCAGGTTTTGTCAGTGTGAGAGAATAAGGAAAATCCCACATTATGACGCAAAAATTCTGTTTTCAGAGCTGGAAGCTTGCACCAATTCTGAAGTGATTGGACCATCGCAATCGAGGCTCTGGGGGAGGTGGGCCGATTAAAGCGACGTTCGTTCACTTTAAAAATGACAATGTGCGCCTAAATTAGGCTGAATCACACATTCTATTGTACATACAGAAGAGCAATTTGATCCTTAATTTGATCTGATGTTTGGATTTCTGGGCTTAATTAATGCACCATTAGAATTTGGAGCTGCCAGCCAGCCTACCAGGAATGGAGTGCCAAGTGGGCCGACGAAGCAGGTAGTCCACGATACGCACTACAGCCATGGAGAAAAGGAGCACTTTGTCGCCTGCCTCGAGGTTTCTTGTAAGATTGGCTTGTGTCGCTGAACTCAATCAGTTCCGTTGAAGTCTCCCACTTTCAATTGAATGCTCAACACCCACTCCCCAGCGGCGAGCGACTTAGTCCAGATCATACAAGCCCACTATAGCTGCAGATTTTAATTACAAAGATGAACTTGGCCTTAATCGCGCATCTTTATTTAATTGAGTTCCATAGCCTGGGCACATGGGATGATGGGAATGGCCTCTCTGCGCGCAATGAAGCCTTTGGCGCCGATCCTTGGGATTGAGTGAGAGACATAGATCATGGAGCACAGAAGTGAGCCTCAACGTCGACGGCCACTTCCTCCTGGCTTTTCTGCAAAGCAGCTCATTAGAGAGCACCTGATTATCTTCACGGCCTCCGCCGAGTGCCACCCCGGTCTAAATCCTAAAACAGTCTCTCATATCTAGACACGTCGAACAGATAAATTTGATGGCCAGTCCAAACTTTTGGTTACATATCTCCGTGAAAGGATAAATTCGACCCTCTTTTCCGAACCGTGTTGGTTGGGATTGTAAAAGTGTGACGTGGGAAACCTGCAAAGTGCAACCTTGATAGCGATACGCTGGCTGAACTACCTTGAAGTTTCTTGTGCCCTTAATGTTTTTGTGCCTTTGGTTGTCAAGCACGGCTTGCGGTATACTAGGCTTGGACCTTTGGGATTCTTACGCTGGTGAGCAAGAACACATAAAAAGCTCCCAAGCTTGAAGTATGCTTGGGCTTCACGCTACCTGAGAGACTTCTCCTCCACCTGTTCATCCACTTCACCCATCATCCTTTCGAAATCCTAGCGTCTAGACGCCTCCTACAGTGTGCTTGCGCAGATTTCCAAAGAACTAGACGTGTGTTGTCATATCCTCTAACGCGCTCTCCTACCCATCTCATCGGGTGGTGTATTTCATCTTAGCTGGAATGCCGGCATTTTGACTTTCTGTCTAAGCATTCTAGAAAACTCTCTGTAGATAGCGACTTTCGACTGTTCATAAGCTTTTAGCCGTGTTTACCTTTGCTTTCTCTTGTTCTTTGGTCAAAATTGGCTCTGGTCTTCCTTCCAACTTGAGGAGTTCAATTTGTCTATCACACCATGTCATCAAGCTACCCTGGTAGAGGAAACTTTGGCGAACATGATCCTTTGGTGCGTCTTGAATAGTTTTCATCCATTTCATCTTCGGCCCGTACTCTCATTCTTGCCGTCGCTTTCCTTGCTCCGGCGTCGCCACAAGACAATGTCTTTTGAGAGTTGCAGCGATTGAGAGCTTGTTCAAACTGACCCTCGTTCAATATCCATTCTCTTTTTGTAATGCTTGCTCTTTCTATTTAACCAGGCTCACTCGAGGACTGAAGCGTGGAATACTAAAGCTTGTACCGAAAGCATCGAGGCTCCGGCTCAGATATCCTCTCCACTTGAGCCTTTCGCCACTTCTTCAGTCGAATCACTATTTGAAACTATAACGCCTTGCTCACCTTCTACGGCATCAAATTCAGATGGGCGAGATCATTGTACGCCTCATTCAGATGCTTATGTTCATGAGTTTCAAGTCTCCTGGTGAGTACTTGAACGCTTACCAGACATACGAAAGTGCACAGGTTGGTTGCCAGAAAGAAATACTTATGCTTTCCTGCCTTATGTTGTCTTTTGCCTGATTGCTAAGCAGTGCGACCCAAGACATCTGTAAGGGCCCAAAAGAGCATATGCAGACGTTAGATACTGCTGGCTCAGGTGGCAATTCGCCAAAAACCTCACCATCATCTCCCAAGGCACTCCAATCAAGAAGAATTGAGACAGCTAATGGTGATCACTTTTGTGGCCTACAAGGTTTCCACCCGTATGCCAATCCTGAAAAAAGGTTCAGCTGTATTGAGAGTCTTCCAAACTCTTACGATTCTTCGAATAGACCTGTTAAAATGCGTAAACGCACTATAGCTTTAAAGCCAAAACATCCCAAATATGCAGGCCTAACCAATTTTGCTGCCCCAGCTGATCTGCTATCTGAGATTCTGCCATTCAACTTCGGACAGCGGGGAAAAGCTATCAAATCTTCGCCTTTGGATATGTTATCCTTCCCGCTTCTCGGCACCAAAATAAGCAAGCAAGGCTTTCTCAATAAAAAGGTGATTCCAGAAGCACCACCAAAATCGTCTTCAGATGTTCCAATCGATTTCTTAAAGTATTTACCCGAACAAGAATGGACACAAAGAAGAGATGATTTGCAGAAGATGGTTGAGGAGCGAAAAGAAATATTTCTGTCAAAGGGCTTTTCTGAAAGTAATGGAAAACCGTTTGAGCCTAATGAGCCAGCAATCGAAAAGAAACCCGTACCAAATCGTTGGGTTTGGTATATGCGTCTCAGTACAGATTATGATAAGCTAAAGAACACTCAGGTACCTTCGGGTGGTCCTGGTGGGTTAAATATTTGCTTAAACCACCTCTTTCCAAAAGCTCATAGTTGATTGTGTTTGCTCACCTATTTTTCCTATCAGCGGGCTACCTGAAGTATGGATGGGATCGTTTGGGGAATGCCGGCAAGCAGCCTTATCAAGAGCTTGCGGACATATATTCTTCTGAGCGTTGTAAATTCAGTCAGTGCTCATTCATGCTTCTCTTGATTTGACGCCTGTGTTCAAGTTGTTCTGATATTTCCATCGGCCCTTGTCAGTGGCAGAGCATGGAATCACGGAGGAGACCCTTAAAAAACCAAAGTCAAAGCAGCCACAACAAGCTCGCAGTGTGGGTAACTCTTTGCAGGGCCTAGCCATGAACACTTCCACTCCTCATAATCTATTATCAAATCAAGGCTCGTTAGCTAGTGGCCGCACACTTGCCTTGTCCACAGAGACTGAAGCATTGACTCCATATGCACTCGCCAACTTCTCTGCAAACTGTTTTGGCGGGCCAACTCTTCAAGCATCAAGCTCTGATTCAGTTCACAATGAAGTGTTGCCACCTGGGCAAAGCAGCCCTTTGTCAAATGAAAATGACGAGACAGGAAGAGCGTTCAGAACGGCAGAAAACCCGCATATCTCTAGCTATGCCAACTCTCCTGAATACACAACAACTCTCACTACGCCAATTTCCCCATTCAATTGGCCAAGCACCAAGCCGCAAGCCGTCGACTTAACTGATTCACTTGGTCCCTCAATGATGTTTTATTCTTCGCCATCAAGTTATATTTGGGCAAGTAGCCCAAACACTGCCTATTCCATGCCACCATCTATGGATTATTCTTTATGGCCTGTGGTTTTTTCTGACTCAGTGGGGTCAATCGGCTGCGAAAACTTTAGCATGGGTACGTTGTGCTTTAACCAAGATGTTGACGCCCCGGTACTCGACAACCAATACTCGCCGATTTCTTTCGGTGATACCCAAACATTCAGAAATTGGCCAATTTCCGATATGCCTTTTAAAAACCATTCCTTATTAGATAGTGACCTAGCTTATTTTTGAAGAAAAATGCAACATTTTAGCTTCAAGAATTCCCTTTGTCAATTCTACTAGGCTTTTTTTTATGACGGATAGCCTTCATGTTTTTTCAAATTCTTGTAAAACTTTTGTATGTGAGTAGTGAAAATAGGCTTTGTAAAAATAAGTGCTTTTTTTCCAAAAATATGTTATAAATTCCCAATTTCTAAGTCAATTGAAGTTTACAAAACTTTGGATGAATTAAAAGGTGTAGACTTCCGATTTTCTTAGCTTTTCTGTACAAAGTATTGTTTTGTTATATCTTCCGGTAAAAAATATATAAATTTCTTTTATTTATGACAGGTATTTAGCTTTTGTTTGTAAAGTGGAATTCAATTCGTTTTAGTTGATAATTCATAAACGTATTTGAGATGATGAAATGGGGATAGAAATTCGAAAAGCAGGTTATAAGATGGTGAGCCCATATAATTTATTTATTGAGATAATTTTATCAAAAAAAAAAACAACAGAAATTTGATTTTGGACTAATCCGGAAAAGAGATGTTCTTGTAATACAGTTTCTCTATGAAGAGAATATATAGTCAAATGTAAAATCAATTTAATTCATTTAAAGATGGAAACTTGATAGAAAAAATATTGAAAATATTGAATTCTTAAGAAGCTTGCTTTAGGGAAATGAAAATTTATTTTTCCAAATTCAATTTATTCAATATTTAGAATCAAAATTCAAATCCAAAAAATTGTATTTTAAATAATAGATAGGATAATTTATTAATGAAGTCCCCTGTTAGTTTTATCAAATCCTTGATTTGACACAGATTTTTGTATTTCCTTTTTAAACTTAACCTAACCTAACATTTAATAAGCTTCTGATAAAAGAAAATATTCATTCGGAACTCAATTTCAAAGAAGATTTGATTAATTTTGGCTGAACTTTTTATCCTTTATTTTCTTTGCTTTTTAATGATATTCTTCAAAGTTCCTCACCACAAAAAAGTCCAAGTATTTAGGAAAATTATGCTTTTCTCTTTCTCAGAATTTGAATCATTTGAATTTTAGTAAAGACTTATTTATCATAAATTGAATCAAAATTGTATTAATACTTAGAGCATGTTTTAGTACCATTGGTTCATTATTTTCTCAAAGCACATATTTTAAGCGCAAAAGTGATTTTCAAGGTATGGATATGAACATGAAGAAGAGATTGTTAAGTGTAGTAGTGACTCTTGAAGCTATCAGTTTTCAAGAACATTAGTTTGAGTGGAATTAGATCAAAATATACAACATTTCCAAGATAGCTATTTTAGAACATAAGAAAATCCCAGATAATCAACTAAAAAAGGAAAAAAAAGCTGTATATTATAAATCAGAATCTAGAAAATAATCATCCTTATCTTTAAAAAATGAATCAAATATTTTGTATTAGGAAAGAATAATTGCATCTTTTGACCACTTGATGGAAAGGAGTTGATTTTATCCAGAAAAGTGATAATTTATTAATCCCATAAAAATAGTCGAGTTTATTTATATGATATTACAGTCAATATGGTCAAGATAATTTAGAGAATTACAGGATTCAAATTATATAAAAAAAACTTAATTGAAAAAAATAATTGTTAAGATAAGACAACTTGGAAAGGCAAGACGAAAGTCTTAGCCAGGGTAAGGGTGAGGAGTGAGGCAGGCATGAACGAACCTTGGAAAGGCAAGACGAAAGTCTTAGCCAGGGTAAGGGTGAGGAGTGAGGCAGGCACGAACGAACCTAACAAAGAATAAGAGTGATAGAAAACACAACGAAGAGTTGTGTGTTAAATTACATAAGTATACGCTAGTTATAGATGCTAAGGGAAAGACTTTGTCAAGTAAAGTACCTTGGAAAGGCAAGACGAAAGTCTTAGCCAGGGTAAGGGTGAGGAGTGAGGCAGGCACGAACGAACCTAACAAAGAATAAGAGCGATAGAAAACACAACGAAGAGAAATTTGGTAGTAAAGAATAAGGTCTATTTATATACAACATGTTGGTCAACAAGGACCCTAGTGGTCAACGGTGATCGACCGGTCATTACGTCATGGTTATAGTTGATTACGTCATGGTTGTATGCGCTCTATCACTTTACTATTCTTTCACACCCCCTTACTTGATAAGTCTTGATTACTGAATATTATCTTGAGATGTTCGATACTCTTGTTGTATGGATTATTTTTTGTTAACGAGTCAGCTATCATTTTGTTGGTGTCTAAATATTGTATTTCCAAGTGTTGTTGTTCAATTAGGTCTCTAATAAAATGTAAGCAAAAGTTGATATGGCGTGTGCCATGATGATAGATATGGTTTGAGGCTATAGAGATCGCGCTTTGATTGTCAGTAAAAATGAGTTGTCGGACCTTTTCATTCGTTGCTTCATAAATAAGGTTTCTCATCCATTCCATGTCTTGAGCATTTTCAGAGAGAGCGTTGTATTCTGCTTCTGCCGATGATAAAGCTACGACCTTCTGCTTGTGGCTTCTCCATCCAATTGTGCCATGGTAGTACAGTATTGATGCCGAGAAGGATTTGTATCCTTCAGCTCCTCCCCAATCACTGTCGGAGAAGCCTAGTAAGTGATCGTTACTGTGTCAAAGGTTGTTTCCACCGAGTCGTAGACTGAAATGTGCCGTGTTATTTAGGTAAGTGAGGACATGCCTTGCTGCGTTGTAATGGATGTCTTTTGGATTTTCTAAGAATTGGGATAAGAAAGAAGTGGAAAAAGCTAGATCGGGTCTTGTACATTGAACCAAGTATTGTAGTAACCCGACTACTCGTTGGTAGTTGAATGGAGCTGGGTTCAATTCTTTACATGGCAAGCTTTGAAACGATTTGATGTTTCCTGGTAGAGGATTGTTAGCGGGTCGGGACTTCTCCAGGCCAAATTCTTGTAGTATGTTAAAAATGAATTTGTCTTGCATTAGGCTAATGTGTCCTTTTTCCTGGGTTATTCGAATTCCCAGGGCGTATTTGATGCATCCGAGGTCTTCCATGTCGAAATACCTAGTGATTTTGTTTTTAAATTCGGTGTTCCAAGAGCCGCCAAAGATTAGATCGTCTACATGAATAAAAAGCCACAGTTTTCTGTCTGGGTCTCTTGAGTAATAGAGGCAAGGGTCAGTTTCAGTTGGATTTAGACCAATTTCTATTAGAGATTTTTTAAGTTCCTTGTGCCAGCACCGAGGGCTTTGCTTAAGACCATAGAGAGAGCGATTTAACTTGAACATGGAAGTTGGTTGATTTTCTGTGTATCCTTCAGGTCGTAAGATAAATAGTTCTTTATCCGGTTTTCCGTTCAAGAAGGCACATCTGACATCCATCTGTTCCACTTTGAATTTGTGGAGATGGCAAAGAGTTAGTAGTAGTCGAAGAGAGGTTAGGCGTCCAGTGGGGGAGAAGACATCTCCGTAATCTGTTCCTTCTTTTTGATGGAAGCCTCTTACACACAATCTTGCTTTAAATTTTGTGAGGTTCCCGTCTTCGTCAGTTTTTCTTTTGAAGACCCATGTAGTTGAGAGTGGTTTAATATTTTCAATTGCTTTGGAGGGAGACCACACATTGTGTTTCTTCATGTTTTCTAATTCTGTAGTAATGGCGTTTTGCCATTCTTGTTTGAAGTTGCTGTTCATCGCTTGAGAGTAGGTTTTTGGGTCGTTGTCTTCTAATAGTGAGACAGCATTGGCGGTATGGGCTCGTCTATTGTGTTGTAAGATTTTTCGCGGGTCTCCTACCTTTCCAAGAATCTCCTTGGGGGGTGGTTGATTTTCAGGTACCCATTCATATCGCTTTGATGACTTTGCTTCAGGAGGTTTAAGAATTGGAGGGGTCTCTTCTTCTTCATTAGTGGGACTCGGAGTATTGTGTTCCTCCTCTTTATCGTCGTTGGGTTCTGGATCAGGTAGGGATTCGGACAGGAGGTTATTATTAATTGGAGGGTTATCAGAGCTAGATAGAGATGGAAAAACATTGGGATGGAACTTGGCATGATGGGTAATTTTTACGTTACCTATCTTCCTATCCAAGATTCGGTATGCTCGATGCCCCTCCTCGTACCCTAAAAATATTCCCTCTAGTCCGCGCTCAGTAAATTTTCCTTTTTGAACGTTATTTAAGTAAAACACTTGACACCCAAAGGGTTGTAGGTGATTATAAGATGGTTCTTTGTCGTACCATTTTTGAAACGGTGTGGAAAGATGGAGTGATTTCTTTGGAGTCAGATTTTCTAGATAGGTGGCAGTTCTAGTGGCTTCAGCCCAGTAGGATAGCTGGAGTCCTGAGTGTTTTAGAAGGCATCGTGCTTTTGTAATTGTAGTTCGGTTTCCTCGTTCTGCTAGAGGATTTTGTTCTGGAGTATAAGGGGCGGTTGTGAGGTGTGTGATGCCGTGATTTTCATAGAAAGTGTTAAGGGTAGAGTTTTTAAATTCCGTACCGTTGTCTGATACAAAGTTGGCAATTTTAAAATTGGCTTGGTTTTGTATGCGAAGTAGTATTTTCGGTAGTAGAGTAATTACATCGGATTTTGCTTTTAAAAAGGTGGTCCAAACAAATCGACTGAAACCATCTACTACTCGGAGACAGTATCTGTATCCAGAGTTTGAAGGTTGATCAATTGGGCCAAAAACATCAGCATGTACGAAGTGGAGTTTTCGCTGGGGAATGGGGAATGTTCCCTTAAAAGGAGATTTGGTGATCTTGCAGGCGGAGCAAACTGAGCATTGTAGGTTTGTTAGATTGAGCTTGGGGTACATTTTTGTCATCGTTTCGCTGGATGGGTGCCCGGCGGCTTGATGCACGATCAGTGTGTCGTTTTTTATTTCTGCACTGCTTGCCAGAGCTTTGGGGTTGTCGTAGATTACCTCAAAATTTCCAGCTTGGTAAGTACCATTAAGTATTAGTTCATCGTTGTCGTCTGTTAGATTGAAGTAGTTGTCATTTAGAGTGGTAATTTTGTATCTTGGTTTCATGATGGATCCCAAACTGACTAAATTGTATGCTAAGGATTTGACGAGGAGACAGTTCTTCAGCTTTAGAAAGCAGTGGGGTAGTTCGACTTGGACATTCCCAAACCCTGTGGCGAGGATGGTAGAGCCGTCAGCAAGTTCTACCTTCTGATGTTTTTCGGTAAGGTCGATAAAGAGGGCTGGGTTATTGAACATTGATGTTGTAGCACCTGAGTCAAGGATGATTTGATTTGAGGGCATTCTAGATGAGGAGACAGGGAGGGATTTAATTGGTTTGTTTCTGTTTTTATCGGGTTTTAGAAAATTGCAGTCGCTTTCATTGTGTTTGGTTAGTGGATTGTGCCAGCCAGGTGAGCATCTAGGATAGTCGTTTTCCTCCTTCTTTGAGTACTGTTGGTTCTTATTGGTTTTTCTCGAGGCACCTAGAGCTTGATTATGCTGTTCATTGCTGTTTCCTTCCTGTCGCTGAAGAAATTTCCTGATCACTTCCCAGGTATCATCTAGAGAGGGGGTTTTCTTTTCAACTTCGCATTTTCCTAACCATACCTCCATTGTGGTCTTGAATCGTTCAGGGAGGTTGATGATTACCCACATAGCAATGACGGAGTCGATTAGGTCTTCTGGTGGAATGGTTAGGCCAGAGAAGAGAGAACGTAATTGTTGGGTGTTCTCCAGAATGGATGACATTACGTCTTTGATTTGATCATCAGCAAACTGGGTGGAAAAGATCTTGTCGAGGTAGGAAGTTTGATTTTGAATGGTTTTTGGTTGGAAATATTCTTGGGCTAATTTCCAGAATTTAACGGGGTCCTTTTTGGATTCAGAGTAAAACTTGTTACCAATGCAAACAATGCAGTTAATACAAAGGAGAGCCACTGCTCGTTGTTTACGTCTTGGTTCTATTTTATCATTTTCTAGACGTTCTTCTTCAGTTTTGGTTTCAGTAACTAGACCAAGGTAGTTTTTTAAAGTGAGGATGCTTTCCATTCTTGACACCCATTCTAGATAGTTGATGTTGTTCAATTTTTCTTCTTTGTCAAGTTCTAGAGAGAATTCCCCCATTGGTGTTTTGTTTTAGTAATTGGTTAGAGATTCCGGTCTCATAATCTGTTAAGATAAGACAACTTGGAAAGGCAAGACGAAAGTCTTAGCCAGGGTAAGGGTGAGGAGTGAGGCAGGCACGAACGAACCTTGGAAAGGCAAGATGAAAGTCTTAGCCAGGGTAAGGGTGAGGAGTGAGGCAGGCACGAACGAACCTTGGAAAGGCAAGACGAAAGTCTTAGCCAGGGTAAGGGTGAGGAGTGAGGCAGGCACGAACAAACCTAACAAAGAATAAGAGCGATAGAAAACACAACGAAGAGTTGCGTGTTAAATTACATAAGTATACGCTAGTTATAGATGCTAAGGGAAAGACTTTGTCAAGTAAAGTACCTTGGAAAGGCAAGACGAAAGTCTTAGCCAGGGTAAGGGTGAGGAGTGAGGCAGGCACGAACGAACCTAACAAAGAATAAGAGCGATAGAAAACACAACGAAGAGAAATTTGGTAGTAAAGAATAAGGTCTATTTATATACAACATGTTGGTCAACAAGGACCCTAGTGGTCAACGGTGATCGACCGGTCATTACGTCATGGTTATAGTTGATTACGTCATGGTTGTATGCGCTCTATCACTTTACTATTCTTTCAATAATCAAAGCTTTGGTGATAGTTAACTCAATGGTAACAAAAAGAAATTGAGTATAAATTTTCAATTATTCTTAGATATAATCAAACTAATATTCCTGGTATCAATCTTGATTGTCAAGAGGTAAGGATATATCATCATACATATACATTTGCCCTACAGGTATCTTGTCTTTCTGCCTGATGTGTTATGTCACTGTTCAGTCTGCTTACTACTATGTGTTCTTAGTTGCTATTACTACTACTGGTTTTTGTTGGGTTGAAATGCAATCAAGGTCTTATAACTAAATCTCTTGCATGATAGCGAGAGTTAGTTACAGTTTCACTTAATAAAAACCAGAGATAGAAGAGGTGTACAGTGATGTCCAATACCCTGCAACCGCATTCTACTGGTGATCATAGCTCATCAGACGATGAAGGCTACAAGACAAAAATTATTGTACTAACTCATGATAATTGGGTTCAATGGAGCTGTAAACTGGAAAACGTTCTCGCCGGAAAGGGTCATGAATTCTTATTATCCCCTCCGTCCAACACTGACAAGCTGTCTCTCAAATTGAAAAAGAGAAAAAGCAGTGCCCTTGCACTGTTATCGACCTGTGTTTTCCCAGAGCTACACGGAATACTTCTAGCTCATCGGGGGTCCTTTTACAACTCCTGGGTAGCTTTAGGTAAATAATGCGGAAAAAACTCAGTCGTAATCATGTGTGAAACACTCTTCAAGCTCATTTCAATTCAGTATGAACCTGGGTCATCATTGTCAAAACACATTGAAAACTTTCAAAGAAAGTTTGCAAGCTATGAATCACTTACAAATGGCGCTGAGGATACCATGGTAATCTCAAAAACTATAGCTGCAGCTTTATTAATTAAAATTCTCAAGCAAGACCGACATTTATCTGGTCTGATACACACCCTGTACAACATAAAACCTTTTTGTTTTAAAATCAGATCTAAACCATGTAGCAGTTGAACATTGCCATCAGGGACCTACTCAAGATCAAGCCTTACTGTTGGATAAGCAAAAGGGCCAATCCAAGCCTCCCCACCAAACTGGAAACAATGAGAAAGGTAAAGTCTCCTTTAGAGGTTGAGGTAGGAACAGGAATTTCCAAAACAAAAATAAAGAGGAGGACCCCTTGAAAAGGCTTGGAAATCTGGAAAATCTTGTTTCTAAATTTGAATTAACCTAAAAGGAACCAAATGTCAATGTAATTGCTGAAAAGAGCAAATAATTGACTACAAATACTCAGAAGTCGGACTCAGATGCCTATGTGGTGGAAGATGAAGTACTAAACATAGGATCTGGAGAGTCTGATAAGATCTATCTTGACTCAGGAGCAGGTCTATCTGTTTTTAATGATTTAAGCTATCTTACCAAGATTTTCAACATTAAGAAACAACTTAACACCTATGTTGAACCAGTAAAAATCTCTTCTCAAGGGACACTTGTATTTTGTGGTATACACATCTCACCTGTGTAATATGCACCTAGAGGGAAAGTAAACCTCCTCTCATTTTTACAAATCATGGACCATGGCCTTAAGCCTGTGCTTAAAGGTGGCTCTTTTCTCATAATGAAATATAAAATAATAATTTTCAGCTTTTCTTGTTTGGAAAATTTATTTGCAGAAAAAGTTAATTCTCAATCAATCTTCTAAATTTCCCCTTAAGTGATCTAAAAGGACTGGCACACTATCCTTTGTCACCCAAGTAATATTTATATAAAGAAAGTAATCATAAAACAAAGACTAACTGGAGCATTCACCCCACCCAGTGAATTCCAGGTATTTTTTCATGCTAAGCTCAAAAGACTACCTTATTCATATCACTTCCCTGTCACACACTCCCCTTTTATCAAGATACACATAGATACCCTAGAAGTATCACCGCCTAGTCATCAAGGAATCTGCTAAATATTAGTAATTATAAATGACTATAGTATTTTTGATTGTATATATCTCATGACAGAAAAAAACCAAGCCAAGGGATTCATTTTTTACTTTCTCAATTAGTTAAAGAACAAGCTCAATGTGACAAAAGGGTACATACACACTGATCAAGGAGGAGAGTTTTATTCAGGAAATTTCTGACAGCAGCTTCTCATTAAGGGGATTAGCTTGGAACAAGGACCTCCTCACTCTCCTGAAACAAATGGGATTTCTGAGAGTTTCAAACAAAGTCTGCTCACTTATTCAAACATCCCTATCAGCTACTTGGATGATGCAATGATTCATGCATTTTTACTTCTCAATCTCCTTTGTCATGAATACCTTCAAATTTTCAGAAACCATACAACCAACATTTAAACCCAGTCAAATCATCCCCTTTGGAATCAAGGTGGTGGTTGGAAACAATAACTCAGGAAGCAAAGTGAATGTGACCAGGAGTTCTGTGAAAACTTTGACATTTGAACCCTACTCTGATGAAGTAAGGGTACTAGATTAATCTACTGGAATAATCAGAGTAACACATGACTATGCACAGCTCAAATCAAAAAAATAAGTGATACTTAAAAAAGATCCATCCTCCTTATCTTGTATGGCTAATCCACATCAGCCATGTGTAGTTAGTTTACCTGTACTGAAGGATCAATCCTTCTAGCTCAGGCTTTAGCCAGTCCAATGAGGACCCAACTCTTTTTGAGAGTCCCAATTCTGAAACCAGCACTCAATCAACTAGACCCAAGCCCAGGTGAAGTTATGTTCCTTACTATGACATTGAACAACAAGAAGTGTAAGGTGTGGATCTGAAACTTTGATCAAAAATCAAATACCTTTCCTGTCCTCAAAATTTGTATAAGGTAAAATTTAATTAAAAATAGTAAATTTCAAGATTTCTAAGAGAAAACATGCCAAATATATTGTTTTTAACTTTTTTAGTATAAAAAATAAAATATCATAAAGATTTATTCTTTTAACAACAATAAAAATTTATCCAAAAATACTCTACAAGAGATATTTAAGGCTATAAAAGAAATTTATTCAAGAGAAATTTCAATTATGATTTAAGAAAAGAAATTAAGGCAATTAATATAAGAAAAAAAGTCTTCAAAAAGAATATTAAATAGAAAAAACCCCAAAAGTGACTAGAGTGAATTTGAACACAAAGTGAAAAACTTAACAGTGATTAAAGAGGCTGTAATTCACTTTTGGGGTGGCTTAAAGGTAAAAATGATTATAATTATTTTTTCACCTGGTTAAAAGATTTAGAACAAGATGAAATTGGTTGTTGAAATATTTTCTTAATTGTTTTAATAGTGTTTAAACTGGTTATAAAAAGGAAAAGGTTCTAACATGAAGAGAAAATTGGGGCAAAGAAGACATTCTTTTATAGTCAACAATTTTATTACTCTAAAAGTAGAATTTACTCTTGTCAGTGGTGAGAAAAATTTCGAAAACAAAAAAGCCAATTATCACATCATAAAACCCTGGTTTGGACCAAAAAAAGGACTTGTTTTAGCCATTTTTATAGTAATACATGGTTGCAAGCCTTCAAAACAGGTCAGAATGTGTGTAAGGGACATCAAAACCAGTTAAAACTGTATTTACTAAGATTTTTTGAATTAAGGGTAGTTTTAACCTGTTTGGAACAGTTAAAACTGTCTTGGTTTGTATCAAAACCTCATCATCAATTGAGCCACAGACCATGTGACTCAATTCCAGGCCAAAAGTGATGAAATTTTGCATGAATTTTGATATACTATGCCTGTAAGCAAGTAATTTGGAGGAGTCTGGAACCGTTGGAGCCAAGATTCCTCCCCCCAAACTAATCTTTCCATTTTTTTTCTTTGATTCTTCATCATGTATTATACTTATAATTTACATATGTAATTCAATTGAGGTTTTACAGTAAACAATTGTAATAATTGATACCTCATATGTAATACATGTGCACATTTTGACATTTCAATTGAAAATACTTCAATTCCTCATAAATTCTAAATTATACACCACAATTGATGGTTAAAACCACATGTTATGTGAATTAAATTAAAGTTTGAAGGATTTTCAATTTTTAAACAGAAAATAATAAAAGCTTAATTTAAGCTTATTAAAAGTTGAGTTACAGAAATTTCATCCAGAGGTGACCCCACCTTATTTTTTATTGGGAATCAAATGATGAAATAATTTTAATAAGTTTATTAATTGGATAGAAAGCTATAATAACTCTTATTTAAATTTTTTTCCAAAAAATATTTTCATTTTAATATTTTTGTTAAAAATTTATTTTTATTTAATTTTTTCAAGTAAAAATGTGCTTTCAAAATTTGAAATTTCAATGTAATTTTAATTTTATATTATCATAACATCTTAAATTTTGTATATGAATTTTATATTCATATTTTCATTTTTTTTCTAATATAAATAAATCTATTAATTCATAATTATAACATAATTTGTCATTTCATGGTCTTTTGGGTATATAAAAATACCTTTAAGGCTTACAAGAAGTGTCTAGTGAAGTCAGCCCATAGAAAATCTCTAGGGGTGAAAAACATAATTGATGCCCTCCTTATCATTTAATTATGGTGGATGTAGTAAATTACAGAGTTAGTTTTAGTTTCCCAACCTTAGTCCATGAATACCAAGCACTGAGGGACTCGAAACCTCATCATTGACATTCATGAGCGATGCTCTTACCAATTGAGCTAAGTGCTAATTTCAGATGAGCAGTGAGTGAAAAAGCCATACCTTCTTTGACTATGTATCAGCCCTTCCTAATAATGGTTCAGAAGGTGTGCAAGAATGATGAAGAGAAGCTATAACATGCTCCAAAAGTAACATAAAAGCAGGCTCTAACCAATTTAGAGGAAGAAAAGTCTTGTAAAATGGCCATGAAACAGGAATATGACTTACTAATGAATCATAATACGGGTGATCTGGTACAATATCCTACTGATGGATCTAACATCATTGGAGGGATGTGGAGACTTACTTGAAGTTGGAATGAGGTTTGTGAGGTATATTTTCATAAAACACAATGGGTTGTCCTTGGAAACCACCAGGAACACATGCTACACTCCTATTCCCTTGAAGCTAGCAGCTGTGGGATGTATTTCAATCAAATCTTTCCTCAAGGAATCTTGGGGTAATTTGGGGCTCCATCCTTTTTCTAGGATAGCAGAAGTTTGATTGGTACTGGCATGGATTGATGTTTTATATTCTAATTCCAGTGCTGGCAACAGAGTACACCAATCATGGGTAAATCCATCACAATCTTTGAGTTCAAGGCCATATGCACAAAATCTTCTTACCATATCCTCTAAGGTTTGGATCATCCTTTCAGCCAGACCATCAGTTTGTGGGTGGTAGGCTGTAGAGAAAGACAGCTTAGTGCCAAATAATTGGTGAAGATTTGTCCATAGTGCTGAAGTGAACTTGGGATCCCTGTCACTAATAATATTTGTAAATATTCCAGTCCATGACACTATTCTATTCCATATCAGAAGAGCTGTATCCATGGCTGTATCATCTTTGTGACATGGTAAAAAGATTGGAGTCTTACTGAATCTTTCTACAATCACTAGGCAAGCATTATAACTTCTGTCAACTCCTGGTGACAGCCCAGTTACCCAATCCATATGGACAATTTCCCAAGGTCTGCATGGTTCTTGGATTTTGATCATATTTCCAAATCTCTTGCCAGTGGATTTATTTGCTTTTTGACATCTGTCACAGGTTTTGCAATACTCTGAAACATCTTTCTGTCACATTGGCCACCATATACAGGTTTTTACTTTTTCTCTTGTTCTGTCTTCAGACAGATGTCCTGAGAAGGGGCTGTAATGGCATTTTTTCAGTACAAGATTGATTAATGACCTGTCCACAACTGTCATGACACATGTGTGCTTGGTTCTGTGATAAATTATACCATCCAGTAAGTGAAATCTTCCTTCATCATAAGATCTTTTCCATAATTCATCCAAGGCATGTATTAGAGAGTTTTCTTTACAGTCTTTGTAAAGTAATTGGCATAAGATGCTACAATTCTTATCTTGAATGTAGCTATTTCTGACCTCTTCAAAGAAGGTGGTGTTCAAGTCTGTAACACTTATTCCTTCTATTGGGATTTGTGGGGAAGCTTCTTCTGGTACATAAGCAGGATTATCAATATTATTTGGTAATGGCCATCTTCTTAGTCCATCTGCATTCTTATGAATATTCCCATCTTTATGAACAATAGGCATATTGCCCCTATACTCCTGTATGGCTATTTGCCATCTGAGCATATGTCTATTTGTTGTTTTCATGTTTAAAAGTGATTTAACAGTGGTACAATCTGTTATTACTTCAAAAACACATCCTTCCAGAAATTAGTTGAGTTTTTCTGGAGCCCAGACAAGGAATAGGCATTCCATTTGACTTTCTCCATATCTGGCTTCAGTTGGTTTGATTTGCCTGGATATGAAACATATGGGTCCTTCTACAGGTTTCTCATTTATGATCTGAACAGGGTGAAGTGCAGCACCCAGCCCATCCCCTGATGCATCAATATACAATTTAAAAGGCAATTCAAAGTCTGGAATCAGTAAGAGTGGAGCAGTGGTCAAGGCTTCTCTTAGAGACTCAAAAGCTTTGACTCTATCAACAGTCATTTCAAATAATGTGTCTTTGTCACACAATTTATAAAGTGGTCTTGCTATGGATGCAAAATATTTAATGTTTTGCCTGTAATATCCTGCAAAACCTAAAAATGACTGCATTTCCTTTTTGTTCTGAGGCATGAGTTTTAGCAATACTGCTGCAACTTTTATTTGTCAATTCCAAGGGACAAACCAGATACAACATGTCCTAGTGCTTTAAGTTCTTTAAATCCAAAATGGCTTTCCTTCAAGGAGATTTGCATGTTTACTGATTGAATTTTTGTCAAAACTCTGGACAATCTGTACATGTGCCCTTCCCAAGTCTTGGAACGGACAATAATGTCATCAATGTAAATGATTAACCATCCGTCTGAAAGTTCTTCAGGGAAGATTTCATTCATCATTCTTTGGAAGTGTGAAGGTGCATTTTTGATACCAAAGGGAATTCGTAAATATTCATACACTCCACAATGAACAATAATTCTCAAATATTTTCTTGCTCTTGGTGTCACCACATTTTGATGAAATCCTTCAAGGGAATCCGTAGTGGTTATATACACTGCTTGAGATATTTGAGTAAGGGCAATTTGGATTTTTGGTATTGGGTACCTATCTGGAACAGTGTAAGTGTTCAGAGCTCTAAAGTCTCCAACCATTCTGCATTTTCCATTATGCCATGCCAGTATGACTGGTGTAGTTATTTCTACTTCTTCATTATGGCCAGCATTTGTTATTACACCAAGGTCTAGAAGCTCTTTGATATGAGTTTCCAGAGCTTCTCTTGACTTAGGACTTTCTGGGTATGCAGGTCTTCTCAAGAGTGGTGGATAAGGTCTTTCAATATTAAGAATGATATCAACTTCATGACCAATAATTGCTCCTAGAGGTTCTTTGTCTGAAGCAAATGCTCCTCTGTGGTCATAAAAAAGGGAATAAAGTTCATTTTATTGTTTATCAGTCAGATGAAGGCTTATTTCAGCCTCCTTCAACTGTTCAGATTTGAATTTTTCCAATTGTAAGGTGACTGGTGATACTTAATTTAGTGTAATTTGTCTTTTAAATGGTAAAAAGGCAAATTTCTGATGCTTATTGTCTCCAATAGTAAAGTATCTGTCTTTGTTGTTATGTAAATCTATCCCATACATGATTAAATAGTCATTTCCCAATAGAAAATGGGTACTAGAGCAGTTTTCTATAACAACAGATTCAACTGTGATTCTTAAATTCCCATTAAGGTGTGGAAATATGACATTGGTCTCAAAAATACCTAATGCTTTCATTGGATTACTTGCACTATTGAATTTTATACTATCAATTGGTAACAATTGGTCTTCAAAATTTGGTACACAAGTTTTAAGAAAATATTTTCCAACACAAGAGCAGAAGGCTCCTGGGTCAAGAAAAAGTTTGGTGGGATTTTTGTAAGTCACCACTTCTGTTATACAGAAGTTACCAGCTGTATAACCTTTCCCTCTGTTTGGTTTGGTTTTAATAAGTTGTGCATCTTGAACTTTTGATACATCAAGTTGACCATTGCTCAATTGTGGCAAGTGGGAATAAGATTCCATGATGTCAAAAGTGGCATTGATATTTTCTATATATTTTGAAGATTCAGAAAATATGGATGACTTATCATCTGAATTGTCTTCAATTATGTCATCTTTCTCAACATCAGGTTCCTTTTCAATATCAATTTCATTGATTTTCCCCCTTTTTGGACATGTATTAGCTAAATGGGTGGTGCTTTGGCAAAGATGGCACTTTCTGACTGTATCTGCAGATTTATACTTAACATTATTAGAATTTTCTTTGGGGATTTTGTCCACAGAATCTTTCCAAGGTGTATTAAACCTTGTTTTGAGATTCACCCTACTAGAACCAATTTTGGTTCTGGTTGTTACTTCTTCTAATATATTGATAATATCCTCTGCTGAAGATTGTTCAGTAGTCCTGCTTTTGACAGCATGCTCCAAGTCACCTCCACATTGTCTCAGAATTTTTCTATGGATCATAAATTCTGACATGTCAGGATATAATGCTGCTAATCTGTCTTTTTGTTGGCAAAACCATGGTAAAGCTTTGTCTTTATCAGAATTAAATTTGGCAGATTAAAAGGCTGTTTCCACTTTAAACCTCCAAGCATCATTGGCCCATTTATTGATAATTTGGGTTTTCCACCAAGTCCAACTTTGGTGTCCATGTGCTTGTCTCAATTTGAGATACCATCTGTGATCTAATTTGGTAAATAAGGTGTTAAACCTGGCTGTTACCAATTCAAAGCCTTCTTTGATCATTTAAATACGTCTGACGAATTCCATATGGTCATATTCTCCTTCACCACTGAAGTGAGGCCATTCCTTAAGTTTTGGAACTTCTTTCAAGAGTGCTTGACCAATTGATGGTTCCAAGTTGAAAATTTTCAATATCCAATACTTGTGGATTGGGAACCCCTGTACCCTCATTTTGATTCAGAGGTGTAGACATTCTTGGTAAGGTGTTTAGTAGTTCAATATCACTCATTTTAATGTTGTTACGCCTTTGTGCACTTCTTAATTCATGTTGTAAGCTTTGTATAGAGGTTATCACATTCTTTTTATGATCATCCTCTTTGTATGCCAGCTCATTCAATAATTCTGTTTGTTTAGTATTATCAGAGATAACCTCATTTAACTTTATTTCTAATTTTGATATTTATCCTTTTGAGGTATCAAAACAATTCTTCAAGGCAATTATATGTGTCTTTAATGCAGTAAATGATTTTGAAATATCATCAAGAGCTTTCTTATTATCCTCTTTGATAGTATTTATGGCTTGTTTTATTCTTGTTTCAATCATGTCATAAATATTGAATTTACAATATTTGTCTTTCAATTCCTTAATAATGGCAGATTGTTCATTTATCTTATTGACAAAAGAATTATCATTATTAGAAGTTTCAATTGTTCTTAAACCTTTTTCAAAACATTTAAGTGTTTCATTGATTTGGCTCAGACTCAAGTTATGTGTTTTAAGATTGTCACAAATTGATGTATTTTTATCAGAAAGATGACTTTTTACGTCAGTTATAGCTTCATACAGCTCTCGAATAGAATCAAAAATATCAGAAATCATTTCTGATATCTTAATCTGGCCTCCTCTTTCTTTTGTAATTCCATCATTGTTCTGGCCATCTGAAACACATTTGCCATGGCATCCTGTAGCCCTGGCTGTAAGTTTTGGTGGCTGGTGCCTTTCCTTTTCCCTTGTTTGGAGCTTGTGGCTGCTTTTTCACGTTGGAATTGCTGCTGCTGGCCACTGGGGCCATTTTTGGAACTTGCTTGGGTGGTGGAGGGTTGCTTTTCCTCCATTCTAGTGTCAAGAGCATCATGTTTTTCTTCTCCATCAATGGATGCCATCCATTGAGCAATTTTCAAGTATTGGGATGGCCCAGGAATTTTCTCACAGTCAGGTAAGAATTCATGCAGTTTTTCCACAGATTTGCAAGGATCTGGTACTCCTTGTCCTGCAGGGCATTGTTGTAAGCTTTGTGGCTGGCTTTGTATATCCACTGAGACTTCTTGTGGCAGTGTCACCTCTTTGTGAAGGTAAAATGGTATTATCAGCATCAGAATGACCTCTTTTAGTTGCTTGGAAGTCATCAACTGACCCTTTTCCTTCTGTAACTGGTTGGCTTCTGCCATAATCACGTCTATTACCTTTCTGGGAGCTTCTTGAGGGGTTATAGCTGGCTCCTGATCTAGTTGGAGGCATATTTTATGATTAAAAAGGCTTAAAATAGTACTTTTATGTCAAAAACTTACTATTGGCCAAATTCTTAGCTTTCTGAAGGGTATTACTTATATCCAAGTTAATCAATTAAGAAGATATTCGTTCAGGTTGGTAATTTTGAGTCACAATAACAGTACTATTATGGTCTGAATTAACAGTACTGGCAGGGATAATGCTGGTGACTGTTGAGGCTGTTTCAATGTTTTCTTGTCTTACCACATTTTCAGACATTAAAATTAATGAAAAAGCCAATTAATTAAGTAGAAAAAAGTTTATTTCAAAAAAAAGGAATGAAAAATAAAAGCCTCACTTATAATATGAAAAAATTATTTTTTATGGGGTTTTTTGAATTATAAGTATTTTTTATATGTTTTTTAAATTTTTCAATATAAGAAAAGGTTCAAAAAAGAGTAAAAAAAATATGTCACAGGTAAAATATCATGGCTGGGCCCCCAAATGTAAGGTGTGGATATGAAACTTTGATTAAAATCAAGTACTTTTCCTGTCCTCAAAATTTGTATAAGGTAAAAAATTAAAAAAAGAAAGAAATATTATTCTTGAGAGAAAACATGCCAATTTTATTTTTCATAACTTAATTAGTATAAAAGAACTATATCATAAAGATTTATTGTTTTACCAACAATAAACATTTATCCAAAAATACTCTACAAGAGATATTTAAGGCTACAAAAGAAATGTCTTCAAGAGAAATTTCATTTGGAATTAATTGAGCAAAGGAATTCAGGAGATTAATTGAAGAACAAAGTCTTTGTAAAGAATATTAAAGAGAAAACACGCCCAAAAGTGACCAGAGTGAATCTGGAAAGAAAGTGACAAAGTTTACAGTGATGAAAGATGCTTTGATTCACTTTTGGGGTGGTTCAGGGGTAAAAATGATTATAAGAGTTACTAACAGTGATTATAATGATTTTCTCACGTGGTTAAAAGGTTTAAAATGATTTAAAAAGGGTGGTTGGAATCCTTTATTGATTGGTTCAACAGTGTTTAAACTAATTATAAAAGGAAAAGATTCTAACATGAAGATAAAAGTGGGGCAAAGAAGACATTCTTTTATAGTCATCAATTTTCTTAATCCAAAAGTAAAATTTACTCTTGTCAGTCGTGAAGAACAGTATGACACCAGAAAAGCCAATTATGGAATCATTGAACCCTGGTTTAGACCAAAAAAGGGCTGGTTTAAGCCATTTTTAGCCATTTTAGACCCTTACATCAGCCACTACTATAGCAATACCTGGTCTAGAGCCTTCAAAACACGTCATAATGTGTGTAAGAGGCATAGAAATCAGTAGAAACTGTTTTTAATAACATTGTTTTAGCTTAAGGATAGTTTTAACTTCTTGACAGAAGTTTAAACTACCCTGGTTGGTATCAAAACCTCATCATCAATTGAGTCACAGACCCTGTGACTCAATTCCAGGCCAAAAGTGATGAACTTTTGCGTGAATTTTGACATCTCATGCCTGTCAGCAAGGATTTTGGGGGTCTGGCTTTCCCTTAGAGCTAAAGTTCCTTTTCCCCACAATTTATTTTTTCCTTTATTTCCTCATCATGTATTATACTTGTAATTTACATATGTAATTCAATTGAATTGTACAGTTCAATACAGTTATAATTGATACCTAATATGTAAATCAAAGTTCACTTATGTAATACACGCGCACATTTTGACATTCCAATTGAATTCAATTGAAGATACTTCAATTCCTCATAGCTTCTAACATAAACACAACAACTCAGTTTTAACACAAACATAGATGGTTAACACCACATGTGGTGTGAATTAAATTAAAGTTTTGAGGATTTTCAATTTTTTTATTGAAAATACTGAAAACTCAATTTAAGCTTATTTAAAGTTGAGTTACAAAAATTTCACTCAGAGGTGACCCCACCTAATTTTTCATAAGGAATCAAATGGTGAAATAAATTTTATATGTTTATTTATTAGATAAAAAGTTATAATAAATTTTATATGAAGTTTTACCAAAAATATTTTAATTTCATAATTTTTATTAAAAATTCATTTTTACTTAATTTTTACAAGTAAAAATGAATTTTCATAATTTTGAATTTTACTGTAATTTTATTTTTGAATTATAATTAAATTTTGATTGTTAAATATACATTTGTATTTATATTTTGATTTTTATAATATAAATAAATTTATTTTATTGATATTTGTATTTTAATTTATCATTTGTGGTCTTTTGGGTATATAAAAATACCTCTAAGGCTCACAATTTAGGTACCTGTAAAAAAAAGGCTGGGTGTGGCATTTGAGTAAGTCACTGTCTGGAACTGAGCAGGCCAAGCTTAGCGCAGTGCTCAGGGACCTAGGCATGACCAGTACCAGAGCCAAAGACTCTCTTTATTCAAACAGTGAGAGAACCATGTTCTTTCATGTGCATGTTGACAATGGGTTTTTGATTTTAAAATCAGAGGAAGAGCTTCTTTGATTTCTCAAAAAGCTGCACACCATACTCAAGCTCAAGTATCAAAGAAATCCCACCCAATATTTAGGCTACCAACTGATGTGGATTCCTGATGGGAATATCCAACTTAGTCAGAACAGTTTTATCCACTATCTCCTGAAAGATGGCGACGTGGAAAACAGTCAATCTGCTAAGTCACCATGTAATGGGAACATACTCAAGGAGCTAGAAGGTTTTGGTGAACCTATTAATACTACTGACTTCCAACAAGCTATTGAAAGTCAGAACTATTTGGCCCAGAACAACTGACCTGAAATCCTTTTTACAGTAAACTCTCTCTCTTTCTATTCTACCAAGCTATAAGAAAGACACTGGGTGGCACTTAAACATCTTCTAAGCTACCTCAAAGGAGCATCCAAGGTTTGCATGTGTTACTCCAGTAACAAAAATCAGAGGGGCCTAATTGGCTGAGCCAATTCTGATTACACCAATTATTGTTGTTCTCATAAGTTGATCTCAGGTAATCTCATATCTTACCATGACAATCCAGTCTCATAGACAAGAAAGAAGCAGTCTGTCATTTAAAAGTAAAACACCAAGTCAGAGTTCATTTCCATGAACCTGTGTGCCAAGAAGATCAGCTGGATGACCTTTCCCATGGTCTATTTAGGACAAACAACCACAAAGACAGCTATCTTCAATGACCACTCAGGAGTGGTCACCATCTGAAGTCAAACCAGTCTGACTGTGAATAATAAACAAATAGAGGTTAGCTATCAGTACGTCAGAGATATGGTGGTCAAAGGACTAATTGAAGGAAGACAAGTTGGAACAAATGAGATGGTTGAAGACGTTGTGGGATGAAATATGGCAGTACCTTGAGGGGGAAATTAATGGTAAATCTGTCTCAAATTTCAGAATTTTCCAATAACCATGGGTGCTAAGGTGTATTAGCTTCCCCTCTTAATAATACTGAATAGTAAGCCTATGGAGAATTACAAATATAAAATAAGGTTTGTGGTTTTAACCAATAGAGAAGACTTATCAGTAGTCTCTAAATCAGACCTATCAATAATTTATATCCAAACCTTTGATGTAACACTATAATAAAATAAAGACTACTACTTGGTTTTATGTTAATAAGACTAATAAGGTTTTCTTTGATTCTGATGATTATTTTTTTTGATATGAATACTAATAAGTATTATTCAATAAATCTTTTTATACTATGTTTATATCACTACTAAAATGCTTCTCACCAAAGCTACTGAGCTTTTCACTATGGTTAAACTACTATTCTTCACTAATAATAAATTTCTGAGAAAGGCTACTGGGCTTTTCACTATGGCTAAGCTATCATTCTTCACTAATACTAAGCTTCTGAGCAAGTCTCCCAAGCTTTTCACTATGGTTAAACTACTACTACTCTAGATATCCTGCTAGTTCAGGGATGATTGTGATCCTCAATCATGGGAACTTTTCCATTGTTTTGGGAAATGAGGGAGAGAAGACCTCTATTTATACTTTTTTGGCCTCCATAGAGCTTCTAGAAACAGGAGACTTAGAAAAATCATAGCTGTGATGTTTTAGCTGGTGAGATGTGTAGCTTTGGTGTTTTTGTTATGTGTTTGCTGAGAGAATTTTGCTGGTGGTGTTTTTTCTTATCAAAATCATTGATGTCATTGAGATGATTTGGCTGGTGAGAGTTTTTTTTATCAAATTAATGTGATGTAATTGAGGTAATTTGGCTGGTGAGAGTTTCTTTTTGCCAAAAAAGTGGAGAAAATACAGGTTCTAACAATTGAAATTTTCCTAGTCATATGATGTCTTTGAGAGAATTTTTCTGGTGATGTTTTGCTTATTGAAACCATGTAATGTAATTGAGATTATTTGGCTGATGAGAGTTTATTTTTGCCAAGAAAGTGGAGAAAATACAGCTTCTGATAATTGAGATTTCTTATAGTCATATGATATCTTTGAGAGAATTTAGCTGGTGAGAATTTTCTTGGAAGTGGCAAAAGTGGGGAAAACACAGTCTTTTGTTATTGAGTGCACTTCCATTAGATTTTAAAAAGGTGGGGAAATTGGTATTTTCTATTTTAATTGCAATTCTTCTGGTTGAGACTTTAATCTTCTTGTTTATGCCCTAGGACTTCTTTACAGCTTGATTTACCCAGCTACACAGTGCTGAAATTTGATTTTATTCTTGAGAGTGATTTCCTAATTATTCTTTTCACCTCTGAAGTTATACCCTAATTCCTATTTCATCTTGGGAGTTATTCCGCAATTTCTATGTTCATCTCCAAGGTTATTCCCTAATTCCTATTTTCACTTCTAGAGTTATTCCCTAATTCCTACTTCCATCTCCAGAGTTATTCTATATCTTGATTTTCTTTCCACTGAATTATTCTGCATTCTTTTTTTGTTTTATATTTGGTAAGTTTGAGACTGGTATAATTGGTATGGAATACCACAACATACTAACAAAACCCATCTGTATCACAAAAACTCAAGATGTGCTCAGGCAACTACACCTCAAGAATAAGAAAGTGTCAAGAGGTAAGGGGGATAAGGATGGACTCTCTAAATGTATACCAACAATGAAATACTATTCCCCTGTATAGAAATCAATGTCACATAGCTACCCTTGTGATTGTATCAGGGGCTATTTATGAGTAGTATAAGAAAGATGATTCAAATATTTGACCAAGGCAGAAAATGAGAATTATTTTCTTCTATTATATTTCTTTCATCCCAATGCCTAGGATTTTCACTCGGTTTGGAGGAGGCTCAAGGTAAAGCTCAGAAAATGGGTAGTTAGTTAATTAGTATGACTCCCTAGTTCTTTATCTCTATAATTTGTCTTTTTCCAAATTAAGTGATCATCACCTTCAAGAAGTGGATAAAACTAAAAAGACAGGTAGCTTAATAATTTATGATTCATAGATTGTTTTGGTGTCTCAATCTTATTTCTTGTCACTGTGATCTCACACCTTGCATGAGTATATTGTATCTGTGTATAAGTATATCATCATATTTATACATCTGCTCATCAGGTATCTTGTCTGTCTGCCCAATGTGTTGTGTCACTGTTCAGTCTGCTTACTACTATTCCTTCTTAGTTTCTACTACTACTAATGGCTTTTTCTGAGTTGAAATGCAATCAAGGTCTTATTACCAAATATCTTTCATTGATCACCTTTGAGCTGAGTAAAATCAAAATTTATTCATAAAGAATGAAAATACTAATTCAAATGATATTTTCACGTTTGAGAATTCCCTTGATAATTTTTTACATTTTCAAACTCAAACATTAGAGTGATGGAGTAAATAAAGTAATTTTTAGAATATTTTTTACTATGAAAATACCTGAGATTGCTTACTTTAGAGCCAAAGAAAACTAAATATTCATATTTAAAATGGAATCTATTAAGATATATTGCAAAGTAGGTCTTATTTGTAAGAAAAAAAACAATGAAAAAGAAATTATAAAAGAAATAAAACCATTTCTAATCAGCATTACAAGAATGAGCAGAACCTTGAAAAAAAGGAATTTTAAAGATTAATTTCATTCTTAAAAATAAATCTTTATTGAAAGTGAAAAAATCATTTATATCAACTTCAATATGAAAATTTTCTCAAAAAATTAATTGAAAATAGAATAAAAATAAAAAATCTATCTTGAAATTGATGATTTACTACTTTATTAGCAATTTACAATTATCAATAAATTATTTTTTGAATATGAAGATATAATGAGGAACTGAAAACCTTCTTTAATTTCTTTATTACATCTTTGTATTGATTATGATAATGTTCTAAAAATTATGGTACCCTTCAAATATATTTCTCTATGATTGTAGAGTCATTAGGAATCCGTTTCATGACACATTCTCTCTTTGAAAAATGTTTCAAATTTATTGTTGAGATCTTATGAGTCAATCACCATGAAGTTTGTCTTAAAAAGCTATCTTTGATACTAATTAATGCAGATTTTTAATCAAAAAATCATTTTCTGAGGTTTAAAAGCTTCAATTAAATTCCTATGATCAATAGTAAAGGTAGAATCAATTAATTCTATATAGTAAGAAATTTTGAAATCTAACAAAGCTAATATTCATGTCTTCTCTTCTTTTCTTGTAAAAATTCAGTTATTTAAGCCTTTATATTATTATAATTTTCCTCTGAAAAACTTTCAAATTGACTTTGAATTGATGAAAATTGCATTTCTTAATGTAAGTTAAATAAATCTGAGGCTAATTTTGTCATCCATTGGCATTTTATAAAGTAATTTCATTTCAAGTGTTTAATGACTAATAAATAAATTTACAAATGATAGTTTTTTGACTTTCTGGACATCAATTTGTGTGAATTACCTTATTTTAAATTCCATTTCAAAAATAATAATGATTATTTCACTCAATAATTTCTCACTTAATTTGAATTATGTTGCTTTTTTTATGAGAATTATGTTATTTTTTTCATTTTTTTAGGTGAGGATCTCAGTTTATTGTTGTTATGAAATAAGAATTTTTCAATCCCTCATATTTCAAGGGAAAAATGACGCTCAATAGAATTATTATGAATATATCTCTTTAAGATATTTTAATGATTAACTCTTGGGAAAAATCTTACTCATGATAATAGTATTGGACATGAGGTTCGGTCAGATCAAAAACCCAATAATCTACAATAATTCTCTCTCTAATTGATTGGTTATCAATAACTTAATCTAAATAGAATACAAAAATTAATGACAAAATTCATTTTCAGTAGTTCCACTATAAGATAAAAAAAGAGCATTATCATAGGCAAAATCTCACAGACCATAGATATTTACCTCATTCCTATATGATAATTTAAAAAAATCCTTAAAATAAATAGGCTAAATATTCCTATTATTTACCTAAACAGATCAGCAAAACAGAAACCAAAATGTGGCAAGTTTAGGTTCCATTATTAAAATAATTGGGGCTTTAAGCTATGTGACTTTCATATCTCTGGAAAGATTTCAATTCAATATACTGAAGGCCTTAACCCTTGTTTGATTATTTGTTCTAGTAAATTTAAGCTAAATGGAAGGAGCTCTGTCTTCTTTCTTACACATATAAAAAGAGGCTAATATTCAATGAAAGAGAGCTAAGAATTATGGATAATTCATTTATCCAAAAGTCTGAAAATCTTTTCCTAAGGCTACTAAGGCTAGTCAATATTGAATGAAAGAGTTTCAAGTTCCATTTTTTGTCTCAGTGAAATAGACAGTCAAATATTTATCCATATTCATATCCTTCTACAATATAATTTGGGATCATTTTTAAATTAAGCCTAATTTACACATAGAAAAGAGGTATTAATTTTTGGATCAATAAGCTCTTTAAATGCTGAAACCAAACATAATTCCTTCAATTTTCAATAATTAGACTCAAGGTAAGGAAAGTATCACTATGAGGTTTCAATTCAAGAAGGATCCAACACAGCATCACTAATAAAAAATATAGAATATATTTAAAGTTTTCTTTGAGACTTTCCAAACAAAAAGTAAGGGTATCACAAAGAAAACCATATTTGATACCCATCAGTATTAGTGAAATACAAGTTTTTTCAATGTGAAATTACTATATTGCACTAGAAAGTTGGAATGTGACTATATTGAATTTTTCATATAGAAAAATGGATATTTAGCTTACTTAATAGGTCATTAAGAGGTAAATTTACTAGTGAAGATATTCATAGTACCCCAAACTCTGAGACTTCTGAGGAGCATTAATCCTCCAAGTAGTTATCAAAGGTGGACCATGCCTTTATTATACCACTAAAACCCTTTTAAGCTTAGCTACTAATTATAAAATCTACTAAATGATGAAGAAATTAGAATAAAGCCACTTTTTAGATATTAATGGGAAGTAATTTACACATAATACTCCTATTGTAAACCTTTGAGATATAAATACATATACAAATGTGGCCACAATTAATTATTAATACAATTAAAATTACTCTTACTTGAATTGATACTTGAAAACATTGATAGATACTTATGAAATATATATTAATAATTATAGAAAAATACTTAATAATTTTTTAGTGAGTCTGGAAACTTTATTCAATAATGAAGCTTAGTATTCAATTATAAAAGTAACTGAAAATAATATATCTTCTTTGAAATATTGATACCTGTAAAATAAAGGTTTAAATACAAATGAACAATTGGATAAAGAAGTTAATTTTTCAATTATCAGGATTTTCTCACATATATGTAACAATAATACTCACCATGAGAAAATTGGCTACAACTGTCAGCAGGTGCACCATTTGGAATTCAGCTTTGACCCAGCTCAGGCTGGGCTTTGACTGTTTTTATGAAAGGAGTTCAATAATGACTATCTCTGTTTGGAAGAATTCTTATATCTTCTCAGCCATAAGATTATAGAAATATCAAGAAAATATAACCAAAGTTGTTTGTATTCCTTACCTAATTTGAACCACATTCTTATTTCAGCTTTGAAACTCCAGCATATACAAAAATTCTTATATTTTCAGGTTTTTAGTGAAAACGCAAATTCTCAAATTAGATTTTCTTTTTTTATGTTCTTAAATAACTATAGCCCAGTATTTCAATTCTCCATTAAGCATAACTAAGGTTTTCGACTTGAGAAGAGAAAATCCAAAATCCAAGAGGCTTACAAGTTTGATAATGAATTTTCTTGAAGGGTACTACTAGAAGGTGTATGTCTTAATGAAAAATGTTGATTGTAGATATATACAGTGTTTGAAGATTATTGTAGGTCTGACTCTACCTATTTTATATGGTTCCATTGACCAAATTGTATTGAGAAATGAACATAGTTTGTTATAAAGTTTTAAACATTTCAGGGAAATCCTCTTGAAATAACCCACCTCAAAGGTGAGAATTTACACTCTTCATAGCTTAAGCATTAATATAACCAATTTTCATCTTTTATTTTGATCTTTGATGAATAAAATTTATACATATTATATCATTTAGATTCTTCTTTTGGAGTATTTCAAATTCAAAAATCAGAGATTAGTCTTATAGGCTGCCTTTGTGATTATTACTTTTCTCCTTCCATTTTTCTGCATCTACCCCTCTTTGTCCTCTTCCACACTCAATACTTCACTCTATCATAGTTTGATAAAAATACTAAAAATCATTTAGCTCTTAATATTATAGATGTATCATAAATATAAAATTAGAAAAAAATATTTTCTACTTGTTTTAAAAGAGATTTTCCAGTTATATTAAATATGAAATTATTGCTCATTTTCCTCATTTTAATGCTTTTTTTCATTATTCTCCTCCCATTAATTATCCTCAGATATCATGTCTTTATTTCCTCAAAACTTTTCTTTCATTGGAGTTATATTACATTTTTAATATGGTATATATTTGGCTACTTTGAAATCAATTTTCAGTCGTAAATTGAAGATTTTTAAGGATATACAATGTGCTGTGAAAATATTTAATATAAGAAAAGAATGTCAAGAGAAAGTAGAAAGGATAAGCAGAAATTCAATCAATATTGAATATTTACAAAATGACAAAAATTGTGAACATTAGAAATTTTGAATTGATTTGTTAAAATTGAGGAAGAAAATGGATTGGGTTTTCTTGTTGAATATTGGTAAATATGAACTAATTTCAACTTTTATGTATCCATTTTTTGGGAATGTTAAGTTGCAAATGAATGTAAAATCCAAAACTGTTATGAGATCATTTAAATTCAAAAAACCAATTTAAATGAAAATATCGTTACTTTCTTTATTGAAATTTGATAATATATTTTACACAATTAGATTGATATATTCAATAAAATTGAGTATTTTATCACTACCTTGACAGCTTTCAAATCAAAATGATGTGATAAATCATCAGGTTTTAGGTTTTGAAAGTCTGTATATATGAAAGGAATGAATTGGAATATGGAAATAAGCTTCCCAAGAAAATTTGAGAATTCCAAAATATAATAAAAAAATCTTTTTGACCACTATCTATCTCTGACTTTCAATCAATTCTATTATTGACATGATTATTTAACCATATTTTTTTTATTTTATACAATGCAGTTTAATTGGTATAGATATTATAATGTGTAGGGTCAAGAGGGTATTGCTCCTCATTACTCCTAATAAGCAATAAGCCAATTTCAATTATTTTCTTGATTTGTCTCAATAAAAATGAATGAAAAGGATGTGCAAAGGCTCTCATTTTCTGATTTAGGTGCTTATATTTCAAAATCTAGGAATGAGTTAAATTATCAAAAATTCTGTTAAGAAATAATAACGTTATTTTTAATTTTTGAAACCTATATCTCTCTAATATAGCTATTGATGTATACCCCATATATTCTGTTGAACGTTTGGAAATTCCCCGTATTTTAAGAAAAAAATACAGAATAATTTAGCCACTAGGAAATATTGAAGTGATTTTTCAACACACAATAGTCAATTCAACAATTCTCTTCAGATAAGTAAAGCTCAAAAATATAGGGGACTTGTTAAAATACAGTTTCAGTAATGCATTTTTTAGCCATAAATTTAATGTAAAAGAAAAAACATGTATATCTGAGAATGAGATGTGATTTGCTAAATTTTTAGAAATGAACTGGTTTTTTGATCATGATAAGACAGAAATTGTTGTATGAAATTTCATACTCCTCTTCAATGTATAAGAAAAATAATTCATTTTTTATTTAAAAAGTACTCAATTATCACAAAATTTCATTTTTTAAACAGCTTAAAAATGTTAATCAAAGAATATCTTTATTATTCTACAGGATGATCTGATATTTTCCAGTTATAACTATATTTAGAAAGCTAAATAGCTCAAATAAGAAGAAATGGATCTTTTCATGTTTATTACTTACTAGAGATTGGTTCCAGCTAAATGTAGGTATCAGGAGTAAGATTTAAAGACTTGGAATCAAGATCATACTATGGTGTCTGAATATTCATGAATATTTGTTTGGTATTGTAAATCGAGTTTTTACAATGATTTGTATAAATCTTTGATGGAAATGATGGGAATGCTTGACTTTCTGTTGTGTTTTCCCTTCTTTTTGGTTGTATTCAACACTTCTTTCAGCCTTGTTTATATTTTTAGCTTCATAGAAATAGCTTAAGTAATGGGAATCCAATTTAAGTAAAATTAGCTTGAATGCCTCAGTACTTCAGTTGAGTATTTTTGAATAATAATTTCTCTCAGGATCCTCTTCAGTCTCAGAGCAACAGTCAGAAGAGGGAAGAATTTTTGAGGTTATTTCTTGTCCAAGGTACCTTTTTGATGTAAAGACTCTATGCTTAAATAACCTTAAGATTATTGGATCAGCCATAATTTCATTTTTCCTATTCCTATTCCTATTGAATAATTCCATACCTGTGATCCAACATGAGGCTTTGTCCTTGTCTTCCTGGGTATTTTTGGCTTCCTAAAATTGTCTTTTTGTCCTCTGAGACATCTTTCAGAAATTCTGATCACATTTTCATTCTGACATTGAGATGGATCAAGGGAATTTTTTTTGAAAGATCCTATATTAAATGCATGAAGCCAGTGCTTTGTAATAACTCCAAGTATTATATTGTCCCATTTCGTGATTGTTTTGATTTTGAGTTGAAAAGAAGCTTTTTGAATGCCATAGTTGAAGAGCTCAGAAGTGGATTGATCTTTGTGAATCCCTTGAATTCCCTTTTTTCCTCCATAATAGCTTGTATCTGAAGATTTTATCTCAAAGAAAGCTTCATTTGAAGCTAGTTCTTCAGTATTTGGCTGAATTAAATTGGATATTAGCTGCTCTGAAGGTGGTTCTGGTAATGGAGATCCACAAGGGGTGATTCCAAGGATCATTTTAATGAAAGCCCTCAGGAACAGACAGATTTGATTATTTGACATTGGAAGATACTGTGAAACTTCTTTTTTTATTCTTCTAGTTGAGGTGGGGAAGTTGGTATGATGAACCATTATATTTATAATCTTCAAAAGTATCAAACATGTTTTTGGAAATTATTTTTGAGTAAATTCATGAAAGAAACTCATATATTAATAGCAGTTTTGTTCTTATTGTAATTTTCTTATTATGAAAAATGAGCTCCAAATTTTATTGAATATCAATTAATTATAACAGTGAAGAAATATTTGGGAATAAAGGATGTTATTTGACCTTTCTTACATAAACTCTTGGGAAGGGTCTTGGTAATTTTTTTTAATGAATTTGGTGATATTTTCAAGAGTTCAATATTCAATCTTTGTCACTAATTTAATGTCTCATAATTACTCTTTATGACACAACAAAGCAGATTTCATACAAAAGACAACTTGAAATCATCCTATATCAAGATAACAACACAACTCTACGCATACTATAGTTTAATTTGAGAGTTAGAGGGGATAGAATCAAGTTATTTGAAACTAAACCTTGATATTCTTCCTAGTAATGGGTGCATTGAGTTTGAAATAAGAACTTCTTTTGGTCACAATCATAAACTAACAACAAATCCTCAATCAAAAAATCTCTTAGTCTACTAACTGAAAATTCTGTATGGTATAAATAAAGAAACCTTTCTAAATTCATCTTTCCTGAGATCATGAAGTTCCATCTTTCAAAGCGGTTTCAAAAAAATTAACTCTGAGGTTACCAAAAAATGCCATTGGGGGGCTTGAGGTGGATTCTTCAGATTAAATCCAATGATCTCTTTTTCAAGTTGAAGTACCACCAAATATTTCCAAATTGAGTAGCTCTTTTCATCAGCTGAGCATATAAGCATTGAAATTTTACCCAGAAGGAGGAGGTTTGGAATTGCTTCCATAATCTTTGGTCTGTAATGATAAGCCCTCTTGACAGTTTGATTATCCTTTGGAAGAAGTCCATCTTTTGAATCATATGAAATGGACATAATTACAGCCATTTCTTCAGTAATGTAGTCATTTACTATTCTTATTTCACCATAATATGATTTGTATTAATCATAACTTTGGTTTTAATTGATTTTTTGCCTTTTGTCTACAGGAAATGTTTGGGTTACAGATGTGCCATCATGAAGATGTTGGAAGATTATGTGAGTAATAATGAAGGACATTTTGGATTCAGGATCCATATTTGCGAAAGAGTCAGAGGTATTTAGGAGTTCCTGGTTTCCAAAAAACATTTAAATTTTCTGAATTACCCCTTGAAGTCTCGGCCAGCAAGTATTGACAGGTATGTGAAGGGGGTCCAATATGGATCTGATGACATCACTTGTATCTGGCCTTGCAGTTACTTCAATGTTTTGTGATTCATTCATGAGGCTGTGGTTTATTCTCTGATCACCAACAAAAAAATCTTCACTATCATCAGAAAGAATATTGGCTGATCTCAAATGTGAGTAAATTGGTAATAATTTAACTATTTTAAAATTCACTGACCATTTTTTACCCTCATAAGAACAGTCTTGATATCTGTTGTGAGGAGCTTACCAGTAACAGATACCATTGGAACCTTATACCCTAAGAGCTTAAGAAGGTGTTTCACAATGAAAAAGATATTTGGAAGGGCATTGGTATAATCTTGATTTCGTTTCATTTGGGTTTGAAATTATGAAATCCTTCTCATGGAAACTTCAAAAAGCATCTTGAAAACTGGGTCTGTTCAAGAATGATGGTTAGTATGCTTGATTGGTACTTGAAAAGGATGATTACTTACTTTCAGGAGAACTTTGAAGAACTGGTGGGACATTAGATGTGTCTTGAAAAGGTGCACCTTTGGACTTAGGAACATAGACATTTGGTAGGTTAGGGTGATTTGGATATTCTTTTCATGGAGCACCAGTTAGAAGATGCTTGAATTTAGGCAAAGTAAGTGAAGGGATTTGAGAGATCTGTGGAGGATTTTCAAATTCAGAAGCCAAATAAAGTGCTGCGGTAGGTTAATTATGATTAGCTAAGCTGGAAGGGTTCTTTGGAAATATGGATCCATTTTTAATCAAAGGTAAAATTGGTAGGGTAATAGGAGCCGTTTGTGGGGATTGTATTGTTTTATGGAATGTTTTTAATTCCAAATTAGGTACCAATGCTGATTCTTGAGTGGGATCTTCATATAGAGCTTTTGAAAGTGATGGGATTTGACAAGGAGGAGAATCAGGAATAATGAGACAATTGTTGGAAATTCTTTGCTCTTGGATTATTTCTGATCTGTGCAAAAAGGTATTTTTATTGGTTTGGGTGGGGGAGGGGACTTGGGTGTGGTCATTCCTTGGAGATATGGGAGGAGTGGGATTACACAGGGGTCTTTAGAAGTTTGAATGATAAAGGTTTGTTTCATTTGAAGTAGCAGCTGTTTAATCAAGGAAGAATGGTGAGAAAAGAATATCATATTGGTTTTTACCATATCACACTCAACAATGAATTCTTCTGAGTGGAACCTCTGCCTTTGAACTGCTGGTGAAGGACTTCTGAATAAAGTTTTGGAAGTTAAGCTTTTTCCTTTCAATGACCAATCTGCTTCAAATTGAACAGATGAGGATCCTTCAAGTTTTTTAGGAGTTTATTTCAAAAAACTTGATTTCAAATTAAATGCTTGATTGTATTTATAACAAAGAGACCTTCCAGGAGGCCTAAGACTAATTTTGGTAGATTCATGGTGCATTTGTTTTACTTGATCTTAAATAAATGTGTGTCTTTTAAGTTGGAGATCTATAAGGTACTCTCATTTTATTCCATAAATAACTTTTTGATTCTTTTTATTTTAAGTGGGAATGGTTTGAGAACTTTAAAGGTGGTGTATGATAATGGATTCTGTGTTGGTAAATATCAGTCTCAATTTAGAAGGATGGGTGGTTGAGAATTGTAATATTACCCAAAATATCTGCCATTATGAAGATAATAAGGCTGTTTAAATTTAACTTGGCTTGAAAAACATACCAATTGATATAATTAGTGGCAAAAATATAAATTAAAATTGAATTTTGGGGGGGGGGAGTCAAAGTCTGATCAGGAGGGTCAAGGGGCAAAAATAAAAACAATTAACATGAAATATTCAAGTTCTATGTCAATCTTTGGCAATTGACATTTGATTAAGGTTAATTCAATCATTGGGAGCTCTGATTTGTGTCAAACACTTGTCAGAGCTTCATGGATTTTTACATGAAATTGTTTCAGTTATTCATGTTTGATGACATGGACTAATAAATTTAATTAAATATCAATATTCTAATGAAACAGGTTTTATATCAACATGAAACCTGTTCATTAGAAATAAATCCAGTAATATCTTAGAAATTGAAATTTTTTATACAAAATTTAATATATGTTAAATTACACTACAGAATTTTTTTGTGTAAGTATTGTAACACAAAACATTTTGGTAAAAATACCAGTATTGTTACTTTTACCAAATGCTTCAAGACAAAATGAATTAAATTTTTTTGAAGAAAAATATCTAAATATGATGTTTGTTAAAAAATAATTTAAACTGCAATTTGTCTTGAAAAATGAATACAATTTTTTTGAAAAAAAACCTCAAAGTTTTATCAAAAGGTAAAAAAATGAAAAAAATTTATATATTGGTTTGGATGGAGCCACATGCTCCATCCAAAAATTGCATGATTGTCAACAATTGTTGACAATCATACTATATTCCAGTAACTACCTCCAATTTGTGGTTACTGCAATAAGAGCAATTGTCAACGATTACTTAAAATAAGGTTCCAAAGAAACATTAATTGGTATTTGATTGAAGAATAGCCGGCAATATTACATAAGCAGATTGTCCAAAGCTTTTTTCAGATGCTGCAGTACAATGCATCATTGAATATGCTGTTGGAAGTGGCCGGAGCTATTAGCTCAAAACACTTATAATGTAACTCAATTATTCTCATTTAATGAAACAATATTTTAGTAGAAACCAAAAAAGAACTTATTTTTGTAATTAATTTAGATTTTTTATTTTTAAAAATTTCCACAAGATATTGCCAAAGTTAAAATTGAATTTGAATTAGTTCTTTACGTGAATTATTTCAAATTAAATGAGAATTTGAAAAATAAGCCCAAAATTAATCATAAAGAAAGAAAAGAAACTTTTTGAAGATATTTATTCTGCACTTATTTGGCCAATAATTTGAAAAATAGCCCAATTTTAACATTTTTTATCGAATCTCCTTACCAGTTATGCCTTGGTGTTAATAATCCCCCATATCGTTTTTTGATACTCTTTCGATCCTTGGTAAGTTTGTATTTGGCCACATGTTGGCCTAGTTTTGCAAATAAAAATCAAATAACATTTGGAAATGAGTTTTAAACTTGAGGGTTTTGATAAAATTGTGATCAAGGTGTTCTGAAGCTCTTTTTACACAAAGAATTTGTAGTTAAAAGTTAAACTGTGAATTTTACCACAAGAAAAGATATTCTAAACCTTTGATTTCTGACTTGATTATGATTAATTTTTTATATGGTATTTTAGAAATAATTTCCCATTTCAAGATCTTGGTATTCCAAGTCATCAGTGACTTATTTGATTAAATTTACAATATTAAGTACTCAATTTAACATAGTATTGTCCATTTGCCTCATTGAATATTCAGAAATTTCATTCAAAAAGTGCCAAATTGGAAAAGATGAATTTGAAAAAAGGTGAATCTCTTGGAATATATATATATGTGTTAAAGAAATGGTATGGAGGCGGCTTGGAACTCAGTTTGACATAATGTAGTAATAAGGTCAAAGTCATTTTCAATTTTTTTCAAAGCTGAATCCAAGCTTAATCCCTTAAATTACCCTCCCATATTTAGCTTACCAGAATACGTTTGACAAATATTTTGTGACTATAGCCCTCATTGAAATTAAGAATATATAAGAATATATATATATGTAATACAATTTATCATCACAGCCCAAATCCATCATTGTGTTTTGATTTAAAGTAAAATCTTCAAGCTCTGTGTATCAAACTCAAATATTTCATCATTCAATTCTGCACTTTCAGGTTCAATTAAGCTGGAATGATAGTGAAATATTTTCCAAACAGACACTTTTAATGTGGATGTAAATTTTACCATTTAAAATTTAACTTATTCTATGCACTAATGTAAGTCATTACAGATCCACCACTGAAAATTCAATTTCTTTCATCAACTTTATAAATCATATTCCTTTACTCCCCCTATAAAATTACCCAAAAACACAATTTACTTTACCAGTTTTTACCCTTCAAATATATCCTACCTGTCTTTTTATATCAAATTATTTTTCAAAATCTTATCAAAACCCAGTTTTATTTAAATATTTAACTGGTTCATTATTGAGAAAGTGAGTATTCAAACATTACAGAGAGGGATGAAAAATCATCCCCATCCATCATTAATCAAATTTGATTAGTCTGTTGGATCAGATGCCTCATTAACAAATTATTTATTTTCTTTGAAACTAACATACATTCATAAGTATAATATAAATGTCAAGCTCATTTGAAAAGTAAATCTTTCAAAAATGTCTGAAAGACCAATTTCAGAGGGTAAGTAAAATTTAATTTCATTTATTATCCTCATTGTAATTTGGACATCTCATTTTTTGCCACCTGGTCTTTATTTAATTCAGAACTTAATTTTTAGCTCCACAAACATCTACAAACCCCACAGAAGTACCTCTTCCTCCAGCAAATCAAAACTCTTACCATGCATCTTCCCTTTGGATTCTTGGTAAATATCACAAGCAAAAAGAAAAAAAGAAAAATTGAAAATTATCACAAGGCTTATCATGACATGCTAGAAGCTTGGGGAACCCATCTGCAATTAGAGGATTGGCCAGATCAATTTTGGATTGGGTTAAGGGTATGTTGGGAATCCAACCCCCCTCCTTCTTACTTCCAGCTCCACCCACTGAAGAAGAGATTCAAGGTTTTGAGAACCAATTTTTGGTTTTAAAGAGAAATACACAGCTCATATGAAAGGATCATTGGATTCAGCTGAAAGGGAATATGGAAATCTTAGTGAAAATGAAAAGGAGTTCATTCAAAAAGTCTCATTGATAGAAATGTATAGAATACTTTCTCCTAGTCAATACTCAGCTGGAAGCTCTTCAGCAAAAGCCATCAATTCACACAGTCAATAATGGAGTTCCTATGGGCATTCTATTTTCAAAAGGTGTGGATTCCCCCAATTTACATTTTCTTGCAACTGTCCCCCCTCATCCCCCTGGAATACATCAACCACAGCTATTCTTCTTCATTCTTGGGAGTTAAGTTATTGGAATGGTGGTATAAGAAACTACTGAATTGAATATGGGCTGAATAACAAGGCCAACCAAATTTCAATTTTTGATAGATGGCTCCTTAGAAGGAAATCTATATGGAATAAGCAAAACCCACCTGCATTAATGGAATCCACCACAATTAGGAAAATTGGTAGCTTGAGAAATTCCAAGAAAAACTACTCAATTTTTTTATCAGATTCCATCAAGCATAATATCAACTTAAAGCAACTTACCATATCTAAAACAATAGAATAAAAAAAGAAGATTCACCAAGAAATAGAATCAGAGCTCATCCTCAATGATAATCCAAGAGAAGCTGCATTATTTTTGGTAGATGGAATGATGTCTGATGTGGAGCCAGAATCTCCTGGTCAGCCACTTCGCTCAATTTCTTGGATATCCAATCAAATAAGTGAGCTTTTCAAGCTTCTTGATAAGGGCTAAAAACATCTTGCCAATAATCCAAGAGCCAAAGGGGACCACAATAACAAAAGACATCAGCTTACACTGTGGGATAAAATGAAGCAGTACCTGGAAGGGGAAATTACAAGAAAACGGTTTTGAATTTCTGTTTGGGACTTGTAACCCTTGCTCTGCTAGTGTGCTAGAATAATCTAGACTTCCCTTCCTAATATGCTAAGTTATCTTTACTGAGTTCACCAAATCAATTTTATTATTGATAGTGGCTTGATCAGAAAATATCAGACCCAACAATCTCTAATCAGAATTTTCTCTACTCAAAACAATGGTTATTTAAAACCTTAACAAATAAATTCTTTTTAAAAATTCCAGCAGGCTGAGTATATTCCACAAGATGATAGTACAGAAATATATCAAATAATATAATAACTAAAATAAATAAAAAAGAAAAGGAAACACTATCTTCTAATACAAAACCACAAAATATTCTTTTCTTGGTAATTCTTTAATAAATATAGAAGCTAATAGCTAGGATAACAACAGTGTTCAATTCTCTGAAATAATCAACTTGAAAGGGATAAAAATATATTTCAAGCCTTTTTGATGTGATGGATGGGATAATACTCTAATAATTTTTAATAATCTAGTATGATATGGGTATTTTAATGTTATGTTTTGTGTTTTTATGTAATAATAGATTATATGATCTCTTCTGGTCTTTTTTTGATAATAATACTGGCTAATTGCTTTAGGTTTAATATTAATCTTAACTAAATACTAAAGTATTTAATTTTATTTTTTCCTTTCAGGTAATTTATTAGGGATTACCCAATAAATACAAATCCAATTTTATTTTAAAAGTAGTAAAATTACTTTGGTTGTGCAGGTTTTGTTTTAAAACAAGCGAAATTACTCTCTTTGAGGAAGTTTTCAACGAAAACTAGCCCAAAACTAATTATAATGGTTAGGTTTTATTTTGAAGCCTACAAAACTACTTTGGTTTGATGGTTTTATTTTCAAACTCTCTAAAAATTACTTTTAAGGATTGAAACACTAATGTGAGCCTTAGAGGTAATTTCATATACCCAAAAGACCACAAATACAGAATTAACATACAAATATGAATAAAATAGATTTATTTATATTATTATAATAAAAATCAAAATATAAATATAAAATTATATTCAAAATTAAGAATTTAGTTACCATTTAAAGATGAAATTACATTAAATTTTGAAATGATAAAGTTACAATTATACTTGAAAAAATTAAGTAAAAATGAATTTTTAACAAAATTATGAAAAATAAAATAAATTTGGAAAAAAGTTAAATAAAAATTATGATAACTTTTTATCCAATAAATAAACATATAAAAATTATTTCACCATTGGATTCCTCATAAAAAATCAGGTGGGGTCACCTCTGAGTGAAATGTTTGTAGCTCAACTATAAATAAGCTAAAATCAAGTTTTTAGTATTTTCAATACAAAAATTGAAAATCCTCAAGAATTTGATTTAATTCACACCACATGTGGTGTTAACCATCAAATTTTGTGTTAAAATTGAGGGGTTGTGTTTAGCTTAGAAGTTATGAGGAATTGAAGTATTTTCAATTGAATTCAATTGAAATGTCAAAATGTGTGTGTGTATTACATAAGTGAACTTTGATTTACATATGAGGTATCAATTATTACTGTATTGAACTGTACAACTCAATTGAATTACATATGTAAATTATAAGTATAATACATGATGAGGAATTAAAGGAAAAATAAATTGGAAAGATTAAAATTGGGGGGGGGGGAAAGGAACTCCAGCTCTAAGGGGGGCTAGACCCCCAAAATCCTTGCTGACAGGCGTGTGGTGTCAAAATTCACACAAACGTTCATCACCTTTGGCCTGGAATTGAGTTACAGGGTCTGTGGACTCAATTGATGATAAGGTTTTGATACCAACTGGGGTAGTTTTAGCTGTTGCCAAGAGGCTAAAACTACCCTTAAGATGAAGAAATCATAGTAAAAACAGTTTTAACTGGCTTCTACGTCTCTTACACACATTCTGACTCGTTTTGAAGGCTCTAGACCAGGTATTGCTATAGTAATGGCTGAATTGAGGGTCTAAAATTGCTAAAAATGGCTTAAACCAGTCCTTTTTTGGTCTAAACCAGGGTTCAATGATGCCATAATTGGCTTTTCTGTTGTCAGACTGTTTTTCACGACTGACAAGAGTAAATTTCACCTTTGGAGTAAGAAAACTGATGGCTATAAAAGAATGTCTTCTTTGCCCCACTTTTCTCTTCATGTTAGAATCTTTTCCTTTTATAATTAGTTTAAACATTGTTAAAACCAATCAATAAGAGATTCCAACCACCATTTTTAAATCATTTTAATCCTTTTAACCACATGAAAAAAACATTATAATCATTGTTTGTAACTTTCTAATCATTTTTACCCCTGAACCACCCCAAAAGTGAATTAAAGCATCTTTCATCACTGTAAACATTGTCACTTTGTTTCCAAATTCACTCTGGTCACTTTTGAGCATGTTTTCTCTTTAATATTCTTTTGAAAGACTTTGTTCTTTAATTAATTGCTTGCAGTTCTTTGCTCAATTAATTCCAATTGAAGTTGCTCTTGAAGAAATTTCTATTGTAGCCTTAAATATCTCTTGTAGAGTATTTTTGGATAAATTTTGATCGTTGGTAAAACAATAAATCTTTATAATATTGTTGTTTCAGACCAATGAAGTTATAGAAAATAAAATAGGTGTGTTTTCTCTTAAAAATAATATTTCTTACTATTTTTAATTGATTTTTACCTTATACAAATTTTGAGGACAGGAAAAGTACTTGATTTTTAATCAAAGTTTCATATCCACACCTTACATTTGGGGGCCTAGCAGTGATATTTTACCTGTGACATATTTTTTTACTCTTTTTAAACCTTTTTCTTATATTGAAAAAATTAAAAAACATATAAAAAATACTTATAATCCAAAAAATCCATAAAAAGTAATTTTTTTTCATATTATAAGTGAGGCTTATGTTTTTATTTCTTTTTTGAAATAACCTTTTTTACTTAATTAATTGGATTTTTCATTAATTTTAGTGCCTGACAAAGTGGTAAGACAGGAAAAAATTGAAACAGCCTCAACAGTAAACAGCATCATTCCTGCAAGTACTGTTAATTCTGATCATAATAGTACTATTATTGTGACTCAGAATATTCAACCAGAGCCAATTTCCTCTGAATTAGTCAGCTTGTAAATAAGTAATACTCTTCAGAAAGCCAAATATTTGTCCAATAGTAAGTTTTCGACGTAAAAATACTATTTTAAGCCTTTTTTAACCATAATTATGCCTTCAACCAGGTCAGGAGCCAGCTACAACCCCTCAAGCAGCTCCCAGAAAGGTAATAGACGTGATTATGGCAGAGGCCAATCAGGTACAGAAGGAAAAGGGTCAGTTGATGACTTCCAAACAACTAAAATGGGTCATTCTGAAGCTGATAATACCATTTTACCTTCAAAAAGAGCTGACACCGCCACAACAACCCTCAGTGGACATATACAAAGCCATCCACAGTGCATACAACAATGCACTTCAGTTCAAGGAGTACCAGATCCTTGCAGACCTGTGGAAGAATTGCATGAATTCTTACCTGACTGTGAGAAAATTCCTGGGCCATTGCAATACTTGCAAATTGCTCAATGGATGGCATCCATTGATGGAGAAGGAAAACATGATGCTTTTGACACTAGAATGGAGGAAAAGCAACCCTCCACCACCCAAACCAGTGCCAAAAACAGCCCCAGTGGCCAGCACCAGCAATTCCAACGTGAAAAAGCAGCCACAAACTCCAAACAAGGGCAAAGGGAAGGCACCAGCCCCAAACCCTTACAGCTAGGGCTACAGAATCCCAAAGATTCAACAGGATGCCATGGAAAATGAATTTCAGATGGCCAGAACCATGATGGAATTACAAAAGAAGGAGGAAGGCAGATTAAAATATCAAAAATAATTTCTGATACTTTTGAGTGTATTCCGGAGTTGTATAAAGCTATTTCTGACATAAAAAGTCATCTTTCTGATAAAAATACATCAATTTTTGATAATCTTAATACAAATAACTTGAGTCTGAGCCAAATGAATGATACACTTAAATGCTTTGAAAGAGTTTTAAGAACAATCAAAACTTCCAATAATGAAAATTCTTTTGGCATTAAGATAAATGAACAATCTGGCATTATTAAAGAATTAACAGACAAATATTCTAAATTCAATATTGATGACATAATTGAAACAAGAATAAAACAAGCCATAAGCACTATCAAGGAAGATAATAAAAAAGCTCTTGATAATGTTTCAAAATCATTTGCTGAAGTAAAGACAAATATAGTTGCCCTGAAAAAGAATTTTGATACCTCAAGAGAGGAAATATCAAAATTAACAACAAAGTTAAATGAAGTTCTATCTGATAATACTAAACAAACAGAATTATGGAATGAGATAACATATAAAGAGGATGATTATAAACAGAATGTAATAAAATCTATACAAAACTTGCAACATGAATTAAGAAATTCAAAGAGGTGTAACAACAGTAAAATGAATGTTATTGAACAACTGCTAAACACTTTACCAAGAATGTCTACACCTCTTAATCAAAATGAAGATGCAAGAATTCCCAATCCACAAGTATTGGATATTGAAAATTCACAGTTAAAAAATGAATTTTCTACTTCTTTTCATAACTTAGAACCATCAATGGGCCAAGAGCTCTTGAAAGAAGTTCCAAAACTTAAAGAGTGGCCTCACTTCAGTGGTGAAGGAGAGTATGACCATCTGGAATTCATTAGAGGTATTGACATTATCAAAGAGGATTTTGAATTACCAGACAGATTGGTAACAGCCAGATTTAACACCTTGTTTACCAAATCAGCTCACAGATGGTACATCAAAATAAGACACGCACATGGACACCAGAGTTGGACTTGGTGGAAAACCCAAATCATTATCAAATGGGCAAATGATGCTTGGAGGTTTAAAGTTGAAACAGCCTTTGAATCTGCCAAATTTAATGCTGATAAAGACAAAGATTTACCATGGTTTTGCCAACAAAAAGAAAGATTAACAGCATTATATCCTGACATGTCAGAATTTATGATCCATAGAAAAATTCTGAGAGAATGTGGAGGTGACTTAGAGCATGCTATAAAAAGCAGGACTACTGAACAATCTTCAGCAGAGGATATTATCAATATATTAGGAGAAGTAACCACCAGAACCAAAATTGGTTCTAGTAGGATTAATCTCAAAACAAGGTTTAATACACCTTGGAAAGATTCTGTGGACAAAAACCCCAAAGAAAACTCTAATAATAGTAAGTATAAATCTGCAGGTACAGTCAGAAAGTGCCATATTTGCCAAAGCACCACCCATTTAGCCAATACATGTCCAAGGAAGGGAAAAATCAATGACATTGATATTGAAAAGGAAGCTGATGTTGAAAAATATGACATAATTGAAGACATGTCAGATGATAAGTCATCAATATTTTCCAAATCTTCAAAAGATATAGAAAATATCAATGCCACTTTTGACATCATGGAATCTTATTCCCACTTGCCACAATTGAGAAATGGTCAACTTGATTTATCAAAAGTTAAAGATGCACAACTTATGAAAACAAAACCAAACAGGGGGAAAAATTATACAGCTGATAACTCCTGTATAACAGAAGTGGTGATTGACAACAAGCCTACCAAACTTTTGCTTGACCCAGGAGCCTTCTGCTCTTGTGTTGGAAAATCCTTTCTTAAGACTTGTGTACCAAATTTTGAAGACCAATTGTTACCAATTGATGGTATAAAATTCAATAGTGCAAGTAATCCAATGAAGGCATTAGGAATTTTTGAGACCAATGTCATATTCCCAAACACTAATGGGAATTTAAGAATCACAGTTGAATTTGTTGTTATTGAAAATTGCTCTAGTACCCATTTTATATTGGGAAATGACTATTTAATCATGTATGGGATAGATTTGCATAACAACAAAGACAGATAGTTTACTATTGGAGACAATAAGCGCCAAAAATTTGCCTTTTTACAATTTAAAAGACAAATTACAGTCAACAAAGTATCACCAGTCAACTTAGAGCTAGAGAAATTCAAGTCCGAACAGTTAAATGAGGGTGAAATAAGCCTTCATCTTACTGATAAACAAGAAAATGAACTTTCTTCCCTTTTGTATGACCACAGAAGAACATTTGCTTCAGACAAAGAGCCTCTAGGAGCAATCATTGGTCATGAAGTTGACATCATTCTTAACATTGAGAGACCTTATCCACCACTCTTAAGAAGACCTGCATATCCAGAAAGTCCAAAATCAAGAGAAGCTCTAGAAATTCATATCAAAGAACTTCTGGACCTTGGTGTAATAAGAAAAGTAGTCCACAATGAAGAAGTAGAAATAACTACACCAGTCATAGTGGCATGGCATAATCAAAAATATAGAATGGTTGGGGACTTTAGAGCTCTGAACACTTACACTGTTCCAGACAGATACCCAATACCAAAAATCCAAATTTCCCTTACTCAAATATCTCAAGCAGTGTATATAACCACTATGGTGGCCCTTAAAGGATTCCATCAAAATGTGGTGACACCAAGAGCAAGAAAATACTTTAGAATTATTGTTCATTGTGGAGTGTATAAATACTTGAGGATGCCCTTTGGTATCAAAAATGCACCTTCACACTTCCAAAGAATGATGAATGAAATCTTCCCTGAAGAACTCTCAGAGGGATGGTTAATCATTTACATTGATGACATTATTGTCTGTTCCAAGACTTGGGAGGAGCACATGTACAGATTGTCCAGAGTTTTGACAAAAATTCAATCAGTAAGCATGAAAATCTCCTTGAAGAAATTCCATTTTGGATTTAAAGAACTTAAGGCACTAGGACATGTTGTATCTGGTTTATCCCTTGGAATTGACAAAAACAAAGTTTCAGAAGTATTGCTAAAACCCATGCCTCAGAAAAAGAAGGAAATTCAGTCATTCTTAGGTTTTGCAGGATATTACAGGAAACACATTAAAGATTTTGAATCCATAGCAAGTCCACTTTATAAATTGTGTGACAAAGACACAGTATTTGAAATGACTGTTGACAGAGTCAAAGCTTTTGAGTCTCTAAGAGAAGCCTTGACCACTGCTCCACTCTTACTGATGCCATACTTTAAATTTCCTTTCAAACTGTATGTTGATGCATCAGGGGATGGACTGGGTGCTGCACTTCACCAAGTTCAGATCATAAATGATAAACCTGTAGAAGGACCCATATGTTTCATATCCAGGCAAATCAAACCAACTGAAGCCAGATATGGAGAAAATCAAATGGAATGTCTATGTCTTGTCAAGGCCTTGGAAAAATTAAACTACTTTTTGGAGGGATGTGTTTTTGAGGTGATAACAGATTGTACAGCTGACAAATCACTTTTAAACATGAAAACACCCAACAGACATATTCTCAGATGGCAAATAGCCATACAAGAATACAGAGGCAATATGACTATTTTTCATAAGGATGGGAATATTCATAAGAATGCGGATGGACTAAGAAGATGGCCATTACCAAATAATATTGATGATCCTGCTTATGTACCAGAAGAAGCTTCACCACAAATTTCAATAGAAGGAATAAGTATTACAGACTGGAACACCACCTTCTTTGAAGAAGCCAGAGGTAGTTACACTCAAGATAAGAATTGTAGCATCTTATGCCAATTACTTGACAAAGACTGTAAAGAAAACTTTCTAATACATTCCTTGGATGAAGTATGGAAAAAATCTTATGATGAAGGAAGATTTCACCTACTGGATGGTATAATTTACCACAGAACCAAGCACACATGTGTCATGACAGTTGTATAAAGGTCATTAATCAATCTTTTACTGAAAGAATGCCATGATAGCCCCTTTTCAGGACATCTGTCTGAAGACAGAACAAGAGAGAAATTAAAGACCTGCATATGATGGCCAATTTGGCAGAAAGATGTCGCAGAGTATTGCAAGACCTGTGACAGATGCCAAAAGGCAAATAAACCCACTGGCAAGAGACTTGGAAATATGATAAAAATCCAAGAACAAAGCAGACCATGGCAAATTGTCCATATGGATTGGGTAACTGGCCTACCACCAGGAGGTGACAGAAGCTATAATGCTTGCTCAGTAATTGTGGACAGATTCATTAAAACTCCAATCTTTTTACCATGTCACAAGGATGATACAGCCATGGATACAGCTCTTCTGATATGGAATAGAGTAGTGTCATGGACTGGGATATTTACAAATATCATTAGTGATAGGGATCCCAAATTCACTTCAGCACTATGGACAAATCTTCACCAATTATTTGGCACTAAACTGTCTTTCTCTACAGCCTACCACCCACAAACTGATGGCCTGGCTGAAAGGATGATCCAAACCTTAGAGGACATGGTGAGAAGATTTTGTGCATATGGCCTTGAATTCAAAGATTGTGATGGATTTGCCCATGATTGGGGTACTCTGTTTCCAGAACTGGAATTAGCATATAAAACATCAATCCATGCCAGTACAAATCAAACTCCTGCTATTATAAAAAAAGGATGGAACCCCAAGTTACCCCAAGATTCCTTGAGGAAAGATTTAATTGAAATACATCCCACAGCTGCTAGCTTCAAAGGAATGCTAGACAAAGCTAGAAAGCATGCAGTAAGGTGCATGGAGGACTATTTTGAATATGCTAAAGACAAATGGGATAAATCACATGCAACTCCAGATTTCAAAGTGGGGGACGTAGTTCTTGTATCTACCACTAACTTCAATAACATCAAAGGATGTAAAAAGTTGAAAGACTCCTTTGCAGGACCTTTTGTGATTAAGGCCCTCCATGGAGAAAATGCTGTTGAAGTAGAGTTATCTGAAGAACTTAGCAATAAGCATCCTACATTTCCAGTGAGCTTGATAAAGCCATATAAATCTAGTGATGCTGAGAAATTTGCCTTGAGGAATGAGATTCCCCAAGTTATACCTCCTATTGAGACATCTGGTACTCAGAAAATTACCAGAGTTCTTAAAGAAAGAAAATTAAGAACCAAAAAAGTAAGGGAATACCTTGTTAGGTACAGTGACCCAACTTGTGAAGATGAATGGTTAGAAGAAAAAGATATACCAGAAGCTACCAAACTCTTCAGGAGGTTCAGACACACTAAAAATACCAATATTCCAAATTAATATTCTTTTTTAGGGGGAGGGTATGTGAGCCTTAGAGGTAATTTCATATACCCAAAAGACCACAAATACAGAATTAACATATAAATATAAATAAAATAGATTTATTTATATTATTATAATAAAAATCAAAATATAAATATAAAATTATATTCAAAATTGAAAATTTAATTACCATTTAAAAATAAAACTACATTAAATTTTGAAATGATAAAATTACAATTATACTTGAAAAAATTAAGTAAAAATGAATTTTTAACAAAATTATAAAAAATAAGATAAATTTGGAAAAAAGTTAAATAAAAATTATTATAGCTTTTTATCCAATAAATAAACATATGAAAATTATTTCACCATTGGATTCCTCATAAAAAATCAGGTGGGGTCACCTCTGAGTGAAATATTTGTAACTCAACTCTAAATAAGCTTAAATTAAGTTTTTAGTAGTTTCAATACAAAAATTGAAAATCCTCAAAGCTTTAATTTAATTCACACCACATTTGGTGTTAACCATCAAATTTTGTGTTAAAATTGAGGGGTTGTGTTTAGCTTAGAAGTTATGAGGAATTGAAGTATTTTCAATTGACTTCAATTGAAATGTCAAAATGTGCGCGTGTATTACATAAGTGAACTTTAATTTACATATGAGGTATCAATTATTACTGTATTGAACTGTACAGCTCAACTGAATTACATATGTAAATTATAAGTATAATACATGATGAGGAATTAAAGGAAAAATAAATTGGAAAGATTAAAATTGGGGGGAAAAAGGAACTCCAGCTCTAAGGGGGAGCTAGACCCCCAAAATCCTTGCTGACAGGTGTGTGGTGTCAAAATTCACACAAACGTTCATCACTTTTGGCCTGGAATTGAGTTACAGGGTCTGTGGACTCAATTGATGATGAGGTTTTGATACCAACTGGGGTAGTTTTAGCTGTTGCCAAGAGGGTAAAACTACCCTTAAGATAAAGCAATCATAGTAAAGACAGTTTTAACTGGTTTCTACATCTCTTGAACACATTCTGACTTGTTTTGAAGGCTCTAGACCAGGTATTGCTATAGTAATGGCTGATTTGAGGGTCTAAAATTGCTAAAAATGGCTTAAACCAGTCCTTTTTTGGTCTAAACCAGGGTTCAATGATGCCATAATTGGCTTTTCTGTTGTCAGACTGTTTTTCACGACTGACAAGAGTAAATTTCACTTTTGGAGTAAGAAAACTGATGGCTATAAAAGAATGTCTTCTTTGCCCCACTTTTCTCTTAATGTTAGAATCTTTTCCTTTTATAATTAGTTTAAACATTGTTAAAACCAATCAATAAGAGATTCCAACCACCATTTTTAAATCATTTTAATCCTTTTAACCACATGAAAAAAACATTATAATCATTGTTTGTAACTTTCTAATCATTTTTACCCCTGAACCACCCCAAAAGTGAATTAAAGCATCTTTCATCACTGTAAGCGTTGTCACTTTGTTTCCAAATTCACTCTGGTCACTTTTGAGCATGTTTTCTCTTTAATATTTTTTTTAAAGACTTTGCTCTTTAATTAATTGCTTGCAGTTCTTTGCTTAATTAATTCCAATTGAAATTTCTCTTGAAGAAATTTCTTTTGTAGCCTTAAATATCTCTTGTAGAGTATTTTTGGATAAATTTTCATTGTTGGTAAAACAATAAATCTTTATAATATTATTTTCTTATACTAAGAAAGATATAAACAATAAAATAGGCGTGTTTTCTCTTAAAAATAATATTTCTTACTATTTTTAATTGATTTTTACCTTATACAAATTTTGGGGACAGGAAAAGTACTTGATTTTTAATCAAAGTTTCATATCCACACTTTACAACTAAACTCCAGAGATGCCTTGCTCATGAGCTTCAAGCTTTAAGATCCTAATTAAATAAGGCACTAGTCTACCTGCTAGTAAGGGATGAATTAAAGTCTTTTCACACTATTGGTTCTCTTGATCTATGTCAACAACAAACCTCAGTTACTAGGCTTAATTTATCAAAAATTTCTAGTATACCTCCTAGAAGAGGGATAAGAAAAAATAAATTCAATTTACAGTTTCTAGATGGGGAAAAGGGAAAAAGTGGGAGAGAGGGCCTCTATTTATATCCATGGGGCCCTCCATAGGAGTGCAAAAGAGAGGGGACTTAGAAATTTTCAGCCTCTGGGGGCTGTGCAAAGCTGTGCAAACTTTAATTTTGGATTTGCAGGGGCAACGTGTTGTGACGTGACACAAGTCTAGATTTCTGACCAATCAGATTGCTTCACTTGACTTTTCATAATGACGTGATGTGTTCCTGACCAATCAGATAAACTCATTCTTATCTCTCCTATTCACATGTGACATGTGGCTGTGAAATACAGTTAAACCCTAATTTCTGGCCCTGGAACCCTTATCTCCATGTATTACTCAATTGATTACTAATCTGTCAGCGGATTTTCCAGTATTATAGTTTTCTGGCTTCCTGTATTACTGATTGACCTCTATTACCTGTATTACCTGTATTCTTCCTAAAAATTCTAAATCTTTTATATCCCTTCCAAAATTCAGTCCCACTCTTCATCTCTGCAGCTTCAATGAGAACTTTGGGGGTTACATTCACAGAAAGGTTGATGTAATATGGCCTTTCCAATTCAACAATAAATATTTCAGTCTTCAAAAATTAATCATTTAATTATCTAAAGGAACTCAATGATGCTTATCCCCTCTTTGGGTGGTTCATAACAGCAAAAATACATGAAATTTCCCAAAATTGATACTTCAAAAGTGTTTTGTTCCACACCTTGAACCTTCTATGTCCCCTATGATGCCTACAACTCTGCTCTTTATTAATTGGCATCCTCATTGTGACTCTTATTATATTAATGACCCAATTTCTTATATTTAAGCATATTAAAAAGATATATATTAAAGAAAATTATTTACAGAGAAAATTGGAAAATGTCTTTGATCTGGGTACTGTCCATCACAATTATGTGTTGGATAGTGCAGTGGGGTGACACTGGCAGAGCAAATCTGTGGTCAATTTTCCTTAATGAATATATCATTTATGTTCTTCCATGTTTATTTTACTGTTACTTTTCCTCAAAGGTGATTTCATACTATTGATATCCTCTTTTATATAAATAATTACCATAAAATAAAAAATTTATTCAGCTGAACTGTCATGGTATACCACAACACCATACCCTCATATCTTCAAAGCTCAAGGATTTGGAAATATACCCAATAATATGACCTCCAATTGGGTAGCACCAGAAGCTTTGGAATCATTAACAGAGGTGGAAAGAAGGGTAATAAAGCTTCAAGAACCTGTTGACCTCTCACCTTCCATTGATAAGCTTAGATCTATGACTAGATGTCCAACTGTTACCCAGTATTCATATATTCAAAAATAAACGATTCCTAATTTTAACTCTTGAAAATATTTCCCAACATAAAAAACCTACTACTTTTTGTGATTTCTCACTCATTAAAACATTCTTTTTGGTCCCACAATTTTCTTTTACTGTTTTTTTCCACATATTGAATCCAAGATATAAATTATACATTTCAAATTGTATATCAGTGTAAAAATAATATTTAAATTAAAGTTCCCAATCACCAACATCTAAAACAATTTCCACTTTAATCCCAAAGACATGTTCCAGAAAATTGAAAGAATGTGAGAGTTTTCCTAAATTTCTGAGTGGAATTATTCAGACAAAATAGTTGAAAGTTGTTGTATTTGCATATAGCTATGCATAACTCTTTCATATGAATCAATCCCATTGATCACCTGAAATAAGAAAATAAAGAGCCAAAATCCCTGTCAAAATTAAAGCATAATATTTGAGCAGACATTTACTATGGGAATTTCACTAATATTGATAAAATTGATGACAGATGTCATACATGTCTTTGAAAGTCTAAATTCCATATGAATGGGAGATTTTCAAAATTATTTTCCCTTTGATAAAATATCTCACAAAAATATTTGCATACTTTTACAAGAAATTCTAATAATTGGCTTGAGCCAAATATTATAGATAATAATTTTAATAAAAATCATATTCCTTTCAAAAATTTGCAAGTTTCAAATATCAATTTAATCTATATACTTGAAATTTATCATAATACAAATCAAATAATTATACCCAATACCATATTTAAATGAAAAAAGATCTGGAAACATTAATATTTGCAAATTCCCTACTTGTATCCTGAAGTTTTGCCAAATTGGGAATAATTCATACCAAGGAGTTGGGACATCCAAAAGGGCTCATTCAAATCATCAGGAGTCCTTAACTGAAAGCCTACTGGTGATTGTAAATCATAGAAAAATAAAATAGAAAATTAATCATTATTCAAAGGATTACTCTGTTAAAATATTTTATATTTTAGAATAAGAAAATTTATCATATACCACAGAGGAATAGAGTTCTGTCTCAGGAAAACAACTCACATCATAGTGTTGGTTATTCTTCTTTAAACATATTCATCACAGTTTATTATTAAAATCATATTAAAATAAATGTCTTTTTCATTTATTTCTCAATTTTACACATATATCCAGCATGCTATCTTTAGTTGAGAAGCAACCACACCTTTCTATAAATCAGCAGAAAATTCCCAACCTACCACACAATATTGAGAAAATTTATTATTCAACCAGGATTCCACTCCCCTCCTTCCTGTATCAGCATCCAAGAGTACTTTTGTCTACTATTTGAATTTTACATGACAACATTCACAAAACCATTAGTGACAATAGCTGTGAAAAAAGTATTGAATTGGAACAAAAGAAGATTGAAACAAGTGCCAAATTTCAACAAACACCAGATTTCAGCACGGAAATTCCAAAAAGTCTGAAAACTCAAAAAAAGATTTCACCTCTTGAGTTCCTTCAAGAACCACATACATTGCCAAACATGTTTTTTCCTATAATCATATTTAGAGAAAAAGCACCTGTTTATGGAAAATATGGACACCAAAAAAGATGCAACACCTTCTTATATGATAAAAATATAAACAAAAAAACACTAAAACCCACAGAAAAGTTCCACTTCCAATCTTCAAAGAAATGGATCTCAAACAAGCTTATGATTACTACCTTTGAAAATGCACTGGACTTGCCCCAGAAATCAAGTTATGTGAAAGAAGAAATTTTTTCTGACATATCAGATGGCCATGTTTGGAAGACATTTTTTGATAATCAAAACTTTAATTTCACTGATAATTCTTCAAACTTGGTTTTGGGTCTGTGTGTTTACTGTACCAACCCACATGGATCCAAGATTGGCTCAAGGAGTATTTTGATATTTGTGATTCTTTTGATTTGCCTCAATCTTCCTCCTGAACAAAGATATCAGTATCAAAACCTATTTGTCTACAGGTTCCCTCCAGCCCCCAAAGAGCCCACCTCTTTTCAATTGAATAACTTATTGAAGCCTCTTGTTTCTGAGCTTGAGGATCTGTGGATAGGTGTCCACTTTACTCCGACAGCCAGATTCAACAATGGACGTCTCATTGAAGCTTCCCTGCTCTTGTTAATTGGGGATATTTCAGCCCTCTGCAAAATTGGAGGTTTAGCATCTCACTAAGCAAATCTCTTTTGTGCACATTGTAATTTACCCATTAAAGATATTCAAATTATTGGCAAAACCTCTTGGCCCCAAAAGGATCAAGATCAGCAGACATCAGGAATTACTCAATGGATTTAAGCAACCGCAAATAACCAAAAAAAGACAATTTTAGCAGAAAATGGATCTTGTTACACTATTTTTGGAGACCTTCCTTTCCTGTAACCGTTCCCAAATGCTGAATATTGATGTTATGCATAATGTTTTATTGGGTCTTCTGAGGGATTATAGCCTAACCTATCTTAAAGTTCAAAATTCTGGAGAAACCTTATCATTAAAGGAAAGAACCAAAAAACAAAACATCAATACCTCATCATTTGGAACTTCAGAATCAAATCAATCAAAAATATATAAGGAAGGACACTGAAACAATTGAAAACCCTGGTACTTCCAAAAAAATATAAGTTAACACTCAGGGAACACTCAAAGAATTCAGTGTTTGAATTGTTATACAATGCCACTGAAAGAATTAAAGAATTTCAAAGAGTCAAATTCAGGTATCAGGTTAATCACCAAGATTTCAAGTAGTGCACAAGCCAAGGTCCAAGGATTATCCAAGAAATCCCAAAGGCTCAAAGATTCTGTCAAGCCCTCACCCTCCATAAATCTCTCAACTAAGAAGGTCATCACAAATTCAATCAAAAAGTGCTCCTGAGGAAATACTAAAAAAATAATCTGGTCAAGGAAAGGAAAAAGAATTTTATCCAAGTTCCACTTAATCAACATCCTGAGAAATTTTAAAATTCTAACCTGGTAAATTTTCAAAGGAGTCAGATTGAAGACAAAACTGAATATAAACACCAAGAAGCTTGAATTTCTACATTAAGGTAACCAGAAGATTATCCTTTCATCATGGATAACCCATATACTCAAAAATATGGGAGTGCCCTCATGTGGAACCCCAAAGGCTTCCGATTGGCTTATCTTATTCACAGTACATATAGTCTTATTACTCATCCCAAAATGGAATTATGATAAGGATCAAAATTCCTCCAAAGAAATACTTCTTTCAACCACATCTACTTTAGTCTTTTTAGTTAAAACTGCAATGTACCACTCAATTTCAAAGTCTCAAATAGCTTTATTTGAACAGTCATTAGTTCACTATTTCCAGAGTTTATTAAAAAGTTGGGACCCAAATATATAGCCAAAACCCACTTTTCACATCTCTCAACATTTATCTGAAGTTATTTTCAGCTATGGACCACCATCAGTTTAAACATGCTGGTCAGGAGAGAGAATAAATCACCTGGTAACCCTGGAAAATAAAAATAAAAACACAGTTGAGAGTTTTTTGATTTTATTTGAATTGTTATTAATAAAAATTAACCTTGATGAAAAATTCCAGCACATTTTGACAAGTCAGTCTTCCAAAAATTGCTTCAAAAGGTAAGCTTAAGAGATATTGTGGATGAAATAGGTGAAAAGCTACCCAAATCAAAATCCTTCAAATAATCATCAGATTTTGCAGATTCGAGCTTAATAATGTATGGCAAAAATACAAAAGAATCTCCAAACTCAGATTGAATTCAATCAAAAATGCTCAATTTTTTGAAAAGCTTACTTGGAAGATCTTCCAGAAATTCTTTTCCTGAATTTGGTTCTTGTGAGTGGACCTTTTATGCATCTATGAAGTTTAAGGGGAATGCCAATTCCCCTGAATCATCACACCTTGGGAACTCTAAGATCACATTTATGCAAGAAGGTAGTAGTCCCTCATTACAATCTGCAATTTTTGAGGAAATAATTTGGGAGGAAGTTTCAAAAACATATTTCTTATTGATAGGAATACTCACTCCACTACCAAATTTCATTAATCATGAAGATCCTTACAAAGAATTTACTTGCTTGAATGCAAGATTATTTTTAACTAAATCTGAAATATTAATTTATATAACTCAAGAAGATATTCAAAGTCATTTTGCAAGCTACAAAAGCTCATAAGAAGCTTCAGATTCAGATGATGAAGTGCTTTTTTTCTGTTTCCATAAATCAATTTGTAAGTATAAAACTATGAGTTTTCTTAATGGATATCATTTACTAACAGATATTTCCCTTCCAAATACAGGGAAATATATCTTTCTAGGCTTCATTTAGTTTTATATGCAAAATCTCAAAAAATCTCACCCTTTATAATCATTTGAATGATGATGTCAAAATTTATTGTTGTATCAAGTTATGATATTGTACATTATAAGAGAATTGAATTTAAATGATGGATATTTCAAGATAAAATCAAAAAGCTTTATTATGAAGGATACTTTACTGTCTAACATTACTATATGTCCCTCAATGAAGATTATCAACCATCTCAAAATGATATATCCCATAATAATTAGTTCAACAACAGTCATTTTAAAAACAACAACTTAATTAAGACTGAAAAATACAATATTGGAAAGCTCAGATTAATATTCATCTCTTAATGTAAATGAAATAATCTTCACTCATAAACTCTTGAAGTTTGTCAAAGAATATACAGCATATCTATGGGGCATATTTAATTCAAATATCAAATACTACTTGTGATATTAAAAACTCTTATGAATAAAAAACTTGAAGTTACAAGGGGAAATTATCAAAATAAGAGTATTTATATATAGATACCCATTTTGAATGAATAATAGATACTCTCTATAAATACTCTTCCAATTATTAATGTAAAATATCAATAGAAAACAGTATACTGAAAGATTGAAGATATTGCATGTTGATATTACACAAAGAGTTTTTCCAATCTAGAAAAATGTAAAGAAAAAGCTTAACAAAGTATATTAGTATAGAAATATTTATAAAAGGTAAGGATCCAAGTATTAAAATATTAAATCAACATCTGTGAGATTCGTTAAAGTGCATTCTAATTCTCAATCTTAAAACTTCTCAGTTAATTTCCCAAGTGTTAATTGGAAAATGTCCAAATAAATTCATTTACAATATTATGTGGGAATTAAAATTAATAATTGAAAATATATATCCTGGATTGGTAGATTCTTAAAGTAATTCTTTTTGATAGCTGATTGTGATTAAGGATTAAGATCAATGAAAAAAGAATCATACATTGAGTAAATTTTTACATGGCCTATGTATGGAGGAATTGAATGATAGAAATATTGATATATAAGGCCCAAAAGTATCATTGGTATATTACTAGGGGAGAAGATAAATTATTATTCAATCTGATTTTGTGAGCTTTTAAATACCCTGCTTTGAGATTCACAAATAGAGATGAATATCTTGTACCATCTAGTTTTTAAAAATGGATTTCAAGAATATATATATTCCTTTACTAAGGCTTATTAATTCATTTTTATCACTACTAAAATAAAAGATCCATTTTGTAACAGAATTTGATCTTGAAAAAGACTTTTCCTATGAATAATGAGGGACTTTTATGTCTCAATATAATCATATTTTTGGACTTCAAAGAATCTTGAAGGAAATAAACAGTAAGATTATGAGTTGAATGTCTATTAAAAAGGAAAAAATATAAGTTTTCATATTCCTGGAAACATTCCTAAATTTTGAGGAGGGGGATACAAAACCTCAAGGATGTCATGGGTGATTTAAGATTACTCCTGAAGATAGTAAATTTTTGGAGTAATCCTATCTTATTATGAATTCTAAGGATAGTGTATTTAGCTAATACTGTGGTCTCATCCTATGCAATAATTCAAAAAGTGAATATCATTCTTAAGTTAGAGCTTTTTACAGTAAAATATATCATTATTTCAAAGTAATGAGCTTGAATGTAGAAATATCCAGCTGAGGCTAGAAGACATGGCTTGTTTTATAAATAAGTCTTGCTTATATTTTGAACTATTAATAATGGCCAAAAAATAATCAGGGTTTTCAATTGAAATCTGGAGGCTTGTAGATATGGCTTTTTTTCTTCAAGATCCTCTGGTTTACAATTTAAATTTCAATTTGGGTTGAAACTTATTTCCAGCTTATGTCATATGTCATTTTCCAAATTAAACACCTTCTTTCAGGTGTATCAAATTTTCTCATGGTGACTTGCTGAGATATCTGGGTACATGCACTTTTTACTATTTTCTACATAAAAGTGGGTTTTTAATGATAGATATTGCAATTTTTACAATGGAAACTGAATAATTACTCCAGTAGGTTTATCTTACAGATTATTAAATATTAATCTGACTAATGACCCCTGAAATAGTCAAAAATTGCTATTTTAATGATTCAGTTGGCCATTTGAGTGTGGAAGTGCTCATAAATTCAAAAAAAATTCACATATAAGCTCTACTATTCCACATGGGAAGAATTAATCAGTTTTTCTAAGAAAATTATTCCATAACTATTATTCATAAATTTTGGAATTTTGAAATAGTAAGCTTTAACAGAAACTAGCTATCACATAAAAAATTGTCAAAAAAGGAGTTTTGATTATTTAATGAAACTAAATTGGATTTATTTTGAGAAAATGGTAAAATCTCATAATAAACCCTCTTCTTAGTCTTATTACTAAGCATTATAGCAGGTATGAGGCTCTGAATATGAGGTTTCAAACACATGAGTTTGCTTACTATTGATGATCACCATGAAGGATTTCTACAATTTTAATATGAGAATATGATGTAATATTGATGGATTTAATCTTGATCCATCAATAAAGAAAAAGAAAGGAGAGATACTAAGAATAGAATTTCATTAAAATATGTTTACAAGGCTGACTTTAAACAGATGATGTAGTAATATGGAATAAATATTAAATTATGTGGTAATGATATAAAAAACTTAAAATATCAAGTGATCCTGTCAAAAGAAACCCTTTCATTTCTATTGATAAAAGTATTATAAGTAGAAAAGAGCCATTAAATGAAAAGACCCCCTCTTCATCATATTCCCCTAGAATTCTCAAAATTATAAAATACTTCAGTTCAATATTTATTATTATCTTTATCTTTTAAATTATTAATGAATTTTATTTGATCATAAAGTATAAAATTATAATAAATCTTCATTTTTCTGTATTTAATCATTAAAAATGGCTATAAATAATATCTTCTTTAATTCATTTTCTCCATGTAAAATCTCAACTTATTAAATTGGTGAAAGCTAATATAATGTAGCAAATAGCTTTGTATTGACTATTATTGATAGCATAAAAATATACAAAATTATCTTTTTAAGTGTTTGAATTTGGTTATTTCTCTATATATTATGATTTCCCTTTTATTATATTTGAAATAATCCAATTTTATTATACTACTTAGCTCGCATCATAATATTTTAATATTACTATTAAATTGATATTGTGGTATAGAATATTATCTGAAATTAATAGGTTTTTGTTATTAACAACAGCTATCAATTTTAGATATCAATTATTGCAAAGTTCCATGTTTCATTATTTATATTATTATGATTATAAGAACTATCGATTAATGAAAATAGCATATTATTTTAATAATCATTGAGTATAATCAACATTAACTTTCATGCTTAAAATTTCTCTAAAAAAAATATTTATTATATTATTCTCACTCTAAAAATAATTGAGGCCATTTTACAGTTAAATATGAATATATTTTCACACTATATTGTTTCATAGACATACCTTACAGTTGGGGGCCTGTACCATAATATTTTCACAAAAGAGACCTTATTAAGAATTTTTTTGTGAATTTTATCCAAATATTTCTTTTATAAGACTTCATTAAGATGAAATTCTATATTATTTGGAAACCTTTTTCTATTCAATAATTGGAAAAATATCTTGTACTGCTTTAAATGAATGTGACCTTTCCCATCCTTAGACTTGAGATTTTTTTTAGAGTGACTTTGGTGATTTTTCTGGAGATATATATATGATGATAGATTTACAAACCATTTAATAAATTGAAGTAATCAACCCAATCTTATAATACCTCTTTCAGTTTCTTCAATTATTATAAAATTCCCTTTTTTATCATTCAAATATGAAAAAAGAAAAGTACAATAGAAAAACCAGAATAAATTCCATTTAATGTAAAAATTTCCATTAAAAATTAATACTTACAAGTTCTGCCATGATACTTTTTATTTTTAAAGGAAAGTGATTGAAGAAAAAAGTTGTGAATTTGTTTTTCTATTTAGTTTAGTTTTTTGTGAAAACAAGTGGAAAATATACAAAGGACATCTGGGATATTGATTGAGGAACCTTGTAAATCCTCACCAAACCCTATCAAAAAACTGAAAGAAAACCAAATAATTTTTCTTTCACCAAAAAAGAAAAATAATCCACTTTCAAAAATTCTGAAGGTGAGCATAATCTTCTTAAAAAATGTTTTTTTAAAGTTTTTTTTTCTGAAATTTTTCATTTTTGATATTTAAAATTGCGTTTAGAAGAGGATTTAATTACTTCATTATAGATTTAATTAAGCTCATCAATAAAGTAAAAACCCCAAAAGGGAAAAAAAGGACTAAACAGCCAGCGCTGAAGTATCAGGAAGCCGGAAATTTAGAAATATTCCAAGTATTGATTGATAAGAACTAATTTATTCAATTGAAAGTTCCATACCCAATTCAAAGAGCACATATGGATATATAATTGAGTCAAGTATCATAATACTGTTTTTTTAAGGAAAAAGACCAATTGGATCTTATTCCTCAATTATATCAAGGACCCTTTTTGGAACATCCTCAAGAGTTGGGATCAATCCCATTGACTTGGGGTGATTTACATCAATCAAACAAAGCATACCTTGACATGCATCAAGACACCTGACCGCTTGTATATAGCATCTGAAAAGAACGTAGTTGGAAAGCCGGATTTTTGCCAAATATATTTCCAGAACCTTGAGTTCCTGTGAGGCTACTTTTAGCTTTATGAAGAGTTTGGAACAATATTGCATTCGGTTCATCTGTCTTAGATGGTTTACTAGTTTGGAGTATATCATGTCCAGGTGTCTGACCACAGGCACAGCTGTGAAAGCTTTGAAGCCACCTAGTGTCTTATTCGCCAACCGAAGAGCCCTTAAAAACTCGGGAAGTTAGATATAAAACACAATCAAAAAATAGCACTGTGAAAATAAACGCAAACTATGCATTCAAAAATGAGTTGACGACCTGTTTCGCATCCTAATTGAAGACCTATAGTTTTTAACTCCTTTGCTAGTGCCAATTGACTCATTTCAGATTCTAGTGAAGGATTCTTTACCTTTATAGAAACAACTAAGCTATAAGCTTAATAATAAGTGTGGATGAGCCACCGCAAAAATACAGTTGAACCAAATAAATCATTTACTTGGAAGCGGCATATTGAAAATTGGAGTAATGAAATGGTTTTCTAAAGAGGGAAGGAACACCCATATGTTGAATCATAGCCGGAGATATTTATTAATTTTATAGATTTCATTAATATTTCACTTTATATAAAAGATTTAGCCTACAAATATAGTTTACTTTGAATAATTTCTCTATGTATGACTACTTCCTAAAGGTAAATCACTCTTTCAAGGTAAGTTTACTTGTATTTCACCCTCTTTATTTTATATTCTTTTAATAAGAATAATATTGCTTATCTGCCACAAAAGGACTAAGAAATAGAGCTATTTTTCTGGAACATCCTCAAGAGTATTCCTTTAAAAAAAGGACATATTTGAACTGACCAATGGATTTAATTACTCAGTAGCCAAATAAAAACTGAAGAAATGAAAGATTATTGGACAGAAAAGGTTAGAGGCACAACCCCAAAGGAAAGAAGCCCCAGTATCCTCTAACTGACAGCCGCTAGTGAGAAATATACTTCACAAACAGCTGAAAAAACAAATATAAGAAGCCATAAATACCTAATTCAGAGCACCCAATAATAGAAGAATAAACAACAGAACTAATAATAAAGATAACTCTGGGACAATTATTTGATGTTTCATGGAATTATGAATCAAGAGGAAATGACAAATATTGAATGTAATTTCTTATTAGTGACAATAATTTCTGCTTTGAAGTAGCTCACAGATATTAAGTGAAATCATTTTTGTGAGCCTTGAGGTATGTTTTACATACCCAAATATTCCACAATTATCTTTAAAATAAATTCTGAACTATGCATAACACATAATTAATACATATATTCAAAACTCATCATTTGAATTTCAGGAAAGATAAATAATGTTTTTGTGAGTGTGTAAGTCTATATATTTAAGGCCAGATTTGGATTCTGCACAAAAATTCACCTAGGATAGCTCCATAGAGTGAATAAGCCTAAATTGACTCTATTAGTTGGTAATATGGAAAATAATTAAACACCACATCATCAATAACACATAAAAGAATTGTGAAATTTTTTATTTTTCTCCATTTCACACCAAAATAATGGGAATGTGAGAAATCCCATGTTAGATATACACTAATAATAGCTTTATGCATGTTTTTGGCACTTACAATTATGGTATTCCTACCTAAAGTTCGGATACACCCATATGGGATATCAGTCTTGAAGCCTAAATTACTATTTGTGATGTGAAAATAGCTAAGGGGACAAAAGACATCAAAGAGAGCCAGGGTACCCAACTTCTGATGCCTCTGAGGCATTGATATCTCTAAAGCTTGGATCCATGGCTGATCATGGCTCAATCAGTATACTAAAACCTTTTGGGAACCTATTTACCAAGTTAAAATCTCATCAAATCATAATAAAATTGCAAATAAGCTGCTATTTTGATGTGACAAGGAGGTAAAGAGCAGCTTAAACTACTATAACCATGTCAATTCTTAATGATTCTCCATTCATAAACCTTAAAAGAGTAATTGAAACCATTTTTGGACTATTATCCATTGATTTACCTCATAGCAACCAGCTATATTGTGCAATTTGCAATTCTACATAGAGATGAGGTAAAAACTTCAAAAATTCATTAAAAATAAAATTCTTAATGAATATTTCAGAACCTTTCAGCACCAATTGAGAAGGGTATTTAGCATAGAGGAACTAAAAGGAATAATGGTTTCATAAGTAAAATTCAAAGTCTTACTTACAATCCATTTTTGATGATTCCATGTGAAACACTGAATCTTCACAAATTCACACAAAATACAACCTGTGATGAGATTTCTAATAACATTGATAAATTTGGAAAATTAATTTTCCTTCTAAAAAAAGAATATTTACAGTTGTTAATCCTTTTATTATTAACCATAAATGGGTTGGTAGTCCCACAAAAGCATTAATTAAGTAATTATGATGGTTTTATGTTATAACAGATGATTCAATCAATAATACAAAAAGGAGGTTTTTCAGTTTGCTCCATGGAATGCCTCTGTGAGCTGTTTTTGACTTAAAAGAGGCCTTCTCTTGTTTTTTCTTCAGAATAATCTTATTATCCAATTATGTCTTTGTTACCAACAAGTAATTATTAGTTAAATCTTTCAGAATCAATCAGAAAGACATGAAATGAAAGAAATCAGAAATACATTATTGTAACACTGCTATAAGTCCATTTTGATCCTTTAAATCCACAGGTTATCCGTCAAATCTCTCTATGAAATTCTTTCCAAGGTTCATTGGAGTATTAGTGAGTGATTTTAATTAATTCTTAAAGTTTGTCTCTAGTATTAGTTTTCTTCAAGAATTATACTCATAATTATATATTAAAATAATTCATTTTTTAATAAAGAATTTTTATCATTAAATACTTCTTGTAGACAATTCTTGCTTGCTGTTATAGTTACTAGTAGTGTATAACAAGTAAACTAAATAATTGATTAATTATTCCATTGTGGTTGTAATAATTCTATTACTATATTTCATAAGAACAGTAATACTCCCATTGATTAATAGTAATATTATCAAAAGTTTCATAGACAAATCTTACATTTGGGGGGCCTGGACAATTTTTTGAACCTTGTACCCTTTACTAATATATCTTTAATCTCTAAAATATATTGATTTAACAATCTTTTTCTTTCAATTTAAAGTTAAAATCATCTTTATTTTTGAAATTGTCTTTAAAATCTTTTTCATTGAGAAATTTGGTTTTATTTTATACTATTTTTAAACATGGCTCTTTCACATCCAAAAACCTATATAATTATTTTTTGAGCTACTCTGAATTCATTTTGAATCAAAATCTTGAATTTTTAAATTTTTTATCAAAAAGAATAATTTTTTTAATATTTAAAGATCATGAAAAAAATCTTAAAAAATAATTTCTCTCTAGTGTGTTTAATCAAGTATATTGCAGCTGGTAATAAGCTCAGTAAGAGAGATATTACTAGTCCAGATTCTAAAGGGAGTATTGGAGTGCAAATTGCTATAAGAGGCACTTTATTAAAGGCAGAAATATCCAAAAAAACCACCAAAAAGTGTTTTTTTCTGTCTTTATTCTTTATTTTCTCTTAAATTGACATGAAAATGCTACATACCAGAAATGGAAGCGACTATTCAGTCCAACCAGATGGATGTGGACAGGGAAGAGGAAAACCCAGGACCAGATCTGCCAAGTCTTCCTCAAGAAAGACATGTCTGGAGGATGCAAGTTCCCCCCATTCCCCAAGGTCTGTACCTACAAAATTTGAAGTTAACTTGGAGGCTGAAGTGATTCAAGGTAATATTTTAAGGGCTGAGCCATTTCTAACTGGAAGCCATAGAAATATATCAGTCCCAGTACAAAACCTGGTACAGAGCAGTCAAGGAAGAGGAGTGGGAAATATTCTCAAGCCTTTGGTAGGGGGCTACAAACTCTCACTTACACATAAAGAGCTTTCTGTGCCAGGAGAAGACCATAATACTCTTAGAAGGACGGCTTCCATTCTCTTGCAAAGACAAGGTCAAAAGTATAAAGAACTGGCTGAAGAACCAAAGTCTTTTATCCATAGACCAGAAGAAATAGTTGGAAATGACCTCTGCTTTGGATAAAGAAGGCCCAGTGGTGTCAGCAAGCTCCAGAGGTGTCAAAGGACAAGCACAAAGGACCTCAGAAGAAGAAGGTAGTTCCCAAGAACACTCAAGGAAAGGGAAAAGGCAAATCCAAGTGGCATAGACCTTATCCACAAGGGTACAGGATCCCCAAATTGGAGCCATCAGCAGCAGAGCAGTGGACAGTGTATTCAATATGACCAGAAATCTTATTAAATTCACAGAAAAAGCACAGGAAATGATGAATAGGACCTTTCCACGCAAATGATAAATGAGATGAGATTTATTAAATCTAGTATTGATATACAACTTGCTAAATTTGATGAAAAATTTAATAAATTAACATCAGATATTAATGACTTAAAAAAGAACAACAGAACTGTTGCTGAATGGAATAAAGTGACAAATGCCAAACTTGAGTCAATTTCAGACACATTTGGGAGGATTGAAGGTAAACTTCAAGTACAAAATGATGAATTAAAAGATCTTTCCATTGATAAGATTAATAACCAACTTGCAATTGTGAGAACTCATGTTGGAAAAATAGTTAATAATACCAATATTTTTTGCCACACATTTGGCAAGAAGTGACAGTGAAAGACAGAAATTGAATAATGAAATAATTTCACATGTAGAGAAAACTCAAAAGAATTATGAAACAAACTCACATATTCCCAGAAATTCTACACCTTTAACTGAAGAAAAACCTTCTGTGAAAGAAAGCTTAACCTCTTTTCCAGGAGAGAATGAAATCTGTGAAAAATATATTCCCAAATGAGTAGAATGGCAAACATTTTCTGGTGAAGGATAATATGACCATTTTGAGCTCATCAGAACAATTGACACATTACAGGAGGAATTTTGTATACCTAGACCATTTTAATGATGATTTGCTTTGGTGGAAATCTGAGATAATCACCAAATTGGAAAATAATTCTTGGATATTTGCAATGGAAAAGCTTTTTGAAAGGGCCAATATTAAACACAGAAAAGGATAAACCACTTACTTGGTTCCTCAAACAAAAAGACAGACTATTTGCTTTAAACCCAGATATTTCTGACTCAATGATTAATGTGGAAATATTAATAAAATGCGGAAGAGAACTAGAAAATTCTATCAAGTGCAGATATGTAGATCCCTGTTCAACAGAATATTACATTTATTCAATGGAAGATATTATTAATAGGACAAGTATTGGTAAAACCTGGACTAGAAAACCTATTGAGTCCAAAATGGTCCCAAAGAGCTCAAGAGAGGATAAAAGACCTGAAATACTTGTCTTCAAGTGTCAAAAATGTGGAAACACTTCACATTTGGCCAATACTTGCATCAAACAGACTAAAATCAATGAAGTTCAAGTCATTTAAGAGGTTCATAATTATGAAGAAAAAAAATAATCTGACCAAGATTCTGTAATTTCTGAAGACACAACAGTAGAGGACTATCCTATTGAAAATATTAAAGCTTTCTTTGAAGTCACTGAAGTTAATACTCACTTGCCATAATATAGTCAAGATTTCTATAACCTTATCAATATCAAAGATGCCAGGATGTGTAAGACTAAGCCTACTAAATGAAAAGGATACACTTTTGGGGAATCTTCTATCACATCAATACTGATGAATGATGTTGAATCCAAAATAAATTTGGATAAAGAAGCATTTTGCACTCGTGTAGGGAAGCACTACCTTCAAGCCATACTCCCTGGATTGAAGAACAATCTATTACCAATAGAAGGTGTTCAATTTAGTAGTTTCAATAATAATATATACCCTTTGGGCATATTAGACACTAATCTTATATTTCCACACCCTGCAGGAAGTGTGAGAATAAAGATAGAGATAGTAGTAATGAACAATTGTACATCTCAACATACCATTCTTGGGAATTATTACTTGAATATTCATGATATTGACATCAATAACCATAAAGACAGATATTTAACAATTGGAGAAAATAAAAGACAGAAATTTGCTTTTTTGAATATGTCTAATCAAATATCAGTAGTAACTCCAAATAAAGATACTTATAAGGATGAATTTGTGACCAATAAGCCTGTTGCAGCACATATTAATCTATCATTATAATCCAAGATGAATCATGAGCTTATTGATGTGTTATACACATATAAAAATGCATTTTATTCAGATAATTAACCATCAGGAGCCATTAGAAGACATGAAGTTGATATTACTCCTAATATTAACAGACCATACCCTCTGGTACTTAGGAGACCAGCTTACCCAGAAATCCTCGGAGCTAGGAAAACCTTGGGAAAGAATATCCAAGAGTTAATAAAAATTGGTTTACTAAGGAAATTAGGCCATAATGAGGAAGTTGAAGTGAAAAATCCTGTTATTATTGCTTGGCGTAATGATGAATAAAGAGTGGTTGGAGCTTTTAGAGCATTGAATACCTACACAGTTCCAGATAGGTATCCAATTCCTAGAATCCAAGAAACCTTGACCCAATTATCCAAAGCCAACCATATAACTGCCATGGATGCATTAAAAGGTTCTCATCAACGTGTTTTGACTCCCAAAACCAAGAAATTACTTAGAATTATCACTCACTGTGGTATTTATGAGTATATTAGAATGCCTTTGGTATTAAAGATTCTCCATCACATTATCAAAGAATGATGAATACCATCTTCCCTACAGAATGATCTGAGGGATGGCTCATTATTTATATTGATCATATGTTCATATGTTCATATTCATGATCCTTGCACCTTGAAAGACTTTCAAGAGTACTTGACAAAGCTGAAGGAGTATATATGAATTTTTCACTCAAGAAATGCAACTTTGGCTTTGAAGAACTTAAAGCATTGGGAAATATTGTTTCTGTTTTAATCCTGGTCATTGACAAAAACAAAGTAGCAGTAGTCCTACTTATTCCAATAGCCCAGAATAAAAAACAAATGACTTCTTTCCTTGGATTTGCCAGCTATTACAGGCTACACCTGAAAGACTTTGCAATTCTAGCCAAATCACTCTATAGAATCCGTGATCAACAGACAGTATCTGAGATGACACAGGAAAGAATTGAAGCTTGTGAAAAGATAATGAAATCTCTCACAGAAGCACCCTTACTCCTTATCCAATACTGGAATATACCTTTTTAATTGTACATTGATGCATGTGGAGATGGATTAGGGACATCCTTACAGTTTGTTATATCTCAAGGCAAATAATACCAACAGAAGCCAGATATGGTGCAAGCCAAATGGAGCTCTTATACTTGGTATGGGCACTTGAGAAGCTACAATATTACCTTAATGGAAGTTCTTTTGAGTTTATGAGTTAATTTAATGCAGTGAAATCACTTCTTAAAATGAAAACTCCCAACAGACATATGTTGAGATGCCACATAGCCATTCAAAAATATAAAGTTAAGATGACTATAGCTCATAAGGAAGGAAACATTAATAAGAATAGACACCTCATAGCATAGGTTATGTGCCTTTAGAAGCAGAACCACAGATTCCAATTGAAGGCATTAAAATAACTGATATTGTAACTGCATTATTTGAAGTCAGAGAGTCTTACAAGAAGGATAAGAATTGCCATATCCTGACAGCCTTGCTGGATAAAGACTTCAAAGACACATCTCTGGTTAATTCACTAGATGAGGTATGGACAGCTTCTTACCTTGAAGGCATAATTCACTTATTTTACTTCATATTTTACCACATAACCAAACATTCTTGTGTAATAAAATAATGCAGTAGATTGCTTATCAATACCATTCTTCATAAATGTCATGATGGCATCTATTCCGGACACCTGTCAGAAGATAAAACACTTGATAAAGTGAAAAACTGTGCATGGTGTCCATCTTTGAGAAAAGAAACCATTGAATACTGCAATACCTGTGACAGATGCCAAAAGGTAAACAGTAGGACAGGCAAGAAAGTTTGACTTATGATCCATATTCAAGAACCAAAATCCCCTTGGGAAGCTGTTCACATGGATTAGGTCACAGAACTTCCTTAAAGTGATCACACAAGTTATAATGCTTGTTTAGTCATTGTAGACAGATACAGCAAAACTCCCATATTCTTTCCATATCATAAGGATTACACTGCTATGGATACAGCTCTGCTTCTTTGGAATAGAGTTATTTCTCATACATGGTTATTTAAGAATATCATAAGTGAAAGAGATCTCAAGCTCACATCCTCACTTTGAAACAATCCTCATAGATTTTTGGCACCAAGTTATCATTCTCTACAGAATACCACCCTCAAACTGATTGGCTAGCAGAAGGAATGATTCAAACTTTATAAGACATGAAAAGGAGATTCTGTGACTATGGCTTAGAATTCAAATACTCAGATGGATTTACCCATGACTAATGCACTATAATACCTGCTTCTTCCACAGGTAAAACTCCTGCTATGATAGAAAAAGGATGAAATCCAAGACTCCCAGCAGACACACTGATGAAAGACTTAATTGAAATACATAATAAATCTTCCAGATTCAAGATTATTCTTCATAAGATGAAACATCATGGAAAAAAATGCATTAATGACTCTTTTGACTATGCAAAACAGAAGTGGGACAAGAGACACAAAGTACAAGACTTCAAATTAGGGGACTTATTTCTAGTTTCAACCTTGAATTTTAATAATATTGAAGGCATAAAGAAGCTTAAATATTTTTATTTAGGACCTTTTGTTCTTGTTTCCTTGCTTGGAACCAATTCAGTTCAAGTGTAATTGAGTGGTGAATTGGAAAGTAAACACCCCACCTTCCCAGTCAGCTTGATAAAGCCTTATCAACCAGATGATAAAGAATTGTTCCCTTTAAGGAACCCAACTCCTTTAGCTGTACCACCAGTGGAACATAGTGAAGACAAAAAGATAAAGAAAGGAGAGTTAGGGGTAAAAATCACAGAAAATATCTTGTCAGTTATAGAAATCCAGCACATGAAGATGAATGGCTGAAAGAATCAGAAATGACTAAATCAGATAAGCTCTTGAGAAGATTCAGACATGAAAGAAGGCCACAAGGCTAAATATTTCTATAAATGTGCTTTAAATTACTTTATCTGAGTAATTTAAAGAGGTTGTAAAGTGGAAATTAACCCCCTTTGAGGCCTTTGTTTTCTTCATAATATCATTGATTAAATTTTAGAACAATTTTATTTTTTGGTGGGAGGGAATGTGAGCCTTGAGGTATATTTCACATACCCAAATAGGCCAAAATCAATATTAAAATACATTTTGAACTATGCATAACCCATAAGACATGCATATATCTGAAATTCATCATTTTTTATTTCAGAAAAGATGAATAGCTTTTTAGTGAGTAAGTAAGTCCACCGATTTACAGCCAGATTTGACCCAGGGTAGCTCAATAGAGTGAATAAGATTAAATTAACTCATTGAGGTGGTAATATGGAAAATACTTCAATACCACATAAAAGAATTGTGAAAATTTTTGTTTTTCTCAATTTCACGCCAAAATAATTGAAATGTGAGAAATCCCATGTTACACATACAGTTAAAATAGTGTTATTCATGTTTGTGGCACTTAAAAATATGGTACTCTTACATACAGTTTTGGTACACCCATAGTAGATATCAGTCTTGAAGCCTAAATTGCTACTTTTGATGTGAAAACATCCAAGGGGGACAAAAGACATCAAACAGAGCCAGGGTACCCAACTTCTGAGGCCTCTGACGTGTGGATAGCTCTGAAGCTTGGATTCATAGAAGAACACGGCCCAATTAGTATACTAAAGCCTTTTGGGAACCTTGCTACCAAGTTGAAATCTTATCAAATACTCATAAAATTGCAAATAAGCTGCTAATTTGACATCACAAGGAGGTAAAGAGCAACTTAGACTCCTGTAACCATTTCAATTCTTAATTATTTTTCATGGATAAACCTTAAAAGAGTGAATGAAATCTTCTTTGGATTAGTATCCATTTATTTAGCTCATAGCAACCAGCGATACTGTGCTATTTGCAAATCTGCATAGAAAGGAGGTAAAAACTTCAAAAATTCATTTAAAATACAATTCTTGATGGAGATTTCTGAAAATTTCAGTAACAATGGAGAATATTATTAAATATAAATAATACAAAAAAATATATGGTTTCAAAGTAAAATTCAAAGTTTTACTTACTGTCCATTTTTGATGATTCCACGTGAAACACTGAATCTTCAAAAGTTCACAAAATATAGAACCTGTGATGGAATTTCTAATCAAACTGATGAATTTGAAAAATTTAATTTTTATTTTGAAACTCAAGAAGATTTACATCTTTTACTCCTTTTATTCTTAACCATAAATGGGTTGATAGTCACATAAAAGCCTTAATTAAGTAATTACAATAATCTTACATGACAACAGATGATGCAATCACTAATCCAAAAAATATTATTGCTTTCTGACTCACTTTTTTTTGATTTTATCTTTGGCACACCTCTGTGAGCTGTTGTTGACTTAAAAGAGGCCTCCTCTTGCTGTTTTTTCCAGATCAGCTTATTATCCAATTAGACCTTTATTACCAAGTAAGTATTAGTTAAAATGTTTTTTGAATGTTTGATTCTTTCAGAATCAATCAGAAAAATTGGAAACATAGAAACAAACTATAATTCGTTTTAATACTGTTATAAATCTATTTTGATCCTTTAAATCCACAATTTATCCATAAAGTCTCTCTACAAACTCTTTACAAAGTTCATTGGAGTATTAGTGAGTGATTTGAATTAATTATTGAAGTTTTTTATCTAGCATTGGTTTTCCCCAAGAATTATATTTATAATTATTCTTTCAAGCAATAATTATATATTAAAATAAATTTTTCATTTTAATAAAGAACTTCTATTATTAAGTACTTCTTGTAATTGATTCTTGTAGACAATTACTTCCTACTGTTATAATTGCTAGTAGTGTATAGCAAGTAAAAGAAATAATTGAGAAATTTATTGTTTAATTGTGGTTTTAATAATTTTTTATTATTATATTTCATAAGAGCGGTAATAGTGCTGTTGGTTAATAGTAACATTATCAACAGCTTCATAGACACATCTTAAAAAAGTAGTGAGCTTTGGAGAAGTCTAAGACTACTATTACATATAATGAAACCAATTATTAGGTATTAAAACAATATGATCCAAATATTAGTATTCCAATTATTCATCAATAATTCAAATATAATAACATAAACAAAAGATTTTTTCTAATATGTAATTCATAATTAATAAGATATTACTTCTTTGAAATGTTCTGTGAGCTTACTGACTTTAATGGGAAAAAATAATTAGTAAATGCTTCTTTCATTCTTTAAATACAAGCTTCAATGGGAAATAACAGATATTGAAATAATTCTAAAATAAAATATAAAGAACTTAAAAATGGAGCTCCTAACATAAGGATACTTATCTTTAATGTTAATTCAAATTTGCCAGTGCTGTCCTTAACCCAAAGCATCTTTGATATTCATTTTGGTATACTAATTAGAATTTCAATCTTAAAATATTAACCTTTGAATTAAAGCTATATATGGGAACAATCAAAAAGTAAATCTTAAAGCACAACTGTTAAGATTGTGACTTTTAATCAATTTTCTAAAATTAATTTTTATATCTATAATTAAAGTTAAAGAGGGTAATTCCAAGCTTAATTACCACAGAATTTTATCTATTAATTTAGCTGTATTTTTGGTTTTATACACATACCAGAATAACCTTTCATGTTTCTGAAAGCTTTGGGCAAATCAATAAAGATTTGGATTTCTCATGAATATAGTGATTTACTTGTTTTTTCCATAAACTTTAGTGCTGTATACCAAACCTTAAACTTTGATAAGTTTTTAATGAGTATTAAGCTTAATTCTGAGTCTTATTCAAGCCAGGAAAGATGGAATTACCCTCTTGGAAGCTGGAAAGTCCTTTCTAATTGGTGATAGACCAGGCTAGACGTTACATTTCCAATTAGAATCTAATCATAAAGCTTATTTAACATTGTTAATGCCTTTATATAGCATAAAATCTTAACTCAATAATTTTAGATCCAAAATTCTGTACACCCTGATCCCTTTTGACTTTTTTCCTTTGTACCCCCCTTTGCATATGATATTTCCCTTTTATTTATCTATTCAAACCATAATCATGGCTTCAACCCCTTTTTAACTGAACTCTTGCTAGACTTACCATCTGTATTGCAAGTACTTAGCTAATTAAGTACCTGTGAGCCTGTGAGATATGTATGACATAACCATAAGGCCACAAATAACTTTGTATACAGCTTATTTAGTCTTAAAAAGACTTATTAATTGAATTCAAAACAAAAACTATCAAGAAATAAGTACAACGTTTTTTGATAAACAAAGTTATAAATATTAAGTCATTTTTAGATTCTACACCAAAAATAACCTAGGTTAGATCCATAGGGTGCAAGACCCAATCATGGATATTTCTCATGCTGTTTGAATATTCAATAATTTCACTATACAATTGCAGCTTTTTTAAAAAAAATTAAAATTGTTAAATTTGAGCTTGAATAAGCTTAAATTTAAAGCTACATAAGTTTTATTTAAACTTGAAAAAACTGTAGTTAAAATTGAGGTGTTGTGTATATTTACTGAATTGGCTAAGAATTTTCCATACAGAATGTCAATCTTGTGTGAGCTCAATTTAAAATGGTTAAAGGCCATACTATGGCTTTAAATAAAGAAAAGGGCAAAATCCATGCAGAAGTGTGGGAAAAGGAAAAAAGACCAAATGGAGCTGATGTATCCAGCTTTCAAGATCTTCATGGACTCAATTTAGATTTTCCGCCTGTATTGGAGGATTTTCAACCTTATTTAAAATCTAATATCAGAATTTGATCCAACCTTAAAGCTTGAACTGGCTTTATCCCAATTTGGACAGGAATTTCAAGCTGAAAAAGGGTAAATCCCCATATGCAAGTTTGTAATCAAGGTTTCAAGAGATTTTAAACCTTAAGTAAGATTAAATCTTCAAATTTATAAGTATTAAAGCCTTATAAAAATTTAAGGTTTGGGGTGTATTGCTATTTTACATAGAAAAACAGAAATAACCTCAAAAACTCATTAAAAATCCAATCCTTAATGGACTTGCTTGAAAATTTCACATAGCTTACAATTCAATGTTTTCTGTGTATAAATCAAATTTCAAGTATCCCTTTTAAACAGTTTTGATTGGTAATTGGCCTTGAAATCATCTTTTTTAATTATTCTTGAAGAAAATTAAGAGTTATTTAAAAATTAATCAAAAATTCAGTTTAAGAGATTTTTGCTTGAAACTTCAATTTTGAGTTGCTCATATGATTAACTTTAATATAAATAGATAAAAATATATTCAAACTCAAAATAATTCATCCAAAAGAGGATTGCGGTTAACTTGAGTTAAGAATAACACTTGTAACTCGAAGTTGGAATTAAAAATAAGCTACCTTAAGCTAAGAACATTATTTTTACACATGGTTTTTCAGTTTTGAACTGACAAGGCCCTTTATATCCATTATTAATCATGTGAGCTGCTCTGTGGGCATGAAAAGAGCCTTCACATCACTGCTTTTTTCAATAACCAATTTTAAATCCAATCATATTAGACATTTAAACAGGTAAAGTTCTATCAAATATGAAATATTTTTATTGAAGTATTTCTTAATAATTTTATTATTTATTAATCTTAAATTAAAGAATTGAAATCAAATCCACAAATTCTTCTTATAAAATCTTAAATCATATTTTTTGTTATACAAAGCTGTTTTATGTTTTAAAATATTTATTTTTGGTGTTTTCTTCACTTATAAATATTATTTAATATAATAACTGTTGTTTTTTTAATTGCTGTATTAAATAAATATTATCAGTAAGTTTTCTCTAAAATTCTAAATTTTTCTATCTAGTATTAGTTTTTTTATATGGAATATTTCTATAAGATCTATCTCTGAACAGTGTGTGTGGTATTTCTTTTATAAATAATATTCATATTATTTATCAGTGGTTAAATATTATTATTTTCCACATATAATTTTTTCCCTAAGATATTGATACATTATTATTATTATAACTGTCAGTGACTATAATGATAATATAACAATTATGATTTATTATAATTATCAAGAAATTCTTTTATTATTAACTTATTTAATAATAAGTAAATTATTTTCTATATAGTTATTTTTGGTAATTATATCAATTTGTGGCTATATTATTTAATTATATTATATTTTCTACTGAGGACAGTCCTAGTAATCTTGATATTTGTTACTATTATCAAGAGTTTCATAGACAAACCTTACAGTACCTAAGCACCAAATTCTAGCTTTAACACTTTTTTATAAGTTAAAAAATAAATTATTCATATTTAAAATATTCTTAAATGAAAAAATAGACAAGAATCAAAATATTCCTACTATCTCTTTGTTTTACTTGATTTTTTGGAAAAATTATGAATTCTTCTATAGATTTTAAGTAGAGTGTCTTAGGGTATACCTAGGGAATTTTTTGATTATAATCAAAATATCAAATGATATCTCAAGTTTTCTATACAGAAATAAATTGAATCTATCTTCCTTCAAATAGTGATGGGATTATTTTTTTATTCAATAATTGACTATAATGAATTTTCTCTAATGAATTTCCAACCCTTCTGGTAAGTGCAGCATACCTCAAAGACTCATAGTACTCTCTAATCTGTATGGTGAGCTTCTGATAGCGTAAGAAAGGTAGACAAAAGGTCATGGAATATTTTGAGATTATTGAATGAGGATTCCAGGATAGGATAAGGACAAAAATAGGGTCATTTGTTTCACATATGAAAAGGAAATGCCAAATTTCCTTTTGAATTCAGGTTGTGCTTTGAAAAGCTTAGTTTGACATGAAGTGATGGGGAGAGCTTCACCATTGACTGAATTTATAAGAGGAAAATAAAAAGGGTAATTTATGGAAAGGGGTTTTGATTTGTTGGTTGGTTTTGATATTTTTATAAAAAATGTAATTTGATTCTAATACAGTTTTAATAGTAATTCTTTGAAGAAATAGAATAACCTTGAAAGTGTATACTGGTAGAGGAGATTAATTGAATAAACTTTACCCCCCTCCAATAAAAAACTATGTGGAAATAAAAAAAATGAAAAGGAGAGCTTCTTTCTGTCCAGAGTATCATTAAGAAAAATTATGTAACAAACAAATTAAAAATCAATTGAAGGTATTATTGTTCAAAATGGACAAGATTCCTGTTCAAAGGAAAATTCCATTTACTCACAAAGAGGGAGGGGTGATTCTTACAACAAGATTCCAGAATATTTTCTGAAGGTGCATGTCAGGAGGTCAAACATAATTTCATAAATTTCTCTCCAAACTAAGAGCCATAAAAAATAAAGCTCTTAAAGAATTATGTGCTTTATTTTCAGGATATGATTAAAGAATATCTCTGAAATTTTCACAAGAATTCTCAATTTTCTCATATTTTCCCCCATAAAATATTTACAGGTACTTGTTTAATCCTTTTTAATCCTATGTATTAAATAATTTTCCCTTTTTATTGTGACTTCTGGTACTTAAGAGACTTAAATTTTCTCTTCTTCTGTGATGATTGAATGAGGAGATTATTTGTTCCTATTTGGGATTGAAGAAGTCTCTCCAGGATTTATAAAGGAAAGATGGAAGACTGACTGGGTTTATCTCCCTTCATTTGGGACATTGAGGTGATAATAATTATAACTTGAATCATTCAAGATCGAAAATAGACCCAATTCTCTTGGAGAGTTTTTTTGGGTCTGGTTGATTTCATCTTATTGGAGAAAAGCCATACCATATCACCAGGATTCAAAATGGGTGGATTTTCTCTATCTTTTGGCCTTTAGTTCAAAAATATTTAGGAATATTATATTGAGTATTTAAAATTTGTAAGAGATGGGTATCTCCCATAAGATGTGAAAAATATTGATTTCTTAGTAAAAGAGTGGTCAGAATTACTGTTGGAAAAATTAACCCAGTAGTAGAAATTTATTAAGAGAATCTTAATCATAGCTTAAATAGATCAAATGTCAATTTTCTAGTATATTATTTATCCTCTATTTCTATATAAAAGCTTCAGTATCATAGTAATTTGAAAAATTCCTTGAGATCTTGGGCTTCTGAGAATGATTGAACCAAAAGGAAAAACAAATAATGAACCTCTATCAGTAATTATTTTTGATAAAAGACCATTCTTTTTAAGTAAGTATTTCTTGAAAAATATGTGGTACAAATATAAAGAGCTTATGGAAGACATTGTTGAAATTAAGACTTCCGCTTTTCAGAATATTTTCACTAAGAATAAGATTAAATAAACAGATCTTAGCAAGAGAAGCTAAGTGATAAATCCCATTTAAAGGAAAATGCAAGAACCAGTTCAAAGGGGAAGGGATTTGATTAATCTAAAACGTTTGGAAAAATATTCATGTTTATTAATCATTTGTGAAAAGATTAGAAATAATGATTTACTGAGGGAGTCATTCCAGACAGGTGGAAATCCTTATTTACAGCTTTGAGGGCTCTCACTTGACCAGGGATTTCAAATAAAGGATAATAATTCAATGTTGAATTATTTTAAGCTGAACTTTGGGTTCATTGGGGACCACCAACTGATCATTGAAGAGAAATCAACAGAATAATGTTGGACCTACTTACCTTTCCCCAATTATTTAAGAGTACTTCCATATGGAGCATATTTCCAAAGTGACTCAAAAATCAAATGAATCGATATTGAAATGGAATGCACTTTTCCAAAAGAGATTTGAGTTTTGACCTTTATATCTCTTGATATTTTGGGAAAATTGCTAGATTAATACTAATACGGTTCCCCCTATCTAAATAAAATTTCTCATGACATGAAAGTAGAGAAGGAAGAAGCTCCAGGGGGCCAGGGATGTAATACTTTCCTATGAAGCTCTTGATAATATTACTATTACTAAAGAGTTTTGTGACTGTTCTCATTAAATATGATCAATAAACTGATTATAAACACAAATAATTGATCAATTTCTTAATCATCTCTTTTACTTGTCATAAAATACTAGTTATTATAATGGTAAGAATTAGTTTTCTACTAGAACAAAGTATAAAAGAATTCAATGATGAAGCTTCTTATCAGAATTATATGAGATTATTTAAATTAATAATTATATTCTTCAAAAGCAATTATTATAAATTTTTGAAGAAAACTTCCAAGATCCAGGAAGAAAACTTTAAAAATTTAATGAATAAATCACTATTACTCCAAAGCTACCTTTAAAAGATTTGTAAAAGTGAGCTTAAAGCGTATTTGTGTATTTAAGGAAGCAAATTTCAATTTAAAGCATTAATACAACAGTTATAGTTAAAACACTATTTTTGATAGTAATATTCTTTTCTCTCACATATTCCTGGCTTATTCGGAAAGATGAAAATTTTTAAAAATGGCTTTTAACTAAAACTTACTTATTTTGTTGTTACAAACTTCATAGTTCAATTAAGATTTAAGTAGGATACTGTTATCAAAAACAGTTTTATGCTCCTCCAATGAATCGGTACATTACCCAAATAAAAAAATAGGAATCTATCTCCACAATATTTGAGCTAGCAGGGCTCAAACGGGAGAGGGCTTATCTATGGTAAACCAATTCTTGATTTTTTGAAACTTACTAAGAGCTTCCCCATTGAGCTGTAAAACTAAATATTTCTTGAATGGTTTGGTTAGTGTACTTATTTCTTTGAATAATTCTTGATGAAGCAGTTTTCAAAGTTGAGAAATCCAAGGAATGATTCAAGAGCCTTGAGGTTTCTTGGAAGTGGAGAATTGACAAATCTCTTAGCTCATGGTTAGTCCATCTTCAGGACTTCAGAGAAAAAAATATAATGTAAGAATTCCATATAATGAGTATGGAAAAGGAATTTGGAAGTCTTGTAAAAAAGGCTATTCGATCCAATTCTAGAATAAGCATTGTTGATATGAGTTAAACTTTCCTCCTCAGAATTCCATAACACCATTCTGAAATCCAAATACACTACTGCATAAATATCAACAATACCAGAGAGAATATCTTTTACAATGGTTTGAATAGGTGTGAGAGTTGGTAAGCCCAAAAGGCAAACCAGCTATTCATAATTTCCATATTTTTTCCTATAATTGTTCAACAACTCATTTACCACCTTTATTCCAAGAAGTATTTATGCACCTTGAAGATAAATCCTGAAAAAGATAGAGGAATGACTAAGTAAAGTGAGAAGATGATTCATAGGAGGAGGAAGATGATTCTTTTTTCTAGTGACAGAAATGACTTTGAAGTAATCAACACAAAAACAGATTCTAAAATAAATTTTTTTTACAAAAAGTACATGCCCTATTGTTGAAGGGAATATTTTCTGAAGAAAAGCTTTCTCTAAATTCCCTGAAAAGGAGGCTGAGTTTCTCTGAATCTTGATTTGATAAAGGTTAGATAACTCCAACTAGAGGTAGAGAATCCTCTAGTTTTATATGAGTATTACAGGAAAGTTAAGGAGGAAGTTTCTGTTCTTTTACCTTGTATAATGAATAAAAGGATAATTGATTGCAAGAATGAAAATTCTTCTTCACATTTTCAATTTTTTGGCTCTTGCAGGAGACATGGTACAATTAGGGATGCTTTGGTATTCAATACCAATTATAACAGTCACAAGCCTATCAAATTATATAATAAAAAGACATAATAATAGTAAAATAGAAGAGGGTATGGAAATCAAATTGGGGAATTACAAAGGATCAATGGAAGAACTCAGGAGCTAGGGAAAATATGAATTTGGAAATTCAAAGGACATAATGGTAAAGGTTCAGATGTTTAAATCAAACTGTGTAAGTCTGGAGGAAATGATGACAGAAATCGGAACTTTGAAGTCAAATTCCATAATTCTGGAGTAAAAATGGTAAAGATCCACAACTAGGGAAAGCCATTTCCAAATTCTGATTTATGTATGGAAGGGCTCTGGAGATGTAAATCAAATTTTAGAATTTTGGAGTAAATAATGGTAAAACTATAGACATATGGAAATCAAATTTCAAAATTATGTGGGAGATATATAAGGCCTCCATAGCTAGGAAATTCAAAGCTATGGAACTATGGGTGTATAAAGAGTATAATTGTGGATTTCTGGAGGACATAATGGAAAATCTTCAGATCTATGAAGATAAAAAGCAAATGACTCTAGAGATATATAATCAAAATTATGGAGATCAAAACTATGCAAAAAAAGTCTGGGGAAGCTTGGACATCCTAGTGAAAAAAAGGAAAGATGAAAACTCCTAAGGCAGAAACAAAAAATTGTGGGAGTCTAGAAGATACAAGTTTCAAATAGAATAATTTTAAGTAAAATACCACAGTTTAACCACATAATCACATTACTAACTACATTAGTATATTACAGCCTTCAAGAACAGCACTGATGCAGAAAGAACTTAGGAAACACACTGCACATCTATATTATCAGATAAGAGAAGCACACTGAAACAATACAGAACCACACAATTTTTCCACCTCATTGTATTATCAATAACAAGATCACACAATATAAAGGAAATACAGGAAAGAAATTAATATTCATATTTAACACAGAATAATTACTGTGTATTCCCCTCCTCAATAAAATTGGAAGAGCGTACCCAAGGCTATGCAAGGAAATCATTATCTATTCCTCTTAGTAATAATGAATCATGTCAATATTAATGATTATTAATTAACAAATCCTGCAATCTCTGTATAAAATCAAACTTCCTTTTGATCAAACCACCAGGAAATTCTCTAAAGGCTGTGTATTAGAATTTGGATTCATAAAAAAGGAAACAAAAACATATCAGTCAATTTTTTCTGCACATTTATTCAAATCAAATGACAGTGCACCCAAAAACGAATTATTCATTTTCTACACTTTCCCCATTTACAATAAAAACACCACCAGATCAAGTATCTCAACAAAATTGTATGGCTAAAGGTCATTGTGATTACCAAAAACTGTATTTTCTCCACTTTCTCAGCAAAAAAACTATTACCAGCTTTTGTAGCTTAATGAAATCATATTATTTTGATAAGAAAATTGTTGCTAGCTAAATTCTCTCAGCCAACATGTAAAAAAATCACGAAAACATTGTCTTTTTCAAAACTAGTATAGGTCCATTTGCACACTATAATAAATTATAATAAGGCATGATGGCTCAAGCTGATTAGTCAAAAAGTGAGCTCATGTGTCATGATGCTACACAAAAGCATAATAATTGCTAGCTGCAAAGACTCATAGCTAGAATTCCTAAGTACCCTGATTTAGAAAGCTCTATGTAGGGCAAAAATCTATAAACAGAGTTTCTCTCTCCTTAATTTTCTCAAACTTCCTGTTAAAAGTTTTAAAGTTTAATTACTACAATCATCCCTGAGCTTGCAGGATATCCAGAGTAGTATTAGTGCTTTATTCATGAAAAAATAATGAGCCGTTTTTGGTACCTTATTATTATTAAAGAGGTATATAAAAACAACATCATAAATCTCATTAGGCCTTCTCAGTAGCTTAGTATTATTCAAAGAACAGTAGTATATCCATATTTTTAACTTTCTCAGCCTCTCTCAGAAGCTTGATATTTTTAAAAGAATATCAGTATGACTCTAGCTTGAGGCTTATTATCCTTGCTCAAAACCTTAGTATTATTGAAAGAAAAATAGTAATATTTAAAAATCTATGGAATTATTCTTATAATTTGTTTATTAGTATTATTAAATTCCTCTTATCCTTTGTTGAATCTCTTCCCAATCTTAGCTAACTTTAGCTTTACAATCTCAAACTTTACTAAATTACAAAAATTTATTTCTTGAAGAAAGTAAAATCTTAGTTTTGATTTCATTTTTGGATATAATTTTTCTCAATTTATAAATTTCACATATTTTTATTTCTTATTTGATCACCCTGCGTAGGCTTCAATTCCAGTACTATTTTAGGGGAAGCCTAGAATTTTGGAACCTATTTGTATTGGAAAATTATGAAATTCAAACCTCACTTACCAATAATTTCACCTCCAAGAAACTGCCCTATCTTATCCCATATAAAGAAGGAGTCCCCCAACATAGGTGCACATCTCCATTTAAGATATTAACTAAAGGTACAGAGTTATATTCTGAAACTTCTTTCATCTCTTTCAATACTTCAGCTCTGAATAGTAGTGATAATGGGTGTAAATGAAAGGAGGAATGTAAAGAGGGAGATGATAGTGTTCTGTAATTAAAAACCCGAAGTGAACCAATTATTCTAAAGCCATAAATGGGGAAAAAAATAAGAAGTTGAATTCTTATAATTAATGCTAAAGTTTATAATAACTTGCTTCAAATCAATGAATAGGCTAAGATGATTAAGTAATCAAGATAGAAAGACAATGCCTTCTCCCTTTTTTGTATCAATTACAAAGAAATAAAAGTCAAATCTTGTGAAATAAGAAATATAAACCATCCACTTGGTATGATGAGTCATGAATACAGGAGTGTACTAAGAATATCTCAAAATTATAATAGGACGATTCTCTGGGAGCCCTGATATGGTCAATTAATCTTTCTGAGGAAACCTGTGTTCAATATATGCTTTTATGGCACCAAAATTGGCTAGAATACTGTAAAAAATACCATATAGAAGAGAAAAATAGAAATATTTGGAAACTTATTAATGCCAATATCTATATTTCACAGCTGTTCTTTGGGTAGAAGACAGTGAAGACCATTGAGAAACACATTATTTTCATTAAGGCCTTTCCTAGCCTATAGTTTCCTCCTTGTTTGAAAGACCTTGATGGAGGCCTTTGAGACAGGCCTCAAGCCTCTTATTTCCAACCCAATAAGTAAATAAACCCTTCTTTAATCTTTTCTAAGATTTCAGAACAAACCAATTTTTCCTGTTTAATAAGCAAGGAATAATGGGATTTTTCATAACTTGAATCCTTGAAGTTCTTCTTTTGATTAGAGATTGAAGATCCATGGTGAATTTGACTTCTAGGCTTCCTAATTCTTCCAGAAATGTTAGCTTGTCTCTCTTTTTCCTATTATGGTACTTAGTATCAAGCTTCAAGGATAAATTCATTCATTTCTCACAAGAATAGATAATTGAAGGATGGGATTCCAATTTATCTAGAATGCTAGAGGCCAATCACTTCCTGAAATTACTCATAAATTGCCCTTCTCCCCAATCACAAATATTTGAAATTAAGATCTCTGAAATAAAAAATTTATGAAGACACATTTCCTCCTTCCTTCATACCTTAATAAGCCAATTCTACCTTAAAATTTCTCAGCTCATCACACTAAAACAAATAATCATGATTTCATAATTCACAGTGAAAGTTTTAAGTGAAGCCCATTTTTTATGATTCCATTTGAAAAACTAAACTTTCAAAAACTAACAGAAAAAACAATCTGTGATGAAATTTCCAATGAAATTGATAAATTTGACAAAAAAAGTGTTTTTGAAATTAAAGAGTATTTAAAGAGGTAAATTCATTATTTCTTAGCCATAAATGGGTTGGTAGCTAAGTAAAATAATCTAATTCGGTAACTCTGAAAATTTTACATGACAAACACCATGAGGAAATTGGCTATTCCTAATAGCAGGTGTTACATTTGGAAGTCTAAATGAGAGATAGCTTGAGCTTATGTGAAAGATGGGACAGAAATAAAACTTCAAATTACAAGTTCAAGCCACAAATGTTCAATTCAGCTAATTCAAGCCACAAATGTTCAATTCAGCTGGCTTGATATGAGTTTTTTCTCAGGATTCTCAAAGCTCACTAATTCAGGAATGAAGGGTAAGTAGAATTGTTTTCCTTCCCCTTGCGTATGATCTCTGTTTATTACTTCATATCACTTCATGAATAAAAAAATAAACCTTTCAGCTATGTTTTTCATATTTTTAAATAAATATTAAAGCTTAAATATAAATTACTTCTCAAAATTACTTTTATAAATACAGAAATTAACGATATAAAAGCTGAATCCCTGGTATTTTCTTAATAAAAATTCCATTAATTGAAAATGTGTCCAGAACTTGAGGATTTTCCTAACATATGTATACCATGAAAGAGATACCCAAAAATCAAACTTTTTTCTTGTATAAAAATTTATACTAAGTTTAAAATGAAATACCTCATTTTTATTCTCTTCTCATACACATTTTATATTTCAATTGAAATAAACTGTCAGAATTAATGGCTCAATTCTGTTTGAAAGAGAGGCTCACCAAAATACACAATATATTCCACAGCATTCACTTCTGTAGAGGAGTATTTTTTACTTATAGCTAGATAATGAATAAATTTCAAGTAAAATATTTGGTTCCTATTGTATAATTAAGGATTTTTATATTATAAAATCTCATGGTTTTAATTCAAAAATATTACAATCTCTACCAAAAAAACTTGGCTTAATGTTATAACAGTTAGTTCTCATAACCACTTGAATTATCATTGCTTTAAAGCCTTTAGGATATTAATTGGTTTTTCCTCTTAATAACAATTCATATATCCCTTTTTTATATTAATTTTGGAAAATTATTAATTCATATTTCATCATCCTGACATAGTGGACTCTTTGGATATGAAAAATGCTAGTATAGTATTTTTAACAATTTCTTATTATGTGAGCTCTCACTTTAAGAAAATTTGGATTAATCTAGAACAAGAAGAACATAGCTTAAACCTCTAAGGTATATATAGCTTATATGAATCCATTTTAGGTATATATCTGAAATCTTAGAAACTTAACCTTAAGATTCATAGATTATTTTCTTATTTCAAAATATCTGATTTATATCAATATTTAAATAATGATTGGTTTTCTTTTGAGTGACTTATTTTTTTCTTCATTTGGTGATGATAGTATATATGAAAAGCTCTGACTGTGGTAAGAAACTCATAATTTTCTCTTAATGAAATGTTTTGATATATTTGGCCCTTTCAAAAATTATTTTATGACCTCTTCAAGATTAGATAAAAACAACATCCAAGCTTCCAGAAGGAATTGGTAGAATAATTCTCCAATATTTTCAAATCAAATCTTTCTCAAATATATTGAGGAAAGCTTTTCTTATTCTTGTTACTAATTGATTGAAGTCTAATATAAGTATTGAATATATATTTAAAGGAGTTAAAAGATAGCCTTTTTCTTAAAAAAAAGTTATTTCTTTCTTTTGAAATAATTGAAATCCTAAATTATATTGAAACAAAATAGTTGCAATTAATGAGCTATATTATCAGATTTATTTTTAAGCTTTATTAAAAGCTTGTAATATCATTATTAATTCTATAAGACTGTAAAACCTAAAGGAATGATCAGTCCAGGATAATCATCTACTTATAAAGTGTAATTTGTGGTATTATATATGCAGCTCACTTGAGTATTTTTTGAAGGAATATGAAGATAATGTTATCAGTATTTATTTTGAGAAAATTCTTAGAATATTTATTGGAGTTATTCTCATTGCAGAGGGGGCACTGATATAAGCCGTAAAAACTTTGGAAGTATACTTGAATTGATACAAATATCATCTCAGAGCCATTTCTAATAATCTTCAGAAAATTTGCCCATTCACTTCTCAAAAGCTCAACTTTTATTATTGATAATTTCCCATTTAATTTACCTAGATTTAATACCTTTTTGGATGATAATTTGTAAAAATTGTATTTTCTGCAAATTTTCAAACCAAAAAATGGAGTTTAATTTAATGGAAAGGTTTAATAATGGATTGAATCCATGAATAATATTTTTGAATAAATAAAATTTTCATCAAAATTTCAAAATATATCTTTCTGAAAATGAAAACCTTTTTGTTGAGGCTCTCAAAAATGAAAATAATATTATTTATTTGAAGCTTGAAATATTTTGAGCAATATTACATTAAAATGAAGTTTTTGGAGTTTTTTTTGACTAAATCCTATGAATAATACAGGCAGATAGCTCTCAGATCTGGAGTGACCTATTTTTCATGTATTGAAATCAAAAAGAATATTCAAATTTTTAAGTAAAATTATCGGTAATAAATTTAAATGATATATTTTCTATCTGTAAATGCCACAAACGTTTTTGGTTAAATTAAATAATATTTCTCTTTTTTTAAGAGAAAACACAAAAGAAAACCACAGGAAATACATCAATGAATATTTTTTACCAAACATTCATATAAGAGGATATAATTATGTCAAAGGATTAACAATATATCAATTCATTAAGTGTAAGGTTGAGTCTATGAACAATCTATAAAATATTAATGATAAGCATAAACTATGACTGTGAAATGTAAAATTCTATTTCAGATTAACTGAACAGGCTCTACTATTTAGAAATAGTGGTGATTAGTCTGTTTAAACTTCTGGATTTGCCTATTTCTTTCTGGTTTACAATAATGATTGAAAAATTAACTAAAATTATAATTATATCTAATGCACTCCAAGGGTTACTTCTGTTTAATACAGTTTAACCGCATAAGAATAAGATTATAAGATGATGGGTGTTTTTTCTAGTGGAGAAAGCCTCCTTTTATCTAAACTCAGGGTGGAAAGGGGGGGAAATTTCTTGCACCATTAATATAGTGAAAATCTTTACTCAGGTGGTTGTATTTTTGCTCAAAACAACCAAAGAAACATGAATTAGTGTCCAAATGTGGTCTTAAGGCCACACCTTAACCTTTTATGGCCACATGAGGTGAAGTGTTTCACCAATGGAAGGTTCAGATGTTTAATACCAGAAAATACGTGTCAAATGAGGTAAATAAAATGTTTTCAGGACCCTTATTACTCAAGTTACGAGTAATTAACATAAAACACCAATTGAAGAAGAAGAAAAAAGGGGGTTTGATCCGTCATAATTCAATCTTATGCTACGAATTGCCATAGTACCACTCAATACAGTCTGGAGTGGAAAATTGCATCCTGTATTATGAGTAATCAACAGATAAAAACCCGCTTGGAGGCTTTGACACCGCATAATTCAATTATGTGGGATAGTATCGCACAATACCACTCGGTGTGGGATTCTATCCTTAAATATTGTACAGCTTTGTCAATTTTCAAGATAAAGGGCTCAAAATTGGCTCAAAATTTGGCCACAGGTGAGATCTACAGGATGTTTACACTTTTTACCCACTATGGATTAACTTTTCCAAGGCTATACAGGCTCAGACTATTTCTCTTATGCTAAGAGAAAAATGTGAATACTTTTTGAATTACATAAGATATAGTAATAAGGGTTACATTTCTATTTGGCCCTGCTCCAAAAATTCCAGGAAAAATGCTATTTGAAAGGGATCTCATCCAAACTTTGGAAGCTAGATGAGAGGTTGCAAAATGTTATTATTTTTTTCAATTTTCCCAAAAAAAATATTTGTATGGTAATTTCTGATCCAGTTTTGCTACAGTGTTGGAAGTGGTACCATTGGATAGCTATCATTGGGAGCTTTAATAAAGGACCCCACTTGGTGATTCTGAGGTCCAATATCTATCCTTTATATTAGAGGTGAATATTAGGTTTATACTCAGCAAGAGCTTATAACCTGAATAGCTTGGTTAATTCCTATTTCTCGGTAACAAGAATGATATTTTATGAAAGGGTAATATTTCCTTTTTGAGATATTCACACCTAAAGGCTACTTTTCTTAGGTTCTTTTTTTGTATTAGTGGCCAGATTGTGCCTTCATTCATTTTCAGTAAAGTTTAAAGGTGTGTATTTCACTATTTCTTGTGTATCATTTTTTTGGTACTTTTGGATTTAATTATGGTGCTCTACTTTTGAATAACAGGCTTATATTGATAGAAATTAATATTTTAATTTGGATTAAAATAAAGATGAAAAGAAGTATCATATAGTATATTATAATATCCAATGAAAATAAGAGCTAACATCTTGAAAATTATGTAATATTCCAGTGGCTTGGATTAACTTGGAATATGAACAAACACTTCAATACTGGGTCAAATCTAGTTCTTAGAAGGTACCAATATCAGTCTAGGCTGGGTTATGGCTAAATTTTCAATGAAAAATCTTCTTTCAGATGTATCCAATTTTCTCATGGTGAAGAAGGATTCAATCATAAATCCAAATGATTCAATTTATTTCTCACTCAATTTTTTTTATTTAGATCCATAAAAAGCCTCTGTGAGCTTCTTTAGACTTAAAAGAAGCCTACTATTGCTGATTTTTATGATATTCATAATTATTATTCAGTTAAATCACTAAATTTCTAATACCATCATTAAGTATTAGTTATGAATAATTATGATGAAATTTTTTCTTTTCAATTTAACCAGAATTTTCTCAATACTATTTTGGCTATAAGTCTTGTATTACTGCTTTTAACTCACAAATAATCCATAAAATTACTTTTGAAAATAATTTCAAGGTTTATTTGGAATAATAGTGAGTAATTAATCAAATTATTAAAGTATTTTTCTTTAATTTTTGTAGTTTTAATTAAGAATTTATCATAATTACTGTTGCAAAAGATAATTATTAAGGAAAATAATTTCAGATTATTTTAATAAGGAGGCTTATTATTAAGTCTTGTTTTAATTTATTTTAGTACACAATTACTTTTTAATGTTAAGCTGACTAGTAATTTATAACAGCTAAAAAAATAATTCAGAAACTAATTATTTATTATATTTTATAAGAAAAACTATATTACACTTGATCAATATTAATATTATGAAGAGTTTAATATAAAAAATCCTAAATAGAGCCAAAACCTCCATAATATCCTTAAATTTTTGACTCAGTAGGATTCATATGATACTTCACACTGTGAGAAATGAATTATAAGATCTGCGTCACTTGAGGTCAAATATACCTATTCAAAAATACTTGGAAAGATACTTTCAGATCATTTATTTATTCACTGAATATAGGTAAGGTGAGGTTGGGAATTCTGTAATAGGCTTTTCCCATGGATATGAAAATTTTTTCAATTGGTAAATTGATTAAAAAATAATAATAATTGAACTTAATATTTTCATAACCCAAAAAAAAATCTTTAAATTTTACCTTGACAAAAACTGTCCAAATTGGACAGATTGGTATTATTTTTCATATGCACAAGAAATACTATGAAATTATATCTGATTGATAGAATCAAAATATTTTTCTTGCAGAGATAAATGAATATGTCTCAATTTCCTGAAAAAAATAGTTTGATTCCTTTGAGTTAATTTTGGTGATGAAATTCATGGAAAAATTTCTTGTTATTTTTTGTTTATCAAATTCAGAGATTTTCTTCTAAATAAATTCATCAGTAAAATAAGCTCAAAAATATTGAGCTTTCTTTTGAGAAAGCTATACATGTTAATATCTCTCAGAAAAACAGATTTTTTATTCTATAATTGGAATACAGTTCTATGTTATTTCTTCTGCACATGAGAAAGATTGACCAGATTGACTAATTTTTCCAATTTCTTGTTAGTGTGAGTTTTTGGAATAAATCTTGGAAAATAATTATCCACTAGATAAACAAAAAATAAGACAATAAATAAAAAAAATCTATAATTAATTTAGAAAAAATTTAAAAACACCCAAAATCTTATATATTTTCAATATTTTACTTAAATTTACTTACCATTAAACTTTATACATTTTAAAAAGAAAAACATCAATTAATTCGAAATTTGAGCCTCTTAAATTGAAAAAAGGAAAATGAATTTTTCTTTTCTTCTTTTTTATATATAAGCATTATAATTTTAAATCAACTCCAGTGTTTATTTTTTTTTTCTCAAGGAAAAAAAAGTTAAAATTTGAGTAAGAAAAATTCATTAAAATAAAAATTATTAATACATTTTTTTTTTGTAAGAAATATGAATTCAATTTTAAACTTCAAAGTTTTTAAAATTATATTATTTCATGATAAATTTAAGTTTTGCTTTGTTTTTTTTTTAAGAAAAAAAATTCATTCAAAATATCTTTTTCACTTTATATATTTATTTATTTTAATTATTAAAAATGATTGATGTATATTATTTTTCTTTAATTTAATTTAATTATAATTGAGATTTAATAATTAAGTTTTTATGGCTCTGTTTAATTTTTTAAAATTCATCATAATATTAAATCCAAAAAAAGGTTGATAAATTTAAAAACAGGAAGTTCTTTTTTTATTTTTTATTAATTTCATTAATTTGAAAATTAATTTAATTTTAAAAGAACACATTAAAAAAAATCGATTTAATTTTAAGATAAAAAAATTATAAAATGAAATTTAAATTATAGAATTTCACGATTATTATTCATTTATTTTTTTTTAAAAAAAAAAAATTAATTTCTTTATTTGAAAAATTCATGAAAAAATATATTACATTTTAGTTAAATTTTTGAGTACTAATATTCATTGTTAAATGTGTACACTTTAGGTCTTTTCTTTTGGCCAAAAGAGTAAACATTATCCCATGAGTATTAATAAGTAAAAGAAAGATGTCATCAAAAACTAATGAATTTTCTTTTATGTATTACTCACATAAAGACATTTCATTTTTGAAAAAGTAATTTTGAGATTTAATTACTTTAATCTCATTTCGTAAGTTTATTTCTATAAGCTTGCCAATTTGATAGCTTTTTTTTTGCATGTCTGAAAACCTCAAAAAATTATAAGAGCTTGAAAAGGCCTCCTAAAGGGGAAAAAAATGATAAAAATTGGAAATTTTATGTTAGAATCGATAAAAATGATTACTTGAGCTTACTAAAAAGCTCATGTGGATGAATTAATACTTTAAATCTATTAATCAAAAAATTACTCTTTTTTGTTTAAATCAATTTTAATTTTCACAAATATTATTTGTGACTATTTATTTAATATTTGAGTAGAACGTAAACCATATGAAGTTAGTTTTCCATTTATTAATTAAATTCTTTCTGCAGTTCTTAATGTTTTTTTTTTGTAAATTTAATTTTCAGTAGTCATGTTTTCAGGAATTATTCAAGATTTTGCAAATTATGTTTTACATAGTGTGAGGAGTTTATAAGCTTATCATTTATTAGTTTATTGAAGTTAAGTTTCAAAGATAAAGAGGGTCAGAAAATTTTGTTAAAATGAAGTTCTTAATTCTTTACTGACTTATTCTGTTGAAAAGCTTAAATTATTTGTCTTGGGATTTGAGGATTTTCTTCATCCAGCAGGGTAAAATGTAAATCTTTTTGATACATAGCATTGAGTTCAGTCTAGCTTTCCAGTCTATAAATCTTGATCCATCAAGTTTTTATTGCGCAATTAATTATTTTTTAAAATTACCGAAAGTTGTGACTTCCTTTGACTTCTGATTAACAGACTGATATCATAATATAATACATTAAAACACTCGAGGAGGAAGAACTAATGTTAGTCAGAGCCATCGAGATACTTAGCTGCAGTAGACACAACAAACCTCGGCGAAGAAAAGGAGGAAAAGAAACAAAACTTGATGTCGATATTACAAAGAATTAAGATAAATTAAATAATCCAGAAAAGACAAGCAGAGAACAACTTGAAGGAGGCAGGGCTAATGCTAGTCTTAGCCTTCGAGGAGAATACTTAGACCTAGGAGGTAGGATAAACCTAAATGAGATTAATGAAGAAAAAAAACATAACACGATGAAGAGAGAGAAACGACTAGAAAAGTGATGTCTATTTAAATGGGCCACTTTGTTCTTATTTACAAGGTTTTACCTGAGGGATAGAGATGTGAGAGCAAGCTTTAGTACGCAGTAAAAATAGGCTAGCTTTGTCATAAGTTTAACCCAGCTGCCTATGAAAATCTCTTGATAGGTTAGGCAGTTATCCAAGCATTGCTGTTATAGTTACGCGCATCGAATTCGAATGATTTTTGAAGCAAAACGTGTAGTTAGTAAAAAGAGGGTCGAAATGATATGCCAGTTGCTTTGTAGATCCTCTGTGGTCATTGCTAAACCCAGATTTGTTCTTTGCAAAACTATTAAAAATTCATCTTTAATAGGAGCTAGCAAGTATTGTTCATTTCTCTTGTTATAAATTCTTTCTTGATAAAACGATTTCCGACTTAATTTTCTATTGCTGGAAGTAGGTTTTGAGCCGCAGCAGATTTCAAGAGGCTTGATCAATTTCTTGGTTTCTTAGCGAGGAGCCAAAGCACGCCTTACTTACGCTCTGGGGAAATTCACTGAAAGAGTGGTGTGGTGTTTACTTCTTTTACTGTTTTGCCAACTCGGGTTGAGTTTTTCAAATGCTCTCCTAAATCCTTCCTTCTGACAGCCAGCTCTGTTTTACTCGCTCCAAAGCGCTAGGGGAATGATGATAACACATGCAATTTTTAATTTGAGTCCAACATGTATTCCTTTAGCTTTACTCTATCTTTGATCTTTCGTTTTAGATGATCCCCGTCTTTGAATAAGGCCTTTCATTTTTTTGGAAGCGGTGTTGGCTTTTTTGTCTTCAAGTCTTACCCGTCCATCAAGTGTAGGACCCCAAGTTGGTCATCAGCTGAGGCCAGGAAACCTGAGCTCAATTGAATCCTAGGTTTTCACGTATTTGGTTCAATGCTGCGCGAATGGCTGCAATGAAAATCCTCTTATTGTTTCTGGAAAGAAGCTTGCTTGTCATCATGACCCATCGAATGCATCTAAATCAATTAAATTATGGTCTTGAGCTCTTTCAATTCCTCACATGAAAATGTTCTCTTCATTAAGGATTTGAGTTAACTTCAAAATCACGCTTTTAAGTTGGTTGTCCATGAAGTACTACGTTTTCCAAGTTTGGCACTGGAGGAGTAACGGGAGGCCTAACGCTATGAGCATATGGATCGGGAACATCAGTGGAGAGATCACTTAATCTTGTCAGCCTCTGTTCCCTAAATTGGGTGCTTTGTTTTATTTCTGACTTCTTCGTCTCCATTTTTTCTGGGTTCTTCTGAACGAAACCGTTGCAAAGCTCATTGGCTTGAAATCTCTTGGCGCTTTTTGGAGCGTAGTAAGTGTTGTAAAACGTGGATGCCACCGTAGAGCCACATTCAATGAAGGTTGATCGGGTTGTATTTCGAGCCCTGCTTTTTGTCTTTTGCGCTCCAAGGGGTCGCGGTCTGCTTAGAATTGGTCCGGGAACCTTTGGAGGAGAAAATCTTGGGGGAAGATGGGGTGTTTGATTTGGAAAGTGTGTTGCATTTTCGGCCGAGCTTTGGTTGATTGAGGGCGTTTGCTTCCAACTGATTTTTTCTAAATCTCCAGACCGAGGGAAGTAAGTGAAGCCCCGGCTGCTAATGCTAGCTGCTGTATCAACCTGAACTTTTTTGTGCTCAGCTTTAGTTGCAGTATACTTCGGCAAATTCAATGAAGACCTTATCCAACTTTCTTTCCTGGTTAACATCCGAGTTGATTTGAATCATGAAGGGTTAGAAAGTTAAATTTATGAGCCTTGTATACTTTCAGCTGTAAAATACTTACATGGTGCCATCAGGGGGATTTCTTAATCCTTCAACTGGAGAAAAAATGGTAGAGCTGTTTGAAGTACCAGTGCCAAATGATACAGTGTGGTCCATAGCACGTCTTGTTTCCATGTTGATTGGAGGAATGATTCTTCGATCAAAATCATTTATTAAGATCGAAGGTGAGTGTCTAAGAATAGGTCTAGAAATTGAGTTCTTAAGGTGTGGGGCTGGTGAGGATAAAAAGGCATGATTGGGCTCTCTTCGCAAATCGTTCGAGGAAGAATGCTGATTTGAGATTAAGAGGGTATGAATAATGGGATTCTGACAAAATGATTCTGTTTGGCGTCTCCGCTGTGCTTTTTGGTCCCGAAAGCGACGACGAAGGTACCAACATAGTAATGATATGAGTATGGTAAGTGACACCAGTCCCACGGTAATTGCTGCTATCTTCCCTGCAGATAGTGATACTCCTGTTGGTATTTGCGCAGGGAGGGCTGGTTTTGGAGAGCTAGAGGGTTTTAGTTGTCCGGCCAAGGTACTCGAAAAAACAGTTGGGCTTGAAGGTTGAAAGTTCGATGAAGTGCCTTGAGGCACTGGCGTGGGTTGGAGTGGGATCGCAGCTGAAGAATAGCCATTAAAGTAATTAGTGCTTTGTGCCTGGCATCCCAACGAGCACTAATGAGACAAATAGAAATGACCGCCCACCGACTGGAAAATCAAGTGGCCCCTGGTTGTCTATATCGGTTTGGGGGGGATTGATTGTGGGTGTAGGGAAGAAGTTTCCTTGCAATGGTTGGCCTGCAACGACTTCACCTCCCAGGTAAGGTTCTGTCGCAGAATTAACTATTCCCGGTCGATTCGAGGGAGGATCCACTATAACAACTTCCATAGTTTGTGAAGATTGAAGAATGTCCTTTAGGTTTATGGAATAATCAATTTTCCCAAACCTCAGGGGGAAGGTGGGATATTATGCGAAAGTGATTGTATTCAGCAAGGATGGGTGATTCCGGCGACGTCTCTCTCTCTCTTCAAGTGGGGTAATAGCGTGAATACTGAAGGCGTATGAATAACCAATTCGCCCAGCATACTTTTGATAGAGATAACTTGAGCCAAAGCCAAGTGCGCACTTGGGCAAGCTTGAAGAAAAAACGAGGTAGGAAAAAACATGTAATCAGATGTTTGGATCAAAGTTGAGAATTTATTATTGTTTAGGGAAATGGATAAGAACACACTTTGAAGCTCAATTCACAATTTGATTTTACTAAAAAAAAGATGACCGGTTTTAGGTATAGACTCGAAGTTCGTCAAACCTCTAAAAGTCAATTTGTGGTGATAACAGGAAACATCCAAGACAGACTCAGCCAGGACAGCTACACAGTCAAGGAATGCAAAAAGCTGGAAGCTTACCGAGGAGCCGAGGTCAAACTTACTACCTTTTTCCGAAGTTTCAAGTCAGGGTTTTAGAAGTGTTCTGAGAAGGTGTGATTTTTGTTAAAATAGTCCTCCAAGAAGAACCAATCCTTCGAATCAAAGGGACAAGTATCAATCTATCTGAGTCGAACGGTTGCTCAGCAAAGGTGAGTTTGCGATAAAAATCCTTAGCATGTGAGCCGAGAAAAAGAACGACGACATGCCTTTCATAAGAATCTTGTTTAGTAAGAAAACTGGTAGTCCGTCTTCATGAAACACGACACTGTTGAGTCATGATTAAAGGCTCGGTCGACAGGCAAAGGGCAGGCGTTTGAATGACAGGAAAATAACGGCATGAGGAGGCAGCTATCCTTACAGCATCCCAATCCCCGGAGGCGCTAGCCTTAAGAGACGAAAGCTTGAAGGCTTCCAACGCGTCCCAGGGTCGATTAGGACCAGTCAGCTGGATCATGGATTGACTTTGCAGGCTGAGCTTGCCTCGGCAGCGCAAAAGCTTTCCTCCGTGTGGCGTTGATGGCTACCGTGCGAATTTCTCGAGGGCACTCTAAAGGCAAAGGAAGCAGCTGTCTGGCGACTCTGGCCTCATCTGGAAACAGCTGTTGTTTGCATCAGCAGCTGACTTGCTGAGTCTTTGAAGAGTTGTCAACTTGTCACCTCGCAATCGAAAGTGTTTGTCTCGAGGCCTGGCAACGACGCTGGACGCTAGCCTCGCGTCGTCTTCGCCGTTGGACGCTGACAAACTTCAAGTGCTTCGATATGGAAAAAAACAGTTTCGACAGACGTCAATCGCCGTCGCAAAGCCGAGCCTAGCAGGCACTGCACAAACTTGTGGTTGTGTCGCCGAAAATGAACGCAGAGCCAGCCAGAATGGACGGATGTCAACCAAGCTTCGGCCCTAATGATGCTATTCTGCTGGCGGCCTCATAGATTGGCTCCAAGACCCTTTCCGAAAGCGACGAATAAAAATGATCCTCAGTGGCAGGGATCGATACCGGATCCGAAACTTAATCCGACACTTAATGAGAAGCTTTCTGGGCTTCTTCCTGAACCATTCGGTGGCCGAAGTAAATCTGGCGGGATGATTCGTCACGAAGCTTGAGCTGGGATGCCGATTCATGCGATGGCGCCGCCTGTGCTATTAAAAAATCTGTTCGTGGGTGGATCTGTTGACTAGCATTTGATCATCATCTCCCATAGAACACCAAGGAATGGTAGGCGTACAACAAATCTGATAAATAATAAAACAAGGCTTTGGACTCCCAGCTCCGGCCTCTTTGTTCCATCTAAATTCTTTTGGTTGTCTATCATGGCCAAAATTTCATACTCCAAGTGACCAAATCTTCATTAAAAAGGTATTTTTTAGCTTTCAAGCTTTTGATCAAGAAAACAAGAGAAAAAATTGCCCCTTACAGTAAGCTGGATCCTCCGATTGCTTGATAATTGATTCAACCATTTCTCAATATTAGTCCTAAGGAGTACTTTACCATTCAAATCAGCTGAGTTTATAAGACTACTGTCCAAGAATGATACTTTCAGTTAAAATATAAAGTGGTGGATTTGAGAAAAATTCCAAAAGGCTGCAACATTATTTGAAATACTAGGGCTGTTAATGGATTCTTATGAGGATTCATGTTGAAGCAACTTGTCATTGGTTTGTAATAGTGATAACTAAAATAACTCAAAAACTTATGCATCAAGTTTTGACTGACTTCAAAAAGGAAAAAAAAACAGTGATTTATTTAGAACCTTTCATTTAATGCATAATCTTCAAGTAATAAGATCTATATGATCTATTGTTTCCATTTTGAAATTAATAGTTGTTTCAATCTTGAAATCAGTCATAAGCATTGATTATAATAATCACTAAAAAACAGGTATATTTTATCACCCAATAATAATAATATTAACAATTAAAATGTTAAAATTATGAATTAATAAGCGCTATACAATTTGGAGATCCCATCCTCTCCCTGCATAATCATAGAGTGTAAGTTGATAATTTGAGCCTTCCGTCCTGGTTAAGGTCTTGTTCACTGATCAATATATCAAAACAGGGGGAACACCAATTTCAGGTGGTAACTATTGACTGAAATCTTTCTCAAGAGTTGATTTCAATTTGTAACTCAATGAGAAGCTATATAAAAATACTATTTATATATGCAACTTGTTATGAAAGCTAAAGCTCCTTATTTCTTTTTGAAAATCTGTTCTGTATCTCACTCGCCATCCTCATGTTGGAAGTGATAAGCTTACATTGAAGAAATTTTATATATACAATGTATGTATATTGCTTGCCTGATTTCATAAATCAAAGTTAAAAATTGAATCTAAAAATGCATCATTTCTAGAAATGATTGCCTCATAGTCCAAGCTGAAAAAACCCCCTTCAAGAAATTCCAAGCTCTTTACTGAGTTCAAAAAATCATACCCTCTCATTTGAGAATATTTTCATGCTTTTCTGGCTTTGTATGACCTTCTCCTTTTAGTTTATTTTACGTCGCTTTGATACTTATTTTATTTTACTTCCTCATTCACCTGAATAGCAAGACATACTTTCTGAACAGAATAACAGTTCATTTGATAGAATATGAATAAGCCATTATTAAATTGGTTCCTTTAACCCCGCTGAGTGTTTCCTCACTCATGAATTAGGATGGGGAAAATAAATTGACAAGAGTTTTGTTTTCATTTTTCTTCTGCCATTGGATGTAATTTGAATTATTTAGCGTTGAAATCAAGAGTTCTTATGGTAAATTAAGCTTTCATTACGTGAAATTGTTCCTTTTTTTAGAGTTCCCTATCATAAATTATAAATTAAATCATCAAGCTATATATAACAATGCAGGAAACATTCTTGAAATCCAGCCAAAAATAATGTTAAATTGGTAACCACTACACCAATTTTTGATGCATCAATTTTCCGTTGTAAAGAAAGACTTCTCAATTTTTAAAACTATATTCTCAGACGTGTGACGATTGAGATTTTGCTGTCAGATATCAAAAAAATTCTTTAGGTAACTACAATATATAAGAAAAAAATATTCAAAGTTCTTTTCCAATATATTTTTACAGACATCAAGTAATTAAGTAAAAAAAAATTTATTTTCCACTTTATTGAAGATAATGGGCCTTTACTTTTGAAGGCTAATTTTAAAATCAGTATTTAGTACTTGAGCATATGTGAGAGCTGTAAATGAAGATTTTGCAAGTGCATATTAGTATTTTTGGCAATAAGGGCTCTTCAAAATGTGAAAAGGAATGGACATTATTATTAAAGTTTTGACAATAATTTCATGGAGATCTTGCCATGAAAAAAAAAGTTATCCCTGCCACCCAGGGTAGCAGGTCCAACCCAGGTCCAACCAAGAATCCAAATTTCTTTATACTTGTCTCTAGCTTTCTATTATCATTTGGTACTCCTCCAAGCTGGATTTTCAAGATTGGGAAATACTTAGCATAAAATAAATTGAAATATGTAGCTCCTGGAAAGCCTAAAAATCAGTTTATTCCACAAAATGCTTTGATGCCCACTCCAGAAACTTCCAAATTGAGATTAGTATAATAACCATGAACAATCTCATTTTATATTTATCAACAATTAAGTCTGATATTTTCCCATTTCATATCACATCTTCCCTGTGATGAATTTTGTTTCTTCAAGTTATCTCATCATATTTTAAGTTTTCCAATCTCAAAAATTCAAAGACAAAAGTTTTTCTCCAAAGAATTCCAAAACAACAGGTTTTATAACTCACAAGAAAAAGAGTGTGTGTTTCATTATTAATTTTTATTCAAGGATCAAGTTATCAACATAAAATTAGATTGAATACAAATTGAAATATATCACTTCTGTTTTTAGCCATTGGAAAAATTTATGTGAATTATTTGTGAGTATGAGCTCTGAAATAAATTTCTCCTTAATGAATTCTCATACGTTATAAATTCATATTCCCCTATCCCAAGAATTTGATTTCCTTTCTTTGAGACCTGGGATAAAATAAGGCTTCAGTTTTTGAAATTGGATATTAACTCATTTTCATACCTTTTTACCATGATGGAACTAGACTGGGTTCTCCTATCATTTGAAAATGATCTGTTACCATATCATATAATGTGTAACATACCCAACAGTCCCAAAAAAATGAATTGATAGATTATATTCTAAAATATCATTTACTTCATCATAAGATTATCAATAAAAACCACCGCTTATCAAATAATAATGATGTGGAAAGGAAAATGATACTAATTTTCTATATTTATTCCATTTCCCAGAGAGAAATGAAAAATATTCTGATAATTTTCCCAATAAAAACAGGGGAGTATATTACTATTTCTTTATGAAAATAAGAGCTTTAAGATAAATTTCAGATTTACTTGTATCAGTTACTGATATAAATCATAGTTTTATTTAGAAGTAAGAGCTGTAAAAATTGCACATAATTTAATAAATATGGAATTAATTCTTGAAATTTTCAATATTCTTTTATATCAATTGAGAGAAGTGATTATTTTAATGAAAATTAAATTTAGTAATATAGAGGTGAAATTTTATCATAGTTGTTTTTTAAAAGTGAATTTTTCTTTCAAAAAAAATATTCAAGGTTATTTCACAACTTAATTTTTTACTCTTATTGTCTTACTATTCATAACTTTATTATCACTATGATATTTTAGAATGAATAAATATAATTTTCATATAATTAAGAATAATTAATACTCCAAAAGATTTCTTGATCCACTGAGATGTAATTGTATATGGGTATTGCTATCTAATCTAAAAAAACCCATTTACATTCAAAGAAATAAATTCAGAATTATATAAATTTTCAGCACTTTATTAAAGCATAATGATAATATTCAGACAAGATTATCTTATTTTAGTGCACAAAATTATACTTAGCTTGGAGCCTTGACCTAAAATAAATCTATCTTTATTCTCATTTGAGGAGAATTTCTTCAACTTAATTAATATCTTTAGAATAAACTAAACCTATTGTTAAAATTCATTCATTTCAAAAATCTTCTTCAATGAATATCTTTCAAAAATTCGTGACATAATATGCATTTCATAAGCTTGAAATATCTAAAATACTATAATTCCAATCATTTATTTACCAAATGTTTGGAAAGGAGTGATACTGTTCAAGTTTATTTTTGAAGTGAGAAACTTTTAATATATTTATCTGTTGAACTTCAGAAAATGAATAATATATTCAAAAGGCTTTTTTTTTCAGATTCATACATTTAAGTAGAATAATGGAGCCTTGGGCAAGATACTACTCAAAATTCTTATATTTCCCTAAGGAGGGACTTGTAAGAGACTTTTTCAGCTAGTTATTTCTTATGAGTGTTTTCAATAATTACTAAAAGATACAAATTTTCTTCAAAATTTGTAAACCAAATTTATTCATATATTTAACCCATATTTTGACCATGGAAGTTGAAAATAAATTTGGGTTAAATGCCTTCTCATAAGCTGTGAGCTCATCCATTATTAATATAAGACAGAGAAGTATCAAAATTCAATGAGTTTCTTTTCATTAATTAAGAATATATGGTATTGATGCTTTCAAGATGGTACAGTTAAGTCTCAAAAGGTATATTTTTCCTTTCTGGGATTCATTAACACTAAATTATGTTTCAATATCTTCACAATTCTGGTTTCCTTTACAAGGAAATTTGTATTGTAGATATTTTGGCTCTAAAGAGCCCAAAAAGATAAAAGAAAATTATTGTAATTATTTACGGCCATTTTTCATGATTTTTGATCAAGAGAAAAATTAAAAAAGGAATTTATTTAAATTTCAAAACAAATTTTCTGATAATAATTCAAAATAATTCTCATCAAACTATCAATTTTATACTCTGTAATTTCAAAATATTTTGGTAACATTTATGGAACACATTTTGAAGGCTGCTTATCTGTTGCATTTGGGGAAAGGGATATAGACATAAGTTTCTATATGTAAGAATTAATAACCAGATAAAAATATCTTTATATTAATAAATAAAATTAGTATAAGTTATTCAGATCTCCGATTAAATTTTCATCAGAGTTTCATGTTTTATTTCATTGGAACATGTTCAAATGATCTCTAAGCTGTCTGAAGTTCTCCTTACTTTTGAAAAATAATCTATTCAGAGTTGAAATTTTTTAAAGAGCCTTCATGGACCCCAATTTGAGGGATTGGGGCTTTCCTTGATAAATGGACGAAACTTAGGTTCAGCTTCTTTCAAATTATGCTCAAAAAGTTGTCCAACCCACCTGCAATGTCTAGGTTAGGACCTTGTTAGCGTTGAGTCAAAAACAAATTGAATATTTGAATACTTAATAATTCAATATTTATATTTTTTGCTTAATTATGAAATAACTTGAAGGATATTGAGGGATATGAATCTTAATTAATTACATATGACAGGTGTTAAATGATTTTCTAGGAATATTCTCTATCAGATTACCAATAATTTTGAAAATAATAATGCCTTTTGCCATTAAATGTTTGTCAAGATGTTTCAATGAAGTTAAAAATTAGCCATAAAAGGTGTAATAAATCTTGAATTAAGCATTTTTTTAGCCAAATTGACTTATTACACAAAAATTTATGATTTTTTACATATGTATCAAATACTTAATTAAAAACTTTGATCAAATGTCTATGGAATTCCTATGGAGTATTATATTTATTTCATTTAAGCTATAACAGTTTTATTGCCTTCTTTTTTATTTAATTTATCATTTTAATCCTATCAATATTTTCTTCAATGATATTATTTTTTTTCTTCTCTATTTTCCCATTTTAGTAATATTGGGATTTTTCTTGTTTTCGTTTATTATGGTTTTTAAATTTTTGCTTATTTTTTTTTTATGTAATGTGTAATTTCTATCAATTTTTTAAGTTTATTTTTTGATTTTGAGAAAAGACTTTTTTTGGAAAACTCAAATTTAACTTTTTATTTATTTAATGCCAATTTAATCTTTTGTTTCAATTTGTTTTTTTAATATTTTTTTAAATTTATTTAAATTTGGTATCAACTTTTTTAAACTTTTTCAAAGTTTTTTTTTTTCAATTTTTTATTTTTTATTTTTTGATTTTTTCTTCAATTTTTTATTTAATTTTTTTTTATCTTAATAAGTTTTTTTTAATTCATTCTTATTAGAATTTCAATTTCATTTCAATTTCATTTTCAATTTTTTTATTTTTTATTTTTTATTTATGTTTTAGTGTAATAACACTTATTCCAGTATATCTCCACCTCAAAAACTTCAAAAAAAAGGCAAATATAAACAAAATACAAAAAATCAATATCATAAAATAAAAGAAAAAAATAAAAGAGAAATATATTAAAATCAAAAAGAAATTAAGAAAAGAATAAAAATACAAAAAATCCAAATAATAGAAAATAAAAGTAAATAAGAAATAAGAATAAGAATAAAAAAATAAAATGAAAACATAAATAAACAAAAAAATCAAAATGAAAAAATTAATGATAAAATTAATTAAACATTATTAAAAAAAAGACATGAGCATTGAAAAATTAAACAACCAAATAAAAAGAAATTCAAATAAATAAAAATATTGATGAAAAAGGAACAAAAAAATTAAAACAAACTCAGATGAAGAGGAAAAAATTGAAAATTTCAAAAAATAGATTGTCTTTTTTGTTTAAAATAAAAATAATGCTTAATGATCATTTGCGTTCATTTATTTTTTATTTTTACAAAATTGAAATAAATTTAAAAAATAAAAAACATCAAAAATTTGAAATTGAAATTATATGAGGTATGAGAATGTTCCAAAAGACAATGAAGGTAAAACAAAGATATGGGAACCTTCAAGCTTGTATGCTTCATTTTTTTGAGCTTAAATCTAGATTATTTTGTAAAAAAAGAACTGTGAACAAGGATATGGAATCCCCAACACATTCAAGAAATTGAAAAGAAATTTGTAAGCAAACTTTTATGAGGAACACATTACAATATGGCAAAAGTAAGAAAAATTCCTTTGAGAAAGAGCTTAAGTAAGAAAGATTTTAATTGATAAAAGAGAGCTCAGAAGTATGTACTAATTATTTTGAGCTATAGAGAAATATGTCTTCCTAACAAATATATTGTGTACTAAACAGAAGGGTACAAATATTAAAAAATGAATTATTTTTGATTTATGAAAATTAATAGCTGAACTCTACATTTTTAGCTCTAAGAAATTGTTTAAATAAGAAATTTACAATGAATATGAGATATAAATAATGAAAAGAAAAAATATTTTTTATTCATAATCACACAATATTTATCTGTGGAAATACCTGCCAAAAACGTATTCAAACTATCTTAGAACACCGAAATTCCAACCGTGTGGTGGATAATTTGCTTTCAAGATATATCCTTTCTGTATAAATAATCTCTTATCTATTCAAGGTTTAATTTTGAGGAATTTTACTTGTAAAGTTTTTGAAATTGTGTGAAAATGTGAAATGATCACATTATTTGAAGTAGAAAAGACAATAGAATAAAAGTGAAGTTAATTAAACAATTTTTTCAAAAATTATCGTCTTTCCTACTTGAGAATAATTTTTGATTCAGAACTTTTAAATAAGTGAGAAGTGTATTTCTAATTCAAAAAAAAAAAATAAACAAAATTACAAATCCATAATCTTCTTTTCAATTGAGTAAGATTATAAATTACCAAACTTGTGGCTGGAATTATATAAAAAAATATCTCAAGGTTAGAACCAGGTTGAAAATAGGTTGGAGCTGCTACCCCCTGGAGGGTATAGCTTTTTATTAATGGTGTTTTGGGTCGTATGATTTTTCTATATCTCTTAGCTACCCAATTTAGTAGGATATTGTGAGGTTTTGAGAAGAATATTTAATCTTATTAATTGTTGTGAAATGTTTCTTCAATTTGGTATTAAAAGAATTGATACATAATTTGATATTTATTTATATATTATTATTATTTTTTGAGTGTATTAGGTTTTTTAAAAAAAATATATGGAATGAAAATTGCTTACTGATGTGGGAAAATAGTTGAGTTGGTATGGCTACATGAAAGAAATAACTAAAACTTATTTTATATGGTTTAGAAATGGAAGAAAAAGTAATCCCAATAATCAGAAATAATGAAATCAATTCCAAATCGACCATTAATGGGGATAAGATTAACTAACTTTTATATTTCAAAGTAAGATTTTTTATTCAAGAAAATAATCCAGAGAAGAGGATCACAATGTTTGGGAGTTAAACTAACTAAGGTGGCCCACTTATAAAAAAGCAAATATGCAGTGTATATTTAACCAAAAAGAATTCAGGTCAATCATAGTAATTTGATATAATTGATCTGATTTGCTAATGAGAAGATAATCTATTTATATGATATGAGGAAGAATTTTGGGAGGTAAAAAAAATTACAATATAGTTTTTAATTTGTTTTTGAAAGGGTAAAAGAAGTTTTTTGGTGATTAATGACTTCTTCAATAATGTATCTAGAAAAACGTTGGAATTAAAATCCTTCTTTCTGAGATCAGGTGAAATTTTTGGGTATTTACCAGGGGGCGGAATCTAATAAGGGACTTTCTGTAAGATCGGTCTGTGGAACTGTTAAAGATATGACTATTGATAAAGGCTACCATGAATTTTATTACGTAAGATAATAAAAATATTCATTTAAATCAAAAATAAAGAATTATTTTCTTTATTATTTTTTTTACTTTCTAATACTACTAGTTGCAACAGAAAGAAGTGATTGTCTGCTAGAGTAAATTACAGGAAATTTCAATAATAAAACAGCTTATTCAAATGATTTTATATGATTATAATCAAAAATTATCTATCGAAAGATCAAGTATAACCAATGATTCAAAAAAAATTAAGTTTTCAGAAATAACATCAAGAATTTAACAAAAAAAACTCACTAATACCACAAAAAGACCTTGAGAAGATTTATTAGAGTCATTTTATATTTTATTTGTGGATTAATAGAATCAAGAGTAGATACAAGATCATTAATTTGAAAACTGTAGTTGAAAAACTATTAAATTAATAATATCACTTAATCTCACATCTTTCTGTAAAATTCCAAATATTTCAAACCCTCAACAATAATTTAATAACTAATATAGAAAATTGAATTAATTATATACTTAATTTACTGATTCATAAAGATGAATGTTGGAAAAAACAGAGAATGAAGGCTTCTTTTGATACAAAAACAGCTCACAGAGACATGGAGATAAGTAAAATGGAAAAAAAAATAGATTATAAATCAATTCAATTATCTGTATTTATGATTACATCACTTGCTCTCATGTCAAATGATTTCAATATCCTAATGAAGTGATTTTATGTGATTACCAACCCACTTATGGTTAATAAATAATGAATTTACCAGTTTAGAAATTCTTTTTTTTTGATAATTTGAAATTTTTTTTAGAAAAATTATCAAGGCTATTTGAAATTTTATCACAGGTTTTAATTTATGTGAGCTTTTGAAAATCAGGTATTTCGAATGGAATAATAAAAGATTGACTGTAAGTAAGAATTTTAATTTGGATTGTAAATTTATAATTATTTCTGGTTTTAAATAAATATCACCACTTTGGCGATGGCTCCTGAATGCTCCAAAGTGATTACTTAAATAATTTATCATTAATATTTTTTTCATTTTTTACCTCATTTTCCATGTGGCTCAAGATAACAGCTTTTTTCCATGAGGTAATTCAATAGATACTATCCCAAAGAAAGTTCTTAATTAATCCCTTTTGTTATCTCTACTTGAAACTATTAAGAATTGATGTGTTTATGAGAGTAAGAGGCTCTAATTTACTCCTTGTCAAGTCAAAATAGTAGCTTATTTTTTATTTTATCATAATTTAATGGGAATTAGCCTTTTTAATAATTCTTACAAAATGTATTAATTGATTAGTTTTTTTCTAAGACATGGGTTCAAGCTTTGGAGCTGATTTTCTTCATAGGCCTCAGAAATTGGGGTACCCTGCCTCTATTCACTGTCTTTTAAAACCATTAGCCATTTTTATGTCAAAAATATTAATTCAAGCATTAAGAATTATATAAAGTATGGTTTTAGCAAGGCTTAATTTACCAATGAATTAGCTTTAAATGCCACAAGAATTCTTCAAAATTATATTAAAGTATATATGAAGTCATTCTCTGCAGAATCCCATTATTTTTTGTGAAAAAGGAAAAAAAATGAATTTTCACAGTTCTTTTACATGGCATTTATTATGAGTTGTTATAGTTTTTTCATTTTGACACCTTATCAAGTTATATTTTGGCTGTACAGCTTATGGATTGACCATGGGTGAAATTATGTCTGTAATCCAAATATGATATTAAATACAGGGATTGAATTATTCAAGAAAATACCTTCATCCTTTTGTTTTTTAAAATGAAGAATTCTGAGATTGTGAATAACTTATCAGTTTTTAATAATCAAAAGGGTATTTTGAGGTATTTGTGGCTGATTTGGGCACATAAACCATACCTCAAGGACAGAACCAGTGGTAGCTAAATTTGCCTCAGTATTAAGCTCTTCTTTGGGGATTTTTATAGTCCAAATTTTGTGAGCTCAATTTTCATCATGATTTTAAAAAATAAATAATTTTTTCCATCTAGGACTGGTATATTGTTGGCCTCTTTTATCTGTGGAGGTTTTTCCCACATTTGTGTTCAACCTAATTCCTTATTGTGAGCTATCAAGAATGTAGGTCTATCATATTCAACAACTCAAGTCTTCATAGTGATATCTAGAACTATAACCATAGAGAAATCAGTAAATAGACAAAAAGAACCTAAGAGGGAAAAACAAAATGAAATATTGTATTCCATACCAGTTTTGATCAGACTATGGTTGAATTCATACCTCCAATTATAAGTTCCTCAAAAAAGTCACACATCAATTTACAAATCTAACATGAAAAAGTAACTCTGGATCTCAATTTAACTCCACTATAGTATTGGCTCAACTACAAAATTCCATCAGGAAAGGTCATGAAATCATGATTTAGTAGAAAATACCATATTATTCATTGAAATACAGCTGAATCCAGTACCTATTGTCTCATATATATACTTCAGATTGAAGAACTACAAAATATCATATTTTCAACTAAATATGCAGGACTAGTAGCTTAGAGTTTTATCACAAGAATCAGAGAACCAGGAAAGTCCTTAATTTGGAAGCAAGAATTAAATCAACTGAAAAGGGACTTTGTCTTAGAACTTCCTAAAAATGGCTGTTGTTTTTCAGGAAAAATGTGTAGTTGTTTTTCTACTTCATTTTTGAAAAATTCAAAAATGAGCCCCACACACTGAGCCTATATATTGTTCAACTATAAATGCTTTTGTAGAAAACAAAATCATTTCTGACCTGAAAGATAGAATTTTGAAAGAAAATAAATATTCAAATTTTAAAGTTATATTTCTTGAAACAAGCTAAGTACATAGAATCTAAAAGGAGTTGAGTGACACCTCACATCGAGTGCAGAAAAACTAAGCTACTTCTGCGAGCTTGTGAGATATGTATGTCATAACCACAAGGCCACAAATAGCTTTTTATGCATTTGATTCAGCCATAAAAAGAATTATCAAATGATCTTAAAGCAAAAAATAAGAAAAAAGAAGCATGAATTCATTTTTAATAAATAAAGTTATAAATATTATGTCACTTTTGGATTATACACCAAAAGTAACCTAGGGTAGACCCATTGGGTATTACACCTAAAATGGCTATTTACTGTGTTATTGGAAGATTTAATAATATCATAGTACAATTACACAATTTAACAATTTTCATTGAAATTTTTAAATTGTTTTCACAAAAAATTCAGGTAAAATTGAGGTATTGTGTATATTTACTGAATTGGCTAAGGATTTTCCATACAGGTTGTGAATTCTGTGTGATATAAATTTGAATTGGCTTGAAAAAAGGCAAAATTTACATGGAAAGGTCAAGAGAGCCAGGTTTCTCAGCTTTTGGGATCTGAAAGACCCCAAAAAAAGGTTTCCAGCCCTACTTAAGCTTTAAGATTAGACGTTAATTGAACATTAAAGTTGAAACTGGTTTATTCCTCTTTGGAAAGGGATTACAAGCTGCCAAAGGGTAAATCCCTATATGCAGGCTTATAATCAAAGCTTTGATAACTACCAAAGATCAATTAGGTTTAAATAAGCTTAAAATTGATCTCAAAAGCATTTAAAACTCATCAAAAGCTAAGGTTTAATGTGTATTGCAATTTTTACATGGAAAAATATAAATAGCTTCAAAAATTCACATAAAATGAATTTCTCAATGGATTTAATCAAACAACTCACACATATTACAAAAAATGTTATCTGTGTATGAATTAAAATTTGAGTATCTTTTATCAGTAATATTCTTTGGTATTTAAACTTGAAAATACCTCCTTGAATTATCCTTAAAGAAAATTAGGATTTCATTAAAAATGTATTGAAAATGTTATTTGAACTAATTTTGGTTGAAATTTTTTATGTGATTGAATTCAATATGAAAGAATTAATTTAATATTAAAAATTTAATTAGGATTAAATTTACTCAGAGTTAAGAATAATACTGGTAAATTTAGATTGAGATGAAAAATAAGTTACCTTACCTTAAGAACCTCATTTTTAATCATGGTTTTTTAGTTTTGATATGAAAAAACCCTCTATATTTATTATCAATCATGGGAGCTTCTATTAAGGCATGAAAGAACTCTTCACATCACTGTTTTTGTCTTTCATAATCATTCAATCAATTCAATTAGACATTTAAACAGGTAAATCTTTATTACTTATAACATACTATTATTAAAGGTAATTCTTAAGTTTTTTCATTATTTATAAATTCTAATGAGGAATAAAAGTCATAGAATACATATTGTATTATTGTAATTACCAAATAATGGATCTTATCAGATAAAATCTACAAATTTGTACAATGTGACTATGCAACTGTTGATAATATTAATATGACTTTTATTATGAAATATAATGGATAAAATTATTATAGCCAAAATCAAATAATAAATATCTTAATTATTTCTTTTACTTGTTATACACTACTGGTGATTATAACAGTAATCAGTAATTGTATACAAGAATCATTTACAATAAGTATTTAATAATAAATATTATTTTAATATCTAATTATATTTTTCAAGAATAATTGTAAATATAATCCTTGAAGAAAAGCTTCAATAATTAATTGAAGCCACTCACTAAAACTCAAATAATGCCTTAAAAAGAATGGGTAGAAAGATTTGACAGATGAATTGTGGATTTAAAGGATCAAAATTTGATTAATAGCAGTAATACAACAAGTTATAGTTTATTTCTATTATTTAAAACATTTCTGATTGATTCTGAAATATTCATAACACTTAAGAAAAGATTTAACTAATACTTACTTGTTGGTATTTAAAGATATATTTGGATAATAAGATGATTTGGAAAAAACAGAAATAGGAGGCCTATTTTGAGTCAAAAACAGCTCACAGAGTAATTCCATGGATCAAACCAAAAAACAAATTATCTTCTTTGTATTATTGATTGCATCATCTGTTGTCATGTAAGATTATCATAATTACTTAATTGAGTGTTTTATGTGACTACCAACCCATTTATGGTTAAGAATAAAGGTAGTAACAACTGTAAATATTCTTTTAATTCCAAATAAAAATTAATTTCTCAAAGTTATAAATGTTATTGGAAATTTCATCACAGGTTGTATTTTCTGTGAATTTATGAAGATTCAGTGTTTCACATGGAATAATAAAAAATGGAATGTAAGTAAAAATTTTGAATTTAATTATAAATTAATAATTCTTTTTGATTAATTTATGGATAATAAAACTCTAAATTAGTCTTGAAAGCTTTAGAAATATCAATTAAGAATTGTATTTTTAACGAATTTTTGAAGTTTTTACCTTATTTCTACATAGAATTGCAAATAGCACAGTATATGTGAGCCTGTGAGGTATGTATAACATACCCATAAGGCCACAAATGATTTCATAAACAGTTGATTTTGTCTTAAACAGACTTTTTAGTTGAAATTAAAATAAAAAATAACAAAAAATAAGTATAACTTTTTTTTGGATAAACAAAGTTATAAATATTATGTCATTTTTGGATTCTACACAAAAAATGACCTAGGGTAAATCCATAAGGTGTTATACCCAAAAACACTTATTTCTTGTGTTATTAGAAGATTTAAGAATCTCACAGTACTAATGTAACTTTTTTAACATTTTTTTAAAATTGTTAAATTTAAGCTTAAATAAGCTTAAATTTAAAGTTACATAAGGTTAATGCAAACTTACCAAAATTTTAGTTAAAATTGAGGTGTGGTGTATATTTACTGAATTGGCTAAGGATCTGCCATACAGAATGTAAATCCTGCGTGAGCTCAATTTAAAAGGGTTTAAAGCCATGGTATGGCTTTAAATAAATAAAAGGGCAAAATCCACGCAAAAAGGTGGGACAAAGGAAAAAGACCAAATAGAGCTGGGGTACCCAACTTTTTGGATCTGCAATGATTCAATTAAGGTTGTCCACCTGTATTGGAGGATTTTCAACCTTATTTAAACTTTAAGATTAGACTTTGATCCAACCTTAAGGTTTAAACTGGTTTTATCCCAATTTGGACAGGAATTTCAAGCTGCCAAAGGGTAAATCCCAATATGCAGGCTTGAAATCAAGGTTTTAAGAACTGTCAAAGCTTAACAAAGCTTAAAAACCTTAATTAAGCTTAAAAATTTAAAGTTACAAGCATCAAAACCTTATCAAAAGCTAAGGTATGGTGTGTATTGCTATTTTACATGGAAAAATAGCAATAACTTCAAAAATTCATTAAAAATCCAAATCTTAATGGATTTGCTTGAAAATTTCACACAGCTTAGAATTTAGTATTATCTAAATATAAATCAAATTTTAAGTATCTTTTATAAAAAAAGTTCCTGGGTAATTAGCCTGGAAATTTACTCTTTTAATTAAGCTCAAAGAAAATTATGATTTCTTTAAAAATTAATTAAAAATTGGGTTTAAGAGATTTCTGCTTGAAACTCTATTTTTAAGTTGTTCATGTGATGAAATTTAATATAAATAAGTCTACTTATATTGAAAACTTAAAATTAATTAGTTTAAATGAGGATTAAAGTTACATGGAGTTAAGAATAACACTGGTAAATTTAAATTGGAATTAAAAACAAGTTGCCTTAAGTTAAGAACTTTGTTTTTAAGTATGGTTTTTCAGTTTTTACCTGAGCACGCCCTCTATACTCATTATGAATCATGAGAGCTGCTCTGAAGACATAAAAAGAGTCTTTTCATCACTGTTTTTGTCCATCATTCATCATAAATCCAATCATATTAGAAATTTAAACAGGTAAAAGTTTTATTATTTATAAAATCTTATTATTAAAGTAATTCTTAAGTTATTTTATTCTTTATTAATTTTAAATTAAAGAATTGAAGTCATAGAGTTCAGATTATTGTTCTAATCATCAATAATATATTTTATATTATAAAATTATCATCTTAAATATCTTTTAAAATCCACAAATTCCTCTTAAAAACTCTTTAATGTTAAATTTTATCATAAAAAGTTGTTTTATATTTAAAATTATTGATTTTAGGCGTGTTTTTAGCTTATAATCATTATTTAATATAAAACTGTTGTTGTTTGACTTGTTGTATTAAATAAATATTATAAGTAAGCTTTCTCTAAAGTTCTATATCTTCTTTATCTAGTATTAGTTTTTTTATATAGAATTTTATTCTATAAGAATTATTTCTGCACAGTGTGTGTTATAATTCTTTTATAAATAATATTTATATTATTTATAAGTGGTTAATATTCATATTTCCACGTGTAATTGTCTCATTAAGAGATTTACAATTCTTATTGTTATAACTGTCAGTGACTATAACAATAATAGAATAATTATAATTTATTATTATTATTATTATATTTTTATAATAATAATTAAATTTATTTTTTATATACAAGTATTTTGAATAATTATATTTAAATTTGTGGCTATAATATTTTGTTATGTTATATATTTCTATTGAGGACAGTCATAGTACTCTTGATTTTGTTACTATTATCAAGAGTTTCATAGACAAACCTTACAGTATAGCTGGTAGCCATGAAGTAAATGAATCAATAATAGTCTAAAAAGTGTTTTCATTACTAAATTAAGGTTTATCCATAGAAAATCACTAAGAATTTACACTTTTGTAGGAGTCATAGTTGCTCTTTACCTCCTTGTCACATCAAAAATAACAGCTTATTTGCAATTTTCTTATTATTTAATAATATTTTAACTTGGTAACCAAGTTCCGAAAAGGTTTTAGTATACTAATTGGGACATTATCAGCCATGGATCCAAGCTTTAGAGCTGTCAATTCCCCAGAGTTCTCAGAACTTGGGTACCCTTGCTCTCTTTGATGTCTTTTGTCCCCCTAACTATTTTCTTGTTAAAAATAGTAATTCAGCCTTCAATACTGATATCCACTATGGGTGTACCAAAAATTTATGTAAGAATACTTTAGGTTTGATTGTTACAAACATGCATAACACTCATCTTAGTGTATATGTAACAGGGGATTTCTCACATTCCCATTATTTTGGTGTGAAATTGAGAAAAACAAAAATTTTCACAATTCTTTTATGTGGTATTGATAAGGTGTTATTGAAGTATTTTTCATATTACCACCTCATAGATTTAATTTAAGCTTATTCACTCTATGGAGCCACCCTAGGTAAATCTTTGTATAGAATCCAAATCTGGACTTAGATCCATGGATTTACTTACTCACAAAAAATTCATTTGTCCTCTCCTAAGTCAAAAATGCTAAATTTTGGATATATGCATGACTTATGGGTATGCATAGTTCAGAGTTTATTTTAATATTAATAGTGCCCTATTTGGCTATGTAAAATATACCTGAAGGCTCACAAAATTCCTCCCAAAATATACAACTCTTCCTTTTATCATAAAATTTCATTATTCCTTTAAAATATTGATTTTTGGAGTATTTTTAACTTCTAAAAATTATTTGAATACTATAAGTGTTTTATTTAACTTATTATCTTAAATAAAAATTATAAGTAACTTTGCTCTGAATATGGTATATATTTTTTATCTAGTATTAGTCTTTTTATAGGTCCTCTTTAAGGATTATCTCCTCACAGTTTGTGTAAGAATTTTCTTTATAAATAATATTAATACTTCTTATAACTGGCCAATATTAATATTTTCCACATTTAATGGTCTCATTAACAGCTTTAAACTTCTCATAATCATAATTTTCAGTGCCTTATATTAATAATACAATAATCATATTGCTTTCATATATCATCAACATATATTTTATTATCAATTTTTTTTGAATATTATTACATTTTTTATATAATTTGTATTTAATATCAAAGCGATTAATATTAATAATAACTGTATTGTTATTTGTAATATTTGATAATATTATGAAAAGCAATAGAATCAGCTTAACTGAGGGCCCTTCCATGTATTTAGTGGCTGATACGTTTGGCAAACTATAATTCTCAAGAATGAATAAATTCTTTTCTTTCATACTATACTTATTTTTCTCCTTTTTATTGCTATTTGTTTATTGTATCCATATCCAAATTGACAATTGATGCAAAGACAGTGCTGTGAAATTTTCCAATTTGGATCAAAACCAGCTTTTTGAATGATGCTGGTATCAAAAAGACAAGAACTTATATTCATCCAAGAACTAGTTAAAATCATTGGGATAAAAGTAACCAAATAAATGATAATGCAAAAGAGTCAATTGAACGGATTTCTCTAGAAGATTTTCCAGAATTAAAAACAAATTTGAAATAAAAGAAAACTGAAATTGAAGAAAATTATTCAGGTAATTCAAATGAGCCATCTGACCATGACTATAAGCAAACATTTATAGATAGATTTAAGTTTTATATTTTATCTGGAAAGCTATAAATTGTTTTATAAGGTGAAATATAATATTTTTTGTAGACTTTATTCTCATCTATTGTATTTTTGTATTGTATATGTGGGATAAGACAGGGAAAATTCTGAAAAGAAACCAGATACATTACTTACATACTCAAGCATTGTTGTAAACTTCCACAAGTAATCAAGATAGAGACATTGATTTCAAAGATCTACAAGAAAATTCTAAGGCTCTAAAGCTTCTTGCAGAATTTGAATTTAATATTTGTTGTTAATATTGTTATTCTCTGTACAAGATCAAGATAGAACCATCAGAATTCAGCTATTGTGCTACACTGGACTTTTTGGTTTGGGGAGAAGACCTTTTTAAGCCAGCAGAAGTTTCTCCATGGGAAGAGATCCCAAGAGCCTCAAAACAAGACTTTAGCTTCTCCAATTAAAGAAATCTCATTGAACAAACCCAAGGAGTATCTTTGTTAGCCAGAGGTTGACAGATTAGTTGAGAGGGTGTTTATGCTTACCAGGAGTTGAATCAGCTATTGAAGAGTGGAGAGAGAAATTGTGTTCAAAATAATGTGAAGTATTTTATTAAAATCATTTTCCTGCTTTTTGCCAATATCTTTCAACAACTAGTCAATAAAATGAAAATTCTTCAAGCTTTAAGTTGAGATTCAGTCTGTTTTCAGATTGGCTCAATCCCCTTGGTAACAAAATTTCAGGAAAGCAAGTATCATTAGAAGTTCTGGCCTTGAAATGTCTAAACTTGACATCAAGAATGTTCTACAAGCCAAAATTTACTTACTTTGCAGGTAGCATTGAAGCAACATACCAGCAAAATACAAGCAAAACAAATAACATTTTGGAGCCTTTGGTAGATGAATTACTCAAATTTAATCAAACAGTCAATATTGAAGCTTCTCAGAATTCAAAAGGGAGGAAAATCAGTGTCAAGTTAGAATAATTGATTGGAAAAATTGTTGCTAACCATAAGGCTTTGTGATTTTCCTCACATTAAGCCCATCAACTTTGTGTTGGTGTGAAGTAAAAAAAAGATATTGAGAAATTTATTGTTGGTAAATGCAGAAATACGTGTGATAAATTAGAACTATAAATCATATGAAATAATGAGAAACATATTTATCAATGTGAAAGTCTGGTTCAAAAAACCAGGTGTGAGGTGGTTGAAGATAAACCACTTACCTTACTCGGATCCTTTGAAAGACATTGTGCTTGGTATGAAGGAGTATTAAAGCATCATTCCCATTATTTCTGGGGGATGGATTTGTTATTGAAAACCAATTTAAAAACTGGAAGTGGTTGTAATGAAACAGAAGAATCAGAAGAAACAACAGATAATAATGAATCAAGTGGCTCTGAAATGAGATTATTGCCCAATAAAGTAAAAAACAACTACTTACATTTACTAGACAGATTGTAGTAACAAGTGGGTTGAAATGTATTCCAAAATGGTTAGATTTGGCTTAGAATGAAAAACTAAAAGCAGGGAAGTGGCACTCCATATTTTCAATTCACCTTCCTTTAGTATTTGTTAATAGATGTGGATATTTGATTGATAACCTTTTCTCCCTGGTCCAATGCACCAATTTTATCAGTTCTAAAATATTTCAAAAAGAATATTTTAGGATATTTGAAGAGGAATCTAGAAATTATAAAATCTCTTCAAAGAAAACCTTTTCAAGTAAAAATATTCTTCTAAACCACAATTACACACTCCACATACCTGAAAAAATGCGGACGTGGGGTCCTTTAGCTGGTATCTTAAAGTCTCCTGGTGAAAAACTTGTGGGTATATTGAAAAGGTTTAGAAAGAATCCAAATCCCAGTATCTAAAGCTTTAATTTAATGTTTGAGATGCTGTTAATTTGAACTTTCTTCAATTTAAAATTAGAACATGTTGGCATTTTAATAATGAATCAATTCTTTCAGCTTGAACGACTAGAGGAAAGAAATTTCATGGATTTTGCACATGGAAAGAAATATAAGTGTTCAATAATCTCTTTATCATTGAGGCTCAAGCATATAAAACCATATAGAATTTTTGAAAGAAAATAATACCTGATTTGAGGACGTATCATCACTACCCTCATCCTGAAAATGCAAGGGTTCTAACAAATCAAAAAATTGAAATCAAATCAATTTAAATTGGAAATGGATTGAAAATATCAAATAAAATCCAAATGATGTTATTGAATATATAAGAGAAGGGAAATTGACTTATGGTAAGGTATGTGAAATATCAAATATTGTTGGAGACATTGATATTATTTTTTTCAAAGTGAATTATGCAATATCTGTCACAATGGATTTTCATTTAAGCCATATTCTGAAGAAATTAAATGTTATTCCGGTAAAAATGCTCCAGGATGAGCTCATTATTGAAAATGACTTTGTAAATCCAGTTCCTTAACATATACTACCTGCCTGGAGCCTAGGACGAAAATTACCCACTTACTTGTTACGACCTCTCTCATCTCTCTGAGATGTTCCATTTTCAAATAATTACTCAATGGACTGAGAGCGCAATGTTTGAGATTCTTTAAAAAAAGAATCTATCAAATTATTTTACTTTTGTTGTTTTTATATTCAATTATTTATCATTATCAGTTTTTAAAGTTTCTCACTATCTTATGTAAATACAAATAAAATATTTTATTCACATTATAAGAGAGAAATTGAGAACACTAAATGTACAAGTCCCTAACATGTAGTGGATTCAGAAAGAGTTCCATGTGAAAAATCTTCATAAGAGAGTAGATCATTAGTTTGCAAAGCTATATATAATATTGAATAAAAGCAGCTCGCTCAACACAAAATCGATGTACAAGATCTTAGAAAAATCAAGCATAAAGAAAAAAAAGAGATAAGTAATATACTCTTCATATATATTCTGTGTTACTGAAAAGTATTACTGTAAGGTTTGACTATGAAACAATAATTAAAAATTACTAATTTATTACTTATTGTACTCTGAATGTCCTTATGAATTGAATAAATAAGATTAAAAATATAATAATAATAAATAATTATTATTATTATGGCGTAAATTAATTATATTATTAAATAAATATAATAATATAATTTATATTATAAAAATATAATATAATAAATAAATATATTAATATAAGATAATTAATATATTTAAACAGCTCTTTATTATTGTTACCAACAAATAATAAAGGCGTAAAAAATTGTTTTTTTATTAATAAAAAACAATTAATAACAATAATATTACTAATATTAAAGTTATGAATTAATATAAATACTATTTATATTAATTAAAGAATTATTTAAGAGAGTAATAATAGAGAAAATAACCTACTTTTAACACTTAATATAATAATTTTGAAGTATTTTACGCCAAAAAAATATAAATACAACCTTTTCAAATTGTATTTACAATAAAAATAAAGAAAATTACAAATTATTCTGGATTTTTACGTGGAAAAGAGTTTTATAGAGATTTTTAACAAAAACAATTAAATAAATGATTAAATCACGTCAAAATAGATGATTATAGCAAGGAGGTCTTTGGTCTTTAATAATATAATGCTTTTATATATAAAGAATAAAGAAATTACCTTTGTTTTAATTGATTTAATGTTTTTGATGCGTCTGAGGGGTAAATAGAGTAAAAAAGAGCTCTATTTATAGTAAATACCTCCCTCCTAGAGTCCAACAGGCTTCTAGTAGACGTGTACTGATCATATCCACTGGAATTGATCAATATTTTAAGGTTTGAGGGTGATTACATCATGATCAAACCATATTGCATCATTATTACACCATTATTTAGAGTTATCACTGTAACTCTAAGTTTGATGACATCAGAGGCTTGGCAGAACCCCAAATTTCGTGGATTTTATTAGTTTTAATCATAAACTAATAGTATTCACCAATTTTATCACTCTTAAGACTGTTAAACTTAATTTAAGGTTACAGTATGTGATCATAACAGCTCAATTTAAGCTCAAACTTTGATCCTCAATAACTTTTAAGGTTTTCATGCTACAGCAATTCAGAGAGTGAATTCTGATAGCCTGACATAACCTTATTATGCTGCCAAGAGCTTTTCATTACATCATCAAAACTCTATTTTTGATGATTTTTCTTGTAACTCATCTTTTCTGTTGAAATTCAATATTTTAAACTTCAAACCTTGATTTCAGGGGGTTATACCCTGAATTTAATAATAAAAATTACGTCATTCTTCTCGAATAAACTAGTAGAATCTAACTGTGTACTTTTTTTTTAAGTTTGGAACACTTTCACAACAAAGTGGTCAACAGCTCTGTTGATTTTTATCAATAATTCATCATAGGTTTTAACCTTGTTTATAATTTGTAAAATAAAGTTCATATCTGTGTTCTTACAGTAATTACGTGGTAACTTTATTTTTGGTTCATCATTCTATCATGTATAGTTTAGAAGATATTAGCTATGATCCTTGAATATATGCGTTGACCAAAAAAGTGCATATATTCAGGATAATTCCTTAAGTATTAACATTGGAAATTAGCTTATTAATTGTTTTATATGTGGAGTTTTGTGGGGAATCTACTGGTACAATTTATTTCACATGTTGTTTCATTAGTTTCTGAGATAAATAAGTTTTTATGGTTTTTATAAGGTATTATACCTTATAATTCCTTAAATATTGACTTTACAGATATGCCATAAAAATGGTATATGTGTATTTTTCCATGGGGAATCCAATGGTATAATTTGTTCTACATGTTGATTCATTGGTTTTTTAAGTTAAACCAATTTTAGTACCAATTTATGGTATTTTTTGTATATTTGAGTAATTATTTTTAGTGTATAATTATTCTAATTAATTTTAATATAATTATATTAAAGGTATAATTATTCTGAGTCTTTTTTGTGACCTTATTGGGTATGTGGTCATATCTCAAAGGCTCACATTCCCTACCACCAAAAAAGATTGTACCACAATCTGATATGTGTGATTAGGGTATCATCCACTGTCCTACCTCTTCAATAGACTTTGTTAGTCTTGAAGCTCAATAATGCTTAACTTTTTTTATTTTTCAGGTTTTCTTTCATGTCTGAACCTTCTTAGTAATTTATCAGCATTTGTTATATCTTTCTCAAGTAGCCATTCATCTTCTTGAGTTGAATTTCTATACCTCACAAGGTATTCCCTTTCTTTTTTGTTTCTTGTCCTTCTTTCTTTAAGGACTTTTACTATTTTCTTTTCCTCTCCTTCCTCCAAGGGGGGAATTTCAAGTGGGGGTTTGTTTCTTAGTGGAAATAACTCCTTGTCACTTGAACTGTAAGGTTTTATCAGACTTACAGGGAAAGTTGGGTGTTTGTTCATTAGTTCACCTGTGAGTTCTAATTGCACAGCATTGGGTCCATGGAGTGCTTTTATCATAAATGGTCCTGCAAAGGAATCTTTCAATTTCTTTGGGCCTTTTATGTTATTGAAATTAAGGGTTGATACTAAAACCAAGTCCCCTATTTTGAAGTCAGGTGGCTTATGACTTTTATCCCATCTTTCTTTTGCATATTTAAAAGAATCTTGCATGCATCTATTTGCATGGTGTCTTGCTTTGTCAAGCATTATCTTGAAACTGCTTGCTGTTGGATGTATATCCACTAAGTCTTTTTTGAGGGTGTCATAAGGAAGTCTTGGATTCCAACCTTTCTCTAGCATTGCTGGTGTTTTGCCAGTAGAAGAATGGATTGATGTCTTATATGCCAGTTCAAGTGCTGGTATTAGTGTACACCAATCATGGGTAAAACCATCAGAATCTTTGAATTCTAGCCCATAAGCACAGAATCTTCTGATCATATCCTCTAGGGTCTGTATCATTCTTTCTGCTAGACCATCAGTTTGAGGATGATAAGCTGTTGAGAATGATAATTTTGTCCCAAACAAGTTATGGAGATTTGTCCATAATGCTGAAGTGAACTTTGGGTCTCTGTCACTTATAATATTTTGGAATAAGCCTGTGTGGCTAATAACTTTATTCCATATCATGATGGCTGTATCCATAGCTGTGTCATCTTTATGACATGGTAAGAACATGGGAGTTTTACTGTACCTGTCAACTAACACTAGACATGCATTATAACTCCTGTCTCCTCCTGGAGGTAAGGCTGTTACCCAATCCATATGAACTATTTCCCATGGGGATTTTGGTTCTTGGATTTGGATCATCATTCCAAATGTCTTTCCTGTGGCTCTGTTGGCTTTTTGGCATCTGTCACAGGTTTGGCAGTACTCTGCAACATCTTTCTTCCAATTTGGCCACCAAGAGCAGGTTTTCACCCTCTCTAGTGTCCTATCTTCTGAGAGATGTCCAGATGCAACACTATCATGACACTCATGTAAAATAGTGTTTATTAGTGTTCTGTCTGTTAAGGCCATAACACATGTGTGTTTTGTTCTATGGTAAAGGATTCCATCAAGGAGGTGGAATCTTCCTTCATCATATGCCTTTTTCCATATTTCATCTAGTTTTGATGAAAGTGATGGATCTTTGCAGTCTTTCATTAGAAGTTGGCTTAAGATATGGCAATTTTTGTCTGTCTTATAGCTTTCTTTAACTTGGTTAAAGAATTCTGTGCCAATGTCTGTAACACATATTCCTTCTATATGGTGCTCTTCTTGTGGTACCCATGCTGGATTGTCAGGGGTATTTGCTAGAGCCCATCTGCTAAGACCATCTGCATTTTTATGGATATTTCCAGATTTATGAACAATAGTCATATTTCCTCTATATTCTTGGATAGCAATTTGCCATCTTAGCATATGTCTATTTGGAGTCTTCATATTTAATAGTGATTTCACAGCATTACAGTCTGTGATTACATCAAATACTGTGCCATCCAAATAATAATGCAGTTTTTCTAAAGCCCATACTAGGCATAAGCATTCCATTTGGCTTGCTCCATACCTTGCTTCTGTTGGCTTTATCTGTCTTGAAATGAAACAAATTGGTCCTTCCACTGGTTTATCATTGATAATTTGTGTTTGGTGAAGTGCAGCACCTAGTCCTTCTCCACAAGCATCAATGTACAGTTTGAAGGGTAGTTTCCAATCTGGCATCAGAAGAAATGGGGCATTTGTTAAGGAATTTTTCAATTCTTCATATGCCTTGACTCTTTCTTCTGTCATCTCATAGACTGTTTGTTGGTCACATAGCTTATACAAGGATTTAGCAATCTTTGCAAAGTCCTTTATATGCTGTCTATAGTAACCAGCAAATCCTAGAAATGATTGCATTTCTTTTTTGGTTTGAGGCATTGGCTTAAGTAGTACTGCTGCTACTTTATTTTTGTCTATGCCTAGACTAAGGCCAGATACTACATGTCCTAGGGCTTTTAATTCACTATATGCAAAATGACATTTTTTCAATGAAATTTTCATATTTACTTGGACTATTTTCTGTAGTACCCTTTCTAGTCTTGTCAGGTGATTTTCCCAAGTTTCTGAGCAAACTATGATATCATCAATGTAGATTATTAACCATCCTTCTGATAATTCTTCAGGAAATATGGTATTCATCATTCTTTGATAATGGGAAGGTGCATTTTTTATCCCAAATGGCATTCTTAAGTATTCAAAAATTCCACAATGGACTATTATTCTTAGTAGTTTCTTGGCATTGTCTGTTAAGACATTATGATGAAAACCCTTAAGAGCATCCATAGCTGTGATGAACTTAGCTTGTGACAATTGGGTCAATGTCTCATGGATTCTGGGTATTGGATATCTGTCTGGAATGGTATAGGTATTCAGGGCTCTGAAGTCTCCTACCATCCTTGATTTTCCATTATGCCAAGTTATAATGACAGGTGTAGTAACTTCTACTTGTTCATTATGTCCAACCTTTCTTAATACTCCAAGGTCCATTAATTCTTTAATGTGCACCTCTAGGGCTTCTCTAGCTCTTGGACTGGCTGGATAAGCAGGTCTTCTTAATAAAGGTGGGTAAGGCTTTTCTACATTAAGAATTATATCCACTTCATGTCCAATTATGGCACCTAGTGGCTCTTTGTCAGTTGCAAAGGCATTTTTATACTTAAATAAGAGGTCAATCAATTTTTCTTTCATTTTTTCTGTTAATTCTTGATTGAATTCTGCCTCTTTGAGTTGTTCAGATATAAAAAGTTCTTTTTCTGGAATTTTTTCCTCATTCTTAATAACTGTGATTTGTTTTTTGTTATTTAAGAATCCAAACTTTTGTCTTTTATTATCTCCTATGGTAAAATATCTATCCTTTTGGTTGGAGATATCTATACCATAGATTGATAAGTAGTCATTCCCAAGTATGAAATGATTACTAGTACAGTTGTCCATTACTACAAACTCTACTTTAATTCTGACACATTGTGAGGGATGTGGAAAAATTAGTGTTAAATCAATTATTCCAAGGGGCTTCATGCTCTCACTTGCACTACTAAATTTGACACCTTGTATTGGCATAAGTTTTTCTTGCCAGTCTGGGACAATGGTTTTCAAATAACTTTTGCCAACACAAGTGCAATATGCTCCTGTATCCAAGTTAACCTTTCCTTCTTGGTTATCAACCATAACAATACTAATACTTGATTTTCCAGCTGTATATCCCATTCCTATTGCAGGTTTGGTTCTATACATTTTGGCATCTTGTATGTTTGTTAGATTTGTGTCAGATGTTCCAACTTGTGGCAAGTTTGAGTTAACATCCAGTACTTCATAAATTATATCAATATTATTAATTTGTGCATTAATTATATTGATTTCATCACTTTCAGAGCTTTCTGACTCTTCTGTCTCTTTTTCAGAGTCTGATTCCTCTTCTTTGTCATTGTGGTTTTCTGTTTCCACAATTTCATTAATCTTTGCTTTTTTAAGGCAATTATTGGCTAAGTCTCCAATACCTCCACATTTATGGCATTTTCTTTGCTCATTATTGTTGGATGTATTGGGCTTAAAGGATTCTTTTGATTTATCTTTTTTGATAAATGGTTTATTTGGGCTTTTAATGTCCAATTTTTTCCAAGTCCTGCCAATTTTTGTTCTTGTCACTATATCTTCTAGTGCATTTATATACTCTTCTGTGGAGCATGGTTCTATGCATCTGCTTCTTAGGGCATGTTCTAGTTCCCCTCCACATTTTTTAAGTATTTTCATGTGCACCATCTTCTGTGACATTTCTGGTTACAGTGCAGTAAGCCTTTCAACTTGTTTTAGGAACCAAGTTAAAGGTTTATCTTTCTCTGGGTCAAAGAAAGAGTTTTCAAATGCATTTTCTATCTTATACCTCCAGGCATCATTTGCCCACTTGGTGATTATTTCTTGTTTCCACCAAGACCAGGTATTTTTACCATTTGTTTGTCTTATGCCATAATACCATCTTTTTGCAGATTTCTCAAACAATGAGTGTAATCTTGCAGTGATTAATTCATCTGGTATGGCATAGTCTTCTTGTAACATGTCAATTGTTTTAATAAATGACATGTGGTCATATTCACCTTCTCCTGTGAATGTTGGCCATTCCTTCAATTGAGGTGCTTCCTTCATTAAGACTTGGTTATTGTCTTGGTGACTCAAGTCTGTTATGAAAGGATTTGACAATTCCTCTTTTGTTTTAACAGGGCTTCTTATATGAGAAAATGGTGTTGATAATTTTGGCATATTTAAATTAGCCTCATTAATTTTATCCATTTTTTCTGTAATAAGCCTTATTTCACTTTGAATATCATCTTTCAGATGCATTCTTGCTTCATCACTTTTTTCCACATGGTCCAAAAGTAGTTTTTGGTGTGATGAAGTCTTTTCTTCAAATTTTTCTACAGAAATACTTAATTTATTTAATTTTTCTGTAAGATTGTCAATACTTACATCATAATTGATTGTCAAAGTCTTGTCTTTGATATCTTTTATGTATTTATACAATTCTTGTTGTCCTTGTATTAATTTTTGAGTATTGTCAATTAAATTCTTTGGTTTATTATTTTCAACAATAAACTTAATGTTGTCAATTTCTTTCTTGTTTTGCACAACAATTTTTGTTAAAGAAGATAAATTGTTATTTATTTCTTGTAGTGATAATAAACTGTCTTTAATTTCTTTTAGAGGTAATATACTATTTTTAATTTCTGTTAAAGTATTTACAACATCTTTGGACAAGGTTATTTCTTTGGGAAATGAGGTTGTCTCATTCTTTGCTCTTCCTTGTCCTTGAATTCCATCAAGGTTCTGGCCATGTTGAAAACATTGTCCATGGCATCCTTTTGGATTCTTGGGATTCTGTAGCTTGGGGAATATGGTTTCCTCCAATGCTTTTTCTTGTTCTTCTTCCCTTCTTGGGGAAGTGGGTTGGCTTGAGGCTTGCTGGTAGAAGCTACTGGGGCTTCTTCCTTGGTTGCCTCCCTCTTTTTGGCATGATAATCCTTGATTTTTTTGATTTGAGGTTTGGATGACAGTGGATTCCATCCATTGGAGTATTTCACTATCTCCTCCTCTTTGAGGAACTTTTTCAGGATGTGCCAGGAGTTCATCACTCCTTGGTGTATTTGAGGCAGCATTTCCCAGTCTTTGTCCTTGTATACTGTGTAATAGTGCTTGTACTGGCTCATGTAGATGTCTATTTGAGCCCTCTGAATGTGATTTGTACCTATTTGAGTTACTCATACTTAGTTCCAATTCAGGCTCAGATATCATGGGCATTTCTGGGACTTGCCTTTGGGATAAGGCACTTCCTTGTGTGGATTCTGTTCCACTGGGGATATTGCCCTTTCTTTTCCCTTTTGAGGGATCAATTCTACTTCTGAGTCCAGCTCCATCTGATTGGATGGAGTATTGGGAACCTCTTCTGGTAGTCATAATTAAAGAATAAGAAAAAATAAAAGTATTTCTAGAATAAAATTCTTTTATGGCAATTTAAAAAGAGGTGCTCACCTTCAGAGTCTTGAATGGTGGGCCCTGGAAAGTCTAATTTCTTAGCTTTCTTTCTTTTGGTGATAACTGGTGTTGGAGAACTTTGACAAGTTTCTTCTACCAATCTCTCAACAGTAGCTTGGTTGTCTTCTGTTGGGTTATCTTCAAACACTAAAAAAGACAAATAAATATAAGTCTTTTTATAATAAGTGTTATTTTTGGCAAGATATGGCAATTTTCCACGTAGAAATTGCTTTTATATCTTTGAAAAATTAAAATAAATAAAGAAATGAATAAAAATGAATAAAAATAACTTTTTTTATTGGTTTTTAATATTTTTTAATATTTTTTATATATTTTTTTATTTTTATTTTTTAAAGAATAAAATAAAAAATGAATATGATTCTTATAAAATTAAATTATAATAAAAATTATTTTTGATTTATAAAATATCTCTTTTAATCACTAGAGTCACTCAAAGAAAGTTCTTGCAAGTCTAAGGATGTGAAAAACCACGTGTAAGACAGTACAATTGCTTTCCAAATGCCTCAATAGCTTTTAAAATCAATAAAATATAAAATTATTATATAATTTTTATTATTATAAATATAATTTATTATTGGATAAACCCAAATAGAATCTTTTTAAAGGTCTTTTAAGTAAATATCACGGCCAGGCCCCCAAATGTAAGGTTTGACTATGAAACAATAAGTAAAAATTACTAATTTATTACTTATTGTACTCTGAATGTCCTTATGAATTGAATAAATAAGATTAAAAATATAATAATAATAAATAATTATTATTATTATGGCGTAAATTAATTATATTATTAAATAAATATAATAATATAATTTATATTATAAAAATATAATATAATAAATAAATATATTAATATAAGATAATTAATATATTTAAACAGCTCTTTATTATTGTTACCAACAAATAATAAAGGCGTAAAAAATTGTTTTTTTATTAATAAAAAACAATTAATAACAATAATATTACTAATATTAAAGTTATGAATTAATATAAATACTATTTATATTAATTAAAGAATTATTTAAGAGAGTAATAATAGAGAAATTATTATAATAAGAGAAAATAACCTACTCTTAACACTTAATATAATAATTTTGAAGTATTTTACGCCAAAAAAATATAAATACAACCTTTTCAAATTGTATTTACAATAAAAATAAAGAAAATTACAAATTATTCTGGATTTTTATGTGGAAAAGAGTTTTATAGAGATTTTTAACAAAAACAATTAAATAAATGATTAAATCACGTCAAAATAGATGATTATAGCAAGGAGGTCTTTGGTCTTTAATAATATAATGCTTTTATATATAAAGAATAAAGAAATTACCTTTGTTTTAATTGATTTAATGTTTTTGATGCGTCTGAGGGGTAAATAGAGTAAAAAAGAGCTCTATTTATAGTAAATACCTCCCTCCTAGAGTCCAACAGGCTTCTAGTAGACGTGTACTGATCATATCCACTGGAATTGATCAATATTTTAAGGTTTGAGGGTGATTACATCATGATCAAACCATATTGCATCATTATTACACCATTATTTAGAGTTATCACTGTAACTCTAAGTTTGATGACATCAGAGGCTTGGCAGAACCCCAAATTTCGTGGATTTTATTAGTTTTAATCATAAACTAATAGTATTCACCAATTTTATCACTCTTAAGACTGTTAAACTTAATTTAAGGTTACAGTATGTGATCATAACAGCTCAATTTAAGCTCAAACTTTGATCCTCAATAACTTTTAAGGTTTTCATGCTACAGCAATTCAGAGAGTGAATTCTGATAGCCTGACATAACCGTATTATGCTGCCAAGAGCTTTTCATTACATCATCAAAACTCTATTTTTGATGATTTTTCTTGTAACTCATCTTTTCTGTTGAAATTCAATATTTTAAACTTCAAACCTTGATTTCAGGGGGTTATACCCTGAATTTAATAATAAAAATTACGTCATTCTTCTCGAATAAACTAGTAGAATCTAACTGTGTACTTTTCTTTAAGTTTGGAACACTTTCACAACAAAGTGGTCAACAGCTCTGTTGATTTTTCTCAATAATTCATCATAGGTTTTAACCTTGTTTATAATTTGTAAAATAAAGTTCATATCTGTGTTCTTACAGTAATTACGTGGTAACTTTATTTTTGGTTCATCATTCTATCATGTATAGTTTAGAAGATATTAGCTATGATCCTCGAATATATGCGTTGACCAAAAAAGTGCATATATTCAGGATAATTCCTTAAGTATTAACATTGGAAATTAGCTTATTAATTGTTTTATATGTGGAGTTTTGTGGGGAATCTACTGGTACAATTTATTTCACATGTTGTTTCATTAGTTTCTGAGATAAATAAGTTTTTATGGTTTTTATAAGGTATTATACCTTATAATTCCTTAAATATTGACTTTACAGATATGCCATAAAAATGGTATATGTGTATTTTTCCATGGGGAATCCAATGGTATAATTTGTTTTACATGTTGATTCATTGGTTTTTTAAGTTAAACCAATTTTAGTACCAATTTATGGTATTTTTTGTATATTTGAGTAATTATTTTTAGTGTATAATTATTCTAATTAATTTTAATATAATTATATTAAAGGTATAATTATTCTGAGTCTTTTTTGTGACCTTATTGGGTATGTGGTCATATCTCAAAGGCTCACAATTACATTCCTCCTGAAAGTTTTTCCCTCCCATACTCTTCTCCAAGCTCCATATCTTCTTCAAAATCATCTTCATTAGATTTTTGATTTCCCTTCCTATCTTTTGCTGTTGTAGATTTTTATGAAATATTTTCACTATTGTTGTTACTTTCATATTCATCATAATATTCAAGAATAATAATTTGGCCATAGTCGGTATCATTGCCTCCAATTAATTCATATTCAGATTCTTGTTCAGGGGAAAATAAAAATTCTAGGTTGTATTCTTTGGTAGCCTCATCCCAGCTCTTGTCAGTGAATCTTTTGTTCCCATTTTCTCATTTTTTTTCTTCAAATTCAAACGATCTTGTTCCATCACTCAAAAATTCAATTGTCTCCACATCTTCCAAATTTCTTGGCTGTGATGGAAGTTTACCATTGAAACAATGTACATTGTATAAGTCAATAGGCAATCCCTTGGGAGCCTTATAGAAAACTGTAGTCTGTGGGTTTTAAATGTGTATTAAGTGAAAATTTTAATCACGCCTCCCTTCTTCATTGTAAGTTTTCTTGATGATTACATCTAGGTTGCACATGAGCCTATTTGCTGATTCAGATCAGGAAGTAAGTTTTCTAGAAATATAAACTTCCTTTTCTTGGCTGTACTCCTCATCACTGTGAGCATAAATTAATTCAGCAATTCTGATGTATTGATTTGGAATTTCTTCACTAATACGAGTTTATATCATTTGTTTCTTAGCCAAAAAATATCAAAGCTCAAAAATAAATGATTTTCTAACTCTAAATATCTGAAGTTTTCTTACTCTCATGCAAGATTCTTGTAAAGCTTTCCTTTGATTGTCACATAAATGATTTACAGTTTGCTTTTTCTCTCTATGAAAGATGCCTCCCATATAAAACTGGACATAATGATCATGGGATTTTTCCATTAGATAAAAGTCATTGACATATTAAAGCTTAATAGTGATAAGTTTGTAAGCAACTCCAACAGAAAGCTGTCTAAAGGCTCTCAAAGAGCTGATACAACATTCTTTGTTGTAAAGTTACTGAGAAGGCTCAAGGAGATTTGGTGCAAAATTATGAACACCCAATCTATAAAGCAAACTGAAAACATCCTTAATTGAGAAGTCAGACAAGTTCAAGAAATCTTTTATAATCTTGGTATTTTTTTGAAAGCTTTTCAGAGCATTTTCATTGTATCAACAAGAACTAATGGAGGCACTTTAATGGAAATAGCAACCTCAATATGATCATTGTTATAAAATTGTTGATAAAATTCCTTCAGTTCAGTAGGATATGGGGGAAGCGGAACAGCGTGTTGGGCTATTAGCCCCCAAAGTAGCTTGGAATGTGTTTGGGGTACTTCTTGTAGGGTAATTAGGATTTTTTTTTCAGATAAAAAACAAAAATAAACTCTTAAAATCCCAAACTCACTTTTTATTTCAAAAGTCTGGAGGACAGTCTTCAGTAATGACCTAGAGTGGACTCTTCTTTGTTGACTTGTCATGAATTTTTTCAGGGCTTTCCTTTTATTAACAAATATTCATTTAGAGGTATTTGATTTTCTTCTTGGTTGAATTTCTTGTATGATCTCTTTTTATTAGTTACCTCTTGGTTTTTCTTGAGGATTTTGCTTGTGGTGTTTCAATAGTTTCAGTTGAGGTTTTGTTTTGAATTTGAAGCTCCATGGCTTTAACCCTCTTAAGTAGGTGTTAAATCAAGAGATCCATTTGCAAAAGATTCTTTTGAAGCTTTGAAACTATAATGGGGTTCAATTGAATTTTTATTGAATAATTTTGTTGGTATTTTAAGGAAGGAGGATTTCATTTTGGTTCATACTAGAAACCAAGAGCACTAAGATAAGTCAAATCTTGCTCATTCTAACATTATCAGATTGAAAAAATAAAGAAATAAGTGATAGGAGATTAATTTTCTTGGAAAGAAGTTATAATTAGGTATAAAATAAATTCAAATTGAATGTAATGGAATGAAAATATTCATTTGATGACAGCCTGAAAAAATATAAGCAAAGGAATAAAATCTTGTACCAATGAATGGAAAAGGGGTGCCTACTAAGTAGATTATAGAGTAACAGCTGAATAATATAGACAAAGAAAATCCCACAGTGCAGTAGAAAGAAGCCTTTATTAAACTGTTTTAAGCTATGAAGAAACCTTTAAACTACTTAACTGACATGGAATAACTACTTTATTACACTGAACTCTTGTACTTTACTAAAGAGAACAACTGCACATGGTTTCATTAAAAACCACAGCTCTTTTCAGGCTGGGGCAGGGAAAATCTCCTAATAATCTGAGTATTGGACCTGTCATGGGCTCAATGAACATTGGAATAATTATCAAAACATGTCACATACATTTTTTAGAAATGTTGGTCATCTTGGAAAATATTTTGGAGACATTGTAGGATTCAAATATATCTAGGGAGAAGAAATAAAATGAATACAAAAGAAATCATTTTGAAAAAATTTAACCTCCCCCAAAATTTTAAAATGGAGAATTCTGGGACTCATAAAATACAAAAACTGAGAATACATTGATTAAATAATCTATCTACAGAAACAAATCAGCTTCAAAGAAAAGATAGACTCTTAATATTAAAATTTTCCCCACCTCAACCACCCTCAACCCCACTCAAATACCCATAAGAAAACTTGAAGTTGTCATACAAAGCCACATATGTCACACTCATTCATAAAAGAAAATCACATCACCCAGTGATTGGGGGGTTCCATAAAAATCCCAAGTAAACGCATAGCCAAATACAGAAACAAAATATTTTTCTTTTATTCAGTGAAAGATCCTTTAATGACCACAAACTCCAATCAATAAGTCATATAAAACAACAATTCACCTCATACATGCACTTGAAGGTAACCTTCATGACAGTTCGTAGACAGATTATGCACAGCCTCACCTCTTAAATAAACCCAAAAGTATAAAAAGGAGCTATGTAACCTTATCAAAAATTCCTATTAAATTCAACTCATACAACTTTCATAAATACATAGCCACAGCACATGAAGGGCCAAAAAACCAAAGTCACCTTACATCACCAATAATAGCTCCCAAAACTGATAATACCTCAATTATGAAGAAGCTTACTGATAAGAATCATAAGCTAAATGAAATGCTCCCTTTTAAGCAGATACACACCTTCTTGAAATCCTCAAGGGAAAAAACAAGGCTGATAGAGGGAAAGAAAAGCTCTCATGGAGAACAAATGGTACCCAAATAAATTTAAATAGAAGAATTCTTCCCCCATTTCTAATTCCACTTCCTCATGGTGGAAATTAATGTGAACTAATTAACACCAGACAAATAAATTTCAAGGAGCCATCCATGGAGCTATCAGAATTTCTAGAAATTATTATAGCATTACTAAATGATAGCAGGTGATCTGGTAAAAGCTCAAACATAATATAGTAAGTAGCTGCAATTAAGTCAAAATTTTATTATTATTATTATCACCAATAGTAGTTCGTGATATTATTGGCAATAGCCATATACTACAAAAGCTAGTATTACTATATATTACAGCTGTAAAAACAAGAAGTATTTTCTCAATGTAAATAGACAAAGCTATCTATTGTATTATTATTTTGTGAAACTCTTTATGGTATGAATTTTAACTAATGGTACTTTTACTGTTCTTAAAAAGTATGATAAATAGCTACATTATAGCCACAAATAAATGGCAAATTTCTGAATTATCAATTTTAATTGCTATATACTACCAGTTATTGTCTAATAGAATCAATTACAAGAATATTCAATAATAAAAATTATGATTGAAATCAACAATTGTTCTTTGAAAAAGGAATTATTATAAATTCTTGAAGAAGACTACATAATAAAGAAAAAAAACCTTTGGAACCTACTAAACCACTAACTAATATTCGAAAAATACCTTGTAAAATATTGGTAAAGTGATTTGATGGGTTATTTGTGGATTTAAGGGATCCAAAGTTGAATAAGCAATGATATAACAGATTATGGCTATAATAATTTTGTCAATAAAAATATACTATTATTCTCCCTCTTTCTGTATGACATAAAAATTCAAAATGCTTAAGAATTATTTAATAACTAAAGTGTACTTTGTAGTATAAATGATTTAATGTTTTAACTGAATTATGATAGGATATCTATAAAAAAGAAAATGATAGGATTATTTTAAGTCTACAGCTTTTCAAAGGGGCCTGCCATGAGAAGAAATGAAAGTCAAATAGTAAGAAAGAAGCTATTGTATTTGTATCATTTATTAAATCACTTGTTGTAATTTAAGATTATCATAATTACTTGATTAAGTAATTTTATGTGGCTATCAGCACATTTATGGTTAATAAATGAAGGAATGAAATTTGTTTTCAAATATATTAATTTTATTTTAAATATTATCAAATTTTTTATTTTATGTGAGTTTTTGAAGATTCAGTATTTCATGCAGAATCATGAAAACTAGACTGTAGGTAAAACTTCTAATTTGAATTCTGAATTAATAAGAATTTTAAATTTAAGTGTGGATTATGTCTTCCTTTTTTGACACTTGAATATTCAAAAGTTATTTTGAATTATCTTCTTTTTAATCAATTTTTGAAGTTTTACCTCATTTTCTACATGGTGTAAGTAAATAGTATAATGACAACTGGTTTCCATGAGGTAGTTTCATGGATAATACTAACAAAAGTGTTTCAATTTCTAATTTTAATCTTACAAAGGGAAAATAATTTAGAGTAAAAATGCTTACAGGAGTCAGAGTTACTCATTTCCTCCCTGTCACAATGAAATAACAGCTTATTTGCTATTTTTCATGATTTAATGACATTTTAGCCTTAGTAAAAAAGGTTAAAAAAGGGCTTTTCCTTACTAATTAGTCAAGATAATTCTTGAATCAAGGCTCCATCACCTTCTATGCCTCATAGTTCTCAGAAATTTAGGTACCCTGTCTCCCTTTGATGTCTGTTGCCCCCTTTAGCTATTTTCACATCAAAAATAATAATCCAAGGGTCAAGACTGATATCCACTATGGGTGTATCAAAGTTTTATGCATTAATCAATTGTTTTTAACTTTGATGAAAATTGATAGCACTAATATAAGGTTATATGTAAATTTGAACTTTAATATCCCATTATTTTGACACAAAAATGAAGAAATTCATAATTCTTTTATGTGGTATTAATTCTGAGGTGTCAAAGTATTTTCCACATTACCACCTAATAGAGTGCACTTAAGCTTGAAAAAATTATGAAGGTACCCTGAGTTAATTTCTGTGTACAATCCAAGTCCAGTCTTAAATTCATGGATTTACTTACTCACAAAGAATCTCATTCATAATTTTTTATATCAAAAATATTAAATTTTGAATATATACATGATCTAAGGGTTAATTATATTCCAAAGGGTATTTTTGAGCTAGTTGTGGCCTATTTGATTATGCACACTATAGAATAAGGCTTACAGCTATATTTCTATTAATTTCATTATTATCCATTGTTAGAACATAAACCAACTCAAAAAACATTTTTCAAGTTAATCACTGTAAGATGTGTCTATGGAAATGTTGATAATATTACTATTAATCAACAGTACTATGACTGTTTTTATAATAATAAAAAATTATTGTAGCCACAATTAAATCATTAAAGAATTATTTCTTTTACACGTTATAAACTACTAGTGAGTATAAGAGTAAGCAGTAATTGTCTACAACAATCAATTACAAGAAGAATTTAATAATAAAAACTTCTTTTATTAAAACAATGAAATTATTTTAACATATAATTATCTTTTACAAGAATAATTATAAAGATAACTCTTGAAGAAAACTATTTCTAGAGAAAAAACCTTAAGAATTAAGATAAATCACTCACTATTAATCCAATGAACCTTTTAGAAGATAATAGTAGAGAGATTTGACATAGAATTGTGGATTTAATGGATCAAAATTGATTTATAGCAATATCAAAACAATAAGAAGCTTATTTCTATGATTTCAGGTCTTTCTGATTTATTTCTGAAAGAATAAAACACTTAAGAGAAGTTTTAACTAATACTTACTTGTTCGCACTAAAGGTATAATTGAATAATGTGATGATTTGGGAAAAACAGCAAGAGAAGGCCTCTTTTAAGTCTAATACAGCTCACAGAGGTGTGCCATTGAGCAAACTAAAAAACCAGTGAGTGAGAAAACAATCAACCCTTTTTGGATTATTGATTGCATCATCTTTAGTCACATAAGATTATCATAATTACTTAATTGAGGCTTTTACGTGACTACCAACCCATTTATGGTTAAGAATGAAAGGAGTAACAACTGTAAATCTTCTTTTATCTCAAACAATCATTGATTTCTCAAAGTTATCAATTTTATTGGAAATTTCATCACAGAATTTATCTTCTGTAACTTTTTAAAGATTCTGTGTTTCATGTGGAATCATCCAAAATGGACTGTGAGTAAAAATTTGAATTTTGCTTATAAAAGTATAATTATTTTTGGCTTTTATATGGATTATACAGTTATTAATTGGTTATGAAAGTTTCAGAAATATTCATTAAGAATTGTATTTTTAATGAATTTTTGAAGGTTTTACCTCATTTCTATGTGAAATTGCAAATAGCAGTATATGGCTGGTTTCTATGAGGTAAATCACTGGATAATAGTCCAAAAAGGGTTTGAATTACTCTTTTGAGGTTTATCCATGGAAAGTCATTCAGAATTGACATGGTTACAGGAGTCCAAGCTGCTGTTTACCTCCTTGGCACGTCAAAATAGAAGCTTATTTGCAATTATCTTATGATTTACTGAAGTTGTGATCTGGTAACTAAGTTCCTGAAGGGTTTCAGTTTACTAATTGGGTCAAGATCAGCCATGGAACCAAGATTTAGAGCTGTACATGCCTCAGAGACCTCAGAAGTTGGGTACCCTGGCTCTCTTTGATGTCTTTGTCCCCCTTGACTATTTTTCACATCAAAAATAGAAATTAATGCTTCAAGTGAGATATCCACTATGGGTGTACCAAAGGTGCATGTAGGAATACCATAATATTAAGAGCCCAAAACATGCATAACACTATTCTTAGTGTATATGTAACATGGGATTTCTCACATTCCCATCATTTTGGCATGAAATTGAGAAACCAAAATTTTTCACTGATCTTTTATGTGGTATTGAAGTATTTTCCATATTACCACCTCAAAGAGTTGATTTGAGCTTATTCATTCTATGGAGCTACCCTAGGTGAAATTTTGTGTAGAATCCAAATCCGGCACTAAATACATGGAACTATTTACTCAATGAAATGTTATTCATCTTTTCTGAAATAAAAAAAGATTAATTTTGAATATATGCATCACTTCTGGGTTATTCATAATTCAGAATTTGTTTTTAAGATAATTGTGACCTATTTGGGTATGTAAAATATAACTCATGGATCACATTCCCTCCCACCAAAAAATAAAATTGTACTACAATTTTATCAATGGTATAAAGTAGAAAAAGGCCCCAAAGGGGGTTAATCTCCACTGTCCAACCTCTTTATATTACTCATATCAAGTAATTTAAAGCAAATTTATAGACATATTCAGGCTTGTGGCCTTCTTTCATGTCTAAATATTCTTAGAAGTTTATCTGAGTCAGGTACTTCTGATTCTGCCAGCCATTCATATTCATGTACTGGATTTCTATATCTGACAAGATATTCTCTTTGATTTTTACCCCTAAGTCTCCTTTTTTTAATGACTTTCTTTATATCTTTGTCTTCATTCTGTTCCACTGGTGGTACAGTCAAAGGAGTTGGGTTCCTTAAAGGAAACAATTCTTTGTCAGCTGGTTAATAAGGTTCTATCAAGCTAACTGGAAAAGTGGGGTGTTTATTTTCCAATTTACCACTGAATTCCACTTGAACTGCATTGGTTCCATGTGAGGCTACGATGAAAAGAGGTCCTACATAAGACTCTTTAGGTTTCTTTGGGCCTTGGAGATTATTAAAATTCAAAGTTGAAACTAGAACTAAGTCCCCTACTTTGTGACTCTTGTCCCACTTCTGTTTTGCATAATAAAAAGTGTCATTCATACTTTGTTTTGCATGATGTTTCACTTTATCAAGCATTATCTTGAAGATGGAAGCTTTAGGATGAATGTCAATCCAGTCTTTCCTCAGTGTGTCTGCTGGGAGTCTTGGATTCCATCCTTTTCCTAACATAGCAGGAGTTTGACCTATGGAAGAATGGAATGATGTCTTGTATGCCAATTCTAATGCAGGTATTAGAGTGCACCAGTCATGGGTAAAGCCATCTGAGTATTTGAATTCTAATCCATAAGCACAAAATCTCCTGATCATGTCCTCTAAAGTTTCAACCATTCTCTCTGCTAGCCCATCTGTTTGAGGGTGATATGCTGTTGAAAATGATAACTTAGTCCCAAAAAATCTGTGAATATTGGTCCAAAGTGCAGATGTGAACTTGGGATCTCGGTCCCTTATGATATTCTTGAATAATCCTGTATGAGAAATAACTCTACTCCATAGAAGAAAAGCTGTATACCTAGCTGTGTCATCTTTATGACATGGTAAGAATGTGGGAGTCTTGCTATATCTGTCTACAATGACTGTCAGGTTGCGTCTATGATAAAAGTAATATAATTGTATTTACAACTTTTAACTATGACTTTGACATGGTAAAAATGATTTAAAATATATTTATGAGGCTTAAAGATGGTTTAATTCAAGAATAAAAGGGCTTTACTATATTAAATATAGTGGTGGTGAGCGCTGTTGAAAGACCTGGGTGCAGCTTTACCTGTTGGGTTACAACAATACAGACTAAAATACTTCTAAATTAAGAGTATACCTGATTATTTTCCAAGAGTATAGCTGTTTTGGACAGTTGTACTACATAGGAATTCAAGAGCAGGATGAGGAAAGCAATTCTGGCTATGAAAAGCCTCCTTTTCATCCTGAAATGGGGTGGAAAGGGTGCTAGACCTTTCCACATAGAGGAAGTGAAGATTTTTCACTCTCTGAGACAGGCTTGTGGTTTGCAAAGACCTGTATTAACCTTTATTGGGCTCAGATGTGGTTTTCAAACCACATCTGGGCAGTTTTCACCAATACAGGGTGAAAGTTTTCATCTGGGGACCTCACAGCCTGATTCTGACATGTATGACACGTAGAATGCTGTACAGAAACTGTATGGGACCCCAGTATTGACTGAAATATGAGGTATTGAAGTAAAAACAAGCTTCTTTGTCTATTTGACACCTCATATTCATGATTATGGGATATTATCCCATGGTAAAGCTGTATATGACAGCAGGTGGGAATCTGACCTTAAAACAGCCATAGCGTTGTCAATTCTTGAGATATCAACCTCAAAATTGGTTCAGTGTGTAGTTCTGGATGTGCTATACACAATGGTACCTCATTTGATATGGGTATCATTAAATATGGCAAATTTATCTCATGTACAAGAGTTTTGTACATTTGTGTGGTTTAGGCAAAAAGCTGTATTGAGCTTATTTGCCCCATAACTTTTGTTCTAGTTGAGCTATGGGGAAATGGATGACACCATCAGATAGCCCTGATTGTGCTCTTTTCAAAAAGACCCCAATCTAGGTATCTCACGCTAAAACTGCAAACGCTAGATGAGAGGTGAATATTTTGTTCACCCTTATTTGGCCTGAATTTGGCCATAACTCAAGTAATACTGGTGCTAGCTCAGTTTGGCTAGTACCATTTGATAGCCCTGGATTAAAGCTTCATTTTGAATGCCCATTTAATGGGGTTAAGCCTCTCCTTCTGGACTTTAGATGAGAGGTGAAAATTAAGGTTTATGCTCAGCAATAACTTTGAGCAAGAATAACTTTGTTATTCTTTGTCCTATGGTGATGGAACTTATATTTTAAGAAAGGGGTGAGTTTTCTCTTTCTTTTGATACCTTTTGAGCTGATTTGGCTCATCTCCATGTTTTGGTGGTATCTTGGCTACACCATTGGTTTATGGTATTTTGGCTGTCATGCTTGTGCTCTGGCTTTGAGTCACAGGCTGACAATGACTAAACAAGCATTATAGCTTTTGTCACCACTTGGAGGAAGTGCTGTGACTCAATACATGTGAACAACTTCCCAAGGGGATTTTGGTTCTTGAATATGAATCATTAGTCCAAATTCCTTGCCTGTACTCCTGTTTGCTTTTTGGAATCTATCACAGGTGTGGCAATATTCAATGGTTTCTTTTCTCCAAGATGGCCACCATGCAAAGTTTTTCACTTTTTCAAGTGCTCTGTCTTCTGACAGGTTTCCAGAGTAGATGCTATAATGGCATTCATGAAGAATGGTATTGATAATAAATCTGCTACACAATGTCATTACACAAGAATGCTTGGTTCTGTGGTAAATAATCCCATCAAACAAGTGAAATCTTCCTTCAGAATAGGAATTCTTACAAACTTCATCCAGTGCATTGAATAAAGATGTATTCTTGCAGTCTTTATCTAATAAGGAAGTCAAGATATGGAAATTCTTGTCTTGCTTATAAGATTCTCTGACATATTCAAAGAATTCAGTCCCAATATCAGTTATGTTAATTCCTTCAATTGGAATCTGTGGTTCTGCTTCTAAAGGTACATAATCTGGGTTATTAGGAGTATTGGCTAATTCCCACCTGCTAAGACTATCAGCATTCTTGTGAATGTTTCCTGCCTTATGAACTATAGTCATGTTTCCTCTATATTCTTGAATGGCTATTTGCCATCTCAACATATGTCTGTTGGGAGTTTTCATGTTACAAAGTGATTTCACAGCATTACAGTCAGTTATCACTCCAAAAAAACTTCCATCAAGATAATAGTGTAATTTTTCAAGTCCCCATACCAAAAATAGGCACTCCATTTGGCTTGCACCATATATGGCTTCTGTTGGCTTGCTTTGTCTTGAGATGTAACAAACTGGTCCTTCTGTAGGTTTGTCATCAATAATTTGGACTTGATGTAGGGCTGCCCCTAATCCATCCCCACATGCATCAATGTACAATTTAAAAGGTATATTCCTGTCAGGCATGAGGAGTAAAGGTGCTTCTATAAGAGCTTTGCTTATCTTCTCATAAGCTTTAATTCTTTCCTGTGTCATCTCAAATACTGTCTGTTGATCACAGATTCTATAGAGTGAATTGGCTAGAATTGAAAAGTCTGTTAGGTGTTGCCTGTAGTAACTGGCAAAGCTAAGAAAAGACATCATTTATTTCTTATTCCGGGGTATTGGCTTAAGTAACACTGCTGCCACTTTATTTTTGTCAATACCCAAGCTTAAACCAGAAGAAATATTTCCTAGATATTTAAGTTATTCAAATCCAAAATTACATTCCTTGAGTGCAATCTTCATATTCACTCATGTAGCTTTGTCAAGTACTCTTGCAAGTATTTCAAGGCGGAAAGACCATGAGTCAGAACATATGATAATATCATCAATATAAATGATAAGCCATCCTCCAGAAAATTCTGTTGGGAAGATGGTATTCATCATTCTTTTATAATGAGATAGTGAATTTTTAATACCAAATGGCATTCTAAGATACTCATGAATACCACAGTGAGTGATAATTCTAACTAATTTCCTAGTTTTGGGTGTCAAAACATTTTGATGAAAGCCTTTCAATGAATCCATGGATGTTATATACTTGGATTTAGACAATTGGGTCATGGTTTCTTGAATTCTAAGGATTGGATACCTATCTGGAACCGTGTAGGTATTCAATGCTCTAAAATCTCCAACAATCTTTGATTTATCATTATGCCAAGAAATAGTAACAGGTGTTTTCACTTCAACTGCTTCATTATGGCCTACTCTCCTTAGTACACCAAGTTGGATCAACTCGTGGATATGTTTTTCCAAGGCCTCTCTAGCTCTGGGCCTGGCTGGATAAGCTGGTCTTCTAAGTACTGGAGGGTATGGTTTGTCAATATTAAGAGTAATATTCACTTCATGCCCTTTAATAGACCTAATGGTCTATTATCAGAAGCAAAGGCATTCTTATATGTGTATAACACATCAATAAGATAATGCCTCATTTTTAGTTATAATAATGGATTAATTTGTGCTTCAACAAGTTGATTAGCCACAAATTATTCCTTATAAGTATCTTTAACAGAAGATACCACAGATATTTGTTTTGGCATATTGGAAAAAGCAAATTTTTGTCTTTTATTTTCTCCAATTGTGGAATATCTGTCTTTATGCTAATTGATGTCAATGTCATAATTATTCAAGTAATAGTTTCCAAGAATAGTGTGTTGAGAGGTGCAATTGTCCATTATTACAATCTCATTTTTCATTCTTACACTTCCTGCTGGATGTGGAAATACAATATTAGTGTCCAATATGCCCAAAGGGTACATATTATTACTGGCACTACTAAATTGTACACCCTATATTGGTAATAGATGGATTTTCCATCCAGGGAGGATGGATTGAAGATAATCTTTCCCTACAGAAGTACAAAATGCCCCTGTATCCACATTGACTTTGGCTTCAATATCATTCATCAGTATTGATGTGATGCAAGATGCTCCAGCAGTGTATCCTTTACCTCTAGCAGGTTTGGTTTTACACATTCTGGCATCCTGGATATTGATCAGGTTATGAAAATTCTCACTGTACTGTGGCAAGGGAGTATGGACTTCTGTGACCTCAAAGAAAGCTGTAATGCTTTCAATGGGATAGTCATCTACTGGTGTGTCTTCAGAGACTGCAGAATGTAGGTCAGATTCTTCTTTCTCTTTAGTACACCCAGCTTCTTCAATGACTTGAGCTTCATTACTATTTGTCTTTTTGGTGCAAGTGTTGGCTAAATGTGAAGTACTTCCACATTTATGACACTTCAAGACAGGTTTCTCAGATCTTCTGTCCTCTCTGGAAATCTTTGGGACCATTTTGGACTCCATAGGGCTTTTAATCCAAGTTTTACCAATTCTTGTTCTAGTAATGATATCTTCCATTGCATTAATGTAGTCCTCTGTTGAACAGGGTTCTACAAATTTGCACTTGATAGCATGTTCCAGTTCTCCTCCACATTTTCTTAATATTTTCATACTAATCATAGTGTCAGACATATCTGGGTGTAAAGCAGATAATCTGTATTTTTTCTTGAAGAACCAAGTAAGTGGCTTATCTATTTCTGAGTTAAAAATGGAACTTTCACAAGCATTCTCTATTTTAAACCTCCAAGAATTATTGGCCCATTTGGTAATCACTTCAGATTTCCACCAAGACCAATCATGTTTTCCATGATCTTGTCTCATCTTGTGATACCATTTCTTTTCAGTTCTGGTAAACAGAGAGTGTAATTTGCCCACTATAATTTCATCACGTATATGAAAATCTTCTTGCAACATATCAATAGTTCTGATGAACTCAATATGGTTGTATTCACCTTTACCAGAGAATGTTGGCCATTCTTCCAATTTGGGAATATCTTTTGCAGAGATAAAATTTTCTCTGAAAAAAGGGGTCAGACTTCCTTTCACAGAAAGCTTTTCTTAAGTCAAAGTTGTGGAATGTCTTGGCATATGTGGATTTGATTCATAATTCTTATGAATTTTCACCACTTGTGCAAGTATTTCCTCTTTTAATTTTTTCCTTTCACTGTCACTTCTTGCCAAATGTGTGGAAAATTGACTTGTATTTTCAGCCACTGCCAAAACATAGTCTTTCAGAACTCCAAGTTGATAATTGATGTTTCTTGTGGAAAAATCTTCCATTTCATCATCTTGGACATGATATTTACTCTCAATTCTGTCACATGTATTGGTAAGTAATTCTAGTTTGGAAATTACAGACTTATGCATTTCAGCAGAATGTTTGTCATTCTTTTTCAAGTCATTGATGTCCAAAGTTATTTTAGTTAGCTTTGCAACAATTTTACCAATTTCTACATCAATACTAGTTTTAACAAAATGTGTTTCTTGTATTATTTCCAGGGAAAGGCTCTGTTCATCCTTTCCTGCTCCTGTGCTGTTAATTCCATAAGAGTCCTGGCAATATTGAAGACACTGTCCTTGGCTGAAGGCTCCAATTTGGGGATCCTGTACCCTTGTGGGTAAGTTCTGTGCCAATTGGGTTTGCCTTTGCCCTTGCCTTGATTGTCCTTGGGACCTTTCTGCTTCTTCTGAGGTCCTTTGGGCTTGTCTTTGGACACTTCTGGAGCTGGTTTGGAGCTGGTAGACGCCACTGGGCCTTCTGTCTCCAAAGCTGGAGTCATTTCCAACTCCTTCTTCTGGTCTATGGATAAAAGACTTTGGTTCTTCAACCTATTCCTTATCTTTTTGACTTTGTCTTTGCAAGACAATGGGCTCCAACCTCCTAAGAGTTCTATGGTTTTCTCCTGACCCAGAAATGTCTTGATGTGTAAGTAGGAGTTCATGTCCCCCTGCCAAAGGCTTGGGCATATTTCCCACTCCTTTTCTTTGGCTGCTCTGAACCAATTTTTGTATTGCCATTGATAAATTTCTATTTCTGCCACTTTGAAGTGGTTCAGCCCTTAAAATATTATCATGAATTATTCCAGATTCAGAATTCTCATCAAATTTTGTGGGTACAAACCGTGGGGAATGGGAGGCAACTCTGGAATCCTCCAGATGTGTCTTTCTTGAGGAAGATTTGACACTTCTGGATTTGTTCTTGCCTCTTCCTTGTCCACATCCATCTGGTTGGACTGAATAGTTTCTTCCATATATGGTGTGCACCATTTTCATGTCAATTCAAGAGAAAAAGTGAAATAAAAGGACAGAACCACACACCTTTTGGTGGTAATTTAGATTTTTCTTTTCTGAATAAAGTGCCTCTTTTAGCAATTTTCACTTCAATTCTCTCTTCAGATTCTGGACTAGTAATATATCTCTTACTGAGCTTATTACCAGCTGCACTTTATTTTATTAAAGACACTAGAAAAAATTATTTTTATGCTTTTTAACATATTTTTAAAGATTTTGATAAGTTTTATTATTTTTTAATATTAAAAAAAATTATTCTTTCCAAAGAAAAAAATTAAAATTCAAGATTTGGATTCAAAATTAATTCAGAGTAACTCAAAGAATAATTTTATAAGTTTTTGGATGTAAAAGAGCCATGTGTGAAACAATAGAAAATCAAACCAAATTCTTCAATGAAAAAGATTTTAAAAAGATTTTAAAAAAAAAATTCTTCTAAATTCAAATTGAAAGAAAAAAAATTATTAAATTAATATATTTTAGAACTTAAAAATATATTAATTAAGGGCACAAGGTTCGAAAAACACGGCCAGGCCCCCAAATGTAAGAAGTGTCTATGAAATTGTTGATAATATTACTATTAATCAACAGTACTATGACTGTTCTTATAATAATGAAAAATTATTATAACCACAATTAAATAATTAAAGATTATTTCCTTTACATGTTATACAATACTAGTGATTATAACAGTAAGCAGTAATTGTCTAAAAGAATCAATTACAAGAATTTAATAATAAAAACTTCTTTTATTAAAATAATAAAATTATATTAATATATAATTATCTTTCACAAGAATAATTATAAAGATAAATCTTGAAGAAAAATATTAATAGAGAAAAACTTTAAGAATTAAGATAAATAACTCACTATGAATCCAATGAACCTTTTAGAAGATAATAGTAGAGAGATTTGACATAGAATTGTGGATTTAATTGATAAAAATTGATTTATAACAATATTAAAAAAATGTATAATTGATTTGTATGATTTCAGGTCTTTCTGATTGATTTCTGAAATAATAAAACACTTAAGAAACGTTTTAACTATTACTTACTTGATGGTACTAAAGGTATAATTGAATAATGTGATGATTTGGAAAAAACAGCAAGAGGAGACCTATTTCAAGTCTAAGACAGGTCACAGAGGTGTTCCATTGAGCAAACTAAAACAACAGTGAGTGAGAAAACAATAAAACTTTCTGGATTATTGATTACATCATCTGCAGTCACATAAGATTATCATAATTACTTAATTGAGGCTTTTACCTGACTACCAACCCATTTATGGTTAAGAATAAAAGGAGTAACAACTGTAAATATTCTTTTATCCCAAAATAATCATTGATTTCTCAAAGTTATCAATGTTATTGGAAATTTCATAACAGAATGTATCTTCTGTGAATTTTTGAAGATTCTATGTTTCATGTGGAATCATCAAAAAGGGACTGTGCCTAAAAATTTGAATTTTACTTATAAAAGTATAATTATTTTTGGCTTTTATATGAATTATACAGTTATCAATTGGTCCTGTAAGTTTCAGAAAGATTAATTAGTAATTGTATTTTTAATGAATATTTGAAGTTTTTACCTCATTTCTACATAGAATTGCAAATAGCAGTATATGGCTGGTTGCTATGAGGTAAATCACTGGATACTAGTCCAAAGAGGGTTTTAATTGCTCTTCTGGGGTTTTTCCATGGAAATTCATTAATAATTGCCATGGTTACAGGAGTCTAAGCTGCACTTTACCTCCTTGGCATGTCAAAATAGCTGCTTATTTTCAATTATCTTATTATTTAATGAAGTTGTGACATGGTAGCTAAGTTCCTAAAAGGTTTTAGCTTACTAATTGGGCCAAGATCAGCCATGGAACAAAGCTTTAGAGCTGTCAATGCCTCAGAGGCCTCAGAAGTTGGGTACCCTGGCTCTCTTTGATGTCTTTTGTCCCCCTTGACTATTTTTCACATCAAAAATAGAAATTAATGCTTCAAGTGAGATATCCAATATGGGTGTACCAAAGGTTCATGTATTAATACCATGATATTAAGTTCCCAAAACATGCATAGCACTATTATTAGTGTATATGTAACATGGGATTTCTCACATTCCCATTATTTTGGTGTGAAATTGAGAAACCAAAACTTTTCACAGATCCTTTATGTGGTATTGAAGTATTTCCCATATTACCACCTCAAAGAGTTGATTTGAGCTTATTCATTCTATGGAGCTACCCTAGGTGAAATTATGTGTAGAATCCAAATCTGGCTTCAAATCCATGGATTTACTTACTCAATAGAAAGTTATCCATCTTTTCTGAAATCAAAAAAGATGAATTTTGAATATTTGCATGACTTATGGGTTATGCATAATTCAGAATTTTTTTAAGATAATTGTGGCCAATTTGGGTATTCAAAATATACCTCAAGGCTCACAATCACAAAAATTGAAGGTTTTATACCAAATTATGGACATTCAAAGAGTGCCATAATCACCAAATACATATACATTTTATCTAATAATTTCTAAGCTTACTCAATTCAAGCTATCTACAAGAGCTACTATCTATTATATAATTCTTATAGCGCACATATGATGGTTTTAAATTACATTCTTCATCAAATTATTTTACCTCATTACTTGATTATTATCAAATTTATCAAGCTTGATTCTTGATTAGGTATTATAGAGACCACTATATCAGTCTTTTATATTGTAAATTTACAATTATTTTTTGATTTGTGGGATAAGTAGAAACATTTTTTGGTATAATTGGACGGTAACCCTGAGATCTATTAGCACTCTTAGTCGTAGGAAGATTAAAATATTTCAAGCTGATTTCCTGTTACTTCCCCCTCAAGGAATTCCTTATCTGGTTCAACTATAAAAGGAGTTTCACAATGGCAATATTATTATAACACAATAATTATGAATAGAATTTTTTTGAAAAAAAACAATATGAAGAAATGAGCTGAAAATGAGCTATAAGATCCATGATAATATATTCAAAAAAGCCTAGAAAGAACTCAGAGTATTTAATGGTTCTCATAAGAAAAAAGAAGGGTGAGGTTTTACAATTCAGTAATACTGATAATACATGAGCAAAAATCAGAGATAGACAGGAACTCTAATACCTTATCAAAAGAAAAAAGCCACTAGTCATTTTTGAGAAAATATTGAGCCTTCTCTTGAAGGGATTTTAGAGTTTAGCTAAAATATTAAATGTTTTCTTCTCCAATTAATGGTTGGCACAAAAGATTCTTATAAGAACTACTAGATACTGAATTCGTGGGGTCTAATTAAATCTTATAATGAATGGCTTTGTGAAGAAGTAATGTTTTTGGCATTTTCTTTTCCATGTTTTTATTTAATTGAGGTGCTATACTCACTAGTATTTGGAGAGTTTTCATCTTTATTAACAATTACCAGATAGAGTAATACATTTCATCCTACTATCATGTTTCTTGTGTGATTTTAATTGTGTTACTACATGGATTTTTCTGGAAGAAAGTTTCATTAATTGTTTCTGTATTTATGAATAGATCAGAAGCCAAAAGAAAAGATTTGAATAAACATACTGAATTAATTTTTTTAGATAAAACTGGGGAGACAGAAATTAATTGGAAAATTACTCACCTATAACCTGGGTTGAACAAAATGGAAATCAGATGTATTTATTCTTTTTAATTTATTTGAATCATTTCATGGAATAATTTAATTCCTGAGAGAAGGGTTTAAAGATTACTATACAGATAGTACCTGACCTTAGATAAAATCAAGTATTTTGGGGAAATTGATTTGCAAATTACAATTACAACTTTAAATAAACTATAAAATACCAAGAAAAATTGATTTTATTATAATTTAATCGCATTGAATACTTGAATTTTGTATATATTCTGTAGAATAAATTAAAAAAAACTATTATTAAGAATATTTTTCCTATAAAGAAATATATAAAGAAATTTACTATTTCTCTATAGATTCACTATGACTGCCCTTTTTTATGATCTTAGTAATAATGGAGTGGTAATTTTGAAGCATTCTTAGGAATTAGAAATACTTTTTATTCTATCAAATAGTAATCAATATGATATCGTATATTAATTATTTAATTTTAATAATTACATTAGTAGAGTATAGAAATATTAATTCACTTATTTATTTCAATAAGAATTGTTATTACAAAAAAATATTTCCTATCTTAAGAAGATTATTTCTCATAAAAAAGTATTAATTTGGTATAATTATTCACAAATATTGTTATCAAAAATGAATGAAATGGAATTATCTTATTTTGAATTTTGTACATGGTAAGAGAAGCTATGATACTTTTAAAAGGAACCTACTTTTAATACTAATAAGGTATGATAATTGTAAAAGGAACCTAAATTTAATACTAATAAGGAGGATTTATAGTATATTTACTCTATTTAGAAAAATAAATACAAAGAAAAAATCATAATTACATTATAGAGACTTATATCATATAAAGATTTGAAGCTTTCATGCGGAAATGATTGTTTAAAAAAAACTATTGTCTAAATATAAGTACAATGTGAAAATTTCAATAATAATAATTGATCGAAATAGTATAATTTGTTGTAAACATCACTTAACTAAGATTTTTTAAGATAAATCTTGTATAAAAGATTAAATATAAATATTTGATGAAATCTTAACGTCTAGGGGAAATATGACAAAGAGGATTCCTTCCTGTGTTGAAGCTCTCCTTCACAGTTAAAATACTGGTATTTCCAGATATTGAAGGATTCATTTTACCAGAAGGAATTACAATATCGGGTTTTTATTATGATATTATTAGTATTCAATGATTTTCTATCTTAATGCACGACTTTTTTGAAGCAACAGCTATAAATCTAATCTAATAATATACTATTCTTGGTATATCTCTGTTTCTCATTTTTTTGATATACAAACTCAAAAAAACCAAAATAAAATGATTTTCAAAGCCAATGTTCATATAAATACCTTATTGGGAGCATGAAAAGTAACAAAAAAATGTTTTTATAGCTTCTCTCAAAATCATCAAACTCCCATAGGTTTTAGTTTAAAAAAAGATTAGAGCTTAATCTAAAATATTGGTTTGTTCTCAAAGCACAATTAAGAGAATTACATTATACTATTAAAACTATATTTTTGATTATTTTTCTTCTAAAATCTGTTTTCTAGTGAAAATTTGTATCTTTAGCTTAAAAAAATCATTAAGAATACCTCCACAAGTGTTTTCTTAAAAATAAATGAATCATAATCAAAATCAGTACTACTAAGATATACTTTTGTATTTTATCTTTGGATTAAACCACCTCTAGAGTAAATTTGTCAACAGGATAACTAAAAATACTAGATTTGTCTCATGTCTGAGCTCATAACTCAAAGTATTACTTAGTAATATGTATATCAAAGTACATAGCTTTATTCATTACCCCAAGAACATTTTCCTCCAAAACGAGTAGTTTTATATCATAAGAAATATGATAATATTGAGGTGGGACCATTTTCAAAGATGAAATGGTAAAAATCACATATACCCAGGTATCCCAGTAAATATTGGTGTTAAAGACATGTCATAAAACTGAAATGTATTCTTAATTATATTCTGAGTAAAATTGAGTAATTTGTTGAGCACCTTTATTCCAAATAAATCATTTGATGTAATGGAACATATGTTTTTATCTTTTACTATTAAATTTTCATTAATATTGCATTATCATATTACTATAGGCATCTACAGTAGCTTTTTATGTAACTTATAATTATAAATATACCTTTAATTATCTCTTAATATTTAATTTGAGTGATAATTTAATATTGAAACTTTATTCTATAGCTAATTTTATTATTGTTTCTGTGAATTTATCTGGACATGGGTTTAGATCCCAAAGGCTCAAAATGGTCTCTAGTGAGGAGAGCTTTGGTGTAAAGATATCACCTTTACCTTTATATTTTGGCAATACTTGGAATGTTATTGAAAAAAATGGAACAAAAGTTAAAAAATATTTGTTCTTAGTATTCTTTGAGTGAGTCACTATTTTAAAAGCATATTTCAGCTAAATTAGAGTAAATTTTTTTCATAATTGTGTCATTCTGAATTTTTCATTAAGAGTGTTTCTCTAAAATTGTTTCCATGTAAGATCCTTGAAATTTCCAATTTAAAATTTTTTCAACAATATAATTATTTTACTTAACACTTCAGGAGATGTGGAACTTATCCTTCATTACTATTATTATTGGTGATAGGAATTAATTACACTTATTAGGGGGTGTCAAAGTTACTAAATCCCACACTCAAAATCCCAAGTTTTTTTGCCAAATCCCGCATCAACGTTTTAGGATTTGGGCAATCCCACACCTCAAGAAGGGAGGTATTTTGAGGTACAAAAACCCAAGTTTTTGGTACCAAATCCCATGTTTAGATACTAAAATCCTGCCTTCAGCTTCACTTAAAGGGACATTTTTACAACACAAAACTCAGTAAGGGCATGTTAAGTTGCATAAAAATTCCCTTTTCTTGCATAAAATCTGAATATACTGGTCATTTATTAAATTATTTGATTTCAAATTTCATTTTATATTGATTGTTTCTTCATTTACCATGCCAAAGGCATCACACAGGCTACCATTACTTCAGACCTTAAACTCACTGTGGCTCATTTATGCCTTCAGCTCTGATAGTGATTCTGAAATCCAGGAAGATATAACATTATTTAATATGATAACATCACAAAGATACATCAATCCTTGTAGAAGATATCCATCACATTACATGTATACAATGAATGATTTACAAACATTATCATCTGAAAGATTTTGCCAGCTATGTAGGACCACACATGAATCATTTGAAAAATTGGTTGCAAAAATTAAAGATGATCAATCCTTTCAAAACTCATCACGAAACAAACAACACAATCCTGGCATACAATTGGCTGTGGCACTATCAATATTAGGATCAAATGGAAATGGGGCTGCTTCGGGAAAGATTGGAATGTTATTTGGAATTAGCCATGGGGCTATTGTGTTGTACACTCAAAGAGTTATTGGGATATTAATGAAGTTAAAGCAGAAAATGATTGTGTGGCCAACAATAGAACAACGCAGAGAGATCTCTCAAGTTATGCAGGCGGAAGGCTTCCCTGGGTGCATTGGATTTATTGATGGGAGTCTCATACCATTATCAAAACATCCCCCCAATGATGGTGAAGCCTATTTTGATTGTAAAAAGAGGTAGGCTTTTGAATTTTTACTGATTGTTTGAAATTAAGGTATTCTATGTCAATACAACTGGTTTGAAACATAAAAAAACAGTTCAATGCTCTACATGTTTGTTGTACTGGGTCACTTCATGATTCAAATGTATATCAACATATGAAAATTGCACAAACACCTCAAGAATTTTATGAAAAAGATCAGTACATACTGGATGATTCAGCATATGCAAGTTCTCCTTGGGTTGTTCCAGCATATAAGGGAGTTGCAGCACAGAATGAAGATAACCGTTCTTTCAATTACTGTCTAGCAAAATCAAGGGTCAGAATTGAGCATGCAATTGGAATTTTGAAGGGGCAGTGGATTTCTCTAAGGGAAATGTGGAATCAAATGAGAGATAAACATGAGATTGAATAATTTGCTAGTTGGGTCATTTCATACACAATATTATATAATATGTTGACAAAAATTGGTTATGAATGGTTTAATTTATATGGGGATGATTATCCACCACATGCAGAGAATCCATGCAATAATGGCATTGGGGAAGATGTGGTACATATGCGTGAAAAAATTAAACCAATTACTGTGGCATGGAAAGATAGTCAATTGTAAATTTCATCAGGACCATTTCTTTAGGGTGTTGGTAAACACACGTAAGCTTTTAGTAAAAACACGTAAGTAACCTAATTTCTTTATAAAAATTCCTCAGGTTCATTTTTGAGAATTTTTAACATTTTTTTTGCCATATTTTTCCGACATGGGATGTGAAGGTCCCCAAATTTTTTCAATTTTTTTTTTGCCCAATTTTTCTATTTTGGGCAATTTGGTAAAATGGCCCATTTTTTTGAAAAAATTCATTAAAAATGTTCCCACTTATGAATTTCAATATTTTTTTTTTAAAATGAAGGTGAGAATGTTGAGAACAATAAACCAGAAGCCCAACATTTTGGTATTTTTTTTGCAAGAACATTTGTAGGCCCAAAAAGTCCATGTTCTTTTATGTTTTTTTGTTCATGTTTGTAATTAAATTGAAAATGCCATTTATGACATAAATTGAATTCAAAATTTAATTTATGATGAGTGGAAGTTGAAATTTGATTTTTGGCATTAACAGTGCCATTTATCACATCAAAAGTGCCATAAATGGCATCACTAATGACATAATAATGCCATAAATGGCATCAAGAATGACATACAGATGCCATTTATGGCCAGAAAATTGGCATAAATGGCATTACAGCAATGCCATAAATTCAATTTAATGGCCATGAAAATGCCATTTATGCATTTAAAAATGCCATAAATGGCCTTAAAAATGGCATGAATGGCCTTAACATTGGCCTTAAAAATGGAATTAATGGCCTTAACTATCACATAAATGGCATCAAAAATGCCATTTATGGAATCAAAAATTCCATTTGTGGCATTACATAAATGGAATTAACAATGCCATTTATTGCATTGATAATGCCATTAATGGCATTGTTGATGTGGCATTATTAATGCCATTTATGGCATTAATCGCATCAGAAATGTTGCATTTTTTATGGCACAAATGGCATTGTTGATGCCATAAATGGCATTAATGGCATCAATAATACTTAATTGATAATGCCATTAATGGAACTGTTAATGCCATTAATGGCACTGTTAATGCGATTTATGGCACTCTTAATGCCATGAATGGCACTGTTAATGCCATTAATGGCATTGTTAATGCCATAAATGGAATTGTTAATGCCATTTATGGCACTGTTCATGTCATTTATGGCACTGTTAATGCCATTAATGGTACTGTTAATGGCATTAATGGCACTGTTAATGCCATTTATGGCATTGTTGATTCCATAAATGGCATTAATGGCATCAGAAATATTTCATTGATAATGCCATTAATGGCACTGTTAATGCCATAAATGGAATTTTTAATGCCACAAATGGCATTAATGGCATCATAAATGCCATAAATAGCCATATTTCATTTAAAAACCATCCCTTACGTGTTTTTACCATAAAATTATGGGTTTTTACCAATTGATGGTACAAACACGTAAGTTTTTAGTAAAAACACGTAAGCTCTTATGTGTTCTTACCAATTTGCTTACGTGTTTTTACCAATACCCTTTCTTTATGTAATTGGCTTAATGGAATACAATGGAGTAGAGATGTTATTGGGAAAATAAAAGTATTTACAATCAATATTGGGCAAATAAAACTGTTTCCAATTAAGACTTTTTAGCACATTTCTTTCAAAGTACCCATGGACTTTTGATTTGATTTCAGTGGGTGACATTTTCAATAATTTGTGACCTACATTAAATAATTTATGGTTAATTTAAAAAAACATACAAAATGAGTTATTTTGTCATGATTGATAATTACTGGAGAAGGTTTTGTTGTATGATGAACCATTGTTGATGTTTTCCAAAGGAGTTCCATAATGCCAGGTTTTTTTGAAAAGTCAATCTCCATTTTCAATTTGGGGAAGTTCAGGCCATGTCCAGAGGGAGTGAAGACAGTTGGAAGGGGATGAAAAGCCTTCTTAGATACAAAAGAGAAAATACCATAAGTCCAGGCATTGAGAGCATTCACATTTTTGGTGTGGCTTATTGAAAAATACATCTTGAGTGACAATGACATTGGAAAAAGATTTGAATTCTTCCTTTGGATTGGCAGAAGTCTATTCAAGTTGACTGAAGCTTGGTAATTTGGCTTCTTCCATTAATGACTGATTTTCTTGCACAGCTAATTTTGAAAAATGAGATATTCTTGAGTAAATTAATTTGTCATATTTTTGAAGTTTGGTCCATTCCATATTATCCAATTTAATTTGAGGAGGGGATAAACCAGCCTTTCTGGAGTAAAAACGTAAAAAGTTTGAAATCAATTAGTAATTATTAAAATAATAAGTAAAAAAGATCACACAACTGCTGGTTTTCCAGCATCAGAACCAGGACAAAAGCCAATACCTTTCATGATGCCACCTAGGAATTGTTTATAGTTTTGATTTCTTGTCTATTTTGAGATAAGGACATCAATGTAATGGTTAAGTCTTTTAGTATTTGAGAGTGGCCTGAGGAAGCCTCAAAAGGGGTGATTTCATAAATGCAGACAGGTAAAAATGGCTTGTGTGTTTTATCAATGAGTACATAAGGGTGTGATAAAGTATTTATTGCTGGAAGTTTTAAGCATGAGGCATTGGACGATTTCTTGTCAATTGAAATAGTTGAAAGGTTCTTATATGCTGTGTTTGAATGTCCAAGTTGCAACAGGATTTGTTTTGAATCATGGATATGTTGTCTTTGGCATTGGGTGAGTTCTTGTTTATGATTGGTTTGGTTATTATTATCTTCATGATGTTCTATCTTTGGTTTAGTCCCAACCATGACATCATTAGGAGGAACAATAGTTTCATCATCATTCAAATTATTCTGATGATGTTCTGACTCTGGTTTAGTCCTAACCATAACATCATCAGAATAATTTGAAGAGTGAGAGAGAGGGGGAGCACTTTTTAGAATTTTAATGATGATGGAAGCAGGCAGAAATGGAATGACATTGCAAAGAATATCCTTATAATATTAAGAAATGATAAAAGAACAGTACAAAGAAATTCAAAAGATGATCAGCATGATTATTTAATCAAATTAATTGAATATCAGTTTAATAAAAAAAATCAATAAGTTAGTCAGCATGATTATTTAAAAAAAAATCAAAAAAAAGTAAAAAAGATGATCAGCATTCATCATCTTTGAATTTGAAAAAGTACAAAAAGATCAATGATGATCTTCAGAAAAGAAAGAGCTCAGTGATGAGCATCATGATAATGATCAAAAGGTAAAAAAATAATAACAAAACAAAAATTAAACACAAAAACGTCAGTCAGGCTACCATGCCCTGGTTGGTATTTTTGGTGATGTAGGTAAGTTTGTAGAGATGTGCATACTCATTTGGGGCATTTCAGTTTTCCAATAAAATCAACTGCTGATCAACAAGAATCCATAAGATCACAGATTGAAGTACTATGGCCATTGTTGCCTTCTGGTGTAAACTGCGGTGGGACATACAAAAAAAACAGGTTAACAAGAATTAAATCAACCAAGTGGGTCCCACGATTAGCAAAGGACTGAGAAGTGCAAAAATTAGGAGTGAGAAATGGTTGGCACTTTGTCAGCTTTTGTCACACATTTAACCCAGGAACTTATTTTGGTTTGCGCTGCATCTAGCCAGTCTTGTACATAAGGTAGGAACCATTCATCCGCTGGCATAATAAAAGGCGCGCGGCAGGATAATTGAATGGCTAGTCAGTTGATGTAAATAATCTAAGCTAAATCCCTATAGAAAGAAAAAGTGACCGACTTTGACTTGCACATATCATGCTTTTTTTTAAGTTCCATCGAGGCATGATAGCGAGCTAGTACATCAACATCATGATTATTTGATTCAGCCTCCTGGTTAACCAACCCGACTTTTACTGCACCGTCTTGCCTGGGTATAATAGGAGGAGGTGGCAGTAGCATAGCTCTTAACGAGTCAAGATCTCAGACACGGTGAGTTCAAAGCCAACTGAGATAAATGGACACCAAATCTCTGGAATAAAGAAGGGGATGCTTAAACCTTTTATTGATACAATTAGAACATTCAGATGACAAGAGGCAGTCCTGTTTCAGTGAGTGTAGGTAGTCGTATAGCTCAGTCACTGCTTCTTCAAATTCTTTACATTGTTTAACCAGTTGCATTGACTCATATATATGACATAGCAAGGTATCAAACAGGCAGGACATTGTCTGTTTCATCATCATCTTCTGTGAAACAAAATGATGATGATTAATAATTTGTTCTTCTTCTTCTATTTTTTTACTCTACTAATTCACTCACATCACGATGAGCCCACATCCCAAACACAACCTCTTCTAAAACTTTAAAAGCATCGTAAAGCGCCTCAGTAATGCAATAAATGATTGGAATCCCTTCTTCTGCAAATCTCTGACCAATTGCATTTAAAAACACTGAAACTTGAAAGGGTACTCTGGCCTTAAAGCATTTCTTGGACGACCAAAGCCACCACTCCCATTACTAATTCCAGAACTTTAATCAAATCAAGAACCATGATAACAATTGAAATTTAAAGCCCGACTGGAATCCTTATTTGAGACTCAGACCAAATCGTCATTAGCAGTTGAATTGGAATGACTTTGAGATTCTTATTGTAGATTGAAAATTAAAATTGAGGCAAGGAAAAGACAACGTTGGATTAACTGCCGACTGAGTGAGATTTGAAGACGGCAAAGAGATCAAAGGGGATTGTAAGTTAGACCCCCTTTTTTAATCTTTTGACTAGCTTGAATATCCTAACTTCAAGGAATGACTCTAGTGGTTGTTTGCGCCACAGGCTACTGGTCCATGAAAGAGACAGTACAAAGAGTGATCAGAAAGGAAGCCTTGCTTTGTCCTTGTTTCAATTATGTCAAGCTAATGAGCATGGAAAGAGAGTAAAGACTTCTTTATCAATTGTCAAGGAAAAAAATCTGTACACCATATCCGTTGGGTTTGGCTCTCCCCCTCAATCTCATAACCTTGGGATTGCGACAGGCTCCGTGAACACCTATTCTGGAAACATTAAGCCTTATCAGTTAACTCCAACGACTATAGTACTTGATCAACCATTTTTCATACCTTACGGATTTGGGAATGCCACTGGAAAATTGTTTTCTGACACCCTCATATTAGGAAAGGAGCAGTATTCTGTTACTTTGAGAAATTTTACTGTCAGAAATGTCACTTGTTTAAATGTGAGTCGAAGAATTTACTTCTGGAAGTAACCTCAAATATATAACTTTAGATTTTGCTATTTCAAGTGATTTGAAGGATTTGATGGTCTCCTTGGGCTTGGCTTTTTGGCTCAATCACATCCTTGGAACTTCCAAAATATTAGTACTTTGCTAACTCCAACGGGACTAGTTTGTGATCGTGACATGCTTGAAAGTATGATGTTTGGGGTGAATGGAAACCATTCAAGGCGTTATCTCCTAAACGCACAGTTACCAACCTCGTCTGCTTTCAAGGCATGGACAAAAGCATAATACTTGGGTCTGACATGGTGGTGTTGATGCCAAAGAGATACCTGTTCAAACGAGAGAAAACAATTTAAAGACACACCTTGTTTCAATTAAAAATATTTAAAAAGTATGAGTAAAGAACTACAAATATAGTTCATTGAAAGATTAGCTGGATGGCATGCAGTTGAACAAACAACTATAAGTAAAAAGACCCACCTCAATCCAAAAAAAACAAACTACAAAAGTATGTTGTATCAACTAGATAAAAAATTAATTTGAAAATAAGTTGCCCCAAATCCATTTGAACAAAAAGTTAATTTAAAAAACTCACAGCAACCAATAAAATAATGTTTACAAAATTAGTTTTTTCGAAATTAATTTCATGTAAACCTGTTGAAAAAACCAAATAGATTCTAAAAAACTAAGCACAATTGAAAAAGAAGTCTTTAAAAGGAATTTTCAATTGGATAAAAAATAATGGGGTTAAGAAAGAGGAGGATTGAAATAAGCTGCAAAAAAACATAGAATTTAAAAAACTTACATCAATCAAAACCAAAATCTTTCAAAAGGGATTTTGAACCAACTAAAAAGAAAGTAGATTCAAGATAAATTGCGTTGAATCCTGTTGAAAAAAACAATAGAATTTAAAATACTAACATCAATCCAAAGAAAAAAAATATAAAAAGAATGGATCTTTTCCTAAAAATAAAATTCAACCAACCCAAAAAAAAGACAGAAAACCCCAAACAAATAAAAATAAATTATAATAAATTGAGCCAATTAAAACCCAAAAACAAAATGAAAAAAAATAAAAATCAAAATAAAATAGATAAACACAAAGGATAATAATAATATATTTAAAAAAATCAGAATAAGGAAAAGTCCAAAAAAAACAAAATATGATTTACCAAAATTATCAAAAAATTGAGAAAAAGGAAGGTAAAGGGATATTCAATTGAATTAAATTAAAAGAAAATGAGACAAATAAAGGAAGAAAAAAGACAAGGCAAAATTCACTCTTATTTGGCAAAAATTCACCACAAAATTGAAATTTTGAGGACACCTTCAAATTCAATTGGTTCAAACGCAGACATTGATCTTTGGCACATAACATCATGATGCCAAACTTGCACAAATTTTCAATTGTGTAATAAATTGCAATCCATTTTCAACACATAAGATGATTTCCAAATAAACATCAATTGTATTTGACAAATCACCATGCATCAAATGATCACATGACATATACCTAATATGTTATTTTTTATTGATCAATGTCAGAATTCGTTCCAGCTCCCCAATTGGCCTGCTTGATGACAATGCCTCTATAGTGAGATCAATCTGGCATTGCTTTTCCTTAAGTTCACATTCCCAATTCCACTTTTCTTTTTCAAATTCATGTTTCTTTGCATGTTGCTTCTCATCAAACTCCATTTGCTCTTGTAACTTGACTTCTTCAAACCGTTGTTTTCCATGTTGCTCAATTTCTCTTCATTCCACCTCTCCCTGTCCCACTCCAAACATGCATTATCACTTGTTTCACAGGCAAATAATTATGAATTTTGTGAGTAGGAATCATCAGAGTAACCATAATTGCAAGTCATACCTTTTTTCTGTGATTCAAGCAAATTTTCATAAGTAGGTGCAAACATATCCAGCAACCTTTTCCTAGAACCACTCTTGTCATTTAAGTTGGGCGTCATTGCTTGATTATGCTTTTGTGTTGAATGTGTTATGGATTTCCCTTGCTGGTCAAAGGAGAAATAATCAACATTGGAGTGAATAAATATCACTCTTAAATGTACTTACCAATTAATCTTGAAGGTTTTCCACTGGAACCAAGTTATCATCCTTATTAAGCAAAGGATCTAGATTGTGAGGTGATTCCAAATGATTATACTCCTTTAAGATTCACATGAGCTTTAATAATATCAGGTAAAAAGAAAATGAGATTATGACTTACCTTATTAAGCCAAAGATAATCATAATCACCATTTAAGCTGTCTTTTTCTTGTGAATCATAGCTCACAATGGGAGTGAAATTGGGCTTGTGGCCAAAGAGGGAATCCATTTCAGCATAGCAAGGACACATACTTTCAAGCTTTTCAATCATTGATTTGATTCCTTTACCCTCATCTTCTTCTGTTAGTCCAGCCCCAGTTAAATTTTCAAATTTTTTTGCTGCCATATACTTCTTTTTATTTGTTTGCCATCAATGTCAGATGCTGCTTGAGATAAGGTTTAGGCGATTTCGTGATTTTTTGTTGACTTCCATGGACATAAGCTGAAATCCATGCTGCTTTGATGAAGGAGATCTTCCAATAGATGTTGAGCCACTGGTACCAAAATATGACTCAAAACTGGATTTGATTGAAGTCCAATTAATTATGGTAAAATAATCTGTATGTATTAAGTGACCTGGTGGATGAGGCAGGCCAGAGGTGATCTTCATATCTGTCTTGATGTGTCTTGTGTCGGAACAAGGCATTATCATTGTCACAGGGGCTTTTCGAAGTGATAGAGGGCCTGGCACTCAGTAAACTGGGACTCACTTATGGAGGGCTCAGGATATGGTAAGAGAGAAATACTTAAGAGTGCAAAGAGATGAATTACTAAAATAAAGAATATAAGAAAGCAGAAACAAAAGAAATAAGAGTAAAGAATAAAAGAGCCAACCACAAACAAGTCCAAGTGCACTGTTTCAACCTGTCAGAATGAAAAGAGAAGGGTTAATAAGGATATGGCCACCCAACTCATACTGTACAGGCAAAGAGAAAAAATGCAAAGACTAACTTAATATTAAATAAATATAATACCCAAACTAAGGATAATAATATTACTAAATAATAAATAAACTAAATTAATTAACTGGGGAAAGGTCCCCAGGGGGGAAAAGAGGGGCTGGTATATGTGAGAATCACCAGCCCTGATCCAGAGAGAGAATCTTCATGAGAGGATTGAATGATTGAATTGAGTCTGGACAATGCAGGTCCTGTGCAGTTGTAAAGAACCTGTGCAAGAGGTGTGGTGAAGTTGAATGATCATACAGTTTCATAATGGTGTATCCAAACTGTATTGGGTGAATCCAACCTGTACAGATGCTGACAGGCTGTATTGAGGTACCAAGCTGTATGCATGTTTCAGCAAGGAAGATTGCTGAAACTGAATGCTGATGCAGATAGTGGATCTGTTGATTGGAGGTGTTTTAGTGGGTGTATTAATGAATACCCTTACCCCTGGTGAGTGGTTGTTACATTATCCCCCTCTTGAAACTGGTGGGCTCCTGAACACCATAATACCCTTCCACCTTTGAGTGGCATCTCAATATCCCCCCATTTTTTCAAAAAACTTTCTTTTTAATTTTCATTTCCTCTTGACCATTATCCTGAAAATCCTTCTTCAATTCTTCTCTGTCAAATTAAATTGATTCCCCCTTCTTTCAAATTTGAGTAAGTATTCCACTTCGAAATATGCTTCTTTTTCTTCTGCTTCAATCAATATTTTGTCCTTGGGGTATGGCCTTGGGTTGTATCCCAAAATGATGTCCACTGATCTCTTGTGCTCAAAAAATGATGCCAAATGAGTATATGAATGTATACTAATTTGTCAAGGCCCAATTGAAAAAATCTTGAAATAAAGTCTTCAAGGGGTCTTGTCCCCATTGGCCTTGGAAATGCCTCAATTTCCCTTCCCATAGTGTTTTTTGGGCTTTGGCCCCTCCCATGGTGATTTGGAATTTCATTTATTTTATGGCCTTTTGGGCCTTTCTTGGGTCTTGGTGATTTTAGTGATGTTTTTTGATATATGGGCATATTTGGCCATTTTGCTCTTTTGGGGTCCTACGGTCCACGGTCCGTGGGCCGTGGGTGCTATTGGAGGCCCCCAGGGCCCAATTTTGTTGTGGACCCAGGGCTTCCATGGGTCCAAAAATTGGCCCATGGTACAATTTCTCACCTACATGGCCTGGACCCATTGAGGGGGTCCAGGACCATCAAGATCCTGGCCTCCCCAAAGTTGCAGGGGAGGCCCTGGGTGATGAATTCAGCCCCAGGGGGGTACGAATCCTCACCTTAGAGGCTTTGAGTGGGGGCATAAATGAGCTATGGCACCCATTTCCTTGAGGTCAATTTCTTTTGATTTGGAGTCGACTGAATCTGATGTCTTGAATCTTCTGCTTGAATATTCTTCAGTTATGAGTTCCAAACTGACTGAACTCACTGAAATCACTTAATCTTCTCCTTCTGCACTGCACTGTCTGCTCTTTGTGGTTCTGGTATCTTCAGTCAATTATCTTCACCCTCCATGGCTTCTTCTGGTTACTTTGATCCCTCCCAAATCTATGATGGGTACAGAGCAGTTGAAATTCTTGATCCTGCCTGTACTGAATGTTTGGCCAAGGGTAAGGATTGTTTTCAACACTACAATCCCCAATCTTCAAAGTGCCATGATTGCTTCATTGGAAAGAAACCATGTTGTCATACCGGGGTGTCGTCTTCTAACGTCAGGAGGTATTTATGGAGTAGAAAGGATGGGCCTTTTGGGAAAGAATTCCTAGTCTCTGAGGCACCTACTCCTGATGGAACTTCAGGATTTTCTCAACGTGAGTGATTTGCATATCTTGATTGAATTGGTACTGATATTTTGATGTAGTGACTGGTTCCAGGCAGAGGGATGTGGCAAGGTGGACTAATGTTGGAGGGCCAATTCCAGTTGGTGGTAGGCCAATATATTCCAGTTCAGAAGTGCAAATATCCAGGATCAACACTGAAGGGGTAGTGAAAAGAATAAGAAGGATTGCTGATTCCCCAAATAATCCAGATGCTGAAGGTAGTGATGAGTTGGATGGTGAAGAAGTTGTAGTTGTTCCTCATTCAGTTGGCCATCCATCCAGCAATTCCTCTTCTCAGCCTCTTGCCAACAGATTCCAAAGCCAAGTGATTCCCAGTACTCCCAGAAACTTCCAACCGGTGCTTGCTTCCATTCCACCTTCTTCACCAAGTACTTCTCATGCCAGGCCTTCCTTGAATCAAGCAGTAAGACCATCACCAATCCAGCAGCCCAGGAACTCACCCATAACCACCTCCAAACAACTCCAACCTGTGGCCAGTTCCAGTAGAAGAAGGGATGGTTTGTCTCCTTTTCCGTTTCCTGCCGCTCCAGTTTTTCAAAGAAGAGATTTCTGGCCTATCCAAATTACCAGAGAAGATCCCAATGTGGTGAGTGAAAACCAAGAAGCTGTGGCCAGATTATTCAAGAGGGTTGATAGAAATAGCAGGGAGGTTATTATGTATGCAAATGACAGGACTATTCTGGGTACTGCTTCAGAAGAAATGGCTGCAAAATTTTCCTGGTATGAAGATGAATTGATAAATGATTTTCAGAGAACCTTTGATGATTTAGGTAGAGATAACTAGTTTCCTTATCCTTGTTTGTGTTTGGTTTGACTTCTATCCCCACTCTTATAAATACTAAAAAATGAAAAATTAATGGAACCTCCCAATACATGATTTGGGAGGGGATGCTTCTGCTTTAAAGAGATAAAAAGAAAACAAAATTATACAAGTAAATAAAAGAAAGAAAATGAGAGGAAAAGAGATAAAAGAAATTCCTGATGGGTTGTCCTTCTTGTAGTGAGTTGCTTGATTTTTGGCCAAGAATTGTCTGAAAAATGAAAACCAAGCATTTGATGCTCACAGAGTGGCCAAGGTAATGTTTTACACGAAGTAGAACCCTCAGGGATGCATACCAGGAGATGGAACTTACTTTCATAACTCCCACTTCCCACCAAGCACCATAAAGCTGAAATAAATTGCCATAAATGACTTGAAGTAATGAGGATTGGCATAAATTGACATAATGATAAATAAAAAGAAAGAAAGAAAAATTTGGCCATATCGTGATAAGGTCCAAATCGGAGGGTATTTATGTTGCATGCTTCCTTAATCTGTCCAAAGAATTGACAAGCGCTCACAAAGTGGCCAAGGTGATGCTTACAACAACATATGGGTAGAATACCCCCTTAAAGGTGCATGCCAGGAGAGGAACTTACTTTCATAACTTCTTCTCCCCACCAAGCACCATAAAATCAAACTCTTGAGGTATTTGGGCCAGGCTTGTCTGGATACAATGAATGGAAATCCTTGACAAGGTCTGGTGAGTTGGTAACGTTGGAAACTGGTTCCCAAGTGGTTCTCTCTGGGTCTTCACTGAATCCTTTCCACTCTACAAGATACCATAAATTACCTCTCTTGAGTTTTGAGTCCAGAACCTGAGCCACTTCCCATTCCTCTTGCTCCTCCACTAAGACTGGTGGTGGTGGCAATTGATGTCAATTTGGGATAGTTGAATTTTTCACTGGTTCTAATAAGGACACATGGAATACAGGGTGAACTGACTTCCATTGCTGAGGCAACTTGAGGTGATATGCATGGCTGCCAATCTTCTTCAGAACTTCAAAAGGTCCCAGCCATCTTTCTGATAATTTCTTGGTGGGTCTTGTTGTCTTGATGTTCTTAGAAGCTAGCCATACTTTATCCCCAGGTTGGAAATCAGGTGGAATTGCTCTATTTCTATCTGAATATTCCTGAATCTCCTTATTGCTGACTCTAATTCTTCTTTGACAACTTGCTGTACTTATTGGAGTTTGTTGATAACTTTCCAGCAGGTTAATCTTGAGAAATATGGATTGAGTCAAAGCTGGGATTTCTTCCATAAATGGTGAAAAAAGGTGATTGCTTTGTTGATGAATGTTCTTCATTATTATAGGCAAATTAAGCCAGAGGGAGCCAGGTGTACCAGTCATCTTGATGATAGCTGACATACATTGGAAGATACTGTTCTAGAATCTGATTTACCCTTTCTGTCTGTCCATCTGTTTCAGGATGAAAAGCAGTTGAAAGATCTCTTGATATCTTGAGCTGCTGACATAATTGAGTCCAAAATTATGAAACAAATAAAAATCCTCTATCACTGACAATACTGACTGGAAGGCCATGCTTGGAAAATACATGACAAATAAAGATTCGAGCTAAGTCCAGAGCAGTGATTGTTCCATAAGTTGGAATGAAGATTGCCATTTTTGAAAGCCTGTCCACAACTACTAGAATTTAGTCAAAGCTTCTTGACAAGAGAAATTTAGTGATAAAGCCCATTGATAAGGAATTCCAAGGACCAGATGGAATTTGAAGAGGCTTGAGTAGTCTAAACTTTCTGTGATGAATGTTCTTGCTTCTTGAACATTGCTGACATTAGGACACATAGTCCTTGATGAATTGATTCATGCCAGCCCAATAAAAATCCCTCCTGATGAGCTTGAGGGTCTTCTCCTGGCCAGGATGGCCAGCCAATGGTGAGTCATGATGCTTTTGAAGAATATTGAGTTGAAGTTCTTCATTTCTTGGGATTACCACTCTATCTTTGAATAATAGCAACCTGGATTGAGGTTCAAGAGAATAATCTAGAACTGATTCACCTCTTGCTAGTTGCTTGAGTATTTCTTTATAGTCTTTGTCTTGCCATACTTCTTTTTTAATCTTGTCAACTAAATATGAAAATATTTCCACTTTGATTGAGAAGAATATTGACTCTTGAATTCCATCTTGCTTGATTATTTGATGAAAATTTTGAGGATTCTTGCTGATGAAGTCCACCCCCCTCTCTGGGTGCATGTTGTCCTGACGTGACAAGGCATCTGGTAAAGTGGCCAGTCTTCATGGGCGGTGAGTGATAGTGAAATGAAATTCAGAAAGAAACTCAGCTCAATGGGCCTGACGGCGAGTAAGAACTTTTGAAGACATAAAATGCTGCAAGGAAGAGTGGTCTGTCAAGACCTCAAAAGAATTGGAGAGAGAGAGAAGAAATGCTCTCCTGGGATGGAGAGCCCAAACTATGCCAAGGAGTTTGTTGTCATGAATTTCGTAGTTCAGCTCAGCTTGGAGAAGCTTTCAACTATCAAATGCAATAGGATGCTTTCCTGAGTCATTCACCTGGCTCAGTACAGCACCCAAGGCATAATCAGAAGCATCAGTTTCTACAATAGTAGGTAGAGAATGATTTAAATGAGAAAGGATAGGGGCAGTAGTGAGAGCTTCTTTGAGTAATTGAAACTGGCTAAGAGCTTCCTCATTGAAGATAAAGGGAGAATATTTTTTGAGAAGGGAAGTGAGAGAAGTGATTTTTTTAGAATAATTCTTTATGAAACGACGATTAAAATTGGCAAATCCAAGAAAAGATTGAAGAGCCTTGATGTTTTGGGGCTGAGGCCAATTGAGGATTTGCTGAACTTTTGAAGAATCCATCTTGAGGCCATCACTTGAAACAACATAGCCCAAGTATTCCACACTTGAGGCATGGTGTACACACTTGGAGGATTTGGCAAACAAATTATCGTCCCTCAGTCTTTGGAGGACAGAGGCCACATGTTTGACATGTTCCTCCTAAGAACTGGAAAAGACCATAATATCATCTAAATAAACTACAACAAACATATCCAAAAAATCTGCAAATATATCATTCACAAGACTCTGTAAAGAAGCTGGAGCATTGGTAAGGCCAAATGGCATAACCAAATACTCATAACTACCATATTTGGTGCTAAAGGCAGTTAAGTGCTCATCCCCCTCTTTGATTCTCAGGAGATTATATGCACCACACAAATCTATCTTGGAGAATATAGTTGAACCGTTGAATACGGTAAGAAGCTGGTTCATAGGAGGAACAGGATACCTGTTCTTCCTAGTGACAGCATTGAGTTTACGGTAGTCAACACACAAACAAAGACCTCCATCCTTTTTCTTAGCAAAAATGACAGGTTCTCCTGTTGAAGAGGAGCTTGGCCTTATGAAACCTTTGTCTACATTCTCTGAAATGTAGGCCCGTAGTGTTTCTGACTCTTGATTTGATAATGAGTAGATACCACCAATTGGAGGTAGAAGACCCTCCAATTCAATATGATGATCACAGGCATGGTGTGGAGGAAGTTTATCTGCTTTCACCTTGGATAATACATCCAAATATTGGTGATAAACAGGAGGGACTACCTTCAACACAGTTTCAATTTCTTCCGGCTCTTCCTCCTCATCCCACTGCTCCTCCAGGGATGCATGAAAGGATAAGGGAGGAAGGTCCATATCCCCTTGAAAGAGATGAAGTGAAGATATAGAAACATCTTCTCCAACATCTTTTATCTCTTTGAAGACTTCATCTCTTAATGGAAGGGATATGGACACAAGAAGGAAGAGAAGGTGTCTTAAGTTCACCAACCAGAGCAACATTGTTGACAGCAGTGGCAAAGTCATCACTAGTAGAAGGAATAATACCACTAGAGTCCTTATGACTAGAATCATAGGTGATCGATCCATTTTTCCAATCCATAATTGGATTAAAATGGTAAATGAAATCATAGCCCAATATCAGGTCTTCTCCCTTGGGTGAATCTATGATAAAGAAGTCACATTCAAAGCTTGGGAAGGAAGGCAAGTCAACTACCCACTTGGTATAATGGGTGATGAACAAGGCAGGGGATTCATCAGAATCCAGAATGAAAAGAGGAATCTTTTCAGGGAGCTCTGACATAGTCAATGAGTACTTGAGAGCAAAATTCTCTGCAATAAAAGAGTTTGTAGCACCAGAATCAATGAGAATACTATAAAAAATATCAGAGACAGAAGATAAAATAAGAAACTTTAAAGATTTCTTTACACTAGTGTTCAGATTGCACAATTGTGCTCTTGAAGGAAATAAGTGAGAACCATTGAACACATCATGATCCCCACTCAGGCTTTTCCCTGCTTGCTAGGGAAGCCTCTTGATGATGCCCAGGCTTGTTCTGAGGTCTCTTGAAGCATTTTTTAATTGAGTGCTTTCCACCACGATAAGTACACAGCCCCTCTTGAATCCTGCTCTCCTTTTCAGCACCAATTAATTTATTGTTAGCTGGCGTCTCTTTTGTGGCTTCCAGGCTAAAATATTAGTAATTTAATAAACTAATCATAAGTGGAATACTATTTCAATGAAATTAATAGACACGTCACTTGGTTTATAATGATGTACTGTTGGTATTTAAGCTTCAACAGTATTATAAATGGTAAAGTTGAATTTAATCACTTTAAAGGTGAGAGCGCTAATATTTCTAAAATAAAATGTAAGTAATTTTAATTGTAAAAATATATTTGGTTAAGAGCTCTGAGGATTAATTCAAAGAGAATTAATCCTCTTTAAGTATTGTAATTACAAATTCAAATTCAAAATAATATGAAATAACTTTTGTTCAAATGAGGAAAGATCTGTTATAGCAACATGAGCAGATATAACAACAAGATTGATGACATAGTGGGAACTTTATACTATGACATATTTAGGAATCAGTCATAGCAACAAGATTAAATTCATATTATAATATAATGAATTTAAGTATTTGAAATTTATACAAAATAATAAAAGAAAATAAGACAAAATTTTTAAAGAAAGTGATTGGGGTCTGTATAGCAAGTAAAGGTTTACATGCTTGCAGGCTCACATTTGGTAATACTAAAAAAAAAGTAAAAAAAAATGATTTAGTCATAGTAAAATGTATAGATTTTTTGTAATCTTCTAATAATGTCTTGTATAGTCGAGTTTTCTTCGTATAATAATTTCTTATTTTTAGAGTCATAGAATTGTTTAAGATCTTCCAGTTCATTTGTATTGAATTTATCTCTATATAATATTGCTTGGTTTAAAGATGATTTAATACCATGTCCCAAATGTGTGTAAGTTTTGTTATTAAGGAAGTCGTGTAAATCATTTTTATTATTAATGTGAGTGACAATATTACTCAACGTTCTTGATACCTTTTTTTTGTTGAAATAGGTTGATTTTTTATTTTTCTTTCAATGTAATTTGCAATTTTAATTAATATTGTTTCTTCATTATTTTCAGTATCAGTCGCATTTATCGTTTCTTCTTTATTTTCAGTAGTAGTCGCATTTGTTCTTTTGTCACTATTGCTAATCTTCAGATTTATATTTCTTGTATGTTTTAAAGAAGTAGTTGCATTTTTGTTGGGAGTAACTAGGTAGGGGCTTCTATAGCTAATGTCATCAGAAATGTTATTATTATTATCTTTAGTAATTGTCGCATCCGTTGTTAGAGACCTAACTCTGTTGGTACTGAAGCTAGTACAACTATTATTAGGCTGTAAATTCTTTTCATCGTTCTTATAGATCTTATTTCCATTCCCGTCAGGTTGATTAGAGCTGAAATTGCTATTTTTTTTGTTCGCGTCAATCTTTTTACTAAAATTCTTGAGTGTATTGGGCTTGCATGCAGGGGAAAGAATTGATTCCAATGAGAAGTTAACAGTTGTATTACCACTGAAAACTTCTGAACCGGTATTCTCCATGCAATCTGCTTCAGTCAATGACTTGCTGTATTTGCTACATTGTGTTTTTTCTTAATTTTTACTACTATATTGAGACCCTGTAGGTTGAGTGGATCTTGAACACAATTCATCAGTTGTTTTTGGGACTTCTAGATTGAATCTCTGCTGTAGGAGACCGTGATAAACTATCATAACTATGAGATTTTCCTTGGAAATGGTCTTTTTTCCAGGCTTCTTTTCCTGACAACAAGAGGTAGAATGGCTTAAAGAATAGTTACTGGTCATCATCTTGGATAGATGACCAGTAACAATGCTCATGCCTTTCATGAACAAAGACAGGCGTTGAAAAGCTTCGATTTCAGGGGGGCCATGGTCATTGAAACTTGATTGTTGGTGTTGGAGGATGGTACTGATGGCTCCAATGAGATGTTGAGATAATGATTCTATAGATTAAAGATTTATCACATAGTAATATAGAAAATAAAAATAAAAATAAAAATCAGAATTAAGAGTTGATTCTTGATTTTTGACGGAAGAGTCTGTTATAGAAAACTATATATTATTAATTAGGTATTCCAACGTCTAATTAATTTATTAGATTTAATTAATTAATAAATTATAATATATTGAATGTTAGCTGGCGCCTCTTTTGTGGCTTCCAGGCTAAAATATTAGTAATTTAATAAGCTAATCATAAGTGGAATACTATTTAAATGAAATTGATAGACACGTCACTTGGTTTATAATGATGTACTGTTGGTATTTAAGCTTTAACAATATTATAAATGGTAAAGTTGAATTTAATCACTTCAAAGGTTAGAGCGCTAATATTTCTAAAATAAAATTTAAGTAATTTTAATTGTAAAAATATATTTGGTTAAGAGCTCTGAGGATTAATTCAAAGAGGATTAATCCTCTTTAAGTATTGTAATTACAAATTCAAATTCAAAATAATATGAAATAACTTTTTGTAAGATGTGACTATGAAACTGATGATAATATCACTATTAATCAACAGTACTATGTCTGTTCTTATGAAATATAATAATAAAATATTATTATAACCACAATTAAATAATTAAAGAATTATTTCTTTCACGTGTTAAGCACTACTAGTGATTTTAACAGTGAGCAAGTAATTGTCTACTAGAATCAATTACAAGAAGATTTTAATAATAAAACTTCTTTTTATTAAAATAATAAAATTATTTTAATATATAACTATCTTTTGCAAGAATAATTATAATGATAATTCTTGAAGAAAACTAATTTTAGAGAAAAAATTTAAGAATTAAAGATAAATCACTCACTAATATTCCAAAGAGCTTATTGAAGGATAAGATAGAGAGATTTGACGTAGAATTGTGGATTTAGAGGATCAAAATGAATTTATAAATGTATTACAGCAATATATAGTTGATTTCTATGATTTCACGTCTTTCTGATTGATTCTGAAAGAATAAAACACTTAAGAAAAGTTTTAACTAATACTTGTTGGTAATACTGATATAAATGATTAATAAGATGATGATATGGAAAAAACAGCAAGAGAAGGCCTCTTTTAAGTCAACAACAGCTCACAGAGGCGTTCCATGGAGCAAACTGAAAAACCAGTGAGTGAGAAAGCATTAAACCCTTTTGGATTAGTATTTACATCATCTGTTGTCACGTAAAATTGTCATAATTGCTTAATTGATGCTTTTACGCGACTACCAACCCCAATATGGTTAAGAATAAAAGGAGTAACATTTGTAAATCTTCTCTTATTCCGAAGTAATCATTTATTTCCCAAAGTTATCAATGTTATTGACAATTTCATCACAGGTTGTATTTACTGTGAAATTTTGAAGATTCAGTGTTTCATGTAGAATAACCAAAAATGGACTGTAAGTAAAGCTTTTAATTTTACTAGTAAAACTGTAATTCTTTTTTGGTTTCACCATATATAATACAGCTCTCAATTGGTCCTGAACGTTTCAGAAAGATTCATTAAGATTTGTATTTTTAATGAATTTTTGAAGTTTTTACCTCATTTCTATGTAGAATTGCAAATATCAGTTTTTGACTGGTTGCTATGAGGTAAATCAATGGATACTAGTCCAAAAAGGGTTTTAATTACTCTTTTGGGTTTTATCCATGGAAAGTCATGAGTAATTGACATGGTTACAGGAGTGTAAGTAGCTCTTTACCTCCTTGGCATGTCAAAATAGCAGGTTATTTGCTATTTTCTGGTGTTTTACAGTAGTTGTAACTTGGTAACCAAGTTCCCAAAGAGGTTTAGTTTACCAATTGGGTCAAGATCAGCCATGGAACCAAGCTTTGGAGCTATCCACGCTTCTGGGGCCTCAGAAGTTGGGTACCCTGGCTCTCTTTGATGTCTTTTGTCCCCCTTGCTTATTTTTCACGCCAAAATAGAAATTTAAGCTTAAAGTGAGATATCCACTATGGGTGTACCAAAAGTGCATGTAAGAATACCATAATATTAAGTGCTCAAAACATGTATAACACTATTCTTAGTGTATATGTAACATGGGATTTCTCACTTTCCCATTATTTTGGCGTAAAATAAAGAAAAACAAAAATTTTCACGGATCTTTTATGTGGTATTAATGATGTGGTGTTGAAGTATTTTCCATATTACCACCTCAAAGAGTTGATTTGAGCTTATTCACTCTATGGAGCTACCCTAGGTGAATTTTTGTGTAGAATCCAAATCTGGCCTTAAATCAATGGATTTACTTACTCAATAAAACATTATTCATCTTTTCTGAAATCAAAAATGATTAATTTTGAATATATGCATTATTTATGAGTTATGTATAATTCAAAATTTCTTTTTAAGATAATTGTGGCCTATTTGGGTATGTAAAATATACCTCAAGGCTCACATTCCCTCCCACCAAAAAATAAAATTGTACTACAATTTTATTAGTGATAAAAGAATAAGGCCCCAAAGGGGGTTAATGTCCACTGTCCAACCTCTTTACATCACTCAGATCAAGTAATTTAAAGCACATTTATAGACATATTCAGCCTTGTGGCCTTCTTTCATGTCTAAATCTTCTTAAGAGTTTATCTGAGTCAGGTATTTCTGATTCTGCCATCCATTCATCTTCATGTACTGCATTTCTTTATCTGACAAGATATTCTCTTTGATTTTTACCCCTAAGTCTCCTTTCTTGAATGACTTTCTTTATCTTTTTGTCTTCATTCTGTTCCACAGGTGGTACAGTTAAAGGAGTTGGGTTTCTTAAAGGAAACAATTCCTTGTCAGCTGGTTGATAAGGCTTTATCAAGCTGACTGGAAAGGTGGGGTGTTTATTTTCCAATTCACCACTCAATTCCACTTGAACTGCATTGGTTCCATGTAAAGCAACAATAACAAAAGGTCCTACATAAGAATCTTTAAGTTTCTTTGGGCCTTTGATATTATTAAAATTCAAGGTTGAAACTAAAACTAAGTCCCCTACTTTGAAGTCTGGTACTTTATGACTCTTTTCCCACTTCTGTTTTGCATAATTAAAAGCATCATCCATACTTTGTTCTGCATGAAGTCTTACTTTATCAAGCATTATTTTGAAGCTGGAAGCTGTAGGATGAATTTCAATCAAGTCTTTCCTCAGTGTGTCTGCTGGGAGTCTTGGATTCCATCCTTTCTCTAACATAGCAGGAGTTTGTCCAGTGGAAGAATGGACTGATGTCTTATATGCCAATTCTAATTCAGGTATCAGAGTGCACCAGTCATCGGTAAAGCCATCTGATCCTTTGAATTCTAATCCATAAGCACAGAATCTCCTGATCATGTCTTCTAAAATCTGAATCATCCTCTCTGCCAGCCCATCTGTTTGAAGGTTATATGCTGTAGAGAATGATAACTTAGTCCCAAACAATCTATGAAGATTGGTCCAAAGTGCAGATGTGAATTTAGGATCTCTGTCACTTATGATATTCTTAAATAATCCTGTATGAGAAATAACTCTACTCCATAAAAGAAGAGCTGTATCCATAGCAGTGTCATCTTTATGACATGGTAAGAATATGGGAGTTTTGCTATATCTGTCTACTATGGCTAAACAAGCATTATAACTTCTGTCACCACTTGGAGGAAGTGCTGTGACCCAATCCATGTGAACAACTTCCCATGGGGATTTTGGTTCTTGAATATGGATCATAAGTCCAAATTTCTTGCCTGTACTCCTGTTTTCTTTTTGGCATCTGTCACAGGTATGGCAATATTCAATGGTTTCTTTTCTCCAAGATGGCCACCATGCACAGTTCTTCACTTTTTCAAGTGTTCTGTCAACTGACAGGTGTCCAGAGTAGATACTATCATGACATTCATGAAGAATGGTATTGATAAGTAATCTACTGCACAATGCCATAACACAAGAATGTTTTGTTCTGTGGTAAATGATCCCATCAAACAAGCAAAATCTTCCTTCAGAATAGGAATTTTTCCAAACTTCATCAAGTGCATTAAATAAAGATGTATCTTTGCAATCTTTATCTAATAAAGAAGTCAAGATATGGCAATTCTTGTCTTGTTTATAAGATTCTCTGACCTCCTCAAAGAATTCAGTCCCCATATCAGTTATGTTAATTACCTCAATTGGAATCTGTGGTTAAGCTTCCAAAGGTACATAAGCTGGGTTATCAGGATTGTTGGCTAAAGCCCATCTACTAAGTCAATCAGCATTCTTGTGAATGTTTCCTGCTTTATGAACTATAGTCATGTTTCCTCTATATTCCTGAATAGCTATTTGCCATCTCAACATATGTCTGTTGGGAGTTTTCATGTTAAGAAGTGATTTTACTGCATTACAGTCAGTTATCACTTCAAAAACACTGCCATCAAGGTAATAGTGTAATTTCTCAAGTGCCCATGCCAAACATAAGCACTCCATTTGGCTTGCACCATATCTGGCTTCTGTTGGTTTGATTTGTCTTGAGATATAACAAACTGGTGCTTCTGTAGGTTTGTCATCAATAATTTGGACTTGATGTAGGGCTGCCCCTAATCCATGTCCACTTGCATCAATGCACAACTTAAAAGGAATATTCCAGTAAGGCATGAGGAGTAAAGGTGCTTCTGTAAGGGCCTTCTTTATTTCCTCATAAGCTTTAATTCTCTCCTGTGTCATCTCAAATACAGTCTGTTGATCACAGATTCTATAGAGTGATTTGGCTAGAATTGCAAAGTCTTTTAAGTGTTGCCTATAGTAACTAGCAAATCCAAGAAAAGACATCATTTCTTTCTTATTCTGGGGTATTGGCTTAAGTAGCACTTCTGCCACTTTATTCTTGTCAATACCCAAGCTTAAACCAGAAACAACATGTCCTAATGCTTTAAGTTCTTCAAAACCAAAGCTGCATTTCTTAAGTGAAATTTTCATATTCACTTCTGCAACTTTGTGGAGTACTTTTGCAAGTCTTTCAAGGTGCAAAGACCATGAGTCAGAACATATGATAATATCATCAATAAAAATGATAAGCCATCCTTCAGAAAATTCTGTGGGGAAGATGGTATTCATCATTCTTTGATAATGAGATGGAGCATTTTTAATGCCAAATGGCATTCTAAGATACTCAAAAATACCACAGTGAGTGATAATTCTAAGTAATTTCTTAGCTTTAGGCATCAAAACATTCTGATGGAAACCTTTCAATGCATCCATTGATGTTATATACTTGGCGTTAGATAATTGAGTCAAGGTTTCTTGGATTCTAGGGATTGGATACCTATCTGGAACTGTGTAGGTATTCAAAGCTCTATAATCTCCAACCATTCTTGACTTATCATTATGCCAAGCAATGATAACAGGTGTTGTCACTTCAACCTCCTCATTATGGCCTACTTTCCTTAGTACACCAAGTTGAATTAACTCTTGGATATGTTTCTCCAAGGATTCTCTAGCTCTGGGACTGGCTGGATAAGCTGGTCTTCTAAGTACTGGGGGATATGGTCTGTCAATATTAAGAGTAATATCAACTTCATGGCCTCTTATAGCACCTAATGGTTCATTATCAGAGGCAAATGCAGTATTGTATGTGTATAACACGTCAATAAGTTCATTCTTCATTTTTGGTGACAATGATGGATTAATTTGTGCTTCAACAAGTTGTGTGGACACAAATTCTTCCTTATGAGTATCTTTCTCAGAAGACACTACTGATATTTGCTTTGGCATATTGGAAAAGGCAAATTTCTGTCTTTTGTTATCCCCAATTGTGAAATATCTGTCTTTATGGTTATTGATGTCAATACCATAAATACTTAGGTAATCATTTCCAAGAATGATATGTTGAGATTTGCAGTTGTCCATTACTACAACCTCAGCTTTCATTCTTACACTTCCTGTTGGATGGGGAAATACAAGAATAGTGTCTAATATACCCAAAGGGTACATATTGGTACTGGCACTACTAAATTGTACACCTTCTATTGGTAATAGATGGTTTTTCCATTCAGGAAGTATAGCTTGGAGATAATCTTTGCCTACACAAGTTCAAAATGCTCCTGTATCCAAATTGACTTTGGCTTCAACATTATTCATCAGAATTGATGTGACACAAGATGCTCCAGCAGTATAACCTTTTCCTTTAGCAGGTTTGGTTTTACACATTCTGGCATCCTGAACATTAATAAGGTTGCAGCAATCTTCACTATACTGTGGCAAGTGGGTATGGACTTCAGTGACTTCAAAGAAAGCTGTGATGTTTCCAATGGGATAGTCCTCCACTGGTGTATCTTCAGAGATTGCAGAATCTTGATCAGATTCTTCCTTCTCTGAAGTACACTCAACTTCTTCAATGACTTGAACTTCATTGATTTTTGTCTTTTTTGTGCAATTGTTGGCTAAATTTGAAGTGCTTCCACATTTATGACACTTTAAGACAGGTTTTTCTGGTCTCTTATCCTCCCTGGGAATCTTAGAGGTCATCTTGGATTCTGCTGGAATTTTAGACCAAGTTTTACCAATTCTTGTTCTGGCAATGATATCTTCCAAAGCATTAATGTAGTCTTCTGTTGAACAGGGTTCCACACATCTGCTTTTGATAGCATGTTCCAATTCTCCTCCACACTTTCTTAATATTTTCATATTAATCATAGTGTCAGACATATCTGGTTGTAAAGCAGATAATCTGTCTTTTTGTTTGAAGAACCAAGTAAGTGGTTTATCTTTCTCTGAGTTAAAAATGGCACTTTCAAAGGCATTTTCTATTTTAAACCTCCAAGAATTGTTGGCCCATTTGGTGATCACTTCAGATTTCCACCAAGACCAATCATGTTTACCATGATCAATCCTCATTTTGTAATACCATTTCTTTGCAGTTCTGGTAAACAGACAATGTAATTTTCCCACTATGATTTCATCAGGTATATTAAAGTCTTATTGCAACATATCAATAGTCCTGATGAATTCAATATGGTTGTATTCTCCTTCACCAGAGAATGTTGGTCATTCTTCTATTTTGGGGATATCTCTTGCAGAGTAGGCATTTTCTCCCAAGAATGGGGTGAGACTTTCTTTAACAGAAAGTTTTTCTTCAGTTAAAGGTGTAGAATGTCTTGGCATATGTGGTTCATGATTCTTATGAATTTGTTCCACACTTGCAATTATTTCATTCTCCAACTTCTGTCTTTCACTGTCACTTTTTGCTAAGTGTATAGCAAATTGATTGGTATTCTCAACTATCTTCAAGACATGATCTTGCAGAGTCTTAAGTTGATCATTAATTTTAAAAATGGAACGATCTTCCATCTCCTCATGCTGAACTTGGCACATGTTTTCAATTCTTATGCAAGAATTGGTAATTGAGTCAAGTTTGGCATTTGTCACTTGGTGCAATTCAATGTATTTCTTGTCATTTTTCTTTAATTCAACTATATCTGATGCAATTTTAGTTAACTTTCCATCAAGTTTACCAATTTCTACATTAATACTAGTCTGTAAACCAATTATTTCCATGGAAAGTTTCTGTTCATCCTTTCCTGCTCTTTGGCTGTGAATTCCATTAGAGTCCTGGCCATATTGAAGACACTGTCCACGGCTGAAGGCTCCAATTTGGGGATCCTGTACCCTTGTGGGTAAGGTCTGTGCCAATTGGCTTTGCCTTGATGGTTCTTGGGACCTTTCTGCTTCTTCTGAGGTCCCTTGGGCTTGTCCTTGGACACTTCTGGAGCTGGTGGATGCCACTGGTGCCTCTGTCTCCAAAGCTGGAGTCATTTCCAACTCTTTCTTCTGGTCTATGGATAAAAGACTTTGGTTCTTAAACCAATTCTTTATCTTTTTGACCTTGTCTTTGCAAGACAGGGGGCTCCAACCTCCTAAGAGTTCTATGGTCTTCTCCTGACCCAGAAAGCTCTTGATGTGTAAGTAGGAGTTCATGGCCCCCTGCCAAAGGCTTGGGCAGATTTCCCACTCCTCCTCTTTGGCTGCTCTGAACCAATTCTTGTACTGGCATTGATATATTTCTATTGCTGCCACTTGAAAATGGTTTAGCCCTGGAAATAATATCATGAATTAGTTCAGGCTCAGAATTCACATCAAAATCTGTTGGTACAGACCTTGGGGAATGGGGGGCAACTCTGGCATTCTCCAGATGTGTCTTTCTTGTGGAAGATTTGGCACTTCTGGATTTGGTCTTGCCTCTTCCTTGTCCACATCCATCTGGTTGGACTGAATAGCTGCTTCCATTTCTGGTATGCACCATTTTTACCTCAATTTAAGGATAAAGAGTAAATTTAAAGATAAAAACACACCTTTTGGTGGTAATTTATTCTTTTCTGAGTTAAATAAGGTTCCTCTTTTAGCAATTTGCACCTCAATCCTTTCTTCAGATTCTGCTTCTGAAGATTCAGGACTAGTGATGTATCTTTTACTGAGTCTGTTTCCAGCTGCACAGTATTTGATTAAAGACACTTAAAGAGAAAATATGATAAAAGAAATTATTTTTTATGATTTAAGATATTTTAAAATATTTTTTATAAGTTTTATTATTTTTTTGATATTGAAAAAAATATTCTTTTCAAAGAAAAAAGTATTAAAATTTAAGAATTTGAATCAAAAATTAAGTCAGAGTAACTCAAAGAATAATTTTATAAGTTTTTGGATGTGAAAAAGCCACGTGTAAAAACAGTACAAAATTAAACCAAATTGTTCAATGAAATAAGATTTTAAGACAATTTCAAAATTAAAAATGATTTTGTCTTTAAATTGAAGAAAAAAAATATTAAATTAATATATTTTAGAACTTAAAAATATATTAATTAAGGGTACAAGGCTCAAAAAACACGGCCAGGCCCCCAAATGTAAGATGTGACTATGAAACTGATGATAATATCACTATTAATCAACAGTACTATGTCTGTTCTTATGAAATTAAATAATAAAATATTATTATAACCACAATTAAATAATTAAAGAATTATTTCTATCATGTGTTAAGCACTACTAGTGATTTTAACAGTGAGCAAGTAATTGTCTACTAGAATCAATTACAAGAAGATTTTAATAATAAAACTTCTTTTTATTAAAATAATAAAATTATTTTAATATATAATTATTTTTTTCAAGAATAATTATAATGATAATTCTTGAAGAAAACTAATTTTAGAGAAAAACTTTAAGAATTAAAGATAAATCACTCACTAATATTCCAAAGAGCTTATTGAAAGATAAGATAGAGAGATTTGACGTAGAATTGTGGATTTAGAGGATCAAAATGAATTTATAAATGTATTACAACAATATATAGTTGATTTCTATTATCTCACGTCTTTCTAATTGATTCTGAAAGAATAAAACACTTAAGAAAAGTTTTAACTAATACTTACTTGTTGGTAATACTGATATAAATGATTAATAAGATGATGATATGGAAAAAACAGCAAGAGAAGGCCTCTTTTAAGTCAACAACAGATCACAGAGGCGTGCCATGGAGCAAACTAAAAAACCACTGACTGAGAAAGCATTAAACCCTTTTGGATTAGTACTTACATCATCTGTTGTCACGTAAAATCGTCATAATTGCTTAATTGATGCTTTTACGTGACTACCAACCCCAATATGGTTAAGAATAAAAGGAGTAACATTTGTAAATCTTCTTGTATTCCAAAGTAATCATTGATTTCCCAAAGTTATCAATGTTATTGACAATTTCATCACAGGTTGTATTTACTGTGAAATTTTGAAGATTCAGTGTTTCACGTAGAATAACCAAAAATGGACTGTAAGTAAAACTTTTAATTTTACTAGTAAAACTGTAATTATTTCTTGGGTGTACCATAGATAATACAGTTCTCAATTGGTCCTGAAAGTTTCAGAAAGATTCATTAAGATTTGTATTTTTAATGAATTTTTGAAGTTTTTACCTCATTTCTACGTAGAATTGCAAATATCAGTGTTTGACTGGTTGCTATGAGGTAAATCAATGGATACTAGTCAAAAAAGGGTTTTAATTACTCTTTTGGGGTTTATCCATGGAAAGTCATTAGTAATTGACATGGTTACAGGAGTGTAAGTAGCTCTTTACCTCCTTGGCATGTCAAAATAGCAGGTTATTTGCTATTTTCTGGTGTTTTACAGTAGTTGTAACTTGGTAACCAAGTTCCCAAAGAGGTTTAGTTTACCAATTGCGTTGAGATCAGCCATGGAACCAAGCTTTGGAGCTATCCATGCTTCTGGGGCTTCAGAAGTTGGGTACCCTGGCTCTCTTTGATGTCTTTTGTCCCCCTTGCTTATTTTTCACGCGAAAATAGAAATTTAAGCTTAAAGTGAGATATCCACTATGGGTGTACCAAAGGTGCATGTAAGAATACCATAATATCAAGTGCTCAAAACATGTATAACACTATTCTTAGTGTATATGTAACATGGGATTTCTCACTTTCCCATTATTTTGGTGTAAAATCAAGAAAAACAAAAATTTTCACGGATCTTTTATGTGGTATTAATGATGTGGTGTTGAAGTATTTTCCATATTACCACCTCAAAGAGTTGATTTGAGCTTATTCACTCTATGGAGCTACCCTAGTTGAATTTCTGTGTAGAATCCAAATCTGGCCTTAAATTAATGGATTTACTTACTCTATAAAAAGTTATTCATCTTTTCTGAAATCAAAAATGATGAATTTTGAATAGATGCATGATTTATGAGTTATGTATAATTCAAAATTTCTTTTTAAGATAATTGTGGCCTATTTGGGTATGTAAAATATACCTCAAGGCTCACACTTTTGTTCAAATGAGGAAAGATCTGTTATAGCAACATGAGCAGATATAACAACAAGATTGATGACATAGTGGGAACTTGATACTATGACATATTTAGGAATCAGTCATAGCAACAAGATTAAATTCCTATTATAATATAATGAATTTAAGTATTTGAAATTTATACAAAATAATAAAAGAAAATAAGACAAGATTTTTAAAGAAAGTGATTGGGGTCTGTATAGCAAGTAAAGGTTTACATGCTTGCAGGCTCACATTTATTTTCCTTATTGAGCAGAGCAGCATGAGACTTGTCCTTTAAAGATTGAAACTGCTTGCCCTTCTTGTTCTTCTTCTGGTGAGGCCTCTTTGAAGATGAGTTTTGAGGAGGCCTAGATTAATTGGATCCAGTGACAGGAGGCTTCTTCTCTGGATTGCCACCCTTTTCTTTTTGCCTCTCATGATATCTTGTGTCTAATTCTAAAGTGAAATCCATAAGTTCTTCAAGAGTGTCAAACGTTCCAGGGTCAGAAGCCAACTGATCCAATAATATTGATGCCAATCCTCTTCTGTAAACATGGATATAAGCTCTTTCCCCCCAATCTCCAATTCTTGACATTAAGCTTCTGAAATCAGCAATGTCCAAGGATACATGACCACTTTCCTTCATCCTCAAATTGTCCAACTCTTGTTCAGCTTTCCTGACTTCATTGGGGTCACCAAACAGAGTGAATAGTTGAGATTCAAACAATGGCCAATTATTGAGGAGATAAGAAGGGTCTTCATTGGAAATATTTGAGAGATAGGGTTCAATCCACTTTCCAGCTCTACCAGTGAGAAAAGAAGTTGAGTAAAGAACTTTCTTCCTGTCAGAGAAGAAATTTGCTGGAGCATTTTGGAAGATTAATTGACAGGATTTGATAAATTCTCTCAATTTATTAGCTTGAGTACCATCAAAAGAATCAGGTGCCTTCATGGATGGAGTCTTGAAAGCAGGGGCTTTGGAATTGTCCCTGGGGGCAACTGCTTGAGTGAGCTGCCCCATGAATTGAGTCATCTGCTCCATCATCTTGAGGAGACTTGGTTCAGTTTGAGAGACAACAGGTTGACTAGAAAGGGCTAGATTAGAACCCTGAGGCACCTATGGAGCATTTTCCAAGGCATCTGCCACTTCATTCTCCCCAGAATATTCCTCTTCCACAGACTCTTCCCCCTCTTCATCTTCAACTTCCCCTAATATTGCTCTTGCACCTTCAGACATGCCAGGGTAGCCACCCAAAAGTCCAGACAAGGATCTTAATCTTCTAGATTTCATTCCACCTCTTCTTGAGGGTGCTTCTCCTTTCATTGGTGGTCCTCTGTCCAAGTTTTCACTCAGTTGATGAACTGATGGTGTGCAGTCAAGAGGAGCCCTTTCTGTAGGAGTGAGAACAGCTGGAATTTTTTGAAATCTAGTGCTCTTGGCTGGGGGACTATGCTGAACTGGCATTATGAACAGAAATAGAATAAAAAACTTGATGGTATTGAGAACAGAAATCAAAGCTTGGCCAAATCAATCACAATAAAAATCTTGATGAGTCTTGAGGAATCAATTCAATTCTTGAGGAAAAATAACTCCAATCAATAATCAATCAATAATCAACAATAATTCAAATTCAATATCAATAATCTTGAAGAATTCCATAATCAATCAATCAATCAATCAATGTCTTCAAGGTCAATTCAAAAGTCTTGAGGAATCAATCAGTCAATCAATATCTTCAGGAATCAAAATCAATCAATAATCAATAATCAATTCTTGAGGATAAATCAGTTATCTTGAGGAATTCAAAAGTCAATCAAATCAATCCAAATAAATCCTGAATCGCTGAATCAATAACCCAAATGAATCCCAATCAATCAACCAATCAATAACCAATCGATAACTCCTGATAAGACCTGAATAGAAAAACAAAGGGAAATTTGATTGAAATAAAATGAAGTGAAATGGGATGGTCAGCAATGATTAAGAAAGAAGAACAATCAATTTTCATATAAATGAAATGAATGAGATGAAAATTGATGAGAGAAAAACCATAATCATGAAAAATTCATAAGATCATTAAAGAGTCATAATTGATGAATGAGAGAAATGAATATAAATGAATGAAAAGAAAGAATCAAATATTAGTTAAATAATTTAATGTCCCAGGGGCTCTTTGAAGTGATAGAGGGCCTGGCACTCAGTAAAATGGGACTCACTTATGGAGGGCTCAGGATATGGTAAGAGAGAAATACACTTAAGAGTGCAAAGAGATGAATTACTAAAAGAAAGAATATAAGAAAGCAGCAACAAAAGAAATAAGAGTAAAGAATAAAAGAGCCAGCCACAAAAAAGTCCAAGTCCACTGTTTCAACCTGTCAGAATGAAAAGAGAAGGGTTAATAAGGATATGGCCACCCAACTCTTATTGTACAGGCAAAGAGAAAAAATGCAAAGACTAACTTAATATTAAATAAATATAATACCCAAACTAAGGATAATAGTATTCATTAAATAATAAATAAACTAAATTAATTAACTGGGGAAAAGTCCCCAGTGGGGAGAAAGAGGGGCTGGTATATGTGAGAATCACCAGCCCTGATCCAGAGAGAGAATTTTCATCAGAGGATTGAATGATTGAATTGAGTCTGGCCAATACAGGTCCTGTACAGTTGTAAAGAGCCTGTAGAAGAGGTTTGGTTAAGTTGAGTTATCATACAGTTTCATAATGGTGTATCCAAACTGTATTGGGTGAATCTAACCTGTACAGATGCTGACAGGCTGTATTGAGGTACCAAGCTGTATGCATGTTTCAGCAAGGAAGATTTCTGAAGCTGAATGCTGATTCAGATAGTGGATCTGCTGATTTGAGGTGTTTGAGTGGGTGTATTAATGAATACCCTTACCCCTGGTGAGTGGTTGTTACAATTATATGGATGAAGAAGTATAAATGGACTGTAAGCTGTTTGGTCAGATTGTCCAAAATGGAGTGTAGAAGAATATTTTGTACAGTTGTTAGTTGTGAATACTCATTTGGGTTAGGTTTCAAACTGAAATATCAGATGCATGGGATTTGGTAAAAATACCAGGGGACTCAGTTAAAATTCCATGTGATTTACACATGAAAAATCTGGTATTTAGTGTTGGGATTTGGAAGCCAAATCCCATGTTATTTTAAGGTGGGATTTGGTGACTTTGACACCCCCTCTTATTATGATCCCTCTAATTTTGCTCTATGATATTAATATATTTTTACAATATATACATATTTAATATAATAATTAATGATAAAATGCTTTATATTATTATCCCATTTTCTTTTTATCATAGACTTATCTTTATCATATTTACATAGCTGTATTATATCATCACTAGTTCAACCATGATTTCATAGTATTATATATTTATATAGATAGAATTATTTTCTACATCACAATGCCACATGGTGGAATGTGATCTACAACTTGCCAGTATTAGCTAGTCTTTTAACCAGTTTAATAGCCTTTTCAGCAAGAGCTCCCTTTGCTGAGGTCTGGCAGACCACATTGTGACACACAAGTAATTATAATAGAGTTCCTTATTCCTACTCAATGATATCAGAGATCAAATTTTCTATGTATATTACACCTGAAACTATATGAAGATCTTGTATTTTTACATATTGCTTCATAATAAACCCTGACAATTAGGTATCCCCCCTGATATTCTACTACAAAGGTACTGTTTTCTGGGAACATCACCACAGAGATACATACAAGGCAAGTGGATATGGAACAAGAACTACTTTAATAGGTAGAAACTAATCAGCTTGGGAGACTGATATTTCTCCATTTCACCCAAATTCCTTTCCTGGAATAATTGTGGATTTACCCCACAAATAATTCCTGCATCTTTCAAGTGGGAGGGTGGCCAATCACAAGGTGTCCAAGCCAAACCCCTAGAGACTATTTAAAAACTTGTATTTATATTTGATTCATAATAATAAATCTACTACCTAAAGCTGTGATGACCCCAGGTCCCCAGTATCACTAGGCTCAAAGAACTGAGCTGTGGTAGCCCCAAGCCAGGTTGAGTCAATTTAGTGATATCACTTCCAATAGAATTACTCCACACGTCAAGGGATTCTTCTCATGGCTTATCAATGGTGGTTTCCTATAAATAATTCTTTTTACATAAAGAAGGTATTTCTATCACTGATAAAAAAAAGATTCTATTGAGATGAGAAAATGGAAATAATCTTTGGCTCAATTTTTTGGCTAGATATTGCAAAGTAGAGCAAAAATAATTCAAGTAGTAAAATAAAAATACTTTCAAGGATATTAATTCACGAAAATTTAAGTACCAAAAAATAATACCTTTACCTCAATATTTGTGCAACACTCTAATAATCTATACTCAAAATATTAAGAAATTTCTTCATGTCAACAACGGTGAATATATTATATGAAATATAAAAGGATGAATAAAGGAGAGGAATTTATGGTTTCATAAGAGAGTTTGATTTTCTCAAATTCATTTTTATTTTTATTGCCTAATTATAAGATTATTCCCAATAATATCATAACATGAAGTTTCACAAAACCAGAGATTGTTTATCATAGCCATGTCACTCTCAAGACAAATAGATATATTTTTCGACAGAAATACTATAATACTCAATATATTGATTGTAATCTTCTCATTATTACTTAATGGATACTACCACAAGCCTTTTACAAGATCAGAATAATAAATAGGATTGTGTGATTGGGTTTATGTTATCTCATCTCATTTGCAATAATGTGAATTGGATTGAGTGTTTTCTTATAGAATATTGTTTCAGTATATCCCAAAATCATTACATCTTACTTTAGAAGAGGAGGTGGAGAAGCAGAAAGCTCGTTTGAAAAACAGGAAAGACGTAACTGAATGACTTTAAGTAAGGACATTTAGTTCATGTATTGAGGTATGTCCATATTTCATCTTCCAACAAAAGGAGAGCAATAACTAGAGAGAAGTCACAAAAGCCTCTTCTTAAAAGATATTATCAATGAAGATAAGCTCAAAGGAAAAATACAATGTCATATATTATGCTCTAACCTAAGGGTCAGTCCACTATGCATCAGGCGTAGGCTAAAAGTTTTGGGCGGGAGGTTCGAAGTCAACCGACCAGTAATTATTACATTATTTCTTTTACTTTCTGTAATATTTACCTTCCTCAGACAAGCTGCCAAGAGGATTGACTTGCTAAGAAAAGAAAATTTAGGCAGCCTCAAACACATTCAGCAAAGCACAACGCAAATGAGTGAGTGATTGAAACTTGCTTTTGAGTTTTTCATGCATTTTTTGTTTTGTGCTTGCTATGGCTTTGGACTTGGCTTCTTTTTGAGCATCATAACTCTCATTCTAAGAGTCCTTTATGTGAGACAGGCAAACAATCCAGTTCATCCTCAAAGAGGCCATAAAAAGGATCACTCTCGGCTGCCTAATCGATTGTCGATTGGACTAAAATCATTCAGAGGAGAACTGCAGCAGACCTCATGGTGAGAGGGAAAAAAAACTTGCGTATTATGAAAAGTGTCCAGAATGTGCAAAAAAATTGATGGTGAAAGGATGTCTGATTATACAGTTATTGTAATTTCAACTTAGTATGTCCACAATGTGAGCAAGGAACTGCTCTAACTCTATCCAGTACTACAGCTTTTTTGCGCAATGAACAGAATCTGAAACAGCTGGAAGCGTTCTGATGAGTTTTTTAATGCTGCAAATAAAAACCTTCCAACGTGGAAGCGAAGTGCTCAACTGAGTCATCTACTGGGTTACCTGAGAAATCGCTGCTCAAGTTTCCTTCGGCGTACTACAGATGGCCACTCAAAGATTTATGAGCCCCGATGCTTGCTTGTTTGGAAAAGGGAACGCCGACTTACATTGCGCCTAGCCAGTGAATGGACATCGACAACTACTGGAGCAGTAGTTACAGGGAGGGTAACTTTGTCGATTTCGGTACCAACGCCAGCTTCAGAAGCAGCCTGAGCCATAGTTGATCTTGTAGTATCGGCATTTACACCGACAGCTACTCTTGTGTTAGTATCGGAAGCGCCGCCGACAGTTAATTTTGTAGAAGCAACAGCACTGACGCCGAGGGTTGAGGTTGCAGAAACATTGGCACTAACAGCGGCAGTCGACCTTGTAGGAATATTCACACCAACATTGACGGTTGATCTTTTGTTGACATCCACACCAACACTGACGGTTGATGTTGCAGCAACATCAGCATCAACGCCCACTGTTGATCTTCTGGCAACGCTAGCAGCAGCGCCAAGGGTTGATCCTGTAGTAGTCTCGGCATTTGCACCGACAGTTGCTCTTGTAAAAACATTAGCACCAGCGCCGAGAGTTGATCCTGTAGTAGTCTCGGCATTTGCACCGACAGTTGCTCTTGTAGAAACATTCGCACCAGCGCCGACAGTTGATCGTGTACAAGCATCCGCATCAACGCTGACAGTCGACCTTTTCTCAATACCGGCACCAAGACTGATGGTTGATGTTGCAGCAAAATCGGCATCAACGCCCACTGTTGATCTTTTGGTGACACTAGCACCAGCGCCGACAGTTGATCCTGCAGTAGTCTCGGCATTTGCGCTGATATTTGCTATTGTAGAAACCTCCGTATCAATACCAACAGTTGATCTTGTGGAAACATGCGCACCAACACCAACAGTTTCTCTGGTATCAGCATCGGTATCCATGCCAACGGTTGATTTTACAGCAAGATCGGCATCATCAATGCCAACAGTTTCGGAATGGACATCAACAGTTGATCTTTTAGCAACTTTGACACCAACTCCAGCGTTTCTAACATCCTCAACACCTGCGCTTACTTCAGAAGAAAGCCCGAAAATTGCTTCAAGACCAGAAGTACGGTGAACGCCACCATCAATTTCAGAACCAATACTAGCACCGCGCCCAGAAAGTAGGATATCATTGTACTGAATACCAGCGCCAACCGTCGCATTGACAGAAGTATCAACACTAGCGGATTCAGCATGAGCAACATGATGAATACCAGTGCCAAATTCGGAATCGACTGCAGTACCAGCAAAGGAGTGAATGTCGGCGTTGACAGCGGTACTGGCGCCAGCCGCTGTATGAAAATCTGTGCTTGCCTCAATCCCAATGCTAGAATCCATCTGTTTAGGGACATGGTTTCCAGGTTTTAAATTAGGCCCAGATCCATCAACAGGAACGTCGATTCTTAAGACGGCCCGAGATCCACAGGCTTCCTTGCACTTTTGACCTGAGTATGAGAAGCCTAGATTGGTTCCCTCAGCTTGAGGCGCCAAGGGAAGGGCGCCAGTTGATGCGCTGAAGACAAGAAGAACGATTGAAATGGTGTTGAAAAGGTTTGAGAAGCTCATGCTGATGGTTTTAGTATTATTTATCAAATAAAAATAAAACGAATGTTTAAAATGTTTGTGATTGCAAAGCTATTGCAGTTGTCTAAATGAAAGTGGGTATGATTTTAGTACCAATAAGATTGATAGTCAAGCGAAAAAAATTATTGAAGCCAAAGATTAAAATTAATATATGAAAGCCGAAAGTTATTAGTAAGAAGTTAAGCTTGATGGGGATGAGTAGTAAAATTCTTGAAATGGGTGAAGCACTCTCAGCTTTATAGGTTTCTCAAAGTATCTTTTTGACAAACCACTCGCCATCTTTCCCACAAGAACACGAGGCAAAGACGTGATTCTTTCAAGATTTGAAAGAATAAGATCATGATGGCTGGAAATCTGGTGAAGGCTGACAAGAAATGGCAAGATATCGACTCTTGATAAAGGATATTTGTAGTTCCTCAATTTATCTCAGTTCACTTTGCTCAGCTGCCTTGAAGTGGGCGAGTAAAACTAAACTTATCTTTCCTTGAACTTTGGCTGCGAGACCTTATCGAAAATTTTGTATAGGCTCAAAGATAGAAGCAAAACATCCTCCCAGCTAAAGATGTAAGCTAATAATATAACTTCCTCATTGAAATTCGAAGAGATTTCGATCCTGACTACTCTGGTGCCCTGAAGGACTGTTCTGGCTCCGGACCGAACCGTTTGAGGTATCAGGCAGAAGACCGCATTGTCTCTTCGAAAGATACATGCTTTTCAAGTGAAACTCTTGTTAACTTATGATACTACTCGATTTATATATGGCCGTTTCATCTGATCACTGCTATTCACTGCTATCAATGTTACAAATCTTAGCCACTTTCCTGTGAGTTTTGCACAAAATGTCAGGGGACTCAGTTAAACCATCATGGAATTTATGCATGTTTGAGGGTTGAATACAGTATCATTTGGAAAGTGCTATGTTCTTCAAATTCCCCATTAAAAAATCCAACATTATCGCAAGCTGGGATTTCATAGCTTTGGAACTCCCTATTGGAATTCATACTCCTCTGAATCAACCGTCACCAGCCCTTCATTTGGTTTAAGAAGACCAACCCTCTTTATACCTCATGTATCACTTCAGAGTGTTATCTTGATTTGTATTTTAGGCCTAAACCAAAATATAAAAATGATTCTAATAGTGAGTCCTTACCCAGAACCAGCGTTAATGTGTAGGCAATAAAACCTTCCCAACTTACATGTTTGGGACAAATACTTCCCAAACTAACTCCCTACTGCAGCTTTCAGATAAACCACTAAAGTAGTATAGCCCCCCTTATCTGTATTCCTTCGATCTATCAAGCACTTTCTTATAACTCCCTATTACCTTTGAATTATCTCTGTAGTTTGCGTATATAAGTAACAACTTTTGGTCTTTAAAATAAGTCTCTATCTTTTAATTTTTGTTATTTTCACTTTTAATTTCTATCTTGTAGATTTTTCATCCCTCCAAGTCCACTTGGTTTCTGTTCAGCTCAGACTCACAGAGGCCTTGTCTTCCTAAATTTCTGTCTATTAGATTATGAGCTTGTTTGTATAGCTTACTAAGAAAATTAATCAGTACCTAATAGTTTCTTACAAGTCTGGGTGAATCTGATATATCAAATTGACTGAAAATCACAAATGCAGTTGATTCAAGTTCATAAACTGGAAAATTAGAACGAAGGCCATTCTCCAAGTCAAGAAACCTTTTGATCTTGTCAAAGGAGCTAAAACCACTAATTTCTTGATCAAATAAGATAAAATCAAGCCAAAAATAAAAGAGTTCGACTTTGAGATCAGTTTAATTACTTGAAACAGCTAGATAGCTTCCCGATTTTCTGCAGATGCTAATGAAAATGATGAAACCTTATAATAAGATATTGACATATTTGGAAACCTTTGGAAGGAAAATCATCAAAAATTATGATCCATCAAATATCAAGATATGGGTTAATTCCTTGGACAAATTTCTCTTATGGAAGAGGAATACTGGATAGGTTGTTGGGACCATGTCTTTAATCTAGTTCAACTTGGCTTTGGAGTCATACAAATATAGCTTCAAGTTTACTTCTGAAATAATTACAGCCCATTTCTGTGTACTCTCTTCCAACAATCTAACTTTAGCTACAGATTTTATCCATTTAGCCAAAGTACATATCAAAGAAACAAAACAGACATTTCCCTCAACTAAATGCTTCAAATTATTAAGAACTCTAAATATATAATTTAATTAATTACCTTTTAGAAATAACTCATTATTGCCAATTTGTTATTCTTTTATATAATATGACTTTCTGGAATTGAATCTAAATGCATAGGCTTCTTGGTAGCTTTTTCAATAAATTTTTGATATAAATCTGGTAAGATAGGTTATTTACCCCATTCTTTTCTTTAAGACCACATGGGATAACAATTATTCCAAGACACTTAGATCATATTTAATCTGAGAGTAATCTCTAGCTACTTCCAATAGATATCCGTGAGTAATTGATAATAATTGATATAGGTGTTCCCCATAACTTTCAAAAATATAAAGGGTTGAGAAGTTATCAAATAAATTTATCGATTAATTTTGAATAATATGAGTTTTTGTTTTTGTATTATTGGGAGAATCACTTGAATATTTTGAAGTAATAAGATATCACAAAACATATGATAAGAAGATTATATTCTCTTTTTTAGTCTGTGGATATCTCTTCATACACTATAATGAGTAAAAGATATTTGAAAAACTTAGAAAACTCAAGAATTTGAGATATTCCATAAACTATAAAGAGATAATTTAAAAATAAGTTTAATAGCAACTGAGATTAATGGATAATTTTGACTTAAGAAAAAATATATTTGAAAGAATCTTAACCATATTTGTGTATTCAGGTCAGATTTTTTCAAATTTCACAAATACTTGCATTTTATTCATATTCTCTATTAAGATATTGGGTAATAGATCTTCAATCTATTGTTTCTTATGGATGACCTCCCAATTTTATTGGAATGCAAAATTACAAAATAAAAAATAGTTTAAGACCTTTTTTGGGTTTGTCTCAATCACAAATAATCAACTACATAAACATGGTTATTTGAGAATTGATTTTTTCTCAAAAGTAGTATGTACATTGATTTATGATCTGGTTTCCGATACGAAAAATTTACCTTCTCAAATTAAAAACGGTAGGCATTTCACATGTAAGTGAGAAATAGATATCAGATTATCAATCCATATTTTCTCTCTGAATGTCATAGGCTACTTTTGAGCTTCTTGCCGATCATACAAGGAAAAAGCTTTGAAAAAACTCCTAAAACATACTGGAAATCTCTTCAGCCTCATAGAAAATAAAATCATCCAAAACCTCCATTTCAATTGACTTCATAACAGATATGTGGGCTATTATCAACTTATCATCTGACTAAAGGACTTTGGGAGAACACCTTTTGAAGAAATGAGACATAAAAAGGAAATCCCATCTTTGAGGGAGACCATTGGAGAAATAGAGTTAAATATTATGAATTCCAATTCTTTTTCATATCACTCACAAGCAAGAAGACAAAAAATAAGATTCAGTGAATTTCTCCATGACCTCTTGAAAAAACATTCAGAATTTTACTTTTGGAAAGTTTTTCTAGAAAAAACTACCAAGAAGCTCTGAGAAACCTTCCAATTCTCTAGTTGATTCAACATATCTCTCCCATCTCTAAAGATTTTCCCTATGGTAAGGAGAAAATACCACAATACATAATTCTTTGGCATATTTCCAATCAAGTCAAATGGAAACAGAAGATATAGAGCTAGAAGAAAGACTTAAAATCAAAGCCTTATTTAGGTCATGGGGCTATCAAGTTATAATTTCCTGACAATCTTTTAATTAACTACCTGCTGTGAATTCTTTAACTAGAAACCGACTTTACAGGAAATGAATTAGAATTAGGTTTTTATAGGCAATCAATACTAGGAAAGCCCAGTTAGTCTTAGAAGTTCTGAATCTGGATACTGCATACCTGATTACACCAGGGAACTAGAGTCAGCACCCCCACCACATCATCAAAGCACCAAGAGACTGCTACCCCATTTCTCAAGAGACTGAAAACAAGAAGTGTTTCATAATTAAAATTCCCAAAATTGTTTTTTTTGAAAAAAATGAGAGGAAAACAAAAGATAATATTCACAAGGTCCACAACCATTGTAGAATTTTATGGAAAATATTGTGTTAGATATTCAATATTTCATCTTTGAGGGGATTAGTAATGCATCAAGATGGATAGGGAATTCATTGAAAATGTAAAGATAAGAGAGATTTCGATAAATTCAAATTTTTTGCATTTTAGTTTTTGTATGTTAGAGAATTTGAAAATGAGAGTTTTGACCTTGTTCCCAATTGGAATCATTGTAAGGGCAAATTGCCACACCATCAATAACATTCTCCATATTATGTAGGTAACCCATGAAAGATTTGTAACAGAAGGTTGAATTAAAAGTAAAGTTTATATTGTCTTTGAAATTTCTAGAAGTTGCAATTTTTAAAAAAGAGTTCTTTGAATTTTTTCAAAGAAAAAACGAAAATTTTTTGGAGCAATAAAATATTATTCATTTTATTTTTGTGATGGTTCAATATCAAAAGTGATGAAGAAGGTTTTGAAAATATCACAAATTTTTCAATGTTTTAAAAGTTTCAAAATTCTATCAAGGTAGCAGTTGTAACATGTTTTTGATTAAATCAATGTTTATTGAAACAGATATAAAACTCAAGAGATTCTAACAGGAAAAGAAAGGATAAGTAAAAAAGATATTCTATTATACCCTCATTTTTTTCACAAAAAGTTACAAATTTATTCACTAGTCATTTAAAGAAAATAAAAGTAGCACTATTAATCATAGAACCATTGAAACTTGCTTTAGACAATAACTGGGCTGGTTTGAACATTTTACTTACCAACTTTAGTGATTTTGTCCCTATAAAAAAGCAATTTCTACAGAAATGGAAGGCTTTAGAGACTTAAAACACATAATGATTTGTTCAGGATACCTTAACAACATTTAAAAAATTTTGATGAGGTTAGGTTAGCTTCAGGGTATCTTCACCCACTTGAAAAAATCAAAGCTTACCTGGTTTTTATCAAAGCCATAAAATCAATTTAGTCATAGACCATATGACTCATATCCAGACAAAAATGAATTATCAATTTAATAGTGTTTGACACTCCAAATACAGAGTCCTTGTGTCTGGGAAAGTAATTCTGGTACCCTTTCAATAAAAAAACACTCAGATTTAATTTTTCACATTCATTCTTTATTTGATTAATCCAGTTCTAATTTGAAATGAATATCACACCAGAAATCAAATTGAGTTTTTTCATCAAAAAAATATCCAAATATCATATCTCTCAAGAAAATGAAAGGTCATTGGTGTAATACAAGTAAAAAAATCAATTCAATATGATTTTGTTTCTGATAGCTGACATCACACATTGTTTTAATACAAAAGTTAATTTATAAAACCAAATTCACATTTGACTATTTTGAGAGCTTCATACTGTAAAAATTTGAGACTTAAGTTAAGGTTCCTTAGAGTTGAGCTACAGAGGTTGTACCCAGAGATGACCCAAGGTGAAACTTCATGGTAAATCCAATGCTAAATATGCATTTAAATTCTCTTTACAAGAATAAAAGCTATTTTTTTAGAAAAAGTGTGTTTCAAACTTTAAATTTTGGTTTCTCTTAATTATTATGAGAAAAACTTGAATTTTGCTTTTTTCTTTCTTTATTTCATTAATTTCTGTAAAAATTATGATTTTCTATTCATTTATGAAATTAGAAGATTTTTTTCAAGCTTTAATAAGTATTATTTAATTTTGATTTTTTGCTTTTGGTCTTTTGGTTATATTAAAGTTCCTACATGACCTATAGTTAGGCAGGTGCATTGCAGATGATTTTTATTTTATTATGAATGAGATTCTTTCCAATAGCAGATTTCTCAGGGAATTGCATTATCCTTTCATATTCTAAAGAGCTGGTATAAGTCTTTGAGATATGACCACATATCAAAAAAGTTCACGAAAAATATTATAAAACTTATTTTCATAATAAAAATTAAAATTCAAATCCTAAAAACAATTAAGATAAGTAAAAATTCCACAAAAAAGCATAAATTCTTGATTATCTAAGAAGAAATTTCATAAAAATTTGGAATAAATTACACCATTGGATTCAAAATCCAAAAAAACATATATGACTACTTTATTTCATATCTGTAAACCCAATAATTACTGAGATACCTTGATATATGCACTTTTATGATCAGTGCATATATTCATGGCTTTTAGCTCATATCCTTTGAAATAATAATTATAAAGACATCACCAAGATCAAAGCTACCACTAAATACCTTTACAAATAGAGCTATAAGCTTTATTTTGAAAGCTATAAATAAGGTTAAGACTAATGAAGAGAGATTGGTCAAAATAGGAATACCAGTTGACCACTTGAAATTGAAAGTGATCAAAAATTGAAAAAAGTGAATATTTGAGTTCTTATAGTTCACACATAAATAATAAAGTAATGTATATGATGATGTTCAAGGAATACCTCTATTAAATCATGAATCAAAGTCTAAAATAGAAAGCTTTGACAGAAAAGATGAATTAAATGGAAAATAATCAAAAATAGAGCTTCTATCATGTAATAGAATCCTCTTGTACCCTTGGTAAGGATATTATAAGACTTTGTAGCTCACACTCTGAGTTATAGCTTCATTAAAAAGCTGAAAGTTATTAATGATTAAAGCTGATGCTCAAAAATGATCATTTTTGGTCTTTAACTGTGATCTTATTTTCTATTTAAAAGTTGAATCAAATATAAAATTGATGGATATTAATATTTTATTCTCAAAACTACCTCAATTCATGAATTTAAATCATATTAAAAGCTTATGATTTCAGAGAATTAGAGTTACAGTGATAGCTCCAAGATATTGCATAATAATGAGATAAAAAGGTTTAATAATAATTTCATAATCACCAAAACTCATAATATTTATCAATTACAGTGGATAAAGGCAATAAACATCTTCTAGAATGCATATTCTCACTAGCAGGAAGGATATTGACTATATAAAGACCCCTTTTCTTCTGTTTCCCACTCAGATGCATCAAATTCAATAGAATGTTAAATAAAAATGTAATACACTTTATGATTTTATATATAACCCTTATATTATAAAAACCCATATTGTTGAGTTATATTAATGGCTTGCTTTTACATTATTACACCAATATTTTATTATTATTTGTTAAGTTCTCTTAAATTCTCTACTCTCTATTTTGTTTGTAAGTAAATTATAAATAAGTTTTAATTACTTTCTTAGGCTTAAAGTCAATCAAGATTATCTTATCAAGCTTTAGAAATTAGGCTATTTTCTCTATTATTATTTCTTAATATGTTTATTATTATTATAAATATTATTTATATTAATATTAAACATTAATATTCCTCATATTATTGTTATAATTTATCTTCTGTTATTAATTAACAATTTATCATGCATTTATTATTAGCTTGTAGAAATAATAAATTGACATAAATATATTAATTCTTCAATTTTTAATATATTTGTTTTATTATATTACTTTTCTAATATAATTTATAGCATTTTATCCTTTGTAGATGATAACAAATATCTTCCACCTTAGGTATAATAAGATATTATTATATTATTTGAATCCTATTATTAGCTTCTATTAGGACCTTCAGAGTAAAAAAAGTAAAATATTAGTAATTTTTACCTATTGTTTCATAGTAAAACCTTTCATTTGGGGGCCTGACCGTGTTATTTACTTAGAAGACCTTTTAAGCAAAAAGAAAACTGGGCTTATCAAATAAGATATCATAATTATAATTAAAATCTCTACAATAACTGTACTGTCTTACACATAGATTTTGACATCCTTAGACTTTCAAAACCTTTCTTTTAGTGAGTCTAGCTATTAAATAAGATGTTTATGAATTGAAAATACAAATTTATATTAAAATTTAATTCAGGAATTCTATCATAATTTTTTATTTCAAACCTTATCATTTGTTCAAAAAATTGAAAGATTAAAAGAAAATGAAAAATCATTTTGTTCCTTTTTTGCTCATTTATCTTATATAAAAAAGATAAAAGGGAAATTTTACATGGGAATTGTGATATCTTTTTAAAAATACACATTTTATGAAATAGTTATATTTGTTTGTATCTTTAGTATTTGAAGATAACCCAACAGAGGATAGCCAACCCACTATTTGAAGATTGGTGGAATGTCAAAGTTCTTCAACACCAAAAGCAATAAAGAAAAGAAAACACAAGAAATTGGGTTTTCCAGGACCAACCATTCAGGACTCCAAAGGTAAGCTTTCTTAAAATTCCATAAAAGTAAAGCTTTCTTCCTTTTATTCTTTTTTTAATATTAATACTAGAAGGCTTTCTCAATACTCCATCCAATCAGATAGAGGTAGACACAGAAGTAGAAATTATTCCACAAAAGAGGAAAGTCCCCAGTGAGACAGAATCCACACAAGGGAGTGCCATATCCCAAAAGAAAGTCCTTGGAATGCCTCTCATTTCTGAACCTTAACTCTAACTAAGAATGAGTCACTAAAAAAGAAATGAATCACATTCAGAGGGCTAAAATATACATATAAATGAGCCATTACAAACAGTAATACACAATCTACAAAGACAAGTTCTGGTATATCTTACCCCAAATCCACCAAGGAGTGATGAAATCCTGGAACATCCTCAAGAAGTTCCTTCAAGAGAAGAAAATAGTGGGTTACTCCAATTTATTGAATCCACTATCATCCAAACCTCAAATCACAAAGATGAAGGAATGGCACAAAAAAAAAGAACAAGGAAAGCAGGGAAGAAGCTGAAAGAGCACTCACCAGCAAGCCTCAAGCCAACCAACCTCCGCAGGAAGTAAAAAGGAACAAGAATAAGAATTAGAGGAAACCATTTTCCCCCAGTCACAGGATCCCAAGAATCTAAAAAGATGCTATGGAAAATATTTTCAACATGGCCAGAATCTTGTTGGAATTGAAGAACAAAGAGGAACAAAGAATGAGACAACCATCTTTGGCAAAGAAATAACTTCGTCTTCTGATGTTGTAAATCTTTAAACAGAAATTAAAAATATTATTTTACATTCAAAAGACATTGAAAAAGGTGGGTATAATTTAAATAAATAAATAAACAGAAGTATATTATATTTATCCCAAATTTTTGTTCAAAATAAGAACAAAGTAGGAAATATCAAATCCATGATTAAAAATAGCAAACCAAAACTATCATTGACAATAACTAAAAAAACATAATTCATGGACAAAAGAGATGTAAAAATACATATAATATATCAAATAAAAGACTTTGACAATTGATAATTACCAAATTATTGCTATTTTAACAAAAAAACTGAAATAAACTTTACATTTTGGCTGAAAAATTCAGAGAAAAGACTTCATCACACTGAAAATTGCTTATGGACCATGTAGAGAATAGTGATTAAGAAAGAATGAATATTAAATATTACATCCAAAAGGGAATCAGACTCATTTCTGAGAAAATGGATAAAATAGATGAGGCTAAATTGAATATGCCAAAGTGATCAACCTTATTATCCCATACAAGAAGCCCTTTAAACAAAAAACGGAGATGAAAAAATTCCTTTATGACATATTTGAGTCATCAAGATAATAAAAAAAGCACCTCAACTTAAATAATGCCCAAAATTCACAGGTGAAGGTGAATATTGGTATATATCATTTATTAAAGCAATTGATATTCCTCAAGAATATTATTCCATACCATATGAAGTAATAACTGCAAGAGTAAATTTATTATTTGAAAAATCTTCAAAAAGATTTCATTATGGAATAAGAAAGGCAACTGGGAGAAAAATTGGTCTTGGTGGAAAAATGAAATACCCACCAAGTGGTAAAATGATCTTTGGAGAATTCTTTGAACCAGAAAAAAGAAAAAACTTCAGCTTGGATCTCAAAATAAGCTGAAAGAATGAATGCATTATATCCATAAATGCCACAAAAATTGGTATGCATGATAATACCCCATAAAATGTGGAGCAGAAATAGAACATTTTCTAAGAAGCGGGTTCATAGAGCCTTTCTATACAGAAGAGTGCATTGATGCACTAGGAGACATTATGACAAGAACCAAGATAGAAAGAATACATATTAATTTGGACATGAAAATTCCAAGCAAACCATTTATCAAGAAAGACAGACCAAAAGAGATTTGCAAGCCCAATAGCAGTGATGAGCAAAGAAAATTCCATAAATGTGGTAGTATTGGGAAATTAGCCAATAATTTCCCTAAGAAAGCAAAAATAAATGAAACTTCAGAAACATAAGACCACAATGAAAAAGCAGAAGAGTCTGATTTGGGCAGAGAAAATGAGGAACAAGAAACTTCTTAAGGTGATGAAATCAACATAATTAATGCCAAAATTAATAATATTGATTTAACCTATGAGCTACTGGATGTAAACTCAAATTTACCACAAATTGGAACATCTGATACATGTCTTAGAAATATAAAAGATGCCAAATTCCATAGAACCAAAGCTGAGAAAGGAATGGGATATACAGCTGGAAAATAAATTATAAGTATCGTTATGATAGAAAATCAAGATAAAAATATAAACTTGAACACAGGAGCATACTTTACTTGGATTAAAAAAAAACTATTTAAAAACACTTATACCAGATTTGGAAGAAATATTTATACCAATAAAATGGGTTGAGTTTATTAGTGCAAGTGAAAGCATGAAGCCCCTTGAAATTATTGATTTAAAATAAATTTTCCCACATCCATCTCAATGTTTAAGAATAGAAGTAGAGTATGCACTAATGGAAAGTTCTACCAGTAACCATTTCATACTTGGAAATGACTAATCAATTTATGACCTAGATATCAAAAACCAAAAAGATAGGTATTTTACCATGGGAGATGATAAAAGACAAACATTGGCTCCTTAAATGATAAGAATTTAATTTCTGTTATAGAAAATGAATAAACAAACCCAGAAAGACACTAATTCACAAGTGAACAGTTTAAAGAGGCAAAATTAAATGAATAATTAATGGAAAAAAATAAAATAAATGTCAATTGAGCTTTTGTATAAATACAAAAGATTCCCTTTCAACTTACAAAGAGCCATTAGGTCCTATTATTGGAAATTGGTTAAGTATTATTCTTGATGTAGAAAAATCTTACTCACCCCTGTTAAGAGTCCCAGCTTATCCAGCCAGTTCAAGAGTTTCAAAAGTAAGAACCAATGGACCTAGGGGCTTTAAGGAAATTAAGGCATTATGGAAAGGTAGAGGTAACTACACCTGTTATCATACAATCGAATAATTGTAAATCAAGGATGGGAGGGAATCTTAGAGCGTTTGATACCTCCACCATCCCTGACAGATATCAAATACCCAGGATCCATGACACATTGACACAACTGTCACAGGCTAAGCCTATTACAGCCATGGATTCTCCTGAAGGCTTTCACCAAAATGTCTTAACAAATAGTTCCAAAAAACTACTAAAGATAATAGTCCAATGTGGCATATATGAATACCTAATAATTCCATTTAGTATAAAAAACTTCCCTTACCATTATAAAAGAATGATGAATACCATATTCCCTGAGGAACTGTCAGAGGTATGTCTAATAATTCAAATTGATTATATCATACTTCTCTCAGAAACTTGGGAAAACCACCTGACAAGAATTGAAAGAGTCTTATTAAAAATTCCTCATGTTAATATGAAAATATCCTTGAAAAAATGTCATTTTTCATAGTGAGCTAAAAGAACTAGGACAAGTTGTATTGGGACTAAACTTGGGAATAGATATAAACAAATTTGCAACAGTGCTCCTCAAACCAATTCCCCAAACTCAGAAAATACTTCAGTCAATCTTAGGATTTTCTGGATATTACAGAAATCATATAATGAACTTTGAAAAAATTGAAAAATATTTTTATATGATTTTTGGCCAACAGACTGTCTATGAAATTACTGAAGAGATAGTCAAAGCATATGAGGAACTGAAAAAATACCTCAAAAATTCACCTTTCCTCTTAATGGCAGATTGTAAATTACCATTGAGATTTTACATTGATGTTTATGGAGAAGGATTAGGTTTGGTACTAAACCAAACACAAATTATCAATCAAAAGCCTTTTGAACAACCAATTTCTTTTCTTTCCAGACAAATCCCGCCAACAGAAGCCATGTATGGAGAAAGTCGAATTTAATTCCTTTTCTTAGTGTGGGCTCTAGAGAGATTACAATATTACTTAGATGGAATGGTCTTTGATGTCATTACAGACTGTAATCCTGTAAAATAATTATTAAGCATATATACCCCAAATATAAATATGCGGAGATGAAATTTTTTTATCCCAGAGTATAGAGGAAATATGATTATATACCATAAATATGGAAATATTCATAACAATGCAGATGGCCTTAGCAAATGGGCTCTAGAAAATACACTTAGAAAACCAGCTTGAATACCACAGGAAGAAAAGAATATAGAAGGAATATTTGTCACAAAAATGGGCACCAATATCTTTAGTAAAGTAAAAGAGAGCTATAAGATGGATAAGAACTGCCATATTCTATGACAACTTTTGATAAAAGACTAAAAAGATCCATCACTATCCTCCAAGCTAAATGAATTATGGAAAAAATCTGATGATGAAGGAATAATCCATCTCTTTTATGGAATTCTTTACCATAGAGCCAAAAGCACATGTGTTATGACTCTAACAGATAGAGTTATAATGAACACTATAATAAATGAATGCCATGATGGTGTTGTTTCTGGACATCTCTCAGAAGACGGGGCACTAGAAAGAGTGAAAACTTATTCTTGTTGGCCAAATTGGAGAAAGGAGGTTGCATAATAATTCCAAGATTGGGACAGATGAAAAAAGAAAATAGAGCCACCAGAGAGATATTTGGAATGATTATCTAGATTCAAGAACCAAAATAACAGTTTGAGATATTCCATATGGACTGGGTAGAAGCTCTACCCCCAGGAGGAGATAGGAGTTTTAATGACTGCCTAGTGTTGGCTGATAGGTGTAGAGTAAGAACCCAATGTTTTTACCCTGTAACAAAGATGTCACAGCTATGGATAAAGCCCTAATAATATGAAATGGAGTAATTGGCCATAAAATACTATTCCAAAATATCATAAGTGATAGAGACCCCAAATTCATTTCAGATTTATAGGGAAATCTTCATAAAACCTTTGGATAAAAGCTATAATTCTAAACAGCCTACCATACTCAAACTGATGGCTTAGCAGAAAGAATGGTCCAGAAACTAGAAGATTTGATAAGAAGGTACTGAACTCATGAGCTATAATTCCAATACTCTGATGGCTTTACCCATTATTGGTGCACTTTAATAACAGATCCTGAGAAAACATAGATTAATTAATAAACTTTCAAAACACCTGAAATTTTTGAAAAAGTTTGGAATTCAGTATTACCTTATGAAACCCTCAAAAAGGACCTAGTTAATATACACCCAACAGAAAGAAGTCTTAAGATAATTCTTGATAAAGCAAGACATCATGAAAAAATATGTATGCAATATTTTTTCAAATATGTAAAAGAAAGGTGGGGAAAAGTCATAAACCACCTGATTTCAAAGTAGGAGACCTAGTCCTGGTGTCAACACTAAATTATCATAACATCAAACAAACAAAGAAATTTAAATATTCCTTCACAGGACCTTTCATTATTAAGGCCCTTCATGGCCCTAATGCTGTGAAGCTAGAATTAATAGGTGAATTAATGAACAAACACCCAGAATTTCCTGTAAGCTTAAGAAAACCTTACATTGAAATTGATATTTTATCATTTCCCTGAGAAATATACCACCACTTGGAATTCCCACTCTAGAAGGAGGAGAAAGGAAAAGTGTGAGATTCCTTAAATAAAGGAGGAAAATGAACAGAAAAGAAAGAGAATAACTTTTAAGGTATAGAAAACCCGCTCAAGAAGATGAATGGCTACTTGAGAAGGATATAACTAATTCTAGGAAATCTTTAAGAAGCCTCATACATAAAAAAAGACCAAAATAATTGTGCTTCAAGACTAAAAAGGTCATTTGAAGAAGTACAAAAATGAATGATACCCTAAATAGCTATATCAGATTGTGGTAAAATACTCTATGGTGGTAGGGAATTTGAGCCTTTGAGATATGCCCAGAATATTAGAAATTTTATTTTAATGATAAAAATTCAAATCTTAAAATGCCATAAAGAGGCATAAATGCTTGTTTATCTACAAATCCAAGGAATACAAAAATTGAAATATATTACACCATTCAATTTCCCATCCAGAAATACTAATATGAATATTTCATGTCATCTCTTTAAACCCAATATTTACTGATATACCTGGGTATATTTAAATTTCTGATTGGTGCATATATTCATGGTTATTAGCTCATATCTTTTGAAATAATTGTGATAAAGAGATCATCCAAAATAAGATATTAACACAAAATAACTGGAAAAGTAAATTTATAAACTTTGTTTGTAGAGCAATAAATAAGGTTCAGAATAATAAAGAGAAATTGGTCAAAATAGAAATACTAGTTGACCACTTAAAATTGAAAATGATCCGAACTTCAAAAAAGTCAATAATCAAATTCTACCAGCTCATACCTGAATAATGAAGTAATTTTTATCATTATATTCAAGGTATAGCCCTATGAGAACATTGCTTGAAGTCTAAAACAGAAATCTTTGGCAGAAAAGATGAATTACAAGAAAAGTCATCAGAAATAGATGATGTGATAAAGTCTATGTATTCAATATCTGAAGTTCAGTTTCATGAGCAACTTAAGAGGTATTAATGATTAAAGTTAAGGCTTAATAATGATCATTTTTGATCTTTAACTGTAATCTTATTTCATTTTTAACAGTTGAAAAAGAGATAAAACTTTTTTTCTTGGTATTTTATGATTAAAAATTCCTTAATCCATAAAATTACAACATATTCCTAGCTTATAAAGTCAAAAAATTAGAGTTACAGTGATAACTCCAAAGTATTGCCTAAAAATGCAATAAACAAATTTAATAATGATGTAATAATCACTAAACCTATTAATATTGATCAGTTAAAGTGGATATAATCAGTAAATGTCTTGTAGAGTGCATTTTTTCACTAGAAGGAAGGATGTTTACTATATAAAGACCCCTTCTTCCTCTGTTTCCCACTCATACTCATCAAATTCAAAAAATATAAAATAAGAATGTAATACACTTTATTCTTTTATATATAATTTTTATATTACAAAAGAAAAAATTATTTAATTGTATTGATCACTTCCTTTTACATGATTATTCCAATGTTTCATTACTATTTGTTAAATTCTCTTAGATTCTCTAGAGCTATGTAAATATAGTAGAAATAGGATTTCTTTCTATTTTGTATGTTTGAATACATTATAAAATTACTTTCTTAGGCATGATATAAATAAAAACTATTTTATAAACCATTAAAAGTAGTTCATTCTCTTGTATTATGATATCATTCTCTATTATTATATATTCATAATTCTTTAATTAATGTAAATAGTATTTATATCAATCTATAGCTTTAATATTAGTAGTATTATTGTTATTAATTGGTTTTTATTATTAATTAAACTCTTCTTATGAATTTATCACTTTTTGTAACAATAATTAATTGCCATAAAAATAATAACAAATTAAATATTGATATATTCATTATATTATTTCATTCTTTATAACAATATAAAACCCTGTATGCCATGATGAGAATAATATATAATTATTATAGTTATTTTGATCTTATTATCCATTTCTATTAATAAATTAAAAGTAAAACAAGTAAAATATTGGTAATTTTTACCTATTATTTCATAGTCAAACCTTACAGCTGTCATATCCTTCTATGATAATCTGTCTATCATATCAGTGGTCCATGGTTTGTTTTTTTTTAGGCCAAATGAAAGGAAAGCCAGCCATATTCTGGATTTCTCTTATAGTCTTGTACAAAGATCTTACCTTTCACACTTGTGATATTCTTTTGTGTTTTCCATGGAGTTTCATCAAAAGTGATTTTGGCTAAAGAAACCAAATTTGAATTTTATGATTGTCAGCCAGATATTCTATTTGGAGGATTGACCATGATTTCTTATTATTTGTAATTTCAAACATATTAAAATAAAAAAACAAGGTTTTTAACAAGAGTGAATAAATAATAAACCAGGATTGGGTGTGGCAAGAACAGATGAATATGTGTTGGGAGAGCTAAGAAGAATTCATGGGAAAGAATTAACTTTTTATTATTGAGATTAAACAGATTATTTTGGAACCAATATAGGGATCATCTCAGGATCTTACTTTTCAAGGTAAAAAAGGACTTAATATCCTACTATTGAAGTATATTTTCAAGACAAATATGATATCATTTCTATGTCCTCTAAAGGAAAGGAATAGGTATTAGCTTTCAATGAGGCTCCATAACCTGGGAATACCAGCCAGGATGAGAGATCTTTTAGCTTATTACTGAACACATGGTGAAACTGGGGTACTAAGGTAGCTAAAGCAACATGATAATAAGAGCTATACTTATTAAGACCAATGAATATGCAGGAAATATTTATTTTGGTATATAATAAGGAATTACCTTCAGGGGGAAATTATTGGTAAGTCTTCTTTGAACACAATAATGTTTCAATAATCATGAACAGTAGATTTCTTAGTAATACCTCATCAAACATTTGTCAGGCTGAGTGTATTATGTAGTGATAAGAATAGTATTTAAAATTATAACTATGACTGTTACACAGTAAAATAAGTATAAAAAAAGGCTTATAAAATGTTGTCAGGGCTTTACTATGAGGAAATAGTGGTAGTGAGTGCTATTGAAAGCCTTGGATGCAGCTTCACCAATTGGGTTATTATAATAAAGACTACAATAATTAAAATTTTGGTTATGTCACAGGGGCTCTTGGGAATAGCAAGAGTGGCATGGAGCTCAGAAATCAGGGACTCACCTGGAGGGCTCCAAAGATAAAGAGAATAAAGAACAATAGATTTCTCAAAGAGAAAATGAGAGCAGTAGAAGATATGCCAAAGATAAGAATGAATCCAAAGGCCAAAGAGCCAACCAAATGAATTTCAATTCACTGTTTCAACCTTCCAGAAAGAACAATGGAATTAGTAAAGGATATGACCACCAATATCCACCAACAGGCAAAGAAAGAAGTGCAAATGACTGAATTAAGATTATCATTATTTACTTTAATGATGAAAAGAAAATAAGAATAAAAATAAATCCAATATATTAATTAACTGGGGAAAAATTCCCCAGGGAAGAAAAGGTGGCCAATATATGTGAAAGGTTGAAGACTGATCCTGGAGGGTTGATCACCCAGCTGAAATGACTGTTTTGTATGAGTGCTAGAGGTATTTTCACATACCCAAAAGACCACAAATAATAAAAAAATATACAATCACAAATAAAATGAATTTATTTATATTATCAAAAAAAATTAAAATATAAATATAAATATATACACAAAAATGAAAATTTGATTATAATTAGAAAATAAAATTATGTTGAAATTTAAATTTGTGAAAACACATTTCTACTTGAAAAAATTAAGTAAAAATGAATTTTCAACAAAAATACCAAAATTAAAATCTTTTTGGAAAAAAGTTAAATAAAAATTATCATAAATTTTTATCCTACAAATAAACATATGAAAATTATTTCATCACTGGACTCCTTACAAAAAATAAGGTGGGGTCACCTCAAAGTAAAATTTCTATAGCTCAACTCTAAATAAGCTTAAATTAAGTTTTTAATATTTTCTGTACAAAAGTTGAAAATCCTCAAAAACTTGATTTAATTCACATCATGTGTGGTGTCAACCATCAATTTTTGTGTTAAAATTGAGGTTTTGTGTGAAGTTTAGAATTTATGAGGAATTGAATTATTTTCAAGTGAGATATCAAGATGTTTGCATGTATTACATGAGTGAATTTTAATTTAAATATGAGGTGTCAATTATTGATGTTGTGTGCTGTAAAAACTCAATTGAATTACATGTTCAAATTATAAGTATAATACATGATGGGGAATCAAAGAAAAAATAAATTGGAAGGATTGATTCTGGGGGGGAAAAAGAGTCTTGGCTCCAAGGGGGAGCCAGACCACAAATTCCTTGCTGAAAGGTGTTATATGTCAGAATACATGCAATCGTTCATCACTCTTGGCCTGGAATTGAGTCACAGGGTTTGTGTTTCAATTGATGATGAGGTTTTGATACCAACCAGGGCAGCTTTAACTGTTTCCAAGAGGGTAAAATTACCCTTAAGATGAAAAAACATTTCAAAAACAGTTTTAACTGGTTTTTACTTTTCTTACACACATTCTGACTTGTTTTGAAGGCTTAAAACCAGGTATTACTATAGCAATGGCTGATTTGAGGGTCCAAAATGGCTAAAACCAGCCCTTTTTGGTCTAAACCAGGGTTCAATGATGCCATAATTGGCTTTTCTTTTTTCAGAGTGTTTTCCACAACTGACACGAGCAAATTTTACTTCTGTAGTAAGAGAATTGATGGCTATAAAAGAATGCCTTCTTTGCCCCACTTTTCTCTTCATGTTAGAATCTTTTCCTTTTATAATTAGTTTAAACACTGTTAAACCAATCAAGGAAAGATTCAAGCCACCCTTTTCAAATAATTTTTTAACCTTTTAACCAAGTGAAGAAATCATTATAATCATTGTTTGTAACTCTTATAATCATTTTTACCCCTTGAGCCACCCCATAAATGAATTAAACCATATTTCATCACTTTTAACTTTGTCACTTTGTTTCCAAATTCACTCTGGAAGCTTTTTGGCATGTTCTCTCTTTAATAATATCTCTAAAGACTCAGTTCTTTTATTAATTGCCTGAAGTCCTTTTCTCAATTAATTCCAATTGAAATTTCTTTTGTAGTGTTAAATATCTCTTGTAGAGTATTTTTGGATAAATTTTTATTGTTGGCAAACAATAAGTCTTTATAATATTGTTGTTTTATACTTATAAGGTTAAAAAAATAAAATTGGTGTGTTTTCTTCTAAGATTATTATATACTATTTTTAATCAATTTTACCTTATACAAATTTTGAGGGCAGTAAAAGTACTTGATTTTTAATCAAAGTTTCATAACCACACCTTACATTTTTGGTAAATACAGATCTGGCCATCTTGAGAATGAACTGTGGGTCTTGAATTTTTCCAGTGGAATATTAATTGGCCCAAATAGGCCAATGCCATACAGGTTGTCCAAATACTGCCGGTATGGACTAATTCAGTTGTCCAAGAAGTGCTGGAGTGCTTGATGCCTTGACAACTGATTTGAATTATTACAACCTCTTGAAATTTCCCTTTAAGAATCCTGGGCCAGTATTCCCTTGGGGAAATACTTTTTGAATGAAATACCCAACACCTGGAAAGCCAGGGAGCTGGGGTCCTCGAATGCTCTTCTGGTAGCCGCCATGGATTGTAATACTGGGGGCTGAAGCCTTCCTTTGAAATGGGTGATTGGCTTGAGTATTGATTTGAAAAATCATAATGAATTCCTGATAATGTCACCATTGAATTTCTCAGGAAAAATGGTGCATAATGGTATATAATACCATATATGCACCACTCCTGGTTCCTGCAGACTTGGGTCAATTGAGTTGGGCCAGAAGTCTCCCTGATCTGGAGGGGAAACCTCTTGTTGAAGTTGGCTGGTTTCCCCTGGTGATTTCCAGAGTCCATGGCTTAGTTATTGAGGGATATGGCTATTTATGGCCATTCTTAGTGTCTTGGTCTTTGGGGGTTTCAGTCTTTTGGCCATTTTGAGACTTCTGGGAGTTATGGTCATCAGAGGCTCAGGTGGGCTGCTGGTCTGCCCCCTTGTCCCCTTTTGGGTTCATTGGAATTAGGTCAAAAGGGGCCTAACATGACCCACGGCCCACAGACCATAGAGGCCACAGGGGGCCTAAATGCCCCAAATTTAGGCCCTAAAACCCCTAATAAAAGAGGGTGGGCTAGAGGGGCCAGAGGCCCCTGGAATGCTGGATGACCCCCCATGCCCAAAATTAGGCATATTGGCCTGGGGGTTGGTGAGGCTGGAAATTGGCCAAAAGTGCCAATGGAGAAGGATATGGCCAAAAAGCCATTCCATTCCATGAGTGTTCAAATGGCCTAGTATTGATAATATGGCCAATTTGCCATGAATTGGTGGAGGCTTGACTTTACATAAATACCAATTGGGAGGGGGTTTTCCCATGGTTTTGACAGGCTATAAGTGTTTATTCTCCAAGAGTATAGCTGTTTTTGACAGTTGTACTAAGTAGTAATTTAAGAGAAGGATGGGGATTTCTCTTTTGGGAAGAGAACACTCCCTTTTTATCCTGAAAAGGGTTGAAAAGGTCCTCTATACCAGTTCACATGAAGGAAGTGAAGATTTTTCACTTCCAAGTATTGGCTTGTGAGTTTCACAAAGCCTGTATAGCCTTTTTTTGGCTCATATGTGGCTTTGAAGCCACATCTGGGAATCTTTAACCATTATAGGGTGAAAAACTTTGTCTGGGGACCACACAACCCTCTTCTGACATTTATTACATGCGGAATGCTGTACAGAACCTGTATGGAACCCCTGTATTAAGAGCTCTATGAGGTATTAAAGGATAAATAGGCTTCTTTGTCTAATTGAAACCTAATATTCAAGGATATGGAAAATTATCCCACAGTAAAGGTGTATTGGCCCAACTATGGGATTTTAACCTTAAAAATTCCATAACTTTGTCAGTTTTCAAGATATTGAGCTCAAATTTAGTTCCTTTTGTAGCCCTAGATTACTTATACACAATTTTCCCTCATTGGGAATGGGGTAACATTAAATATGGAAAAGCTATACTATGTTTAATTTCCATTATCCAAATATTTATTTTTCTCAAATCCTGTATGGAACTTGTTTGCTCCATAACTTTGGTTGTAGATGATTTATGGGGAAATGGATGGCACCATAAGATATCCCTGATTGTTCTCTTTCAAGAACAACCCCACTTTAACTTCCTCACACTATCACTTTAGAAGCTAGATGGGAGGTGAATATATTATTCACCCTTATTTGGCTTGAAATGGGCCATAACTTCTGTAGTTGTTATTCTAACTCAGTTCAGTTAGAGCCATTGGACAGACCTTACTGGGAGCTTCACTTTAAATACCCATTTTATGGGCTTCATCCTCTTTCTCTTAATTTTAGACTGGAGGTGAAAGTTATGGATTATGATCAGCAACTGCTTTGAGCCTGAATAACTTTGTTATTCTTTATCCTAAAATTATGTGAGTTGTATATTTGGAAATTGGTGAGTTTCCTCTTTCGTTTGATACTTTTTGAGCTTTTTGGGCTTTGATCCATGTTTTGGTGGTATTTTTATGCTACCATTGGTTCATGGTATCTTGGCTGTCATGCTTGTGCTCTGGCTTTGAGTCACAATGACCCTGAGTGGAGAGCTTGAGTGCTTGTTGATGGTTTCTGGCATCAATGTGTCAGAAGATCAAGGTTTACTGTCATGGGTGGATTTCACAATCATGAGGGATGTCACATTGCAAAATTTGGGGGTTTCAAACCTGTTGGTAGAAACGGCTTGAGATTGATAACCCAACAACACTTATGGCTCCTTATACCGGCCTGTTGTGTAGCTTATGCCCCTGATTGAGGACAGGGTTTCCCATCTGTGTTAGTGCACTTTGGGACACAGTGCTTCCTACCCTGGGGGTACTGTCACAGATGGTGGAATTGTGACCCATAATACCATAAAAAGATCAAGGAAAATAAAACTTGATCTTGTAGCCTTTTCTGCTCAGTTATGATTATTGCACAATCAAGCAACCTAGGGTCTAGTCATAGTGGTGGTGGGGGACTGCCTGTTCCAACATGACCCTGAATGGAGAGCTTGAGTGCTTTTTGATGGTTCCTGGAACAAATGTGTCACAGATCTCTCTTTATCAGCTAATCAATATATTAATAATCCCATATTAATCTATTTGATGTAAAGGTATACCTATAAATGAAAAAACTCATATCTTTCTTCCTTCCAGATATATTATTTTCAAATGCATTAATATCAAGTCTTTTGAAATACAAGGTACCTCAGTCTAATGAAACATATAGAATGAGAATAAAATAGCTTTATAAGACTATTGAAAAATATTCTTCTGATATGTTAGCTTTTATTACCATTTTAATTCTGATACTCATGATAATTCTAATTTCTGGAATAATAAGAGTAGCTATTTGATTAAATTCAATAATTGTTTGATGTCACTACTCTGAACTATAGGATCCAACTGATATTAATTTTTCAACAAATATCATACTATTATTCCTCTAGATATTCTACTGCTTCAGGTATTGATGTGATCCTGGAATGTGAGAGCTTATTTTATGAGCTTTGGAAGGTGAGACAGGGAAAATCTTTATTGATACTGTGTTGGGATTTCATAGGGCTTTACAAAGGACCAGGAACTTAAGTATTTCAACTTTAAGAGTTTTTGGCTGCTTTTCCTCTTCTTTGGTGTAAATTGCAACACATCCACACAGGTGCTTACAAATCAGATTTATCTATAATGTATCACTATATTTATCAGTGTATGCCTTCAATTATTCTAATTCTGAACATGAAGATCTTTTCAATTTTTCTCTTAGCCTTTTTTCAAACGCATTTTGCTAATGGTAATATTTGCAATCATCTATAAAATATATGGGAGTTATATACTTTGGTTGGAGTTTAATTTTATGAATAAAGTGGAGAAAATAAACTTTCCATCTAGTGAAACTCTTTTGAAACATATAAGCTTACTTTGGTTTTGAACTAAGGTGGAGAATATATTTGTGGACCTTTGAGATATGACCACATACCCAAAAAAGGTCACAAGAAATATTTAAAATAATTATACATTAAAAATAATTATCTTAAAGCTACAAAAATACCATAAATTGGCATAAAAATTGGTTTAAATTGAAAACCAATGAATAAAAATGTGAAATAAATTATACCATTGGATTCCCCATTGTAAGATACACATATATTGTTTTTATGGCATATCTGTAAAGTCAATATTTAATAAGTTATAAGTAATAATACCTTATAAAAAACACAAATCCCTCTATATTTCAAAGATCAATGAAGCAACATGTAAATTAAATGGTACCATTGAATTCTCCATAAAACTCCACATATAAAACAATTAAAAAGCTAAGATCCAAAGTCAATACGTAAGGAATTAAGCTGAATATATGCACTTTTTTGGTCAACGCATATATTCAAGGATTTTAGCTAATATCTTTTGAGATATGCATGATAGAGTGATGAACCAAAAATAAAGTAATCACATAATTACTGTAGAAATACAGAAATGAAGTTTACTTCACAAGTTATAAACAAGGTTAAAAACTGTATGGGATTATTGACTAAAATCAACAGAGCTGTCAACCACTTTGTTGTGAAAGTGGTCCAAACTTAAAAAAAAGCACACAGTTGGATTCTCCTAGTTCATTCATGAAGAATGATGTATTTTTTATTATAATATTCAAGGTATAACCCCTTGAAATAATGGCTTGAAGCTTAGAATATTAAATTTCAACAGAAAAGATGAGTTACAAGTAAAATCATCAAAAATAGAGTTTTGATGATGTAATAAAATGCTCTTGGAAGCATTATGAAGTTATGCCAAGATATTAGAATTCACTCTCTGAATTTTTGTAGCGTGTAAATCTTAAAGGTTATTAAGGATCAAAGTTTGAGCTTAATTTGATCATTTATGATCACTCACTGTAGCTTTAAATTAAGTTTAACAGTCATATGAGTGATAAAGTTAGTGAATACTGTTAGTTTATGATTAAAGCTAATAAAATCCACGAAATCTGTGGTTCTGCCAAGCCTTTGACATCATCAAACTTAGAGTTATAGTGATAACTCTAAATAATGGCATAATAATGATGTAATATGGTTTGATCATGATGTAATCATCACCAAACCTTAAAATATTGATCAATTCCAGTGGATATGATCAGTGAACGTCTACTACTGTTGGACTCTAGGAGGGAGGTATTTACTATAAATAGAGCTCTTTTTACTCTGTTTTCCCCTCAGACACATCAAAAACATTAAATCAATCCAATTAAAAAGGTAATATCTTTATTCTTTATATATAACACTTTTATATTATTAAAGACCAAAGATCAACTTATTATAATCATCAATTCTGACGTGATCAAATCATTTACTTAATTGTTTTTGTTAAAAATCTCTCTAAAATCTCATTTCCACGTAAAAATCAAGAATAATTGTAATTTTCTCTATTTTTTATTGTAAATACAATTTGGATAAGTTGTATTTACATTTTTTGGTGTAAAATATCTCAAAATTATTATTATATTAAGCATTTAAAGTAGGTTATTTTCTCTTTATTATTCTTTTAATAATTCTTTAATTAATATAAATAGTATTTATATTAATTTATAACTTTAATATTGGTAATATTATTGTTATTAATTGTTTTTTATTAATAAAAAACAATTTTTTACGCCTTTATTGTTTGTTTGTAACAATAATAAAGTGCCATTAAATATATTAATTATTCTATATTCATATATTTATTCTATTATATTACATTTTATAATATAAATAATATTATTATATTTATTTAATAATATAGTTATTTTTACGCCATACTTATAATAATTCTTCATTATTATAATTATTTTTATCTTATTTATTTCATTTATAAGGACATTCATAGTACAATAAGTAAAATATTAGTAGTTTTTACTTATTGTTTCATAGTCAAACCTTACAATATTGGTTTCAATGTTTATGTTTTTCATGAATAGCAGAAATTTGAGCTCACAGCCTAAAGTAGACTTTTCAAGTGTTTCATTTCCATATGACATCATTTCATATCTATATTTCACTGTTTCTCTGAATAATGATCAGATTTCAGCTGAAATATTGATATTTTGAATATGGCATCATGTCTTTGATTATGGTATTAAAGGATTTTTCTCAGACTAAGTTCATTGATCTTGATTTATACTCTTATTATCTTGAATCATATGTCCTAATACTCAACTTCCAAGGTGGGAAAATATCAGTTTTTAATACTGTGAGGCATTTGATGATACTTTGAATAGTCTAATTACTTCAAATTTGGTTTCTTCTTTTTAGATCAAATCATGTAGAGAGGTAATGTCATCCTATACTAATTTTGTGCATTTATTTACCATTTTCTTCTTGATTCTATACCACTCTGGTATCCATCTTAACTTCCATAAATGAGAAATAATTGTGATAATTAGGCTCTTTCAAGCTATCTAAGTGATGTTATAATGTGTTAAAAGTGTATTTTTGTACATTTTTCATGGAAATTCCTCCACTTGAAAGCTATTCCTCAGTATTTATTTTATATTTAAGGTTTTTCCATGAAACCCTCGATAATCTTAATAAAGCGCAAGAGTGCTATGACTGTCTTTTGTATAAAATATAATACAGTAAATATTATAACCACAAATTGATATAATTACCCAAACAATTAGGAATTATTATTATTAAATAATTTGAATAGTAAGAGAATTCTCAATAATTATAATAAATTATAATTACTCTATCACTATTATAGTCATTAACAGTTATAATAAGAAGAAGTGTAAAGCTGTTAATGAGACAATTACATGTGGAGAATAATAATACTTAACTGCTTATGAGTGATAAGCATATTCTTTATGAAAAAATTGATCACACACACTGTGCATAGCTAACTCTTATAGAGAAATTCTATATAAAAAGGTATATAAATTCAGAGAAAAACTTCCTTATAGTATTTACTCAATACAATAGGTTAAATATATCAGTTACAGTATGAAATAATTTCTCTAGGGTAAAACACTTCAAAGATCAATATATTCATGTAATAAAACAACTCTTATGATAAAAATAAGATTTTAAGAATTCTTAGAGGAGTTTGTGGTTTTAAAAGATACATAAAGAAAAACAATTTATAGGATAAAACCAATTGTTGGTTATTACAACAATATAATATGAACTTTATGTTTTCTACAATTTAATTTACAATTTTGAAAGAATAAAGTAATTCATAATTCATTTGATAATGTAAGATTTTATGTTTTAATAGAATATTATCTCTTTCAAAATGTCTGAGTGATTGAATTATGATGATAGACAAAAACACTTATGAAAAAGGCTTCTTTTATGCCTTTATAGAATCTGTTGTGATCAATAATGCATATGGAGGGATCTGTAAGATAAAAACAAAAAACCCATACTTAAAAATAAGGTTCTTAAGGTAAGATAGCTAATTTTTCATCTCAATTTAAAGTTCAAAGTGTTATTCTTAACTCCAAGTAACTTTGATCCTCAATTAAGCTTATTAGTTTTGCTTTTAATATTAAGCTGATTTTTTTATATTAAAGATAATAACATTCAAAACTTAAATTCAAAATTTCAAAAAAAATCATTTAAATAATATTTTTAATTAATTTTGAAAGAAATATTAATTTCCTTTGAGAATAATTGAAAGAGGTATTTTCAGGGCTAAATACCAAGTTTTCCTACTGATAAAAGATATGTGAAATTAGATTTAGAGATGTATGAAATTTAATTGTGAGTTTTGTGAAATTTACAAGTAAATCCATTGAGAATTGTATTTTCTATGAATTTTTGAAGTTATTGCTATTTTTCCACACAAAAACAGCAATACACACTAAGCCTTCACTTTTTATAAGGTTTAAGTGCTTTTAAATTTAATTTTAAGCTTTGAAAGTTTCAAAATCTTGATTACAAGCCTGCATATAGGGATTTACCCTTTGGCAGCTTGCAATTCCTGTAAAAAAGAGGGATAAAGAAGTTAAAACTTTAATTTTTACTTAAAGTCTAATTTTAAATATTAAATAAGGTTAAAAATCTTTCAATACAGGAGGCAAACCCTATTCAGGCTCTTGCAGATCACAAAGGTTGGGTACCCTGGCACCTTTTTGTATTTCCCCTTTGCCCCACCTTTTTGTGTGGATTTTTCCCTTTTATTTATTCAAAGCCATACAATGCCTTTAAATCAATTTAAATTGAGCCCATGGAGGATTTAAAGCCTTCATGGAAAATTGTTAGCCAATTCAGTAAATATACCAAACACATTAAATTTAATTGAATTTTTGTAATATTGCATAAACCTCATGCAACTTGAAAATTAAGCTTAAACTTACAATTCAAAAAATTTAGTAAAATTTTCTATTGTTTAACTGTACTGTGAGATTTTTAAACCTTTCAATAACACTACAAATATTCATTTTTGGGTATAACACCTTATGGGTCTACCCAAGGTTACTTTTGGTATGGAATCCAAAAATGACATAATATTTATGAATTTGTTTATCAAGAATAAATCTATACTTATTATTTGTCATTTTTTGTTTGAAATTCATTTTTCAAGTCATTTTATGACCAAATCATATTTATAACAACTTATCTGTGGCCTTATGGGTATGTCATACATACCTCACAGGCTGAAATTATACATGTTCTATTTCTTCTTACTTAAGATGGAAAAAAGTATGTGATTTTTTATAGATATGTGTTGTGAATATGTTTCTTTTCTATATTGTGATTGTATTTATTGGGCTTATTAAGGCTTGATCTTTATGTGTAACTGTGATGTATGAGCTTTCTGTCCTTTTATAGCTGTATTATTGATGTTTTATAATTAATTTGAAGTTGAATTGGAGCTTCTCTGTGTATTTTACTGTGTTTAAATGTTAAATATTTTATTTTTATTATTTCATCTTTCAATAAAAAATAAATTGAATTATCTATCATAATTCAATTGATGCATTTGGCTATAATAGGTTATTTTTCAACTAGATTTCGGTAGCAATAGTATAATGGTAGTGGGTAGATTCTTTGTAAAAGTAAGCATAATATTTTAAACTAATATGAGCTTTCCCTTTTCAGGTACGAAAGAATTTTTGAAGTTCATCCTATCTTTGTGCAAGTCTGAAAACAATTCTTATGTATATTAATTCTGCAAATATTTCCTCATAAAAACACTCAAAAGCTCCACTTGCTCTCGTGTGATACATGCACAATGTCCCAAACCCCTTTCAATGAGAATTTTATTTCTTCCAAGTGAAAGCACAATATTCTAGAACAGTACCTATATAGTTCTATCTCTTTCTCTTCAGTCATATTTTTTCATTAATTGAATTTATGTAGTGTTATTCACACTTTTCATGAATATTTTTCCTACAAAAAATAATCCAAAATAATAGCTTAAAAATTGAAAGTTCATTGAAATTTCAAACATCCAACATGAAGTTTAAAGTAGGATGTGTATTTGTCAATAATAAGCTCATAACATTTTTCCTTGTTATAAGCCCCAACAACCTTTGCCCATACCCACCTAGACAAAAATTCTTTTCAGAAAAATACAAAAGAACCATTGTTGAAAAATCTGTAATCCTCCTCAAAAACTCAGGGACTCATTTTCCTCATCAAGAAAAAGCTGAATATACCTCTCTCCTCTTGAAGAATCACACTCCAAAAGAAGAGTCATAATATGTTCAACCATTTTAATAATAGTTTTATTTAAATATCTTTCTTATAAGCTTGAGAATTTTTGTGTTTCCATTATACGGAGACAAAGCTTCTATGTGAGGGTGTATCATCAAGGAATTAAATGAATCTTTCTTTGTTGCTAGGTTGGAAACAAGGAAGATTCCAAATTCATTCATTTCTGAAATCTTCAAAGCCAATTTCAACTGTTTTAAATCCCTTTTAATGGATTAATATCAAGCTATTCATTTCTGATCCCAATATTTAGTTATCAAATGGAGAATATCCCTGGAAATAAATCTATTTCTTTCCAAAACTCTCCTCAAAGCTTAGATTCTAATGAGGACTCTTTCAGTTCATGAAAAATCATCCCAGGCACCCACATAGATATTAGCTATAAAAAAGATTCTTTCCATTTGCAATTGAAACAAAATTACTTCTCTCAAGCTGTTTCAAACCTATATGGTTCAAAAAATTGAAAATTGATCAATATACACTTGAAGAAAATGGTTAAACGTGGCTTCTAGGAGCCTATTGCAATCTCAGCCTCCATTTGGCGTCTCAGAGCCACCTACATATTCAATAAGATACAGACAAAAATGGGGATTTTATAAAATAAAATCTTGAATTTGTATACCAGGATTTAATCTAAAAGGTCTTAATTACTCTAATGTGCTCTCCCCTATGGCTAAAATCACTTCCCTTTGGCTGTTTCTTACACCTTTAATATTGATAATTATTAAATATAAAAAATGGATGAGAAGTTAGCCTTAATTAATGGAAATACATAAATAAGTTTCCACATCAAGAGTCCAGATGGTTACAACAATTACCCTGGCTTTAATGTATTCTTTCTCAAGAAATACAAACAAAGCTCTAGGCTCTGTAACCAGAAGCTCAAAGAAATTATCTAATTAATTATTCTTTTCTATAGCTACACTGACCCTTTTTTCGTTTTGTTTAAATTTTAACAGGAGATGATGTGTCTTTTTACTCATGTCAACAGCTTAATATATGGTAAAGGTTTAATATTGAAATAAAATACCAAAATAAATGATAATATGATATTTATGTCCTAGGTAGGGTGGTTGGCAAGGCACAGGTGGAACCTCGCCCTGGTCGCTTGCCACCAACACTAAATTAGGGTTGGAAAGTGGCGGGGCCTTTTACCTGAACCAAAACCAACTTTCAAAGGAGCTTTACAAAAATCTTCTTTGAAATGTTTTTCCCTTCTAGAACCTTTGGAGCCATCTTTTTAAGGAACCTCTCAATCATTTTATTCCTGTTTCTTTCCTCTTTTCACCTTTTTTCTCCATCCTCCATTTCTTTTACGTCCTAAAAAGAAATCAATAACGTTTTCATATTTATATATTTATTTATTTATTTTAAATTTTTATTATTGTTCAGCTGAATAATTCTTTTTATCTATTTAATGTCCTTATCTGCATGAAAGAATTTCATATGTGGTTGTCTAAGCCCTCAGCCCATCATGGTTCATGATGGAAAGGATTCCTGATTTCAAGAGAGTTCACTCAGGAATTAGCATGACAGCGCAAAAAAAATTGTTCCCGTTTTCATGAAATACTTCAGCAATCTTTTCCTCATCACTTCATTGCACATATAAAATAGCAATGCTGGTCAATTTTTCTATTAAAAAAATCTCAATATCTACAGAGTAAAAATAATTTATTTCAAAAACAATGAAAACTCCAGCACATTTAGTAGTAAGTATAAACCACCCTCTCTCAATATTACCATCTCAAAAAAAAGTTCTCATTCAACAACATATTCAGCATTGTACTTCAAGAAAATTCGAAAAGAAAACCAAACCAATTAAATGAACTCCTTCTCAAGTCCCTTATCATGGCTAACATTCCATTTTGATTTTCTTAGAAGAACTTATTTCAGAAATACCAAGAAGAGATGGTTTTATCACCTTTTATTCTTCCAAAAAAATATGAAATCATCAAAAATATTTTACTTCATCTTCACTGTCAATGATGAGATATCCCTTTGTCAAGATATGGCCCATCAAGACAGCCTTACTCTGTCACTTTATGGATGGAATGATGTCTCAGGCAATATCATTTATGCAATTCTAATTTTACATGAACAATTTTTCAAGATTATCATTAATATACTATATTTAAACTGTATCCAACATGCATCACGAAATATTGTGAGTGAAGCTAAACAATTTATAAAACCCAAATACATAAATCCCCAAAATACTTTGGCAGCTGTGACCAATTCATCCTGAGTAATGGTGGGATTTCAAGTATTTTCTTCTTTTTTCACTTTGAAAATAGTATACTAAGGATATTCAATTCAAATAGGGACTTCTTAAAAAAGAGTTTCCTCACATGCAAAAAGCTCTTTTTCATACTAAATGTACTTAATCTTATTGAAAAAAATATCGCCTCCCATCCAAAGATTGTTGAAACCATCAATATCAATTTTACCCATTTCAAATTCTTTTGTTCTTTTGTATTCTAGATAAAGAACTACAACAATGGTCCAAGTTAAATTAAATAAAAAATGGATTTACAACTTTCTGAAAATCCCAACGGTATTCAATTGCCAAAATGTTCTTTGATGTTTAATCACACAAAGAAGGGTTTAAGAACACTTATCTCTTATTCTTAGGCAATTACTCACAAAGACATTTTTGAGAAGAATCTAGAATACAAATTAATTCACCCTAAACCACGTACTTGTCTCTATCCTTAATCCCCTTTCCAACAGTATAGAACAACTTGGACATTTTGAAACATGTCTATCATACATATGAAAGGTGAGTTCAGAAATATATTTACAGATCACCCAAATAAAAACTTATCCACAATATCAGACATTTAATAAGCTTTTCATGAATACTTTTTATCAGAGTGAAAGTAAGATTGATAAAAAGTTATATATAGTTTATTTCTTCTTACATCCATCATAACAAAGAGTTGTCATCCTCTAAAAGCAATCCTTGAATTATATAAAGATTATGATACTGGAGCTCACATTGAATTTCGAATTCCAACAAATTGATTCCATTATGATTTCAACGGACGTCTCACACTAATAAAACACAAACTATCCCTATATTGTTTGATCTGAAGGTGAGCTTTAACTTTCATGTGATTTTTTATGTACTCTGATCATTTGAGACATTTTTAGCAAATAAAACTGACATGAAGCTTTTTGGATATTATTTGAGGGCACAAAACTTCATCTATAAAAAGTCCTTGAAGAAATTGGCCATTAAAATTGCTGAGAGTGTCCCTCATGCAGCTTCAGTGGAGGGCGTTTTTCCCACGATGTCAGAAATTACAAAAAAACTTGTAATCCAATTAAATAAAAAATGATTAAGATTTCAAGCCAAATAAATATTTAAATTTTTCAATTTTTCAGCTCACACAACAAAGATCCAACAAAAAGCTCAATAAAAGGTTATTTCTTCAGTTCTTCCTACAAATTTGATCAAATGAGGGGCTATAATGGTTTCGACTCACCTGGAAAGCTTGAAAAATTCAAATAATATAATTTTTGATCTAAAAACCAGCCTATGTCAAGTCAAGATGCCTTTATTGATATTTTATTTGATTTCTACTTGTGAAATTAACACAATGGGACCAATAATAATGTGGCTCATAAAAAAATAAATGCAAATGGTGATGATAGTCAATGGGATCCAGCCCAACTATTTGATAAAAACAAGGAAGAAAACCAGATTTTTTTATTCTGTTTTCATTACAAAAATTATCATGAAGCATTATTATATAATTATTGCCTCCTTTATCTCTTAAAAGATTTTCCGGATGGTTTTAAGATCAAGCTAGTTTGCTCCTATTTGTCCTAGAATTGTGCTGAAGCTTGTTTTCACCGTCGCTATTGGCAACTACTTAAGTGAGTATTTGGGCTCCATTTGGCGCCACAGGGCTTAAAGGGTCTCTAACCATCCTAGTCCTAGGACCTGTTAATTATTCCCTTGTATTCTGAATCATGCATACATACTCAAGTATAGACATTGTTCAATAAATAATCACTAATAAGATCTTTGAATAATTTAAGCTAGAGTGCTCCAGACCTCCTTCAGGAACCTTACCTATCAGCTATAAGAGTACCCAAGATGTCACTGGCCCTCCCTTGTATAAACACCCCTTCAACTATTCATGGAAAATTTCCCCTACTTCAAGACCATGTACATCTTGAAAGACCACATCTATCTTTTTGACCCTATTTTATGTCCCAATTCCTCAAAAATTTACTATATATTCAGTTTGAAGCAGCTCTTCATAGCCTAAATTACATTTAAAGAACTCAAAAATTATTTATTAAACATGTCCTCAATTTCAGCAAACATGCACCTCATACAATTTTGGGTATTAATTACCCTTATTGGGAAGTGTAAACCAAGTAAAAATAAAATTATAGATCTAGTTCTTCCTTCCATGGAAAATTATGCTCTGTACGTAATCTTGAGCTTTCATATTTATTGATAATAGAATCCACTCGCTTGCATTACTTCACCTTCTCTTCCTCAAAAATCTTAGTTCTTTTTAAGCATTTTCAAACCCTATTTGTTCCTTCCGTACTTTCTAAATGAACCTGTAATTGAATTAAATTATTCAACTTGTGGAAAATAACAACCTCAACCTACAACATCATCCAATAAGAAAAATTCTGTGTGACTCCTTTATTAATTAATTCCTCTTATCCAGGATTTCCAATGACCTTCCAAATTTTCTTTTTGGCCAATAATTATCCATTATAGGTGTGTGTTTCAAAATACATTTTTGGGAAAAATGATTTCAAAACAAACTACTTACCACAGGTCTCAAGAAAGCAACTAAGGCAGTAACTCACACCATATAGGGACTTTACTATGGCTCTGAAATATTTTTTGATTATCTTTGTAGTTAATTTAAATCAATAAAATACTCTAGTATTATAAATGGTTTTTTCATTTTACTTCCTTTTTGTCGATATTTTGTAGGTTCATTGGCTCACTAAGTTTCCTTTGCTCTTTTTTGACTCATACTCACGGAAATCCCACCTTCCTAGACTTATTCCTATCAAAATTCTCTATTATAATTCAATTTCCAGTAACAAAACATGTTATCAACATCATTTTAATGATGATTCACCATCAGATCTCAGTTAATCACCAAATGAAATTACTATATGAGCCACCATGAAAATGAAGAAAGCTCACCCAATAACAGTGATGCAAAATGAAACAAGGAATTTTTCTAAATTCTACTACCACATAAAATTCTTATTAATGGCATCTAAATCCATTAACTATAACTCCTTATTCAATTAAATTATGATCCTTGGAGGTATTTATATACCCAAAAGACCAAGAAAATGATATTTGTTCTTTCTCCAAAAAAATCCTTAAAAATTAAGATAACAAATAAAAAAAATAGCTTATACAAAGATTAATGAAGTAAATAAGAAAGAAAACTAAACGTTTTTCTTAGAAAACATGAGAAAAAATGAAATTTTACTGAAAATTTTGAGAAATTTAAATTTTTGAAAATGAGGAGTCATTATACCTTTTTTTCTATCAAAAAAATTCAATTTTATTTCAAAATCAGAATAGGGCCACCAAAACCACCTGAAACTGTGGCCCAGATACATAGATCCTTGAATTTGCATAAAACTACATAGATATTTTTCAAAAATATATCTTAGCTTTTGGGAACACTTCAGAATGAACCTTTGTCCCAGGAACAGAAAAGCTTTTATATATGAAATTCAATGAAGTTATAGGCACTTTTCAAGACACAAAATCTCAAAAAATATTTTGAAAATTTAAACTCTAGACATCATGGTATAACGAGCAATTTGAACCAACTTCTTGAAGAATATCTTTTTTAACTAAATGCATAGAAAATATCTCATGTAAGTTCTTAAAACAGTATTTAATGTGGGTATCAGAAATCTGAATTTAATTAAATTGATAAGATTAACCATAGTAAGTAAAACTCTGAAATGATCATTTTCTAATATTTAAGACTTTCTTACCCCATGAATTATGAAATTGATTCTCAGATCTCAATATCCACTTCAATATAAAAAATATTCACCATTATATAAATGATCTATCACTTTTAATCAAAACATAATTATCTGTAAAAACAACTAATATCTTCCCTCAAAAATATAATCATTGATTTTTTTGAAAGAAGGAGAGGTGTCATATTTAGAAACTCTTGGGTTTGATTGCTTCCAAGTTTGTTTTCTGGAACAACTCTATTTTACTTGAGCTATATAGCTTCAAAGAAATATTTTATCAATTGATATTTTTTTTGAAAAAAAATCTCATTGATTTCTAGTTAATCTTTTATGTATAATAGAAGAATCTCACACAGCTTACTAAATGGTTTTATTGTAAGATCAATTTCAAATTTTGAGATGGAAAAAAAGTGAGTTGAAATTCTTTCATTAATCTTTCTAAAAAAATAACTTAGAACTTCGTTCAATCTAAATTTTGTGATTGATCAAGTAGTGAAATGAAAACCTTTTGGATTAACCATTCCATCTCAAGTTAAGTAGAAATTCCTTAGTTTTTTTGTAAAAATATAGAAGAATCCTTTTCATCTTACATTTCTATCCATTGAAAAAATATTAAAGGATTATTATTATTATTTTGCTTACAAAAAATATCATTTTCAGATTAATTTTACAAAAAAAACCAAAATTCCATTATATTTTTGTATTCTTCCAATAGTAAATGTTCTTTGAATTGAAAGAAGAAACAAAATTGAGGAATAATGAAAAGGAATTTTGCTTCATTAGAATTAATTTTAAATAGAAAAAGAAAAAGAATAGAAAATTGGGTATATGAAAGTATGAGGATCCTCCTTTTTAATGAGAAATAAGTGATATTTGGAAAAACTCATAATTTCTAAAACTACATCATCAATTACAATTATTGCAAATTGATTGTCATTCTTAGTTTAAGTGATCTTTCTTTAAATTTCAACAAATAAAAATAATATCCTCCTTGATATCATTATTCTTATTTAAAAGGAGAACTTGAAACTTTCTCCACAATCTTTGAGATAATTTATCCTGTAAGATTTGTCTATGAAACTGTTGAGAATATTACTATTAATAAACAGTACTATTATTTTTATTATGAAATATAATACTAAAAGTTATTATAACCACAATTAAATAATTAATTAATTAATTATTTCTTTTACTTGTTATAAACTACTAGTTATTATAACAGTAAGCAGTAATTGTCTACAAGAATCAATTACAAGAAGTATTTAATTATAAAACTTCTTTATTAAAATAGTAAAATTATTTCAATATATGATTATCTTTTGAAAGAATAATTTGAAATATTTCTTGAAGAAAACAATTACTAGAAAAAAACTTTAAGAATTAAGACAAAACACTCACTAATACTCCAAAGAACTTATTGAATGATAATAGTAGAGAAATTTGACAGATAATTGTGGATTTAAACAATAAAAATTTATTTATAACAGGATTGAAACAATAGATAGTTGCTTTATATTATTTCATGTCTTTCTGATTGATTCTGAAAGAATAAAACACTTAAGAAAATATTTAATTACTACTTACTTGTTGGTAATAATGGTATAATTGAATAATGTGATGATTTGGAAAAAACGGCAAGAGGAGACCTCTTTCAAGTCCAAGACAGCTCACAGAAGCATGCCATGGAGCAAGCTGAAAACCCAGTGAGCTATAAAACATCAATACTTTTTGGATTAATAATTTCATCATCTGTTGTCATGTAAGATTATCATAATTACTTGATTGATGTTTTTATGTGACTACCAGCCCAAATATAGTTAAGAATAAAAGGAGTAACAACCTTAAATCTTCTTTTATTTCAAAATAAACATTCATTTCTCAAAGTTATAAATGTTGTTGTAAATTTGATCACAGGTTGTATTTTCTGTGAATTTTTGAAGATTCAGTATTTCACGTGAAATCATCAAAAATGGATTGTAAGTAAAACATTGAATTATACTTATGAAGCTGTAATTATTTTTGGTTTCTTTATGGGTCATACGTCTCTCCATTGGTCCTGAAATCTTCAGAAAGCTTCATCAATAATTGTGTTTTCAATGAATTTTTGAAGGTTTTACCTCATTTCTACGTAGAATTGCAAATAGCACTATATTACTGGTTGCTATGAGGTAAATCAATGGATACTAGTCCAAAAAGGTTTTTAATTACTCTTTCAGGGTTTATTCATGGAAAATCATTAATAATTGACATGGTTACAGGAGTCTAAGTTGCTCTTTACTTCCTTGGCACATCAAAATAGAAGCTTATTTGCTATTTTCTTATGATTTGATGAGAGTTTAACTTGGTAACCAAGTTCCCAAAAGGTTTTAGTATACTAATTGGGCCAAGATCAGCCATGGATCCAAGCTTTGAAGCTGTCCATGCCTCAAAGGCCTCAGCAGTTGGGTACCCTGGCTCTCTTTGATGTATTTTGTCCCCCTTGACTATTTTCACATCAAAAATAGAAATTCAGGCTTCAAGACTGATATCCACTATGGGTGTACCAAAATTGTATGTAAGAATACCATAATATTAAGTGCCACAAAGATGCATAACACTATTATTAGTGTATATGTGACATGGTATTTCTCACATTCCCATTATTTTAGCATAAAATTGAGAAAAACAAAAATTTTCACAATTCTTTTATGTGGTATTGAAGTATTTTCCATATTACCACCTCTTATAGTTAATTTAAGCTTGCTCACTCTATGGAGACACCCTAGGTAGCTTTTTGTGTAGAATCCAAATCTGGTCCTAAATCCACGGATTTACTTACTCACAAAAAAGTTATTCCTCTTTTCTGAAACAAAAAATGATGAATTTTGAATATATGCATGACTTATGGGTTATGCATAGTTCAAAATTTATTTTTAAAGATAGTTGTGGCCTATTTGGGTATGTAAAATATACCCCAAGGCTCACATATCCTCTCTTGACCAATCAAGCAAATCTTGAATATTGGACCTTGAGGCAATTAGGTACTTTTTTATCTGTCCTTAACACTCCAATATAATAGGAAAACAGAAACATAAATCAAACTTATTTCTAGTAATTATCCTTGCATATGAAGTCCTGTTTAAATTTAATACTTGAAAATATTCATTTTATTGAAACAATTTGAGCAGAAATACAAAAGTAATAAAAAATTACTAAAGATCCATGTGAAAATTAAATTGTTGAAATGATGAGTTTTTTTCAAATGATTCAGAGAAACTTCAGACTCCCATTAAAAGTTATATTTTTGGAGATAGCCAAAACCTCAAATCTTAATGATTGATCCATTACATTTTGAAAGCCTAATAATCATCTTTATTTTGTCAGGTGGGAGGAAACTTATACTTAAAAAAATTAGATTTTTGAATGATCAAAAAAATCACAATATTTTTAAACAGTCAAAATAGGTTGAATCCTGGATTTATCAAAAAAACTGTTCAATAATTCAAAGAAGATGATTTTTTAAACTATATAAAAGCTAAAATCAAAAAATAAAATCATAAAAAAATAGTTCAATTTACAAAAAAAACAAATGAAAAATAGGAAGCCCGCACATATCTGAGAGTGTCAGTCTTTTTGGGTGATCACAAAAAATTGCTGTGAGGTTTGTAAGTAAACTCCCACCTTCTTGGGGTTCATAGAGCTCATTTTGAATAAAGTCTACAAAAAACGGAAGTTAATATTAAAAATTAGGATGCAGGAAGCTTGATTATTATTCAAGATTCTCCTTTTTTATGAAAGGATGAGAAAGAAATAAGAAGACACTATTCACTTCAATAGATTCTTAACATCATTTGAATTTTTATTCAATATTTTTCAAAAAATCCCTTTTCAATAAATAAGTGATTTGAAAAAAAGTCCATGAAATTTCGCATTTTTTATTTCCAACTTTAAAAAATAAATGAGCTAATGTTCGCAATCTAATTTTTCTCGTTGAAATTGTTTTGAATCTTGAATCAACATATCCAATTATAAATAAGAAATTCAAAGAAAAGAATTATATGAAAAATTCAAACTCGAATTTAAAATACGGTAATTTTTCTTTTTTGTCAAATAAAGCGGAAAAGGCTTTTCGAAGCCATAGTTACAGCTTTAAATTAACTTTTGTCTGTTAGTGTCAAAAAAAGAGGCCCCAGCGTTGAATTTGAAAGCATCCAAACACCGCTATGGTAACGCTGTATTCCTTTTTCTAGTATATACTACTAGATTACCCATGAAATTCTTCCTTGGGTCACCTCTGGGTAACTCGTATGTAACTTGAACTTAGGAACACCGAGGTTATGTTTTTGAGCATTTGGAAAATGAAAAACCAAAGAACATTAATCTTTAATTCCATTAACACCACATGTGGTTAAGACATCCTTTTTTCACAGTGAGCTTTGTTTGTAGTATTTTTTTGTGTAAAATATTTCATCCTTTCCCTGGGTAACAATGCATAGCTTTTCGAAAATTCGTCGAATTTTAAGGGTCATCGAATATTCAATATCGAATTTCTGTCATGACCGAATATTCAGAATCGAATTTCACCTACCTTCGAATATTCAAAATCGAATGTTCGAATATTTGAATATTCGGAAGTGAATTTTGAATTTTCATGGATACCTTCATTTATATAAAATTAACCCTTTTGGGCCTTTGGTAAAACCATAAAAACCCATTGGCCCTTAAGTTTTCTTGCCACAAATTATTAAATACACATAAAAAAACACTATGGGCTCCTTGTTTATGAAATAAATGGAATTCTTATTCCATAACACAATTTATGGTATTTTTAATTCCCTTCAAGCCATTAATTTTATGTATGCATTTTTTATTCCATTAATTTCATTTATATTATTGATGATACCATTAATATTACTTATGAAATTGTTGAGGCTATTCATACCATTTTCATGGCATTTTTCATGAAATTCATGTGATTTATGGCATTTTAACAATCATTCAACCCAAGAAGTTTCAAAAAAATATAGGGGTCTTGTTTTTGATTCTTAAGATTGAATGGATTTTTTAAAAATAATGATGATTATTTATTTCAAAAATAGAATTCGAACAGAAAGGATCATTTATTTCAAAAATGTAATTCAAACAGAAAGGATTTTTAATTTCAAAAATAGAATTCAAACAGGAAGTATTATTTATTTTAAAAATAGAATTGTGATTTTTGGTCAGAAAACACTTATATCACTTTAATTTTAATTAGAGAAATTGCTAAATAATAATGTTCTGATTAATAGATTGAATCTAAAATCACTATAATAATAAGAAAAAATATTTTAATTGGCATAATTCTCAGATTTATTAAATTTTTTGATTTCAAGAGAAATTCATTTAACGAGTAAAAATAATAAATGGAATTAATGAAGATTATCATACCAAGCATACATACTTTCATAAATTCCATTATTTAACCAAGAACGTAAACAAATATTTGCCTCCACAGAATCACAGGAAAGTGATGTGCGTTTGTTAGTAATCAAGTTTCCAGCTTCTGAAAATACATGCTCACTAGGTGCTGAGGTTGCAGGTATTCCAAGGTAGTCTCTTGCAATTTTGGATAATATTGGAAACCTATTTTCGTGGCTCTTCCACCATTCAAGAATACATATTGAATAATGTGGTGAATCAGTTTGTAAATATTCAAGAATCTCATTAGTTTTATTTTTTCGTTGGGACATTCGTTCTTCAAAAGGATGCAATTGCTTCAGATTAGTTGGAACTGTTTCAGAAACCTGAGGTTCTTGTGGAAAGTTGATTGTGTATGCAGAAGAATATTCAGCATATACTTCTTTGAGATGTTTGAGTGCTTCGTCCTTATATCTTATTGGATTGGAATCACTGTTTCTTTCATCTTCTTGCAACAAATCATGCTGAGTAAACCATGTAAGCTTGAATCGTGGGTCAAGAATCAAGCACATAGCACAGGAATTTGATCTAATATTGTAATAACTTTCAAGCTTCGAATATGCTTGATCAGCTGCATCGTAAAGTTGGGATTCCCTTGAGACTTCATTTTTTGTTTTTTGACATGTTTCAAGGAGTAGTTGGTACCAAGGCATTACTAACCCAAGTGAGGGATAAGAATCACCTTGAACTTCATCGGTTGCAGTGGCAAAGACCTTTAGAAATTCTGATATTTGTTGAAAAAATGTCCAGTCCTCTTCCAAAATTACATCCTGAATAGTTAGAAAGGAATGAAGTGAGATTTATTATGCAGAAAAATAATCAACTAGGCAGACGTACAAGGCGTATATCATTATGAATGTCTGCTTTTTCTATTGCCTGGGAAATTGTTTTCTGTTTCTTGCTGCTAAATGTTTTTTGGCTTGAATTTTTAAAGTGATTTGTTTTTCGCTTTGATGTTTGAGACTTATTGTACTCATAAATAAAATCATCAAAAGAGCTCTTCTGCTTTAATGCTGAACAAAGCATTGAATATGTTGAGTTCCATCTGGTGGAATTGTCAGCCATTGGCCGGTTTGGTGGCTCTTTATTTTTTTCACAAATGCTTTTGAAGTGTTCCCATGAGGTGTTTGATCGACGTATTAAGTGAACCACCTTCTTAACCTTATCAATTGATCCATCAAGCTCCTTTAAAGAATCCTTTGCAGCTAAATTAAGAATATGTGCAAAACATCGAATGTGTGAGTCAAAACCTTTCAGCAAATTATTTTTAACAGCAAGGTCCATAAATGTAGTATTTGAGGAAGCATTATCCAATGTTATGGCCATGATTCGATTACCAATGGATGAGATATCCAAACTATAAAAATCATTTGACAAATTGGACAAATCGCTTTCAGTTTCTGAAGATGAATCACTTGAGGTATCTATTTCAATTGCATCACGCTTTGATCCCCTTGGCTTTTGAGAGTGTTCAATAAAGAAATCATTAAGCATATCCACGATTTTTGTGTATATGTTTTTACCAGTATGAGCTTCTGTGAACTTGGAAAATCCAATGGTTGCAGTGATTGGTTTCCAATCAGATGATATGTAATGAGCTGTGAGAGTAATATACGACATTCCACCTGGACCAGACCAAATGTCAGTAGAAAATGAGAACCGTGGTGCTTGTGAATTGATAAAGGCAAATATATGTTCTTTATCATTCAGAAACTTTTGCTTGATCCGTTTGGAAATTGTGGTTTCAGAAATTAAGTTAATGTCCTTGTTGAGGGTGTGAATAAGCTTTTGAAATGATTTTGATTTAACTAATGCATATGATTGTTGATCTTGAATTATGAAGCTGACAAGATTATCAGTGAAATTATTCTGTAAGTGGACATTCATACTTTTTATTATGCTGCTTCCATGTGAGTTTGATAAGTTACTTTGTCCTTCAGTGTTCTTTTCGGCAATTGCTTGAGCCCATAGTTCCTTATGAAATGCTTTCAAATGAGATACCAGGTTTTGCTTGGTTCCTTCATGTCGCTTAATTTTCTTTGAGCATCCATCGACTAGGCATAACTGGTATCCATTCTTTGCTTGGGAAAAATAACATTGTGCGATCTGACTTTGGTTTACTTTGGAGTTTGAAGAGGGATTTTTTGTGCAAGACCATGAAATTTGACTGGCTGATTCATTGGGATTTATTAGGGAGCTTATTTGACTCATATTAAGAATTAGATAAAGATTTATTAGGTCAAATGAATGTTAATTTGAAGAGAGTGGATCAAAAACGGATTCAACATGCCCAAGCCATATGAAATAATTATGGTTAGGATGTATTTAATGTGGAAACATATTCATTATGCATAAATTTGCATGAAATTTAACAAATCACTATCAGACTTGATTAATTTCATAATCATTCACTCATTTTTTATTATTTATTGTTTGATTACTTATTAATTTATATAAATAAAGCAAAAATACAAAACAAATGAATACAAATCAAATAAAAGATCATAAAAATAATGAATGTCATTAATTGTCATTAATTATAATTAATTTTAAGTCATTATCACTAATGGTCATTAATTATAATTAATTTTCATTAATTCTCATTAATTATATTTTAATTATGATTTATAATTAATGAAAAACAATGAAAATTAATTAATATTAACTATAAATAATGGCAATTAATGATAATTAATTAAAATTGATTTAATGATAAGATAATAATAATTAATTAAAATTAATTAAAATTAATTAAAATTAATTAAAATTAATTAAAATTAATTAAAATTAATTAAAATTAATTATAATTAATAATAGTTAATTAAAATTAATTATAATTAAATTATAATTAATAAAAATCAAATAAAATTAATTATAAAATGGGAATTAATTATAATATACTTAATGAAAATTAATGAAAATTAATCAAAATTACTGATAATGAATTAAAATTAATTATAACTAATGACATTTAATGATAATTAATTAAAATGAATTATATTTTCATTAATTATCATTAATTTGCATTTTATAATTAATTTTGTTTAATTTTCATTAATTATATAATTAATAATAATTAATTTTATTTAATTATTATTAATTATAATTAATTTTAATTAATCTTAATTAATTATCAATAATTATAATTAGTTTTAATTAATTATAATTAATTTTTAATTAATTATTATTAATTATAATTAATTTTAATTAATTATCATTAATTATAATTAATTTTAAGTAATTTTAATTAATCTTAATTAATTATCACTAATTATAATTAATTTCAATTAATTATCATTAAATTAATTATAATTAATTTTAATTAATTATCATTAACTCTCATGAATTTTAGTTAATTTGAATTAATTTTCATTATAAATTAATGATAATTAATTAAACTTAGTTATAATTAATTTTCATTAAATTGATTAATCAATGACATTTAATGATAATTAAATAAAATTAATTAAAATTCATTATAATTAATTATAATTAATAATAATAATTATTAGTTTTAATTAATTATAATTAATTTTAATTAATAATTAATTGATAATTAATTATAATTAATTAAAACTAATTAGAATTAATTAGAATTATAATTTCTTTTAAATTAATTTTAATTTTGATTATAATTAATTTTAATTAATTATAATTAATTTTCTACATTTAATATTAATTATAATTAATGAAAATTATTCAAAATTAATTATAAATAATTATAATTAGTTTCAATTAATTATAATTAATAATTAATTAATAAAAAATTATAGTTAATCTTAATTATTTATATTTAATTATAATTACTTTTAATTATAATCAATTCTAATTACAATTTACTTTAATTAATTATATAATTAATTTTAATTAATTATAAATAATTTTCATGAATTAATGACAGTCATTAATTGTCATTCATTATGATTAATTTCAATTCATTATCTTTAATGGTCATTAATTATAATTAATTTTCATTAATTCTCATTAATTATATTTTAATTATTATTTATAATTAATGAAAATTAATTAAAATTAACTATAAATACTGGCAATTAATGATAATTAATTAGAATTTATTTAATGATAAGATAATAATAATTAATTAAAATTAATTAAAATTAATTAAAATTAATCAAAATTAATTAAAATTAATTATAATTAATAATAGTTAATTAAAATTAATTATAATTAAAATATAATTAATAATAATCAAATAAAATTAGTTATAAAATGAGAATTAATTATAATATACTTAATGAAAATGAATGAAAATTAATTAAAATTACTGATAATGAATTAAAATTAATTATAGCTAATGACATTTAATGATAATTAATTAAAATGAATTATATTTTCATTAATTATCATTAATTTTCATTTTATAATTAATTTTGTTTAATTTTCATTAATTATATAATTAATAATAATTAATTTTATTTAATTATTATTAATTATAATTAATTTTAATTAATCTTAATTAATTATCAATAATTATAATTAGTTTTAATTAATTATTATTAATTATAATTAATTTTTAATTAATTATTATTAATTATAATTAATTTTAATTAATTATCATTAATTATAATTAATTTTAAGTAATTTTAATTAATCTTAATTAATTATCACTAATTATAATTAATTTCAATTAATTATCATTAAATTAATTATAATTAATTTTAATTAATTATCATTAACTCTCATGAATTTTAGTTAATTTGAATTAATTTTCATTATAAATTAATGATAATTAATTAAACTTAGTTATAATTAATTTTCATTAAATTGATTAATCAATGACATTTAATGATAATTAAATAAAATTAATTAAAATTCATTATAATTAATTATAATTAATAATAATAATTATTAGTTTTAATTAATTATAATTAATTTTAATTAATAATTAATTGATAATTAATTATAATTAATTAAAACTAATTAGAATTAATTAGAATTATAATTTCTTTTAAATTAATTTTAATTTTGATTATAATTAATTTTAATTAATTATAATTAATTTTCTACATTTAATATTAATTATAATTAATGAAAATTATTCAAAATTAATTATAAATAATTATAATTAGTTTCAATTAATTATAATTAATAATTAATTAATAAAAAATTATAGTTAATCTTAATTATTTATATTTAATTATAATTACTTTTAATTATAATCAATTCTAATTACAATTTACTTTAATTAATTATATAATTAATTTTAATTAATTATAAATAATTTTCATGAATTAATGACAGTCATTAATTGTCATTCATTATGATTAATTTCAATTCATTATCTTTAATGGTCATTAATTATAATTAATTTTCATTAATTCTCATTAATTATATTTTAATTATTATTTATAATTAATGAAAATTAATTAAAATTAACTATAAATACTGGCAATTAATGATAATTAATTAGAATTTATTTAATGATAAGATAATAATAATTAATTAAAATTAATTAAAATTAATTAAAATTAATCAAAATTAATCAAAATTAATTAAAATTAATTATAATTAATAATAGTTAATTAAAATTAATTATAATTAAAATATAATTAATAATAATCAAATAAAATTAGTTATAAAATGAGAATTAATTATAATATACTTAATGAAAATGAATGAAAATTAATTAAAATTACTGATAATGAATTAAAATTAATTATAGCTAATGACATTTAATGATAATTAATTAAAATGAATTATATTTTCATTAATTATCATTAATTTTCATTTTATAATTAATTTTGTTTAATTTTCATTAATTATATAATTAATAATAATTAATTTTATTTAATTATTATTAATTATAATTAATTTTAATTAATCTTAATTAATTATCAATAATTATAATTAGTTTTAATTAATTATTATTAATTATAATTAATTTTAATTAATTATTATTAATTATAATTAATTTTAATTAATTATCATTAATTATAATTAATTTTAAGTAATTTTAATTAATCTTAATTAATTATCACTAATTATAATTAATTTCAATTAATTATCATTAAATTAATTATAATTAATTTTAATTAATTATCATTAACTCTCATGAATTTTAGTTAATTTGAATTAATTTTCATTATAAATTAATGATAATTAATTAAACTTAGTTATAATTAATTTTCATTAAATTGATTAATCAATGACATTTAATGATAATTAAATAAAATTAATTAAAATACATTATAATTAATTATAATTAATAATAATAATTATTAGTTTTAATTAATTATAATTAATTTTAATTAATAATTAATTGATAATTAATTATAATTAATTAAAACTAATTAGAATTAATTAGAATTATAATTTCTTTTAAATTAATTTTAATTTTGATTATAATTAATTTTAATTAATTATAATTAATTTCCTACATTTAATATTAATTATAATTAATGAAAATTATTCAAAATTAATTATAAATAATTATAATTAGTTTCAATTAATTATAATTAATAATTAATTAATAAAAAATTATAGTTAATCTTAATTATTTATATTTAATTATAATTACTTTTAATTATAATTAATTCTAATTATAATTTACTTTAATTAATTATATAATTAATTTTAATTAATTATAAATAATTTTCATGAATTAATGACAGTCATTAATTGTCATTCATTATGATTAATTTCAATTCATTATCTTTAATGGTCATTAATTATAATTAATTTTCATTAATTCTCATTAATTATATTTTAATTATTATTTATAATTAATGAAAATTAATTAAAATTAACTATAAATACTGGCAATTAATGATAATTAATTAAAATTTATTTAATGATAAGATAATAATAATTAATTAAAATTAATTAAAATTAATCAAAATTAATTAAAATTAATTATAATTAATAATAGTTAATTAAAATTAATTATAATTAAAATATAATTAATAATAATCAAATAAAATTAGTTATAAAATGAGAATTAATTATAATATACTTAATGAAAATGAATGAAAATTAATTAAAATTACTGATAATGAATTAAAATTAATTATAGCTAATGACATTTAATGATAATTAATTAAAATGAATTATATTTTCATTAATTATCATTAATTTTCATTTCATAATTAATTTTGTTTAATTTTCATTTATTATATAATTAATAATAATTAATTTTATTTAATTATTATTAATTATAATTAATTTTAATTAATTAAAATTAATTATCATTAATTATAATTCATAATAATTAATTTTAATTGACTGACACTCAAGAGTCAAGACGGTGTTTGTGTGAGACTGACTGTGTGTGTTTTAGAGTAGTAAATTGCTAAGATTAATTAAAATTTAAAATCTTTAAATTATTTCCTTAAATTTTAAAAAACTTTTACAAGAACTCATTTCAATTTACGCTCATCAACCTCAGCTTCAATAATCTAAACCTCCTTGATCGATTATGGTAATCTTACCAAACAAATCAATTCAACTTAATCATCACTCTTAGCTGGTTAGTATCATTAATCATTAACTTAATGATTTCGATAGATCAACTAACTCATTAACTTACTCTTGCTTTTAATTCTTAATCTAAAATAAATAAATAATCTAATAGAATTTAAATTTAAATTAAAATCTAATCAAAATCGTGATCGATCCAATTAATTCTATCTCATTGGATTTTTTTTAATATTTGATTTTGATTGATTGATCACTGATACTGATCAATGATACTGATCACTGATACCGATCGATGATCTTGAATCTTTAATCTTTTAGAATGTATGTAAACTCATTATGAATTTCAATTAAAAAAAAATCAAAAAAGTTAGATAACTGACAAGAATTAATTTGAATTTTAATTAATCTCGATTGATTGATTGTCACTTTAATCTAATCCTCTCTCTCATTTCTCATCTTGAATCAGAAATCGAAATTAATTAAAAATTAAAACCTATCAATCTTCATCTGATTCATCTAAATCATTCATCTTCACTCATCAAAGTACTCATTACTCTTTCAATTAAATCATCATTCATCTCCACACTATCCTTATTAAAATCCTTCTAATTTACTTATAAATCTCAAAAATTCATCTCAACTTGAAAAAACAAAAGACTTTCATCTATCTCTATCGATCTATCTATACCACCACCACCACCGTCGACCGGCCACTACCACCACCACCACCCCCACCGTCGACCGGCCACTACCACCACGCCCACCGTCGACCGGCCACTACCACCACCAACACCGTCAACCGGCCACTACCATCACCACCACCGTCGACCGGCCACTACCACCACCACCACCCCCACCGTTGACCGGCCACTACCACCACCACCGCCGGCCGACTACCACCACGCCCACCGTCGACCGGCCACTACCACCACCAACACCGTCAACCGGCCACTACCATCACCACCGCCGGCCAACTACAACCATCACCACCGTCGACCAGCCACTACCACCACCAACACTGTTGACCGGCCACTACCATCACCAGTGCCGACCAACTACCACCACCACCATCGTCAACCCGCCACTACCACCAGCGCCGGCCGACTACCACTACCACCACCACCACCGGCCAACTACAACCACCAACACCATCGACCGGCCACTACCACCACCACCACCCCCACTGTCGACTGGCCACTACCACCACCACCGCCGGCCGGCTACAACCACCAACACCTTCGACCGGCCACTACCACTACCACCACCACCACTGTTGACAGCACCGCCGGCCGACTACAACCACCACCACCTCCGGCCGACTACAACCACCAACACCGTCAACTGGCCACTACCACCACCACCGCCGGCCAACTACAACCATCACCACCGTCGACCGGCCACTACCACCACCAACACCGTCGACCGGCCACTACCACCACCACCACCGTCGACTGGCCACTACAACCACCACCACTACCACTACTGCCTCCCCCTCCACCCATCCACCATCACCACCACAGCCAACCGGCCACCTCCACCCCCATCTGTTATTAGTGAGGACACACCACCTCCTCCACCGCTGCAACAACATATATGACTAATTCTTTTTTTTTTTGCAATTTAGGGGAGGAATTATTTTTTTGTAATAAATTATATCTGCAATAATGACATCACCTTCAAACAACCAACTCCCCCTTTCTTTAGCCATTTCTTATCAATCATCTGATCATTTGACTGTTGGGACTCAACCAAATGACCAGATGATTGTTAATAAGCTCAATGTGCCCAATTTCTCTTTAGTTACTCATGATGTGAAGCCTGTTGGGACTCAACCTCACAATCAGAATAATAAAACAGAAGAGAATTCTCTTAATCATAATCACTCAAATACCAGACAACAAAGAAGAATGCTTTCTTATATGAACCAAACAGCAGGCCAGCTTGGCCTTTACAATCCCAACTTCTCCATAATTACGCTAGACAAGAAGAACAATGAGAATGCCTCCTGGTTAAAGCTTCCTCCACACAAGCTTCTGCCCAGACCCTATGTACTTATCAATAGACATAGCAAGCCTTATTTACCCATTTTCATGTATCAAATTCACCCATTCAGCAGTCCAACACCAGTCTTCCATAAACTTCAAAAATTGATCATAACATTAAATAAGCTTGCAAAGAACCGTCAAAATATCACCACTAACTCTGATATGCTTGATGGCATTATGAAAGGAATAGGATTTCGTCAGGGTTCTGATTCTGGTAAATCTGCTGGGGTTTATGCAAGGAAAGCAGGCTTGACTAAAAAAACAATTGATGAAGATAATGAGCAATGGTCAACACTTCAAGAATTTGATGAATTCATTCACTCCCGAATTCAAGGTTTTTCACATAATGCACTTAAAGACAATCAAGAAATCATGAATGCAGCCAATTTGCCAAACTTCAGCCAACTTGAATGGCATTCCAACAAATCACCGAATTTCAAAAATTATTCAAATGTTATAGTTACTTTCAATGGCTTCCACAATAAACCACATACTGATAATAAGGACGTCAATTCATGGACATATGGTATATTCTCTTTTATCAATAAAAACGATTTCATTCCAATTCCTACAGATTTCACACCCTCTGGGCATGGATTATCATTTCCCAACCACAAATTCATTTTTGATTTTTCAAAAAAAGAAGGCATTGTTGAAATACTGTGGAAAACATCTGAACTTCTTCATCAAACAACCAAGCCAGCAAAAGAATTGCTTGAACACCAATCCATCACACACTTTGGTTGTTCTTTTCAAATAAACAAGAAATTATTTCTCACAGGACAAAAATTCAAACAACTCAGCTCTGAAGAAATTGAAACAAAAGTCAACGGTCAAATCATGCGGAATGAACAGGATAACAAAAGATTACGTAAAAATTAGAAATTATAAATATTTTAGATTATATATATTGACACATTTGATAATTGAAAATGTATTACAAATATTAGTCTTCAGATAATTCTCTTTGAAAATAAATCATTTATTCCTGAACCAATCTAAAGTGTAGGGCTTGACTATTTCATGCATATTCAAATCGCCATTTTCATCATCTTGTTGTGTGATATTTTGGAGCTGGGGGGGGTCATTATCCTCATATAAATCACTCCATTGGTCACCTACTTGTGCTAATAGATTATGCAATATAACACAGGTTACCACCCGCTGTACAAATAATTGTACCTCTTTCACATTATGCATTTGATTTCACATAATAACCATTATTTCAAGCCTGGTTATTCAGTTTTATTGTCTTCAATTCATTTCAATTACCTTCAATTTATTGAAATTCATTTGAATTAATTGAAATCATTTTTAAATACTCATATTAATCTGGGTTATTGGTCAACCCATGTAAGTAATTTGGCAAAAACATTTAATCCCTTATGTGGATTTGCCATAAATTGCCAAAATTATGCAATTATTTAGTAACAAAAATAAGGTTTGTGTTCTAGTTGAAGTTAAGCTAAAGAATACAACAGTTGGTAAAAGCCCAATTTCTGGCATTGTTGGTTCCATAAATTGCATAAATGGAATGATTTATGCCAGCAATAGGATAAGTGCCATTGTTGATGCCATAAATATTTTTTGAATACCATTTATGGCATGGTTATTCTGTGGCTGATGCCATAAATATTTCACTTCTTTTAATTAATGAATTATATTCATAAATCATTTTTTCATCCAAAATTCGAGATTTTTGTTTCGAATTTCAGTTTGGAGGTTGAAAAATTCGAATGGATCATTTTTTCATAATTTTTTATTCGAATTTTTGGGTTTTAATTTGGTGGGCCAAAAATTCGAATTCGAAGACGAATTTTTCGAATAGTGAAAATCGAATTTTTCGAATAGCTATGCATTGCTGGGTAAATACAACGTTTATGTACCAATACAGAAATTTCAAATTCTAAAACAATTCATTGCACTAATAAAAATGGGTATTTCATCTGGTCTCCTGTAAAGTCACAGTATTTTTGTGTTAAAATACAAAAATCATAATTTTCAACAAATCTCTTAAGTAGTATTGATGATTAGGTGCTGTATTGTTTTCTGCTTTAACACCTCATGGAGAAGCCTTAGGTGAAAATATGATCATAATATAGATCCGGATCTAAATCCATAAATTTACTTGTTAAGAAAAATGCTATCCATCTTTTCCTTTGCAAAAAGGATTAATTCTTATTATGTATATTAATTATGAGTTTCTTCTTAATCGGGATGTCTTCTCATGATTAACTGTGGCCTATTTCAGTGTTTAAGATATAAAGGGGTCCTTGAAAACCAAAGAAGTTTTTATAGAGTTCTGTCCTATAAGTCATAAGAAAATGATGAAAATATCAATATATTTTTCATGAGGTGAAAAATAAACATTCTCTTTTATAAGACTTATATGTTTTTCCTCATTAAGAATTCTTTGAGATTAATTGTTCATATTTCTGTTTCCGATTTCTTTCCTGACCTTCTCACACTTGTAAAATCATCAATTTGTCCAATTTCATTTGTAGTCTATATATAGAAGTACATCTATTATAGGTCTTAAAGAAATAAAAAGCTGAGTAAGATGTGCTTTGTGTTCTAAATATAGCTTTACATTTCAGAATCTCATTTATGAACGTATTTTGTAAAAATAATAATTTCCTAAAACTTAGGCTTTCTAAATAAAACACCGGTAGGATGTGTATACATCAAATGAGTCACTATCTGGAAGGGCTGTCCCTTCTTCTTTCTGAAGCACATCCAATGCAGCCCAAACCTGCTTTAAACATGATCAAAAAACCTTGAACCTAACCTCGATAAGCTATGGAATATGGTTCAAGCCAAATTTTTGTAAAGTAGGGATTTGAATGAGCTCATTTTGAATACCTTAGGGAATTATTTATTACAGTTTGTTCCTTACTAATTTTTTGTAATTTTTGAAAGAAAAATACTCAAAATTAAAGATTATTTTTTTCATCTAACATGAATAGAGTTGAACCAATATTGGTATATCTTCAGGAAAAAGACCTACTTTATTCTTTTTAATACATTTTTTTATATATTTCTCATCATCCTTGCAGTTACTTTTGTATTTAACTCAAATATCTGAATTTCAAATTCAAAATTGTATCCAAAAACTATATTTCCATTTTTACCTATGGAATATTAAAGAAACTTCACTTGCTTATTTTTCTCAAAAATTATTACTATCATTGGATAGTAGTAGAGATATGGATCCCCTCAGATGGCTTTAATATAGTAAGATTTAATAGCTAAATATTTGTAATTAATCCTTCTTTTATGTAATATCAATCAAAATCATTTAAGTATAATACTCTCTCCATTCCCTGTTTTCATTAACTTTTTTACCTTACAAAATACCAATCAAGTAAAATTACAAATTCTAATTCCTATACCTCTTTTGTTTGAAACATGAATAATTGAAACCCTGTGGAGAGGTTTCCTTCATAGGCCTCCAGTATTTTGAAATGAAATACTCTGACTGAAGTTCTGTAATTTCATTCTTTTCAAATTATAATTTATATCATGTAAAGCAATGAACAGATGAATATTAAGGACCATATTGTCAGCCAGTGACTCAAAACCAGAGCACAAGCATGACAGCCAAATACCATAAACCAATGGTAAAGCCAAGATACCACCAAAACATGGAGGTGGGCCAAATTAACACAAAATATATCAAACAGAAGAGGAAAATCACCTCTTTCCAAATATACAAGTCCCATCATTATAGGACAAAAAATAACAAAGTTATTCCTGCTCGAAGCTATTGCTGAGCATAAACCTTAATTTTCACCTCTCATCTGAAATCCAGAGGAAAAGGCTTAACCCCATCAAATGGGTATTAAAATTGAAGCTCCAAGTCAGGGCTATCCAATGGTAGTAGCCAAACTGAGCTAGCACCAGAATTACAGAAGTTATGACCAAAATAAGGTCAAATAAGGGTGATCAAAATATTTACCTCTCATCTAACTTCTACAGTTTTATTGTGAGATACCTAAAGTGGGGTCTTTTTGAAAAACAAACAATCAGGGATATCTAATGTTGCCATCCATCTCCCCATATCCTATCTAGAACAAAAGATATGGAGCAAACAAGTTCCATGCAGTTTTTGGACGAATCATAAATGTGTAGAAGAAAACTTGTACATGGCATAACTTTGCCATATTTAATGATAGCCATACCAAATGAGGTGCCATTGTGTAGATCACATCCAGGGCTACACAATGAATCAACTTTGAGCTCAATATCTTAAAAACTGACAAATGTATAACAGCTTTAAGGTTAAAATCCCATAGTTTGGCCAATAAAGCCTCACAGTGGGATACTATCCCATAAGTATGATTATGAGGTGTCAAACAGACAAAGAAGCTTGTTTATACTTCAATACCTCATAGTTAAGTCAAATAAAGAGGTCCATAAAGGTTTTGTACAGCTTCAGGCGCGTCAGAAGCACCAGAACACACCTGTAAACTCCATTGGTGAAAGTTTTCACCCTGTATAGGGTAAAAATGACTACTTGTGGTTCTAAAACCACATTTCCACCCAATACTAGTCTGTATTGAGTGTATAAAACCACAAACCAACCCACAGTAGTAAACATTTTTACTCTTTGATTGTGTGCAGAGGTAAACCACCTCCCACTACCCCAGAGCAAGATAAAAGAAGGCTTTTCCTCACCAGGAAGCTAATCCAGCATCCTGTTCTTAATATTCTTACATGTTATAGCTTCTTGTAAGAAGTGTTACCCCTAGAATTTAACAGGTTATAATTATAATTTGTAATTATTGTAGGGTTTTCTATTACAAACCAACAGGCAAACACTGCACCCGGGGCTATCAGCAGCATTCACCATCACTAAATTATTTTAGTATAGCCCTTTTACTCATATTCTCACTTTAATATCATCATTATTTTTGTGTCACACTCAGAGTTATAGCTTTTATTATCATTTTGAAGCTATATAATAGAGTCACCCTGACACATATTGTCATGCCTTTTTACTCAAATTTGGCTTATCTACCCCAAGTTGTAAAATCGTTTCTAACCTTAAATTCAAAGACTATATTTTTGGAGGAGAATGAGGTACTTGAAAGTTCTTTTCTTATGTAAATTCAGTCAATAACTCAAGATATATCACTATGTGAAAGGTGGCTCTACCTTCTGCATAAATAGTCATTTGAGCTAGAGATATTTCTTATAGTCCAACTTGCTTCAACAGCCACATCAAACAGAAACCTCAATCAATACTTTAGCCACAATTTGAATATTTCATTCATATAAAGCTGAAACTCTTCTTTCCATTTTAATTCAATATTAAGGTTCAAGTATTTTTTATTAGAAAAATTCAATGGGAGCCCCCAAATATAATCTACGCTTTGGACAATTTTACCTTGCTATATAGGTGATAAAATTAAAATATTTTTAGGAAAATAAGTGGTTTAATCATGGAGAATTCACCTTTCCTTGAAACACTTTTCTATAGGAAAAATACCAAATTCCATGTGTTCCAGAGGAATTTCCAAATTTTCAATAAAACCTGTCACAGACATATGAAAAAATGTATATTTATTCTTTGGATATAAATTTCCAAAATGAGATTTTTTATGACTTTTCACATAGCATTATTTATGTTAAAATTGGTTTTTTTTCTCAGCACCATCACTGAACAGATAGCTCAATGATAATGGAAATTAATGATTATTGAAGAAACATTTTGTATTTTTTTGAATTATTTGGCATAGAAAATACCATTTCTTAATCTAAGTATTTTCCTTTTCCTCATTGAAAAACATATTTTCTATATTTTAAAAACAATTTAAGCCATATTTTCTTGTACAAGAAACAAAGGCTAAAGTGGAATTATCTAAAATACTATGTTTGGAAATGCAGAGAGAGGTGAAATTCAAAAAGCTAGGGCTTTTTTGACAATGATACGTATGCTATTATCCTTTAGGTATTAGTTAGAGAAATGAAGAAATCAAAATTATTTCTGTATTCATTTTTTTCAAGCTGAATGGATTAATTTCTGGATAAAATATTAATTTCAAATGTAGAAATTAATGCTAAATATATTTCTTTGAGCTTCTTAAATAGTCTAGAAAGCTTAATTGAAAATACTTAAAATTTAAATGTTTAATCCAATTCTGTTTGATACTAACTGCCAATTTCTCCTTTGAGAAATACTTCCCAATATTGCTAGGTCCCATCTTTAGTTATATTATTATTGATTGAATATTCTATAATATATCATTCTGTTAGTGCATAAATTTAAATTATCTATTCCACTTTGCTATTACAAAAATTTTAAAAGGAATAACTCCATAATCCTTAAAAAGAAATTTGTACCTTATAAATAAAATGAAGTTGGTATATCTTTCAGATTCAAGATCTTAGTACAAAATCAAAAAATAATAATCATTGATTCTCTCAATTGTATAAAAAGTTTGGAGTTTTATACTTACTGCTACTAAACTGTGATTTTTGTGTGAAGAAGGTAGTTCTTCCCTTAACATTTTTCAATTCTATCTGGTCCATTGAAAACATAATATGGTTTTTTCTATGGAGCTATTAGGGGAGGACTTGCATGCAGCTCCCTTACATGGATTTTTTAAGTAACTCAGATATAACCCAAAGGTTTACTTCAGACATGATTCAGGTAAATCTGAGCTTTCATCATTTCTTGATATCAAAGAAGTCTTATGAGCTATTCTCAACTCAATATATTGATTTTTCTTAAAGATTCATATCTTCTTTTTTAAAAAAGCACAACATATCATAGTAGATATTAGTTTGAGATAATTTTCTCCAAACCACAAGTTCAATAACTCAAGGTCCAAAATTTTGAAGATACATTATTTCATTTATTGGTAATAAAATTATTTGAAGAAATTTTACAGTTTATAATATGAATATTTTTAAGCTCATAGATAGTTCAGGTCTTAATAGCTTACTGATGTGAAATATGAATAGTTGTGAGTGATATTTTTTGCTGTTTCCCTTAAAAAAATATCTTAGCCTTAAATCCAATTGATTGAGATACCTTCCTACGAAATTTGTTTTGGAATTCAATACATAAATTGTTTTTCTCAGGGGAACTTTGGAAATAAACAATTTGGTATTATAGAATATATATGTCCAGAATGGGAGGTTGGTTCCGTGAGCTATTCCAAAAACAGCCTATGGTCTAACCTGGATTTGGAAATTGGTATGTATTGTATTCTCAGATATATTGAGGCACTAATAGCTGAAAAATTATTTATATATAGAGAACAAAAAAATTAAATCACTTGCATAATTACACTACAGAATTAATTGTTACAATTCAAAATAAGCCTCATTCCCATTTTCATATTTGAACTATATGAAGTTATTTCTTATCAATATATATTAAATCAGTGCGCCTTCCAAATTAAACCTCATGATTCCTTAGAGGATACCTAACTGAAATTATTTAAAAAAAACTCCCATGTAGTAAATGATATTGCATGTATTCATGAGTTAATCAATCATTTATCTTTGTTTTTATAAAATTTCCATGTGATAAAAATCCATGTGGTTATATTCTCTTTCTATGTCTCTTCAGGACAGTTACCAAGGATATACTATTTCTGGTTATTATGAGATAACTTATTATGTCTTCCAAATTTGGCTTAATTGAATCTTTCGTTGATCAAACCAGCTATGCTACTGCTGTTTGGGATTGGGGTCAGAATGTCAGAAACGCCAATTCTGTTTGTGATTTTGAAATAATATATCCAATTGATGCAGAGAAAAGCTTTGATTGGTATTTCAAGTCCTTGTTACAACCCCAGCTGTAAGCATGCTGGTCTGAATGATCATATTGTGATACATAACCTGAAGCTTTTCACTTCTTTTAGGAATATGTTTTTTATTAATATTTCAGCTCCCTTTTAAGCATTAATAAGCATTAATCTTTAGTAATATTGCCTGAGTATTGGTATATCTCATTCGTTGTATAATAATTTTAAATAATTAATGAATTATTCTACATTGCAAAATAATAAATTTACTTAGATAAAACTTTAGGGTTATAAAGATTTAATCGCGGTTTTTAATTGATAAGTCCAATTGTATAGGAAATTACTGTAAAATTTTTTGGTTGAAGATAGTTCCCTTTTCTGTATATGGTGATTTCATACATGTATTCCTAATAAAATGCCAAGAATTCCCAATAGCTGAGATAATTACATATTAATTTTGGGGTTTATATTCACTTTAAAAACTAGAATCCATGATTGCTTTATTTTAATTTATTTTGTTTTTTGTTTGATATTGTCATACTACAAGAGAACTCAAAATATGAGCCAGCTTGCGTTTTTGTTTACAGGTTCTCCAGAGGTTAGTATAATGAAAACTTGGTAAAGCACCTTCTTAATCAGCATTGATACATCACAGAATATCCCAAACAGAAAACATCCCTATTTTTTCCTATATATTGAAAGTTCACACTTGTTTTGGGGGCTATTTCAGTCTCTCTTTTGATTATGTGCATAAAAAGAATATCCACAATATTTTTCATTATTTTTAGTGCTCAGTGGTCATGGGAGCGAATAATTAGTGCAGTAAAATTTATGAATTTCACAAGGGGCTTTAAATGATATATGTTTGTATACGAGTGCAATTTTGTGGTGGGGGTGAATTTATGCTTCAAAGTAAAATAGGATTTGACATATTTTTCCTGATAAGAGCTTCGCATGTGTGACTTTGGATGCACAGATATGATTTTACTTCACCAAGGAATTGTAAGCCTTCATGGAAGGATCTGGCGCGCTGAGTAATTCTGGGTGCGGTATGGAGATATTTATACATCAGGGTTAATTTTAAGAGAAAGGGGATCCTATGAGAGGATTTTTGAGCCCTTAGGTGTTCTGGGGAGTACTTCAATTATTTTCTCAATAATTCCTCTTTTTATCAAGGAAGCATGGCCGGTTCTGAGGTACTGAAGAGTCCAGGGGATGCAGTTAAAAATGAGAATACATAGTTTGACCTTTTCAAGGAAGTGGAATGATATCTGACAATATTTGGGGTCCTTTCCTATTATGGGGAATAAATTTTTCAAAAAGGTATATCATTTCATTTTTCAAGATTATTCTGGAAGGCTTTGGCCATATTTGTCCTCTTAAATGGATCTTGGTACACTCAAGTAATTGAATATGTGTCTGTGGAATACCTCTTGATTTCAAGGGGTTAAGGTCCCATTTGAGCTACCAAGAAGTCCAGGGGCCTCCATTATGTACGCCCGTACATAATTTTAACTTTTTAATTCAGTAGAATGGTCTCTGAAAAGATTTCGTGTGTTTTACTGTTCTGGGAAAGCAATTAGGCACAAGTTATATAGATTACTTTTATAGAACTATTATGAGGCTTTTGGACCATTTCTTGCCTTTTTAATGGCTCTTAAGCTCACTTAGCTATGTGCCTGAATATATGGAGCATACCCCTCAATTTTAAAAAAGTATTTCCCGATTTGGGCCACTAAGTAGTCCAGGGGGTGCAATTATGTACGCTCGTACATAATATGACCTTTTGAAGGCAGTCTAATTGTCTCTGAAGACAGTTTTTGTTTACTTTTCTGGGAAATAAATTATGCAAAAATTTAGATTAATTCATTTTGCAGGAGTATTCCAAAAATATCGGACTATTTTTGCCTCTCAAATGGCTCTGGGACCCACTTAATTATTTCCATTCACATCTGATCATAGCTCCTATTTTAAAGGATTTATGGAGCTATTTGAGCTACTGAGGAGGCCAGGGGGTTAAATTATGTATTTTCATACATAATTTGACTTTTTGATGGAAGTGAAATTCCATCTGTCCAAATTTGGTATGTTTTACCGTACTAGGAAAGAAAGTATGCACAATGTGTATGAATTCATTTTGGAAAAATATTCTAAAGATATTTGAACATTTTTGCCTCTTGGCTGGCTCTGGGGTTCACTTAGCTATTTGCCTGCATATATGGAGAATACCTCTTAATTTGAAAGAGTTATGGACAGATTTGACCTCCTGAGGAGTCCGGTGGGTAAAATTATGTATGCCCATAAATAATTTTCCCGTTTGAAGTAAGTGGAATGATCCCTGACTATACACATTTTGATAAATTGTGCTTGAAAGCCAATTATTCAAAACTGTGGATAAATTTATTTCTAGAGAATATCCCAAGGATCTTTTACTGTTTCTTTCCTCTTAAATGCCTCTGGGATTCACTTTAGTAGGTGCATTCATATCCAAATCATTCTTCTTTATTTCAAGGATATCTTCCTCATTCTGAGCTACTGTGGGGTCCATGGGGTGCAATAATGTACGCTGGTACATGATCTGACCTTTTTAACACATTTTAATAATTTTTGACCATATTTTTTGTGTTTTTTTTGTGATGGGGAGGCAATTGGACACAATGTGTATGAGTTCATTTTAAAGAACCACTCTCAGAATCCTTGACCATTTTTTCCCTATTGAATGGCTCTGGGGTCTACTTAGCTATGTGCCTACAAATATGGAGAATACCTCATAATTTTAAAGACGTATGTCCCCATTTGAGAAACTTAGGAGTCCAATGTGTGCAATTATGTGTTCCTGTATAAATTATGACCATTTGATGTCAGTGGGATGTCTTATGACCATAGTTGGTGTCTTTTACTCTTCTGGGAAAGAGATTATGGGCAAATTTAAATGAATCAATTTTGCAAGACTATTCTAAGGATCTTTAACCATTTTCCCTCTTGGATTCTTCTGGGGAGCAGCTAAGTATATCTATTCATATATGGAGAATACCTCTTCATTTCAAGGAGATAAGGCCCCATTCAAGGTACTGAGGAGTCCAGGTGGTGCAATTATGTACCCCCGTATATAATTGAGCTTTTTTAATTTATTGGAATGCTCGCTGACCATATTTGGGGTCTTTTTCTGTGCTTGTCAAGTAATTATCCACAAATTCATCCGCATTAATTTTATAGAACTATTTGAAGGAGATTGAACCATTGTTTGCCTCATGAATAGCTCTGGGTCTCAATTATCTACTGGCATGCACATCTGGATAATTCCTTCTAATTTCGAGGCTTATGGCCCCTATGAGCTACCGACGAGTCAAGGGGGTGAAATTATGTATTCCCTTACATAATTCAACATTTTTACTGAAGCGGAATGGCTTTCAACCATATTTGGGGCCCTGAAATGTACTTCAAAAGCAATCACACACAAATTCATATGAGTTCATTTTTACAAAACTGTTCTAATAATATTTGATTGGTTTTTGCCTCTTTAATTTTCCTGGAATCAATTTTCTGGAAAAGAAATAATTCACTCATGTATATGAAATATCTTTCAAAAAGCTATTATAAGGTTCTTGGACCATGTTTTACGCCTTGAATGGCTCTGGGTCTCACCTAGCTATTTGCATGGATTTCTACAGCACACCTTTTTATTTCAATGAAGTATGGCCTCATTTGGGTGAATGAGGAGTCCAGAGAGTGAGGTTATGCACTCCTCTTCATAAAGTAACTTTTTGACATGGTATCTCTCCATATTTGGGATCCTTTACTATTGTGGGGAAGAAATTATGCACCAATTTAGATTAATTCAGTTTACAAGAATATTCAAAGGGTCTCTGACAATTTTTTCCTCTTGAATGGCTCTGGGGTTCACTCAAGTATGTGTATGAATGTCTTCAGAATACCTCTCAATTTCAAGGAGGTATGGCCCTCATTTGAGCTCCTTAGCAGTCCAGGGGTTGCAATTATGTATTCTCATACATCATTGGACCTTTTGAAGGCAGTGAAGTTGTCCCTGATGATATTTGGAATCCTTTACTATTCTGGGAAATAAATTATGCGCAAATGTATATTTTTTTTCATTTTAAAAAACAATTTTAACATGCATTTCCCATATTTTTCTTTTGGATGGACCTTGGGTACACTTAAGTATGTGTCTAAGTGTCTGAATAATACCTCTTCATTTCAAGGACGTACCCCCTATTTAAGCTATTGAGGCGTCCGGTGAGTCTAACTATTTGGGCTGTAGGTATGTGCATAATTGAACCCTTTGAATCTCATGAAATGGCTTCTGACATTTCTTTGTGTTGTTTACTGTCATTGGGCGGCATTTATGAAGAAATATAGATGAATTCATTTTACAAGACTATAATTACGGGATTTGGCCATATTTGGCCTCCTTGATTGTTTCAGGAAGAATTTTAAGGGGTGCATTAATTAATGCAGCATACCCAGTGCTTTCAAGGAGGTATTTCCATATATCAGTTACTTAGGCGTCCAGATAATTAATGCATGTAAGCCTATGCATATTTTTATATTTGAAAGCAATGGAATGTTCTCTGATGATTGTAGGGGCCCATAGATTTTCTGGGGATGAAATTATGCTCAAATTTACATGAATTAACTTTTTACATCCATCTGAAGTGCATTTGTAAAGTCTAAAAATTTATTCAAGGATTAACGGACATATTTTCGCTACCCGACCGTCCAGTGGGCGCCATAATGTAAATTCATCCAGAAGTTCACATTATCATGTGATTGCCGTGATAAATTACCACATCTTAGGTCCTTATTAAATCTGGGTGTTCATTTATTGATATATTTACACAATATCAGTTCAAATGGCGATTGTAAAGCACTTGGCCATGTTTTGTCTCTTTTGTGGTTTTGCATTGAAATTGATTATGGAGGTGCATGTCTGAGAAATTTCCAGTTATAAGATGACCCCTAACTAGGGTAAATTTGTGTAAGCATGTACAAAGATTATTTCTTTAGAGCCATTCGAATGATTTTTGGCTTAGGGGTGCTTTGATTTAGCCTTTCACCCAGGTATAGAATTACACTTTGCGAAAGAATCGGGAGGTATTTTGGTTATATTTGGACACCTCAAAGGCTCAGAGGCTGAAATTATGTACGCATATGTGTGTTAGAATCAAACCAATTGATACCAAGGAATTATTTCCATATTGAATTTTTGAGGACTTCATTGGTTCAATTATGATTGAAAATTCATAGTGGAAACTTATGAAGTCAGTAAAATGAACCAAGTCAATATTTCTACTCCTTTTGGTGCAGGTCTAAGCCCAGGTAAATAAGTTAACTCACAAAGACATTGTAAGCACATATGGAAATATCTCAGCTCTCCAGGTTTGACTTGCTGAGGGTTTCAAAACTCTTGCATTGAATTAATCTCTGTTTCGTCAAGATCTGAAGGATCCTTTGTTGCAAAGAAATCCTTCGCGTACATATATAATGGAGAAATCCTCAAGTATTGAATTGAATTATTTATTTAGTTGGAGTTATGGGAATAAATTGGTGCTTTATCTTACATGTTAATTCAGAGCTGAACCCTACCAGCTTGGTTTTACCATATCAGATATATGAAAATTCATGGGTAATCCTATGAATAAAATTCGATAATTTCAATTGAAGTGAAGGATATATTTTGGAAAAGAGTTATTTTATATATCTTTTCTTTTTTGGGAAAACCCCTAGATCAATACAACATTCTTATGAAACAGCTCTAAACTTTGGGCAAAACAAAGTATTCTGTTCAAGAGAACCATCATAAAATCTATTGCCTTTGAGTACAAAAATTGAGAAAGGAGACATTAATGGTTAATTATTTTACTCCGATACTTTGTATTCGGTCATTTTCAAACTCTGAATATTCCTTAATCTCAAAGATTAAACATTTTCACTCCTTTAAACAGACCTAGAAGTGGATATATTGAGGTATTTTTAAATAACTTGAGATACAATTGACACAAGGCAAATTACTAAAGCTATCTTAACTCTTTAATTATTTTTTATAATTACCCATTAATTGAATATTGAACATTATTTTGGAGAACATGAGACAGAAAACGTGATTCAAATTTCAAAATTGGAATCCTTTTTTTCCTTCAATAAGAATTATATTCCTGTAGTCTCCTTTTAAAGTAAATTTCCTAAATATTTTTTTCCCAAACATAATATATGAAGGATTTTTCTATTTCTTAAAAAGAGATAAAATCTTTTTCAATAAGAGAACTACTATCTACTAAGTAAAAGAAAGAAATTTTGCTTGATATTTTCTACAATACTATTTCGATGGCTCTTTCGTAAAATAACGAAAATAAAAATCTTAATTAAATGAAACTCTTCTGAAATTGATATCAATATCTGAAAATGAACCTAATTTTGAGCTCTCCAGAGTCTATATATCCTTTATAATTTCAAAATTAAATCTTCTCTATTGCTTTGGTCAAAAATAAAGAGGTACCAAGGAGTGACTCAATCATAGCTTATGTCATTTATCTATCCTAAAACTTAATCATCACATTCTTTGTTCCTTAAATTATCTCCAGTCTAACATTTTATTGGATTCAATTTCTTCATAGTTTTGATTAACTATAAAATCAATTTATTTAATAAATTTCTCAATAAAACTGCATATTTCACAAAGGCTTCTCATTAACCTTAATTTTTTTGCAAATTTTGTAAAATAATCCAAGACAAATCGAAAATATATCAGACTAAGGGGAATCATAAATTTATGTGTGAAACCCAAAAAAATGTTGGATATCAGTCTATTACATATCATATTAAATTATTATGAAATAAATAAGCTCAAGTTTGTTAATTATACTAGCCAAAGTTTCCATCTATTTGCCTTTATGCCAATACCGCACTGAAGCCAATACCGCACCTAAAATGACTTCTGATTCTAAAAACTTTGTTGTTTTTCTTCAATCCATTTTCCTTTCTAAAATGAAAAGTAATCAAAACTATATGTTTTCTATTTTAATAAGATTATAGGTTGATATGAAATCTCGTTTCAATTTTCTATAAAAAAAAGTAAACAAAGCTTCAATTTCTGATGTAAATTTTCCAAAAAAATCTTGGATATAATAAAGCTTTTATCCTTACTTCACTTAAAGCGTTGCCTAATTCACAGTATTCAGTTAATTTCTTCAATTTTTTGTCTCCCTTTCTTTCAAGATGCTCTTGAAGTTTATTTCTTTTCAATCCCTTTTTTCATATAGTTAATTGAGTTTACCTTTTTTCATTAATGTTACTATTTCACTCTTTAACTCTGTTTCCATAGCTAATCTTTGCTTCTATATACTAATTAGCATCATGCTTCTATGGTAATCTTCTTAACTATCACCAATGTTTTAATTAACAACAAAATTGAATAATCTTATTATTTCAAATCTTTAAATGAAACATTTGAGAGTAAGTATTTTTATTAAAACGACTCCTCAGATCTTTTGGAAAATACTTTTGGAAATTGATTCATTTAAGAATTATAGTTTTGATAACTATTAATATTTCCGAGCTATAGTTTCCTAGATCACTTTTAATCTTATTATTTTTTAATCTCAAGTTTCATAAACTATATCATTTTTAGTCTCGAGATACATATATTGATTTAAAACTCATTTTATTCCACTTTTTATTAGTTTTTTGAATTCATAATCTTTATCCTGGTAGCCATAAAATAGGCCCCAACTAACAGAAATTTGCGATTTTGTTTGAAGCCATATTTAATGAAACTTATTCTATTAAAATAAGTTTTTTTGTAATTTAATTAATTATTATTGGGGAAAGCTTATATCCATTGAATTAAATAAGATTTCTAAAACCAACTATGACATTAAAGGCTTATTCTTTGAGGAAAGAAATCAATTTATTTATAAAAATAACTATGACCAATATGGGATTATAATAAAACCCCTATATTAATTGTTAACATGAATCTTGAATTATTCTCTTAAATTGTGGTGTTTTGTGATACTTTTTTTATTTTTTTTAGTTAAGTTGTAGAATCTTGAAAAAGACACTTTTTAGATTATACTTTTTTTTACATATATTTAATTGTTTTTCACCTTAATAGCAGCAATAGGAAATAGCTAAATATATATTAAAAACCTTGTTTTCACAGTGTAAGAACCAAAGCCAAAAAAATGAATTGAAAAGTATCAAATAAAATGAATCATTTTTTTGAATTTCCTTCAAAATAAGCTGATCAGAAACTGTTCCTTTAAAAAAGAAAGCTTTCAGGAAAATACAAGTGTTTTTATTTAAAAAGGCTTTTCTTCCAAAATAATTAATGAATCTTGTTATAAAAGAAAATTTCATGATGTTTTATACCATTGAAATTCATTGCGAAGCAAACTTTCATTTTGAACAAGCAAAATCAGAAGGATTCCTTCAAAAAGATTCTTTGATTTAGGAAGTAATTAGAAAAAGATAATTATAAGTAATAAAATGGCCGAAAATTGAAAAGAAATAAATAAATGTTATACTTATTAGCATATATCAAGAAAACTTTGTTTGGAATATTTTTGGACTCCATATTACAAACGCATTTTTAATATGAAAGCTGAAAACTTTCAAGAAGCCGAAAGAGGGTAGAAGATCCTACTCAAAATACCTCAAGGATTAAGTGATTTAGAGGGATAAAACTTCCTTTGTGTCTCTTTGTATGTTATTTTTTGATCTTTATCAGTAAAGAAAGTCTATATCTCATGAAAAATGAGTCCATAGGGTATGAAAAACTAGTTTCTATAGCTGATCCAAGAAATAAAGTACTCCAAAAGCTTCCTGTGTTTTATATTATAATATTCCATATGCTCATCTTCCCTGTGAGTCTCTTCCCTCTCAAGAATTAACTTGGGAATTTTTTGCTTTTTCAGTAAAATATCTTCATACCAAAGCTATATAAATGTTTTAAGACAGCTTTGAGAAATACTCAAGTTATTTCTTAGGCCGTAATGACTTCCTCTGAGTTGAAAGTATCCTGAGCACAAATAATGATATTTTACACAAATAAAAACTTTTTTTATAGTTAATTTCTTCATTACTTCATAAGAAAAAAAGGATACAAATATAGTATGGATATTATTTACCTTTTCTATATTAGCTGGAATAATCTGAGGCTTATACAGAAATCTGCCATATTGGAAATATTTTCCACTATCTATTGATCCATTTTTTATGAAAAATAAATAAATTATAGCTTGAATACTCATTCATAATAGTAATAGCTCCAATGTTTGTGGTAGCTTATTATTTGAATGTTTGTGAAGTATACTTAATACATTAAGATTTAAAGTATGTTTTTTAAAAAGAGGAAAAAATATTCAATAATATTCTTCAAAATTAGAAAAATTCTCTGAAACAAGAGTGCTAAGCTTTTTTCCTCAATATAATATTATTTCAAATAAAATGAATTATCTTTATATATATTATCTAATTAATTTAGCTCTTATCATTATGAGAAAAAAACCAATCCAAAAATCCTACAGCTTTAAAATATACAATTTGAAGCCTTCAAAATAGTTTATATTATACATTTCGAAAGAATTAATAAAATACTGTTCTATTTTCATTTCTTTCCCTATAGTTCCTTGTGAAATTCATACACATCAAACTCCCGAATTAATTAAATGATATAAGCTTTGAATTATTTTCATTTCTGTTAATTGTGGTTCCCCTAGAAGTATTATTTCCAAAGCCTTTTCCTTGAAAAATTTAATCTAGTGATAAATTTAATATATCAAATATGAATTCTGATATTATGATAAATTTTGGACCATTTGAGCTATCTTTCTTAATATCATATATTCATATTATCAAAAACCATATCTGCATCCATTTTCACTTCTTTTCAAAGTTCTTTTCAAAATGGAAAAAAGCTTTTGTCAGGATACCTCTATTATATTGTGATAGAAGGCTATAACTATTAGTGTGAGACCAAATAAGTAGTTAAAGAAAATTTAAGATGTTTTTATTATAATAATATAGTTTTAATGAATCGATTTAAATCCCTGTTTTTACTAATTATCAGTTTATTTACCATTATAATTCGAAAAATAATGAAAGTTATATTCATATCTGGTTATCTCTAGGAGTACTACCATTTTTTTCAGCATTATTATTTGTTAATTTAAATAAAAAAAGATTGTTTCTTATTTTGGTTTGGAGAAGGCCTCTTCTTATCTTACTCTGGGGTAGTGGAAGGTTATTCACCTTTCCACACAACCACAGGGTGAAGTATTTCACTCCTGTGGCTCCCTTGTGGATTCACAGTATCAATACATCCTTTGAGTTACATGAAGTTTCTTTTAGAGCCACAAGTTTCCATCTTTACCTGATACAGGATGAAATCTTTCTTCTACAGAATCCCCAGAAATCTTCTGGTTCTTCTCATGTGTCAGAAACTTAATAGGAAATTTTTTGGGTCCCCTTATTGGTTATCAGTAACTAAACTATAAATGTCATTTGAAGAAAGTTTACACCTCATAATGCAATAATATTTCCAAATATCCCACATAATAGGCTTGTACACATCCATGTGGAACTATAACCTTACAGCCCTTATACATATTCAATTATTCAAGATACAGAGGTTAACACCTTCTCAAAGTATACCTCATACTATAATCTGAAGTATTCTTAATCTTTTGGCCTCTTTGGATTAATTATGGCAAATCTATACATACTAAAAGTTTTCTTTACTTTTTGTAAAATAGGAATTTTCTTCTTTGAAAACAAATCACTTCATGAATTTTGATTAGTATATTATAAATAGCTGTGAGTTATACTATTAAATGTTTCTCTTGTATCTCTTACAGAAGATATCTTATTTGGTGTGTCAATCATCAAAAATTAATAAGTTAGATGAGAGGTAAAAATAACAGTTTTTCTTTTTCACAATTTCAAGTGGGATAGCATATTGAGCTTTTCTCTAGTGATGATACAGCCTTGGAAATGATACCATTGGGTATCCCTCTATAAGCTCATCAATAAAAGACCCCAAATTATGTTCTATGATGAGGTGGAAAGCAAGAGAGTGGTTCACGAAAAAATCTCAAATTATCTCCAATGGTAAGTGGCACAAGTGCCCCAAGATCAGCCAAAGAACAAACAAATATATCTATTTCAAACTAGTTCAAATCCAAAACTATGATTCATATTTTAAAAGAAAATATTTACTACTTTTATCATCAACTGAAAAGAAAATTATACAAAATAACATAAAAAAACCTTTATCCTAGATCCTTGTTTTGGGAAATGACTTGGGCTCAATCCCATTCACATTCATAACAAGCTCCATTAGTTTTTGCAGTTGGTACTTTTTCTTAACCATGATTGAATTCATCCCACAATCTTTAATAATAAAAAATCCAAAAAAAAAAATTTCTTGATAAAATGGACTTCAAGCTCTTTCCGCTCACCTGTTAATTCAAATGCAAGAGTAATAACCTGTAATTTTATTCAATTCAGAATCTGAACTAAATTGATTTTCTTTCCTTGAGATTTTAAAATGTGTTTTTTTGAGTGAGTTAATTTTTTGAACAATATTAAGCTTGATTTGACTTATAATCTTCAATATAATTGGGAACATAGAATTATGGTACTTTGTTTTAATTTTGGATATTATTTATAAAATTCCCTCCACTCTAGAAGAACGGGGAGAAATCTCCCCAATCATAATCAAAAACTTCTTTAATTTCTGAACTTGGGTGCATTAATGTATGTGCATTCAGTAGTCAACAAAGCTAATTTCTAATTCATTTTCAATTAAATGTTAGGTATATCAGTATAATAAAAACAAGAAAAAATTGAATATTCGAGTTTAAAATCAGCTAAAATGTCTTATTCATTTTTCCAATTATCATATTTTAATACCTATAGAAAAAAATATTTGCATCACTCCACTTGAGCTTTCACTCCTTTGAAAGCTGAGGATATAATATTCTCATGATATCATTGAGTTATTTCTTTCCCTAAATTGCTATATCTCATTACAAAGGTTGTAAGAATACGGCTAAAATCTATAAACTATTATCTAAATTTGTTACCCTCTGATTTAATATACCAATTCAATGTTACTTAAAGAGCTGTTATTGGGGATAAACTTAGTCTTTTTTTATCTGTAATTAAATTCCTGATAGCATCTTCTATATTTTAAAAATGCATGCTTTTGCATTCTAAAGCCATGCTATACTATTGAAAACAGGTTTTAGCATGGTGGCAAGTACTTTATTGGAGGTAAAATGATTTTTACAACATCCTTTTCAATTTCATTTAAATCATTTTCTGGATTATCAATTATTTACAAAACCTTCCTGAAGCCTTTTTCAAGTACCTGTACACCAAGTCACCCTTTGGCCATTGAATACCATTTTTTTTACATAAACTGGTCAATAAATGGAAAATATCATTTTTTGGGCCAAATTTTCAATTTCTCAATCCAGAAAACTGATGATCCAAAAAATATTTACCACAGGACAATTATTCTTGGCCATGTCAGCAATCAGTGAGTGAGATATCATATTTTCAGAAATTATATTGAGAAGGTGAAGGATACAAAACATTTTTTGTACTTTATGGTATTACTTTCAAAGAAGGGTGTAAATGAATAAAAATAAATCATAATTAACAATTTTAAAGTTTAAAAAAATTACAAACCTGATATTTCACCATTACTAAATTAAAATCAGTTACAATAATGATGATTCTTTCTGGTTGTATTTTTTTTGGAAATCAAGATTTTCTTTACTTCACTGAACAAGTTCTTGGATGTATGGTGGATTCAATTAAGGTCTAAGATATCTGTTGATTTCTTGAAGTGGTTTTCTTGTATCATAAGAATTATATAGCTTCTATTTCCTAAGATTTCAGTCTGGATTGCTAGGGATAAGGTAATGTTGGATTGATTTTCCAAGTCTTTGGAGAGAAATTATTCAGGCTTTGCATGAAGTCAGGGTGAAATATTCCAAGTTAATTCACATCAATTGGAAGTATTAAAGCTCAAAACACATTTTCTTCTAGTCATTCTTAAAAAAATGGATTCTCAACAAAGAAGACTGAAATAATAGTGGTGATAAGAGCTTCTAATAGTAGCTTGAGTAATAAATTGGTTTTTTCTTTGGAGATTTGTCAAAAATAAGAGGCAGAGGATATTTTGGAAGTAGCCCCCCTTGAAGAGAAAATTCATTTTAGAGAGGGGGTCTTGGTTTCACTTATAATGATACTTGATTATCCCTCATTTAAATATTTGATTTCTGAGTCAGACCAAGTTGGGTGACTGAGGTCAGGTTGTAAGTATAGATATTTCCAATCCAAATTGATTGATTGTCCTAAATATTTGATATGGCAAAAAGGTGATGGGGCCTGTATTTCCAAAACATCATGTTGCAATGTGTGCACTTCACTTTATGTGCCCAACCCAAATTTTGCAAAAAGTTATAGAAAATTACAGATCCAGTCCATTTTGGACCCTTATTAGAAGAAGGTTTTATCTGAAATTTGTGGCCATTGGTCATTCATTTCTTGAAGTGCTATAACAATTGATGTGTGAATAATACTAAATAAAATATGTCAAATCTAAGCTTAAAAAATTAAGCCAAAATAACTAATAATCAAAAAAGGAGGGGAGAAGTGGAAAGCTTGTGAGGAAGAAAAATGGGTGCTGAATGGATAGTAGAAGTAAAAGGAGGGAAGATGCTAAAAAACAGTTTTTTAAAAAAAACAGAAGATTATGGGAAGAAAATTAGTCACATGAAAAAAATAAATGAACATATGATGGTCATAAAAGGAGGTTTATTGTGAACTTTTAAGACATAGAGGAAATAAAGTAGTAGTGAAAAGACAGGAAGGTTTGTGAGCTTTGTGTTTTTTGGTCTTTTGAGCCTTAGAGTTATTTTCATATACCACAAAGACCACAAAAAACCAAATTGAGCTATAATTTGAAATAAAATTCATCATTGAAATTTGATAATAAATTTATGTTCAATTTTAAAAATTTAAAAAAGAAATTACTTGAAATAATGAAGTAAAATTAAATTTTTATCAAAAATATTAAAAGTAAAAATATTTTTTGCATAAAGGTTAATAAAAATTATCATAAATTTTTTCCAATAAGAAATTTTAAAGAAATTATCTCACCATTGAATTTCTCATTAAAAATCAGGTGGGGTCACCTCTGAGTGAAAATTCTGTAACTCAACTCTGAATAAGCTTAAAGTAAGTTTTTAGTATTCTCTGAATAAAAATATTAAAATCCTCAATAAATCAACTTAATTTGCACAAAATGTGGTTCTAACCATCATTTTTTGTGTTAAAATTGAGGTGTGATGTGTAGTTTGGAAGCTATGAGGAATTGAAGTATTTTCAATTGAAATGTCAAAATGTGTGCATGTATTACATAAGTCAACTTGGATTTAAATATGTGGAATCAATAATTACAGTTGTTTACTGTAATCTTTCAATTGAATTGCATGTGTAAATTTTAATTATAGAACATGATGAGGAATTAAAGAAAAAATGAATTGGAAAGATTAATTTTGGGGGGAAAAGGTATATTGGCTCCAAGGTTTCCAGCCTCCCCCAAACTCCTTTCTTACAGGAGTGAGATGTCGTAATTAATTCAATTGTTCATCACCTTTGGCCTGGAATTGAGCTACAGGGTCAATTGATGATGAGGTTTTGATACCAACCAGGGCAGTTTTAACTGTTTCCAAGAGGGTAAAGCTACACTTAAGCTAGAACCAACTTAATAGAAGCAGTTTGAACTGGTTTTAAGGTCTCCTACACAGATTATGATATGTTCTAAAGGCTACAAACCAGATATTTCTATAGCAATGGCTGGTTTAATAGACTAAAATGGCTAAAACAAGCCCTTTTTGGTCCAAACCAGGGTTCAATGTTTCCATAATTGATTCTTTGGTTTTCAGTGTGTTCCTCACAACTTATCAGAGTAAGAGAGTTGGTGTCTATAAACAAATGTCCTCTTTTCCCCACTTTTATCTTCATGTTAGAATCTTTTCCTTCTATAATTAGTTGAAAGACTCTCAAAAGATCAAAAACATATTCCAACAACCATTTTTAATCATTTTAAAACTTTAACCACATTAAAAATCATTATAATCATTTTTACCCTTGGACCACCCCAAAAGTGAATCAAAACATCTTTCATCACTGTTAGCTTTGTCAATTATTTCCAAATTTACTCTGGTCACTTTTTGGTATTTTTTCTCTTTAATATCACTTTTAGAGACTCTTCTCTCATATTAATTGGCTGTAGTTATTTTCTCAATCAATTCAAATTTAAATTACTCTTGCAGAAATTCCTTTGGTAGATTATTTTTGTATAAGTTCTCATTTTTGGTAAAAAATTAATCTTTGCTATATTATTCCTTTATACTAAAAATGTTAAAACAATGAGTTTTTTTTGTGGTTTTCTGTTAAAACTTATAAAATTACTATTTTTGTATAATTTTACTTTACACAAATTTTTGCAGACAGGAAAAGTACTTTATTTTAAATCAAAGTTTTACATACCAACATTGGGGATTTTGGAAAGAAATCATGATTCAGGGATTTTTTCTTGCCAAAAGGTGCACTCAAATGTGCCTTTACACCCACCATAGTTGTTATTCAAACTTGAACTTTTTGATTAGGGGTTAAACTTAAGTTTTATTCTCAGTAAGTGTGAGCCTTAGAGGTAATTTCATATACCCAAAAGACCACAAATATAAAAAATAACATATTAATATAAATAAAATAAATTTATTTATATTATTAAAATAAAAATCAAAATATAAATATAAAATTATATTAAAAATAAAAAATTAATTATAATTTAAAAATAAAAAATACATTAAATTTTGTAAATATAAAATTACATTTATACTTGAAAAATTTAAGTAAAAATGAAACTTTAACAAAATTGTGAAAAAATAAATAAATTTGGAAAAAAGTTAAATAAAATTTATTATAACTTTTTATCCAATAAATAAACATATAAAATTTATTTCACCATTGGATTCCTCATAAAAAATCAGGTGGGGTCACCTCTGAGTGAAATTCTTGTAACTCAACTCTAAATAAGCTTAAATTAAGTTTTTAGTATTTTCAATACAAAAGTTGAAAATCCTCAAAACCTTAATTTAATTCACACCACATGTGGTGTTAACCATCAATTTTTGTGTTAAAATTGAGGTGTTGTGTTTAGTTTAGAAGTTATGAGGAATTGAAGTATTTTCAATTGAATTCAATTGAAATGTCAAAATGTGCGCGTGTATTACATAAGTGAACTTTGATTTACATATGAGGTATCAATTATTACTGTATTGTACTGTACAATTGAATTGAATTACATATGTAAATTATAAGTATAATACATGATGAGGAATTAAAGGAAAAATAAATTGGAAAGATTAAATTTGGGGGGGAAAAGGAACTCCAGCTCTAAGGGGGAGCTAGACCCCCAAAATCCTTGCTGACAGGCGTGGGATGTCAAAATTCACGCAAAAGTTCATCACTTTTGGCCTGGAATTGAGTTACAGGGTCTGTAGACTCAATTGATGATGAGGTTTTGATACCAACTGGGGTAGTTTTAGCTGTTGCCAAGAGGGTAAAACTACCCTTAAGATAAAACAGCCATAGTAAAAACAGTTTTAACTGGTTTCTACGCCTCTTACACACATTCTGACGTGTTTTGAGGGCTCTAGGCCTGGTATTGCTATAGTAATGGCTGATTTAAGGGTCTAAAATGGCTAAAAATGGCTAAAAATGGCTTAAACCAGCTCTTTTTGGTCTAAACCAGGGTTCAATGATGCCATAATTGGCTTTTCTGTTGCCAGAATATTTTTCACGACTGACAAGAGTAAATTTTACTTTTGGAGTAAGAGAATTTATGGCTATAAAAGAATGTCTTCTTTGCCCCACTTTTCTCTTCATGTTAGAATCTTTTCCTTTTATTAATTAGTTTAAAACTGTTAAACCAATCAATCAAAGATTCCAACCACCACTTTTAAATCATTTTAATCCTTTTAACCACGTGAAAAAATCATTATAATCATTGTTTGTAACTCTTATATTCATTTTTACCCCTGAACCACCCCAAAAGTGAATTAAAGCATCTTTCATCACTGTAAACCTTGTCACTTTGTTTCCAAATTCACTCTGGTCACTTTTGGGCGTGTTTTCTCTTTAATATTCTTTTTAAAGACTTTGTTCTTTAATTAATTTCTTGCAGTTCTTTGCTCAATTAATTCCAATTGAAATTGCTCTTGAAGAAATTTCTTTTGTAGCCTTAAAATATCTCTTGTAGAGTATTTTTTGGATAAATTTTTATTGTTGGTAAAACAATAAATTTTTATATTATTATTGTTTTATACTAATAAAGTTATAAACAATAAAATTGGCGTGTTTTCTCTTAAAAATAATATTTCATACTATTTTTAATTGATTTTTACCTTATACAAATTTTGAGGACAGGAAAAGTACTTGATTTTTAATCAAAGTTTCATATCCACACCTTACATTTGGGGGCCCAGCCGTGATATTTTACCTGTGACATATTTTTTTTACTCTTTTTAAATCTTTTTTCTTATATTGAAAAATTTAAAAACATATAAAAAATACTTATAATTCAAAAAATCCATAAAAAATAACTTTTTTTCATATTATAAGTGAGGCTTATATTTTTATTTCTTTTTTGAAATAACCTTTTTTTTACTTAATTAATTGGCTTTTTCATTAATTTTAGTGTCTGACAACGTGGTAAGACAAGAAAAAATTGAAACAGCCTCAACAGTAACCAGCATTATCCCTGCCAGTACTGTTAATTCTGATCATAATAGTACTATTATTGTGACTCAAAATAACCAGCCTGAACCAATATCTTCTGAATTGATTAACTTGGACATAAGTAATACCCTTCAGAAAGCTAAAAATTTGGCCAATAGTAAGTTTTTTGACGTAAAAATACTATTTTAAGCCTTTTTAACCATAATTATGCCTTCAACCAGGTCAGGAGCCAGCTACAACCCCTCAAGCAGCTCCCAAAAAGGTAATAGACGTGATTATGGCAGAAGCCAACCAGGTACAGAAGGAAAAGGGTCAGTTGATGACTTCCAAACAACTAAATTGGGTCATTCTGAAGCTGACACCAGGGCGAATCTCGCGTCAATCGTCGGCGATTGACTTCACGTCGCACCGCGGTCAGTATAAAATCTTGCTTCAGTCGCGTTAGTGTCACTTTATAGTCACTGGATTTAGTGGGTCACGTCACGTCAGCGTCAAGACAACGTCAATCGTCACATGTGTCACATGAGAATGTCACTCAAAGCCCAAACCCATTTCAACACTATGCGCAACGTTCGTGTAATTTCACCTCATTGGCTTCCGCCTCCCCGACGCTTAGCATGCTTACGCACCCGCACCGCCCTCCATCCAGATGAGACTCCGACACTGCCCGCCCCTCTCCGTCCTCACCACTCCTTACGCTTTCACATCCCCGCCCCTACCATCCTTACGCTTGTGTAGTACCCTTCCGACATGCCTCCGACAACGCTTACCATCCTTACGCTCATGTAGTGCCCTCCCGACATGCCCCCGACAACGCTTACCCTCCCTCCCGACACTGCTTACCATCCTTACGCTCATGTAGTGCCCTCCCGACATGCCTCCGACAACAGTTACCCTCCTCACGCTTCCGTATTACATCCATAGTGTACAGTACGGTGGCTTGTTGGCGTACACGATGAACGCAATTGCCGAAATATGCTGAGTGGCCTTCTCTGCCAACAGGACCTAAGGGGATATTGGTCAGTATATTCACCATGTTGTGGTTAGGGTTTAAATCATGAGACTCACAAATTAAAACCTAATAAGTGGACTATTTAAGACAAGAATTGTGTCTCCTGTTTCGCCGACAAAACCATTTTATTTCATATCAATCAAATGAACACTTTGCTTAGTCCTTACCTCATGAGCGTTGAATAGTTCAAAAGTTGACTTTAGTAGGTTTCTCACTAGTCAACTTTATTCAATGTCTCACAGGGAAGTGATTTCATTTGCATGATATGAAGTAATTTGCAAAACATCGCCTCCTTCAATTTCCCGACAAATCGCATTTTGCAAATGCGATTATTTTACTTGCACCTTTTTTCTTGAATTTGGATCTTTTATCAAAAAATTTTCAAACAAGTTATCAATCAACTCGTCACCATCTATTTGCTTAATAAACTACCTCCGCTATGGCCCGAACCCCGGGAAATTCAACAGAATTCAATGAACGACCAACTTCAGCCCCAGAGAGTGGAAGTGAAATCTCTGATATCGCCAGTAGTCGTGAATTAGGCATTGAAGTAGAGAGCCAGTCACATGAAGATAATCAAGATCCACCAGTTCTTCCGGAGTGTGAGTATGCATCCATCTTGAATATTTCAAATCTCTCAAAACCTGATATTGTGTCATAGCCTTTATTTCAGGGCAGCCTCCAAGCTCTCAGAAACCGAATTTTAAAAGTTATGAGAAGGAAAAGACTGTTGAACCTTGTGCACCGACAGAAGATGATGGGCAAGATGATGTAATTTTCAGTGGGGAGGTGGAAATTATATCCAAGGAACAATTTGTCTCCAACATTGCTCAAACAATCCCAAGGCTCGAAAAAATCCAAAATGATGGTAAAATTCCTGATTATGTGCGTCAAAAGATTGCTGAAGCCATGAGCCTCCTCAAAATGGATTTGAACCGCAAGTCCATTACTAATTCAAAACAAAATTGATAAAAATAGCTGCTTACAATATATGGGCAGGTGTGGAGGTGGGAGAATCTCTACCTGAAGGATCTCGAGTCGTAATTGGATTTCCAGGCAAAGGATTAGGAAAAAGACCAAATATACATGCGACCAAAAAAACAAACAAAAAACGCCGTACCTTTGAAGCCGCAAACGATTCTCGCGATCAAGGTGATGAAATTATCAATGTTGAAGGGGACCATATTGATAATGAACCTCCGCATACTGAACCCTCCCCAATACTCAATGAAACAATCCATGATGAAGCTCCACATACAGAAAGTCCCCCGATACCCAATGAAACAATGCATGATGCAACCCCTCCCGCCTCTCCTCGGAATATTCAAGCCTTTCAAGAAAGGGAAACAATTAAACATGATAAAATGGGACGAGATATGACTGATATAATTCCCGACGCTGAGCCCGAAGTGTCATCCGCTGCGAATTTTCAAGGAATATTTTTATCCCGCATGGAAGAGTTTGCAGGCGTTTTGAATTATCATTCCAATATTACTCAACAATCATGGAAAAGGGGGCTTGATAATATCAATAGGATTTACAAAAATAGATGGGACAATTTACCAACAAAGGATCCTCATACATTCCTGCCCGTTGGTATTAAGGTGATCAGTAACCGAGATCTTAAAATGTCGGCTTGGCTGCAGGACCTTGAGATGGCAGGTGAGTTTTTTTTTATCTTTGTGCATGATACTTGATTATTGGCTGTTGACTGGTGATATAAATTGCAATATACAGGGTTAGATTTTTTTAAGCCAACCGAAACAGAAGCGTTTTTTGATCACAACATTTGGAATCTCAAATTGATGAAGGAATCAGCTAAACCTCCAGATAATCTCGCAAAATCTGAACACTCCTTCTTCAAAATGGTTCAGAGCCTTCTTTACCCCGCCAATCCAGTTAAACATTTTTGGGCAAATGTTATGTTTGAATCCATTAGTTTAGTCTCATACGATGTGATTGCACCCAAACCATATGTTGCACCAACATCAAATTCGACCGATCCTCTTGGACTCGAACGGGGAGCAGTTGAATACCTTGCCTCCTGCTTGAGTAAATCGAAGCAACGTGCAACCCAACTCAGCATTGAAGGTGGCGGGGCTGACAATGAGATATCCACAAAGCCGCACAAGAACCTGGAGGATCTAATGGATACAGTTATCCATTTGATGATTGCATACAACATGGTACGTGCACATACAAAGGTCGAAGTTAATGGCATCAAAGGCAAACTCACGAACTCAAAAAAAAATGAGGCCATCAAAGATCTTTTGGCGTGTCACAAGAATCTTGGAATCAATCGAATTTGCTATGGTATATTAGCGGCATTCTGTGCAGCGGGGGTTCGTGGTTTGATGGTATGCTCAGATGACTGGAGAACAAGCTCAGTTAAAGGGGCTTTAGCACTAATTGACATTTCCGCAAAACTTTCAGAGGGTAAAAATCTAGTGGAGCCAGTGTGGCTACGTACTAATAAGTATATATGTAATTTACTGAATAAAAGTTTCTTCTCATCAGAGTCTTTTAACCCTACTGTGCCTCTTAGATTTGACTTTGCACGATGCTTAGTATTAGACTTTGGTGATGCCTGGGTGGCAAAGCGCGGTCTTGGTTCAAGTGATGAGGTCACCTTGACTGTACGCAGGTCAGCTAAGCTCACAACCAGGATTGACCCGTTTTAGATTAGCTTTGTACTAGATAGATTGTAATTGAATTTTGCAAAGTTATTTATGAATTTAATAATCATGACTTCCTATCCTACTACTTCCCAGATGCCACAGTCTGAGTACCAATAGTAATTGTACGGCGGCATGCCTCCGTACATCATTGCAAAGACTCCGACAAGACGCAAGCTGAGTCAGGCGATGTGCCCACGAGTAGCACACCCGGGTGCATTGCGGGAAGTCGCGTTTATCACTTCCCGCCAGCCCATAATAGGCCAAATGTTCCTGTGTCTTTCAAGAGGACTAGGATAGCTAGGGATCCGCAGCAGGATGCATATTGCATTTGCGTGTGCTTGCAATATTCCAAATGGTTGGTTTGGAAAGTGATTGCATGGGAACATCAATGTGGAAAATTGAATAATGCACTATCCACTGCAATTTTCAGGTTCAGGTATTTGAGATCGTGAATTTGCCAAGGTCAGGCGTGAGCTTTCTTTTTAGCTGCAATTAAAAAAGATTCATCCACCGCAATCCAATTTAGGTGATATTAAGAAATCAGTAATCATTTGGTTTCATTTCATTTTCTGCTGAAAGCATGCCATTCATGAAAAAAGGAAAAGAGCGTAAAAGGGAACTCGCGAGAAAGCGTCGGGCTGAGGAAGGAAAGTGTGAGTTACTCGCTTAATCTCAGTGTATATATATAGATATATATATATGCTTCCACATTTATGTGGCACCCTCATTGGGCCCCACTGAAGAACATGGGCTTTAGTCGGTTCAGATTGTGCCAATGTCATGTGGGCTCCAACAGGGAAGTCAAAGGATGTGTGCCGAAGAAAGCTCCTTGGCAGTATCTGATATCTTGTGTGCTTCAACACGTAGTGATCCCTCAACCACTCGGGAATAGTAGCAGATCCCAAAAGACAAATGAGCGCAAAACGACCCGAATGAATAGGTTGTTTTCCTCCTCTCGCCCAACAGCACAAATATCAATGCCAGTATCAGCAAATATCACCCCAAGTGAAATTCGGAGGCTTGTGGATGTCAATCAGATCAAACGCATTCACTTTGGCCGTGTGGCAATTTTCTCTTCAACCGGATTACTCATTGCCCTTGTCGAATTCCAACCATTCACAACAATGAGTGAAGTCGAGGTCAATCAATGGGATGAATTATCACAATTCCTATTTCGCGAAAAGAGTTTCACCGACCCTATTGCAACAAATGGAGCATTACTGGAGGGATTTATGTTCGCGATTGGGTGGCGCAAATGCACCACGAAGAATGAACAATTTGGTCTGTATGGTAGTGCTGGCAAAATTGAAAATGCAAAAGATGAATGGCGGGACCGAGGTGCCAATCTTAGCTCGGTGGGTCGCATTCTAGGTCAATCCTTACGATATGTTGGGGATAATTTATTTCAGAAGATTCAAAATTGCTACAACTCATTGGGGGTTCCGTCTTTTGATCAAGTCAACTATGAAGGCAATATTCCGGCAAATCAGGGTGCATTCGAGTTCGCTTCCGCACTCACTTTCACCATGAATGGATTCAAAAACGCACCTCATGTTGATAAGGATGCATCGCTGTATGCTTCGGGATGGTGGTTTCAAGCTGATAAGGAGACGGGCCAAATTCAAAGAGATGCATCAAAGCGGTGTACAGGGGGGAAATTGATTTTCCCAAATGAGCATTTTTGGATTGATCTATCCGCATGTCATGGGCTCATTCAGGTAGTGTGGGCCAGTAGTACATTTGTTCATTATACTGATCCAGCACAGGACAATGAAAGCACGACACTAGTGGGTATGTCCGCACAATGCTCAAGCAGGTTAGCAAAAACAATGCGGCAAAAAAGCAATGGCTATTATGAGATTGGCGAGAGAGCGGGCTATCAAATCAGGGATGGTAATACAATCTCATGCCGATTCAAAGAATGAGGAGATTTGCAAGTGGGTTGGGTAAGTAATGGTGAGGTAAGGCAGAGGACAATATACACCAGGATTGGATGGATTCGAGTGCGGGAGATGGGGTGTCTCACATGAAAAAGGGGTGAAGTGGATTATGTACGGTGGCATGCCATCGTACATCTGTCCAGGATGCCAATGCTTCACACGCGAATCCTCATGCTTGTGCAGGTTCTGACAATGCTGAAAGTTCCTTATGCCTATGCGGGGTGCCAACGCTACACACGCCAATCCTTGGGCCTGTGCAGGCTCCCGAAAATTTACACGCCAATCCTTACGCCTTTACAGGCTTTCGACGATTCACACGCCAATTCTTACGCTTGTGAAGCTTCCCCACAATGCTGAAATTTTCTTTAGCCTGTGCAGGATCCCAAGAATTCACACGCCAATTCTTATGCCTGTGCAGGCTCCCAACAATTCACACGCCCATCCTTATGCTTGGGGAGGGTCCCAAAAGTGCTAAAATTCCTTACGCCTGTACAGGCTTCCGACGATTCACACGCCAATCCTTATTCTTGGGAAGGTTGCCAACAATGCTGACAAATTCTTATGCCTGTGCAGGCTCCCAACAATTCACACGCCAATCCTTATGCCTGTGCAGGCTCCCAACAATTCACACGCCAATCCTTATGCCTGTGCAGCCTCCCAACAATTCACACGCCAATCCTTACGCCTGTGCAGCCTCCCGACAAGTCACATGCCAATCCTTACGCTTGTGAAGGTTCTAGACAATTTAAACAATTCAATACATGAGTAAGACTAATAGCGTGTGACCATAGGAAAGGCCATGTTTCACGAATCTGGACTTGATTGCTCACATACGGGAACCTCCCGCTTTTTTACAGTTAGGAATGGGTATGGCTCTAAACCATGGAAGAAGAAAATATACGAGAGGATAACGGCAACTATTGGCGCATTTTGAGAAAAAGAGGTTCACGAAAACAAATACTCACTCAAACTCTTGGTGGGGCACTTACAAAAATAATTCTCACGCAATCAGGGTTTTTCTCTAAGGAGGAAATAAGTAATTTTTACGTGAACAAAGAATGTAATAGAATTTGAACATAACAATAATTGAAGACAAATATTTTATTCAAAATAAAGTATTACAAAAAATAAAAAGAGGAAATAATGGGATTTTTTTTTTAATTTTTTATTTTTCGAGGAATTTGGAGACTATCCCGGTTATGTCCTCCTTTGGATAAGCCTCCAGTGCCTGGGCAAGGAGGCGGTTTAGTTTGTCCCGGAAGTCCCGGTGCATCTCATTTCGATGAGTTGCATCCACGAAAGGAATCATGTGGAGCAAGCGACGATGCTCCAACAAGATTCGGTTGATCGAATCGTGGACGATTGCTCGAGGAATCATTAGGGTCGGTCGCAGGTCGGTGAATTCCTGGCGAGCGTCATCGTGGGAATGAGACGAGCTTGGCACCGGGGGGGAGGAGGCGTTGGGGTTCTCGGGGGCACTGGAAGGGATCTCTGGGGAGGGAACCGGGGTTGGAGTGGAGGGGGGGGAATGGAAGGGTAAGAAGAAGGGGGATGGGGAAGTGGGGATCCCACGGGCGTATCGTCGATGATGATTATCGAGCGAGGAGTGGCGGGACGATCTGGAGACGGTTGAAAAAATGGTGAGGAAAAGTTGAGAAGAGTGAAGAAGGAGAAGTGGTGACTTACCAAAAGGTTCCTCCGTGGATTGCGTAGGAGCCACCTCAGGTTCTGGCTCACGAGTCCTATCGTCCTCAGGTGGTTGGGACGATGGACTCGGGCCAGGAATAGGTGGCTCTTCGGTTCGGGAGGGTTCTAAAAAAGGAGTAAGTGTCAGTTCACTCGACTCAAAAGTGAAAGTGAAAATGAAATGAAACTTTGGCTGCTTACCACGGAATAATTCCTCAGACCATCGGGTGCCACTCGGGCCTGGAGTGGGTTGCCGGGGGGTTTGCTCGCGAGGCAAACTGGGAACGGGAGAGTCGTGTCGGGGGGGATTCGGGGGGTTTGGTTCTATGAGTAATGGAAAAAAGTCAGTATTATTGCGTGAAGAGAAATGAGATAAAGAGGAGAAATAAAACTTACTTTGGCGTTTGAATCCCATCGGTGATAAGACATGGTGACGATCAGCCCAAGCTCGAATGTCCTCTCGCCATCGCCATCCTTCATCGGCCGGATAATCACTTCGCTCCGGTCGAGGAGTGAAGTGACCATCGGATGGTGGCCTAGGAGGGGGAGTGGACAAATCGATACTGGAGGGGACAGGGCTAATCGTCCGGAATCGTTCCCGTTGGCCTGTTTGGGGGCCCGGCGTCCATTCACGCTCGGAAATGGTTTCATCATCGTCGACCACAAAGGAGTCCTCGCGAGGGCGTCTTGGGCGAGAACTCGTCTGGCCTCGTGGTCGGAAGGGGCGGACAACAAACGAACATTTCTTGTGTGCTTGTCGGCAAGCATCACAAGCGTCGTTCGTCGTCGAGGAACGAATGCAGGGGATACCCCGCTTGGTGCATAACGTGCACAACATCTAAAAACAAAACAAAACAGGTTAGTAACTGAATAGAAAGTAAGCAATCAAGAAAGAAAAGGAAGACATACGATGATTTATATAAATATAAAACGGAATCAAATTAAAGACGCTCTAGTCGGAAGTTTTTAAAAGTCTGGAAGGAAGTCGTGAAGAAAGAAAAATATTAATATCGGTACATAATGTTGACTAAAGTTTAATTGGAGAAAACGTACAAAGTAGATAGAAGTTAGGTTCTGAAAGTATTAGCAGGAAAAACAAAAAGCGAGCAGGAAGGGGAGTGGGGTTAGTCGAGTGCGAAAGAAAAGACTGGAAAGGCAGGAAGACAAGGGGGAATACGCACAAGAAGGACAAACGCGGGTGAGGTTGAACGAAGTGGAGCGGGTGAGAAAGAAAGTGAAGTGCATGTCGTGTGAAGATGGTCTTTTATACCAAGGTGAAGCTGAGACGATCTCAGCAGTTGCAGCACCCGCAAAAGTCTCAGCTTCAAGGCGTGTGGGCAAAATTGAAGCTGAGTCTCAGCAAATGCTGCAACTGAGAGGTGAAATGCTTGCCTGAGGCAGAAGAACAATGGGGGTCTGGCTGAGTATTGCAATTTATTGAATTGTCAAGCTGAGTATTGCAATTTATTGAATTGTCATGCTGAGTCAAATCCCCTTTGTTTCCTTAAATTGCCACCCGATCACCCAGGAGGGTGGTCGTGAGGCCCTTATTGATTGTGCATTGTGGGTGCAATGCACAAGTGACCGCGGCAAGATCACCGGCCTTATGGCCTGGTGATAGTCTTTGAACAAAGGGGGGGGCTGTAAGACAAGTGAATACAGCGTGAGCTTGCCTCGACCCATTGCTCAGGTTTGCTTTCGGGTCATAATTGAAATGCTCAGTGGCTGAACATTTGAATTGCACAGTAATTGAACAATTGATATAACAATATCAAATGCACCGCTGAGTATTGCAATTTATTGAATTGTCAAGCTCAGTCACATCCCCTTTGTTTCCTTAAATAGTCACCCGATCACCCAGGAGGGTGGTCGTGAGGCCCATGTTGAATGTGCATTGGGGGTGCAATGCACAAGTGACCCATGCAGAAAAGCACCCGGTGCATTTGGTTACAAGTGACCGCGGCGAGATTACCGGCCATATGGCCTGGTAATAGTATGTGAACAAAGGGGGGGGCTGTAAGACAAGTGAATACAGCGTGAGCTTGCCTCGACCCATTGCTCAGGTTTGCTTTCGGGTCATAATTGAAATGCTCAGTGGCTGAACATTGGAATTGCACAGTGATTGAGCTATAGATATAACAATATCAAATGCACCATGCTGAGCCATTGCTCAGTCGTTTTTGTATGCGCGCACTCTGAGCATTTGGCACAGCATCGGATGACATTTCAGCAAGGTGCAGCATTTCACACGCTTTGGTGAAGTGCTCCAAACTGAGCCTTCCAGTGAGCTATTGCAGAATTAGTTCATTCCATGGCTTTACTGAGCACTTTCACACGGTGCTTTTGACCATGACATGCTCAGCTTGCGTGTGCAAATCGGGTGAAACGCAATGCTGAGCATGTGGCACATGAGCTACGTAAATGCAAACGATCGGAAGGTGCATGCAGGCTCAAGTAGTATTACACCTTCCTGATCTGTACAGTACAGTCGACACTGTAGTACGCAGTACACCTTTGTAAATGTGTACTGCGGGGCAGAGCAAAAAGCTGTTCAACAATGTAACATGCAATCACGTCAAGCCATCGAGTCATATCTCTCACCTGCATCCCTTTGATGCACCTTGTTGGACAGCTCTGCCTAACTACGGCACAGATGCGCATGTAATCCAAGTTAATGTAAGTGGGTCATAATGGGATGACTTAATATTTGGGTCATACACAAAGAGTTGATTCACTCTGGTGCCATGGTTGGGGCAAACAATGACTGGCCCGCTTGTTCATTGTCGGGCAGCCACCCGCTTTCATACGCACCCCCAATGGGTCATACGCAGGCAACTTTCACACGCCTGGAACACATTTTACTGCCAGTCTTCCAGCTGCGTATTTTCTTGCTCGGGTTGTCAGCTTGACTGCAGACGCTCACCCGCTTGCGCGTGGAAACCTGAGGCCAATCAGTGTGGATTTGCTTCAGCCTCATCCACATTAGAATAATCCCAGCCTATGATTGCTGAGGCTGGTTATGTTTGCGTGAGGATCTCCCACCGCGGGTCATTTTCTTTACGTTCTCACACGCCCCGCGCAAGTTGTGGCACCTGGCTTGCAGCCAAAAAATCCCTTGGGCGTGTGGCCTCTTTCTCCGGAGTTCTGTACGCGCGTGAGGCAAAGACCCGGATGCCAATCTCGGTGGATTAGTACTCGCCTCAAACGCCATAGGGGTGAATGTATATGTGGATCACGGCTCACGGCTGGCGCCCCCTTTGATCATCCCTCACATTCCCCCTGAAAGTCCAGTATGCATCAGTCAGCAAAAAACTTCAGGCCAAACCAAAGTCATGTTCGGTGGCATGCCACCGAACATATCTCACCCGCCCACACACAAACATCCCCACAGTGAGATTGCCCTTTGAAACTGCCAACATTGCCCAGTAGGTCCCTGTGAATAATTAACCTGGGGAGGATACGCTCATTGTTCGCTGTCACACCAGCGAACATGACCGCATGCCTCTAATATGCCCTCCACAATAAGCTGCTACAACCCACCCAATTCCGGATGTGCTAATGTCAGCCTTGTTCCACCAAATGTTTCGTAACTCGCTGCAGATCCAGCAGTCATAATGGTGCACCCACATTTTGGCCACCTTGCCTTGATATATGCCCCAAATCGGATATGAAAATTATGAGCCCAAGAGGCCCACCTCCATCAAGACCATGCACGTAACCACAGGCCATCCCCCTTTTGGCCTGTTGCTGCCACTCATATAAGTTCCCCACCTGCGCTTATTCCTATTCATTCCCTTTAGCTAACCCTTCCCGATCATATAATTCCCAACTGTCCCCAAATAATTTAAAATAGCCATCATGTCAACCCCTTCACAACCACTTTGCATTGGGATGATTAATATTCGTATTCAAATAAATAGTGATATAACCTTAAAGCCTGAGAATTCCCACTTAGCTTCTTGGATTATCATATGGCACAATCAACACAACATATTCGTTTATCTCCCCAATCACCAGCGTGCTATTGGCTCTCTCCCGGGAACCCTTTCCCAAACGTTGATACCATTCCTTGGGGCACCCAAAACGTTCATGCACTGTGGTCCTGGTGGGGCATGGATTGAAAATTGCCAATCCAATCCTACTCAAATATTATTCGTTGAGGGAGTATTTATGACTGATGCCAATGATCCCTCCTCATCTCAGAAACCCAATCTAGCATTGATGTTCTTCACATGGTATCCAAACATTCTATTCATAATGGAAAGCTTTCGAACACAAGATTTCCAGCTTAAAATGCCCAAAGAATATGACTGTACTACTCATTGTCAATGTCAACTCTTTACTCCGACATTTCCCGCTTCAAACTCGACGCCTGCTTCATATCCTGCTGTTTCATCATTGATTTCCAAGCAAAAACTGATACAATTACCCAGTGGATCAGACCTCCCCATGATGACCCCGCCCCATTCCATTATTCAAACCCCCCTCCTCCCTCATCAAAAGACCGGACTAGCTTTTCTCTGGGATCGAGAAATCCCCAATGGCCAATCAGCCCGTAACCTTTGGGCAACCTCACCCCCAGGATCCACTTTTAATGCCAGGCACATCATTACAAACAAGGTCGTTAGCTCATTTGAATCCCTTTCGACCAATACCCCTCTTGGAGGACTGCTTGCGGATGATATGGGATTAGGTAAAACCATTCAGGCCATTGCTCTAATTGGTACCTCCAAGGAGCGGATGATTGCAAACCCCCATCGCTCCACGCCCACCATGATCATCTGCCCCCCTCGCTTAATTACCAACTGGCAATCAGAAATATCCAAGCATGCTCAGGCTGGAGCACTGCATGCCAAAATCTACCATGGTCCCACTCGTCACTCATTATCCCAAGCCGACATCTTAAAATATGATATCATCATCACTTCTTACAATACTATCACCCAAGAATTTAAGCAAACCAATCCCTCTACATCATTCATTTTTCAAATCAATTGGCATCGTATAATCTTGGATGAAGCACAGTGAGTGGCTGAGCTTAAATGATTCAAATTACCTTTTATATCCAATAACCCTTGCCCCCTCTTATAGCTATATTCGCTCTCAATACACTGCCACTCACCGTGCCATTAATAGCCTCCTTTCATCCCGTCGAATATGTTTAACGGGCACACCTATTCACAACACCATTTATGACCTTTTGGGCATAATATCCTTCATCACTCAACCCCAGAGCGCCGATCAAGATAATTGGTCACCATTCATCCTGAGTATTCTTTCAAAAGGTTGCAATGATATTTTGCATTTGGCATTGCGGCATTTAAGTTTGCGCCGCACCAAAACCACACATCTCGAATCTCTCCCCACTATTAGCCATCATTATGAGCTGCTCCCACTCAACCCAACCATGCAGCAAGAATATTCCACATTATATGAAGAATTCCTATCATCCAAAAGCAAAGGACCAGGAGAGTTTTTCAGAATTATTAATAAGCTGCGAATATGTTGTAACCATCACATCATGCTTAACACAATTGCGGAGGCGGAGCTGGAAGACCCCGAGGGCAGGAGCACTCAGGATAACTCCCCAAGAATCACACGAACTATTGTGGATGTGGAAACATGCATGATGAGTAGTAAAATTGCACACCTCCTACAAAGCTTAATGAAGAACAAACAAACAAGGTGTGGTCCAACGAAATCGGTGGTTTATACCCAATGGACCCAATTTCTAGATTTGTGCGTTAATTCTAATATGCATCCATTACCAATTGACTCCATCTGACTTTTTTATATTGTAGAATTGGTATTGCTCTTGCCCATCACTCTATCCTTTCAGCACGAATTGATGGAACAATTACACCACGAGCGCAGAACAAGGCGCTTGAGAATTTCTTCAATAATCCTGAATGTGAAGTACTGATTGCATCCATTGCCGCGGCTGGAACTGGCCTCAATATAACTTGTGCTAATATAGTCTATTTAATGGTGAGGGGCCCCCCAAAATTCTCCCCTGATTTTCGGACCCTGACATCCACATTTCCAGGAGCCTAATTGGAACCCAGCCATTGAGGCTCAGGCTGTTGATCGTCTACATCGTATTGGCCAACAACGACCTGTACAGGTCATCCACTATATCACTCCTCATTCAGTTGAGGTCAACATGCGGAAGGTACCTTTCAAGCTCATCTTTCACTTGATTGTATTACTATTCTGAAATCCTTCCTTATGGGAATGCCATATTCCAATCACCAATAGGTCCAAGAAAAGAAAAAATCATTAACTGCGTGAGCCTTACTGATATTATATAATTTGTGATTGACAAAGTTGATAACTCCTGTTGACTCTGGCACAGGTCCACAATTATGAACACCATGAGCTGGATCGAACTTCTTCAATATTTCCTCAATGAAAATGAGCAATAGAGTATTATTGCAAGGGAGACGGTGATACATTTCAATTCATATTGTCTATATTCTAACATATTTAGCAAGTTGTTGCATCCTTAAGAGATAATAATCAGATTTTATTACACCTGCACAAATAATTCACAAAATTTTAATTTGTCACAGTGCTATACCGTGACAAATTACTAAGTTATTGCAGAGCATCACCATTAGGCCTAATAACTGGCATGTCAAGTATCTTGAGGGCGCTAGTCTGCATCTTACTACAGCCTTTGAGCCAATCTTGATCAAATACCTGAAATGATAGGCCTTCCGGAATATCACCATCATCTGTCGATCGTAATTCTGGCAATCTATCAATAGTTTTTTTACCCTTTTTTTTAATCCGATTACAAAACTCTATGTCTCTATCCATTTTCAATACCAAATCATTAAATAACTGGGAGCGCCAGCGTAATCCCACTTTGCGGTAAACTTGACGGCCATTTTCCAGTACCTCCTCAGTATCTGAGCATACTCGAGGGTCATTGAATTGTGATGCTAGAATGGGAAATTTAGCCGTATCACACCATTCACGACGGCGCTCACAGGTCTGCACATAATCAAGTAGATCATCATCAGACTTGGTCCACAATGAAGAAGAGATACAGTAACTAACTCTTTGACGAATCTTTGCGAGCTTTTGATTCTCCTTCTTTTTTACCAAATACTCCGCATCCTTTTGAATAGACTTCCATTCTCTTTTCAAATAAGTGAAATATCACTCCATTAAAGCCGCCACGACCCCATAGTTGTTATGATCCTTGTTCCAACAGTAGTGATGATACTCAGTGCTGACAAGTGCGAGACGGAATGTACGGTAAAACACCATAGACATCAGCTCGTTGAACGGATGTTGCCATGAGCTCTCCCAGTCCCAAGTGAATCGCTTTAGTCCTAGCTTGTGCAGCTCATTTTCGCAGTAGCTTTGGAAACCCTGAGACTGAACCTGTGTTGATGGCTCATTGAACACATCCTCGGGGACATATCCGAGATGACCAGCCACTTGAATTGCAATTTCACGCTCTTCTGTGCTGGGTGGTGCTGGTAGTGAGGAAAAATCCTTATCCCTAACTTTGAGTAGGAACAGGCAATGTGCGTGTACTGCTGATCTCATTCCATGGACATTCTCTGGAAGTTCTGCCTTCAGCCATTTTTGTTGCTCCTTCTGGCTTGCACGTTTCGCCACATTGTGAGCTTTGCGGGCCTGGTGCCTTTGCTGTCTGACCTCGGATTGTTCAAGCATACTCTGGGCAAGGCCCAGCTGAGGATGGGTGAACTCACTATTTGATTGAGTGCCTTGCTCATGCGCTGTGAAATTGTCCCTCCTTGGTTCATCATTTCTTTCACTTTGAGTCGGAGACATGTTCTCATCCTCATCATCCACCATTGTTGCTCTTGATGTACTGGCATGACCCGTTCTTGGTTTGGAGGCATATGGATGATGACGTCCAGTGACTTTCTCTTTATGGACCAGAGGTGAAGACGCATAAAGTTCATCCCCTGCTATGCAAATCATCAGTTAACACATCAAAACATTAATGAAGACTGGTCATCCTCACGATCTTCAATTGGCTCCTGAGATCGGACTGACTTGCCTTTAGGTGCCATATCTAACCCATGAAACAAACATATCAAATTGTGAATAAGTTTCTACTCCAAAATTCAAATGACTTACTTTGATGAAGCGTCAATACTGGATTTCCCTCCGACAGACCGCTCCAAGATACATTTTCCAAAGGTCTTTTTCGTCGCCCCCCATCCACGCGCCTTTCATCACCCACATGAACCTGCGATCCTGATGGAATATTGAGGGTTGGCTGTTTACTTTGGCCAAAGGGATCCTGGGATGCGACTGGATTCCGACCGGGATTAAGGAGGAACTCACGTGGAAATTTTGATTGGGGATTAGCGTGTGAGGAGATTTGAGGTGTGCCTTCTGGCCCCTGAGACACATGAATTTGTGTATTAGTGGGATTCGGGGGAATTGGAGTGACGGAAATATTTGGGATCGACCAAGTGCTTGAAGTTGGAGCCTTTGGATTGCCCACATCAATGTTAAGACCTGATACATTCATTGAGGATGCGATAGGGGTTGTGAGAGGAATGTTGGGACTCAATGGTGACTGTGTTTGAACATATTCTATGCTAGATTCACTATTTGAGTCATGAACAGAACCTGAACGGGATTTATGTGACTTGAAAGATGACATAAGGGCCGAAAAAGTACACTAATATTTTTAACTAGATAAAACACCTCAGTATTATGATAAAATAGAGTGATATGAGATGAAATCTTTTCAAATTTAGAATAGAGAAATTCTATGAATAGTTGGAACTAAGTGTTGTGTGGAAGTCAGATAAGACTCTTTTGAGGAGAATCCTCCCTGCCTCCTCTTGAGCTCCTCCGCTTTTGTCAGAAACCACCCTGCACGGCCTACCAGCATATAATGTGATATTTCCTTGATCTCAAAGGGGACCCATCATTCATAAGTAATCATATTCAGTACCATTTATGCCTCCCCATTGTCACATTTTGTGAATTATCCAAACTGCCCATATATGCATTGAAATTCCACAACATTGTACATCTGTAAAGGGGTATATTCATGAAGGATTTACCCACAAAAGAGACATCACCTTTTCCCGAAAGGCAAGACAATCCAAATCACATTCCAACTGATTCAAAGCCTGCCGCACTCAAACCAAATACCAAGACTTTAGCTGCACTCCAACCCCTTATGTAATAGAGTTATATAGTTATGTCTTTAATAAGGTTTAAACCATGTACGATGGCGTGCCAGCGTACATGGATTAAATGTTAATCCCCTCAATTCAATGGTAACACTTCACTAATGGAACCCCCTCAATGGTCAAACCTGCACTATCACAATGTGTAAATAAACTAGAATATGTATGAGCATTGAGCAGCATGGCATTTTACCCAATTAAACGCCTAACCAATTCCGCCATCCAGATGAGACATGTTAAACTTTATCCACTGCAGCTCATGCTCCATTACAAATGGGATAAAATCCTCAGCTGGCTCAAATCATCTCCCCCTTCATAAATAATCACTGAATTTTATTTCCAATTAATTAATAGCACTCCTAAAAACTTTCACATCAACCATAGATATTTATACACAAACCAACCGTACTCCCAATTTCTGCAACAATGACAACCCGGCCATATTCCTCAATGCGTATATGCATGTGTCAACACTGCTCAACTCAAACACACTCTTCCCCTGAGGGTGATAGGCAAGGAGTTGCCTTCACACCTTTCCAATATAAACAGCACATTAAAAAGCTCAAATCAACCATTGCACCCAAATCTCTTCCAAACATCCCTACTTCTGCATCAGGATCTGGGTGCCCACAAATTCTATTGGATCAAATCTTCCCAGCTGATTATTCATGTTTGACCCAAAGCACTTTCCCAACTCCAGCGGGTCTCAATTCAACTGCACAGAAACCATATAGTGGCAGTCAAACCCTTCCCCCACAAGACCTAGGAATGATAATATCTGCCATTCTATCATTAAGGTATAATTTACCCCGCAGGGCTTCACGCATACTCAACCCCGCCCTGAACCTGCTGATCAAGTCCAGTATCTCAAGCTCAGCTGGTGCCCCCGCTCCTGCATTCCATATACCTCAAGATCTGAGTACCATATTTGAACATCTCCAATTGGAGCCAGTGATTCAAAACTATATATGTTGTCCTCAATGTTTCTCTCTTAATGGCCTTACTGAATCAGTCACAACTGACCAACCCCACTGTCAACGCCATAATGACCCAAATGATCATGATCCCCCTTGCACACAATCATTAGGCAAATTCATCTATTCATCTGAACCCCACACCCAAAACACAACCAACATGAAGCAAAAATTTATACCAACAAAACATTTCACTTATCAACCATTCAAAAATTGGCTTGCCAGATTTCTCCAGCGGGCTGGAATTATGGACATTCTGCATCAACATCAACAATCCCAAACTCCCGAAGATTCCCCAAAACGTGACGTCTGGGATGGATTGGTCTGGAGACGCTTCACTGGCACTAGAAATATCCATGACCCCCCATTCATGTCCATTCCTGGTGCATTGGCCTTCTCCATATATGTGGACTGGTTTAATGCACATGGAAAGTCAACCCGGTTTGCTAGCATTGGACCTATCATGCTTATTTGTCTTAATCTCCCCCCAAGTGAAAGATTGAAGCCCGAGAATGTCTATGTTGCAGGAATCATCCCTGGTCCGAAGGAGCCAACTGCGCTTCAATTGAATTATCTATTAATGCCACTCATCAACGAGCTCAAAGAGCTATGGCAAGGTTACCATTTTGCACCCACCTCAACAGGTCCATCAGGATCCTTTATCCGTGTTGCCATCCTCACAGCCATTGCGGATGTGGTTGCCATGCGCAAGCTTACTGGATTTATTTCCCATTCAGGAAACCACTTTTGTAATTTTTGCACCATTCACAAAGCTCAAATTGAAGAAATTGGTCCTCAATTTCACTACACGCGCTCATACCAAAGTCATAAATCAACCATTGCCAAATGGCTTCGGGCAACCCCACAACAAAGACAAGCAATTTTCTCTGAGTATGGAGTGCGATATTCAATTTTGGAAGACCTTCCGTATTGGGATGCAACCAGAATGGTTAATCTTGACATAATGCATAATTTAATACTTGGAATTTTGAAGGATCATGCAGCTTTCAAATTGTGCATTCCAGAGGCGAAATCAAAAATTTACTTCAGGTCCCGCAGGAAATCCAATGACACCAACAGTTCAGACTCAGATTCCATGACCTCCAACAGCTCTCTTGATAAAATCACATTGAGAGAGGCCCGCTCCCTGAGAAGAGACGCAGCAAAAATAATAAATGAGCCACTCCCCACTACTTCCACCCGGAAAAACTACTTCGCAATGCCCACCCTTCACACAGAACATCCATCTAGTGGTTCTGCGGAGATTCCTTCATTTGATGCCAATTACATCCCCACTTCTGAAATACCCTCTGAATTGGATATCACTGCACTGAGCGATCACCAGATCAAGGGTGAGGCTCTTGAGCATCTCCGACAAATCATATCTGAGACCATAATTCCCTCATCATGGACAAGAGTTCCCCGCAAAATGGGTTCCCCCTCTCATGGTAGCTTAAAAGCCGCTGAATGGGCTCTCTTATATAAGGTCTATATTCCATTTCTAATGCTCAGTCAACAGATGTCATTAGATGCACACCAATCTGCCAACACTCAAAGAAAAATGGGTCAGTCAGAAGAACTTGCAAATGAACTAGCCAAGAATACATTCCATTTGATTAGTGCTATCAACATTGCCACAAGCTGGACTGTTTCAATAGATGATGCGACTGCATTTTCTGAACATTGGAAAAAATTCCGCCTTTCCAATCAACACCTGTTCCCAAAACAGAAAAGTAAACCAAATCATCATTTTGCTGATCATATTCCCGAACTCTTCCAACGTTGGGGGCCAGCACAAGCCTCAGCCACATGGGGTTATGAGCGCTTGATTGGAGTATTTGCAAAGATGCCAACAAATAACAAGATATGTATGTCAATTAATAAGATCAATATATTCACATTGATTAAACACCTGAACTGAATAAGACTAACTTTTTGCAACTCTGAATAGATGATATAGATAAAACCTTACTTCAACATATCTGTCGATGTTCCAACCTTTCCGTTCTCCTGAAATCCCCATCTGTGCCATGTGAAATAAAACAGCTTTTCAAATCACAGCCACCTGCCGTGTTCAATCACCATAAATATAACAAGCCATCCCGCCATGACCAACAAAATTATGATTGCCTGGTTGAGTACTTACAGACTTTTCATGCAACAAGGGAAATAGTTGATTGAATCAGCTTAGACACTACCGTGCAATCCACAAGTCCTCCCACTTCAAGGATTGTCTCACCTTGGTATTTTCCAGTTTCAAACATTAATATTGGGAACAATATATTTTCAACTGAATCCAAAAATATCAGCAACAGTGTGATATGTTTTCTGAGGGGCAACTCACGACAATTTGGTATTATTGATAGCATTTTCAAAGTCTCTGAGCCATCTAGCATACTGAACAATGACTTTCTGATTTGAAACCTTTGAAGATTGATGTGAATTTCCTACCAGATTGGCCGCATCTGAATATTTATAAAGCTGTTGGTTTTGATGATGGACACTTGATTATATCTGAAGAAGAACTAGAAGGTAACTGTGGATTGTATGATAACAAAGCTCTGTCATGTGGACTGCTTGTAATGATAAAGCCGTTATTTCATGATATTTAGTCTACAAAAATGCAAATCTCTCAGATTCATTAGCAATTTTGCTAGTGAAATAATTGCCTCAAAATTTAGTGACAGAGACATGCCATTGTGACAAGCAAAGCCCATTATTTCACATTGCCACAAAGAACTTACTATTTTGACATTGGGTACAGTGTGAATAAGCCAAGTCCAATGATCAAATGACCCACACACTCACCCTTCACAGCATCCAAAATTTCTAACTGCGCCATCATCATGTTGGAAGCGGAATTGGCTTTTGCGTACCCACACCCGCATGTGCACCCGCACGCGCCAATGCACACGCACACGCACCCGCACGCGCCAATGCACACGCCCACGCACCCGCCCCCACGCATGCACACGCACACTTCATGGATGACCTGGTGAAGTCAAACCCCCCGCCTACATCAAGACTGGCTGAAGGACATCTTTGATGTGTGTGTGTGCAAACAGGCGGGTCTGGTGTAATTTTTACCAATCATTGGACGGTTGTGGGATGATCAGGTGGTGAGGAATCTGAGTTGAAGGCACAGGGGAACCAATATTATTGGATGTCACAGGATTTGGTGTAAGACCAGAGTGTGACGTGTGCTCGACGTTCGCTTGATTTTCGCTTGACGTGAGCTCAACTTTTATCCTGCTTGACGTTTGCTTGACGTGAAGTCAATCGCCGACGATTGACACGAGATTCGCCCCGGTGTGATAATACCATTTTACCTTCAAAAAGAGCTGACACCGCCACAACAAGCCTCTGTGGACATATACAAAGCCAGCCACAGTGCATACAACAATGCACTTCAATTCAAATAGTACCAGATCCTTGCAGACCTGTGGAAGAATTGCATGAATTCTTACCTGACAGTAAGAAAATTCTTGGGCCATCCCAACACTTGCAAATTGCTCAATGGATGGCATCCATTGATGGAGAAGAAAAACATGATGCTTTTGACACTAGAATGGAGGAAAAACAACCCTCCACCACCCAAACCAGTGCCAAAAACAGCCCCAGTGGCCAGCAGCAGCAATTCCAACGTGAAAAAGCAGCCACAAACTCCAAACAAGGGCAAAGGGAAGGCACCAGCCCCAAAACCTTACAGCCAGGGCTACAGAATCCCAAAGATTCAGCAGGATGCCATGGAAAATGTATTTCAGATGGCCAGAACCATGATGGAATTACAGAAGAAGGAGGAAGCCAGATTAAGGTTCCAGAAATGATTTCTGACATATTTGATTCCATCCCAGAGTTGTATAATGCTATAAATGACGTGAAAAAACATCTTTCTGATAAAAATGAAACCATTTGTAACAACATTAAAACAAACAACCTGAGTCTGTGCCAAATTAATGAAACACTTATGTGTTTTGAGAAAGTTTTGAGAACAATTAAAAATTCAAATAATGATAATTCTTCTAACAATAAAATAAATGAACAATCTGCCATTATTAAAGAACTAACAGATAAATTTTCTAAATTCAATATTGATGACATAATTGAAACAAGAATTAAACAAGCCATAAATATTATCAAGACAGATAACAAGAAAGTCCTTGATGACATTTCAAATTCATTTGCTGAAGTAAAGACATATACCATTGCCTTGAAAAAGTGTTTTGATACTTCACAAGAAGAAGTATCAAAATTATCAATGAAATTGAATCAAGTCACTGCTGATAATACAAGACAGACAGAGTTATGGCAAGAACTGACACATAAGGAAGACATGTATAAAATTGAAGTAATAAATTTAATACAAAGCTTCCAAAATGAATACAGAAATTCCCAAAGGTGTAGCAACAGTAAAATGAATGACATTGAACAAATACTGAACACCTTACCAAGAATGTCTACACCTCTAAATCAAAATGAGGGCACAAGAATTCCAAATCCACAAGTATTGGATCCTGATAATTCACAATTAAAAAATGAATTATCCACTTCTTTTCATAACTTGGAACCATCAATGGGCCAAGCACTCTTGAAAGAAGTTCCAAAACTTAAAGAATGGCCTCACTTCAGTGGTGAAGGAGAGTATGACCATATGGAATTCATTAGAGGTATTGACATGATCAAAGAGGATTTTGAATTACCAGACAGATTGGTAACAGCCAGGTTTAACACCTTGTTTACCAGATCAGCTCACAGATGGTACATCAAAATAAGACAAGCACATGGACACCAGAGTTGGACTTGGTGGAAAACCCAAATCATCAACAAATGGGCAAATGATGCTTGGAGGTTTAAAGTTGAAACAGCCTTTGAATCTGCCAAATTTAATGCTGATAAAGACAAAGCTTTACCATGGTTTTGCCAACAAAAGGACAGATTAACAGCATTATATCCTGACATGTCAGAATTTATGATCCATAGAAAAATTCTGAGACAATGTGGAGGTGACTTAGAGCATGCTGTCAAAAGCAGGACTACTGAACAATCTTCAGCAGAAGATATTATCAATATACTAGAAGAAGTAACCACCAGAACCAAAATTGGTTCTAGTAGGGTGAATCTCAAAACAAGGTTTAATACACCTTGGAAAGATTCTGTGGACAAAAACCCCAAAGAAAATTCTGGTAATATTAAATATAAATCTGCAGATACAGTCAGAAAATGCCATATTTGCCAAAGCACCACCCATTTAGCCAATACATGTCCAAAGAGGGGGAAAATCAATGAAATTGACATTGAAAAGGAACCAGATGTTGAAAAAGAAGACATGATTGAAGACAATTCAGATGATAAGTCATCCATATTTTCTGAATCTTCAAAAGATATAGAAAATATCAATGCCACTTTTGACATCATGGAATCTTATTCCCACTTACCACAATTGAGCAATGGTCAAGTTGATTTATCAAAAGTTCAAGATGCACAACTTATGAAGACAAAACCAAACAGAAGAAAAGGTTATACAGCTGGTAACTCCTGTATAACAGAAGTGGTAATTGACAACAAGCCCACCAAACTTTTGCTTGACCCAGGAGCCTTCTGCTCTTGTGTTGGAAAATCCTTTCTTAAGACTTGTGTGCCAAATTTTGAAGACCAATTGTTACCAATTGATGGTATAAAATTCAACAGTGCAAGTAACCCAATGAAAGCATTGGGAATCTTTGAGACCAATGTCATGTTCCCACACATAAATGGGAATTTAAGGATCACAGTTGAATTTGTTGTTATGGAAAATTGCTCTAGTACCCATTTTATATTGGGAAATTACTATTTGATCATGTATGGGATAGATTTACATAATAACAAATACAGATACTTTACAATTGGGGACAATAAGCGCCAGAAATTTGCCTTTTTACCATTTAAAAGACAAATTACAGTAAACAAAGTATCACCAGTCAACTTAGAGTTAGAAAAATTCAAGTCTGAACAGTTAAATGAGGCTGAGATAAGCCTTCATCTGACTGATAAACAAGAAAATGAACTTTCTTCCCTTTTGTATGACCACAAAGGAGCATTTGCTACAGACAAAGAACCTCTGGGAGCAATTATTGGTCATGAAGTTGACATCATTCTTAACATTGAGAGACCTTATCCACCACTCTTAAGAAGACCTGCTTATCCAGCAAGTCCAAAATCAAGAGAAGCTCTAGAAATTCATATCAAAGAACTCCTAGACCTTGGTGTAATAAGAAAAGTAGGCCACAATGAGGAAGTAGAAATAACTACACCAGTCATAGTGGCGTGGCATAATGGAAAATCCAGAATGGTTGGGGACTTTAGAGCTCTGAACACTTACACTGTTCCAGACAGATACCCAATACCAAAAATCCAAATTGCCCTTACTCAAATATCTCAAGCAGTGTATATAACCACTATGGATGCCCTTAAAGGATTCCATCAAAATGTGGTAACACCAAGAGCAAGAAAATACTTGAGAATTATTGTTCATTGTGGAGTGTATGAATACTTAAGGATGCCGTTTGGTATCAAAAATGCACCTTCACACTTCCAAAGGATGATGAATGAAATCTTCCCTGAAGAACTCTCAGAGGGATGGTTAATCATTTACATTGATGACATTATTATCTGTTCAAAGACTTGGGAGGAGCACATGTACAGATTATCAAGAGTTTTGACAAAAATCCAATCAGTAAACATGAAAATCTCCTTGAAGAAATGTCATTTTGGATTTAAAGAACTTAAGGCACTAGGACATGTTGTATCTGGTTTGTCCCTTGGAATTGATAAAAACAAAGTTGCAGCAGTATTGTTAAAACCCATGCCTCAGAATAAGAAGGAAATTCAGTCATTCTTGGGTTTTGCAGGATATTACAGGCAACACATTAAAGACTTTGCATCCATAGCAAGACCACTTGATAAGTTGTGTGACAAAGACACAGTATTTGAGTTGACTGTTGACATAGTCAAAGCTTTTGAATCTCTAAGAGAAGCATTGACCACTGCTCCACTCTTACTGATGCCAGACTTTAAATTACCTTTCAAACTATATATTGATGCATCAGGGGATGGACTAGGTGCTGCACTTCACCAAGTTCAGATCATAAATGACAAACCTGTAGAAGGACCAATATGTTTCATATCCAGGCAAATCAAACCAACTGAAGCCAGATATGGAGCAAGTCAAATGGAATGTCTATGCCTTGTCTGGGCCTTGGAGAAATTGAACTATTTCTTAGAGGGATGTGTTTTTGAAGTAATAACAGATTGTACAGCTGTGAAATCACTTTTGAACATGAAAACACCTAACAGACACATGCTCAGATGGCAAATAGCCATACAAGAATACAGAGGCAATATGACTATTGTTCATAAGGATGGGAATATTCATAAGAATGCAGATGGACTAAGCAGATGGCCATTACCAAATAACATTGATAATCCTGCTTATGTTCCAGAAGAAGCTTCACCACAAATTCCAATAGAAGGAATAAGTGTTACAGACTTGAACACCACCTTCTTTGAAGAAGTCAGAAATAGTTACACTCAAGATAAGAATTGTAGCATCTTATGCCAATTACTTAACAAAGACTGTAAAGACAACTCTCTAATACATGCCTTGGATGAAGTATGGAGAAAATCTTATAATGAAGGAAGATTTCACCTACTGGATGGTATAATTTACCACAGAACCAAGCACACATGTGTCATGACGGTTGTAGACAGGTCATTAAGCAATCTTGTACTGAAAGAATGCCATGATAGTCCCTTTTCAGGACATCTTTCTGAAGACAGAACAAGAGAGAAAGTGAAGACCTGCATATGGTGGCCAATGTGGCAAAAAGATGTTGCAGAGTATTGCAAAACCTGTGACAGATGCCAAAAAGCAAATAAATCCACTGGCAAAAGACTTGGAAATATGATGAAAATCCAAGAACCAAACAGACATTGGGAAATTGTCCATATGGATTGGGTAACTGGCCTACCACCAGGAGGTGACAGGAGCTATAATGCTTGCCTAGTAATTGTGGACAGATTCAGTAAAACTCCAATCTTTTTACCATGTCACAAAGATGATACAGCCATGGATACAGCTCTTCTGATATGGAATAGAGTAGTGTCATGGACTGGGATATTTACAAATATCATCAGTGATAGAGATCCCAAATTCACTTCAGCACTATGGACAAATCTTCACCAATTATTTGGCACTAAACTGTCTTTCTCTACAGCCTACCACCCACAAACTGATGGCCTGGCTGAAAGAATGATCCAAACCTTAGAGGACATGGTGAGAAGATTTTGTGCATATGGCCTTGAATTCAAAGATTGTGATGGATTTACCCATGATTGGTGTACTCTGTTACCAGCACTGGAATTAGCATATAAAACATCAATCCATGCTAGTACCAATCAGACTCCTGCTGTTCTAGAAAAAGGATGGAACCCCAAGTTACCCCAAGACTCCTTGAGGAAAGACTTAATTGAAATACATCCCACAGCTGCTAGCTTCAAAGGAATGCTAGACAAAGCTAGAAAGCATGCAGTAAGGTGCATGGAGGACTCTTTTGCATATGCTAAAGACAAATGGGATAAATCTCATGCAACTCCAGATTTCAAAGTGGGGGACCTAGTTCTTGTATCCACCACTAACTTCAATAACATCAAAGGATGTAAAAAGTTGAAAGACTCCTTTGCAGGACCTTTTGTGATTAAGGCCCTCCATGGAGAAAATGCTGTTGAAGTAGAGTTATCTGAAGAACTTAGCAATAAGCACCCTACATTTCCAGTGAGCTTGATAAAACCATATAAATCTAGTGATTCTGAGAAATTTCCCTTGAGGAATAAGGTTCCCCAAGTTATACCTCCTATTGAGACATCTGGTACTAAGAAAATAACCAAAGTTCTTAAAGAAAGGAAATTAAGAACCAAGAAAGTAAGGGAATACCTTGTTAGGTACAGTGACCCAACTTGTGAAGATGAATGGTTAGAAGAAAAAGATATACCAGAAGCTACCAAACTCCTGAGGAGATTCAGACACACTAGAAACACCAATATTACAAAGTAATATTCTTTTTTAGGGGGAGGGAATGTGAGCCTTAGAGGTAATTTCATATACCCAAAAGACCACAAATATAAAAAATAACATATTAATATAAATAAAATAAATTTATTTATATTATTAAAATAAAAATCAAAATATAAATATAAAATTATATTAAAAATAAAAAATTAATTATAATTTAAAAATAAAAAATACATTAAATTTTGTAAATATAAAATTACATTTATACTTGAAAAAATTAAGTAAAAATGAAACTTTAACAAAATTGTGAAAAAATAAATAAATTTGGAAAAAAGTTAAATAAAATTTATTATAACTTTTTATCCAATAAATAAACATATAAAATTTATTTCACCATTGGATTCCTCATAAAAAATCAGGTGGGGTCACCTCTGAGTGAAATTCTTGTAACTCAACTCTAAATAAGCTTAAATTAAGTTTTTAGTATTTTCAATACAAAAGTTGAAAATCCTCAAAACCTTAATTTAATTCACACCACATGTGGTGTTAACCATCAATTTTTGTGTTAAAATTGAGGTGTTGTGTTTAGTTTAGAAGTTATGAGGAATTGAAGTATTTTCAATTGAATTCAATTGAAATGTCAAAATGTGCGCGTGTATTACATAAGTGAACTTTGATTTACATATGAGGTGTCAATTATTACTGTATTGTACTGTACAATTGAATTGAATTACATATGTAAATTATAAGTATAATACATGATGAGGAATTAAAGGAAAAATAAATTGGAAAGATTAAATTTGGGGGGGAAAAGGAACTCCAGCTCTAAGGGGGAGCTAGACCCCCAAAATCCTTGCTGACAGGCGTGGGATGTCAAAATTCACGCAAAAGTTCATCACTTTTGGCCTGGAATTGAGTTACAGGGTCTGTGGACTCAATTGATGATGAGGTTTTGATACCAACTGGGGTAGTTTTAGCTGTTGCCAAGAGGGTAAAACTACCCTTAAGATAAAACAACCATAGTAAAAACAGTTTTAACTGGTTTCTACGCCTCTTACACACATTCTGACGTGTTTTGAAGGCTCTAGGCCTGGTATTGCTACAGTAATGGCTGATTTAAGGGTCTAAAATGGCTAAAATTGGCTAAAATTGGCTTAAACCAGCCCTTTTTGGTCTAAACCAGGGTTCAATGATGCCATAATTGGCTTTTCTGTTGTCAGACTGTTTTTCACGACTGACAAGAGTAAATTTTACTTTTGGAGTAAGAGAATTGATGGCTATAAAAGAATGTCTTCTTTGCCCCACTTTTCTCTTCATGTTAGAATCTTTTCCTTTTATTAATTAGTTTAAAACTGTTAAACCAATCAATCAAAGATTCCAACCACCACTTTTAAATCATTTTAATCCTTTTAACCACGTGAAAAAATCATTATAATCATTGTTTGTAACTCTTATAATCATTTTTACCCCTGAACCACCCCAAAAGTGAATTAAAGCATCTTTCATCACTGTAAGCCTTGTCACTTTGTTTCCAAATTCACTCTGGTCACTTTTGGGCGTGTTTTCTCTTTAATATTCTTTTTAAAGACTTTGTTCTTTAATTAATTTCTTGCAGTTCTTTGCTCAATTAATTCCAATTGAAATTGCTCTTGAAGAAATTTCTTTTGTAGCCTTAAAATATCTCTTGTAGAGTATTTTTTGGATAAATTTTTATTGTTGGTAAAACAATAAATTTTTATATTATTATTGTTTTATACTAATAAAGTTATAAACAATAAAATTGGCGTGTTTTCTCTTAAAAATAATATTTCATACTATTTTTAATTGATTTTTACCTTATACAAATTTTGAGGACAGGAAAAGTACTTGATTTTTAATCAAAGTTTCATATCCACACCTTACAGTAAGAGCTTTCAATATTAATTAATATTTTTTAATAGGAATAGTGTTTTCTGGAAGAGGATTTTTTTCTATTTCAGATGGTCACCTTTACACACTGTATTTTCAAAGCCCTGCTTTTGATTCTTAGGAACTAATTTCCACTTTATCTGGTTTAAGAAATCCAGAAGATTTTTTCTCCACTCTTTTGATTAAATACCATATTTTATGGTATCTTTGGGTTTCATGCATGTTCTCTTTTTTTGAGTCACCAGTTGAAATCTTGAGAATTCTAAAAATTAGAGCCTATCAAGTAATTGATGAAAATCTATTTACCAGTCTTCTTTTCAGTTGGACCCAAATCTTTTTGAGGTATTATTCATTTTTAAGGCTAAATATTAAAAATAATGATAATAGGACAATTTTCAAATGACTAATTAGGTATATAAATGAAACTACTTACTCCAGTCTCAAATCTAATCTGTAATCTCAGCCATTAATTTACATTCTTCTCAAATATCTGAAAAAAAACACTTGAAAACTAATATTAAGTGAATCTGTTTTCATCACCCTATCGTTATTAGAACTTCTTTAGATTGTTAATTTTATAAAAAATTGAAATAATATTGTTTTTCAATAAACTCACTTTGTCATGTTAAGTAATTACAAATACAAAATAGAATAGGATATAGATTATGAATTTCTTAAAAGTTAGCTGTCATTTATATTTTTTAATTAAAAAATTTTAATTCAATATGATTCTGCCCTCTAAGTATAAAAATATGCTTTTAAACAAAAAAAATCAACTAAATATTACATGGATAGATAAATTTATTCAAAAAGAATTTATTTCTCCCAATGAGAATTTTTCAAAAAGAAACTAATGATCTGCTTTATCTAATTCAAGAATAATTTAATATTGATGGTTAATCATATTTCAGAACCAAAACTAAATTGAAATTTTATATCATTACAGGCTTGAGAATTTTTCCACAAAACTACTTTTGGGATAAATTCCAAATCCTTTTCTCCAATATCTGAGAATCAATATATTTTCTCATTAATATTCTGTAAGATCCAGCAAAAAAAATCTAAATACCCTCATAATACTTTCAAAAAAATATATCCTTAATCTATCACTCAATAAAATACTATAAATTAGATTCAGTTGAAAAAATGATCTCATATAATTTCTGGAAATAATATTTGTAGTTATTTATTTCACAAATTATTCATAATTGGAAAATATTTGGTTTAAATCAAGTGAATTCTTCTAAATATCTTTGTAATTTAATTTAAATATTTGAATTAAATTTAAAGAAGTGAATATTTTCATAATCCTATTTACAAACAAAATAGAAAAAAATTAAGAACTATTTAAAGAGAGAAATTTTATTGAAACTCATTAGATCTTAGTTATCAGATAATTTTATTCCAAAATTAAATCTCATAATATTTATGAAGATATTTCTTTTAGAATTAAATTAATAATTATACTTCAATTTAAACTGTTTCAAGGCAAAAGTAAATCAATGAATCAATATTTTACAAATATTTCTTCTTTCAAAATGTGCTGAAATATTTTGAAGATTTTATTATAGAATTTTCTCTTTTTATATTAATCTATTCCATTCAATCATCAAGGCTCATATCTGAAAATAAAAAAAAATCAATTTTCAAGCTCTAAATATAATAGACTTGAATCTTTTATTTACCTTGATGAATATTTTACCTGGGACTCATAGATCTCAAGTTTTTGAAAAGGAACTTCATCATTAAATTATAAAAATTCCTAAACTATATGATTGGAAAGATACTCTAAAAGATTGATGATAAAATAGATATGATCAACTACTTAAAACAATGATCATAAAATGGAAAATCATTCTTTTTAGATATTCATTTGAGTTCAGTTTTTCTCCTAATTCCTTTATCCAATGTGCTTTTTTTATGGTTATATGTATAATAATATGAAATAATCTATAAATTTTCAATTCAAATATGAAAGTTTTTTTAAATTATGAATTAATTTTATAATTCATTCTTAAAAAGAATAATTTTTTTTCAAAGAAAAAAAAATTCTTAAATTGTATTAATTTAAACAATTTCAAATTTAAATTTAATCCTCAATAAAAAAATCTAAATAATTTCAATTTTTTTTTTAAAAAATAATATTTGATTATAATTTTCCTTTTTTTTATTCAAATATTTTCAAGATATAAAATATAATTTGTTTATTTATCATTATTAATTTTTAATTACTATTGCTTTAATGTTTATTTGAATTAAATATTCTTTAGAATATAATTTTGATAGTTTATCCTTCTTATAAAAGGTTATTTAGTTTATTTCAAAAAATTAAATGCTAATTTTCTCCTTTTAAAATGAGGTTTTCAATAAAATTTTCAAAAATGTTTTTAATTTTTTGAGAAATTTAAGAAGGTAATAATAAATTTCTTGAAAGGAAGTAACTTTTTATCTGACATATATAGCTATTGATAAGCTCTAAGGTAAACTTTCAATGAGGTACTTCATCTAGAAATTGAATAAAATCAAAGTTTTGGGGGAAATGATCAAGCTTGAGATTTAGCTTAGTGTTGATTTTTGTCAAAATCTTCCTAGTTCTCCAAAAAAAAAAAACTAAAGAATTGTAGGAGGAAGTTATATTTTTCATACAAGAAATAAGTTTTAATTATATTTTAAGGCTTAGAAGTTATCAAATATTTCATATTGAATGGTAATCTTAAAGTAAATCTAAAAGGAATCATCTATAGATTTCTTTTTTTGAAAATAAAATTTAATAAAAATAACATATATATTAGTTTTATTTAATAATTTTGTTATGAATTAATTCATATATTAAATATTTATAAGATTAATTAATTAATTAAAATTAAAAAAAATCAAAGAAGGAAATTTATTTACTTTTAGAATAAAATAATATTTTTTACTTGAGTAAAATGAGATTAAAATAAGAAAATCAAAAAAGAAATAAAGATAATATTAATAAATACCCTGAAAAAATCAAGTAAATATCTATTTAATACTTTTTATTCAACACCTCACAAATATTTTATTCTTGTTACATGGTTCTCTCAAGTTTATTCAAACTTTCTTGATTCATGTTTAAATTTAGGTATTTAACTTCTAAATATAATAGAATATTTTCACCAGCTTATTTTTGGAACAAGCTTGATTTTAAATTCCATAACTTGAATTCTTTAGCCAGCTTTATACCTTTTTGGCTAGGTGGAAGACAGAGGTAAGAGTTTTTTTTTGAGGAAAGTAAGTGACTGCACCAAGGTCCATTGCCTTTCTCTCAAAACCCAATGCTATTCATCCAAAGGGTTTCTTTTTTCTCAATATAAGTTTGGGTTAAAGTTATGACACAAGAAAGCAAGGGAGATACTAACAGAAGAAGTGTTGGATTGAGGTTTAAGTAGGCATTACTCAAGCATCATCGATAGTATCCGATACAGACCTTAATTCCTTAATACCTTAAGGCTAAACTACCAATGTAGGAGGGTTGGGGTGGGGTATTTTCCTTTCCTTGCATTGTAGTTAACCACTGATGACACGGTTTGAAGGGAGTTTAGCTGGTCTACTAATACTCAACGGCATTTTAATCAAAAAATCATTATAGTTCTGATCGACTTTCCCTTTCATTGTCAAAGGAAACTATACTTTGAAATCGCAACCCGATTTTGCTTCGGACTTTACAATCTTGACATTTATTAGACCCATAATTTTTCGCTAGGTGTATTGATACGTCAACTATTTTATAGACAATAACGAGGTTTGGTTTTGAGCAGCCAACAAGCCCAAACTCGTAATGGCCTGATTGCATGAGCTTGTTTAAGCTTAGAAGAGCTCTTACAAAAATAATTAAAACACAATTTTTTATTCTCATGATACTACTTTCCTATGACAAACGGTTCTCCCAGCTAATTAAAGACGCTTGTCAAATAAATGACGGCTTTGAAGCACGTTTGCGTGAACTCTAAGGCTGAAGGGCTTTTTGGGAAGAAATTGACTTTCAACAGTCTAACATTACGACTTTCGATCAAATTATCCAGATTTGAGATTCAAATTGTTGTACATGTGCCTGAAAGACAAGAAATATAATAATGTGATGATGTAACAAAAAAAAAATCAAGGAACATACTCCTGCCAAAACAAGTGATTGAATGACGATCCAAAAAAATACAAAAAGCCTGAGGTAGTTAGCAAAGATATTTATAGCTCTTCATGCATTGGACCACTGTCGTCAAAAGGATCGGGGGCTGAAATGGCATCTTTGGGATGAGCTGCTAGATAAGGTTGGGTACTAAGAGGTCTTGGCGTGAGTTTCTTAGGCTCTTGGGCCGGCGGATTTTGTGATGTTACGTCGGGTTTAACTAGACCTGGAAGGAGAGCAGCAGCAGTGGCAGTAGCGGCAGCAATGGTGGTAGTAAGAAGATCATCGTTGGAAGCAGATAAGCTCGTTTTAGTGCTTGTCTTACTAGCACGACGTAGGGGCGAGATGAGGGCGGAGAGTAGAGAAAGACCTCGGTCAAGGATCCGTTTTTTAAGGATATAGAGGCAAACAATGGTGAAAAACAATAATGCCCCAGAGAGCAAAAGTCGATCAAGAAGATTTGCTCGTTTCAAAGAACTAATCAGGGCACGTGAGGTGTTCATTAATTCCCCGAATCCGGAATAGTGATCGGAAGCAAGTTTAAGGGTCGCTGTTTGTTGCTCTGTTATGTGCGTGAAAAAATTCAGAATGAAATGAGCATATTGAGGACTGAGCAAGGATGACATGAGAAGGTGATTGACTGACCAAGCAAATGAGTGGAGAGGACTGATCGATCGAGCTCTTCTCTCATGACCTCTAATGTATGCCGAAGTGATTGCGCAACGTCTGAGGAAGCTGACATTAGCGCCTCGTCGGGGTTGGTGGAGCGATTGTGACTGGGCCTGGAGTTTGTAGCCCCACTAAGTAATTCTTCTCGGGATGATTTGAGAACCGATGAGGCGATTCTTTGTTTGAGCTCCAATGAGATGGTACGGAGAACCGACCTGAGCCTGTAACCGGAAAAGAAGGCGAAGATGGAACGAATTTTGAAAGCATCAAATGTGTGGTTGAGTGTTTAAATTTCCAAAATTTTAGCGTAAATGGCTGATTGAGAATAGCAAAGAGGGTTGATTTGCGCACCGATTGGCATCGCCTCTGTTTTCCTCAACCAGCTTTAGCACATTAGATCTCATCATATCATCTTCACATTCGTCAGCAAGTATTTCCAAATCCTAATTATCCATTATCATTTTCATTTCAAACATTCCAATCAGCAAGCTGAAATATTTTATGAAACGAAATTTGAGGCAGAATTGTTGAAAGAGGCACCAACATCGATATTCCTATCAAGTCTAGCTAATTCTTGCTTGATATCAAGAGTTATTGAATCCAATGAAGTCTGATCGATAGATTGATTTGTTGATAAATTTTTTAGCTGGATCAAGTTGATATCTTGGATTGAAGCTCGAATGCTATCGACTAGGATGCTTATCTCCGAGGGCAATTGATCTTGATCTTGATCTTGACCTGACATGACGGTAGGTTCTCGAGACGCTGTATTAGTTTTTTATTATTTTAAATTTTCAAATCGAATAGGAAATTTCAAGAAGCAATCGATGAAAGATTTATAAATTTTAGGATGAAGGATTCATAAATTAATTTTTGCGGCGGAGGCCCTTTTTTTCGCAAAAGGAAATCTTTGAGGAATCGAATTTGACGATCTGTGACATCTCTCAAGGATATCACGAGGAATTTCATCCACTCACCCTCAACTAGTGGCTCCTGCTGCTTTCAGGCCATCATTTAAGGTTATCTCACTACTAACCATACAAAAAGAGCACACTGATTGATAAACATAGGAGTATAAATTGAAATTTGGCCATAAAATATAAAATTCTGAGTGAACGTGGTATCATTATCATGAAATTTTATGGAGATAGATAACTTTGCTTAACTCCAATCGACAAATTTGAGGATAAATTGGAATTTATCCACCCTTTCCAGTTATCCGCCATAAATCACATGGCCGTATAGTCAAGTGATGAGATAATTGACTTTTTGGAAAAACTATTGAACTTGAAGAGCTTGCACACTGTTATCTATGAGGTAAAAGACCCTATTATGGCGTCTTAGCATCATTCGAAATGAATTGGCTCCTGGTTGAGACTCACTTAATCAACACATTACGCCTCAGCTCTTTGCAAATTTATGGGGAAAAAATTTAGCAAAGAAAGCTATAGCTTACTTCACTTGGTTGAACTAACTTTAGAGATTTTTTAAGGGACTTTCATTATCGAAAATTCTTAAAAAATCAACAAAACAAACATTTTGATGCTTTACAATCCACTTTATATATTTGACAAAAAAATAATCTTCAATTATTGGAAGTCAAATTGAAAACTTCCAAGCTTTAAATAAATTACAATTAATAAAATTCACCAAAAGGTATTTAAAACACTTTCTCATATAACATTCATTTCTCCTACTTCTCAGCTATCAACCCTCAATAATCTAAAGTTAAAATACTTTAAATTTTAATTCAAAAAAAAAATAAGTTATCTATTATCGAAAAAAGTATTTATCCCAAAAATTTGACTTATTGGCTTTTCTTGCTCAAAAAACTATATGTAGTTATACTCAAGAAAACAGAGAGAAAATATAATTACATCCATAATAAAAGAACTTCAATTGATATGAAGATAAACCAAAAAGAGAAAAAAAAATTAAATGGATGAAAAATCTAAAACTAATCATTTGAATATTAATTTTACTTTATCTTTTTTTAGTGATAGTAAAAGTTTAAGGTCAAGTTATCAAGAATGTATTGTTATACAAAAAAAGTATGAAATTATGTAAGGTATAAGCTATTTCAAGCACAAATAGTATTATTATTATCTAATATCTTTTTACCTTTTTAGATATTCTCCATCCCGAAGGAATCGGAGATTCGTGAAATTATTTTTAGCTAAAGGGTACAAAATGGATGTAATAGGGTGTATGTACAGCACAGTATAATGCTATATTTGGAGGTCTACTGATTTGTTCAACAGTACCAATCGGGCAAATCAATTTACTTTAACTCCGTGTAAATCCATATGATTCCAAAAATGAAATTCCCAGAATGCATCAAAAGTTCTCATTTTAACAGATATATTATTGTATATAGATGATATGAATTGAGGTCAAGGCTGCCGCCCGGCTTCGATGGGAAAGGGGTGGGGCCAAATTTTTGTTACAAAAAAATCTTACTCCCCGGAGGGATAGGGGGACGGAACACATGGCATCCCAAAAGGGGACTGATACAAAACCTGTATATAATATTTGAATTTTATGACAGCCAACTTTGAGAGATAACATAGCAGAAACAGAATAAAGAAATAAACAAAACTAAGAGTATAAGTGGCCAAACCTTTGGGACCAATCCTTTAAGCAATCCAACTGTTCAACATGCATGAATGAAAGAGAAGAACACTGATAACTAAGTATTTTCCTCCCACCTGAAAAAAACCCACTCAGATGGTGCACTTGTAGGCCATCTGTGAAAGGGTTGGGAAGATTTTTGTACATGACTTCCAAAAAAGTAAAATGTTTTTTGTTTTTGGCTTGGGTGGTTCTGCAAGGAATCGATTAAGTTCTGTTTCAAGAGTGTTGTTTTCCAGAGAGGAGGAAGGATACATGTCATCAAATGAGCCCACTGCTGAATGCTTGTTCATACCTGTTTGTTTGGAACTGTTCTCAGGTGAATACTTAAAGTTTTCCTTGGCTTGTTATTTAAAACAGAGCAAACATTGATTTGCTGTAGTTCGAAAAGGAGCCAGCATTGCTTCATGTACAATGAAGAACTTGAGCTTGAAGTGCAAATGACCGGTGTCTTCTGGAGCAACAACTGGAGATATTTTGATAATTTCTCATGAATTGCAGAGGTGGCTTCTTCCATTGGTACAACATCATACTGGTTGAATTCCTGCCATAGTTTTGGTTGTTTTGTTTGTTAGCATTCTGCAAAACAAGAAATTAAGCCATCAAAATATTGACTTACCTTGTTAATTCTCTTAAGAAGCATGATTTACAGTGGAAATGCATGATTGATAGTGGATTAATCTTCTCCACAAACAATTGCAGTTGCCTCATAGAGTGGATGTAGAAAGTCAACCATAAACCTCACCTTGTCCCATTCAAGGACAGTCAATTGGTATGATGCCAAATTTGGCAATGAGGTAAATTGATTGTAGGCCTCTTTTAACATTAATGCTTGATTGAGCATTTCATATGTAGAATTCCATTAAGTAGGTACATGAGACAGAAGCATGGTGGCATTTTTTGGTCTGTAATAATTGTATACTAGCTTTATGGTTGTAATGAATTTTTCATGTCTTTGAGGGCTTTGATGCAAATATGAGGCCAGTCATCCTATGCAAGTGATAATTGAATCATATTTGAGATTGAGTCCATCTGGGGGACTCACTAAGTTTGTAATTTCCATTGGATCAGTTTTAATATATGAGGCTAGTGCATCTGATGCTGTATTTCCCAATGCCTTAAAGCCATCACATGCTGCCAGGTGTCTGGTGTGAGACATGCAACCAATTTCTTGGGTATAGGCTGTATATGTTGGAAATAAGGATTGAGTTTATTGATTCATAAAATTGTTGACTGATGCATTGGTTGAGATTGTATTGTGAAATGATTTTGAAAAAGGCTTTTGCTAGAGAAGCCCCAGAGTGATAACCTAAAGTAATTGTCAGTTAATGAAGGAAGAAATTTGAAAAAATAGATACTCACCTACAATTTTATAAAGTCCCAAAACAAGTGAGGTGAGTTTATAGTTTTCATCCATAAAATGAGCTGTGAAAGCAATGAAAGCTGTCACATTAGGGCTTGTACAAGTATCCATTGTAAAAGAAATAAATTGGCCATTAACTAGAAGGAGCTTGCAGATATGTTCTTGGTCAAAAAAGAACATGTGAGAGAGGTGGGCTGTGAGGGCTGTTTGATGAACCATGAGATTCAATGCAGAAGGGATTGAAAGGAACTCAATTCAGTTATTGAGATTGATAAGTTGCACTCTGAGATGAAATAAACCAGTGCAGTCTTGAGGGTTTCTAAGCATAAGACCTGTAAATTAAGCTTGTAATTAGTATCAAATTAATAAAAAAAAAAGGCATACCTTTTTATGTGGCTGTGAATTCAAGAACTTATCAATAGATTCTTGAGGCTCATTTGAATTCTTGCTTGGCTTCTTCATGAGGTGCAAGCCTGTGAGATGGTCAGTCATCCCTTTGGTACTGCCTGTTTGAACCTTTTTGAACTTCTTATTGCATTGATTTCCAGAAAAATCAAGGTATTGACATTGAACCAGACTTTTCTCAAGGTATTTAAAGTATTCCCAAACCCACAAATATTTTCCTTTGGAGATGGCTGAGTAGTCTCTTCAGTGTCACTGATTGGTGTTTTATTTTGTGAAGTCATAGTAGAAAAAATAATTATAAAAAAAAGAGCTAGTGGAAGGTGATTTTTTCTGGAGTGATGGTTATAAATTCAAAAAGAGAAATAGAAAAAAAAAACACAGGTGAGACAAAAAGATAAAGACTTTTGCAATAATCTTTTGGTTTTTTTTGAGTGGTGGTTATAAAAACACCAATAGAAAAAAAAGAGGGAAAAAATAAGTAAAAAGAAAAAATTGGTTGGGGGTTGCAGAAAAAAAAGATCCCCCTATATCCCCTCCCATAAAAAGGGTTGAAGCTGTGGAGTTTCCAGGATGGAGATGATCCATCCTGCAATACCTGTAATACTGCAGGGCCAGGATAGGGCTTGGCCTATCCCAGTTTTTTTTCCATGGGAGGAAGCCTTGTTTGAGGTATGATGACATAAGATGAAATTAGTTTAAGAAAATGAGCTTAAATTAAATGTACATATAGGAAAAAATTGTCACAACCATGGAAATCCACCCTCTTGGACCTCAATATGGCATATCCATGGCATATTCATAATCATTTGCCAAATTGGCGATTGTTATGCCTTATGGCCTTAATGGTCATTTTATCATCTGGGGCCAACCTGGCCCCTTCACCATCATCAAGCCATTCTAGGCTGTCTCTATGCTTTTGGGCATCTTGGGTATTTTCCATACAACAGGGAAAATACAGCCCAAAAGCCTGTATTTGGCCTTTTAAGCTTTAAATACAGTTTGCGCACTTTGATGCAATTTTGGGCACTTTGAGGCATTTTGCGCATTTGGCTGTATTAAGCCATTTAGGCCATATTTCTCATGTATTATGTGAAATATGCCCAAAAGGCCATATCAGGCCTTTTGGGGCTTAAATTCCATATTTGTGCATTTTTCACACTCTTGCGCATTTTTGTGCACTTTGACACAATACAGTTTTAAAGCTGTATTTAGCCAAAAACCCAAAAATGTCCAAATACCCCAAAAGACACTTTATCACCTCTGAAGCCTCCAAAATCCAAGTTTCACTCTTATCCTCCTGGAATCATTCCAAAAGACCTTTGGCCACTGTGAACCTTTGAGATATGACCACATACCCAAAAAGGTCACAAGAAATATTTAAAATAATTATACCTTTAAAAATAATTACCTTAAAACTACAAAACTGCCATAAATAGGCATAAAACTTGGTTTAACTCAAAAAAACAATGAATAAACATGTGAAATAAATTACACCATTGGATTCCTCATGGTAAGATACACATATACCATTTTTATGGCATATCTGTAAAGTCAATATTTAATGAGTTATAAGTAATAACACCTTATAAAAAACATGAATCCTTAATTATTTCAAATACCAATGAAGAAACATGTAAAATGAACTGTACTATTGGATTCACCATAAATGTTTACACATAAAACAATTAAGAAGCTAATCTCCAAAGTCGATACTTAAGGAGTTAAGCTGAATATATGCACTTTTTTGGTCAACACATATATTCAAAGATTTTAGCCAATATCTCTTGAAATATACATGATAGAGTGATAAACCAAAAGAAAATGCACCACGTAGTTACTGTAGGAACATAGAAATGAACTTTATTTCACAAGCTATAAACAAGGTTAAAAACTGTAATGGATTATTGATTAAAATCAATGAAGCTGTTGACCACTTTGTTGTGAAAGTGGTCCAAACTTAAAAAAAGTGGAAAGTCAGATTCTACTAGCTCATTTGTGAAGAATGACATATTTTTTATTAAAATATTCAAGATATAACCCCTTGAAATCATGGTTTGAAGTTTAAAATATTAAATTTTGACAGAAAAGATGAGTTACAAGAAAAATAATCAAAAATAGAGTTTTGATGATGTAATAAAATTCTCCTGGAGCTTCAATAAGGATATTCCAAGCTATTAAAATTAACTCTCAGAATAGCTGTAGTGTGTATAACTTAAAAGTTATTAATGATCAAAGTTTAAGTTCAAAATTGATCATTTATGATCACTTTCACAGGGGCTCTTCTAAGTGAAGAGGGCCTGGCACTCAGTAAACTGGGACTTACTTATGGAGCGCTCAGGATATGGTAATAAAAGAATAAACTGAGTAGTGTTAAGAGATGATTTAATAAATAAAAGAGTATAAGAAAAGAAGCAACAAATAATAAGAGTAAGAATAAAAGAGCCAACCACAAGCAAGTCCAAGTCCACTGTTTCAACCTGTCAGAATGGAAAGAGAAGGGTTAATAAGGATATGGCCACCCAACTAATACTGTACAGGCAAAGAAAGAAAGAAGGAAAAGACTAACTTAAAATTAAATAATTATAATAACCAAAAAATAAGGATAAGAATAATTATAAAATAATAAATATACTAAATTAACTAACTGGGGAGAAATCCCCAGGGGGGAGAAAGAGGGGCTGGTATATGTGAGAATCACCAGCCCTGATCCAGACAGAGAATTTGCTTGAGAAGATTTGATGATTGAATTGAGTCTAGCCAATACAGGTCCTGTACGGATGTGCAGGATCTGTACAAGAGGAGTGGTGGTATTGAGTGATCATACAGTTTGGAAATGATGTATCCAAACTGTATTGGGTAATTCCAACCTGTACAAGTATCAACAGGCTGTATTTATGAGCCAGACTGTATGCATGTTTCATCAAGGAAGATTTCTGAAACTGAATGCTGAGACACACAGTGGATTTTCTGGTTTGAGGTGTTTGAGTGGGTGTAAGTATGAATACCCTTACCCCTGATTAGTGGTTGTTACAATCACTCACTATAATCTCATTTTAAGTTTAACAGTTATAAAAGTGATAAAACTGGTGAATACTAGTAGATTATGATTAATACTAATAAAATCCACAAAGCTTAGGCTTCTTCCAAGCCTATGATGTCATCAAACTTAGAGATATAGTGATAGCTCTATATAATGGCCTAATGATGAGATAAGATGGTTTGATCATGATGTAATCATCACTAAACCTTAAAATAATGATCATTTACAGTGGATACCATCAGTACACGTCTACTAGAAGCCTAATGAACTCTAGAAGGGAGGTATTTACCATAAATAGAGCTCTTTTTACTCTATTTCCCCCTCAGACGCATCAAAACAATTCAAACAATTACATCAAAAGGTAAGATCTTTTATTCTTTATATATAATTCTCTTATCTTATCAAATACCAAAAGCTATCTTAATTATAATCTTTATTTTTGACATGATTACTTCAATTGTACTCTTGTTTTGTTATAAATCTCTTAAAAATCTCATTTCCACATGAAATCAAGAAAATTTGTAAATTTCTTTGATTTTTATTGATAAATACAATTCAAATAAGTTGTATTTACATTATTAGGCATAAATTCTTCCAAAATTATTATATTAAGCATCAAAAGTAGGTTATTTTCTCTTATTATAATAATTTCTCTCTATTATTACCATTAATAATTATTCAATTAATATAAATAGTATTTATATTAATAAATAACTTTAATATTAGTAATGTTTTAGCTATTAATTGTTTCTTATTAATAAAAAGAAATTTTTTACGCCTTTATTATTTGTTTGTAACAATAATAAAGAGATTCTTGATATATTAATTATTAATTATTAATATATTTATTTAATAATATAATTATTTTTACGCCATAACTATAATAATTACTTTTATCTTATTTGTTCTATTTATAAGGACATTCAGAGTACAATAAGCTAAATATTAGTAATTTTCACTTATTGTTTCATAGTCAAACCTTACAGTTTGGAAGCAGAGTGACAAAGTTAACAGTGATTAAAGATGCTTTAATTCACTTTTGGCATCATTCAAGGGTAAAAATAATTATGATAATTTTTTCAAATTGTAAAAAGGTTTAAAATTATTTCAAAATTGGTGGTTGGATTTTTTTATGAATTGCCTTAACAGTTTTTAAGCTTAATTATGAAAGAAAAGATACTGCAATGAAGAGAAAAGTGGGAAAATAAGAAATTCTTTTATAGCCACCAATTTTCCTTCTTCAAAAATGAATTTAAATATAATCAGTAGTTGAAAGCACCATGACAACAGAAAAGCCAATTTTGGCATCATTAAACTCCTTTTTGGACCAAAAAGGGGCTTGTTTTGGTAATTTTGGTCCTTCAAACCAGCCAATTTTCTATATTAATACTTAGTTTAAAGCCTTCAAAACAAGTTAGAATGTATGTAGGAGACCTTCAAGTCAGAGAGAACTGTTTTCACTAGGTTTTTTAACTCAAGGGTAATTTCACCCTCCTGGAAACTGCTAAAACCTCCCTGGTAAGTATCAAAAACTCATCATAAATTGACTCACAGACCCTGTGACTCAATTACAGGCCAAAAAGTGATAAAACTTTGCATGGAATTTGACATTTAATTCCGTTAAAGCAAGGAATTTGGGGGATTCTGGAACCCTTGAAGCCAAGATTCCCTTTCCCCCTCAAATTAATCTTTTCAATTTATTTTTCTTGATTTCCACATTATGTATTATACTAAAGATTAACATATGTAATTTAATTTAAAAATTAAAGTAAAAAAGTGTAATTATTAATTACTCATATGTAAATTTAAGTTCACTTATGTAATACACATGCAAATTTTGACATTTAAGTTGAGAATACTTCAATTGCTTGTAAATTCTGGACTATACCACACCTCAAGTTTGATGCAAAAATTTATGGTTAACACCATGTGTGGCTTTAATCAAATGAAAATTTTGAGGATTTTCAGATTTTCATACAGAAAATACTAAAAACTTAATTTAAGCTTACTTAGAGTTGAGTTATGGAACTTTTTCTCAGAGGTGACCCCACCTATTTTTTTATGAGGAATCCAATGGTGAAATAATTTTTAAAAGCTCATTTATTGGAAAAAAAATTATAAATTTCTTCCAAAAATTATTTTACTTTTACTTTTTTTGATGAAAATTTATTTTTACTTGATTTTTTCATAGAAATATATATTTTCACATTTTGAAAATTTAACATTGAATGATGATTAGAAATTTCATTTTTGTATTTAATATTTCTATTTTCATTTCAATTTTGTTTTTATATCAAAAATGAATTTATTATTTGTAATTATAATTTAATTTAATGATTTGTGTCCTCTTGGGTATATGAAAAAACTCTAAGGCTCAAAACCTTTGCAAGACTTCCTAACTATTTCTCATCACAAAAAGTTTTTTAGTTTTTGTTTACACTTTTTGAGTCTTCATAGAGCCCTTTTTTGAACATTTGACATTATTTTGGATTTGAATAATGTTTATGGTTCTTTCTCCACTTTCCATTTTTCAATTGATGAGAAACTGTCTTTCTCTTGATCCTAAAATCTCAAAATCTGATTGGCAATATTTAATTTTTTTTTGCAAAATTGCCTTGTCTTATTCTTTTATTATAAAAACTCTCAAAGTTTTTTCTATAGTCATTCCTTTTATTCTTACAAATTAATCCTATTTCAACCATATAAAAGATAAAAGCTATTACAAAACCAAATCTTTAATTATAGCTCATAGAATAACAGAAGGTGGAAAAGATCTCATCCAGAACATCAGAAAAAATCTGACATACCAACTTCTTTTAAATATAATTCCCATAGTTTCTGAGGCTCTATTGAGATATTAAACTTGTTTTTTGATAAAAAAAGAGCTATAGTAATCAATGAAAAATCAAAATATATTGTTTCAGTTTCTTTTTTGAATCCTTTTAATAAAATTTCAGGGTATATCAAAGCTTCATTTAAATTCCTTTTTAATAGTCTTCCTTCTTCCAACAAAATCTCATCAAAGATTACTAAATATTCATCATTGAATTCAGGTTTTCTGCATCCTCAAGGTTAAAGAAAGTCATTCACAAAATATGAAATAATTGCAAAACATGGAAACTCAGACAAAATACAGAGGAATATCACTAAATTTCTCAAGTTACAGATGTTTCTTCTACCCTGGAGGCCTTCCTTGGTGAAAAGTTCAATATATTACCAAATGGTTTCTTTAAATATATAAAATGTTAGCTTAAATATTTGAAAGCCCAAACTCTTGGTAATTAATCAAAAATTCCCTCAATTCAAATTAACTTTAAGCTTAACCTACACCATTACAAAATTCCTCAACAAACCACACCAAGATCCTTATTAGTATCTTTTTTCCTTCTTTGTCTGGTTCCCAATAAACAAGACCTTGTTGAATTCCTCTTTCTTTTTTCATAATTTTGGATTTGAATCTTCCAAATGTAATGGCTCTTTTTGCATCATTTGGAAAGAAAAAAATATATCCACATCATACTTTACCTCAATAGATTATGGAATTAATGCTTTCTTTTCTTTTTCAACACAGCTTCTAGCTAGGTCAGTGAAGCTTCTCAAATATATGGCTGAATGAATCTCCAAGAAGAAAAATAAAATATTTTTTCATTATGTACCCCATATTTGTTCCAATCTAGCATCTGAAAAACAAAATTTTTAATACATACAAAACATGGAATTTTTTTCTCACAAATATCCATTTTGATTCATAATTTAGCTAATTTATAGGCTTAAATTTATTTAGCTAGTTTCTTCAATAAATTTCAGATTTGAGGCTCCACATTTGATTTCTTCAATCAATCAGATCATGATTCTTCAAATTGACAAATATTAAATGTTAATTATCTTTTGACATTGAAGTACAATGGTACTTCCTTCAATTGGAATTTTCCTTTTAAAGAATGAACTGTAAGGGTAATACTACAGCTTTGAATATCTGGAATACCCCAGAAGATTTTAAGACTACCAAAAAATGTTTAAATTGGTCATATAAAAGTGAAGCCATGGGTTGTGATAGCCTCAAAGGTGGTCTTTATGGCTCATAAAATTCAGAAAATATCTAAATGAAAGAATGGAGAATAATTTCTGTAAAGTTAATCCCTTATTGAGATATTTCAGAAGATTCAAATTCACGTTTTGGATATAAGCAATATATATAGAACAATGTCTACCACATTTTTGATTACAATATTGGCAAAAAGAGACAAACAGAATATAAAGGAAGCAATTCTTCCTCCCTAATTCCCCAAAATCAAAACTCCTACACTCTTCAGTTAAAAATATAGATTCCTCTTGAAGAATGCATTCACAGCTCCCTCAGTGCTTAGGAATTTTGCCTACTATTGTTTTCCTGAGTATTCAAAATATGAACTATTAAACCTCCAAGCAATCTAATAATTGAAGGATCTTGTACTTTAATTATGATCAAATTTTTATTTTTACCTTTAAAAATTGACAATCTTGGAGAAATCTCCATAAAAGCCTAAACTCTCCATTTTTTAAAATGTTCGGACAACTTAAAATATTGTTGTTATCAGGTCCTGGTGGGATATGGGAAAAAAACACCCAAAAACTCTTCATTGGAAGTGCATTTAATTTTAGCAATATTAAAGAAAAGAAACTATAGATATATAGATATTTCTCTTTGAATTTTCAAGTCAAACACCCAAAATAATTTATACTCTTTCTCAAAACTCTGTATTTAAAATGCGACATGAAAATAATTCAGGCTTCAAATTTGTACTTCAATAAAATGAAAATATCTCATTTTTATTTCTAGGAAATCTTTTCAAACTCCAGAGAAATGAAGAATCTCTAGACACACAAAGTGGAACTGATATTCCTCTATTTTAAAATCAAATCCCACATCCTGGCCCAGAATTGCACCAGCATAAGAATTTAGGTCTGGTATTCCTGATGGATCAATAAATTACAAATGTAAAATAAGCCTTGAATCTGTGGTAATCTTCTTCCTACTTAAAATAAAAAAATTATCAATTTAATTACTTGATTAATTCAAAGGTGGTCTTGCAAATTAGTGACTCTTGTTCTCATACTCCCCTTGGATGTATCCTTTCTGATTAGGTGGGCCTTGGAAAAATCTATCCAAGGAATATATCTAATTTTCTAGTCACTTGATAAAGAAAGAATCAAAACTCCAGATATTATTTCCATAATATGAATTGAAAGAATGCAAAATTAATCATATTTTCACCACATTTTATTGAAAATTGGTCAAATCAAATATGCACTAATACATCTTCCTCAAGGGTAAACATCCTTCCATATTATGGTCACAGTTGTAAATTACAGCAAATATATCATGGCTATAATTCAGAAATAATTATAGCAATCTATGACCTATTAATGAATAAAAGATAGGCTCATAGCAATGGCAAAATATCTTGGATTTTTGATAATGTGTGGAATTGTGTCATTTTGGATGAGGCACAGGAAGTATGGATTAGCTCAATATGAAAATATTCCATTCCTAAGAATATATTTACTTAAATCAAACTTTATTATCCATGTGTGCAGTGAGAATTCATTATATTATCAATCTGTGATAAGTCTGAATATCTCAATATTTTTATTTCCCACTGGTGGACCAATACAAAATAGAATAAATCATCTCCTCATTCTATTGTCATTTATGGATACATGTGAGCCTTGAGGTATATTTTACATACCCAAATAGGCCACAATTAATATTAAAAGTAACTATTCACCATGCATAACCCATAAGTCATGCATATGCTCAAAATTCTTCATGTTTTATTCCACAAAAGATGAATATCTTTTTTGTGAGTAAGTAAATCCATGGATTTAAGGCTAGATTTGAATTCTACACAAAAGTTTACCTAGGGTAGCTTCATTGATTTAATAACCTTAAATTAAATCTATGAGCTGATAATATAAAAAATACTTCAACACCACACAAAAGAATTGTGAATTTTTTTGTTTTTCTCAATTTCATGCCAAAGAATGGTAATGTGACAAATTGCATGTTGTATATAAGCTAGAAATAGAATTCTTCATTTTTGTGCAGCTTAATTAGTACTGTATTATTACTTAAAGCTTCAATACATCCATAGTGGATATCAGTCCTTAAGCCTGAATTACTATTTTGAATGTGAAAATAGCTAAGGGGGACAAAAGACATCAAAGAGAGCCAGTGTACCCAACTTCTGAGGCCTTTGAGGCCTTAATAGCTCCAAACTCTGTATCCATGGTTTATCCTGGCCCCATTAGTCTATCAAAATATTTTGGTAACATGGTTACAAAGCTAAAGTCCCATCAAATGATGACAAAATAGCAAATAAGCTGCTATTTTAATGTGACAAGGAGGTGATGAGCGACTCTGACTCCTGTAAACATGTTAATTATTAGCAATTTTCCATGTATGAACCTTAAAAGAGGAGTTAAAGCCCTTTTGGTACTAGTATCTAAGCATTTACTTCATGGCAACCAGATATTACTGTGCTATTTGCTTTTCTATGTAGAAATAAGGTAAAAACTTCAAAAATTGATGAAAAATCCAATTCTAAATAAATACTTCTGAATATTCCAGGACCAATGGAGAAATAGATAATACATATAAAAACCAAACAAACTATGGCTTCATAATTTAACTTAAAGGTTTTACTTACAGTCCATTCTTGATTATTCCAAGTGAAACACTGAATCTGAAAAAATTCACAGAAAATACAATCTGTAATAATAACATTAATAAATTTCAGAAATTAATGTTTATTCTTAACTAAAATACGATTTACAGTTTTTACTCCTTTATTCTTTAGCCATAAATTTGTTGGTAGTCACATAAAATGACTTAATTAAGTAATTATAATAATCTTACATGACAACACAGGATTTAATAGATAATCCAAAGAGGATATCTTGTTTCTCACTCAGTGGGTTTTTTTTGCTTCATTTAATGCCTATTTGAGCTGTTTTTAACTCAAAGGAGGCCTCCTCTTGCTATTTTTCCTGATCATCTTATTATTCACTCATCATTAGTACCAACAAGTAGGTATTAGTTAAATCTTCTCTTGAGTGTTTTAATTCTTTCCAAATCAATAAGAAAGACATGAAATAATAAATACATAATATTTTAAATATTCTTTAACTATTATATCTTTGTATTACTGCTATATATCAGTTTTGATCCTTTAAATCCACAAATAATCTGTCAAATCACTCTACCTATTCTTTTGAAGATATTTTTGGAGTATTAGTGAGTGTTTTTTCTTAATTATTATATTTTCTCTCTAGTTTGTAGCTTTATTCAAGAATTACACTTATAATTCTTCTTGAAAAATAGAATTGTATATTCAAATTAATTTTTTTAATAAGAAGTTTTATTATTAATAATTCTTGTAATTGATTGGAATAGACAATTACTGCTTGCTTTTATGAATACTAGTAGTTTAAAGAAAATAAAAGAAAACATGAATAAATTGATTATGTATTTGTGTTTATAATAAATTACTTTATTATGTTTTATAAGGACAGTCACGGTACTCTTTATTGATAGTAATATTATCAAAGTTTTTATAGAAACATGTTACACTATTCCTATGAGAACACTTCAGAATAGCAGGATTTTGTACATAGTAAAAGAGGCTTACTATTTTAATCACTATACCCTTCAGCTGGCATTACCTCATTTTGTGCTCACCAAAATAAGGAATATTATTTGAAAAACCTACCCCCAAGTAGTAATTGACATATTTATGATCCACTTTCAAAGTATACACTACCACTATATAATTTCTCTAAATCAGCTGATATAAGTAGGCTTGCATTAATTCCACTACTCTTTCAAGAATTTTTGTAAACTCAAGTTGTGTGGCCCCATCATTTGTTAAGTGATTAAACACCTGAACAGGATAATATTGAGTAAAATAATTAACCAGCACACAATTATTTGAAATTCCATTATAGAATGACAAAGGTCCACATTAGCAAATTTTTGGAGAGAGCTAAAATTGAAAATATTCTTGCAATTCCCTTATCTCAGCAAAGCATTCGTCTGTCAACTCCAAAATGAGTAGTATTCCCACAATTTGTAACATTTATTGACTTTTAAGTGATATTTTTATGATTTAACGTTAAAGAATATGGATACTTATTGCTTTAGAATGGAATTTTGGTATATGTATTGCTTTGAAATCTATAAATCCAATTTTTGCAAATATTGATGAGAAACCTAATTAGTTGGAGCAGGAGGCTTTAATTTCTAATTTAAAAAGAGAACCATATATGGAATTCCTTCTGGCCTCAAATGGTCTGCAAGGAGTGGGACTCAAAATCACCTTTTAAGGAAGTGTATTTATAAATGGTATTTACTTGGATGCTTAAGTAAAACTAAAAAAGGAAGATTATAGGAATCTAAGTGGAATCAAGTTTCAGAGGCTCAGGATATTGAAAGTATTAACCAACTTGAAAAAAATATTCCAGTGAAAGCATACCACTTTTTCATTACTAATACTCTATTGAGAATCATGCTAAGAGTTTTTTTTCATTTTATCAAAGTTTCATTAAAATTCTCATTGAATTTATATCATATTAGGTTCAAGAAAGGAAACATACATTATCAAAGTGATTCAAAAAAGAATATTTATCTTCTTCTACAAAGAAATGGTCAAAATAAAATACTTAATTTTCTGGAGTTATTTATAAAGGATCAACAGTGAAAGAACCAGTTAATTAGTTTTATTCAGAAATATTACTTAAATCAAGTTAGCAATTGATTGAGAATTCATGATCAAAGATTCATAAATATGTATTTTTATGTTAGGAATTATACTTTTCATTTAATTCTTTTGTCCCCCTTATGGAATTATGAAATAGATCTATTAATAAATAGAAGGAGGGTATTTAGACTGGCATTCCCATGGAAGGCATGGAGGCATATGTCACACTATAGGAGCTTCTTTTTTGTGGGATGAATAATAGAAAGTAACTTTAGGGAGAAATGATTTTTGAGACTTCTTTGAATTCCAGAACTAGCCAATAATTACTGGTGCCAAGGATTATTAGCATCCCCTCTAAATATACTGAAAATTATACCCTCTTTATGAAATTTAAAATATATTATTCAGTTTTGTGTATTTTAAATTGGAGAACTTTATTCAGAAGTCTCAATTAGTATTTAACAATAAGATAACTATCATAATAATTGTACTACTTAATTTGGTTTTATAATAAATTAGTTTTTCCTGAATTTTTATTCATAATATAATTATGGTATTGGTAAAAGCACGTAAGCAAATTGGTAAAAATACATAAGGGCTGATGTGTTTTTACAATCAATGGGTAAAAACACGTAAGGGGTGGATTTTAAATGAAATATGGCTATTTATAGAATTTCTGATGCCATTAATGCCATTTATGGCATCAACAATGCCATTTGTGGAATTATCAATGCAATATTTCTGGTGCAATTAATGCCATTTATGTTATCAACAATTTCATTCATGGCATCAACAATGCAATATTTCTGATGCCATTGATGCCATTAATAGCATTATCAATGCAATGAATGGAATTGTTAATGCCACAAATGGAATTTTTAATGCCATTTATGGTATTGTTAAGGCCATTAATTCCATTTTTAAGACCAATGTTAAGGCCATTCATGGAATTGTTAAATGCATTAATGGCATTTTTAAGGCCATTCAATTCAGCTCATGGCATTGTTGTAATGCCATTTGTGCCAATTTTATGGCCATAAATGGCATCTGCATGTCATTCTTGATGCCATTTATGGCATTATTATCTCATTTCTGATGCCATTTATGGCACTTTTGATGTCATAAATGGCACTGTTGATTCCAACAAAGAAATTTAAACTTCCACTAATCATATATTACATTTTAAATTCAATTTATTTCATAAATGGCATTTTCAATTTAATTACACACATGAACAAAAAATGTCAAAAACAGGGACTTTTTGGGCCTACAAATGACCTGGCACAAAAAATCCCAAAATGTTGGGCTTCTGGTTTTCTATTCTCAAGATTTTGCCCTTCATTTTAAAAAAAATTATGGAAATTCATAAGTGGGAACATATTCAATGAATTTTTTTGAAAAATTAGGCCATTTTGTCAAATTGGCCAAAATAAAGAAATTGGGCAAGAAAAAATTTTGAAAAAATTTGGGGACCTTCAAATCCCATGTCAGAAAAAATATGGCAAAAACATTATAGAAATACTAAGAAATGAGCCTGAGGAATTTTTATTAAAAAAATAAGTTACTTACATTTTTTGGCCATAAATTGGTAAAAAGGCATGATTTTATGGTAAAAACACATAAGGCCTTACGTGTTTCTACTAAAATCTTGTGTGTGTTTACCAACACCCTATAATTATTTTCAATTTGTGTTAGTATCCCCACTTTCTAAAATTGAGCTATTCAAAGACTATTTGTTTTAATATCACTATTACTACTGAGAACAATCTTCTTAAATATTTCATAATTTAATTTTTACTTAATAATACTATCAAGATAAATATAATAATTTAAGGGTACAATAGCTTTATAAGGGTGAGCTATACATTTTATATATATTGATATAATACTATGGGGTGACTTTAAATATACTCCAATATTCTAATAAGGGTGATATAATAATAACTCCTTTTCAAAAATAAATTTTATTGATAAATTCTATGATATAGCTCACTATAATATATTCAAACACTAGTTCAATGCTAATACTTTCATTGTAGGATTTCTGAAAAATATTGAGCTCTTTCATTAGTTAATCATAAATAATACTATAATATACTGAGTCTTTATACTGATCTTTATAATATACTACTATCTTATCCTACTAGAGAAGGGAGATATTTATCCTCAAGATTATTTTCTGAATTAGAAGCATGAAGAGAAACAGGGAGATAAGCCCTTCATAGAGCTTTAAAAAACAAGGGAATTTGGAAGAATTCCACTGTTAAATCCTTTTACCTGGTTGATGGTATATCCTGGTATATCAATGTGACATTCCCATCAAATTCTTACCAATAATATTTAGGCATCACATCATTAGATAATTTTTGGTATGCATCTTGAATTAACTATAATTTCTGACCAATGAGATTTGAGCTTTGAAATCTGAATTCTGACCAATGAGATGGTGTTTTTTTGTAATTAGGGTATTAATTTTGAATTCACTTGATCCTCAAAAATATGATTGTTTATTTGTGACTTTGGGCTGATTTGTTATTATTTAAGTTTATTGGCCAAATTGGATATTTACTACGGCTAAGTTGTGTGACTATGTAGTTACCATGGTATTTCATTTAAGCATTATACTTTTCAAAACCATATTTTTAGGCTTATATGAATCAATATTTTTTTTCAAATTTATGGAGCCTTGGGAATATGATTAAAGGGTAACTATAACTGCAAGTTTATGAGCTTTTATCGAGTCATTCTGTCACTATTCTTTGGGTAATTTGAATATTAAATCCTAGAATATATATTATGAGAATATTCCTATACATATCTTAGTGGTTACCAACCTTAGTATATGTATCTTCTACCAAATAAATAATATCTTTCTCAATTTCAGTTCTATTTGTTTGAGTCATCATATGACCCTACAGGAAATGTTTTAAAAAATTCAATGGCATACTTATTCTATGTAGTTTGATTTGATATTCCTTTTTTATTCATTTTATTTATATTTTGAATTTGTTCCTATATATGGCTATTATTACTTCTGTCACACTAGAGTGGACTTGCACCTTTCCCCAAAGGGTATGGAATACCAAAATTCCCAAATAATAAATATTGGCATGGGTGTATTTTATGAGTAAAGGTGAGGATCTAGCAGGCCCCATGATTTTCTTGAAAAATATAATATATTGAATTAATACAAGTAAAGCTTTAAAAAACAGTTTCCTGATATTTTGAAAATCGTTAAGTAGATGATTTTGATTTGGGTGATGTTTGTTACCATCGGGATTTCTGTTCAACTATTTTGGATTTCGTGGATTTATTACCACCTATAAGGGTTAAATATTAAGGATCAAAATTGCTAAGCTCTCAGGTGTATATAGAAGTACAATTTCAGGAAAAATATCATAAATATAAAGAACTTCAGATAATTTAACTAAGGATCTTGGAAGGTGGTCATCAGAAAAAAATCAAGAGGGGAATAAAGTGTCTTAGCCTTAAAAAAACTGTTTAGGGAGGTAAATTTTTAATGATCCTAGAAGGAAGATAGATAAAAAGGATATCCATGTAAAATATTTGAAGAACTACTAGGGAGATAGCTGAAAAGGTAAGGAGCAATATTTTATATCAAGGGTGTCATATTACTACAGTTTTATTCTTATAATCCTATTCTTTATCAAACAAAGAAAACTTGATAAATCCTTCTTTAAATATATTTATCTTGGGTGTTCAATAGGTCATATTATGTTATTTTGTGCTATTTATTAATAAATCACTTTTATATTAAGTGAGTATTTCATTTTTATGAAATATTTTACATTTAGATATTTGATTAAATTTGGTCACTAATGCATGCGATGGGGTTTTTATGGTAGATTGGGTTTGAAGAAATTTGGATTTAATATTGAATTTCTGTAAATCATTATATTATCATGTATATATTTTCAATATCAAAGAATATTATCTTGTTCCTTTTAATTTTCTTATTCAATTTGAATATAAAGTCGTATTTTTCCTCATCTGAATATGATACTATGAATGTGATTTTCTGGATTACAAATAAGTCTACTATGAAAGAGTAAAATAAAAGTTGTAATGGTTCATTTTCCTTTGATATATTGCTCTATTTGAAGCCCAAAAGCTTTTTTTCTCAATTTTAAGGAAAATAATTTCAAAAAATGACCACCTAGTTTTTTTGTGTCATGAAAGTATAAAATTATGTATTCTACCACATTTAAGTCAATATCTATCATGTATTCAAGAAATGAAGATATAATTCAGGTTGAAAATGTCAGAGAAGTACAAATAATTTGACTACACTTTTTGAGACCCCTATTGATCTTTGGTAGCTGAAAGGGGGTATTGCTATACCATTAACTTGAATTATCTGGAATGATCTAATTTTACCTGTTTGTGAATAAATGATATCTTTCAAGATATTTTCAGTTGTAGGTATGATAATTTGATTGGGAAAGATTTCTTCCTTTCCTCAATAGTTGTTACAAGCGGAAATGAAAAGAAAATCGATACTTCATTTATTAAGAGAAAAAAACCAAAATTATTTTTCTTAACTCAGTTAGTATAAGATACTATAATTATCATAAGCTATTTTTTTACCCAAAAAAGGAATTTATACAGAAATATATGAAAAGAGATAGTTGAGGCTGAAAAGGAATTTCCAAATAAAATTCCTTTGAATTCATTGAGCAAATACGTGCAAGCAATTAATATGAGAAAGAAGTCTATAAAGATCTTAAAGAGAAAATATTCTCAAAATTTACCTGAATGAATCTTTATGTTAAGCTTGAATATTTATAGCTCTCAAATAGTATAAAATTCAATTTTAGGGGTGGAACATGGGTAAAAATTATTATAGGAGCTATAGGGAATCATTATAGTTACTTTCTTGTTTGAATGAAATTCTGAGAGTTTTATGAAATTATTTTTTTTGATCTTTTATAAATTATTGAAAGATATTCAAGATAATTATTTATTTAAGCTACTTTGACATGAAGGAAAGAGTTGAGACAATGAAAAAAATTCTCACATATTTTGAAAATTCCTCTAAAACGTTGAAGGTTACCTTCAAAAGGATGTTGAGAAAAATATGATTCAAATATCTCTCATTGTTTTATTACCAATCCCTGTTTCCATAACATAAATTCCATTATTTTATCATTTTTTATATTTTTGACTTTCTAACTCATTAATTTTTGGTTTATCTGTGCTATTAGGTCTCGGGAAATACCACAAGTAGTCCCCAGAATATCTGAAATATGTCACAGGGATTTTAGTATTTTCAAAAAGAAGTATAATTAGATTTACACTGTCTTAAACCAGGTTAAAAATAGTGGATATTATTAAATCCATGAAATAAGATGATTTCAAAGACCCTTGGCTGATCCCATGCCAAATTTAAATAAGAATTTGAATTGGGTTGAAAACTCAATTATAAGATAAAAGTGTTTTATAGTATTATTGACCCCTCAGACTAAGATTCATTCTCTCATTCAATGATGATTGTTTTCTTTGATTTTATTTTCAATCAATACCATAATAGTATAATATTGATAGAAAACATGTAATTTAAGTAAATATTAAAGCTAATAAATTTAGCATAGTATTCAATTACTCAACCTAAACTTCAGCTACCTGACACATGCCAAAAAATCTATCAAATATGATCAAATTCCTCATTATCTTTAAATTACACACCAAAAATAATTATCTGCACTAAAAATCATTTTGAATGTGAAATTTGATTTGAATGGAATAAACTTTTCTTCATCTTCATATTTTCATGCCAAAAAAACTATTCATATAATTCAAGTGTAAGTTCGTTGAGCTACAGAAACCTTGTGCAGACAAATTTTATCTCAATCTGAATCTTGAAACAGTAACAAGAATAAATGTTTGAGAGCTCCTCTTGTGTGGGATGAATTATGTTGTACCTAGAAGGGGGGATTAAAATAAAATATTTTTAACTTATTTCAAGCTTTTAAACCTTTCTCTTCTTGTGTGGGGGAGTAATCTGAACTTTCCTTCATGAAAATGTTTAATGATCTTATGTTAAGCTCATTATAAAATTATCTATTGGTTGAGGCAAGTTCTGTAAGTATTCCTCAGCATAATCTATCAGATCTGTCTTGATATAGAATCAATGGCTCAGTAAGCCTCAAAATAAATATATTTATAAAGCTCAAACAAGAGCTATGATATCCTTTACTTATGTCAATAGTATCTTCCAAGATTATCAATAATTTGAAGAAATAGGACTATGCTATAGTATCTTATCATAAAAAAATAATATTCTTTCAAAGATTTTAATAATTTCATAAGGATAATTTTGGATAAAAGATACTACCATGGTTAAATTAATTTCTGAGATTGGCTACTTAAATACAAGATCTTTAAATGATATGAATTTATAAGATAATTTAGAGTAAATATTCAATACCACTATTCATGAATAATTCAGACAAGTCTACTCAGCTTAGCTACTTAGGAAATTAGGAATGGGAAGTCAATATTATGGGGATATTCAATGAGTTTAGTTAATGAAACATTGTAGACCAGCTGTTATCTACTATCAACTATTAAGAAGATTCATATATTACTCCTGAGATAATCTATTCATAAATAATAGTGATGGGTATGCTCAATGGGATTATTGTATGAAGTAAGTTAGACTAAGTTGCAACTAAGATTAATTATACTCCACTTAGACAGCTCTACTGAGCTTTGCTACTGAGAAAAATATAGGAAATTTGATACAATAAACATTATTCTGAGCTTAGCTACTGATTAGTTCCAAAAAAGCTAGGAAAATTGGATGGGGAAAAGGATTTCCTTTAAGAGAGATATTGAAAATTTATTCTTTGGGTATGAGTCACCATGAAAAAATTCATCACCCAGGGGTAGAGGCTGAAGGTTCAATTAATATTCTAACCACAAAGTGGCTTTTAATTGAACATGGTCCCAAACCTTTTCCAATTCTTAAATCATTTTTCAATATCCCCAGACACGTTGAAATATGGTGTAAATACTGTCCAAACTATTAATTAACATATTTGTATATTTTGAAGGAAATTTACACAGACTTGATTAACGATTTTGGAGGCCCAAAGAGTTCCTCTTTAGAGAGAGCTCTTTCTTGCTAAGTTTGATTCACTTAAAAACCCAAAATACTGATAAGTCTTTAGCCTCATTATATCACATTGAGGAATTGAAAATAAATTTTATTTTTAGGATTTGAGTCAGAGATCTGATATATGTGAGTAATTTTCTCAAATGATACAGTCTCTTTAACCCTTTTGTATCAAAATTCTTATTATGGAGAACTAATCCTGTTCAATAGAAAAAACAGTATAATTTAATTATATGTCCTATCCTCATTTAATTTTTAGTAAATCTTGAGATCTTTTTACTTTGAAATAATAAATCTTTATTATTTACTTTATTAATCTTGAATATATTCTTTTGATGGTTCAAATTTCATGAAACAACTACATCAAGATAATCAGATATTAATTGAGATATATAAGGCTCTAGATAAATTAAATAACTATCAAAAGATATAATTCCTTTAGAGAGGAAAACCTCTTATCTCTTAATGACTTTTTTCTTACCAGCTCACTTTTTAAGTACACACAAAATCAGATATTTATTGTAATATACTTGAAATAGAAATAAATGTATCCTTTCAGTATAAGTAAGGTAATTTATTGAAAAAAATTATTTTAAATAATACAAAGATAAGTCCTAATTCTCACACAATTTCAAAATTTAAATTAAAATTTATTCACTTAACCAATTTATGAGAAATTTCTCTTCTTTTATTTTCAAATAGATTAGTTTAATCAGCTTTATTTCAAGCATAAAAAACTAAAAGAGGAAATCCACTTTAATCTGATAGTGTTTTGATATCAATTTTTTCAAAGCCATCTTTAAAATTCAATATCATAATATTTATTATTATAAACTTTTCTACTTCATAATTGAGAAAATGTGAATTTCATGGGTCAAAATAATCTTATAATTACATTTAACATTTTTAATATTCAAGGTGGTATTCAAAAATCTGATATAATTCACTCAAATCTTCTTACCATGTGACTTTTATAAGTATGGAGAAAGTTTTTTTTACAAAGAGGGAAATTCTCAATAATATATTATTTTTTAAAGGAAATAATTTAATTACCAAATTAATTATATCTCTATTACGAAACAATATTCAGCTTTTTTCATAATTCATAAATAAATATCCTTGCATTTCCAAAAATTTATTTTATTAAATAAAAATACATTTCAAGTAATATTAGCAATGTTTTTACAAATAGCTTTGATTAAAAATAAAATTAGAGGAACATACACCAAATATTTTCTATATATGGAGCTTACTCAAATTGAACTCAAATTTTTGATAAAAGGAGGTACCATTGATCTTTATTAAGTAAGAATATCATTTTCCAAATATTAATTTTGTATATATTTGTGAGCTTTACAGGTATTCTCATATACCCAAAAGGCCACAAAAAGAACCTATAATTGAAAATAATACATCTATTTTTAGAAACAAAGATTAAATACAGAAATCAATTTATAATAAAATTTTACTAATAAATTCATTTCAAATATTAATTGCAACAAAAAAATTTAAACACATATTTTTACCTGAAATAACTAAGTAAAAATGAATTTTTAACAAAAATATTAAAAAATTAAATATTTTTAGAAAAAAGTTGATAAACAGTCTTAGAAATATTTTCCAATAAATAAAAAACTCAAAGCTATTTGACCATTCAATTCCTCATACAAAAATAGGTGGGTTCACCTCTATGTGAAATTTCTGTAACTCAATTCTAAATAAGCTTAAATCGATTTTTTGGTATTTTCTGTATGAAAACATGGAAAACCTCAAAAAATTCATTTAATTCTTACCACAGGTGGTTTTATCCATAAATTGTTGTGTTCAAACTTATGTGTGGTGTGTAATTTAGAAGATTTGAGGAATTGAAGTATTTCCAATTGAAATATCAAACTGTGAATTTATACTACATAATTGAACTTTAACTTACATATGAGGAGTAAATAATTACAGTTTTGTACTTTAAATTTACAATTGAATTACATGTGTAAAATTTAATCATAGTACATGATGAGAAATTGAATAAAAATAAATTGGAAAGATTAATTTTGGGTGGGAAAGGAATTGTCAGCCTGTGACTCAAAACCAGAGCACAAGCATGACAGCCAAAATACCATAAACCAATGGTATAGCCAAGATACCACCAAAACATGGAGCTGAGCCAAATCAGCTCAAAAAGTATCAAAAGAAAGAGGAAACTCACCTCTTTCTGAAAATATAAGTCCCATCACCATAGGACAAGAAATAACAAAGTTATTCCTGCTCAAAATTATTGCTGAGCATAAACCTTAATTTTCACCTCTTATCTAAAATCTATAAGGAAAGACTTAACCCCATCAAATTGGTATTCAAAATAAAGCTCTAAGCCAGGGCTATCCAATGGTACCAGCCAAAATGAGCTAGCACCAATATTACTGGAGTTATGGTCAATTTCAGGCCAAATAAGGGTGACCAAAACACTCACCTCTCATCTAACTTCTACAGTTCTAGTGTGAGATACTTGAAGTGGGGTCTTTTTGGAAAGCGCACAATCAGGGCTATCTGATGGTGTCATCCACTTCTCCATATCTCAACTACAGCAGAAGTTATGGGGTAAACAAGCTCAATACAGCTTTTTGCCTAAAACACGCAAATGTACAAAACTCTTGTACATGGGATAACTTTGCCATATTTAATGATACCCATATCAAAAGAGGTGCCATTGTGTAGAGAACATACTGGGCTACACACTGAACCAATTTTGAGGTTGATATCTCAAGAATTGACAAAGCTATAGTTGTTTTAAGGTCAGATTCCCACCTGCTGTCATATACAGCCTTACCATGGGATAATATCCCATAATCATGAATATGAGGGGTCAAATAGACAAAGAAGCATGTTTTTACTTCAATACCTCATATGTCAGTCAATACTGGGGTCCCATACAGTTTCTGTACAGCATTCTACGCATCATACATGTCAGAATCAGGCTGTGAGGTCCCCAGATGAAATTTTTCACCCTGTATTGGTGAAAACTGCCCAGATGTGGTTTCAAAACCACATCTGAGCCCAATACAGGTATACAGGCTGGTTGCAAACCACAAGCAAGTACTAGAGAGTGAAAAAATCTTCACTTCCTCTACGTGGAAAGGTCTAGCACCCTTTCCACCCCATTTCAGGATAAAAAGGAGGCTTTTCACAGCCAGAATTGTATCCTCATCCTGCTCTTGAATAACCTACGTAGTAAACTGTCAAAAACAGTTTTAATCTTGGTTAATAATCAGGTATACTCTTAAATTAAAAGTATTGTAGTCTTTATTATTGTAACCCAACAGATAAAGCTGCACCCAGGGCTTTCAACAGCGCTCACCACCACTATATTCCTTATAGTAAAGCCCTTTTATTATCAAATTAAACCATCTTTAAACCTTTATCAAAGTATTTTAAACTATTTTCTATGTGTCACAGTCATAATTTTCGTTGTAAATAGCCTTATTACCACGTCAACATAGACTCATCCTGACATTTTGGGGGCCTGGCCGTGTTTTAAAACCTTTTTGGACTTATTACAAGTGAGTTTTTCTTTTTTATCATTTTATTGACACTTGTTTTTATCTTTTTAGGCGTCATTTTCTTTCAAAAATATATATTTTTATATACTTTTATTTATTTTTTTACAAATACTCATATTTTAAAGAGTATCTGTCACATGGCTAATAACCACAAGACCAGTATTTTTGGTGTGTTTTATATATAAAAACACTTTTTAGCCACTAATACAGTCTTAATTAGTGATTGAATTAAGACAGCTCATACTAATAAACCAACAGTTGAGGTGTGTTTGGGCACATTGTTAACTCAATTGCCCTGTAGTACACCATCTTTGACAGATTATACTTGCTAATTACAAGTAATCTGTGAGATATTGGTATACAAACAGTATACCACATATCAGTAAGCTGTATTTTTGACGCGGAATTGTTAATTCAATTACACTGTCATCATACAAGGGCATATTGTAATAATATACAAGCCCAGAGGCCATTCTCAGACATGCAAAACCAGCCTTCTAAGAAGTCTTAACTGACATAAGCCCTCTTTTTCCTGTTTGACTCAGTGGAAGAAAATTTCATACCACTTGAGACCCAGTCACAGGCCAACACACCAGTGACACCCTCAGAACCAGAGGGCAGCAAGGGCAAAGGAAAAAGACTTAGTGAAGGCCTCATTACAGCCAAAAAGTGGACACCAATAGCCACTCAGAGGAGTAGAAAACCACAAAGCTCTGCTTCAATACAAGGTAAACCAACCTTAACCACTTGTACAGGGAAGATTACAATTATTAACCCAGTTGTAACCTCCAAAGGCAAACTGCCCAAATCAGCAGATCACAAATTTGTACAATGCACAGTCAAAGGTAAATACCCTAAGAACATAAAGTTTTTGACTGCTTGCAAACACTGATATGTCCCCTGCATACCTCAGAGACCTTGGCTTCCAAAGTAATCAGCCAGAGGACAGAGAAGGCTTTTCCAGAACCAGAAGACCTGGAAGAGGACACCTTGGACACAGTGGTGGATGGCAAGACAATGAGGGAGATAATATCAAACTTGCCATTCACACTCCAATTCGACAGGAACCTCAAACCAGAGGACTGGAAGGATATGGATTAAGTTCTTCAGCTCCACCAACTCCTCAAAGACTTATTTCAATGGAGCATGGACAACAAGAGGTTCAACCTGGCAAGTCACTGGGCAGAACTTGGAGCAAGTTGCCAGAAGATCTGTCTCAAAGAGATAGACTTCAAAGACCTGATGGTAATCACCAAAGGTTGGAATCCTACCAGGCAGTTCAGACTCCTGGAGGCAAGGGCACAGAGGATAAGGGAGAACCAAGCCACTATCCAAGCTATAGAATAACATTTAACCCAGACAGGGCCTACTCAGATTCCTTCAGGCTCACAAGGAGCAGGCCAAATCAGCTCTCCAGTGGCTTCACACCATTCAGAAACCAGAAGATCAGTGGCCAAGAGTCACCATTCTTCACAATTACAGGAAGTTTCCAGGAGAAGACAAGGAAACAAAGGAAAGAACAAAGCCTCCTTCAACCAGAGGAGGAAAGAGTCAGACCCCATGATCCAGAAGCTGTTAGATTTGGTGAAAGAAGTACACAAGAACCAGAAGTAGTTGTAAACCACTCTAGAATCAGTAGCCCTAGTAATAGAAAAATTAACCCCACTCAGACTGAAAATAACATTGTCACATCTGAGAGTAACATAAACAGTGATACACTGTGGTTACAAATGTCCCAATATGCTGAACAATCTGCAAAGAAGTTTGCAGAAATTAAAGCTGGCCAAGAGAGGATGAGACAAACTCAAGCCTCCTTGGAACAGATAGTTACAAACCTTCAATAAGGATATGCTCAACTGAGCAAAGCCTCTGAAGAAACCAACAAAAAGACTGAATATAGTCTTTGAAGAACAACACCACAGCACGAGGGACAGGGAGTGTCTGGATCAAGACATTAACAAGTTGTTTAATGCCTACCATAGCTTTAAGCCCCAACCACAAGGCTAAGTTATGGATATTCCATATCAACCAGATGACATCAAACCAGATACCATGTTGATGACTAAGGCAAGATCCCCATCAAAATACCAGGATGGAGATGGCATGTCTTATTCAGAGAAGGAAGCCTTGAAACAGCTTTCTGAGGCCTCAAGTTGGCCCAAATTCTCTGGATCAGGAGAATATGATCATATGAAACTCATAGATTATATTGATGGACTCTTCATTGATGTACCAAGCATACCAGATTACTGAATCACTGCTAGATTAAATACAGCATTTAAAGGTCATGCTAGTATATGGTACACAGAAATGAAAGAAATCCATGGCAGAAGAAACTGGCCATGGTGGAAGAGTCAGATCATCCAAAAGTACAGTAATGGAGCTTGGATATGGCAAAAGACCATGTCATTTGAAAATGACAAGTACTCTGTGGACAAAGATCCATATGAATGGTGTCTTAGACAGTCCAAAAGACTGAAAGCCATTGATCCTCAGATGAATGTCCAAATGAGAAACCATAAGCTTCTGACACAACTGCCAGGAGAGCTAGAGCATGCAGTAAAATGCAGATGCAACCAAAATTGCACTCTAGTTGACATTGCCAACACCTTACAAGACATAAGGAAAAGGACTAATATAGGGAAATTCACCCCATATAAGAGCAGTGGTTTCAAAGAGAAACAACCTTTCAGGGTAGAGTTTAAATACAAACCCAAAGAAAGAGTGGCAGAAGTGGCAAGGAAGAAAAATTCTTGTCACAATTGTGGTTCAACAGACCACTATGCCAACAACTGTCCAAAGGCAAAGAAAAAAGTCTATTCCATTGAGAAAGTCCCAGAGAAAGAATCTCCAACAGAGGATTCTGAATCAGACTCTATGGGTGATGCCATCAGAGAACCATCTGATGATGAACAAGACCCAGGAGAAGAATTTCTACTGGAATACCAAGAGGAACTCCCACTAGAAATTCAGGACATACAGTTGGAAGCAGGTATGCCACAGGACACTGCCAACAAAAACTTGTGCAAACACACACAAGATGCACAAACATTCCTGGTGACACCAACTAAAGGAATGGCATACATACATGGAACAGCCACAAAGATGACTGTATGTATTGACAATGCTCAACATCCATTGATCATTGACAGTGGAGCACACTGCTCCATAGTGGCCAGAGATTATCTGGACAACCACTTCCCAAACTGGGAAAAACAGCTCTTGCCCACTAAGGCAAAGAACTTTAAAAGTGCATCAGGGAAGATGACTTCCATTGGGACAATTATCAAAGAGATAATTATACCCCACCGGAAGGGTAACATCAGACTCAACCCAGAGTTTGTAGTGCTTGATGATGCCCACATCCAAGGGTTTTTACTGGGAACAGATTACCAGAGGATGTATGGCATAGACATCTACAACAGTAAAAATAGGCACATCACCATTGGTACTAACAAGGAAAAGAAATTTTCACTTGATATATACCAGATATCTTCTCAAGATCCACTAGAAGAACTTCTGAAGGAATTCAGAGAGGGACAGTTTAGCACTACCCTCACCAATAAACAAAAACTAAGCTTACTGAAGATGCTGAGAAAGAACAGACAAGCATTTGCCATTGGTGAAGAACCACTAGGCAAGATCAAAGGCCATGATATAGAGCTATATCTGGATGGGGAAAGGCCTTATCCACCCATGCTTAGGAGACCTCCTTATCCAGAAAGCCTGGAAAGCAGGAAAGAAATTGAGAAACATATCAATGAACTCCTGGATATGGATGTCATCAGGAAGATTGGACACAATTAAATAGTGGAAATCGCCACCCCTGTCCTAATCACCTGGCATGAGGGCAAGTCTAGACTGTGTGGAGATTCCAGAGCTCTGAATAACTACACAAAAGCAGACAGGTACCCTATACCCAGGATAACTCATGCCTTGGATAAACTGGCTAAAGCCAAATACATAACCAAAATGGATTGTATGAAAGGTTTCCACCAAAATGGAGTTAAACCAAACTCCATGAAATTACTCAGAATAATATGCCATATGGGTATATATGAGTACACCAGGATGACATTTGGCATTAAGAATGCACCAGCCCACTTCCAAAGGATGATGGACACCATATTTCAAGATGAAATATTGGAAGGCTGGATGGTAGTATATATTGATGATATCATTATATACTCAGAGACATGGGAAGACCATGTACAATACATAGACAGAGTGCTAAGTAAATGTACACCCATCAATCTGAAAATTTCACTTAAAAAGTGTAATTTTGGCCAACAAGAGCTACTGGCTCTAGGACACAAAGTCTCAGGTCTTAGTCTGGCAATTGACCAGAATAAGGTAGCAGCAGTACTGCAAAAGCCAGTACCAAAGAGCATCAAAGAGATGCAATCTTTCCTTGGGCTTGCTAGCTACTATAGAAACCACATCAAGAATTTTGCCCATATAACTAGTAGTTTATACAAGTTGTGTTCAAAAGATGCAGTTTTTGAAATCACCAAGGAAAGAAGGGATGCATATGAGAGGATCAAATATGAACTCACAAATGCACCTGTGCTCATCTTACCAGACTTTGAACTACCATTCAAGTTATATATAGATGCAGCATGCAGCCAAGGCTTAGGAGCAGCCCTTCACCAAAGACAAATTGTGGATGGTGAACCAAGAGAAGGTGTAATATGTTACATCTCTAGGCAGCTGAAAGATTCAGAAGCCAGGTATGGGGCCACCCAGACTGAATTTCTATGTCTAGTCTGGGCTCTAGAGAAACTTCACTATTATTTGGAGGGTGCAGTCTTTGAAGTCTACAAAGACTGCACAGCCTTGAAGTCTGTACTAAACATGAAGACTACAAACAGACATATGCTGAGATGGCAAATAGCCATCCAGGAGTATAGAGGGAACATGACCATCATATACAAGGAAGGTAAAAGCCATACCAATGCAGATGGCCTCAGCAGATGGCCACTGGACAATGTCAAGAGCAATCCAGCTTATGACCCTGAAGTTGCAGCTAAAATCCCCATCCATTCCATGGAAATAGATAGGAGGAGAAACTTCAGATTCTCTGAATGGGCACCAGAAAGTGGTACCCTTGACAGTGGAAATACTGATTCAGAAGGAACAGAAACCCCCATACTGGGAATAAGTTCCTCAGAACTGAACAATGAATTCTTTAGTGCAGTACAGAAGTCTTATGCCAAACACAATCAGTGTAGCATACTACTCCAACTCCTTCAACAAAAATACAGGAGTCCAGAACTGGAAGCCCAGCTGGAAGAACCCTGGTTGAGGGCCTATAAGGATAACAAGTTTTTCCTTATAGATGGCCTGCTCTACCACAGAGAAAAGCACACAAGTGCACTCACAGTGGTAGACAGAGACCACATTTCATTGGTCCTGCAAGAATGCCATGACTGCCCCTACATGGGACACATGAGTGAGGACAGGACCAAGGAGAGGGTAGCAAGCACAGCTTGGTGGCCCAAGTGGGAACAAGAGTTGAGTGAATACATCAAAACTTGTGAAAGATGCCAGAAGGCAAATAGGAAACATTGGAAGAAGTATGGGTTACTTCAACATATAGAAGAACCCAAGCACCCATGGGAAACCATTAACATGGACTGGGTTACAGGACTTGTCCCAGGAGGCAAAGAAAACTACAATGCCTGCTTAATCATAGTTGATAGGTTCGGCAAGAGCATGAGGTGTCTACCATGCCACAAAGAGGACACAGCCATGGATACTGCTCTGTTATTTTGGAATAACATCATATCTACCTGTGGAGTCCCTAAAATCATCATTAGTGATAGGGACCTAAAATTCACATCTGAATTTTGGACCAACTTTTATGACATGCTTGGCACCAAGCTTGCTTTTTCCACAGCTTACCATCCCCAAACAGATGGACTAGTTGAGAGGATGATCCAAACAATGGAGGACATCCTCAGGAGATTCTGTGCCTATGGCATGAAATACAAGGACCATGAGGAATATACCCATGACTGGGTTACCCTTCTACCAGCTGTCCAACTGGCATATAATACAAGTCAGCACTCCACCACAGGAAAAAAACCTGCACTGGTAGAGAAAGGGTGGAATCCCTTGTTGCCTGTGGATCATTTGAAGAAGAATCTTCTAACCATCCACCCCACAGCCAAAGACTTCCATGATATGTGGAAAAGGGCTTGTGATACAGCTGCTAAATGCATAGCTGAAGCAAAAGATTATAATAAGCAGAGGTGGGACAAGACACACATGGAACCTGACTTTAAAGAAGGGGACCAGGTACTAGTGTCCACACTGAGCTTTAATAATCTTAAAGGGCCCAAGAAGATGAGGGACTCATTTGTAGGGCCTTTCACTATCATTAAGCTGATAGGAAAGAATGCAGTGGAAGTCAAACTTACAGAGGAATTTTCCAGGAAGCACCCAGTCTTCCCAGTAAGTTTGGTCAAACCATACTTCCAAACAGAGGAGAATAAATTCCCCTCCAGGAAGAAGAACCCCACACCACCTGATATAGTGGAAGTGGAGGACTCCCCAGGACCTGTGAGTAAAATCATCAGGGCCAGGAAAATCAGACTTAATGGGAGGGATCAAAGACAATACTTAGTCAGATTCAAGCACCAAACAGCTGGTAAAGACAAATGGTTGGCAAAAGATGCCATACCAGATGGGAACCTTCATCTAAGGGGATTCAGGGCCTCTAGGAGGACTGAAAAGTCTCATCAATGATGAGCCTTTTTTGGAGGGAGGGTATGTCAGCCTGTGACTCAAAACCAGAGCACAAGCATGACAGCCAAAATACCATAAACCAATGGTATAGCCAAGATACCACCAAAACATGGAGCTGAGCCAAATCAGCTCAAAAGGTATCAAACGAAAGATGAAACTCACCTCTTTCTGAAAATATAAGTCCCATCACCATAGGACAAGAAATAACAAAGTTATTCCTGCTCAAAGTTATTGCTGAGCATAAACCTTAATTTTCACCTCTCATCTAAAATCTAGAAGGGAAGGCTTAAACCCATCAAATTGGTATTCAAAATGAAGCTCTAAGCCAGGGCTATCCAATGGTACCAGCCAAACTGAGCTAGCACCAATATTACTGGAGTTATGGTCAATTTCAGGCCAAATAAGGGTGACCAAAACACTCACCTCTCATCTAACTTCTACAGTTCTAGTGTGAGATACTTGAAGTGGGGTCTTTTTGGAAAGCGCACAATCAGGGCTATCTGATGGTGTCATCCACTTCTCCATATCTCAACTACAGCAGAAGTTATGGGGTAAACAAGCTCAATACAGCTTTTTGCCTAAAACACGCAAATGTACAAAACTCTTGTACATGGGATAACTTTGCCATATTTAATGATACCCATATCAAAAGAGGTGCCATTGTGTAGAGAACATACTGGGCTACACACTGAACCAATTTTGAGGTTGATATCTCAAGAATTGACAAAGGTATGGTTGTTTTAAGGTCAGATTCCCACCTGCTGTCATATACAGCCTTACCATGGGATAATATCCCATAATCATGAATATGAGGGGGCAAATAGACAAAGAAGCATGTTTTTACTTCAATACCTCATATATCAGTCAATACTGGGGTCCCATACAGTTTCTGTACAGCATTCTACGCATCATACATGTCAGAATCAGGCTGTGAGGTCCCCAGATGAAAATTTTCACCCTGTATTGGTGAAAACTGCCCAGATGTGGTTTTGAAACCACATCTGATCCCAATATAGGCTATACAGGCTGTTTGCAAACCACAAGAAAGTACTAGAGAGTGAAAAAATCTTCACTTCCTCTACGTGGAAAGGTCTAGCACCCTTTCCACCCCATTTCAGGATAAAAAGGAGGCTTTTCACAGCCAGAATTTTATCCTCATCCTGCTCTTGAATAACCTACGTAGTAAACTGTCAAAAACAGTCTTACTCTTGGTTAATAATCAGGTATACTCTTAAATTAAAAGTATTGTAGTCTTTATTATTGTAACCCAACAGGTAAAACTGCACCCAGGGCTTTCAATAGCGCTCACCACCACTATATTCCTTATAGTAAAGCCCTTTTATTATCAAACTAAACCATCTTCAAACCTTTATCAAAGTATTTTAAACTATTTTCTACGTGTCACAGTCATAGTTTTAGTTGTAAATAGCCTTATTACCACTTCAACATAGACTCATCCTGACAGGAATATCAGCTCCAAGGGTGCCAGATTCCCCCAAATTCCTTGCTGAAATGTGTTGGATGTCAAAGTTCATGAAAAATTCATCACCTTTCTCCTTTAATTGAGTCATGGGGTCTGTGACTCAATTGATGATTAGATTTTGAGACTAAACAGGGTGATTTTAACTTTTTTCAAGAGGGTAAAACTACCCTTAAGTTTAAAAACTCAATAGAAGAAGTTTTAACTGGTTTTATGGTCTTTTAAGAAAATTCTGATATGCTTCAGAGTCTTAGAGCCAACTAGTACTATATTAACGGCTAAAACCAGCGCTCTTATGGACCAAAACAGGGTTCAATGATTCCATAATTGGTGTTTCTCATGACTAATTTTAATGAATTTTACTTTTGGAGGATGAGAATTGGTGGATATGGAAGAATATCTTATCTTTCCCCTCTTTTCCTTTGATAATTCTTTTTCACACTGTTAAACCAATTATTAGAACATTCCATCCACCATTTTTAAGTCATTTTAAACCTTTTAACCATGTTAAAAATTATTATGATCACTTTTTTTACATTTTTATAATCATTTTACCCTTGAACCACCCCAATACTAAATCAAATCATCTTTAATCACTGTAAACTTTGTCACTTTGTTTCCAGATTCACTGTGGTCACTTTTTCATGTGTTTTCTCTTTTACATTTTTTAGAGATTCTTTTATCCATTGGTTCAAATCAAAATTCTTATTTTAGAGTATTGTTATATAAATTTCTATTTTTAGTAAAAAAATAAATCTTCATAATAGGGGGTGTCAATGTCACCAAATCCCGCCTTAAAATAACACAGGATTCAGAACCCAAATCCCAACACTAAATCCCAGATTTTTTATGTGTAAATCACATGGCATTTTAACTGAGTCCCCTGGTATTTTGACCAAATCCCATGCATATGGGATTTCAGCTGGAAACCTAGCCCAAATGAATATTCACAGTTCCTAACTGTACAACATATTCTTCTAAACTCCATTTTGGAAAATCTGACTGAGCAGCTTACCATCCATTTATACTTCTTCATCCATATGATAATTCCTTGTTCAAAAGCAAGGCACATCAAAACAGATAAGAAGATCACCTCTGGCCTGCCTCATCCATCAGGTCACTTAATACGTACAGATTTTTAACCATCATTTATTGGCTTTCAATCAAATCCAATTTTGAGTCATGTTTTGTTATTAGTGGTTCAACATCTATTGGAAGACCTCCCTCATCAAAGAAGCATGGATTTCAGCTCATGGTCATTGAGGTCAACAAAAAATCACAAAATTGCCTAAACCTTAGCTCAAGCAGCATCCAAGATCAATGGAGAACATATAAAAAGAAGTATATGGCAGCAAAAAAATTTGAAAATTTAACTGAGGCTGGACTAACGGAAGAAGTTGAGAGTAAAGGAATAAAATCAATGAGTGAAAAGCTTGAAAGTATGTGTCCTTGCTATGCTGAAATGGATGTGCTCTTTGGCCACAAGCCCAATTTCACTCCCATTTCAAGCTATGATTCGCAAGGAAAATACAGCTTAAATGGTGATGATGATGATGATGTTTTGCTTGATAAGGTAAGTTATCATCTCTTACTCTTTTTACCTGTGATAATCAAAGCTCATTTACTTGTTAAAGGAGATTAATTGCTTGGATTCACCTCTCAATCTGGATCATTTGCTTAATATTGATGATGACTTGGTTCAAGTGGAAAACCTTCAAAATTAATCAGTAAGTATGCTTAAGCCTGATACTTATAAAATCCATTGTTGATTATTTATTCTTTGTCCAGCAAAGTAAATCAATTACACAATCAACAAAAAAGCGTAATCAAGCATTGACACCCAACTTTAATGACAAGAGTGGTTCTAGGAAAGGTCCAATGGATATGTTTTCACTGACATATGCAAATTTGCTTGAATCATGGAAAAAGGGTATGTTTTGGATTTATGGTTACTCTGATCAATCCTACTGATAAAATTCTTGATGCTTAGCCTGTGAAACCAGTGAGAATTCTCGTTTAGAGTGGGACAGGGAGAGGCAGAATGAAGAGAAAGCAAGCAAAATGGAAAAGCAACACTTTGAAGAAGTCAAGTTGCAAAAGCAAATTGATTTTGAAGAGAAGAAACACACCAAGAAACAGGAGTTTGAAAAAGAAAAGTGGAATTGGGAATTTCAAATTAAGGAAAAGAAATTCCAGATGGATCTCACTATAGAGGCATTGTCATCAAGCAGGCCAATTTCTGAGCTGGAACGCATTCTGACATTAATCCATAAAAAATAAAATATTAGGTATATTTCATGTAAACATTTTATATGTTGTGATTTGTTAGATAAAGCTGATGTTTATGCTAAATTGGGGAACCACTTTTCAATTGATCTTATGACGTGAAAATTAATTGCAATTTATTACAGAACTCAAAATTCAGGAAGGTTTTGCATCATGCTGCTATGTGCCACAGACAAACGTCCAAGTCTGCTCCAATTGTAATTGAATCCTCCCTCCGTATTACCTTTCTTTAGGATTTTTTGCCAAATACAACTTGATGGGCACTTTTTCCTTTTTTTTTGAGCTTTATTTCATGTGATTCCATTGTCTTTGACATTTATATATCTTCCTATATGTTTCTTGAGTTAGTTTTTGTGTTATTTTATTTGATTTTTTTTTGTGAAATTTTTGCATTTTGTTTTTTTATTAAATTTTTTTAAAATTTTTTGGAATTATTTTTATATATTTTTATTTGTTTTGTTTTTCTTCAATTTAATTTCTTTTTTTTATTTTTTTATTTTCTTTAAAAACCTTTTTTTTCTCCCAACTCTTCACTTCAAACTTGATTTTTTATAAAGATTACTCAACCAAAATGTCAATTTTTTTTTAAAGGTAAATTCACTGATTTTGGTTTGTTTTAACAGGCTCGACCTTTTTTTTTCTCTTCACCCCTCACTCTTCAATTGAATTGTTTTTTCAGATTATTCCAAAAAAATTCAATAATTTTTATTTTAATTCAGGTAAGTACATTTCTTTTTGTGTTTTTTAAAGGCTCCACCTCACTAAAATTCTTTTTTTCTTTTTTATACATTAACATTTTTTTTCTTCATAGGTAATTTTATTACTAACCCATTCATTCACCACGAATACCACCCACACCATCACCTTCCACCCCTCCAGGGATTCAGCCTTCCAAATCACTCCGAATCAATTTGGAAGCTTTTTTTATTGTTTTTCCAGTTAATGGCCTCTAGAGGCCATTAACCAATATATTCTTCTATCTTTTTTTTTGCTTCGATGATTATTATTATGATTTAAATGCTGACTTTGTTTTATTTGTTTTTTTATTTATTGATGATTATTTTTTTTTCTAAATCATCATCATAAATAATGGATGATTTTTTTTTTATTTTTTTTATCCAAATTATAATCATCTTTCCTTGATGCTGATCTTATTTTTTGATCATTGTGATTGCTGACCCTTCTGTTTTTTTTCTCTTTTTTTTTGGATTATTATGATGACTGATTATTTTTTTTTAATCATCATATCAAATCAATAATGATTATTTATTTTTATTTTCATTTTTTAGTCATAATCATATTTAATTTATGATTATTTTCTTTTTTTTGGATGATTATCATTACTGACACATGATTCTTTTTTTAATTTTTGTTTATTCTTAACATTTATTTGTTAATATAGGGGTGGATCATTTATAAGGGTTTTTTTGGCAATTTCATTTAATTTCACTCCCCTTCCATCATCATTAAGATTCAAAAAAAAACCCTTCTTTCTCTCACTCTTCAAATCAATATGATGATGTCATGGTTAGGACTAAACCAGACTCAGCACATCATCAGAATTATATGAAAGATAATAAAGCTATTATTCCACCTCTTGATTTCATGGTTAGGACTAAACCAAATATAGAACATCATGAGGATAAAAATACCAAACCAATTAATAAAATATAACTCACCCAAAGCCAAAGACAACACATTCATGATTGAAAACAAATTATCTCTCACCTTGGCCATTCAAAAAAATAATATGAAAACTTTTCAACCATTTCAATTGACAAGAAATCAGCCAATTCCTCATGGTTAAAACTTCCATCTCTCAGTACTCTCCCCCATCCTTATATACTCATTGATAAATCAACAAAGCCCTTTTTTCCTGTCATCATATATGAAATAACCCCTTTTGATAATTCTTCTGGGCACTCTCAAATGCTCCAAAACCTCATCATGACATTAATGTCCTTATCTCAAAATTGACAAGAAATTAAAACCAATAAGCAACTCCTAGGTGGCATTATGAAAGGTATTGGGTTTTGTCCTTGTTCTGATTCTGGAAAATCTGCAGGTGTGTGATCTTCTTTTGCTTATTATCTTAATAATTGCTAATTAATTACAACATTTTCAGGTTTTTACTCCAGAAAATCAGGTTTAACTCCTCATCAAATTTAAATAGATAATAATCAATGGTCCAAACTTTATCAATATGATTAATTCATTTACTCAAGAATTTCACATTTTTCAAAATTAGCTGCAAATGAAAATAAGTCATTAATGAAAGCAGCCAAATTATCAAACTTCAGTCAACTTGATTGGACTTGTGCAAATTCAAAGCAGTAATTCAAATCATTTACTAATGTCATTGTCACTCAAAATGTATTTTTCAATAAGCCACATCAAGATTTAAATGATCTCAATTCCTGGACTTATGGTATATTTTCTTTTGAATCAAAAAACAATTTCCATCCCCTTCCAACTGTCTTCACCCCCTCTGGACATGGCTTGCACTTCCCTGAATTGATAATGAAGATTTATTTTTCAAAAAAAACCTGGAATCATGGAAATTCTTTGGAAGACATCAACAATGGTTCATCATACAACAAAACCACCTCCAGAAATTATTTATCATAAAGAAATCACTCATTTTGGATTCTCTTTTCAAATAAACCATAAATTATTTAATGTAGGTGACAAATTCTTGATAATGAGACCCACCAAAATTAATTCCAAAGTCAATGGGTACTTTGAAAGAAATATGAGAGACCAAAAAAGAACTAAGAAATATTGATTTTAAATAGTTTTATCTTATCAATAACATCTCCACTCCGTTGTATGCCATTAAATTAAGTACATAAATCAATGGTACTGATGAAATTCACAATTGACTATCTTTCCATGCCAAAGTAATTGTTTTAAGTTTTTCACACATATTTACCACATCTTCCTCAATGTTCTTATTGGACAAATTTTCTGCATGAGGTGTATCATCATCCTCATATAGATCAAACTATTCATTGCCAATTTGTGCTAACATATTATGTAAAATTGTGCAAGAAATAACCCAACTAACAAAATATTCAATTTCATGATTATCCCTCATTTTATTTTGCATTTCCCTTAGAGAAATCCACCGCCCCTTCAAAATTCTAATTGCATGCTTGATTCTGACTCTTAATTTTGCTAGACAGTAATTGAAAGAACGGTTGTCTTCATTCTGTGCTAAAACTCCCTTATATGCTGGAACAACCCAACGAGAGCTTGCATATGCAGAATCGGCAAGTAAGTACTGACTATTGAGGTGTTTGTGCTATTTTCATATGTTGATAGACATTTGAATCATGAAGTGACCCAGTACACCCAACTTGTAGAGCAGTGAACTGTTTCTTTATGTTGCAAACCAGTTGTATTGACATAGAATACCTTAATTGTAAACAATCAGTAAGAAGGAAATAAAGAATAAAAATTCATCAGATGACTCCTTTTTGCAATCAAAATAGGCTTCACCATCATTGGGGGGACATTGTGATAATGGTATGAGACTCCCATCAATAAACCCAATGCACCCAGGGAAGCCTTCTGCTTGAATTACTTGGGACATCTCTCTTTGTTGTTCTATTGTTGGCCACACAATCACTTTACGCTTCAACTTCATTAATATCTGGATCACTCTTTGAATGTACAACACAATATTCCCATGGCTAATTCTAAATAACATTCCAATCTTTCCCAAAGCAGCCCCATTTCCATTTTATCCTAGCCTTGATAGTGCAACAGCCAATTGGATGGCAGGATTGTGCTGTTTTTTTGTGATGAGTTTTGAAAGGTTTTATCAGCTTTAATTTTTGCAACCATCTCTTCAAATGATTTGTGTGTGGTCCTACATATCTTTCAAAAATTTTCAGATGATAATGTTTGTAAATCATACATTGTATACATGTAATGTGATGGATATCTTCTACGAGGATTGATGTATCTTTGTGATGTTATCATATCAAATAATATTATATCTTCCTGGATATCAGAATCACTATCATAGTTGAGAGCATCAATTAACTGCAGTGAGTTTAGGTTCTGAAGTAAAGGTAGCCTTTGGCATGGTAAATGAAGAAAAGATGTATAGAAAATGCAATTTGAAATAAAATAACTTAATAAATGACCAGTATATTCAGATTTTATGCAAGAGGAGGGGAGTTTTATGCAATTTAACATGCCCTTACTGAGTTGTGTGTTGTAAAAATGTCCCTTGAAGTGAATCTAAACATGGGATTCTAGTATCTAAACATGGGTTTTGGTACCTCAAAATACCTCACCTCTTGAGGTGTGGGATTTCTTAAATCACAAAAAGTAAATGCAGGATTTGGCCCAGAAAAAACTTGGGATTTGGAGTGTGGGATTTGGTAACTTTGACACCCCTTAATATTCTGGTTCTATACTGAGAAGGTTGAATTAAAAAATTTGGTGTGTTTTTCTCTTAAACTCTGAAATTAATATGTTTATACAAACTCACCTGAAACAAGCTTTGAGTACAGGAAAAGTACTTTTTTTTTGATCAAATTTTTATATCCACACCCTACATGTGGTTCCCAGCCATTATTTATTACCTCTCATATTTTTTTAGCTTTTTAATTTTTTATACTAAAAAACTTGAAAATTAATGAAAAAATATTCTTTTTTCAGATTATGGGTGAGGCTTTGTTTAATTTTATATTTTGAAAAATTCTTATTTCTACTCAAATAATTTTTTTCTGCATTAATTTTCATTTCTTAAAATTGGGTAAGACAAGAAAACCCTGAAAAAGCTTCCAAAGTCCTTAGCATTATTCCAGGAAGTATTGTAAATTCTTAAAATAATAGAACACTTATTATAGCTCAGAAGAATCAACCAGAGCCAATTTAGAAATTAATCTTTTTGTGATGTAAAATTCCTATTTTTATTCTTTTTGCTTTTAATTATGCCTTCAAACACATCAGGAGTCAGCTATAACCTGTCAGCAGCTCTCAAAAAGGCTATAGAATTTATTCTGACAAAAAAAACCATTTACATAAGGACAACAGTTAGTGAATGAAGCCAAAACCAACATATTATTCCATTCTGAAGCTGATTACACTGTTTTAGCTTGCAATAGATCTGACACCACCACAAGAAGCCTCAGTGGACATATAAAAATCCAGCCAGAAGGAATAAAGCAATCAACTTCAGCACAAACAGTATCAAATTCTAGCAGACCTTTGGAAGAACCTCTTGAGCTCTTAACTGAATGTGGGAAAGTTTCTTGGCCATCCCAATAATTGAAAGGTACTGAGTGGGTGGAATCCATTTATGGAAAAGAAGAACATGATGCTTCTGAAAGCAGAATTGAGGGAAAACAATCCTCAACCACCCAAAACATTGCCAAATCTTACCCCAGTGGCCAACAGCAGGAATTTGAATGTGATAAAGAAGCACAAAGCTCAGAAAAGGTGCAAATTAAAGGCACTAGAGAACAAACCATACAGCCAACATTAAAGAATTCCAAATATTCATCAATATGCCATGGAAAATGTATTTTAGATGGGAAGGACTATGATTTAAATCAGAAAAGAGAGGAAGCCAGACTAAAATATCAGAAATTATTCATGAGATTTTGTATGGAATTCCATCTTTTTGATAGAGCCATAAATGACATGAAAAGTCATATTTCCAATAAGAATCAATGAACTTTTAACACTATTAATACAGAGAATCTAATTTTGAGCCAAATAAATGAAACATTAATGAACCCTTGAAACATCAAATAATTTCACTTTATTTTCAAATAAAATGAATGACCAATCTGTCTGTCACAGGGGCTCTAGTGGAAATACAAGAGTGGCCTGGCACTCAGCAATCAGGGAACTCACTTGGAAGACTCCAAAAGAATAAAGAATAAGATAATAAGAATGAATTCCTCTAAAAGATATGCAGGTACAAGATGAGATGCAAAAGAGGAAAGGGAAGCCAGATGGCCAAAGAGCCAACCAAGTAAGTCCTTAATCACTGTTTCAACCTGCCAAAAATGAATAATGGAATTAGTAAGGATATGACCACCAAATATCCATTGACAGGCAAAGAAAGAGAAAGAGAAAGGTGCTAAATGACTGACTTAATAATATCAGTATTTGCTTAACTAAAATGAAAAGAAAATAGAGATAAAATAAAATCAAAGTATATTAATTAACTGGGGAAAAACCCCCCAGGGTGGAAAGGGTAGCCGGTATATGTGAAAAGTTGGGAGCTTTAGTTCTTCAGGCTGAAAACTGATCTGTATTGATTGTTTTGGGAATTGATACAGCTGGCTAATATTGAAATTGAATTGGGTTGAGTGAACTTCCCATGCTTGAAAATGAAATACAGTTCATGATGGGTCCAGACTGTATTGAAATGAATATGGTTGCCAAGATGGATTGAGTGGAGCTTTGACACTTGACAACTTCTTTTGGCACTGCCTCTTGAATACACTTTGAGAATGAATTGACAGTATTCCATTGGAAGGAATACTTGGAGTGAGAATAACCAATGACTGCTTGATGGCGTCATTGGTCTTTTGACACTGAAACACTTGCTCTTGAGCCTTGATGATTCCTCTGAATGATTGGGTGCCTTGATGACGTGATGAGATGTTGGAATGTTTAAATGACCATTTGATATTGCCACCATTGAATTGCTGTTGAAAAATGATGTACAATGATATATAACATCATTTATGGCATATTGGTTCATTGGCAAGAAGATTACGTCCAAAGGTCTTGAGATGGAAAGGCAGAGGGGAAAAGGATGGATGTGATGGCTTCAGAGCTTGGAAAGGTGTTTCTGGGCCCTTTGGGGTTTTTGGCCACTTTTGGGTTCTGAGCCAAAAACTGGTCCAAAAGGCGGGAAAGTGTCTTTTGGACACTTTGTGTCAAAGTGCGCAAAATGCGCAAAAGTGTGCAAATGCGCATTATGAGCCCAAATGGCCAAAAGAGCCATTTGGGCCATTTCCCCTGGTTTTGAGGGAAATGACCAGAAATACCCATTTGGGCATAAATTGCCGCTATGGGTTCTGGATTGAGGTGAAGGGCCATGAAGGCTCCAAAACACAAATGGCCATAAAAGGTCCATAAGATGATGACGTGGCCATATTGATCACTGGTGATGGATATGTCCAATTGGCCATAAGAGAACTATGGCTTGATATGCCATAAGGGGATCCAAGGAAGTGAATTGCCATGGTTGTGACACTGTCATTATCAAAGAATCAATAAACAGATATTCCAAATTTAATGATTACAGCATTATTGAGGAAATAATACAAAGATACATGAGTATCATCAGAGAATATCATAAGATAATCCTTGATTATATCACAAATTAATTTTCTGAAGTAAATACAACTAAAACTTCCCTGAAAATGTGTTTTGATACTTCATAAAAGTAATTATCAAAATCAAAAATGAAGTTGAATTAAGTTATTTCTGATGATCCTAGACAAACAGAATCATGGAAAGAAATTAAAATCAAATTAGGCATATCTAAAATTGTATTAATCAATTTAATACAAGTTTTTAAAAATGAATCCAGGAATCCCACTAGGTGTGATAACAGTATATTGAGTGAAATTGAACAATTACTGCACACTTTGCCAAGAATGTCTACACCCCTAAATCAAAGTGATGGTATAAGTTTTAAGCCAAAATTAGTTTATTTAAAAATCTCACAAATATAAAATGGATTTTCTAAGTCTTTTCATAGCTTGGAACCATCAATGGGCAAAGCACTTCTGGAAGAGGTACCCAATCTTAAGTAATGGCCTCACTTCAGTGTTCAAGGAGAATATGACCATATGGACTTTATCAGAGGTATTTACATGATCAAAGAAGACTTTGAGCTACCAGGAAGATTTTTAACAGAAAAATTCAACACCTTTTTTACCAAATCAGTTTATAGAGATGGTATATCAAGTTAAGACAAGCACATGAACACCAAAAGTGGCCTTGATGGAAAATTCAAATTCATAACAAATGGGCCAATTATTCTTGAATATTAAAAGTTTAAACAGAATTCAAATATGAAAAATTTAATTCTGAAAGAGACAGAGCCTTACCATGGTTTTGCCAACCAAAAGATAGACTGAAAGCACTATATACTGACATGTCAGACTATATAATTAATAAAACAGTTTGAGACAACATGGAGGAAATTTGGAACATGCTTTTAAAACAAGGAGTACTCAAAACCCTTCAGCAAAAGATATTATTTACATACTAGAGGAAGTAACCACTAGAACAAAAATTGGTTCTAGTAGGATGAATCTTATGACAAGGCTCACAACACCTTGGCAAGCTTATTTGGACAGAAACCTCAAAGAAAATTGTATTAATATGAAAAATAGATTTTCAGATACAAGCATAAAGTGCCATATTTGCCAAACTACCACATATTTACCAATATATTTCCAAAAATAAGTGAAATAAATTAAATTAGCATTTAAAAGGAGCCTTATAAGCAAGATTATGTTCCTGAAGATAATTCAGATGATAAATCATCAATGTTTTCTGAATCCTAAAATTATATAGAAAATGTCAGAGTCACATTTAAAATATCAGAATATTACTTCTGCTTGCCACAGCTGACTAACAGTCATCTTGATTTATCAAGAGTTCAAGATACACAACTTATGAGAACCAAACCAAACAGAGGAAAAGTGTATACAGCTCAAAATTTCTGTATAACAGATTAAGTGATTGATAAAAAACCTACTAAGATTTTCCTTGACCTAGGAACCTTCTTCTCTTGTTTTGGTGAATTTTTTCTCAAGAATTTCATACCAAATTTTGAAGATCAATTGTTACCAATTGTTGGAATTCATTTTCAAATTTCAAGTAATCCAATTCAGCCATTTAAAAAATTTGAAGCCACTGTCATATTCCCGCATATAAATGAAAACTTGGGAATAAATGTTGATTTTTTTATGGAAATCTGCTCTAGTACCCATTTTATATTTGGAAGTAATTATTTAATCATGTATTACATAGATTCACATAGCAAAAAAAGACATGTACTTTACTATTGGTGAAAACAAGAACTATAAATTTTCCTTTTTAGCTTTGAAAAGACAAATTAAATTAAATAAAGTATCACCACTCAGCTTGTACTTGGATAATTTTAAACCAGAACAGCTAAATGAAGCTGAAGTCAGTCTCCATCTTACTGAAATACAAGAAAAAGAAATCTCTCCTCTTTTCTATCAATATAAAGCCTTGGCCTCAGATAAAAAAACCATTGGGAGAAATTATTGGTCATGAAGTTGACATTATTTTGAACATTGAAATACCTTACCCACCTCTCTTGAGGAGGCTTCCATACCCAGAAAGCTCAAAATCAATAGAAGACCTTGAGCTTCATATTAAGGAGCTCTTGGACCTTGGTACAATAAGGAAGGTTGGAAATAGTGCAGAAGTAGAAATAACTACACCAGTCATAGTGGCATGGCATAATAGAAAATCCATAATGGTTAGGGATTTCAGATGATTGAATATTTACACTTTCGCTGTAAGATGTGACTATGAAACTGATGATAATATTACTATTAATCAACAGTACTATGTCTGTTCTTATGAAATATAATAATAAAATATTATTATAACCACAATTAAATAATTAAAAATTATTTCTTTCACGTGTTAAGCACTACTAGTGATTTTAACAGTGAGCAAGTAATTGTCTACAAGAATCAATTACAAGAAGAATTTAATAATAAAAAACTTCTTTATTAAAATAATAAAATTATTTTAATATATAATTATCTTTTGCAAGAATAATTATAAAGATAATTCTTGAAGAAAACTATTACTAGAGAAAAACTTTAAGAATTAAAGATAAATGACTCACTAATACTCCAAAGAACTTATTGATAATAAAAGTAGAGAAATTTGACGTGGAATTGTGGATTTAAGGGATCAAAAGGATTTATAACAGTATTACAACAATACATAGTTGGATTCTATGATTTCACGTCTTTCTGATTGATTCTGAAAGAATTAAAACACTTAAGAATAGTTGAACTAATACTTACTTGTTGGTAATAAAGATTTAATAAATTGATAAGATGATGATGATGAAAAAACAGCAAGAAGAGGCTTCTTTTAAGTCAACAACAGCTCACAGAGGCGTGCCATGGAGCAAACTGAAAAACCAGTGAGTGAGAAAACAATAAACCTTTTTGGATTATTGATTGCATCATCTGTTGTCATGTAAGATTATCATAATTACTTAATTGATGCTTTTACGTGACTACCAACCCCAATATGGTTAAGAATAAAAGGAGTAACACTTGTAAATCTTCTTTTATTCTAAAATAATCATTGATTTCTCAAAGTTATCAATGTTATTGCCAATTTCATCACAGGTTGTAATTACTGTGAATTTTTGAAGATTCAGTGTTTCACGTAGAATATCCAAAAATGGACTGTAAGTAAAACTTTTAATTTTACTAGTAAAACTGTAATTCTTTTTGGTTGTACCATAGATAATACAGTTCTCCTTTAGTCCTGAAAGTTTCAGAAAGATTCATTAAGAATTGTATTTTTAATGAATTTTTGAAGGTTTTACCTCATTTCTACGTAGAATTGCAAATAGCAGTGTTTTGCTGGTTGCTATGAGGTAAATCAATGAATATGGGTCCCAAAAGGGTTTTAATTACTCTTTTGGGGTTTATCCATGGAAAGTCATTAGTAATTGACATGGTTACAGGAGTGTAAGTAGCTCATTACCTCCTTGGCACGTCAAAATAGCAGGTTATTTGCTATTTTCTGATGTTTTACAGTAGTTGTAACTTGGTAACCAAGTTCCCAAAGAGTTTTAGTTTACCAATTGGGCCAAGATGAGCCATGGATCCATGCTCTGGAGCTATCCACGCCTCTGAGGCCTCAGAAGTTGGGTACCCTGGCTCTCTTTGATGTCTTTTGTCCCCCTTGCCTATTTTTTACGTCAAAATAGTAATTTAAGCTTAAAGTGAGATATCCACTATGGGTGTACCAAAAGTCCATGTAAGAATACCATGATATTAAGTGCTCAAAACATGCATAACACTATTCTTAGTGTATATGTAACATGGGATTTCTCACTTTCCCATTATTTTGGCTAAAAATCAAGAAAAACAAAAATTTTCACGGATCTTTTATGTGGTATTAATGATGTGGTATTGAAGTATTTTCCATTTTACCACCTCAAATACTTAAATTGAGCTTATTCACTCTATGGAGCTACCCTAGGTGAATTTTTGTGTAGAATCCAAATCTGGTCTTAAATCCATGGATTTACTTACTCAATAAAAAGTTATTCATCTTTTCTGAAATTGAAAATGATGAATTTTGGATATATGCATGACTTATGAGTTTTGCATAATTCAAAATTTCTTTTTAAGATAATTGTGGCCTATTTGGGTATGTAAAATATACCTCAAGGCTCACATTCCCTCCCACCAAAAAATAAAATTGTACTACAATTTTATTAGTGATAAAAAGAATAAGGCCCCAAAAGGGGGTTAATGTCCACTGTCCAACCTCTTCACATTACTCAGATCAAGTAATTTAAAGCACATTTATAGACATATTCAGGCTTGTGGCCTTCTTTCATGTCTAAATCTTCTTAAGAGCTTATCTGAGTCAGGTATTTCTGATTCTGCCATCCATTCATCTTCATGTACTGGATTTCTATATCTGACAAGATATTCTCTTTGATTTTTACCCCTAAGTCTCCTTTCTTTAATGACTTTCTTTATCTTTCTGTCTTCATTCTGTTCCACAGGGGGCACAGTTAAAGGAGTTGGGTTCCTTAAAGGAAACAATTCCTTGTCAGCTGGTTGATAAGGTTTTATCAGGCTGACTGGAAATGTGGGGTGTTTATTTTCTAATTCACCACTCAATTCCACTTGAACTGCATTGGTTCCATGTAAGGCAACAATAACAAAAGGTCCTACATAAGAATCTTTAAGTTTCTTTGGGCCTTTGATATTATTAAAATTCAAGGTTGAAACTAGAACTAAGTCCCCTACTTTGAAGTCTGGTACTTTATGACTCTTGTCCCACTTCTGTTTTGCATAATCAAAAGCATCATCCATACTTTGTTTTGCATGGTGTTTTACTTTATCAAGCATTAATATGAAGCTGGAAGCTGTAGGATGAATGTCAATCAAGTCTTTCCTCAGTGTGTCTGCTGGGAGTCTTGGATTCCATCCTTTTTCTAACATAGCAGGAGTTTGTCCTGTGGAAGAATGGACTGATGTCTTGTATGCCAATTCTAATGCAGGTATCAGAGTGCACCAGTCATGGGTAAAGCCATCTGAGTCTTTAAATTCTAATCCATAAGCACAAAATCTCCTGATCATGTCTTCTAAAGTTTGAATCATCCTCTCTGCTAGCCCATCTGTTTGAGGGTGATATGCTGTAGAGAATGATAACTTAGTCCCAAACAATCTATGAAGATTGGTCCAAAGTGCAGATGTGAACTTGGGGTCTCTGTCACTTATGATATTCTTAAATAACCCTGTATGAGAAATAACTCTACTCCATAAAAGAAGAGCTGTATCCATAGCAGTGTCATCTTTATGACATGGTAAGAATATGGGAGTTTTGCTATATCTGTCTACAATGACTAAACAAGCATTATAACTTTTGTCACCACTTGGAGGAAGTGCTGTGACCCAATCCATGTGAACAACTTCCCAAGGGGATTTTGGTTCTTGAATATGGATCATTAATCCAAATTTCTTGCCTGTACTCCTGTTTGCTTTTTGGCATCTATCACAGGTATGGCAATATTCAATGGTTTCTTTTCTCCAAGATGGCCACCATGCACAGTTCTTCACCTTTTCAAGTGTTCTGTCTTCTGATAGGTGTCCAGAGTAAATGCTATCATGGCATTCATGAAGAATGGTATTGATGAGCAATCTACTACACAATGTCATCACACAAGAATGTTTTGTTCTATGGTAAATAATCCCATCAAACAAGTGAAATCTTCCTTCAGAATAGGAATTTTTCCAAACTTCATCTAGTGTATTAACCAAAGATGTGTCTTTGCAGTCTTTATCCAATAAAGAAGTCAAGATATGGCAATTCTTGTCTTGTTTATAAGACTCTCTGACCTCTTCAAAGAATTCAGTCCCAATATCAGTTATGCTAATCCCTTCAATTGGAATCTGTGGTTCAGCTTCCAAAGGTACATAAGCTGGGTTATCAGGAGTGTTGGCTAAAGCCCATCTACTAAGTCCATCAGCATTTTTGTGAATGTTTCCTGCTTTATGAACTATAGTCATGTTTCCTCTATATTCTTGAATGGCTATTTGCCATCTCAACATATGTCTGTTGGGAGTTTTCATGTTAAGAAGTGATTTCACGGCATTACAGTCAGTTATCACTTCAAAAACACTGCCATCAAGGTAATAGTGTAATTTCTCAAGTGCCCATACCAAACATAAGCACTCCATTTGGCTTGCACCATATCTGGCTTCTGTTGGTTTGATTTGTCTTGAGATATAACAAACTGGTCCTTCTGTAGGTTTGTCATCAATAATTTGGACTTGGTGTAGGGCTGCCCCTAATCCATCCCCACATGCATCAATGTACAATTTAAAAGGAATATTCCAGTCAGGCATGAGGAGTAAAGGTGCTTCTGTAAGGGCTTTCTTTATCTTCTCATAAGCTTTAATTCTTTCCTGTGTCATTTCAAATACAGTCTGTTGATCACAGATTCTATAAAGTGACTTGGCTAGAATTGCAAAATCTTTCAAGTGTTGCCTATAGTAACTAGCAAATCCAAGAAAAGACATCATTTCTTTTTTATTCTGGGGTATTGGCTTAAGTAACACTGCTGCTACTTTATTCTTGTCAATACCCAAGCTCAAACCAGAAACAACATGTCCTAATGCTTTGAGTTCTTCAAAACCAAAATTGCATTTCTTAAGTGAAATTTTCATGTTCACTTCTGCAACTTTATGAAGTACTCTTGCAAGTCTTTCAAGGTGCAAAGACCATGAGTCAGAACATATAATAATATCATCAATATAAATGATAAGCCATCCTTCAGACAATTCTGTGGGGAAGATGGTATTCATCATTCTTTGATAATGAGATGGAGCATTTTTAATGCCAAATGGCATTCTAAGATACTCATAAATACCACAGTGAGTGATAATTCTAAGTAATTTCCTAGCTTTAGGCGTCAAAACATTTTGATGGAAGCCTTTTAATGCATCCATTGATGTTATATACTTGGCTTTAGACAATTGAGTCAAGGTTTCTTGGATCCTAGGGATTGGATACCTATCTGGAACTGTGTAGGTATTCAAAGCTCTAAAATCTCCAACCATTCTTGACTTATCATTATGCCATGCAATAATAACAGGTGTTGTCACTTCAACTTCCTCATTATGGCCTACTTTCCTTAGCACACCAAGTTGGATCAACTCTTGGATATGTTTTTCCAAGGCCTCTCTAGCTCTGGGACTGGCTGGATAAGCTGGTCTTCTAAGTACTGGAGGATATGGTCTATCAATATTAAGAGTAATATCAATTTCATGTCCCCTTATAGCGCCTAATGGTTCATTATCAGATGCAAATGCATTATTGTATGTATATAATACATCAATAAGTTCATTCCTCATCTTTGGTGACAATGATGGATTAATTTGTGCTTCAACAAGTTGTTTAGACACAAATTCATCTTTGTAAGTATCTTTGACAGAAGATACTACAGATATCTGTTTTGGCATATTGGAGAAAGCAAATTTTTGCCTTTTGTTATCTCCAATTGTGAAATATCTGTCTTTATGGTTATTTATATCAATACCATAAATATTCAAGTAATCATTTCCAAGAATGATATGCTGAGATGTACAATTATCCATTACTACAATCTCAGTTTTCATTCTTACACTTCCTGCTGGATGTGGGAATACAATATTAGTATCCAATATGCCCAAGGGGTACATATTGTTACTGGCACTACTGAACTGTACACCTTCTATTGGTAATAGATGGTTTTTCCATTCAGGAAGTATAATTTGAAGATAATCTTTGCCAATACAAGTGCAAAATGCCCCTGTATCCAGATTCACTTTGGCTTCAATATCACTCATTAGAACTGATGTGATACAGGATGCTCCAGCAGTATAACCCTTTCCTCTAGCAGGTTTTGTTTTACACATTCTGGCATCTTGGATATTGATCAGGTTGTAGCAATCCTCACTGTACTGTGGCAAGTGGGTATGGACTTCTGTGACCTCAAAGAAAGCTGAAATGTTTTCAATGGGATAGTCCTCTACTGGTGTATCTTCAGAGACTGCAGAATCTTGATCAGACTCTTCTTTCTCTTCAGTACACTGAATGTCTTCAATGATTTGAACTTCATTGATCTTTGTCTTCTTAGGGCAAGTGTTGGCTAAATGTGAAGTACTTCCACATTTATGACACTTCAAGACAGGTCTTTCTGGTCTTCTTTCCTCTCTAGGAATCTTTGAGACTATTTTGGACTCTATTGGGTTTCTAACCCAAGTTTTACCAATTCTTGTTCTGGTAATGATATCTTCCATAGCATTAATGTAGTCCTCTGTTGAACAGGGTTCCACACATCTGCTTTTGATAGCATGTTCCAGTTCTCCTCCACACTTTCTTAATATTTTCATATTAATCATAGTGTCAGACATATCTGGGTGTAAAGCAGATAATCTGTCTTTCTGTTTGAAGAACCAAGTAAGTGGTTTGTCTTTTTCTGAGTTAAAAATGGCACTTTCAAAAGCATTCTCCATTTTAAATCTCCAAGAATTATTGGCCCATTTGGTAATCACTTCAGATTTCCACCAAGACCAGTCATGTCTTCCATGATCTATTCTCATCTTGTAATACCATTTCTTTGCAGTCTTGGTAAACAAACAATGTAATTTTCCTACTATGATTTCATCAGGTATATTAAAGTCTTCTTGCAACATATCAATAGTCCTGATGAATTCAATATGGTTGTATTCTCCTTCACCAGAGAATGTTGGCCATTCTTCTAATTTGGGAATATCCTTTGCAGAAATAACATTCTCTCCTAAGAATGGAGTCAAACTTTCTTTGACAGAAAGTTTTTCTTCAGTCAAAGGTGTAGAATGTCTTGGCATATGTGGTTCATGATTCTTATGAATTTGCTCCACACTTGCAATTATTTCATTCTTCAATTTCTGCCTTTCACTGTCACTTTTTGCTAAATGTATAGCAAATTGATTGGTGTTCTTAACTATTTGTAAGACATGGTCTTCAAGAGTTTTAAGTCTATCATTTACTTTAAAGATGGAAAGATCCTCTGTGTCATTATTTTGACATTGGTTCTCAATTCTTTCACAAGCATTGCTAATTGACTCAAGGGTGACAGTTGTCAATTTATGCCAATCAGAATGTTGCTTGTCATTTTTCTTTAAATCATTGATGTCTAATGTAATTTGCTTTAACTTTGACTCAAGTTTGCCAATTTCTACACTAATACTTCTATGTACATCATTTATTTGCGTGGAAAAGTCCTGTTCATCCTTTCCTGCTCTTTGGCTGTGAATTCCATAAGAGTTCTGGCCATATTGAAGACACTGTCCACGGCTGAAGGCTCCAATCTGGGGATCCTGTACCCTTGTGGGTAAGGTCTGTGCCAATTGGCTTTGCCTTTGCCCTTGCCTTGATGGTTCTTGGGACCTCTCTGTTTCTTTTGAGGTCCTTTGGGCTTGTCCTTGGATACTTCTGGAGCTGGTTTGGAGCTGGTAGATGCCACTGGTGCCTCTGTCTCCAAAGTTGGAGTCATTTCCAATTCTTTCTTCTGGTCTATGGATAAAAGACTCTGGTTCTTCAACCAATTCTTTATCTTTTTGACCTTGTCTTTGCAAGACAGGGGGCTCCAACCTCCTAAGAGTTCTATGGTCTTCTCCTGACCCAGAAAGCTCTTGATGTGTAAGTAGGAGTTCATGGCCCCCTGCCAAAGGCTTGGGCAGATTTCCCACTCCTCTTCTTTGGCTGCTCTGAACCAATTTTTGTACTGGCTCTGATATATTTCTATTGCTGCCACTTGAAAATGGTTCAGCCCTGGAAATATTATCATAAATTAGTTCAGGCTCAGAATTCACGTCAAAATCTGTTGGTACAGACCTTGGGGAATGGGGGGCAACTCTGGCATCCTCCAGATGTGCCTTTCTTGTGGAAGATTTGGCACTTCTGGATTTGGTCTTGCCTCTTCCTTGTCCACATCCATCTGGTTGGACTGAATAGTTGCTTCCATTTCTGGTATGCACCATTTTCACGTCAATTTAAAGATAAAAGGTGAAAATATAAGATAAAATACACACCTTTTGGTGGTAATTTAGCTTTTTCTGAGTTGAATAAGGTGCCTCTTTTAGCAATCTGCACCTCAATACTGTCTTCAGATTCTGCTTCTGAAGATTCTGGACTAGTGATATATCTTTTACTGAGTCTGTTGCCAGCTGCACAGTATTTGATTAAAGACACTAAAAGAAATTATAAAAGAGAAAAAATTATTTTTTATACTTTTTAAAATATTTTTTAAAGATTTTTTATAAGTTTTATATTTTTTTAATATTAAAAAAAAATTATTCTTTTTAAAGAAAAAAAATTAAAATTTAAGATTTTGAATGAAAATTAATTCAGAGTAACTCAAAGAATAATTTTATAAGTTTTTGGATGTGAAAAAGCCACGTGTAAAAACAATATAAAATTAAACCAAATTCCTCAATGAAAAAGATTTTAAAACAATTTCAAAAATAAAAATATTTTAACTCCAAATTGAAAGAAAAAAATTAATTAAATTAATATATTTTAGAGCTTAAAAATATATTAATTAAGGGTACAAGGTTCAAAAAACACGGCCAGGCCCCCAAATGTAAGATGTGGTAGGTATGGTGGTTTTTTGAACACAAAAAATGAAGTCTAGAATATGATTAAAGCCAAGTCTATGGATAAAATCACGGCCAGGCCCCCAAATGTAAGATGTGACTATGAAACTGATGATAATATTACTATTAATCAACAGTACTATGTCTGTTCTTATGAAATATAATAATAAAATATTATTATAACCACAATTAAATAATTAAAAATTATTTCTTTCACGTGTTAAGCACTACTAGTGATTTTAACAGTGAGCAAGTAATTGTCTACAAGAATCAATTACAAGAAGAATTTAATAATAAAAAACTTCTTTATCAAAATAATAAAATTATTTTAATATATAATTATCTTTTGCAAGAATAATTATAAAGATAATTCTTGAAGAAAACTATTACTAGAGAAAAACTTTAAGAATTAAAGATAAATGACTCACTAATACTCCAAAGAACTTATTGATAATAAAAGTAGAGAAATTTGACGTGGAATTGTGGATTTAAGGGATCAAAAGGATTTATAACAGTATTACAACAATATATAGTTGGATTCTATGATTTCACGTCTTTCTGATTGATTCTGAAAGAATTAAAACACTTAAGAATAGTTGAACTAATACTTACTTGTTGGTAATAAAGATTTAATAAATTGATAAGATGATGATGATGAAAAAACAGCAAGAAGAGGCTTCTTTTAAGTCAACAACAGCTCACAGAGGCGTGCCATGGAGCAAACTGAAAAACCAGTGAGTGAGAAAACAATAAACCTTTTTGGATTATTGATTGCATCATCTGTTGTCATGTAAGATTATCATAATTACTTAATTGATGCTTTTACGTGACTACCAACCCCAATATGGTTAAGAATAAAAGGAGTAACACTTGTAAATCTTCTTTTATTCTAAAATAATCATTGATTTCTCAAAGTTATCAATGTTATTGCCAATTTCATCACAGGTTGTAATTACTGTGAATTTTTGAAGATTCAGTGTTTCACGTAGAATATCCAAAAATGGACTGTAAGTAAAACTTTTAATTTTACTAGTAAAACTGTAATTCTTTTTGGTTGTACCATAGATAATACAGTTCTCCTTTAGTCCTGAAAGTTTCAGAAAGATTCATTAAGAATTGTATTTTTAATGAATTTTTGAAGGTTTTACCTCATTTCTACGTAGAATTGCAAATAGCAGTGTTTTGCTGGTTGCTATGAGGTAAATCAATGAATATGGGTCCCAAAAGGGTTTTAATTACTCTTTTGGGGTTTATCCATGGAAAGTCATTAGTAATTGACATGGTTACAGGAGTGTAAGTAGCTCATTACCTCCTTGGCACGTCAAAATAGCAGGTTATTTGCTATTTTCTGATGTTTTACAGTAGTTGTAACTTGGTAACCAAGTTCCCAAAGAGTTTTAGTTTACCAATTGGGCCAAGATGAGCCATGGATCCATGCTCTGGAGCTATCCACGCCTCTGAGGCCTCAGAAGTTGGGTACCCTGGCTCTCTTTGATGTCTTTTGTCCCCCTTGCCTATTTTTTACGTCAAAATAGTAATTTAAGCTTAAAGTGAGATATCCACTATGGGTGTACCAAAAGTCCATGTAAGAATACCATGATATTAAGTGCTCAAAACATGCATAACACTATTCTTAGTGTATATGTAACATGGGATTTCTCACTTTCCCATTATTTTGGCTAAAAATCAAGAAAAACAAAAATTTTCACGGATCTTTTATGTGGTATTAATGATGTGGTATTGAAGTATTTTCCATTTTACCACCTCAAATACTTAAATTGAGCTTATTCACTCTATGGAGCTACCCTAGGTGAATTTTTGTGTAGAATCCAAATCTGGTCTTAAATCCATGGATTTACTTACTCAATAAAAAGTTATTCATCTTTTCTGAAATTGAAAATGATGAATTTTGGATATATGCATGACTTATGAGTTTTGCATAATTCAAAATTTCTTTTTAAGATAATTGTGGCCTATTTGGGTATGTAAAATATACCTCAAGGCTCACATTCGCAGACAGGTACCCCATACCAAAAATCCAGATTTCACTTACTCAAATATCTCAAGCAGCTTACATCAGCACTATGTATTTCCTGAAGAGACTACACCAGAACTTAGTGACACCAAGAGCAAGAGAATATTCAAAAATTATTGTTCATTTTAGAGTATATTAATACTTGATGATTCCTTTTGGTATCAAAAATGAACCTCCACACTTCCAAAGAATGATTAATGCAATTTTTCCTGAGAAACCTTTAGAGGGATGGTTGATCAGCTATATTGATGACATTATTATTTTTCTAAGACTTGGGAAAACTCCAATCAGTAAAAATGAATATTTTTTTAAGGAAATGTCACTTTGAATTCAAAGAACTCAGAGGACTAGGACATTTATCATCTGGTTTACCTCTTTTAATAAACAAAAACAAATTAGAAGAAGTCTTATCAAATCCCATGCCTCAGAACAAGAACAAAATTCCAATAATTTCTAGCTTTTTATGGCTTTTACAGACAGAATATTAAAGATATTTTATTAATTTCAGGACTGCTTTATAAGCTGTGAGACAAATATACAGTATTTTAAATAACTTCAAATACTCAAAGCTTTTCAATCACTTAGAAAAGCCTTAAAAACTTCTCCACTACTACTAATTTCATATTTTGACCTACCCTTTAATCTTTAGATATGCTCCTAAGGAGATTTACTAGGAGCTGAACTTCATCAAGTCAAAATTATCAATGAAAATATGTTGAAGGAGCCATATGTCTTATATCTAGTAAAATGAAACTAGCTGAATACAGATATTAAAAAAGTCAAATGGAATATCTATTCCTTCTTTTGGACTTGGAAAAACTCAATTATTCCCTTGAAGGATTTGTTTTTGAATTCATACCAGATTTTACCACTGTAAAATCACTCTTGAAAATTAAAAACCCAACAGAAATATTCTCAGATGGAAAATAATGAATATAAAGGAAATATGACCACATTACACAAAGATGGAAATATTCACAAAAACTAAGATTAATTAAGCAGATGTCCATTACCAAAAAATATTTCAAATACTTCTTATGTTCCAGAAAACGTTTTTCCACAAATTGCAACAGAACAAAATATTTCTAAATATTTAAACACTACCTTCTTTGAAGAAGTAAGGAGCTTTCATACTAAATAAAATGGTTGTATCAGCTTATGTCAATTACTTGCTGAAGATTCTGAGGATAATTCCTTGACACATCCTTTGGATCAAATATGGAAAAAGTCATATTATGAAGAAATATTTCACTTACTTTATGTAATATTCTCTCATAGAAAGAACACACCTGTGTTATTAAATCTGTGGTTATGTCCTTAATTAATATTTTATTAAAATAGTGCCAAAAAAAGCCCCTTCTCAGGAAAAGAGAAAGGACCAAGGCCTGAATATGGTGGCAAAAGAATGTTTCATAATACTGAAAGACCTGTGACAGATGTCAGAAAGCCAATAAATCCACTGGGAAAATACTTTAAAATACAATAAAAATCCAAGAACCCAGTATACTTTGGGAGACTTTTGATATGGATTGGGCAGCTGGTCTAACATCAGGGGGTGAAATAAGCTATAATGATTTCCTAGTAATTCTTCACAAATTTAGAAATACTCCAATCTTCCTACCACATCACAAAGATGATACAGCTATTCTAATATGGATTAGAGTAGTTTTATGGACTGGAATATTTACAAACATTATTAGTGAAATAGATCTCAAATTTAGTTGAGCACTATGAACAAATCTTCACCAATATTTTGGGACCAAATTATCTTTCTCTACAGATTGCCACTCACAAGCTTATGGCTTAGATGAAATAATGATACATACCTTGGAAGACATGGTTGGAATACTTTGTGCATATGTCTTGGATCTCAGATATTGTGATTGATTGACCCATAGTTTTTGTACCCTTTCTCCTTCACTGGAGCTAGAATATAGAAAATCTAGCCATTCCAGTACCAATAAGACTCCTGCTATTCTAGATAAAGGATGAAATTCCAGACTACCCCATGATTATTTGAGGAAAGATTTGGTTTAGATACATCCCACAGCTGCTAGCTTCAAAGGAATGCTAGAGAAAGCTAGGAAGCATGAATTAAGATACATGGAGGACTCATTTTCATATGCCAAAGACAAATGGGATAAGTCACATGATACTCCAAATTTCAAGGTAGGGGACCTGGTACTTTTATTAATTACCAACCTCAATAAAATCAAAGGATGAAGAATCTCAAAGAATTCTTTTTGGGGCCTTTTTTAATTTAAGCCCTTCATGGAGAACATTCTGTACAAGTATAATTATCTGGAGAACTTAGCAAGAAGCCTTCTACTTTTCCAGTAAGATTAACAAAACTGAATAATCTGGTGATTATGAATAATCCCCCTTGAGTAATAAGTTTCCAAGAATATAAATCCTGTTGAAAAATCTTGTACTATAGAAATTACCAAAGTTCTCAAAAAAAGAAAGCTGAAGACTAAGATGAGGGAATTCCTTTTCAGATACAGCTATCCATCTTGTTAAGATGAATTTGTATCAAAAAAGATACACTTGAGGCTACCAAGATTCTAAGAAGGCTTAGGCACACTATAAATAGCAATACTAAAAATTAATTTTATTATTTTAGGGGGAGGTAATATGAGATGTGGAGGTATTTTCATATACCCAAAAGGCCACAAAGAATTGAAAAAAAGCTATAATTAAATGTAATAAATTTATTTTTCAAAACAAAGATTGAATATAAAAATAAAGTCCATAACTAAATTTTAATAATAAATGTATATGAAAAACATTTTTTTACCTGAAATAATAAAGTAAAAATGGATTTTCAACAAAAATATTTAAAATAGAATATTTTTGGAAAAAAGTTAATGAAAATTATTACAACTAGTTTTCCAATAAATAAACATACCACAGATATCTCACCAATAAATTCCTCATAAAAAATCAGGTGTGATCACCTCTGTATGAAATTTATGCAGCTTAGCTCTAAGTGAGCATAAATTAAGTTTTTGGTACTTGCTGTGTTAAAATATTAAGATACTCCAAACCTCAATTCAACTCACATCACATGTGGTGTTAACAATCCATTTTTCTGTTAAAATTAAGTTGTGGTGCTTAGTTTCAAAGCTATGAGGATTTGAAGTATTTTCAATTTAAATGTCAGAATGTGTTCATATATTACATAAGTGGAATTCATAATTACAGTTATTTACTGTAATTTCTTGATTGAATTACATATCTAATTTTTTGAGTATCGCACATTATGAGTAATTGAAGAAAAATAAATTGGAATAATTGATTTTGGGGGGAAAGGAATCTTGGCTCCTTGGCTCTAAGGGTTCTAGACTCCCCCAAATTCCTTTCTGATAGGCCTGGGATGTCAAACTTCATGCAAATATCATCACATTTAGCCTATAATTGAGTCACAGGGTCTGTTGCTCAATTTATGATGAGATTTTGATACCATCCAGGCAAGTTTTAACCCTTTCCAAGAGGGTAAAGCCACCAATAAATTTAGACAAAGTTAATAAAACCAGTTTTACCCAGTCTTAAAGTGACTTACACACATTATTATGTGCTTTGGAGGTTTCAAACCAACTATTATTATAGCAATTCCTAGTTTTAGGGACCAAAATGACTAAAACCAGCCCTTTTTTGGTCCAAACCAGGGTTCAATGAGTCCATAATTTACTTTTTTCTTTTCAGTGTGTTTCTAACAGCTTATTATAGTAAATTTTACTTTTTCAGGAAGAGTATTGGTGGCTATAAAATCATGTCTTCCTTTTCCCCTCCTTTCTCTTCATGTTAGAATCTTTTCCTTTTATAATTAGTTTAAACACTTTATAAGCAAAAACTAAAATATTCCAAAAGGAATTTTCAAATTATTTAAAGCCTTTTAGCCATGTGGAAAAAAGTTATGCTCATTTTTCCTAACTCTTTATGATCATTCTACCCTTGAACCTCTCCAAAGTGAATTAAAGCATCTTTCATCACTGCAAACTTTGTTACTTTGTTTCCAAATTCACTCTGGTTGCTTTTGGGAATGTTTTCTCTTTGATATTATTCTTAGGAACTTTTATCTGATATTTATTTTTTGCAGATATCTTCCCAATTAATTCCAATGTAAATTCCTCTTGAATGAATTTCCTTTTTAGAGTATTTTTGGTAATAAAATAAATATTTAAGATATTATTTTTTAATACTAAGAAATTTGAAAGAAATGATATTTGGATTTTTTTTCTTTTGTAACTTTGAAAATTACCATTTTACATAATTTTCATTTTAATCAAAGCTTCATTTCCACACCTTACAATCCTAGTATTTAGAGCAATATAAATTCCTTCTGTAGTATTTTTTAAATCCTAAATATCTGATATCAATCTGAATAAGCTTAAGCCAAATTTCCCAATGAGATTTTCTACCAAAGGAAATTAATTCAGGAAAGGAACTTTATAAATAATTATTTTTCAGATATCCCATAAGGTTAGCTCTAATTTTTTATAAATATAAGCAATTTCAAATCCTTTTTGTGCATATTGAAGAGAGAATAATTTGAGCTTAAATATATTAGAACTATTAATAAAGCTTGTCTCCATCTAAATCTTTTTGAATGTAGCTGATTTATTTTCAAAATATTAGCTCAAATATTAAAGCTTATTTTAGATCCTAAATCTCCATAAAGGACTTTAAATCCTATGTTGTGAATCAGAAGTCTTTTTTTAAAATAACATAAAAAGAGTTATCCAGGTGTCAATATGGATTTTTTGGTGAAAATGATGGGTCAAGAAATCTTGTGGGAAATTTTGAATTCATTTTACTTCAGAAAATTTCTTAATCATTATGTATGATTTCAGATAATTCTTAAAGTTTGTAATTTTTGAGACCATAATGATTTCAGCTCATATTGAGGATCCCTAAAAATTTTTTACCAACAATTCTTCTTATATAATCAAATTATTTTTAAAGCTACATTCTGTAAATGATATATTTTATTTCTCATTATTGTAAAAAATATATAATTCTTGAGTGTTTCTTGGAGGGGATTCCATTTAATTAATAATTGGTACTTTTTCAAAAAAATAAAAAATAAAATCAGGCCCTCCTTATATCAATTTATCAAAAACTAAATAATTTGAGCCCATTTTTGGTAAATTTTCATAAAGACTTGAATCAAATTACTAATTCCCTTATATTAGTCCCCCTCAAAGCTGTAAAATTCCATGACAAAAACACCTTGGTTTTGTAAACCTAAATACTAGATTTAATTCTGAGTGTTTTGTAAATATCACACCTCAGAATCTGTGGAGTTTTAATCTCAATAAACTCAAGTTTTTTCCCTCAAATCCCCTATTGTTTTGATAACTTAAATATAAATTCATTTTCTCTTCTCAATTCAACATGCCCCCTAGCTCACAATGCAAACACATTTTTTTAGATTTACAGACAGCTGAATATGCTTACAAATTTGGATATGATACCAAGTAAGATCTTGAGAAAGACATTCTCTTACTCATTTATTTCCATGAAAAATAATATCTAACCAACCCTAAGCTTCACCAACCACTATATATTTACCAAAGTAGTGATTTGGCAGGTTTACCATCTTTGATGGAAATTTAAGAAACTATGTCAAACCTTGTATACAAGCTTTCAAGACTTCCTCCAACTTATCAGTTTGGACAAAATTTTCCATAAAAATTCAAATTTAAATAAATGCAATATTTGTATACAATTAGCTGTAGCGCTTTGCCAATTTGAGAGAAATGGTACTGGATCTCTGATTGGAAGTATTGGGGCACTGTTTGGAATTGTTCAGGGGAATGTCATCCTTTACACCAAAATAATTATTGCATCATTATTAAAACACAAGTTATCTTATCTTGCATGGCCAAATTATCATGAATTCAGGGAGCTATCTCAGGTGATGCAAGAAGAAGGATTTCCTTGTTGGAGTGGTTTTATTGATGGAAGCTTTATATCATTATCTCAAAGGCCACCCAATGATTCAGAAGTGTATTTTGATATAAAGCACAAGTATTTACCTCAACATGTTATGTAGATTGATATATACAAATGATCAATTGTATTTTTTGGGATAGCTACTCAATTTAGATTAAGCTTTTTTGTGATGTGAGTAAGCTCTTTTTAGCCTTACATGTTGGTCTTCCAGGCTCAGCTCAAGACTCAAGAGTATTCCAGCATATTAATATTTACAAAAATCGTGAACAATTCTTCTCCAAAAATCAATACTTACTGGCTGATTCAGAATATTCAAGCTCAAATAATATTATTAAATCATATAAAGGAGACTTGAACCAAAACAATGATCAACAAGAATTTAGCTGTAAGGTGTGGATATGAAACTTTGATAAAATATCAAGTACTTTTCCTGTCCTCAAAATTTTTATAAGGTAAAATTATTTCAAGATAGTAAGAAATAGTATTTTTAAGAGAAAACACACCAATTTTATTGTTTTTGACTTTGTAAGTATAAAGCAATAATTTAATAAAAATTTATTGTTTTACCAACAATAAAGATTTATCCAAAAATACTCTACAAGAGATATTTAAGGCTACAAAAGAAATTTCTTCAAGAGCAATTTCAATTGGAATTAATTGAGCAAAGAGCTGCAAGCAATTAATTAAAGAAAAAATTCTTTAAAAAGATATTTAAAGAGAAAACATGCCCAAAAGTGACCAGAGTGAATTTGGAAACAAAGTGACAAAGTTAACAGTGATGAACAATGCTTTAATTCACTTTTGGGGTTTTTCAAGGGGTAAAATAATTATAAGAGTTACAAAAAATGATTATAATGATTTTTTCATGTGGTAAAAGGTTTAAAATGATTTAAAAAGGGTGGCTGGAATCTTTTACTGATTGGTTTAACAGTGTTTAAACTAATTATAAAAGGAAAAGATTCTAACATGAGGAGAAAAGTGGGCCAAAGAAGACATTCCTTTATAGCCATCAATTTTCTTACTCCAAAAGTAAATTTTACTCTTGTCAGTCGTGGAAAACACTCTGACAACAAAAAAGCCAATCATGGCATCATTGAACCCTGGTTTTAGCCATTTTAGACCCTTAGATCAGCCATTACTATAGCAATACCTGGTCTAGAGCCTTTAAAACACGTCGGAATGTGTGTCAGAGGCGTAGAAGCCAGTTCAAACTGTTTTTACTAACACCATTTTAACTTAAGGGTAGTTTTACCCTCTTGGCAGCAGTTAGAACTACCCTGGTTGGTATCAAAACCTCATCATCAATTGAGTCACAGACCCTGTGACTCAATTCCAGGCCACAAGTAATGAACTTTTGCATGAATTTTGACATCCCACGTAAGTCAGCAAGGATTTTGGGGGTCTAGCTCCCCTGTAGAGCTAGAGTGTCTTTTCCCCCCCCCCCCTCAGAATTAATCTTTCCAATTTATTTTTTCTTTAATTCCTCATCATGTAATACAATTATAATTTACATATGTAATTTAATTGAGTTTTTAATTACACATCTGTAGTAATTGATACCTCATATGTAAATTAAAGTTCACTTATGTAATACACGTGCACATTTTGACATTTCAATTGAAAATACTTCAATTCCTCATAACTTCTAAACTAAACACAACACCTCAATTTTAACACAAAAATTGATGGTTAAAACCACATGTGGTGTGAATTAAATTAAGGTTTTGAGGATTTTCATACTTTTGTACAAAAAATACTATAAACTTAATTTAAGCTTATTTAGAGTTGAGTTACAGAAATTTCATCCAGAAGTGACCCCACTTTATTTATTATGAGGAATCCAATGGTGTGATAATTTCTTTATGTTTGTTTATTGGATGAAAAGTTATAATATATTTTATATAAATTTTTACCAAAAATATTTTAATTTCATAATTTTTAAAAAATTCATTTTTTACTTAATTTTTACAAGTAAAAATGTATTTTCATAATTTTAAGTTTTATTGTAATTTTATTTTTAGATTATAATTAAATTTTGATTTTTAAATATAAATTTGTATTTATATTTCAATTTTTTATTTTTATAACATAAATTATTTTATTTTATTTTTATTTGTATCTTAATTTATCATTTGTGGTCTTTTGGGTATATGAAAATACCTCTAAGGCTCACATTAGCTATTGTGTTTCTCAATCAAAGGTCTGTATTGAGCATGCCATTGGTATGCTCAAATTACTTTGGTCCAGTTTTCAGAAAATGTGATTTCAAATTAAAGGCCCTTAAGATATTCAAAAAAAATTGAATTGGGTAATGACCTGTGTACTCTTACATAATTTATTATCAAAAATTGGTGACCAATGGCTCACACTGTATTATGATGGAGACCCACCAGAGCTGCAAGTAATAAATGAAGGACAGCATATTGGAATAGGACCAAATATCCAGCAAAAAATAAAACCATTTACTTTGGATTGGTATAATAATTAATCTTAATTATTTTTTATGAACTCAAGCATCTTTTTAATATAGTTAAATATTTTCATTTATAAAAACAATACAAACGCTCCTTGTTGAAGCCATTCTGCCCAATTTTTCATTCTTATTTTAACTTTTGTTTTGTTCTGTTAATTTTTTTATTGAAATCCTATTTTGAAAAATAAATTCCAAAATTAGCCTCACTCTCATAAGCTCTAGTAGGCATTCTCACCTAATTTTTCCAATTTCTTTTTCAATTTTTTGGGAAAAATAACTGAATGAATGAGTTTTTTTGCCTTATTCTCACTCTCAATACCTCTGGAAGGCCTTCCAGCTTGAAATTCATCTTTAGAGTTCTTTCTATTATTTTATTTTGTGTTTTTTGTTTGAAAAAATGAGGAAAAATGTTAAGTTGTTCTTTTTGATTTTTTTCTTTCTTTCTCTCACTTTCTGTACTTTTATTAGTTTTTCTATTATTTTCTTCAAAAGAACAAAAAAAGCAAGTAGTTTTTATTTATTTTTCTTGAACTCACTCTTGGTACCTCTCGGAGGTACTCTTTTTGATTTCTTTCAGAAAAAAACAAAACTAAGTAGGTTTTTTTGTGCTTTTTCTTTCTCTGGCTATCAGTACCTCTAGGAGGTACTTTAATTAATTTTTTTGAAAAAAAAAAAGGTAAGTTTTTTTTGTTGTTTTGCTCATGCTGGCTCTCAGTACTCTAGGAGGTACTTGAATTATTTTTTTCATTTTTTTATTTCTTTCAAAAAAAAACAAAAAAAGTAGGGTTTTTTTATGTTTTTGCTTGCTCTTTCAAAAAAACAAGAAAAAAGTCATTTTTTTTGTTCTTTTCCTTTCTCTGGCTCTCAGTACCTCTAAGAGTCACTCTAATTAATTATTTTGCAGTTTTTGAAATTTCTTTAAAAAAATAAAAAAAGTGTAGGTTTCTTGTTGTGTTTTCCTCACTCTGGATCTCAGTACCTCTGGGAGGTACTCTGATTAATTATTTTTTACTTTTTGAGTTTTTTAATTTATTTCAAAATAAATCAAAAAAAGTAGATTTTTTGTGGTTTTGCTCTCTCTGGCTCTCAGTACCTTTAGGAGGTACTTTATTTAATTAATTTATAATTCTTAGTTTTTCTTAATTTCTTTCAAAAAAACAAAAAAAAGTAAGTTTTTTTTTGTTTTTTTTTGTTCTTTTGCTTTCTCTGGCTCTCAGTACCTTTAAGATTTACTCTAATTAATTTTTTTTAGTTTTTTTTCAACTTCTTTCAAAAAAAAACAAAAAAAGGTGAGTTTTTTTTTCTTTTGCTTGCTCTGGTTCTCAGTACCTCTAGGAGGTACTTTAATCAATTAAATTTTATTTTTGTTGAAAATTTTTTTTAGTTTTTTTTTGATCTCTTGCTCACTCTTACTCTCAGTACCTCTAAATGGTACTTTAGTTAATTTATTTTTAGCTTTATTTTGAGTTTTTTCTTAATTCCTTTTAAAAAAATGAAAAAAGGTAAGTTAAGTTTTCATTTTATTATTATCACTCTCACCTTCAGTACATCTAGGAGTAATTTTTCAAAGTATTTTGTTATTTGCTTTACAAAAAACAAAGGAAATGTAAGTTTTCTTACTCTTATGTTTGCTCTCTCCCACTTTTGGTACCTCTGGGAAGTGGTTTTTCAAGTATTTTATCATTTCCTTGAACAAATAGAATGGTTTACCAAAGTAAGAGACATAAAAAATGAGTTGCTGAGGCTATTGAAAGAAAAGTAAAATTGCAAGGCAAGTGAGATCATTTTATAATCAAATGTTAGTGATATTATACAACCATTAGTGATGTAAGATGTGCCTATGAAGCTAATGATAATATTACTATTAATAAAAAGTACTATGACTGTTCTTACAAAATATAATAAAAAAGTGCTATTATAACCACAATCAAATAATTAAAGAATTTTTTTTCACGTGTTAAGCACTACTAGTTATTTTAACAGTGAGAAAGTAATTGTCTACAAGAATCAATTACTAGAAGATTTCAATAATAAAACTTCTTTTTATTAAAATAATAAAATTATTTTAATATATAATTATCTTTTGCAAGAATAATTATAACAATAATTCTTGAAGAAAACTAATTTTAGAGAAAAACTTTAAGAACTAAAGATAAATCACTCACTAATATTCCAAAGAACTTATTGAAAGATAAGATAGAGAGACTTGACATAGAATTGTGGATTTAAAGGATCAAAATGAATGTATAAGAGTATTTCAACAATATATAGTTGGATTATATGATTTCAAGTATTTCTGATGGATTCTGAAAGAATTGAAACACTTAAGAATAGCTTTTAACTAATATGTACTTGTTGGTAACAATGATATAAATGGATAATAAGATGATGATGATGATGTGGAAAAAACAGCAAGAGGAGGCCTCTTTTAAGTCAACAACAGCTCACAGAGGCGTGCTATGGAGAAAAATGAAAAACCAGTGAGTGAGAAAACAGTAAACCTTTTTGGATTATTGATTGCATCATCTGTTGTCATGTAAGATTATCATAATTACTTAATTGATGCTTTTACGTGACTACCAACCCCAATATGGTTAAAAATAAAATGATTAACATCTGTAAATATTCTTTCATTCCAAAATAATCATTTATTTCCCAAAGCTATCAATGTTATTGGAAACTTCATCACAGGTTATAATTACTGTTAATTTTTGAAAATTCAGTGTTTCACATAGAATAGTCAAAAATGGACTGTAAGTAAAACTTTGAATTTTACTAGTAAAACCATATTTTTTTGGTTTTACCATAGATAATACAGTTCTCTATTGGTACTAAAAGTTTCAGAGATATTCATTAAGAATTGTATTTTTAATGAATTTTTGAAGTTTTTACCTCATTTCTACATAGAATTGCAAATATCAGTGTTTAACTGGTTGCTATGAGGTAAATCAATGGATACAAGTCCAAAAAGGGTTTTAATTACTCTTTTGGGGTTTATCCATGGAAATTCATTAAGAATTTACATGGTTAAAGGAGTCTAAGTAGCTCTTTACCTCCTTGGCATGTCAAAATAGCAGGTTATTTGCTATTTTCTTAAGATTTACTGTAGTTGTAACATGGTAACCAAGTTCCCAAAAGGTTTTAGTTTACCGATTAGGCCAAGATTAGCCATGGATCCAAGCTTTGGAGTTGTCCATGTCTCTGAGGCCTCAGAAGCTGGGTGTCCTGGCTCTCTTGAATGTCTTTTGTCCCCCTTTCCTATTCTTCACGTCAAAATAGAAAATTAAGCTTCAAGTGAGATATCCCCTATGGGTGTACCAAAAGTCCATGTAAGAATACCATGATATTAAGAGCCCAAAACATGAATAACACTATTCTTAGTGTATATGTAACATGGGATTTCTCACATTCCCATTATTTTGGCGTGAAATTAAGAAAAACAAAACTTTTTACAGATCTTTGATGTGGTGTTGAAGTATTTTCCATATTACCATCTCAAAGAGTTAATTTGAGCTTATTCACTCTATGGAGCTACCCTAGGTGAATTTTTGTGTAGAATCCAAATCTGGCCTTAAATCTATGGATTTACTTACTCAATAAAAATTTATTGATCTTTTCTGAAATCAAAAATGATGAATTGTGGACATATGCATGACTTATTAGTTATGCATAATTCAGATTTTATTTTTAAGATGATTGTGGCCTATTTGGGTATGTAAAATATACCTCAAGGCTCACAAGTGACCTTGTAAGATCTGTGACCATATCATATACTGAATAGGTTCAGCTTATAGGTGTTTCACATCATAGAATAAAATATTCCCAACATTTAATTCTAATTTTATTAAATTCCTTTTTAGACAGAATTCAGAAGCTCATACCATCCACCTCAAAAGCCTTCCATAATTCGGATGATAATGCTGATGATTCTTCTGAATTATCTGATGTTACCCTCACAAAAGTAGGAAGAGGAAATTTTCAAAATGGAAATATATTAATCCAGAAATATACAAATCATAGAATTCCAAGGAAATTTTTTCATTTTTGAATAATTATGGTCAATTCCACACTATTTCCTCAAAGTCCACCCTTGTCTTTTCCCCAAATAAAACTTTAATTGCCATAATAGACTTTTTGCCATTTTCACAAATTACTCCAGAAGATAAAATTGAATTTAATCACCTTTCACACACCTTATTTCAAGAGAAAAAATACTTACAGAAAGTTAAAATAAATAAGAAGATACTCTCAGCTGAAATGTGGTATCTTGGATGGGGGAAATCGATTACAAAGAATGAAAGCATTGGATGTTATGGATTGACAAGTAAGATCAAAAAGAAAATTCAAGACTGGAATGATTGGTAACCAATGCTAGCCAGGGCAGTACTTCACCTTTCAAAAAAAATGTCAACATGAAGCCTCTGAACTCTTTATCGAAGCACAACAAAAAGTTCTAAATAATGGGCTTCCATCTTTTTCCAATACTGTTCATGATGATGTAACTCCTCAAGACTTTTCATCATCTTTGGCATTTACCAAAAATGAAGTTTTCAAAAATCCACATAAATACCTGAATGGTGGATTAAAGTTGATAAAATCAATGGATTAATCAATAAAAATCCAACTGATAAAGTATCAAATTGGTGTTTTATATTTCCTGAAAATAACTTTGCAGTTGATGTTTTTCAAACTAATGGAATATGTCGAATCATTTGGAGGGCCAAGGATTTTATTCATTATACTGAAAGCTCTATTTTTACTTGTACCAATACATGCTTGGGCCTTTCTTTGCAGGTTTCCAAAGTATTAGTATGTTTTTGTACTTCTCATGATAATAAAATCTGATAATTTTTGTCAGAGTAACTAGCATTTTCTTTTAGTATTTGAGATATTAATCCCCACTCATAGCTATTAAATCCTCTATATACTAAGTAAATCACCACTAATGAATATTGAAATTGACATAAAATATTAAGTTAAAATACCCTATGGATTCCAAAAAGCATCTTGGGTTTTCAATTTGCATTGAGTCATGGAACACCAAATAAGTAATTCACATATATTTCCTTGAACATCTATTAAAGTCCAAAATATGTTGCACTATTGTATTAATAACATCACTGATTGTTAATTAAATTCATAATGGAATCAAGCTCTGTTTCTGACAAATTGAATTGTAAAATTGTAATGGTAAGCTCATGTTTTTTTGATAATTTTGAGAATTCAATTGAAGACTCGGATTGTGTTCTTCAAAATCACTCTTTGTTTTCAATTTCTTTTCTTCAAAATTAAATTTCTTCTCTTTTTTTTCCCTTTCAAATGATATTTCTAGTTTATTCTGGACCTCAGCATTCTCAATTCACTTAATTTCAACCTCCTTCTCCTCTTTCCACTTCATTTTCTCCCAATCCAATTTTGCAATCTCACTTTTATTCTGTGCTATTTGAAATAATAATCTCAGATAACCTCTATTTAAAGATATCAAAATTATTACTGATCACCCTCATGGCATGCATATGATGGAATGGAGTCATTTTCTTTTTTTGATGAACCACTCTTGGGATTCAAATTCTTTAATTATTCATGCTTGATAGGACTTTTAGAGGGAGTAGAAAGGGCAGGCTTCGCGGATGACTCCACGTTTCCATCCTTGTTCAAACCCTCATCAGTAATATCCATAATAAAAGTTGGATCAATCTGTGAGGTTACTGAATGAGTATGCTTCTTTCCTCTATTCATCTGAATTACAAAAATATTATAATAATGCAAGAGATAATTGAAAATAGTTATAAAATACAGCATAGTCTTGCTCTTGATCCTCTTCTACATACCCATAAGCATATATTTAATCACTTTCATTATCATTTGGGTTTTATTGGGAGATATGTGAAGATTTTACCTAATAATCTACTGAGTAATTTGAGTCTTATCTGAAAATATATAGAAGATATCACATACTTCATCACTATCCAAAGACTTAAGAAACTCAATTGAATCTATATTTGGTAGATTACAAATTTCCATTGGAATTATATTTGGCCTGTTACCAAAACGCTCATCCATTTTATGATGGCATGGGAAAATACTTTCCAGTTTTTGAGCCCTTGTATGAACACCCTTTTTGTTTTCATCATGAGTAACTCCCTCCCCAGTGGAGCTTTGAAAATATTTTTCTTTTTATAATTTTTCTATCAGTATTTCATATTGTTGGGTGTAAGCTTCAATCTATTTTTGGATCTCTTGTTGACTTAATTTGCCATCAATTGACATCCAACTTTCTTTGATAATGGTGGGCATCCAGCTGAGGGCTTTCCAAAATTTTCAAAACAAGCCACAAAATTCTTCTTTACTTAAATTTAAGCCAGCTTATTATAACAAAATATTTGGAATTTGTAAGATTTACAGAGGATTTTGAGACAGCCTTAGATAAATTTTCAGATGAGGGTTGTTTTTGTGGAATTGGATTTCAATCTCAATTGATAATATCAATATGGAAGATAATTGAGATGTTGTAGATTTTTTTTCACTTCAAATGTAATTTATTCTAAAGATGATAATTCCTGCTTCTGAGGTTAGTTTTTATAATCTATCCTCACTTGTCTATGAAATAACAATATTTAATTAATATCAAAATTCATTTGTTCAAAGTTCAATATTTAATGTTATTCAACTTCAAAAAATTTATATATATATGAATATTTTCTTAGCTCAAGATCCCGCATTCAATTAACTCAATGTTTTACAGCTCTGAGGGGGGCTATTATCATTTTTATAAATATTCATATTGAATAATATCAAATTAGACCATTTTTATTCATGAAATCCATTTCAAAAAAAATATTATTACTATTATTATTATTTAAGGAAATTAATTCCTTTAATAATGAGGAATTTTCTTGAATAAATTAAATTGAATTTAATTGTTTTTTTTTAAAAAATATATTTAACTATTAATTACTCTTCATCTTTAATTTATATTTAATCTAAAAAAAAAAAAAAAAATCTTAATTATTTTATCTTTTTTTTTTCTTGCATTTTAAATAAATTGAATTTCTTTTTCTCTTAAAAAATAATTAATTCTTTTAAAAAAAAATATATTAATATTTTAATTAAATTTATTATAGTTGCAATTATTATTAATTAATTCTCAAAATTTTGAATTCTGAATTCAAAATCAAAAAAAAAAAATATTTTTTTTAAGAAAAATCTTAATTTTTTTTTTTTTTTTTTTTTGGGATTTAATAAATTTCCTAAAATTAATTATTAATATTATTTTAGTTAAAAGAAGAAAAAAAAAAACATGTTTTTTAGTACTTAATTTTTTTTTTTTTTGTTTTTTTCAAATCTCATATTTTCTAAAAACCACTTTCAAGTAAATTTGATTTAATTTAATTTATACAAGATTAGATCATATAATTCATTTTAAAATATATATTCAAATTTACTGAATTTAAATCATTTTTAAAAGAATTAATTTAAAAATATTTCATTCAGGAACTAGAATTATTGAAATTTCACACAATATTTAAAGTTCAACTCTTATTCTGTAATATAAGAAGAAATTCTTATTTCAAATTAAATTTGTGCAATATTTTATTTCATGAAAAATAATTTTAACCCCACTACTTCAATATACACATATAATGGCTTTACCAATTAATACACTGATAAATTTAGGTACTTATGTAAATTTCATCCATGATTTATTTGCTATATTAGTCCGGCTGTTTCAAGATGACCCAATTTTAGAAAATGCCTGAGCTTCAAGGAAAATTTCCCATCAATTAAATGTGCCGTATATTTATCAATACCAGAATCAGATGAAAGTTTTTTCTCATTGAGGATATAGGGATTCATTTTCAAGTCAGAAGATGTTCCATTTTTATATATAGAAATTAAATGATTTCATGCTTATTAAATTACAAGAGATAAAGAATATTATGGCCAAATTTACAAAATAAGGCTATATTTTATGAGTTGATACAAGAGGAAAGGCTTACAAGATATATTTTATTCATTTAATTTATATTTATATAATTTTAAAAAAAATACCCAGTAACGATTTTGAGGTTTATTTTTATTGTAAAAAAAATGTATGTATAATTTCAAAATAAGTATTTGAGATGTAATTGGAAGTGAATTTGGAAGATAAATCTATTTAATCTAAATAAATCTAGTTTTTTTATATAAAAAAAGAGATCATTTCATTAATATTTGGTTTCTCTGGCTCATTGAATGACACCAATTCTTATCAAAATATGAGAATTTAAAAATTCACCTTTTGATTTTTATTCAAATAATTAAGACTTTATTGAAAATAGTAAATTTAAATCAAAAGTGACCATAATAGTAATCTTACAATTTGTATTTCAGGATCTTAGGTTGATATAAAATATGAAGTTTTTAAATTTGAAATACAATTACATTCACTCAAAGAAATTATAGATAAAATATGAAACAGACAAGAGGTGGAATTATTTCTGAAATCAAATTTGATCTTTTTTATGTTAGATAAATTGTTTTTGAAAGGAGTATATCAATAGGTTGATATCTTTCAAGAAATAATATACCTCATAATACAAAAATGTTTAATATATCTTAGTGTTAAAGAAATATTTTAATATTTAAGAAATGATGAAAACTTTTACCTTGGAATTTTATAATGAATAGTAAATAAAGTTGAACTTAAGACAAAAATTTGATCATTTTATTGTAAATTAATTTTCAAATCAAATATTTACAAGGATTTAAAATAATAAATTTTGAGATAGTTAAAATTCTTCCTTTTTTTAATTTTTTGTTCATCTTTCTTGGTTCATAATCTTTTTGATAAAATTATTTTTTTCTAACTTCAGAAGATTAAATTTCCATAAAATTCTTATTAAAATAAAATAATTTTTAGTTAATTAAAAAATGATTTATAAAAATTAATAAGTTTTTTATTTTAATTTGGTTAATTTTATGGTTTCAAGTTTTAATTAATAATTTTAAATTTATTCCAGGAAAAATTTAAATTATATCATTTTATTTTTAAAATCTTAGTTAAAATTTTAGTTCAGTAAAAATTAAACCATGTCTTTTTGAATTTATTGGTGTTAAAACTGGAACAGAAAATTCTTTTTTTTTTTTGATAAATGAAAAAAATATCATAAATACATTTATTAAAATAATTCTCATCTTTATATGAGTTATTATTAAATCCATTTATTTTTATAATAATTTATGAAGAATTTTTGAACCATTCAGTTTGATCTACATTTGGTAATATGTATTCTTTGATTATTATTTTATTTTTATTTTCTCTTTTTTTCATAATTAATTCATTCTTTAAGGAATATAAGAATACTTCAATTAAAATAATTCCAATTGTTATTATCTTATTCAAGATGCTTAACTTACATATTTGGTAAGCTTGGATAAACTCTGGAAGATTTTCCTGAATTGGATCCTTCTCTAAATCCAATACCTTTCATGATTTCTAAAATTAATTTCCTATTATTAATATTTTGAATTTTTTAGTATTGGAATATCATCAAATTGATTATTTTGATAAATAATTATTGAAAGGTGTTTAAAATTAGTTGAATCAATTAACAAGAATTTTTTGAGGGGGAGTTATTCAAGAGAGTTTTAACTGTGTTTGATGATGGTTTGTTTTCTCATTGGTATTATTGAACATTACTTACATGCTTCAATGGTATCACTTCTCAAATTTTTCATTATTCTACATTTTCAGGTCAAGATTTTTGTTTATTTATGTGAATTTTCATTGACAAATTATTAATAATTAATCTCTTGATGATTAAAGAAGTTTTCTTTTAACAAGTACATCATCATTAGAATTTCACATGGAAGTGATAGGAGATTTTTTTTGAATTTTGAGGATAATGTTAAAGTAGGAAAAAACAGCCCAAATAATCCACCCCCATAAGAGGAAAAAAATGATAACAGGAGCATAAAAATTCTGATGAAAATGAAAAAAATAAAGAATTATTGGTCTTCAAGCTCTTAATACTAAAAGAATAAAATAAGAATTGTCTTAGAGGCTTCAATAGCTTCCAAGACAAAATATATATCAGAAAAACTAGTCAATTTATTGAGAATTGATTCTAAGAGCCTTTTAAGTCAATTTTAAATCAATTTAGCAGTTCCATAGAATATAGTAGGAGGTGATTGGGAGAGGCTGGGATTCGTGGAAGGAAGTTTTTGATGTGCAATGACAATTATGTTAAAAAAAGATAAAATGAAAAAAGAACCATTTACCTATAAATAAAAATTAATCAAATAAAATTATTTTATGTTGAAAAAAAAAAATATAAATGAAAATTGTGTGGAGAATTTTGTTGAAAGAATTATAATTTTGATTTGAATTTTTGAAAAAAAAGTGATTATTATTTTTTTTTGTTGAGTTTCATTTGAGAATGAAATATCTTGAGAAAAATTGAAAATCAAATATTTTAAAATTCAATGATCGAATTTGTTTATATATATATATATATATATTTACTAATTTAAGCTAAGAATTTTTTTTTTAGATAATTAAAAAGAAAAGTGATTATACTTTTTTTTTGGATTTTTATTTTTTTATTGAAAAAATTCAAATTTGAAATTGAAAAAAGAAAATCATTTAGTGTTTTTTTTAAGGATAATAAAAATTGAAATTGTTTAATTTAAAATAAGTCAAAGAAAAAACAAAAACAACTGAATATTGAAGATTAAATCTTAAGGAATTTAATTTTTCAATTATAAAAAAAATAGAAATTTTATAATGAAATTTGTAGCTTCAAATTGAATAAATTAATAGATTTTAAATTTTAAATTTTCAATTTAATTCTAAAAATCAATAAAATTAAAACAAATAATAATGAAAATAGCATATGAATTGGAAATTTATTCATTTAAGGCCTTCCAATGAATGTTGAATTATTAATTCCAAAGCACAAATTGAAATCTGACTTGATATTCATCCAATTAATTCTATATAAATGATTAGGCTGGGTTAAGATTGCATGAAGGTTTTTAGACTTCTTCAAGTTTTTAACACTGAGTTGATTTGGGGTTCTTTGGTTGAGAGATTGATGATTAATAATTTAAGAAAAAAAAATTAAAAGAATTTTTTTGAGATATTCATTCTTCTACTATTATTACTTACCTTCCTATTTGATTATTTTTTTGGCAATGTTTTATTACAAAAAAAAATTATATTATATTATATTTTATTTTTTAAAAAATATACTTTAATTTTTGAACAAAATTTAATTAATTCTTAAAAAAAAAATTAATTTCCAATTTTTTTTTTTTAAAAAAAAACAGTTAACAAAGTTAATTTTGTCTTTTTTTTTTGGATAAAATGAATCTTATTCACATTTCAGAAAGCTTTACAGTTTTGTTTCCAAGAGCAAATCATCTTCAGCAATAATTGTAACATGTCATCAAAATTTGGACTATCGATGTAAGAACTCAGGAGAAATATCCTTTTCAGTAGAGTACAAATAAGGGTATACTCCTGGGATTTGAGCCCCTTTTAACATGCCTGTGCATACTCAGAGGGCATGTACTATGTGGCATGCCATCCATCTTACCCCAAGCGCTTTGGCTTTTAAGCAGAGAATAAAATCGGTAAACAAAAAACCTCGATGTGATGAAACCAACACAGATGTATGTATGACACAGATCTGGGTATTTAGGTCAGGGTGTGAATGTATGTTTAAGATGGATCTGAAAAGTATTTTGACCCCAACTTGTGGCAAAACTCAGCTATTGGAGCCCAATGGTTTCTGAAAATTTGCAAGCCCTAACTGAGAAAAAAAACCATTGCGAAAAAACCATTGCGAATTAATTTAATCCAAAGAATCCATAGTGGTCCAACATATTTAATCTTAAGATTCTTTCAGCTCAAGCCAGCATCTGACGTTAATGACTTCTTCAATTAAATAATAACGATTGCAATACCCCTTCTTTTCCATCCTACAAACAGATATATGTTTAAAACAAATAAAAAAAATCAAAGAAAAATAATTTACAGGGATAAACAAAATGTCAACTGATCCTTTTTCCTTGCTTTGACTAACACCATAAACAAGTTAAATTTAAATAAAATGCTAAATAAATAAGGAATTTTGTTCAGATTAGACCTCGCCAATTGTTACCGCTACCGGTTTTGCCCTTGATTTCACCTGACCAATTTGATATGATGAAGATTTCCTCTTCGAGCGAGCGACATTCAATTACGGTTTCATGCTCAAATGCCTTGTGTAAACCCACTAGCTCGAATTTAATTAATCCTACTTGACTGACTTTTTCAATCACTTTCTCAATCAACTCGGCGAACCAAATCGTTCTTTCCAAGGTTTGCCTTAATTCTTTGAATCTTGACATTGTTTTATCATCTTGCCTAAAATCATAGGGTAAACTGATACCTAATTGATGTAATGAATGCCTTAATGGATAGAGTAACGGTATCAAGCCGTTGGCAGAATATTGACTGAGTACAGCAGGTAAGGCTGGGCTTAGTCTATCGGCAAGTGTCCACTGAAGATTGAATTGATGTTAGAGCAAAATAAGATGTGAATGAAGAGTGAAAGGAAGCTTCTTACGACTCTATCGATCCATTTTTTTCCAATTTTGGTGACTTCTTGACCAAGATAAACTTGAACTAAACATCTCTCTATTATTGAACCTCTGGCTAACTGTAACTCATATTCGGCTCTTAAGCTTGCCCAATCGAGTTCATCTCTGATTTTTTTTGATAGAGGTGATGAAGGATGCTCAGACTTGGTTGATTGAATGAATTGATTAAGGGATGATTGAATTTTAAGTTTAAACTGAGAATTGAAAGATCTAAAAGATCCAAAGGATACTTTGCTGAGTGCGCTAGTTGAGCGTGGTAGGATGGATGGAGTGTTTGATCTCAATTCTTTACGATTACTGTTCTGAGGCTTACAAAGATGATGATGATGATGATAAGTTTTTATGGAAGGAGTAAATGAAGGGGGAAATGATTGATAGATTGAATTAAGTTGATGATAGTCATGAGATGATGAGATTGAAGAAGAGCGATGATTTGAAGACTTGGGATTCAAAGCCGAAGATAGGAGCGGTTTATGTTTTAATGCATGATGATCAAGTTCATGTTCTTGAGTATGATTTGAGTTGATGATGGTAGGCGTCGTTAGATTCCTCTTCCTTTTTGATATCGAAATCATGATGAGCTTGATGAGGTCGTTAACATGAAACTGATCCCGATATCGTTTTGTCCGAGCCTTGCCGAATGAGCTGGTCTTGTCTTGATGACGAACAAGTCGGAAGAAGGCGAAGGCGAAGAAGAATAAAAACAAAAATAAAGGGAATAAATGGATCGACCGAAACTCAGCTCAGCTGATTTGGCGCGCCCTTTGAGTTTGAATTTGCGCGTGGTCGGAGTTTCAAGGTTTGAGTGGATTGATTATGTAAGCAACTCAAAATTCAGCCCACTGATAAATCGCTGCAAGCACTGCAGAAGGCAGACGGCGGGAATATTGTAGCCCGCTTTTATTCGATAAGCGAGAGATGGTGGCTTAGAAATTCAAGCAAGGCCATCGAGGCCGTCGAGGCCAATTCTTCAACTGTCTCAGTGGATGATCATCAAACAGCCATCAGCAGAAGCAGCAGAAACAGCAGAAGCAGCAGTGGCAGATCAGCCAGATTAGCCAGATCATTAAAATCTTGGGATCATCTCACCTCCCCAGCCCAGCCGCAGGGTGCAGACTGGGGACTGACAAGATATAGAGACCTCCCCAAGATGAGAGCTATTATCAGAATCCTGATCAGCTATGGCGCCTCATGATAAAGACACCACAAATCTTGCTGTATCTGCAACAGTAGGATACGGTATAGTGGTCATACAGTGTACACACCTTTGTTGGCCAGAAGCTGGAAAAAGTATCCTAGCCAGATATGATATGGCTTGATGGCACGTCCCGACCTCCCAGCGACAATATGGGCCGGCGGCAGGGTTGAGTCAAAATAGAAATAGGCTAACCTGTGGAAAGGGGCAAGTTGCTCTGCTGGAGCCTGGGACTTAGCTTAGCTGAAACATTGTTGCACTAATTTCAGTAGATTCTCAATAATTTCTAAATCGATAACACCATCATCCAAATTGCCAATTTTAGCAAAAGACCTTTAATGAAGATTTTAAAAACATTTCATTTTGGCCATTCTTAATTGAAAAATTAGAATTTTTACTTTGCTTTGCTTGTTAAATTAATCTAAGCCCGCCACATTGATGTATTAATGTTGCTATTTTCAAGAGCAGGCTGGACTTCATGCCCCAACACCCTCTCCAGGGCACGGCTTTTCCCCATCAAGACCCCAAGCTCTTGACGGCGTTCAATGCACCTTTCCTATGCCAATACCTAGGTATAATCGCTATCTAACTTCCACAAGACCTCAACTCTTTTTCACCGCAATCCTTACTTGGCATCTTATTCAAAAGAATTATCAAAGACACCCCAGACTCGTCTGATTATAGTCATTAAAGCCATTTTCATCCACTGATTGCTTGTCCAGTTGCTTTTACCTATCAACTAACCAATCAAAAAAAAACAATACTGGATTTACCTTGGTTCCATCATGAATTTAGTATAAACTTCAATTTTACTTTGAAAGACATCTAGATACAGTACAGTTCTGCACAAATGAATCCTCAAGTTCATCATCCCCGTCCTACCTGTCAACCAAATCACAAATCAGATCAACATGTATCTATTAACTAGAATTTCCAAAGTCATAAGTCACAAATTCTATTTTGAATACAAATAAATTCATTTTAAATTTGAAATTCAAGAAAAAAAACATCAAGAAATTGAATTCCTTAGGAAAATAATCATAATAATATTCTTTTTTTTTCTCAAATCAAGAAATTACAAAAGAAAAATAAAAAATCTCAAAGAAATAAAATCATTTTAATATTTAATTCTTTCTTATTTTCAAAAAAAACAAACATAAAATCATAATTATTTCAGGGTGTTGGTAAACACACATGATTTTTCCAATTTATGGCCAAAAACACATAATTTTATATTAAAACATATAAACAAGGTGTTTTATTTTTTCAAAAGAAAACTCCTCAAACTAAGTTTTTAAAAAAATATAAAACAAAAATACATAATAATTCTGTGTTCTTGAGAAGCCACCATAGAATAAATAAACAAAAATAAATTAAAAGGATATTCTCAAACTTAGTTCAAGGATTTTTTCAAAAAAAAAGACATCTTGTTTATATGTTTTACCATAAAACTGCATGTTTTTATCCATAAATTGGTAAAAATGCATAAGAGATTATGTATTTTTTATCAAAAAATTATGTATGTTTACCAACACCATTATTTTACTTTTTTCTTCCAAAAAAAAACCAAAAACAAAATAATATTATCAAGAAAGTATATTGATATATTTATTTATTTATTAATTTTTTGAAAGAAAAAAAACATGAAATTATACAGATTATAGATTTTTGAGATTTTGATATATATATATTTGAAACTTCTATAAAGAAAATGAGTAAAAGATAAAAAAATTATGATTAAATTAATTGAATTAATTTTTTCTTGAACTTTTAGCTTTATTTTTAATAATGAATAATTCATTATAACCCAAAAAATGATAATATAATATAATATTAAAAAAAAGATGATATAATAGGGGGTATCAAAGTCACTAAATCCCGCCTTGAAATAACATGGGATTTGGCTTCCAAATCCCAACAATAAATTCTGGGTTTTTCATGTGTAAATCACATGGTATTTTAATCAAATCCCATGAATCTGGGATTTCAGCTTGAAACCTAACCCAAATGAGTATTCACAATTCAAAACTGTATGAGTTATCCTTACACACTCCATTTCTGACAATCTGACCAAAAAGCTTACAATCCATTTATATTTCTTGATTAATATAATAATTACTCATGCCAAAGAAAAACCTATCAAGTAAGATATGAAGATCACCTCATGGCTTCTTCATCAATCAGATCACTTAATCTGTACTGATTATCTAACCATAATTCATTGGCTTTCAAGAAAATTAAATTTTAAGTCATGTTTTAGTACTAGTGGTTCAACTTCAATTGGAAGGCCTCCTTTTTCAAAGAAGCATGTGTTTCAGCTTATGGCCATTGAGGTCAACAAAAAATTACAACATTTCCTAAATCTTAGCTCAAGAAGCATTTGAGATCAATAGAAAATGTATAAAAAGAAGTATATGTCAGCAAAAAAATTTCAAAATTTAACTGGGGCTGGACTAACCAAAGAATATTAGAGTGAAGGTATTGAATCCATGAGTGAAAAGCTTGAAATTATGTGTCCTTGCTATGTCAAAATGGATGCACTCTTTGGCCACAAGCCCAATTTCACTCCCATTTCAAGCTATGATTTTCAAGAAAAAGACAGCTTAAATGGTGATGATGATTATGACAATCATTTGCTTAAAATAATAATTATTAATCTCTCTTTCTTTTTACCAGAGATAATTAAAGCTAATTTTTCTTTTAAAGGAGAATAATTTTTTGGAATCACCTCCCAATCTTGATTCTTTGCTTAATAACAATGATGACTTAGCTGTAGCAGAAAACCTGCAAGATGAATCAGTAAGTATGTTGAAGCCTGATATTTATAAATTCAATGTTTATTATTTATCCTTTGAAAACCTAAGTAGATCCATAACAAATTCAAAACAACAGCATAATAAAGAATTGAACCCCAAATTGAATTTCAAGAGTGGATCTAGGAAAAGGTCAATGGATATGTTTAAACCTACATTTGCCAGTTTTCTTGAATAATGGCAAAAGGGTATGTCTTGAAATTATTGTTAATTTAATAAGTACTACTGAAAAATAGTATGGTTCCTATCCTCTGAAGCCAGTGATAATGCTTGTTTGGAGTGGGACAAGGAGAGGTGGCATTAAGAGAAAGTGAGGAATATGGTAAATCAACAGGTTGAAGAAGTGAAGCTACAAAAACAAAGAAAGTTTGACAAGAAAAAACACAAGATGAAATATGAATTTGAAAAAGAAAAGTGAAATTGGGAATTGGAGCTGGAGGAAAAGCAATTCCAGATAGATCTCACTATAGTGAAATTGTCATCAAGCAGACCAATTGCAGAGCTCAAACGCATCCTGAAATTGATCAATAAAAAATAATGTATTAGGTATATTAAATGTGATCCTTTTGAAATGGGTGATTTGTAAAATATAAATGAGATTTATTTGAAATTGGGGAAAAAATTTCAAAATGATTTTATTCTTTGAAATTGAACTGAAATTTATTCCAAAATTTGAAATTTGGGAAAATTTTTCATTGACATTTTATGTGCCAAAGACCAATGACCAAGTTTTACAAAAATTGAATTTGAAGCCTCCCTCCAAGTTTTTTATTTTTCTTTTTTTTTCATTTATTTTTTAAAATTAATTTGAATTTCCCCTTTATTTTTATTTTTTTTTTTTAAATTAAAACTGCTTAATTTCCACCAAAATACTTGTGTTTCAAAGAAAACCTGGTAAAATTTTTACTCCTTCACTCCCAACTCCTTCATTGAAACTTATTTTATTTTATTTTTTTTGTATTTTTAAAATATTTTGGGGTTTCATAATTTTCAGTAAAAAATTCACTAGGTCAGTTCTTTTTATTATTATTTTTGAACAGGTTCATCAACAGCATCATCACCCTCATCTCTTCCAGCTCCACCCCCCATCACCCATCCAGCTCAACTCACCCATCCACCACCCAGTCAGCCTAGAGCCTCCCAAATAGGCCTCTGGGAGGTCCTAAGGCTTTTACTCTTCAAATAAATTGGAATCTTTTTTTGTGATTTTTAACTAATTAGTTAATATTTTTTGATTGTTTTTTGTTTTTTATAAAATCTTTCTGACTTTGATACTTTTTTTTTTTGATTATTGTTTTCAAAAACTGATTTTTATTTTTATTTTTATGATGATGATAACTCATCACATCATCATTTTTTTTTACTTTTTCTTTTGACAATTTCATTTTAATACCAATTTCATTTCTTTATATTTCCTTTTTAATGATTCATTCCTTTTTTTTTGATTTTTTTTCAGTTCATGAATCATAGCTAACCACTCCTTTTTTTTCTGATGATCATGACTGATATTTATTTTATTTTATTTTTTTTCATTTCATCATGATAATTACTGATGTTTTTCATTTTCTATTTCTTTATAATTCATGACTCATAAATAACCATTACTATTTTTTTTTCTTATTAATTTTTACTAATTATATTTTTTTGTTTCATAATGATAATTACTGATTATTATTTTTTTATTTTATTTCTGTATAATTATGAATTCATGGCTAATTTTTTTGGATTTTTTCTTTTCTTTATTATGATATTGAATAATTCTGATTATTTTGATTAATTTTCATACTTTCTTAACTTTTTTAATCATTTGTTAATTTAGGGGTGAATAATTTATAAGGGATCTACTTGCAATGTCATTTAATTTCACCCCCTTTCCCTCATCATTTAAATTTAAAAAACCCCCTCCTCCTTTTTCTCAATCTGAAAATCATTCTGATGATGTCATTGTTAGGACTTAAACATATTAAGCACATCATCAGAATGATTTGAAAAATGATACAACTCTTATTACTCCTCTTGATTTAATGATTAAGAATAAACCAAATATAGAACATCATGAGGTTAATAATACCAAAACAAAGCATAAAAGAAAGCTTACCCAAAGCCAAAGACAACATATACATAATTCAAAAAAGGTCAAGCCTCACCTTGGCCCTTACAACAGAGAATATGAAGAGATCTAAACAATCTCAATCTACAAGAAATCAGCCAATTCCACACGATTAAAACTTCCATCTTTAGGTACTTCACCCAATCCTTATGCAATCATTGATAAAACCAAGAAGCCATTATTACCTGTTGTAATTTATGAAATAAACCCATTTGATAATTCTTCTGGCCACTATCAAATCTCAAAAGACCTTATCCCAAATTTGGACAGAAATTGAAACAAATAAGATTGTACTAGGTGGAATTATGAAAGTTATTGGCTTTTGTCCTGGTTCTGATTCTTTCAAGTCTGCAGGTGTTTCATCTTTTGTACTTTTTATTTCATTATTTGCTAATTAATCTAGAAGATTGTGGGTTTTTAAACCCAAAAACCGGGTTTGACTCTTCATTAAATTGAAACAGACAATAAAAAATGGTCAAAACTTGAACAATATGACAAATTAATCTTTTCATTCAATGATTGCTTGTCAAGTTGCTTTTACCTATAAAGTAACCAATCAAAAAAACCACTGGATTTACCTTGGATCCATCGTGACTTTAGTATCAATTCAAATTTTACTTTGAAAGACATCTAGATAAAGTACAGTTCTGCACAAATGAACCCTCAAGTTCATAATCCCCCTCCTACCTGTTGACTTAATCACAAATCAGATCAACATGTATATATTAATTAGACTTTGCAAAGTCATAAGTCACAAATTCTATTTTGAATACAAATAAATTCATTTTAAGTTTGAGAATTAAAAAAAATACCCTTCTCATCAAAAAATGAATAAATCAAGAAATTGAACTCCTTAGTAAAATAATCATAATAATATTCTTTTGTTTCTTAAAATAAAGAAATTAAAAAATGAAAGATAAAAGCCTGAAAGAAATGAAATTATTTTAATAATTAATTATTTATTATTTGTAAAAAAAAACAACATAAAATCATAATTATTTTAGGGTGTTGGTAAAAACACATTATTTTTCCAATTTATGGCCAAAAACACATAATTTTATATTGAAAAATATAAACAAGATGTTTTCTTCTTTCAAAAAAAAAACTCAAACTAGGTTATAAAAAAAATTATAAAACAAAAATACAGAATGATTCTGTGTTCTTGAGAAGTCACCACAGAATTTAAAAAAACTAAAATAAATTAAAATTATATCCTTAAACTTAGTTTGAGTTTTTTTTTAAAAAAACCATCTTGTTTATATGTTTTACCATAAAACTAAATATTTTTAGCCCTCAATTGGTAAAAAAAAATAATAGCTTATGTATTTTTTATTAAAACATTATGTGTGTTAACGAAAACCATTATTTCATTTTACTTTTTTCTTCCCCCCCCAAAAAAAAATTTCAAAAAGAAATTCTATTGATCTATTTATTTATGTATTAATTTCTTGAAAAAAGAAAAAAAAGAACATGAAATTATACAGATTACAGATTTTTAAGATTTAGATAAATATATATATATCTATATTTGAAAATTTTATAAATAAAATAAGTCAAAGATGGGAAATAATGATTAAATGAATTGAATTAATTATTATTTTAAATTCTTGGATTAATTTTTAATAATTAATGAATCATAATAACCAAAAAAAATGAAAATATAATATAATATCAAAAACAAGCATAAGATAATAGGGGGTGTAAAAGTAACAAATTACCACCTTAAAATTACATTGAATTTGGATTCAAAATACCAAAACTAAATCCTGGGCTTTCATGTGTAACTCACATGCCATTTTAACTGAGTCACCTGGTATTTTCATCAAATCCCATGCATATAAGATTTCAGTTTGAAACCTAACCCAAATGAGTATCGAAAATTCACCACTGTACAACATATTATTACACACTGCATTTTTGACAATCTGACCAAAAAGCTTACAATCCATTTATTTTTATTCATCCATATAATAATTCCTTGGCAAAATAAAAACACATCAAGTCAGATATGAAGATAACCTCAGGCCTTCCTCATCCATCAGGTCTCTTAATGCATACTGATTATTTATCCATAATTCTTTGGCTTCCAATAAAATTCAAATTTGAGTCATGTTTTGGTACTAGTGGTTCAAATTCAATTGGAAGGCCTTCTTTGTAAGATCAGCATGGGTTTCAGATCATTGCAATTGAGGTAAACAGCCTAAAACTTAGCTCAAGCAGTATCTAATATTGATGGAAAACATATAAAAAGAAGTATATGGCAGCAAAAAAAAATTGAAAATTTAACTGGGGCTGGACTAACCAAAGAAGATGATAGTAAAGGAATAAAATCATTTAGTGAAAAGCTCAAAATTATGTGTCCTTTCTATGTCGAAATGGATGTGCTCTTTGGCAACAAGCCAAATATCAATCCCATTGCAATCTATGATTTTCAAGAGAAAGACAGCTTGAATGGTGATAATGATGATGATCTTTTGATTAATAAGGTAAGTCATCATATATCTTTCTTTTTAACTGAGATAATCAAATCTAATTGCTTTTTGCAAAGGAGAATTATTTTTTTTCATCACCTCTCAATGTTGATTCTTTGCTCAATGATTATGATGACTTTGTTCAAGCCAAAAACATGCAAGATGAATTAGTAAGTATGTATAAGCCTGATATTTATGAAATACAATGTTGATTATTTGTTCTTTGACAATCTAAGTAACTAAATAACAAATTTGACACAAAAGTTTAATAAAGAATTGACCCCCAGCTTGAAAGACAACAGTGGATCTATGAAAAGATCGATGGATATGTTTGCACCTACATATGCGAATTTTCTTGAATAATGCCAAAAGGGTATGTCTTGAAATTATTGTTACTCTGATAAGTCCTACTTACAAATGGTATGGTTCTTATCCTGTGAAGCCAGTGATAATACTTGTTTTGAGTCGGACAAGGAGAGGTGGCATGAAGAGACAGTGAGGAATATGGAAAATAAATTGTTTAAAGAAGTGAAGTTACAAAAAAAGGGAGTTTGATGAGAAACAAAAAAAGATGAAATATGAATTTGGAAAAAGAAAAGTGGAATTGGGAATTGGAGCCAAAAGAAAATAAATGCCATATGGATCTCACTATAGCAGCATTGTCAGCAAGAAGTCCAATTGCAGAGCTTGAAGGAATTGTGAAATTAATCAATAAAATATAATTTATTAGATATATGATGTGTAATCATTTGAAAATGGGTGATTTGTCAAATATAAATGATGTTTTTTGCAAGGGGGAAAAAAAGTTAAATTGATTTTATGTTTTGAAATTGAATTGCAATTTATTACAAAATTAAAAATTTGGGAAAATTTTGCATTGAAATTTCATGTGCCAAAGACCAATGACCAAGTTTTTCAAATTGAATTTGAATCCTCCCTCTGAGTTTTTAATTTTTAATTTTTTCAATTTTTTTTTAAATTCATTTGGATTGCCCCTTCATTTTTGATTTTTTTAATTAAAACTGCTTCATTTCCACCAAAATATTTCTGTTGCAAAAAAAAACCTGGTAAAATTTTCACTCTTTAATTGAAATTGATTTTTTTTCTTATTTTTAGATTTTTGAAAAAAATTTTGAAGTGATTTTTTTGGGTTTTATAATTTTCAGTAAAAAATTCACTAGGTCAGCTTTTTTTGTCAATTTTTTTGAACAGGTTCATCAACAGCATCATCACCCCATCACCACCAACTCCACCATTCTCCTATACCAAACCAGCTCAACTCACCCTCCCACCATCCATCCCCCAGTTAGCCTAGAACCTCCCAAACAGGCCTCTGGGAGGTCCTAAGGCTTTTATTCTTCAAATCAAGTGGATCCTTTTTTTCAATTTTTAACTAATTAATTAATATTTTTTAATTCTTTTTTTGTTTTTCAAATAAGCTTGCCGACTTTGATACTGTTTTTTTTGATTATTGTTTTCAAAAACTGATTTTTTTTATTTTTCTGATGATGATAACTCATCACCTCATCATTTTTTTTTACTTTTTTTTTGACAATTAAAATTCAATACTAATATTCTGTTTTTATATTGCCTTTTTAATGATTCATTCCTTTTTTTGATTTTTTTCAATTTATGAATCATAACTAACCATTCTTTTTTCTGAGTATCATAAATGATATTTATTTCATTTCATTTCATTTTTTTATTTTATCATGATAATTACAAATAATTTTCATTTTCATTTTTTTAATCCATTAATCATAAATAACAATTACCCTTTTTTTTGTCTTATAATTTCTTAATGATCCTCATAGCTGATAATTATTTTTTATTTTTATTTATATTTATTTTTATTTATTTTTATTTATTTTTATTTATTTTTATTTATTTTTATTTATTTTTATTTATTTTTATTTATTTTTATTTATTTTTATTTATTTTTATTTATTTTTATTTATTTTTATTTATTTTTATTTTTTTTTATTTATTTTTATTTATTTTTATTTATTTTTATTTATTTTTATTTATTTTTATTTATTTTTATTTATTTTTATTTATTTTTATTTATTTTTATTTATTTTTATTTATTTTTATTTATTTTTATTTATTTTTATTTATTTTTATTTATTTTTATTTATTTTTATTTATTTTTATTTATTTTTATTCATTTTTATTTATTTTTATTTATTTTTATTTATTTTTATTTATTTTTATTTATTTTTATTTATTTTTATTTATTTTTATTTATTTTTATTTATTTTTATTTATTTTTATTTATTTTTATTTATTTTTATTTATTTTTATTTATTTTTATTTATTTTTATTTATTTTTATTTATTTTTATTTATTTTTATTTATTTTTATTTATTTTTATTTATTTTTATTTATTTTTATTTATTTTTATTTATTTTTATTTATTTTTATTTATTTTTATTTATTTTTATTTATTTTTATTTATTTTTATTTATTTTTATTTATTTTTATTTATTTTTATTCATTTTTATTTATTTTTGTTTATTTTTATTTATTTTTATTTATTTTTATTTATTTTTATTTATTTTTATTTATTTTTATTTATTTTTATTTATTTTTATTTATTTTTATTTATTTTTATTTATTTTTATTTATTTTTATTTATTTTTATTTATTTTTATTTATTTTTATTTATTTTTATTTATTTTTATTTATTTTTATTTATTTTTATTTATTTTTATTCATTTTTATTTATTTTTATTTATTTTTATTTTATTTATTTATTTTTATTTATTTTTATTTATTTTTATTTATTTTTATTTATTTTTATTTATTTTTATTTATTTTTATTTATTTTTATTTCATAATGATAATTACTGATATTTTTTTTCTAAATTTCTGTATAATTATGGAATCATGGATAATTGTTTTAATATTTATCCTTTTATTATGATATTGGATCATGCTGATGATTTTGTTTAATTGTTTTTTCAACTTCTTTAATGATTTGTTTATATAGGGGTGGATAATCTATAAGGGCTCCATTTTCAATTTAATCTAATTTAACCCCCCTTCCCTCATAATTCAAACTCAAAAAAAACCCCTTCTCCTCTCCCTCACTCTGAAAATAATTCTGATGATTTCATGGTTAGGACTTAACCAGATTAATCACATCATCAGAATGATTTGAAAAATGATGCAACTCTTATTACTCCTCTCAATTTAATGATTAGGAATAAACCAAATATAGAACATCACGAGGTTAATAATACCAAAAATAATAATAAAAGAAAGCTTACCCAAAGCCAAAGACAACATATCCATGATTCGAAAAATATCAAGCCTCACCTTGGCCATTACAACAGAGCATATAAAGAAATCTCAGCCATCTCAATCTACAAGAAAGCAGCCAATTCCACATGATTGATACTTCCATCTTTAAGCACTTCACCCCATCCTTATGCAATCATTGATAAAAACAAAAAGCCATTCTTACCTGTCATAATTTATGAAATCAACCCATTTTATAATTCTTCTGGCCACTCTCAAATCTTAAAAGACCTTATCCCAAAATTGAAAAGAAATTAAAACCAATAAACATGTACTAGGTGGAATTGTGAAAGGTATTGGCTTTTGTCTTGGTTCTGATTCTGGAAAATCTGCAGGTGTGTCATCTTTTTTACTTTTTATTTTAGTATTTGCTAATTAATCTAGAATATTTCGGGTTTTTAATCCCAAAAACCTGGTTTGAGTCCTCATCAAGTTGAAACAGATAATAACCAACAGTCCAAACTTAAAGAATATGATGGATTAATTTACTCTAGAATTTGTAATTTTTCTAAATTAGCTGAAAATGAAAATCAATCATTAATGCAAGCTGCAAAATTACAAAATCTTATTCAACTCAAATGGACTTCTGCAAATACAAAACAACAATTTATATTTTTTACCAATGTCATTGTAGCTCAAGATGTAGTTTAAAATAAGCAAAATCAAGATGTAAATGATCTTGACACCTGGACCTATGGTATATTTGATTTTGTCTCCAAAATAATTTCCATCCCCTTCCAACTGTGTTCACCCCATCTGGACATGGCTTGCACTTCCACAAATTAAAAATGGAGATTGATTTTATAAAAAAACATGTAGTGTGGTATTCCATACCATTTTTTTTCACCAGGCTCAAGATCATAGTACCCCAAAACAGCAGTAAGTCCAGCCTACAGGCAGACTTACACTCAAATTTTCCACCAAAAGGTCAATTTTACAGCAAGAAGCTGGATTTAACTCATAAAAACATGGCACAGGCACCAAAGGGAAGTGTATGTGTTTAAATAAATTATTCAATTTCATTATGCATATTTAAAAATCAATTTACACATAGTAAACTAGTTACAACAAATAAGGTACCACCCTGTAAATTACACACCCCACCCAGCTTTACACCCCCTTACAGCCACAGGAGTACCTTATCTTATATCCAAAGTAACCCCTCTTGAAACCTTAAAACAGAATCAGATTTATTTACACCACTAATCACCTCATGCAAACTAAAGCTAGCTACAACAGGCTTCATGCAGTACACCATTTTAATTAAATCTCAACCACATGACTATGCACAGAATGTGTCAAACTCAAAAATCACATCATCTCATACATAACAGTAAATTCACCAGTACAAGAAATTATCACCTGACTTCATTTTAAAGTTCAAAAAGAAGAAAAACAACCGTGACACCTGCATAAATTACACAGCCACTTCTACCAAACCTAAAATAGGAGATATGCAAAGGAATTACAAGGTCATCATGTGATACCGCATCCACCAACAGAATATCATGTGACAAGAAAGAGGCTGTGCACAACAAAAATCCCCAGCCAAAATTGAATCACCTCATGTATGCAAGGAAAATTCAAGAATATCACACCATAATTAGTTCATCAAAAGACAATCATGTGATAAATGGAGGCTGTGCAGAGAGAAAATTATCACCAAACCTTAAATCACCTGACCCATGCAAGAAAGGTCCTCACCAAAAAAAGAGTCACATGATGAGATCAAGAGGAATTAAAGTGGATAAAGACAGCTCCCATGGAGGGCCCTCTAGGCTCCCAAAAGGTATAAATAGAGAGGCTCTCTCCCTCCAAATTTTAAATTCCCCCCCCATGCACATTATATCCCCTGCACAGTAGAGGAATAGGAATAATTCATCCCTCACCTGGGAGGTAGTCCAGAAAATTATAGTGAAATTTTACTTGCCCAGTAGCTAAGCTCAGTGGAAGTATAGTGTTAAAGATTACCCAGTAGCTAAGCTCAGTGGAGTCTTATTATTATTAAAATAAAAATAAAAATTACCCAGTACCCAAGATTGGGATTACTACTCTATTAAAATATTTTATCCAGTAAAATTAACACCATTTATCAATATCTTAAAATTACTTACCCCTTTATAAAATACAATATCAAAGAATCTTACCTCTTAAATTTAACAAATACAATTTTATCCTATTATTAACCACTCTTAAAAAAAATAACAAACCTTTAAAAAAATTATTTCACTATATTAAAACTTTAACTTAACAAAATTACCTTTATCAAACTCATCAAATTTTCTAGAAAACCTTAAATAACTCATCTTACCAAGGATTTATCACCAAGAAGAAACAACTCACCTCAATTTAACCAAAAATATTAAAATTAATCAGACAAGTATTTCATTAAAATCTCAAATTTAACCAAAATAACTGACATTATTTTTTATATTATTTATTGAATAGGTCTGATCTGAGACTTCTGAATTTTGTCTTCTGCAGTTGCAAAGCCACTTACTAATTTTATTTTGGTTTGTGAGCTCCAAGGAAGATTTTGTTCAGTATTTTAGGAGGGGCAGGCAATACACCCTTGCCACCCTTGGTTACAGGAGTTATTAGCAATTCAAAACTAGTCACCTGTGATTTACCCCTCCAGGTACTGCCTCATTTTAATCCCAAACAAGAGGAGTTCCCACAGTAGTAATGGAAATTCTTTGGAAGAAATAATCAATGGTTCAGAATAAAACAAAAACTCCTCCAGAAACTTTCCATCATTATTAAATAACTCATTTTGAATGTTCTTTTCAAATCCACAATGAATTATTTAATTTACATGACAAATTCTTGAAAATGACACCCACAAGAATTACTTCAAAAGTAAATGGTGTGGGATGGAATAAGAAAGTACCTTGAGGGGGAAATTTTGGTAAGTCTGTTTTGAATTTCAGAATTGTCCAATAACCATGGGTGCTAAGATGTATTAGCTGCCCCTCAAGATTAAGGTGAATGGTCAGCCTAAAGAGAATCACAAAATGAAATAAAATTTGTTTCTTTAACAGATAGAGAATACTTATAAGCAGTCTCCAAATCAGACCTATCAATAACACTAAAGTGAAAACTCTAACTTAAAACTGAAATTTTTGATAAAATAAAAAAAAGTTTTTCTGTCATTTGAACAAAAATAATAAGAGTATATTTTTTTATGGCTTTATGTTGATTATAATAGTTTTTTTAATATTATTAATAATAATAAGACTAATGGATTTTATTCCTTCAATATTTCTTTAATAATTTTTTTCAACACTGAGTTTATATTACTACTACTGTTCTTTTAATGATAATAAGCTTATGAGCAAGGCAACTAAGATTTAACTATGGCTATACTACAATTCTTCAAAATACTAAGGTACTTATCAAAGCTAGTAAGCTTTAACTACAGTTAAACTACTATTTCTTCAAAATACTAAGCTACTGACCTTAAATACAGTTATACTACTAATTCTTAACAATATTAAGCTACTGAGAAAGGGTACTGATATTTTTATGACCAAAACATCACTACTATTCTAGATATCCTGCTAGTTCAGGGATTGTCATGATCCTGGATAGTGGGAATTTGTTCCATGATCATTGGAAAAATGAAGGAGAGAGGACCTCTATTCATACCTTTTGGGCCTCCATAGAGCTTCTGAAAACAGTGGACTTTGAAAAATCATAGTTGAGATGTTTTAGCTTGTGAGATGTGTAGTTTTGGTGTAGCAACATTTTTGCTGAGAGAATTATGCTGGTAGTGGTTTTCTTATGAAAATCATTTGATTTTATTGAGATAATTTGGCTGGGGAGATTTGATTTTTTTCCAAGACAGTGGACAAAATGAAGCCCCTGAAAATTGATATTTTTTCTATTCATATGATATCTTTGGGAGAATTCAGAGGGTGGAATTTTCTTAAAGGTGGGGAAAGTATTTTTTTTATTTTCCTGTATATAATTAATTACTAACCTTAGCTTTTATATTAAGTATTGAGGGAAATTTTCTGGTGGCTTTATCTTAGCATTGTAGCATTTCTATCAAGTTTAACATGTATTATTATTACTAAGAAAACCTTTGTTCTTAGAAAATATATTGTAGTTTTCTGCATAGACTTGAGTTCTTTCTTCTTTCAATTGGATCATGGTGGGGGAAATACAGTTCTTATGCTGTGGTCTATTGCTATATATCTGTATTTGGATTAACTCCTTTGAATTTCATAATTTTCTATTGATGATACAATAAAGTGAAGAATCTTTGTTATTTTACACTGTTTGAATAAGATCTTGAGGATGTGTATTGTATATGTCTGTGTGAAACCTATAGTTTTAACATGTAGCTATATTTTGCATAATTTTTATTATCATTTTTTTATTGGTAAGCTTGAAGCTGGTATAATTGGTATGGAATACCAAATTCTCCTCCCCATTTAATGCTGTCACCAGCATTGAAGTTGAGAAGCTTTCCAACATTAATGATATTCATTTTGTTTTTCAATTTCTTCTCCCTCCAATATTCAGTCTTCAGCTTTAGTTTCTTCACTGCTTCCAATGTCTGACTGTGAACTTGATTGAACTATCTTTCCTCTGGAATGAAACATCTTGATGTGACTTGCTGCAAATTTTCTTGCAAGCTTAGTGTGGTACCATCTGATTCTTCAAGCTCATAATTTTTATTATTCAATTTATTGATAATTCTATAAGGTCCATTCCAGTGATTTGTGAAGATTAAACCCCATGGTGACTCAAGTGGTTTATTGTAAACTAATACCAAGTCGCCTTTTTCAAGTGGATTTCTCAGTCCATGTTCCATATTTTTGTCCAAAAATTGGACTGATTTGCATCTTGAATCTCTTAATTTTTCTCATTGTGCTAATCCTCTTTCCTCTTTCAATGCAATCTGTATGGTTCTTGCTCCCAATAGTTCTTCTCTTGCTGATATTTTATTCCATTAAATGGCTAGATATGTTTTTGTTCCAATATCAATTGGAAAAACAGCTTGCTGAGAAAATTGAATTTCAAATGGAAAGTATCCTGTTGATCTTTTTGTTGAAATTCCATCTGTAAAAGTCACAATTGGTAAGTATTATTTTCATTTGGAGCCATTTTAACCACATATTTTTACAAGGGCATATTTTTAATTTCTTATGCCCTCTTTCAACCATTCCTTGTTATTATGGGTAGTAAGGTGTAGTTATTCTTCTTCTTGATTCTTCTCTTTTCACTACTTCTTGTAGTTCTTTTCCAAATTCTGATCCTGCATCAACTGTAATTTATTTTGAATCTCCATACCTAAAGATCAATTCTTATGTAAACCATTCTAAGACTGATTTTGCAGTTAGCCTTGATAATGCCACAATTTCTGGCCATACTGAACAGTCATCTCTTGCTACCACTAAGTATTTCTATCTTCCTGCCTCCATATGAGCCACATCTATGCCTGCTCTTCCAAATGAAGTAGATGTTACAGATATATTCCCTTCTTTTTGTTGCAAATGACTCCTTTTATGACATTCTTGACCTGATTTGACCCATTTTTTACTATCTTTTTCATTCCTTCCCACCAATATCTTTTCTTAACTCTACTGCATGTTTTGTTTCCCCTCTATTCCCCAATTCTTTATTTGTTCTTTAGTATCTGTTTCTGTGCTTTTTAATTGCATAAAGCTATTTGTGGATGTTCTTGATTTCTTCTTTTCAGCTTCCCTACTTCTAGATAGAAATTTACTTATCTTTTTTTACTTTTATTGAATTATTATTCTCCAATACTTTGTGGCTTTTCCAAAGTCTTCAAATATTACTGCTTTATTGGAATATTCATATTTCCTTTATTTCTTGATAGTTTTTTCACTTTGCTTGAATTTACTTCTTGTAGGCCAAATTCTGGATGAGGTTTGATCCAATCCTCCTCTTCATCAAAATCATCCCTTTAACATTCTTCTTTGTCTTCTCCTTTTGGTCTTCTTGATAATACATCTGGAATAGTAAATTTTTTCCCTTTTTTGTGTAAACGATCAAATGAAAAAAGCCGAATGAATGCCACCAATATTGTCATTGGTGCATTGGTCATTTCTATTGAAGATTTAGCATCAATCTGAAGCTCAAAGTGTTTCCCCCATAATATTGTTTGAAAATTTTTGAGTATTCTTGCTGCACCACACAATTCTAATTTTGGCTGAGAGTATTTGAATTTTAGTCTGGGAAATGTTACTGACTCATATTGTACTGGTCTATCCTTTCCATTCTCATCCTCTTTAAAGCAAACTGCACCAGCTGCAATCTAACTTGAACCTATAGCTAATTTTATTTTCCCCGACCCTTTATCATAATTCAATTTATTCAAAGTAATTTCTTCTCCTACTATCTTTCTGAGTTTTATAAAGGATTATTCATGGTTTTCACCCCATTTCCACAATACATCCTCCCTTGTCAATCTTCTCAATAGCACTTCAGTGTGTGAAATGTCTGTCATAAACATTCTGAAATACAAACATAGTCCTAAAGCCCCCCTAACTTCTATCTTGGTTGCTGGTTTAGGCCCATTTTGTATCTTGTTTAATTTCTGTTTTGAAATTTTTCTTCCTCCCAAAGATACAAAATGCCTCACAATGGCAAGTGCTGGAACACCACATGCAAGTTTTGATCCTGAAATTGTGAGTCCTTCCTCTTCTATTCTGAAAAGTATTTCCTTTAATTCTACTGCATATACCAAAACAAATCTTCTTATGAGTGGGTTATCCCTCAATTTTTTGTGCTGATACATCAATCTGGGTCCTTTAATACCTCTATCATATATAAATATTTAAATGTGCTCTGGTGTTTCAACCTGAATTATCCAAGTCATTTGTGCTTGATAAACCACCACAGATTTTGTTTCTCCTTGAGTTGGTCTGTTAAGATAAAGTATTCTAAGTTATTTTTCAAATTTTGGAAGTGGTCTTGTAGTAATATCCAGTTTTCTTTCATCATTTCCTAATCCATAACATGCTCTTCCTGAAAATGAGCCTACAAACCCATCAACATTTGGTGGAAATCCTGCATCTTTTATTTTACCTTTATTGAGGTATTGAAGATCATGAAATATTCTAAATTTTCCATTGGGTTTTATCACACAAAATACTGGGATGTTATAGCTTGATGTTGATTTTTCAAAGAGTCCTGTATGTATTATTTCTCTTACTAGTTTAATGAAATGGGGTAAAATGAATTTTGGTATTAGTATTGGTTTATTTTTCCATTATTAATGTGGTATAACTGGTATTTTACAAGGTTTTCCATAAGAATGTTTTAGTACACCTCTTTCTTCTTCAAAAAATGCTATGGCCTTCTGCCTTAATAATATAAAATTCTCAATAACTCAATTTATTCCTCTGTCAACCATCCAGATAGTACAAAATTGATCATTAAAATTCTTTTCTCTTTAACATTTGACATTTCAATAAATAGGGGTGGGTTAGGTGATAGGGGTTTTTCATATGGATCTCTTGTTAATTCAGATTTTTCCAAAGGTGTACTCAGATCTTGAGGAATACCTTCATTGAATGGTTGAAGCTTCTGGAGTACTGAATTATATTTTTCTGCATTTGCTTGAGCTTCCATGATTCTTTAGGCTGGCTAAAAGTATCAATTGATAATATTATTCTTTATTTTTTTTAGTGAAAATCAAAACATTCTCTTCAGTATCTTTTCCTTTTTCTCATAATGAAATTTTAGTTTGAGATTTATGTCATGCAAGGACTTTACCCCTGGGTGGATAAAACCCAGTATATTAGGTATACCAAATCCTGAAGCTTCATGTCATACAAGGAATTTTGAGAAACCTAGTTCAGAATTACACAAATGCAAAGTTTTCTGTCTTACTTGAAGCTTTCATTATTATATCATTCAATTTTGTTTTGACTCTTGATATCTTGATTTTTTTTATTTCTTTACTTTACTTGCATATTCAGCCCTCTGGTATGCTACCCCTGTAGTTTGAGTCATACAAAGAATAATTTTGGCTTTCTGGAAGCCACACTGTAGCTTAAAGTCATACAAAGACAAATTTTTGCCATCTGGGAACCACCCTTTAGTTTAAAGTCATACAAGGACTAATTTTAGCCTTAAGGTTTCTACCCTGTAGTTTGAAATCATTCAAGGACTGATTTTAGCCTTAAGGTTTCTACCCTGTAGTTTGAAATCATTCAAGGACTTATTTTAGCCTTCAGATTTCTACCCTGTAGTTTAAAGTCATAGAAGGACTAATATTAGACATTTGGAAACCACCCTGTAGCTTGAAGTCATACAAGAACCAATTTTGGACTTCTTTATTTGATATGTTCTTTTATCCTTCATGTTAATCAAGAGTTTCTGTTTTATTATTTTTATTATTTTTATTATTTTTATTATTTTTATTATTTTTATTATTTTTATTATTTTTATTATTTTTATTATTTTTATTATTTTTATTATTTTTATTATCTTTATTATTTTTATTATTTTTATTATTTTTATTATTTTTATTATTTTTATTATTTTTATTATTCTTATTATTTTTATTATTTTTATTATTTTTATTATTTTTTTTGTTTTTGATCTTTATTATTTTTATTATTTTTAGGGTGTTGGTAAACACATGTAAGCTTTTAGTAAAAACACGTAAGTGACCTTATTTTTCAAAAAAAATTCCTCAGGCTCAGTTTTGAGGATTTTTTTAATTTTTTTTTGCCATATTTTTCCCGACTTGGCATGTCAAAAAGCACAATTTTTTTCAAAATTTTTTTGTTTGCCAAATTTCACCAATTTGACCAATATGCCAAAATGGCATATTTTTTTCAAAAATTCATTTAAAATCTTCCCACTTATGAATTTCCTTCATTTTTTTTTGAAATGAAGGGTTCAATGTGAAGAATAAAGCACTAGAATCCCATAATTTTGGGAATTTATTTGGGTGGGACAAGTGAAGGCACAAAAAGGGTTTTTTTTTCAAATGTTTTTTCCCGTCATTGTAATATGCCTATTTTTAAAAGGTGAATTTAATAACTTCCTACTTATGAATTTCCTTCATTTCTTTTTAAATTGAAGGGTTTAATCTGGACAATAAAGAACCAGAAGCTCATGTATTGGGAAAATTCTTTTGGTGGGACAACAAGGGAAGGCGCAATGAGTGTTTTTTTCTTGTGTGTAATATGACTATTTTCAAGTTCAAAAGTTCCACATGTTTGATAAAAAAGGAGACTGAGGTGGGATTTAAGAAATAAATATGACTGAGGAGGGGGATAATTGGCATAAATTGTATATACAAAAATCATTCAATCAGAATTAACCTCCAAAATAGTGGGTTTTTTCTGAGAGGGGGAGGAAGATTGGACAAATACAACATTCTGTGTTTCTCAAATTTATCAGCCCACCCCAGGGCTTGTGTTTGGGCATGAATCTCCCAGTTCACAGTAATGGGAGGGACTGGATAAACTTTTGAAATGATGATGTCCAATGGAACAAAATGAGCACAACTATTCAAGAAGCAGATGAAAATGGGGGGATTATCATTGGGAGGACAGAAATAAGGGAAAAAGGAAAAAGATTGGGCTGTGGAATAAAAGAAAACTGGTCTTTTATACTTATTTGCAATTGGATCCCCCATGTCAGGCATGGACATCCACTTGCTTTTTGGAGCCTGGCCAACATCTTCAAACCATTCAATTATTTCCAATAAGAGGATAATGAGGGAAATAAGGTGTTCATGGCTTCATAAAGGTCTTGATTTTGGTGAATTTCTTCAGCCAAGTCACCTCTGACATCAGCCAATTGATCTTAAGTCTTGTAAATGAAGTGGGATACTGTTCTGTAGCCACAGTTTCCATCACCCTGGACATTGATGGCCTTGAAGGTGTATTTCAATAGAAACTTTGGAAAGTCTTCTGAGCCAGTTATCTGATAAAATAAGTTCAAAAATGTATAAATATCAAAATAAACAACAGAAAATAACATTAAAAAGAATTGGAAACTCACAAACAGCTTGGAGCATTCATCACTTGTGTGATAATTGCTTTGACAATGCTCACAGTTCAAGTCAATTGCATCGTAGATATTCAAACTGGTGGCAGGCTTGTGTGATTTTCTTTGTGAGGTTTTGCTTCCAATTGCCAATCTTCTGGACCTTCTAAGGGTTACTTCTGATTTATTTAATTCAGTTGCTGAGGGTAGTGAATCTGATGAACTGATGGATTTATATAATGAGTCCTCAGAATCTTCAGATGAGTCCACTTCCATAATTGGAGAGGGGACATTTGACTGGGATCTTGACGTTGTTGTACTGGTCACTTTTGAGGGGGTTCTTCCTCTTCTCTTGGATTGACTTTCAATAATTTTGAATCTTGAAGGTTCTCTTTTGCTTTGATTTTTGTTTTTATTCTTGGCTCCTTGGGGTCTTCCACAGATATTATTGCATTCTAAAGGGTCTTCATAATATTGATCATCCTATTGACTCTTAGGAATTTGATCAAATGGGACTTTTCCAGTCAAAACATCTTGAAAATGCTGAAGTATTGGAGTGATTTCTGCCATTGGTCTTTGAAACAGGTCTTCTGCAATGTCTTCATTCATTCATTCTTTTTTAACACTTTGATCATCACCTTGAAAACCGGCCTGAGAAGAATATGACAAATAAAATCCGTTAATAAGAAAAATAATAATAATAAGAAATTAAAAAACCCTCACAGGCAAATTAAAATGCCATTGAGGATGGAAGTCTGATAATTCAAGCCTTTGGAGCTTGGCAAATGCCTTTTGGGTCTTATGCTTGCAAGGAAGGCCTTTATAATTGTTGTATTTGTTGGTGCATTTTTCATTTGGAGGAAATTTTGTTTTGAAATTTTCAAAGGAAAACTGAAGAGCATAATGAGACACCTTGCCATTGAGGGCACAGATGTGTGGAGGAAAATTATTGACATGGACAATCATTTCTTTGGAGATTCTGTTGATTATTTCAATAAATTGTTTTCTGAATGCCATGTGGGGAGCCCTGAATACCTCCAGGATAGTACCAGTAGACTTTTGGAGCCAAAGTTTAACCATGGAATGGGCACCTTCAACTCTGGAGGTGGAGCCCACACCCAGGTGGCAATGGTGGTTGGTCCAGGCTGGCAAATAATACTCCTTTAGAGGAAGCCACGTCTTTTCCAAATATTTCAAGACCTCAGGATTTTTGACTTGCTTTTGAATCTTCTTCCAGTTTTCTTTGAAAGACTTTTCAGTGGATGAATACATAAGCTGAGAAATGAATCCCAAAGTCATTGATAAAGACAATAATAAGAAAAAAAGTGAAATAAAGTGAAGAAGTATATTACTTGATTCCAAAGGCCCATAAAATTTTCAAAATCAGTTCCATGACCAATTTTCTTCATTCAATGAGCAGATACATCCTTGTTGATGTGCCAAATGCATAGCATGACTTTGGAGTCTGGGAAGAGCTTCTTAATAGAGTTTTTCAAGGCCAGATCCCTGTCAATAACAATAACTGGAGGGGGAACAAGATTGGTGTTGTTGAGGACCTTTTCTATGTATTGATTTAATGCCAAAGTATATGAAGGTTCATTTTCATTCTTCATCAAACAAAAAGCCCCAGAAAAGGTCTTATTGCTTGAGCTGAATCCAACAGTATAAAAAAGGGGCATTTTGTACTTGTTGGTTTTATAAGTAAAATCCATAAGAATGACATGAGGAAAGCCTTGAAGAAGTTTTATGGCCAAGGGGTGAGTAAAAAACAAGGAGGGAATGTGTCCCTCAGAATCCCTTGCAGAGGACCAAACAAAATTGTCTTCTTTGAGAGTTTCAATAAGAGCATCAATGGGCCTTCTGCCTTGCAGTTTGTCTTTCTTGATTTTCTTGACTTGGTTGTAAATGTCTTGAAGGATTACAGGCCTGTCAGACTCCCTCTGGCGGCATAATTTGGACTGAATTTTCCTTGGAATGAGCAGTGATTCAGACATTTGAGAAATTTGGGATGTTTATTGCTCATTGAATTTCCTGAAAGCAGGATGTGCCATGATATTTTCAGTGGCATCATGGCTATGTTCAGGATTTTTGACTTTACAAGTCCAAGTGGTACTCTAGGCATATTTCCTGGCATAAAGTCTAAAAGGACAGTCAAGCTTTCTTGAGATGACTGTTTTGGAGGGGCCTTTGCTGGGATTTGGGGTGCCAGACCTGTCACAACATATTTCAGTTTGGTTGTGGGTCATATTGGACCTCAAGGTGGACACAGCATACCCCTGAGCCCTGGCAACATTATGCACATGTTGCCAAAGAAGCTCAAGGGTCTGAAATTCACCTTCAGTGGGGGGTTGAAGCATTTTTTAATGAAAAATATGTATAAAAGTGAAAAAAGGGGGAATTGGGGGATTTGGAATGGGGTAAGAACCTTTCAAAATGTGAAAAAGAGGTGAAAAAAGGTGTGAAAAATGAACAGAAGTGGTTAAGAGTGAAAGGAAGTGGTTTAAAAGTGGGATTAATAGATGAGGGAAGGTAAAAGATTGAAAATTGAGAGGCTTGAAAGCAGGTTGTTGTGGTGGAAAATGCAGTCTTTGGGGGAAAAAAGGAAAAAAAGTGTGAAAAGCTTTGCAAAATGGCTTTGGTAATGCTGTTTTTCCAAAAAAAACAATGGTTTGGGGTGGGGATAATGTGGATTATTGGGGTGTTTGGGCTTGTTTTTTTTTGGGGGGGGGCTGGGAAAAAAAATCTGAAACAATTTGGAGTTAGAGAGGTTTTGTGGGGAAAAAACCTCTTTGGGCAAGTTTTGGCCCAATACAGGGCCAATTGTGTTTCATTTTTAATTAAAAATGGGCCCAGGGAACCCCTTACGTGTTTTTACCAATTTGCTTACGTGTTTTTACCAACACTCTATTTTTATTATTTTTATTATTTTTATTATTTTTATTATTTTTATTATTTTTATTATTTTTATTATTTTTATTATTTTTATTATTTTTATTATTTTTATTATTTTTATTATTTTAATTATTTGAATTATTTTTATTATTTTTATTATTTTTATTATTTTTATTATTTTAATTATTTTTATTATTTTTATTATTTTTATTATTTTTATTATTTTCATTATTTTCATTATTTCTATCATTTTTATTATTTTCCTTGTTATTTAATTTTTTATATGTTGAAAAAAAATTTCTTTTTGTTGAGAGTTTTTTTTTATTTTGGAATTTTTTTATGTTGAAAAAAATTTGTTTTTCATATTGGAAAAATTGTCCTTTTTCATGTTAAATTTTTTTTTATGTTGGATTTTTTTTTGTGTTGTATTTTTTTGAGGAGTTATTATTTTGATGAGTGATGAGTTTGTAAAAGGTTGAGTGAGGAGTGAAATTTTAATATGAAGTAGTGAAGTGGCTAGTGAGGCTGTTATTAATTCTTCAACTTTGAGTCTGTTAATGAGTGAATAATTTTCTTGCTAAAATTCTAGGTTCAAAACACACTTGTGATCAATTTCACCATGGATTACTATGATTTTGCTAATTTTTGTGTTCAAAACTTGGACAAGTTTCAGTGTGATTATTAATAATGTTGTATTCTTCCTGTTACTTCTGATAGGACCAATTGATATTTCTGTATCATTAGTCATGCTGAGGTATTGTCCACCCCTGGTCATGGTTGAGAAGTACTGATTTCAATTGCTGATACTACCCTAAATTTGATTCTCTCTTGGAGGTTTACAGTACTGTTACCCTTTAGTGGATTTAGTTTGGTTTCTATTGGTTTTTTCATTTTTCTTCTTTCCAGATACACTTTTCTTGCTTTTACTGTAGCTAGTAGACCAAATCATGACTGGTGGTCATAATTTTCACATTTTGAACTGATTTTATCTTCTTTTATTGTATCTGAAAAGCCCTTTTTGTTTGGTTATCTGTTTTTTTCCTATCCAATGTAGCTAAGAGACAAAATTATGACCAGCGGTCGTAATTTTTACATTTTTAGCTTCTTTTGTCTTCTGTTTCTGTATCTGAACACCCTTCCATGTTTTTTATTTGCTTTTTACTTATCCAGATATAGCTTTCTTACTTTTTCTGTAGGTATTAGGCCAAAGTATGACAGGAAGTGTTGGAACTCCTTTTGGTGTTGTGGTATTCCATACCTTAATGGCCCAGTTTCAAGTGGAATTTCATTTATAGGACTATAATTTGAAGACTGAAGAAAGAAAAATCAATAATTAATCAATTAAAATAGAGGAATTCAGCAATATAATGGATTTAAATTAATCAATATGTATAATCCCATAAGCAAATCCTTGAGGAATGGTGCATTTGATTACAAGAATAACAATAAAATAAGGAAAATAAAAAGACAAGCTAGCAAGAATGTTAAACTTACCAGTGAAAGGGGTAGTGAAACACTCAAGTTACCCAGGCTCTGCTCAACCTCTGGATTACTCAGCAATGCAGTTATTAAACTGAGGCCACCTCAATAAGGAATAAATTAAAACTGTATTAATCAACAGTCACAAGACAGAAAGAAAGAGAAAGCAATCAACTTATGCAAGGAAAATCCATCAAAAACCTTGAATTAAACAGCATATCTGTGGAAACACAAGCACAGCCACCTGATAAGCCAGTAAATATAAATTAAAAGCAGAATTAAGTTAGATAAAGAAAAGAAGAAACTCATACAGGACAAATAGAATCCCCACAATACACAGCATTCTCCACCTACAGTTCAAACAATGCACAGACCTATGGTGCAATAACTGTACAAAATCATCTCATGCCACCGAAAATTGTGCAACAAACCAAACAAATGGTGCAATACCTGGAAGAAATGACACCATCTCAAAATTACTCACCAGCTAAATACCCTCAAGGCTGTGCATAATAATATGAAAGTTTAATTAAAATATAAAAGAAGCTTCAGAAATGGTGCAATATACCAAACATATGGTGCAATATCTTGATCAAATGACACCATCTCAAAATTCCTCACCAGCTAAAACATCTCAGATTACATAATCATACATAAAAATGGTGCAATCAACCAAAAAAATGGTATCTCACCACTATAAAAAATTATCCCAGCCAAAAGAAGTGAAAAATTCTAAGTCCCTTGTTTTTGAGTGCCTCTATGGAGAGCCCAAAGAATATAAATAAAGGTCCTCTCTCCCTCATTTTTTTCCTCTTTTCCCCATGAATGAATGGATGCATGAATCCAATTAGTTATATACCAAGAAGGAGAATAACTATTCATCCCTTACTAGTAGGATAATCTAGTTATTTTATTAAAGTATTATAGACTTATAGGTTTAATTCATAGTGATTTCCAATTAATAGTAGTTAACAGAAGGTCTACTTAATATTATTAATCCACCCTATGTTTAAATTATTAGTCTTATAATTATAATACTATCAATAATACTCATAATATTGAGTTTATCCCCATAACCTTTACATTATAAAGGAAAAATAGTCTTATTATTATCTTCATAATAAAAAAAACCAAAGTTACAACTATATATTATTCTATATAAAAAAAACCTACCCTTATATTATATTATATCTTTTATATATTTAACAAACATCCTCTCTATATTGAACAAAATCTTACCAATAAACTATTAAAGGTCTTATTATTATATTATATTAACAATCACCCTCTCAAACCATTAAGTATTAGACCATATATAACATCAAATTGAGCTTACCCCTTAAAGTATATATTATTACTATCATATTAAATCAACCTCTTATACTATTAAGGTCATACCCTTAAAATTATCTTATATCATTATTTGAAAATTATATTTTATACTGTTTTAACTTATAAGTTACTTATCTGATTATTGAATAGGTCTGATAGAGACTGCTGAAAAGTCTTCTCTAGTTGTAAAGCCACAATCTTAAATATTGATTTGTGAGCTCTGTAGGGAGATTGTGTAGTATATTCAGAGGGGAAGCTAAAACACCACTAGCACCCTTGGTTACAGCATTATTTCAGCAATTCAAAACTTTTTACCTGTGATTTCCCCCTCAAGGACTGCCTTTTCCAATCCCACACTAAAAGGAGTTCCACAGTGTGGGATGAAATAAGGTGGTACCTTGAGGGGGAAATTGTTGGTAAGTCTGTTTTAAATTTCAGAATTGTGCAATGACCATGGGTGCTAAGGTGTATTATCTGCCCCTCAAAATAATACTGAATAGTCAGCCTACAGAGAATCACAAAATAAAATAAGATTTGTGGCTTTAACAAATAGAGAAGACTTATCAGTAGTCTCCAAATCAGACCTATCAATAACACACAGTCAAAAATGTGTTTTAAAACTAAAATTTCTGATAAAATATGGACCAAGAATTTTTGTTATTTTAATAAAAGTAAAGATAATATATATTTTCTTTATGGTTTTCTGTTATTTTAATGAGACTAATGGAAGTATTCTCTTTGGTTTTATGTTGATTATAATTATTTTTTATATTAATACTAATAATAAGACTACTGAATTTGACTCTTTTGATATCTTTAATACTGATTTTATATAACTTCTACCTTTCTGTTAATAATACTAAGCTTTAACTATGGTCATACTAATTTTTTTAACAATACTAAGCTACTGAGCTTCTCACGACTAAAACACTGCTACTATTTTAGATATCCTGCTAGTTCAGGGATGGTTGTGATCCTGGATAGTGAGAGCTTGTCCCATAATTTTTTGAAAAATGAGTGAGAAACAACTTCCATTTATACCTTTTGGGCTTTCATAGAGCTTCTCAAAACAGGTTACTTAAAAAAATCATAGCTGAGAGGTTTTAGCTGGTGAGATGTGCAGTGTTGGTGTAGCAACATGTTTTCTGAGATAATTTTGCTGCTGATTTTTTCTAAAAATAATGTGATGTAACTGAGATAATTTGGCTGGTGAGATTTTGATTTTTTTTGCCAAGAAAGTGGAGAAAATACAGCTTCTGACAATTGAAATTTTTTCTAGTCATATGATATATTTGAGAGAATTTGGCTGGTGAAATTTTCCTTGAAAGTGTGAAAAGTATTTTTTTTCTATTTTCCTGTATTTAATCAATTACTAATTTCAACTTTAATATTAAGTCTTGAGGTAAATATTCTGGTTTTTTTATTTTAGTATTTCATCATTGCATATAGAGATTGAATCATTTCGATAAATTTTTATGTGTTTTATGATTACTTAGAAAAAATTTGTTCTTGAAAAAGATATTGTAATTTGCTTCATAGCCTCAAGGTATTTCTTCTGTCAATTGAATAAAGGTGGGGAATATAAAGCTCTGATACTGTGGTCTGTCTTCATATTTCTGTATTTAGATTAACTCCTTTGATTTGCATAATTTTTTATTGATGATTCAATAAGGTGGAGAAACTGTGTGATTTTGTACTTTTTAGATTGAAATCCTTCTGCATGAAACTTCATGCTTGTGTGTTTCCATATATTTGTGGGTCTAAAGATGTCCTAGTGTGTAGAAACCGTTTCATTTTTGTACTGTTTTGAAAATATCGTTTTGTACCAAAGAAGTATTCAAGGTAAATGATATTCTTCTGTAATTCTACTGTTCTTGAGGCTGTGTATTGTATATCTGTGTAAAAATGTGTAGTTGTAAGATGTACATATTTTCCACATAATTCGTTTTCTAGCTCAACCATTGGGATTTTCTTTTTATTTTTTGAATCAATTTTCTTCTTTTCTTCCCAAAAATTCATAACTCTTCTGAGATATGCCAAAAAGCTCTGAATTCTTCCTGAACCTTCCAAAATTTCAATTCAATATTTTATGAAAAATTCCAAAATATTTCTAGATCTTACCATTTATTCTAGAAAAATACCTGTAAAGAAACCTGCTTGGGGTTTGTCTCCAATGTGGCTTGAACCAGCTACATGACCAATCCAAAGGTGAACAGCTCCCTCTTGTCAACTGACACTATGCACAAACAAAGGCAGTTTTCTGTGCAACCACAAGCAGATGTTTGCTGAGGGTTACAGTTAGTTTGAGCCAGAACATTCTATGCTCTGAAGCTTTGGTTTTCTTTTCATTCAGTATTTCCAGATCTTTTCATTGCCGTGCAGGCTAATTTCTATCCTTTCGAGTTTGATAGGCAATGTAAAACACAAAAAAGCTCAGATCTTCTATACTTTTTTTTTCACCAACACTCCTTTCACCCAAAGGTATCTTATCAATAAATCATATTTTACCATTTTATATTGAAAAAAAATTAAACAAAATCTCATGACAGCTAATTTTTCTTTGTTAGATTTTCAAATCATTCAGAAGATCCAAATTTCTTTGAAAAAAAAATACTCATGGCTGAAGGGTAAATCAAACCCCATTGAACTTGAATATTTATGTATTCTTATTACTGATATCTTTCAGCAAATTACATCTTTTCTTCACCAATATAGCTGCTCATTATATCATCCACCTTCATTTATTTTTCAATTTTACTTTCCAAAAAATCCTTTCTAATTTCATTTACCCAATGTGACTCTGGTTTCTCAGATTGTCGATTGGCTGCATAGTCTTAGTCTTATTGAAGTTTATTTCAATAATCATTTCACTTTACATTTTACTTTGATCAATTGGTTTTGTCCCAGAACAGACACCAAGGCCTTCAAATAAGGATGTTATTATCCCCTTTATGCCTGATCTTCTCAATGAACTTCAACATAATCTTTCTCACAAAGATCAAATTATTTCTAAGCTTGCTGAAAAAGCTCAAGAAATGGAAGTGAAACTACTCAGAAATTTCAAACCCACTCAGGCAACTTCAAATGAGACCAAAAAGCTCCCCATAAAAAAACTGATAAAAGTAATGCCAAGTATGTAAAATCTTTGAATAAATCCAAAAGAAGTTAACAAAACAAATCAACAATTTGATAAAATGAATTTTGAATCTAGAAAAAGAAAAAATCCCCTTCAGATGCTTCAGGTGGATCATCCAACTGGGTTTGAGAACACAAAATTAAGGGCTCATTTTTTTGCAGAAGAAAACCAAACTGACTTCAATTTTTTCTCTAGAAAGCCTTTTATATGCACATCAAAATTCTTTGGGATCTTATGATAAAAGGATATGTCACAGTAGCCCCCAATCCCAATAATATGCAGCAATTTTATCAGTGTTTCTCTAATGCTAGTCAAATTGAATCATCTATTGATAGTCATGGGCCCACCTTGATACCCATTGATGCAATCAAAACCCTCTGAGAAGCTTGATAGCAACGTAAAAAGATCGGAAATTACTATTTGTACTTGCCTGAGTTCTTGATCCAATATCTACATAGCTCTCTGGCAAAACTCGGAATTACAGTATGGTCACCAAACCTTTATGAGAAACACAACTCTGTATACAATAAGGAATTTTGGATTAGTAAATTAAAAACCTTTTTCCAGCTGGACATTGGTGGTGCTTACTCATATAATAATATCAACATTAATTATGTAAATGATGTTAATCTCTTAGAACAGACCTATGATCATTATGTTCATTACTACTGGGAAGGTATTTTTCATAAGGAACAAAAGCAAATTAGAACTCATTGCTTGATTAATGAAAGAAAGGATATACAATCAGCTTGCCAAAAAGTATGTAATTTATTTTTCAATTTGAACCAAAAATGTATTACTAACTTGATATTCTAGCTATGGGATGTCAGATACAAATTTGCATTAAATCAAAATTTCCCAAAACAATATATGAAAGTTGTCACTCCCATGCAATCCCATAGAAATGAGGAGTATTATGCTCCAAAAGATATCTACATTGCCAGCAAGCTACCTTTTTTTCTCTGAAGCTGCCAACAAATTCATGCATAAGCTGGATAAAATGATTTACAACTCCAATAAGGACAATGGGGGCAAAAATCAACAACGTCGTGTCAGAATCAAGAACCCACCAAAAACTATGTTTACTAAAGCACTCAAAGGCATTCCACTAGATTTTTATGACAAAGTCTGGTATAACACAAAACTTCCAGAACAAAGGAAAAATATTTCTGACTGGAAATGTGTTGCATTTTTGGAGGACCTCACCAGCTTATTCAAATTCACAACAGAATATGAACATATTGGTGAAAAATGTTTCAATGATAAATATTGTGATTTCCCAACGAAAGGATTAAACTTAGACTTCCTATCCATTGTTGAATATGAATCAGAAAATGATGATGAAAGAAAAGAGGATGATAATGACTATGGTGAAAGTATGGAGTTAGAAATGGATAATGAGGAGGAAGCTCAAGACCACAATGATGAAAATGAAATTGAAACAAGAAAAAAAGGTGGAAAAGGAAAAGAAAGAGAAATTGAAGTTGATGATGATATTGAAATTGAGCTTCAAGATCAAGATATGGTAATTGAAGTAACTCATAATACCAACTTCATTGGGGGATTAACCAAAGAAGAATGGAATTCCTGGAAGTAGTTATCAAGAAATAGGATTCTCCTTGTTTTGAAAAGACAAATAGTTTTAACTATGCTTTTTTGTTGGATTTCTTGTATATAAGATAGCACTATGTTTTTTTTTTTTTATAAAGGTTACTTCCCCCAAGCCAAAAGAAAACAATATGAAATAGAAAAAAATACAACAACAAAAGAAGAAGAAATTTTTTGTATTAAAGTAGTACTCAAAAAAAAATTCTTTCTAGAAAATGATAAAATGTATTTTTTTTCTTAAGAAAAAAGAAACAATCTAGTTGGTTTGTTTATTCAGGAAGAAAACAAGTGTGTGTTGATTCTTTAATAAAATAATGAAGCAGATTTTTTGACTTAAAAATAATTAAGTTTTTTTAAAAAGAAATAAATTAAAAATAAAATTAAAATTAGATTGCAAATTAAAAACTAAAGCTAAAAATATCAAAATAGAAATCAAATTAACATTAAAAATTAAAAATAAAACTAAGAATCAAAATAATAATAAAAAGAAAATCAAATCAAAAATAACATTAATAATAGAAATAAAATTGAATTTGAAATCAAAAATTAAAATTAACAGTGGAAATAAAAATTCAAAATTCAAAATCAAAATAAAATAGAAATAAAAAATAACAAGATAGGTAAATATAAAAATAAAAAGAAAATCAAAATCAAAATCAAAATAAAAATAAAAATAAAAATTCTAAATTAAAAGCAAAATTAAAACTAAACGAAAAGTAATATAAATATGCAAATAAAAATAAAATAAAAATGAAAAATGAAAAACAGCAAGTAAAGGATGAAAATAAATACATAAAACTGCATAGAAATAATGAAGAAAATTAAAAATAAAATGAAAAAAAGATATGTAATAGCTTAAGATAAAAACAGGAATATGAATAAAAGTAATAAAAGAAGAAAACATATTGCTTTTAAAAAATCTACAAATGAATAAAAGTATCACTATTAAATAATAAACATATAAATGAATGAGAATATTGATCTTTCATTTTTTATCATTTGTAACTTTTTATATTTTGTATTTCACTATTTTTAGGGTTTTATTGTTTTTTTAATTCTTGTATAATAAATTACAATGAAAATATAGAAATACTTGTAAAAAATTATGACTCAACAAAGATTAATTAACAAAGAAATGATAAAACTTCAAAACTACCAATAGGTAAAAAATTTGAATTATATCTGAATAAAAATAACTTGGAATAATCAAAATTGAAAATAAAGAAATATCATAAAAATGAAAATGCATAAGTAATATATGGAAATAAAAATATAAAAATCCATAAAAATAATAAAACTTGACGAAAAGGAAAACAAATAAATAAGAATAATTGAAATACCAATGGAAAATTAAATACCAAGAATCAATATTTAGAATAATAAGCACCTTTACTTTATTTTACTTTCTATTTTTAATTCATATTTCATTTTTTCTTTGGTTTTTCTCCATTATTACATTTATTTTTTACTTCTATTAATTTTTATTTTCAATTTATTTATAATTCATTTCCAATTCTTTTTGCAGTTATTTTCAATTTATTCATTATTAATTTTTGAATTATATTTAATTTATTTTCAGTTTAATTTTCATTTATTTTTAATTTATTTATAATATATTTATAATCTATTTATAATCTACTTATAGTTTATTTATAATTTATTTATAATTGATTTATAATTCATTTTGAACTTATTTTGAATTTATTTGAAATTCATTTTAAATTTATTTTAAATTTATTTTTGAACTATATTTAATGTATTTTCAATTTATTTCAAATTTATTTTGAATTTATTTTCAATTTATTTATAATTAAATTTTGAATTATATTCAGCTTATTTTGAATTGAATTGTCATTTATTTTGAATTCATTTTGAATTTATTTATGATTAATTTTGAATTTATTTCTACTTTATTTATAATTCATTTTTGAATTATGTTTGATTTATCTCTAATTTAATTTTCATTTATTTTGAGTTTATTTTTGATTTATTTATCATTTATTTATAGTTCATTTGGAATATATTTTTAATTAATTTGTAATTCATTTTTGAATTATGTTTAATTTATTTTTAATTTGATTTTCATTTATTTTGAATTTATTTTCAATTTATTTATAGTTTATTGTTAATTTATTTATAGTTTATTTAGAATTAATTTTTAATTGATTGATAATTTATTTATAATTCATTTTGAATTGATTTTTAATTTATTTATAATCATTTTTTGAATTGTATTTAATTTATTCTTAATTTAATTTTCATTTATTTTGAATTTATTTTGAATCTATTCATAATTTATTTATAATTCATTTGGCATTCATTTTTAATTCAATTTTAAATGATATTTAATTTATTTCCAATTTAATTTTCATTTATTTTGTTTTTTGTTTCAATTTATTTATAATTCATTTTGAACTTGTTTATAATTAATTGATAATTCATTTTTGAATTATATTTAATTTGATTTTCATTTATTTTAAATTTACTTATGATTTATTTCTAATTCATTTTGAATTTATCTTCAAGTTATTTATAATTAATTTTTGAATTATTTTTAATTTATTTTTAATTTACTTTTAATTTATTTTTAATTTATTTTTAATTTATTTTTAATTTATTTTTAATTTATTTTTAATTTATTTTTAATTTATTTTTAATTTATTTTTAATTTATTTTTAATTTATTTTTAATTTATTTTTCATTTATTTTGAATTTATTTTTAATTGAATTTTCATTTATTTTGAATTTATTTTTAATTTATTTATAATTCATTTTGAATTTATTTCTAATTTATTTATAATTCATTTTTGAACTATATTCAGTTTATTTTTGATTTAATTTTCATTTATTTTGAATTGATTTTGAATTTATTTATAATTCATTTTTGAATTATATTTAATTTATTCTTAATTTAATTTCCATTCATTTTGAATTTATTTTAAATTTATTTATAATCTATTTGTAATTAATTTTGAATTGATTTATACTTCATTTATAATTCATTTTTGAATTATATTTAATTTATTTTTAATTTATTTTCAATTCCTTTATAATTCATTTGGAATTTATTTTTGATTAATTTGTGATTTATTTTGAACTTATTTCTAATTTATTTATGATCTATTTTTGAATTATATTTAATTTATTTTTGATGTATTTTAATTGTTTTTTTCTCGTTGCTTTCTTACTTATCTATTTTTTAATTTTCAATTTGAATTATTCATTATAAGTTTTTTAATTTGTTTTCATTTTTGTATTGAATTTTTCGTTCAATTTTTAATTTCATAATTTTTTCAATTTTGATTTATTTACATTATTTGCTTTCAATGAATTTTCTAGTTTTTATACAAAAACAAAAGAAGAAGCAACCATAAATGGGTAAGTGGGAATATCTATCATTCACTATCTATGTCCATTGAATCATCTACTGTCACTGTTGGTTGTGGTGCTGATGTAAACTGACATATAAGATATATTGGTTGTATTTGATCAAGTGACCATGCAGGAAGTTTGAAATATGCCACAGGTCATACAATGTCCAGCTATTTTATGATTTCTTCTGACAAGAGAACCACCTGGACCAAACCCAATCTCTCAAAAATACTATTCAAGGAATTATCCAGTTCAATTGTTTTACCTTTTGCACCAATTATTAGTGTAAGTTCTATTACACCAATCAGCTTCATTATCTCCATAACCTGTCCATATATTATTTGACCATTGATTTTGTATTCAACCATATTGTTTGAGCGTTTTTTGATATACTAATTTCTTCAGCTTTTTCAAGAAATCTTAGCCTTCTTATCTGATTAATAAAGACTTTGGAACCTTTGGGATGTGGAATCCAATTGTCTGGTCACAAATTGGGGACCAGTTATCTTCAGAAATTCCAGATATTACAATAACACTGACCACTAATGTGAGCTTTTTGACTTTGTGCCCGCGTTTTATTTTTTTGTGGATGATTAAATTTGCTTTGGACCTCTAGACATTGAATTTGGAAACAATGTTTTGTTATTAAACAGCCAAAATGACCTACATCAAAGTAACAATATGATTTCTCAAAAACTAATGATTGTACTTTGAATTACATACTTGACTTGCAGTTGGTTTTTAGTTGATGAAAAATCACAATCAGGCACTCACCAGGGAGATCAAAGACTCAAATTAGAGGACCCCACCACATAAGCTGCTCAGGAATATGAAGGGAATAATGATAGTTTGGAAGTATTTGCATTTTTGGCAAGATTCTTTTTGATGTGGATGAGTCAAGCTGATATTTATTTTTGAAAATTTGGCACTCCTCCTCTTCAACAAAATTTGAGCTAACAATCTTTGTACATTTGACTAGGCAGAAAAAGGTTTTGATAACATCTTTATAGGAAAATATGTCTTCTTTGAGATAATGGAACCATATCAAGCTATCCAAAAAGGCCAGTTGAAAGTAAATGGAAAATAAAGAGCTCCACTCACTTGCCTTAAGATTTCTGTTTTGTGCTGAACCCAATTTTTTTGGCATTGGAGTGATGTGGCTTGGAGATACTACATCCATTATAGATGATATTAGCTTTTTCTTAACTTCAATGCTCAAGATACCTAAAATTTATTGAGGTTCTTCATTCTCATCAGTCATATCATTTGAAAACTTGGTTCCTTCATCCTCTATCAAGCTCTTTGTACTGAAATTTGATAATCCATTTATTCACCAACAAAATGGAAAATGATGCTATATTATTCCTTCATACCAATTGTGCAGCACACCAAGCAATACACTTTTAACAGGATCCCAATATGGAAGGCGATTGAGCTCAGAACATCTTATACCACTTCCATAGCTAAGTTCTCAAACTCTGTAATTGTTCTTGTCTCTTTCATTAAATAAGATACAGATTTTGTATTATATTGATCTTGAGGTCTTTTAATTTGCATTTTGTCAATATTGGCCTTAGTTGTTGTGCACCAGGAGCAGAAGGAATTTGCTGGATTTGACAAGAACCCTGCAGTTCTTTGTGTTGCAATTATATCACTGAGTAGGGCACCAAGTCTCATGTTTATTTTGTGCCCATTAGGAAACTGAAATTTTTTGATATTTAATGTTCTATATACATTGAGTAAATCATCAACCAGAGTTTTCAAAACATTTATAATCATTGTTGTATTTGGCTGATTTGGTGCTGGTATGACACCAGCAAGGTAAGTGTATTTTGGTTTGTATTGCAATGATGGAGGGAGTTTCTAATGATATTTCCCTCCAGAAAGCTTATTTCCTAAAGGGTTGAACCAATTGACAAAAAGGGAGAATGAAAGAAAAGATGTTTAATTTACTTCTGCTTTGTTGTTCAAATATTTTTGTGTTTCAAAATTCAAATTTGTCAAAGCATTGGAATGACAACAATGAATTCGCTCAGATGGCCTTTGGACTAGCTCTCTTCCCCATGTTTCAATAGATAACTCAACCTCTGGTAAGCACATAAACCATTTCAGCCAATCAACAAGGTTTTGGCTGACGAAAATAGTTTTTGAAGCTTTTTTTTGATTCTTTACTTCTCTGTTCATTTCTGAATCAGAAGAAAAGGACCTGGGCATTTTTTCAATTAATGTAAAGTCAAATTCTCTAAAAGGTTCAACCCCACATTCTGATACTGTTGTTGCAATTTGATAGTTGCATTCTGCTGGAGCTGTTTCTTCATCCTAGAGGGAGTAACATGAAGTACAACAAAAATTAAATTTCAGCTTTGAATCAAGATTTAAATGTTTAGTAATTGTAAAAATGTCTTTGGGTAGGTTGTTTTCAATGCAAATTTCAGATGGTAGCTGAGGTGACTGCTGTATGATGTAAGTGATGTGATTTATTGCTTCTTGGCATTTCTGCTGGCTGAGTCCACAAACAAGGTACAACCATGAAATTAAAAGCAACAGACAATCTGGTAAAAATCAAACAATAGAGCTTTAGATTTCAAACAAATTTTTCAATAATGACATAGAACTAATTGCCTTGATTATTGCTTTTTTTCCCATAAACTATGCTATCTGATTCAGTTGCTACACTGCTGGTATTGTTATTGGCTTCAATGTGATTTTTGTTTGTTTCTGCCAAATGGATTTGAAAATTCTCAGAGTGCAAGCTGTGAAATTGATTGCTCAAATTCTGTATCAGCAATCTGTTTATCTTTATTCCAATGCCTTTGATGTGTGCTTGGATGCACATACATCCCTCAATGTGTTATGCATTCTATATCAACAATCTTGTGAACAACACATGTTGGGAAAGTACACAGGACAACTTTGGAGGGCATTGCTAATATACAAAAGGTGAAGAAAATATCAAATATTCTATTCAAAAAAAGGTAAAAAAAAATAATAATTTAAGTCCTTATTGTCTAATAAGAACCTCAAACTTATAGTGTTTTAACCAAAAATACTAGGAAAAAGGGGTCAGTAAAGCTCATTTCAGAGCTTTTTTGATAAGAAAGGGGTTTTCCTCTTTCTTGGTGAGTATGTTCCCTTTGTTGTTTCATTTTAATTTTATCCCTTTGTGTTAATAGAATGCATTACTAATCTTTTACTTGAGATCAATGTGATTGTTGTAGGTCTCATGCTGACATTCAATTTGGAATTGTACCTACTTTCAATTAAAGGTGGGAAATGTCACAAAAGAAATATTTAATCTTAATCACTGTCCAGTTGGTATCATGCTTCACAGAATCATTATCATGGAAAACTTCTCAAAGAAATTCCTATCAAGAAACTATGAGATGTAGAAAAATAAAAAGTAGCTAGTATTTAATTTCAAACTACAAATTTTATTTCAGTTCAAAATTGAGCTTTGAAGATGGTATAGTATCACTGTTGCTTATGATTTCCATTCAAAATATATTAAATTAGGATAGAGAAGGTTATAATTGTTTCTGTCACAATAAAAGCAAAGAGTAAACTCAAAAAAAGGATCTACTGAGTGTTAGTTTTGTATGAGAGCTCTTGTTACCAGTAATTATTGCAATGAAAACCACTTTTGTTCAAGTGTGCATAGCTGCACAGGAAACTACCCCTGTTTGCGCATAGTGTGAGACAGGAAGGTTTTTATTTTTAGTCTGGAATTCTAAGTGTGTCTTTTTTGTATTCATTCTATTATTATTTATTGGTAAGCTTGAAGCTGATCCCAATGGTATGGAATACCACAGCGGTCATAATTTTGATATTTCAAAATTCCCAAATATTAATTTGCTGTATTTGAACACCTTTTGTTGTTTGGTTAGTTTTTCTCTATTGAAATGGGAATTTCATTTCTTTCAGCCATAGTTGTGGCTTTGATATGATATTCATCAATTGTGGCTTCTTCATTAATAAATTTGATAAAGGGGCTGAATGTGGCTGTATAATCTTGTTTCTCTAAGCTATGCCCTAAAATAGGGTGTGTTTGAAAAAGGTGTCTTTTTAGGTGTATTATTCTGTGGTTGCTCTTCTAGTTGTGCCTCTTTGTTCATAGTGTAGATTTTCAATGGAAAAATTATTACAGTTTAGTTATATTTATTCCAAATCATGTTTTTAATTTTAATGGTGGCTTTCCTCTTGAATTAAGTACCAGTATTGAATTTGTGATTTTAAGTTTGGAATTCATGTGAGCTTTGTGGCTTTAATTAAGTTTGTGCCCCTCTTGGTTAGTTTTATGCTTTATTGAGAATACTATCAATGATTATTGTACCTATCTAGATGATCTGCATGAGAGAAAAGGTGGATAACTTCTTCCATTATTCACATATTAATTAACAATCCTATAATTTCCTCTCTAGCAGAATTATTTCATAATGAATTCATAAGCTTCACCTAATGATAATAATAATTCATCACCTTTAATTGATATTCTTTGTAGAAGGAATCTTGCCACGAATAAACTACCAAAATCTCCTCCATATTTGAAATCTAAAACCCCACTTGATACTCCTCCTTTGCAGTGTAGTTTATCATATATTGAATGTGATTATTCAGAACTGGCTCTATCATATAGTAGTTACCCAAGTTCAGAATATGCTTAGCAAAAGTCCTCTCCTGCTTTGAAGCCTTTAGATGTAGATGATAATTCTAGAAAAGAAATTTATGAAAACATTTCTCCAATAAACTCAAGCATTGATGAATCTGTCACATTAAATAGAATTTATACCTTCTCTTCATTTTATTCTACATTTTCTGAATGACCTCATTGTGAATTAACTTCATCAGATAATAGTAAGACTTCTTTTGAGTTTATTGAAGATACATCTTCTCCTTCCCTCAAGTATTCAAAAAATGATATTAAATAGTTTTACCTTCATCTTCTACCAGTCTTGATAGTTCTTCCACATTGAATATTCTTGACAGCTTTTCTTCTTCCACTATACAGCTTTTTAGTTCTGAATATATTCTTAAATATCTTTAACAATGCTCTTCTCCTATTCTGAAATATAGCACTGATGATAATGTTGATAGGTATTCTATCAGCCTGTGACTCAAAACCAGAGCACAAGCATGACAGCCAAAATACCATAAACCAATGGTATAGCCAAGATACCACCAAAACATGGAGCTGAGCCAAATCAGCTCAAAAGGTATCAAAAAAAAGAGGAAACTCACCTCTTCCTGAAAATATAAGTCCCATCACCATAGGACGAGAAATAACAAAGTTATTCCTGCTCAAAGATATTGCTGAGCATAAACCTTAATTTTCACCTCTCATCTAAAATCTAGAAGGAGAGGCTTAACCCCATCAAATGGTTATTCAAAATGAAGCTCTAAGCCAGGGCTATCCAATGGTACCAGCCAAACTGAGCTAGCACCAATATTACTGGAGTTATGGTCAATTTCAGGCCAAATAAGGGTTAACAAAACATTCACCTCTCATCTAACTTCTACAGTTTTAGCGTGAGATACCTAAAGTGGGGTCTTTTTGGAAAGAGCACAATCAGGGCTATCTGATGATGCCATCCACTTCCCCATATCTCAACTACTGCAGAAGGTATGGGGAAAACAAGCTCAATACAGCTTTTTGCCTAAAACACGCAAATGTACAAAACCCTTGTACATGGGATAACTTTGCCATATTTAATGACACCCATACCAAATGAGGTACCATTGTGTAGAGCTCATACAGGGCTATACACGGAACCAATTTTGAGGTTGATATCTCAAGAATTGACAAAGTTATGGCTGTTTTAAGGTCAAAATCCCACCTGCTGTCATATACAGCCTTACCATGGGATAATATCCCATAACCATGAATATGAGGTGTCAAATAGACAAAGAAGGATGTTTTTACTTTAATACCTCATATGTCAGTCAATACTGGGGTCCCATACAGTTTCTATACAGCATTCTATGCGTTATACACGTCAGAATCAGGCTGTGATGTCCCCAGATGAAAATTTTCACCCTGTATTGGTGAAAACCGCCCAGATGTGGTTTCAAAACCACATCTGAGCCCAATACAGAGTATACTGGCTGTTTGCAAACCACAAGCCTGTCCTGGAGAGTGAAAAATCTTCACTTCCTCTACGTGGAAAGGTCTAACAGCCTTTCCACCCCAATTTCAGGATAAAAGGAGGGCTTTTCACAGCCAAATCATCTCCTCATCCTGCTCTTGAATACCCTACGTAGTAAACTGTCAAAAACATTTTTACTCTTGGGTAATAAACAGGTATAATTATATATTTAATTATTGTAACTCTTATTATAGTAACCTAACTGGTAAGATTGCACCCTGGGTTCTCAATAGCGATCACCACCACTATTTTTCAATAGTAGAACCCCTTAATTACATTATAAATCATCTTTTAAATCAAAAAATCCTATTTTAAATCAATTTTCTACATGTCACAGTCATAATTCTAGTTGTAAATACTCTTATTACCACTTCAATATAGACTCAGCCTGACATTTTGGGGGCCTGGCCGTGTTTTAAATCTTTTTTGGGACCTTATAAGTAAGTCCTTTTTTCTTTTTATGACTTATTAACAAGTGTTTTATCCTTTTTTAGGCGTAATTTCTCCATTAAAATATATATTTTATATATTTTTATCCTTTTATTTATACATACTCATATTATAAGAGTATTATTCACGTGGCTAATACCCACTGAAAATAACTATTTTTGGGGTGTTTTGTATATAAAAACACATAAGCCATCAATAAGTCCTGTATTCTTGATTTAATAAGGACACCTCTGAGTGAAAAACCATCAGTTGAGGTGTGGTTAAGTGTATTGTTAACTCAATCACACTTATACAGAGCCACTTATTCAGATTACACTTGAAAACCACAAGTGTATCTGTGGGATACTGGCACACAAACAGTGTGACAGGGTACCAAAAGCTGTAATTCTGACGTGGAATTGTTGATTCAATTACACTGTCATTATACAGGACACATTGTAGTAACATACAAGCCCAGAGGCCAATCTTAGACGTGCAAAACCAGCATCTTTAAGAAGTCTTAACTGACATAAGCCCTCTTTTTCCTGCCTTGAATCAGTGGGAGAAAATTACATCCCACTTGAGACCCAGTCACAGGCCAACACACCAGTGACGCCCTCAGAACCAGAGGGCAGCAAAGGCAAAGGAAAGAGGCACAGTGAAGGTCTCATTACAGCAAAAAAGTGGACACCTATAGCCACTCAGAGGAGTAGAAAACCACAAAACTCTGCTTCAATACAAGCTAAACCAACCTTAACCACTTATACAGGAAAGATTACAATCATTAACCCAGTTGTAACTTCCAAAGGCAAACTGCCCAAGTCAGCAGACAATAAATTTGTACAGGGCACAGTCAAAGGTAAATACCCTAAGAACATAAAGTTTTTGACTGCTTGCAAACACTGATATGTCCCCTGCATACCTCAGAGACCTTGTCTTCCAAAGGAACCAACCAGAGGATAGAGAAGGCTTGTCCAGAACCAGAAGACCTGGAAGAAGACACCTTGGACACAGTGGTGGATGGCAAAACAATGAGGGAGATAATATCAACCTTGCCATTCACACTCCAATTCAACAAAGACCTCAAACCAGAGGACTGGAAGGATATGGATCAAGTTCTTCAGATCCACCAACTCCTAAAAGATTTATTTCAATGGAGCATGGACAACAAGAGGTTCAACCTAGCAACTCACTGGGCAGAACTTGGATCAAGTTGCCAGAAGATCTGTCTCAAAGAGATAGACTTCAAAGACCTGATGGTAATCACCAAAGGTTGGAATCCTACCAGGCAGCACAGACTCCTGGAGGCAAGGGCACAGAGGATAAGGGAGAATCAAGCCACTATCCTAGCTATAGAAGAACAGTTAACCCAGACAGGGCCTACTCAGATTCCTTCAGGTTCACAAGGAGCAGGCCAAATCAGCTCTCCAGTGGCTTCACACCATTCAGAAACCAGCAGATTGGTGGCCAGGAGTCACCATTCTTCACAATTCCAGGAAGTTTCCAGGAGAAGACAAGGAAACAAGGGCAAGAACAAAGCCTCCTTAAACCAGAGGAGGAAAGAATCAGACCCCATGATCCAGAAGATGTTAGATTTGGTAAAAGAAGTACACAAGAACCAGAAGTAGTTTTAAACCACTCTAGAATCAGTAGTCCTAGTAATAGAAACATTACCCCCACTCAGACTGAAAACAACATTGTCACATCTGAGAGTAACATCAACAGTGATACACTGTGGTTACAAATGTCCCAATATGCTGAACAATCTGCAAATCAGCTTGCAGAAATTGAAGCTAGCCAAGAGAGGATGAGACAAACTCAAGCCTCCTTGGAACAAATAGTTAAAAATCTTCAAGAAGGATATGCCCAACTAAGCAAAGCCTCTGAGGAAAGCAACAAAAGACTGAATATAGTCTTTGAAGAACAACACCACAGCACAAGGGACAGGGAGTGTCTGGATCAAGACATTAACAAATTGTTTAATGCCTATCATAGCTTGAAGCCCCAACCACAAAGACAAGCTATGAAGAATCCATATCAACCAGATGAAATCAAACCAGATGACATGTTGTTGAATAAGGCAAGATCTCCATCACAATACCAGGATGGAGATGGCATGTTTTATTCAGAGAAGGAAGCCTTGAAACAGCTTCCTGAGGCCTCAAACTGGCCCAAATTCTCTGGATCAGGAGAATATGATCATATGGAGCTCATAGATTATATTGATGGACTCTTCATTGATATACCAAGCATACCAGACTACTGGATCACTGCTAGATTGAATACTGCACTTAAAGGTCATGCAAGCATATGGTATACAGAAATGAAAGAAATCCATGGCAGAAGAAACTGGCCATGGTGGAAGAGTCAAATCATCCAAAAGTACAGTAATGGAACTTGGATATGGCAAAAGACCATGTCATTTGAGAATGACAAATACTCTGTGGACAAAGATCCATATGAGTGGTGTCTTAAACAGTCTAAAAGACTTAAGGCCATTGATCCTCAGATGAACATCCAAATGAGGAATCACAAGATTCTGACACAACTACCAGGAGAACTAGAGCATGCAGTAAAATGCAGATGCAACCAAAATTGCACTCTAGATGACATAGCCAACACCTTACAAGACATAAGGAAGAGGACTAATATAGGGAAATTCACCCCATATAGAAGCAGCAGTTTCAAAGAGAAACAACCACTCAGGGTAGAGCTTAAAGACAAACCCAGAGAAAGAGTGGCAGAAGTGGCAAAGAAGAAGAATTCTTGCCACAATTGTGGTTCAACAGACCACTATGCTAACAACTGTCCAAAGGCAAAGAAAAAAGTCTATGCCATAGAGAAAGTCCCTGAGGAAGAATCTCCAACAGAGGATTCTGATTCAGACTCCATGGGTGATGCCATCAGAGAACCATCTGAGGATGATCAAGACCCCAGAGAGGAATTTCTAGTGGAATACCAAGAGGAAACCCCACTGGAAATCCAGGACATACAGTTAGAAGCAGGCATGCCACAGGACACTGCTAATAAAAACTTGTGCAAACACACACAAGATGCACAAACATTCCTGGTTACACCAACCAAAGGAATGGCATATATACATGGAACAGCCACAAAAATGACTGTTTGCATTGACAATGCTCAGCATCCACTGATCATTGATAGTGGAGCACACTGCTCCATAGTAGCCAGAAACTATCTGGATACCCACTTCCCAAACTGGGAGAAACAGCTCTTTCCCACTAAGGCAAAGAACTTTAAAAGTGCATCAGGGAAGATGACTTCCATTGGGACCATTATCAGAGAGATAATTATACCCCACAGGAAGGGTAATATCAGACTCAACCCAGAGTTTGTAGTGCTTGATGATGCCCACATCCAAGGGTTTTTACTGGGAACAGATTACCAGAGGATGTATGGCATAGACATTTACAACAGTAAAAATAGACACATCACCATTGGTACTAACAAGGAGAAGAAATTTTCACTTGACATATACCAGATATCCTCTCAAGATCCACTGGAAGAACTTCTGAAGGAATTCAGAGAGGGACAGTTTAGCACTACCCTCACCAGTAAACAAAAACTAAGTCTACTGAAGATGCTGAGAAAGAACAGACCAGCATTTGCCATTGGTGAAGAGCCATTAGGCAAGATTAAAGGCTGTGATATAGAGCTATATCTGGATGTGGAAAGAACTTATCCACCCATGCTCAGGAGACCTCCTTACCCAGCAAGTCTGGAAACCAGGAAATAAATTGAAAAACATATCAATGAAGTCCTGGACATGGATGTCATCAGAAAGATTTCATATAATGAAATAGTGGAAATTACCACCCCAGTCCTGATCACCTGGAATGATGGCAATTCTAGGCTAGGTGGAGATTTCAGAGCCCTGAATAACTACACAAAAGCAGACAGGTACCCTATACCAAGGATACCCCATGCCTTGGATAAACTGGCCAAAGCCAAATACATAACCAAAATGGATTGTATGAAAGGCTTCCACCAAAATGGAGTTAAATCAAACTCCATGAAGTTACGCAGGATAATATGCCATATGGGTATATATGAGTACACCAGGATGCCATTTGGCATTAAAAATACACCAGCCCACTTTCAAAGGATGATGGACACCATATTTCAAGAAGAAATAATGGAAGGCTGGATGGTAGTATATATTGATGATATCATTATATACTCAGAGACATGGGAAGACCATGTACAATACATAGACAGAGTGCTAAGTAAATGTACACCCATCAATCTGAAAATTTCACTTAAAAAGTGTAATTTTGGCCAACAAGAGCTACTAGCTCTAGGAAATAAAGTCTCGGGCCTTAGTCTGGCAGTTTACCAGAACAAAGTAGCAGCAGTATTGCAAAAGCCAGTACCAAAGAACATCAAAGAGATGCAATCTTTCCTTGGGTTTGCTAGCTACTACAGAAACCACATCAAACATTTTGCCCACATAACTAGTAGTTTATACAAGTTATGTTCAAAAGATGTAGTTTTTGAAATCACAAAGGAAAGAAGGGATGCACATGAGATGATCAAATATGAACTCACTAATGCACCTGTGCTCATCTTACCTGACTTTGAACTACCATTCAAGCTGTATATAGATGCAGCATGCAGCCAAGGCCTAGGAGCAGCCCTTCACCAAAGACAAATTGTGGATGGAGAACCAAGAGAAGGAGTAATTTAATACATCTCAAGGAAGCTGAAAGATTCAGAAGCCAGGTATGAGGCAACCCAGACTGAATGTCTATGTCTAGTCTGGGCTCTGGAAAAACTCCATTATTATTTGGAGGGTGCAGTCTTTGAAGTCTACACAGACTGCACAGCCTTGAAGTCTTTACTAAACATGAAGACAACAAATAGACATATGCTGAGATGGCAAATAGCCATCCAGGAGTATAGAGGGAACAGGACCATCATATACAAGGAAGGTAAAAGCCATACCAATGCAGATGGCCTCAGCAGATGGCCACTGGATAATGTCAAAAGCAATCCAGCTTATGACCCAGAAGTTGCAGCAAAAATACCTATCCATTTCATGGAAATAGATAGGAAGAAAAACTTCAGATTATCTGAATGGGCACCAGAAAGTGGCACCCTTGACAGTGGAAACACTGACTCAGAGGGGACAGAAACTCCCATACTGGGAATAAGTTCCTCAGAACTGCACAATGAATTCTTCAGTGCAGTACAGAAGTCTTATGCCAAACACAAACAGTGTAGCATACTACTCCAACTCCTTCAACAGAAGTACAGGAGTCCAGAGCTGGAAACTTAGCTGGAAGAACCCTGGTTGAGGGCCTATAAGGACAATAAATTTTTTCTTATAGATGGCCTGCTCTACCACAGAGAAAAGCACACAAGTGCACTCACAGTGGTAGACAGAGACCACATCTCATTGATCCTACAAGAATGCCATGACTGCCCCTATATGGGACACATGAGTGAGGACAGGACCAAAGAGAGGGTAGCAAGCACAGCTTGGTGGCCCAAGTGGGAACAAGAGTTGAGTGAATACATCAACACTTGTGAAAGATGCCAAAAGGCAAATAGGAAACATGGGAAGAAGTATGGGTTACTTCAACACATAGAACAACCCAAAAACCCATGGGAAACCATCAACATGGACTGGGTTACAGGACTTGTCCCAGGAGGCAAAGAAAACTACAATGCCTGTTTGATTATAGTTGATAGGTTTAGCAAGAGCATGAGGTGTCTACCATGCCATAAAGAAGACACAGCCATGGACACTGCTCTGTTGTTTTGGAATAACATCATATCCACCTGTGGAGTCCCTAAGATCATCATTAGTGATAGAGACCCCAAATTCACATCTGAATTTTGGACTAACTTATATGACATGCTTGGCACCAAACTTGCTTTTTCCACAGCTTACCATCCACAAACAGATGGCCTGGCTGAAAGGATGATCCAAACAATGGAGGACATCCTCAGAAGATTCTGTGCCTATGGCATGGAATACAAGGACCATGAGGGATACACCCATAATTGGGCTACCCTCTTACCAGCAGTCCAACTGGCTTATAATACAAGCCAGAGCTCCACCACAGGAAAAACACCTGCACTGGTAGAGAAAGGGTGGAACCCCCTGTTGCCTGTGGATCACTTGAAGAAAAATCTCCTGACTATCCACCCCACAGCCAAAGACTTCCATGATATGTGGAAGAGGGCCTGTGAGACAGCTTCCAAATGCATAGCTGAGGCTAAAGAATACAATAAGCAGAGGTGGGACAAATCACATATTGAACCTGACTTCAAGGAAGGGGACCAGGTGTTAGTGTCTACACTGAACTTCAACAATCTCAAAGGACCTAAAAAGATGAGAGACTCATTTGTAGGACCTTTCACTATCATTAAGTTGATAGGGAAAAATGCAGTAGAAGTCAAACTCACTGAGGAGTTTTCAAGGAAACATCCAGTCTTTCCAGTGAGTTTGGTCAAACCATACTTCCAGACAGCGGAGGACAAATTCCCCTCAAGGAGGAAGAACCCCACACCACAAGAGATAGTGGAAGTGGAAGACTCCCCTGGACCTGTGAGTAAGATCATCAGGGCCAGGAAGATCAGATTCAATGGGAAGGATCAAAGACAGTACTTAGTCAGATTCAAGAACCAGACAGCTGATAAGGACAAATGGTTGGCAGAAGATGCCATACCAGATGGGAACCTTCATTTAAGGAGATTCATAGCCTCTAGGAGGACTGAACAGTCCCATCAATGATGAGCCTTTTTTAGAGGGAGGGTATGTCAGCCTGTGACTCAAAACCAGAGCACAAGCATGACAGTCAAAATACCATAAACCAATGGTATAGCCAAGATACCACCAAAACATGGAGCTGAGCCAAATCAGCTCAAAAGGTATCAAAAGAAAGAAGAAACTCACCTCTTCCTGAAAATATAAGTCCCATCACCATAGGACAAGAAATAACAAAGTTATTCCTGCTCAAAGATATTGCTGAGCATAAACCTTAATTTTCACCTCTCATCTAAAATCTAGAAGGAGAGGCTTAACCCCATCAAATGGGTATTCAAAATGAAGCTCTAAGCCAGGGCTATCCAATGGTACCAGCCAAACTGAGCTAGCACCAATATTACTGGAGTTATGGTCAATTTCAGGCCAAATAAGGGTGAACAAAACATTCACCTCTCATCTAACTTCTATAGTTTTAGCGTGAGATACCTAAAGTGGGGTCTTTTGGAAAGAGCACAATCAGGGCTATCTGATGATGCCATCCACTTCCCCATATCTCAACTACTGCAGAAGGTATGGGGCAAACAAGCTCAATACAGCTTTTTGCCTAAAACACGCAAATGTACAAAACCCTTGTACATGGGATAACTTTGCCATATTGAATGATACCCATACCAAATGAGGTACCATTGTGTAGAGCTCATACAGGGCTATACACGGAACCAATTTTGAGGTTGATATCTCAAGAATTGACAAAGTTATGGCTGTTTTAAGGTCAAAATCCCACCTGCTGTCATATACAGCCTTACCATGGGATAATATCCCATAACCATGAATATGAGGTGTCAAATAGACAAAGAAGGATGTTTTTACTTCAATACCTCATATGTCAGTCAATACTGGGGTCCTATACAGTTTCTATACAGCATTCTATGCGTCATACACGTCAGAATCAGGCTGTGAGGTCCCCAGATGAAAATTTTCACCCTGTATTGGTGAAAACCGCCCAGATGTGGTTTCAAAACCACATCTGAGCCCAATACAGAGTATACTGGCTGTTTGCAAACCACAAGCCTGTCCTGGAGAGTGAAAAATCTTCACTTCCTCTACGTGGAAAGGTCTAACAGCCTTTCCACCCCAATTTCAGGATAAAAGGAGGGCTTTTCACAGCCAAATCATCTCCTCATCCTGCTCTTGAATACCCTACGTAGTAAACTGTCAAAAACAGTTTTATTCTTGGGTAATAAACAGGTATAATTATATATTTAATTATTGTAACTCTTATTATAGTAACCTAACTGGTAAGATTGCACCCTGGGTTCTCAATAGCGCTCACCACCACTATTTTTCAATAGTAGAACCCCTTAATTACATTATAAATCATCTTTTAAATCAAAAACTCCTATTTTAAATCAATTTTCTACGTGTCACAGTCATAATTCTAGTTGTAAATACTCTTATTACCACTTCAATATAGACTCAGCCTGACATATTCAATCCATATCTCTAATATTATTCCATAAAAAATTGCCCTGAAAAATGATTCACCAGAATCATTGAAAAATTCATTGCCTCTTTATTTTTCACCACTTTTTTTGCCACTTTATACTTTATTTTTATTAGATTATTATCTCAAATTATCTGTGTCTGGTGAAAGAATTTTTAAAATAAAAGACACTGGTGCTGAAATAGATGAGCTGGATCCTTTTCCTTATGCCATGGATTTACCAGTAGTCCGATTAACATCACAACCAGCTTGTAATAATTACCCCAATATGAATCATGAGAAGTTGAAGAGTATAAAGCAAGCCCAATGAAGGAAGAAATATTCATTGCTTCCCCAAAAGAATATTTGTTATAAGTAATTAGTTTTTCAATTATTCCTTTGATGTAAGCCCTTCTTTAATAAGTGTTTTTTTCAACTAGAAAAGAAATATATTAATTATATAATATTATAGTTTTGTGATTAAGATACTTATTTTATATTTCTTTAGCTTTCTCTAACACCTTGGTAATCTGATATCTATAAAATATTGTCTTGAATACTTATACATAGCCTGATTTTTTAATCTTTTTTTATGGGATATTTGTAATTAATAACTATTAATGCCTTTTCTTATATATTTTGTGACCAATCTCCTTCTGAATCCTTTGTACAAGCTGTTTCTTGAGTCTTGATATGAATCTTATTTCTTCTTTGATTTTTTTTACAAATAATTCTTCCCAAATGAAGCTCCAATCACCCTTGATGATATGATAATTATGTTCATTGAGACTGATAATTCCGGGTACAAAAACACCTTCCCAGGAAACATCCCAATCAGCATTTTCAATTACATAATTTCCATGCTTACATAATATTATTCCTTCTGGTATGTCCAATAAATACAAAAATAGTCCTCTTTCCACTTCCAAATCCCCAAAAGAAATTTTTCTTCTCCATTCTACATCTGTTGATGTATCCTCTTCCAAATATATGCTTCCTAAATCTCATTTGCTGCCATAATATGTAAGTAATTCTACAGATTCCAGTATTGGAAGAGAAAATCCTGGAAGCTCTTTCCAATCTTTAGACTCTTGAATGTGTTTAAGTGTTTCTAAAAAATTGAACAATTCTTCAAATTCTAAGTATGGAATCCATATATGGAATAAATCCTCTCCTTCTTCAACAATGGTTTTCCCCATTAATTGACTTCTATAATTTTTACAATTTTGAAATTTAAATCTGTCCATACTTCTTCATTCCAACCAAGATTCCATTTTAATTGATTTTTGTGTGTAAGTTTGGAATCTATTAATTTCTAGGTCCTTTCTGAGTTTTGGTAAGATTATTGAGTTTTAAGATAAAATAATAATTCCTCTTTGATAAGGCAGGAAGTCACTGCTACTGAAGGATGAGACTATTCTAGATTAAGGTTTTTTTATGAATTAACTTGAATAATTAAAATTCCTCTTTGATAAGGCAGGAGGTCACTGCACTGAGTAATAAGAGTGTTTAAAAGTGAATTTTTCCATAAGATAGTTTCAATGATTTGAAATTCCTCTTTGATAAGGCATGAGGTCACTTCCCTGATACTGATACAGATAAGAAAGGTTTTTTTTAGGTGATTTTTTATTATTTTACTATTTTTTATGGTCTTTTTCATTGGTTATTGAAAATGAATTACTTAAGTTATTATTGAGAGATATTTAACCTTTTATTTTAAATTACTGAAAGACATGTTTCTTTCAATATCTCTCCAAATATCTTGCTTCATTGTTTTCTTTGTGTATTTGATTTCCATTATTAAAAAAGAGCTGTGACTTCATGAATGAAAATATACCCAAAATCAAACCAGTAAAGAGTTCCTCCCAAGATTTCCAAACAATCTAGATTCAAGTCTTCTTGAGCCCGTAGAATTTTGTGATGCAGTCCTTCTATTGTCCTTTGATAATATCCATAAGGCTTCTTCCAGTAAGGATTCTGTAAGTTTCCTTTTATTCCAATAGTATTAAGTAATTCCAAAAAATCAACTTTTGTAGGATTAGATACAGGTATTTCTGAAAGATATTTGGTTTGAATTATTAGTGAATATAGCTAACAATAATACAGTTCTTCAAATGTTATCATTGGAAGTATTAAATAATCTTCCTCTCCTTCATACTCTTGTATTTATTCCTGTATTCCATTTTGATTCTGGGAGTCATTTGCTAACATGGCTGTAATCTCTTGATTTTGATTGAATAGATCAGTTGAGCTTTAAGGTGAAATATTTGAAAAGAAGCATATTTGTTCATAGGAATCATTAAATTATTTTTTGTTTGGGTTCTAAAATGGTACAGAAAGATAGCCTTTGTGTGCTTTCTGATAAATCTCCTTCTTCCAGGTCTTCATATCTTCTTCTTTGCCTATATTTATTGTGTAAATTTCCCTTATTTTTTTTATATAAAATCAAGTCATCTTCTGATTCTACAAATTTTCCCTCCTCTGGAGCTTTCTCCAATATTTTTCAATCCTCTTGTTTATATTTCTATCCTAAATCTGATTAATCTTATTCTCAATAATCATGGCACTTTAATTTTCCAATTCTTTAACATTTATTTTTGCCAATGGCTTAATTTTGTCATGTTTTGGTTCTTCCTTAATAAATTCCTTTTTAATATAACTAATGCAACTGCTTTCTTCCTGAAATAAATTGAAACAATATTCTGCTATTCCTGAGAAATTTGCTTTAGGGTGGTTGAGATCCATTTTAAATTTCTTCTGTGGGCTTTCTCCTTCCTCTTCATCATTAATTCCACTTATGGCCATGTCCAAATCTCTTCTAATATTCTTCAGTTCCCCTTTGATTTTTTATATTGCTTCACTATCTTCTACCTCCAGCTTATCTTTGTCTGGCCCATTCCCTTTGGATTTTCTATCAGCCTCAGTAATAATAATTTATTTCTTTGATGATGATATTTTAGAATTTTCTTCAACTACTAACTGATTGAAATTTTAAAGTACTAATAAGTCCATGTACATTTTTTCTTCATTACCAAAAGTGGCTTCAAGGAGATATCTGTTGATTTTGGTGTGTAAGGGTTGATTTGTAATTCTTCTTCTATAGCCATTTCCTGATTTATAATATTCAATTCATTTTCCTCATTAAGAATAGCTGGGAAGGGTATCTTGTTTGGTCCAAGAAATATTTTCTTCAATTTTGTCAAAGATTGACTTTCTGTTTCCTGTGTTTCTTTTTTTGGATGATTCTCTTTGATTTATTGACCATTTTCCAATTTCTAAAGAAGAACAAAGCTCCATTCTTTATGGTGGAAAAATGTTCCAACACATAAATTGAGGGTTACATACTGGCAAACATGACCTTCTTCCATCTTCCTCTGGATAACTAAATATTTCCCCTTTCCTGTGTAAAAATTCAAATTTAACATTTTTATCCTCTGAGAATGGTCGTCCTAGTATGGTGTGTACAGATCCTTTTGATATGAATAAATGAATTTCCTTTTCTTCTCCTGTTGAAATAGTAATTGGTGTAAATTCTGAGAGTACATCCAAAGATTTTGTATATCCACCAATTCCTCTGAGGTTCATATTGAGCTTTCTACTTGTAAGTGAGGCTTCAATTGCAATTTCCTCTGGTATTATGTCAATTTCTGATCCAGTATCAACAAATTTCATTTTAGGATATTGTTCTCTTCCAATAAGTACTTCCATAAATACAAGTGGGCATGCATAATAAAATATTGGGGTATGATAGTCCCTTAGCTTAAATGAAAGTAATCTTTCTTGAATATTTGATGTATTAACTAATTTTATCAAAGCTTTTTCTTGGGGAGTTAAAATTTGTAATTTGTAAATAAATCTTGGTGAAATTAATAATATTTCTTCAAGAGTAATATTCATCTCTTGCTCAAGTATTTTCTTCATCACATGTTCAATTATTGGCTTTGGGTTATTTAATTTGGATTTTACTTTGCTCTTTGATTCAATCCTTTGTCAGTCATGTTTTGGTTTCTACTTATTCCTGTCCTTGGAAATTCTTTCAATATCTTCATTCTCTCCTTCCTTTCCTTCTTGGGCTTTATTGTATTTTGTTGGAATTAAAGCCCTTATTTCATCTTCTGCCTCATCTTCCTCATGGTAGGCACCTGGTATCTTCTTGTTAAAGGGGTTTTGTGTTTAATTTTTATTTTATTTCTTGTTTTGGCTTTGAATTTTGTGCCTTGTCTGACTAAGGCCAAGATTGATTTGAATATTTTCATTTGCTGGTGATATTTTAGGATGTTTCCAGTTTCCCCATTCTTCTATTTGAGCTATAACTGTTGCCTTCACAAATTTGCATTCTTCAATTATTGTTGTTTCTTGCTTCTGTGAGAGTGAATTGAATTGGTCCATCATTTTATTTGTAAAATCCTCCTGCTCTTTAGCAAAACCTCTAACTAATTATTTTGTAGATTTAGGGCCTTCCATGGTTACTCGCTGAAAATTTGGAAAAAGATATGTTTCTCTACAATTCAAGACAATTCCTTTCTCCAAGTCTTCTGTGAGATTATTAAATTTTATTGTAAAATCTTATTCTTCTTAAAAGTAATAAAACTTCAGTGGCTGTCTTGGAGCCATTTGAGCTGGGACATATGGTTGATAACTTGAAGATATGGGTGGTAAAGGATATCTTGACTCAAATGTCCCTGAGTTTTGCACAACTCTCTGATATTGCTTATTTCTTGCTTGTGTCCTCTTTGGATATTAAACTAATTCTGCAAGGTGTTTGAGCTGATTCAATACTTCCTTAACTTATTTCTTCCTGGTATCCTTTGATTAATGCTCTTAGGGCTTAGGATTTTGAATTTTTTGGGTGAGATATTTCATTTTATTCAAGACTTTTTCCCAGATTTAATCTTAAAACCTAGCTTTTGTCTCTTGTGACTTTGATTGTGAAAATCACTTCTGTTTAATTAAGACTTTGGCTTCTAAATCCTGTTCAATATATAGCTTTAGGATTTCCAATCTTGGAATTATATAACCACCATCCAAAGCTTGCACCATGGCCTTATCTTTTATCATTTCTTTATAAATAGATTATTGGACATTTGAGGAAAGATTAGACAAAACTCCTTGATTGTGATTAATATCTCCTTGTATATATTTATACCTCTTGAGATAATTAATAATGGATTCATATTACCAAATGAAATTTCTATATTGTATCATATTTATAAGTCCACCTTGTTTAATTTTTTTAAATAATTGAGCTATTGAGGAAAACTTGTATCTTCTTTCACGTTATACTGTTACCAACCTTCTCTTAGTATAAAATTTTAATTGATCCCAATCTCCAGTTTAATCTCCAGGACTTCCTTCAACATTATAGCTAATATCTTGATCTTTAGTCCAAAAGGATATTTGTATTTCTATATCCCTTCCAATTGCTCCTTCAATTTCAGCTATATTTCCCACTCTTTTGATAAATATTTCTACCTCCTTTCCATCAAACCATAAATTATAATATTTTGGAATAATCTTGACAATGGGTGTAATATTTCTTGGTATTTTGTATTCCCATGGGCTTGAAGCCTGTGCATAAATATTAACACTCTCTGGTAGATTATTTGGTAATTCTTAACTGAATGGTTTTGATGAGGCCATGGGCTTTGAAAATGGTGATGGTCATACTTTTTGTCTGCAAATTCTTGGAATAGCTATAGCTTCTTCCATTGGGCTTTCTTCTGCAGTAAGACTTGATTCTTTTCTTTCTTCTTCCTTATTAAGAAGTTCAATTGATTGTTGTTGAATTTCCAATATTTCTTGATGAAGTATTTCTTCTTCAGACATATCTTCTTGTCCTTGCATTGTTTCTTCATCTATATTTCTTCTTTGAATTCATCAGGATTATGTGGTTTCTTTGATTATGATGCTGACTCCATATTAATTTCTTCTTTTTTTACCTTTTTCACTTTTCTTTTCAATTTCAAATAGTTCCTTGAGGAATTTTTGAAAAAAATCTGTAACTCTCTTATGGTCTTTCTTCTTGGCTCTGGGTGTACCAACCGGTATAGTATAATCTATGGGTGCTTCTTCTCCAAGTGGTTTCTCCCCTTTTTTTGGATAAAAGGAATGGAATGATTCTTTCCAAGATCTTGATGGTGATGATGATTTAGAATTATGTAGTTTTTCTGATTCCATAATTAATTAATAGGGTTTTGATTTTTTTCATTGGTGAAGGGTTTTTGTTTTCTCCTGATATAATTCAAATACCTTCTTAGTGATTGACGGATTATTGATTTTCAAAGCTGTAACAACAGATGTGGGATAGAATAAGTCAGTACCTTTAGGGGGAAATTATGTTTCAGTCTGTTTTGAACTTAATAATTGTCCAATAACCATGGGTTCTAAGGTGTATTAGCTTCCCCTCAAAATAGTACTGAATAGTCAGCCTACAGAGAATCATGAAATGAAATAGGATTTTTGGCTTTAACAGATATAGAATAATTATCAGTAGTATCCAAATAAGACATATCAATAACATCAGAGTCAAAAATCTGATTTGAAACTGAAATTTCTGATAAAATAAAAAATAACGTTTTCTGTTATTTTAATAAAACTCAGAAGAATATATTTCTTTATTGGTTTATGTTGATTATAATAATTTTTTAATCTTAATACTAATAATAAGACTATTGGATTTAATTATTTTAGTATTTCTTTAATGATTATTTTAATACTTAGTTTATATCACTAATACTTTTCTTTTAATAATACTAAGCTTCTCAGAAAGGCTACTAAGCTTTAAATAAGGATATAATACTATTTCTTAACAATACTAAGCTACTGAGAAAAGCTACTAAGCTTTAACTAAGGTTATACTACTATTTCTTAGCAAAGCTACTAAGCTGTAACTATGGTTATACTACTTTTTATTAAAAATAATAAGCTCATTAGTGTTAACTACAGTTATACTACTATTTCTTGACAATAATAAGCTACTCATATTTTTGAAACTGAAACACTACTACCATTCTAGATATCCTGCTGGTTCAGGGATGGTTCTTATCCTGGATAGTGGTAAATTATTCCATGATTATTGGAAAAATGAGGGAGAGAGGACCTTTATTGATACCTTTTGGGTATCCATAGAGCTTATCAGAACAGTGGACTTACAAAGATCATAGTTGATCTTTTTTAGCTGATCAGATGTGTAGTGTTGGTGTAAAAACATTTTTGCTGAGAGAATGACTCTGGTGGTGGTTTTCTTATTAAAATCATGTGATATTATTGAGATAATTTGGCTGGTGAGATTTGATTTTTGCCAAGACAGTGGACAAAATGAATCCCCTGAAAATTAATCTTTCTTCTAGTCATATGATATTTTTGAGAGAATTTGGATGGTGACATTTTTTTTATTTGGTGAATTTGTTATGTGTTTTCTGAGGGAATTCTTCTGATGGTGCTGTTTATTATCAAAATCATGTTATTTTTTTGAGATAATTTGGCTGGTGAGATTGTATTTTTTACAAGAAAGTAGAGAAAATACAGCTTCTGACAATTACAATTTCTTCTAGTCATATGATATCTTTGAGAGAATTTGGCTGGTTAAATTTTTCTTTTTGGTGACTTTGTTATGTATTTGCTGAGGGAATTATGCTGGTGGTGCTGTTTCTTATCAAAACCATGTGATGCTATTGAGATAACTTGGCTGGTGAGATTTTATTTTTTCCAAGAAAGTGGAGAGAATACAGCTCCTTACAATTGATCTTGATTCTAGTCATATGATATCTTTGAGAGAATTTGGCTGTTGGTGTTTTCTTGAAGGTGGGGAAAGTATTTTTGATTTATTTTCCTGTATATAATTAACTACCAATCCTAAATCTGATATTAGGTATTGAGGGAAATTTTCTGGTGGTTTTATCTTAGGATTGTATCATTTCATATGGATATTGCATCATTTCTATCAAGTTTGATGCATGGTATTATTAATAAGAAAGCCTTTGCTCTCAGAAAATATACTGTAATTTTCTGCATAGCCTTGAGTTATTTCTTTTAATTGAATCATGGTGGAGAAAATACAGTTCTGATTCTGTGGTTTATCTTTATATATCTGTATTTGGCTAAAATCCTGTGCATTGCATAATTTGTTATTTATAATGCAATAAGGTGGATAATCTTTGTGATTTTGCACTGTTTTGAAAGGATCTTGAGGTTGTGTACTGTATATGTCTGTGTGAAACCTGTAGTTGCAATATGTAAATATGTTTTGCATAATTTGTTATTTATAATGCAATAAGGTGGATAATCTTTGTGATTTTGCACTGTTTTGAAAGGATCTTGAGGTTGTGTACTGTATATGTCTGTGTGAGACCTGTAGTTGCAATATGTAAATATGTTTTGCATAATTTCTATTATCATTTTTTATTGGTAAGCTTGAAACTGGTAGAGTTGGTATGAAATACCACAATGGGTACTTTGAGAGAAATATGAAGGACCAACAAAGATCTGAAAAGTATTAATTGTAAATAATTTGATTTTATCAATAACATCTCCACTCTATTGTAGGCCAGTAAATTAAGTAAATAAGTAAATTTTCATTATGAAATTCACAATTGATTATTTTTCCATGCCAAGCTAATTGTTTTAATCTTTTCATTAATATTTACAACATCTTCCCCATTTTCATGATTGTAAGGATGTTCTGCTTGTGGTGGATCATAATCTTTATATAAATCAAACCATTAATCCCCAATTTGCACTAACACATTATGTAAAATTGTACAAGAAAAAACACAGCTAGCTAAGTATTTGATTTCATGATTATCCCTCATTTGATTTTGCATTTTGCTTAGAGAAAACCACCACCCCTTCAAAATTCCAATTGCATTCTCAAGTCTGACCCTTGATTTTGCTAGACAGTAATTGGAAGTACAGTTGTCTTCATTCTGTGACACAACTCTCTTATAAGCTTCAAAAGCCCAAAGAGAACTTTCATATGCTCAAGTGGCTAGTAAGTACTTATCTTTTTCATAAGCTTCTTGAGGTGTGTATGCAGTTTTCATATGTTGATATACATTTGAATCAGGAAGTGACCCAGTGAAACCAACATGTAGAGAATTTAACCGTTTGTTTATATTGAAAACCAGTCATATTGACATAGAATACTTTAATTTTGAACAATCAGTAAAATGAAATAAAGTATGAGAACTCAAAAGCTTAACTCTTTTTACAATCAAAATAGACTTCAACATCAATGGGGGGCTGTTGTGATAATGATATGAGACTCCCATAAATAAATCCAACGCACCCAGGGAAGCCTTCTGCCTGCATCACTTTAGAAATCTGTCTGCATTGTTCTATTGTTGGCCACACAATTATTTTTCTCTTTGGCTTCATTAATATACAGATCACTCTTTTGAGTGTACAAAACAATAGCTCAATGGCTAATTACAAAAAACATTCCAATCTTTCCCAAATCAGCCCCATTTTGATTTAATCCTGACCTTGATAGTTCCACAGCCAATTGTATGGCAGTATTGCGCTATTTGTTTTATGATGAGTTTTGAAAGTTTTCATCATCTTGAATTTGTGCAACCAATTTTTCAAAAGGGTCATGTGTTGCTCTACCAAGCTGGAAACGCTTCCCAGTTGATAATGTTTGTAAATAATTTATTGTATACATGTAATGTGATGGATATTTTCCACAAGCATTGTTGTATTTTTGTGATCAAATCATATCTAATAAGGCTATATCTTCCTGGATGTCAGAATAACTATCAGAGTTGAAAGAATTACATAACCTCAATGAGCTTAATTTCTGAATCAAAGGTAGCCTTTGAAATGCCTTTGGAATTGTAAATGAAGAAAATATTCATATATAATACAATTTTACGTAAAATACTTTAATAAATGAGCAGTTTATTCAGATTTTATGCAATAGAAGGGAAGTTTCATGGAACGTAACATTCCCTCACTGAGGTGTGCATTGTAAGAATTTGCCTTTAAGTAAAGCTAAATGTGGTATTTTATTATCACATCTCTTGAGGTGTGGGATTTCCCAAATACCAAAAAAGTCAATGCAGAATTTGGCAAAAAAAACTGAGGATTTTGAGTATGGGATTTGGTAACTCTGACACCCCCTAATATGATATAAAAAAACAAAAGAAGATACAGATCATGATTATAATCATTATAATATAGCTTGTTTTTATTTTTGATCTTATTCTTTTTTGTTTCCAAAATTTTTGAATTATTTTCCTTCTGTCTAAAAAAAATAAATGCATAATTTAAATATATAATATAAAAAGATGAATAAATTCAAATTTGAAATAGAAAAAAACTATGTGATATTGAAATTGATTTTCTTGAAAATATATTATTTGATAGTTAAAGTAGCCTTAAAGTATACTTTCAATGTTCAGGTATTTTTTGAATATTTTTTTTAAATACAGATCTTCAGAGTTTTCACTTCACAAATATCCAAATTTCTTAATAGAAGATTTGCTCAGTTTTTATAACCCTTTCTATAAAATTCAATGCATTATTTTTTGATTATTTTTATATATATATTTTTGAATGGGATTTAATCAAATTATGATTCTTGTATCCATTTTCTTTTATTTCTTTTATTTCTTTTATTTCTTTTATTTCTTTTATTTCTTTTATTTCTTTTATTTCTTTTATTTCTTTTTTTTCTTTTTTTTCTTTTTTTTCTTTTTTTTCTTTTTTTTCTTTTTTTTCTTTTTTTTCTTTTTTTTCTTTTTTTTCTTTTTTTTCTTTTTTTTCTTTTTTTTCTCTTTTTTCTTTTTTTTTCTTTTTTTTTTCTTTTTTTTTCTTTTTTTTTCTTTTTTTTTCTTTTTTTTTCTTTTTTTTTTCTTTTTTTTTCTTTTTTTTTCTTTTTTTTTCTTTTTTTTTCTTTTTTTTTCTTTTTTTTTCTTTTTTTTTCTTTTTTTTCTTTTTTTTCTTTTTTTTTCTTTTTTTTTTCTTTTTTTTTCTTTTTTTTCTTTTTTTTCTTTTTTTTCTTTTTTTTCTTTTTTTTCTTTTTTTTCTTTTTTTTCTTTTTTTTCTTTTTTTTCTTTTTTTTCTTTTTTTTCTTTTTTTTCTTTTTTTTCTTTTTTTTCTTTTTTTTCTTTTTTTTCTTTTTTTTCTTTTTTTTCTTTTTTTTCTTTTTTTTCTTTTTTTTCTTTTTTTTCTTTTTTTTCTTTTTTTTCTTTTTTTTCTTTTTTTTCTTTTTTTTCTTTTTTTTCTTTTTTTTCTTTTTTTTCTTTTTTTTCTTTTTTTTCTTTTTTTTCTTTTTTTTCTTTTTTTTCTTTTTTTTCTTTGTTTTCTTTTTTTTCTTTTTTTTCTTTTTTTTCTTTTTTTTCTTTTTTTTCTTTTTTTTCTTTTTTTTCTTTTTTTTTCTTTTTTTTCTTTTTTTTCTTTTTTTTCTTTGTTTTCTTTTTTTTCTTTTTTTTCTTTTTTTTCTTTTTTTTCTTTTTTTTCTTTTTTTTCTTTTTTTCTTTTTTTTCTTTTTTTTCTTTTTTTTCTTTTTTTTTTCTTTTTTTTTCTTTTTTTTTCTTTTTTATTTTTTTTTTTGCTTTTTTTCATTTTTTTTTTCATTTTTTTTCATTTTTTTTTCAAAAAATGATAAAGTGTAGTAATTATCAATAAAAGAGCAATGGAAAAAGCAGAGTTTTTTCAAAAAATAGTTTTGATCACTTGAATCATTTTCTTTCATCTCAGGACATTTTTTCTTGATAAAAATAGGAATTATGATGGGAAGTGAATATTACTTTAGTATGAATAAGTTCTTATTTATACTTAGGCCAATAATTTTTAATAAACTTAAGATATGAATAAATGTTTTGAATCGGATTGAAAAAAGATTCATAAAAAACAGAATAACATGTAAAAAGAGAATCACAATTCAAAAAGAAGTATATTATATTAAGCTCAGAAATGTATATATAGAGATGCATTACTTGTTTACATATACATTATTATCATTATTATTAGTCAGGAAATGAACACTATAATTAAATCATTGATACTTAATAATAGCTTTATTTAATTAGTAAAATCATTTTAAAACTAATATATTATAATTATCGATAAAAATAAATCTATTAAAAATGATTTTATGATAATGTATTACTATTATAAGAATTATTATATAGGAAAGAAGCTTTTAATATTAATTAAGACTTATTAAAAATCATTATAATTGTATGATTCTTTATTGAGTTAAGCTTGAGAGGGTGTCATTGTGACAAGGAAAATTGATCATTTTCCTTTGAGGGGGTTTTTAACAGATATTTAATTCAAAAAATCTTGACTTATTTCAATAAAAAAACAAAAATGAGTTAATTTTTAATTGATAGATAAAAAACATTTTAGCTTTGAGTTTGAACCATTTATTGCCTAAATAGATTAAAACCAATCACATGCCTGATGTTTGAGGAAGGAAAACTCTTTTAACTAAATGAAAGTAATAAAGAATCACTTATAAATAAGGAGAGTTTTGGGAAAAAATAAAAAACAACACACTTGGTTTGATATCCTTAGACTAGTTTTGGTCAATTTAGCACTAAATAATTAAGATTGAATCAATTCATAATACAAAGAAAAAAATCAATTCAAAAAATTAAGTAAGTATAAGATTCAAGTTAATATAAAGTATTGTATTTAATAATAATTTGATTTGAATAATGAAATTTTCATCTTATCTTGATATTAGTTCTTTTTTCACTTTTAAATGGACAAAAACAATTTTTTTTTTGAAAAATATTTATTAAGAAATATTATAAATTAAATTAAAAAACTTCATTTGAAGATTTTTTTTGGTTTTTTTATTGAATTTGGTAAATTTGGGATATATAGCTTTGATTGAAGCCAAAGTGATATTGTTTAATGAATGAGAAGGTTCTAGTTTATATTCAGCTTCCTCTTTAACCTCAAAAGTAAAGTTATTTTTTTGTTTAAAATAAGATTTGATAGTGTTTATGGATGGAGGTTGAAGGAATATAATAAGCTATGATTCTGATTACAAGATAGTGACAATGATAATAATATTTATTATTTGAGTGAGAATTAAAACTCTTTTATCATATTAGATTTAGTAATTTAGCTATAGGATTAAAGAATTCTTAGTACCAAAAAAACTGTACATAAAGTGGAAACTGTACTAGTATCATACCTGAGAAAATCCATAGGATTTTGTGTCTAGATATTTGGTGAGCACTAAAAATCCACTGAAAGCCAATCAGAATCCCAAGCCTGATGACCCATATGTTTGAGGTTCCCCAGATTAAAAGAAAACATAAATTCTTACAGAATTTCCATCAAAGATCTGTGGAAAGCTACCCAGAATTATACTTTATTCTTACTTATTTTCTCATTTTGATCCATAATCCATGCAGACCTTACCAGTATCATTCAATTTTCAAAATTCTGAAATTCTGGAATTTATTTCCAAAAATAGCTCACAACCACATCTTTTCTATGCTCAAATTCATGTAAATGACATAATTAAATATCATTTTTCAATTCAAATTTGATTTCTTACCAAAAAAATTGGATAATAAAACAATACAGAATTGTAGCTTATCTCTCAAATTGAAGAGCCAATAGCTGCAGAGGAGGAGATCTGACTCTAAACAAGAGAAATAATATTGAGAAAGATTTCTTTCTAAACAAAATCCTCAAGGACTTAAAAAACTCTGACGAAGGGGGATTCCATTTTCCTTTAAAAAGAAATAAAAATTCTCAAAGACAAGCATAGAGAATGAAAGTTGAATCAAAAATCTGTCAATGAAACCAAAGTTCGAAGTATTAATACACCTGGAAAGAGAAAAATATAATATCATGGACCCATTTTAAAGGGACACAGGCATATTTATAAGTAAAAGAAAGTGAAAAAAATGCAAACATTAAACTTTAATCTTCCCAGTAACAATTAAGCTCTTTTTCAAAAAATGGAGGTATTGAGTGACATGTATCAATGTAAGGAGCCAAGCAAATACTTCTGCTCAATTTTCAAAGATCAATACTCAAATTAGCTTCATAAATACTTAAATTTTGGTGTGGTTAAAGGACCAATAGGAAATAGAAAATAAATATTAATTGGCTCCATCTACAAAAAACTGAGATAATGGCCTTAAGATTTCCAGAATTGACAAAATTCAGGAGCGGTGGACCAATAAAGAGCTCATTCAAAACTTTAAGATTATGGATTATTTCTTATGGGGAAAATGGACGTGGTTTTCCAATGAAGTAAAAGTACCTTAAAATTAAATGATCACATTGAGAAATGGCTGACTTGTGTCATTAAAAATATGCAATCATTGCTCACAAATACAACTTAAGGGTAGAAAAGATAAGGCTGATCCAGCCCAAATTAAGGGTTAAAGTAAAAAATTGGAACCTCTACTAAACCATTTTAAAAGCAAGAATGTCTGAAAAATATATCATAATTTAATTTAATACCTTCCAGACTTAATTTCTCTGTTTTTTACTTTTAATAAGAATCATATCATCAAAATACAGTAAAACGAAATTATTAGGATTACCCCTGAAAAAGCTTTTTCAGAAAAAGCTACAGCTGGTCTAGGGGGAAATAAAGACCAATAGAAAATTTCCTTCACTTGCAAGTCCAAAGGCACTGAGAGATTCAAAAAATTATTCATTGGAAAGCTCAAATGACCTAGATATTTCAATAATAAGTATTCCCACCAAATGGGCTACCAATACTTTCAAAAACAAATGTCTTAGATGAAATAATAAATATTCCAAAAGTGGATTTTTGGGTGGGACCAGGAGCTTTGGGTTTACAAAATTGATTATAATTTTGGTTCATAACCTCAAGGGGAAAATTTCCTCTAATGGGCTTACAAGTATTTGAATTTAGTTGTTTGCAACCAACCCAGATTCCCACTTCTAAGCTATTGAATACAGGATCATTGAAACATTTAAAGATCATTACCACCATTTTGTTTATGTTATTAAATTAGGAATCATTATCATGAGCCACCAGGAGGATCAATTCACAATAATAACCACCTTGTGAAATGAGAATTGGAAGGCATAGATGGGTAAGGGGAAGCTCATCAAGAGTAATTAATTTTTGAAATAAAGAGGAATCATTTCCAATCCAGTGAGAAATCTCAATATTCCAACAAACCTATATGTTGAAATGGCTGAAGCGGAGAAGGAAGCTGAAATAAAATAAAATTTCCTGGTTAAATTTGGAGCTATGCAGACAGAAAATATTATTAGCTTGAACCAGACAAACAATCCACAAAGTGAAGGAAAATTTGGGAAGTGTTTACAAGAAGAAATTTAACTGAAGCTGAAACAAAAAAATCTTCCTCAAATAAGGATGAGCCAAAAGCTCCAGGAGATGGTTGAAACAATTGGGCCTTTGAAAAGCTTTTATAAAAGGAGGCACAGAAAAAATATTATTTATTTTAAAATATATATCTGATGAGAACTTGGATGAAGCTTACCATATTCATGACTAAATGTATTATTATGCATGGAAAATTGATTATTAACTCTTAAAAAACTCCTAGATAAATTATAATTAGGATCGATTTGATACCCTACTTTTGGAATTAACAGAATGTTTTTGTGTTAGTTTCAATTATCTTGTATTCATCCTTTCCTGTATCTCTTCTGTGATGAAATGAATTAATAAATAAAACCAATAAGAGCAAAAATTGGTCCAGGAAGCTCTTCAGAAAAAGGCTCAGAACCATAAAGCATGTTTAAAAGTCAGATATATCATGTTATTGGTTATCATTTGAAATGTGGCAACCCATATGTTTTCCTGACCCATAATTTTTGGTGTCAAGGGAGGAGAATTAAAAAAAACTCAAAACCTAACACCAGGGAAGTTTAAAAGTATCTTTCTATCCAGTAATTGGCTATCATAAAAATCAATATCAAATATTAATGAAAAATCACTTTGGTGTGGCATAGAGAATCTCAGGGAATTCCTGGGATATAGCCAAAATATTACCAAGGAATTTTTTTCCTGTAATGTGGTTGGGAATTCAGAATTCATAGTCATTTTATTGAAATAGGTTTTTAAATTACTTGCTCTGCATACTAGCTTTAGAATCTGTTGATTAACCTTTTGCTACAAGCTTGGAATCTGGAAAGAATTATTAAAAATATGAAAATATTTTCCAAAAAAACTATCATGTTCAAGCACATAACCAAATTATTACTAATCAATAATAAAAAACTTATTAATATCACAAATAATGCAAGACATAACATTTGAGGACATAAGCTAGCTATGAATTAATTAATTAAAATTATTTTGAATTTTTAAGATAAAACTAATTGAATAATTTGTGAGGGGAGGAACTGGGAGTTCATTATGAAAGGAAAAATTAACTAAAGAGGGAATAGGAAACAAGTAATCATGGAATGATGAGAGAAGACTGTATTTCATGATGAATTTATAATGAATTGAGTATTGTATGACAAATGTTTTTTTAAAAGTACAAAATACAGATTATAAGACAGATATTACCACATTGTTTCTATTTTCCTAAATTTCTATAACAAACCCCCTCGGTAGGTCTTCCATGAATTCTAGAAAGAGTTCCTGTCTCCTTCTGATAATAAATGCAGGGGATGTCCCAAGGCCCAAAGATAGGAAAAATGGTCATATTATAGGACCCAATAAAAATTCATAACAGAAAGAGGGAACTCAGATAACTATGATTTAAATATGATTTGGTCTTTTACCCCGTTTTAGACCCCAAGAATTTACTTTATGCCATTAAATTTTCTGTTTTTTCCATTTATTGAGCCTTTTGAAAACATTTTCAAGGAAAAACCTGATAAAGTAGGACTTCAATAGGCTTTAGGGATTTTTTAAGTAGCTGGCACAAAGGACCTTGAAAACCATGGGATAATACCTCAGGGGGATCTCCTAGGGATGAAATATAGCCATAAATTGTGCTTTTGGGGGATTAGACCCAATTGGCAATATTAGAGTCCCCTCAAAAGAATTGGATATAGAGCAAGATTAATCTCATTATTAAGCTGTATATTTTTGTCTGAATATCACACCTGTATAAAAAACTCCACTTTATAGCACAAATTTGCCAATCTTGTGCCATTTGGTAATCTGTTTCTGAATCTCTAAGATAAATACCACCTAAAGCAGGTATTTCATATTCCTGGGGGGCGTTTTATACCATAAAGCTCCCGCAACTCAATAAAAGCATGGGAAAATACATCAAGGGGATGTCCCAGAGCCCAAAATAGCCACAAATGACCATTCAGGGCTTTTTAATCAAATTGGTCACAGCAGAGACCTATCAGACATATTATAAATATATCATGAGAAGCGCAGTTATTCATATTTTTCATTTTTCTGAATATTACACCTGTATACACCACCAAAAGTCACTTTATGGCAAAAATTTGGCCATTTTGTGCCATTTATTAAGAATTTTGCTTGATTTTTAAGAGAAATACCCCCTAAGATGGGTCTCTAAAAGCTTGAAGGAGTTTGTTTAGCAGAGGTTGGCATAAGAAAAGCCCAAAACCATGGGAAGATACATCAGGGGGATGTCCCAGGGACCAAAATGGCCATAGTAGAGGTCCTTCAGAGGCATTTTCTATGAAGCAAGAGAACCATGAGAGTTAAATTGTATATATTATTGTGAATATCAAACCTGTATAGATCGCCAAGGTACAAATTATGGCACAAATATGGCAATTTTGTGCCATTTATTGGGGCTATATATAGATTTCTCAGAGAAATACTCCCTTGTCAGGGTGAGTCTATCAAGAGGTGATAATGAAGAGTATTTACAATCTAAACTATGACTGTGACACAGATAATAATGTTAAAAAATTGGGTTTTAAATAAAATAAAAGGGCTTTACTAATGATTATTAGTGGTGGTGAGCGCTGTTGAAAGCCCTGGGTGCAGCTTTACCTGTTGGGTTACAATACTAAGGTTTATAGTATAACCTGGTTATTTTCCAATATTATAACTGTTTTTGACAGCTGTACTACATAGGAATTCAAGAGCAGGATGAGGAAACCTTTTCTGGTGGAGAAAAGGCCTCCTTTTATCCTAAAATGAGGTGGAATGGCCCTCTAAACAATCCATGTAGAAGAAGTGAAGAGTTTTTCACTTCAGAGTACTGGCTTGTGGTTTTCATAGTGCATGTATGCTCTGTATTGGGCTCAGAGGTGGTTTTGAAACCACGTCTGGGCATTTTTCACCAATACAGGGTTAAAATTTTAATCTGGGGACCACATAGCCTTCTTCTGATGTGTATGACACGTAGAATTCTGTACAGAACCTGTATGGAACCCCAGTATTGAATAAGTTATGAGTTATTGAAGTAGAAGCATGCTTCTTTGTCTATTTGACACCTCATAATCATACTTATGGGAGAATATCCCACAGTAAGACTGTATTGGTCTAACTGTGGAATTTTGAGCTTAAAACTGACATACATTTGTCTGTTTCTGAGATATCAAGCTCGAAGTTTGTTTATATTGTAGCCCTGAATGTGCTTTACACAATGGTACCTTATTTGATATGGCTATCATTAGATATGGCAAAGTTATGCCATGTGTAAGATCCTTTGTACATATATATGTTTTGCTTAAAAACTGTATGGAGCTTGTTTGCCCCATACAGTTTTTTCTAGATGAGATATGGGTAGATGAATGGAACCAACAGATAGCCCTGATTGAGCTCTTTCCACAAAGACCCCACTTTAGGTATATCACACTAAAACTGTAGAAGTTAGATGGGAGGTGAATATTTTATTCACCCTTATTTGACCTTATTTTGGTCATAACCTCTGTAATTCTGGTGCTATCTCACTTTGGTTAGTACCATTGGATAGCCCTGACTTAGAGCTTCATTTGGAATACCCATTTGATGGGGTTATGCCTCTTCCTCTGTATTTCAGATGAGAGGTGAAAATTAAGGTTTATGCTCAGCAATAGCTTTGTTATTCTTTTTACTATGATAATGCGACTTGAATATTTGGGAAGAGGTGAGTTTCCTCTTTCTTTTGATGCCCTTTGAGCTTATTTGGCTCAGCTCCATGTTTTGGCGGTATTTTGGCTACACCTTTAATTATGGTATTTGGCTGTCATGCTTGTGCTCTGGGTTTGAGTCACAGGCTTACATACCCTCCCTCTATGAAGGCTGATCATTAACGAGACTGTTCAGTTTTCCTAGAGGCCCTGAATATCCTCAGATGAAGTTTCCTATTTGGTATGGCATCTTCAGCCAACCATTTGTCTTTATCTGCTGTCTGGTTTTTGAATCTGCCCAAGTACTGCCTCTGGTCTCTACCATTCAGTCTAATTTTCTTGGACTTGATGATTTTCTTCATAGGGCCAGGGGAGTCCTCCACTTCCACTATGTCTGGTGGAGTGGGATTCTTCTTCCCAGAGGGGAACATATCTTCCTCTGTCTGGAAGTATGGCTTAACCAGACTCACTGGGAATACTGGGTGTTTCCTAGAAAATTCCTCTGTGAGTCTGGCTTCCACTGAATTTTTCCCTATCAGCTTAATGATAGTGAAGGGCCCTACAAATGAGTCTCTCATCTTCTTTGGTCCCTTAAGATTGTTGAAGTTTAGTATACACACTAACACTTGGTCCCCCTCTTTGAAGTCAGGTTCCATGTGTGTTTTCCCCAACCTCTGTTTATTGTAATCTTTTGCCTCAGCTATGCATTTGGAAGCTGTTTCACCAGCCTTCTTCCACATATGATGGAAGTCCTTGGCAGTGGGATGGATAGCTAGAAGATTCTTCTCCAAGTGATCCACAGGCAATAGGGGGTTCCACCCTTTTTCTACCAGTGAAGGTGATTTCCCTGTGGTAGAATGCTGGCTAGTATTATACGCCAGTTGGACTGCTGGTAGAAGGGTAACCCAGTAATGGGTGTATCCTTCATTGTCTTTGTATTCCATGCCATATGCACAGAACCTTCTAAGGATATCCCCCATGGTTTGGATCATCCTTTCAGATAGGTCATCTGTGTGTGGATGGTAAGCTGTGGAGAATGCAATTTTAGTACCAAGCATGTCATACAAGTTGCTCCAAAATTCTGATGTGAATTTTGGGTTCCTATTACTAATGATAATTTTAGGGACTCCACAGGTGGATATTATGTTATTCCAAAATAACAAGGCAGTATCCATTGCTTTATCCTCTTTGAGACATGGAAGGCACCTCACACTCTTTCTGAACCTATCAACTATGATCAGGAAAGCATTGAAGTTTTCTTTGCCTCCTGGGACAAGTCCTGTAACCCAATCCATGTTGATGGTTTCCCATGGGTGTTTGGGTTCTTCTATGTGTTTAAGTAGCCAATAATTCTTCCCATGTTTTCTATTTGCCTTCTGGAATCTTTCACAAGTACTGATATAGTCACTCAAGTTTCTTTCCCATTTGGGCCACCGAGCAGTGCTTGCTACCCTTTCCTTGGTCCTGTCTTCACTAATGTGTCCCATATAAGGGCAGTCATGGCATTCCTTCAGGATCAGGGATATATGGTCTCTGTCTGCCACTGTGAAGGTACTTGTATCTCTCTCTCTATGGTAGAGAAGGCCATCTATAAGTAAGAACTTGCTGTCCTTATGGTCCCTCAACCAGGGTTCCTCTGCCTGGTATTCCAGTTCTTAGCTCCTGTACTTCTATTGAAGGAGTTGAAACAGTATGCCACACTGTTTGTGTTTGGCATATGTCTTCATTACTGCACTAAAAAAATTCATTATCCAGCTGTGAGGAACTTATTCCTAATATGGGAGTTTTTGTTCCTTCTGAATCAGTGTCTCCACTGCCTGGGGTACCACTTTCTGATGCCCATTCAGAAAATCTGAAGTTTTTCCTCCTATCTATTTCCATGAAATGGATAGGTATCTTGTCTGCTAATTCAGGGTCATAAGCTGGATTGCTTTTGAAATTATCCAGTGGCCATCTGCTGAGGCCATCTGCATTGGTATGACTTTTACCCTCTTTATATATGATGGTCATATTGCCTATATACTCTTGGATGGCTACTTGCCACATCAACATGTGTCTATTGGTCATCTTCATGTTCAGTAAAGACTTCAAGGCTGTGTAGTCTGTGTAGAATTCAAAGACTGCACCCTCCAAATAATAATGAAGTTTCTCTAGAGCCCAGACTAGGCATAGGCATTCAGTCTTGGTGGCCCCATACCTGGCTTCTGAATCTTTCAGCTTCCTAGATATGTCGAATATTACTCCCTCTCTTGGTTCACCATCTACAATCTTTCTCTGGTGAAGGGCTGCTCCTAAGCCTTGGCTACATTTTGCATCTATGTATAACTTGAATGGTAGTTCAAAGTCAGGTAAGATGAGCACAGGTGCATTTGTGAGTTCATGTTTGATCCTCTCATATGCATCCCTCCTTTCCTTGGTAATTTGAAAAACTACATCTTTTGAACATAACTTGTACAGACTACTTGTTATGTGGGAAAAGGCTTTGATGTGGTTTCCATAGTATCTAGAAAACCCAAGGATTGATTGCATCTCTTTGATGTTTTTTGGTACTGGCTTTTGCAGTACTACTGCTACTTTGTTCTGGTCTATTGCCAGACTAAGACCTGGGACTTTATTTCCTAGAGCTAGTAGCTCTTGTTGGCCAAAATTGCACTTCTTAATTGAAATTTTCAGATTGATGGGTGTACATTTACTGAGGACTCTGTCTATATACTGCACATGGTCTTCCCATGTCTCTGAGTATATAATGATGTACTCAATATATACTACCATCAATCCTTCCAATATTTCATCTTGAAATATTGTATCCATCATCCTTTGAAGTGGGCTGGTGCATTTTTGATGCCAAATGGCATCCTGGTGTATTCATATATGCCCATATGGCATATGATTCTAAGTAATTTCATGGAGTTTTTTTTAACTCCATTCTGGTGAAAACCTTTCATACAATCCATTTTGGTTATGTATTTGGCTCTTGCTAGTTTGTCTAGGGAATGAGGTATCCTAGGTATAGGGTACCTGTCAGCTTTTGTTTAGTTGTTCAGAGCTCTGAAATCTCCACACAGCCTAGAATTGCAATCATGCCGGGTAATCAGGACAGGAGTGGTGATTTCCACTATTTCTGATGAAATCCAGGTCTAGGAGTTCATTGATGTGTTTTTCAATTTCTTTCCTAGTCTCCAGACATGCTGGGTATGGAGGTCTCCTGAGCATGGGTGGATGAGGTCTTCCCACATCCATATATAGCTCTATATCATGGCCTCTAATTTTTCCTAATGGTTCCTCACCAATGGCAAATGCTGGTCTATTCTTTCTCAGCATCTTCAACAAGCTTAGTTTCCATTTACTGGTGAGGGTAGTGCTGAACTGGCCCACCTGAATTCATTCGGTAGTTCTTTCAGTGGGTCCTGAGCAGATATTTGGTATATATCGAGTGAAATTGTTTTGCTTGCTGGTACCAATGGTAATGATCCTGCTTTTACTATTGTACATATCAATGCCATACATCCTCTGGTAATCTGTTCCCAGTAAAAACCCTTGGATGTGGGCATCATCAAGCACTACAAACTCTGGGTTGAGTCTGATATTACCCTTCCTGTGGGGTATAATTATCTCTTTGATAATGGTCCCAATGGAATTCATCTTCCCTGAAGCACTTTTGAGGTTCTTTGCCTTGGTTGGCAAGAGCTGTTCTTCCCAATTTGGGAAGTGGTTGTCCAGATAATTTCTGCCCACTATGCAGCAGTGTGCCCCACTGTCAATGATCAATGGGTGTTGAGCATTGTCAATGCAAACAGTCATGTTTGTGGCTGTCCCATGTATGTATGTCATTCCTTTGGTTGGTGTGACCAGGCATGTCTGTGCATCCTGTGTATGTTTGCACAAGCTTTTATTGGCAGTGTCTTGTGGCATGCCTGCTTCCAGCTGTATTTCCTGGATTTCTAGTGGTGTTTCCTCTTGGTATTCCACAAGAAATTCCTCTCTTGGGTATTGCTCCTCATCAGATTGTTCTCTGATGGCATCTCCCATAGAGTCGTATTCAGAATCCTCTGTGGGGAATTTCTCCTCTGGGATTTTCTCAAAGGCATAGACTTTTTTCTTTGCCTTTAGACAGTTGTTGGCATAGAAGTCTGTTGAGCCACAATTGTGACAAGAATTCTTCTTCTTAGTCACTTCTGCCACTCTTTCTTTGGGTTTGTCTTTGAGCTCTACCCTGAAAGGTTGTTTCTCTTTGAAACCACTGCTTTTGTATGGGGAATATATCCCTATATTTGTTCTTTTACTTACATCTTGTAAGGTATTTCCAATTTTGGTTGCATCTTCATTTTACTGAATGCTATAGTTCTCCTGGAATTTGTGTCAGGAGTTTGTGATTCCTCATTTGAATGCTCATTTGAGGATCAATGGCTTTGAGTCTTTTAGACTGTCTAAGACACCATTATTACCGATCTTTGTCCACTGAATACTTGTCATTTTCAGATGACATGGTCTTTTGCCATATCCAAGTACCATTTATGTACTTTTGGATGGCTTGACTCTTCCACCATGGCCAGTTTCTCCTGACATGGATTTCTTTAATTTCTGTGTACCAAATACTAGCATGTCCTTTAAATTATGTATTAAGTCTAGCAGTAATACAGTAGTCTGGTATGCTTGATACATGAATGAAGATTCCATAAATATAATCTATGAGTTCCATATGATTATATTCTCCTGTTTCAGAGAATTTGGGCCAGCTTGAGGCCTCAGGAAGCTGGTTCAAGGCTTTCTTCTCAGAATAAGACATATTATTTCCATCCTGGTAGTGAGATAGATATCTTTCCTTATTCACCAACATGGCATCTGGTTTGATGTCCTCTTGGTGATATGGATTATCCATAACATGGCCTTGTGGTTGGGGCTTCATGTTATGGTAGACATTAAACAGTTTGTTTATGTCTTGATCCAGAAAATCCCTGTCCCTGTTTCTGTGGTTTTGTTCTTCAAAGACTAGATTCAGTCTTTTGTTGGTTTCTTCAAGGGGTTTGCTCAATTGAGAATGTCCTTATTGAAGAGTTTTAACAATTTTTTCCATGGAGGCTGTTAATGTTTTCATCCTCTCATGGCTTGCTTCAAGTTCTGCAAACTGCTTTTGAGTTTGCTCAGAAAATTGGGACATTTGTAACCACATTGCACCACTGTTTAATGTTAAATCTGAGTGGGAGTAATATTTCTATTCATAAGACTACTGATTATAGAGCTGTGTACAACTACTTCTGGCTCTTGTGCACTTCTTTCACCAAATCCAACAGCTTCTGGATCATTGGGTCTGACTCTCTCTTCCTTTGGTTGAAGGTGGTCTTGTTTTTGCCCTTGTATCCTTGTCTTCTCCTAAAGCCCTCCTGGGATTGTGAAGAATGGTGACTCTTGGCCACTGATCTGTTGGTTCCTGAATGGTGTGAAGCCACTGGAGAGCTGGTTTGGTCTACTGCTTGTGAGCCTGAAGGAATCTGAGTATGCCCTGTCTGGGTCAGTTGTTCTTCTATAGCTTGGATAGTGGCTTGATTTTCCCTTATCCTGTTTTCCCTCACCTCCAGGATTCTGAACTGCCTGGTGGGATTCTGACCTTTGGTGATTACCATAAGGTCTCTGAAGTCTATCTCTTTGAGAAAGATCTTATGGCAACTTTCTCCAGGTTCTGCCCAGTGGGATGCAAGGTTAAGCCTCTTGTTGTCCATTCTCCATTGAAAAAGGTCTTTGAGGAGTTGGTGGAGCTAAAGAGCTTGATCCATATCCTTAAAGTCCTCTGGTTTTACATTTCTGTTGAACTGTAATGTGAATTGCAGAGTGGGTATGATTTCCCTCAATGTCTTGCCATCCACCACTATGTCCAAGGTGTAATCCTCCAGGTCTTCTGGTTCTTGACAAGCCTTCTCTGTCCTCTGGCTGGTGCCTTTGGAAACCAAGGTCTCTGAGGTGTACAGGGGACATATCAGTGTTTGCAAGCAGTCAAAAACTTCATTTTCTTAGGGTATTTACCTTTGACTGTTCCTTGTACAAATTTGTTGTCTGCTGATTTTGGAAATCTACCTTTGGAGGTTAAAACTAGGTTAATTACTGTAATCTTCCCTGTAAAAGCTGTTAAGGTTGGTTTACCTCTTATTAATGCAGAGTTTTGTGGTTTTCTATTCCTCTGAGTGGCAATGGGTGTCCATTTTTTAGCTGTTATAAGGCTTTCACTGTGCCTCTTTCCATTGCCCTTGCTTCCCTCTGGTTCTGAGGGTGTCACTGGGTCTCTAGTGGAATGTAGTTGTCTTCCACTGAATCAGAAAGGAAAAATAGGGCTTATTGTCAGTTACAACTTCTTAAAATTCTGTTTGCACATCTAAGGATGGCCTCTGGGCAATATATTTCTATATTATGCCCTTGTATTATGACAGGTGATTGAATTAACGATTCCATGTCAGAAATACAGCTTACAGATATCTGGCACACTGTTTGTATGCCAGTATCTCACAGATAAACCTGTAATTAGCAAGTATAATCTGAAAAATGGTTATGTAAGAGGGTAATTTAAATTAACAATATACCCAAACATGCCTGAACTGTTGGTTTTATAGTAAGAGGTGTCCTTATTTAATTAAAAAAAAGGACTATATTAATGGCTTAAAGTGTTTAAGTATGTAAAACACACCAAAAATAATAGTTTTGTGGTGATTAAGTTATAATCACCCATGCAACAACGCAATAAAAATACAAAGTTGAGTGGTATATAGTCACATACTACCTTAAAAATAAATATAAGATGTGTATTATATTTTTTTGAACTAATTTCACACTAAAGAAAATAAAAACATATATATTTTTTAAACTAATTTCACACTAAAGAAAAGAAAAAAATGTCAGAATTAAGAAAATAAGTGAAAAAACTCACTAATGAGGTCCAAAAGAGGTTAAAAAATATAGCCAGGCCCCCAAAATGTCAGGGTGAGTCTATGAAGAGGTGATAATAAAGAGTATTTACAATCTAAACTATGACTGTGACACAGATAATAATGTTAAAAAATTGGTTTTAAATAAAATAAAAGGGTTTTACTAATGATTATTAATGGTGGTGAGCGCTGTTGAAAGCCCTGGGTGCAGCTTTACCTGTTGAGTCACAATAATAAAGTGTACAATACTAAATTTCATATTATAACCTGGTTCTTTTCCAAGAGTATAACTGTTTTTGACAGTTGTACTACGTAGGAATTTCATAGAAGGATGGGGAAACCTTTTCTGATAGAGAAAAGGTCTCCTTTTATCCTAAAATAGGGTGGAATGGCACTCTAGACCATCCACGTAGAGGAAGTGAAGATTTTCTTGATTCAGAGTACTGGCTCATGGGTTTCATAGTGTGTGTATACTCTTTATTGGGCTCAGATGTGGTTTTGAAACCACATCTGGGCAGTTCTCACCAATACAGGGTTAAAACGTTCATCTGGGGACCACATAGCATTCTTCTGATGTGTATGACACATAGAATGCTGTACAGAACCTGTATGGGACCCCAGTGTTGAATGAATTATGAGATATTGAAGCAGAAACATGCTTCTTTGTCTATTTGACACCTCATAATCATACTTATGGGCAAACATCCCACAGTAAGACTGTATTAGTCTAACTGCATGACTTTGAGCTTAAAACTGTGCTACATCTGTCAGTTTTTGAGATATCAAGCTCAAATTTGGCTCATTGTGTATCCCTGGATGTGCTTTACACAATGGTACCTCATTTGATATGGCTATCATTAGGTATGGCAAAGTTATGCCATGTGTAAGATCCTTTGTACATATATATGTTTTGCTTAAAAACTGTATGGAGCTTGTTTGCCCCATACCTTTTGTTCTAGATGAGATATAGGGAAATGGATGGCACCATCAGATAGCCCTAATTGAGCTCCTTCCAAGAAGACCCCACTTTAGTTATCTCACACTAAAACTGTAGAAGCTAGATGGGAGGTGAATATTTTATTCACCCTTATCTGACCTTACTTTAGTCATGACTTCTGTAATTCTGGTGCTAGCTCAGTTTGGTTAGTACCATTGGATAGCCCTGACTTAGAGTTCCATTTGTAATACCCATTTGATGGGGTTAAGCCTCTTCCTCTGTATTTCAGATGAGATGTGAAAATTAAGGTTGATGCTCAGCAGCAACTTTGAGCAGGATAACTTTGTTATTCTTTGTCCTGTGATGATGCAACTTAAATATTGGGAAGAGGTGAGTTTCCTCTTTCTTTTTATACCTTTTTAGCTTATTTGGCTCAGCTTCATGTTTTTGGTGGTATCTTGGCTACACCATTGATTTATGGTATTTGGCTGTCATGCTTGTGCTCTGGTTTGAGTAACAGGCTCACATCCCTAAAAATGGTCTCTCACGGTTCCTTTTTTTGCGGTATATAGCATGAACAAACCCCCTCAATCATGGAAACATACATTAGGGCAATTTCCAAGGGACCAAAAATAGCTCAAAATTCCCATTTTAGGGGGTTTTCCTCTAGTTTTCCATAGCAGAGGCCCTTCAGAAAAAATGTTCAATGAATCAAAAGCACCCTGAGAGCTCAATTGTATATATAATACTTAATATTACACACTTATATACCTCAAAATAAACTCTAAGGTCAAATTCATTAATAATCTCCACAAATTTTCTTTTTTACCCATTCAAAATCTTGTTTTGAATACATATCTCAGATGAACAAAACAGTTATTTTACCTTGAAGAGAGAAGCTCTTATATTAGTATATATGTTTCCTACATATATTGGAAGTGGACCTATTTTTCTGTATTTTTTCAGCTTCCAAATCTTTCTCAAAGTCATTTCAAACTTATGTAGCCCTTTTATGGACTCAATTTTAGTTTTTTTCCCCCTTTATCAAAAAAGTGTTTATGTATTATTAAAGAATTTCCCTTAAAAATAATTAAATAAGTTTGTATTATCTTAAAAAGAGGACCTAGAATTGAAGAATTCTAATTTATGTTTTTAATTAACAGTAGAACAGTGGAAAGGTTCTCACATGCAGTAATATTTTTTGTTGTTATGATATATTGATTAAATGGTCCTTGTACAAGAAGTCTATATTGGTAAATATCTTGCAGTTTTCATACTTCCATGTATTATTTTAGCTTTTATTCAAATATCAATTAAGGTGTTCAGTAAAAATAACGTTTTATAATCATTAATGGTAAAAGGCTGGTTTGCCTCAGTTTTTTCTATTTATTTTTGGATCTCTCAAATGTATAGAATGGAAAAAATCAAGAAGAATATTAAATAATTTCTATCAGTAAAAAAACTTGGTTCTGAGCTTGATAGAAAATCTCGGACATATTACAGGATAGGTGCTAGAAAGCTCATATCATGAGAACGCACAGGTTTTCTTATGGTTATCTTATGCGGACATGTGGGCTACTCAAAAGGTAAATTTGAGGTTCACTATTGGTAAAATGATATTACTGGCCATCCAGTCACACGGAAAATGCCCAGGTGTAACCGTATTCCCCTAAAGATCATAGATATCTGAGATTTCGTTTTTCTCTCAAAGATTCTCCTCCTCTGTAAATTGCAGCTTCAATGTACCTTTTGCAATAACTTATTTAAGTCGTAAAATCAGACATTTGGATAATAATGATGCTTGGTCATTGGGGGAAATTGTTGAAATAGATCAAGAGAACTAATAAAATGGAAATCTTTCAATTAATACTTTTCAGGAAGAAAGACGAGTAAAGATCATTACTAAGATCTCAATAATTGTAGCTCATTATTAAGGCATCTTTGAAGCTTTGCGACTAAACATTAAGATCAATTTTAGAAATTTTCACAGATAAAAAATAACAAAAAAAAATTATTATTTAGAGTTTCTAAATGAAACCTGAATCCTTTTGAAGTTATGTTTATACTTTTGAATCAGATTTTTCTTCCTGAGTTATCAAAGATATAATAGAATAAGTCACCCATCTATAAAATATCCTATGAATAATTCTAAATAAATCAATCAAAAAAATAAACACTCTTCTCATATCTCTATTCATATGAAGGAAGCTTAATTTGAAAATCTAGCGCACCCATAATTTACAAAATAATAATCTTATAGTAAAAAATTTATGATAAAATAAAATTGGATTATTTAATAAAATTACATAATCAAAGGTTTGGTTACTAGATTGAAATTAAATTATCCTCACATCAATCAATTTCATAATAAAGTTGAATATTATAATATAATATCAAGCCTTTTTTTAATCATATTAGTGATTAGAGTCATATATATAATATCATGATATATTTTGAAGTAAAATGTTTCTTTATATGAGATTTTTTCAATAAATATTAGTATATTTAATATATCTTTCAAATATTTAAATTATTAAGCTCACTCATCAGTCTTCGGGAATATTAGGGTATAAATAAAAATTTCTGCTTAATAAAATATTTTTTTATCATATAAGCTTGATAACTGGTTCCTATCAGAGCTATCTGGTGTTTTATTCATCTCAAGTCATATTCTAATTATCTTTACTATTATAATTTGGATTTCTAGTAAATATAAGAATTTTTTAATTCCATTGTTAATCATATGTAGGTAATTCTCTTATTGTATTCTTATTTATTAATTTTGGAAAATTATAGATTGTAATAAAAACATATTTTATCAATTTGTTTCCACATTATTTTAGGTTAAATGCTCAAATAAATTTTTTTAAGAGTTAATTTGATCAGGAATTTCTAAGTGGAGTTCTTTGATCAAAAAACTATCAGTAAATTGAATTTCTTGGTAATTTAAGTAAAGATTAATTAGAATATTAGAAAGGGAAGTCCAGAATATCTTATAGAAAAAGTGGAGAAAAGGTTACAAGTCTGAAACAAAAGAAAACTGGTTCATAGTGATTTATACTTCTAGGTACTGCCTGATCACTCCTACACACAAAGAAGTTCCGCGATTGGAAGGTGAAAGAGTGTTTGGATTTTTTTCGGGTATTTTTAGAATATATTCAAAAGAAGTTGAAAAATACTAATTACATAACTTAAAAGAAATGAAAATCATTATATTGGGATCTGATTGATTTGAAAGAACTATTAATAAAGTTCCTTTTTCAAGTTTTCTAGCCTCAAGTCAAGACAAATCACACATATTGTGAAATAATCCACTTCAAATATCCATATTTTCTTGATCTTACAGGATTGTGTAATTTGAAATGGAATAGTATATTTTGACCTTTTCTATCTAGAAATAAGTAGATATTTCATTTATTCTTGATAAATAGAACCAAATTCAAACTGGAATAATTATTATTGAAAGAATATAGTATAGGCCATATATAAGTTATCAAGGAATAGAATAATGGTATCTTGATAATTGAATTTCAATCTCATATTAGGAGGTATAAATTTTAGAAGAGCATCTATTACATGTTTTTTGAATTAGTATTCCATAAGATTGAGATTTCTATACAGAGATAAAAGGTACTTAATAAATAAACTCGTTTTTTAAGGATAATAAAAAGGAATAATTCCTGTTTGATCTTGCTTATTTTTAATACAATAATAATAATAAGTGTATTTATAAAGAGCCTAAAAAATTCTTCACTATTAAAATTAAACTTTTCAAAAAAATGGTGAGGGATTATATGATGAAATTATATCAAGGAAAAAGTACTAATTCAAAGAATTTTGAAGTGATAAATAATGATTAAGAATTCAATAAGATTAATTAGAATGTTTAGGGACATTTAATGAATGTGTGGTTTTATTCTTCTTTTTAGATTAAGCATCAACCTGTCACAGGGGCTCTTTGAAGTGAAGAGGGCCTGGCACTCAGTAAACTGGGACTCACTTATGGAGGGCTCAAGGATATGGAAAGATTAAAGACACCTGAGAGTGTAAGGAATGAATTACTATAATAAAAGAAATGAGAAAAGCAGCAACAAAGAAATAAAAGTAGGAAATAGAAGAGCCAACCACAAACAAGTCCAAGTCCACTGTTTCAACCTGTCAGAATGGAAAGAGCAGGGTTAATAAGGATATGGCCACCCAACTCATACTGTACAGGCAAAGAAAGAAAATGCAAAGACTAACTTGAAATTAAATAATTATAATACCCAAAATAAGGATAAGAATGATTATAAAATGATAAATAAACTAAATTAATTAACTGGGGAAAAGTCCCCAGGGGGGAGAAAGAGGGGCTGGTATATGTGAGAATCACCAGGCCTGATCCAGAGGAAGAAATTTCATGAGAATAAATGATGATTGAATTGAGTCTGGCCAATACAGGTCCTGTACAGCTGTACAGAACCTGTACAAGAGGTGTGGTGTATTTGAGTGATCATACAGCTTCATACTGGTGTATTGAAAATGTATTGGGTGAATCCAACCTGTACAGGTATTGACAGGCTGTATTGAGGTACCAAGCTGTATAACTGTTTCAGAATGAAGATTGCTGAAACTGAATGCTGAGACAAGTGCTGGATCTGCTGATTTGAGATGCTTGAGTGGGTGTATGAATGAATACCCTAACCCCTGATGGATGGTTGTTACAGTATCCCCCTCTTGAAACTGGTGGGCTCCTGAACACCATAATACCCTGCCATTATTGAGTGGCATCTCACTACCCCACAAATTCCTTTGAAAAGTTGTCTTTTGACCATTATCTTGAAATCCTTCTTCAACTCTTCTCTGTCAATTAAATTTATTTCCCCCCCTTCTTTTAACTTTGAGTAAGTACCCCACTTCGGACTAAACTTTTCTTCTGATTCATGAATTCACTTGTCCTTGAGGCCTGGTCTTGGGTTGTATCCCAAATGGATGGCCACTGAGCTCTTGTGCTCAAAAAATGGGGCCAGATGAGCATATGAAGTGTACCCATCTGGCCCGGCTTAATCAGAAGAAATTCATTAAAGAGTGAATTCAGGGGTCTTGTCCCCATTGGATTTGAAAAAACTGCCTCAACAGCCCTCCATAACAATCTTGGGCTGTGGCCCTTGCTATAGTAAGTCTGGGTGACTCATGCCCTTATGGACCCTTTGGCCTAATTGGTCTTCTTGGTGGTCTTTGGTCACATTAGAACATATGGCCATTTCTGGCCTTTTTGAGGTCCTAGGTGATTATGGTGACTTTCTTGAACTATGGCCATTAATGGCCATTTTTGGGTTCATTGGAATTATGGGCCTATTTGGCCATTTTTTGATTTTGGGGTCCTACGGTCCACGGGCTGCGGTCTGTGGTCCATGGTCCGTGGGGGTTATTGGAGGCCCCCCAGGACAAAAATGAGCCCCTGGGCCCAAATTTGCTGGGAAACCAGGGGTGCCATGGGACCATAAATTGGCCCCATGACCCATAACTTCACCTACATGGCCTGGACCCATTGGGGGGGTCCAGGACCACCAAGACCATGGCCTCCCCAAAATTGCAGGGGAGGCCCTGGGCAGTGAATCCAGCCCAAGGAGGGCTTGAGTGGGGGGGCCATAATTGAGTTATGGCCCACTTCCTTGAGGGTTTTCTCTGAATTTGACGTCTTGACCCTTCTGTTTGGGTATTCTCCATGAGTTGATGACCAAATCCCCGTGAACTTTGACGATTTGGGTGGAGTTAAAACCAGTATCTTGTTCTTGTTTGTGTTTGGTTTGGCTTCTATTCATACTCTTATAAATACTAATAAATGGAATAAAAATAAATAAAAGTAAAATAAGAATAAAAAATAAAGGAACCTCCCAATACGTGATATGGAAGGGGATGCTGCTGCTTTAAAGAAATAAAAGACAGAAAATTATACAAGTAAAGAAAGAAAGAAAAAATAAAAGAATAAGAGAAAATGAGAGTAAAGAAAGAAATAAAGAAAAATCCTGATGGTTGGTCCTTCCAGTGGTGAGTTGCTTGATTCTGGCCAACAAGTGTCTGAAAAATGAAAACCAAGCATTTGATGCTCACAGAGTGGCCAAGGTAATGTTTTACAAGAAGTAGAACCCTCAGGGATGCATACCAGGAGATGGAACTTACTTTCATAACTTCCACTCCCCACCAAGCACCATAACATTGAAAGAATTGCCATAAATGACTTCTGAAAAGAATTGCCGTAAATGACTTGAAGTAATGAATGTCTTGAATTATGATGATTGGCATAAATGAAATGATAAATAAAAGAGAAAGAAAGAAAATTAAAGAAAGAAACATTTGGCCATATCTTGATAAGGTCCAAATCAGAGGGTATTGGTGTTGTATGCTTCCTGAACCTGTCCAAAAAATTGACAAGTGCTCACAAAGTGGCCAAGGTGATGCTTACAACAACATATGGGTAGAATACCCCCTTAAAGGTGCATGCCAGGAGAGGAACTTACTTTTATAACTTCTTCTCCCCACCAAGCACCATAAATCAAACTCTTGAGGTATTTGGACCAGGATTGTCTGGATACAATGAATGGAAATCCTTGACAAGATCTGGTGAGCTGGTAAGGCTTGAAGCTGGTTGCCAAGTGGTTCTTTCTGGGTCTTCACTGAATCCTTTCCACTCTACAAGATACCATAACTTACCTCTTTTGAGTTTTGAGTCCAGAACCTGAGCCACTTCCCATTCTTCTTGCTCCTCCACTAAAACTGGTGGTAGCGGCAATTGATGATGATTTGGAATAGTTGAATGCTTGACTGGTTCTAATAAGGACACATGGAATACAGGGTGAACTGTCTTCCATTGCTGAGGCAACTTGAGGTGATATGCATGACTGCCAATCTTCTTCAGAACTTCAAAAGGTCCCAACCATCTTTCTGATAACTTCTTGAGGGGTCTTGTTGTCTTGATGTTCTTGGAAGCTAGCCATACTTTGTCCCCAGGTTGGAAATCAGGTGGAATTGCTCTATTTCTATCTGCATACTTCTTGAATCTCCTTATTGCTGACTCTAATTGTTCTTTGACAGCTTGCTGTACTGATTGGAGTTTTGTTGATAACTTTCCAGAAGGTGAGTCTTGAGAAATATGGATTGAGTCAAAGCTGGGGTTTCTTCCATAAATGGTGAAAAAAGGTGATTGCTTGGTTGATGAATGTTCTGCATTATTATAGGCAAATTCAGCCAGAGGGAGCCAGGTGTACCAGTCATCTTGATGATAGCTGACATACATCCAAAGGTACTGTTCTAGTATCTGATTTACCCTCTCTGTCTGTCCATCTGTTTCAGGGTGAAAGGCAGTTGAAAGATCTCTTGATATCTTGAGTTGCTGACACAATTGAGTCCAAAATGATGAAACAAATAAGGATCCTCTATCACTGACAATACTGACTGGAAGTCAATGCTTGGAAAATACATGACTAATGAAGATTTGAGCTAAGTCCAGAGCAGTGATTGTTCCATAAGCTGGAATGAAGATTGCAATTTTGGAGAATCTGTCCACAACTACTAAAATTGAATCGAAGTTGTTTGACAGTGGCAATTGAGTGATGAAGTCCATTGATAATGAATTCCAAGGACCAGACGGAATTGAAAGAGGCTTGAGTAATCCAAACTTCTTGTGAGGAATGTTCTTGTTTCTTGAACATTGCTGACATGAGGACACATATTCCTTGATGAATTGATTCATGCCAGCCCAGTGAAAATCCCTCTTGATGAGCTTGAGGGTCTTCTCCTGGCCAGGATGGCAAGCCAATGGTGAGTCATGACGCTTTTGAAGAATATTGAGTTGAAGTTCTTCATTGCTTGGGATTACCACTCTATCTTTGAATAATAATAACTTGGCTTGAGGTTCAAGAGAATAATCTGGAACTGATTCCCCTCTTTCTAGTTGCTTGAGTATTTCTTTATAGTCTTTGTCTTGCCATACTTCTTTTTGAATCTTGTCTACTAAATCTGAGAAAATCTCCACTTTGATTGAGAAGAATCTTGACTCTTGAGTTCCATCTTGCTTAAGTACTTGATGAAAATTTTGAGGATTCTTGCTGATGAAGTCCACCCCCCTCTCTGGGTACACATTGTCCCGACGTGACAAGGCATCTGGTAAAGTGGCCAGCCTGCCTGGGCGGTAAGTGATAGTGAAGTGAAATTCTGAGAGAAATTCAGCCCAACAGGCCTGACAGCAAGTAAGAACTTTGGAAGACATGAAATACTGCAAGGAAGAGTGGTCTGTCAAGACCTCAAAAGAATTGGAAAGAGAAAGAAGAAATGATCTCCAGCGCTTGAGAGCCCAAACTATGCCAAGGAGTTCCTTGTCATGAATTTCATAGTTGAGTTCAGCTGGTAAGAGCTTGCGACTATCAAATGCAATGGGATGCTTTCCTGAGTCATTCACCTCACTCAGTACGGTGCCCAATGCATAATCAGAAGCATCAGTCTCTACAATAGTAGGTAGAGATGGATTGAAATGGGATAAGATAGGAGCAGAGGTGAAAGCTTCTTTGAGTGCTTGAAACTGACTAAGAGCTTCCTCATTGAAGATAAAGGGAGAATCTTTTTTGAGAAGGGAAGTGAGAGAAGTGATTTTTTTGGAATAATTTTTAATGAAACGACGATAAAAATTGGCAAAGCCAAGAAAAGACTGAAGGGCCTTGATGCTTTTGGGCTGAGGCCAATTGAGGATTTGCTGAACTTGTGAAGAATCCATCTTGAGGCCATTACTTGAAACAAGATAGCCAAGTATTCCATACTTGAGGCATGGAATACACACTTGGAGGCTTTGGCAAATAAATTATTTTCTCTGAGTCTTTGGAGGACAGATGTCACATGTTTGAAATGTTCTTCCTCAGAACTTGAGAATATCATAATATCATCTAGATAAACCACAACAAACACATCCAAGAAATCTGCAGATATATCATTTACAAGATTCTGGAAAGAAGCAGGAGCATTGGTCAAACCAAATGGCATGACCAAATACTCATAACTACCATACTTGGTTCTGAAGGCAGTTAAGTGCTTGTAAGGTTTGACTATGAAACAATAAGTAAAAATTACTAATTTATCACTTATTGTACTCTGAATGTCCTTATAAAATGAATAAATAAGATTAAAATAATAATAATAATAAAGAAATATTATTATTATGGCGTAAAATTATTATATTATTAAATAAATATAATAATATAATTAATATTATATAAAAATATAATATTATAAATAATATATTAATATAAAATAATTAATATATTATAAAGCTCTTTATTATTGTTACCAACAAATAATAAAGGCGTAAAAAATTGTTTTTTATAAATAAAAAACAATTAATAACAATAATATTACTAATATTAAAGTTATAAATTAATATAAATACTATTTATATTAAATAAGAATTATTATGAGTAATAATAAGAGAGAAATTATTATAATAAGATGAAATAACCTACTTTTAACACTTAAGATAATAATTTTGAGTTATTTTACGCCAAAAGAATATAATACAACCTTTTCAAATTGTATTTACAATAAAAATAAAGAGAATTTACTAAATTTCTTGATTTTACGTGGAAATGAGCTTTTTAGAGAGATTTATAGCAAAAACAATTAAAGAATTGATTTAATCACGTAAAAATGGTGATTAATGACAAGATGGTCTTTGGTCTTGAAGAATATAAGAGTTTTATATTTAAAGAATAAAGAAATTACCTTTTATTTAATTGATTTAATGTTTTTGATGCGTCTGAGGGGAAAACAGAGTAAAAAGAGCTCTATTTATAGTAAATACCTCCCTCCTAGAGTCCAACAGGCTTCTAGTAGACGTGTACTGATCATATCCACTGGAATTGATCAATATTTTAAGGTTTGAGGGTGATTACATCATGATCAAACCATATTACATCATTATTACACCATTATTTAGAGTTATCACTATAACTCTAAGTGTGATGACATCAGAGGCTTGGCAGAACCCCAAATTTCGTGGATTTTATTAGTTTTAATCATAAACTAATAGTATTCACCAATTTTATCACTATTAAGACTGTTAAACTTAATTTAAGGTTACAGTATGTGATCATAACAGCTCAATTTAAGCTCAAACTTTGATCCTCAATAACCTTTAAGGTTTTCACGCTACAGCAATTCAGAGAGTGAATTCTGATAGCCTGACATAACCTTATTATGCTGCCAAGAGCTTTTCATTACATCATCAAAACTCTAATTTTGATGATTTTTCTTGTAACTCATCTTTTCTGTCGAAATTCAATATTTTAAGCTTCAAACCTTGATTTCAGGGGGTTATACCCTGAATTTAATAATAAAAATTACATCATTCTTCACGAATGAACTAGGAGAATCCAACTGTGTACTTTTTTTTAAGTTTGGACTACTTTCACAACAAAGTGGTCAACAGCTCTGTTGATTTTTATCAATATTTCCTCATAAGTCTTAACCTTGTTTATAATTTGCAAAATAAAGTTCATATCTGTGTTCTTACAGTAATTACGTGGTAACTTTATTTTTGGTTCATCATTCTAGCATGTATATTTTAGAAGATATTAGCTATGATCACTGAATATATGCGTTGACCAAAAAAGTGCATATATTCAGGATAATTCCTTAAGTATTGATTTTGAGAATTAGCTTATTAATTGTTTTATGTGTGGATTTTTATGGGGAATCCACTGGTACAATTTATTTCACATGTTGTTTCATTGGTTTCTGAGATAAATAGGATTTTATGGTTTTTATAAGGTATTATACCTTATAATTCATTAAATATTGACTTTACAGATATGCCATAAAAATGGTATATGTGTATTTTTCCATGAAGAATCCAATGGTATAATTTATTTCACATGTTCATTCATTGGTTTTTAAGTTAAACCAATTTTAGTACCAATTTATGGTATTTTTTGTATATTTGAGTAATTATTTTTAGTGTATAATTATTCTAATTAATTTTAATATAATTATATTAAAGATATAATTATTCTGAGTATTTTTTGTGACCTTATTGGGTATGTGGTCATATCTCAAAGGCTCACATTCCCTACCACCAAAAAAGATTGTACCACAATCTGATATATGTGATTAGGGTATCATCCACTGTCCTACCTCTTCAATAGACTTTGTTAGTCTTGAAGCTCAATAATGCTTAACTTTTTTATTTTTCAGGTTTTCTTTCATGTCTGAACCTTCTTAGTAGTTTATCAGCATTTGTTATATCTTTCTCAAGTAGCCATTCATCTTCTTGAGTTGAATTTCTATACCTTACAAGGTATTCTCTTTCTTTTTTGTTTCTTGTCCTTCTTTCTTTAAGGACTTTTACTATTTTCTTTTCCTCTCCTTCTTCCAAGGGGGGAATCTCAAGTGGGGGTTTATTTCTTAGTGGAAATAACTCTTTGTCACTTGAACTGTAAGGTTTTATCAGACTTACAGGGAAAGTTGGGTGTTTGTTCATTAGTTCACCTGTGAGTTCTAATTGCACAGCATTGGGTCCATGAATTGCTTTTATCAAAAATGGTCCTGCAAAGGAATCTTTCAATTTCTTTGGGCCTTTTATGTTATTGAAATTAAGGGTTGATACTAAAACCAAGTCCCCTATTTTGAAGTCAGGTGGCTTATGACTTTTATCCCATCTTTCTTTTGCATATTTAAAAGAATCTTGCATGCATCTGTTTGCATGGTGTCTTGCTTTGTCAAGCATTATCTTGAAACTGCTTGCTGTTGGATGTATATCCACCAAGTCCTTTTTGAGGGTATCATAAGGAAGTCTTGGATTCCAACCTTTCTCTAGAATTGCTGGTGTTTTGCCAGTAGAAGAATGGATTGATGTCTTATATGCCAGTTCAAGTGCTGGTATTAGTGTACACCAATCATGGGTAAAACCATCAGAATCTTTGAATTCTAGCCCATAAGCACAGAATCTTCTGATCATATCCTCTAGGGTCTGTATCATTCTTTCTGCTAGACCATCAGTTTGAGGATGATAAGCTGTTGAGAATGATAATTTTGTCCCAAACAAGTTATGGAGATTTGTCCATAATGCTGAAGTGAACTTTGGGTCTCTATCACTTATAATATTTTGGAATAAGCCTGTGTGGCTAATGACTTTATTCCATATCATTATGGCTGTATCCATAGCTGTGTCATCTTTATGACATGGTAAGAACATGGGAGTTTTACTGTACCTGTCAACTAATACTAGGCATGCATTATAACTCCTGTCTCCTCCTGGAGGTAAAGCTGTTACCCAATCCATATGAACTATTTCCCATGGGGATTTTGGTTCTTGGATTTGGATTATCATTCCAAATTTCTTTCCTGTGGCTCTGTTGGCTTTTTGGCATCTGTCACAGGTTTGGCAGTACTCTGCAACATCTTTCTTCCAATTTGGCCACCAAGAGCAGGTTTTCACCCTCTCTAGTGTCCTATCTTCTGAGAGATGTCCAGATGCAACACTATCATGACATTCATGTAAAATAGTGTTTATTAGTGTTCTGTCTGTTAAGGCCATAACACATGTGTGTTTTGTTCTATGGTAAAGGATTCCATCAAGGAGGTGGAATCTTCCTTCATCATATGCTTTTTTCCATATTTCATCTAGTTTTGATGAAAGTGATGGGTCTTTGCAGTCTTTCATTAGAAGTTGGCTTAAGATATGGCAATTTTTGTCTGTCTTATAGCTTTCTTTAACTTGGTTAAAGAATTCTGTGCCAATGTCTGTAACACATATTCCTTCTATATGGTGCTCTTCTTGTGGTACCCATGCTGGATTGTCAGGGGTATTTGCTAGAGCCCATCTGCTAAGACCATCTGCATTTTTATGAATATTTCCAGATTTATGAACAATAGTCATATTTCCCCTATATTCTTGGATAGCAATTTGCCATCTCAGCATATGTCTATTTGGAGTCTTCATATTTAATAGTGATTTCACAGCATTACAGTCTGTGATTACATCAAATACTGTGCCATCCAAATAATAATGCAGCTTTTCTAAAGCCCACACTAGGCATAAGCATTCCATTTGGCTTGCTCCATACCTTGCTTCTGTTGGCTTTATCTGCCTTGAAATGAAACAAATTGGTCCTTCCACTGGTTTATCATTGATAATTTGTGTTTGGTGAAGTGCAGCACCTAGTCCTTCTCCACAAGCATCAATGCACAGTTTGAAAGGTAGTTTCCAATCTGGCATTAGAAGAAATGGGGCATTTGTTAAAGAATTTTTCAATTCTTCATATGCCTTGACTCTTTCTTCTGTCATCTCATAGACTGTTTGTTGGTCACATAGCTTATACAAGGATTTAGCAATCTTTGCAAAGTCCTTTATATGCTGTCTATAGTAACCAGCAAATCCTAGAAATGATTGCATTTCTTTTTTAGTTGGAGGCATTGGTTTAAGTAGTACTGCTGCTACTTTATTTTTGTCTATGCCTAGACTAAGTCCAGATACTACATGTCCTAGGGCTTTCAATTCACTATATGCAAAATGACACTTTTTCAATGAAATTTTCGTATTTACTTGGACTATTTTCTGTAGTACCCTTTCTAGTCTTGTCAGGTGATTTTCCCAAGTTTCTGAGCAAACTATGATATCATCAATGTAGATTATTAACCATCCTTCTGATAATTCTTCAGGAAATATGGTATTCATCATTCTTTGATAATGGGAAGGTGCATTTTTTATCCCAAATGGCATTCTTAAGTATTCAAAAATTCCACAATGGACTATTATTCTTAGTAGTTTCTTGGCATTGTCTGTTAAGACATTTTGATGAAAACCCTTAAGAGCATCCATAGCTGTGATGAACTTAGCTTGTGACAATTGGGTCAATGTCTCATGGATTCTGGGTATTGGATATCTGTCTGGAATGGTATAGGTATTCAGGGCTCTGAAGTCTCCTACCATCCTTGATTTTCCATTATGCCAAGTTATAATGACAGGTGTAGTAACTTCTACTTGCTCATTATGTCCAACCTTTCTTAATACTCCAAGGTCCATTAATTCTTTAATGTGCACCTCTAGGGCTTCTCTAGCTCTTGGACTGGCTGGATAAGCAGGTCTTCTTAATAAAGGTGGGTAAGGTTTTTCTACATTAAGAATTATATCCACTTCATGTCCAATTATGGCACCTAGTGGCTCTTTGTCAGTTGCAAAGGCATTTTTATACTTAAATAAGAGGTCAATCAATTTTTCTTTCATTTTTTCTGTTAACTCTTGATTGAATTCTGCCTCTCTGAGTTGTTCAGATATAAAAAGTTCTTTTTCTGGAATTTTTTCCTCATTCTTAATAACTGTGATTTGTTTTTTGTTATTTAAGAATCCAAACTTTTGTCTTTTATTATCTCCTATGGTAAAATATCTATCCTTTTGGTTGGAGATATCTATACCATAGATTGATAAGTAGTCATTTCCAAGTATGAAATGATTACTAGTACAGTTGTCCATTACTACAAACTCTACTTTGATTCTGACACATTGTGAGGGATGAGGAAAAATTAGTGTTAAATCAATTATTCCAAGGGGCTTCATGCTCTCACTTGCACTACTAAATTTGACACCTTGTATTGGCATAAGTTTTTCTTGCCAGTCTGGGACAATGGTTTTTAAATAACTTTTGCCAACACAAGTGCAATATGCTCCTGTATCCAAGTTAACCTTTCCTTCTTGGTTATCAACCATAACAATACTAATACTTGATTTTCCAGCTGTATATCCCATTCCTCTTGCAGGTTTGGTTCTATACATTTTGGCATCTTGTATGTTTGTCAGATTTGTGTCAGATGTTCCAACTTGTGGCAAGTTTGAGTTAACATCCAGTACTTCATAAATTATATCAATATTATTAATTTGTGCATTAATTATATTGATTTCATCACTTTCAGAGCTCTCTGACTCTTCTGTCTCTTTTTCAGAGTCAGATTCCTCTTCTTTGTCATTGTGGTTTTCTGTTTCCACAATTTCATTAATCTTTGCTTTTTTAAGGCAATTATTGGCTAAGTGTCCAATACCTCCACATTTATGGCATTTTCTTTGCTCATTATTGTTGGATGTATTGGGTTTAAAGGATTCTTTTGATTTATCTTTCTTGATAAATGGTTTATTTGGGCTTTTAATGTCCAATTTTTTCCAAGTCCTGCCAATTTTTGTCCTTGTCACTATATCTTCTAGTGCATTTATATACTCTTCTGTGGAGCATGGTTCTATACACCTGCTTCTTAGGGCATGTTCTAGTTCCCCTCCACATTTTTTAAGTATTTTCATATGCACCATCTTTTGTGACATTTCTGGGTACAGTGCATTAAGCCTTTCAACTTGTTTTAAGAACCAAGTTAAAGGTTTATCTTTCTCTGGGTCAAAGAAAGAGTTTTCAAATGCATTTTCTATCTTATACCTCCAGGCATCATTTGCCCACTTGGTGATTATTTCTTGTTTCCACCAAGACCAGGTATTTTTACCATTTGTCTGTCTTATGCCATAATACCATCTTTTTGCAGATTTCTCAAATAATGAATGTAATCTTGCAGTGATTAATTCATCTGGTATGGCATAGTCTTCTTGTAACATGTCAATTGTTTTAATAAATGACATGTGGTCATATTCACCTTCTCCTGTGAATGTTGGCCATTCCTTCAATTGAGGTGCTTCCTTCATTAAGACTTGGTTATTGTCTTGGTGACTCAAGTCTGTTATGAAAGGATTTGACAATTCCTCTTTTGTTTTAATAGGGCTTCTTATATGGGAAAATGGTGTTGATAACTTTGGCATATTTAAATTAGCCTCATTAATTTTATCCATTTTTTCAGTAATAAGCCTTATTTCACTTTGAATATCATCTTTCAGATGCATTCTTGCTTCATCACTTTTTTCCACATGGTCCAAAAGTAATTTTTGGTGTGATGAAGTCTTTTCTTCAAATTTTTCTACAGAAATACTTAATTTATTTAATTTTTCTGTAAGATTGTCAATACTCACATCATAATTGATTGTCAAAGTCTTGTCTTTGATATCTTTTATGTATTTATACAATTCTTGTTGTCCTTGTATTAATTTTTGAGTATTGTCAATTAAATTTTTTGGTTTATTATTTTCAACAATAAACTTAATGTTGTCAATTTCTTTCTTGTTTTGTACAACAATTTTTGTTAAAGAAGATAAATTGTTATTTATTTCTTGTAGTGATAATAAACTGTCTTTAATTTCTTTTAGAGGTAATATACTATTTTTAATTTCTGTTAAAGTATTTACAACATCTTTGGACAAGGTTATTTCTTTGGGAAATGAGGTTGTCTCATTCTTTGCTCTTCCTTGTCCTTGAATTCCATCAAGGTTCTGGCCATGTTGAAAACATTGTCCATGGCATCCTTTTGGATTCTTGGGATTCTGTAGCTTGGGGAATATGGTTTCCTCCAATGCTTTTTCTTGTTCTTCTTCCCTTCTTGGGGAAGTGGGTTGGCTTGAGGCTTGCTGGTAGAAGCTACTGGGGCTTCTTCCTTGGTTGCCTCCCTCTTTTTGGCATGATAATCCTTGATTTTTTTGATTTGAGGTTTGGATGACAGTGGATTCCATCCATTGGAGTATCTCACTATCTCCTCCTCTTTGAGGAACTTTTTCAGGATGTGCCAGGAGTTCATCACTCCTTGGTGTATTTGAGGCAGCATTTCCCAGTCTTTGTCCTTGTATACTGTGTAATACTGCTTGTACTGGCTCATGTAGATGTCTATCTGAGCCCTCTGAATGTGATTTGTACCTGTTTGAGTTACTCATACTTAGTTCCAATTCAGGCTCAGATATTATGGGCATTTCTGGGACTTGCCTTTGGGATAAGGCACTTCCTTGTGTGGATTCTGTTCCACTGGGGATATTGCCCTTTCTTTTCCCTTTTGAGGGATCAATTCTACTTCTGAGTCCAGCTCCATCTGATTGGATGGAGTATTGGGAACCTCTTCTGGTAGTCATAATTAAAGAATAAGAAAAAATAAAAGTATTTTAGAATAAAATTCTTTTATGGCAATTTAAAAAGAGGTGCTCACCTTCAGAGTCTTGAATGGTGGGCCCTGGAAAGTCTAATTTCTTAGCTTTCTTTCTTTTGGTGATAACTGGTGTAGGAGAACTTTGACAAGTTTCTTCCACCAATCTCTCAACAGTAGTTTGGTTGTCTTCTGTTGGGTTATCTTCAAACACTAAAAAAGACAAATAAATATAAGTCTTTTTATAAGAAGTGTTATTTTTGGCAAGATATGGCAATTTTCCACGTAGAAATTGCTTTTATATCTTAAAAAAAATGAAATAAATAAAGAAATGAATAAAAATGAATAAAAATAACTTTTTTTATTGGTTTTTAATATTTTTTAATATTTTTTATGTATATTTTTATTTTTAAAGAATAAAATAAAAAATGAATATGATTCTTATAAAATTAAATTATAATAAAAATTATTTTTAATTTATGAATTATCTTTTTTAATCACTAGAGTCACTCAAGGAAAGTTCTTGCAAGTCTAAGGATGTGAAAAACCACGTGTAAGACAGTACAATTGCTTTCCAAATGCCTCAATAGCTTTTAAAATCAATAAAATATAAAATTATCATATAATTTTATGATTATAAATATAATTTATTATTGGATAAACCCAAATAGAATCTTTTTAAAGGTCTTTTAAGTAAATATCACGGCCAGGCCCCCAAATGTAAGGTTTGACTATGAAACAATAAGTAAAAATTACTAATTTATCACTTATTGTACTCTGAATGTCCTTATAAAATGAATAAATAAGATTAAAATAATAATAATAATAAAGAAATATTATTATTATGGCGTAAAATTATTATATTATTAAATAAATATAATAATATAATTAATATTATATAAAAATATAATATTATAAATAATATATTAATATAAAATAATTAATATATTATAAAGCTCTTTATTATTGTTACCAACAAATAATAAAGGCGTAAAAAATTGTTTTTTATAAATAAAAAACAATTAATAACAATAATATTACTAATATTAAAGTTATAAATTAATATAAATACTATTTATATTAAATAAGAATTATTATGAGTAATAATAAGAGAGAAATTATTATAATAAGATGAAATAACCTACTTTTAACACTTAAGATAATAATTTTGAGTTATTTTACGCCAAAAGAATATAATACAACCTTTTCAAATTGTATTTACAATAAAAATAAAGAGAATTTACTAAATTTCTTGATTTTATGTGGAAATGAGCTTTTTAGAGAGATTTATAGCAAAAACAATTAAAGAATTGATTTAATCACGTAAAAATGGTGATTAATGACAAGATGGTCTTTGGTCTTTAAGAATATAAGAGTTTTATATTTAAAGAATAAAGAAATTACCTTTTATTTAATTGATTTAATGTTTTTGATGCGTCTGAGGGGAAAACAGAGTAAAAAGAGCTCTATTTATAGTAAATACCTCCCTCCTAGAGTCCAACAGGCTTCTAGTAGACGTGTACTGATCATATCCACTGGAATTGATCAATATTTTAAGGTTTGAGGGTGATTACATCATGATCAAACCATATTACATCATTATTACACCATTATTTAGAGTTATCACTATAACTCTAAGTGTGATGACATCAGAGGCTTGGCAGAACCCCAAATTTCGTGGATTTTATTAGTTTTAATCATAAACTAATAGTATTCACCAATTTTATCACTATTAAGACTGTTAAACTTAATTTAAGGTTACAGTATGTGATCATAACAGCTCAATTTAAGCTCAAACTTTGATCCTCAATAACTTTTAAGGTTTTCACGCTACAGCAATTCAGAGAGTGAATTCTGATAGCCTGACATAACCTTATTATGCTGCCAAGAGCTTTTCATTACATCATCAAAACTCTAATTTTGATGATTTTTCTTGTAACTCATCTTTTCTGTCGAAATTCAATATTTTAAACTTCAAACCTTGATTTCAGGGGGTTATACCCTGAATTTAATAATAAAAATTACATCATTCTTCACGAATGAACTAGGAGAATCCAACTGTGTACTTTTTTTTAAGTTTGGACTACTTTCACAACAAAGTGGTCAACAGCTCTGTTGATTTTTATCAATATTTCCTCATAAGTCTTAACCTTGTTTATAATTTGCAAAATAAAGTTCATATCTGTGTTCTTACAGTAATTACGTGGTAACTTTATCTTTGGTTCATCATTCTAGCATGTATAGTTTAGAAGATATTAGCTATGATCACTGAATATATGCGTTGACCAAAAAAGTGCATATATTCAGGATAATTCCTTAAGTATTGATTTTGAGAATTAGCTTATTAATTGTTTTATGTGTGGATTTTTATGGAGAATCCACTGGTACAATTTATTTCACATGTTGTTTCATTGGTTTCTGAGATAAATAGGATTTTATGGTTTTTATAAGGTATTATACCTTATAATTCATTAAATATTGACTTTACAGATATGCCATAAAAATGGTATATGTGTATTTTTCCATGAAGAATCCAATGGTATAATTTATTTCACATGTTCATTCATTGGTTTTTAAGTTAAACCAATTTTAGTACCAATTTATGGTATTTTTTGTATATTTGAGTAATTATTTTTAGTGTATAATTATTCTAATTAATTTTAATATAATTATATTAAAGATATAATTATTCTGAGTATTTTTTGTGACCTTATTGGGTATGTGGTCATATCTCAAAGGCTCACAGTGCTCATCCCCCTCTTTGATTCTCAGAAGTTTATATGCACCACGCAAATCTACCTTGGAGAAGATAGTGGAACCGTTGAATACGGTAATGAGCTGGTTCATAGGAGGGACAGGGTATCTGTTCTTCCTAGCGACAGCATTGAGTTTGCGGTAGTCAACACACAAACGAAGACCTCCATCCTTTTTCTTGACAAAAAGGACAGGTGTCCCTGTTGAAGAGGAGCTTGGTCTTATGAAACCTTTCTCTACATTCTCTAAAATGTAGGCCCGCAGTGTTTCTGACTCTTGATTTGATAATGAGTAGATAACACCAATTGGAGGTAGAAGACCCTCCAATTTGATATGGTGATCACAGGCGCAGTGTGGAGGAAGTTTCTCTGCTTTTACCTTGGAGAATACATCCAAATATTGGTGATAAGCAGGAGGGACTACCTTCAACACAGTTTCAATTTCTTCTGGCTCTTCCTCCTCATCCCACTTCTCCTCCAGGGAGGAAGGTCCATATCCCCTTGAAAGAGATGAAGTGAAGATATGGCAACATCTTCTCCAACATCCTTTATCTCTTTTAAGACTTCATCTCTTAATGGAAGTAATGACTGAGAGGTAATGATGGAAGGGATATGGACAGAAGAAGGAAGGGAAGGTGTCTTAAGTTCACCAACCAGAGCAACACTGTTGACAGCAGTGGCTAAGTCATTACTAGTAGAAGGAATAATACCACTAGAATCCTTATGACTAGAATCATAGGTGATCAATCCATTTTTCCAATAAATAATGGAATTAAAATGGTAAAAGAAATCATAGCCCAATATCAGGTCTTGTCCCTTGGGTGAATCTATGATAAAAAAGTCCCATTCAAAGCTTGGGAAGGAAGGCAAGTCAACTACCCACTTGGTATAATGGGTGATGAACAAGGCAGGGGATTCATTAGAATCCACAATGAAAAGAGGAATCTTTTTAGGGAGCTCTGACAGAGTCAATGAGTACTTGAGAACAAAATTCTTTGCAATAAAAGAGTTTGTAGCACCAGAATCAATGAGAATACTATAAAAAATATCAGAGACAGAAGAGAAAATAAGAAATTTTAAAGATTTCTTGACACTAGTATTCAGAGTGCACAATTGTGCTCTTGAAGGAAATAAGTGAAAACCATTGAACACATCATGATTCCCACTCAGGCTTTTCCCTGCTTGATAGGGAAGCCTCTTGATGATGACCCAGGCTTGTTCTGAGGCCTCTTGAAGCATTTTTCAATTGGGTGCTTTCCACCACAATAAGTACACAACCCCTCTTTGATCCTCCTCTCCTTTTCAGGACCAATGAATTCATTGTCCTTATTGAGGAGAGCGGCATGGGGATTGTCCTTTGAAGATTGAAATTGCCTGCCCTTCTTGTTCTTCTTCTGGTGAGGCCTCTTTGAAGATGAGCTTTGAGGAGGCCTAGATTGATTGGATCCAATGACTGGAGGCTTCTTCTCTTGATTGCCACCCTTTTCCTTTTGCCTCTCATGATATCTTGTGTCTAATTCTAAAGTGACATCCATAAGTTCTTGAAGAGTATCAAAAGTTCCAGGGTGAGAAGCCAACTTATCCAATAATCTTGATGCCAATCCTCTTCTGTAAACATGGATATAAGCTCTTTCCCCCCAATCTCCAAATCTTGACATTAAGCTTCTGAAAACTGCAATATACAAGGAAACATGACCACTCTCCTTCATCTTCAAATTGTCCAACTCTTGTTCAGCTTTCCTGACTTCATTGGGGTCACCAAACAGAGTGAATAATTGAGATTCAAATAATGGCCAATTTTTGAGGAGGTAGGAAGGGTCTTCATTGGAAATATTTGAGAGATAGGGTTCAATCCACTTTCCAGCTCTACAAGTGAGAAAAGAAGTTGAGTAAAGAACTTTCTTCCCATCAGAGAAGAAATTTTCTGGATCATTATGGAAGATTAATTGACAGGATTGGATAAATCCTCTCAATTTATGAGCTTGAGTACCATCAAAAGAATCAGGTGCCTTCATGGATGGAGTCTTGAAAGCAGGGGCTTTTGAATTGTCCCTGGGAGCAACTGCTTGAGTTAGTTGCCCCATGAATTGAGTCATCTGCTCCATCATCTTGAGGAGACTTGGATCAGTTTGAGAGACAAGAGGTTGACTAGAAAGGGCTACATTAGAACCCTGAGGCACCTCTGGAGCATTTGCCAAGGCATATGCCACTTCAGTTTCCCCAGAATCTTCCTCTTCCACAGACTCTTCCCCCTCTTCATCTTCAACTTCCCCTTGTCTTGCTCTTGCACCTTCAGACATGCCAGGGTAGCCACCCAAAAGTCCATAGAAAGATCTTGATCTTCTAGATTTCATTCCACCTCTTCTTGAGGGTGCTGCTCCTTCCATTGGTGGTCCTCTGTCCAAGTTTGCACTCAGTTGAAGAACTGATGGTGTGCGGTCAAGAGGAGCCCTTGCTGTAGGAGTGAGAACAGCTTGAATTCTTTGGGATCTAGTATTTTTGGCTGGGGGGCTATGCTGAGCTGGCATTTTGAATAAAATGAAATAAACTTGATGGTATGAGAACAGAGATCAAAACTTGGCCAAATCAATCACAATAAAATCTTGATGAATCTTGAGGAATCAATTCAAATATTGAGGTGAAATCAAATTCAGTCAACAGTCAAATCAATTCAACAATCAACAATCAATTCAAATCAAATATCAATAATCTTGAGAAAGTCAACAATCAATCAATATTCAATCAATAATCAACCAATCAATAAATCAGTGTCTTTTATATGAAATCAAGGTCTTGAGGAATCAATCAATCAATTTAAAGTCTTCAGAAATCAATTCAATATCTTGATGAGTCAAAATCAGTCAATAATCAAAATCAATTCTTGAGGATCAATAAAATATCTTGAGGATTCAAAGTCAATCAATAATCAAAATCAGCTCTTGAGGATCAATCAATATCTTGAGAAGTCAAAATAAATCAATCCAAATAAGAATCCTGAGCCGCTGAATCAATAACCCAATGAATCCCAATGAAATAATCCAATCAATTAAAGCAATAATCAATCCTGAATAAGACCTGAATAAGAACACAGAAAAAATTTGATTTGATAAAATGAAATGAAGTGAATGAAATGGTCAGCAATGATTAAGAAAGAAGAAGAATCAATTTCATATGAATGAAATGAATGAGATGAAATTGATGAGAGAGAAAAATCATAATCATTAGAGATCATTAAGTCATAAAAAAGATCATAATTGATGAATGAGAGAAATGAATATAAATGAATGAAAAGAAAGAATCAAATATGAGTTAATTAATTTAATGTCACAGGGGCTCTTTGAAGTGAAGAGGGCCTGGCACTCAGTAAACTGGGACTCACTTATGGAGGGCTCAAGGATATGGAAAGATTAAAGACACCTGAGAGTGTAAGGAATGAATTACTATAATAAAAGAAATGAGAAAAGCAGCAACAAAGAAATAAAAGTAAGAAATAGAAGAGCCAACCACAAACAAGTCCAAGTCCACTGTTTCAACCTGTCAGAATGGAAAGAGAAGCGTTAATAAGGATATGGCCACCCAACTCATACTGTACAGGCGAAGAAAGAAAATGCAAAGACTAACTTAAAATTAAATAATTATAATACCCAAAATAAGGATAAGAATAATTATAAAATAATAAATAAACTAAATTAATTAACTGGGGAAAAGTCCCCAGGGGGGAGAAAGAGGGGCTGGTATATGTGAGAATCACCAGCCCTGATCCAGAGGAAGAGTTTTCATGAGAATAAATGATGATTGAATTGTGTCTGGCCAATACAGGTCCTGTACAGCTGTACAGAACCTGTACAAGAGGTGTGGTGTATTGAAACTGTATTGGGTGAATCTAACCTGTAGAGGTATTGACAGGCTGTATTGAGGTACCAAGCTGTATAACTGTTTCAGAATGAAGATTGCTGAAACTGAATGCTGATACAAGTGCTGGATCTGCTGATTTGAGATGCTTGAGTGGGTGTATGAATGAATACCCTTACCCCTGATGGATGGTTGTTACACAACCACTTGAAAACCTTCAGGTGAATTAAAAAGGTTTTAAATAATCATAATTCCAGAAATATACTTTGATTAATTCTTTTAATGTGTTTTTCCATTAAAAAGTAAATCCATAACTTAATTTTCCATTATATCTAGGTCAGGGATAAAAGATTAAATGATCCTTGTATTAGTGGGTAAAATCACGCTCTGAAGACCTATTACTTTTGTTATTTAATTCTTTACAAAGGATTGGTCCATTTACATAAATTTTATCAGCTCCTAAGGCCTACATCTATCGTTGGAAAGAGCCAAGAAACTTTTAGAAGGCACTTCATTCATAATTTCAATCGGAACTCAATTTGGAACCTAGGCTGTAATATAAGTTTTAAGCCACGTTTATACTTAGCTTGAAAATGCGTTTGACTTGTAAACTTTCATTTTTCTAAATTTTAAAAAGATTTTAGTCACAAGATAAATTTTCTCTCACCTAATTTTTCATGTTATCATTCTCAAAGTAAAATGAAATTTGATATGTTTTTTCCCCACATATGAGATAGTGCAAAAAATATTTCACATTGGCTTCAGCTCAAAGAATTATCAGAAACAATGAAGTATCTGAGTCGAAATAAATAATTTTCAAAATTGAAATTCCAATATTACGGTTTCAAAAATGAAAGTATCTTTTTGATAAATTCATATAACAAAATTAAGAAAAATGGTAATCTTCATGAAACGGAAAATAATTTTTCCCGGCTTCGCTCAATCAGAAAGGAGAGATCTAGAAAATCTCTTAAATGAGAAATTGAGCAAAGATGAATATTAAGGAGCTATTTTTGATTGAATGTATTTAAAAAAACAAGAAATACTTTTGGAATATTCTCTCTTGGAATTCTCAAAGATTAATAATATCTTCCGCTTCAAAATATACTTTGTTATATGTTTTCTCCAATAGTAAATATATTTATACCAAAATATTCTCATGTACTATGACATATCAGGATGAAAGATTTTATTTTACTCAAATATTTTTTAGTAAAGCTAATAAAATAAAACTCTCACTTAATTTAGAGAAGATGAAAACCATTTCTCTTTCAAAAATATATCAAATTGATCAATTCCATATCATGGTTTAAATGTTTTCTCATTTGACATTGAAACCTCATTTTAAGAGAAGACTTGGGATATTTTGGGAAAAAATAAAGATAGAGGTATTTAATTCTCAAATAATGGCAAAAACATATTGAAAAAACATGCATGATTTATCATAAACATAAAGAAAACTTCAAGAGATTTTTGAAACACATTTTTTAAAGGTAATTTTTCTTGAGAAAATAGAAAATATAATGATTATTAATACACAATAATTAGTTGTATTTGTAAAATATTTAAAACATTACTCAAATGAAAAAATTCACAGAATAGCTTACAAAATTAATAAGAGTACCCAATTGTGTTAAATTGGCCTAAAAGAGTATTTCTGGATATAATCTGACTAATCAAAGGTAAATTATTGGAATTAAGCTTTATTAATTATCTTCTTCAATTTTTCTGTTCATAAATATAATTAGAAAAAGTGCAAAATCAAACCCTTAGGATTTTTTATATTTTTTTGGTCTATGTATTAAAGTTAGTTTCTTTTTGATTGATAATTTGGTTAATTTTCCCCAAATTGTAATCAAATTAACTCAGATAAAATTAAAGAATTAAAGCCTAAAAGCAAATGATTCCTAAATTTAAGCTAAGATCTAAAATTAAGCTATCAATGTAGCCATCATGATTATTGAAAAATTAGTTTTGAAATTAATTTTAGGGTTAAAACTTATGAATTATTTTTATCAAATGATATATAACAAACAAACACATTAAAATATCTACCAGCAATAAATGAGTTAAAGGTGGTGATTTGTTTATTGATTTCTGGGATTTTTATTTAAGAAATTCTACTAAGAAGCAGCTTCAAAATTTCAGAATATATAAATTAAATACAAAATTTTCAAAATCAACATGAAATTTTTAGGCAAAGCTGAAATTTATGTTGAAAAAAACTCTTCTGAAAAGCTTTATATTTTTTTCTAAACAGAATACTCTTGAATATATAATTTCGGATGAAATAGGTGCTTATATTTCTAGACTTCCTTGTGGCCCATATGAAATCTTCAGACTGTCTTAATTGGACTAAATTGAGTATCAAGAATTTTCTCCTGAAATTAAAAATTAGAAAGATATTTGAGGCAACAAAGGGTTGAGGAATTAATTACAATTTCTGTTCAATGATTCCAATGTGAGGAATTTAAAGAATTCGAAGAAGATTTAAAAGAGGAAAACCAGAATTATTCAAAAGTGCATGTCCAAAATCCAGTGCTTTCTGAGTTAATTCATTTATAAAGTGACCAGATGAATAGCCAATTGTGTAAACATGGGGAGGAATTACTTGTGTCATTTCTTTGAAGCCTATTTTTGAATAAAATTTTCAATTTTCTGATAATTTCTTTGTATCAAACCTGAGCTACTGGAGCTGTTATATTAACATGCATACAAAATTTAGCCTTACATAATTTTTAGTTAGTCTCGAAGTGAATTATTTCTCTAGCTTTAGGGGGATATGGAAGGTAAAAACAAGGTGATTTGATTTCAAGAATGGAATTTTCGGTTCAGCGTTCATCTAGCAAAGCAATTAATGGCTTAGTGGTTTGCAGAGATTTTGGTGTGCATTGAAAGACTATCATTATGGTTTTTAGCTTTTAGTATATATATTTTTTTTAATTTTATTTTCAAGATGGTTTGCAGAGATTTTGGTGTGCATTGAAAGACTACCATTCTCTTTTATAGCTTTTATTCTATATATTTTCTTACTTTTATTTTGATGAATAATATATGAATCAGAAAAAATAGAATGCATATTAGGGCTCTTCAGGATGACCTTGTAAAAAATGGGTAATATAATGATGGCGATTGATGATAGAGAAATGAGTTATCCATTTTTAATTTGAAACTTCCTGTGAGCAGGAGAACCTCATATTCTAAATATAGGGTGAGTACATTTTTAGGGGGTGCTAGTATCAGGATCAGTACTTCTTGGGATCTTTAAATTGATTGGAAATTTATCCAAGTTCATTTTTTTGATTGATATGTTTTGTAATTGAACTGGTGTTGAGATGAGAGGAAAAAAAGTATATCAACCATAATATCTATTGTATGAAATAATATTTAGATAAAAAAAATTATAACTCAATTATAGAAGTAAGTTTGAGATTTTGATTCTGAAAATTTTAATTGAAAAGAGACAAGAAATTTATATATTTTCTAGGAAGATGATCTTACTTGAAAAAATATTTGAGAAAATCTATAGTTTAATTTTTGGGAATAAAAATGAAGGGGAGGTCTTTTACAGCTGTGGATACTTATTCCAGGGGGAGAAGTAAAACAAAACTATAGCAATTTTAGGGAAAGGAAAAATTCAATGAGCTCTAAAATTAATTAAATAAACCATACAGATCATTTTGCTGGCGTGAAGTAGGAAATATTTCATTCATAAAAATTAATTCTTTTTCATTAAGAAAAGAACATCTTTTCAAATATTTCAATTAAATATTCTAATAATAATCTTCATATAATTTAAGTCACAATGGAAAATTTATATACTACAGTCCATGAAACAGCATGGATATAAAGAGTTACTCTATGATATGCCAAGATTTATGAGAAAATACACAGATTCAACAAATACACTCTGTATATAATTTTCAATAAAAAAATTAACTAAATTAAAGTGCAAACCCATTGGTGGACAGGTATGATAAATCATACTTACAAGTGGTAATATGAAAGTCAAAAAAGTTCAAAAAACATTCAAATATATTCCCTTATTTTGTTTAAATCAATTATATAGCCCTGGAAATTTGTTTCATTAATTGAAAGCTATCAATTTGGTTGAATTCAGGAGTTGAACACTTTATAAATTTAAAATATTTATATCACTTATAGGCTCCAAATTCATGTTCAATATGATCAAGACAATAAATAAACACTTATGGCTATAAAAGAAGTAAATTTTGAGGATCACAGAAATAGAAGTACTTATTAAAGCTTCATTATCAACTCAAAATCATGGGACAAAACTCTCAATTTTTCAGGCTAGTACACTCTTCCTTCTCCCAAGACAATTTTCTATAGAAATTCTGGCCAAATGCACATTTAAGCTCATTAATCAACAATTATTAGTTTATTTTTATATAATCTCCTACTTTTGAATTCCAAATGGGGTATCAATAATCTTCAAAACTGATTCTCAGGCTTAGACTCCATTAATCACAATTTTACCAACTGTCACAGCCACTATCCAGGGGTAAGGGTATTAAATCTTAACCCCACTCAAGCTCAGGAAACCAGAAACTCAATTGTGTTTAGTCAGTTCCAGAAAATCTTCTTTCTGAAACATGCATACAGTCTGGTTCATCAATACATCCTGTCAATACTTGTACAGGTCAGATTAACCAAATACAGTTTTGGATTCACATGTCTGAAAATGTATGATGAATCAACTCCACCACACCTCTTGTACAGACCCTGAACATCCATAAAGGGGCTTTATTATCCAAATCTATTCAAATCAATATTCCTCTCAAGAAAGTTCACTCTTTGGATCAGGGCTGGCAGATTCTCACATATACCAGCCCTCCTTTCTCCCCATGGGGATTTTTTGCCAGTTAATTAATATATCTTATTTATTATTTAATGAATACTCTCATCCTTATTCTTGTGATACATCATCTATTGGTATCAAGCTGGTCTTTGCATTTCCTCACCTTTTCAGTAGAGTTATGGCAACCATATCCCTATTAGCACTTCTCTTTCTTTCTTACAGGTTAAAAAAGTGAAATTGCACTTGTTTGTGGTTGGCTATTTTATTATTCCTCCTATTCTTATTTGTTTCTGCTCTCCTATATTTAATTTCATTATAAATATCATTCTTATTACATCTGAGCCCTCCATAAGTGGGTCCCAGTTTATTGAGTGCAAGGCCCTCTTCACTTAGAACAGCCCCTGTGACCTTCCATTGATTAACTTACAATTTCTTATTTCTTTTCATTAATTTATACTAATTTTTCTCATTAATCAACTACAAACCTTTATGATTTCTCATTAATTTTCATCTCATTAATTTCATTCACATGAAAATTGACTTTCTTTCTCATTTATTCTTAATTTCTGACCTTTTCATTTGATTCTAAATTTTTAATAAATTCTCAATTTTATTCTTTCTTTTTGAATTCAGGAATTATCATTTTTTGATTGATTGGAATTCATTGGTGTAATTGATTAAGATATGCAGGATTTATCATTGGATTTGAATTGATTATTTGTTTATTTTGACTTCCTCAAGGATCAATTGGTTAGCTTGTGATAGGGATTTCTCAAGAAATTTCTTGATTTGATTGACTTTATTCTTATCCCTCAAGATAGCTCATTGATCCTCAAGATTTTGTTTGAATTTCATTCCTCAAGATATTTAATTGACTTTTGAAGATACTAACTAATTTACTGAATCATTCAAGACATAATTTATATCTATATTGAATTTACTTGATTCAATGGATTGATTTATTGATTGAAGCTGATTTGAAGTTCTTCAAGACATTGATTATTGATAAGATTTTGAATTTGTAATTTTCATCCTTCAAGAATTGTGCAAATTGATTTCACCTCAAGATTTTGATTGATTCCTCAAGATCCTCATTTGATTTGAATTTGTCAAGCCTAATTTCTTTTATTCTCAGAGTATCATACATCTTTTTATTCTCATTTTTCAAATTATTCCTGTTAAGCATATCACTCCAGCCAGGAATAGAAGATATTGAAGAAGTCAAGCTGTTCTAACTTCTACAGAAAGGGTTCCTCTTCACTGCACACCATCAGTTCATCAACTGGGTTAAAACTTAGACAGAGGATCACCAGTTTAAGGAGAAGAACCCTCCAGAAGAGGAGGTATGAAGTAAAGAAGATCAAGACTATTCTCTGGCTTGTTGAGTGGCTACCCTGTAATTTCTCAAGGTAATAGTAGAAGATTGGGGGGAGCTGAATATGAAGAGGGGGAGAAGTCTGTGTAAGAGGAGGAGTATTAAGAGACTGGAGTGAAATCTGCCTTGGCAGGTGCCCCTGAAGCTTGTGAGGGCCCCAATCTAGCCCTTTCTAATCAACCTGTTGTCTCTCAAGCTGAACCAAATTTCCTCCAGATGATCAAGCAAATGACTCAATTCATGAGACAAGTTACTCAAGTGGTTGCTTCCAGGGACAATTAAAGACTTTATTCATGAATGAACCCAATTCTTTTGATGTTACTGAAGAAAATGAGCTTAGAGGATCAATTAGAAAATGTCAATTAATCTTCCATAATGACTCAGAAATATTCTTCTCTGACATGGAGAAGGTGCTTTACTCAACTTTGTTTCTCACTGGTAGAGTTGGAAAATGGATTGAACAATATCTCTCAAATATCTCAGATAAATACCCATTGTATCTCCTCAATAACTGAAAGTTGTTTGAAGCCCAGTTATTCACTCTTTTTGGTGATCCCAATGAAGTTAGGAAAGCTTAAAAAGAGTTGAATAATCTCAGGATGAAGAAAAGTGGTCATGTCTCTTTGTACATTTCTGATTTAAGAAGCTTAATGTCAAGAATGGAATATGGGGGAAAGGGCATATATTCCTTTTTATAGAAGAGGCTTGGAATCAAGTCTATTGAATCAATTGGCTTCTCAACCTGGTTCTTTTGATAGCCCTAAAAAGCCTGTAGACATTGACTTGGAGTTAGATACCAGCTGCCATGAGAGGAAGAAGGAAAATGGTAACTCTCAGGAGAAGAAGCCTCCTGTGAATGGATCAAATTCCTCCAGTACTCCTCAAGATTCATCTTTCAAGAAGCCTCATCACAAGAAGAATAAGAAGCGGAAGAATTTTCAAGTTTCTAAGGATAAGCCTCATGCTGCTCTCATTAATAAGGACGAGAAATTAATTGGTTCTCAAATGGAGAGGAGCATTAAAGAAGGCTTATGCACTTATTGTGGTGAAAGATACCCAATTAAAAGATGCTTCCAGAGGCCTCAGAACAGGCCTGGGACATGAAGAGGCTTCCCTAGAAATAAAGGAAAGTCCTGAGGGGGAATCATGATGTTTTCAATGGTTCTCACTTGTTTCCTCCAATAGCGCAATTGTGAAATCTGAATACTAATGTCAAGAAATCTTTAAAAAAAATTATTTTATATTTTTTCTCTATAATTTTTATAGTATTATAATTTATTCTGGTGCTACAAACTATCTTATTGCAAAGAATCTTGTTCTAAAGTAATCATTGACTATGTAAGAGCTGCTGGAAAGATTCCTCCTTTCATTTTGGATTCCAATAGATCCACTGACCTGTTCATCCCCCATTATACCAAGTGTGTTTTTAACTTGCCTTCTTTCCCAAGCTTTGAATTGGACATTTTTATCATAAATTCCTCCAAGGTAGAAGGCTTCATATTGGGCTATCATTTCCTTCACCATTTTAATCTCATTATTGATTGGAAAAATTGAAATATCACCTATGATTCTAGTGGTATCATTTCTTTACTAGTAATGACTTTTCCACTGCTTTTGACAGTGTTTCTCTGGTTGGCAAACTTAAGACACTTTCCCATCCTTCTTCTGTCCGTATTCCTCACATCACTCCTTCTCAGTAATTACTTCTATCAAGATATAAAAGATGTTTGATAAGATGTTTCTATATATTCACTTCATCTCCTTCAAGGGGATATGGACCTCCTTCTTTTATCCTTTCATACTTCCCTGGAGGAGCAGTGCAATGAGGAGGAAGAGCCTGAAGAACTTGAAGCTTTGTTGAAGGTATTCTCTCCTGCTTATCACAAATATTTGGATTTATCCTCCAAGGTGAAAGCAGAAAAAGTTCCTTCACACTGCGCCAGTGATTGTTATATCAAACTTGAGGGTTCTGTTTGTCAAGAAAAATGATGGTGGCCTTCATTTTTGTGTTGACTACCACAAAATCAATGCTGTCACCAGGAATAACAAGTATCCTCTTCCTCCAAGGAGCAAGCTTCTTAATGTCTTTAACAGTTCCAATATCCTCTTCAAGATAGATCTGCATGTTGCTTAGAATCTCCTGAGAATTAAAGAGGGAGATGTGCACTTAACTTCTTTCAGAACCAAATATGCCGTTTATGCCATTTGGCTTGACCAATGCCCCTGCTTCATTCCAAAATGTTGTTAATTATATCTTTTCAGATTTTCTGGATATTTTTTAGTAGTCTCCTGAGATAATATTATGGTCTTTTCTAGTTCTGAGGAGGAACATTTCAAACATGTGGCCTCTGTCCTCTGAAGACTGAGGTACAATAATCTGTTTTATAAAGTCTCAAAATGTGTATTCCATGCCTCAAGTATGGAATACTTGGGATATTTTTTTTAAGTGATGGCCTCAAGATGGATTCTTAAAAAGCTCAACAAATTGTCATTTGGCCTTGGCCCAAGAACATCAAGGCCCTTCAATATTTTCTTGGATTTTCCAATTCTTATTGTCATTCCATTAATAATTATTGCAAAAAAAAACCTTCTCTCACTTCTCTAATCAAAAGAGATTCTGCTTTTATTTTCAATGAGGAAGCTCTTATTCTATTTGAAATAATCAAAGAAGCTTTCACCACTGCTCCTATCCTTTCTATTTTCAAGTCCTCTCTACCAACTATTCTAGAGACTGATGCTTCTGATTATGTTTTGGGTTCTAAAATGTTTCAGGTGAATGACTCAGGGAAGCATACTATTTAATTTGATAGTGGCAAGCTTCTAACAGCTGAGCTCAACTATGGAATTTATGACAAGGAGCTCTGTGGCGTAGTCTGGGCTCTCAAGCACCGGTGATATTTTCTTCTTTCTCTTTCCAATTCTTTTAAAATATTGACTGGCCATTCCTCTCTTCAGCATTTCATGTATTCTAAAGCTCTTACTTGCCGCCAAGCCTGTTGGGCTGAATTTCTTTCTGAATTTAATTTCAATATCACTTCTAACCCAGGTATGCTGGCAGCTTTACAAGATTCCTTTTCAAATCAGGAAGAGGTGTACCCAGAGAGGGGGTGAACTTCATCAGAAAGAATTTTCAAACGTTTCATCAAGCTCTTAAGAAAGACGACATTCAGGAATCAAGATTCTTCTCAATAAAGGCTGAGGTTTTTCAGATTTAGTGGATCGAATTCAAAAAAAAGTATTGCAAGATAAAGAGTATAAAGAAAAATACTCAAGCCATTGGCAAGAGGTAAATCAGTTTCAGATTATTCTCTTGATCCTCAAGCCAAAGTTCTATTATTCAAAGATAGAGTGGTCATTCCAAGCAATAATAAAGTTGAGTAGAACATTTTTCAAAGGAATAATGACTCACCATTGGCTGGCCATCCTGGCAAGGAGAATACTCATAAGCTCATCAAGAGGGATGTTTTAGGGCTGGCATGAATCAAATTATCCTGGAATTTGTGTCCTCATTCAGCAATGTCCAAGAAACAAGAAAATTAATCATAAGAAGCTTGGATTACTCAAGCCTCTTAGAATTCCATCTGGTCCTTGGAGTTCCTTATAAATAGACTTTATCACTCAATTGCAACTTTCCAAGAAATATGATTCAATTTTGTAATTGTGGACAGATCCTCAAAAACGGAATTATTTATTCAAAATTATTCAACAATTACTTCCCTGGACTTATCTCAAATCTTCATTTACTATCTCTTTTTCAAGCATGACCAACCAGTCAGTATCGTCAGTGATAGAGGTTCCTTATTTGTTTCATCTTTTTGGACCCAATTATATCCACAGCTCAAGATATCAAGAGATCTTTCAACTACTTTTCACCCTGGAACAGATGGACAGAAAGATAAGGTAACTGAGATTCTAGAACAGAATCTTCAGATGTATTCTAGTTACAATCAGGATTACTGGCACCTCTGGGTCCCTCTGGCTGGATTTTTGTAAAGTAATGAAGAGCACTCATCAACAACATAATCACCCTTTTTCACCATTTATAGAGGAAATCCCAGCCTTGATTCAATTCAAATTTCTCATAACACACCTCCTGGAAAGCTATTAACAAAACTTCAAGAAGTACAGCAAGTTGTCCAGGAGAAATTAGATACAGAAATAAAGCTCTTTAAGGAGTATGCAGGTAGAAATAGGAAAATTCCATCTGATTTCCAACCTGGGGACAAAGTATGGCTAGCCTTAAATGATATCAAGACTACAAGAGCCACAAAGAAGCTCTCAGAAAGATTTTTGGGACCCTTTGAAGTCTCCAAGAAGATTGGAAATCATTCATATCACCTCAAGTTGCCTCAACAATTGAGGTCAGTTCACCCTGTCTTAAATGTGTCCTTATTAGAAACAGTAAAGAAATAAACTATCCCAAACCAAAATTGATTTCCACCACCACCAGTCATAGTGGAAGAGCAGGAGAAATGGGAAGTGGCTCAGGTTCTGGACTCAAAAATCAAAAAGAGCTAAATTATGGTCTCTTTTAGAGTGGAAATAATTCAGTGAAGACTCAGAAAGAACAACTTGGGAACCAGATTCCAGCCTTACCAGCTCATCAGACCTTGTTAAGGGCTCCAATACTTTGTATCCTGAAAAGCATGGCCCAAATGCCTCAAGATTTTGATTTTATGGTTCTTGGTGAGCAGTAGAACATATGAAGTAAGTTCCTCTTCTGGCATGCACCTTTAAGGGGGTATTATACACAAATTGGCTTTAAGAATCACCTTAGCCACTTTGTGAGAGCTTGTGAATTCTTTGGACAGACTTAGAAGGCCTTTCAACATAAACCTCAAATTCAAACCTTTTCATCAAGATATGTCCAGATTCATTTTCCTTTATTTATTTTCTGATTTAGGCCATTAATTATTATTCCAGACATTCATTACATAAAGTCAAGCTATGGCAAACACTTTTCTGTCCTTTTATGGTTTGTGGTTGGGAGAAGAAGTTATGAAAGGAAATCTCATATCATGGTATGCATCTCTGAGGGTTTCTACTTCTTGTAAAACATCACCTTGGCCATTCTGTAAGCATCAAATTCTTGTTTTTAGCTTTTCAGGAAGGTGCATGGCCAAAATGAAGCAGCTTACCTCAAGGAGGACACACCTCAGAAGTTTCTTGTATTTCTTTTTCTCTACTCTCTTTTTTTCTTAATTCTCTTAATTTCCTTATTTCTTTTACTTGTATAATTTTTGTTCATTTTGTTTCTTTATCAAAGCAGCAGTATCCCCTCTCATATCATGTCTTGGGAGGTCCCATTCTCTAGTTTTTGTATTGATAAGAGTGGGGACAAAGGAGAAAAAAACAAGCCAAGCCAAGAAACTAGTTATCCTTACCAAGATAATTGAAGGTTCTCTGGAATTCATTTTTCAGATCATCTTAATACCAGGAAAACCTGGCAGCCATCTCTTAAGAAGAAGTACCAGGAATCATTCTACCATTAGCATACACAATCACCTCCATTCTATTTCTATTTACTCTTCTGAAAAACCTGGCCACAGAATCTTGACCTTCATTCATCACAGTTGGATCCTCTCTGGTAGCCCTGATAGACCAATGCTCTCTGTTTTGAAACACTTGAGCAGCTGGGAATGGCAAAAGTGACCAATCTTCTCTACTTCTGCTGGTTCTGGACACAGGTTGCAATTTCTGGTAGGTGAGGAATGTTGATGGCCTGGGCTGTTGGATGGGGGATGGCTTCATTGTTGAAGCTAGGAGAGGCCTGGCGGTGGAGGATTTAGGTGAAGGAGGAGGAACTGAGAACAGAACAGTGTAGAAGTTTCTTGGATTACTTGGAATGAGTTGGCTATGGCATTTATTGGCAGGAGGTTTAGTAGGGGAAGTGCTTGAAGAGTGGCCAAATAATGAATTTATCACCTCAGCTTCTTCACCATCAAATTTTTCACTTCCTCCAGAATCTGGATTGGTTGGCCAATCATAAATTCATCTTATTATTTTCACCAAACCTTGTTTGTTGATTCTGGGGATGGAGACCTCTGAACTGGAGTAAATTGGCCTACCACCAGTGGGAATGGGCCCTCCAAAATTGGTCCATCTTGAAACATCCCTCTTCCTGGATTCAGTCACTAACTCAAGCCATCAGTATAAATTCAAGAAAGAGTATTAAAGCACTTACAACTAGAATAACCCCAATTACCATCAGAAGTAGGGGCCTCAGATACTGGGAATTTTTTCCCAAAAGGCCCATCCTTCTTGCTCCACAAGTATCATTTTAAATTGAAAAGTAGCACTCCTGGATGTTTGCATGCCTTCTTCCCAACAAAAAAATAATGGCACTTTGAAGACCTAGGTTTCAATTGTTTGAAGAGCTCTTTACCCTTAATCAAGCATGCATAATAAGGTGGATCCCAGAGTTAAACTTCCTTATACCCATAATAGGTCTAGATGAAATCAAAGTAGCCAGAAGAAGCCATGTACCAGGGTGAACCCAATCTACTGAAGACACCATACCCACAAGGAATAGACAGTGGCCGCCCAGAGGGAGAATATTCAGTTATTTGAGTCAGTTTGGAACTCATTTCTAGAGTTATGGAAGCATAAGAGTCATTTCAGTCAGACATGCATATCAATTCCTGAGGTTTATCAAGATCATGGGACCATAATTCCATTTATGCCCCCCTAAATCTTGTTGATATGGGCCCCAATTAACCAGCTAGGACCTCTAATTCAACTCTGGGGAGGTCACTTTTACTCATGGTTGTTGACCATTCCCATTGGTTTCAGCTCATATGGGCCAAAATGACCCAAAATGGTCTTTTGGACCCCCTGGAACTCCAGAACATTTGGGCCAGGAGGACTCAAATAGCCCCCATGGACCGCAAAAACCACATTTTTGCCAAAATGGCCAAAACCTTCAGAAAACTCAAAATTTCCATAGAATTGGCCAGGACCCAAATGGCCCCAAAAGTCATTTTGGGCCAAATCTTTAAGGAATATGGAGACAAGACCTCTCATTTTAATAAGCAAGACTGATTGAAAGACAAAGGCCCCAGGAGACAATTTGGCCAGTCCTTGAAAAAAAAACAATAATATTACTATTCTTCATAGACTTTCAAGCTGAAGGCTTTGATAGAAATAATTCTGGGATACAAGCCAAGGCCAGAGAAAGAAAGTGGAATGGGGATAGAAATGACGCAAAGCATGGATAGCTCAAAGAAGCTGAAATTTTACTTACTTTAAGAAAGGGTAAAGTGATTCATGAAAAAAAGAGGACAAATAAAATGATGCAGAGGATTTTCAGGATAATTTTCAAGAGAAGAGCAAAAGTGAAATTAAAAGATTTTTGAGAAAAAATATGGGAAATGGGGATTGCACTTAACGGTGGCAGGGTATTATGGTGTTTAGGAGCCCACCAGTTTCAAGAGGGGATAATTTTACAGCCACAATCCAGGGGTAAGGGTATTCAAACTCAGAAAGCCAGAAAATCTATTCTTCTTTCTGAAACATGCATATGGCCTGTCAATACTTTTACAGGTTGGATTCACAAAATACAGTTTTTCATTCACAAGTCTGAAGCAGTATGATTACTCAAATCCACCACACCTCTTGTAAAAACCCTATACATCCATAAAGGAGCTGTATTATCCAAATGAATCCAAATCAAGATTCTCCTCAAGAAAATTCACTCTTTGGATCAGGGCTTGTGGATCCTCACATATATCAGCCCTTCTTTCTCCCCCTGGCTTTTCTCCCCAGTTAATCAATATATTTTATTTATTGGTATTAAGTTGGTCTTTGCATTTCCTTACCTGTTCAGTAGATTTTTGGTTGCCATATCCTTACTAACTCTTCTATTTCTTTCTGACAGCTTAAAAAAGTGTACTTGAACTTGTTTCTGGTTGGCTCTTTTATTATTATTTTTATTTGTTTCTTCTCTCTTATATTTAAATTCATTAGCAATATCATTCTTATTACATTCTTAAGTGTATTAATCTGTATTCCATCTGCTCCCTCCATAAGTAAGTCCCAGGCCCTCTTCGCTCAGAATAGCCCCTATGACACCAATTAACAATATATTTTCTCCCACCCTTTAAATACAGCCTTCAATTAATTTTATTCAAAATCATGAACCCATAAATTGAAATATTAACAAGGATAGTGTCAGCCTGTGACTCAAAACCAGAGCACAGGCATGACAGCCAGATACCATAAATCAATGGTATAGCAAAGATACCACCAAAAAATGTAGCTGAGCCAAATAAGCTCAAAAGGTATCAAAAGAAAGAGGAAACTTACTCGTTTCCAAATATACAAGTCCCATCACCATAAGAAAAAACAATAACAAAGCTATTCCTGCTCAAAATTGTTGCTGAGCATAAACATTAAATTTCACCTCTCATCTGGAATACAGAGTAAGAGGCCTAAACCCATTGGATGGGTGTTCAAAATGAAGCTCCAAGTCAGGACTATCCAATGGTACCAGCCAAACTGAGCTAGCACCAGTATTACTGAATTTATGGTCAAATTCAGGCCAAATAAGGGTGAATAAAATATTCACCTCTCATCTAACGTCTACAGTTGTAGTGTGAGATACCTAAAGTGGGGTCTTTTTAGAAATAGTACAATCAGGGCTATCTTATGGTGCCATTAATTTCTCCATATTTCATCTAGAAAAAATGTTATAAGGCAAACAAGCCCAATACAGCTTTTGCCTAAAACCACACATATGTATAAATGTCTTGTACATGGGATAGTTTTGCCATATTTAATGATAACCATATCAAATGAGGTACCATCGTGTAGAAAGAATACAGGGCTACAAACTGAACCAATTTTGAGGTTGATATCTCAAGAACTGACAAAGTTGTGGCTGTTTTAAGGTCAAAATCCCACAGTTTGGCAAATACAGCCTTACCATGGGATAATATCCCTTAACCATGATTATGAGGTGTCAAACAGAGGAAGAAACTTGTTTTTACTTCAATACCTTATAGTTCATCCAATACTGAGTTCCCATACAAGTCCTGTATGGCATTCTATGCGTCATAGACGTCAGAATCAGGCTGTGTGGTCCCCAGATGAAAGTTTTCAACCTGTATTGGTGAAAACTGCCCAGATGTGGTTTTAAAACCACATCTGAGCCCAATAAAGGTTATAAAGGCCTTTTTCAAACCACAAGCCTGTCCTGTAGAGTGAAAAATCTTCACTTCCTCCACGTGAAAAGGTCTAGCTACCTTTTCACCCCATTTCAGGATAAAAAGGGGTCTTTTCACAGCCAGAAAAGGTTTCCTCATCCTGCGCTTCAATTCCTACATAGTACAACTGTCAAAAACAGTTATACCCTTGGAAAATAACCAGGTATACTTTAGCTTTAAGTATTGTAGTCTTTATTATTGTAATCCAATAGGTAAAGCTGTACCCAGGGCTTTCAACAGTGCTCACCACAACTATTCCACAATAGTAAAGCCCTTGTATTTTATTTATAAACCCTTATCATCATCAAAACCCTTTATTTTAAACCTTTATCACTGTGTCACAGTCATAGCCGAAGTTGTAAATAGCTTAATTACTGCTTCATCATAGACTCAGCCTGACATTTTGGGGGCCTGGCTGTGCTTTTTTGATCTTTTTTGGACCTTAAAAGTGAGTTTTTTCACTTATTCTCTATTCTGACATTTGTTTTATCTTTTTTTAGGCGTAAAATCTTATAAAAGATATATAATATATATCTTATTATAATTTTTCTGAGTGGTATATGTCTTATACCAATTCTTATTGATACTATTATTGAGTGGTTGATAAACATAAAGCTCTTATTTTTGGAGTGTTTTACATATAAAAACACATTAAGCCATCAATACAGCCCAACTTTAATTAAATAAGGACACCTCTTACTGTAAAACCAACAGTTTAGGTGTGGTGAGGTGTATTCTTGATTAAATTACCCTCTTATACAAACCATGTTTTACATATTATACTTGCTAATCACAAGTTAATCTGTGAGATACTAGTATACACACAGTATACTAGATTTCTGTAAGCTTTAATTCTGATGTGGAATTGTTAATTCAATTAGACTGTCATTATACAGGGCATATTGTAGTAATATAAAAGCCCAGAGGCCATTCTTGGACGTGCAAACAGCATCTTAAGAAGTCTTAACTGACACTAAGCCCTCTTTTCCTGTTTGATTCGGTGGAAGAAAACTACATACCACTAGAAACCTAGTCACAGGCCAACACACCAGTGACACCCTCAGAACCAGAGGGCAGAAAGGGAAAAGGAAAGAGGCACAGTGAAGGCCTTATCACAGAAAAGAAGTGGACACCAATTTCCACCCAGAGGAGTATGAAACCATGAAACTCTGCTTCAATACAAGGTAAACCAACCTTAACAGCTTGTACAGGGAAGATTACCCTAATTAACCCAGTTGTAACCTCTAAAGGTAAATTTTCCAAATTAGCAGACAACAAATTTGTACAAGGAACAGTCAAATGTAAATACCCTAAGAAAATAAAGTTTTTGACTGCTTGAAAACACTGATATGTCACCTGCATACCTCAGAGACCTTGGCTTCCAAAGGAACCAACCAGAGCACAAAGAAGGCTTGTCCAGAACCAGAAGACCTGGAAGAGGACACCTTGGACACAGTGGTGGATGGAAAAACACTGAGGGAAATCATACCCACACTGCCATTCACATTCCAATTCAACAGGAACCTCAAACCAGAGGACTGGAAATATATGGATCAAGTTCTTCAGCTCTACCAACTCCTAAAAGATTTATTTCAATGGAGCATGGACAACAAGAGGTTCAACCTAGCATCTCACTAGGAAGAACTTGGAGAAAGTTGCCAGAAGATCTGTCTCAAAGAAATGGACTTCAAAGACCTTATGATAATCACCAAAGGTTGGGATCCCACCAGGCAGTTCAGACTCCTGGAGGTGAGGGCAAACAGGATAAGGGAGAATCAAGCCACTGTCCAAGCTATAGAAGAACAGCTGACCCAGACAGTGCACATTCAGATTCCCTCAGGGTCACAAGGAGCACACCAAATCAGCTCTCCAGTGGATTCACACCATTCATAAACCAACAGGTCAGTGGCCAAGAGTCACCATTCTTCAAACTCCCAGGAGGGTTCCAGGAGAAGACAAGGACACAAGGGCAAGAAAAAGAGCTGTTTTCACCAAAGGCAGAGAGATTCAGACCCGATGATCCAGAAACTGTTGGACTTGGTGGATAAGGTACACAAGAACCAGAAGTAGTTGTAAATAACTCTAGAATAAATAGCCCCCTTAATAGAAATATTCCCCCCACTCAGATTGAACATAATGCTGTCTCACCTGAGAGTAACTTAAACAGTGATTCACTGTGGTTAAAAAAGTCTCAATATGCTGAGCAAACTCAAAAGCAGTTTGCAGAACTTAAAGCAAGCCTGAGAGGATGGAAAAATTAACATCCTCCATGGATTAATTGTTAAAACTCTTCAAGGAAGACATGCTCAATTGAGAAAAGCCTCTGAAGAAACCAACAAAAGACTGAACATAGTCTTTGAAGAACAACACCACAGCAGAAGGGACAGGGATTGTCTGGATCAAGACATAAACAAACTGTTTAATGTCTACTATAACATGAATCCCCAACCACAAGGCCATGTTATGGATAATCCATATTACCAAGATGACATCAAACCAGATTCTATGTTGGTTAATAAGGCAAGATCTCCATCACAATACCAGTATGGAGATAATATGTCTTATTCTGAAAAGAAGCCTTGAAAAAGCTTCCTGAGGCCACAAGCTGGCCCAAATTCCCTGGAACAGGAGAATATGATCATATGGAACTCATAGATTATATTGATGGACCCTTCATTGATGTACCAAGCATACCAGAATACTGGATTACTGCTAGACTCAATACAGAATTTAAAGGTTGTGCTAGTATATGGTACACAGAAATGAAAGAAATCCATGGCAGGAGAAACTGGCCATGGTGGAAGAGTCAAATTATCCAAAAGTACAGCAATGGCACTTGGATATGGCAAAAGACCATGTCATTTGAAAATGACAAATACTCAGTGGACAAAGATCCATATGAGTGGTGTCTTAGACAGTCTAAAAGACTCAAAGCCATTGATCCTCAAATGAACACTCTAATGAGGAATCACAAACTTCTGACACAAATGCCAGCAGAGCTAGAGCATGCAGTAAAATGCAGATGCAACCAAAATTGCACTCTAGATGACATTGCAAATACCTTACAAGATGTGAGAAAAAGGACTAATATAGGGAAATTCACCCCATATAGAAGCAGTAGTTTCAAACAGAAACAACCTTTCAGGGTAGAGTTTAAAGACAAACCCAAGGAAAGAGTGGAAGAAGTGACTAAGAAGAAAACTTTGTGTCACAATTGTGGTTCAACAGACCACTATGCCAACAACTGTCCAAAGGCAAAGAAAAAAGTCTATGCCATTGAGAAAGTCCCAGAGGAGGAATCCCCAACAGAGGAATCTGACTCAGACTCTGTAGGAGATGCCATCAGAGGACAATCTGATGAGGAGCAGGACCCAAGGGAAGAATTCCTAGTGGAATACCAAGAGTAAAACCCACTAGAAATACAAGACATAAAGCTGGAAGAAGGCATGCCACAAGACACTGCCAACAAAAACTTGTGCAAACACACACAGGATGCACAAAAATTCCTGGTTACACCATCCAAAGGTATGGCATACATACATGGAACAGCCACAAAATGACTGTGTGTATTGACAATGCTCAACATCCATTAATCATTGACAGTGGAGCACACTTCTCCATAGTGGCCAGAAATTATCTGGATAACCACTTCCCAAATTGGGAAACCCAGCTTTTTCCCACCAACACAAAGAACTTAAAAAGTGATTCAGGGAAGATGACTTCTATTGGGCCAATTATAAATAAGATAATTATACCCAAGAAGGGTAAGGTAAGACTCAATCCAGAGTCTGTAGTGCTTGATGATGCCCACATCCAAGGGTTCTTACTGGGGACAGATTACCAGAGGATGTATGGCATTGACATTTACAACAGTAAGAACAGGCACATTACCATTGGTACTAACAAGGAAAAGAAATATTCACTTGATATATACCAATTATCTGCCCAAGATCCACTGGAAGAACTACTGAATGAATTCAGAGAGGGCCAGTCTAGCACTGCCCTCACCAGTAAACAAAAACTAAGTTTACTGAAGATGCTGAGAAAGAACAGACCAGCATTTGCCATTGGGGAGGAACCATTAGGCAAGATTAAAGGCTGTGATATAGAGCTATATCTGGATGTGGAAAGAGCTTATCCACCCATGCTCAGGAGACCTCCTTACCCAGCAAGTCTGGAAACCAGGGAATAAATTGAAAAACATATCAATGAACTCCTGGACATGGATGTCATCAGAAAGATTGCATATAATGAAATAGTGGAAATTACCACCCCAGTCCTGATCACCTGGCATGATGGCAATTCTAGGCTAGGTGGAGATTTCAGAGCTCTGAGTAACTATACAAAGGCTGACAGGTATCCTATAAAAAGGATACCTCATGCCTTAGACAAACTTGCAAAAGCCAAATACATAACCAAAATGGATTGTATGAAAGGCTTCTACCAAAATATAGTTTAACCAAACTCCATGAAGTTACTAAGAATCATATGCCACATGGGGATATGAGTACACCAGGATGCCATTTGGCATTAAATATGCACCAGCCCACTTCCAAAGGATGATGGACACAATATTTCAAGATGAAATACTGGAAGGCTTGATGGTAGTATATATTGATGATATCATTATATACTCAGAGACATGGAAATAACATGTACAATACATTGACAGAGTACTAAGTAAATGTACACCCATCAATCTGAGAATTTCACTTAAAAAGTGTAATTTTGGCCAACAAGAGCTACCAGCTCTAGGACACAAAGTCTCAGGTATTAGTATGGCAATTGACCAGAATAAAGTAGCAGGAGTACTGCAAAAGCCAGTACCAAGAAACATCAAATAGATGCAATATTTCCTTGGGTGTGCTAGCTACTATAGAAACCACATCAAAAGACTTTCCCAAATAACTATCAGTTTATACAAGTTATCTTCAAAAGATGTAGTTTTTGAAATTACCAAGGAAGGAAGGGATGAATATGAGAGGATCAAATATGAACTCAAAAATGAACCTGTGCTCATCTTGCCTGACTTTGAACTACCATTCAAGTTATAAATTGATGCAGCATGTAGCCAAGGCTTAGGAGAAGCCCCTCACCCGAGACAAATTGTGGATGTTGAACCAAGAGAGGGATTAATATGTTACATCTCTAGGCAGCTTAAAGATTCAGAAGCCAGTTATGGGGCCACCCAGACTGAATGTCTATGTCTAGTCTGGGCTCTAGAGAAACTCCATTATTATTTGGAGGGTGCAGTATTTAAAGTGTACACAGACTGCACAGCCTTGAAATCTTTAATAAACATGAATACTACCAATAGACACATGCTGAGGTAGCAAATAGCAATCCAGGAGAATAGAGGGAATATGACCATCATATACAAAGAACGTAAAAGTCATACCAATGCAGATGGCCTTAGCAAATGGCAACTGGATAATGTCAAACGCAATCCAGCTTATGACCCTGAAGTTGAAGCCAAGATCCCTATCCATTTCATGGAAATAGATAGGAAGAAGAACTTCAGATTCTTTGAATGAACACCAGGAAGTGGTACCCTTGACAGTGGAAACACTGAATCAGAAGGAACAAAAACCCTCATACTGGGAATAAGCTCCTCAGAACCGCACAATGAACCTTTTAGTGCAGTACTGAAATCCTATGCCAAACACAAACAATATGGCATATTACTACAACTCCTTCAACAAAAGTACAGGAGTCCAGAACTGGAATCCCAACTGGGAGAGCCCTGGTTGAGGGCCTATAAGGATAATAAGTTCTTCCTTATAGATGGCCTGCTCTACCATAGAGAGAAACACACAACTGCACTCACAGTGGTAGACAGAGACCACATCTCACTGATCCTGCAGGAATGCCATGACTGCCCCTATATGGGACACATGAGTGAAGACAGGACAAAAAAAAGGGTAGCAAGCACAGCTTGGTGGCCCAAGTGGGAAAAAGAGTTGGGTGAATACATCAACACTTGTGAAATATGCCAAAAGGCAAATAGGAAACATGGGAAGAAGTATGGGCTACTTCAACACATAGAAGAACCCAAACACCCATGGGAAACCATCAATATGGACTGGGTTACAGGACTTGTCCCAGGAGGCAAAGAAAACTACAATGCCTGTTTAAACATAGTTGATAGGTTCAGCAAGAGTATGAGGTGCCTACCATGTCACAAAGAAGATACAGCCATGGATACTGCTCTGTTGTTCTGGAACAACATCACATCCACCTGTGGAGTCCCTAAAATCATAATCAGTGATAGGGACCCAAAGCTTACATATGAATTTTGGACCAACCTCTATGACATGCTGGGAACTAAACTTGCTTTTTCTACAGCTTACCATCCAAAAACAGATGGACTAGCTGAGAGGATGATCCAGACAATGGAGGAAATCCTTAGAAGATTCTGTGCCAATGGCATGGAATACAAGGATCATGAAGGATACACCCATGACTGGTTCAACTGGCTTATAACACAAGTCAACACTCTACCACAGGAAAAACACCTGCACTGGTAGAGAAAGGGTGGAATCCCCTACTGTGTGTGGATCACCTGAAGAAGAATCTTCTAACCATCCACCCCACAGCCAAATATTTCCATGAAATGTGGAAGAGAGCTTGTGTAACAGCTGCCAAATGCATAGCTGAGGCAAAAGAATATAACAAGCAGAGGTGGGACAAATCACACATGGAACCTGAATTTAAAGAAGAGGACCAAGTGTTAGTGTCTACACTTAACTTTAATAATCTCAAAGGACCCAAGAAGATGAGAGACTCGTTTGTAGGGCCCTTCACTATCATTAAATTGATAGGGAAAAAATCAGTGGAAGTCAAACTCAAAGACGAGTTTTCCAGTAAACACCCAGTCTTTCCAGTGAGTTTAGTCAAGCCATACTTCCAGACAGAGGAGGATAAATTCCCCTCCAGGAAGAAGAATCCCACACCACCAGAAATAGTTGAGGTAGAGGATTCCCCTGGACCAGTGAAGAAAATCATCACAGCCTGGAAGATCAGACTTAATGGTAGGGATCAGAGACAATACTTAGTCAGATTCAAAAACCAAACAGCTGATAAAGACAAATGGTTGGCAGAAGATGCCATACCAGATGGGAGCCTTCATTTAAGGAGATTCAGAGCCTCTAGGAGGACTAAAAAGTCTCATCAATAATGAGCCTTTTTTGGAGGGAGGGTATTTCAGCCTGTGACTCAAAACCAGAGCACAAGCATGAAAGCCAGATACCATAAATCAATGGTATAGCCAAGATACCACCAAAACATGGAGCTGAGCCAAATCAGCTCAAAAGGTATCAAAGGAAAGAGGAAACGTATCCCTTTCCAAATATACAAGTCCCATCACCATAAGACAAACAATAACAAAGTTATTCCTGCTCAAAATTGTTGCTGAGAATAAACCTTAAATTTCACCTCTCAGCTGAAATACAGAGTAAGAGGCCTAAACCCTTCAAATAAGTGTTCAAAATGCAGCTCCAAGTCAGGGCTATCAAATGGTACCAGCCAAACTGAGCTAGCACCAGTAATACTGAATTTATGGTCAAATTCAGGCCAAATAAGGGTGAATAAAATATTCACCTCTCATCTAACGTCTACAGTTTTAGTGTGAGATACCTAAAGTGGGGTCTTTTTAGAAAGAGTACAATAAGGGCTATCTGATGGTGCCATTCATTTCTCCATATTTCATCTAGAACAAATGTTATAAGGCAAACAAGCCCAATACAGCTTTTGCCTACAACCACGCATATGTACAAATGTCTTGTACATGGGATAGCTTTGCCATATTTAATGATAGCCATATCAAATGAGGTACCATTGTGTAGAGAACATACAGGGCTACAAACCAAACCAATTTTGAGGTTGATATCTCAATAACTGACAGAGTTATGGCGGTTTTAAGGTCAAAATCCCACAGTTTGGCAAATACAGCCTTACCATGGGATAATATCCCATAACCATGATTATGAGGTGTCAAACAGACAAAGAAGACTGTTTTTAATTCACTACTGGGGTCCCATACAGGTTCTGTACAGAATTCTATGTGTCATACACGTCAGAATCAGGCTGTGTGGTCCCCAGATGAAAACTTTCACCCTGTATTTGTGAAAGCTGCCCAGAGGAAGTTTCAAAACCAAATCTGAGCCCAATACAGGCTATACAGGCCTTTTGAAAATCAGAAGCCTGTCCTGGAGAGTGAAAACTCTTCACTTCCTCCACATGAAAAGGTCTAGCTACCTTTTCACCCCATTTCAGGATAAAAAGGGGCCTTTTCCCAGCCAGAAAAGGTTTCCTCATCCTTCTCTTGAATTCCTACATAGCAAAACTGTCAAAAACAGTTATACCCTTGGAAAATAACCAGGTATACTTTAATTTTAAGTATTGTAGTCTTTATTATTGTGATCCAACAGGTAAAGCTGCACCCAGGGCTTTCAACAGCTCTCACCACCACTATTCCACAATAGTAAAGCCCTTTTACTTTATTTATAAACCCTTATCATCATCAAAACCCTTTTTTTTAAACCTTTATCACTATGTCACAGTCATAGTTGAAGTTTTAAATATTTGAATTACTGCTTCATCATAGACTCAGCCTGACACATAGTTTGAATATGTTTTAATTCTCTGTTATTCTCACAAGAAAACATTTCTTAATTATTAATATCAAGAGTCAAATTTTAAGCCTGTGAAACCTTTCTTTTGACCACATTTCAGTCTTCCTTCCTAATAAATATGCATATCCCTTCAATAGGATTCATTATTAAAATTGAGAAAATTGAAATAATTAATTATTATTCATTTTGTTTTCACACCAAAGAAACTCTTAATTTACATTTATTTTCCTCGAAATGTTTCGTCAATGGTCTAATTAGTTTATTTCACATTTGAGAATTTGGAATTTTTTGCCTCACTTAACATTAAAGTTGATGGTTGATATGAGCTTTAAAGCTTTTCAATATTTTGTTTTGATAAAATACTCATATGATTCACAAAATATATTTTTATTTTTTATACAGTTTTCATGTAAGTCGTTTTTTGTGGCCTTTTTTTGGAAAAACTGTGTGGATCTTTTCCTTTTTTCACCCTAGATTATGCAAGTATATATATAAATAATCTCTATTAAGACATTGGGAAACCCCAAAATTGGCCTAAAAAAGCCTTTCAGGTTCTCAAAATGATCCTCTACAATTTGGCCAAATAATTGGAGATTACATAAGCAAAGGCCTCCCAAAGCCCTCTTTGTGCAAGACAAAGAACAAAACACCTAAATTAAAAATGATAATATATGGAAGATTTCCTTTGAATAGTATAAACCCCTTCTTTCCCTCAAAATAAGAAAAAATTCAATAGAATTAAATTTTTGAAATGTTCTTTAATTAAAATTAAGATACCAAACATTTCTTCCATAATGTTTGAAAGCTACATGCAATTATTATTGTTTGTTCCTGTATCTCTTGTCCAAAGGAGGGACAAAATTTAAAATGATAAATTCAAAACTTGAGTGAAGCTACAAAAATATACATCTGAAAATAAATATTATTTGAAAATTAATGAGAATGTGCGCAGTAATTAGTAATTAGACTCCATTTACATCTCCATGTTAAGCTTATGTCACAATGCTGTCTGCCAGACCTCAGCAAAGGGAACTCTTTCTGAAAAGGCTATTAAACTGGTTGAAAGACCAATTAATACTGGCAAGTTGTAGATCACATTTGACCATGTGACAGTACCCCGGGTTTAGGGCACTGCGTCCCAAAGTGCATGTAGCTGATGATATTACCCAGGTCACCCTCATGGAGCTACATTAGTCACAACAGGAGCCTACAAGGAACCCCCAAGGGGCGGAACCCTTGTACACCAATGGAGTGGAAAACCCAGCAATTTCTGGTTTTTTGATTGAGACCTCCTCTTTTCTCCAACCGGAATTGAACCCATGAAGTTGGTAACCGGTTTATTGTAACAAATGCTGTCTGCCAGACCTCAGCATATTTTGATCTTTCTTTTTTACTCTTGAGGAAACAGAAATTCCTATTATGTATATTCATGGCAACAATCCAAACCTTTGTGGAAAAATTACCAAAAAATAATTTCCAATATAAAATAATTAATAAATTATGTCAAAGAATGGGCCTTTATAGCTTTTTTTTAGATTTGTTGAAAAACTTTATAAAAGCTTAAAGATAACAAAATAGGAATACTTTTTGCATAGAACTTTTGAAAACTTGTTACACTGAATTGGAATTCTTGGAATGTTTTCAGTAAATGCAGGTTTCTTCAAAAAAGGAAATTCATTATCAAGGTATTCCTATTTTTCTTAAGAAAACCTTTTTTTATTCAGTATTAAAACTATATATTCTTAAGCTTGTGTATTTCAACATACAATACCTTTTTTTATTCTTTCCATTACAATATTCTAAAATTTAAATCAAATTCAAGGGTTTTGAAATCTTTTTTATGAAATTCTTTCCAAAGAAGATAGTATTTTTCCATTTAATCTCTAAGCAACTATGAGTAAAATTTTAATTTTCTGATTCCAGATGATAAAGAAACTTTTATGAACATATTTTTATCATTACAAAGCTATTTTTAACACCATGTTAACAAGAGAAGGGAAAGAAAGTTTTCCTAAAATTATTGATTCAAAGAAATGAAGAAGCTAAATATTCCATCTAATATGATAAGTGTGAAGCATATTTCTGAAAGAGAAGAATTTCTGCAAAAATAAAAAACCAAAAGAAAATATTGAATTCTTCCAAAAACTGGATATGTGGCAGAAAAAATCAAAGGGCCGGAGTACTTAAACAATATTTTACAAATTATTTTTGTTTTCATTAAAATCTTAAGTTAAATTTCATAGTTTTTTTTTGAAAGATTATTCAAATTATAGAAGAATTTTATTTCTACATTTTTTAATTTGAAAGAATTAAATATTGAAAAGGAAGCTCTCAGTATTATGCTCAGTATTATTCATCTGATAATTCCAAAATCAAATCTGAAATTCTTGTGCTTACCCCTCAAATTTACATTCATTTGAAAGAATTGAAATAGGGAATATATATTTCCTTTGAGAGAGTTTACGTATTCAAAAAATAAATTAAATAAGGGGTACTTATTCTACTTTGAGAAATTTCAAACCTATATTTCAGAAAAATGAATAATTTAAAATATTATTGAAATTTTATTTTGGAGCCATAATAAATTTTATTTTATCAAGGATTTTGGAATTTTTAATGTTCAAAAGAATCAAGTATTCTATATAATATGAAGATAAGATGCTTTAAATAACTCTAAACTCGTGTGATAGATTAAATAATTTCGTTTTGAAAAAAAAACTCAACATGAGAAATTTATCAAAAATGTCAGGCATGAGCCTATTTGAAGTTTTATCAAAAAAAAAAATTCCAAATATTCAAAACTTCAAATACTATTGTTTCATAATGCAATTATTCAAAACATATCATAGCTTAAAAATTTTGGGTCTTCTAAGAACATCAAATTATGAACCAATTCCTGAATTTATTTGGAATATTTTGTGTAAATCATTTCTGTATTAAATTGAATTAATTTTATTTCCATAGCTTATAGATTTCTCTTTTATTTCTACAAAAGGTTCCACATTGAAATACTAGTTTTAATCAATGGGAAAATATTCATTCAGTCTCTTTCCAAGCTTGGTAGAAAAATAGATTAATATATCTTTATCAAATGAATTTTAAGCTTCAATCTGGAGATAACCTAATCTTATGAAAGGGAACCTTCTAGAAAGCTAATGTGGCTTTTCTCATGATGATTTTTGAATTATTTGAATTAATGAGCTGGAAAGAGATGCACCTGCATGATAAAATATTATGTAAAGGTAAATATAGGTTTCTATGAATTATACTATTTTGAAAAAGATTCTATTTTATTTAACTCCAACAGGATAGACTTGGGGAAGAATTGTTGATCAATAAATTGAGTAGGTAAAGCCATGTAGGCCATCACATGAGGGCTTTTGCAGGAATAATTAATAAAAGTGAAAAGTGCCATAATAAAGAGTCACCTTTAATATTCGTTATTGATAAAGATTAAAAAGGTTATTTATTTCTAACTAATATTCTAATAAGAATTTCTAAAGCATGAAATTCAAATAAATCCTGGAAGTATTGTGACTTTATTACTAAAATGGGGAGATCAAATTCCCATATAGAGTAGAAAAGTACAGTTTTTAGAACTTATAGTGAGAACTTATGTAATAATGTATCATCAGATATTATAAAATAGTCTACCTTTTCTAAAGTTTAAGCTGGGAGGAACCTTTCCAGAGTAACATCAATAGCTCTTCCAGTTAGAAATTTGGTTTTTGGATTTTATATGGTGGTAGGAATGGGGATGATCACTTTTTTAACTCTTGCTACTCGCTTAATCTCACTTCAATCTGCTTCTGTCAGTGTTTTTAAGAATAATAGAGTATAGTTCATTGAAAATTAAGTGAATCCCTTTTCATGAAATATCATTAGAGCCACAATAGTTTTAAAATTGGTAATTGGCTAAAAGAGGAAATAATATTTTTGTTATAAGTCTCTCTTTATGTAAATCTCCTAGAGCGTGGGGCAGAATGAATTTGATCTAGAAAAAATAAGTGGTAGTAAAAGAGGAGGTAAAACCTGTTTAAAAAAGGGTGAATGAGAAAATAGTCAAAAATAATAAATTTAGGTCAGCTTATGAATTGATAAAACGGAAGTTAACATAAATATGACAGAGGATGGGAAAAAAGGGATATTATAAATTCAAAAGATAATATCAATGAGTGACTATCAAGTAAAAAATGCATTTTGGGGGTAATAGTAATCCCCTTGTCTCCCCAATCAGCCTCATGTTTTTGTCAAAAATATGGGAAATGTCAAAGCCGTTTCCTAAAGTACTGTTGAGAACTGGCTGAGGCTAGAATCTGAGAAGGTTGAATTCCGTAGAATTTCCATGGGAATAAGCCTAAATACTCAAATCTTCAGGTGAATCATTTTCGAGAGAGTCAATTCACTATTGAGAAATATTATTTAAAAGGAATTTCTTTTGAGATTTTTTTTCATACAGTAAAAACATATCCTGAAGATTAACCGCAATCTAAGTGGTTGTCTTCGAAATAAAATGACTTGAATGAAAAATTCAAATCACTTAACATTGGATTATGGTAAAAATTATTCATGAAGGTCTGAAAAATTAAAATAGGAAAACTTCAAGTTCAATTAAAAAACATCTTTTATATCTAATGGGCTTTCAATATTGTAATAGAAATGGAATTAAATCATTTTGAAAGAAGAAAAATTAATATTGAAAGAAACTTGTCACAAAGAGCACAAAATCTAAATTATAAAAGAAAGGAACCTTTCTTAAACTTTCAATTTGGAATTTCAAACCAAATATGAAATAAAACATATAAAAATCTTCTATAAGTCAAAATATTTATTCTTTTTATTCAAAGCCTCCTTTTTTCTTTTTCAAACCATGGTTTGAGATTATACCAATCAAGAGACTAATCAAGACATAATTTGTTATACTTCAAAAAAATGAAGGAGTTTGAGCCATACCAATTCTTTTCGTTTTCTCAATTAGCGCTACATATATTGAGATTAGAAAAATCAAAAATCTTACAGAGGGCCAGACAACACAGTGGGATCCCATCCTGGAGATTTTGGATCAGAATAATTCTCAAAAGAACACAAAAATAAGGCTTTTTCAAATGTGAGAAGATTTTTACCTCTCAAGATTACCATTTTTACTTTTGAAAATAGCTCAAGAGCTTTAATAAACTTAATAAAAGTCTCAAAAGTTTTTATTTATTTATTCAACTCACACCATACTTGTATTTGTGTAACTTTCCATCAATTGATTAATAAATATTCTCTTTAGGAGGACCAAAAACCAAATGAAAAATATGTTTCTTGTTGTCTAAAGTTAACTTTCTTTTCAGAATCATAATAGACTAAAAAAACACAGAATAAGGAAAACAACTGGGAAATTACAAGACATGGTATCAGCCTGATGAAGTAATAAGCGCCACTGATGTACTTATTATTACCAAGTGTAGATCAATTAGTTTTACATATTCCCAATCTTTTTGCTCTATATTATTTTCTCTTGAGGCTTGCTTTAAGGTTCCTCCCAGTCCTAAAACTTATTCAGTCTCAGAAATATGCCTTACCTTCTACTAGCTTTGATAGCTCATATACGCTATGTTAAAGGGCCTTCAACATTAGAATAACAATATCTTCTCACAATAAGAAAATTTTCCTTTAAATTTCAAAGAGTAATAATTAAATTTTCTTAATATTTCTCCACAGGGTAATTTGCATGGACGATATCCTAGACTTCAGAGGTCATCTATGCAGAGGAACGGGAACTGAAAATGATTAAAAAAGGGAAAAGAGACAAAATGGCTCTATAAAATACCTAATAATCTTCTTAAATTCACATAGAAAATTTAACAACAGTATAGGAAGAATATTCACAGATAAAGAAAGAAATAACTCCAATATTTCTTAAATTAGTTTAAGATTGCTATAAGATTAAAGACCAAAAGTCAAAAACCCTTCCTAAAAAAATATTCCTTACAAATATCAATAAAAAATTTCCTTAAATCCTATAGCTTTCTAGTAAAACACATCCCACATATTTTAAATCTCAAAGCAAAATATATAGAGAGCCTACTGAGCTTGTGGATTAGGTAAGCTTGTTGTGCTCAATCATCAGTCTCCCTTCTAAATGCAGAGCCATCTCTGAGATTTGGTTTGGACAATGTGAGTTTTAAAAAACCCTCCTTATCTAAAAGGTACTGCATAAGACATTCAAGTCTTCAATCAGAAATATGATGATAGGCATCAAAAGATCCAAATTATTGTAAGAAAGAAAAAAAACCTCCTATTATTTTTAAGAAACAGAAAGGTAAATATGAGTTCTAGAAAAGGATTAAATGATAAATCAAAAAAAAACACTAAGTAAAATGATGTACCTGGATCAAGCTTGTAAAACAAACTAGATCATTCATGATGTGAGCCTTAGATGTATTTTCATATACCCAAAAGACTACAAAGAATAAAAATAAGCTAAAATAAAAACAATAAATTCATTTTTAAGATAAAAGAAATTGAATATAAAATTCAAATAAAAGAAATTAATTATAATTTAACATTGAATTTAAGCTTGAATGTGAATCTGGTAAAATATATTTTTACATGAAACAATTGAGTAAAAATATATTTTGATAAAAAATATTAAAATTGAGATATTTTTTAAAAAAAATTAATAAAATTTATAAGAGCTTTCTTTGAAATAAAGAGACCTGTGAAAATTGTTTAACCATTGGATTCCTCATAAAAAATCAGGTAGGGTCACCTTTGAGTTACAATTGGGTAACTCAACTCTCAATAAGGTTAGATTAGTTCTTTATTATTTTATGTATGATAAGATGAAAGTCCTAAAATACCTTAATTCAATTCACACCACATGTGACATTAACCATCAATTTTTGTGTTAACATTGAGTTGTGATGTGAAGCTTAGAAGCTATGAGCAATTAAAGTATTTTCAATTGAAATGTCAAAATGTATGCATGTATTACATAAGTGAACTTGTATTTACATATGTGGAATCAATAATTACAGTTTCTTAGTGTAAAACTTCAATTTAATTACATATGTAAATTTCTATTATAATACATGATGAGGAATTAAAGAAAAAATAAACTTGAAATATCAATTTTGGGGAGGAAAATGAATCTTGGCTCCAAGGGTGCCAGACTCCCCCAAATTCTTGCTGAAAGGCATGAGATGTCAAAATACATAAAAAGGCTCATCACTTTTGGCCTGTAATTGAGTCACAGCGTCTGTGACTCAATTGATGATGAGGTTTTGATACCAACAAGTGAAGTTTTAGGTGTTTCCAAGGGGGTAAAATCACCCTTAAGTCAAAACAAACCCATTGAGCCCAGCTTTAACTAGCTGTACAGTCTTGTATACACATTCAGGCATGTTTTTAAGGATTTAAACCAAGTATTACTATAGAAATTTCTGGTTTAAAGACTAACATGGTCGAACCCAGGGCTCAATGATGCCATAATTGTATTTTCTGCTTTCAGTGTGTTTCAAAAATCTTATTAGAGTAAAATTCAATTTCTTAGTAAAATAATTAGTGGCTATAAAAGAATGTCTTCTTTGCCCCAATTTTCTCTTGATTTTAGAATCTTTTCCTTTTATAATTAGTTTAAAATCTGTTCAACAAATGAACAAAATATTCCAAACACTGTTTTGAAATAATTTTCAACCTTTCAAAAATCTGAATAAATCATTATAATTATTTTTACCCTTGAACAACCCCAAACATGCATTAAGGAATCATTCATCACTATTAACTTTGTCACCTTTTTCACTTTTGGGTGTTTTATCTTTGATATTCTTTTTAGAGACTCTGTTCTCATATCTATTTCCATCAGGTCTCTTCTCAATTAGTTCCCATTGAAGTTTTTTTGAAGAAATTCCTTTTGTAGCCATCAATATCTCTTGTAAAGAGTATTTTTGGTAAAACAATAAATCTTTATAATATCATTTTTTTCTTCTAACAAATTCAACAAAAAAGAATTTTGGCCTTTTTCCTCTAAAAACTCCTAAAAATTACGTTATACAAATTATGAGCACAGGAAAATTACTTGATTTTTAGTCAAAGTTTTATATACACACCTTTGATTTGGGGTCTCAGCCATGATATTCTACCTGTGATTTTTTTTTACCTTTTTTGAATCTTTCTTCTTCTATTGACAAGCTTACAAGTTCATGAAAAATACTCATAAGCTCAAAAAAGTTCATAAAAATATTCTTTTTTCATATTATATGTGAGGCTTTATTTTTTGTTTCTGTTTTGAAAAATCATGTTTTTATTCAAATAATTCCTTTCTTCATTAATCTTTGTGTCTTATAATTTGGTAAGAGGAGAAAAACTTAAAACAGCATCAACAGTCACTAGCATTATTCCAGAAAGTACTGTTAATTCTGACCATAACAGTACAGTTATTATAATTCATAATTATCAAGCAGAGTTGGCCAATATGAGTACTTTTACATGAAAGTACTATTTATCAGCTTTTTTGACTTATAATTATGCCTTCAATCAGATCAAAAGCCAGCTATAGCCCCTCATGAGGCTCTCAAAAATGTTATAGATGTGATTATGGCAGAATCAAATCAGTTACAGAAGGAAAAGGGTCATTAAATGATGTCCAAACTGACAAATCATGACATTCTGAAGCTTAAAACATTTTTTTACCTTCAAAGAAAGCTGACACCACCACAAAAAGCTTCAGTGGTAATTTACAAAGCCAGTAAGAAGGCATACAACAATGCACTTCAACACAAAGGGTATGAAATCCCAGCAGACTTTTGGAAGAATTTCAAGAGCTCTGACCTGACTGTGAGAAAGTTTCTGGGCCATCCCAATACTTGAAAGTTACTGAATGGATGGAATCCATTGTTTGAAAAGAAGAAAATGATTCTTTTAACAGAAGAATTCAGGAAGAAAACCCTCCACCACCCAAACAAGTCCCAAAACCAACTCCAGTGGCTGGAAGCAGAAATTTCAACATTAAAAAGCAGCCACAAGTGAAGAACAAGTGCAAAGGCAAGGCACCAGCCACAAAACCATACATCCAGAGCTGCAGAGTCCCAAATATTCAACAAGATGCCATGGAAAATGTGTTTCAGATGTCCAGAACTATGAGGGAAATGAAGAAGAGAGAGGAAGACAGATTAAAATATCACAAATTATTTCTAAGATTTAAGATGGAATATCAGCTTTGTATATAGCCATAAATTATTTGAAAAATCATATTTCTGATGATAATTCAAAAATTTGGAGCAATCTTCAAGAAAGTAATCTGAGTTTAAGCCAAAGAAATCAAAAACTTATGTGTTTTGATAAAGTTTTGAGAAAAATTCAAATATCATACAATGACACTTTACTTTAAACTAAAATAAGTGTAATATCTGTCATTATAAAAGATTTAACAATAAAATATTCTAAATTAAATATTGATGAAATGTTTGAGAAAATAATCAACAAAGCCATAAGTATTATCAAAGCAGATAATAACAAAATACTTGATGAAACTACAAATTCATTTACTTAAGTAAAGACCATTGCTATAAAAAAGTGTTTTGATACCTCACAAGAAGAAGTATCAGATTTAAACATAAAATTTAATCAAATTATTCTTGATAATACTAGAAAAACAGAATGATGTAAAGAAATGACTATCAAAGAAGACATTTATAAAATTGAGTTAAGCAGTTTAATACAAGGCTTCCAACATGACATCAGAAATTCCACAAGGTTTAATATCATTAAGATGAATGAAATTGAAAAATTACTGCACACTTTGCCAAAAATGGCTACACCTCTAAATCAAAGTGAGGGTATAGCAACTTCCAACTCACAAGTATTGTATGTAGAAAATTCACAAATAAAAAGTGATTTTTCCACCTATTTTCATAACTTGGAACCATTCATGGCGCAAGCACTTTTGAGAGAAGTACCAAAACTCAAAGAATGGTCTCACTTCAGTGGTAAAGGAGAATATGATCATATAGAATTTATAAGAGGTATTTACATCATGAAACAGGACTTTGAATTACCAGAAATATTGAACAACCTGTTTACCAAATAATTTCATAGATGGTATATCAAGCTAAGACAAGCAAATAGACACCAAAGATGGACTTGGTGGAAAACCAAAATAATTAACAAATTGGCCAATGATTCTTGGAGATTTTAAGTGGAACAAGACTTTTAATATTCAAAATTGAATGCTGACAAAGACAAAGCTTTACCATGGCTTTGCCAAAAAAAAGATGGGCTAACAGAATTATATCCTGAAATGTCAGAATTTATGATCAATAGAAATATTCTGAGACAATGTGGAGGTGATTTGGAAGATTCTGTAAAAGAACAGGATTACTGAAAAATCCCCAGAAGATCTAATAAATATATTAGAAGGAGTAACTAGAACAACAAAAATGATTATTTAATCATGTGTGGCATAAACTTACATAACAAAAAAGACAGGTACTTCACTATTGATGCCAATAAGTGTCAGGAATTTGCCATTTTACCCTAGAGAATAAAAATTACAAAAATTACAGTAAATAAATTATCACCAGTAAACTTGGAGTTCAAAAATTTCAAATCAGAAAAAATCATGAGCCTTGAGGTATAATTTACATATCCAAATATCATACAATTAATATTATAATAAAATATGAACTATGCAAAACCCATAAGTAATTAAGATACTCAAAATGAATGATTCTTTATTCCACAAAAGATGCATAACTTCTTTGTGAATAAGTAAATGTATGGATTCAAGGCCAGATATGGATTTCCAACAGAAGTTCAACTAGGATAAACCCATAGGGTAAATAAGCTTAAATTAACTCTATGAGGTGGTAGTATGGAAAATACTTCAACACCACATCATTAATACCACATAAAAGAATTGTGAAACTTTTTGTTTTTCTCAATTTCATGCCAAAATAATGGGAATGTGAGAAATTCCATGTAACATATACATCAAAAATAGTGTTATGCATGTTCTTGGCACTTACTATTATTGTATTATTCCATATATTTTTGATACACCCATAGTGGATATCAGTCTTGAAGCCTTAATTACTATCTTTGATGTAAAAATAGCTAAGGGGTACAAAAGACATCAAAGAGAGACAGGGTAAAAACTTCTGGAGCCTCTGAGGTTTGGATAGCTCTAAAGATTTAATCCGTGGCTGATAATGAGTCAATTCTCCTGTTAAAACCTTTTGAGAACTTGGTTACCAAGTTAAAGTCCCATTAATTCATGAGAAAATAGAAAATAAGTTGCAATTTTCACATGAAAAGGAGGTAATGAGAAACTCTTACTCCTGTAACCATGTCAATTATTAATTGATTTACATGGATAAACTCTAGAGGAGTAATTCAAAGCCCTTTGGTACTAATATTTATGCACTTACCTCATGGGAACCAGCTGATACTGGCTATTTGCTTTTTTATGTAGAACTAAGGTAAAAACTTCAAAAATTCATTGGAAATACTATTCTTGATTAATTTTTCTAAGGCTTTTGGGACCAATGGATAAAGGGAATAATACAAATAAAAATCAGAAGTAATTGTGACTTCATAATTCAAATTAAAAGCTTCACTTACAGTCCATTTTTGATGATTCCATGAAAAACACTGAATCTTCAAAAACTCACAGAAAATACAACCTGTGATTAAATTTCCAATGAAATTGAGAAAGTTTGTACAAATGTTTTTCATTTTGAAATAAAATAATATTTTCAGGTTTCATTCCATTATTTCTTAACCATCAATGGGTTGGTAGTCATATAAAATGACTTAACCAAGTAATTATGATGATCTTATGTAGCAACAACTGATTCACTCAATAATACAAAGAGAATGACTGTATTCTCACTCATTGATTTTTTCAGTTTTATCCATGGAATGCCTCTGTGAGCTGTTGTTGACTTAGAAGATGCCTCCTCTTGCTCTTTTTTCCAAATCATCTTATTATTCAATCATATTCTTAGTACCAACAAGGAGCTATTATTTAATTGTTTTATTAAGTGACTTAATCCTTTCAGAATTAATCCTAAAGATGTGAAATCATAGAAATAAACTATTTCAAATAGTAATTTAGCTGTTATATTGCTGTATTACAGTTATAAAGCAATCTTGATCATGTAAATCCACAATTAATCCCTCAAATCACTCTACCAATTATTTTCAAGGTATTATTGTAGTATTAGTGATTTTTTCACTTAATTTTTGAAGATTTTCTCTGGTAACAGTTTTCTTCCAGAATCATCTTTACAATTATTCTTCCAAAAAATAATTTTGAATTCAAATAATTTTATATTATTTTTATAATAAGTTTTATTATTAATACTACTTGTAATTGATTCTAGTAGACAATCATTTCTTACTTTTCTAGTTGCTAGTATTTTATGACAAGTAAGATCAATAATGAAGTATTTATTCATTTATTTGTGGTGATAACAAATTCTCTTACTATATTCAATAAGAACAGTCACAGTACTCTTTATTAATAGTAATATTATTAAGAGTTTCAAAGACCAATCTTACATTTGGAGGCCTGGCCATGTTTTGTCAAACCTTTTACCCTTAATTAATATATTATTAAGCTCTGAAATATATTAATTTAATAATTTTTCCCTTCATTTTGAAGTGAAATTATTTTAATTTTTGAAATTGTTATGGGAATTGGTTTCATTGAGTAATTTGGATTAACTTTATATTGTTTTGCATGTGGATTTTTCACATCAAAAAGCTTGTAAGATTTTTCTTTTAGCTACTCTGAATCAATTTTTAATCCAAAATATTAAATTGAAATTTTTTTCTTTAAAAAGAAAGGTTTCTTTAAAAAAATATATAAAACTTATAGTAAAAAATCTCAGAAAATAATTTCTTCTTTTATAATTTTTTCTAGTGTCTTTAATAAAATACATTATAGCTGGAAATAAGATCAGTAAGAAAGATATTGCCAGTCCAGAAGAAGAATCTGAAGAAATTTTTGAAGTACAAATATCCAAAAGAGGCATCTTGTTTAAAGAAGAAATGTCAAAACAACCACCAAAATGTGTTTGTTCTCTGTCTTTATTCTTATTTTTCTCTCAAATTGATGTGAAATGGCGCATACCAGAAATGAAAAAAAACTATTCAGTCTAACCAGGTGGAACTAGACAAGGAAGAGGCAAGACCAGGTCCAGATCTGGCCAACCTTCCTCAAAGAGGACACATTTTGAGGATGCCAGAGTTGCCCTCATTCCCCAAGGTCTGTACCAAAAACCTTTTACATTAAATCTAAGCCTGAACTGATCAAAGGTAATGTTTTAAGGGTTGAACCACTTCCAAGTAGAATCCATATAAATATATCAGTCCCAGTACAAGAACCGTTATAGCAGAGCCAAAGAGGAAGATTGGTAAATATCCTCAAGCCTTTGGCAGGGGGTTATGCACTCTTACTTACATATCAAGAGATTTCTGGCTCAGGAGAATACCATAGAACTCTTAGGAGGATGAATTCTGTTGTTGTGCAAATACAAGGTCAAAAAGATAAAGAATTGGTTGAATAGGCAAAGTATTTTATGAGTAGACCAAAAAAGGGAACTGGAAATTACCCCATCCTTGGAAAGGGAAGTACCAGTAGCATCAACCATCTCCAGAAGTTCCAAAATACAAGCCCGAAGGACCTCAGAAGAAGAAGAGAGGTTCCAAGAACAATCAAGGCAAATGGAAGGGTAAAGAAAACTGGAACAGACCTTACCCACAAGGGTACAGGATTCCCATATTGAAACCTGCAGCCATGAACAGTGTGTTCATTATAGCCAGGAACCATTAAATTTACAGCCAGAGAAAGAAACGATGAAAAGACCCTTTCCATTCAAATGATAGATGAAATTAGATATATTCAATCTATCATTGATTTAAAATTTGATAATTTTGACAAAGAATTAAGGAAACTAACATCAAACATAAATGACTTAATAAATAATGACCAAACTTTCACTGAATGGTGAAAAGTGACAGATTCAAGGCATGAGTCAATTTCCAATACATTTGACAGAATTGAGAGTAAATTTGAGGTTAAAAATTATAAATCAGATAATTTTTTCATTGATAATATCAATGAAAAACAAACAAAATTCAAAGAACATGTTTTTGACATATTTAGTAACACAAATTGTTTTGCCACACATTTACAAAGGAGTGATTTTGAAAGACAGAAAAGGAGAGAGAAAATAGTTGCAAAAGTGACTTGAATTCATAAAAATTATGATCCTTACTCACATATTACCAGAAATTACACACATCTAACTGAAGGGTAACATGCTGTAAAAGAAATTTAGACCCCTTTTCCAGGAGAAAATCAAATTACTGTGAGAGATATTCCCAAACCAAAAGAATGGCCAACATTCTCTGGTGCAGGAGAATGTAGCAATATTTAGTTCATTAGAAAAATTGATATGCTTCAGGAGGGCTTTCATATACCTGATGGAAAAATGGTAGCCAAATTGAACTCCTTGTTTACCAAAACTGCAAAGATATCATTTTATAAGATGAGGCAGGATCACAGAAAACACAATTGGCTTTGGTGGAAGTCAGAAATAATCACCAATCTGGCCAACAACTCCCAGGGATTTGAAATGAAAAATTCTTTTTAAAATTCCATTTTTAACTCAGAGAAGGACAAACCACTTACTTTGTTCCTTAAATAGAAAGACATACTATATGCTTTACACCCAGATATGACTGACTATATTCTTAATATAAAAGTATTAAGCAAATGTGGATGGGAACTACAACATTCTATCAAATAAAGATTTGTAGAGCCCTGTTTTACAGAATACTATATTAATGCAATGGAAGATATCATTACTAGGGCACAAATTTGTAAAACATGTACTAGCCACCCTGTTGAGTCTGAGACTATGCCAAAAATTTCCAAAGAGGATAGAAGACCCAAAAGACGTATCCTAAAGTGTCATAAATGTGGAAGTACCTCACATTTAGCCAACACTACTTGTACTTAAAAATAAAAAATCAATGAAGTTCAAGCCATTGAAGAAGTTAAGTGCACTAAAAAGAAAAAATAATTCAACCAGGATGCTGAAATCTCTGAAGACACATCAATATAGGACTTCCAGATTGAAGATATCACAGCACTCTTTGAAGTTACTGAGCTCCATACTCATTTTCCATAATGTAGGAAATACTGCTATAGCTTGAGCAATATTAAAGATGCAAGAATGTGTAAGACCAAGCATGATACAGGAAAAGGCTATACTGCTGAAGAATTTTGTATTACATAAAGCTTGATTAATGATAAATAATCCCAAGTCAATTTAGACACAGGATAATCCCACACTTGTGTAGGGAAGGACTATCTTCAGAGCATACTTCTGAAATGGGGAAACCATCTATCACCAATTAAAGGTGTGCAATTAAGTATTTCCATTAATGCCATGTACCCTTTGGGTATTTCAAATACTTAACTTATATTTCCAGGCCCCGCAGGGAGTATGAGAATGAAAATAGAGATAGTAGCAATGAATAACTGTACTTCTCAACATATCATTCTTGGAAATGACTATTTTAACATTTATGATATTTATATCAACAACCATAAAGATAGATATTTTACAATTGGGGAAAACAAAAGACAAAAATTTGCCTTCTCCACTATTTCAAAACAAATATCAGTATTATTGTCAAATACAGATAAGTATAAAGGAAAATTTGCATCAAATGAGCTTAGTGAAGCACAAATTAAAGAGAACTCATCACCAAAAATGAAGAAAGAGCTTATTGATGTGTTGTATACATATAAAGATTCCTTTTCTTAAGATAATTAACATTTAGGTGCAAGAAAGGCCATGAAGTTTATTTTACTCTTAGTATTGACAGGCCATACCCTCCATTGCTCAGAAGACCATCTTACCCAGCAAGCCCTGGGGCTAGGAAAGCTTTAGAAAACATATACAAGAGCTGAAAAAACCTGATTTACTAAGAAAATTAGGCCATAATGAAGAAGTTGAAGTTATAGCTCCTGTTAATATTTTTTGTCACAATTATAAATCAAGGATAGTTGGAGATTTGAGAGCTCTGAATACCTATACAGCTCCAGATACGTATCCAATTCCTAGAACTCAGGAAACCTTGACCCAATTTTCTAAATTTAAACATACAACCTTCATGGATTCATTGAAAGGACTTCATCAGAATATCTTTACTCCAAGAGCCAAACATTTACTTGGAATTATCATTCACTGGCATATTTATGAGTATCTGAGAATGCCAGTTGGTATTTAAAATTATCTATCTTATGATCAAATAATGATTAATATCATCTTTGCCAAAGAATTTGCTGAATGTTGGCTTATCATTTATATTGATTAGATAATTATATTTTCATACTCATGGTCCTTGAATCTTGAGAGATTGGCAGGAGTGAGTATGAAAATTTCACTTAAGAAATGCAATTTTGGCCATAATGAAATTAGAAAAATTGGACATATTGTCTTTTCCTTAAGCTAGTTTATTGAAAAGGAAAAGTATCTGCAGTGTTACTGAAACCAATACCCCAGAATAAGAAAGAAATTATGTATTTTCTTGGATTTTCCAGTTATTATTGGCAGCACCTGAAAGATTTTGCAATTTTATCCAAGCCAATTTATAGAATATGCAATAGGCATACAGTATTTGAGATTACCCAAGAAATAATTAAAGCATATGAGAATATAAGAAAATCTCTTACAGAAGTTCCTTTAATTATCATTAATGACCGGAATTTACCTTTCAATTTGTACATTGATTTATGTGGAGATGGATTAGGGGCAGCCCTACATCAAGTACAAAATAATGATGACAAACCAACAGAAGTACCAATTTCTTATATCTCAAGACAAATAAGACTTACAGAAGCCAAATGGAATGCTCATTTTGGTCTGGGAACTTAAGAAATTGCATTATTAATTTTATGGAAGTGTTTCTGAAGTGATAACTGACTGTAATTCAGTAAAATAACTTCTGAACATGAAAAACCCCAAAGAACATATGTTGAGATGGTAGATAACCATTCAAGAATATAGAGGAAATATCACTACAGCTCATAAGGCAGGAAATATGATTAAAAATACTGATTAAATTACCAGGTGGGCATTAGCCAATACCCCTGATAACCCAGCTTATGTACCTTTAGAAGCAGAACCACAGATATCAATTGAAGAAATTAACATAACTGACATTGGGATTTAATGATTTGAAGTCAGAGAGTAATATAAACAAGAAAACAATTTCCATATCTTAACAGCCTTATTGGATAAATACTGTAACTACACAGCTTTGGTTAATTGACTGGATGACATATTGAAAAATTCCTATTCTGAAGGAAGATTTCATTTTTTTGACAGCATACTCTACCACAGAACTGGAAGTTCTTGTGTAATGACATTATGCAGTAGATTTATCATCAATACCATTATTCATTAATGTCATGATAACATCTATTTTGGATACCTATCAGAGGACAGGACAATTGAGAAATGCGAGAGCTGTGAATGATGGCCATCTTGGATGAAAGAAAAAATTTAGCATTTCCATACTTGTGACAGATTCCAAAAAGAAAATAGAAGTAGAGGCAAGAGATTTGGTCTTATGATCCATATTCAAGAACCAAATCTCCCTTGGGAATTTGCTCACATGGATTGGCTCACAGCACTTCTTCCAATTCGCTTCAAGAGTCATAATGTACCATACTTTAAAGTAGGGGACTTAGCTCTGGTTTCAACCTTGAATCTCAATAATCTCAAAGGCCCAAAGAAACTCAAATATTCTTATTTAGGGCCATTTTTTATTGTTTCCTTACAGGGAATAAATGCAGCTGAAGTGGAATCAAGGGGTGAATTGGAAAATAAACATCCTGCCTTTCCAGTAAGCCTTATTGAACCTCAACCAGCTGGTGAAGAATTTTTTCCTTTAAGGAACTCAAATCCTTTAGCTGTACCACAAGTGGAACAGATTGAAGACAAAAAGATAAAAAAATTCAATGAAGAAATGGGACTCAGGGCTAAAAATCAAAGAGAATATCTTTTCAGATGTAGAAATCCAGTACATGAAGTTGAATGGCTGGCAGAATCAGACTTACCTGACTCAGATGAATGTTTGAGAAGATTTAGGCATGAGAGAAGAGCATAATCCTGAATATTCCTGTAAATGTGCTTTAATTACTTCATCTGAATATTATAAATATGCCGGATGGTATAAATTAACCCACTTTGGCGCCTTTTTCTTCTTATCATTGATAAAATTGTAGTAAAATGTTTTTTTTGTGGGAGGGAATGTGAGCCTTTAGGTATATTTGACATACCCAAATAGGCCACAATTAATATTGAAATAAATTCTGATCTATGCACAACCCATAAGTAATGCATATATTCAAAATCAAACATTTCTTATTCTACAAAAGATGAATATGCCTTTGTGTGTAAGTAAATCCATGGATTCAAGGCCAGATTTGGATTCTACACAGACGTTCACCTAGGGTAGCTCCTTAGGGTGAGTAAGATTGAATCAACTCCCTTAGGTGCTAATATTTGTTGGTAATATTGAAAATAGTTTAACACCACATCATCAATAACACATAAAAAAATTGCAAAACTTTTTTGTTTTTGTCAATTTCATTCCAAAATGATGGGAATGTGAGAGATCCCATGTTACATATCAACAAAGAATAGTGTTATAAATGTTTGTGGAGCCTGATATTACTTTATTATTAAATAATCTCTTGATACACCCTTAGTGGATATTGGTCTTTAAGCCTGAATTACTATTTTTTACATGAAAATAACTAAGGGGGACAAAAGATATCAAAGAGAGCCATGGTACCCAACTTCTGAGTCCTCTGAGGTGTGGATAGCCCTAAATCGTTTCTCTATGGGTGACCCTGGCCCAATTAGTATATTAAAACCTTTTGGGAATTTGGTTACCAAGTTAAATTCCCATCAAATAATGAGAAAATAGCAAATAAGCTACTATTTTGATGTGACAAGGAGGTAATGAGCAACTCTGACTCCTTTAATCATTCAAATTATTATTATTTTCCATTGATAAACCTTAAAATATTAATTAAAACCGTTTTTGTTCTATTATCCATGCTTTTACCTCATGGAAACCAGCTATTACTGTGCTATTTGATTTTCTATGTAGAGATAAGGTAAAAACTTCAAAAATTTCTTAAGAATACAGTTCTGAATTAATAATTCTGAAGTCCTTGGGACCAATGGAGAAATTGGATAATAGATATTCAAATCAAAAAGAATTGTGACTTCATAATTCAAATAAAAAGCTTTACTTACAGTCCATTTTTGAAGATGTGAAACCCTGAATCTTAAAAAATTCACAGAAAATACAATCTGAAATAAAATTTCCAATAAGATTGATAAATATTAAAAAAAAGTTACTTTGAAATAAAAGAATATCTAAAGTTTTTACTTCTTCATTTCTTGACCATAAATGGGTTGGTAGTCATGTAAAATGACTTAATTAAGTAATTATGACAATCTTAGGTAACAACAGGTGATGTAATCAATAATACAAAGAGAATTACTGGTTTCTCACTCATTGGTTTTTCTGTTTTCCCTATGGGTCATCTCTATGAGCTTTCATTGACTTAAAAGAGGCCTCCTCTTGCTGTGTTTTCCAAATCATCTTATTTTTCAATCATATTTTTAGTACCAACAAGGAAGTATTAGTTGATTCTTTTATTAATTGCTTTAATTATTTAATAATCAATTAAAAAAAGACATGAAATCATAGTAATAAGCTTCTTCCAATAGTTTTTTAGCTGTTATATTTTTGTATTACTGTTATAAATCAATTTTGGTTCTTTAAATCCTCAATCAATCTGTCAAATCACTTTACCAAATATTTGTAAGGTATTATTGAAGTATTATTAATTTTTTTCATTTTATTCTCAAATTTTTTCTCTATTTATAGTTTCTTTCAAGAATTATCTTTATCATTATTCTTTAAAAAGATAATTATACATTTAAATAATTCTATATTGTTTTAATAGAACATTTTACTATTAATTTCTCTTGTAATTGATTCTAGTAGACAAGAACTACTTACTTTTAAGATAACTAGTGGTTTATAGAAAGGAAAAGAAATGATTAATTAATTAATTATTTATTTATTTGTGTTTATAATAAATTTTCTTATTATATTTCATAATAACAGTCACAGTACTTCTTAATAGTAAAATTATCCAGAGTTTCATAGACAGATCTTACACAAGAGAATGAAGATGAATTCAGTCTCCATCTTACTGAAATACAAGAAAATGGACTCTCTTCTCTTTTATATGAACACAAGGAAGCTGTTTTATCAAATAAAGAACCATTAGGAGACATTATGTGTCATTAAGCTGACATTATTTTAAACAATAACAGACCTTATCTACCACTCTTAATAAGGCCCACATATCCAGCCAGCCCTTGAGCTCAATATTAAAGAGCTCTTAGACCTTGGTGTAATAATAAAAGCTGGCTAAATGATAAGGTATAAATACCTACACCTGTCATAGTGGGATGGCATGATGGAAAATTCAAAATGGTTGGGGATTTTGGATCTTTAAATACTTATAATGTCCCAGACAGGTATCCCATACCAAAAATACAAATTTCTCTTACTCAAATATGCCAATAAGTGTATATCAGAACTATGGATTCACTGAAGGGATTACACAAGAATGTTTTAACACTAAGAGCAAGAAAATATTTGAGACTTATTGCCCATTGTGGAGTTTATGAATACTTGACGATGCCTTTTGGTATCAAAAATTAACCTTCATACTTCCAAAGAATGACAAATGAGATCTTTCCCATAGATCCTTCAGAAATATGGTTATTCACTTATATTCATGACATTATTTTCTGTTCTAAGACTTGGGAAGAACATATGTATAGATTATCTAGAGTTTAGGGGAAAATACAATCTTTAAATATGAAAATTTCTTTGAAAAAATGTCATTTTGAATTCAATGAACACAAATCCCTAGGAAATTTAATATCTGGTCTATCCTTTTCTATAGACAAAAAGTAACTTTGCAGAAGTCCTGTTAAAGCCTATGCCTCTGAAAAAAAGGAAATCCAGTCATTTCCAGTATTCGTAGGATACTACAGTAAGCATTTAAAAGATTTTGAATCCAAAGAAATAATTCTTTATAAGCTGTTTGACAAATATAGAGTTGTTGAAATGACTGTTAAGAGAGTCAAAGACTTTTAATTCCTGAGACAGGCCTTAACCACTGCTCCACTTATACTGATGACTGATTTTAAACTTCACTTTAATCTTCAAATTTATTCATCAGGAGATGGGCTAGGAGCTGCACTTAATCAAGTCCAGCTTATTGATTACAAGCCTGTAGAAAGACCTATATGTTTTATATCTAGGCAAATAAAACCAACTGAAGCCAGATATATTGAGCAAGTCAAATGAAATATTTATGTCTTGTTTCTTCCTTGGAAAAACTCAATTATTTTCTTGAAGAATGTGTTTTTGAAGTTATAACAAATTATAACACTTTGAGATGACTTCTGAGCATGAAAACACCCAAAAGAAATATTCTTAGATAGCAAATATCCATACAGGAATATAGAGGCAATATGACCATTGTACACAAAGATGGTAATATTCACAAAATTTCATATGTAATAAGAAGATTCCCATTACCAAATTATATTGAAAATCCTTCATATTCTCCAGAAGAAACTTCTCCTCAAATCTGAATAGAAGTAATAAGTGTTGCATACCTATAAATAACCTTCTTTGAAGAAGTGAGGAATAGTTATACTCAAGAAAATAACTATAGCATTCTATGCCAATGACTTTCTAAAGATTATAAAGATAACTTCCTGAAAATTCCTTGGATGAGATATGGAAAATTCATATGATGAAGGAATATTTCATTTTCTTGATGGGATAATCTACCATAGGACAAAAACCACATGTGTAATCACAGTTGTGGATAGATCCTTAATAAATCTTGTATTGAAAGAATTTCATGACCTCCCATTCTAAGGACACCTATCTGAGGATAGAATAAGAAATAAAATTAAGACCTGAATATGGTTGCCAATTTGGCATAAGGATGCTTCAGAAAACTGCAAAACCTGTGACAGATGTTAAAGGTCAAATAAATACACTGGAGAAAGACTTAGAAAAATGATTAAAATCTAAGAACCCAGTAGACCTTGGTAAATATTCCATATGGATTGGATAACTGGTCTACCACCAGGAGGTGATAGAAGCTATAACTCCTTCCTAGTGATTTTGACAGGTTTCGCAAGACTCAAATCATTTTACCATGTCACAAAGATGATACAGCTATGTATAAATCTCTTCTAATATGGAATAGCATAGTATCATGTACTTTCATATTCACAAAAATTATTGGTGATAGAGATCCCAAATTTACCTCAGAACTATGTACAAATCTTCACCAATCATTTGGGATGCAATCATCCTTCTCTACAGCTTACCCCTCACAAACTGATGGCCTAGCTGAAAGAATGATCCAGACCTTAGAGGAAATTATCAGAAGATTTTGTACATATGGCTTGGATCTCAAATATTGTGATGGATTCACAAATTTTTGCTGTACCCTTTTACCTTCACTGGAACCAGAATATTAAACATATATTCATTCCAGATTTAATCAGACTCCTGCTACTCTTGAGAAAGTATGGGATTCCAGACTGCCCCAAGATTCTTGATGGAAATATTTGGTTTAGATACTTCCCACAGCTACTAGATTCATAGGAACTCAAGACAAAGCTAGGGATAATTAAGTGAGATTCATGGAGGACTCATTTTCATATTCAAAAGACAAATTGGATAAGTCACATGTTACACCAGAATTCAAATTAGGATACTTGGTACTTGTAACCACTACCAACTTCAATAACATCAAAGTATTGAATAAGTTTAAAGAGTCTGTTTCAGGACCTTTTTTCATTAAGGCCCTCCATGGGGAAAATGCTGTTGAATTAGAGTTATCTGAAGATCATAGTAACAAGCCTCTTACATTTCCAGTAAGCTTGATAAAACAGCACAAAGATGTTTATTCTGAAAAATTCCCCAGCATATAACTCCTGTTGGAACCTCTGGTGCTAATAAGATTCCCAAATTTCTCAAAGAAAGAAAATTGAGTGCTAATAAAGTAAGGGAATACCTTGTCAGATACAGTTACCCAGCTTATGAAGATGAATTCTTATCACTAAAAGACATACCTGAAGCCAAAAAACTTCTCAAAAGCTTCAGAAACACTAGAAAGGGAAATATTACAAAATAATATCCTTTTTTGAAGGGGGAGAATGAAAGCCTTATAGGTATTTTCATATACTCAAAAGACCACAAAGAATAGAAATAAGTTATAATTAGAAAAAATGATTTTTTTTGAATATAAAGAAGAACTTAAATATGAGTTTAAAATTCAAATACAAAAATGTCATTTAAACATGTGAAAATATATCTTTACATGAAAAATTAAATTACTAATAAAATTTCATCAAAAATATAAAGATTAAAATATTTTTTGGAAAATTTTGATGAAAATTATTATAGCCTTTTTTCCAATAAATAAACTTATTAAAATCATTTCACCATTGACGTCCTCACAAAAAACCAGGTGGGGGAGCCATTGAGAGAAAATTCTGTAACTCAATTCTAAAAAATCTTATCTCAAGTTTTTAGTATTTTCTGTATTAAAATTGGAAAATCCTAAAAACTTTAACTTAAATTCACACCACATATGGTCTTAACCATACTTTTTTGTGTTATAAGTGTGGTGTGGTGTGGTGTGTAGTTGAGAAGTTATGAGGAATTTATATGTCAAAATTTGTGTGTGTATTATTCAGTGAACTTCAATTTGAATATGTGGAATAAATAATTATAGTTTTGTACTGGAAATTTTCAATTGAATTACATATGTAAATTTTTTGGTATAATACATGATGAGGAATTAAAAAATAAATAAATTGGAAAGATCAATTTTCAGGGGGCAAAGGAATCTTGGCTCCAAGGGTTCCAGACTCCCCCAAATTCCTTCCTTACCAGCATGAGATTTCAAACCTCACACGAAATCTCATCACTTTTTTCCTTGAAATGAGTCACAGGGTCTGTGACTCAATTGATGATGAGGTTTTGATACCAACCAGGGAAGCTTTAGGTGCTTCCAAGAGGGTAAAACTACCCTTAGGTTAAGGAAAACTCTTTGGAAACAGTTTTAACTTATTAAAAGGTCCCCTACGCACATTCTGATGTGTTTTTGAGACTTTAAACCAAGTATTACTATAGCAATGTTTGATTTAAGGGACTAAAAGGGCTGAAGCCAGACCTTTTTTAGTCAAAACCAGGGTTCAATGATGCCATAATTGTCTCTTATTTTTTCAGTGTGTTTCTAATTAGTGATTGGAGTGTATTTTCCTTTTGGAGTAAAAGAATTAATGGCCATAAAAGAATGTCTTTTTTGCCCCACTTTCCTCTTCATGTTAGAATCTTTTCCTTTTATAATTAGCTTGAACACTGTTCAACCAATTATTCAAATATTCTAACCACCAATTTCTATCATTTGAAACCTTTTAAAAATTTGAAAGAATTATTCTAATTAATATTACCCTTGAGGGACCCAAAAGAAAATTAAAGCATATTTAATCACTTTTAGCCTTGTCACTTTGTTTCCAAATTGACTCTGGTAGCTTTTGCACATTCTTTGTCTTCAATATTCTTTTTAGAGACTTTTCTCTCATATTAATTGCCTGAAGCTCTCTTCTAAATTAATTCCAATTTGAATTTCTCTTGAAGAACTTTCTTTTACAGCCATAACTATCTCTTGTAGAGTATTTTTGGATTTATTTTTATTGTTGGAAAAACAATAAATTCTTATTATATCATTTTTTCATACTAACAAAGTTAGAAAAAATAAATTTTTCATTTTTCCTCTTAAAAATCTTCCAAATTACTATTTTTAATCAACTATACCTTATTCAGATTTTGAGGACAGGAAAAGTACTTGTTTTTTAATCAAATTTTTATTTCCACACCTTACAAAGTATATATTCAAAAGCAAAGAAATATTCTTCTTATTTTTTGAAAAAAAAATATAGATTGATGTACTTGAGCTGGTATATTAAGTTCATCTTCTTTTCAATGGAATTTTAAAAAAATGAACTTAATTTTTAGTATTCTTGGAAGTTGAAAAAATGAAATTTATACCTCAATAAATTCAATTTCTTAATTTAAATTATCCTCAACATAAATTTGAATTTTTGATTACTATCTTTCCTGATTATTTTGAAAAGATTATTTCATAATACTCTTTCAATCAATTTTCTACATTTTAACAATCATATTGAAAAAGAAAAGACTTATCAAAGAGAACCTTTTCTTCCCCCAAATTGGGAAATTGGCTTATTTTCTTTATTATTGTGCTTTATTTCTTGAATTTTTGTTTTAAATCTTTTCTCATTTATGTAAAGATCCTTTTTGATATATATATATATATATTTGTATATGTTCATTATATTCAAAAATAATTCAGATATTGTTTCCTTTTGCATGACTCTCTGCATTCTTCAATTTCCCTTAACTGATGTTAGCATTTCACCAAAAGAATCAGCCCATATTTGCATATAAGAATACATAATAAATGTTTCTTGTTTCAAGAAAGAAATTCATTTTTTTCAAAAAAATAACTTTTTATTAATTTTTTATCTCAAAAATTATTATAGAGCTATTCTTTTTAAATAAAAACTTTATAAAGGAAACTGCCATAATTATTTTTACAATACAATTCTCATGTGTATCTATGTTTTCAACATACTTACTAACAAAATTTGCAAATCTTTAAGACCTCCTTCATCTTCCTTGACCAACCCAGCTCATTGTGTGAAATACACCAACTGAAAGGGAATAAAAGTCATATATTCCCTTTATTCAGAGATTGAAAGAGGCTTTTATGGCTGAAGGCTATCTATTATTCAAAAATATTTCAAGCTACGAGGGTGAAAATGAAATAATATGTGAAATATATGGTTCAATCAGTCAAATTGGTCATGATAAAATATACTATACTACTTAAAGAGAAATATTCCTCTTATTTTTATTGAAAGAATATTCCAATGATGATATTTTCTACACTGAATTTTTCCTCAATGAAAATAATAATCATGGTCCATTTAAGCTACAGAGGAGTTCATGAATAGTAGTGCTTTGAAATTTCTTTTTCAACTTCTTCAAATATGAATTCCTATCAAATTCAAGTGAAGATTGTAGATCAAAGGTAATATTTAAGGCCAGTTATGATTAAGGATATTTAAAGTTAAAAATTCATGGGAAAAATTCAAATCCTTTGAGAAAGATTCTTAAAGCCTTTCTGGAAATTATTGAGTTGGATAATTAAACTCACCACACCAAAGGTGGAGATTTAGGTCTCATAAACTCATTATTCTTCTGAAATTAAAGCTCTTAAAGACCATGCAAATAATTTATTATGTTATCTTCATTAATATTTCTCATAAAAAAGGTACTAAGCTCTACTGCTCCATATTCTGGAATTTATCTCAACATAAAAGACTTTCTATGTTGGATTTTTTTATTTCTTGATGAAACTAAAACCTCTTATTAATGGTCCCTGAACTACTCCAATACTAAATTCATATAATTTTTCAACATACCTCACTATAATAAATTCTTAATTGAAAGGAATATAAATTTGATTAAAATACCTTAATGGGATATTCCCAAAGTCCAAAAGGATTTTTGTCATTTATAATATCAAAACAGTCATTCTTAAATTTGCTACAAAATTTCTAGTAGATTTAAAAAAAGACAAAAAAACAATAAAACAAAGAAATCAAGTCTTATTTTTTAAAAAAAGAAGAAAATATTCTTCTAATACTTATACTCCATCTATTATTAACTACTAGATCTAGACTCTTCTCAAAAGTTATAATTCAGTAACAATAAATACAAATTCCAAAATCCTTCACCTGGAAAAACTTTATGCTTTTATTCATAAGTAAACAGGATCCCTTTTGGAGGATTTATAGAATATTCAAATAGTAATTGAAATATAATTAAACTAATTTCTGGGAATGCCTTTTTATGGAAAATTCAAAATATTGATTAGTATTCTTCCAAAATAGTCTGATCTTAATTGTAAAATCTTAGATTAGGGGCTGTCAAAGTCACCAAATCCCACCTTAAAATAATGCAGGATTTGGGACCCAAATCCCAACACTAAATCCCAGGTTTTCTATGTGTAAATCACATGGCATTTTGACTGAGTCCCTGGTCTTTTGACCAAACCCCATGCATCTGGGATTTCAGTTTGAAACCTAGCCCAAATGAGTATTCACAATTCATAACTGTACAACATATTCTTCTACACTCCATTTTGGACAATCTGACCAAACAGCTTACAGTCCATTTATACTTCTTCATCCATATAATAATGCCTTGTTCCAAAGCAAGACACATCAATTCAGATATGAAGATTATCTCTGGCCTGCCGCATCCATCAGGTCACTTAATATGTACAGATTATTTAACCATAATTAATTGGCTTTCAGTCAAATCCAATTTTGAGTCATGTTTTGGTACTAGTGGCTCAACATCTAATGGAAGACCCCCTTCATCAAAGTAGAATGGAATTCAGCTTATGGCCATTGAGTTCAACAAAAAATCACAAAATTGCCTAAACCTTAGCTCAAGCATCATCCAAGATTGATGGTGAACATATAAAAAGAAGTATATGGCAACAAAAAAAATCAAAAATTTAACTGGGGCTGGAATAACGGAAGAAGATGAGATTAAAGGAATCAAATCAATGAGTGAAAAGCTTGAAAGTATGTTTCCTTCCTATGCTGAAATGGATTTGCTCTTTGGCCACAAGCCCAATGTCACTTCCATTGCAAGCTATGATTAGCAATATAAAGGCAGGTTAAATGGTGATGATGATGATAATGTTTTGCTTGATAAGGTAAGTTATTGTCTCTTCCTTTTTTTACCTGCAATAAATAAACCTCATTTTCTTTTTAAAGGAGAATAATGGTTTGGAATCACCTTTAAATCTGGTTCCTTTGCTTCATATTGAAGATGACTTGGTTCAAGCAGAAAACCTTCAAGATGAATCAGTAAGTATGTTTAATCCTGATATTTATGAAATCCATTGTTGATTATTTCTCCTTTTACCAGAAAATTAAATCCATAACACATTCAACACAAAAGCATAATCAAGCATTGACACCCAACTTGAATGACAAGAGTGGTTCTAGGAAAAGGCCAATGGATATGTTTTCACCAACATATGCAAATTTGCTTGAATCACAGCAAAAGGGTATGTTTTGGATTTATGGCTAATCTGATCAATCCTGCTGACAAAGTGCATGATTTTTAGCCTGTGAAAATGCTTGTTTGGAGTGGGACAGGGAGAGGTGGAATGAAGAGAAAGCCAGAAAGATGGAAAAGCCACAGTTGGAAGAAGTCAAGTTGCAAAAGAAAATGGAGTTTGAGGAGAAGAAACACCTTAAGAAATTTTAATTTGAAAAGGAAAAGTGGAATTGCTAATTGGAATTTAAGGAAAACCAATGCCAGATGGATCTCACTATAGCGGCATTGTCATCAAGCAGGCCAATTGCGGAGCTGGAACGCATTCTGACATTAATCAATAAAAGATAAAAATATTAGGTATACATCATGTGATCATTTTATATGTGGTGATTTGTTAAATGAAACTGATGTTTATGTGTAACTATTTATCTTATGTTGTGGAATCTAACTGCAAATTATTTCAAAATTGAAAATTTGATGTTTAGGTATAATTGGGGCACCAACTTGCAATTGATCTTATGTTGTGAAATTTAATTGCAATTTATTACAAAATTGAAAATTTGGGAAAGTTTTGCATCAAGATTTTATGCCAATTCTGTTCCAATTGAAATTTAAGGCTCCCTCCATATTTCCTTTCTTGTGGATTTTTGCCAAATAAAAGTTGATGGCCACTTTTTTCCTTTTTTTTGAAATGGTTTTATTTTACAATTTTTGCTTGTTTTTCTATATGTTTCTTATTTTTTATTTTGAATTTTTTCAACTTTTAATTTTGATTTTTTATCTTTTTTTCAATTTTGTATTTTTTATTTTCACCCCTCACTCTTCAATTTTATTTTATTTTTCTTAGATTATTCAAAAAAACTCACTCTTCTTTTTTAATTCAGGTAAGTAATTTTTTTTGTTTTTTTTCACAACTCTATTTTTTTTAAACTGATTCTAATAATTTTTTTTTATAGGTAATTTTATTTTATCTTATTTCAAAACTTTCATGCACCTCCAATATACCCCCACCCATCACCTTCCACCTCCAACATCCCCCCACCCATCACCTTCCACCTCCAAAATCCCCCCACCCATCACCCTCCACCTCTAAAAACCCCCCAGTCACCCTGGAACCTCCCAAAACGGCTTCTGGGAGGTTCCAGGGTTTAATCCTCTTAAAAACCTCCAAATTGATTCAGAAGGTTTTTTTATTTTTTGATGTTAATTGCCTCCAGAGGCCATTAACATCATTTATTTTTATTGATTAATACTGGACTGATGTTGAATTTTTTTTTTTGGTTTTGTTTTTAAATCATAATCATATTTATGATTATTTTTTTTCAATTGATGATTATTACTGATTGTTTTTTTTTGAAAAATAATCATTCATTACTGACCTATGCTTTTTTTTTAAATCATCAGCATAAATTACTGATGATTATTTTTTTTAATAATAATAATCTGCTGATAATAAATTTTTTTTTATTATATTTTTTTTAATCATGAATCTTCTGATGATTCTTTTTTTTTTAATCATAATGTGGCTTATGTTTTTTTTTCTTTTTAATCATCATCATGAATCACTAATGTTTTTTTTTAATCATAATGAATCACTGATGATTTTGTTTAATCATAATGATCTTTATGATTATTTTTTTTTTGTTTTTTTTTTAATCACCATCATTACTGACCTCCTTTTTTTTTTTTTTAATCATAATCATTAATCACTGATGATTTTTTCATTTTATTTTATTTATTTTTTTAAAATCATAATCATCTTTATGATTTTTTTTTCATTTTTTTTGATCATTATGATTACTGACTTCTTTTTTTTTTTAATAATCATCATGAATCACTTATGATTATTTTTTTTATTCTATTTTTTTATATCATTATCATGTTTAATTTATGATTATTTTTTTCTTTTTTTTTGATGATTATCATTACTGACCTATCATTATTTTTTTATTTTAATTTTTTTTTAATCTTTTTATTTATTTGTTAATATAGGGGTGGATTATTTATAAGGGTTTATTGTGCAATGTCATTCCATTTCATCCCCCTTGCATCTTCTTTGAAATTCAAAAAAAAAACCTCCTCTTTCTCACTCTTCAGATCATTCTGATAATATCATGGTTAGGACTAAACCAGACTCAGCACATCATCAGAATGATTTGAATCATGTTGAAAGTACTATTCCTCCTCTTGATGTCATTGTTAGGACTAAACCAAATATAGAACATCATGAGGATAATAATACCAAATAAAATCATAAAAGAAAAATCAACCAAAGCCAAAGACAACACATTCATGATTCAAAACAAATCATGTCTCACATTGGCCATTCAAACACAGAATATAAGAACTTTTCAGCCATTTCAATTGACAAGAAATCAGCAAATGCATCATGGTTAAAACTTCCATCACTCAACACTCTACCCCATCCTTATGTACTCATTGATAAAACTAAAAGCCCTTTTCACCTGTCATCATATATGAAATAACCCCTTTTGATAATTCTTCTTTCCACTCTCAAATGCTCCAAAACCTAATCATGACATTAATGTCCTTATCTCAAAATTGACAAGAAATTAAAACCAATAAACAACTCCTAGGTGGCATTATGAAAGGTATTGGGTTTTGTCCTGGTTCATATTCTGGCAAATCTGCAGGTGTGTGATCTTTTTTGCTTGTTATTTTAATAGTTAATAAGTAATTTAAATATTCTTAGGTGTTTACTCCAGAAAACCTGGTTTGACTCCTCATCAAATTGAATTGGATAACATTCACTGGACCAAACTTCAACAATATGACGAATTCATTTACTCAAGAATATCACATTGTTCAAAAGTAGCTGCAAATGGAAATTGGTAATTAATGGAAGCAGCCAAATTACCAAACTTCAGTCAACTCAAATGGACTTCTTCCAATCAAAAGCAAGAATTCAAGTATTTTACAAATGTCATTGTCACTCAAGATTGATTTTTCAATAAGCCACACCAAGATTTAAAAAATCTCAATTCCTGGACTTATGGTATATTTTCTTTTGTATCAAAGAAAGATTTCCATCCCCTTCCAACTGTCTTCACCCCCTCTGGACATGGCTTGCACTTCTACAAATTGAAAATGGAGATTGATTTTTCAAAAAAACCTGGAATCATGTAAATTCTTTGCAAGACATCAACAATGGTTTGTCATACAACAAAACCTCTTCCAGAAATTATCAATCATGAAAAAATAACTCATTTTGAATGTTCTTTTCAGCTCAACCATAAATTATTCAATGTAGGTGACAAATTCTTTAAAATGACCCCCACTGAAATTAATTCAAAAGTCAATGGGTACTTTAAAATAAATATTCAGGACCAAAAAAGAACTAAAAAAGATCAATTGTAAATAGTTTTATTTTACCAATAACATCTCCATTCTGTTGTATGCCATTAAATTAAGTAAATAAATCAATGTTCCTGATGAAATTCACAATTGACTATCTTTCCATGCCAAAGTAATTGGTTTAAGCTTTTCACACCTATTTACCAAATCTGCTCCAATTTCATTATTGGAAAGATTTTCTTCATGTGGTGGATAATAATCTTCATATAAATAAAACCATTTGTCACCAATTTGTGCTAACATATTATGCAAAATTGTGCAAGAAACAACCCAACTAACAAAATATTCCATTTCATGATGATCCCTCATTTGATTTTGCATTCCCCTTCAAAATTCCAATGGCATTCTTGATTCTGACCCTTGATTTTGCTAGACAGTAATTTAAAGAATGGTTGGCGTCATTCTGTGTTACCACTCCCTTATATGCTGGAACAACCCAAGGAGAGATTGCATTTGCTGAATTGGCAAGTAATTACTGAATATTTTCATGAAAATCTTTAGGTGCTTGTGCTATTTTCATATGTTGATAGACATTTGAATCATGAATTGACCCAGTACAACCAAAATGTAGAGCAGTGAACTGTTTGTTTATATTGCAAACCAATTGTATTGACATAGAATACCTTGATTGTAAACAATCAGTAAGAATGAAATAAAGAATAAAAATTCAACAGCTTACCTCTTTTTGCAATCAAAATAGGCTTCACCATCATTGGGGGGGGGCAGTGTGTGATAATGTTATGATACTCCCATCAATAAACCCAATGCACCCAGGAAAGCCTTCTTCCTGCATTACTTGAGACATCTCTCTTTGTTTTTCTATTGTTGGCCACACAATCACTTTGTTCTTCAGCTTTATTAGTATCTGGATCACTCTTTGAGTGTACAACACAATAGCCCCATGGCTAATTCCAAATAACATTCAAATCTTTCCCAAGGAGGCCCATTGCCATTTGATCCTAGCCTTGATAGTGCCACAGCCAATTGGATGGCAGAATTGCATTGTTTTTTTTGTGATGAATTTTATAAGGTTTTATCATCTTGAATTTGTGAAACCAATTTTTCAAATGTTTCATGTGTGGTCCTACATAGCTGTCAAAACTTTTCAGATGATAATGTTTGTAAATCATTCATTTTATACATGTAATGTGACGGATATCTTCTATGAGTATTGATGTATCTTTGTGATGTTATTATATCTAATAAGATTATATCTTCCTGGATATTAGAATCACTATCAGAGCTGAGAGCATTGATTGACTGCAGTGAGTTTAACGTCTGAAGTAAAGGTAGCCTTTGTGATGCCTTTGGCATGGTAAATGAAGAAAAGATGTATAGAAAATGAAATTTGAAATCAAATAACTTAATAAATGACCAGTATATTCAAATTTTATGCAAGAGAAGGGGAGTTTTATGCAATATAACATTCCCTTACTGAGTTGTGTGTTGTAAAAATGTCCCTTTAAGTGAAGCTAAAGGCGGGATTTTAGTATCAAAACATTGCATTTTGTACCAAAAAATCTGGGTTTTTGTACCTCAAAATACCTCACCTCTTGAGGTGTGAGATTTCTCAAATCCCAAAAAGTTAATGCGGGATTTGGCAAAAAAAAACTTATGATTTTGAGTGTGGGATTTGGTAACTTTGTGTAAGGTTTGACTATGAAACAATAAGTAAAAATTAGTAATATTTTACTTATTGTACTATTAATGTCCTTATAGATAAAATAAATAAGACAAGAAATAATTATAATGATAAATAATTGTTATAATTATGGTGTAAAAATAACTATATTATTAAATAAATATAATAATATAATTTATATTATAAAAAAATAATATAATAAATAAATATATTAATATAAGATAATTAATATATTTAAGAGCACTTTATTATTGTTACCAACAAATAATAAAGGCATAAAAAAATTGTTTTTTATTGATAAAAAAACAATTAATAACAATAATATTACTAATATTAAAGTTATAAATTAATATAAATACCATTTATATTGATTAAAGGATCATTAAAGTAATAATAAAGAGAAAATTATTATAATATCAGAGAATAACCTACTTTTAACACTTAGTATAATAATTTTGAATAATTTCACACCAAATAATATAAATAACACTTGTTTAAATTGGATCTAGAATAAAAAATAAGAGAATTACAAATTTTCTTGATTTGACATGGATTTGAGGTTTTTAAGAGAAATGGAACAATTGGTGTAATCATGTCAAAGATGATTATTATAATGAATATTGCCTTTGGTCTTTAATAATATAATAGGTTTATATATAAAGAATAAAGATTTTACCTTTTAATTTAATTGTTTTAATGTTTTGATGCATCTGGGGGGGAAATAGAGTAAAAAGAGCTCTATTTATAGTAAACACCTCCCTTCTAGAGTCCAGAAGGCTTCTAGTAGACGTGTACCAATGCTTTCTACTAAAAATTATCAATATTTCAAGGTTTGGTGATGATTACATCATGACCAAACCATCTTATCTCATTATTACGCCATCATTTAGAGTTATCATTATAGCTCTAAGTTTGATGACATCATGGGCTTGGCAGAAGCCTAAACTTTGTGTATTTTATCATTATTAATCATAATATAATAGTATTCATCAGTTTTATCACTTATATGACTCTTAAACTTAAAATAAAATTACAGTGAGTAATCATAAATGATCAAATTTGAGCTTAAACTTTGATCATTAAGAACTTTTAAGTTATACATGCTCTAGCTATTCTGAAAGTGTATTCTGATATCTTGGAATGTCCTCATCAAATTGCCAAGATCATTTAATTACATCATCAAAACTCTATTTTTGATGATTTTTCTTGTAACTCATCTTTTCTGTCGAAATTCAATATTTTGAACTTCAAACCATGATTTCAAGGGGTTATACCTTGAATATTATAATAAAAATTATGTCATTCTTCACCTATGAACTATTGGAATCTGACTGTCTTATTTCTTTTAAGTTTGGACCACTTTGACAACAAAGTGGTCAACAGCTCTATTGATTTTATTCAATAATCCATTACAAGTTTTAACCTTGTTTATAACTTGTGAAATAAAGTTAATATATGTATTTCTACAGTAATTAAGTTTTGACTTTATTTTTGGTTCATCTCTCTATATTGTTTATCTCAAGAGATATTAGCTAAAAACCATGAATATATGCATTGACTAAAAAAGTGCATATATTCAGCTTAATTCCTTAAGTATTACCTTTAGAGATTAGATTTAGAATTGTTTTATGTGTATATTTTTATGAAGAATCCAATAGTTCAATTTATTTTACATGTTGTTTCATTGGTTTCTGAGATAAATGAGGTTTTGTACCTTTTTTAAGATATTATTACTTATACCTCAGTAATTATTGACTTTTCAGATATGCCATAAAAATGAAATATGTGTATTTTACCATGAGGAATTTAATGGTGTAATTTCTTCCACATTTTTACTCATTAGATTCTGAGTTAATTCAGATTTTGTACTTATTTATGGTATTTTACTAATTTTTGAGATAATTATCATAAGTATAATTATTAGAGAAATTTTTCTGTGACCTTTTTGGATATGTGGTCATATCTCAAAGGCTCGCACTTTGACACCCCCTATGCTTTAATGAAGAATATTCAACATTAAGTCAAATGAAGTATTCCCAAGAGGTAAAAGTACACTAAGTCTTATGTAATTTGGAACAGAATAAAATGAAATAATCAAATCTAGTATGAAATTTCTAACAGATCTTTCTTTTAAATTTATTATTTCTAACCCAAATTTAATTTGATACTTATTTTTTTTTCTCATTGTATTTAATATTATATTCATTTCTCTCAATAATTCTCATATCAGGATAATCTTTGAAATTCATATGAAGGATTTCATAAAGAAATTTAATAATCCCTTTATTAAATTCTAAAGGAAATATTCAATAAATTTTAATAAAGGAATTTATATAAAAGAATAAAGGAAACAAGAGGTATGAAAAATATCCTCAAAGATAAAATCATATCAAAGGAAGACAAGAATCTTCCAATGAAAATGACAAAATGGAACTTTATCTATTTGAGGATATCAATGAAACACAGAAAAAATGATTGTTTCTCTGAAAGTGATTAATTTAAAAACCATCACCTCTCAATTCAAACCCAACAATCAACTTTGTCTTCAGAGAAAGATCCTTAACCTGAAAATGGAAAATTCTCATTTACCAATTCCAGTGTGTATTCCAAGACCAAAAATGGGATTTTTCAGAATTTTTCATTGGAAAGAAATCAAAGAAGCTCCTCATGATTGAAGTCTGGTACCACATTATTGATATCCACAATAGTTAATATCTCAAAAACTAGACATTTGTCATAAAGGTTTGGATATTTAGCCTTGAAATGTGATTATTTTGGGAGTAGAGCTCAATTTTGAAAATTGATTGAGCTCTTAATAATGAGTAAAACTTTAGACAAGGAAAATATAAAATTAAAAAAATCATGTTATTAATCAATAATAAAACCAAATCTAGTTCTATTTCTATTTATTTATATGTATTTTTATGTAAATAATAATAATAATCATTTTTATTGTTATTCAAAAATCTTGAATTGATGATAATAACTATAATGAAAATATATTATTATTTCTTTTTTTTAAACATTTTCATTTTTTTTAAAAAAAACAAAATCTTTCCCAAATATATATAAATATATATAGGGTATTGGTAAAAACATGTAAGCAAATTGGTAAAAACACGTAAGGGGTGCCCTGGGCCCATTTTTAATTAAAAATGAAACACACCAATGCCTGTATTGGGCCAAAACATGCCCAAAAGAGGTTTTTTCCCCACAAAACCTCTCTAACTCCAAATTGTTTCAAATTTTTTTGCCCAGCCCCCCCCCCCAAAAAAAAAAAAAGCCCAAACACCCCAACAATCCACATTATCCCCACCCCAAACCATTGTTTTTTTTTGGAAAAACAGCATTACCAAAGCCATTTTGCAAAGCTTTTCACATTGTTTTTTCTTTTTTTCACCCAAAGACTGCATTTTCCACCACAACAACCTGCTTTCAAGCCTCCAAATTTCCAATTTTTTACCTTCCCTCATCCATTAATCCCATATTTAAACCACTTTCTTTCACTCTTAACCCCTTCTGTTCATTTTTCACACCTTTTTTCACCTCTTTTTCACACTTCAAAAGGTTCTTACCCCATTCCAAATCCCCAAATCCCCCCTTTTTTTCACTTTTACACATATTTTTCATTCAAAAATGCTCCAACCCCCCACTGAAGGTGAATTTCAGACCCTTGAGCTTCTTTGGCAACATGTGCATAATGTTGCCAGGGCTCAGGGGTATGCTGTGTCCACCTTGAGGTCCAATATGACCCACAACCAAATTGAAATATGTTGTGATAGGTCTGGCACCCCAAATCCCAACAAAAGCCCCTCCAAAACAGTCACCTCAAGAAAGCTTGACTGTCCTTTTAGACTTTATGCCAGGAAATATGCCAAGAGCACCACTTGGACTCTTAAAGTCAAAAATCCTGAACATAGCCATGATGCCACTGAAAATATCATGGCACATCCTGCTTTCAGGAAATTCAATGAGCAAGAAACATCCCAAATTGCTCAAATGTCTGAATCACTCCTCATGCCAAGGCAAATTCAGGCCCAATTATGCAGCCAGAGGGAGTCTGACAGGCCTGTAATCCTTCAAGACATTTATAACCAAGTCAAGAAAATAAAGAAAGACAAACTGCAAGGCAGAAGGCCCATTGATGCTCTTATTGACACTCTCAAAGAAGAAAATTTTGTTTGGTCCTCTGCAAGGGATTCTGAGGGACACATTACCTCCTTGTTTTTCACTCACCCCCTGGCCATAAAACTTCTTCATGGCTTTCCTCATGTCATTCTTATGGATTGTACTTATAAAACCAATAAGTACAAAATGCCTCTTTTTCATATTGTTGGATTCAGCTCAACAAATAAGACCTTTTCTGGGGCTTTTTGTTTGATGAAGAATGAAAATGAAACTTCATATACTTGGGCATTAAATCAATACATTGAAAAGGTCCTCAACAACACCAATCTTGTTCCCCCCCCAGTTATTGTTATTGACAGGGATCTGGCCTTGAAAAACTCTATTAAGAAGCTCTTCCCAGACTCCAAAGTCATGCTATGCATTTGGCACATCAACAAGGATGTATCTGCTCATTGCATGAAGAAAATTGGTCATGGAACTGATTTTGAAAATTTTATGGGCCTTTGGAATCAAGTAATATACTTCTTCATTTTATGTCATTTTATTTCACTTTTTTTCTTATTATTGTCTTTATTAATGACTTTGGGATTCTTTTCTCAGCTTATGTATTCACCCACTGAAAAGTCTTTCAAAGACAACTGGAAGAAGCTTCAAAAGCAAGTTAAAAATGCTGAGGTCTTGCAGTATTTGGAAAAAACCTGGCTTCCTCTAAAGGAGTATTATGTGCCAGCCTGGACAAACCACCATTGCCACCTGGGTGTGGGCTCCACCTCCAGAGTTGAAGGGGCCCATGCCATGGTTAAACTTTGGCTACAAAAGTCCACTGGTACTCTCCTGGAGGTAGTCAGGGCACTCCACATGGCATTCAGAAAACAATTTATTGAAATTATCAACAGAATCTCCAAAGAAATGATTGTCCATGTCAAGAATTTTCCTCCACACATCTGTGCCCTCAATGGCAAGGTGTCTCATTATGCTCTTCAGATTGCCTTTGAAAATTTCAAAACCAAATTTCCTCCCAATGAAAAATGCACCAACAAATACAACAATTATAAAGGCATTCCTTGCAAGCATAAGACCCAAAAGGCATTTGCCAAGCGCCAAAGGCTTGAATTATCAGACTTCCATCCTCAGTGGCATTTGAATTTGCCTGTGAGGGTTCTTTTAATTTCTTCTTATTATTTTTTTCTTATTAACTGATTTTACTTGTCATATTCTTCTCAGACTGGTTTTCAAGGTGATGATCAAAGTGTTGAAAAAGAAAGAAAGAATGAAGCCAAGAAAATATTTGAAGACATTGGGGAAGACCTGTTTCAAAGACCAATGGCAGAAATCACCCCAATACTCCAACATTTTCAAGATGTTTTGACTGGAAAAGTCCCATTTGATCAAATTCCCAAGAGTCAAGAGGATGATCAATATTATGAAGACCCTCTAGAATGCAAGAATATCCGTGGAAGACCCCAAGGAGCCAAGAATAAAAACAAAAGAGAACCTTCAAAATTTGAAATCATTGAGAGTCAAACCAAGAGAAGAGGAAGACCCCCATCAAAAGTGACCAGCACAACAACTTCAAGATCCCAGTCAAATGTCCCCTCTCCAATTATGGAAGTGGACTCATCTGAAGATTCTGAAGATTCTGAGGACTCATTATCTAAATCCATCAGTTCATCAGATTCACTACCCTCAGCAACTGAATTAAATAAATCAGAAGTAACCCTTAGAAGGTCCAGAAGATTGGAAATTGGAAGCAAAACATCACAAAGAAAATCACACAAGCCTGCCACCAGTTTGAATATCTATGATGCAATTGACCTGACCTGTGAGCATTGTCAAAGCAACTATCACACAAGTGATGAATGCTCCAAGCTGTTTGTGAGTTTCTGATTCTTTTTAATGTAATTTTATGTTGTTTATTTTGATATTTATTCATTTTTTGAACTTATTTTATCAGATAACTGGCTCAGAAGACTTGCCCAAGTTTATATTGAAATACACCTTCAAGGCCATCAATGTCCAGGGTGATGGAAACTGTGGCTACAGAACAGTATCCCACTTCATTTACAAGACTCAAGATCAATGGGCTGATGTCAGAGGTGACTTGGCTGAAGAAATTCACCAAAATCAAGACCTTTATGAAGCCATGAACACCTTAATTCCCTCAGTATCCTCTTATTTGGAAAGAATTGAATGGTATGAAGATGTTGGCCAGGCTCCAAAAAGCAAGTGGATGTCCATGCCTGACATGGGGGATCCAATTGCAAATAAGTATAAAAGACCAGTTTTCTTTTATTCCACAGCCCAATCTTTTTCCTTTTTCCCTTATTTCTGTCCTCCCAATGATAATCCCCCCATTTTCATCTGCTTCTTGAATAGTTGTGCTCATTTTGTTCCATTGGACATCATCATTTCTAAAGGTTATCCAGTCCCCCCCATTACTGTGAACTGGGAGATTCATGCCCAAAAACAAGCCCTGGGGTGGGCTGATAAATTTAAGAAACACAGAATGTTGTATTTGTCCAATCTTCCTCCCCCCTCTCAGAAAAAACCCACCATTTTGGAGGTTGATTCTGATTGATTGATTTTTGTATATACAATTTATGCCAATTATCCCCCTCCTCAGTCATTTTTATTGCTTAAATCCCACCTCAGTCTCCTTTTTTATCAAACATGTGGAAGTTTTGTACTTGAAAATAGTCATATTACACACAAGAAAAAAAACAGTTAAAAAAAAACACCCATTGCGCCTTCACTTGTGGTCCCACCCAAAAAATTTTCCCAATTCATGAGCTTCTGGTTCTTTATTGTCCATATTGAACCCTTTAATTTAAAAAAAAAATGAAGGAAATTCATAAGTGGGAAGTTATTAAATTCACTTTTTAAAAATAGGCATATTACAATGACGGGAAAAAACATTTGAAAAAAAAACTCTTTTTGCGCCTTCACTTGTCCCACCCTATAAAATTCCCAAAATTATGGGATTCTGGTTCTTTATTCTTCACATTGAACCCTTTATTTTAAAAAAAAATGAAGGAAATTCATAAGTGGGAAGATTTTAAATGAATTTTTGAAAAAAATATGCCATTTTGGCATATTGGCCAAATTTGTGAAATTTGGCAAAAAAAAAAAATTTGAAAAAATTTGTGCTTATTGACATGCCAAGTTGGGAAAAATATGGCAAAAAAAAATTAAAAAAAACCTCAAAACTGAGCCTGAGGAATTTTTTTTGAAAATTAAGGTCACTTACGTGTTTTTACCAGAAACTTACGTGTTTTTACCATAAATTGGTAAAAACACGTAAGTTTTTAGTAAAAACACGTAAGAGCTTACGTGTGTTTACCAACACCCTATATATATATGCAATTAAAAAAGAAATAAGGTATTTAAAACCTCAAATATCTATTTTTAAAATATAGAATCTTTCCCTAAAATCATGAATTTTCTTCTTTTTTTCTGACTCAAGAGGAATGAAACACTATTGACTCTATCCTCCCATTAAAAATTTGAGAAAAAAAATATCTAAATACTGAAGATTGAGAAAATAAAATCAAGATTTTTAATCTGTTATTACAAGCTTTATATATTTTTGAAATTAATTTAATTTTAAAGGAAATAAAAAGACAATAATTAACTAATTAGTTAATTAAATTATATTTAATTAATCATATCCTTATTATTATATCTTTCAAAAAACACAAACAACCATAACCTATATACATATATATATAGTTTGAATTTAAAAGCTATATATATTACAAAATAAAGTAAAATAAATACTTGAAAGAAATAAATTACAATTATTTTTATGAATTCTTCTCTATGAATATAAATTTTAATTGAATTAATATTAATAAATAAATAAAAATTTTCAAAAAATATTTAAAAATATTTATTTTCTTTAAAATGGTAAAATATATTTAAATTCATATAAAACACTTATATGAATTTACCAAGTCCCTTGATATATATATAGGTTTCTGGTAAAATATCATAAGAAAAATAGTAAAAAAACATAATAGCTTATGTTATTTCCCATCAATTATTAAAAACATGTAATTAATTCACTAAGTCCCTCTTCATTTAAAAAGACTAAGAAAAATTTATATTAGGAAAAAACCTGCCAAAAATTCCAAAAAAAAAACACTGACTCATTTTTTTTAAGATATTTTTTCACATCCCTCAAAAATAAAGTAGAAAAACACACATAACTATTCTAAAAATATTTCTCATTCCCAAAGAAACTTTCTTTTTCAAAAACACTATTCTAAACCAATTTTTTTCATTTTTTCCCCCAAAGACCTCAATTTTAATGAAATTTATGGCATTTTTAATGAAATTTATGGAATTTTTAACAGGATAATATTCTTGTAATTTTTAATTAAATTTCAATTAACCCATTATTTTATAGTTTAATTTAAATTTAAATTATTATTTGAATTTTTTATTTCTTTTATTTATTTATTTTTTTTTGTCTACACAACTTATCTAAAGTTATTCATTCATCTTATTGAATCTTATTTATTAATTAAAAATAAAAAAAAATTCTCAGTTTATTTTTTATTTTTTATTTTTTATTTTTTATTTTTTATTTTTTATTTTTTATTTTTTATTTTTTATTTTTTTATTTTTTTTGTAATTATAAAAACAATCATATTATAAATATGAAAAAAAAAATAAAAAAAACTTTTTTTTTTTTTTGGGATTAAATTTGTTTAAACCTAAAATTTAAAATTTCTAAAATTATGTTATATTTGGTTTTTTTTTTTTTTTTTTTTTTTTCAGATTATAAAGAAGATATTAAACCCTTTCAAAGTTTTTTTTTTGAAAAAAAAAAAAAAAAATTATTTTTTTGGTCATTTTTTTAAATTTTTAAATTTGAAGAAATTTGGCAAAAAAAAAAAAAAAAAAAAAAAAAAAAAAAAAATGAAAAAATTTGAGGATCTTAACAACATCCCATAAATGAAAAAAAAAAAAAAAAAAAAAAAAAAAAAAGAATGACCAAAAAAAAAAATTCAAAAAATTTCTCAAAACTTAACCTTAGGAAACTTATTATTTTATTTTTTTTTTTAAGAAAAAAAAAAAAAAAAAGGGGGCCACTTATATATATTTTGGTCATAAATTGGTAAAAAAAAATCATATAAGTGGTTACATGCTTTTTTTTTTTTTTTGAATTTAAATGAAAGAAAATTATTATTAAATTAAAATATTTCTTTTCATTTTAAATAATATATTATGTAATTATATATTACAAAAAAAAAAAAGAAAAATAATTTTTTTTAAAATATTAATTCATAAACAAAAAAAAAATTGAAATTTTTTGAGGTTTTTTAAATCAAAAATAATTTAAAACAATTCAAGAAATTAGTTAATTTTGAAAAAAAAAAACTATTTTTATTAAAATTTAGTTTTTGTAAACAACTTTATTTTTTTATTTTGAAATATCTAATTTCAATTAAAAAAAAAACAACTTCAAACAGTTTCAATTTTGAATGTGAAGTAATCCTGGCCTCCAGGCCATACTGCTTCCCACCCTGGCCAGAAAGGTGGGAGGTTTTCGCTCTTTTTTAACACCAAACCCCCTCCCAGAGGGTAGAACAGGGTAAAATATGTACAAAAAAATAAAAAAAAAAATAGCAAAAATTCATCTATTTCTGTAACTACATAGTACAGTACAGTACACAGCAAGGCTGGCTTGTTGGTTAGTCCTGTTGGTCTTTACCAACCAATTCTCAACATTTTCCAGTACAGACTGAAGTATTTCCAAAAGGAATATGATTTGAGTGGGTATTTATTTAGTCTTTACTCATTAGTGCTCCACTGTTACTGACTCTCAAAAGTATGGTGGCAATTGAGCTTGTCACTGCCTTTTGGGCATTTTGATGGTTTTCAGCAACTATTTAAAAGAAATTAACCTATAAATAATACTTCTTTTTTTTTAGACTTGAATGAGGGTTAGTACCAATACCCAATAACAATTTTGCCATTCCTGAACTGATTCAGTTTGGGACCATCAATTCATGCTTGGAGTATGGAATAACTGGGAGTCTTCTGATAACCGGCTTACTCAAAACTGATTATGTACCCAGGAGCCAGCCTTGGTACACAGTGCTGGTTGCCTACGACAAAAAAAAGCAAAAAAAAGAATGAGCTAAAAATGCAAGCGTACTATGATGCTTTCCAATGTACGGGGTCCCCATTGACTCCTGAGACTTATACCAAGTCCGTCCCGGTCCAGGATTAGGGGTTTTTTTAACAGACGGCTGCCCCGTCTCCTGGACCCAAAGGCCTCTCCTATAGGGATTCCTCGAACTCATGGGTTCGGGCGGCAGGCTTAAAGTGAACCTTCTCATGATCAATATGATTATTTTTTCAAAGCTAAAAAAATGAACTAAAATAAGCAAAAAGTCTAAAAATTCAACATTTTTAATGTAATAATTCTAACGAAAAAAATCGTTTGTTGAAAAGTCAAGGTTTCTTTTCTATGATAAGAAAACTTTAATGTAACAGATCAAGAAAAATTTTGAGCAGAGAGGATCATAATTTTAAGTTCAAATCTAAATATATACAGCTTCATACTTCAATAAATAGTCAAATCTTACGACCTGGAGCTATTTTCAAATAATTCTACGGATAAAAAATATTTTGCTTTTCTAACAGCTTTATCAGAACTAATGTTAGTCATCAGGCTACTAGTTATGTTGGAAAAAGTATTTAAAGTAGTAAGGTTACTAGTTCCAGTAAGATTATACGCATTTAAAGGATTTGTGAAACTTGTAACCCCACTTGTGCTGCTGCCAATGCTACCGAATCCATTTGAATTAGTATGATGATGGCTGGGGCCTGGTTGAGTTTCAATAGCCGGATTGCTATTTGTAGTACCGCCAAGATTGGAGGTCGTTGGGTTTGTAGTCGAATTGACATTATTTCCAACCAAGTTCAATGAACCACCACCTCTTGGAGTGAATTGCGAAAACATTCGATCAAATAAGTCAGCAAAGAATCGAATGGCATATTGTTGACAAGACGTATGAGGTAGGCTGAAAGTTTGTTAAAAGAATAAAAATTAATCAAGATTTGATTGAAACTTTAAGAATGTTGAAAAGTTTGATGTGACATACAGCAAAGCAGGACTATGTAAACTAGGCTCCAAACATCTCAAAGCCCTATAAACACTACTTGGCTAATGAATTGAGTTAGAATGATATGATTGGAGATAGTAAAAACCCAAAAGAGATGAAAGAAAGCAACCAACTTGAGGAGGACCAAATTTAAATGAAGCCGCCCAAGCGCTTTTCCATTTATCATCGACTAATTTACCACAATATTGAGGATCTGGACAAGTAGGTGGGCAAACATAATCTCTGGATGTATTGATCAAACCTAGTTTCAATAACCTTTCCAAAAACCATGTACGGCTAAATTTAAATGTGGGAAAAGAAGAATGAATGAAGAATTTTTAAGTATTCAAGACGGTGATTAAATTAAATGTACCGTTTTTCAAGTTTTAAAAGGGTTTCTGAGCTCAAGATTTCTAGTTCATTTTGATCCCAACCTTGCCAATTATCTAATAAGAATCTTGAGCTTTCACGATAAAGTTCAGGTAATTGATGTTCTTCAGCAATTTTCATAGCCTCAATGGGTCGACCGGCGACGGATGATAATAAGAAGTTTAAGACGTGACGTTTTAAGAGAGGCATATCGAATTTTCTTGCCATTATCATTAACTAGAAATAGAAAAACAAGATAAGAAAGATAAGAAGGGTCATAATTTTGAAGAAATTGGAGTAAACCAAGACAGAACCTCTGAAGCATTTTGCCAAGTACAAACACACTTTAAGAATTTGAATTCAAAGAATATGATGAGTATGAATAAGGTGATATAGATTATGAATAAAGCCCAACTTACGTCCAGATTTGGATAGATGAACATCAAAAGGTCCTGAAAAGCCGCGGGTTGTTCCTCTTGGAGAAAGATTCTAGCATCCACTTTAATTTGCTTGGAAGGCAAAAGATTTGAATTTGAAGAAGAGGAATGATTTAATTTATTTGAATCTGATGAATGATGATGATGATGATGATTGACTTTAGGAGAACTTGACTGAATTGAATTAGATGATAAGATTGTAGGAGACTGATTTGATGATACTGAATTTTTAGCATGATGATGAGTATGATGAGTAGTTTCAGCCCAATCGCCGGTCAAGAGGTCTTGAAAGAAAGAAGAAGCAAAGATGAGAATATCCTTGTGTGCTAAGAAAGTGATTCCATGAACGATGAGCTCGACGTTTCCGAGGGGATATCCCTGAGGTTGAGAGGTAAAGATTGGAAGTAGGTTATTGAATTTGACATTAAAATCTTTGTGTTGAGCCGTTTTGAGTGATTGAGCTGATAAAATTGAGGAGAGATTCGACTGGATGGAGAATTTTTAAAAATGGTCAAGGGAATTTTTGAAAATGGTCAAGAGATTTTTGAAAATGGTCAGGAGATTTTTTAATCACGATCGATCGCTGAGGGGGAAATGAAATCCAGGAGGTGCGCCAAAATAATCCGATCAACTGAGGATCGCCCAGCGCATGAATTCGGTCATGGCCAAAGATTGATTGGAGGATTTGAAAAAGAAAACTCACCAAGACCAAGACCAAGACCAAGACGATCAGCTGATGAGTTAGCAATATTAAAAGTGAGAAATTCGAGGCTGCTTGGGTAGCTTTGATGGAATCACTTGGGCATGGAAGAACTGGCTAGCTTCATGGGCTGGACAATTCCAAGGAAAAGAGTAGAATCCGGTATGGATGGCTTGGAACTCCTGAGGCTCTTGAGAATTAACAAGAACATTAATTATTTCTTAAATCAATAGATCCATTTCAAGAAATAGAGGTAGTAAAAAAAGTGAAATTTCTCTTGATAAATTAGTGAGAGCTATTTAGCAAGGCCTAATAGTGATTTTTATGATAATTATTAAAAATCATAAAGTATTTATTAAGAATGATTAGGTATTTTTGAAGTGTTCAGTTCATAACTATAGGCTATTGGTTAACTCAGTTTGGCTATAATAAGAAATTAATCAATCTTCAAACTTGAATGCTCCAGTCTTTCTTGGTACAAGTGTGTAACAAGGATGATAAAGATTTGTCCATAGGATTTTACTAAAGCTTTAACAAAACTACAGATCTTGGGAATGATTGGGAAATAGTATAGACCACATACACACTCATCCAATTTCATGAAATTAGCCCAGCTCTTTAGCAAAGTGGATTACTTAAACATCACTAATAATTTGGATTTGAAGATAGCATTGGGTGTGATTGCTGTGGAAATGGTTCATGTGAAAAAATTTATTGAAATTATTCCAGAGTTGAGTAATTTCTACAAGGTCCCATTAAATTTGAATGGAACTTGAATTCTTTGATATTACATAGCTCTTTGCTAAAATCTGTACTTAACCCAAAATTTAAATCCAACTTTGCCACAGGAAGGTTCAAATTACTCCACAAGAATCATTATTTATACAGGTTCAACTAGCTAAATCTTCCACTAAGGTATAATTGAGTTACTCTGGAATAACTAGATAACTCTATCATGGTCTTAAAGAGTGTAGATCTTGGCCAAGGTGGGTGACTTCCACTTGAATATAAATTGGACTTTGCACCAGCATTAGATGAAATTCCTATGGAAATGCTCCAATTGGGGGGATTATAGATATTTGAATTGTGTTGAGTCATTCTGTAAATCTTCAAGGACATCTCAATAGATCTTTAGTACTGAGAGAGTGCTTAATTCTTGACCAAAATCTGTACTTATACTCAAAGCTCACTAAAATACTCCAAAAGATCTTGTTCCTCGTCAAAAGGGTCCTACTTACATTTTAGTATGAATATGACTTTGCAGATATGCTTGAATAGAAGAATGACGGAAATTTTTCAATAAATTTAAATGAAAATATGAGAAAAACCTGACTATAAATCATAATTTGAAGTAGGATTTGGGGGATATAAGATCTTTGAAAAGTCATTTTCACTGGCTTCACTGGCTTATACTTGCATAAAAGTATATTCAAGCTTCTCAAGGGGATTGCCATGCATGTTAATTGATTCAAAAGAATCTAGATATTTTTAAAAATTGATTTCTTTGACCTCAATGAAATTTTGAATTTGTTTAATACTTACCCAGAAGTAAGCATTGAAATTCAATATTATTCAATAAAATAAAAACTCTTTGTGAATAAAACCCATATACCTCACAGGGCTGGCCTAAATCATCATGTGTGACCCTCCCAGTATAGGAGAATACCTAAGTTAAAATCACTCCCAAAATTCAAACCCAAGACTAAACATAAGGCTGAATTTCTAGTAGAATTTTCATATGAAAAGTGGTTAAGACTCATTTTAATTACATAAAGTGGATTATTTTTAAATCCAGAAGACTCCTTTCAGTATTACCATTTATTTGAACATATGCATTTATTTATACATAACTTCATATACCATACACTAGAATATAAGTATGATTATGGTGAGTAATATTGAGTATTTAATATAATATACTACATAAATGTAAATAAAACAACATACCTTTGACCTTGGAACCTAGAATTAAATAATGGAAATCTTGTGATAAAAATTTTCAAATTAAAGCAATCTGAAAGTAATTAATCCTATCACATGTTTACTAGAATTTGGCTTTGTCAAGTGAAAGGCTTTAAGACATAATTATAATTGTATTCCTATAATTTTTAATATTTGGTATTTAATATATATCTTCACTCTTACATTAGAAAAAGATTTATTAATTTATCTCTTTTCTGAATTTTAATTAAATGAATTTTATAATAATTTATTACTGAAAGGAAAATTTTATCCATATAATAGTATGAAAATTTGATAGAAATTTTAATCCAAGTCACTTTTCAGAAAGTCAAACCATTTTTTATTTAACTAGTTTCTTCTTGTTTTCTTTCACAGACCCACCTGAGATATTCATGATTTACAATATAAATGAAGCTATTAATGGGCCCTTTTCTTTGTTGAATTTTCACCTTCTATTTCTTTTATTTAAAAATATATATTTCTAATAATTACTAGTATTTCTGAATATCGTTAATTTCATAATTTATCTTTTATTATTTTGTGTATAAGTATGTTGGAAGAAATTTACTTGATTTGATAAGCTTTATTATTATGAAGTTTTCTAAATATCTGAATAATAGATGTGCCAAAAATTTTTCAAAGCCATTACGATTATGTTAAGAGCTTTTAGCTTTAATATTACATGAAAGGTTTATTTTAATATTTATTTCCATAAATTCTAAAATGACAATTGAAATTGCTTTTGGTCATATTTCTTCTCTGTGAATTATGAGAAGTTGGGCTATAAGATTTGTCAACTTAAATTTGATTTTGAATCACATTTTAACTCAAATTTCACACATAATATTCTTCTTTTTTAGCCATATTATGCAAGTTTCTCTGAAGATTCTCCAGTGTTTCATAATCATCATCTTTTAGAAGTTTTAACATCTTTATATATCAATTGAAAGATCTCAAAGTGTAAAAAAGGTATTTTTGAGGAAATTTAAAAAATTTCAACGTAGTAAGAGTTAGTAAAAAGGTAAAAGGTGAGCATTTGGAAATTAAAAATCTTTAAATTGGGGATTTTTTAATCCTCAACTTTATAGAAAGACATAATATACTGAATAATATGGAAAGGTTCAAGATCAGATGGAAGGCTATAATATTATGATTGGGTTCAATTATAAATTATGGAGTGGATAGGAGAATTTGAGGATGGTTGAAAGAAACCAAAAAAATTAGTCAAGTTCATTTTTCTCTTTGTGGGACTTTTCAGGCTTATTTTGACCTTTTTGGGAGTTTTAATGAGCCCAGATTTATATATATATATATTTATTGGGGTTAGTATGATGAAATCAGGTATCTTTGAATGATATTATTACCAGAAGCTTCCTTTTATTTACTTACCAATTTAAAAAGAATTTTACTAATTTATGGTAAAAACACATAGAAATTGGTAATTACACATAAGAAGCTTATTAAAAGTTACTATTTACATCAAAGTATTTGTCCCTTTAATCCAATTTAACCCAAATTTAAATAATTTGGTTTGAAAAACTCACCTTTTTTTATAAAAAAAAAATAAAGATGGAAATCAAAATTATTGTTCTTAAAACCTATTTCTCCTTTGTAGGATTAAGATTTCACTAAATAACAAAAATAGACAAAAAAATAAGAATTTTTTGGCAAATTTTGACACATTTAGTACTTTTGAATTTATTAATTGGGTTAATGAAGTTTATAATTTTTATTTAGGTCTAATTGATTTAAAAATAGATAGGTAAACTCACATTAAACCCTAAATAATGTACATTTGGATTATTTAAAGGTCAAAAGTGGCTTTTTTAGGGGATCATTGATAATAGGGGGTGTCAAAGTTACCAAATCCCACACTCAAAATCCCAAGTTTTTTTTTGCCAAAATCCCACATTAATTTTTTGGGATTTCAGAAATCCCACACCTAAAGAGGTGAGGTATTTTGAGGTACAAAAACCCAGGTTTTTTGGTACCAAATCCCGTGTTTAAATACCAAAATCCCACCTTTAGCTTCCCATAAAGGCACATTTTTCAAACACACAACTCAGTAAGGGCATGTTAAATTGCATAAAAATTTCCTTCTCTTGCATAAAATCTAAATACACTCATCATTTATTAAGTTATTTGATTTCAAATTTCATTTACTACCAGCCGTTTCTTTATTTACCATGCCCAAGGCATTGCAAAGGCTACCTTTACTTCAGACCTTGAACTCACTTCAGTTCATCAATGCTCTCAACTCTGATAGTGATTCTGATATCCAGGAAGATATAATCTTGTTAGATATGATAACCTCACAAAGATACATCAATCCTCGTAGAAGATATCCATCTCATTACATGTATACAATGAATGATTTACAGACATTCTCATCTGAAAAGTTTCGACAGCTATGTAGGACAACACATGAATCATTTGAAAAATTGGTTGCACAAATTCAAGCTGATAAAATCTTTCAAAACTCATCACAAAACGAACAACGCAATCCTGCCATCCAATTGGCTGTGGCATTATCAAGGCTAGGATCAAATGGAAATGGGGCCGCTTTGGGAAAGATTGGAATGTTGTTTGGAATTAGCCATGGGGCTATTGTGTTGTACACTCAAAGAGTCATTCAGATATTAATGAAGTTGAAGCGCAAAGTAATTGTGTGGCCAACAATAGAACAACGCATAGAAATGTCTCAAGTAATGCAAGCAGAAGGCTTCCCTGGGTGCATTGGGTTTATTGATGGGAGTCTCATACCATTATCACAACGTCCTCCCAATGATGGTGAAGCGTATTTTGATCGCAAAAAAAGGTAAGCTGTTGAATCTTTATTCTTTATTTCAATCTTACTGATGGTTTACATATAAGGTATTCTATGTCAATACAACTGGTTTGTGATATCAACAAGCAGTTCACTGCTCTGCATGTTGGTTGTACTGGGTCACTTCATGATTCAAATGTCTATCAACATATGAAAATAGCACAAACACCTCAAGAGTTTTATGAAAAGGATCAGTACTTACTTGCAGATTCGGCATATGCAAGCTCTCCTTGGGTTGTTCCAGCATATAAGGGAGTTGTAGCACATAATGAAGACAACCGTTCGTTCAATTACTGTCTAGCAAAATCAAGGGTCAGAATCGAGCATGCAATTGGCATTTTGAAGGGGAAGTGGTTTTCTCTAAGGGAAATGAGAAATCAAATGAGGTATAATCATGAAATTGAATATTTTGTTAGTTGGGTTGTGTCTTGCACGATTTTACATAATATGTTAGCTCAAATTTGTGATGAGTGGTTTGATTTATATGAAGGTGATGATCCACCACAAGTGGAAAATCTGGCCAACAATGACATTGGGGAAGATGTGCTAAATATGCGTGAGAAAATTAAACCAATCACTTTGGCATGGAAAAATAGTCAATTGTAAATTTCTTCAGGACCAATGTTTTATGTACTTAATTTAATGGCATACAACGGAGTGGAGATGTTATTCATAAAATAAAAGTATTTACAATTAACATTTTTTACTTCTTTTTTGATCCTGCATATTCCGTTCAAAGTACCCATTGACTCTTGAATTTATTTCGGTGGGTGTCATTTTCAAGAATTTGTCACCTACATTAAATAATTTATGGTTTATTTGAAAAGAACATCCAAAATGAGTAATTGTGTCATGATTGATAATTTCTGGAGGTGGTTTTGTTGTATGATGAACCATTGTTGATGTCTTCCAAAGTATTTCCATGATGCCAGGTTTTTTTGAAAAATCAATCTCCATTTTTAATTCAGGGAAGTGTAAGCCATGTCCAGAGGGGGTGAAGATAGTAGGAAGTGGAAGGAAATCTTTTTTTGATACAAAAGAAAAAATACCATAAGTCCAGGCATTGAAATCGTTTAAATCTTTGTGTGGCTTATTGAAAAATCCATCTTGGGTGACAATGACATTGGTAAACGATTTGATTCCTTCCTTGGGATTGGCAGAAGTCCATTTGAGTTGACTGAAGTTGGGTAATTGGGCTGCTTCCATTAATGATTGATTTTCATTTGCTGCTAATTTTGAAAAATGGGAGATTCTTGAGTAAATGAATTCGTCATATTCATGAAGCTTGATCCATTGATTGTTATCTGTTTCAATTTGATGAGGAGTTAAACCAGGTTTTCTGGAGTAAACACCTAATAATTTTGTAATCAGTCAGTAATTATTAAGGGAATATGACAAAAAGATCACACACCTGCAGATTTTCCAGCATCAGAACCAGATCAAAACCCAATACCTTTCATAATGCCACCTTCGAGTTGCTTATTGGTTTTAATTTCTTGTTGATTTTGAGATAAGGACATTAATGTCATGACGATTTTTTGCAGCATTTGAGAGTGGCCAGAATAATTATCAAATGGGGTTATTTCATATATGATGACAGGCAAAAACGGCTTGGATGTTTTATTAATGAGGATATAAGGATGGGGGAGAGTGTTGAGTGATGGAAGTTTTAACCATGAGGCATTTGAAGATTTCTGGTCAATCGAAATTGTGGAAAAGTTTTTAAATCCTTTTTTGGAATGGCCAAGGTGAGACATTATTTCTTTTGAATCATGGATGTGTTGTCTTTGGCTTCGGGTGAGCTTTCTTTTATTATTTAATTTGGTATTATTATCCTCATGATGTTCTATATTTGGTTTAGTCCTAACCATGACATCAAGAGGAGTAATATGAGCTTCATCATCTTCCAAATCATTCTGATGATGTGCTGAGTCTGGTTTAGTCCTAACCATGACATCATCAAACTGATTGGAAGAATGAGAAGGAGGAGGAGATTTTTTTTTTAATTTTAAGGATGATGGAAGGGATGGGAAATGAAATGACATTGCAAAAGAAACCCTTATAAATAATCCACCCCTACATGAACAAATAAAACAAAAAAGAAAAAAAAAGGTTAGTAAAGATCATAATCCAAAAAAAAAAGTCGGAAATGGATAATGATGGGTGATGGTTAGTAAAGATCATAATCCAAAAAAAAAAGTCGGAAATGGATAATGATGAGTGATGGTTAGTAAAGATCATAATCCAAAAAAAAAAGTCGGAAATGGATAATGATGAGTGATGGTTAGTAAAGATCATAATCCAAAAAAAAAAGTCGGAAATGGATAATGATGAGTGATGGTTAGTAAAGATCATAATCCAAAAAAAAAAGTCGGAAATGGATAATGATGAGTGATGGTTAGTAAAGATCATAATCCAAAAAAAAAAGTCGGAAATGGATAATGATGAGTGATGGTTAGTAAAGATCATAATCCAAAAAAAAAAGTCGGAAATGGATAATGATGAGTGATGGTTAGTAAAGATCATAATCCAAAAAAAAAAGTCGGAAATGGATAATGATGAGTGATGGTTAGTAAAGATCATAATCCAAAAAAAAAAAAAGGTAATGGATAATGATGAGTGATGGTTAGTAAAGATCATAATCCAAAAAAAAAAGTCGGAAATGGATAATGATGGGTGATGGTTAGTAAAGATCATAATCCCAAAAAAAAAGTAGGAAATGGATAATGATGAGTGATGGTTAGTAAAGATCATAATCCAAAAAAAAAAGTCGGAAATGGATAATGATGAGTGATGTATGATGATGATTATAAAAAAAGAAAGAATTAATGATGGGTGGGTGAGTTGTGGATGATGATGGTGATGGGAGGTGCAAAAAAATGATTAAAATATTTTAAAAGACCAAAAGGACATTACCTACAGAAAAATTTAAAAAAAATTAGCAAAAAAGGATTGTGATTGAACAAAAAGAAGACAAATTCACTTACCTGAATTTTGAAAAAAGTGAGTTTTTTTTTAAGAGGGAAGGGTGAAAAATAAAAATAGAATAAAAATAATTGAGAATTGACAAATCAAATTTAAAAAATTTGGTGATTTTTTTTAAGAGGGAGGAGTGAAAAGCAAAAATGAAAATTAAAATTTGAAATTCAAAAAAAAAAAATTTAAAAAAAGTTTTTTTTTTTTTTAATTGGGAGGGGTGAACAGTAAAAAAAAAAAAAAAATTCAATGAAATTAAAGGAAAAAATCAACTTTAAAAAGCAAATTAAAAATTAAGAATTAAAAATCAAAAATCAACTGAACAAGGGACTTTGCCCATTTAAAAGTTGAAACCCTTCAAAATAAAAAATAACCATTAAATTTAAAAAAATATATAGAAAAAGATGAAAAAATTTCCCAACAAACCATAAAAAAGGAAAAAAACTGTCATCGAATTTGATTTTTGAACAGACTTCATATAAATGCTCAATGCAAAACTTGCCCAAATTTGCAAATCTGCCGCAAATTGCAAATAAATGTCATATGCACTTGGAATGGCAAGTTGGTGCGTCAATTATGCATAAAAATTGAAATTTCCCTTTGGTAATAAAGTGGAGTTAGATTTCATGACATAAGATCAATAATTAAACAAGCACCATATATAAATTGATCACATTACACATATGTAATAAGTTATTTTTTATTGACTAATGCCAGAATGCGTTCCAGCTCCCCGATTGGCCTGCTTGATGACAATGCCGCTATAGTGAGATCCATCTGGCATTGCTTTTCCTTCAATTCCAATTCACGATTCCACTTTTCTTTTTCAAATTCATGTTTCTTTGCATTTTGCTTCTCGTCAAACTCCATTTGTTTTTGTAGCTTGACTTCTTCAAACCGTTGTTTTTCCATGTTGCACACTTTCTCTTCATTCCACCTCTCCCTGTCCCACTCCAAACGTGCATGATCACTTATTTCATGGGCTAATAAGCATGAATTTTGTCAGTAGGATTCTTAATAGTATCCATAATTGCAAGTCATACCTTTGTTCCGTGATTCAAGTATATTTGCATAAGTAGGTGCAAACATATCCAGCGACCTTTTCCTAGAACCACTCTTGTCATTCAAGTTGGGTGTCATGGCTTGATTACGCTTTTGTGCTGAATGCATTATGGATTTACTTTGCTGATCAAAGGAGGAATAATCAATATTGGTGTGAATAAATATGACTCTTAAATGTACTTACCAAATCATCTTGAAGGTTTTCCACTGGAACCAAGTTATCCTCATTATGAAGCAAACGATCCAGATTGTGAGGTGAATCCAAGTGATTATTCTCCTTTGAAAAGCAAATGGGCTTTAATTATCTGAGGTATAAAAAGGAAGAGACCATAGCGTACCTTATCAAGCAAAACATCATCATCATCACCATTGAGACTGTCTTTTTCTTGCGAATCATAGCTTGCAATGGGAGTGACATTGGGCTTGTGGCCAAAGAGCACATCCATTTCTGTATAGCAAGGACACATACTTTCCAGCTTTTCACTCATGGATTTTATTCCTTTACTCTCATCTTCTTCCGTTATTCCAGCCCCAGTTAAGTTTTCGAATTTTTTGGCTGCCATATATTTCTTTTTATATGTTCGCCATCGATATCGGATGCTGCTTGAACTAAGGTTTAGGCGATTTCGTGATTTTTTGTTGACCTCAATGGCCATAAGCTGAAACCCATGCTGCTTTGAGGAAGGAGGTCTTCCAATAGTTGTTGAACCGCTAGTACCAAAACATGACTCAAAATTGGACTTGACTGAAAGCCAATTAATTATTGTTAAATAATCTGTACGTATTAAGTGACCTGATGGATGAGGCAGGCCAGAGGTGATCTTCATGTCTGTCTTGATTTGTCTTGCTTTGGATCGAGGCATTATTATATGGATGATGAAGTATAAATGGACTATCAGCTGTTTGGTCAGATTGTCCAAAATGGAGTTCAGAAGAACATGTTGTACAGGTATGAATTGTGAGTACTCATTTGGGTTAGGTTTCAAGCTGAAATCCCAGATGCATGGGATTTGGTCAAAATACCAGGGGACTCAGTTAAAATACCATGGGATTTATACATAAAAAACCTGGGATTTAGTGTTGGGATTTGGGTTCCAAATCCCGTGTTATTTTAAGGCGGGATTTGGTGACTTTGACACCCCCTAATGTCTTTTTTTGAAAAAGCTTAATTCAGATCAACTAATATCAAATATCTGAGCATATGTTACTTAATCATTCACTTTTACAAGTCTTAAGGATATTTATTAAGAAAAATATATATTAGAAACTTCAAAATTGGAGTGATTCCTTTTTAAGCTCATGAAGAACTCAGGGTCCATGTACATTCTATTGAATATCAAAAAACTACCTATATGTATATTTCAAAAAATTAAAATGAAATAACCAATAAGTTTTCCAGCTTACCTAAATATTAGTAGTTAATTATATTGAAGGTGAATAAAATAATTGTTTTTTCATCAATTTATTTCATTTTAATTTAAATAAATAAATAAATAATAGGGGGTATAAATACTGTGAGATCCTACATCAAAATTTTTGAAATGTTATGATCAAATCCCAAATTTAATTCATGATATTTTTAATATAATGAGAATTGGGAGCTAAAGTATCTAAAGGCACAAAAATGGTTTTTTGTTGTTCCAAATCCTTTATTTCAACTCCAAAAATGACCTCCTTCATTTTCTAAATCACACATCAATTTTATGCCACCCTCACTAAGAGAATGTCTATTTTCATTAATATTCTTTCAATGACATGGAAGCGGACTATATAGTAATTTCAATATTGAGAGTCTGCCTGCAATTTGAAAGATTTGACACAAAGTATTTGAAAATTACTTTATTGATTACTTGTGAAATATATCATTCAGCTTTCTCAAAGGTAAAAACAAATAATTATATAAAATTAATTTTAATTATTTTAGAATAAAACTAAACCTCATATTTTAAATATTCATCCTGAAGAACTTATTAACTATTGAGATATTTAAAGCTTAGAAGAAAAAAATATTGGAATCATAAGAAGAGACTTTTTAATTCTCTTTTGAGAGATTTTTTTGTAATATATTGTTTAAAAATTTATTCTTATTGATTTTTGAATCTAAGGAATTTGATTTTTACTTTAAAATTGACTTAAAATTTATAATATGATCTTATTAATTCGGCTTAAATCTATAATCTAATATCATCACTCAATTTATTGAAATTAATCTACTTTATGAAATAAAAGAATACTAATACTTTCTTACTCTAATAATCTGCAAGTACTAATAAATGAATTTGAGTTTAATTTCCTTTGAATTTTTGACACAATATCTTAGTAATACATTTTTGTGATGAACAGGTCTATCAGACTATCTTTGAATTTTGATATCTCTCTTTCAGATAGGTTTCCTATTGGCTTGATTATATGACTAACATTAGATACATTTCTTTTCCCAAAGCTTAAATCACTTTTTTATTCAATAGAATCATTTGAAAAAAAAAATTAATATTTTATTTCAAAGCTAAAAAAATCTATTTTACAACAAAAATTAACATAATTTTTCTTAAAAAATTCAAAAAAAATAAAAATAAAATAAAATAAAATCTTTGGTAATTGATATCTGTATAAATGAATTATCATTTGATTCAATCTAAATTAATTTGTAGAACTATTAAAGTTTTTTTTAATCCTGAAAGTAATCTCATTTTATTAGTCTAAAAAAGAAGAAAATGTGATTTCATTTGAAATATGTATGATTTATTTGGAAAAAAAGTGAAAACATTTCCTTTTTACCTTTCATAAAATAATCAAAAAAAAATTCAACTTTTTAGAAAGAAATCTTAAAAATTACTTGAGGAATTCTGGAGGAGATGGATTTTTGAATAAAGGGGTATTAAGTGAGTTTTAGATGTTTCCTGGAGTTTATTATTTGGAAGATGATATTTTGTCTATTGAATAGAAAAATGTGGTTGCTTCAGGGTTAAATTTGATTTTAAATGGTGAAATTTTATATTTATTTAAAAAAACATTATGAAAAATACCAAGGAAATAAGCTAAAATACTGTGGGATTTATGACTCAGAAACATAAGTTTTTTGGTATGAATTTGGGTACTGTAAGATGTGTCTATGAAACTGCTGATAATATTACTATTAATCAGCAGTACTATGACTTTCTTATGAAATATGATAAAAATTATTATAGCCACAATTAAATAATTAGTTAATTAATTATTTCTTTTACTTGTTATACACTACTAGTGATTATAACAGTAAGCAGTAATTGTCTACTAGAATCAATTACAAGAAGTATTTAATAACAGAACTTCTTTATTAAAATAATAAAATTATTTTAATATATAATTATAAATACAATTCTTGAAGAAAACAATGACTGGAGAAAAACTTTAAGAATTAAGATAAATCACTCACTAATACTCCAAAGAACTTATTAAAGATAAAAGTAGAGAAATTTGATGGATAATTGTGTATTTAAAGGATCTAAAATGGATATAAAACAGTATTACAGGAATATATAGTTTATGTCTATGATTTGATGTCTTTCTTATTGATTCTGAAAGAATAAAACACTTAAGAAAAGCTTTAGCTAATACTTACTTGTTGGTAATAAAGGTATAATAGAATAATGTGATGATCTGGAAAAGACCGCAAGAGGTGGCCTCTTTTAAGTCTAAGACAGCTCACAGAGGCATGCCATGAAGAAAACTGAAAAAAAAGTGAGCTAGAAAGCAATAAACCTTTTTGGATTATTGATTGCATCATCTGTTGTCACATAAGATTATCATAATTACTTATTTGATGCTTTTACATGACTACCAACCCATTTATGGTTAAGAATAAAAGGAGTAATAACTGTAAATATTCTTTTATTCCAAAATAATAATTTATTTATCAAAGTTATCAATTTTATTGGAAATTTTATCACAGAGTATATTTTCTGTGAATTTTTAAAGATTCAGTATTTCATGTGGAATCATCAAAAATGGACTGTAAGTAGAGCTTTTAATTTCAATTATAAAAGTATAATTATTTTTGGTTTTTATATGAATTATTCATTTATTAATTGGTCCTGAAATTTCAGAAAGATTCATTAAGACTTGTGTTTTTAATGAATTTTTGAAGTTTTTACCTCATTTCTATGTAGAATTGCAAATAGCACTATATGGCTGGTTGCTATGAGGTAAATCAATGGATAATAGTCCAAAAATGGTTTTAATTACTCTTTTGGGGTTTATCCATGGAAAGTTATTAAGAATTAAAATGTTTACAGGAGTATAAGTTTCTCTTTAACTCCTTGGCATGTCAAAATAGCAGCTTATTTGCTATTTTCTTGTGATATAATGAAGTTTTGACTTGGTAACAAAATTACCAAAAGGTTTTAGTTTACTAATTGGGCCAAGATCATCCATTGATCCAAGCTTTGGAGCTGTCCATGCCTTAGAGGCCTCAGAAGTTGGGCACCCTGGCTCTCTTTGATGTCTTTTGTCTCCCTTGACTATTTTTTATGTCAAAAAAGAAATTCAGGCTTAGTGAGATATCCCCTATGGGTGTACCAAAAGTGTATGTAAGAATACCATAATATTAAGTGCCACAAAAATGAATAACACTATTATTAGTGTAGATGGAACATAGGATTTCTCACATTCCCATTATTTTGGTGTGAAATTGAGAAAAACAAAAATTTTCATAGATCTTTCATGTGGTATTGATGATGTGGTATTGAAGTATTTTCCATATTACCACCTCAAAGAGTTGATTTAAGCTTATCCACTCCATGGAGCTACCCTAGGTGAAATTTTGTTTAGAATTCAAATCTGGCCTTAAATCCATGGATATACTTACTCAATAAAAAGTTATTAATTGTTTTTGAAATCAAAAATAATTCATTTTGAATATATGCATAAGTTATGGGTTATGCATAGTTCAGAATTTATTTTTAAGATAATTGTGCCCTATTTAGGTATGTGAAATATACCTCAAGGCTCACAGGTACAAAATTCTTAATTTTTTGCATTTGGGACTTTATGGTTTTGGCCCTCCCTAATATATATATATATATTGTAAGAAGTGCTTTTAATTATTATTGAAAAATATAGAAAACCATTTTTTATTTCATTTTAATATTCAAATATTGGGGTGGTTCAAATATAAAAATACTGGGTTCCATTTATTCAAAATTTTGACTGAAATTTTGAGTTTGAAAACATTTATTTTTATTCTTGAAATTCTTACTTGTTTCATCTAAGTTTTTATGGGTTTTGACCCGATTACTTCTTAAAAAAGAAAACAGTTAAAACCTATTTGTTTGAATTTTTACCCTTTTTTATTCATTTAATTCCCAACCCCTCAGAAAAAAATCATTTGAGATTACACATCATCATGCCACACAGCTTACCTTAATATAAATTGAGCTCCTCAAAAATAATTCACCCAATTAAGAATAATCAGACCATTTGAAAACTTCAAGTTAGCTAATTATTATTAATTTTCTTTCATTGAAGTCCAAAGTTGATTCTTTTTTTGGATCCTCAGGAACAACCTCCATAGGGTTTCCACCTTCCTCAAAACAAAATGTATTAAACAGATAGTTACTGAGATTAATTAAGAGTATTTAAATAAATTTAATTTTAGTGCAACTGACCTATGTAAGAAATTGAGAACATACAAGAAAAGATATATCATTGTAAAATAACTTTCAGCAACCGCTGGGTACAAAATTACTCCTGATTATAATAAAAAGGGTATCAAAACAATAGCCAAAAAGCTTGAGTATATTTGCCTTTTCTTAAAAGAAATTGATTTTCTGTTTGGGAAAAACTAAATGTGACTCCTTTGACCTCATTGTATGAACAAGATGATGGCCCCAATTATAAAGTTCCAAGAAAGGAATAAACCAATGTTAAGGAGGTAAGATAAATCAATATTCATTTGAAACTGTATTCTTATTATTTAATGATTTGTGTATCCGATTTATCATATGGAAAGGAGAATGAGAAAGGCACAAGAAATCCACGTTTTCAAAAGTTATATTGATAAAGACATAGAGAGAATGGAGGAAGATAGCCTCTTTTCTGAAGCTATAAGATGCATTTTAAAAATTTGATCATCATCATCCTGACCTGATACCATGTAATATTGAGAATATAATTCAAATTTCATTTTGAAAGCATATCAAAAATAAGGAGGATAATATACGTGATAACACCATCAAGGATACTGACACCAATAATGATAACTAGAGAAGGAATCAAAATCAAAGCCTTCCGAGAACCACCAATTCAGGTAGATCTTATAATAATTTCAATATTTTCAGAGGTTCACAAAAAAATCACATTATCCATTATCATAAAAATTTGCTAATTTAATTTATTACCTTTAGCTAGGTTAATATTTTCTAAATTTATTCAATAGATAGATATAGAGATTCTCATCTAAGAATTGTTTTATTATGGGATACTAACCTGAATGCATGCCTTGAATTGGAGAGATTAAAATAAAGGGAGGAGAAAGAAGCAAATTTTTTGAGAATGAATCAAGATGAAAAAGCCAAAATATTGGAGATTTCAATTTAAATAAAAAAAAGGAGTTAACCTTTCAGGAGAATAAAATGATTTAAAAAAGCGATTTTGAAGAAGAAAAATTCTATATTAAGCAAAAATTTTAAAAGGATAAGTGGGATTAGGAGCTGGAATTACAAGAAAAACAAAGAAAATTCGATTCAAAAGTGGAAATGGTGAGCTCAGGAGGGTCTGCTTCAGAGCTCAAAGGAATTATAAAGTTGATTAATAATTCTGATTTTGTGAATTTTTTTTCCTTAATCCAAATAAGTGATGAAATAATCAAATATTAATTATAATATTTTTCAGTAATTTTTCACAATAATTTTTTCTAATAGAAAATTTGAATACTTTAACAAAATTTTCATTATACAGAAATATCATGAGATTTAATATCCAGAGCTCTGAATTTTTTTTTAAATTTTTAAATTAAATTTAAACAATCAAATTCAATACTTTGAGAAAAATTATCCACAAATCATATCATTCTTATTTCATTCTGCTTTATTGACCTTAATTAATTAATTAGCACCAATATAGTAATATTGATAATAAGCTCTAATTTTAAGGAAAAATCACCTAGTTTTTAAACCTGGTTCCACCTTTTTCTGACTTGTAAGTCCATAAAGTAAGATTAATAATGATTGAAACTAAGATAAAGAACTAGAATTCTGAAACTCTTTTCTTTTTTGTATTTTTCTTGAATATTGAAGCTTAATATTCCAATCTATAATAGTTATTGATACATATTTTTTTCATTTTCATATTACTTGTGTTTCTTGGCATTGAAATACTAAGCCAATGAAATTTGGACCATAATTTGTTTGTCAGATTTAAATTGTTACAAATATTTTCATAAAAATAATTTTTTGAGGATTAAAAAAAAGAAACAAAAATAATCGACCATGTTTAGCCTTCATCCTTGTTATATTTTACAAATTGTTTCATTCTAATATCTAAAATTGGGTTCATTTCAAACTAATTGATTGCTCCCATAATAAATCAACAAAATAAGTAAAGTTTGATTCAAACTAAATCAAGAGCTCAACTCAATCAATCACACGCAAAGTAGAAGCTTCATATAATTTAGAAATATTATTTTAATACAATGATTGACTTGATCCAATTCCAACCAATGATAAAACTAGAAAGAAATTGTGACACTTTTGAATGACCAAGGAATTTAAGTTCTCAGCTTATATTAAGAGAATTTCTTCTGTTGTTTATAATGAGTTAATTTTCTAAATGACAAATCATCCAATATACCTTTTTGAAATGTTTTTCAGAAGTTAAATTCCAACCTTCAAGTCAAATGAAATCATATCAAGTAAATTAAATTAAATTTCTTTAACATTTCTATCTAAGAAAAAGGACTTTCTTGGTAAATTACAAAACATATCTCAACAAGATACATGGTTCTATGCATGCAATACAATGGTGCCACCCCAGGATGGACAAGTCAATATTTGTTGATATTTCTGTTACAAGGAGATCTCAGAAATTATAATGCATTATAAAGAGTTTAATTTTCTCACCCAACAGGATTTTTCAATTCTCAAGACTTAATTCAAATAAGGTTTACTTTCAGCATTCAACCAAAATAAAGAAAAGATTTTAAAATATAAAGTACCAGTATTTCAAGACATGAATTTCTCTAACTGTTTTTATGATGGTTTTTTTCTGGTGACCTGATTTTAAAGCTTGGTTAACTTTATAATTTTCCTCACATTGATAATTACATATAAGAATGTGCATATTTCCTTTCCATCTCTAAAAATAAATAAACCAGTCAAATTAATATTCAATATTATGATACATTTGATTGATTTTTCTCTTTTACAAACTATATTTTAGATATAGATATAGCTGGATGTGGTCCTGAAGTTTTTCAGATGGTATTGTGTGCTGGAAAGACAAAACATTTTGCTTTATGTTCCCATGGTGGCATTAGTTTAAACATTGTCAGGCTTCCAATTTAAATGAAAACATTACAAAAAACCTTCAATATTTTCAAATCAATAAATGAAGGGAAAATTTCTTAATTAGCCTTTGATGATTAAAATTCAATTGTAGAAATAATTTATTCTAATTCAAATTAACTGCTATTTGGAATTTAAATTTAAATTTTAAAAAGTCTTATAACACAATTGTGCTTATGAATTCAGTTTTTATGATCAAAATTTCATTTTAAATAGAGTTTTTTTATAATTTTGAATTTTTTTTATTTGAACTTTTTAATTATTAAACCAAAGGATTACAAGAAATGACTATAAATTTCATTTGGAATTCTTTGTTCAAATATTGATTTTCAACCACCTTTCTAAGTTAAGAAATTTTCATTTGGATCTATTTTAATTATTATTAGATTTCATGTCACATTAAAAATTAACTACTAGCTTCTTTCATTATATTCATTGATAATTTAGCTTCATTCAAATTATAAAGGCTTAATCTGTTCCTGAATTTTGAATACTTGACCATTTTTTACCAAATTGGGTAGATGCAGAAGGGCTTGTGGATTATTCTCCTGATAAAGTGGATCCCATTAATTACAAATCTTAGCCAAGAGACTATGAATAATTAAACATCTGAAGATCCAATCAATTAAGAATTGGAATTTCTTTTAATATTGAATTTGATTTAAACCTTCTTTGAGGGATGAAAATTTTCTTTTAAGTATTCAAATTTAATTTTCAATTATTACTCTTGATCTTTCAAGACAGAAGTCTAGCTCAGTATCATATAGATTATGTGCTTTATTATATTTATATTCTGGAGAAATTCTCATTGATATTTCATAGGGTGATTCAGCTAAAAGATATTTATTTTCTGAGAAATATTTTTCAGTCCTTTTATTAATCCTCATATTGTTATAAGCACTTGAATCATGTAATTATCCTAGAAATACCACATGAAATGAAATGAACCCCCAATTTACATGACATACTAGCTGGAATTACATTGATTATCCAAAAATCTCCATTATTAGTGTTGCTCATACCCTTTATCCAAAGCAATAGCTTTTGATATTGTGGTAATGAGCAAAATTAAAGTCAAACATACTTCTTTTGGTAATAAAGCTTGCTATAATCAGATAGATTTTGCAATAATGAGATAAGACTACCATAAAAAAGGCCAACACAACAATTGAAGCCTTAAGTCTGAAACACTTGTGATATTTAAATCCTTTGTTGTTCATTTGGCCATGAGATGTATGTATCCTTAAGCTTTATTAGGAATGAAATTACTCTCTATGTATAAAGGACTAAACCATTTCTGATACCAAAAATAGCCTCAATCTTCCTAACATATGCACCATTCCAATTGAAATCAAATCTTGAAAGTGAAACTGCTATCTGAATTTCCAGCGCAGGTTTATAATAATTTGATTTGTTGTGAAGTATTTGATAATTTTCAATCATAGATAAAAAAAAAGAAATGCAATTCATTTTATACAGAATAGCTTCTTAAGCCTTCAATGAGAAAGAATTTCCAGATCATCTTCTTGCAAGACATACAAAGAGACAAATAAATTTCATGAAACTCCCATACACTAACAATATATTCAATTTCACCTAATTAGGAAATAGCTTCAAATTGCAGGTAAAATCCTCTATGTTAGATCTGCGACTAGGTGAAAATTTTGAATTTACCACATGGTTAAATCGAAAATTTCAGTAGCTGTATATTCTCTTCAATCTCTTAATCAGATTGGTTTCAATGGCATATTCTGATTGCACTGCTAAAATGATACATTTGAGGAGACATATTGATGAGACTTTTTGAATTTTTTCCTTTTTGAATTTGAATCAATTGTTTTATTTTTTGTTTATCTTACATTAATAAGGTTTATAAAAGGTTTGGAATGGAATGGTATGTTAAATTGAGGCTTTAAGTAATTTAATGGTCAAATTAATAGATCTTGAGAAACAGTTATGGTTTCAAGATTTTTGAAAATACTTGGTATTTGGAATCAACCAATGAGAGATTTAGGAAGTAAAAATTGAGCTTATGGTGATCCCTAATACCACAACTCATGATTTGTGGTATTTTGAAAAATAAATAAAATAAATTCAGTTATTTGAAGTTGTGGAATGACAGATTTTAACCCCCCTTTTACTTGAAGTTATATTTTAAAATACAAATATTCTGTATATTTTGATGTATTAATCTATAGCATATAAATTTTTACAATAAACCTATCAAGTATCTTTTAAATACCCAAAAATTTAAAGTTCCATAGTAAGAAGTAGTTTGAAAAATAAATATAAAGATCTATCAAAAAAATGGAGTTTTTATAATATTTAAATATGTCTTGATTGGATAATAATAGGCTGATAATGTCTTAATAATCCCCATGAAGGGAATTTCAAGTTAAGTCTGTTTTTAGCTTATAAATAAATAAGTTATAAAAAGAATTATTTGAAAAAAAATAAAACCATAAAATTGTTAATCCAATTTTTAGAAAAAAAAATAGGAACATAATTTGAAGATATTTTAAAAAAATAAATTTTTATTCTATATCAATATTGAGTATAGGAAATGGAGTAATGTATATTTTATTTTATAATTGAAATTATCTTCATTTCACTTATTTTGATAAGATCAGGAAAATTTGTTACAATGACAAGAACTCCAAATTCTCAAGTAAAAGAGCTTCAAAATTTCTTCTTCACATACATTACCATTAACATTATTTCATTTTATTCAGGAAGAAGGCTTATATAATGTTTGAAAATTAGTAAATTTAATTACAATTGCAATGAGATGGGAAGATCTATCCTTCATCTACTGAAACGTTTTATTAAAAGTAATTTGTATAGTAGTATAATTCAATTAAAAAGCTAGGGATAAACCCTAAAACACTGGATTTATTTTGGTTTGAACTAATTCTCCTAGATAAGAAAATATACTCAATATTTCTTCAATGTTTTGCCTATAAGCTGTATCAAAAATAAAATTAATAGGTATTAATATTGGAATTCTGGTAAATGGTGATAGCTTCATTTTGAGTCAGGGAGGATAATAGTTGATTGTTCAATCAAAAAAAGATTCTTAATGAATTTCTTTTTCAAATTAAGATATAGAGACATGCAAATATATTTTAAATAGTTTTAAGAAGGTCTGTCTTCTTTGAAAGACACCTGTGATACCCTTTCAGTAACATCTAGAAAATATCTTCATTTTGAAGGGGTTGAGAGCCAATACTCTGTACTTCTCTTGAAAACAATTTAGTGATGAAGCTGGATTTTATCCTTTGGATAAGAATCAAATTCTCAGAAATTCATCTTTTCAATGAGCTAGCTCACCTGAAATGTTTCCCAAAAATGGTGGGGAGGAAGCCAAATTTCAGAGCTTTATGAGGGAGGAAAAGCTCAAGAAGTTTTATTGGGTGTAGGTAATGGCTGTATCACTTCAGGAAATTTTCTGATTAAAAGTCTAAGAACTAAAGATAATCAATTAAATCTTAAAGTCAAATTTCTTATCATTTGTGAAAAAAGGGTGTGGAAGATGAATTTAAACTAAAATAATGATAGTTGAGGGAGCCAATTTATTCAAAAAATGTGTATTTAGTAATAATAGAGGAAAAAAAATTTGATCAGAAAAAAGTCCTTAATAATTAATTTCCTTAAATATTCAGGTACTTCTTTAAAAAGACATTATGTGCTCCATTTCATGATCTTATATAAAATTTGGACATGAGAATCCAAAGTAATAGATACAAAAGAATAAGAACTGTCTTAAACAAGAATTAATCTCCAAAATCAACTGTATCGAAAGGAATTTGAGTAAATTACCTTTAATATTACAAGAGAGTTCAATGATTTTGACAAGGAATGTAAGGTTTGACTATGAGACAATAAGTAAAAATTACTAATAATTTAATTATTGTACTCTGAATGTCCTAATATAAATTAATAATAAGATTAAAAAGAACTATAATAGTGAGATATTATTATAATTATGGCATAAAATATTTATGTTATTAGCAAAGGATAAAATAATAAAAGAAAAGAAAGATATTTATGGAAATTTATTATTGTTACAAAAAGATAATAAATTTGTCAGAAGTTGTTATTGAAAAACAAAAAAACAATTTATAATGATAATATTACCAATCTTATAGTGATATATTACTATAAACAGTATTTATATTAACAAAAGAATTATTAAAGAATAATAATAGAGGAAAATACTATAACAAGAGAAAATAGCCTACTTTTTTCACTTAATATAACAATTTTTATTAATTTTATTCCTAGTAATGTAAATAAAACTTATTTAAATTGTAGTTACAATAGAAAATAGAGAGGAATACAATTTTTACTATTTTTACATGGATTTAGGAAATATAAGAGAATTCAAAAAATAATCATGAAATATTGTTTTAATCATGTAAAAATAAGCTATTACTAAAAGATAAGACTTTGATACCTTAAAATATAATAGAATAGAGTGTTGTACCTTATTTATTTAATATTTTATTGAACTTGAGGTGTCTGAGGGGGAAATAGAGGAATCAGATGTCCTTTTATAGTAAAGATCCTTCCTTTCATTGACTATATACCTTTCAGTAGACATGTACTAATTTTATCTACTGGGATCTATCAATATTATAAGGCTTCATGATAATCACATAGTTATTAAACCTTTTTATCTAATTATTACACAGTTTTTGTAAGGTGTAGATATGAAACTTTGATAAAATATCAAGTACTTTTCCTGTCCTCAAAATTTGTACAAGGTGAAATTATTGAAAATAGTATGAGATAGTATTTTTGAAGAGAAAACACGCCAATTTTATTGTTTTACCAACAATAAAGATTTATCCAAAAATACTCTACAAGAGATATTTAAGGCTACAAAAGAAATTTCTTCAAGAGCAATTTAAATTGAAATTAATTGAGCAAAGAACTGCAAGCAATTAATTAAAGAACTAAGGCTTTAAAAATATAATTAAAGAGAAAACATGCCCAAAAGTGACCAGAGTGAATTTGGAAACAAAGTGACAAAGTTAACAGTGATGAAAGATGCTTTAATTCACTTTTGGGGTGGTTCAGGGGTAAAAATGATTATAAGAGTTGCAAACAATGATTATAATGATTTTTTCACGTGGTTAAAAGGTTCAAAATGATATAAAAATGGTGGTTGGAATATTTTATTGATTGGTTTAATAGTGTTTAAACTAATTATAAAAGGAAAAGATTCTAGCATGAAGAGAAAAGTGGGGCAAAGAAGATGTTCTTTTATAGCCATCAATTTTCTTACTCCAAAAGTAAAATTTACTCTTGTCAGTTGTGAAGAACAGTCTGACAACAGAAAAGCCAATTATGGCATCATTGAAACCTGTTTTAGACCAAAAAAGGGCTGGTTTAAGCCATTTTAGACCCTTAAATCAGCCATTACTATAGCAATACCTGGTCTAGAGCCTTCAAAACACATAAGAATATGTGTAAGAGGTGTAGAAACCAGCTAAAACTGTTTTAACTTAAGGGTAGCTTTACCCTCTTGGCAGCAGTTAAAACTACCCTGGTTGGTATCAAAACCTCATCATCAATTGAGTCACAGACCCTGTGACTCAATTCCAGGCCAAAATTAATGAACTTTTGCATGGATTTCAACATCCCACGCCAGTCAGAAAGGATTTTGGGGGTCTAGCTCCCCCTTAGAGCTAGAGTGTCTTTCCCCCCCAGAATTAATCTTTCCAATTTATTTTTTCTTTAATTCCTCATCATGTAATACAATTATAATTTACACATGTAATTAAATTGAGTTTTTAATTACACATCTGTAATAATTGATACCTCATATTTAAATTAAAGTTCACTTATGTAATACATGCACACATTTTGACATTTCAATTGAATTTAATTGAAAATACTTCAATTCCTCATAACTTCTAAGCTAAACACAACACCTCAATTTTAACACAAAAATTGATGGTTGACACCACATGTGGTGTGAATTAAATTAAGGTTTTGAGTATTTTCATACTTTTGTACAAAAAATACTAAAAACTTAATTTAAGCTTATTTAGAGTTGAGTTACAGAAATTTCATTCAAAGGTGACCCCACTTTATTTTTTTATGAGGAATCCAATGGTGTGATAATTTCTTTATTTTTATTTATTGGATAAAAATTTATAATATATTTTATATAACTTTTTACCAAAAAATATTTTAATTTCACAATTTTTATTAAAAATTCATTTTTACTTAATTTTTACAAGTAAAAATGTAATTTCATAATTTTAAATTTTATTGTAATTTTATTTTTAAATCATAATTAAAATTTGATTTTTAAATATAAATTTGTATTTATATTTCAATTTTTATTTTTATAATATAAATAAATTTATTTTATGTATATTTGTATCTTAATTTATCATTTGTGGTCTTTTGGGTATATGAAAATACCTCTAAGGCTCACAGTTTTTTAGAGTTATTACTATATCTCTAATTTTCTGACATCATAAGATTTTGATATTACTTAACTTTGTGGATTAAGGTAGTTTAAATCATAAAATATCAAGATCTGTGAGTGTTATCTCTTATTCAACTGTTCAGCTTAAAATAATGTTATAGTTGAAAATCAAATAATGATCCTTTTCAAGCCTTAAATTTGATGTTTAATAGCTTTTGAGTTTCTCATGCAGCTAAGATTTGAATACTATGCTCTGATATACTTGCATGTCCTCACTAAGGGGTAAAGCAGAATTTACCACATAATCAAACCTCTATTTTTGATGATTTTTCTGGGAATTCATCTTTTCTGTTGAAATTTTCTATTTTATACTTTAAACCATGATATCATAAGGTTATACTATTTATATTATTATAAACATCATTTAATTCTTCATTTATGAACTAGTACAATTGAAATATCTACTTTATTTTAAGCTTGGACCATTTTAATTTTAAGTGCTCAACTGGTATTGGAATTTTAACCAAATTCTCCTTATTTTTCATCCTTTGATTATAGCTTTACAAATAAAACTTATATCTTTATTATTAAAACTATTTTGTGGTAAATAAATTTTGGATAAATTTTTTATCATGAGTATTTCAAAATATATGAGCTAAAAACCATGAATATATGCACTGATAATAAAAGTGCATATATCCAGGTATCTCAGTAAGTATTGGGTTTAAAGATATGAAATAAAGAAATAATATGTTTATTTTTTAATAGGAAATACAATGGTTTAATTCATTTTTTATGCTTCATTATTGAATTTTTTCTTACTTCAATTAATTTTGAGATTAGAATCTCAATTCTTATTATTAAAGTACATTTAGTAATAATGTCTGTTACCTTTTTGAATATGTGATCATATCTCAAAGGCTCACATTCCCTAACACCAAAAAAGATTGTACCACAATCTGATATAGCTAATTAGGGTATCATCCACTGTCCTACCTCTTCAATAGACTTTTTTTAGTCTTGAGGCTCAATAATGCTCAAATTTTCTATTATTTAGGCCTTATTTCATTTCTGAACCTTCTTAAAAATTTATCAGAATCAGTTATATGCCTCTCAAGTAGCCATTGATCCCTTTGAGTCAGGTTTTTGTACTTCACAAGGTATTCTCTATCCTTTTTGCTCCTTGTCCTCCTTTATTTAAGGACTTTAAAGACTTTCTTTTCTTTTCCCTCTTTGAGAGGGGGAATTTAAAGTTGTGGTATATTTCTTGGGGAAATAATTCCTCATCATTTTAGCTGTAAGGTTTTATTAAGCTTACAGGGAATGTTGGGTGTTTCTTTGCCAATTTACCTGTTAACTCTAGTTGCACTTAATTAGGGCCATTTAGTGATCTTACCATTAATATTCCTGAAAAGGAATATTTGAATTTATTTGGTCCCTTAATGTTATTAGAATTTAATTTTGATACTAGGACTAAGTCTTCTATTTCAAAATCAGGTGGTTTATGACTTTTTCCCATTTTTCCTTTGCATATTTGAAAGAGTCTTGCATACCTCTATTTGCATTCTTTATTTCTTTATCATGCATTATCTTAAAACTGCTTTCTGCTGGTTTTATGTAAACCAAGTCCTTTTCAAGGGTGTCATAAGGTATTCTGAGGTTCCAACCTTTTCCCAAAAATAAAGGTATCTTTCCAATTGATTAAAATATTGATATCTTATATGCCAGCTTAAGAGATGTTATTAGAGTACACCAATCATGGGTAAAACCAGTAGAGTCATTGAATTCTGGGCCATAATCACAGAATCTCCTGATCATATCTTCTAGAGTTTGTATCATTCTTTCTGCTAGTCCAGAATTCTGAGGATGATAGGCTGTTGAGAATGATAATTTTGTACCAAACGAATTATAGATATCTGTCCATAAAGCTGAAGTGAATTTGGGATCTCTATCACTTATGATATTTTGGAATAAGCCTGTTTGGCTAATGACTCTATTCCATATCATTATAGCTGTATCCATAGCTTTATCATATTTATGACATGTTAAGAAAATTGGGATTCTATTTTACTTATCAATTAGCACTAGGTATGAATTAAAGCTCCTATCTCCTTGTGGGGCTAAATCTGTTACCCAATTGGTAGGGACTATTTCCCATGGGGATTTAGGTTCTTGGATTTGGATAATGATTCCAAACTTCTGACCTTTTTCCCTATTTTCTTTTTGAAAATATTCTGCAACATCCTTTCTCCAATTTGGCCACCAAGAACAAGAATTTACTCTTTCTAGTGTCCTGTCTTCTGAGAGATGTCCAGAAACAACACTATCATGAAATTAATGTAGTATGGTGTTTATTAAAACCCTATCTGTTAGAATCGTAAAACATTTGTATTTGGTTCTATGGTAAAGAATTCTATGAAGGAGGCTTAATCTTCCTTCATCATAAGCTTTTTTACATAATTAATCTAGTTTGGAAGATAATCATGGGTATTTGCAGTCTTTCTTTAAGAGTTGGCATAAGATATTTTAATTATTATCCATTTTATAGCTTTATTTAGCTTGGTTGGATACTTCTGTGCCAATGTCTGTGATTAATATTACTTCTATATGGTTCTCTTCCTGTGGAACCCTTTCTGGGGTTTCAGGTGTATTTGCTAAAGGCCATCTTTTTTCCTGTGAATATCTCCATATGAATGGAATACAGTAATATTTACTCTATACTCTTGGATAGAAATTTTCCATCTCAGCATATGTCCATTTGGTGTATTCATGTTTAATAATGATTTAGCAGAATTAAAGTATGTAATGACATCAAAGACTGTTCCATTTAAGTAATAATTCAATTTATCTAAAGAGCATACTAATAAAAGGAATTTCATTTGACTTTCTCCATACCTTAATTCTGTTGCCTCAGTTTTTCTTGAAATAAAGAAAATTGGCCCTTCAACAGGTTTTTCATTTATGATTTATTTTTGGTATAGTGCAGCACCTAATCCTTCTCCAAAAGCATCAACGTACACTTTGAAAGCTAATTTCCAATTTGGAATTAAGAGAAAAAAGGAATTTGTGAGGAATTCTTTCAGTTCCTCATATACTTTGACTCTTTCTTCAGTAATTTCATAGACAGTTTGTTGATCAAAGAGCTTATATAGAGATTTGGAAATTTTTTGAAATTCCTTTTTCATTCTGTCTAAGAAATCCGGAAAATCCTAAGTATTACTGAATTTCTTTCTTAGTTTGGGGCATTGGTTTAATTAGTACTGCTGCTACTTTATTGTTTTCTATTCCCAAACTTAGTTCAGATACAACATTTCCCAGTGCTTTCAGCTCACTATATGAAAAATGAAATTTCTTAAAGGATATTTTCATATTGACTTGAAATATCTTTAATAAGACTATTTTAAGTCTTTTAGGTGGTTTTTCCAAGTTTCTGAGCAAACTATAATATAATCAATGTAGATTATGAGCCATCCCTGTGATATTTCTTCAGGGAATATGGTATTCATCATTTTTGATAATGGGAAGGGAAATATTTTATACCAAATGGCATTATTAGATATTCATATATTCCAAAATGGAATATCATTATTAGTAGTTTTTGGGGAATTTATGCTAAGATATTTTGTTGAAAACCTTTAAGAGAATACATGGATTTAATAAACTTAGCTTGTGACAGTTGTGTTAGTGTCTCATAAATTATAGGTATTGGATATCTGTCATGGATAGTGTAGCTATTAAAAGCTCTAAAATATCCTACCATCCTAGAGCTGCCATTGTGCTAGGTTATATTAACAGGTGTAGTTACTTCTACCTGTTCATTATGTCCTACTTTCCTCAAGAACCCTAGGTCCACCAATTATTTCCTGTGGACCTCCAAGGCTTCTCTAGCTCTTGGGCTGGCTGTATAAGCCTGTCTTATTAACAGGTGTTGATTAGGCTTTTCTACATTTAGAATAATATCTACATCATGTCCAATAATAGAAGCTATTGGTTCTTTTTCAGTTGAAAAGTAATTTTTGTCTTGATACAAGAGATCAATTAGATTTTCTTTTATTTTCTCTGTGAATTCTTTATTGGATTCTTCCTCTCAGCTTTTCACTTATTAATAAGTTTTTTTCTGTGATTCTTCAATTATTTAAAATTAATTCTTTTCTTATTATTTAAAAAGAAATATTGTATTTTATTGTCTCCTATGGTATAATTCCTATCTTTTTTGTCTTAGATCTCTTTTACATAAATTGACAAGTAATTGTTATTGGTACAATTTTCAATTACTACAAACTCAACTTTGATCATTACACATTGAGATGCATATGGTAAAATTAACTTTAAATCAATAATTCCAAGGGGTTTCATGCTTTCACTTGCACTACTAAATTTGACCCCTTGTATTGGTATAAGCTTGTCTTTCCAATCTGGTATAGGTTTTTGTAAATGGGTTTTTTTCCAACACAAGTGCAATATGATTGTATTTAGAGATTTATTTTTTCATAATTATTGTTTATCATAAAAAAACTAATACTTTATTTTCCAGCTTTATAACTCATTCATTTTCAGGTTTGGTTCTATGTGATTTGGCATCTTGTATATTTGTAAGGCATGTATCAGATGTTCTAATTTGTGGTAAATTGGGTTTCACATTCAGTACTTCATACATTAAATCAATATTATTAATTTGAGCATTGATTATGTTGATTTAATCACTTTCAGAAGTTTCTGATTCTTAATTTTCTCTTTCAGAATCAGATTCTTCTTCCTTTTAATTTTGGTCTTCAGTTTCCACAATTTCATCACTTTTAGCTTTTTTGAGACAATTATTGACTAAGTGCCCAATACCACCACATTTATGGCATTTTATTTGCTCACTAGTTTTATTGGGCTTATCTTTTTGATATATTGTTTTTTTGGACTTTTTATGTCCAATTTCTTCCATGTTCTTCCAATATTGGCTCTTGTCACAATGTCTGCTAAGGCATTAATGTACTCTTCTGTGAAGCATGGTTCTATGCACCTGCTTCTTACAACATGCTCAGGCTCCCCTCTTCATTTTTTGAGTAATGTGTACCATCTTTTGTAAAATTTCTGGATATAATTCATTCAATCTTTCCCCTTGTTTTCAGAAACAAGTTATAGGTTTGTCTTTGTCTGCATCAAATAATGAGATTTAAAATGAGTTTTATATTTTATACCTCCAAGCATCATTTTCCACAGAGACCAGGTATTTTTTCCATTTGCCTTTCTTACGCCATAGTACCATCTTTTTGCATATTTCTCAAATAATTAATGTAATATTGCAGTAACTAATTCATCTGGTATAGCATAATATTCTTGAAACATATCAATTGTTTTAATAAATGACATTTGCTCAAATTCACCTTCACCTGTGAATTTTGGCCATTATTTAAGTTGAGATGCTTCTTTTATTAAAACTTTATTATTGTCTTGATGGCTAAAATATGTTATAGAGGGATTTTTTGTTTTCTCCTGGCTTAACAGGGCTTTTTATATGGAAAAATGGGCTTGATAACTTTGGAATATTTAAATTGGCCTCATTTAATTTATGAATTTTCTCAGTAATAAGTCAAATTTGACTTTGAATTTCATCTTTAAGATTCATTCTTGCGTCATCACTTTTTTCTACATGGTCCAGAAGTCATTTTTTGGTGTGACAAAGTCTTTTCTTCAAATTTCTCAACATAAATGGAAAAGTTCTTTAATTTTTCTCTTGAATTGTCAATACTTGGGTCATAATTTATTATTATCTTTTATTTACTTATAAAACTCTTGCTGTCCTTGTATTATCTTTCACCATTGTCAATTCAATTTTTTGGTTTATTATTTTCAACCATGAATGTGATATTATCTATTTCTTTCTTATTTTGTACAACAGTTTGTGATAAAGATAATATACTATTTTTTATTTATTTTAATGATAATAAACTGTTTGTAATGTCTTTTAAGGGTAATATACTATTTTTGATTCCTGATAAAGTATTTACAACATCAGGAGACAAAGGTATTTCTTTGGAAAATGGGGTTGTCTGATTCTTTGCGCCTCTTTGTTCTTGAATTCAATCAAGGTTCTGGCCATGTTGAAGAAATTTTCCATGATATCTTTTTGGTTTCTTGGGATCCTGCAGCTGGGGGAATATGGTTTCCTCCAATTATTTTTCTTGTTCTTTTTTTCTTCCTGGCATGATTGGTTTTCTTGAGGATTGCTGGTAGAGGATACTGGGGCTTCTTCCTTGCTTTCCTCCCTTGTTTTTTGGTGCCATTCCTTCATATTTTTGATTTGAGGTTTGGAATATAGTGGATTCCATCTATTGAAGTATCTTACTATTTCCTCCTCCTCAAAGAATTTCTTGAGGATGTACCAGGAGTTTGTCACTCCTTGGTTGATTTGGGGCAACATTTCCCAGTCCTGATCATTGTATACTGTGAATTACTGTTTGTACTTTCTAAGCTCATGTATATGTCTATTTGACCCCTCTAAATATGATTTATTCTTGTTTGAATGACTCATACTTAATTCTCATTCTGGTTCAGAAATAATGGGCATTTCAAGTACTTGCCTTTGGGATATGGCACTTCCTTGTATAGATTCTGTTCCCCTGGGGAGTTTTCTCTTTCTTTTCCATTTTGTAGGATTATTTCTAATTTGGAGTCCACCTCCATCTGATTGGATGGAGTATTGTGAGCCTCTTCTAGTAGGAATTTTGTATGTAGTTTTTATGAAAGTTACCTTCAGAGTCCTGAATGATGGGTCCTGGAAAAATCAATTTATTGAGTTTTCTTTTCTTGTTTATTATTTTTGTTTGAGAACTTTGAAAAGTTTCTTCCACCAATCTTTCAACAGTTGTTTTGTTATCCTCTGTTGGTTTGTCTTCAAACACTAAAAAATACAAATATATATAAGTCTTTTTATGAAAGTGTTATTTTTGAAAGGATATGGCAATTTCCATGTTAAAATTTCTTTTTATCTTTTTTTATATAAGAGAAATAAGTTGTAAAAAAAGGAATTAAATTTTTTTATCCCATTTTTTTTAATCTCTTTTCTGAAACAAGTAATAATATTATGACTTTTTAGTTGGATTATAATACAAATTAACATTTTATTTGATCACTGGAGTCACTCAAAGAAAGGACTTGCAAGTCTAAGGATGTGAAAAAACGCATGTAAGACAATACAATAGCTTTATAAATGCCTCAATTGATTTTAAATTCAATAAATATGAGTTTATTATATAATTTATTAGTATGAATTCAATTTGTTATTGGATAAACCCAATTCAAATCTTTTTATAAGGTCTCTAATTAATTATCATGGCCAGGCCCCCAAATTTAAGGTTTGAATATTAAACAATAAGTAAAAATTATTCATATCTTACTTATTGTACTCTGAATGTTTATGCATTAATAATCAGATTAAAAATAATTATAATAATAAGATATAATTTTCATTATGGTGTAATAAATTTATACTATTAGAAAATAATTAAATAATATAAATTATATTATAAAAAAAATATAATAAAATAAATATATTTATGAAAACTTATTATTGTTAAAAACAAATAATAAATGCGTGGAAAGCTTTTATGTAATAATATAAACATTTTATAACAATAATATTACCAATGTTAAATTTATATATTAAGAAATAATTATGAAAGAATAAAAATAGAGGAAAATATTATAACAGGAGAAAATAACCTACTTTTAACACTTAATATAACAATTTTGATTAATTTTACACCTAATAATGTAAGTACAACTTATTTGAACTATACTTAAAATGAAAAATAGAGAGAAATACCATTTTTACTTTTTTTAGATGGATTTAGGGAATCTAAGAGAATTCAACAAATAATCATGAAATATTGGTGTAATCACATAAAAACAAGTTATTACTAAAAGCTAAGACTTTGATCTTTTGTGATATAAGAGAATAAATTGTTGTACCTTTTTTATTTAATATTTTATTTAATTTGATGTGTCTTAGGGGGAAATAGAGGAAGTAGATGTCCTTTTATAGTGAGATTCCTTCCTTCTATTGACCAGATAACTTCTAGTAGACATTTACTGATGTTATCTACTGGAATTGGTCAATATTATAAGTTTTGGTCCTTCCATCTAGTTATCAGATACCTTCTAATAAATGTTTACCAATGCTATCCACTGCAATTGATCAATTTTATAAGGTTTGGTGATGATTACATCATTATTATGCCATTTTTTCAATTTATCACTGTATCTCTAATTTTCCGAAATGATAAACTTGTCATATGACTTAATTTAATTGATTAAGGTATTTTAAGTGATAAAATACCAAGATCCTCAAGTTTGATCTTTTATTTGACTGTTGAACTCAAAAGAAGGCAAAAGTTAAGGATCACAAATGATCATTTTTAAGCCTTAGCTTTAATCTTTGATAACTTTTACATTTTTCATGAAACTTTAAATAAGTAAGTGTTTTCTGGTATTCTATAATTTCCTTACTAAGGTTTTAAGAGGATTTCATTAAATAATAAAAAATTTATTTTTGATGATTTTTCTTGTAATTCATCTTTTTTGTTGAAATTTTCTATTTTATACTTTAAACCATGATTTCATACGGTTATAACTTGAATATAATGATAAAGTTTATTTCATTATTCATTTATGAGCTATTCAAATTTTAATTTCCACTTTATTTTAAGTTTGGACTACTTTTCACTTTAATTGGTCAACTGGTATTGCTATTTTAACCAAAATCTCCTTATTTTTCTTAACCTTGATTATAGCTTTTCAAAAAAAGCTTATATATTCATTCTCAAAGTGATTTTATGGTAAATTTTATTTTGGATCAAGTTGAAATCATGAGTATTTCAAACGTTATCAGCTTAAAGCCATTAATATATGCACTGATCATAAAAGTGCATATATCCAAGTAGCTCAGTAAGTATTGGGTTGACAGATATTAAATAAAAGAGTCATATTTTTATTTCTTGATAGGTAACTTAATGGTGTAATAAATTTCGAATTTTTATCCATTGGGCTCTGAGATAATCATGAATTTATGCTTTTTTATGGCATTTTTGCTCATCTTAATTGACTTTAAGATTAGAATTTCAATTATTATTAAATATTTTTGGTAGCATTTTTTGTGACTTTTTTGGATATGTGGTTAGATTTCAAAGAATCACAAAGAGCATAAGGTCAATATCAGATCTTTGGTAAGTGTACTGGAAGAGACTAGATAGAAGCGAATTTTAGCTTGAAAGTTCATATTATATTCCATAAAAAAGGTAAAAATTGTGATATACATAACTTAACAAGTCTGAATAGTTGGACCTATTTTTCCCCAGGAGGAAAAAAAGGTTTCCAAATTTTCAAGGATGTTAAGTGAGGTTTCCATATTCTGAAGGGAATATAAGGATTGAATAGAGGCCCTTTTAGATGAATTTCTATCCTTATTTTTCTAATTTTCTTGGAGAGAGAAAGGATGAATGAGGAAATACTTTCTCAACCATCTGTTTTTGGTTCAACTTTTTGACATTTATTGATAAATTTTAAGGCATCTAAATAATGGTTAAAAGGAAAACAAAAACAAACTGTAGGTTGGAGCTAGCAGTAAGGATTTTAAGAGGAATGTAAGGATCATAAAATAAAATTAGGATTTGCTTTCATCATCTCTACTAGTAGATTATAGCTCCCAAAGATCAAAATCAGAAGATTTTAAAGTAAGTGGCATAAGAAGACTATAGCTAATTAAAATTCCCAAACTATAATGTTTACCAGTGTCACATATATTGATCATTATCCACAGTCCATTACAATACCTTTTTTTCCTGTATCCCCGCAATTTGAAGATTATAGTTGGAAATTGATTATATTGGAGCTGGTGAAATGAATTTGAATGGAATACTCAAATAAGCTAAAATAATGAAATGTTAGATGATATTTCAGCCTTAAAAAAACTAAATAATAATAAAATTCAATTTAATATTCATTATTAATATTGATTTGATGAAGTGAGTTTTTGTTTTTGTAAATTGAAACTGAAAACTTATGAAATGTTTTCTGAAAGCAGTACTCTTTATTGATATCAGATTTGTATTAATTTTATTAAGAATAGTTTATCAAATGTTTATCTTTATTATAAACTCAGTTCTGTTGTAAAATACACATAAGAAAAATGGTAGTTATATATAGCTACCAAAACTTATATTCCTGTACCAAATTAAGTTCAATACACATATGTTTTCCAAAATGGCCGTAAGGAATTTAAAAGAATTCTCTTTTCTCTTTTCTTATTTTTATCTCTGCTTCACATCTAAATATTACCCTCCTTATATTTTCAAATCTTTCAGCAAATTTATACTTTTTGAATTGATTTCATTCACTTCACTAAGAGTATCTCACCTTCATTGCAACAAAACAAAAAATTTAATAAAAACAGGTCAAAAAATGATAAAGGAAGAAAAATATTATTCAATTCAAATTTAAAATTAGCTTAAAATAAATATGTAATAAGATTATTTCTTTGGCTGTAATGACTTTGAAGACTAAAGCTATATAACATTCTTTGAAGATAGAATGTTTTTGCTAACTTGGTTCAAAAATTTCAATTATGGTTAAAATTATAATGTTGTTGAGCTACAATCTATAATGATGTGCTATTTACAAACCATTAGAAATTGTATTGAAAGGAAATATTGATTCATGAAGAGTTTTGGATCTACAAAAAAATATTGTGATTTGATTCCACAGAAAATCAACTAATATTCTCAAGCTCATGGAATGAGTCTCTTTTATAAAGAAAAGCTAGAATTTTACTACCAACCATAAAAATAAAATAAAAATAAAATAAAAATAAAATAAAAATAAAATAAAAATAAAATAAAAATAAAATAAAAATAAAATAAAAATAAAATAAAAATAAAATAAAAATAAAATAAAAATAAAATAAAAATAAAATAAAAATAAAATAAAAATAAAATAAAAATAAAATAAAAATAAAATAAAAATAAAATAAAAATAAAATAAAAATAAAATAAAAATAAAATAAAAATAAAATAAAAATAAAATAAAAATAAAATAAAACAATGCATGAAAATATATAAATTCCTTAATTGTTGAGTAAGTATGAAAAATTGAGACTTAATCTATTTTAATAATCATGCCATGTGAAAATTCATTGCTACATTAAGCAAGCACCTAAGAAAAACCTTGTAAAGGACTCATTAAGAACTTTAAAAATAAACAAATCATGAATATCAACAAAAAACTTGAGTATCAAGTTTTCGAAGACTCATTCATGCTTTAAAAAATCTAAGTCAAATAAACTGATTCTTTGCACACAAAAAAATATATAATTAATCACTTCATCTTGATTAATTGGCATATTTTACTTAACCCTTTAAACCTTGAAAAATGTAAGATAAGAATGAATACTCACATTGAAAATTGATCAATTTGATTTACAAGTAAAGTATTCAAAAGAAATTAGAAATTGATGGATTGGGTCAATGAAAGCTTGCGAAAGATTCCAAAGCCTCAAATCTAAACTAGTAATTTCATTATGCAAAATGACTTGTTTCTGTTAAATTTTGATTTTCATTTCTTTCTTTTTTTTTCAAATAACAAAAACCAAAAATTTCAAAGTATTACTATACTTTAAAGTATAACAGATAGAAAGGTTATTTTAATGACAAGAACCAATAGATACTGAAACAAAAAACAAGAAAATAAATCTAAAAAAGGCTATAGGGCTATCGTTACTCTATTTTTCAAGCGGAGGTAACAATTAATTAGTAACAAAGACTTTTTTGAAAAATTGAAACATCAAAAGGAAAACGCCAATTAGTATTCACCAGGTTTCAAATACGGCGGGATTCTCTTAGCTTTCTGTGGAGTTTCCGATCGGTTGTAGAGGGTTGTGAGACGATTACATGAATTTGTTTATCAAGACCGCTCAGTCTTGGAAGGTCGGAGATCGGCTGGTCAGGCTTTACAGACATCTTCGGTGCTGATGAGACATTAATAAGTCGCTTATTCAAGGGCAAAGAATTGTTGGGGGTTGAGAGGCCGTCAGTCACGTTACTAGGAGCGATAGCGTCGGTTTGGCCAATAGATCTTGACGAGATATTTGAAGTTGCTTTGGCAATTAACTTATAAGTCATTGAGGACATCTTGGCTGATGTGGAGACATCAATGATTCGCTTACTCAAAGGCAAAGAGTTGTTTAGGGTTGAGGGGTCACCAGTCATGTTATCGAAAGCCATGTCATCTGTTTGATTAACAGATCTTGATGAGATCCTTGAAGCTGCGATGGCTACTAGCTCATGAGATGCTGTGGAGATCTTAGCAGATGAGGGAATGCCAATAAATCTCTTACTCAAGGGCAAAAAACTGGTTAGGTTTGAGGGGTAGCCAGTTATGTCATTTGGAGCCATATTACCGGTTTGGTTGATGGACCTGGATAAAATCTTTGCATTTGCGTTGGCCATTAATTTCAAAGTCGTTGAAGACATCTTAGCCGATGAGGAGACATCAATAAATCGCTTATTCAAGGGCGAGGAGCTAATTAGCGCTAAAGTATCAGCAGTTGTGTTGTTTGGAGCCATATCATCCGTTTGGTTAACAGATCTTGGCTTTAGCTTCTCAAGCGTCGCAATTCCTAATGACATTGATGAGATCGGAGCGGAAATCGTCGAACTTGACAGGTGCAACACAGTTGATTCAGTATCATTCACGTTTCTATTGGTCGTAGAAGAAATTGCAAGGATGTTGTCCATATGCTCAGGAGAAGTGGAGCGCGCATTCAATGAGGATAAGTTGACCGCCGATGGAATTTTTCCAACTTCCTTCTCAAACGAAGACATAATAGGTACGGAAGGGGGGCCAGCAAGTCGCTTTCCAAGTGTTAAGGGGACCTTGCAGGTGGATGAGACATCATTAGCCCACTTGTCAAACGTTGAAAAAATCTCAGGTAAACTAACATCTTCTTTAAGAATCATGTGAGGCTCATTCTCCGCTAATGCGATGTGCTCAACTTTCTTTTGAGCGTTGGACACGTTAGGGTTGCTTATTTCATTGGCAGGAGGAGGTACTGAACTTCGACTGGCCAAAAAGCCGCTTGACTTTGGCAAGATGCTTGCGCTTTCTTTTTGAGCTGTTGGAGGGAGGTTCATAGAGGCTTCTGGGACGGTGAGGATTTGCTCAAATGAAGATGGTATCAAAGACAATGGTGAGTCACCAGTCAGCCGCTTAACGAGGGGTAAAGACATTTCTGAGGATAATGGAGTCTCGTTAATTGCATCCATGATGAGGGAGGGAACAAGTTCCTGATCAGGCATGAAGGGAACGCTCGACCTTGGCGAAAGGCTACCGTCTTCCCCGTCAGCTAGTGATGCAATCGTGGTGTGTTGTTGATCGGCTATTAATGAAATCGCACCGGGCGTTAAGGCGTTGAGACAAGCAGCACCGGTTGCTTCTAAACACTTTGGCAAATGCGGCTCAGAGTCGAGTCCACGCAACACCAGATGACGGCGCACTCGTGGTCCGGAAGACCGGACAGGAAGATGAGGATCAGAGAATGCCAAGGTGAACAAGGACAAAAGCAAAAGATGGGCGGTAATCATGTTGGAACCTAACGGACTTGAGTAGCTAGTGGTAAAAGATAACAGATTTCAAATAAGCAGGTTTAAGTGAGCAGAGAACAGAAGCACAATCAGCCAACTAATGTGAAGTGAAAGTCAATGAAAGAGAGAATGAAATTGGCAAAATGTGCTAGGTGGAAAGCGGGATGAGGAAGGCGAACTGGCCGAATAAATGCTGCCTTAAGAAGTCTTTCACCAAAGCTGAATGAGCATCATGAAGTTTTTGCTTGGAAGTTGTCTCAAAGCGCCCAAGCCGAGCCCGCCCTTGCTGCAACAGGGCATGCTTCAGTCAGTGTCGTTTGGGACTAATTGGTATTCTAAGACTCACGCGATTTCTACCAAGCCTGGCATAGAGCGTTCAATTGGAAAGCAGACTGAGTGTCTGAACCCGACGGTTAATCTGAGCGCCGACTGCTTGGAAGAATTAGGTGAGAAAATCGCAAAGTTATGGTGGCAGCATGAACTTTCCTCAAAACATACAGCTGTAGCACGACTGGGCTTACGCTGGTCAAAGGCACTCTCAAATGTCGCTCCGAGCGTCGGCGCCATCTTCAATGTTTTCAATAGGAATCTTAGGTCCGGACATTTCAAAATCGCCCTTCTTTCCAGGAAATGGGATGAGTTGCTAGTTTGGATCAACAAAAGCTAACTGATGCAAATGGAAAAAAAGAAGTCTTTGCTTTGCAAGAAAAAACAGCGGCCTGTTTACAAATTATCACGCGAATATGAAAGCCATTACAACAATAAACCTCGAAAGTGGTTCCAATTAAACGATAAAGAGGCGAGCAAGAGGGTACGAAGTTCAATCAGTTCCTTTATACCTCGAAGTTTCCCAAGCCTTCAACGTTTTTCTCCAAATCATTTGGACATCATATTCGTAAACATCAAATTGATTAGGATTTTCATGAATCATCGATCCGACAGAACTGCGCTCAAATTTTCCCAACGTGTTCACCAAGCTAGTCAAACCATATTCAAGAGTTGGCGTTCGATGTTTGGGGAGATTAGACATCAAGCGGATCAGAAAGAACGGGGCATGCTTTGAAAAAGCTCCATTAAGTGCAGAGGTCGAGGAGAAGTCAGCTAACAGACGAGAGTAAGCAGTCAAGTCAAGGCTAGGTGCGAGGAGTTGGGCAAAAAGTGAGAGAAGTAAAGGAAACATTGCAGTAAGTGAACGGTGGCAATGTTCATGGTTGAGGCGCAGCGTGATAGCCACGAGTTGCTCGTGCAGCGATTGATGAGTTTGAAAGAACGGCAAGAAGCTGAGCTCGGTAAGAGTTTCAAGAATCTCAAGCATGCAATGCCGGTTGATTCGGTACATCTACGTAATCAAATCGGTTCAATGTAGGTCAGTTTAATTTGACCCAAACACTTCGTTGGAATCAAGTTTTACAAGAATATTAAATTCTCGTACTAAGCAAAGATGCCGAAGCGACTAGTGGCTCATTTCAAAAGTGCCAAACTGTTAAAAATGAAAAGAATGACAATAATTACCTTGTGAATACAAATTTGATCTATTAGACTTGTTTTCCAAAACAAAAACTTGATTTTACTGTCTGAATTGTCATCTGGACATTCAGATAGCAATCTTATATACTTGAAAAGCTTCAGCACACAATCTTCTTCAAACTTCTTTGCTTGGCTTGCCACTAAAAAGTCGTTAATGTCAGTCAAGAGCCCTTGAGTTCATAAGAAAAGAAGGACGAACAGCTAGTAGGCCCGTTGAGCGCCATCGTAACCGCTACATCAATTAAAATGTAACCTTTGACGCTATTTTCCTGGCCAATGGACTTGAGTCGGCAAGACTCAAAGGCTCTACTGCTTTCGTCCAACACCATAGTCAAGGCAGATTCAAATTCTTTCTCGGTCGAATTTTTGCAGCTCTGAATTAATAACCGTCTCATGCTACTGCGGTGGGCCTCATCAGAAATGAGACTAGATTTTTCCATTCTAAATCGAATATGACTCATAACTAAGATCTGGAAGGCGTTGACACAACTTCTAGGAAGTGGGAGAAATTGACATCGTTGAATTTGAATCATTTCTTCAAAAACCTCTAGTACCTCTTGCGGTGCCACCTGCAAAGCAGTCAAGCTCAATACCGACGACTGGTTTTCTCGCTTGTTCTCACCATGCAAAATGGGAAGGAAAGGCGTTAAATCAATCGGGAATTTGGTATCTACGACGAAAAAATGGCGGATTGGATTTTTTTTTCCTGATCAGTCAATGTTTACTTTAGCCCAATAACACGTTCATGAAAAGAGGCACTTACTTTCAAATTTTTCTGGTTCCGTGATACGTCTTAGTTGTAAATACACCTTATAAAGCTTTAATAATCCCACACCAGGAACTACTTTTTGCTGTGAGTGAAAATTCTTGAAGATGCGCTGAAGGCTTTGGAGAAGGGGCTCAATAATGTCATGCAGCGGCTGAGGTAACAATACCTGGGTACAAATTTGTAGGGTTGCTGCGAAAGAGCTCTGAGCATGGTCTGCCAAGGCCTGCAGCGATGCAAACAGCATTTGATCCTCACTTCTAACACCTCCACTAAAGTCGAATACCTGCGCCATCGCTTCAACACGAAGTACCACGGCGGAAAAAAGTGGGCTCAGTAGCTCAACGTCGGAGCGTTTTCCAGTCTTTGCGTTTTTGAACAAGTGTGCGATGATTGCAGTTAACATGGTCTGAGTCATTTCATCTAAATTTTTATCGCCCTGATGTCCATGGGAGCCCTCAGCCAAGCATAAGACTGCGAGATTAGTTGCTTCCTTTAACGCAGCGCACTTTATTGAGTAGTTGCTATCCTGCAGTAGCTTGCACAATGAAGACCTTGAATGACATCTGGATACAAATGAGTGCTTTCCCTCGGATTTAGCAGCTCTTTGAATTGACAAAACCTTATTCCAAAGTAATGTCCAACTGAGTAAGAATTTACGAATGGACTTTGTAAGATAAGACAAAGGAAAAACGGATATTATGCAGTAAAGTTGATTAGCCTTCTTCAACTGCTGAATGGACAATTGAAAGGAAGTATTATTGGCATCCTCAGACAATGGTAAGATGCAGTCAAACGCTTTGATCAATTGCTTCATCATAGGTTCACGTAACCTGTAAGCTTCATGAAAGGCCGGTGCACTGAGACAATCTTGGGTTATATCGGCAATGCTAATGTCAAAGCTTTTGGTTTGGTAAGTTTTGTCCGTCTGCGCACAAGAATTCACGAGTATCTCGGCAAATTTCGAAAGCTGGGTTGGGGTGGCCAAAGTTGTAAATTCAGACAAATGTAAGGTAGTCAAATAATGCCAAATAGCACAAGGACAATCAGCGAATGTTATGGGTGCAATACGACCAGACCAGAGCGAACACTCAGGCGAGTCAGCTAAATTTTCGATCAATAGAAAGAGTGCATTGTACACTGCGTGGGGAATGGTTAAATCGATAGATTTCATAAGAAATAATTTATAACTGGTAAATTCCAAACATAATCGCATCTGCAGACAAGGCCACATGAATCAATTTGAAAGTTTATATTTTTCACAAGAGACAGTCAAAAGAATGAATACCAGTTCTGTGATTAGCTCAGGATTGACTCTTTGCTTTTCGACTTCAAAGATTAGAGGGAAAAACTCGAGCCATTCAGTTAAGCTAACTTCTATCTCGGGCGACAGTTGACGGCTTTGAGATCTGAATATAGACGTTAACGTTCGGAAAGCAGATGCTAAAATGCTTTGCTCAATAAAATTTGTCCACTTGCGAAATCGATTTTTGCCCTTTCGGGGGGGGCATTGCTCTAGAGTTGGTTGAATAATTGTCTTGATAATCTGGCTTCCACAAGATGACAACTTGGCAGAAAGATCTGACCTTTCCTTGGATTGGAGAGAGGAACGAGATGCTGCAATGGCAAAAATATCATAGAAAAAACTGAGAACAATACAAAAGTCCCTATTTTCAACGCTAGGCTTAGGAGTTTGAACAATGAGGTCTTCTGGCTTTGCTGCCGGGGAACTTTCGATAGCTGATAACTTGCGCCTTTTTGAGGATCGTTCAGATATGTGGCCCTCGGGCTGGATGCGAGCACGTAGAAGACCATTCAAAAGTCTGTGGCTCAAGGAGTCATGCATCAAAGACATTTGGGTATACGACATTGAAAGGCGAATTTCTTCATGAGACCTCTCTGAGATGATTCTACTCATCAAAGGACCATTGGTAATTGCATCGAGGGAAAATTGGCCAAGGCGGCTTTCAATGGTATCGATAAATTTAGTCAACAAGACTGGTAGCTGTTTAGCTTTCGAATACCAGTCAAAAAGTGTATTCAAAAAAATCAAGACAGGATTTATAAGGACTTCACTCGGGGACGGCCCCACTAGATGTGGTAAGATGGAATCCAAACGATGACCAATTAAATCATAATCCATTTTGAGTAAATACACTAGGACCTCCCAGGCATGAGAAACTGTGCTGATTGATTCATCGGCCAGATAACTTATGCAATCATGAGCAATGCTGTCCAGAATTTCATGATGGACTGCTTCTGTTGGTTCGTATATGTTACAGTCCATGATGAGTCCAACAATGACCTTGAACTTTTCAACAGAGCGACTGTTCAATTCGATACTGCCTGCGGATCCCAGAGCTTTTATTAGCTTATGAGAGCTTGAGAAAATATTCAGCGCCAACGTTCGAGAGGCATGAAAATGAGCCAGTGGAGTGGTGGGTGTCCGACCAAGGGCGAACTGAGAACCATTATGGCTTCGGCTGGAATTAGATAGTTGAGACTGAAAACGCGGCCATTCACGTGCAAAAATTTGAAGAAAATGTGGTAATATTTCAAACACTGAAGCATAGCCAAAAGTCAAGGCCTGCGTTAAATAGCATCTGATTAAAATAATTCAATCATAATACCGCTCACCTGCAAGGGTGGTTTCATCGTCCGCTTGACTGGCAATCCGGAAAGAGTCAAGCCAATCCAGCTGACCGTCTCCGGCATGGAGAAGCTTCTTCACATTTTCAACATTAAATATTAAATCGTACATCATGCGCAAGATCAGAACTCCGAGCGTGGATCCAAAAGTTAACTTTAAGGATATTTTCAATTGAAGGATCAAAAGGTTTTGTTTTAAAATTGCATTGAGAGCTTTGCGGTAATTCGAAGGTTGTTGAATTATGGACAAAAGGCCTTTAAGTATCAGCAATGCCATCTCCTCAATCTGTCCAGCAACCGGAGCCGTCTCCTGAATGAGGCTTTGAAGAAAACCATGAAATAATTCCACAGATAACTCAAAAGACAGGCGTTGACAAAGAAGGGGCCATAGAGTTTGAAGACTAGACAAGGTATTTGAAAAAGCTTCGGGATTTTTTGAAAGATTCGACCATCCGGAAATAGTAGCTCGCGCGAGAGGAAGAAAGCCAGAGACAGAGATCAAATTCACAAGATCTTGAGATTCGACCTTGATGATAAGTTGATGTAGAAAAGCCCAAAATATTTCAAGATGAGCTGGGGAGGTCAAACTTGAAAGAATGTAGAGTAAAAGGGTTTGATCAGGACTTGGAGGCCAAGATTACGCCAGGGATGATAATGAATTGAACCAACGGATCATCTGATTTTCTCTTTCGCTTGGGATCGTGCAGGTCAGGTTCAAGCATCCATTTAAGAAAATAAATATCTTTGTGTCGGAGGGTGAAGGATGGGCTTGACCAATGAGTTTGAGCTAATAGTATTCGTTCTTCAATGGCATAGTTTGAGCTTCGTAGAGCCAGAAAGAGCTCCTCAGGCCCATCGCATATCTTCGATTGGAGAGGCGAGGCCGTCATTTATTCTGATTCTTCGGGAGCGCCAAATATCCTTTCGATGATATCCTTTCGTAGCTGGATGCCGATCGAAACTCGAAGTGTTTGCTTCGGCTGAGCGAAAATTTAAGACTTGGCAAGTCAGCTGGGATCGAATGCAATATGAATTGAATCCAATTCAATTTGCGCGTGAGACTGACCATCCGCAGCACTTCGGGTAAGAGCATTCACAACGTTCTGTAAGATATTCTGTAAAATCTCTTCTGCAATGACACTGGGCCCCGAAAATATCAAGACATTTTGAAATTCAAAGTGAAGGCAACAAAAACTATACATCTGAATAAAATGGTCCAAAAGCCTGCGCCCAATCCTTCACACAAGCAAGCTGCTCAACATGCATTGAAGTGAGAGAAGCTTGCTGGTATGTTAAGATCTTGCGTCCACAAGAGAAGACATGCTCTGATGGGGCACTTGTTGCAGGTATTGCTAAATATTGGCATTCCATGAGGCAAAGAGTTGAAATACTTTACCCCATGATTTCCAAAACAAGAGGATGTCTTTTTCTTTGGGTTCAGTAGGTTCTGCAAAAAATTGGTGTAATTCATTTTCCAGACTGCACCTGTCACAGGGGCTCTTCAAAGTGAAGAGGGCCTGTCACTCAGTAAACTGGGACTCACTTATGGAGGGCTCAGGATATGGTAAGAAATAAATACACTTAAGAGTTTTAAAAGATGAATTACTAATAAAAGAAACATAAGAAAGCAGCAACAAAAGAAATAAGAGTAAAGAATAAAAGAGCCAACCACAAACAAGTCCAAGTCCACTGTTTCAACCTGTCAGAATGAAAAGAGAAGGGTTAATAAGGATATGGCCACCCAACTCATACTGTACAGGCAAAGAAAGAAAATGCAAAGACTAACTTAATATTAAATAAATATAATACCCAAAATAAGGATAATAATATTCATTAAATAATAAATAAACTAAATTAATTAACTGGGGAAAAGTCCCCAGGGGGAGAAAGAGGGGCTGGTATATGTGAGAATCACCAGCCCTGATCCAGAGAGAGAATTTTCATGAGAGGATTGAATGATTGAATTGAGTCTGGCCAATACAGGTACTGTACAGTTGTACAGAACCTGTACAAGAGGTGTGGTGAATGTTATCTCCGGATAGCACTTTTTATTCTTTTTTATTAGGATAACAATCCCTATCACTTATTTTTTTAAGTCATTTTTTGTATTTACAACAATTGGATTTTTTACCCATTTTTTGGGTTTTTCTAGCAACTTCTTTGATCTTTTAGACACAACTGATATTGACTATTCATTTACAAGCTGCAATGAAGCTAAGTGATAATACAGTTTCATAATGGTGTATCCAAACTGTATTGGGTGAATCCAACCTGTACAGATGTTGACAGGCTGTATTGAAGTACCAAGCTGTATGCATGTTTCAGCAAGGAAGATTGCTGAAACTGAATGCTGATGCAAATAGTGGATCTGCTGATTTGAGGTGTTTGAGTGGGTGTATTAATGAATACCCTTACCCCTGGTGAGTGGTTGTTACAGTCTCCCCCTCTTGAAACCAGTGGGCTCCTGAACACCATAATACCCTGCCACTGTTGAGTGGCAACTCAATATCCCCACATTTTTTTCAAAAAAATTCTTTTTTTAATTTTCATTTCCTCTTGACCATTATCCTGAAAATCCTTTTCAATTCTTCCCTGTCAAATTAACTTGATCCCCCCCTTCTTTCAATTTTTGAGTAAGTATTCCACTTCAAAATATGCTTCTTTTCTCTGATTCAATAAATCTTTTGTCCTTGGGGTATGGCCTTGGGTTGTATCCCAAAATGATGGCCACTGAGCTCTTGTGCTCAAAAAATGATGCCAAATGAGTATATGAATGTATACTCATTTGTAAAGGCCCAATTGAAAATGTCTTGAAATAAAGTCTTCAAGGGGTCTTGTCCCCATTGGCCTTCCCATAGTATTGTGGGCCTTGGTCCTTCCTATGGTGATTCTTGATGAATTTTGGTTTTATGGCCCTTTTGGCCTTTTTTGGGTCTTGGGTGATTTTATTGAAAATTTTGATATATGGCCATTTCTGGCCATTTTGGTCTTTTGAGGTCCTGCGGTCCACATGCCATGGTCCATGGGCTGTGGGGGCTATTGGAGGCCCCCTGGGCCCAATTTTTCTGGGGACCAAAAAATGGCCCATGGTCCAAATTCTCACCTACATGGCCTGGACCCATTGAGGGGGTCCAGGAACATCAAGATCCTGGCCTCCCCAAAGTTGCAGGGGAGGCCCTGGGTGATGAATTCAGCCCCAAAGGGGCCTTTAATCCTCATCTCAGAGGCTTTGAGGGGGGACATAAATGAGTTATGGCCCCATTTCCTTGAGGTCAATTTTTTTGATTTGGAGTGGACTGATTCTGACGTCTTGAATCTTCTGCTTGCATATTCTTCAGTTATGAGTTCCAAACTGACTGAACTCACTGAATCTTCTCCTTCTGCCCTGCCACCATCTGTTCTTTGTGGTTCTGGCAACTTCAGTTGATTGTCTTCACCCTTCATGGCTTCTTCTGGTCACTTTGATCCCTCCCAAATCTATGATGGATACAGAGAAGTTGAAATTATTGGTCCTGCCTGTACTGAATGTTTGGCCAAGGGTAAGGATTTTTTTCAACACTAAAATCCCTGATCTTCAAAGTGCCATTATTGCTTCATTGGAAAGAAACCATGTTGTTGTACCGGGGTGCTGTCTTCTAATGTCAGGAGGTATTTATGGAGTAGAAAAGATGGTCCTTTTGGGAAAGAGTTCCCAGTCTCTGAGGCACCTACTCCTGATGGAACTTCAGGATTTTCTAAATGTGAGTTATTTGCATATCTTGATTGAAATTGGTACTGATATTTTGATGTATTGACTGGTTCCAGGCAGAGGGATGTGGCAAGGTGGACTAATGTTGGAGGGCCAATTCCAGTTGGTGGTAGGCAAGTATATTCCAGCTCAGAAGTCCCAATATCCAGGATCAATACTGAAGGGGTAGTGAAAAGAATAAGGAGGATTGCTGATTCCTCGATTGCTCCAGATGCTGAAGGTAGTGATGAGTTGGATGGTGAAGAAGTTGAAGTTGTTCCTCATTCATTTGGCCATCCATCCAGCAATTCCTCTGCTCAGCCTCTTGCTAACATATTCCAAATCCAAGTGATTCCCAGTACTCCCAGAACCTTCCAACCAGTGCTTTCTTCCATTCCTACTACAATTCCTCCTTCTTCACCAAGTACTTCCCATGCCAGGCCTGCCTTGAATCCAGCAGTAAGACCATCACCAAGCCAGAAACCCAGGAACTCACCCATAACCACCTCCCAACAACTCCAACCTGTGGCCAGTTCCAGTAGGAGAAGGGATGGTTTGTCTCCTTTACCGTTTCCTGCCGCTCAAGTTTTTCAAAGAGATTGTTGGCCTATCCAAATTAACAGAGAAGATCCCAATGCGGCTAGTGAAAACAAAGAAGCTGTGGCCAGATTATTCAGGAGGGTTGATAGAAATAGCAGGGAGGTGACTATGTATGCAAATGACCAAACTAATCCGGGTACTGCTTCAGAAGAGATGGCTGCAAAATTTGCCTGGTATGAAGATGAATTGACAAATGATTTTCAGAGAACCTTTGATGATTTAGGTAGAGATAACTAGTTTCCTTATCCTTGTTTGTGTTTGGTTTGACTTCTATCCCCACTCTTATCAATACTAAAAAATGAGAAAATAATGGAACCTCCCAATACAGGATTTGGGAGGGGATGCTGCTGCTTCAAAGAAATAAAAGAAAACAAAATTATACAAGTAAAGAAAAGAAATAAAATGAGAGAAAAAGATAGTAGAGAAAAAGAGATAAAAGAAATTCCTGATGGTTGGTCCTTCTTGTAGTGAGCTGCTTGATTTTTGGCCAAGAATGTCTGAAAAATGAAAACCAAGCATTTGATGCTCACAGAGTGGCCAAGGTAATGTTTTACAAGAAGTAGAACACTCAGGGATTCATACCAGGAGATGGAACTTACTTTCATAACTCCCACTCCTCACCAAGAACCATAAAACTGAAATAAATTGCCATAATTGACTTGAGTGATGAATGTCTTGAATTATGATGATTGGCATAAATTGAAGTAATGATTAAGAAAAAGAAAACAAAAAGGAAGAAAGAAACATTTGGCCATATCTTGATAAGGTCCAAATTGGAGGGTATTGATGCTGTAAGGCCTTCTGAATCTGTCCAAAAAATTGACAAGTGCTCACAAAGTGGCCAAGGTGATGCTTACAACAACATATGGGTAGAATACCCCCTCAAAGGTGCATGCCAGGAGAGGAACTTACTCTCATAACTTCTTCTCCCCACCAAGCACCATAAAATCAAGCTCTTGAGGTATTTGGGCCAGGCTTGTCTGGATACAATGAATGGAAATCCTTGACAAGGTCTTGTGAGTTGGTAAGGTTGGAAGCTGGTTCCCAAGTGGTTCTTTCTGGTTCTTCACTGAATCTTTTCCACTCTACAAGATACCATAATTTACCTCTCTTGAGTTTTGAGTCCAGAACCTGAGCCACTTCCCATTCCTCTTGCTCCTCCACTAAGACTGGTGGTTGTGGCAATTGATGTTAATTTGGGATAGTTGAATGCTTCACTGGTTCTAATAAGGACACATGGAATACAGGGGGAACTGACTTCCATTGCTGAGGCAACTTGAGGTGATATGCATGGCTGCCAATTTTCTTCAGAACTTCAAAAGGTCCCAACCATCTTTCTGATAATTTCTTGGTGGGTCTTTTTTGTCTTTATGTTTTTGGAAGATAGCCATACTTTTTCCCCAGGTTGGAAATCAGGTGGAATTGCTCTATTTATATCTGCATACTTCTTTAATCTCCTTATTTCTGACTCTAATTCTTCTTTTACAACTTGCTGTACTTATTGGAGTTTTGTTGATAACTTTCCAGCAGGTGAATCTTGAGAAATATAGATTGAGTCAAAGCTGGGATTTCTTCCATAAATGGTGAAAAAAGGTGATTGCTTTGTTGATGAATGTTCTGCATTATCATAGGCAAATTCAGCCAGAGGGAGCCAGGTGTACCAGTCATCTTGATGATAGCTGACATACATCCAAAGATACTGTTCTAGTATCTGATTTACCCTCTCTGTCTGTCCATCTGTTTCAGGATGAAAAGCAGTTGAAAGATCTCTTGATATCTTCAGATTCTGACATAATTGAGTCCAAAATGATGAAACAAATAAAGATCCTCTATTGCTGACAATACTTACTGGAAGGCCATGCTTGGGAAATACATGACTAATGAAGATTTGAGCTAAGTCCAGAGCAGTGATTGTTCCATAAGCTGGAATGAAGATTGCCATTTTTGAGAACCTGTCCACAACTACTAGAATTGAGTCAAAGTTGTTTGACAAGGGCACTTGAGTGATAAAGTCCATTGATAAGGAATTCCAAGGACCAGATGGAAGTTAAAGAGGCTTGAGTAATCCAAACTTCTTGTGATGAATGTTCTTGTTTCTTGCACATTTCTGACATGAGGACACATAGTAATTGATGAATTGATTCATGAAAGCCCAATAAAAATCCCTCTTAATGAGCTTGAGGGTCTTCTCCTGGCCAGGATGGCCAGCAAATGGTGAGTCATGATGCTTTTTAAGAATATTGAGTTGAAGTTCTTCATTGCTTGGGATTACCACTCTATCTTTGAATAATAACATCTTGGCTTGAGGTTCAAGAGAATAATCTGGAGCTGATTCACCTCTTGCTAGTTGCTTGAGTATTTCTTTATAGTCTTTGTCTTGCCATACTTCTTTTTGAATATTGTCAACTAAATCTGAAAATATTTCAACTTTGATTGAGAAGAATCTTGACTCTTGAATTCCATTTTGCTTTATTATTTGATGAAGATTTTGAGGATTCTTGCTGATGAAGTCCACCCCCCTCTCTGGGTACATGTCATCCCAACATGACAAGGCATCTGGTAAAGTGGCCAGCCTGCCTGGGTGGAAAGTGATAGTGAAGTGAAATTCAGAAAGGAGCTCAGCCCAACGGGCCTGACAACAAGTAAGAACTTTGGAAGACATAAAATACTGCAGGGAAGAGTGGTCTGTAAAGACCTCAAAAGAATTGGAAAGAGAGAGAAGAAATGCTCTCCAGCACTTGAGAGCCCAAACTATGCCAAGAAGTTCCTTGTCATGAATCTCATAGTTCAGCTCAGCTGGGAGAAGCTTGCGACTATCAAATGAAATGGGATGCTTTCATCAGTCATTCACATGGCTCAGTACAGCACCCAAGGAATAATCAGAAGCATCAGTCTCTACAATAGTAGGTAGAGAAGGATTGAAATGAGATAAGATAGGAGGAGTAATGAAAGCTTCTTTGAGTACTTGAAACTGGCTAAGAGCTTCCTCATTGAAGATAAAGGGAGAATCTTTCTTGAGAAGGGAAGTGAGAGAAGTGATTTTTTTAGAATAATTTTTTATGAAACAACAATAAAAATTGGCAAAGTCAAGAAAAGACTGAAGAGCCTTGATGTTTTTGGGCTGAGGCCAATTGAGGATTTGCTGAAACTTTGAAGAATACATCTTGAGGCCATCACTTGAAACAACATAGCCCAAGTATTCCACACTTGAGGCATGGAATACACACTTGGAGGCTTTGGAAAACAAATTATTGTCCCTCAGTCTTTGGAGGTCAGAGGCCACATGTTTGACATGTTCCTCCTCAGAACTGGAAAAGACCATAATATCATCTAAATAAACTACAACAAACACATCCAAAAAACCTGCAAATATATCATTCATAAGATTCTGAAAAGAAGCTGGAGCATTGGTCAAACCAAATACTCATAACTACCATACTTGGTTCTAAAGGCAGTTAAGTGCTCATCCCCCTCTTTGATTCTCAGGAGATTATATGCACCATGAAGATCTATCTTGGAGAAGATAGTGGAACCGTTGATTATGGTAAGGAGCTGGTTCATAGGAGGAACAGAATACCTTTTCTTCCTAGTGACAGCATTGAGTTTGCGGTAGTCAACACACAAACAAAGACCTCCATCCTTTTTCTTAACAAAAAGGACAGGTGCTCCTGTTGAAGAGGAGCTTGGTCTTATGAAACCTTTCTCTACATTCTCTGCAATTTAGGCCTGCAGTGTTTCTGAATCTTGATTTGATAATGAGTAGATAGCACCAATTGGAGGTAGAAGACCCTCCAATTCAATATGATGATCACAGGCGCAGTGTGGAGGAAGTTTCTCTGCTTTCACCTTGGAGAATACATCCAAATATTGGTGATAAACAGGAGGGACTACCTTCAACACAGTTTCAATCTCTTCTGGCTCTTCCTCCTCATCCCACTTCTCCTCCAGGGAGGCATGCAAAGATAAAGGAGGAAAGTCCATATCCCCTTGAAGGAGATGAAGTGAAGATATAGAAACATCTTCTCCAACATCTTTTATCTCTTTGAATACTTCATCTATTGATGGAAGTAATGACTGAGAGGGAATGATGGAAGGGAAGGTGTCTTAAGCTCACCAACCAGAGCAATACTGTTGACAGCAGTGGGAAAGTCATTACTAGTAGAAGGAATAATACCACTAGAATCCTTATGACTAGAATCATAGGTGATCAATCCATTTTTCCAATCAATAATGGGATTGAAATGGTAAAGGAAATCATAGCCCAATATCAGGTCTTCTCCCTTGGGTGAATCTATGATAAAGAAGTCCCATTCAAAGCTTGGGGAGGAAGGAAAGTCAACTACCCACTTGGTATAATGGGTGATGAACAAGGCAGGGGATTCATTACAATCCAGAATGAAAAGAGGAATCTTTTCAGGGAGCTCTGACATAGTCAATGAGTACTTGAGAACAAAATTCTTTGCAATAAAAGAGTTTGTAGCAGCAGAATCAATGGGAATACTATAAAAAATAAGAAACTTTAAAGATTTCTTGATACTAGTATTCAGAGTTCACAATTGTGCTATTGAAGTAAATAGGTGAGAACCATTGAACACATCATGATCCCCACTCAGGCTTTTCCCTGCTTGCTAGGGAAGCCTCTTGATGATGACCCAGGCTTGTTCTGAGGTCTCTTGAAGAATTTTTCAATTGGGTGCTTTCCACCACAATAAGTACACAACCCCTCTTTAGTCCTCCTCTCCTTTTCATAAACGATTAATTTGTTGTCCTTATTGAGGAGAGCAGCATGGGGCTTGTCCTTTGAAGATTGAAATTTCTTGCCCTTCTTGTTCTTCTTTTGGTGAGGCCTATTTGGAAATGAGTTTTGAGGAGGCCTTGAGGGATTGGATCCATGAACAGGAGGATTCTTCTCTTGATTACCACCCTTTTCTTTTTGCCTCTCATGATATCTTGTGTCTAATTCTAAAGTGACATCCATAAGCTCTTGAAGAGTGTCAAACGTTCCAGGGTGAGAAGCCAAATGATCCAATAATCTTGATGCCAATCCTCTTCTGTAAACATGGATATAAGCTCTTTCCCCCCAATCTCCAATTCTTGACATTAAGCTTCTGAAATCAGCAATGTACAAGGATACATGACTACTTTCCTTCAACCTCAAACTGTTCCATTCTTGTTCAGCCTTTATGACGTCATTGGGGTCACCTAACAGAGTGAATAGTTGATATTCAAATAATGGCCAAGTATTGAGGAGATAAGAAGGGTCTTCATTGGAAATATTTGAGAGATAGGGTTCAATCCACTTTCCAGCTCTACCAGTGAGAAAAGAAGTTGAGTAAAGAACTTTCTTCTTGTCAGAGAAGAAATTTTCTGGATCATTATGGAAGATTAATTGACAGGATTGGATAAATCCTCTCAATCTATGAGCTTGAGTACCATCAAAAGAATCAGGTGCCTTCATGGATGGAGTCTTGAAATCAGGGGCTTTGGAACTGTCCCTGGGGGCAACTGCTTGAGTGAGCTGCCTCATGAATTGAGTCATTTGCTCCATCATCTTGAGGAGACTTGGTCCAGTTTGAGAGACAAGAGGTTGACTAGAAAGGGCTAGATTAGAGCCCTGAGGAACCTCTGGAGCATTTGCCAAGGCATCTGCCACTTCAGTCTCCCCAGAATCTTCCCCCTCTTAATCTTCAACTTCCCCTAATATTGCTCTTGCACCTTCAGACATGCCAGGGTAGCCACCCAAAAGTCCAGACAAGGATCTTGATCTTCTAGATTTAATTCCACCTCTTCTTGAGGGTGCTTCTCCTTCCATTGGTGGTCCTCTGTCCAAGTTTGCACTCAGTTGATGAACTGATGGTGTGCAATCAAGAGGAGCCCTTGCTGTAGGAGTGAGAACAGCTGGAATTCTTTAGGATCTAGTGTTCTTGGCTGGGGGACTATGCTGAACTGGAATTATGAACAGAAGTAGAATAAAATCTTGATGGTATTGAGAACAGAAATCAAAGCTTGGCCAAATCAATTACAATAAGATCTTGCTGAGTCTTCAGGAATCAATTCAATTCTTGAGGTTGAAACAACTTCAATAAATTCAATCAATAATCAATAATAAATTCAAATTAAATATTAATAATCTTGAAGAATTAAATAAACAATTGGTCAATAAATCAATCAATGTATTCAAAGTCAATTCAAGGTCTTGAGGAGTCAATCAGTCAATCAATATCTTCAGGAATGAAAATCAATCAACAATCAATAATCAATTCTTGAGGATGAATCAGCTATCTTGAGGAATTCAAAAGTCAATCAAATTAATCCAAATAAAATCCTGAATCACTGAATCAATAACCCAAATGAATCCCAATCAATCCCCCAATCAATAACTCCTGATAGGACCTTAATAGAAAAACAGAGAGAAATTTGATTGAAATAAAATGAAGTGAAATGAGATGGTCAGAAATGATTAAGAAAAATAGAAAGAGTAAATTTTCATATGAATGAAATGAAGGAGATGAAAATTGATGAGAGAAAAATCATAAGATCATTAAAGAGTCATAATTGATGAATGAGAGAAATGAATATAAATTAATGAAAAGAAAAAATCAAATATGAGCTAATTGATTTTATGTCACAGGGGCTCTTCAAAGTGAAGAGGGCCTGGCACTCAGTAAACTGGGACTCACATATGGAGGGCTCAGGATATGGTAAGAAAGAAATACACTTAAGAGTGTTAAAAGATGAATACTAATAAAAGAAATATAAGAAAGCAGAAACAAAATAAATAAGAGTAAAGAATAAAAGAGACAACCACAAACAAGTCCAAGTCTACTGTTTCAACCTGTCAGAATGAAAAGAGAAGGGTTAATAAGGATATGGCCACCCAACTCATACTGTACAGGTGAAGAAAGAAAATGCAAAGACTAACTTAATATTAAATAAATATAATACCCAAAATAAGGATAATAATATTCATTAAATAATAAATAAACTAAATTAATTAACTGGGGAAAAGTCCCCAGGGGGAGAAAGAGTGGCTGGTATATGTGAGAATCACCAACCCTGATCCAGAGAGAGAATTTTCATGAGAGGATTGAATGATTGAATTGAGTCTGGCCAATACAGGTACTGTACAGTTGTACAGAACCTGTACAAGAGGTGTGGTGAAGTTGAGTGATCATACAGTTTCATAATGGTGTATCCAAACTGTATTGGGTGAATCCAACCTGTACAGATGTTGACAGGCTGTATAGAAGTACCAAGCTGTATGCATGTTTCAGCAAGAAAGATTGCTGAAACTGAATGCTGATGCAAATAGTGGATCTTCTGATTTGAGGTGTTTGAGTGGGTGTATTAATGAATACCCTTACCCCTGGTGAGTGGTTGTTACAGCACCCCTCATTAAAGACAGAAGGGTACATTTAATCAAATAGCCCATTTTCCTTCTCCTTAAGATTTGTAGAATGAGGTGGAATAATTGGTCTAGCTTGGTAATTCTTGTTTTCCACATCTTCAAATATCTCCTGAATCTTGTAAGATGATAAACCAAATTGGGCCAAGGTTGATTCATGTGATGCAAAGAATTTGATTTTGAATCACAGGTCAAGAATGGAAACACATATGGCTGGTGGCTTAAGACAAAGTATTTGGATATATTTTGGTATTTTATTGATAATTGCATGTGAAGCAGGCTCATTTTGCTCACAAGACTTCTCATACACCAAAAATTCTTTTTTTAACATTACCTTGAAATTGTTTTGTTAGTGAAAAAAACATACCTGAAATATTTGATTTATTAATAATAAGTAGAGAGGCAGAGCCTGATTGATTGTTGGGTAGCTGAAAGCACAGACTATGACTGTTTCTTCATAAAGGGGTTGGAGAAAGGCTACCATTATCTTTACCTTGTCCCATTCAAGGGGACTGAGGAAATATTGCTGCAAATTTTCAGGTGAGCAAAACTGTTTATATGCCTCACAAAGTGATAATGCACATTTGCGCATATTGTAAGTCAAATTCCAGCTTGTACATACATGGGAGAGGAGAGTGGTTTCAGCTTTTGATGTTGTTTCATCATAGACAAGGTTTTCAATTGCAATAAATTTCTTTCTTCTTTGTGGGCTTTGGCACAAGTATGAGGCCAATAAGGAAATTCTTGAAATAATGGAGTCATATTTCAAATTTATTCCATCAGGTAGGTCAAGAATATCTGCAATTGACATTGGATTTGGATCATGTATCTTGGCTGGCTGATCAGGTAGCAAATTGATAACCCAAAGGGAATTGAGCCCATTTCAAGAGGCTAGATGTAATTTATGGGCCATGCAGCCTACCAAGTGAGTTTTTGCACAAAACGTTGGTATTTTGGTTTCTATTCCAATGGCCATGCAGTGGTTTACAGAGGCATTATCAGTTTTTAAGCAAAAAAACAATCTTCAAGATTGTATTGGCTTATTATCTTGACAAACAGTTCAGCCAGTGATGGTCCTTAATGATTTCCTTTAAGAGAACCAAATATTAGTAGGCAAATGAAAAATCATTAAAATGACTTACCTTCTGTCTTTCTAAGACCTAAAAGCAAAGAGGTTAAGTTAAATTGATCATCCATAAATTGGGCTGTCACAGCCATTTATGCAATGATATTGGGGCTTGTTCAAGTTTCTGTAGTAAAAGAGACATGGGAACTGGAGTTTGAAATGCACTTCAATATAGCTTCTTGATGGAAGACAAATACATTAGATAGATGGGCAGTCAATGCAGTTTTGTGGACAAGTATATTTAGCATTTTTGGGCTGCATAGTTCTAATAAAGTATGGAAAGACATAAATTCAGTCATAGACAGCATCAGATTTTTCTCACATATAAAATATACAAGTGCTGTCTTCAGTTATTTGGCACAAAGGGACTATTAAAAAGGAGGTTCAATGTTAGCTCATGATCAAAAAACCATTTTTAAAACATACTTGCTTCACATGTAAATTTTTCAAAAAATTGTCCAGAGTAAGATTCCACCCTTTGATGAGAGCTTTACTCTTAGGAATGGTGAGAAAATGGGAAAGATTGAGATTCTGACTCATGGCTTTGGTACTGCTTGTTTTATTGCACTTCAATTTCTTGTTGGATTTTTTGCCAGAAGAATTGGTTATGTTTCAGTAAAAATATTTTTCATCAGTATCAGAAGAATAAACCCACATCCAGGAGCATTTGAGGGTGTTGATGGGCTCAGAAATGGATGGTTGTGCTGCAATATTGGTGTCAGTGCTTGATGATTGTGAAGGATGAGTGGATGAAATTTAAAGGAGGAAAAAAAATTCAGTACTTTGGAGGAGAAAACTAAAATAAAAAAGGTGGAAATGATAAGGAATTGGACTCTGGAGGGAGATGGGGGAGGAAAAGTAAATTAAATAAGAAAAAATAATTCAGAGTGATGGAGGAGGAAAAAATACAAATAATAATAGGTGGGGTGGGAACTTGGAAGGTTCTAGAATGATCCTAGCCATCCTAACTGGTACCGGTATGGTCCAGGGCTGGATTTCTGGGACCAGGAAGCAGGAGAGTTATTTATCTGGGATCCAGAGGAATTGGGGCTAGGGGTACATGTATGAGTCCAAATTATCCATGGAAACCAGGCTTAGACAGTATACATAGTATGACCCATATGCAATTATACTGTACAAATATACTCATCTCTTTGAGAAAATATTTTTGACTTACCAAATCACACTTACAATTCTCAAAAACTAAAGAAAACATGCCACCACTTAAAACTTGAATAGTCCAAATTATCAACAGATTCATGGATGATGATTATGAAGAGCTCAAAATCTTAACTACAACTACCAATACTGAAAAGAGAACTCATAAATACATTGAACATCAAATATTTCTGGGGGCAGAAAGATTATACAATTATCACTTTCAAGAAAACAGTACCTACAAGGATTATCAATTTCAATGTTGATATCATATGCCAAGGTCTCTTTTTGTTGAACTTGCTGAAAATCTAATTTTTAGAAATTATTTCTGGAGACAAAAAGCTGTAAGTTCTTATATATTTTTTATATTTGCTTTATTTTCAATTTAAAATTTAAGTTTTTAGGCTTTCTGAAAGCAAACAGGATTATCAACATACCAAAAAGTTTCCTCAGCCTTTTGGAAGCTAGCATATGGGGTCACTGCTGATGAAAAAGATGATTATCTTGGGCTGGGAGAGACTACAGCAATGGTCTTTCTGAAAGAATTTGCAAAAGATATTGTTTCTATATATGGTGAACAATATTTATGCCCAGAAAACCCTGATGAACTGAAAATTATCACCTCAGAATACAAAAAAGGAGGCTTTCAAGGCTGTTTAGGAAGTCTTGATGGTGTGCACTGGTCATGGAAAACTTCCCAAAAGCATGGGCAGGCCAGTTTCAACAAAAAGAGAATACAGAAACAGTAGGATTAGAGGCAGTAGCATAAAAAAGTCTACATATTTGGCACGCTTTCTTTGGGACTCCTGGTGCACTCAATGACATTAAAATTTTGAATAGAAGTCCATGGTTTGAAAACATCTTGAAAGGTGAGCTCCTTTGTCTTTCAATTTATTTTTAATTTTATTTTTGTATAGGAATTGAAACAAAGGTGAAATACAAACTGAACTAAAATTAGTACAAAAATTGATATTACCTTGTGGATGGAGTATACCCAAATTGAGAATTCTTGGTAAAAAGCTTGCCTCATTCTCAGGATGAAGCTGGGAAATTATTCTCATAAACATAAGATAGTTCCAGAAAAGAAATTTAGTGAGAATTTGGAGTCTTGCAAGAACAATGAGCTATCGTAAATAGACCATGCCAATTTTCCTCCTTCAAATTTATTTGTGATATAATGAACTTTTTCATAAATTTACACAATATGATTTTTGAAAACAAAAGGACCTATGATTCATTGCTAATTGATTCACACACTACCTCTTCAACTAGGGTTATTCCATAACATCATGATCCTGATCTGTTCCATACATTAAATCAATACCTTCAAAGCAATAATAGTTTGAAAATGAATGTCTCCGTCATCAACTAATGTAAGATTTAAAAATACACAATTGGATTCAGCATGGAATTCAAGAGTCAAAAAACAATTTGTCTCACTTTTAAGTTTACTTTTAATATTTTTGATGTATTTCTCATTTAATTAAGTTTGATATTTCTTTACTTTAATCAAATTCCAGATTCTCTTTCCTTTCCTTCAAGACCTCTAGAAAATATTGACATGAGAAGTGTCACAACCATGGATAATACCAGTTGGACAATTCCATATCTCTTTTATGACAATTTGGCCATATCCATTAAGTGTGGACAAATTAGCTATATTCACTTTTATGACCCTTTATGGCCATTAAATCATACAGGGCTAACTTGGCCCCTTCACCATCATCATTCCATTCATGGCATTTGTATGCATTTGAGAACTTTTGGGAATTTCCCATTCAATAAGGGAAATACAGGCAAAAAGCCTGTATTATGCTTTTTAAGCTTTGAATACAGTTTTTCACATTTTGGAATTTTATGCCATATTTCCTTTATATATGGGAAATATTCTCAAATGGCCATATCAGACCATTTGGGGCTTAATTGAAATATTTGCACATTTTGCGCACTTTGTGCAAATACGGTTTTAAAAGACATTTGGGCTTGTTTTGGCCAAAATTCCAAAAATATGAAAAACACCCAAACCATCCATAAAACACCTCTGAAATTCCTGAAGCCACCCAAAATCCTTTTTATATCTTTCCTCCTGGAATTAATTAAAAGACCTTTGGCAACTTTTCATTTTCAATAATCAAAAGTGCCATAAATGGTGTTATACACCATTATGTACCTTTTTTCACCAGAAATCCAATGGTGCCAATATCAGAACATTATTTCAAAATCCCATCATGTAATAAAGGCATCACGTCATCCAGAGGATTCATCAAGGCTCAAGTGAAAGTGTTATTTTCAAATACCAATCATTCCATAAAGAAGTCATTGGTCATTTTCAATCATGCAGTATTCCTCCAAGGGAATACTGGAAGTTCATTCTCAAAGGATATTCAAGAGGTAATTCCAAAACAATTTTCAAGTATGAAGGCTCCATCAATCCACCTTAGAAACCACATTCATTCCCATACCATATTGTTTCATAAACACCTGTATTAAAACCATACACCCTGGGAAGATCATTAAAATCAGTTCATTTACCAACTTGGAAAGGTATAGACTTCATCAAAAAATTAATAAAGCTTCAAGGATTTAATGCAGACAAGCTGTCAGCCTGAAGGAGTCCAGCTCTCAACCAATAATATACACCAGCCTCTCTTTCAACCCTGGGTTTCTCCCCCAGTTAATTGATATAATTTTATTTACTTCTATCTTTATTTTCTTTCATCTTTATGGTGAATACTGATATTCTTAAGTCAGTCATTTGTGCCATCCTTTCTTTTCCTGTAAGTGGATATTTGGTGGTCATATTATTACCAATTCCACTATTCATTCCAGAATGTTGAAACAGTAATTAAGGAACTACTTGGTTGTCTCTTTGGCCATTTAGCTTCCTTTTCTCTCATTGAATCTCATATTGTACTTTCATATCTTCTTAAAGAAATTTATTATTCTTCTATTTTATCTTCTTCAATCTTTGGAATCTTCCAAGTGAGTTCTCCAATTACTAAGTGCCAGGTCATTATTTTTTTCCCCAAGAGCCCCTGTGAAATTCTATTAATTAACTCAGAATTTCTTTTCATTATTTTCATTCATTCTTTCATCATTTTATTCACTCATTTTATTGAGATTATGAACTGAATGAAAACTTGGACCAAGGACCACCAATGGAAGGATCAGAACCCTCCAGAAGAGGGGGAATGAAATAAAGAAGATCAAGATCATTTTCTGGCCTTTTAGGTGGTTATCCTGGCATTTCTGAAGGTGCAATAGCAAGACTAGGGGAAGCTGGAGATGAAGAGGGGGAAGAGTCTGTGTAAGAGGAAGATTCCGCGGAAACTGAAGCAGAAGATTCTTTTGAAAATGCTCCAGAGGTGCCTCATATTTATAATATAGCCCCTTCTAGTTAACCTGTTGTCTCTCAGACTTAACCAAGTATCCTCAAGATGATGAAGCAGATGACTCAATTAATGGGGCAACTCACTCAAGCAGCTACCCCCAGGAACAATTCCAAAGCCCCTGCATTCAAGACTCCATAAATGAAGGAAACTGATTCTTTTGATGGTACTAAAGCACATAAATTGAGAGGATTAATCCAATCCTGTCAATTGATATTCCATAATGATCCAGAAAATATCTTCTCTTACAGGAAGGAATTTCTTTACTAAACTTCTTTTCTCACTGGTAGAGCTGGCAGATGGATTGAACCCTACCTCTCAAAATATTTCCAATGAAGATCCTTCCTATCTTATCAATAATTGGAAGTTGTTTGAAGCCCAATTATTCACTCTGTTTGGTGACCCCAATAAATTAAGGAAAGCTGAACAAGAGTTGAAAAATTTGGAAATGAAGGAAAGTGGCCATGTATCTTTGTAAATTGCTGATTTCAGAACTTTAATGTCAAGAATTGGAGATTGGGGGGGAAGGGCATATATTCATGTTTACAGAAGAGGATTGGCATCAAGATTGTTGGATCAGTTTGCTTCTCACTCTGGTACTTCTGATACTCTTCAAGAACTCATGGACATCACCTTGGAATTAGATACCAGGTACCATGAGAGGAAGAAGGAAAAGGGTGGTAATCAAGAAAAGAAGCCTCCTGTCACTGGATCCAATTTATCAAGACCTCCTCAAGACTCATCTTAAAAGAGTCCCCACTACAAGAAGAATAACAAGGAAAAGTGATTTAAAGCTTCAAAGGACAAGCCCCATGCTTCCCTCCTTAATAAGAACAATAAATCAATTGGTTCTGCAAAGGAGGTGAGGATTAATGCTGGGTTGTGTACTTATTGTGGTGGGAATCACCCAATTGAAAATTACTTCAAGAGACCTCAGAACAAGTCTGGGTAATCAAGAGGCTTCCCTAAAAAGCAGGGAAAAGCCTTAGTGGAAATCATGATGTGTTCAATGGTTCTCACTTATTTTATTCAAGAGCAAAATTGTGCAATCTGAATACTAGTGTTGATAAATCTTTAAAATTCCAGATTTTTCATCCTGTCTCTGATTGTTTTTATAGTATTCTCATTGATTGTGGTGCTACAAAATCTTTTATTGCAAAGAATATTGCTCTCAAGTACTCATTGACTATGTCAGAGCTCTCTGAAAAGATTCCCCTTTCAATTCTGGATTCAAATTAATCCCCTGACTTGTTCATCACTCATTATACCAAGTGGGTTGTTGACTTGCCTTCATTCCCAAGCTTGTAATGGGACTTTTTTATCATAGATTTCCCCATTTACTTTACCATTTTGTTCCCATTATTGATTGTAAAAATGGATTGATCACCTATGATTCTAGTCATAAGGATCTTAGTGGTATTAATTCTTCTACTAGTAATGACTTGACAGCTGCTGTCAACAGTGTTTCTCTGGCTGGTGAGCTTAAGACAACTTCCCTTCCTTCTTTTGTCCATATCCCTTTGATCATTCCCTCTGAGTAACTACTTCAATCAAGAGATAAATTCTTCAAAGAGATAAAAGATGTTTGAAAAGATGTTTCTATATCTTGAGTTCATCTCTTTAAAGGGGATATGAACCTTCATCCTTTATATTTTTATGCCTTCCTGGAGGAGCAGTGGGATGAGGAGGAAGAGCCAGAAGAAATTAAAACTGTGCTGAAGGTAGTGCCTCCTGCTTATCACCAATATTTGGATGTTTTCTCCAAGGTTAAAGCAGAGAAACTTCCTCAAAACCATGCCTGTGATCATAATATTGAACTGGAGGGTCTTCTATCTCCAGTTGGTGTTATCTACTCATTATAAAATCAAGAGTCAGAAACACTGCAGGCCTATATTTAAGAGAATGTAGAAAAAGGTTTCATTATGCCAAGATCCTCTGCAACAGGAGCACCTGTCATTTTTGTCAAGAAAAAGGATGGAGGCCTTTATTTGTGTGTTTACTACCACAAAACCAATTCTTTCACTAGGAAGAACAGGTATCCTGTCCCTCCTATGAACCAGCTCCTTACCTCATTCAACACTTCCACTATCTTCTCCAAGATAGACCTGAATGGTGAATATAATCTACCAATAGTCAAAGAGGGGGATGAGAACTTAACCTCCTTTAGAGCCAAATATGATGATTAGGCCATTTGTCCTTAAATATGCTCCTGCTTCATTCCAAAATCTTGTAAATGATATATTTGAAGATTTCTTGGATAATTTGGTGTAGTTTATCTAGATGATATTATGGTCTTTTCTAGTTCTGAGGAGCAACATGTTAAAAATGTGTCCTCTGTCCTCCAAAGACTGAGGGACAATAATTCTTTTGCTAAAGCCTCAAAGTCTGTATTCCATGAATCAAGTGTGGAATACTTGGGCTATATTGCTTCAAGTGATGGCCTCAAGATGTATATTCATAATTTCAGCCAATTTTCAATTGGCCTCAGCGCAAGAACATCAAAGCTCTTCAATCCTTTCTTTGCTTTGTGAATTTCTATTGATGTTTCATTGAAAGTTACTCTAAAATAATGAATGCTCTCACTTCCCTCCTCAAAAAAGACTCTCCTTATATCTTCAATGAGGAATCTCTTAGTCAGTTTCAAATACTCAAAGAAGCTTTCACCACTGCTCCTATCTTTTCTCATTTCAATCCTTCTCTACCGACTATTTTAGAGACTTATGCTTCTGATTATGCCTTGGGTGCTGTACTGAGCCAGTTGAATGACTCAGGAAAGCATCCAATTGCATTTGATAGTTGAAAGCTCATCCAAGCTGAGCTTAACTATGAAATCAATTACAAGTAATTCCTTGGCATAGTTTGGGCTCTTGAGTTCGGGAGAGCTTTCCTTCTTTCTGTTTCCAATTCTTTTGAGGTCTTGAAAGACCACTCTTCTCTTCAGTATTTCTTGTCTTCCAAATTTATTACTTGTTGTCAGGCCCATTGCACTAAATTTTTCTCTGAGTTTCATTTCACTATCACTTACTGCCCAGGAAGCCTTGCCAATTTACCAGATGCCTTTTCACATTGGGACAACATGTACCCAGAGAGGGGGGTGGACTTCATCAGCAAGAATCCTCAAAATTTCTATCAAGTAATCAAGCAAGATGGAATTCAAGAGTCAAGATTCTTATCAATAAAAGTTGAAATGCTTGCAGATGGAGTTGAACAAATTCAAAGACAAGTATAGAAAGACAAATAATGCAAGGGAATTCTCAAGCAACTAGAAAGAGGTGAATCAGTCTCTGATTATCCCCTTGAACCTCAAGCCAAGTTGTCTTTATTCACAGCTAGAGTGGTAGTCCTAAGAAATGAAGGAATAAAATGTAATATTCTTCAAAAGAGTCATGACTCACCATTGGCTGGCCATCCTGGCCAGGAGAAGACCCTCAAGCTCATCAAGAAGAATTTTTATTGGGCTTGCATGAATAAATTAATTAAGGACTATGTGTCCTCATGCCAGCAATGCTCAAGAAACAAGAACATTCATAATAAGAAGTTTGGGTGACACAAGCCTCTTCAAATTCCACCTGGTCCTTGACATTCATTATTAATGGAATTTATCAATCAATTGCCTCTGTCAAATAACTTAGATTCAATTTTAGTAGTTGTGGACAGATTCTCAAAAATTAAAATATTCATTCTAGCTTATGGAAAAATCACTTCCCTGGACCTAGCTCAAATCTTCATCCGCCATGTCTCTTCCAAACATGGCCTTCCAGTCAGTATTGTTAGTGATAGAGGATCTTCATTTGTTTCATCATTCTAGACCAATTTATTTCAGAAGCTCAAACTATCAAGAGATCTTTCAACTTCTTTTCATCCTGAAACAGATGGACAGACAGAGAGGGTAAATCAGATTCTAGAACAGTATCTTTTTATTTATTTCATTCACTATAAAGCTGAATAGAACACCTGGCTCCCTTTGGCTGAATTTGCCTCCAATAATGCAGAACCTTTATCAACAAAGCAATCACCTTTTTTCACCATTTATGGAAGAAATCCCAGCTTTGACTCAATCCATATTTCTCAAGACTCACCTTCTGGAAAGTTATCAACAAAAATCCAATCAGTACAGCAAGTAGTCAAAGAAGAATTAGCATCAGAAATAAGGCAATTTAGGAAAATGCAGATAGAAATAGGACAATTTCACCCAATTTCCAACCTAGGGACAAAGTATGGCTAGCTTCAAAAAATATCAAGACTAAAAGACCCACCAAGAAGCTTTTAGAAAGATTGTTGGGCCCCTTTGAAGTCTTGAAGGGGATTGGAAGCCATGCATATCACCTCAAGTTTCCTTTTAAATGGAATTCAGTTCACCCTGTATTCCATGTGTCATTATTAGAACCAGTCAAGAAGTCAAGAATCCCAAATCAAAATCAATTTCCACCACCACCAGCTCTAGTGGAGGAGCAAGAAGAAGGGGAAGTGGTTCAGGTTCTGGACTCAAAACTCAAAAGAGGTAAAGTATGGTACCTTTTAGAGTGGAAAGGATTCCGTGAAGACCCAGAAAAACAACTTGGGAACCATCTCACTAGATCTTTTCAAGGACTTCCATTAATTGTATCCTGACAAGCCTGGCCAAAATACCTCAAGAGTTCAATTTTATGGTGCTTGGTGGGGATTAGATTTTATGGAAGTAAGTTCCTCTCCTGGCATGCACCTTTAAGGGGGTATTTTACCCAAACGTTGTTTTAGGCATCACCTTGGGCACTTTGTGAGCATTTGTCAATTCCTTGGACAGATTAAGAAGACCTTTCAACATCAATACCCTCAAATTTGGACCTTTTGTCAAGATATGGCCAAATTTCTTCTTTTCTTTTTATTTTTTCCTTTTCCAAATTATGCCATATATCATTATTCAAGACATTCATCACTTCAAAGTCAATTATGGCAAAGTTTATCTGTCTTATGGTGATTTTTGGGGAGTGGAAGTCATGAAAGAAAGTTCCATCTCCTGGTATGCATCTCTGAGGTTTCTACTTCTTGTAAAACATCACCTTGGACACTCAGTGAGCATCAAATTCTTGGTTTTTATCTTTCAGAAATTCATGGAAAAAATCAAGCAACTCACCACAAGAAGGAAAAACCTCAGAGTTTTTTTATTTCTTTTCTTTACTTTCTTTTTCTCTTAAATTCTTTCCTTTCTTTTAATTATTTATAAAGCAGCAGAATCCCCGCCATATCATGTATTGGGAGGTTCCATTTATTTTTTAGTATTTATAAGAGTGGGGATAAAAGCCAAACCAAACACAGGCAAGAACAAGGAAACTAGTTATATCTACCCAAGTCATCAAAGGTTCTCTGAAAGTCATTAATAAATTAATCCTTATACCAGGAAAACTTGGCATCCATCTCCTAAGAAGCAGTACCAGGAATGTTTCTATCATTATCATACATAATTACCTCCCTGCTATTTCTGTCAACTCTTCTAAACAACCTGACCACAGCATCTTGGCCTTCATTTTCCATATTTGGATCCTCTCTGGTAACCCAGAAAGGCCAATGTTCACTTTGCTGAAATACTTGGGCAGCAGGAAATGGAAAAGGAGAGCATTCTTCTGTTCTTCTACTGAAACTGGCCACAGGTTGGAGCTGTTGGGAGGTGAGCATGGGGGGATTTCTGGGCTGAGGAATGTGTGATGGTCTCACTGTTGAAACCAACACAGACCTGGCAGTGGAAATACTTTGTGAAGGAGGAGTAATAAAGGATGGAATGGTGGAAAGGACTGGTTGGAAATTTCTGGGGGTACTGGGTATTACTTGACTTTGGAATCTTTTGACAGCAGGTTGGGAAGGTGAAGTACTGGATTGGTGTCCAGCAGAGTTAAGTACCACCTCAACTTCTTCACCATCCAGTTCATCACTACCTTCATAATTGTGATTGGTGGGTGAATTGGAAATTTGTCTTATTCTCTTCACCACAACTTCAGTGTTGATCCTTGAGATGGAATAAAACAGCCTACCACCAATTGGAATGGGCCCTCCAACATTTGTCCACCTAGCAACCTCCCTATTCTTGGAACCAGTCACTGATACAAGATATCAGTATCAAAATCAATCATGAAAATCACCATAATTAAAGTTAAAATACCCTTAAGTACCATCAGGGGTAGGGGCCTCATAAACTGGTAGCTCTTTCCCAAAAGGCCCATCCTTCTTTCTCCACAAGTATATTTTGATGGAAGCGGGTATTCCAGGGTGACAACATGGCTTCTTCCCAAAAAAACAGAAATGGAACTTTGAAGATCTTGGATTGAAATGTTGGAAGAACTCTTTCCCTTCATCAGAAAATTGGTACAAGCAGGATCAAGAACTTCAACTGCTTTGTATCCATAATATGTTTGAGAGGGATCAAAGTGGCCAGAAGAAGCCATTGAAAAAGGCAAACCCAATTGACTGAGGATGCCAGAACCACAAAGAACAGACGGTTGTGGCACAGAAGGGGAAGATTCAGTGAGTTCAGTCAGTTTAGAACTCATGACTAGAGATTACAGAAGAAGAACAACCCAAGCTGTCAGATTATGCACATAAAGCCTGAAGAAAACATCAAGTGAATGGGTCCATAACTCATTCTATGGCCTCCTCAAGTTCCTCAATGTGGGGCTCCAATCAACAATCCAGGACCTCCCCTTCAGCTCTTGGGAGGTGACATTTCTTGATGGTCCTGGACCACAATCAATGGTCCCAGGCCATATAGGTAAAAATTGAAATTTGACACTTTTTGTTTGTTCCCATGGACCCCCTGAAGCCCCAGCAAATTCAGGCCCAGGGGGACTCCAATAGCCCCCATGGACCATAGAGACCCAAAAAGGCCCCAAGGCCTCAAAATGGCCAAAAACGGGTTTAGACCCAAAATTTTCAAAAATTGCCACAGATGTGGCATTGACCAAGAGCATCCACATGGCCAAAAATTGTCCCAAAAAGCCATTTTAAAGCCATATATTCAGGAAAAATTGGGACAAGACCCCTCCTTTAAAACATCAAAGTGAATAATCAAGGGTGAAGGAAAGAGGGGGCCCAAATGAACATTTCGGCCAAATCTTAATGTGGTATACATTCATATACTTATCATTCATCATTTTTAAAGCAGAAAAGCTGTATGGCCTTCTTTTTGGGATACAATCCAACACCAAGGAATGAAGGAAAAACATGCTGAATTAATTGAAAGGAAAAGCATAATTTGAAAGTTGGAATTTACTTACTCAAGAAAAAGGGGAATGACAATATAATGAAAGATGACAATTAAGAATAAGAGAGGTATTTTCAGGAGAATGATCAAGAGGGAAAGAAAATTAAAAGTAAAAATTTGAGAAAGAAAGTGGGGATATTGAGATTCCACTCAACAGTGACAGGGTATTATGGTGTTCAGGAGCCCACCAGTTTCAAGAGGGGGATACTGTAGCAACCACTATTAAGGGGTAAGGGCATTCAATCTTACACCCACTCAAACACATCAAACTAGTAAATCCATTGTGTTTATTGGCAATCTTCCTTGCTGAATCATGCATACAGCTTGGTCCCTCAATACAGCCTGTCAACCCTTGTACAGGTTGGATTGAACCAATACAGTTTTGGATCCACCAGCCTGAAACTGTATGGTCACTCAATACTACCACACCCCTTGTACAGATTCTGTACAGCTGTTGTGGGATGAAATAAGGCAGTACCTTGAGGGGGAAATTATTGGTAAGTCTGTTTTGAATTCCAGAATTGTCCAATAACCATGGGTGCTAAGGTGTATTAGCTGCCCCTATAAATAATACTGAATAGTAAGCCTACATAGAATCACAAAATAAAATAAGATTTGTGGCTTTAACAGATAGAGAAGACTTATCAGCAGTCTCTAAATCAGACCTATCAATAACACTGCAGTAAAACTCTGATTTAAAACTAAAATTTCTGATAAAATAAACACTAAGATTTATTTTATTTTATTTTAATAAAAGTGATGATAATATATATATTTTGGTTTTCTGTTATTTGAATAAAACTAATAATAATATTTTTTTTGTTTTTTTAATAAGAATGATAAGAATATATATATTTTTATGGTTTTATGTTGATTATAATGATTTTTTTTAATATGAATACTAATAATAAGACTACTTGATCTGATTCTTTTAGAGTTTTTCAATATTGAGTTCATATCACTACTACTTTTTTTTAATAACACTGAGCTTTTGAGAAAGGCTACTAATCTTTAACTATGGTTATACTACTATTTATTTAAAACTAATAAGCTACTGAGCTTTTTACTATGGTTATACTACTATTCTTCACTAATACTAAGCTACTGAGAAAGACTACTGAGCTTTTCACTACTAAAACACTACTACTATTCTAGATATCCTGCTAGTTCAGGGAATGGTGGTGATCCTGGATAGTGGGAAGTTGTTCCATGATGATGGGAAAAATGAGGGAGAGAGGACTTCTATTTATAGCTTTTGGGCCTCCATAGAGCTTCTCAAAACAGGGCACTTAGAAAAAAATTATAGTTGAGAGGTTTTAGCTGGTTAGACGTGTAGTTTTGGTGTAGCAATGTGTTTGCTGAGAGAATTATGCTGGTGGTACTTTTTCTTATCAAAATCATGTGATGTCTTTGAGATAATTTGGCTGGTTACATTTTCTTTTTGCCAAGAAAGTGGAGAAAATACAGCTCCTGACAATTGAGCTTCCTTCTAGTCATATGATATATATTAGAAAATTATGCTGGTGTTTCTTTTTCTTATCAAAATCATGTGATGCTTTTGAGATAATTTGGCTGGTGATGTTTTCATTTTTTAGTGACTTTGTTATGTGTTTTCTGAGAGAATCAGGCTAGGGGTACTTTTTCTTATCAAAATCATGTGATGTATTTGAGATAATTTGGCTGGTGAGATTTTCTTCTAGTTATATGATATCTATGAGAAAATTATGCTGGTGTTTCTTTTTCTTATCAAAATCATGTGATGTTTTTGAGATAATTTGGCTGGTGAGATTTTCTTTTTTTAGTGACTTTGTTACATGTTTTTTGAGAGAATTATGCTGGTGGTACTTTTCCTTATCAAAATCATGTGATGTATTTGAGATAACTTGGCTGGTGAGATTTTCTTTTTTTGCCAAGAAAGTGGAGAAAATGCAGCTCCTGAAAATTGAGCTTTCTTCTAGTCATATGATATATATGAGAAAATTATGCTGGTGAGGTTTTTCCTGGAAGTGGGGAAAGTGGGGAAAATAAAGGTTTTTCTATTGAGTGCACTGCCATTATATTTGAAAAAGGTGGGGAAATTGGTATTTTCAATTTTAATTGAATTTCTTCTGGTTGAAACTCTAATCTTCTTGATTATGCCCTAGGACTTCTTTACAGTTTGATTTACCTAGTTCCAGAGTTCTGAAATTTGATTTCCACATCTGGAGTTATTCCCTAATTCCTATTTCCATTTGCCAAGCTATTTGGCAATTTTATTTCCATTTTAGGAGCCATTCCTGAAATTTTATTCCCATATGCGGAGCCATTCCCCTAATTTTTATTTCCATTTGTGGAGCCATTCCCGCAATTTTATTTCCATTTTCTAAGCCATTCTGCCATTTTATTTCCATTTGCGGAGCCATTCACCCAATTTTACTTTATTTTTTTTTTTTTTTGAATTATTTGGTAAGCTTGAGACTGGTACAATTGGTATGTAATACCGCATCCCCCCTCCATTTAATGCTGTCCCCAGCATTCAAGTTGAAATCTTGCCAATTTTAATCAGAGTATTTATAGTTTTTAATTTCTTCTTCTTCTAATATTGAATCTTCAGCTTCACTTTCTTCACTGCTTTCATTTCCTGATTCTGAATCTAAGTAAATATCTTCCCCCTTGGGTAAAATCTTTTGATGTGACTTGCTGCAAATTTCCTTGTCAGTTTAGTACCATCCAATTCTTCAGGTTCATAAGGTCCCTTATTAACTTGACTTATAACTTTGAAGGGCCCATTCAAATGGTTTTTGAAGAGTAATCTCCACTGTGACTCAAGTGTTTTATTGTAAACTAATACTAAATCCCCAGGTTGTAGTGGATTTCTCAGTTTGTGTGCCATCTTTTTGTCCAAGTATTGAACTGATTTCTTTCTTGAATCTCTCAATTTATCTGCTGCTTTGAATTTTGTTTCTTCTTTTGCTGAAATATGTATATCTCTTGCTTCCAATAGCTCTTCTGTTGTTGAGATTTTATCCCATTCTATGGCTAGGTATGTGTTTGTTTCCATGTCAATTGGTAAGACAGCCTTCTGACCAAACTGAAGCTCAAATGATGAGTATCCTGTCATTCTTTTTACCAAAAATCTATCTCCAAGGTTACAATTGGTAAGTATTCTTTCCATTTGGATCCATTTTCACCACACATTTTTACAAGTGCATCCTTTAATTGCTTATGGCCTCTTTCAACCATTCCTTGTGCTTCTGGGTAGTAAGGTGTAGTTATTCTGATTCTTGACCCTGCTCTTTTGACTGCTTCTTGTAGTTCTTTTCCAAATTCTGCTCCTCCATCTACTGTGACTTCTTTGGGTGCTCCATATCTACAAATCTATTCTGAATTAAACCATTCTGAGACTGATTTTGCTGTTAGCCTAGTTAATGCAACAGTTTCTGGCCATCCTGAAAAGTCATCCCTTCCTACCACCAAATATTTCCATCTTCCTGCCTTAATATGGACTGCCTCCATGCTGACTCTTACAAATAAAGTGGATTTTGCAGATATCTTTCCTTCTTCTTTTTGCTGCAAATGACTCCTTTTCTGACATTCTTGACATGATTTAACCCATTTCTTGACTATCTTTTTCATTCCTTCCCACCAATATCTTTTCTTTATTCTTCTATATTTTTCATTTTCCCCTTGATGACCCAATTCTTGGTGCATTTTCTTTAGAATATGTTTTTGAGCTTTATCATTAAACACAACTATTTGTGGATTCTCTTGATTTCTCCTCTTTAGCTTCCCTCCTTCTATATAGAAATTTACTGATCTTCTTTTAATTCTCTTGAAGTATTCTTTTCCAATACTTTGTGGCTTTTTCAAACTATTCAAATATTCCTGCATATGTTTTCCAAATCCTTCCTGTTTTATTGGAATTTCAATATTGTTTGTTTTATTTCTTGATAATTTTCCTACTTTGCTTGTATTTACTTCTTTTAGACCAAATCCTGGATGTGTTTTGATCCATTCTTCTTCATCAAAATAATTCCTTTGACTTTCATCTTAATTTCCCTCCTTTGGTCTTCTTGATGATCCATCTGGAATAGTAAATGTCCTTCCTGGTTTGTGTACCAGGTCAAAAGAAAAAAGTTGAATAAATGCTACCCATCTTGTCATTGGTACATTTGGGAAACATGGTGTGTTGATCATTTCTATTAAAGCTTTAGCATCTACTTGAAGCTCAAAGTGTTTCCCCAATAATATTTTTTGAAGTTTTTTGAGTATTCTTGCTACACCACACAGTTCTAATTTTGGCTGAGAATATTTGGATTCTAGCCTGGAAAATGTTACTGATTCATATAGTACTGGTCTATTCTTTCCGTTCTCATCCTCTTGCATAAGAACTGCACCTGCTGCAATATAACTTGAATCTATTGCTAATTTCATTTTCCCTGAGCCTTTATCATAATTCAATGTCCTCAAAGTAATCTTTTCTCCTACTATCTTCCTGAGTTTTATAAAAGCTTCTTCACATTTTTCATCCCATTTCCACAATACATCCTCCCTTGTCAATCTTCTCAATGGTGCTGCAACTTGTGAAAAGTCCTTGATAAACATTCTGAAATATTCATATAGTCCTAAGAATCCTCTAATTTCCTTCTTTGTTGCTGGTCTAGGCCAGTTTTGTATCTTGTTTATCTTCTGTTTTGAAATCTTTCTTCCTCCCCAAGACACAACATGCCCCACAATATCAAGTGCTGGAACACAACATGCAAATTTTGATCCTGAAATTGTGAGTCATGCCTCTTCTATCCTGAAAAGGATTCTTTCTAATGTTAGTGCATATTCCAAAACAAATCTTCTTATGAGCTGATTCTCCTTCAATGTTTCATGCTGATACGTTGATCTGGGTCCTTTAATTCCTCCATCATCTATAAATATTCCAAGGTTCTCTGGTATTTCCTCCTAAAAGTATCCAAGTCATTTGTGCTTTATAAACTGCCACAGAGTTTTTCTGCTCCTTGAGGTGGTCTTGTAAGCTGAAGCCTTCCAAGTGGTGTTTCAAATGTTGTAAGTGGTCTTGTAGTAATATCCAGTTCTCTTTCATTGTATCCTCCCATAATATCTCCCAATCCATAACATGATCTTCCTGAAAATGATCCTACAAACTCATCAACATTTGGTGGCAATCCTGCATCTTTTATTGTTACTTTATTGAGGTCTTGAAGGTCATGAACTAATCTAAGTTTTCCATTGGGCTTTGCCACACAAAATACTGGGCTGTTATAGCTTGATGTTGATTGTTCATAGAGTCCTGTACATATTCTTTCTCTGAATAGCTCAATAAATTGAGGTAAAATTGATTTTTGTATTGGTATTGGTTTCTTTTGCCATGGTTCATGTGGTATAACTGGTATTTTATAAGGTTTTCCACAAGAATGTTTTAGTACACCTCTTTCTTCTTCACAAAATACTATAGCCTTTTGCCTTAATAATATAAAATTTCTTAATAAATTAATCTCTTCTTCTGATAACCATCCAGATGGTCCAAAGTTTATCATTGAAATTCTTTCTTCTGTAACTTTTGATGTTTCAAAAAATGGAGGTGGGTTAGGTGATAAGGGTGTTTCATATGGATCTCTTGATAATTCAGGTCTTTCCAAAGGTGGATTCAGATCTTGAGGAATAGCTTCATTGACTGGTCTAACCTTCTTGTGTACTGATTTATATTTTGCAATGTTGGCTTGAGCTTCCATTATTATTAGTCTGGTTTAAAGTATAAATTGATAATAATATTATTGTGTTTATTTTTTATGATTTTTTAGTTGAAATAAAAACCAGTCTCTTCAGTTTGTTCTTTTCTTTTCGTTCATAATTAAATTTGAGTTGTAGTTTTAAGTCATGCAAGGACTTTACCTCTAGGTGGATAAAACCCAGTATATTAGGGATACCAAATCCTGCAGTTTAATGTCATAAAAGGACATTTGTGAGCCCTAGTGCTGAGCTTACTGTTTTACTTGAAGCTTTGATTATTCTATTATTCAAGTTTGTTTTACTCTTGATATCTTCTTTTTTTATTTTCTTGATTCCTTGATTTTACTTGCATATTCAGCCCTCTGGTGTGCTACCCCTGTAGTTTGAGTCATACAGAGACTAAATTTTGGCCGTCTGGGAATCACCCTGTAGTTTAAAGTCATACAAGGACTAATTTTAGCCTTCAGGTTGCTACCCTTTAGTTTAAAATCATACAAGGAATAATTTTTGCCTTCATGTTGCTACCCTGAAGTTTAAAGTCATACAAGGACTAAATTTTAGCCTTCTTTATTTGATCTGATCTTTTATCCTTAATGTTACTCAAAACAGTTTATTTTATTTATTTTTGTTATTATAATTTTTTTTTTATGTTGAAAGAATTTTTTTTTTTTATTTTCTGTTGAAATTTTATTTTTTTTTATTTTATGTTGAGATTTTTTTTTTTTAAGTTGGAAAAAATTAATTTTTTTTTATTTTATGCTGAAAAAAAAATTTTCTTTTTTTTTATGTTGAAAACTTTTTTTTTTTTGTGTTGAAAAATTTTTTTTTTATGTTGAAAAAAATTTTTTTTTATGTTTTTTGTTGAATTTTTTTTTTTTTTTTGTTTTCATGTTGAATTTTTTTTTTTTTTTTTATCTTGAAATAGTTTTTTTAAGAGTTATTAAATTGATGGGTGATGTTGAATGAGTTTTCAATTTGAGCAGTAATGTCATATTTTCAAATGGTGTACACTACCTGCAAACAGGTGACCTTTCATGGCTCAGGTCGCGCTGACCTCAGCTTTGAACTTCCAGGTCAACTCACATGCAGTCAACAGTTCAGATGACCTGAAGCTTCTGTCATCTTCTCTTTTCAACACTCTTGAAGGTTGATGGCACAGATTGAACCTTAATCTTTACCTCCTTTCTCCTCTTTTCCAGACTCAATGGCATAAATTGCACCCCATTCTTTAGCTCCTTTCTTCTCTTTTTCCAAATCTTAAAGGTTTACAGCACAAATTACACCCTGATCTCTATTTTTAGGCACTCTCACATTGTCCACCTAATGTACCTTGATTCTACAGCTCAAAATCAAAAATCACCACAAAAAAACCAATTACAACAATGGAGATTTGTACTTGTCCTAGTTGTAAGAAGTTCATGGTAACTGATTCAAATGGAAACATTCATCAAGGACTTTTTGTGAATTGTAGTACACGCAATAAGCATTGGGCCAAATTTTCAAATGAAGCTGCAGAACACACTATTTGTCAACTATTACCCCAGCTTTCATTCAACAAAGCATTGGAAACAAAAACCTTGCCACATGAAAATGAAGATTTAGATCCTATTGATGTTGATGAGTTGGGGAGAAAGAATGATTGTGAAATCAATTGTACAACTTGTTTTGATTTTTTACTAAACAATTTTTTTTGATAGTGTAGACTGATTTAATGATGATAAATATCTAGCTTTGATCATGAAATTCATCCTTTGGCTTTATTTAGCTTGTGGTCTCAGTAAAGCAAACTGCCAAAAGGCTGGGGAGCATTTCAAGAAGATTATTGAATCTCTGTCCCAGAAAAAAAAACACCAATTGTGATTTTGTTAACACTATCCCTCTTGACACTTGAGCAATGATTAAACGGCTGGACCTTGGAGTTTCTTTTGATTAATTTGTATGTTGCCCATTGTGCTTCTCACTTTATGATGTTGAAGTTGCACCAGACAACTGTGAATATCAAGCAACCCCTTCTAGTAATTGTTGTAGAGCAACCCTTTCCAAAAGTCTTTGTTTTTTCAAGAATCCCCTGATAGCTGTGCTGGAGAGTTCCTCTACTTTTATGTTGCAAAAAAAGACACAAAAAATGATTAAACTCCCTGGACAGCCATGTCTCAAAGATCCCTATTCAACCTTTGTTACTCAGGACTTTGCCAAATGGCTTCAATGGTTTCTAAGTGTACCAGGAATTGAGGATTCAATTGAGGACTGGAAAAGAAAATTTAACTCACAAGATGGTGATACAGTTTGCAGTGTTACACAAGGTCAAGTTTGGAAAAAGCTATTTCACCAGGGTAGCTCAGGTTCAAGACTAAATCTGGGGCTTTTTTTTGTTTATTGATTGGTTCAATCCCCTTGGAAACAAACTTTCAGGTCAGCAATTATCAATTGGAGTTATTTCTCTTAATTGCTTGAGCTTACCACCCTGGCTACATTATCAAACACAAAATACTTGTCTCTTTGGTTTAATCCCTGGACCAAATCAACCTGATATGATTACAATGAACAACATACTGACACCACTTATTGACCAACTTCTCAAATTGAATTGTAGAATAACAGCTTGCACCCCAAAGTACCCAAATGGTCACCAGTTGGCTGTGAAATTAGCTACCTTGGTGGGTGATATTGTTTCCACACACAAGGTAGCAGGGTTCATGTCACATTTGGCCACTAAATTTTGCAGTTGGTGTGAAATTGAGGCTTCTGAACGACCAGAGTTACAAGCTGGACACCTTTGAAATGGTCCAAATGTTTTGGCTACTTCATCAAGATGGAAAACATTGGCAACAAAAGCAAGTAAGAAGAAATTAGCACAAAAGACAGGAATACGTTGTGGTATTCCATACCATGAGTATCAGTTTCAAGCTTACCAATAAAACAAAAAAAAAGGAAATAAAACAAATTATGCAAAACATATTTACACATTACAACAACAGGTTTCAAACAGAAATATAAAATACAAAGCCTCAAGATCTTATAAAAACAGTATAGTATCAAAGGATATATCCACCTTATTGCATCATCAATAACAAATTACGTCATTAAAGGCAGTTAATCTAAATAAAGGTATATGAAGATGGACCAAAGCATCAGAAGCTGTATTTTCCCCACCTTGATTCAATTGAAAGAAGAAATACCTCAAGGCTATGCATAAAATTACAATATATTTTCCAAGAAAAAATGTTTGCTTAGTAATAATGACACGCATCAAAATTGATAGAAATGATGCAATCTCCATATGAAATGATACAATACTAAAATAAAGCACCAGCATAATTTTCTCATATGACTAGAAGAAATTTCAATTGTCAGGAGCTGTATTTTCTCCACTTCCTTGGAAAAAGAAAATCTCACCAGCAAAATTATCTCAAAGACATCACATGATTTTGATAAGAAAAGGCACCACCAGCATAGTTCTCTCATAACATACGTAAAAATAGAAACAAAAAATACTTTCCCCACCTTCAAGAAAACATCACCAGCCATATTTTCTCAATGACCGCACATGACTCTGATAAAAAGAAAATCTCACCAGCCAAATTATCTCAAATACATCACATGATTTTGATAAGAAAAAGCACCACCAGCATAATTATCTCAGAAAACACGTTGCTACACCAAAACTATATGCCTCACTAGCTAAAACCTCTCAACTATGATTTTTTCTAAGTACCCTGTTTTGAGAAGCTCTATGGAGGCCCAAAAGCTATATATAGAGGTCCTCTCTCCCTCATTTTTCCCATCATCATGGAACAAGTTCCCACTATCCAGGATCACCACCATCCCTGAACTAGCAGGATATCTAGAATTGTAGTAGTTTTTTAGTAGGGAAAAGCTCAGTAGCCTTGCTCAGTAGCTTAGTATTAGTGAATAATAGTAGTATAACCATAGTAAAAGCTCAGTAGCCTTGCTCAGTAGCTTATTATTAGTGAAGAATAGTAGTATAACCGTAGTTAAAGCTTAGTAGCCTTTCTCAAAAGCTTAGTGTTATTAACAAAGAGAAGTAGTAGTGATATCAACTCAGTATTAAAAAAAATCATAAAAGAAATAAATCCAGTAGTCTTATTATTAGTACTCATATCAAAAAAAAATCATTATAATCAACCTAAAACCATAAAAAATATATATATTCTTATCATTCTTATTAAAAAAAAACAAAAAAATATTCTTATTAGTTTTATTAAAATAACAGAAACCCAAAATATATATATATATATATATATTATCATCACTTTTATTAAAATAAAATAAAAAAAATCTAGCGTTTATTTTATCAGAAATTTTAGATCAGAGTTTTTACTGTAGTGTTATTTATAGGTCTGATTTAGAGACTGCTGATAAGTCTTCTCTATCTGTTAAAGCCACAAATTATATTTTATTTTGTGATTCTCTGTAGGCTGACTATTCAGTATTATTTAGAGGGGCAGCTAATACACCTTAGCACCCATGGTTATTGGACAATTCTGGAATTCAAAACAGACTTACCAATAATTTCCCCCTCAAGGTACTGCCTTATTTCATCCCACAACGTTGGTCTGAATTAAATCGCCTCCCTTATTGGGATCCAGTAATGAATGTATCACTTGGTGTGATGCACAATTGGTTTGTAGGAGTCCTTCAACACCACTTCAGGTCTTGATGGGGTTGCAAATTGAATGAAGCAAAGAAAGTGGATACTTCTGAAGACAGGTCATCAGATGATTCTGATGCAATGGATGTTGATGATGATTCTTTTAGTTCAAGCTCTGAAGTTTCTCCAAATTCCTTTTTTACCTGATACAAGCAGGAAGAGAATTCTGTTGAACATACAAGAAGTTGTTGTACCAAAAGGTGTGACATGTATACCTGATCATCTAGGTGAGGCCAAATATGGGAAGCTAAAAGCGAGTGAATGGCATGCTCTCTTTGGGGTTTATCTACCTCTTGCATCAATTGATGTGCTGTGGAGTAGTGAAGAAGAATCATCAAATGATCACAACAAGCTTTTAATCAACTTAGCTTCACTTGTACAATGCACAAACATTTTAACTAAAATTGGGTGCATCAAGTTTGCACAAACATATGATTTATATCAAAAAACCTCATTGTATATATTCAAAGATGTATGAGTAAGTCCAAATCACCATTATGCAACTCACTTTCCAGATCAAATAAAGTTTTTGGGGCCACCTATGGGTGTTTCGGAATTTGGTGGGGAATGACTCATAGGAGCTTTGCAAAGCTACAAAACTAATTCTTTAATTGGTGAGATGATTTAGCCTAGCTTCAAAATATGATCCTTCATTAAACAAATTATAACACAAGATGAAATAAATATTCATTAATTTTAGGAAAAATCAAACAGACAATGATGAGGAAGTTTGATCAAACACAAAGTCAGCTTCCTACAAAAGGGATGAAGAGGGATGCAGGATATAAATTTGAAATGAAAGAAGAAACGTACAATGAAGTATTGCAATATCTACAAAAAGATCACCCAAATTTGAGAAACTATCAAGATCTTCCTCATCCAAAGGATTCCTTAATACTCTGCAATTATTCAAAGTCATACAATTCGATTGAATGGAAGCTTGGGATGAAAGTATCAAGCTTACCGCCAAACAATTTCATCAAATACAAGGAATCAAAAACAAGTAATTTTGGCAAGGTTTGCTATATATTAGATTTGGTCAATGAAGGACTACATGATGGACCCTTACTTTTTTGTTCAATGCTTAGAAACGGTGAAGGAACAAGAACATTATAAGGCCAAAAACTCATTCCTAGAGGCTATGTCAGTTTGGCATGTAACAGAAACTCAACAATTAGTCATTGTTCCAATTGAAAATATTTCTGCCTTGGCTGCTTTTCAAACAATCCCTGCATGGTCATTAGGTATTGCAAATGTGAGCCTGTTGATGAGACCTCTCAATAATTTGGTTGATTTTGAATTTTTTATTAAAATCCTTCAGAATCCCATGATCACTTGTAACTCCATCTTCATTTACAAATTCTTGTATTTAGCACAAAAAATAATTTTAATGAAGAAAATGTTGAAATTGAATCTTAATTTTCTGATGTTAATTAATTTCCAAATTGGGACATCACATTTATTATTCATCCAAAAGAGGCACAAAACATTTTTTTATAAAACTAAGTCCAAAATGTAATTTTTCAAATACTATTTACAACTTTGAGTAGGGATTTTTTAAAATTTGAAAACAATTGACTTAATTTCCAATTTCAAGCATTTTCTCAATTCCATTCTCAGGATGTTACTTGTATTTTGCATCCAAAAAAACAGGCGCAAATCATTTGTTAAGAAATAGATCAGCGAAGTACATTTCTGAGATTTTTTTCTAAGCTCAATTATTTTTTTTCAAAAATAGAATTAAACCATATGATTCACTGAGAATCATTCCCAATTCTCCCAATCATAACCGAATCCAGCTCCTTGTCCAACTTGAAAGACAGATGGATCCTCCACATGTTCCATTTCTTTTTCTTCTTCCATCTTTTTTTCAGAGACCCCTTCTCCACCTTCACCACCACTTGCATCTGTAAATTCATCTAGATCTATGCTCTCTCCATCATCATTTTCCGAAACATCTTCTTCAGGTTCAATCTTGTGTGACAGGTCATAGGGCTTAGTGATAATGTCCCAGTACTTTTTATTGAATCGGAAATCACCTAGCTTTTCATCAGGATGTTGCTTTCCTCTGATTGAATGAGCTGCATTTGGTAAGAATGCAACATACAATGAATCTGCAATGACACTTTTTTGACTTGCACTTTGTTCATTAAACCAACCAGGGTCATAAAAATTGATCAGTAAGCCCTTTGGGGCACGGGTACAAATTGAAGGGTTTGTCTCCTTTCCACATACTCTTTTTTGTCGTTGAGATAATTTTCCTTCTGAATTTTAAAGATTTTGAATTTCTTCATCCACTCTGCAAATGAAGGTTGTTGCATTAGCTGAGCAATAAGGTAATTTCTTGATGATGTAGAACCCTTTCTTTGGACAGAACTCATCATCACTGTGAGAATTAACCTTGGATAAAATTTTCAAGTATCAATTTGGAAAGTTTTGAGACACCCCAAACTTGTAATGGCTATCACAAAGCTATGCAAGAAAGTTTTGTTTGTAAGTATCTATCAAAATATATAATAGCAAATTATTAAAAACATACTCTTCTCCAAGATTTAAATATTGCTTTCTTCTCTTCATTTTTTCAAAACTTCCCACTTTCTCTAGCCTCTTTCTTATACCTTTCAGAAATAAGGTAGTGAACATAATGATTACAAGCTGCCTCGAGCAATTGAATTCGGTCTAGATACCCAAGGTTTATGTTCATGTATTCATATGCACCTGCTGCTGCAATTTGGCAGAAAGTCTGAATTGCACTGATGCGTCTGGCTTCATTGTAGAGGGTGTCAACTGATGCATCTAAATTGGGTGCCCAATGTTGAATTCCCAATTTGGCAAGTAAAGCATGAATGTATAAAATATAAAATTCTTGCATATTTGCAATCCCTTGGCCAATTTTTTTCCTTCCAGCTTGTGTGCCACAAAGTGTCAAAATCGCAGATTGGGGAATTAATGGCTGTGAGGTAGTGCTTTTGACAGCATTCTTGATTTGATCTACTTCTGAAAAGCGGCCATTGAATTCTTGAAGCATTTTGGTGTCAGGTGGAGTAGAAACAGACTTTTGGCAAACCAAACCCCAAAGGATCTTGATATTGACAAAAAGTGCTTCCTACAAGATCCATTTTGTCAGTGTAAGTGTTTCAAAATTATTTTATTATTATATTACTCACTTTAGTTGGCTTGAAGACCTCTGGTGTATGTTTCATAATGAGCTGGTTGGGCTTTTGTCTAGGAGGAGTAGAGGCTGGGCTCTGGCTGGTAGCCAATGATTGGGAAATCGCTCTTTGTCTCACTGGAGTTTTCTTCTTGGGTATAGAACCAATACTCATTTGTCTTTTACAGTTGGCTTGCAGATTACTATGAGTACTTGGTATGTTTTTACTTGCTTTAGATGTTTATCCTTTCGAGCTTTGGGTGACTTTGAACCCCTGCACTTTTTTCATCAAACCCTCCAGGGCATTGTCAGGTGATCAAAGCTGTTGCTCCATATTCTTTATATAATCTTTCTGCTGCTCAAGGGCAACATGAACATCAGGTTGATATTGTGGGAAACTAGGAAATCTTAATGAGTCCATTGATTTTTTGATATATTTTATATAGCTAATACCAATGTATTTGAAAGGAAATATTTTAAATTTTTAAAATGATAATTGTGAATTTTTCAAGAAAGCTGTGAGCCAATGTAAATAAAAAATTACAAGGCTGATAATAAAACAAAATTGAAGTGAGTCCAGAAGTGAGGAGAGACACTTGGTTAAAAGATAAAACCTCAGTGACTTGCTGAGGAGCTTAACATAGAAATTCTGGTAGTAATTCTCCCAAGTCCTCTTTGAGGGGGCTGTGTGGAGTGAAAATAGTCAAAGCTCAGTGACTGAGGAAGTTAGAATGAGGAACCCAGTAATAATTTTTGAAATGATGTTTATCCCTATTATCACTCATTGAGTTATAGCTGAAAAAACTACTCATTTTTGAATTTCATTAGCTAAACTTTGTTTTACAAAAAGCTTCAAAAAAATGATCTCTCAAAAATTGGCTTAGTTTTTCTAGCACATTTAGAACCATCATAACTATCATACAAAGGTCAGTACTGTTCCTTTCATGATTGTGGACAGTAAAGTTCTACACACTCAAAATGCATATAATTTTCACATGGATGAACTACACTAGTGCACACTACTCATGATGACACTAGTGCTCACTACTCAGTGAGTAGTAGCAGTGCACACTGGTGTAATATATCCATTTTTAACAAAACAAATGAGGTCAGTTGACCTGATATTGCATACCATGAGGTGGTGTGACTTGTGAAATCCCAGATCACCTGTTTACTGGGGGTGGTAGTGGTTAGTGATTCCAGGTTTCTTTCAACTTTCATCAAATTTGAAACAGGTTCAATTCCTCCTTCTGGCCTCAATTCTTCTGCAAGACCTGTCAGTTTTTGAAATAGGGTAACCATGCTGGGTAGCATATTCTGAGCCTTGACAAAGCTTGGTGATGCAACTTGGTATTGTTGTGTTCCTGAATTCTGACAAACCTAAATGGTGTTTCAAGCCTTGTTGTGATTGAGGCTGCTCAACCTTAATTCTGATTTGAGAAGTTTGGACCCAGTTTCTGGATGGATGCTTGCCTGTGAAAGACTTGCTAAACCCAAAATGTTGGGGCTGTAAGTTATTATCCAGAGGATGGTTGTTTTTGTTTTTCTTCTCTTTGTTTTTTTTGGTTTTGTGACATTTGTATTTTTTATTGAGTTTTTCCTGTATAATTCCACTGAGAAAATTGTATTTATTTTCCCTTCTTTTCTCTTTTTTTTATTAAAAAAGAAATTTGTTGATTTTCTCTTTTCTTTTTAAGTAGGAATTTGACCTTTCTGATGAGGATATACATTTATCCTGAATGCTGTGTTGCTAATTGTGCCTTTTTTATTTGCATTGATAATGGTAATTATTTATTATTATGATTTTTTTGTTTGGCTTTTAATATGTAAATTAGTGGCTTGAATTTGACACCATCATTTTGCAGAGTTTTGCACTTGCGGATCTTGAATGATCTACCTTGTCTTAATCTTGGTGGTTGATTCTTGAAGCTTTTTTTTTCAAGATATAAGGGCTATTTTTGCTTCATGATTTTTATTATAAATGTTTTCCAAACTTCTGTTTCAATTTTAATTCCTAAGTGTTGGTTACTAATGGATCCTTCATCTTCATCATTCTTTGATAATAATGCTGCTACCATGATTGATGATTGGATTGAAAAGAATTTTCCCATAGCTCCACTTCCTGCTTCACCTCCTGCTCTTGCATCTGCTACTCCTCTTGATACTCCTCCGGATTTGCAAAGTCCATATTTTCAATCCCCTCCTGCTTTGATTTGACAAGATGATTATGTTTCTTCTGTAGAGCTTATTGAACAAAAGTCTTCTCCTGCTCTCAAATATTTAGATAATTATGATTCATTTGTTTGTCTTGAAAAACAGTCTTCTCCTTTACTAGCTTCTAGTATCAATGAGTCTGTTACATTGAACAGTGTTGATAGCTTCTCTACATCCACTTTACATATGTTCAATGGATCTGATTCTTCTTTAATATATCTTTATCAAGATTCACTTGAAACATTTAATTTTGACATAGAAAGTAGTTTGAATCCACCAAACTCTCCTTTTAACCTTCCTGTGGCTTTTACTTCTAGTCCTGATGTTAAATTAGCTTCTCCACCATTATTTTTACCTTCATCACCTACATTTTTGTTGAATACTGAATTCAAATCATCATCCTCTCCTGGAAGGATTATGAATGAGGAACCCAGATCCAACAAAATAGATGAATCAGGCTTAACTTCTTTTATTGATCATCCTGAATTAGCTCCATACACATCTAATAAGGCTTTCTGATACTCTCCATCCCCTCCTAAATCTCTAAGAAAACAGAATAAAAAATTCTTCAAGAAAAAATATTCTCTACGCCCACAAAGACCAATTTGTTATAAATAGATAAAAGTTAAATGTCAGTTTTTCTTTTTTATTTTCTAATTTTATTTATCAGTAATTAATTCAGATTTTGTTTTTTTGTTGTTTTTTTATAAGAATTCGACCCCCTTCTTGTTTAGCTGAAACTTTCAAAGATCCTCATCTATGTTAGTTGAATAAAAAATCTGTCTCCTTTGTCTAATTGTAATAATAATGAAGTTTTTTTTAAGACTAGACTAGGCTATACCTGTTTTTTTATTAAATTTTATTTTTGAGATTAGTTGTGATAAAATGTTTTCATTGGAATTAAATGATATGACTTTTCTTAATGAATAAATGATGAATTTTTTCAGCTTTTTTTTAAGTAATATAACAATTAAAAAAACTATAATATCAATATTGGTGAAAATGATTATGAGTGAGTTTCCTTCTTTCAAATATTGATAATAAAAGTGTATATTATTTTTTTTATATTGAATTGAAGATGGTAAGATCCGCTTGATAAGTAATTTAAATGGAAAATATTATTGCCAATTAATTCTGGTATAGAGCTTCTTTTTTTAAAAAAAATCAATAGGCCCACACTTCCCCAAACTTGGGCCATTTTTATTTTAATTTGAGGTGGCATAAGAACAGATAACCACCCCTGTTTATATATATATATATATTTGAATTAAATTGAGATACTTCTACATTGAAAAAAAAACTTTTGAAGACTCCTAAATTTGTAATATTGGCTTGAATACTGATATATAGCCTGAATTTCTTTTTTTATTATGATGTGAAATTTAAATTCATAACATGAGTGGATTTTTCTTTATTTAATTTTTAGCAATATTTGTCTGAATCATTTTTATGATCTTTTTCTTTAGTCTTGATATGAATCTTCCTTTTTTTCTTTAATTTTTTTAACAAATAAGTCTTCCCAAATCAATTTTCAATCATCCTTATTGGAATTATGATTATGTGTCTTGAGACTAATAATTCCAGGTATAAACACCTCTTCCCACAAAACATCCCAATTGGACTTTTCAAATACATAATTTTCATGCTTCCATAATATTCTTCCTTCTGGTATGTCCAGTAAATCCAGAAACAGTCCTCTTGAGGCTTCCACATCCCCAAAATATATTTTTCTTCTCCATTCTGCATCTGTTAATGTATCCTCTTCCCAAAATATGTTTCCTAAATTTCCCTTGATACCATCATATGTAAGTAATTCTAAAAATTGCAGTCTTGAAAGAGAGAATCCTGGAAGCTCTTTCAAATCTTTAGATTCTTTAATTTGTTGATGCAGTTCTGGAAAATTGAACAATTCTTCAAATTCTAAGTATAGAATCCATATCTGAAATAAATCCTCTCCTTCTTCAACAAATGGTTTTCCCCAGTAATTGACTTCTTCTGTATTTCCTACAATTTTGAGATTTACGTCTGTCCATCCTTCTTCATTCCAGCCAAGATTCCATTCCAATTTATTTTCATGTGTAAGGTTGGCATCTATGACTGTCTAGATCCTTTCTGAGTTTTGAGATAAAAGACTAATTGCTCTTTGATAAGGCAGGAGGTCACTTCCCTTGAGTGATAAGAGTGCTTAAAAAGATTTAAGTAAATTGAAATTCCTCTTTGATAAGGCAGGAGTTCACTTACCTTGAGTGATAAGAATGTTTAAATAGATTTAAGTAAATTGAAATTCCTCTTTGATAAGGCAGGAGGTCACTGCCCTTATACTAATACAGATATGAAAATAATTCTTTTTTTAGGTCATTTTTTTATTATTTTGCGATTTTTTATATGGTTTTTTTTCTTGGTTATTGAAATTGGATTACTTCAGTTAATATTGAGAAATATTCAACCTTCTGTTGCAAATTACTGAAAGACATATGTCCTTCAATATTTCTCCAAATATCTTGTTGCATTTTTCTCTTTGTGAATTTCCTTTCCATTCTGAAAAAAAACCTTTTACTTCATTAATAAACATGTACCCAAAATTACACCAGCAAAGAGTTCCTCCCAAGAGTCCCAAACCATCTAGATTCAAGTCTTCTTAAGCCCATAACATTTTGCGATACAATCCTTCTATTGTCATTTGATAATATCCATAAGGCTTCTTCCAGTAAGAATTCCATAAATTTCCTTTTATTCCAATAGTGGTTAGTAATTCCAAAAAATCAACATTTGTAAGATTGGATCCAGGTAGTTCTGAATACTATTTGGTTTGAATTATTGGTGAATCTAGCTCATAATCATACAATTATTCAAATGTTATCATTGGAAGTATTACATAATCTTCCTCTCCTTCATATTCTGATATGTCTTCCTGTATTCCATTTTGATTCTAGGAGTCATTTGTTAATCCAGATGTAATTTCTTTATTTTGATTAAATAAACTATTTGAGCTTGAAAAGTAGAATATTTGATTATAGGCATCATTAAATTCTTCTATAATGCTAAGTCCAGCTAGCCTTTGTGTTTTTTCTGATAGCTCTCCTTCTTCTATGTATTCAAGTATTCTTCCTTGCTTGTATTTATATTCCAAATCTCCATTATTTTGTTGATATAACTTCAAGTCATCTCCTGATTCTACCAATTTTCCTTCTGGTACTATTTCCATTCTTTGTTTAATCCATTTTTCAATATCTCTTTACCAAACTTGATTCATTTTGTCCTCAGTAATTACAGCACTTTCATTTTCTTTCTTCCAATGGATTGATTATGCTGTCTTTTGGTTCTTCACTTAGTAAATCTTTGTCAATATCACTAATGTACCCGGTTTCCTCCTGAAATAAATTGCAATAATCTTCTGCAATTCCTGACGAATTTGCTTCAGGTGGCTTCAGATCCATTTTGAATTTATTCTGTGGGCTTTCTACTTTATCTTCTTTATTCATACCACTTAACTCAAGTGCTAGCCATTTCTCTGGGTCTTCTATGGCCATGTCCAAATTTCTTCACATCTTCTTCAGTTAATCTTTTATTTTTACTGTTGTTTCACTATCTTCTACCTTCAATTAATCCTCTTCTGGATCCTTCCCTTTATATTTTCTTTCATTTTGAGGTGAAATACTTTCTTTAGCTGAAGATAATATGCTAGTATTTTCTTCAACTATTATCTGGTTGAAATTTTGAAATACTAAGAAGTCCAAAGAGGTTTTCTCTTCATTACCAGTAGTGAACTCAAGATTTTTAATTTGACCAATTGGGATCAAAGAGTTATCTGTTGATTTTGATGTGTAAGAGCTGATGTTTAATTCTGCTTTTAGGGCTATTTCCTGAGTTATAACATTCAAGTCATTTTTTGCATCAAAAATAGCTGAGAAGGGTATTTTGTTTGGTCCAAAAAATATTGTCTTCACTCTTGTTGAAGATTGACTTTCTGTTTCCTCTGTTTCTTTTCTTTTGGATGATTCTGCTCCATGTATTGATCATTTTCCAATCCTGAAGATGCATAAAGCTCCATACCTCTTGGTGGAGAAATTTGCCAACCAATAGCTTGAGTGTTACATATTGGTAAGCATAATCAACGTCCATCTTTCTCTGGATAACTAAATATTTAACCTTGCTTGTGTGAAAATTCCAATTTAACATTATTATCTTCTAAAAATGGTCTTCCAAGTATGGTGTGTACAGCTCCTTTTGCTATGAATAAATGAATTTCTTTTTCTTCTCCTGTTATCATAGTAATTGGTGTAAATTCTGAGAGTCCAACCAAAGATGTTGTATGTCCACCAACTCCTCTGAGATTCATATTGAGCTTTCTACTTGTAAGTGAGGCTTCAATTGCAATTTCCTATGTTATTATATTAATTTCTGATCCAGTATTCACCAATGCCATTGTAGGATATTCTTCTCTTCCAATAAATACTTCCAAAAATCCAAGTGGGCATTCATAATGTAATCTTGGGGTATCTTAGTCCGTTAGCTTTGATGAAAGTAGTCTTTCTTGAATATTTGACATATTGACTTATTTTACCACCTCTTTTTCCTGGATAGTAAAATTTTGTAATTTATCAATAAAGGTTGGTGACATTGATAGTATTTCTTCAAGAGTAAGATCTATCCTTTGTTCAAGTATTTTCTTCATCAAATGTTCATTTATTAGCTTTGGATTATTGGCTGTAGATTTTACCTTGTTCTTTACTTCCATCTTTTGGGAATCCTGCCTTAGTACCTGCTTATTCTTGTCCTTGGAAATTATTTCAATATCATCATTATCTACTTCCTTTCCTTCTTGTGTTTTCTTGTATTTTGTTGGAATTAGAACTCTTATTTCTTCTTCCACCTCATCTTCCTCATGATAGGCACCTGGTATCTTCTTTTTAAAGGGTTTGTGTGTTTCATTTTTATCCTCTTTCTTAGTTTTATTTTGACTTTCCTGTCTTGAAGCTCTTTGCCTTTTCTACCTAAGTCCAACATTTATTTGAAGATTTTCATTTGCTGGTGATATTTGAGGAGGTTTCCAGTTTCCCCATTCTTCTATTTGATCTATAGCAGTTGCCTTCTCACCTTTACTTTCCTCATCAACTGTTATTTCTTGCTTCTTTAGGGGTATATTTGATTTTTCCATCATTTTCATTGTAAAATCCTCCTGCTCTTTGGAAAAATTTCCAACTAATTCTTTTGCAGATTTATGGCCTTCTATGGGTACTCTTTGAAAATTTGGAAAAAGATATGTTCCTCCATGCTTCAAGAAAATTCTTTTCTCCAAGTCTTCTGTGAGATGATTACATCTTATTGCCAAATGTCCTTCTTTTAAGCAGTAATAACACTTCAATGGCTGTCTTGGAGCCATTTGAGCTGGAACATATGGTTAATAACCAGAAGATATGGGTGGTGAAGGATATCTTGGCCTGAATGGCTGTGAGTTTTGTATAGTTCTCTAATCTTGATTATTGCTTGGTTGAGGTTTCTTGGGAGATTCAACTACCTTAGAAAGATGTTTAAGCCAATTCAATACTTCCTTAACTGATTCATTCCCAGTATCCTTTGATTGATTTTCTTGTGGCTGAGGATTTTTAATTTTTTTGGTAAGATCTTTTATTTGCTTTAAGACTTCTTCCCAGATTTCCTCTTCAAACCTAGCTTTCTTCTCTTGTGACTTTGGTTGTGAAAATTCCTTCTGTCAAATCAAGACTTTGGCTTCTAAATCTTGTTCAATATATAACTTTAAGATTTCCGATTTTGGAATGATATAACCACCATCCAAAACTTGCACCATGGCCTTATCTTTAATCATTTCTTTGTAAATAGATTCTTGAACACTTGAGGAAAGACTTTCCAAGATTTCTTGATTGTGATTGATATCTCCTTGTATATATTGATACCTTTTGAGATAATTAATAATGGATTCATATTCACCAATGAACTTTTTATATTGGGTCATATTTCTAATTCCTCCTTCTTGTTTAATCTTTGTAAATAATTGAGTAATTTAGGACAGCTTTTATCTTCTTTCAGGTGACACTGTTCCCCATCTCCTCTTCATATTGAATTTTAATTGCTCCCAATCACCAGTTTCATATCCAGGCATTCCTTCAATATGGTATCTAATTTCTTGATCTTTAGTCCGAAAGGATATCTGTCTTGCTATATCCCTTCCACTTGCTCCTTCAATTTCTGCTATGTTTTCAACTCTTTTAATAAATCCTTCCACTTCCTTTCCATCACACCATAAATTATAATCCTTTGGTCTGATCTTGACAATGGGTGTATTGTTTTGTGGGATGTCTTGTTGCAATGGGCTTGAAGCCTGTGCATGAATATTAACCCGCTTTGGTAGAGTATTTGGTATTTGTGAAGTGAATGGAGTTTATGAGGCCATGGGCCTTGAAAATGGTGATGGTGACCCTTCTTGTCTAAAGATTCTTGTCATACTTGTAGTTTCTTCCATTGGGCTGTTTTCTGCGGTAAAACTTGACTCTTTCCTTTTCCCTTTGTTTTTAAGGAGTTCAATTATTTATTGTTGCATTTCCAAAATTCTTTGATGAAGTCTTTCTACATCAGAAATATCTTCTTGTCCTTGCATGGTCTCTTCATTTATAATTTCTTTTTTGGATTCATCCAGATTGTGTGGTATCTTTGATGATGATGCTGAATCCATATTGATATATTCTTTGTTGATTTTCTGTTGTCCACTTTTCTGTGTAATTTCAAATAGTTCCTTGAGTAATTTTTGAAAATAATTTGTAACTATCTTTTGATCTTTCTTCTTGGTTCTGGGTGTACCAACTGGTATACTATAATATATAGGTGATTCTTCTCCAGGTGGTGTTTCTCCTCTTTTAGGATAATAATAATGAAATGATTTTGTTGAAGAACTTTATGGTGACGATGATTTAGAATTTTGTGGTTTTTCTGATTCCAGATTGACTTGATAGGCTTTTGAATTTTTTTTATTGATAAAAGGCATTTTATGGATTGAATTTGAATGTTTTTTTTATAATTGACGTTTTATTGATGGTTGAAGCTGTGTCACTTTTGGGACACCAGATGTGGGAACTCTTTTTGGTGTGGGATGAAATAAGGCAGTACCTTGAGGGGGAAATTATTGGTAAGTCTGTTTTGAATTTCAGAATTGTCCAATAACCATGGGTGCTAAGGTGTATTAGCTTCCCCTCTAAATAATACTGAATAGTCAGCCTACAGAGAATCACAAAATAAAATAGAATTTGTGGCTTTAAAAGATAGAGAAGACTTATCAGCAGTCTCTAAATCAGACCTATCAATAACACTACAGTAAAAACTCTGATTTAAAACTAAAATTTCTAATAAAATAAATACTAAGATTTTTTTTTATTTTAATAAAGGTAATTATAATATTTTTTTTCTGGTTTTGTGTTATTTTAATAAGACTAATAAGAATTTTTCTTTCTTGTATGTTGATTATAATGATTTTTTTTATATTAATACTAATAATAAGACTACTGGATATTCTTCTTTTGATATTTTTCATGTTGAGTTTATATCACTACTTCTTTTCTTTTAATAATACTAGGCTTCTGAGAAAAGCTACTTAGCTTTTTCACTATGGTTCTACTACTATTCTTTAATAATACTAAGCCACTGAGCAAGGCTACTGAGCTTTTACTACGTTGATACTACTATTCTTCAACAATAATAATCTGCTGAGCAAGGCTACTGAGCTTTTACTATGTTAATACTACTATTCTTAAACAATACTAAGCTACTCGGCAAGGCTACTGAGCATTTACTACTAAAACACTACTACTACTCTAGATATCCTGCTAGTTCAGGGATGGTTGTGATCCTGGATAGTGGGAACTTTTTCCATGATGATGGGGAAAATGAGGGAGAGAGGGCCTCCATAGAGCTTCTCAAAACAGGTTACTTAGAAAAAATCATAGTTGAGAGGCTTTAGCTGGTGAGACATGTAGTTTTGGTGTAGCAATGTGACACAGGATCAAAACATTTTATTCTTCTGTTTTGGTTTTTTATTCTTCTCGGAACTTTCACAAATAATAATTTTGAAATTTCCTTCAATGTGGCTTGAGCCAGCTACATGACCAATCCAGAGGTTAATATCTCCTTCTTGTCAACTGATCACCATGCGCAAGAAGGGGTAGTTTCACCTGCAACTATGCACTTTTTATTACGTATAGTTTTCAAGTTTTTTTTTCAATTAAATGCACTACAAAGGAATCAAAGGAATTTTACATGACAAAGGCACTAATATCCCATGACTCTATCAAATTCTCTTTTGCCTACATTTTCTTTTAAAAATATCAATATTTTTATTAAAATAAATTAAATATACTCAGTTATCAAATACCATTAAATTTTCTTGTTATAACATTTTTTCATTTTCTTCAAACATAATAACTGAGCCAATCTTCGCGTCAAAATAATTCCAGTACAAATGGATCCAAAACAAGTTATTTGTAGTTGTCCAAGATGTATTGTTCATGAATTCATTGACAAAGAAGGAATAAAGCAAAAAGGGATGTATGTGCATCCAAGTACAAGTAAAAGACACTGGTATAAAAGTAGGGAAAAGGCAGAAGAAGACTTTGAAAAATAAATCACACAACTTTCACTACAACAATGTTCAGATATTCTAGAAGAGGAAAAAAAATGATAGATAGCGAAACCTATACTGAATCTTAAAGTCTTTCAAATTAATCAAATACCTGCTTTTATGGATGAAAAAGAAACAAAAATTGTATTTCCCTCCTTCAATACTTTGAATATAAATACTTTTTTCCAAAAATAACTCACTTCTTTCATTTTTTGTCTCATGGCTATACCTTTTTTGTGTACTGAGCCAAGAGAAATGTTGATTATCAATAACATACATAATTAAAGTCATTCAGCAGTCTCAAAAATTTGCAACTGGTGTAGAGTTTGAGAAAAAAATTCCAAGAGATATTCATACCATTATCAAGAATCTGAAACTCAATGCAAAGCTTGAGTTCCATGTCAGTTGTCAAACTGGTTACTTGCTCTATGATTTTGAAATAGCACCAGGAGAATGTGGCTATCAGATGGCACCAAACTTGTTGAAATGTGGGGATGACCTTTCACTGATTGAACAGAGCCCATATCATTATGAACTCAATAAGAGGAATCACAGCCAAAAAAGGAGTCCAAGAAGTGTATTTGTTAGCCAAAGCTTTACTGAGTGGTTGAAATGATTCCTTGGCTTACAAGAGGTTGAATTGTCCATTGAAACTTGAGCAGAAAGCTTGGATGAAAACCCTTCAGAAACATTTGATTATTGCCATTCAAATTCATCCAACAAATTGAAGTCTTACTACTCCAAAAAGGAACTTACACCAAACAAATTCACCATTTTTTTTACAATTTAGCCTCTTTATTGATTGGTTCAACCCACTAGGCAACAAGCTTTCTGGAAAGAAGGTATCATTAGGAATCCTGGAATGCACCTGCCTGAACCTACCTCCATTCTTGCGACATAAAAAAAATACATCTACCTTGCTGGTATGATTCCAGAACCCAATCAGCCAAATACAACAACAATAAATAAGTTTTTAAAGCCTTTGGTAGATGAATTACTCAGCTTATATAGGACAATAAATATACAAACTTGAAAATTCCCACAAGGCCAAAACATAACAGTAACACTGGCAGCCTTGATTGGTGATATAATTGCAACACACAAGACTGCCGGATTCTTGTCACATTCATTAAATATGTTTTGCTCCTTATGCATGACAACAAAGGGCAATATTGATCAAATGGAAATGAAAAGACAGTGACATCAGTTTGATACACGAGCCATTTCTTACCAATTGAGAGAGACCAAAACAATCAGTGAGTGTGAAAGCCTAGCTAAAAGGGTAGGTTTAAGGTGGTCTGAGCTCAATCGACTTCCTTATTGGGATCCTGTGAGAGGTGTAGTGCTTGGTGTGCTGCACAATTGGTACAAAGGGATATTACAGAATCATTTTTGTTTTCCTTGGGGTATAAACGGATTATCAAATTGTGGCTTCAAAGAGTCTGCAATAGATTCAATATTAGATACATCAAATGATTCAATAAGTGAAAATGAAGAAACTCCAACCATTGTTGAATTGCTCAATATCAAATTCAAAAAGAAAATAATTTCATCAATAATCAAAATTGTAGTTCCAAGTCAGACTACTTGTATGCCAAAACAGTTAGGTTCTGCACAAAATGGGAATCTGAATGTAAGTGAGTGGCATTCCCTGTTTGCCATCCATTTGCCATTAGTATTTCTGGATATCTTGGTTCAATCAAGCTCATTACAAGAATATCTACTGCAATATGAAAACATGATTGAAAACTTCTGCTTCCTAGTTGAGTGTACAAGCATCATCAGCTCTCAAATAATCAGAAAAGATGATTGTAAGAAATTTGAAGAGAAATATTGAGTATATTCAATTACATTCAAAAAAATATTTCAAAATATGAAAACTTTACCTAACCACCATTATGCACTCCACATACCTGAGCAACTTCAATGGTGGGGTCCACTAATTGCAATTTTGGAATTCCCTGGAGAGAGACTCATTGGGATGATGCAAAAGCTAAATACAAATTCCAATTCACGTACGTTTCAAAATCTATAACTGTATTTCCTTGTCAATTTGAATTATGCTTGTTGTAGGGTACATTGGTTGCTCAATAATGAAGGAATTTTGTATTATTCAACGACTAGAGGCTCAAGAGGGCTTTTTTGGTGTAGAAAAAAGAAAAAAGAAATCAATCAAAAATAAATTTCACTTCAAAGATCAATACTATGTTGAGATTTGGAAATTTTGCAAGAAATTCATACAGGATTTGCGGCCTTACAATTGGGTGCCACATCCAGAAGGCTCAAAAGTACTTCTGAAACAAATGAGAGAATTGGACTTTCTTGATTTTGGTGCAGGTAGAAAAATATCAAAGAAAAAACCAAACAATGTGATTGAATACAAAATAAAGGGTGAAGTCAGTCATGGAAGGGTAAGAGAGATAATAAAGATAGTTGATGGAATCAATTTTACATTAATAAAGGTAGCAAAAGGTATCCTGGTTGATCTAGAAAACAACCTCAAGAATTTCTTTGAAAGGTTGAATGTGGCACAAGTACACCTTAGTTCTGATGCTTTTGTAAAGGCTGCAGATATTGTTGGACCTGTTGCATATGGAGAGCTTCCTGCATGGTCACTTGGTCAAAGAAATCCAAAGTACCTTCTGTTCCAATTGACATCAGTACCTTACGCATCCTTTTTAGCAGAAAGTTTCATGGAAATAGACAGTGATTAGCATTTTGTAAATCACTACTGATTATATTTTGAAATGAACAAATGATAAAAAATAGGAATTTAAAATACTTACTGTGCTGAGATATTTTTTTCCAATTTTCTTTTCAAGATTATCACAAAGAGAATTTGAATTTTCAAAGAAATAGAGATTAGAATAAAGGTTCAATGAAATAAAAATAAAAACCTTGATGATTCATAAGGTCACTTACCTTTAGTGGTCATCAGCATTGTAGAGATTAAGCGAAACAAGTGAGGTATATTTCACCATTGAAATCGTCGTGAAGAGCAAAGACAATGAGCTTTTGAAAGAAAAAAGTAAAAAAAGAAAAGAAAATTAAACTTGAAAAAAAACTAAAAAGGTTGAGGCTGGTTGAATACTTCAGAAATTCAACTTTTGGTGACTTGTAATTTTGTTTGATATAAAAAGGTACAAGATAATTTAAAAAATAAAATAAAAAAGTTAATCGATGGTGAAGCAAAAAAAACATATTGAAAAAAGCTGGGGGCTGCGTGCGCAGGCAGATTGATTAATTTTGGAAAGGGGGGCCCGAAAATAGGGGGCCATGCAGGAAGAGTTCTTGTCATTAAAAATAATCTTTATTGAAATAATAGATTTTATTATTAATAAGAGTTTAATTGTATTAACAAAGTCTTAACACTTTTATTACAATAATAATTTCATTTTCTCTAATAATAATCTTAGTATCAATATGATGGTTTTATCATTAAAATAATAATAATTGTTTTATTAAAATATAAATATTTTTTGTTGAAATACTCTGTACTTTATCAATAAATATAATAGCAATTGGAAAATCAAGTTCATCACAGTTTTATTATTAATATGATAATTTTTTCATTATTTAAATCTTAATAATTTTGTTTTGGAACAAATTCTACCTTTCTTCTTACAAAAAAAAAACATATTCAAATGGTGGATAATAATTGAAATGATGGTTATTTTGACAATTGAACAATGATAATTTGATTATTACAACAATGCCAATTTTCTTATTGAAATAAAGATGATTTAATTATGAGAATTATAATAACTTAATTTTTTAAATCATAATGAATTCATTATCAAAATTGTAATAAGCATATGTTTAACATAAGAATTGTTTGATTCTTCAAGAAATTAAAAAGGCTACCCATAATATAAGTTAAAGCTGGAATATTGAAAAATTCCCCATTGTTTCTCAATTGATAATGATTCTATTCTTATTCTTATATCATAATCAATATTTTCAGAATAAAATTTTTAATAATATATATATATATATAAATTACATTTGTCTTTACCTAACAATAAAATTCTTATTTGAAACAACAGTGCCCTTATCATAAACATGTAATTAGTCATATTATTAAATTCACATATAAATTTTTGAATCATGAAGTTACCATTCTACTAAGAAAAATGAAAAAAATGAAGACTTTTAATTAGTATCATCATCAAAATAGTTGATTTTATGGGAAAATGAAAATACAATTATTATTATTTGAATGAATTATATTGACATTTTGATGATACCATCATAGCTTTTGCTATATTATCTTTCAAAAATATTATTCATTTGGGAAATAACCTTTTCGTCAAAAGATTTATGAATGTCTTTGTCACATTTGTCACAAGATGGACAATCAAGTATGAACCCATACATTATTTAACAAAATTAAATTCAGTTGAATAATATTCCAAAATTAAAATCTTTTTTTTAATGATGATTATGTCATTATCAAAATATCAATAAGCAAATTTTTAACCTAAGAAATATTTCATTTTCAAAGGAATAAAGACATATATTAACTATATAGGTAAAACATGGCATATCAAGATACTACCCTTTTACCCTATATTCATAATGATTTTATTAGTATTTTGAGATGATTATCAATTTCTACAGAATGAAATTATCATAATATATATAAATATTTTAGTCATATCATTCTCATCACTTAGATGATATTCCTTTAATATTATTCCTTATATTATTCTAATTCTTCTAGTATGAACATATAAATTACTTCATAAATAAAATTTTCATTTCAATAATATTCCACTATCAAAATGATTTTATTTTTTAAATAATAATGAATTAATTATCAAAACCTAATAAGCTCATTTTTAACAAAAGAAGGAGCTCATTGTTAAATTAAGAAAAACATCTATTTATCATATACATAAAACCTGGCCTATTAATATACTACCCTCTTTTACTATATATAGAATAATTCCATTATTATTATGATATCATTATCAATTTTCACATAATAAGGTTGCTAATAATATATATATAACAATTTCATTTGTATTTAGCTAACCATAAACATTTTATTAAAAAGCACACTCCTTTTATCTAAACCATACAATTAGGCATATTCTTAAGATACCATTTACATGTTTTCATACTCACGTGACCATTTTACTAATGAAATTATTCTTATTGAAGTGAAATTAATAAGACCTTGAATTTTAATTATTATTATCATGTAAATATTGTTTTGGAATTAGAAATAAAATTCTTCTTTATGGAATGAATTATACAAGTATTATCATCATCTTAATAATACCATCATAGTTTTACTCATACTATCTTTGGGAATCTTATTCCTCTTAAAATAAGCTTTTTACCAATAGATTTTTGAATGTCTTATCCCTAGAATTGTCAGAATCTTGATAAGAACATTATTGTTATTCTCAATTGAATAAATAAGTATCATTTTAGTAATATATTTTGTCCTATCAAATTCTATCAATTCAATAGTACTACCTTGGTTATTCTAGTATAAAAATATAAATTATTTTATAAATAACAATCTTATTTTGAAAATGTACCTGTTATCATTTTAACAATAACCTCATTTAAATTTTGATATTAAAACTAGTATAAATTGGAGTTCATGAAGATTTGGAAGAGATGGGTGAATCAAAAATATCTCAAGTTGTTACAGCTGTATTATTATCATAGTAAAAGTATCATTTTTTAAACACAACTGAATTCATTTTGGAAAAACAAAAGCTTGATTATAAAAGAAAAAAGGAGCTGGCTATCCCCATAATAACAATTTCATTATGAGAATATTAAGATGATGAGATTTATGTTCTCTTCGTAATAAGCTTTAAATTATTTTGCATATGGGCTATGAATTTGTTTTTGTTCTGAACTTTGGGGTGTCAGGAGAATGTGGTTTTTTCTTTGAAGAATATTTCTGTACAAATTTATATTAGATTAATTGTAGAATATTCATTACTTTTCTCTATTTGTCATGATAAAATAATATCAAGGGAATATAAACAGAAATCCTCTTCAAATAATAATGGTTCTTCTATTAGTCAATTGTGCTTTTTAATTATTAAGCTCAAAGGCTTTTGCTATTGAAGCTATAAGAACCCCATTATTCAAAAGATAATTCTCAAAAATTGTTGTTAAAAAATTCTATACCAAATATCCCCCAATTTTTCTCATCCCAAATGACACATTTAATTTTGAGGTTTTTTATCAAAGGAGCCTGATATTATCTTATCATGACAAATAGAGTAATGGTTCTTTTATAAATTCATTATTCAAATTCCATTGATATAATTATTTTTAAAGTTTTGACTCCCAAAATAATACAAATTTTATGATTATTGTGATACATATGGGAGTATCATCCATAAAGATCCTCTCAGTAATTTATTTTTGTTTTTGTTCTGGAGATCATTATCCTGATTAATTTAATGAAATAGTAAGGAATCAATATAATAATAATAATTAATTTTGGAAAAAAACTATGATATCACTAAAAAACTCATTTACTTCTCAATCAAACCAATTATAAGACAAAAAATGATATAAATTAATTGTAACTCCAATGATATTATGAAACAAATTGAAATATTCTACTAAATAATTTTGGATATCATTATGATATTATTTCTGATCATTCTATCATTGAACAAATAAGAAAGAGTAATGAGAGGCTTTATAATATTGTAAGAATGCCCCTTTTATTTAGACACTGCATTTGAATATTATAATAATAATGAATTCCTAATTGTTTACGCTTGTTTATATAAAAGATATTATTATTAATTTATGGATAAATATCTCATTTTTATCTTAATTATAGTTTAATTAGAGCTTTAAATATCAAAATACTGAGAAATGAATAATACTTTAAAAAACTGGAAGAACATTTTCATCATTTTGATTTTAATCAAATTATATAATAATAAATATTTTTACAAAATAATAATAATAATAATAATTTATAATGCATTTTTTTAAAAAATAATCACGAAAAAAATGCAAAATTAAGATATTTTCATTTTTAGAACAAAAAAGTATGATATTTTCTTAATTATGATTCTTTTTTGAAACCAGTTAATTTTTTTATTATATTGATAGTGGAAATTCATTTTTTATTTTTAAAGGTATGGGTTTTTTTATCTAAGATTCTTTTTGAAAAATTAATTAACTTTGAACAATCTTTTTCAAATTAATAAATCCGCTCTTAGTGAAACATCATTTCTCAATTTTTTCTTTGATTTTCCATCATCTGATCTTCTTTTTTTTCCGACAATCAATCTATTCCTCATTGATAACTCAGAATTTCATTATTCTCAGCTCACATTAATTAATTAAACTTCAAAGATTGCATCACCAAAACTCAAATCAACCTCATTTCAACTAAAATCCAAGAAAAAATGACAAAGACGCAAACGAATCATTTGATTTATGAAACTGATAACCAAATTTTCATTTCCAACACGCTATTGTCAAGAAATTCAGCATTAGATGATGATCTTATTTACCAAAGAAGATGATGTTGGATTTCTTTTGTCTAATCACTCTGTTGATATGTTTGGTATTTGATTGGCATCATTCAAAAAATATTTAGCTTACCCATAATAATCTTTTTTTACAGGTACAAAAGGTTTTTTTTTGTTTGTTTAAAAGCTCTTCAAATCTATATATGCACTCTGAGCGCATTATAATCACTCAATGTTCTTTTAAACCTTTTTCTATGAAGAGTTTTACTCTTCTTTCATCGCTGGTTTTTTTTTTCTTTCTAAATAGGTTGGCTCTAATTCAATACACAATCTGAATAAATTTCTTCAAGACAAATCTCCAGATTGGAAAATACAGCACACTATATACAAATGAAGAAACAAAAGCCAAGAACGTCTCAATTCTAATACTGATACTGGATGTTTATATAGAACCACATCTTAGGAAGAAAAATAAAACCAAAAAGTGAAAAATGGTCAAATTACTTTTATTTTAACTTATCACTGCCAATCATTCCACTCCTCCTCAGTAAGACCTCCGTAAAAGCCATTGCTTGCAGGATTTTCAATCTCCATGTTATCTTTTTCACTGCTTTCCTCTTCATCTTCTACCATTCAAGCCTTACCCTTTTCTTTTCTTCTAACAGGTTCCAATTCCTCATCCTTTTCTTCTTTGCTTTCCTCTTCTTCCCCTATATCAAGTTCAAGGCTCTTGCCATAATTGCTTTCTTCCTTGGTCGCATCATTGTTGTCATCTGGCTCATTAAATGAGAGAAATTCCAAGTTATAGTCCTTTGCCAAAACTTCCCAGTTCTTATCATTGAAGCTTCAATCACCTATTTTTTCATCAGGCAAAGTGAATTCCAGTAGGCATTTTGGGTTTTGCCAAAATGCTACCCTCTTCCAGTCAGCTATATTTTGGTGTTGTGCTGGAAGCTTGGAGTTATACCATTTGACATCATAAAAATCTAAAGGTAATCCTTTTGGAGAAGTAGGGAACATTGTTTGAGGTGGGCTTTTGAGATGGATTTGGTATTGACCTTGTGACCTCTTTCCTTCATCATTTTCAGTTTTCAAAATCAAGCAGTCCCATTTGTGCTTAAAGATGTTGGCAGATTCAGATCAGAAGGGGAGATTCCTGGCTATGTAAGCATTCTTGGGCTCATATTATTCATCATTGCTGTGGGCTTGGATGGGACTAATAGCTTGGATATATTGTTTAGGAAGATTTTGATTGATAGCAAACCTATAATGCATATTGCATAGCTAATCAATCAAATAAATGAGTAAATGAATTATTAATTCTTTATGATTTATTTTTAAGCTTACTTTCTGACTAGCTCCTTGTATTTCCTTCCTTTCATTAGTGCGGCAGTGACTTCCAGAATCTTTTTGCTCTTTGTGAAATATACTATACCATTAATAATGAACATAGTGATCATACATCTGAGTCACGAGCTCAAGATCATTGAGGTAAGTCATATTGATACTCATAAACTGAAAAGCACCACCAATTGCTAGCTGACAGAATGTTTGAAGTGCACTTATTTGACATGCTTCATTATAGAGCGAGTCAGGTTGTTCATAAAGATTTGGTGACCAATTTCGAATCCCTAATTTAGCAAGAGCACTATGAACATATTGGATCAGAAAGTCAGGCAAATACAAAGATTTTTTCCCAATTTCGATATTCTTCTCTTGAGCTTTGCAAAGTGTTTCAATTGTGTCAATTGGTACTAATGTGGGTCCATTGTTTTCAATAGCTGTTTCAATCTGATCTGAATTGGAAAACCTTTGATAAAACTCTTTTAATTGTTCTGGTTTGGGTGGTGCAGGAACCTTTCCTTTTTCAAGAAGGCCCCATAGAAGCTTTACATGTGAATAAAATGCATCCTGAATTCAAAGACACAAGAGTAAGATTACAATATTTTGAAAAGATAAAGAAAAACAATTACTTTTGTTTTTTTGAATCCAGTGGGATGATCGTTCTTGACCATTTGAATAGGGCTTTTCTTAGATGATTTTGCCTTTCTATGTAGATTTTTTGCTTTTTTACTATTTTTATTCTTTTTATTTTTTATGGAGCTTGTGGAGGCTGTCTTCAATTTGTTTGTGTAGGATTCAGAATTTGGTTCATCAACAGGGGTTGCCTTCTTCCCTTTCCTGTGAAGTGAAAATTCCATTGATTCAACCTTTTCAGCAAGGTGAGAGATGATTTCATCTTTTTGTGAAAGATTTTGTTGTAGTTCTAACAGGAGTTTGGGGGTGAATGTAATATAATGATCAGTATTCTTGTTAGATTGCGGCTCTGAATTAAATTTTTTTGGATTAATGATAGAAAGAAGAAAAATAACTAATGTCAAGCCTCTAAAAGTTGCAAAAAAAAGGAACTTCAGAATAAATAAGATTAAGTTGAAAATCATTTTGAGTTAAGAGTTGACCAAACTAGTTGGATTGGAGGAAAGGTTTGGTCAAATAAAATGTGCAGTCATCTCAAACATGTCTGTCTATCTCTTATAAAAATAATATCTATAGGAGCTGGAGGCAACAAAGGAAAAATTTAAACAAAATTCAAAAGCCCCTTGACTTTTTGATGGTGATTTTTATTTCAAAGGTAAATACAATTTGCATACGCTGTGAAAAGGGAAAACATGAACAATCAATCATATAGCCTTTCATAATGATGCTATAATGGCACGTTAATGTACTAAACCTTTCATTGCACTGAACAGTCATGCACAGTTCCTGAAACGCCAAAATAATTACAGTAAATTACATAAATAAATTATAAATCACAGTAATGGACTGTGCTGTACTGTACTGTATTTAAGTACAATTTTTAAAAACCATGAAAGATTAACAGAACTACTGAGCATTGTTGTAAAAGAAACTACCCCTTGTTGCGCGTGGTGTGAGACAGGAAGGTTTTCTTTTTTATTGTGGAATTCTAAGCTTGTCCATAGAACTACTTTCCTTTTCAGTTCTCTAAAAATCTTCAAAAATATTGGATATGTTGAATTCTATTTTTTTTATTCTTCTGGTAAGCTTGAAACTGATAATAATGGCATGGAATACCACACCATACAGGACCTGTATTGTTCAAACTCAATTCAATCATCAATTACTCTCATTGAAACTCTCTTCCTGGATCAGGGCTGGTGATTCTCACATATACCAGCCCCTCTTTCTCCCCCTGGGGACTTTTACCCAGCTAATTAATACATTTGATTTATTATTTTATGACTATTTTTACTCTTATTTATTGGTATTAAGTTAGTCTTTGCATTCCTTCCTTGCCTGTACAGTATGAGCTGTGGTGGCCATATCCTTATTAACCCTTCTCTTTCCTTCTGACAGGTTGAAACAGTGGACTTGGACTTTTTTGTGGTTGGCTCTTTTATTTCTTACTCTTATTATTTGTTTCTGCTTTTCTTATATTTCTTTCATTAGAAATTCTACTCTTATTACACTCTTAAGTGTACTCTGCCTTATTTTATCTTTGAGCCCTCCATAAGTGAGTCCCAGTTTACTGAGTGTCAGGCCCTCTTCACTTAGAAGAGCCCCTGTGACAAAGAGGTTCTAATTGCCTCCTTGAAACATCAAAATAACATCTTATTTTATATGCTCTCATTATTTAATGGGACTTAGCCTTAATATAAATCTTCCTAAAGAATATTAATTAATGCATGAGGTAGTTATGAGCCATGGAGCTAATCTCCTAATCTGGCTATGCCTCACATGCCTCATAAATTGGGGTACCCTGGTTCTCTTCACTTCCTTTGTCCTCCTTAGCTATTTTTGAATGAAAATGTTAATTCAGGCCTTAATACAGATATAATTTGTGTGTTTAGAAATTATTCACATGTAAATGAAGTAATTTCAAGTTTCAAAAATATTTAGATCACTAATTCCAGCTCATATATAACATGGGTTCTTTCAGAATTCCATTATCTTCATGTGAAAATTCAAGAAAACCAAATTATAACACTTCTTTAATGTGGTATTGATAATTAGGATCTGAAGTATTTTTCATTGTAACACTTCATAAAGTTGATTTTTTGGCTGTAAATCTTATTGATTGATAATATATTATATTTTGTGTATAATGTAAATCTGGTATTGAATATATGGATTTACATACTCAAAGGAAGTTACTAATCTCCTTCCTTGTCAAAAATGATGCTTTTTGGATACAAGTTTTTCAAGTTATGAAGGTTATTTTTAGTTCTTTGTTCTCTAAATTGGTATTTGAAATATATTTCAATTTTCACATTCTTGGTACACCAAAACAGCAGTATATTTACTATTTTTTCAGGTTTTTATGGGACTTGGCCTTGGTAACAAGATTATCAAAATGTTTAAATCAATTAATCATGGTAATAATAAGCAGCTTATCACAGTTTTTGAAGGGTAATACACCCCATAGGCCTCAGAGTTTGGGGTACCCTGGCTCTCTTCACTGTCATTTCCCCCCCTTAGCTAATTTCATGTGAAAACAATGAATTGCAGCCTCAATACTGATATTAATTATGGATTTAAAAAAATCTTTATGTACAAATAGAGTAGCTTGAAGTTCCAAAAAGGATTAATGAAATTAATACCAGTCTGTATTTACCATGAGGCTTTGAAGAAGCCCAGTATTTTTATGAAAAATGCAAAAAAAAAACAAAAAATGTTTATAATTATTTTATGTGGTTTTAATGATGAGGTATTGAATTATTTTCCATTTTGAAAAATCATAGATTTCTTTTGTTCTATAGCTTATGGACTAACCATGGGTGAAATTCTGTGTAGAATCCAAATATTTCCTTAAATACATGAACCTACTTACTCAAAAAGAAGTTCATATTATTTCTTTCTGAAGAGTGTTGAATTTTGAGTATTCATTTGACTCATGGGGTTTGCATATTCAAAAATTTAGCTTAATATATTTTTTACCTATTTAGGTATTTAAAATATACCTTGAGGCTCACATAAGGAGGAGAAAAGTATCCATATCTACTAATGTCAATTTCTTTACTCAAAGTTGAATCTTTTTTTATTTATCTTTCAGTAATTCTGACTTTGAATATCTACTTTTTTGTGTTTTTCTAAGAAAATGTAGCAAACTTAATTTTGAATTATTATTTGGTACCTATATTAGACTATAATAGGCTATTTGTTTCTACTTACTAATCATATTTTTGCTCTTTTTTGGAAATTTTACTGTATGAATAATATTCAAAAAGTATAGTAAGATCTCCTTTTTTCATTTATAAATTCTTGAATTTGAAGAATTTTTTCTAAGAAAAAAATTATTCAAAATTGTTAAAATTCATTTTCAAAAATTTCATCATGATAGAAAATTAATTTTTCTTTTTAAATTAAATTTAAACAATTTTTCTGGAAAAATTCATTAATATTGAAGCTTAAACCCCCTATGTAAGCTAAATGGAGAATTACTAAGATTTTCAAGCAAAATTTTGGATTTTGGTATCAAATTAAGGAGTTCTATACAATATCAGAAGTTGGATTTGAGAATAAATAATAATTATCACTAAACCAAGACTTAGCATTTTATGAAGAATATTGACATTTACCTTTTCTTTTTACAATTGAATAGTAACCCCAATCAAAATCTGAGGTTTTGATTCAGGAATTTGAGTTTTTTATTTAATCAAGTTTCCTATTACCATTCTGAGTACATATCTTCATGATTTGATAAAACAATTTTACTCAATTTAATGAAGGATGCATAATTTCAAAAAAAAATCAAGAAAAGACAACAATTTTATTCTCTCAATACTTCAATAGTCTTACCAAAAAATTCTGTAATCTCCATTATATCCTTTTCTTTGTTTCATTCAATTGAAAATTCCTCCAAATATCAACATAAATATTCCAAATAGAGGTTTGGATTTATTTTTATGCAATAATTAATGAGTTTGAATTGGCCAAGTTTTCCCCTTGGTACCTTAATAAAGAAATATGAAAAGGCCAATGCTTGAGGTATTTTATCTACTAAGACTTTAATAGATTCATGCTTAGTCCCTCTCTTTGATTTTATGATATTTAGTAGAATTATACTAATTAATCTAATAGTTTTAAACCTATTCTTCTTTGTTAAACAGTTATCAAATGTGATGAAGTTTTTGATTTCATTTGAGTTTTAATGGCTATTGAAAATATATAATTAGATTTATTTTTAGGAACAATGTATTCAAAATCATGAAATTTCTGAAAAAGATAAATGAAAATGAACAGCTTTCCTAGTCAATTTTGGAATCATTCACTAAGAAATGGACACAAGTTGGTATCTCCAAGCTACCATAGCTCCAGAGGCTGTGTCTATTTGAAGATTCCTTGAATCCAATGTGGGCATGAGCTAAGTTTTTAAGAGAATTATGGAAGCTTTTGGCAAGAAGTGAGTGTGCTAGAATTGCTGATTTTAGTTAATTTGAGAATTTTTTAAGGAATTTGGATGATTTGGCTGAAATTTTCATCAAATTTTTGCTTTGAGGCTGCGCAGGGTGAGAAATGCTTGAAGGGTCGGTCAATTTGGATTTTTGCCCTTCCTCAATCCTGAATTAATTTTCCATCCATCCATCCATCCATCCATCCATTGATCCACATTTCATCTTCTTCACACTCGAACTTTTCACTGATTGGCTCGTCTCATCCATCATAGATCTCATAATCCCATCTCAAGTCTCAGTCGATGGCTTCCAACACAGGATTTTGGTGGTGGAGCTCCAACGTAGGCGGTGCTGCTGCTGAATTCGATCGTCTACTGGGTAGGTATTCAATCATTCTCTTGCTTTCTTGGTTCGTTGGTGAGATGGATAGGAGAGGAAGGATTTGAGAAACTGATTCATTTGCCCTTTCGTTTGGATTTAGAATCTTGCACTTCTTCAAACTTGCCTTCTTCCACTCCACCACCAATTATCGACTCATTGGCTCTTTCAGATCTCATCAGATCTTCCGCCGTATCTGCGTCTCATGCTATCAAGTCACTTCAAAAACGTTTAGATCATTCTAATCCAAACGTCCAACTCTTAGCTATCTCCGTCATCGATGTCTGCGTCAAAAACGGTGGTGATACATTCCTCAAGGAGATAGGCTCTCGTCCATTCAGTGAAGATTGCGCTCAACTTCTTACCAATCTGACCACAAATCCTCAAGTCAAAGAGAAACTTAAACGTGATTTTCAAAATTGGGCTTTAGCTTTCGAGGCAGTTCCATTTTTGTCTTCATCGGAATTAGTCACCAATTATCGTAGATTAAAAACTCTCGGCATCGAATTCCCACCCAAAGATCCTTCTGCTACGGCTGCGATGGTAGATTCCATGTCCGCTCCCGATTGGAGAGATAGTGATGTCTGCGAACGCTGTCGAACTGCTTTTAGCTTTACCAACCGAAAACATCATTGTCGAAATTGTGGGGGCGTATTTGATGGAGCTTGTAGTAGCAAGAAAAGATCCCTGCCTCACTTTGGCGTATTTGAATCCGTTCGAATTTGCGATGGATGCGATCGTAATCTGACGGCTGGAATCTCAAGTTCTTCAAAGTCACAAATCAACTCTGGCAGACGTAATAGTTTCTCTGGCGATGCATCATATCCTTCTTCTGATAAACTCTCACTTAATTCAACCAACCATCATCGTAGTGCTACCATTCACTCTGGTGCTTCCTCTCGGCTTACAAATTGGTATAATCAACTAAACTCTGATCAATCTAAGCAATCAACTACTCACTCTCGCCTCAGTCGCGAGGAGGCCGATTTGGAGCGAGCGATTGCGCTTTCTCTTCAGGATTCTGCCCCATCTCAACCATCTCATCATCTTGCAACTGCTCCATCAAGGCCACCCATCATCGAAGATGAAGGTTCTGACCCTGATTTGGCTGCGGCTATTGCCGCCAGTTTACGAGACGTTCAACCAGATGCTAATACCCTTCCCAGCGCCCCAATTTCAACTTCACCAAAAAGTGTTAGATCTTGTCTGCCCAAATCTGTTGGTTTATTTCTCGTTCAATCTTGCCCTTCATTCCTCGTCTGATTTCTTCTTTGTAAAAAAAACAATCAAACAGACATTAGTCTCACATGATCTCAACGAAGACCACGCCAACACTTTGCTCAATTTCTCAGCAGATGTCGATACGGCCCGCAGACTGGGTCAACTTTTGCCCACAAACGTTGAACTTAATAACAGACATGCTCAAGCGGAACTTGCTCGACCATATCTTAACAAAAGTCTTGAGCATACAGACCGCAAAACGCGTATGTCACCATGTTTATTTTTCTTCAAGCCTTAAAATAACTTACTCTCAATGGATGATGTTTTGGGAATTATAGACATGTTGAAAGACATGAATGATAAACTTTCTCAAGCTGTGAAAATATATGATCGTTTGTTAGGTGAACAAATCATGTATCGCACTCAACCTAATATTAAACCGGAGCCTATTGTTGCATCTACTCTTAGTTTGTGATTCTAATCTATTCATTCAATCATCACTTTACTAAATGTATTTTTTTATCCAGACTATCATGGTCAAGTACCTTTTACATCGGCCTCCCAGCTCCCATCCGATCCCTATCGCCAACAAAATTCTAATCAGTTTTTCACTCCTGAACATCATCAATTCCTCCTTTCAAGTCAAAACCAAGTCATGCCCTATCATCTTCAATCATTGCCCAATTTACACAATCCAACTTTCATGCCTCAAGACAAGAGAAATGACATTGCATCAAACACTCATCTTCCACCTTTTCATCCATCACATGCCTACAGTCATCCCAGCTTTCAAGTCCCACCAAATGTGGATTGTGTTGTTTCTGAGCAACATCAAGTTGCCGTTTCACCCTCTCAAATGGTACCACAAAATTCAACTTATGTCGACGCCAATCCATCAACCTCTTATCCTTTGGCAGTCTCGCAACAAATGTCCGCATTGACATCCCATTTGCCTTCTTTTGAAGCACCAAAGCCTATTGAAAGCATCCAAGCCATACACCAAACCTCAACCCTTAATCCATCCCAGATTTCTTTCAGTCCTTTGAGTCCTTTCCAATCAAATTCAAATCTAAACGTTGAATCAGATCACCAGGTTATGACAGCCCAGTCTTCAAGTTTGACCTATGCTGCATCAACGGTGGCGCCAACTGTGCATAATCAACCCGAAGCATTGCCACGCCTACATAACCTCAGTTATTCATCGATACCATCGAAAACTTTGTCAGATGCTGAAGTAGATTTAGTTAAAACTTACGCTCAAGACATATCTTCTCAGGTCGGAGCTTTTACCAGTAACCCTAATACATTTATGCATCAGCCGCCAGTTTCGGCACATTTTCCCAAGTCTTGTGACGTGATTGGTGCGACGGCACCACCAGATCTTAGCAAGAATGTTCCTCAACAATTTACCCAACCTGTAACATTGCAATCTTCATCACCTATGAGCAACCATCCTATCCCGTCAGATCCTGGAGTTCTGCAAACTTTCAATGCTCAACATTTAACTTCAACTATCCAAACAAGCAGCGAGCCCTGCAATCAGCTTCCTACATTCCCGAGTGTCCCACAAACTGCAATCGGTCGTTTAGTAAGTAATCATCATCGTCATTGGGATCAAGGTGGAATTGAAGTGCAAGGACGACAAGAAGATGTGCCTCCATTAATTGAACTTTGAAAATGTTCAAAAACCTTTTATAAATTATTGACCAGTAGTGGATTTATTTGTTGAACTTTTGATATCATTCCACACATTTTCAATTTTCAAATTGAATGAACTTTTGAAGCATTTATACACATGTAGAGAAAATTTGTATCATCAACACCCTTTTGTCAATTTAATTGATCAATAAATTAATTTAACAATCATTTTATATAGTGAAAGTCAATGCTGATAAAATAAGTTAGTTAGATTAACGCAAGCAACTGACTAAATTATCAATTGAACATTGCACCTGTGGCTTTGTTAACTCAACAATTATCTGTGTTAAAATGAAGTTAAATATAGCCAAGTTGGCATTGTGAAGAATTTGTATTTTCAAAAGTTGTAGTTTGTTTTGAGGTCCCAATAGGCATCATACTGCATGAAGTGCATGAGAACAAAAGTCATGAGTGTACTTTTCTTTGGCAACAATTGGGAACCCAAAGACTGAGCAATACATGTGGAGGGGGCGGTATTGTTTGAAAAGATAGAAAAATTGTGTCCATTTAGAGGTTAGGAAAATGGCTTCAAGCATCACAACAAATTTTGATAGTTTGAAAAGTAATTCTTGCCATACAAAAGTACCATTATGAAAAATCTCATACAGTTCTACAAAAGGGATTACTAAAGGCTTAAAAATTTTTGTAAGGTCTGTATGTAACTCTTGATGATATGGGTATTAATGAAGAGTACTATAACTTTGCTTAGTGGAAATATATTAAGCTTAATTATTGAAACCACAATCTGATATAATCATCAAAAAACAGCCATAGAAAAAATTATATAATATTATTAAATAATTTAATAATACTGAAATTTCGATAATTATAATGAATTATGATTGTTCTATTATTATTATAGTTACTGATGCTTATAATAAAAAGAATCATAAAGGATCTTAATGAGAAAATCATATGTAGAAAATGATAAGATTCATTAACTTATAAATAATACATCACACACACTTTCAGAGATGAATTTTATAGAGAAATTCTATATAAAAAAATCTAGAAAATTCAGAGAAAAACTTACTTTGGTTATTTATGCAATTCAGAAAGTTAAATAAAAGCAGTTGTAGTATTAAATAATTTTCAAAAAATTGAATACATTTCTGAAAAATTCCACTATAATAAAATATGATTAAAGACTTTTTAGAGAAAGTTTTTGGATTTCAAAGAAATTTTAATATAACAAATTTATATAATGAAATCGATTATTAGAAATTACAAAAAATATGATCCAAATTTTAATATTTCAGCTCTTTATTCATAAGTTATATATAATAAAAGACATCAAGAATTATTTTTAATAATTTGAAATTTTATATTCAATGTAACATTCATAATCTTATAAACACTGATGAATTGATTGATGATGATGAACAATAAATTGATGAAAAATTTATTTCATGACCTCAAGAGACAATCCAATAATACATAATAGATATAGAGGGTATGATAATATAAAAACTAAAAAATTATACTTTAAAATTATGTTTTTAACTTAAGGAAACTTAAAAGTGTTATTCCCAACTCCAAGCAGCCTCAATATTAATTTATGTATGTAATTTTAATTTTAATTTTAAAAAAAATCAAGGTTTTGAAGGTTCTGTTTAACCCATATAGTCCCTTATGTGTTTTGACAAATTTATGGAAAAAACATGTAAGGAGCCAATTCTTTTGAGCAAAAACTCCCCAGGCCAAGATTTTAGGAATTTGGAATTGATTTTTTTTCCATATTTATGTTTCTTTGGCTTACTAAGAGTCCCAACTTTTTGCACTATTTTTTTTTTTGAAAATTTTCTCTTGATTGGCCAAATTATTTCAAAAAGTTCAAATAAATGAATATCCCTATTTTTTTCTGGAAAAAAAGAGAGGAGAGAGTCCTGAGAAAAATAAAAAGAAAGCCCATAGTTTTGGTACATTTTTTTTTGAAGAGGGAATTTCTTTTCAGAAAGGGTTTTTTTTTCCAAAGAAATTCTTTGCATGTTTGGTATATTACTATATGAAAGTTCAAAAGTGCCATATTTTAGGAATAAAATGATGAAAATACAGACTGAGAGAAAATTTAAACAATAAAGAAGAAAAATAAAGGGAATAAATCTTGTATAGAAAAAAAAAAGGAATTTCAATCTGAATCAACCTCTAAAAAAGTTGGGTTTTGTTGAAAAGCATGAGGAAGGTTGATCAAGTATGAGAATTTGCAATTTCAATATTTTCCTCCAATGCTAGGGTTTGTAATTGAGCTTGAAGCTACTAATTAAAAGTGATGAGCAGACAGAAGAAACTTCAAAAGTGATGATATTCAAGGGAACAAAATGAGAGATGATATTAAAAAGACAAATGCAAATAAGTGGATTGTCATTTTGTGGAAATTAATAAGGGAAAAAGGAGAAAAATTGGACTATGGAATTAAAAAATCATATTTGATACTTATTTGCAGTTGGATCCCCAATTCCAGACATGGAAATTCACTTGTTCTTTGGATTCTGGACAATATATTCACACCATTAGATTCTGTCTAAAGAAGATCTTAATCAGAGTAAAAGGGTATCCATGGCTCAATAAAGGTCTTGATCCTTTTGAATTTTGAAAACCAAGTCTTCCATGACATCAGCCAATTGGTATTATGTCTTGTAAATGAAATGAGATATTTTTATAAAGCCAAAGCTCTAATAACCCTTGAAATTAAGTGGCTTGAAAGTGTATTCTTAAATGAAATTAGGCAAGTCTTCTTAGCCAGGTACCTCAGAAAAATTGTTGAAAAAATCAATAAAGTTGAAATAAACAAAAAATCTTTCATTAGAATGAATGAAAACTCATAAAAATCTTGGAGCATTTGTCAATTGTGTGGTAATTTATTTGAAAATGCTCATGGTTAAGTAAATTTCATCATAGAAATTTAAAGTTTATTCAGGATTTTAGGACTTCCTTTATATGGTTCTGATGCTCATAGCCCACCTTTTGGATCTTATTAAGCTTACTACTCCAATTCCGTAATAATTAGAATCAGTCTTCAAGGTTAATGATCCTGATGAATTTATTGACTTTGATAATGATTACTAAGAATATTAAGATACTCCAGACTTTTAATTCACTTACATAATTTGAGGAGGAGAAATAAACTGGAATCTTGAGTTTGTGCTGGTGCTTTTTGATGGAGGTCTCCCTCTTCTCTTTGATTGGCTTTCAATTATTTCAAAATTTTCCAGAGCTCTGTATTTCTTTTGCACCTTTTAGTCTTCCAACAGTATTAATCATAGTCATTGTCCTATTGACTATTGAGAACCTAATAAAATTACACTTTTACAGTTAAAAGATCTTAAAAATGTAGAATAATTGAGGTAACTTATGCCATTGGTCTTTGAGTAATGTTTTCCCCAATATCTTGAAATATTTTATTTCAATTCCTGTGTATCTCTTTTTGAATATTCTGATAATCTCCTTGATGGAAATTACTTGAAGTAGTTTTCCAATAAAATAAGTGAATGTTACAAAAGAGATATGAAATTGATAAAGAAAAAGCCTTACAGGTAAATTAAAGTGCCACTGTGGATGAAAAAATGATAACTGAAGCCTCTGGTACTGAAAAGTACCTGTTTAGAATTGTACTTGAGAGATATGCCTTTAGAGTTAATATATTAATGAGTTTATTTTTCATTCAAGGGAGCTTTTGTTTTAAAATTTCCAAAGGCCATCTGAAGGGCATAAAAAGAGACCTTGCAATTGAGATCACAGATTTTTTGAGGGAAATTCTGGAAATGAATCATTTTTTACTTGGATATTATGGTGATAATTCAAATAAAATTTTGCTTCAAAGCCATGTGAAAGGATCTAATAGCCTACAGGAGAATCTCAGTAGACATTTGAACCCAAAGCTCAACAAATGTATTGGAACCAGCCCTCAGATGAAAATGGTATTTGGTATGTGATGGAATGAATAGCTTTTTTAGAAGAATTCAAATTTCTCCCAAATATTGAAATCATTAAAAAATTTTAATTTGATTTTGAATTTTCTTCCAGTTTTTGGTGATTTTTCATAATTTAAACAATAAAAAACCTGAGAAATGAAGCACAAAGTCATCAGAAACAAAATAAATTTGAATGAAGTTAAATATTGAAAGTGAGTTATTTGATCCAAATTAACATGAAGATTTCAAAATCATTGAAATTTCCAATTGCATCCATGCAAATGGAAGATATATATTAATTGAGGTTCCAAATTAACAGCATGGCTTTTGAGTCTGGGAAGAGAATTATTGAAGGCCAGATCTCTATCAATAGAAATTACTTGAGGGGGAGAAATACTGGTACTGTTGAGGACTTGTTTCATGAATTGATTCAATTAAAAAGTATGGGAGAATAAATTTTATTAATTAATCACATAGAGATTACCATAAAAGGTCTTATTTGTGGAGCTTAATCTCATAATATGGAAAGGTGGAATTTTATACTTATTGATTTTATATGCAAAATAAATATGAGTAATGTGAGGAAATTCTTGGAGAATTTTTATAGAAAGTGGGTTAGTGAAAACAAAATAGTTAATGTGTAAAATTGTATCAACTGGGAGGCCAAAACAAAGCTTTCTTGTTTGAGGGTGTCAATAAAAGCATAAGTGAGCCTTTTTCCTTGAATTCTGTATTTATTTATCTTTTTGACCTGGTTTGAAATGTATCGGAGTATTGAAGGCTTGTAAGGATCCTTCTGGCTTCATAACTTATACTTAACCTTCCTTAAAATGATAAGTGACTTAGAAATATGTGCAATCTGTGATGTTTCTGGCTTGTTGAATTTTCTGAAAGAAGGATGATCCATGATGTTTTCAGTAACATTATGACTGTGTTCAGGATTTTCAACTTTGAGAGCTCAAGTTATAATCTTGAAATATTTTCTGGAATAAATTGAAATTAATAATATGTTTTGATTGAGGTTTGTCACAATTCTGTCTGCCAGACCTCAACAAAGGGAAATCTTGCCAAAAAAGGCTATTAAACCAGCTGGAAGACCAATCAATACTGGAAAATTGTAGATCACATTCCACCATGTGACAGTACCCCCATGTTTAGAGCACTGTTTCCCAAAGTGCATGTGACCGATGGTATTGCCCATGTCACCCTTGTGGAGCTACATTAGTCGCAACAGGAGCCTACAAAGAACCCCAAGGGGAAGAACCCTTGTATGACAATGGAGTGGAAAACCCAGAAATTTTTGTTTGTTTGATTGATACCTCTCCTTTTCTGCAACAAGAATTGAACACATGCCATTGGTAAATCATTTATTGTCACAACTCTGTCTTCCAGACCTCAAAAAAGGGAACTATTTCCAAAAAGGCTATTAAACCACTTGAAAGACTGTCTAATACTGGAAAGTTTTAGATACGATTTCACCATGTGACATCTTAAAACTGAGAAGAAAAGGCTACAAGATCAAGGTTGAATTTCCTTTATCTTTTTCTGGGATTATAGGTGACAGTTCCACCTTCTGTGAGAGTACCCCCAGGGTAAGAGGCACTGCATCCTGAAGTGAACTCACACCAATGGGAAACCCTGTCCACCATCAGCGGAATAAGCTACACAAAATCCTGGTATATCTCACAGGGACTCTTGGGGAAAACAAGAGTGGCTGGAGCTCAGGCATCAATAACTCAGTTGGAGGGCTACAAAGGGATAAAGAAATTAAAAAAAGATTATATTTCTTTAAGGAATATAAGAGAAAGTACAAATATGCTAAAGATAAGAAAGAAGCCAAAGGCCAAGGATAATAAAAGAAGAAAAAGTCCAAAGAGCCAACCAAATAAATCCCCAATTCACTGTTTCAACCTTCTAGAAAGAACAATGGAATCAATAAAGGATATGACCACCAATATTCACTTAAAGAAAAGAAAAGGGGAAAATGACTTACTTATGAATCTCAGTATTTACTTTAAGGAATGAAAAGAAAATAAGAATAGAAATGAATCCAATATATTAATTGACTGGGACAAATATCACCAGGGATGGAAGGGTGACCAGTATATGTGAAAAATTGAAATACTGAACCCAGAGGGTTGATCACCCAGCTTTACTGACTATTTTGGGGAAATACAGATCTGGAAATTTTGAGGATGGAACTGTGTGCCTTGAATTCCCATAGTGGAATATGAATTGACTCAAAAGGGTCAATAGCATACAGATTGCCTGAATACAACCTGTATGGGCCAATTGAGTTGTCCAAGGAGTGCTAGAGCTCTTGATGCATTGACAACTGATTTGGAGAATATCAACCTCTTGAAACTTCCCTTGAAGAATCCTGGGACAGTATTCCCTTGGAGGAGCACTGTTGAAATGAAAAGGTCAACACCTGAAGGACCAGGTGATTGGTGTCCTGAAACGGTCTTGTGAATACCAACATTGATTGCAAGATTGAGAAACTTGAATCTTCCTTTGAAATGGAATGATGGACTGGTGACATGAGGTGAAATTAGTAAATGAATTATTGAAAGTTTCACCATTGGATTTCTGAGGAAAAATGGTGCATAATGGTATATAATAACATATATTCCCCATTCATGGTTTCTGCAGACTGGGGTACATGATTGGGAGGAGGGGTTCCCTTTTATTGAAGGAAAACCCTGCTGGAGGTAAGCTGGTGGTTTCCAGAGGACATGACTTGAGTATTGTGGGTCTATGGCCATTCATTACAATTTTGGGGTTCTTGGGTCCTTGGGCCAATTTTGGTCTTTTGAGGATTTGACCACAAACTGGGGTCACATGGGCCCAGTGGATTTGGCCCCCTTCAGCCTGAAGGGTCCCACTTTCCATGGGATGTAGAGGCCATAGGGGGCCTAAATGACCCTAAATGGCCATAACCCCCCTAATCAAAGGGGGTGGGCCAGAGGGGCCAAAGACCCCCAGGCCCAAAATCAGTGGTATTGGAATGGGGTTTGGTGAGGTGGGGAATTGGTAAAGAAGGCCAGGAATAGTGGGTGTGTCCCAAAGGAAATTAAAAAACACAAGAGAGCAATTGGCCATAAATTGTGTCTGGCTGGAATTTCTGTAAACAGCCATTGGGAGGGTCTTTTCCCATGGTTGTGACAGGGGTTCAGACCTATCAAAACATATCTAAATTTGATTGTGGGTCAATTTGGACCTCAAGGTTGACACCACATAACACTCTTCCCTGGTAACACTGTAATAATTCTTCCAAAGAATCACAAGATTCTGAAATCAACCTTAAGTGGGGTGTTGCAGTATTCTTCAGGGGAAAAATGAGTAAATTTAAAGAAAGGGAAAAGGGGGAAATGAGTTTTATGGAAGGCAAAAGAATCCTTGAGAAAGAGGACAGAATTTAAAATAAGAGAGGAAAAATGTCAGCCTGTGACTCAAAATCAGAGCAAAAGCATGACTGCAAGAATACCATTAACAAATGGTAGAGCAAAATACCACCAAATCATGGAGCTGAGCCAAGCAAGCTCAAAAGGTATCAAAGATAGAGGAAAATAATGTCTTTCCAAATATGAAAGTCCCATAATAATAGGAAAAAGAATAACAAAGTTCTTCCTGATAAAAGAAGTTGCTGAGCATAAACCTTAATTTTCACCTCTCACCTAAAATATAGAGAAAGAGGGTGAAACACATCAAATGGACGTTCGACTTGAAGCTCTCAATAAGGGATATACAATGGTACTCACCAAATTGAGCTAGTACCAAAATTATAGAAGTTATGGCCAAAATAAGGTCAAATAAGGGTGAATAAAATATTCACCTCTCATCCAACTTCTACAGTTTTAGTGTGAGATACCCAAAGTGGGCTCTCTTTGAAAAGAGAAAGATCAGGGCTATCTGATGGTGTCATCAATTGCCCCATATATTATATAGAACAAAAGGTATGGGGAAAAAAAGTTCCATACAGATTTTGAGATAATCATATATCTGGATAACTAAAATTGAACATGGCATAACTTTACCATAATTAATGTTAGCCATAGAAAATGAGGAACCATTGTGTTTATTGCATCCAGGGCTACACAATGAACCAGATTTGAGCTCAACATTTTCAAAACTGACAAAGTCATAGCAGTTTTAAGGTCAAAATCCAACATTCAGACCAATAAAGGTTTACTGTGGGATACTATCCCATAAGTATGATTATGAGATGTTAAATAGAAATAGAAGCTTGTTTATAATTAAATAACTCAACATTTTCAAAACTGACAAAGTCATAGCAGTTTTAAGGTCAAAATCCAACATTCAGACCAATAAAGGTTTACTGTGGGATACTATCCCATAAGTATGATTATGAGATGTTAAATAGAAATAGAAGCTTGTTTATAATTAAATAACTCATATTGAAGTCAAATAAAGGGGTCCATACAGGTTCTTTACAGCTTCTGACACATCAGAAGCACCAGAACACACCTGTAAACTCGATTGGTGAAAGTTTTCACCCTGAATAGGGTAAAAATGACAACTTGTGGTTCTAAAACCACATTTCCACCCAATACCAGTCTGTATTGAGTGTGTAGAACCACAAAACAGACCACAGTAGTGAAAACCTTAACTTTGTGGTTGTGTGCAGAGGTAAACAACCTCACACTACCCCAGAACAAGATAAAAGGAGGCCTTTCCTCACCAGAAGGCAAATCCATCATCTTGTTCTCAATATTCTTACATGGTATAGCTTCTTAAAGAAGTGGTACCCTTAGAATTAAACAGGTATAATTATAATTTGAATTATTTTAGGGCTTATTATTGTAAACCAACAGATAAACACTGCACACAGGGATATCAATAGCACTCACCATAGCTAAATTCTTTCAGTATAGCCCTTTTAACCATCTACTCAGTTAATTCTCATCATCACTTTTGTGTCACACTCACAGTCATAGCTTTTTATTATCATTTTACAGCTATATCATAGATTCACCCTGACATTTTGGGGGCCTGGCCTGGGTTTTTTTACCTATTTTAGACAAAATTTTGGCTTGTTTTCACAATTTTTAGCTTATTTCTATTCCTTTGAGAGTTTTTATACTTGTTTTCTTGTCTATTTTGACTTATCATAAGCCATAAGAAGCCCTGAAGGGGATTAATTTTGTCCCTTTTCTCTATTCTGATTTTTTTTACTAAAAAATAAAAAAAAATAATAAAATAATAAAAATAAAAAACTGTATACATATTGTTTCTGAAAAATGATATTTTTTCATCATTTTGAAGAGTTGTAAATATATGATGTATATTGATACAATACTCCTTTTTTTTAAAGAAAAATCATTTTATTTTTATTTTTTTCATAATAATATATAAAAAGTATTTATTGTTTGAATTTTTCTTAAAGAAAAACTCTTATAATTGAATTTTTCACTCAAATTGGCATGAAAAACTGATTATTATAGTTATTATTGATAATCTTAATAATAATACTTCATAAAAAAATATAATCATATTTTATTATTGATTTTTTCTTTATAGTATATACAAAGTATATATTGTTTGAATTTTTCTTGAAGAAAAACTCTTTTAATTCATTTTCCCACCCAAATTGGCGTGAAAAATTAATTATTATCATTATTATTGATATTTCAATAATAATAATTCATAATAAAATATAATCATATTTTATTATTGATCTTTTTTTCATAATATATAAAAAGTATATATTATTTGAATTTTTCTTGAAGAAAAACTCTTATAGTTCATTTGTGAACCCAAATTGGTGTGAAAAATTGGTTATTATTATTATTATTATTATTGATAATTTCAATAATAATACTCCAAAAAATATATAATCATATTTTCTACTTTCACTGATTTTTTCGTAATAATATATACAAAGTATATATTGTGAGAGTTTTTTCTTGGAGAAATACCATTATAATTCATTTTTTACCGGAATTGGCATAAAAAAATTTATTGTTATCATTATTATTGAGAATTTCAATAATATTAACCATTTAAAAAGAAATAAAACATATTTCATTTTCTAAACTTACTTCAATAATATATAAAAATTGTATATTATTTGGATTTTTCTCTAAGAAAAAACTTTTAAAATAATTTCCTTTTTTACCCAGACTGGTGTGAAAACTTGATCATAGTAATTATTATTGATAATTTAAATAATAATACTTATTCAAAAAGAAATATAATCATATTTATTTTACTTAATTTTTCAATATATACAAATTATATATTATTTGGATTTCTCTTCAAGTGAGAACCTTGTAATTGAGTTTTTCCATCCAAATTGGTGTGGAAAGCTGATTTGATAATTCTTATTGATAGTATCAATAATAGTTTGTCCAAAATGACTTATATATTCCTAAAGAAACAAGGATTTAATCAACTAGATAAAACTCTCACTTTACAAATCAGAAATGATACCACCTCATTTCAGAGACTTTGGATTTACAAGGGATTATTCCTTACAAAGAGAATCAACCATCAGTAGGAATAGAGGCCTGGAAAGGAAAGAAATTTAATTTGCTCAAAGCCATAAGAAATGGCAAAATGAAGTTTCCTACACCTTCCAAGATGGTTTCCAACAGCAAACCTCAAGGAATGGCTTGCATAGAAAATTTTATTCTAACCCATCAAATATTCAAAGAACTTCTCCAATGGAGAATGTCAGACAGGGAATTCGACCTAGAGTTCCCCTAGAAAAAACTTGTAGAAAGTATTCAGAAGATTTCCCTCAAAGAACTTATCATATAAGAGAAATAGAACCAGAGAGATCATACTCTTAATATTTCATTACTACAAGGGGTGGTCAACCAAAGAAACTCCCCAGTGGCTTCACATCACTCAGGCACCAGCAGACCAGTGGCCAAGAGTCACCATAATTTTGAATCCCAGGTAATATCCAGGATACGGAGAGGATCATAGGGAAAGAACAAGACTTCTTTCAACCAGACTCAGAAAGGGTCAGACCCTATGATCAAGAAATTGTTGGACCTGATGAAGAAAGTAAAAAACAAGAACAAAAATTGTAAATTCTTCGAATGAAGCTAGCAGCCTTAAAATAAGGAATGATATCTCCACTCATATTGAGCAAAATGTTGTGACCCTTGAGAGTACCATAAGTAAAATTTCAAGGTTAAAAGAGGTTAATACCTTACAAAAAAAATGATTAACAACCTTAAAGAGGACTATACTAAGTTAAGTAATTCCTCAGAAGAGACAAGAAGGAGACTAAATAAAGTCTTAGAGGAGAAAAATCACTTCAAAAGGGATAGGGAATACCTGGATCAAGATATTGACAAATTGTTCAACGTCTGTCAAAACATAAAACCCCATAAACACACAAATGTTTTGGATAATCCATACCACCAGGAAGACATCAAGCCAGATTCCTTGTTGGAGAATAAAGCAAGGTCTCCATCACAATACCAAGATAGAGATAAGATGACTTATTCAGAGAAGGAAGAATTAAAACAGCTTCCAGAGGACTCAAGTTGGCCCAAATTCTCTGTAATAGGAATATGATCATACAGAACTCATTTATTATATTTATTGATGCTTCATTGATGTACCAAGTATACCAGATTAAATAAAGAATTAAAAGGAAATGCTAGTATTTGGTACACAGAAACGGAAGAAATCCATTGTGGAGGAGCCAAATAATCCAAAAAAACAGAAATGAGACATGGATATGGCAGAAGACCCTTGAATTTGGAAATGATAGATACACAGTGGACAAAGATACATATGATTGGTGTCTGAGACAGTCAAAAAGGCTAATAGCCATTGACCATCACATAAAAACAGAAATGAGAAATAACAAACTTTTGACCAAACTACCAGGAGACTTAGAGCATGCAGTAAAAGGTAGATTCTCCAAAGAATCCAACTTGGATGAAATATCAACTACTTTCCAAGAAGTAAGGATTAGAACATCTATTGGTAGATACAATATCCATAGTACTGGTGATAACACGGAGAATCGAACCCTGGAAGCCAAAGAAAGTTATGATTCAGAATCTGAAATCACAACAGGATTTTACAACTGTGAATCACCCAATCACTATGCAGACAATTGCCCCAAAGAGAGGGAAGAGATATTTGCAAGGGAAAGAGAGACAAGAAAGGACCAAGAATGTTATGAATCTGACTCTGATAATGTGGGGAATAGCTGTGAAGATGATTCATACAGTGAACCAAACCCCAATGAGGAATATTTGGTGAAATTTAAGAACAATTGAACAAAGGAAATTGGTTCAGTCCACTTAAAAAGAAGGAAACCAATGACCAAACATCTGGATGGGTTGAAACATAAACCACAAGACAGGGAGGGTATGACCACTAGAAATTGATTGTCTCAAGGTCACATGAGCCACACTAGTACCTCAAAGAAGACAGGAAAGTCTCATCAATGATGAGCCTTTTTTTAGAGGGAGGGTATGTCAGATTAACTATAATACATCCTCACTGTTTTTCAACAGTGATACCCTTTAATGTATTCCAAAAAAATGTAATGAGATGACAACCATTGTTAACCAAGAGGGTATTCTCATTATAGAGTTGACAGTTGATTTATTTTATTGAATAAATTCTCACTCACTTGATGTTTAATATCACAATTATTATTGATTAAATAGTTTTTTTTGAAGCTGACCAATCTTAATATAGGGATTTATCATCAAAAGAGTTCAGAGTATTTTATCTCTTTAATTTAAATCAATGATCCTCACAAACCAGAGTTTACAGTTTATTTTTTAAGTAAATTATCCTCACAAACCTGAGTTGACAGTTGTTTTTTTAAATCAATGATCCTCACAAACCTGAGTTGACAGTTGTTTTTTTAAATCAATGATCCTCACAAACCTGAGTTGAAAAATCAATTTTGATAGTCCTCAAAAAATATGACTTTAGCTCCCCATGGGTTGATAATTGAATTATTCCCAATTAACATGCACTTTTTTAAAGAAGAAAACCTATCTGCAGTAAATGTACTTGTTCCTTAAGGGTTTGAGCTGAGAAATATTTATCTCAATGATTAAATATTCAATGAAAAGGTTGGTTTTTTATCTAATAAATACACCCCTCCCAGAGGTTGGGGCTTTTTCAGCACATATCAGCTGTGGAATTACCACAGTTATCCATGTGGTAAGGTATCATCAAATAAACTATAACTGATTTAATGAGACATTTTAAGTTTCACTGTATAGTTGATTATACTTAGGTATGCATGGCTTAATCTTTGAGACAAGCATATGACCACTGGCAGGATCAACCAGGTAACATTTTTCTTTTTTATAATCATCCCTTTCAATATACAAAATAGTATATTTAATAAGGATTCATAGAAAACCAAGACTAATAAACAAAGCTTAAAGGAATTGGTATAAGGAACATGTGGCTTATTGATTTACCATTTAAATACAAAATTATTGTATTTAATTGGTTTCACATTATTTCTATGCTTAATTGGTTTCTCAAACTTTGAAAACAAAGTGATCAAACCTTTCAACTATAATCTAATGGAATTTTTTATTTTCCCCTCTCAAAATCTCTTGAATATTTCTTGAATTGTTTCCTTTGAATAAACAAAGTAATCCTAATTCAATCATATGCCAGTGACTCAAAACCAGAGCACAAGCATGACTGCCAGAATATCATAAACCAATGGTAGAGCAAAATATCACCAAAACATGGAGCTGAGCCAAACAAGCTCAAAATATATCAAAAGAACAAGGAAACTCACCTCTTTCCAAATATTCAAGCCCCATAATCATAGGACAAGTGATAACAAAGTTATTCAAGCTCAAAGCAGTTGCTGAGCATAAACCTCAATTTTCACCTCTCATCTAAAATCTAGGGCAAGAGGCTGAAACAAATCAAATGGATATTAAACTAAAAGCTCTCAATCAGAGCTATCCAATGGTACTAGCCAAATTGAGCTAGCACCAAAATTATAAAAGTTATGGCCAAAATAAGGTCAAATAAGGGTGAATAAAATATTCACCTCTCATCCAACTTCTACAGTTTTAGTATGAGATACCCAAAGTGGGGTCTCTTTGAAAACAGCAAACTCAGAGGTATCTAATTGTGCCATCAATTTTCCCATATCTTATCTAGAACAAACATTATGGGGAAAACAAGTTCCATACAGATTTTGAGATAATCATATATCTGGATAACTAAAATTGAACATTGTATAGCCTTGCTATATTCAATTTTAGCCATGACAAATGAGGCATAATTGTGTTTATCACATCCAGGGCTACACAATGAACCAACTTTGAGCTCAATATCTTGAAAAATGACAATTTTTTAGAAGCTTTAAGGCCAAAATCCCAAATTTAGCCCAATACAGCTTTACTGTGGGATACTATCCCATAGGTATGATTATGAGGTGTTGAATAGACAAAGAAGCTTGTTTATAATTCAGCACCTCATATTTCAGTCAAATACAGCGGTCCATACAGGTTCTGTGCAGCTTCTGAAACATCAGAAGTACCAGAACACAACTGTAAACTCCATTGGTGAAAATTTTCACCCTGTATAGGGTAAAAATGACAACTTGTCATTCCAAAACCACATTTTAACCCAATAACAGTCTGTATTGAGTGTGAAGAGCCCCAAACCAGGCCACAGTAGTGAAAAATTTCACTCTGTGGTTGTGTGCAGAGGTAAACAACCTCCCACTACCCCAGAGCAAAATAAAAGGAGGACTTTCTTCATCAGAAGACAAATCCATTATCCTGTTCTTGATATTCTTATGCAGTATAGCTTCTTGAAGAAGTGGTACCCTTAGAGTTAAACAGGTATAATTATAATTTTAATTATTGTAAACCAACAGATAAACACTGCACCCAGGGATCTCAGTAGCACTCACCATCACTAAATTATTTTAGTATCACCCTTTTAACCATTTACTCACTTAATTATCATCATTATTTTTGTGTCATTCTCACAGTTATAGCTTTTTATTATCATTATACAGCTATATCATAGAGTCACCCTAACAAAAATTATGAGGAAATTGGTCCAAGATTACTGGTTGTTGAACAAAAAATGAAGAGAAATATGGTAATTTTGGTTATTGGTGAAGTAAAAAAATGGAAAAAAGCTTTAGAAGGTGGGTAATTAGGGGAAATAATAAAGAATTTTCTTTTGGAAGTTTATCTTGTGAAAAAGGGTTTGGTTTGGGGGAAATATTATGGAAAAATTGGTTATTGTGGGAGAGAAAAGCTTTTTTGGGAGAAATATGAAAAGAAATAAAAAATGTGTGGTCAGGAGGGTATCTTTGAAAAAAGGGTTTCTGGAGGTTTTGGATGGGTCTTCACCAATATAGGTTTTTTTGTTTCTTTTTATTGAAAAGGGGCCCAGGGAATTTCTTACAAAATTTGATAATTCTCCTATTTTCATCACAGCTATTTCGGTGAAGAATCAAGAAATCAAATTCCAAGCCAAAATATTCAGGTTTAGATTTTCAATTAATTCTCTGAGAATTTTTTTTTCTCCTTTTTAATTAAAGTTAAAGATGGTAATTCCTGGGGATATTAAAAAGAATTTTTGTTTATAATATCAGATTGATTCTTTTGGTGTATAAATATAATAATATTTTGAAATGTGTTTGAATATTTCAGACAATTGCATTAATACTTAAATTCTTCATGAATCTTTGAGTTTATCATTTTTATTTACAAGAATTAGAGATTTACACAAAAAATGCAAATTTGATTAGTTTTCAATGAGTATGATGTTCAATTTGATTTTGCTTGTACTTATTCAAGCTTTGAAAGATTTAAAACCTTGAATTAAATGTTATTCAAGGAGGATTTACTCTCTTGGTACCTTGAAATTTCTCCCAAATTAGGGATAAACCAAATTAAACCTTTGTTTTTTAATTGAATTCTGATTATATAAACTTTCCAGAGGTAGAAATACATCCATACGGAGAAAATATTTCTTTATTTCAAGTCATGATCAAAGAGTTAAGCCATTTTTAACTGGGCTCCTACATAATTCACCGCTTATATAGAAAATACTTGGACAATTGAGTAGATAAACAAAATTCTCCCATTTTAAGATTTTTGTTCAACTTAAACCATAAATAACTTTGAAATGACTTTATTGATTTTTATTAAGTGTTTAGGAGAATTATTTATTTTTCTAGAGCTAGTAAACAGATTACTTTAGGGTAAATTGAAGCATAAGGTTACTCTTAGTCATTTTTACAGTAGAACCTAAATATGAAATAATATTTTCATTTTTTATCCAGAAAAAATTGAGCTTATTTTTCTTAAATTTTTGATTGTAATACGTTTTTTGAGTCAAGAAGGGATTATTAAAAAGATTTTCAGCTAATTTCTGATACAGTGGGTATGCTAAGCATACATCAAAGGCTCAAGTACCCTACCAACAGCAACTGTATAAAAACTTTATTAGTAATAGATGAAAAGGAGGATAAAATTTACTATAAAACTGTCTTATCAGCTCCAAAAAAGCTATAATTGACAAGTAAATCCAGCAATATTAGGCCAAAGTTTTCCTTTCATGTCTTAACCTCCTGAGTAACTTTTGACATTAAGCTATGTTCTTTTCAGAAAGCCCTTCATCCTCATGATCTGAGCTCCTGTACCCCCTAAGTATTATATTTAATTTTTAACCTCAGGTCTTATTCCTTTCAATATTCAGAGTATTTCTTCTTCCTAAATTTTTTCAAGTTGGGGAACTTTCCATCTGGCCTTTCCCCTCAATTGGAAAAGTTTATTTTAATTAGAATAATAATTTTTCAAAAGGCAGACAGTAAAAGCTGTGTGTTTATTTTAAGCTTCTCCTGTGAGTTCTACTTTTACTTAATTATTTTGATGTAGATATTTCATAATAAAAGGTCCGACGAAAAACTTCCTTTATTTTCATGGCCCTTTTATATCATAAAATGTTTGTATTGAGAGAAGGATTAAGTACCCTAATTTAAACTATAAAGATTATGAGCTCTATTCCACTTTGGCTTAGAATGCTCAAAAGAATAATTAATTCTCTGGAAGGAATAGTGTCTCAATTTGTAGAGTAACTATCTTAAGGTTAATTAAAATTGGTTAAAATCAACAAAGTTTTTTTTAAAGAATCAACTGGTGGGTTGGGGTTATATCATTTTTCCAAATTGATGAAGTTATACCTGTTGAATATCGGATAGAAGTCCTGTAGGATAGCTCCAATTATGATAAATTAATAAACCCATCATAGGTAAACTCCTCAGAATATTTAGATTATAGCTCATAAGAGCGAAATAACTCTTATAATTTCCTCTAGGTTTTGAATAATTATCTCTTCTAATCTATCTGTTTGGGGATAGTAGGAATTTGTGAAAGAAAGCTGAGTATCCAAAGGTTTATTCAAATTTGTCTGTAAAGCTCAAGTTCAATTTTGTCCTCTATCACTAATGATATTTGAAAATACACCAGTATGGAAGATTACTTCATTCCAGATGAGCAGAAAATTATAAATATCCATGGAATATTTATGACATGGTGTCAAGATGCTATTATTGATATATTTAAGCTATAGCTAAGCATTAAGTGTGACCTTTATCAAAACCAGGTGGTAATGCTGTTACCCAATACATAGAGGCCACTTAACAAGAGCTATTTGGATCTGAAATATGAGTAATTAGTCTAAATAGCTTACCAGTAGTTCTGTCTGCTTTTTGGAATATATGAAAGCTTTTATAGTACTCCATAACACATTGTGTCCATTATGGCTACCATGAAAATGTTCTTATTCTTTAGAATTCCCTATCTTTAGAAATTTATTCAAAGTAAATGTTAAAATGGAGCTCTAATATTATTGTTCTGATTAGGGCTTGAAAACCATCACATAATTATGTCTCCTTCAGTGGGACAGGATTCCATAAAAGAGCTGAAGAATTCCTTGTTGATAGGATGTTTTAAATATTTCCTTTAGAAAACTAGAAAGGAATGTATATTTACAGTCTTTATCAAATAAGTAATTAAGGATATTACAGCACTTATACTTCTTATAGCTTTCTTTGACATCATCAAAGAATTATGTACCTATATTTGTGATAATAATTCCTTCAATAAGAACTTTAGATCTGAACTTGCACGAAAATAACAAGGGTTATAAGGTGTATTTTTTACTAAAAATTCGCTTATTCCATCAGATTAATAGCTAAAATTGCCATCCTTGTGAACTATGGTAATATTAATCCTATAATACTTTATAGAAATTTTAAAGCTCAAATTGTGTCTATTATTAGTTTTAATGCTAAGAAGAAATCTAACTTCATTGTAGTTAGTTAAAACTAAAAAATATCTTCCATAAGATCAGTAATGAAGATTTTCAAAATACCATATGAAAAAATGTATTTCATCTTTCTGGAAAGATTTATAGCCTCAGTGGGTTCAATCTTTCTTGAAATAAAACAAGCTAGTCCCTCATAAGGTTTATCCTCATTCTACATAAAAAAATAACCTAGAACCCATAGGGTGTTATACTCAAAATTGGTTATTTTGGCTGTTATTGTAATATTTATGAGCCTCATGTAAAGCTTAATATATATTTAAATCTTTCATTACTAAGTAAAATTTGAATTTACATAGGGTAAATGTAAGCCTACAAAAATTGTGTTTGGTCACTAAATTGACTGAGGATTTTTCATAAAGTATGTAAATAATGCATGGACTAACTTAAGATTTATTTGAAGAAATAAACTGGCAAGACCTATTCAGGATGGGGGACAAAGTAAAAAATGATAAAAGGTGCCAGGGTAACCAGATTTTGGGATCCAAAAGAACCTAAATATAGCTGTCCTCTTGTATTGAAGGATTTTAAAACTTATGAAGATTATACTTTCATTAAATATTAAACTTTGAATTTGTTTTATGTCCATTCGGACAGGAATTACAAGTTTCCAAAGAGTAAATCCCATTTTACAGACATTTAATAAAGGTTTCAACAAATTTCAATGATCATTAAAGCCCAAATAAGCTCAGAATTAAAGTTAACTTAATCAAAACTATATCAAAAGTGAAGGTGTACTGCATATTGCTATTTTTGTGTGGAAAGAAGCATTGACTTGAAAATTAATTGAAAATCCATTTTTAAATGGAAATTCTTGAATTTTCTAAACAGATTAAAATTTAATTCTATCTATGTATAACCTCAAAATTAAGTATATCTTATTAATAAGACTCTTTGTTATTTACCTGTGAGAATACCTCTTAATAATTCCTTAATAAAATCAGGATTTATTTATAAAATCAATTAAGAGTTTTACCTTGAAATTTTAATTCTTACACTCAATGATAATAAGCAAAAAAGAAAAAATGAAGTTGAGAGTTACTTGGAGTTAAGAATAGCACCTTTATATTCAATTATAATCACAAATTGAGAATTTTTTAGTTCAAAACCCAACTTTGAATGATGGTTTTTTTAGCTTCAACCAGTAAATGCACTCTGGGAGCATCTGTGATCGCACAGAATGTGTCTTAAATCCGTTTCATTGCTGCTTTTTTCCCATCAATAAGTACAATCCAATCTTCCAAAGCATACTATTCCATTAATAACATCATATACTATTATGAATAGTGATTCTGTGTTTTATTATTCATAATGCTTATAGATAGAGGATTTAAATCTCGTAATTTAATTGTAATTGTATAATCCTAAATAATTGTTGTATTTTTCAAAATTTTGCTTGAAGATATTTTGTGAAATAAACAGATCTTCTAAATATCCATAAATACTCACTCTTGGCATGTTTTGAATAAGTTTTCTTACCTATTTTTACATGGTTGTATCAAATAATAACTTATAAGTGAGTTTTTTTATCAATTTTTGTTATCTTATTATTTTTTTTCATAGAACTATTGTAAGAATTATTATAACACTGTTTTGTGCAATAATTCACTTATAAATGATATGTTATATCTTTTATACATCAATTTCATTTATTTGAACAATATATAATTTTCTCTGGTAGAGATTTCATCTTCTTACTGTTATAATTTCCAGTGAGTTATAATAGAAATAGAATAATTATGTTATTGTTATACATAATAATTACAGCTTCTATGATTAAAAATTGTAATAAATTCCATTTTTAATATATAATATCTTTTGAATATTAAAGCTGTTGAAATTATGAATAGTAATATTTATATTTGTGGCTATACTACTTAATCATATCATATTTTAATTTCAGTAGATTAATAATAATCTTAATAATAAGTATTACTATCAAGAGTATAATAGAAAGGACTCACCCAATTAATAAACAATAGTTTCTCCAAGTGACTCATTTTGTTATGAAACTTTGTTTTTGTGTTTGAATAAAATACTAAGGAGTTATTACCCCATTGTGAGTGTTGAAGAAGGATCTATTTGTGATCAAACATATTGATTTTTAATAGAATATTCATTTTGAAATACTTGGACTTCTTATTGAAAGTATTCCTTTTTTTATGAGAGGAGAGATATTTTCCTTCATTTTCCTTCCCCCCATAGTAAAATACCTGTCTTTATTATTGAATATGCAAATTGCATCAACATTAGCATGATCATAACCCAGAAATGTGAGGTTTTTCGTGATAAATGATCCAGATTTGATTGTGATTCTACCTGCAGGCTGATTAAATATGAAATATGTTTCCATAATATGAAGAGGATTCATATTTTGGTTAGCAATGCTAAGACTATTCTATCAATGAAATTAAGCTGTTTATTTAAATTTTTCAAAAATCTCATGCACCCCGAAAGAGTTCAATACAGCTATGGATCAGGATTTATCTTCTATTATTTGTTATTAATCACTATATTTGTGATACAAGATACTCCAGAGGTGCATAATTTACCTCTTCCAGGATTTATTTCTGAATCTTGACATCCTGTAAAATTTTGAGCTCCATAAATTCATTGCTTTACTGAGGTAAATGAGTATGCACCTCACTCACCATGACAAAAAAAGCTATCCCTGCCAGAGGGGGTAGCAGGTCCAACCTGCTTTCAACCTGAGTCTTAACCTTGGTTCTAACCTTGAAGTATTTTTTCAGATACTTCAAGACACAGGTTTGGTCATTTAGAATATTACTCAATTGAAAAAGAAGTTCATGGATTTTTCATGTTGTTTATTTGTTTTCTCTTGCATTAAAAATACACTTCTAACCAATGTAAAGATTCTCAAAAAAAATTATTCCCAAGTAGGAAATACACTCATTTTTAACAAATATGTTAATTATTTTCACTGTTATTCTATTGTCTTTTCTATGTCAAATAATGTAATCATTTTACATTTCCCCTGAATTTCAAAAAAACTTTCTCAAAAGAAAACCTTCAATACATAAAAGGTTATTTCTACAGAAAGGATATATCTTGAATTAAAATTATCCAGCACACAGTTGGCATTTCTGTGTTCTAAAATAGTTTGAGCATATTTTGGGAGAGATTACCATAAATTGATATTATGTGATGATGAATAGGAAATATTGTTCCTTTCATTATTTAGATCCCACATTGATTTGGAATGTATTATTTACACAAGCTCTTGGAGCTAAAAATGTAGATTTAAACTATGAATTTGCATTAATCAGAAAGAATTTATTTTGAAAATTTTTAACATTCCTTTTAGTATGCAATTTATTTTTCTATAGCTCAAAAATCTCAGCACATACTTCTGAGCTCCCATTGATCAATTAAAGTGTTTCTTATTGAAGCTCTTTCTCAATTGAAACTTCCTTTCATAAGTAGGTTTAGAACTTTTTCCATATTGTAATGTATTCCTCATCAAAGTTTGCTTGAAAATGCCTTTTTAATTTCTTGAATGATTTGGGGACTCCTCATTGTTATTCACAGTTATTTTTTAGGAATAATCTTCATTAAAGCTCAAAGAAATGAATCATTCAACATTGAAAGCTCTCATATCTTTGTTTTACCTCAATTTTCTTTGGGCACATTGACATACCTCCTATAATTTCAATTTCAAATTTTCAATATCTTTTATTTTTTAACATTTTTTGAATATTCTAAAGATGAAAAACAAAGAACACAAATGATCATGAAAAATGCTTTGAATTTGAAATAGAATTTTTTTTTTTGAAATTTTCAAATTTTTCCTCTTCGCCTGAGTTTTTTCAATTTTCTTGTTCCTTTTTCCTAAATATTTTTATTCATTTAATTTTCTTGTGAAGTTGTTTCTTGATTTTAAATGCTCATGCCCTGTCTTGCATCATGCATCATGATTTATATTATTAATTTTTCTTTATGTTTTTTAGTGAGCCTTGAGGTATATTTTATATACTCAAATAGGTCACAACTATCTTCAAAAAAATTCTGAACTATGACTAACCCATAGGTCATGCATATATTCAAAATTAATCATTTGTTATTTCAGAAAAGATGAATAAATTTTTTGTGGGTAAGTAGATCCATGGATTTGGGGCCAGATTTGGATTCTACACAAAAATTCACCTAGGGAAACTCCATAGAGTGAATAAGCTTAAATTAACTCTAAGAGGTGGTAATATGGAAAATACTTAAATACCACATCATCAATACCACATAAAAGAATTGTGAAAATTTTTGTTTTTCTCAATTTCAAACCCAAAATAATGGGAATGTGAGAAAGCCCATGTTACATATACACTAAGAATAGTGTTATGCCTGTTTGTGGCACTTGATATTATGGTATTATTACATACATTTTTGATACACCCATAGTAGATATCAGTCTTGAAGCCTTAATTACTATCTTTGATGTAAAAATAGCTAAGGGGGACAAAAGACATCAAAGAGAGACAGGGTACAAACTTCTGAAGCCTCTGAGGTGTGGATAGCTCTAAGGCTTTAATCAATGGCTGATAATGAGCCAATTCTCCTGTTAAAGCCTTTTGGGAACTTGGTTACCAAGTTAAAGTCCCATTGAGTCATGAGAAAATAGAAAATAAGTTGCAATTTTCACATGAAAAGGAGGTAATGAGAAACTCTTACTGCTGTAACTATGTCAATTCTTAATTATTTTCCATGGATAAATCCCAAAAGAGGAATTAAAACCCTTTTTGGACTAGTATCCATTGATTTACCTCATAGCAACCTGCTATATAGTGTTATTTGCAATTCTACCTAGAAATGAGGTAAAAACTTCAAAAATTCATTAAAAACACAATTCTTGATGAATATTTCTGAAACTTTCAGGACCAATGGAGAACAGTATGAACCATAAAAAACCAAAAATAATTACAGTTTCACTTACAGTCCCTTTTTTGATAATTCCGTGTGAAATACAGAATCTTCAAAAATTCACAGAAAATACACTCTGTGATGAGATTTCCAATAACATTTTTAAATTTAAAAAATTAATGTTCATTTTGAAATAAAGAAGCTTTACAGTTGTTACTCCTTTTGTTCTTAACCGTATTTTGGTTGGTAGTCATGTAAGAGGATCAATTAAGTAATTATGATAATCTTACATGAAAACAAATGATGAAATAATTAATCCAAAAAGGATTATTGTTTTCTCACTCACTGGATTTCAGTTTTCACCATGGCACACCTCTGTGAGCTGTCTTAGACTTAGAAGAGGACTCTCCTTGCTGTTTTTTCCAAATCATCTTATTATCCAATTATATCTTTATTACCAACAAGTAAGTATTAGTTAGAATCTTTTCTTAAGTGTTTTGATTCTTTCAGAATCAATTAGAAAGACTTTAAATCATAGAAATAAACTATATCTTGTGGTAATATTGTTATAACTAAATCCTTATCCCTTAAATTCACAATTATCCATCAAATATCCCTACCAATCACTTTCTAAGGTTCATTGAAGTATTAGTAAGTGAGTTATTATTAATTCCTAAAAGGTTTTATCTAGTAATAGTTTTCTTCAAGAATTATACTTGTAATTATTCTTGCAAAAGATAATTATATATTAAAATAATTTTATTATTTTAATAAAGAAGTTTTATTATTAAATACTTCTTCTAGACAATTACTGCTTACTGTTATAGTAACTATTAGTGTATAACAAGTAAAAGAACTAATCAATTAATTAAGGGTATTTGTAAAAACACATAAGAGCTTACACGTTTTTACTAAAAACTTATGTGTTTTGGCCATAAATTGGTAAAAACATGTAAGGGGTGCCCTGAGCCCATTTTTAATTGAAAATGAAACATAACATGCCTGTATTGGGCCAAAACATGTCCCAAAAAGGTTTCTTCTCCCCAAAACCCCTCTAACTCCCAATTCTCTCAGATTTATCTGCCCTGCCCCCCAAAAAAAGACCAAAAACCCCAAATAATCCACATTATCCCCACCCCATTTTTTTTTGAAAAAAAGCATTACCAAAGAAATTTTGCAAAGCTTTTCACACTTTTCTTTCTTTTTTTCCCCCAAAGACTGCATTTTCCACCACAACAAACTGCTTTCAAGCCTCTAAATTTCCAATTTTTTACCTTCCCTCATCCATTAATCCCACAATTAAACCACTTTTTTTCACTCTTAACCAAATATTTTATTTTTGATACCTTTTTTAACTTCTTTTTCAACTTTAGAATGGTTCTTCCACCATTCCAAATCCCTGACTCCCCCTTTTTTTCAAATTTATACATCTTTTTCACTCAAAAATGCGGCAACCCCCCACTGAAGGTAAATTCAAGACCCTTGAGCTTCTTTGGAAGAATGTGCATAATGCTTCCAGGGATCAGGGGTATGCTGTGTCCACCTTGAGGTCCAATATGACCCACAACCGAATTGAAATAGGTTGTGACAGGTCTGGGACCCCAAATCCCAACAAATGCCCCTCCAAAACAGTCACCTCAAGAAAGCTGGACTGTCCTTTTAAACTATATGCCAGAAAATATTCCAAAAGTACCACTTGGACTCTTAAAGTAAAAAATACTGAACATAGCCATGATGCCACTGAAAATCTCATGGAACATCCTGCTTTCAGGAAATTCAATGAGCAAGAAACATCCCAAATTGCGAGGATGTCTGAATCACTGCTCATGCCAAGGAAGATTCAGGCCAAATTATGCAGCCAGAGGGAGTCTGACAGGCTTGTAATCCTTAAAGACATTCACAACCAAGTCAAGAAAATCAAGAAAGACAAACTGCAAGGCAGAAGGCCCATTGATTCTCTTGTTGATACCCTCAAAGAAGAAAATTTTGTTTGGTCCTCTGCAAGGGATGCTGAGGGACACATTACCTCCTTGTTTTTCACTCACCCCCTTGCCATAGAACTCCTTCATGGCTTTCCTCATTTAATTATTATGGATTGGACTTATAAAACCAATAAGTACAAAATGCCCCTTTTTCATATTGTTGGATTCAGCTCAACCAATAAGAACTTTTCTGGGGCTTTTTGTTTGATGAAGAATGAAACTGAACCCTCATATACTTGGGAACTATATCAGTACATAGAAAGGGTCCTCAACAACACCAATATTGCCCCCTCCAGTTATTGTTATTGACAGGGATCTAGCCTTAAAAATCTCTCTTAAGAAGCTCTTCCCAGACTCCAAAGTCATGTTATGCATTTGGAACATAAATAAAGATGTATCTTCTCATTGCATGAAGAAAATTGGTCATGGAACTGATTTTGAAAATTTTATGGGCCTTTGGAATAAAGTAATATACTTTTATCTTTCACTTTATTTCACTTTTTGTCTTATTATTTTTTTTATTAATGAGTTTGGGATTCATTTCTCAGGTTATGTATTCATCCACTGAAAAGTCCTTCATAGACAACTGGAAGAAGCTTCAAAAGCAAGTCAAAAATACTGAAGTCTTGCAATATTCGGAAAATACCTGGCTTCCTCTAAAGGAGAATTATGTGCCAGCCTGGACCAACCACCATTGCCACCTGGGTGTGGGCTCCACCTCCAGAGCTTAAGGTTCCCATGCCATGGTTCAACTTTGGCTCCAAAGGTCCAGTGGTACTCTCCTGGAGGTAGTCGGGGCTCTCCACATGGCATTCAGAAGACAATTCAATTAAATAATTAACAGAATCTCCAAAGAAATGATTGTCCCTGTCAAGAATTTTCCTCCACACATCTGTTCTCTCAATGGAAAGGTGTCTCATTATGCTCTTCATATTTCCTTTGAAAATTTCCAAACCAAATTTCCTCCCAATGAAAAGTTCACCAAAAAATACAGCAATTATCAAGGAATTCCTTGAAAGCACAAGAATCAAAAGGCATTTTCCAGGCACCAAAGGATTGAGATATCAGACTCCCATCCTCAATGGCATTTTAATTTTCCTGTGAGGGATTTTTAACTTCAAATTCTTACTTCTTTCCTTATTAACTGATTTTATTTGTCATATTTTTGTCAGACTGGTTTTCAAGGTGATGATCAAAGTGTTGGAAAAGAAAGGAAGAATGAAGCAAAGAAAATATTTGGAGATATTGGGGAAGACCTTTTTCAAAGACCAATGGCAGAAATCACCCCTATTCTTCAACATTTTCAAGATGTTTTGACTAGAAAAGTTGTTTTGATCAAATTCCCAAGAGTCAAGAGGATGATCAATATTATGAAGACCCACTAGAATGCAAGAATATCTGTGGAAGACCTCAAGGAGCCATGAACAAAAATAAAAATACAAACAAAAGAGAACCATCAAGATTTGAAACTATTGAAAGTCAATCCAAGAGAAGAGGAAGACCCCTATCAAAAGTAACCAGTACAACAAAATCAAGATCACAGTCAAATTTCCCCTCTCCAATTTTGGAAGTGGACTGATCTGAAAATTATGAAGATTCTGAGGACTCATTATCTAAATCAATCAGTTCATCAGATTCACTACCCTCAGCAACTGAATTAAATAAATCAGAAGTCACCCTTAGAAGGTCCAGAAGATTGGCAATTGGAAGCAAAACCTCACAAAGAAAATCACACAAGCCTGCCACAAGTTTGAAGATATATGATGAAATTAACTTGACCTGTAAGAATTGTCAAAGCAATTATCACACAAGTGATGAATACTCCAAGATTTTTGTGAGCTTATGATTCTTTTTAATGTATATTTCTCTTATTAATTTTGATATTTATTCATCTTTTGACCTTATTGTATCAGATACCTGGCTCAGGAGACTTGCCCAAGTTTATATTGAGATACACCTTCAAGGCCATCAATGTCCAGGGTGATGGAAACTGTGGCTACAGAACAGTATCCCACTACATTTACAAGATTCAAGATCAATGAGCTGATGTCAGAGGTGACTTGGCTGGAGAAATTCAACAAAATCAAGACCTTTATGAAGCCATGAACACCTTCATTCCCTCAGTATCCTATTATTTGGAAAGAATCTAATGGTATAAAGATGTTGGCCATGCTCAAAAAATAAAGTGGATGTCCATGCCTGCCATGGGGGATCCAATTGCAAATAAGTATCAAAGACCAGTTTTATTTTATTCCACAGTCCAATCTTTTTCTTTTTTCCCTTATTTCTGTCCTCAAAGTGATAATACCCCATTTTTATCAGCTTCCTGGATAGCTGTTCTCATTTTGTTCCTTTGAATATAATCATTTCTAAAGTTTATCCAGTAACCCCCATTACAGTGAATTGGTAATTTCATTCCCAATCACAAGCCCTGGGGTGGGCTGATAAATTTAAGAAACACAGGATGATATATTTGTCCAATCTTCCTCCCCCCCTCAGAAAAGACCAACTATTTTGGAGGTTGATTCAGATTGATTGATTTTTGTATATACAATTTGTGCCAATTAACCCCCTCCACAGTCCTATTTTTTGCTTAAATCCCACCTCAGTCCCCTTTTTCATCAAAGATGTGGCACTTTTGTACTTAAAAATAGTCATATTACAAACAAGAAAAACAAAAATTTGAAAAAAAACACTCATTGCACCTCACTTGTTGTCCCACCAAAACTTTTCCCCCAATCCATAGGCTTCTGGTTCTTTATTGAACAGAGTGAACTCTTCATTTTGAAAGAAAATTCAAGGAAATTCATAAGTGGGAAGCTTTTATATTGGTTTTATAAAAATAGTCATATTACAAAGATGGGAAAAAAAACATATGAAAAAAAACTCTTTTTGCGCCTTCACTTGTCCCACCAAAAGAAATTTCCAAAACTATGGGCTTCTGGTTCTTTATTCTCCAGATTTTCCCCTTCAATTTTTAAAAAAATGAAGGAAATTCATAAGTGGAAAGATCTTAAATGAATTTTTTGGAAAAATATAAAAAAAATATATCAAAAAACTTGTGGATATTGACATCCCATGTTGGGAAAAATATGGCCAAAAAAAATTAAAAAAATCTCAAAACTGATCCTGAGGAGGTTTTTTGAAAAATGGGGTCACTTACGTGCTTTTACTGAAAGCTTACATGTGTTTACCAACACCCTTAATTAATTATTAAATTGTGGTTATAATAATTTCATTATTATATTTTGTAAGAACAGTCATAGTAATGTTGATTAATAGTAATATTATCAACAGCTTCATAGACAAATCCTACATTTGGGGGCCTGGCCATGTTTTTTGAACCTTGTACCCTCAATTAATATATTTTTAAGCTCTAAAATATATTAATTTAATAATTTTTTTATTTCAATTTGAAGTTAAAATCATTTTTATTTTTGAAATTGTCTTTGAAATCTTTTTCATTGAGGAATTTGGTTTAATTTTATACTGTTTTCACATGTGGATTTTTCACATCCAAAAATTTATAAAATTATTCTTTGAGTTACTCTAAATCAATTTTAATTTCAAATTCTTCAATTGTAATTTTTTTCTTGAAGTAGAATAATCTTTTATATATATTAAAAAATAATAAAACTTATAAAAAAAATCTTAAAAGCATAAAAAATAACAAATTTATTTCTTTTATCAATTCTTTAAGTGTCCTTAATAAAGTACAGTGCAGCTGGTGATAAGCTCAGTAAGAGATATATCACTAGTGCAGAATCTTCAGGAGCAGAATTTGAAGAAAGCATTGAAGTAAAAACTGCCAAAAGAGGCACTTTATTTAGAACAGAGCAAGTCAAACAACCACCAAAAGGTGTGTTTTTGTTTTTTATGTTTTTATCTTTCATTTTATATTAAATTGATGTGAAAATTGGGGCATACCAGAAATGGAAGAAACTATTCAATCCAACAAGATGGATGTGGACAAGAAAGAGGCAAGACCAGGGTCAGATCTGGAAAGCCTTCCTCAAGAAAGACATTCCTGTAGTATTCCAGAGTTGCCCCTCATTCCCCAAAGTCTGTACCCACAAACGTTGATGTGAACTCTGAGCCTGAACTAATTGAAGGTAACGTCTTAAGGGCTGAACCATTTACAAGTGGCAGAAATAAACATATATCAGTCCCAATACAAAAACTGGTTCAGAGCAGCAAAAGAAGAGGAGTGGGAAATATTCCCAAGCCTTTTGCAGGGGGCCATGAACTCCTACTTACACATCAAGAACTTTCTGGGTCAGGAAAAGACCATAGAACTCTTAGGAGGGTGAAGCCCACTGTCTTTCAAAGACAATGTCAAAAAGATAAAGAATTGGTTGAAGAGCCAAAGTCTTTTATCCATAGACCAGAAGAAGGAACTGTAAGTGACTCCAGATTTGGAGAAAGAAGGCCCAGTCGTGTCTAACAGCTCCAAACCAGCTCCAGAAGTGTCAAAGACACGCCCAAAGGACCTAAGAAGAAGCAGATAGGTCCCAATAGCCATCAAGGAAAAGGAAAAGGCAAAGCCAATTGGCACAGACCTTACCCACAGGGGTACAGGATCCCACAATTGGAGCCTTCAGCAGTGGACAGTGACTTCAATATGGCCAGGACTCTTATGGAGTTCACAGCCAAGGAGAAGGATAGGATGAACAGGAATTTTCCACACAAATAAAACAAGAAATAAAGCTTGTTAAAACTAGCATTAATTTAGAACTTGGTAAAATTGATGCAAAGTTAACTAAAATAACATTGGATATCAATCACTTGAAAAAGAATAACAAAAATGCTTCTGAGCTGCATAAGTCTACAATTGCCAAACTTGAATTAATCTCCAATATATGTGACAGAATTGAGAGTAATTATAAAGTCCGAGATGCTGAAATTGAAGATATTTACACTACAAACATTAATGACAAGCTTAAGATTCTGAAAAATTAAGTTTTAACAGTACTTGATAATACCAATCAATTTGCCATACATTTGGCAAGGAGTGACAGTGAAAGGCAGAAATTTAAAGATGAAAGACTTGCACATGTAGAACAAATTCATAAGAGTTATGAGCCAAATCCACATATTCCAAGACATTCCACACCCTTGAATGAAGAGAAACCTTCAGAAAAAGGAAGTCTAAATCCTTTTCTAGGAGAAAATGTTATCTCTACAAAAGATATTCTCAAATAAGAAGAATGGAAAACATTCTCTGGTGAAGGAGAATAAAACCATATTGAGTTCATAAGAACAATTGATAAGTTTCAAGAAGACTTCAATATAACTGATAAATTAATAGTGGGTAAGCTGAATTCCTTGTCTACCAGAATTGAAAAGAAATGGTATTAAAAAATAAGACAAGATCATGGAAAACATGATTGGCCTTGGTGGAAATCAGAAGTAATAACCAAATGGGCCAACAATTCTTGAAGGTTCAAAATGAAAAATGCTTTTTAAAGTGCCATTTTTAACTCAGAGAAAGATAAACCACTTACTTGGTTCCTCAAACAGAAGGACATATTGTCTGCCTTACACCCAGATATGTCTGACTAAATAATTAATATTAAAATACTAAGAAAATGTGGAGGAGAATTAGAACATGTTATAAAAGGCAGATTTGTAGAACCCTGTTCATCAGAAGACTACATTAACACCATGGAAGATATAATCACTAGAACAAGAATTGGAAAAACTTGGACCAGAACCCCTATAGAGTCCAAGATGGTCCCAAAGATTTCCAGAGATGACAAGAGACCTGAAAATCCTGTCTTGAAGTGTAATAAATGTGGGAGTACCTCACATTTAGCCAACACCTGCACCAAAAAGACAAAAATAAATGAAGTTCAACTCATTGAGGAAGTTCAGTATACTGAATAGAAAGAAGAATCTGACCAAGATTCTGCAGTCTCTGAAGAAAAGCCAGTAGAAGATTATTCTATTGAGAACATTACAGCTTTCTTTGAAGTGACAGAAGTCCATACTCACTTACCACAGTATAGTGAGGATTGCTATAATCTGATCAATATCCAATATGCCAGAATGTGTAAGACTAAACCTTCTAGAGGCAAAGGATATATTTATGGAGCATCTTTTATTACATCAGTCTTAATAAATGATGTTGAAGCTAAAGTCAATTTAGACACAGAGGCATTTTGCAATTGTATAGGCAAAGACTACCTTCAGATCATACTACCTGAATGGAAAAACCATCTGTTACCTATAGAAAGTGTGCAATTTAGTAGTGCCAGTGATAATATGTACTCTTTGGGCATATTGGAAACTAGAATTGTATTTCCACATCCTGCAGGAAGTGTAAGAATGAAGACAGAGATAGTATTAATGGACAATTGTACATCTCAACATATCATTATTGGAAATGATTACTTGAATATTTATGGTATTGACATCAATAACCATAAGGACAGATATTTTACAATTGGAGAAAATAAAAGACAAAAACTTGCCTTTTCCAATATGCCAAAGAAAATATCAATAGTATCTTCAAGCAAAGATACTTATAAGAAGAAATTTGGGACAGATCAACCTGTTGAAGCACAAATTAATCCATAATTGTAACCCAAAATGAGGAAGGAACTTATTAATGTATTATACAGATACAAAAATGCTTTTGCCTCTGATGATAAACTATTAGGCACTATTGAAGGGCATGAACTTAATATTACTCTTAATATTGACAGACCATATCCTCCAGTACTTAGGAGACCAGCTTATCCAGCCAGTCTCAGAGCTAGAGGAGCCTTGGGAAAACATATCCAAGAGTTGATCCAGCTAGGTGTACTAAGGGAAGTAGGCCATAATGAGGAAGTTGAGGTGACAAAACCTGTTATTATTTCTTGGAACAATGATAAATATAGACTGGTTGGAGATTTTAGAGAACTGAATACATACACAGTTCCAGATAGGTATCCAATTCCTAGATTCCAAGAAACTTTGACCCAACTATCAAAAGCCAAGTATATAACATCCATGGATGCATTGAAAGGATTTCATAAAAATGTTTTGATGCCAAAAACTAAGAAATTACTTAGAATTATCACTCACTGTGGTATCTATGAGTATCTTAGAGTTCCATTTGGTATTATAAAAATGCACCATCTCATTATCAAAGAATGATGAATACTATCTTCCCCACAGAATTATCTGAAGGATAGTTTATCATTTATATTGATGATATTATGATATGTTCTGACTCATGGTGTTTGCACCTTGAGAGACTTGAAAGAGTACTTGACAAAGCTACAGGGGTGAATATGAACATTTCACTCAAGAAATGTAACTTTGGCTTTGAAGAACTTAAGGCTTTAGGACATATTGTTTCTGGTTTAAGGTTGGGCATTGACAAAAATAAAGTGGAAGCAGTGTTACTTAAGCCAATACCCCAGAATAAGAAAGAAATAATGTCTTTTCTTGGATTTTAAAGTTATTACAGGCAACACCTGAAAGACTTTGCAATTCTAGCCAAATCACTCTATAGAATATGTGATAAAAAAACATTATTTGAGATGACACAGGAAAGGATTAAAGCTTATGAGAAGATAAAGAAAGGCCTTACAGAAGCACCTTTACTCCTCATTCCCAACTGGAATATACCTTTTTAATTGTACATTGATGCATGTGGAGATGGATTAGGGAAAGCCCTACATCAAGTCCAAATTATTGATGACAAACCTACAGAGGGACCAATTTGTTACATCGCAAGACAAATCAAACCAACAGAAGCCAGATATGGTGAGAGCCAGATGAAGTGCTTATGTTTGGTATGGGCACTTGAGAAATTACACTATTATCTTTATGGCAGTGTTTTTGATGTGATAACTGACTGTAATGCCATGAAATCACTTCTTAACATGAAAACTCCCAACTGATGTATGTTGAGATGGAAAATAGAAATTCAAGAATATAGAGGTAAAATGACTATAGTTCATAAGGAAGGAAACATTCACAGAAATGCTTATGGACTTGGCAGGTGGGCATTAGCCAATACTCCTGATAACCCAGATGATGTACCTTGGGAAGCAGAAACACAGATTCCAATTGAAGGAATTAATATAAATGATATTGGGACTGAACTCTTTGAAGAAGTCAGAGAATCTTATACCAAGGACAAGAGCTTCCGTGTCTTTACTTCCTTGTGAGATAAAGACTGCAAAGATACATCTTTAGTCAATTCACTGGATGAGTTTTGGAAAAATCCCTATTCTGAAGGAAGATTTCACTTGTTTGATGGGATAATTTACCACAGAACCAAACATTCTTGTGTAATGACATTGTGTAGCAGATTTCTTATCAATACCATTCTTCATGAATGCCATGATAGCATCTACTTTGGACACCTGTCAGAAGACAGAACACTTGAAAAAAGTGAAAAACTGTGCATGGTGGCCATCTTGGAGAATGGAAACCATTGAATATTGCCATACCTGTGACAGATGCCAAAAAGCAAACAGGAGTACAGGCAAGAAATTTGGAATGATGATTCATATTCAAGAACCAAAATCCCCTTGGGAAGTTGCTCAGATGGATTGTGTCACAGCACTTCCTCCAAGTTGTGACAGAAGCTATAATTCTTTTTTAGTCATTGTAAACAGATATAGCAAGACCCATATTCTTACCATGTCATAAAGATGACACTGCTATGGATACAGATTTTCTTCTATGGAGTAGAGCTATTTCTCATACAGGATTATTTAAGAATATAAAAAGTGAAAGAGATCCCAAGCTCAAATCTTCACTTTGGACTAATCTTCACAGATATTTTGAGACTAAGTTATCATTTTAAACAGCATATCACCCTCAAACAGATGGACTAGCAGAGACAATGATTCAAACTTCAGAAGACATGATCAGGCAATTTTGTGCTTATGGGTTAGAATTCAAAGACTCACATGGATTTACCCATGACTGGTGCACTCTAATACCTGCATTAGAATTGGAATATAAGACATCAGTCCTTTCTTCTACAGGTCAAACTCCTGCAATTTCAGAAAAATGATGGAATCCAAGACTTCCAACAGACACACCAAGGAAAGACTTGATTGACATTCATCCTACAGCTTCCAGCTTTAAGATAATGCTTGATAAAGTGAAACATCCTGCAAAACAGAAGTGGGACAAAAGTCACAAGGTACCAGAATTCAAAGTAGGGGACCTAGTTCCAGCTTCAACCTTGAATCCTAATAATATCAAAGGCCCAAAGAAACTTAAAGATTATTATGTAGGACCTTTTTGTTATTGTTTCATTAAATGGAACCAATGCAGTTCAAGTGGGGTTAAGTGGTGAATTAGAAAATGAACACTTCACCTTTCCAGTCAGCTTGATAAAACCTTATCAACCACCTGATGAAGAATTGTCTCCTTTAAGGAACCCAACCCCTTTGACTGCAGATTTTTTATTTCTGTTCATTTTTTTATTTTTATTTAGTTTTATTTGTTTAGGAAGCTGTTGTGGTGGAGATAAACTGTAATTAATATCATTACACTGATTCCAGTCTATCACCACCCAGAAATTTAAAAAAAATCATCAAAATATTAAAAAAAATCCAAAAAAATTTAAAATGAATAAAACAAAAATAAAAGGAAAAATTAATAACAAAACTCAAACAAAGAAGAATACAACATAGAGTAAAAACAAATGAAAAAAAACAGAATAGATTGAAATTAAAATGGCAATAAAAAAACAAAAAAAACAATTAAGATCAAAGAATTTTCACAATAAAAAAGATTTAAAATTTAAAAAAAAACAATTGAAAGAATTTGAAAAGCTTAAAAAATTGATACCAAATTTAGATAAAGCTTAAATAAAATCAAAAATTTAACTGTAATGAAATCAATAAAAGATTTAAGTTGGGTTCAACAAAAGTTTTTTTTTCACAAAATTAAAAAGTAAACTCAAAAATTAGAAAAACTACACATTATATAAAAAAATAAGCAAAAATTGAAAAATAATAATAAACAAAAACAAGAGGAACACAAACTTTTCTGTAACGGGAAAATTGAGAAATTAAAAACAAATAATGTGATTGAAGAAACTATTGATAGGATATGGCAGGAGAAAATTGAATCAAAATGATGGCAGAAAAATTTTTATAGATTGGAAGAAATGAAGATAAGACTCCATATGAATTTCACATAGATTTGAGAAAATGTTTTGATTTGGTATTCTATACATATGTAAAAAAGCATTCATGTCAGTTTAAAAAGTTGATTTGACACAATAAGGCTGAATTGAATATTGATTAATCCTTCTGTGGCTATTTTTAAGCTTAATGTAAACAACTTGACAAACATTGGATGGAAAAATTCATTGTTATTTTCAAATTTATTTTCCATCAAATAGAGGATATTCCTATAAAATAACTTGACACCTGTCATATGTAAGTAATTAAAATTGGTATTCCTCAATATACTTCAAGTTATTTCATAATCAAGAAAAAGAATAGAAATATCAAATTATTAAATCCTCACATATCCAATTTTTTTCTGACTAAGCTCTAACAAGAGCCCAAACTAGGCACTGGAGTTGGGTTGGACAAAGGTTTGAGCATAATTTGAAAGAAGTTGAACCTATTTTTAATCAATTTATCAAGGAAATCCCCAAGCCCTCCAAGTGGGATCCATGAAGGCTTTTTCATGAATTGTAGCTTTTGAATATATCATTATTTATTCGATTAAAAAGAATTTCAGACAACTGAAGTCTTTGTCAAACATGTTGCAATAAAATAAGGGTGTTGGTAAACACACATAAGTGTCCTATTTTTTCAAAAAAATCCTCAGGCGCAGTTTTGAGGTTTCTTCTATTTTTTTGCCAAATATTTTCTGACCATGGATGTCAATATCCCCAAATTTTTCCAAATTTCTGAAATCCAGCCAATTTGACAAGATGGCATATTTTTTCTCAAAAATTCATTTAAAATCTTCCCACTTATGAATTTCCTTCACTTTTTTTCAAAATGAAGGGTTCAATATTGACAGTGAAAAGCTAAAAGCCCATAATTTTGGGGATTTTTTTTGGTGGGACAAGTGAAGGCGCAAAAAGGTTTTTTTCAATTTTTTTTTCATGTTTGTAATATGACTATTTTTAAGTAAAAAGGTGCCACATGTTTGATAAAAAATGAGACTGCGGGGGGATTTAAGCAATAAACAGGACTGAGGAGAGGGATAATTGGCATAAATTGTATATACAAAAATCAATCAATCTGAATTAAACTCCAAAACAGTTGGTTTATTTCTGAGGGGCAAGGAAGATTGGACAAATATAACATGCTGTGTTTCTCAAATTTATCTTTCCACCCCAGGGCTTGTGGTTGGGCATGAAATTCCCAATTCACAGTAATGGGGGGGACTGGATAGACTTTAGAAATGATGATATACAATGGAAAAAAATGAGAACAGCTATCCAAGAATGTCAGCCTGTGACTAAAACCAGAGCACAAGCATGAAAGCCAGAATACCCTAAATCAATGGTAGAGCAAAATAACACCAAAACATGGATCTGAGCTAAACCAGCTCAAAAGGTATCAAAATAGATAGGAAAATTTCCTTTTTCTGAATATACAAGTCCCATTATCATAGGAAAAATAATAACAAAGTTATTCCTTCTCAAAGAAGTTGCTGAGCATAAACCTTAATTTTCACCTCTCATCTGAAATCCAGAGAAGGAGGCTTAACCCCAGAAAATGAATATTCAAATTGAAGCTCTAAGTCAGGGCTATTCAATGGTACTAGCCAAATAAAGCCAGAGCCAAAGCTATAGAAGGTATGGCCAAAATAAAGCCAAATAAAGACAAACAAAATGTTTACCTCTCATCTAACCTCTACAGTTTTAGTATGAGATACCTAAAGTGGGGTTATTTTGGAAAGGGCATAGTCAGGGCTATCTGATGGTGCCATCCATTTCCCCATATCTCATCCAGAACAAAATTCATGGGGAAAAGAAATTCAAATAATATTTTGAGGTAATCATATATCTGGATAACTAAAATTGAACATTGCATAACTTTGCCATATTTAATGTTAAACATAACAAATGAGGCACCATTGTGCTTATTGCATCCAGGACTACACAATGAACCAACTTTGAGCTCAAAATCTTAAAAACTGACAAAGTGATAGCACCTTTAAGGTCAAAATCCCACATTTAAACCAATACAGCTTTACTGTGGGATACTATTCCATAAATATGATTATGAGGTTCCAAATAGACAAAGAAGCTTGTTTATACTTTGATACCTCATAGTTCAGTCAAATATAGGGGTCCATATAAGTTTTGTAATGCTTCTGAAATTTCAGAAGCACCAGAACACACCTGTAAACTCCATTGGTGAAATGTTTCACCCTGTATAGGGTAAAAATGACAACTTGTGGTTCTAAAACCACATTTCCACCCAATGCCAGTCTTTATTGAGTGTTTAGAACCACAACGCAGCCCACAGTAGTGGAAAGTTTCACTCTGTGGTTGTGTGAGGAGGTAAACAACCTCCCACTACCCCAGAACGAGATAAAAGGAGGCCTTTACTCACTAGAAGGCCAATCCATCATCCTGTTCTCAATATTATTATGTGGTATAGCTTCTTAAAGAAGTGGTACCCTTAGAATTAAACACATATAAATATAATTTCAATTATTGTAAACCAAAAGATAAACACTGCACCCAGGGCTATCAATAGCACTCACCATCACTAAATTATTTTAGTATAGCCCTTTTAACCACCAACTCACCCAATCATCATGATTATTTTTGTTTCACGCTCATGGTTATAGCTTTTTATTATCATTGTACAGCTATATCATGGATTCACCCTGACATTTTGGGGGCCTCACCTGGTTTTTTACCTATTTCAGACAAAATCTTAACTTGTTTTTTCTATCTTAAGCTTATTTCCATGCCTTTGAGAGTTTTTATACTTGTTTCATTGCTTATTTTACCTATTCCTGAGCCATAAGAAGCCCTGAAGGGGATTAATTTCATGCTTTTCCTCTATTCTGAGTTTTTTTACTGTAAAATAAAAATAAAAAAGAATAATAAAATAATAAAAAATGAAAAAAACATGTATACATATCCTTTGTTAAAAATAATATTTTTTCATCATTTTGAAGAGTTATAAATATATAACTTATACTTATACAATACTCTATTTTCTGAAAAAGATATAATCATATTTTTTTATTTTTTTCATAATAGCATATACAAATTTTATATTGTCTGAATTTTTCTTCAAGAAAAACTCTTATAATTAATTTTTCACCCAAATTGGCGTAAGAAGTTGATCATTATCATTATGACCAATAATTTCAATAATAATACTTCATAATAAAATATAATCATATTTTATTATTTATCTTTTTTCATAATATATGCAAAGTATATATTGGTCGAGTTTTTCTTGAAGAAAAGCTCTTATAATTCATTTATTCACCCAAATTGATGTGAAAAATTGATTATTATCATTATTATTGATAATTCCAATAATAATACTTCATAATAACATACAATCATATTTTTTCATTTATCTTTTTTCATAATATATACAGCGTATATATTGTTTGGATTTTTCTTAGAGAATAAACTCTTAAAATTCATTTTTTCACCCAATTTAGTGAAAAAATTTATTACTATCATTATTATTGATAATTTCAATAATAATACTCCAAACAATATATGGCATATTTTTTACTTTCACCAATTTTTTCATAATAATATATACAAAGTATATATTTATAGAGTTTTTTCTTGGAGATATACCATTATTATTTCCAATTTACATAATACTAACCATTTAAAAAGGAATGAAAAAATATTTCTTTTTCTAAACTTAATTTAATAATATATAGCAAGTGTATATGATTTGAATTCTTCTCCAGGAAAAAACTTTAAACATCATTACCTTTTAACCCAAATTGGTGTGGAAAAAATGATCATAGTCATTATTATTGATAATTGCAATAATAATACTTATTCAAAAAGAAATATTATCATTTTTATTTTACTTACTTTTTTTAATATATACAAAGTATATATTGTTTGGATTTCTCTTCAAGTGAAACCCTTATAATTGAGTTTCTCCATCCAAATTGGTGTGGGAAGCTGATTTAATAATTATTATTGATAGTTTCAATAATAATATTTCAGAACTGACTTATAGATTGTTAACAAAACAGGGATTTAATCAACTAGATAAAGCTCTCAATTAACAACTCAGAAATGATACCACCTCATTTCAGAGACTTTGGATCTTCAAGGGATTATTCCTTACAAAGAGAATCAACCATCAGTAGGAATGGAGGCCTGGAAAGGAGAGAAGTTGAAGTTATTCAAAGTCATAAGCCATGGCAAAATGAACCTTCCTACACCTTCCAAGATGGGTTCCAACAGAAAACCTCCAGGAATGGCTTTTGAAGAACAATTGATTCTGACCCATCAAATCTTCAAAGAACTTCTACGATGGAGGATAGAAGTGTAACAACCACCAGTCAGGGGTAAGGGAATTCATACTTACACCCACTCAAACACCTCAAGCCAGAAAATCTGCTGTGTGTATCAGCATTCAGTTTCAGAACTCTCCCTTGCTTAAACATGCATACAGTCTGGTTCATTAATACAGACTGTCAACTTCTGTACAGGTTGGAATTAACCAATACAGTTTGGATACACCATACTGAAACTGTATGATCACTCAATACCACCACACCTCTTGTAAAGAGCCTGTACAGCTGTACAGGACCTGTATTGGCCAGAATCAATTCAATCATAAACTCTTCTCATGAAATCTTTCTTTCTGGATCAGGGCTGGTGATTCTCACATATACCAGCCCCTCTTTCTCCCCCCTGGGGACTTTTCCCCAGTTAATTAATTTAGTTTACTTATTAATTTATGAATATTGCTACTCTTATCTTTGGGTATTAGAATTATTGGTATTAAGTTATTCTTTGCATTCCTTCCTTTCCTGTAGAGTATGAGTTGTGGTGGCCATATCCTTATCAACCCTTCTCTTTCCTTCTGACAGGTTGAAACAGTGGACTTGGACTTGTTTGTGGTTGGCTCTTTTATTTCTTACTCTTATTATTTTTTTCTGCTTCTCTTATATTTCTTTTATTAGCAATTCTACACTTATTAAACTCATTGAACTCAAGGAAAAGCATATTGTGAAAATTGAAAAACACTTACTCAATGTAAAAGAAGAGGGGAAGATAAATTAAATCAAGTATGAAAGTGAAAAAGAAGACTGGATTTTCAGCATAATGACCAAGAGGAAAAGATAAATTAAAAAGAAAATTTTTGAAAAAAATGTGGCGATATTGGATGCCACTCAACAGTGGCAGGCTATTATGGTGTTCAGGAGCCCACCAGTTTCAAGAGGGGGATACTGTAACAACCCCTAGTCAGGGGTAAGGGAATTCATACTTACACCCACTCAAACACCTCAAACCAGAAAATCTACTGTGTGTATCAGCATTCAGCTTCAGAACTTTTCCTTTCTGAAACATGCATACAGTCTGGTTCATCAATACAGGTTGGAATTACCCAATACAGTTTGGATACACCATCCTGAAGCTTTATGATCACTCAATACCACCACAACTCTTGTACAGATCCTGTACAGCCATACAGGACCTGTATTGGCTAGACTCAATTCAATCATCAATTATTCTCATGAAAATTCTGTCTGGATCAGGGCTGGTGATTCTCACATATACCAGCCCCTCTTTCTCCCACCTGGGGACTTTTCCCCAGTTGATTAATTTAGTAAATTTATTATTTTAGAAATATTCTTATCCTTATTTTGGGTATTATATTCACTTTATTTTAAGTTATTATTTGCATTTTCTTTCTTCGCCTGCACAGTATAAGCTGGGTGGCCATATCCTTATTAACCCTTCTCTGTCCATTCTGACAGGTTGAAAAAGTGGACTTGGACTTGTTTGTGGTTGGCTCTTTTATTTATTAATCTTATTATTTTGTTGCTGCTTTCTTATAATTCCTCATTTAGTAATTTCATCTTATTACACTCTTAATTGTATTTTCCAATTTACCATATCCTGAGCCCTCCATAAGTAAGTCCCAGTTTACCAAGTGCCAGGCCCTCTTCACTTAGAAGAACCCCTGTGACATTAAATTGATCAAATCATATTTTCTTCTTTCTTTTCATTCATTGAAATCCTTTTCTCTCATTCTTAAAATTATGAATCTTTTCTGATCTTATGATTCTTGCTGATTATGACTTCTCTTTCATCAATTTTCATCTCATTCATTTTATTCAAATGAAAATTGATTCTTCTCATTTATTAATAATTTCTGACCATCTCAATTTCATTCTCATTTTTTTATCAAATGAAAAGTTCCTTTTGTTTGTTTATGCAGCTCTTATTAGGAATTTTATTGATTGGTTGATTGATTGGAATTTATTTGGGTTATTGATTCAGAAATTCAGGATTCTGTTTAGATTGGGTTGATTGAGTGATTTGAATTCCTCAAGAAACTGATTATTCTCAATAATTAATTTGATTATTGATTGAATTTATTCATCAATATATTGGACTGATTCCTGAAGATATTGATTGATTGATTGATTCCTCAAGACATTGATTTTCATTGAAGACATTGATTGATTATCGATTATTGAATTCTTCAGGATTTATTGATATTTGATTTGAATTGACTTTTGAGATTGACTGAATTGATTGATTGATTGAATTTGAATTCACCTCAAGACTTTTTATTTATTCCTCAAGATTCATCAAAGATTTCATTGATATTGATTTGGCCAAGCATTTTATTCTTTATTTTCAAGTACCATCAAGTTGTTTTCTTATTCTTTCATAATTCCAGTTCAGAATAGCCCCCCAGCCAAGAATACAAGATATCAGAGACATAAAGTTGTTCTTACTCCTACAGCAAGGGCTCCTCTTTACTACACACCATCAGTTCATCAACTGAGTGCAAATTTGGACAGAGGAACACCAAAGGAGGGCGCAGCACCCTCCAGAAGAGGAGGTGTGAAGTGAAGAAGATAAAGATCATTCTCTGGCTTGTTGAGTGGTTATCCGAGCATTTCTCAAGGGCCTAGAAGTAGATTGGGGGAAGCTGAGGATGAAGAGGGGGAGGAGTCTGAGGAAACTGAAGTGGCAGCTGCCTTGGCAGGTTCCCCTGAGGCTTCTGAAGCTGCAAGTCTAGCCCATTCTAATATAAATCTTGTCTCTCAAGATGAACCAAATTTCCTCAAGATGATGGAGCAGATGACTCAGTTAATGGAGAAAATTACTCAAGCAGTTTCTCCCAGGGACAATTACAAAGCCCCTGCATTCAAGATTCTATCAACTAAGGCACCTGATTCTTTTGATGGTACTCAATCCCATAAATAGAGAGGATCTATCCAATCCTGTCAATTGATTTTCCATAATGACCCAGCCAATTTCTTCTCTTACAGGAATAAAGCTCTTTACTCAACTTCTTTTCTTACTTGTAGAGCTGTAAAATGGATTGAACCCTACCTTTTGAATATCTCCAATGAAGACCCTTCCTATCTCCTCAATAATTGGAAATCATTTGAAACCCAATTATTTACTCTGTTTGGTCACCCCAATAAAGTTAGGAAAGCTGAACAAGAGTTGGACAATTTAAGGATGAAGGAAAGTGGTCATGTCTCCTTGTACATTTCCCATTTCAGAAGTTCAATGTCAAGAATTGGAGATTGGGGGAAAAGGGCTTATATTCATGTTTATAGAAGAGGATTGGAATCAAGATTATTAGATCAGTTGGCTTCTCACCCGGGAAACTTTGACACTCTTCAATAACTCATGGATGTTACCTTGGAATTAGATACCAGGTACCATGATAGGCAGAAGGAAAAGTCTGGAAATCAAGAAAAGAAGCCTCCTGTCACTGGATCCAATCCCTCAATTCTCTTACTCAAAAAGGCCTCACCATAAGAAGAATAGGAAGGGCAAGGAATTTCAATCTTCAAAGGACAAGCCTCAGGCTGCTCTCCTCAATAAGGAAAATAAATTAATCAGTTTTGAAAAGGAGAGGAGGAGGAAAGAAGGCTTATGTACTTATTGTGGGGGAAAATACCCGGCTGAAAAAGGCTTCAAGAGACCTCAGAACAATCCTGAGTCATCGAGAGGCTTCCCTATCAAGCAGGGTAAATCCTGAGTGAGAATCATGATGTAATCAATGGTTCTCACTTATATCTTTCTAGAGCACAATTATCCACTCTGAGTACTAGTGTCAAGAAATCTTCAATATTTCTTTTTTTCTTTTCTGTCTCTGATATTTTTGAAAGTATTCACATTTATCCTGGTGCTAAAACCTCTTTTATTGCAAAGAAGTTTGTTCTCAAGTACTCATTAACTATGTCAGAGCTTCCTCAAAATATTCCTCTGTTGATTTTGGATTCAAGAAAATCCACTGCATTGTTCATAACCCATTATACAAAGTGTTTTACAAGCTTTCAATGGGACGTTTTATCATAGATTCCCTCAAGGGAGATGACCTCATATTGGGCTATTACTTTCTCTACTTTTTTCAATCCTGGTATTGATGGGCAAAAATGGATTTATCACCTATGACCCCAGTCATAAGGACTCTAATGGTCTTACACCATCTTTTAGTAATGACTCTTGCACCACATTTGTTTGGATGGTGAACTTAAGAAACCTTCTCTTCCTTCTTCTGTCCATATTACTCCCATCATTCCCTTTAAGTAATTCCTTTTATTAAGAGATGAATGCTTCAAAGAGATAAAAGATGTTGTAGAAGATTTTGCTATATCTTCATGTAATTTATTTCAAGGGGATATGGATCTCCCTCCTTTTTCTTTACATGAATCCCTGGAGGAGAAGTGGGATGAGGAGAAATAGCCAAAAGAAATTGAAACTGTTCTGAAGCTAGTCCTTCCTTCTTATCACCACTATTTGGATGTGTTTTCCAGTTTGAAATCAGAGAAATGTCCTCCACACCACACCTGTGATCATCATATCACCTTGGAGGGGTCTATACTAACAGCTAGTGTTATCTACTCCTTATCAAATTATGAGTCAGGAACACTAAAGGCCTACCTTTCAGAGAATGTATAGAAATTTTTCATCATTTCGAGCTCCTCAGCAACAGGAGCCCCTGTAGTTTGTTTTTAAAAGAATTATGGTGGCCTTTGCTTGTGTCTTGACTACTGCAAGATAAATTCTGTTACTAGGAAAAACAGGTATCCTGTTCCTCCAATTAATAATCTTCTTACTTTCTTTAATAGTTCCATTATCTTCTACAAGCTATACTTGCATGGTGCTTGTAATATCCTGATAATTAAAGAGGGGGATGAGAATTTAACTGCCTTTAGAGCCAAATAGGGTAGTTATGAGTATTTGGTTATTCCGTTTGGCCTGACCAATTCCCCTGTGTCATTCCAAAATCTTGTAAATGATATCTTTGCATATATTTTGAATGGCTTTGTAGTAGTTTCTTTCAACAATATCATGGTTTTCTCAAGTTCTGTGGAGGAAAATGTCAAAATTGTGACCTCTGTCATCCAAGGACTGAGGGAAAATAATTTGTTTCTTAAAGCCTCAAAGTGTGGAATACCTTGGGTATGTTGTTTCAAGTGATAGCCTCAAGATTTATTCTTCAAAAATTCAATGGATCCTGAATTGGCCACAACCCAACAATATCAAGGCACTTCAATTTTTCCTTGGCTTTGAAAATTTCTATCATTGTTAAATTGAAAATTACTCCAAAATAATCACTTCTCTGAATTCCATTCTTAAAAACAATATTCCTTTTACCTTTGATGAGGAAGATCTCAGTCAGTTTCAATTACTCAAAGAAGTTGTCACAACTTCTCCCATCCTTCTCTACCTACTATTGTAGAGACTGATTCATCTGATTATTCCCTGGGTGATATACTGAGCCATATTAATTACTTAGGAAATAATAGCATTGAACTTGATATTTGCAAGCTTCTACCAGCCTAACTCAACTATGAGATTCATGAAAAGGAGCTCCTTGGCATATTTTGGGCTCTCAAGTGCTGGAGAGCTTTTTTACTCTCTCTTTCCAATCATGTTGAAGTATTGACAGACCACTCTATCTTCAGTATTTTATGTCATCTCAAGTTCTTACTTGCTTTCAAGCCCCTTGGGCTGAAATTCTCTCTGAATTTCATTTCTCTATCACTTACTTCCCAGAAAGGCTGGCAAATTTAGCAGATGCCTTGTCACAATGTGACAACATGTACCTTGAGAGAGGGGTAAACTTTATTGTCAAAGATCCTCAAATTCTTCATCAAGTTCTCAAGCAAGATGAAATTCAAGAATCAAGATTTTTTAAAATCAAAGCTTAATTTTTCTCAGAGTTAGTGTATCAAACTCATTAGGAAGTATGGCAAGACAGACATTATAAAAAACACTGAAGAAATTAGGAAGACATGAATCAATTCCAGATTATTCTATTGAGCCTCAATCATAATTTCTGTTGTTAAAAGATAGAGTAGCCATTCAAAGCAATAAAGCAATACAGCTGGACTTTTCAAACAAGCATCAAGATGTTGTATTTGATACCAATTACGCCAGTATCAAGATTATTAAATAATGAAGAACAATTTGGAATCTTAGAAAAATCCCTAATTAACTCTGGAGAAGGAAATCAAATTGCAGAATAACTTCAGATATGGAAATAGAATTGTGGAATAACCCCAGAGATCTAAATAAAATTGTGGAATAAATATGAAGGGGTAATTTTAACTGTAGAATAATTACAGAGATGGAAATGGAATTTTGAAATTATAGACAGATCCCAGAAGAACTCCAAAGAAGAAAATCAAATTGCATAATAATTTCAGATATGGAAGTAGGATTTCAGAATTACAAAGAGGTGTGGAATGATTCTGTAGATCAAAATACAATTTCAGAATAACCCCAGAGAAGGAAAGAAAATTATGGCAAAGCCCTGGAGAAGGAAATCAAATTGCAGAACCCTGGAACCAGGTAAATCAAACTGTGAAGAAGTCCTAGGGAATAATCAATAATTTTTAAAATCTGAAAGATCAAAGCTTAAGCCAGAAAAATTTCAATTAAAATAATAAATACCAATTTCTCCACCTTATTTCATCTTTGATAGTAAAATTACACAATTTAATGGAGATAAACTTGATACATCTATGTACATTCATATTGAGTACAGCATAAGAGCTGTATTTTCTCCATCTCAAGGCTATTCAATAAACTACAATGGATTTACAAAGAACAAATTCTTTTTTATTAATATAATAAATGTAAAATTTGATACAAATGATGCAACATCTGCATGAAATGATGGAATAATTAAATCAAATAAACAGAAGAATTCTCTCAATATTTCATATCAAATTTTAAATTAGTAACAAATCAAAATTAAGAAAATTTTAAAGAAATACCTTCCCGCCTTTGTTAAGATCTCATGGCAGTGCACTCAATAGAAAATTCTGTATTTTATACACTTTCTTCATTTCCATGAATAATTTCACAAGTTAAATTCTCTCAAAGATATCATATGCCTAGAAGTAATTTCAATTTTCAGATGCTGTATTTTCTCAATCTTATTAAAAAAAATAAACTCTCACCAGCAAAATTATCTCAATGACATCACATGATTTTGATAAAAAGCATCACCAGAAATATTCTTTTAGCAGACACACTGCTACACCAAAACTACATGTCTCACCAGCTAAAGCATCTCAAGTCAGTTTTTTCTAAGTCCCCTGTTTTGGAAAGCTCTATGGAGGTCCTCTCTCCCTCATTTTTCAGAATCATGGAGCAAGTTCCCATCTTCCAGGATCCAAAAATCCCTGAAATAGCAGGATATCTAGAGCAATAATAATTTCTTAGCTGTGAAAAGCTCCATAGCTTGGTATTGTTGAAGAATAGTAGTATAAACATATTGAAAATCTCAGTATCTCACTTTTATCAAATAATAGGAGTCAGGCAATAGTGAAAATCTCTGTATCCTTTTTCAAAAGCATAATAGTATTAAAAGAACACAGTAGTGATATAAAAATATCATTCAAAAGATTTTTAAGGGATTTTTATTGGTATCAATATTCAAAAAATCATTATAATCAAAAAAACACAAAAAAGTATTTTGTTTAGTCTTATCAAATTAAAATGAAATATTAGTCTTTAGGTTGTAAAAAACTATAGTTTTGTGTCAGGGTTTTGGCAATAGGGTTATTGATAGGTCTGATTTAAATAATACTTATAATTCTTCTCTATCTGTTAAAACAACAAATATTTTCTATTTCTTAATTTTGCATAGTCTGGGTATTCAGTATTATTTAGAGGGGCAGCTAATACATCTTACCACCCATGGTTATTGGACAATTCTGAAGTTCAAAACAGATTGACTGAAAATTTTACCCTCAAGGTACTTCCTTATTTGATTACACATCTGGTCTCCCAAAAGTGGCCTTACACCTTCAACCATCAAGAATAAGTCAATTATAAATGAACAATTCAAATTGAATCCCTAAACCCCCTTTACAAATCTGGAATCAAAGACCCCAAGAGGTTCTATATAATCATCACCATTGATTCATTCAACAGAATCTTTCATTATTATTATCCAAAAAGTGGAGAGATACCACCTGGAGAATAGTCAGCCATAGATTATAGTATACCAGTTAGTACACCCAAAAAAAAGAAGAAAGATCAGAAGATAGTTACAGATTTCTTTCAAAAATTACTCAAGGAAACATTCGAAATTGAAAATGAAAGTTAACAACAGAAAAGGGAAAGGAATATAGCAATATTCAGTAAGCATAATTTTCAAAGTCACAAAATAGTCCCAATTGATCCAAAGAAGAAATTATCAATAGAAGGACCATGAAAGTACAAGAAAATATATCTGATGCATAAATACTTCATAAACAAAAGTTGGAAAAGCAATACTAATTAATTGAACTTGTTAATAGATAAAGAAAAATAAATGAGTCATGTTTTACCACAGAAAACAGCATAATGGAAGAAAAGACAACCATGCCAAAGCGTTGCAGACAACAAGGATCACCATCACCATTTATAACACCCATGGACTCATAAGCTCCATCCACTTTACAGAGACAAAATACTCTACCAAATAGGAATAATGTTCATTCACAGTCTTTAAGCCAATTACAACAGGAAATTTCTATAAATATCACACCCATTTTTAAGATGAGCACAGAGGATTATAGCTCATTGCTTTATGGAAAGGAAGTAGAAACATTTATTAGAATAGTGGAAAATTTAGCAGAAATTGAAGGAGCTTCTGAAGGATATAGAAAGACAGATATGCATTTGGACTAAAAATCAATAAATTAGATACCATAATGATTCAATTCATTGATATGAAACAGGGGATTGAGAGAAATTCAAATTGGATATGAATAGAAGATGGGTAACAGTATCACCTGAAAGAAGATACAAGCTGTCCTCAATAGCTCAATCCTTTGCAAATATTGAACAAGAAGGAATAATTAGAAATATTACTCAATTTAAAAAGTTCATTGGGGATACGAATCCATCAGCAATTATCTCAAACGATATCAATATATACAAGGAGATCTTAATTATAATAAAGAAGCTTTAGCTATTCTTTCCTAAATTTTTCAAGAATACATTTATAAAAAATAATAATATAGGGCCATGGTAAAAGCTTTGGAGGGTGGTTTTCTAATTAAAAGATTAGAAATCCTAAAGCTATATATTGAACAGTACTTGTAAGCCAAAGTCTCAATTCACCAGAAGGAATTTTCACAGGAAAAGTCACAAGAAAATAAAGCTAGGTTTGAAGATGAAATTTGGGAAGAAGTTCTAAAGTAAATGAATTCTCTTCCCCAAAAAATAAAAAATCCTCAGCCACAAGAAAATTAATGAAAGGATACTGGGGGAATCAGTTGAGAAAGTATTTAATCATCTCAAACACCTTTCATAAGTAGTTGAATCTCCAAAGACATACCAATAAAGAAATTAATAAGATCAAAAAACTAAACAAACCTCAGAGCTATTTGGGCCAAGATATCCTTTAGAAGATATATCTTCAATTTATCAACCATATTTCCCAGCTCAAATGGCTCCAAAACATCCACTAAATCTTCATTACTTCTTGAAAGAAGGAATTTACAGATTGATTTCAGGCTGAGTCTATGATAAAGTGATGATAAAGGTATTTCCAACTTTAACTATGACTGTGATACAGGTAATTATAGTAAAACCAGCTTAATAATGATATTCAGGGCTTTATTATTGGAGAATGGTGGTAATGAGAGCTATTGAAAGCCATGGGTGCAGCTTTATCAATTTATTTATTATAATAAAGGCCTACAATAACTAATATTTTGGTTATAGCTGAGTATTTTTCACGTTTATAGCTTTTGGTAAACAGTTGTACTATGTAGGAATTAAATAGAAGGATTTTGATTCCCTTTTTGGTAGAGAAAAGGCCCCTTTTAATCCTTAAATTTGGTGGAAAGGGCCTGTGGACCTGTTCAAGTAGTAAGAGTGAAGAATTTTCCCTTCCAAGTACTAGGTTGTGGCTTTCAAATAGCCTTTATACTTTTTATCAGGCTGGGATGTGATTTTGAAACCACATCTGGGCAGTTTTCATTAATACAGGGTGAAAGTTTTCATTTGTGAGCCATAGCCCCCTTTTGATGTGTATGACATGTAGAATTCTGTATATAATCTGTATGGGGACGCCATAAAGGCCTAACTATGAGGTGTTTAAGGATAAACATCCTCTTTCATAGAATTGACACCTTATATTCAAGGATATGGGATATTATCCCACAGTAAAGGTTTATTGAATATCCTATGTAATTTCAACCTTAAAACTGCAATAAAGCGGTCTATTTTCAATACAATGAGCTCAAATTCGGTTCATGTTTTACCCCTGGACTAGCTCTAAACAATGGTATCTCATTTGGTATGTGTATCATTAAATATGCCAAAGCTATACCACTTTTAAATCCCATGATTCAGAGAAGGATTTCTCTTAACCTCTGTATTGAGTTTGTTTTCCCAATAACCTCTGCTATAGTTGAGTTATGAAAAATATTAATGGTAAAGTCAGGAGTCCCTTATTGTGCTGTTTCCAAAGAGACCCCCTTTAGGTATCTCACACTGAACCTGTAGAAGTTAGATGAGAGGTGAATATTTTGTTCACCCTTCTCTGTCTTTTTTTGGCCCTAAATTCTGTATTTTTGATGCTAGATCCATTTGGCTATTACAATTAGATAGCCATGATTGAGAGCTTCAATTCTAGCACCCGCTCTATGGGGTTCAGCCTCTTTCTCTGGATTTTAGATGAGAGGTGAAAATTGAAGTTTATGCTCAGCACTTTCCATGAGCATGAATAACATTGTTATTCTTTGTCCTATGATTATGGGAGTTTTTCATTTAAAAAAAGAGGTCTCTTTCCCCTTTCTTTTGATACATTCTATGAGCTATTTTTGGCTCAGTTCCATTTTTGGTAGTATTTTACTCTACCATTGTTTTATGGCATTTTGGCTGTAAAGCTTATGCTCTGGTTTTGAGTCACAGGCTGACATACCCTACCTCCAAAAAAGGCTCATTATATATGAGACTTTTCAGACCTCCTAGAGGCTCTGAATCTTCTCAGGTGGATTTTACCATCTTGTATGGAATCTTCTGCTAACCATTTGTCTTTTTCAGCTGTATGGTTCTTGAACCTTACCAAATACTGTCTATGGTCTTTCCCATTAATACTGATCTTGCTGGCCTTTACAATCTTCTTCACTGAGCTAGGGGAGCCTTCCACGTCCACTATGTCCTGTGGGTGTGGCTTTTGTTTTCAGAGGATAACCTATCCTCTCCTGTCTAGTGGTAAGGTTTAACCCAGATTGATGGGAGAACTGGGTGTTTGCTGGAGAATTCCTCTGTGAGTCTGACCTCCACTTCATTTTTCCCTATCAAAATAATGATAGCAAATAGATGCACAAATGAGAAGCTCACTTTCTTGGGGACTTGAAGATTATTGAAGCTCAAAGTAGACACAAGCACTTAGTCACCTTCCTTTAAGTGAGGTTCTTTGTGGGTCTTGTCATACCTCTGCTTGTTATATTCATTTGCCTCAGATAGGCATTTAGCTGCTGTGTCACATGATCCCTCCCAAACATTATGGAAGTCTTTGGCTGTGGAGTTGATGGTTAGAAGGTTTTTCTTCAAGTGATCCACAGGATGTAAGTAGTTCCACCCTTTCTCTACCAGTAAGGGTGATTTTCCTGTGTTATAGTGCTTTCTTGTTTTTTAAGCCAGTTGTATTTCTGGTTGAAGTGTAACCCAGTAATGGGTATATCCTTCATGGTCTTTGTATTCCATGCCATAAGCACATAATATCTTGATGATGTCCTCCATTTTCTGGATCACCCTTTCAGCTATTCCATATGTTTGTGGATGGTTAGTTTCAAATATATTATAGAGGTCAGTCAAAAATGCTGATTTGAACTTTGGGTCCCTGTCACAAATTATGATTTTAAGGACTCCACATTTAGCTATAATTTTATTGCATAATGACAATTCTGTGACCATATCTTTATCCTCTTTGTGGTGTGGTAGGCATCTGACACTTTTTCTATACCTGTTTACTATTACTAGGCAAGACTTGAAGTTTTCTTTGCATCCAGGGACAATTCCTGTTACCCAGTCCATGTTAGTGGTTTTTTATGGGCTTTTAGGCTTCTCTATGTATTGTATTAGTTCATAATTCTTCTGATGTTTCCTGTTTTCCTTCTTTCATCTTTCACAAGTGTTTATTTATTCACTCAGCTTTTGTTCTCACTAAGGCCACCAAGCTGTTCTTGTTACCCTCTCTTTGGTCCTATCTTCACTCATGTGTCCCATGTAGATTCAGTAATGGCATTCTTAAATTATTAGTGAGACATGGTCTCTGTCTATCACTGTGAGGGAACTAGTGTGTTTCTCTTTGTGATAGAGAACTTTATCTATAAGGAAACATTTTTTGTCCTTATAGTCCCTCAGGCAAGGTTCCTCTGGCTGGGATTCTAGTTCTGTGCTCCTCTACTTTAGTTGAAGGAGTGACATCAGTATGCTACATTTTTTTTGTTTTGCATAAGATTTGTTAGCTTAATTACAAAATTCATTGTGGAGCTCAGAAGAGCTTACCCCTAATATGGGTGTCTCTTTTTCTTCTGGTGCAATGTAGTCAGTATTTGTAGTACCACTTCCTGGTGACCACTCTGAGAATCTAAAGTTTCTCTTCCTATCTATCTCCATGAAATAGATAGGAATCTTAGAAGCTTCTTCTGTGTCATAAGCTGGGTTTCTCTTGACATTATATAGTGGCTATCTGAATTTTTGTGGCTTTTGCCTTCCTTTTTTATGATGGTTATGCTTCCTTTATACTCTTTTATGCAAGTTTGCCACCTCATAATGTGCCTATTAGTGGTTTCCATATTGAGGAAATACTTGAGTGCAGTAAAGTCTTTGTATACTTCAAAGACTGAACCCTCCAAATAGTAATGGAGTTTTTCTAGAGCCCATACTAGACATAAACATTTTGTCTATGTTTCTCCATACCCGGCTTCTGTATCCTTCAGCTGCCTGGAAATATGGAAGATTACCTCTTCTCTGGGTTCACCATCTACAATTTGTCTCTAGTATACAGCTGCTCCCAAACCTTGACTGCAAGCTGTGTCTATTTAAACCTTGCATGGTAATTTGAAGTCAGGTAGCATAAGGACAGGTGAATTAGTGATTTTATGTTTGATTCTTTCATATGCATCCCTCCTTTTCTTGGTAATCTCAAAACCTACATCTTCTGAATGTGGTTTCTGTAGTAGATAGAAAACCCAAGGAAATATTTCCTCCCTTTGATGTTCTTTGTTACTTTCTTTTGCAGTACTTCTGCCACATTTTTCTGATCTATGGCTAGGCTAAGGCCTGAGACTTGATGTCCTAGTTCCACTAGTTCCTGTTGGCCAAAATTACATTTCTTAAGTGAAATTTCCAGACCTATGGGTGTGCATCTGATCAATACTCTTTCTATGTATTTCACATGGTTTTCTCATGTTTCTGAGTATATAATGATATCATCAATATATACTACCATCTAGCCTTCCAATATTTTTTATGAAAATATTGTGTCCATAATCCTTTGGAAGTGGGCTGGTACATTTTTGATGCCAAATGGCATCTTGTTTTACTCATATATATCCATGTGGAATATAATTCTTATTAGCTTCATAGAGTTTTTTCACTCAATTTTGGTGAAAACCATTCATACAATCCATCTTAGTAATGTATTTTGCTCTTGGAGTTTATCTAGGTCATGTGTAATCCTTGGTATAGGGTTCCTGTCAGCCTTTTTGTATCTTTTCAGTGCTCTGAAGTGTCCACACAATCTATATCTTCCATCATTCCAGGTGATTAGGACAGGGGTGGTTAATTCCACTATTTCATTATGGCCAATGTTTCTTATGAAATCCATTTCCAGGAGTTCATTGACATTTTTTTCAATTTCTTTACTAGTTTCCAGGCTTTCTTATTATGGAGGTCTTCTGGGAATGGGTGGGTAAGGTCTTTCCACATCTATATATATTTCTATATCATGGCCTTTAATTTTACCCAAGGGTTCTTCCCCTATGGCAAAGGCTGGTCTGTTCTTCCTCAAAGGTTTTAGGAAGCTAAGCTTCTGTTTACTAGCTATTTTAGAGCTAAATTGTGCCTCTTTGAATTAATTTAGTAATTCTTCCAAGGGGTTGTGGTTAGACAACTGGTATATATCAAGTGAAAATCTCTTTTCCTTGTTGGTACCTATGGTAATATTCACATTTTTACTATTTTCAATTTTAATCCCATACATCCTCTGGTAATCTGTTTCTGGTAAGAACCCTTGGATATGGGAATCTTCAAGCACTAAAAACCCTGGTTTGAGTCTGATATTACCTTTTCTGTGGGGTATTATTATCTCCTTGATAATAGTCCCAATGGATGTAATCTTCCCTGATGCACTTTTGAAATTTTTAGCTTTTGTTGGCAGTGATCTTGTGGCATTCTTGCTTCCAACTGTTCATCCTGAATTTCTAGATGTGTTATCTCTTGCTACTCCACTAAAAATTCCTCTTTTGGTTCTTGGTCATCATCAGAGTGTTCTTTAATGGCATCACCCATAGAGTCTGATTCAGAATCCTCTTTTGGGGATTCTTCCTCTGGGACTTGTTCAATGGGATAGACCTTTTTCTTTTACTTTGGACAGTTTTTAGCATAGTTTTCTGTTGACCCACAATTGTTACAAGAGTTCTGGTTCTTGGTCACTTCCGCCATTCTTTCTTTGGGTTTATCTTTGGTGTCCAACCTGAAAGGTTTTTTCTCTTTGAAACTACTGCTTTTTTATGGGGAATATTTCCCTATAGTTGTCCTTTTCCTTACATCTTGTAATGTGTTGGCAATTTCATCTAGAGTGCAACTCTGATTTCACCTGAATTTCATTTCATGCTCTAGTTCTCCTGACATCTGTGTCAAGAGTTTGTGACTCCTCATTTGAATGTTTATTGGAGGATCAATGGCTTTAAGCCTTTTGGACTTTCTAAGACACCACTCATATGGATCTTTGTCCACAGAGTACTTCTTATTTTCAAATTACATGTTCTTTTTCAATATTTCAGTTCCATTTCTGTACTTCTGCATCATTTGACTCTTCCAATTTGTCCAGTTTCTCCTGCCATGGATCTCTTTCATTTTTTTGTACCATGTAATAGCATTTCCTTTTAATTATTTGTTCAGTCTAGCTGTTATCCAGTAGTCTGGTATGGTTGGTACATCAATGAATAGTCCACCAATATAATCAATGAGCTACATATGATCATATTGTCCTACACCAGAGAATTTTGGCCAGCTTGTGGCTTTTGGAAGTTTTTTCAAGGCTTCTTTCTCTGAATAAGTCATATTGTATCCATCTTGGTATTGCAATGCTGATCTTTATTACTCTCCAATGAGGAATCTGTTTTGATGTCTTCATGGATTTGTGGAGAATTTCCAAATACATGACCCTGTGTTTTGGGTTGTATGTTTTGGAAGGCATTGAAAAATTTGTTTATATCTTGATCCAGGTATTCCCTGTTGCTCTTTCAGTGGTATTTCTCCTTTAAGACTTGGTTTAGCCCCTTTCTGCTTTCTTCTGAGGCTTTACTTAGTTTAAGATAGTCCTCTAGAAGATGTCACAGGGGCTCTTATGGAAGCAAGAGGGCCTGGCACTCAGGAATCAAGAGCTCACTTGGAGTGCTCCAAAAGATAAAGGAATAATAAAGATTTAATTTCTTTAAAGAAGAAGAATGGAAAAGACAAGTATGCCAAAGATAAAAGAAAACAATAAGAAGCCAAAGGCCAAAGGCCAAGAAGCCAACAAAGTGAATCCTCAATTCACTGTTTCAACCTGCCAGAAAAGGAATGGAATTAGTAAAGGATATGACCACCAATATACACCAACAGGCAAGGAAGAAAAAGAGAAAGGGTTCTAATGACTGACTTAAGATTATCAGTATTTAACTTTAATAAGGTAAAAGTAAATAAAGATAAAAATAAATCCAATATATTAATTAACTGGGGAAAAAGTCCCCCAGTGATGAAAGGTGGCCGGTATATGTGAAAACTTGAAATATTGATCCTGGAAGGTGAATCAATTGACTGTATTGTCCGAAGCGGGAAATACAGTTCTGGCCATCTTGAAATTTGAACTGTGTGATGGAATTCACACAGTGAAATGTGAAATGGCCAAATTGGGCCTAGGCCATCCAGGTTGATTGAATGAGGCCTGTATGGATGAATTGAGTTGTCCAAGGAGTATTGAAATACTTGATGCCTTGACAACCGATTGAAATGATGTAATACCTCTTGGGAATTGCCCCTTTTGAATAGTCCTGAATAGTGTACCAACCCAGCTCCTGCAGATACAGGTGGTTGGGATTCTTGAAGAGTCTTCTGATTGCCGCCATCGTTTGTCAGACCAATGAGTTGAATAATCCTCCTTCAAAATGGGTGTTGGATTTTGAGACCTTGATATGGAAAGATGGAAATGGGTCCTGAAAACGTTACCATTGGATTTCTGAGCAAAAATGGTGCATAATGGTATATAATACCATATCTGCACCACTCCTGAAACCTTGAGTACGGAGTGCATGGAGGAAGGAAAGAATTCCCCTTAAATTGGGGGAAAGCTGACTGAGCTGACCTGGTGGCCTCTGGTGGTCCATGGCCAAAAATGGCTCCTACAGGATTTTTGGCCAAATTGGTGTCCAGAGGGTCTTTGGCCAATTTTGGGTCCAAGGGATTGGTGAAAAATTTTGGCTCAGGTGGGTCCAATTGTGGTTTGGGACCCACCTGGCCTTGGGGGCTAGATGGATTCCCCCTTTGGCCTCATTGGATTAGGCCAAAAGGGGCCTAGTTGGCCTGCGGACTGTATGGACCACGGCCCGTAGGAGCCATAGGGGGCCTAAATGGCCCAAAAAGGCCATTTAGGCCTAAACCCCCTTAATGAAAAGGGGGTGCCCTGATTGGATGGAGATGGCTAGGGGGCCTGGAGGTCCCTAGAAGACAAAAGGACCCCCCAGGCCCAAAATCAGAGACAAAGGCCTGGGGGTTGGTGATATGGAAATTGGCCAAGGAGGCCAATGATGGCAGGATATGGCCATTGGAATGGGTTATGGCGTAAGAGCCATAGAACACCCAAGGGGGCCAATTGGCCATAAATGATATGAAATGACCAATTGACCCCAGCTTGGCTCCAGGTTGGATTGCCGCAACCATCAAGGAGCAGGGTCAAACTCGTGGTTATGACAGTACCCCCCTACCTTGAATGGTGAGCTCCTGAGCACCAATATAAGGTAGAAGCCTGTTGAGGCTGTTGAGATGGATTGGACAGAGGGATTTCAGATATATTTGAATCTTGCAAAGAAAACTTTGATCTGAGAATAATGCTGGCATATGAGTTGAGGTTGACATAGTCTTCTCTTGACATTTGGCTTTGAAAATGTTGAAGGATTGAATTTGATGTAGAATTTTGGCATAAAGATTATAATTAAAAAAGAAATAAAGATAAAGAAACAGATATAAATAAAGGAAAAGAAAAAATAAAATAAAAATGAAAAATGAATTTTGAGGGGGAGTCCAATCTTCATCACGGATTTTGATGGTTGATTTGAAAGTGGCCAGGGACCTGGATAAAAGAGTTTGATGCCAGGTGCTCACAGAGTGGCCAAGGTGATATTTTGAAAAGATTTTAGACCCCTCAGGGAAGCGCACACCAGGAGAGGAACTTACTTTTAGTAGTTGCCACTCCCAGAAGTGCCATAAATAAGAATATAAATTTGATAAGGAATGTAGTGAATTGGAAACTTGGAAAGGAAAATAAAAGTGAAATAGTCCATTTTCCCAAGTGACAAATGGCCATGATTTGGAATTGATGTTGAAAGCCAGGCCAACGAATCTGTGTCCAAATTGCAAAGTGCTCATAGAGTGGCCAAGGTGATGCTTACAACAAAGAAGAGTAGAATACCCCTAAAGGTGCATACCAGGAGTGGGACTTACTTTTGGTAATTCCTCCCCCCACCAAGCACCATAAAATGATCAAGCTCTTGAAGAATTGGGTCCTGGCTTGTCAGGATACAAAGAATGGAAATCTTTGACAAGTTCAGGACAATTCTTGAGGTTTTCAGCTGGCTCCCAAGTGGATCTTTCTTGGTCTTGACTGAAACCTTTCCATTCCACCAGATACCATAATTTTCCTCTCTTGAGCTTTGAAGCCAGTATTTGAGAGACTTCCCATTCCTCTTCTTCTTCAATGATAATTGGAGGAGGAGGCTCTTGATGCCGATTTGGGATCGCTGATGTCTTTACTGGTTCCAAGAGTGAGATATGGAAGACTGGGTGGATGGATTTCCATTGAGATGGAAGCTTGAGGTGGTAAGCATGAGAACTGACTTTCTTCAAGATTGGAAAAGGACCCAACCATCTTTTGGATGGTTTTTTGGTGGGTCTGGTTGATTTGATATTCTTGGAAGAAAGCCATACCATGTCACCAGGATTGAAAACAGGTGGACTTGCTCTACCTTTATCTGCATACCTCTTAAACCGGTTTATGGCAGCTTCAAGTTCTCTCTTGACATCTTGCTGTACTGATTGGATTTTTTTAATACCTTTCCAGAAGGAGTATCTTGAGTGATGTGAACTGAATCAAATTGTGGATCTCTTCCATGTACAGTGAAAAACGGGGATTGCTTGGTTGAAGAGTGATCAGAATTATTGTAGGCAAATTTAGCCAGAGGGAGCCAGGTGTTCCAATCATCTTGGTGATAAATGACATGCATATGAAGATACTGTTCTAGTATCTGATTTACCCCCTCTGTCTGTCCATCAGTTTCTGGATGATAAGCAGTTTACAAGTCTCTTGAAATCTTGAGCTGCTGACAAAGATTGGTCCAAAAAGAAGAAACAAAGAGTGAACCTCTATCACTGACAATGCTTAACAGAAGGCCATGCTTTGAAAAGATATTCTTGATGAATAAATGGCCAAATCCAGGGAAGTGATTGAAGACATTGTTGGAATGAAAACCGCCATTTTTGAGAATCTGTCCACTATGACCAGGATTGAATCAAAGGAATTGGACAGCGGCAGTTGAGTGATGAAGTCCATTGAAAGACAAATCCAAGGACCATTTGGAATTTGAAGAGGTTTGAGGAATCCAAAATTCTTATGATCAATATTTTTTTTTCTTGAGCACTGTTGACAGGATGAAACATAATCCTTGATAAATTGAGTCATGCAGGACCAGTGGAAATCCCGCTTGACAAGTTTGAGGGTCTTCTCTTGGCCAGGGTGGCCAGCTAGAGGAGAATTGTGACGCTTTTGAAGAATACTCAGTTGAATTGTGGAGTCATTTGGGACTACCACCCGATCTTTGAAAAGAAGAAGTTGGGAAGAGGAATCAAGAGAATAATCTTGGACATATTTGCCTTTACCCAAATCTTCAAGAATACTTCTGTACTGAGGATCTTGCCATAGTTTTTTCTGGATTGAATCAATCAAATTTGAAAAAGATTCCACCTTGACTGCAAAATATTTTGAGGGTTGAACTTCATCTTTCTTAATGATTTGTTGAAAATTAATTGGATTCTTGCTGATGAAATCTTCCCCCCTGTCCAGATAGATGTCGTCCCGACATGATAAGGCATCCGAAAGAGTAGCTAGGCGGCCAGGGCGGTAAGTGATTGAAAAATGAAGTTTATCCCAATGGGCTTGACGGCAAGTGAGTAAGTTGGAGGTCATGTAGTATTGAAGGGAAGAGTGATCAGTGAGAACTTCAAAAGGGGAAGACAGTGAAAGAAGAAAAGCCCTCCAGCGCTTGACATCCCAGACGATCCCAAGGAGTTCCTTGTCATGAATTTCATAATTGAGCTCTGCTGGGATAAGCTTGCGGCTGTCGAATGCCATAGGATGTTTTCCTGAGTCAGAGACCTGACTCAGTACAGCACCCAAAGCATAATCTGATGCATCAGTCTCTACAATGGTCGGTAGAGAAGGATTGGAGCGGTGGTGAAAGCCTCTTTGAGTTGGTGAAACTGACTGAGAGCTTCCTCATTGAGGGGAAAACATGAATCTTTCTTGAGGGAACTGGTGAGTGAACTGATCTTCTTTGAATAATTCTTGATGAAACAGCAGTAGAAATTGGCAAAGCCAAGGAAGGATGAAAGAGCCTTGAGGTTTCTTGGAGGCGGCCAATTGAGAATCTGCTGGACTTTTGCTTGGTCCATCTTGAGGCCTTCAGAAGAAACTACATAACCAAGATATTCCACATTTGAAACCTGAAACAGGAATTTGGACGCCTTAGCAAAAATTCTATTGGCTCTGAGTCTGGAAAGAACAGTGGACACATGAGTGACATTTTCTTCCTCAGATTTGGAAAAGACCATAATGTCATCCAAATAAACCACAACATAAACATTGAGAAGATCTTGAAAGATATCATTGACAAGATTTTTAAAAGAAGCAGGAGCATTGGTGAGTCCAAATGGCATAACCAAGTACTCATAACTGCCATATTTAGTTCTAAAACAAGTCAAGTGTTCATCACCCTGCTTGATTCTGAGCAGGTTATATGCACCACGCAAATCAATCTTAGAGAAGATAGAAGAACCATTAAAAACATTGAGAAGCTGATTCATAGAGGGAACAGGATACTTGTTCTTCCTAGTAACAGCATTGAGTTTGCGGTAATCAACACACAAACGGAGGCCACCATATTTCTTTTTGACAAAGAGGACAGGTGCTCCTGTTGAAGAGGAGCTTGGCCGGATGAAAGCTTTCTCTACATTCTCTGAAATGTAGGCCCTGAGTGTATCTGACTCTTGTTTGGATAAAGAGTAGATCACCCCAACTGGAGGTAGAGACCCCTCAAGCTCAATATGATGATCACAGGCACGGTGAGGAGGAAGGTTTTCTGCTTTCACCTTGGAGAATACATCCAAGTATTGGTGATAGACAGAAGGAACAACCTTCATCATGGTTTCTACTTCTTCTGGCTCTTCCTCTTCATCCCACAACTCCTCCAGGCAGTCATGATAAGATGAAGGAGGAAGGTCCATATTCCCAAAGAGGAAATGAATTGAAGATACAGAATTATCTTCTCCAACATCTTGAATGTCTTTGAAGACTTCATCTCCAGATAATGGTAATGACTGATGGGAATTAAGGGAAGGAATGTGGACAGAAGATGGAATTGATGGTGTTCTAGAATCACCAACCAGAGCTGCACATGATTTGGCATTAGAAGAGTCATTACGCAAAGAATTAGAAGGATCACAATAGTCTTCATGATCAGCATTAAAGGTGATCAGCCCTTGCCTCCAATCAATAGAAGGATTACAGTGATTTAGAAAGTCAAAGCCAAATATGAGGTCTTCTCCCTTGGGAGTATCAATGACTAAAAAGTCCCATTCAAAGCTTGGGAAGGAAGGGAGCTCAGCCATATATTTAGTATGGTGAGTCACAAATACGGAAGGAGACTCAGAGGAGTCAAGAATAATAAGGGGAATCTTCTCTGGAAGTTCTGACGTAGTCAATGATTACTTGTGAACAAACTGCTTTGCAATAAATGAGTGTGTAGCACCAGAATCAATGAGAATACTGTAAAAAACCTCAGAAAGAGAAGAAAAAACAAAAAATTTAAGAGAATTTTTGACACCAGTATTCAGAATGCACAATTGTGCTCTGGAAGGAAAACTGTGAAGACCATTGAACACAACATGGTCTCTACTCAGGCTTTTCCCTGGCTGGGAAATTGGCCTGACGGTTGGGTAAGCTTGTTTTGAGGTCTTTTGAAGCAAGACTCAAGACTATGCTTCCCACCACAATAGGTACAAAGACCCTCTTTGATTCTTCTTTCTTTTTCAGATTTCATGAGCTTGAAATCTTTATTCAACAAAGAAGAATGGGGCTTGTCCCTCTTCTGAAAATTCTTCTTCTTCTTATGACTTGAACTTGAAGAATTTTGAGGATGAGAAGTACTTGATCTTTGGGCTTCAAGTTTCTTCTCTTGATAGTGATTCTTCTCCTTTTGCCTTTCATGGTACCTTGTATCAAGATCCAGGGTAACGTCCATTAAGTCTTGGAGAGAATCAATTCTTGAAGGATGGGAGGCCAATTGATCCAATATCCTGGATGGCAATCCCTTCCTGAAATGATGGATGAGAGCCCTTTCACCCCAATCCCCAATTCTTGAAACTAAACTCCTGAAATTGGCTATGTATATTGAAACATGGCCCCCTTCCTTCATTCTTAGTAAATCCAATTCTGCTTCAGACTTTATGACTTCATTCAGGTCACCAAATAGAGTGAAGAGTTGAGATTCAAATAAAAGCCAATGTTTGAGAAGGTAATTGGAGTCTTGATTGGTGAGATTGGAAAGATAAGGCTCAATCCATTTTGCAGCCCTACCAATGAGAAATGAAGTGGCATAAAGAACCTTCTTTCTGTCTTGAGAGACGTTTTCCAGGTCATTATGAAAGATAAATTGGCATGACTGAAGGAAGCTTCTGACTTTGAAGGGCTGAGTCCCATCAAAGCATTCTGGTGCCTTCATAGATGGAGTCTTGAAGGATGGTGGTCTTGATGATCCAGAAGAAGAAGCTGCTTGAAGATTGGCCGTGATTTGAGTCATCTGCTGCATAATGGCCAATAAAGATTGTTCAGATTGATGAGAGACAGGATGATCGGACTGGGCTAGAGTTGGCCCTCCAGTACTTTGGGATTCCCCCACAGGAGCAGGAACACCTGCAGTACCATCAGACTCTTCCTCTTCCACAGAATTCTCCTCCTCCTCATCATCATCTTCACCTTGAACCTTGAGACTGGTTCTTGAAAATCCTGGAAAGCCGCCAACCACTCCTGAAAATCAAATTGATCTTCTTGGCCCTCTTCCTTCCTTCCTGGATGGTGCTTCTCCTTCCATGCGGGGTCCTCTATCCAATTGGGCCCTCAGTTGAGGAACTGCTGGGGTGCCATCAAGAGGAACTCTTGGAGTTGGATTAAGAGCAGCTTGAGCTCTGGCCTGAGATCTGGTTTGTCTTGCAGGAGGTGAATGTTCAACAGGCATGACTTCAGGAATAAAGTTGAAATAAATGAATAAATAAAAAGAATCAAAACTTTCTTGAAGTACGGAATCAACAAATCTTGAGGAAATCAATGAATCAATTAAAATCTTCAGGTATGTCAATCAATCCAATTCAAATGAGTCTTGAAGTCAAAAATCAATATCAATGAAAATCTTAAAGTCAATAAAGTCAATCAATCAAATCAATAAAAATCAAATCTTGCAGAGAAAATCAATCAGTCAAATGAATTCTTGAGTCAAAATCAATTTATGTCAATTCTTGATGTGAAATTCAGCAAAATCAATGAGAACTCTTCAGGTCAGTCAATTTCCTTGAATTCAATGTCAATTATATCAAATCAGTCAATCAAATCAATTATCAAGTGAATTCTTCCTGAAAATCAAAATTCTTCAAGAAAAATCAAATTGAATCCTGATACAAAGAACGTGTCTGAATACTCTGATGAGCAATTTGAAAATCAAAATGATAAGACACCTGAATGAAGGATAAAAATGAGATTGATGATTGAGCTTAATATTGAAAAAGATAACAAAAAATAAAAATTGGGTCAGCATTCAATTTTCAGAATGAAGAATGAATGAGAGAAAATTGAGAGGTGACAAAGAATCATTAAATTCATAAGCGTTAAAGAGTCATAATTTTGAAGAATTAATGAATGAATAGAATGAAAGGAATTATGAGTTAATTAATATAATGTCACAGGGGCTCTTATGGAAGCAAGAGGGCCTGGCACTCAGGAATCAAGAACTCACTTAGAGGGCTCCAAAAGATAAAGGAATAATAAAGATTTAATTTCTTTAAAGCAGAAGAATGGAAAAGACAAGTATGCCAAAGACAAAAGAAAAGAATAGGAAGCCAAAGGCCAAATATAATAAAGGAAGCCAAAGGCCAAGAAGCCAACCAAGTGAATCCTCAACTCACTATTTCAACCTTCCAGAAAAGGAATGGAATTAGTAAAGGATATGACCACCAATATCCACTGATAGGCAAGGAAGAAAAAGAGAAAGGGTGCTAATGACTGACTTAAGATTATCAGTATTTAACTTTAATAAGGTAAAAGAAAATAAAGATAAAAATAAATCCAATATATTAATGAACTGGGGAAAAAGTCCCCCGGTGATGAAAGGTGGCCGGTATATGTGAAAACTTGAAAGATTGATCCTGGAAGGTGAATCAATTGACTGTATTGTCTGAATCGGGAAATACAGTTCTAGCCATCTTCAAATTTTAACTGTGTGATGGAATTCACACAGTGGAATGTGAAATGCCCCAATTGGGCCTAGGCCATACAGGTTGATTGAATGAGTCCTGTACGGATGAATTGAGTTGTCCAAGGAGTATTGAAATACTTTATGCCTTGACAACTGATTGAAATAATGTAATACCTCTTGGGAATTTCCCCTTTTGAATAGTCCTGAATAATGCACCAACCCAACTCCTGCAGATACAGGTGGTTGGGATCCTTGAAGAGTCTTCTGATTGCCGCCATAGTTTGTCAGACTGATGAGCTGAATAATCCTCCTTCGAAATGGGCGTTGGATTTTGATACCTTGATATGGAAAGATGAAAATGGGTCCTGAAAGCGTCACCATTATATTTCTGAGAAAAAATGGTGCATAATGGTATATAATACCATATATGCACCACTCCTGCAACCTTGAGTACAGAGTGCATGGAGGAAGGAAAGAATTCCCCTTAAATTAGGGGGAAAGCTGACTGAGCTAACCTGGTGGCCTCTGGTGGTTGCCAGAGGCCATGGCTGAGATATTGGTTCATGGTGGTCCATGGCCAAAAATGGGTCCTACAGGATTTGTGGCCAAATTGGTGTCCAGAGGGTCTTTGGCCAATTTTGGGTCCATGGGATTGGTGACCAATTTTGGCTCAGGTGGGTCCAATTGTGGTTTGGGACCCACCTGGGCTTGGGAGCTAGATGGCTTCCCCCTTTGTCTTCTTTTGGCCTCATTGGATTAGGCCAAAAGGGGCCTAATTGGCCTGCGGACCACGGTACATGGCCTACGGACCGTGAATCATGGCCCACGGGCTATAGGAGCCGTAGGGGGCCTACATGGCCCAAAAAGGCCATTTAGGCCTAAACCCCCTTAATGAAAAGGGGGTTCCCAGATTGGATGGAGATGGCTAGGGGGCCTGGAGGCCCCTAGAAGACAAAAGGACCCCCTCAGGCCCAAAATCAGAGACAAAGGCCTGGGGGTTGGTGATATGGAAATTGGCCAGGGAGGCCAATGATGGCAGGATATGGCCATTTGAATGGGTTATGGCGTAAGAGCCATAGAACACCCAAGGGGCCAATTGGCCATGAATGATATGACGTGACCAATTGGCTCCAGGTTGGATTGCCACAACCATCAAGGAGGAGGGTCAAACTCGTGGTTGTGACAGAAGAGTATTAACAGTTTTTTTTCATAAAGCTATTTGCTCTTGTAACCTTGAATTGTTTTCATGGATCTTTTCAAACTTCTTTTGAGTTTTTTCTGAAACTTGGGAAATTTATAACCACAGTTCATTGCTGTTAATGTTCCTCTCAGTTGTAACAAAATTGTGTTCATTCTTAGGGGGAATATCATTTCTAATTGTAGGTGTACTGATTCTATCAGGTGTATTTACAATTATTTATGGCTCTTGCCTACTTCTTTCACTGAGTCAACAGATTTTGAATAATTGGGTCTGACTCTTTCTTCCTTTGGTTGAAAGAAGTCTTGTTCTTTCCCTCTTATTCTTTTCTTCTCCTGGAAACTACCTAGGATTGTGAGGAATGGTGACTCCTTTCCCCTGATTAGTTGGTGCTTGCGTGGTGGGAATCCACTGGGGAGTCTAATTGGTTTACCCCTTGTGATACTGAAGGAGTAAAACTATTCTCTTTCTGGCTCAATTCTTCTTCTAAAGCTTGGATAGTGGCTTTATTCTTCCTTATCCTGGCTTACCTTTTCTCCAGCAGCTTGAACTGCCTGTTGATATTCCAACATTTGGTGATTACCATAAGGTCTTTGAGACATATCTTCTGGCAGCTTTCCTCAAGTTCTTCCCAGTTTGAAGCTAGAGTTAACCTCCTGTTGTGAATGCTCCATTGGGAAAAGATTTGAGGAGTTGTGGAGCTGAAGAACTTTATCCATATCCTTCCAGTCCTCTGGTTTGAGGTTCCTGTTGAATTGGAAGTTGAATGTCAGCCTGGGAACTATTTCCCTGAGTGTTCTGTCATACACCATGGTTTCCATCCCCTTATCCTTTGTATCTGAACAGTCCTTTTCTGTCCTTTGGCTGGGGCCTTGGGATTCCAAGGTTCCTGAGGTGTACAGCGGAGATATTAGTGCTTGGAAGCAGTAAAGAACTTTATTTTCCTAAGGTATTTACCTTTTAATGTTCCTTGTACAAGTTTGTTTTCAGCTTCTTTAGGAAACTTGCCTTTAGAGGCTACAGCTTGGTTAATTATAGTAATTTTCCCTGTAAAAAGTATCAAGGTTATTTTAACTTGTATGGATGGAGAGGTTTATGGTTTTATAGTACTCTGAGTGGCAATTGGTGTCCACCTTTTGTTGGATATAAGTCTTTCACTGTGCCTCTTCCCTTTTCCCTTCTGCATTGCTGTGTCTGAGGGTGCCACTGGTGTATTTTCCTGTGACTGGATCTCTAGTTTTATGAAGTTTTCTTCCACTGAAACAGATAATGAGAGCTTATATCAGTTAATACCTCTTAATATGCTGTTTACATGCCTAAGAATGGCCTCTTGTACAATATGTATTTGTATTGTACCTCTTTGTTATTATACTTAATTGAAATTATAAATTACACATCAAAAATACTGTCTTGTGGATTTATGGTATACTGTTGTGTCCCAAATATTTCACAGATTATTTTGTAATTAACAGAGATAATTCTACAAGTGGCTCTTTAATCAACAGTTAAAATTAGTAATATGTCCAACCATGCCTCTGAGGCTGTTATTTAAAGTCCAGAATTATTCTTTAAAAGAAATAATAGCACAGGGAGTTGATTTTTTTATAAAAAAAACATGCCCAAATAGAACTGTGGAATCTAAAGTATAACTAACCACATCAAAAATGAATTTAAAAGAATAATGGTATATGATTATATACCACTGAAAAAAAAATATGTAATATTTCATATATTATTATCTTTATTAGCATTATTTACACACCAAAAAAAGATAATAATGTAATTTAAATATAAGAATAAGATATATTACTCACTTTTTACCTAAAAAAGTCCAAAACTGATGTTAATGACATGGTCAGGTCCCCAAATTGTCAAGAAGAGTCTATGATAAAGTGATAATAAAGGTATTTAAAGCTTTAAATCTGAATTTGATGTGGATAATAATAGAAAAACATAGTTTAATAATTATTTTAAGGCCATTACTATTGAGGAATAGTGGTGGTGAGCACTATTTAAATACCTGGGTGCAGCTTTATCAATTAATTTATTATAATGAGAGACTACAATAACTAAGATTATGGCTATACCTAATTATTTTCCAAGATTATAACTTTTTTTAAACAGTTGTATTATGTAGGAACTCAAGAGAAGGATGGGGATTCTCTTTTTGGCAGAGAAAAGGCCTCTTTTTATCCTGAAATTGGGTGGAAAGAGCCTCTGGACCTGTTCAAGTAGGAAGAGTGAAGAATTTTCACTTCCAAGGACTGTATTGTGGCTTTCAAATAGCCTGTACACCCATTATTGGGCTCAGATGTGGTTTTGAAACCACATCTGGGCAGCTTTCATAAATACAAGGTGAAAATTTCCATTTGGGGACCACAAAACTCTCTTCTGACATGTATGATGCATAGAATACTGTACAGAAACTGTATAGTGACCTCATACAGACCAAACTATGAGGTGTTGAAGGATACACAGGCTCCTTCATAGAATTGACACCTCATATTCAAGGATATGGGATATCATCCCATAGTAAAGGTGTATTGACTATACTGTGGGATTTCAACCTTAAAACTTCCATAACTTTTTCAGTTTTCAAGATGATGAGCTCAAAGATGGTTCATTCTATAGCTCTGGAATAGCTCTAAACACTGGTAGCTCATTTAGTAGGTTTATCATTCATTAAGGAAAGGCTGTACCACTTTTAAATCCCAAGATTCAGATATGGATATTTCTCAAATCCCATATAGATTTTGTTTCTCCTTGACCTTTGTTCTAGTTTGCTATGAGGAAAGTGATGGTACCATAAGGAAGCCCTGATTTTGCTCTTTCCAACGACATCCCCCTTTAGGTATCTCAGACTAAAACTGTAGAAGTTAGATGAGAGGTTAATATTTTGTTCACCCTTCTTTGTCTTGTTTTTAGCCATAACTTCTGTAGTTTTTATGCTAGCTCAATTTGGCTAGTACCATTCCATATTACTTAGAGCTTCAATTTGAATACCCATTTGATTTGGTTTAGCCTCTTTCTCTGAAATTTAGATGAGAGGTGAAAATTAAGGTTTATGCTCAGCAATTTCTTTGAGGCTGGATATCTTTTTTATCCTTTGTCCTATAATTATGGGAGTTTTGTTTTTTGAAAGCGGTGTCTTTCCTTTTTCTTTTAATACCTTTGATGAGATATTCTGGCTCAGTTCTTTTTTTGGTGGTATTTTACTCTACCATTGTTTTATGTTATTTTGCCTGTCATGCTTGTTCTCTGGTCATGAGTCACAGTCTTAGAAAAAGACTTAATCATCTCACAGAAGACTTGAAGAAAAGAATTTTCTTGAAGCATGGAGGAAAGTATCTTTTTCCAAATTTTCAGAAGGTACTAACAGAAGGCCCTATTTCTTCAAAAGATTTGATTGGACATTTTTCCAAAGAAAAGGAGTAATTCAATGAAACAATGGTAGAAGAATTGACTCCACCCTCAAAATAGCAAGAAACAGAACCAATTGAGTATCAAAAAGATGATAATTCAGCAACTATAGCTCAAATGAAGTAATGGGGAAACTGGAAACCTCCTCAAATATCAGAAGCAAATGAAAATCTAAAAATAAATGTGGGACTTGTGCAGACAAGACAGAGAGCTGAAAGACAGGAAACTTGAAGAAAAATCCAGCAAGAGGATAATATGAGACACAAAAATCCTACAAAAAGAAGTTATCAGGTGCCTACCATGAGGAATATGAGGCAGAAGAATAAATAAGAGTTTTGATTCCAACAAAATACAATAAAACCCAATTGGAAAAGGAAAAATATAATGAAAATATTGAAATAATTTCCAAGGATGGGAATAAGGAGATACCAAAACAGGATTCACAAAAGATGGAAGTAAATAACAAAGTAAAGTATACAGTCAATAAACCAAAGCCAAGAATTAAACATGTGATGATGAAAATGCTTTATCAAAAGATTAATCTTACTCTTGAATAAATATTATCAATGTCACCAACCTTTATTGAAAAATTAAAAAATTTAACTACCCAATAAAGTATGTGATGAAATCAGTTAATGCATCAAATATTAAATAAAGCCTACCTTCATTAAAGCTAAAGGACTATTATATACCAATGTTATATTATTCATTCCCACTTGGATTTGTGGAAGTACTTATTGGAGGAGAATATTACCTTACAGCTTCATTGGCTGATACTGGATCATAAATTAATAAAATACCAGAGGAAAAAGGAAATAAAAGCCTCACTTTCAAGTAGGAAACTTAATATGAACCACAGAGGAATCAGTTGGCCTACAAAACTTTTGCTTAGACTCTCATACCTTATACCAAATATTATGAAAATAACAGGAGAAGAAAAATAAATCCATTTATCCATAGCAAAGGAACTGTATACATTATACTTTCAAGACCATTTTTTAGCAGATAATAATTTCAAATTGAAACTTTCACACAAGCTAGGAGAAATAGTTAGTTATCCAGAGGGGGATGGACAAATATTATGTTCACACATACATAACCCTCAAGCTATGGGTTGGAAAATCTCTCCACCAAGAGGTATGAGCTTTATTCTTTCTTAGAAATTGGAAAATAGGGAATATATCAAGCAGAATCATCTAAAAGAAATGAAACTTAGGAAACAGAAAGTAAATCTTCAACAATACTGGAAACAATACTCCTTGTACCAAACAAAATACCCCTCTCAGCTTTTTTGATGAAAAGAATGAATTGAATATTACAGCTCAGGATATATCTGTGAAAGCAGAATTAAAAATCAACCTTCACACATCAAAATCAAAAAATACCTCTTTGAAGCCAATTGGTCAAATGAAAATCTTGAAGTCACTTTTGATAATGAAGAAAAAATGTGCATAAATTTCTTTGTATTTGAAAATTTCAATCAGATAGCAGCTTAATTAAATCCTAGCATATCACTTTCATCAAAAGAAATTATTACACCTAAATTATATAGTTATTTAAAAGGGGAAGAGATAGCAGAAAATAAGCCAAAGTTATAATATAGTGAAGCAGTTAAAAAAATTAAATAGGAACTAAAGATGAGAATAAATTTGAATATGGCAATAAAATACCCAGAGAAATGGCTAGCACTTGAGTTCATTGAATGAAGGAGAAATCCCACAGAAGAAATCTATAATAGATCTCCAGCCACCTGAATCAAGTGCCTTATGAATCGCAAACAATTATTTCATTTTATTTCAGGAAGAAACTAGGTAAATTATTTATATTGAGAAAAATTTAATGAATAAAGAACCAAAAGATGACATGAGCAAGCCATTGGCAAAAATAAAAGTTAAATAATTGGAAAATTCAAGTTCCATAGCTACTGAATATGTAATGTATATAGAGATATTAAAAGCAGTATCAAACCAGGAATGAAAATAGTTCTACAAGAAGGGAAATTGGTATAATCAGAAGATTACTTGACTTAATATCAACAAAATAATGTATATTGGAAAGATAAATTTAAGCAAGGAAGAATATTTTAAGACCTAGAAGAAGGGGAGTCATCAGAAAATACAAAAAAGGCTATCTGGACCTACCATTCTAAGACCCAATCTTTAAAATGAAATAAAATATTAATTTTATTATTCATATGAAAAGTTATGCTATTTTTCCACTATCTCACTTTCAAAAACAACTTATTTATTTAATCAAAATAAATAAATTACATTTATATTAACAAATGACACCCAGAATCAAAATGAAATACAACCAAACATACTGGAGAGTTAGGGAGAACAATATGATGTCATACTTCAAATGATAACATTTCAAGAACTGAGTGTTTATGAGCTAGATTCACCAACAATTCAATGCCAATATATTTCAGAACTACATTTATCAAGACTTACAAATGTTGACTTCTTGGAATTACTAACCATTATTTCAACAAAAGGAAATATAAGAAATTCTTACTGGAATAAGCCTTATGGAAGTTATCAAATGACAATGGAAGGACTTTATTACAAATCTTGATGGGCTCAGGAGGATTTGAATCTAGATGGCTTGGAAATTATAGGAGGAAACCTTTACTTAAAATTTAATAATTCTCTGGAAAGATCAAAACATTTACAGATAACCTAATAATACCTCTTAGTGATATACAATTATTAATTTCTAATATTTAATTGATGCTATTATTAGTCTTTAAAGGAACAGAAATTCAAGTTTTTGCACTGAAAAATCAAAAGTAAAAGGTCAATTTCAAAAAGGTAAAGGTGGGAATCATGTCAAAACCTCAATATTTTTCCTAAACTTTTGAATGATTTTCATTACTTATAGTTCACATTCCTATACTAAATTCAACAAGAGCTTGATGCTTATTGTGCTTGGTGCATAGAGGGATTTATAAAATCAAGGTTCAAATAGGAATCTGAAAATCTAGGAAAAATTTGACAAATGATTGTTTTGAAGTGCCACCATTGCCATATTTCATAAACTTAAAATATTTTTTGAACATGAATATTTTATATTCCCTACAATCATAGCTTTGGTTTTTATTTTGATGATTTTTTTGACAAGAAACTTTTTATTGGAAAAATTCTTCAGTTTTATTTTTTTATGTATCAATATAGTGCTTTGTGGGTGGTGCAAGCTATGATAATAAGTTTCTCTTTTGGAATTCCCTTCAGATAGTTTTCTAGATATTCATAATATTAGTTTAGCCCCTCCATAAGCCAAGAGTTACATTTATTTTGAGAAGTATCAACCAATAAATCAACAATTCCAATACTTAGAAGCCCTTTTCAAATTTCACTGGTATTTGTACTTTTTAATTTAATCTTCATTATTTTCTCTAATTTGAATTTTTTGGGTCAAATTCAATTTTTGGGATCAGAATCCAATTTTAAAGTAACATTTAGTACTTCCTTTGAGCTATTGAATCACATTTATCACTTTCTAATCATGAATAAAACTCATAAGCTATTATTCAAACTATCCTTTTGGATTTTCTTCATAAAAGAGTTATTTATGTAGGGACTCAGAAGCCCACTATCTCAAAGTGGGGAGTACTATCACAACCACTTATACCCCTATCTTAATATACAGGGTGAACCCCTTACATAAAGATGATTCATCAATATTATAGTCAGTACTAGTAAGCTTCTTTTTACAGAACTATGAGTGAGAAAAATGTTCCTGTTATTTCCAAGGGTTTCTTCAAAAACCCAAATTGGATAACAATACTAATGCCCCAGGAAACCTGGAATATGTACAGCGTTTCTATTTACCAGCAGATTCTTATCCAATCCCCATGAGACCAACCTCCCCAAACCCATTTACCAGGATTTGTTCTTTTATTCTGTGGATCTGTTTCTGGCATAAATTATGGAAAATCAATTTTAAATTCACTCACCTATTCCTGGTCTAACATAAGCATGTTTTCAGAGAAATGATTCTTTTGCATAATTCAAATACCTCTTGGTGGCTATTTAAAGACATCTTTCTTTCAGTAATTCATAACAAAAGATTGTTGAGTTCTAAATAATGATAAGCTTTTACTATGAAAAAATAAGTAAAAATTACTAATACTTTACTTATTTTACTCTGGACTTCCTAATTTAATGAGCAATAAGATTAACAATATATTGTAGCTATGGCGTAAAATTATTGATATTATATCAATAAATAAATTAATATAAAGTATATTATAAGGCATCATATATTTATGGAAATTTATTATTGTTACCAAAAAATAATAATTGCATGAGAAATTGTGATTTAATAATAAAAAAACAAGTTATAAAAATAATATTACTAATATTAAAGCTTTAGATTAATATAAATACTATTTATATAAATAAAAGAATTATTAGAAATAATAATAAATAGAAGAGATATTATAATAGGAAGAAATGGCCTACTTTTAAAGCTTGATATACTAATTTTGGATAGATTCATGCCTAATAATGTAAATACAACTTATTCAAATTTTATTTACAATAAAAAATAGAGAGAATTACAAATTTAAATATTTTTACATGGAATTAGAGATTTTTAAGAGAATTCAAAAAATTAAAATAAAAAATCTATATTATCAAATATAAAATAGTGATTAATATTAGATAAAACTTTGATGATTCATATCATAAGAGCTCTATATCAAAGACTCATGAAATTTACCTTTTATTTGATGTTATTATTGTATTTGTAGCATCTGAGGGGGGAACAGAGGAAGAGGAGGTTCCTTTATAGTAAAGATCCTTCCTTCTAGTAGAGGTGTTATGATGATATCTACTTTTATTAATTATTATTTCAATTTTTGGTGATGATTGCATCATTATTGAAGGTTTTTATCTCATTATTACTCCATTTTTAGGGTTATCACTGTAGCTCTAATTTGATGACATCATAAGGTTGTAAAATAATTTCTTTCTGTGTATTTTAGTATTTTTAATCATAAAATACTAATATGCACAAGTTCTATTCATTATTCAACTGTTAAACTTGAAATAAGATTAGAGTTAATAATCATAAATGATCATTTTTAAGCCTAAACTTTGATCCTTAATACCTTTTAATTTTTTCAAACTACAGAAATTCATACAGTGAATTCTGATAGCTTGGAATCTCTTTACTAAGATTACAAAATTAAATTATAAAGTCATCAAAACTCTATGTTTGATGATTTTTCTTATAACTCATCTTTTCTGTCGAAATTTACTATTATGCACTTCAAAACATGATTCCATAGATTTTTACCTTGAATATCATGATAAAAATTAAAACATTCTTCATGTATAAGATATTAAAATCCTAATTTCTCATTTTTCAAGTTTGGACCACTTTTAATTTAAAGTGGTCAACAGCTATTTCTATTTTTCCCAATATCCCCTTGTACTTTTCAGCCTTTTTTATAGCTTTCCAAATAACATTTATATCTTTATTACTCAAGTTATTTAGTGGTAACTTTATTGTTAATCAACTCTTTACCATTTTTAATGCAAAGTTTATGAGCTAAAAACCATGAATATATGCACAGATCCTAAAAGTGCATATACCCAGGTTATCTCAATAAGTATTGGTTTTACAGATATGGAATATAAATTTCATATATTGAATATTTTATGAAGAATATAATTGTTCAATTTATTGCACATTTTTATTCATTGTTTTCTTATATAATCAAGAATTTATTCCTTTTTATCACATTTTTACTTATTTTAAGATCATAATTTCAATTCTCATTGTTAAAAAAAGTTTTGTAAAGTTTTTTTATGACTTTCTTGGATATTTAGTCATATCTCAAATGCCCAAATTTCCTACCACCAAAAAAATATTGTATAACAGTCTGATATATTCGGTTAGGGTATCATCCACTGTCCTACCTCTTCAATAGACTTTTTTAGTCTTGAAGCTCAATAATTCTTAATTTTCTTATTCTTTTAGTCTTCCTTCATGTCTGGACCTCTTCAATATTCTATGAGAATTAATTATATCTTTCTCAAGTATCCATACATCTTCTTTAGTTGGTTTTCTGTACCTCACAAGGTATTCCCTTTCTTTCTTGTTTCTTGTCCATCTTTATTCAAGGACTTTCACAATTTTCTTTTCTTCTCCTTCCTCTAGAGGGGGAATTTCAAGTGGTGGCTTATTTATTATGGGAAGCAATTCCTTATCACTTGAACTGTGAGGTTTTATCAGACTTAAAGGGAAATCTGGGTTTTTTTTCATTAATTCACCTGCTAATTCCAATTTTACAGTATTAGGGCCATGCAGGGCTCTTATAATAAAAGTTCCTGAAAAGGAATATTTTAGTTTCTTTGGTCCTTTAATATTTTTCAAGTCCAAATTTGATATTAATACTAAGTCTCCTATCTTTAAATTAGGTGGCTTGTGACTTTTTTCCCATATTTCTTTTGCATATTTGAAAGAATCTTGAATAAATCTATTTTCATGATTTCTTTGTAAAAAATTAATTTAGGACTTATTTCTGTTGAATGTAGATCAACCAAGTCCTTTTTAAGAGTGTCATAGGGTAGTCTTGGATTCAAGCATTTTTCCAACATTGCAGGTGTTTTACCAGTTGAAGAATGAATTGATGTCTTATATACAAGCTCTAGAGCTGGTATTATAGTACACCAATAATTGGTAAGACCATCAGATTCTTTGAAATCTAAGCCATAAGCACATAATCTTCTTATCATGTGCTCTAGAGTTTGTATCATTTTCTCTGGCAGTCCATCAGTTTTAGGGTAATATTCTTTTGAGAATCATTACTTTGTGCCAAACAATTTATGGATGTTTTTCCATAAGGCTGAAGTTAATTTGGGATCTCTATAGCATATTATATTTTGGAGTAATGCTGTATGGCTAGTAGCTTTATTCCATATTATTATGGCTGTGTCCATATCTGTGTCATCTTTGTGACATTTTAATGAAACCTTTCAACTTCCTTTCACCATGAAACAGGTGGATAGACAGAGAGGTTAAATCAGATTCTAGAACAGTATCTTCATATGCATGTCACTTACCATCAACATTACTGGCACATCTATCTCCCTCTGACCAAATTTGCCTACAATAATTCAGAACACTCGTCAACAAAACAATCACCCTTTTTCACCATTTATTGAGGAAATCCCAGCTTTGATTAAACTCACATTTCTCAAGACACACCTGATGAAAATTTATCAACCAAACTCCAATCAGTACAGAAAGCTGTCAAAGAAAAATTGAAGTCAGAAATAAAGCATTTTAAAAAGTATTTCAATAGAAATAGGGCAATTCCACTTGATCTCCAACATGGGGACAAAGAATGGCTAGCCTCAAAGAATAAAAAAACTAAAAGGCCCACCAAGAAGCTCTCAGAAAAACATTTGGGACCCTTTGAAGTCTTAGAGAAAATCGGCAGTCATTATTACCACCTCAAGTTTCCTCAAAAATGGGATTCAGTTCACCCTGTCTTCCATGTGTCCTTGTTAGAACCAGTCAAACACTCAACTATCCCAAACCAACACCAATTTCCTCCACCGCCAGTCATAGTGGAAGAGAAAGAGGACTGGGAAGTGTTTCAGGTTCTGGACTCTAAACTAAAAAGAGTTAAATTATGGTATCTTTTTTAGTGGAGAGGATTCAGTGGAGACCCAAAAAGAGAAACTTGGGAGCCAGCTTCCACCCTTACCAGCTCACTGGACCCTGTCAAAGATTTCCACACTCTGTATCCTGACAAGCCTGGCCCAAATTACTCACGAGTTTGAATTTATGGTGCTGGGTGGGGAGTAGAATTTATAAGAATACGTTCCTCTCCTAGCATGCACCTTCAAGGGGGTATTCTACCCAAATAAAATTTGAGCATCACCTTGGCCACTTTGTGAGCACTTATCAATTCTTTGGAAATATTCAGAAGGCCTTGCAATGTCAATACCCTCAGATATGGACCTTTTCATCAATATTTGGCCAAATTCTTTTTCTTATTTGTGCCATTAATCATTATTCAAGACATTCCTTAAATCAAATCATTTATGGAAAACATTGTTCTGTTCTTTCATGGGTTTTGTGTGGAGTGGAAGCTATTGAAGTAAGCTCCATCTCTGAGGGTTTCTACTTGTAAAACAACACCTTTCCCACTCTTTGCACATCAAATTCTTGGCTTTTTATCTTACAGAAAAACTATGGCCAAATTCAAGAAACTCGCCTCAAGGACACCTCCAAGAATTTTCTTTTATTTCTTTTTATTTACTCTCTTTCTCTCTGAAGTCTTTTGATTTTCCTATTCCTTTACTTTTATAATTCTTGTTGATTTTATTTCTTTATCAAAGCAGAAGAATCCCCTCTCATATCCTGTATTTGGAGGTTATATTTTTATTTTTTGTATCAATAATAGTTGGTAACAAAGACAAAACAAACACAAACAAAGCCAAAAAAACTAGTTATCCTTACCAAAATAATCAACAGTTCTCTGGAAATTGTTCATCTATTTATCTTCATACCAGGCAAACTTAGCAGCCATCTCTTCAGAAGAACTACCAAGAATAATTCTATCATTGGCATACATAATCACCTCCCTACTATTTTTATCAACCTTTATGAACAACCTGGCCACAGCATCTCAACCTTCATTCCCCACATTTGTATCTTCTCTGGTAGCCATGATTGGACAATTATTTCTATTTTGAAACACTTGAGTTTCTGAAATGGCAAAGGTGACCAATTTTCTCTCCTTCTTCTGGGGCTGGCTACAGGTTGAAATTGTTGGTAGGTGAGGGCTGGTGATGGACTGGACTGTGGGATGGGGGATGGCTTCATTGGTGAAGCTTGGACAGGCCAGGCAGTGGAGGATTTAGTTGAAGAAGGTGGAACTGAAGATGAGAAATTGGAAAGGAAAGTCTGTAATTCTCTTGGGGTACTGGGGATTAATTGACTATGAAGATTTTTTCAAGGAGGTTGAGTGGATGAAGTACTTAAAGAGTGGCCAATTATTGAATTTAGCACCTCAACTTCTTCACCATCCAATCTGTCACTTCCTTCAGCATCTGGATTGGTTGGTGAATCAGAAATTCATTTTATTCTTTTCACCACATCTTGATTTTTCATTCTGGATATGGGTACCTCTGAGCTGTAGTAAATTATTCTACCACAAGTGGTAATGGCCCTCCAACATTTTTCCACCTTGGAACCTCCCTCTTCCTAGATCCAGTAACTAAATCAAGCCATCAGTATCAAGTCAAACAAGAAAATAACAGCACTTACAACTGGAACAACCTGATTTACCATTGGTATTAGGGGTCTCAGATACTGGGAACTCTTTCCCAAAAGGCCCATCCTTCTTTCTCCTCAAATATCTCTTGATGTTGGAAAGTGGTACCCTTGGACGTTTACATGGTTTATTCCCAACAAAACAATAATGGAACTTTGAAGATCAAGGATTAAATTGTTCCAAAAACTGTTTACGCTTCATCAAGCACTAAGTACAAGGAGGTCTCAAGAGTTAAACTTCCTTTTACCCATCATTTTTTTGAAAGGGATCAAAGTTGCCTGGGGAAGTCATGTACCAGGGTTAACCCAATTGACTGAAGATGCCAGAACCACAAATGATAGATTGTGGAGGCACAGAAGGTACAGATTAAGTTATTTCAGTCATTTTGGCACTCATTTCTACAGTTATTTAATCAAATCACCCCAGTCAGATATGCATATTGATCCTGAAGGACATCAAGGTTCTGGTGCCATAACTTCATTTATGGCCCCCTCAAGGTCCTCAATATGGGGCTCCAAAACTGTTTTTCACCCCAATCAACAAGCCAGGACCTCCCCTTCAACTCTGGGTAGTCCACTCTTCTTTATGGTCCTAGACCACCCTCAATAGGTCCAGGCCATATGGGTCAAAATCACCCAAATGGGTCCTTTGGACCCCTGGAACCCCAACAAATTGGGGCCCAGGGGGGCTCCAACAGCCCCCACAGACCACAGACTACAGGATGCATATTATATACTGTAGACCATAGCAACCCCAAAATTTCCATAAAAATGGCAAGGACCCAACCTTGCAAGGTTATATAGCCATATAGCCATTATTCACCAAATTACAAGCTAAAGAGCTTGGCAGAATTTATTTTTAGATACAACCCAAGGCCAATGAAGCAAGAAAAATTTGGGAAAGGAATAACTCAAGGGATAGATAACTTGATTAAATTTAAACTTTACTTACTTAATGAAGGGGGAAACTGATTGATGCAAAACAACAAAGAAGATGAAGCAAGGGACTTTCAGGATGCTGATCAAGAGGAAAGCAGTTTCAAGTTTAAAGATTCTTGGAAAAAAAGGGGTGATATGGGGATGACACTCAACAGTGGTAGGGTATTATGGTGTTCAGGAGGCCACCAGTTTCAAGAGAGGGATACTGTCACAGCCACTACTAAGGGGTGAAGGTCTTCAATATTAACCCCACTCAAACTCAGAAAACCAGAAATCCATTGTGTGTATCAGTAATCAGTTTCAGGAAATATTCTTTCTGAAAAATGCATACAGTATGGCTCATCAATACAGCCTGTAAATACTTTTGCAGGCTGGATTCAAAAGTCTGAAATTGTATGATCACCCAGCTCCACCATACCTCCTGTACAGACCCTTTACCTCCACACAAGATCTGTATTATTAAAATAAACTCAAATTGATATTCCTCTCAAAAACAATTAATCTTTGGATCAGGGCTGGTGGATTCTCATGTATACCAGCCCCTCTTTCTCTCCCTGGGAACTTTTCCCCAGTTAATTAATATATTTGCTTTATTGTTTAATAAATATTCTGATTCTTACTTTTGGAATATATTAGTTATTCTTTAAATTTTCTTACCTGTTCAGTAGATTTGTGGTGGCCATATCCTCATTAACCCTTATATTTCCTTCTTACAGGTTAAAACAGTGCACTCTTACTTGTTTGTGGTTGGCTCTTTTATTATTACTCCTATTCTTGGTGTTTCTGCTCTCTTATATTTACTTTCATTAGAAATATCATTTTATTTATGCTCTTAAGTCTATTAGTTATTACTCCCTCTGAGCCCTCCATAAGTGAGTTCTAGTTTACTGAGTTCCACTCCCTCTTTGCTTATAAGAGCCCCTGTGACACCTGTCCACAACTGTCATGACACATTTGTGTTTAGTCCTATGGGAAATAATGCCATCAATTAAATGAAATCTTCCTTAATCATATGACTTCTTCCATATTTCATCCAAGGGATTCATTAAGGAGTTATATTTTTAATATTCATTAAGTAATTGGGATAGGATTCTACAATTTCTACCTTGAGTATTTCTTTTCCTTACTTCCTCAAAAAATGTAGTGCTCAGGTCTGTAACACTTACTCCTTTTATTGAGAGTTGTGAATAAGCTTCTTCTGGAAAATAAGCAGTATTATGAATTTCCTTTTCCAATGCCCATCCTCTCAGTCCATCTGCATTCTTTTGAGTATTCACATCTTTGTGCATGATTTTCATATTACCTCTATGTTATTGCACGGCTATTTGCCATCTGAGAATATGTCTGTTGGGTGTTTTTATGTTCATAAGTGATTTAACAGTGGTAAAATAGTTTTGGCTTCAGCTTGTTTTATTTTCCTATATATAAAACATATGTGTCCTTCCACAGGTTTGTCATTAGTAATTTAGACTTGATAAAGTTCAGCTCCTAGCCCATCTTCTTATGCATCAATATAAAGCATAAAGGGTAACTTAAAATCTGGAATAGGTAGAATTGGAGAAGTGGTTACAGCTTTTCTCATGTATTCAAAGGCTTTAGCTCTATCAACAGGCATTTCAAATACTGTATCTTTGTCACATAATTTCTAAAGAGGTCTTGCTATGGATGAAAAATCCTTAATATGCTGCCTGTAGTATCTCTAAAATCCTATAGATGAATGTATTTTATTTTTGTTCTGCGGAATAGCCTTCAATAGTACTGCTGCAGATTTATTTTTTTCATTTTCAAGTGATAGACCAGATACCAAATGTCCTAGGGCTTTGAGCTCTTTGAATACATAATGGAATTTTGTTTAAGAAATTTTCTTGTTAACGGATATAATCTTTCCCAGAACTCTAGATAATCTATACCTATGTTCTTCCCATGTATTAGAACAGACAATGATGTCATAAATATAAATGATCAACCATCCTTCTGAAAGCTCTTCAGGAAAGATTTCATTCATCATTCTTTGGAAGTGTGAAGGTGAATCTTTGATACCAAAAGGCATCCTCAATTATTCATACACTCCACAATGGACAATAATTTTAAATTATTTTCTTGCTCTTGGTGTCACTAAGTTCTGGTGGAATCCCTTCAGGAAATCCACAGGCCTGATCTATACTGCTTGAGATATTTGAGTAAGCGCAATTTGGATTTTTGGTATGGTATACCTGTCTGGAAAAGTGTAAGTGTTTAGAGCTCTAAAGTCCCCAACCATCCTGGATTTTCCATTATTCTATAGCACTATGACAGGTGTAGTTATTTCTACTTCTTCATTGTGTCCAACCTTTCTTATTACATCAAGTTCCAAGAGCTCTTTAATGTGAAGCTCAAGGGCTTCTCTTTATTTTGGGATTTCTGGGTATGCAGGCCATCTTAATAGTGGTTGATAAGGTCTCTTAATGTTCAGAATAATGTCAAATTAATGACCAATACTTTCCGCCAATGATTCTATGTCTGATTCATGTGCTTCTTTGTGGTTATGTAAAAAGGAAGGGAGTTCATTTTCCTGTATTGAAGTAAGTTGAAGACTGAATTCAGCTTCATTAATCTGTTCTTACTTAAACCTCTCTAACCCTAAGTTAAGTTGTTATACTTTATTTACTGTAATTTGTCTTTTAAAAGGTAAAGATGCAAATTTCTTATTCTTATTATTGCCTTTAGTTCATTATCTGTCTTTTTTTGTCATTTAAATCTATTCCATACATGATTAAATAGTTATTTTCCGGTATGGAATTTGTCAGGGTGAGTCTATGAAGAGGTGATAATAAAGGGTATTTACAACCTAAACTATGACTGTGACACAGATAATAATGTTAAAAATAGGTTCTAATAAAAATAAAGGGCTTTACTAATGATTATTAGTGGTGGTGAGCACTGTTGAAAGACCTGGGTGCAGCTTTACCTGTTGGATTACAAAAATAAAGTTTATGGTATAACCTGGCTATTTTCCAAGACTATAACTGTTTTTGAATGTTTTACTGCATAGGAATTCAAGATCAGGATGGGGAAACCTTTTCTGGTGGAGAAAAGGCCTCCTTTTATCCTAAAATGGGGTGGAATGGCCCTCTAGACCATCCATGTGGAGGATGTGAAGAGTTTTTCACTTCATAGTACTGGCTTGTGGTTTTCATAGTGCCTTTATGCTCTGTATTGGGCTCAGATGTGGTTTTGAAACTACATCTGGGCAGATTTCACCAATACAGGGTGGACATTTTCATCTGGGGACCACATAGCCCTCTTGTGACATGTATGCCATGTAGAATGCTGTATAGAACCTGTATGGGACCCTAGTATTGAATTAATTATGAGGTATTGAAATATATACATGCTTCTTTTTCTATTTGACACCTCATAATCATACATATGGGAGAATATCCCACAGTAAGACTGTATTGGTCTAAGTGTGGGATTTTGAGCTTAAAACTGCCATAACTTTGTCAGTTTTTGAGATATCAAGCTCAAAGTTGGTTCATCTTGTAGCCCTGGATGTTTTCTACACAATGGTACCTCATTCGATATGGCTATCATTAAGTATGGCAAGGTGATGTCATGTAAACGGTTTTTTTGTACATATGTATGTTTTACTTAATAACTGTATGGAGCTTGTTTGCCCCATAACTCTTGTTCTAGATGAGATATGGGAAAATGAATGGCACCATCAGATAGCCCTTTTTTTGTTCTTTCTAAAAAGACCCTACTTTAGGTATCTCATACTAAAGCTGTAGAAGTTAGATGAGAGGTAAATATTTTATTCACCCATATTTGACCTTATTTTGGTCATAACTTCTGTAATTTTGGTACTAGCTCAGTTTGACTAGTACCATTGGATAGCCCTGACATAGAAATTTATTTTGAGAAAACATTTTATGGGGTCAAGCCTCTCCCTCTGCATTTAAGATGAGAGGTGAAAATTAAGGTTTATGCTCAGCAACAACTTTGAGCAGGAATAACTTTGTTATTCTTTGTCATATGATGATGGGACTTGTATTTTTGGAAATATGTGATTTTCCTCTTTCTTTTGATACCTTCTGAGCTCATTTGTCTCAGATCCATGTTTTGGTGGTGTCTTGGCTATACCATTGATTTATGGTAATTGGCTGTCATGCTTGTGCTCTTGTTTTGAGTCACAGGCTGACATACCCTACCTTTAAGAAAGGCTCATCATTGATGAGACTTTTCAGTCCCCTTAGAGGAACTTAATCTCCTCAGATGAAGGTTCCCATCTGGTATGGCTGTCAGCCTGTGACTCAAAACCAGAGCACAAGCATGACAGCCAAATACCATAAATCAATGGTATAGCCAAGATACCACCAAAAAATGGAGCTGAGCCAAATCAGCACAAAAGGTATCAAAAGAAAGCGGAAACTCACCCCTTTCCAAAAATACAAGTCCCATAACCATAGCACAAAGAATAGCAAAGTTACTCCTGCTCAAAGTTGTTGCTGAGCATAAACTTTAATTTTCACCTTCCATCTGAAATACAGAGGAAGAGGCTTAACCCCATCAAATGGGTATTCAAAATGAAGCTCTAAGTAAGGTCGATTCAATGGTACTAGCCAAACTGAGCTAGCACCAGAATTACAGAAGCTATGACCAAAATATAGTCAAATACGGTTGAATAAAATATTCACCTCTCAATTAACTTCCACGGTTTTAGTGTGAGATACCTAAAGTGGGGTCTTTTTAGTAATATCACAATCAGGGCTATCTTATGGTGCAATCCATTTCTCCAAATCCCATCTAGAACACAAGTTATGGGGCAAACAAGCTCCATACAGCTTTTAAGCAAAACATATATATGTACAAAAAATCTTGTACATGGCATACCTTTGCCATACTTAATGATTACCGTATCAAATGAGGTACCAGTGTTTATAAAGCATCTAGAGCTACACAATGAACCAACTCTGGGCTTTATATCTTAAAAACTGACAAAGCTATGGCAGGCTTAAGCTCAAAATCCCACATTTAGACCAATACAGTCTTACTGTGGGATATTCTCCCATAAGTATGACTATGAGGTGTCAAATGAACAAAGAAGCATGTTTATAGTTCAATAACTCATAATTCATCCAATACTGGGGTCCCATACAGTTTCTGTATGGCATTCTATGTGTCATACATGTCAGAAGAGGGGTATGTGGTCCCCAGATGAAACGTTTCACCCTGTATTGGTGAAAACTGCCCAGATGTGGTTTCAAAACCACATCTTATCCCAATACAGAGCATACCGGCACTATTAAAGCCACAAGCCAGTACTCTGAAGTGAAAAACTCTTCACTTCCCCTACATGGATGGTCTAGAGGGTCATTCCACCCCATTTTAGGATAAAAGGAGGCCTTTTCTCCACCAGAAAATGTTTCCTCATCCTGCTCTTGAATTAATACGCAGTACAACTGTCAAAAACAGCTATAATCTTGGGAAGTAATCAGGTTATACTTTGAATTCCTAAGTATTGTAGTTCTTATTATAGTAATCCAACTGGTAAGACTGCACCCAGGGCTCTCAATAGTGCTCACCACCACTATTTCACAATAGTAAAGCCCTTATTATTCAATGTTAAACTTTTATCATCCATAATAAACCTCTTTTAAATTGATTTTACCCTGTCACAGTCATAGTCAAAATTGCAAATAGTCACATTATGCCTTCATAATAGACTCAGCCTGACATTTTGGGGGCCTGGCCATGTTTTTAAACCTTTTTGGACCTTATAAATGAGTTTTTTCTCTTATTTTTCTTATTCTGACACTTTTTCTTTTCTTTTTTAGGTGTAAATTTTATTAAAAAGGAATGAAATATATATCTTACATTTATTTTTTGAGTGGTACATGCTGTATACCACTGTGTTTTCTTTTTTTTTGCCTGGTGGCATGGTTGATTATAATTTAATCACCACAAAACCCTTATTTTTGGTGTGTTTTACATATTTGAATACTTTAAGCCATTAATATAGGCCTTCTTTCTAATTAAATAAGTACACCTCTTACTGTAAAACCAACAGTTGAGGCGTGGTTGGGTACATTGTTAATTTCAATTACCCTCTGACATAACCACTTTTGCAGATTACACTTGCTAATTACAAGTTAATCTGTGAGATACTGGTATACAAACAGTGTGCCAGATATCTGTAAGCTGTATTTCCGATGTGGAATTGCTAATTCAATTACACTGTCATAATACAAGGGCATAATTTAGAAATTTATTTCCCGAAGGCCATTTACAGACGTGAAAAAAGAATTTGAAGAAGGCTTAACTGACAATAAGCCCTCTTTTTCTTGTCTGATTCAGTGGAAGGAAACTACATCCCACTAGAGACCCAGTCACATGCCAACACACTAGTGACATACTCAGAGCCATAGGGGAGCATGGGCAGAGGAAAGAGGCAGTGTGAAGGCCTTATAGCAGCTAAAAAGTGGACACCTATTGCCACTCAAAGGAATAGAAAACCACAAAACTCTGCATCAATAAAAGGTAAACCAACCTTAACAACTTGTACAGGTAAGATTACAGTCATTAACCCAGTTGTAACCTCTAAAGGTAAATTTCCAAAAGCAGCAGACAACAAATTTGTACAAGGAACAGTCAAAGGTAAATACCCTAAGAACCTAAAGCTTTTGACTTCTTGCAAACACTGATATGTCACCTGTACACCTCAGAGACCTTGGTTTCCAAAGGCACCAGCCAGAGGACAGAGAGGGCTTGTCCAGAACCAGAAGACCTGGAAGAGGACACCTTGGACATAGTGGTGGGTGGCATGACATTGAGGGAACTCATACCCACTCTGCAATTCACATCCCAATTCAACAGAAAACTCAAACCAGAGGACTGGAAGGATATGGATCAAGTTTTTCAGCTCCACCAACTCCTCAATAACCTTTCTCAATGGAGCATGGACAACAAGAGGTTCAACCTGGCATCACACTTGGCAGAACTTGGAGCAAGTTTCCAGAAGATCTGTCTCAAAGAGATCTACTTCAGAGACCTTATGGTAATCACCAAGGGTTGGAATCCCACCAGACATTCCAGACTCCTGTAGGTGAGGGCAAACTGGATAAGGGAGAATCAAGCCACTATCCAAGCTATAGAAGAACAACTGACCCAGACAGGGCATATGCAGATTCCTTCAGGCTCACAAGGAGTAGACCAAACCAGCACTCCAGTGGCTTTTCACCATTCATGAACCAACAGATCAGTGGCCAAGAGTCACCATTCTTCACAATCCAAGGAAGTTTTCAGGAGAAGACAAGAATACAAGGGCAAACACAAGAGCACTGTCAACCAAAGGAAGAGAGTGTCAGACCCAATGATCCAGAAGCTATTGGATTTGGTTAAATAAGTACACAAGAACCAGACATAGTTGTACATAACTCTAGAATCAGTAGTCCTATAGATAGAAATAGAACCCCCACTCAGATTGAACATAATTTTGTCACACCTGAGATTAACTTAAAAAGTGATGCACTGTGGTTACAAATGTCCCAATTTGCTGAGCAACCTCAAAAGCAGTTTTCAGAACTTGAAGCAAGCCATGAGAGGATGAAAACATTGACAGCCTCCATGGACAAAATTTTTAAAACCCTTCAAGAAGGACATGCTCAATTGAGCAAAGCCTCTGAAGAAACCAACAAAAGACTGAATCTAGTCTTTGAAGAACAATACCACAGAAAAGGGACAGGGATTGTCTTGAGCAAGACATAAACAAACTGTTTAATGTCTACCATAACTTGAAGCCTAACCCACAAGGCCATGGTATGGATAATCCATATCACCAAGAGGAAATCAAACCAGATACCATGTTGGTGAATAAGACAAGATCTCCATCTCAATACCAGGATTGAGATAATATGTCTCATTCTGAGAAGGAAGCCTTAAAACAGCTCCCTGAGGCCTTGTCACAACCATGGCAATTCACCTCCTTGTATCCCCATATGGCATATCAAGCCACGGTTCTTTTATGGCCAATTGGCCATATCCATCACCAGTGGCCAATATGGCCACGTCATTATCTTATGGCCCATTTATGGCCATTTGTGTTTTGGGGCCTTCATGGCCCTTCACCTCAATCCAACACCCATAGCGGCAATTTATGCCCAAATGGGTATTTCTGGTCATTTCCCTCAAAAACCAGGGGAAATGGCCCAAATGGCTGTTTTTGGCCATTTGGGCTCATAATGCGCATTTGCGCATTTTTGCGCATTTTGCGCACTTTTTGCGCATTTTGCGCACTTTTTGCGCATTTTGCGCACTTTTGCGCATTTGCGCATTTTTGCGCACTTTGACGCAAAGTGTCCAAAAGACACTTTCCCGCCTTTTGGGCCAGTTTTTGGCTCAGAACCCAAAAATGGCCAAAAACCCCAAAAGGCCCAGAAACACCATTCCAAGCTCTGAAGCCATTACATCCATCCTTTTCCCTCTGCCTTTCCACCTCAAGACCTTTGGACGTAATCTTCTTGCCAATCAACCAATATGCCATAAATGATGTTATATATCTTTGTGCATCATTTTTCAACAGCAATTCAATGGTGCCAATATCAAATGCTCATTTCAACATTGCAACATCTCATCACGTCATCAAGGCACCCAATCATTCAGAGGAATCATCAAGGCTCAAGAGCAAGTGTTTCAGCGTCAAAGACCAATGACGCCATCAAGCAGTCATTGGTTATTCTCACTCCAAGTATTCCTTCCAAGGGAATACTGTCAATTCATTCTCAAGTGTATTCAAGAGGCAGTGCCAAAAAGAAGTTGTCAAGTGTCAAAGCTCCACTCAATCCATCTTGGCAACCATATTCATTTCAATACAGTCTGGATCCATCAAGACCTGTATTTCATTTTCAATCATGGGAAATTCATTCAACCCAATTCAATTTCAATATTAGCCAGCTGTATCAATTCCCAAAACAATCAATACAGCCTCAAGGATCAATACAGATCAGTTTTCAGCCTGAAGAACTCAAGCTCCCAACTTTTCACATATACCGGCTACCCTTTCCACCCTGGGGGGTTTTCCCCAGTTAATTAATATATTTTGATTTTATTTTTTATCTCTATTTTCTTTTCATTTTAGTTAAGCAAATACTGATATTATTAAGTCAGTCATTTAGCACCTTTCTCTTTTCTCTTTCTTCGCCTGTCAATGGATATTTGGTGGTCATATCCTTACTAATTCCATTATTCATTTTTGGCAGGTTGAAACAGTGATTAAGGACTTACTTGGTTGGCTCTTTGGCCATTTGGCTTCCCTTTCCTCCTTTGCATCTCATCTTGTACCTGCATATCTTTTAGAGGAATTCATTCTTATTATTTTTGTTTTTTATCCTTTTGGAGTCTTCCAAGTGAGTTCCCTGATTGCTGAGTGCCAGGCCACTCTTGTATTTCTGTCCAAGAGCCCCTGTGACATTATATTAATTAACTCATAATTTCTTTTTCATTCTGTTCATTCTTTCTTTATAATTTCATTCACTCATTTCATCGAAATTATGATTCTTTTACGCTTATGAACTTAATGATTCATCGTCATCTCTCAATTTTCTTTCATTCATTCTTCATTTTGAAAATTGAAAGCTGACCCATTTTTTATTTTTGTTATTCTTTTTTAAAATCTTTTCAAATCATCAAATTTTCATTCTCATTCATAATTCAGGCGTCATCTTGATTTTCTTTGATTTTCAAATTTTTCATCAAGATATTCAGACACTTTATTCACATCAAGATTCATAATTGATTTTTTCTTCAAGAATTTTGATTTTTAAAGAATAATCCACTTGATTTTGATTGATTGATTGATTTGACATATTTGATTTTGACCTCAAGAAAATTGATTGACCTGAAGATTTCATTGATTTTGCTGATTTTTCACATCAAGAATTTTGACATAAATTGATTTTTCTTCAAGATTTTCATTTGATTGATTGATTCTGCAAGATTTTTTTATTTTGATTGATTTGATTGATTTGATTTTGACTTCAAGACTTCATTTGATTTTGATTTATTGACGTACTTGAAGATTTTCATTTTGATTCATTGATTTTCCTCAAGATTTGATTGTTGACTCTTTTCACTTCAAGCAAATTTTGATTTTTAATTCATTTATTTCATTTTATTCCTGATATCATGCCTGTTCAACACTCACCTCCAGCAAGACAGACAAGATCTCAGGCCAGAGCTCAAGCTGTTCTCACTCCAACTCCAAGAGCTCCTCTAGATGGCACCCCAGCAGTTCCTCAACTGAGGGCCCAATTAGATAGAGGACCCCGCATGGAAGGAGCAGCACCATCCAGGAAGGAAGGAAGAGGGCCAAGAAGATCATGTTCATTTTCAGGAGTAGTTGGCGGATTTCCAGGAACTTCAAGGACTATTTTCAAAGGTCCAGGTGAAGATGGTGAAGAGGAGGAGGAGAATTCTGTGGAAGAGGAAGAGTCTGATGGTACTGAAGGTGTCCCTGCTCCGGTGGAGGAATCCCAAGGTACTGGAGGGCCAACTCTAGCCCAGTCTAATCAGCCTGTCTCTCATCAGTCTGAACCATCTTTATTGGCCATCATGCAGCAAATGACTCAGATTATGGCCAATCTTCAAGCAGCTTCATCTTCTGAAGCATCAAGACCACCAGCCTCCAAGACTCCATCTATGAAGGCACCGGAATGCTTTGATGGGACTCAGCCCTTCAAAGTTAGAAGTTTCATTCAGTCTTGTCAATTGATATTTCATAATGATCCGGAAAACTTCGCTCAAGACAGAAAGAAGGTCCTTTATGCCACTTCATTTCTCATTGGCAGGGCTGCAAAATGGATTGAGCCTTATCTTTCCAATCTCACCAATCAAGATTCAAATTACCTTCTCAATTCTTGGCTTTTATTTGAATCTCAACTCTTCACTTTATTTGGTGACCCGAATGAAGTCAGAAAAGCAGAAGCTGAGCTGGATTCTTTAAGAATGAAAGAAGGTGGGCATGTATCCTTATACATTGCTGATTTCAGAAGCTTAGTCTCAAGAATCGGGGATTGGGGTGAAAGAGCTCTCATCCATCATTTCAGGAAGGGATTGCCATCCAGGATTTTGGATCAATTGGCCTCCCATCCTTCAAGAATTGACTCTCTTCAAGACTTAATGGACGTTACCCTGGAACTTGATACAAGGTACCATGAGAGGCAAAATGAAAAGAGTCACCATCAAGAGAAGAAGCCAGAAGCCTCAAAGTCAAGTTCTTCTCATCCTCAAAATTCTTCAAGCTCAAGTCAAAAGAAGAAGAAGAATTTTCAGAAGAGGGACAAGCCCCATTCTTCTTTGTTGAATAAAGATTTCAAGCTCATGAACTCTGAAAAAGAAAGAAGAATCAAAGAGGGTCTTTGTACCTATTGTGGTGGGAAGCATAGTATTGAGTCCTGTTTCAAAAGGCCTCAAAACAAGCTTACCCAACCGTCAGGCAAATTTCCCAGCCAGGGAAAAGCCTGAGTGAAGATCATGTTGTGTTCAATGGTCTTCACAGTTTTCCATCCAGAGCACAATTGTGCATTCTGAATACTGGTGTCAAAAATTCTCTTAAATTTTTTGTTTTTTCTTCTCTCTCTGATATGTTTTACAGTATTCTCATTGATTCTGGTGCTACCAACTCATTTATTGCAAAGCAGTTTGTTCACAAGTATTCTTTGACCATGTCAGAACTCCCGGAGAAGATTCCCCTTATTATTCTTGACTCCTCTGAGTCTCCTTCTTTATTTGTGACTCACCATACTAAATATATGGTTGAGCTCCCTTCCTTCCCAAGCTTTGAATGGGACTTTTTAGTCATTGATACTCCCAAGGGAGAAGACCTCATATTGGGCTTTGACTTTCTTAATCATTTTAATCCGTTTATTGATTGGAGGCAAGGATTGATCACCTTTAATTCTGATCATAAGGACTATAATGATCCTTCAATTTCTTTCAGTAATGACTTTTCTTCTGCCAAATCATGTGCAGCTCTGGTTGGTGATTCTAGAACACCATCATTTCCGTCTTCTGTCCATATTCCTTCCCTTAATTCCCATCAGTCATTACTATCATCTAGAGATGAAGTCTTCAAAGAGATTCAAGATGTTGGAGAAGATAATTCTGTATCTTCACTTCATCTCTTCTTTGGGAATATGGACCTTCCTCCTTCATCTTATCATGACTCCCTGGAGGAGTTGTGGGATGAAGAGGAAGAGCCAGAAGAAATAGAAACCGTGATGAAGGTTGTTCCTTCTGTTTATCACCAATATTTGGATGTATTTTCCAAGGTGAAAGCAGAGAAACTTCCTCCTCACCGCGCCTGTGATCATCATATCGAGCTGGAGGGGTCTCTACCTCCAGTTGGGGTGATCTACTCTTTATCAAACCAAGAGTCAGATACACTCAGGGCCTACATTTCAGAGAATGTAGAGAAAGGTTTCATCCGGCCAAGCTCCTCTTCTACAGGAGCACCTGTTCTTTTTGTCAAAAAGAAAGATGGTGGCCTCCGTTTGTGTGTTGATTACCGCAAGCTCAATGCTGTTACTAGGAAGAACAAGTATCCTGTTCCTCCTATGAATCAGCTTCTCACTGTTTTCAATGGTTCTTCTATCTTCTCCAAGATTGATTTGCGTGGTGCATATAACCTGCTCAGAATCAAGGAAGGTGATGAACATTTGACTTGTTTTAGAACCAAATATGGTAGTTATGAGTACTTGGTTATGCCATTTGGGCTTACCAATGCTCCTGCTTCTTTTCAAAATCTCGTCAATGATATTTTTTATGATCTTCTTGATGTTTATGTTGTGGTTTATTTGGATGACATTAAGGTCTTTTCCTAATCTGAGGAAGAACATGTCACTCATGTGTCCACTGTTCTTTCCAGACTCAGAGCCAATAACCTCTTTGCTAAGGCGTTCAAATGCCTATTTCATGTTTCTAGTGTGGAATATCTTGGTTATGTAGTTTCTTCTGAAGGCCTCAAGATGGACCAAGCAAAAGTCCAGCAAATTCTCAATTGGCCACCTCCAAGAAACCTCAAGGCTCTTCAATCATTCCTTGGCTTTGCCAATTTTTACCGCCGTTTCATCAAGAATTATTCAAAGAAAATTAGTTCACTCACAAGTTTCCTCAAGAAAGATTCCCGTTTTCCCCGCAATGAGGAAGCTCTTAGACAGTTTCATCAACTCAAAGAGGCATTCACCACTGCTCCAATCCTTTCTCATTTCAATCCTTCTCTACCCACCATTGTAGAGACCGATGCATCACATTATGCCTTGGGTGCTGTACTGAGTGAGGTCTCTGACTCAGGAAAACATCCCATTGCATTTGACAGCCGCAAGCTTCTCCCAGCTGAGCTCAATTATGAGATTCATGACAAGGAACTCCTTGGCATAGTCTGGGCTCTCAAGCGCTGGAGAGCTTTCCTTCTTTCCATTTCTTCCCCTTTTGAAGTTCTCACCGATCATTCATCTCTTCAATATTTCATGTCTTCCAAGATTCTCACTCGCCGTCAAGCCCGCTGGGCTGAATTTTTATCTGAATTCCATTTCTCAATCACTTACCGCCCTGGCCGCTTGGCCACCCTTCCAGATGCCTTGTCACGTCGGGACGACGTTTACCCGGAGAGGGGGGAGGATTTCATCAGCAAGAATCCAATGAACTATCAGAAGATAATTAAGCAAGATGAAATTCAAGCCTCAAAGTTTTTTGCAGTCAAGGTGGATTCATTTTCAAATTTTATTGATTCACTTCAGAAGGCAGTGTGGCAAGATTCTCAATATAGAAGTGTCCTTGAAGATTTGGGTAAAGGTAAATCTGTCCAAGATTATTCTCTTGATTCCTCTTCCAAACTTCTCCTTTTCAAAGATCGTGTGGTGGTCCCAAATGACCCCACAATTCAACTCAATATACTTCAAAATCGGCATGACTCTCCTCTAGCTGGACACCCTGGCCAAGAGAAGACTCTCAAACTTGTCAAGCGGGATTTCCACTGGTCCGGCATGACTCAATTTATCAAGGATTATGTCTCATCCTGTCAACAGTGTTCAAGAAACAAAAATATTCATCACAAGAAGTTTGGACTCCTCAAGCCTCTTCCAATTCCAAGTGGTCCTTGGATTTGTCTTTCAATGGATTTCATCACTCAATTGCCACTGTCCAATTCCTTTGACTCAATTTTAGTCATAGTGGACAGATTCTCAAAAATGGCGATTTTTATTCCAACAATAGCTTCAATCACTTCATTAGATTTGGCCCATTTATTCATCAAGAATATTTTCTCAAAGCATGGCCTTCCTTCAAGCATTGTTAGTGATCGAGGTTCTCTTTTTGTTTCTTCCTTTTGGACCAACCTTTGTCAGCAGCTCAAGATTTCAAGAGACTTGTCAACTGCTTATCATCCAGAAACTGATGGACAGACAGAGAGGGTAAATCAGATACTAGAACAGTACCTTCGGATGTATGTCAGTTATCATCAAGATGATTGGAACACCTGGCTCCCTCTGGCTGAATTTGCCTACAATAACTCTGACCACTCTTCAACAAAACAATCACCGTTTTTCACTGTTTATGGAAGAGATCCTCATTTTGACTCAGTTCACATCACTCAAGACACTCCGGCTGGAAAGTTATCAACAAAAATCCAATCAGTACAGAAAGATGTCAAGAGAGAACTTGAAGTTGCCATAAACAGGTTTAAGAGGTATGCAGATAAAAGTAGAGCAAGTCCACCTGTTTTCAATCCCGGTGACATGGTATGGCTCTCTTCCAAGAACATTAAATCAACCAGACACACCAAAAAGCTGTCTGAAAGATGGCTGGGTCCTTTTCCAATCTTGAAGAAAGTCAGCACTCATGCCTACCACCTCAAGCTTCCATCTCAATGGAAATCCATCCACCCAGTTTTCCATATTTCCCTTTTGGAACCAGTCAAGACGTCAACAATCCCAAATAGGCATCAAGAGCCTCCTCCTCCAATCACCATTAAAGAAGAAGAGGAATGGGAAGTCTCTCAAATACTGGACTCAAAGCTCAAGAGAAGAAAATTATGGTATCTGGTGGAATGGAAAGGTTTCAGTCAAGACCCAGAAAGATCCACTTGGGAACCAACCGAAAACCTCAAGAATTGTCCTGAACTTGTCAAAGATTTTCATTCATTATATCCTGACAAGCCTGGGCCCAATTCCTCAAAAGCTTGATTCATTATGGTGCTTGGTGGGGAGAGGAATTACCAAAAGTAAGTCCCACTCCTGGTATGCACCTTTAGGGGTATTCTACTCTGTTTTGTTGTAAGCATCACCTTGGCCACTCTGTGAGCACTTTGCAATTTTGGACACAGATCCCTGGCAGGGCTTTCAACTTCATTTCCAATCTTATGGCCATTTTCACTTGGGACAATGGGCCATTCACTTTCCAATTCATTTCCAAGATTCCAAATTCAAATTCACTCCTTCAACAGTTTTGTTTTATTTTTATGGCACTGGCGGGAGCCGTAATTACCAAAAGTAAGTTCCTCTCCTGGTGTGCACTTCCCTGAGGGGCCTAAAATCTTGTCAAAACATCACCTTGGCCACTTTGTGAGCACCTGGCATCAAATTTATCTTTCCAGGTCCTTGGCCAATTTCAAAATCAGTTATCAACCTCCGTGATGAAGATTGGAACCTCCTCAAGATTCAATTCATTTTTCTTTTTCTTTTTCCTTTTCTTTTCTTATTTTTATTTTCATTCTTTATTTTATTTTATTTTCATTTTACATTTTCTCTATTCACGTCAATTATCACGTCAAAAATTTTCATTCATTTTAAAATTCAATTCCAATCATGAAGCCAATGTCAAAAGAAGATCAAGCAAGTCCTGCGTCAAATGTCAATTTTTAATATCAGTCTTCAAATTTTTATCTTAATCAGTCCTCTTGAATCACTCTCTCAAAATCTTTCCAATAGCCTCAACAGGCTTCACCTTGTATTGGTGCTCAGGAGCTCACCATTTCAAGGTGGGGGGTACTGTCACAACCATGGCAATTCACCTCCTTGGATCCCCATATGGCATATCAAGCCACGGTTCTTTTATGGCCAATTGGCCATATCCATCACCAGTGGCCAATATGGCCACGTCATTATCTTATGGACCATTCATGGCCATTTGTGTTTTGGGGCCTTCATGGCCCTTCACCTCAATCCAACACCCATAGCGGCAATTTATGCCCAAATGGGTATTTCTGGTCATTTCCCTCAAAAACCAGGGGAAATGGCCCAAATGGCTGTTTTTGGCCATTTGGGCTCATAATGCGCATTTGCGCATTTTTGCGCATTTGCGCACTTTTGCGCATTTGCGCACTTTTTGCGCATTTTGCGCACTTTTGCGCATTTGCGCACTTTTTGCGCACTTTGCACATTTGCACATTTTTGCGCACTTTGACGCAAAGTGTCCAAAAGACACTTTCCCGCCTTTTGGGCCAGTTTTTGGCTCAGAACCCAAAAATGGCCAAAAACCCCAAAAGGCCCAGAAACACCATTCCAAGCTCTGAAGCCATTACATCCATCCTTTTCCCTCTGCCTTTCCACCTCAAGACCTTTGGACGTAATCTTCTTGCCAATCAACCAATATGCCATAAATGATGTTATATATCTTTGTGCATCATTTTTCAACAGCAATTCAATGGTGCCAATATCAAATGCTCATTTCAACATTCCAACATCTCATCACGTCATCAAGGCACCCAATCATTCAGAGGAATCATCAAGGCTCAAGAGCAAGTGTTTCAGCGTCAAAGACCAATGACGCCATCAAGCAGTCATTGGTTATTTTCACTCCAAGTATTCCTTCCAAGGGAATACTGTCAATTCATTCTCAAGTGTATTCAAGAGGCAGTGCCAAAAAGAAGTTGTCAAGTGTCAAAGCTCCACTCAATCCATCTTGGCAACCATATTCATTTCAATACAGTCTGGATTCATCAAGACCTGTATTTCATTTTCAATCATGGGAAATTCATTCAACCCAATTCAATTTCAATATTAGCCAGCTGTATCAATTCCCAAAACAATCAATACAGCCTCAAGGATCAATACAGATCAGTTTTCAGCCTGAAGAACTCAAGCTCCCAACTTTTCACATATACCGGCTACCCTTTCCACCCTGGGGGGTTTTCCCCAGTTAATTAATATATTTTGATTTTATTTTTTATCTCTATTTTCTTTTCATTTTAGTTAAGCAAATACTGATATTATTAAGTCAGTCATTTAGCACCTTTCTCTTTTCTCTTTCTTTGCCTGTCAATGGATATTTGGTGGTCATATCCTTACTAATCCCATTATTCATTTTTGGCAGGTTGAAACAGTGATTAAGGACTTACTTGGTTGGCTCTTTGGCCATTTGGCTTCCCTTTCCTCCTTTGCATCTCATCTTGTACCTGCATATCTTTTAGAGGAATTCATTCTTATTATTTTTGTTTTTTATCCTTTTGGAGTCTTCCAAGTGAGTTCCCTGATTGCTGAGTGCCAGGCCACTCTGGTATTTCTGTCCAAGAGCCCCTGTGACAGGCCTCAAGCTAGCCCTAATTCTCTGGTACAGGATATTATGATCATATGGAACCCATAGATTATATTGATGGACTTTTCATTGATGTACCAATCATACCAGATTACTGGATTAATGCTAGACTTAATACAGCATTTAAAGGACATGCTAGTATTTGGTATGCAGAAATGAAAGATATCCGTGGCAGGAGAAACTGGCCATGGTGGCAGAGTCAAATCATCCAAAAGGACAGCAATGGTACTTGGATATGGCAAAGGACCATGTCATTTGAAAATGACAAGTATTCAGTGGACAAAGATCCATATGAATGGTGTCTTAGACAGTTCAAAAGACTTAAAGCCATTGATCCTCAAATGAACATTCAGATGAGGAATCACAAGCTCCTGACACAAATACCACAAAAATTAGAACATGCAGTAAAATGCAGATGAAACCAAAATTGCAGTCTAGATTGCATTTCAAATATCTTACAAGATTTAAGGAAAAGAACAAATATGGGGAAATATTCCCCATATAATAGCAGTGGTTTCAAAGAGAAACAATATTTCAGGGTAGAGCTTAAAGACAAACCTAGGAAGAGAGTGGAAGAAGTGACTAAGAAGAAAAATTCTTGTCACAATTGTGTTTCAACAGACCACTATGCCGACAACTGCTCAAAGGCAAAGAGAAAAGTATATTCCATTGAGAAAGTCTCAGAGAAGGAATCCCCCACAGAGGATTCTGAATCAGACTCTATGGGAGATGTCATCAGAGAACAATCTGATGAAGAGCAAGACCCAAGAGAAGAATTTCTAGTGAAATACCAAAGGGAACCCCCACTAGAAATCCAGGAAATACAGTTGGAAGAAGGAATGCCACAGGACACTGCCAATAAGAGCTTGTGCAAACATACACAAGATGTAAAGACATTCCTGGTCACACTGACCAAAGGAATGGCATACATACATGGGACAGCCATAAAAATTGCTGTTTGCATTGACAATTCTCAACACCCATTTATCATTGACAGTGGGGCACACTGCTCCATAGTGGCCAGAAATATTCTGGAAAACCACTTCCCAAATTGGGAAAAACAACTCTTTCCAACCAAGGCAAAGAACTTTAAAAGTTCTTCAGGGAAGATTACTTTCATTGGGACAATTATCAAAGAGATAATTATACCCCACAGGAAGGGTAATATCAGACTCAACCCAGAGTTTGTAGTGCTTGATGATTCCCACATCCAAGGGTTCTTACTTGGTACAGATTAACAGAGGATGTATGGTATTGATATTTACAATAGTAAAAGCAGGCACATTGCCATTGGTACCAACAAGGAAAAGAAATTTTCACTTGATATATACCAAATATCTTCCCAGAATCCACTGGAAGAACTACCAAATGAATTGAGAGAGGGCCAGTTCAGCACTACCCTCACCAGTAAACAGAAACTAAGCTTGCTGAAGATGCTGAGGAAGAATAGAACAAAATTTGCCATTGGTGAAGAGCCATTGAGCAAAACGAGAGGCCATGATATAGAACTATATCTGGATGTGGAAAGACCTTATCCACCCCTGCTCAGGAGACCTCCATACCCAGAAAGTCTGGAGACTAGGAAGGAAATTGAAAAACACATCAATGAACTCCTAGACATGGATGTAATAAGAAATATTGGACACAATGAAATTGTGGAAATCGCCACACCTGGAATGATGGCAAATCTAGACTGTGTGGAGATTTCAGAACTCTGAACAACTACAAAAAACCTGACAGGTACCCTATACCTAGGATACCTCATGCCTTAGATAAACGGGAAAAAGCCAAATACATAACCAAAATGGATTGTATGAAATGTTTCCACCAGAATGGAGTTAAACCAAACTCCATGAAATTACTCAGAATCATATGCCATATGGTGATATATGAGTATATCAGTATGCCATTTGGCATCAAAAATACACCAGCCCACTTCCAAATGATGATGGACACAATATTTCAAGATAAAATATTGAAATTCTGGATGGTAGTATATATTGAATACAACCTCATATACTCAGAAACATGGGAAGACCATGTGAATTACATAGATATAGTTCTGAGTGAATGCACACCCATAAGTCTGAGCATTTCACTTAAAAATTGCAATTTTGGCCAACAAGAGTTACTAGCTCTAGGACATAAAGTCTCAGGTCTTAGTCTGGCCATAGGCCAGAACAAAGTAGCAGAAGTACTTCTAAAACCAGTACCAAAGAACATGAAAGAGATTCAATATTTCCTTGGGTTTGCTAGCTACTACAGAAACCAAATCAGAAATTTTTCCCACATAACTATTAGTATGTACAAGTTATGTTCAAAAGATGTAGTTTTTGAAATTACCAAGGAAAGGAGGGATGCATATGAGAGGATCATACATGAACTCACAAATGCATATGTGCTTGTCTTACCTGACATTGAGCTACCATTCAAGTTATACATAGATGCAGCATGTAGCCAAGGCTTAGGGGCAGCCCTTCACCAGAGACAAATTGTGCATGGTGAACCAAGAAAGGTAGTAATATGCTACATCTCTGGGCAACTGAAAGATTTAGAAGCCAGGTATGGGGCAACCCAGACTGAATGTCTATTCTTAGTCTGGCCTTCAGAGAAACTCCACTATTATATGAAGGGGGCAGTCTTTGAAGTCTACACAGACTGCACAGCCTTGAAGTCTTTACTGAACATGAATACTACCAATAGACGCATGTTGAGGTGGAAAATAGACATCCAAGAGTATAGGGGCAATATGACCATCATATACAAAGAGGGTAAAAGTCATACCAATGCAGATGGCTACTGGATAATGTCAAAAGAAACCAAGCTTATGACCCTGAAGTAGCAGCCAAGATCCCTATCTATTTCATGGAAATAGATAGGAGGAAAGAACTTCAGATTTTTTGAATGGGAACCAGAAAGTGGTATCCCAAACAATGGAGATGCGGATTCAGAAGGGGCAGAAACTCCCATACTGCGAATAAGGCCCTCAGAACTGCATACTTGATTCTTCAATGCAGTGATGAAGATATATGTCAAACACAAACAGTATGGCATATTGCTTCAACTACTTGAACAAAAATACAGGAGCCCAGAGCTGGAATGCCAGTTAGAGAAACCCTGGTTGAAGGACTATAAGGATAATGGGTTTTTCCTTATAGATGGCCTCCTCTACCATAGAGAAAAGCACACTAGCGCACTCACCAAAGTAGACAGGGACCATATATCCTTGCTCCTACAATAATGCCATGACTTCCCCTATATGGGACACATGAGTGAAGACAGAACCAAGGAAAGGGTAGCAAGCACACCTTGGTGGCTCAAATGGGAACAACAGTTGAGTGAATACATCAACACTTGTGAAAGATGCCAGGTGGAAAATAGAAAACATGGAAAAAAGTATGGACTACTTCAACCAATAGAAGAAGCCAAACAACCATGGGAAACCATCAATATGGACTGGGTTTCATAGGTGATAGGTTCAGAAAGAGTGTTAGGCGCCTGCCATGTCACAAGGAAGATACAGAAATGGATACTGACTTGTTATTTTGAAATAACATAATATCCACCTGTGGAGTCCCTGAAATTACCATTAGTGATAGGGACCCAAAATTCACATCAGAATTTTGGACCAACTTGTATGACATGATTGGTACTAAACTTGCATTCTCCACAGCTTACCACCCACAGACAGATGGCCTAGCTGAAAGGATGATCTAAACCATGGAGGACATCTTTAGAAGGTTCTGTGCATATGGCATGGAATACAAGGACCATGAAGGATACACCCATGACTGGGTTACCCTTCTACCAGAAGTCCAACTGGCTTATAGTACTAGCCAGCATTCTACCACAGGGAAATCACCTTCACTGGTAGAGAAAGGGTGAAACCCCCTATTGCCTGTGGATCATTTGAAGAAGAATCTTCTAACTATCCACCGCACATCCAAGGACTTCCATGATATGTGGAAGATGGCTTGTGACACAGCTGCCAAATGCATAGCTGAGGCAAAATAATACAACAAAAAGGCATGGGACAAAGCACACATGGAACCTGACTTCAAAGAAGGGGACCAAGTGTTAGTGTCTACCATAAACCTCAACAATCTTAAGGGACTAAAGAAGATGAGAAGCTCATTTGAAGGGCCCTTTACTATCATTAATCTGATAGGGGAAAATGCAGTGGAAGTCTGTGAACCTTTGAGATATGACCACATACCCAAAAAGGTCACAAGAAATATTTAATATAATTATACATTAAAAATAAGTACCTTAAAACTACAAAAATACCATAAATTGGTATAAAACTTGGTTTAACTTAAAAACCAATGAATAAACATGTGAAATAAATTACACCATTGGATTCCCCATGGTAAAATACACATATACCATTTTCTGGCATATCTGTAAAGTCAATATTTAATAAGTTATAAGTAATAATACCTTATAAAAGACACAAATCCTTATTTATTTCAAACCCAATGAAACAACATGTGAAATAAATAGTACTATTGGATTCTCCATAAAATTCCACACATAAAACAATTAATAAGCCAAGCCTCAAAACCAATACTTAAGGAATTAACCTGAATATATGAACTTTTTTGGTCAATGCATATATTTAAGGATTTTAGCTAATATCTCTTTAATTATGCATGTTAGAGTGATGAACCAAAAATAAGGTCATCACGTAATCACTTTAGAAATACAGATATGAAGTTTATTTCACAAGTTATAAACAAGGTTAAAACCTGTAAAGAATTATTGATTAAAATCAATAGAGCTGTTGACCACTTTGTTGTGAAATTGGTCCAAATTTAGAAAAAAGTAGACAGTTGGATTCTACTAGCTCATTAGTGAAGAATGATGTATTTTTTTATTATAATATTCAAGGTATAACCCCTTGAAATCATAGTTTGAAGTTTAAAATATTGAATTTCAACAGAAAAGATGAGTTACGAGAAAAATCATCAAAAATAGATTTTTGATGATGTAGTGAAATTCTCTTGGAAGCATAATGAGGTTGTGCCAAGCTATCCGAATTCACTCTCTGAATTGCTTTAGCGTGTAAATCTTAAAAGTTATTAAGGATCAAATTTGAGCTTAATTTGATCATTTATGATCACTCACTGTAACCTTAAATTGAGTTTAACAGTCATATAAGTGATAAAATTGGTGAATACTATTAGTTTATGATTAAAACTAATAGAATCCACGAAATTTGGGGTTCTGCCAAGCCCTTGACGTCATCAAACGTAGAGTTATAGTGATAGCTCTAAATAATGGTGTAATGATGATGTAATGAGGTTTGATCATGATTTAATCATCACCAAACCTTAAAATATTAATCAATTCCAGTGGATATGATCAGTACACGTCTACTAGAAGCCTGTTGGACTCTAGGAGGGAGGTATTTACTATAAATAGAGCTCTTTTTGCTCTGTTTTCCCCTCAGACACATCAAAAACATTAAATCAATACAAACAAAAAGGTAATAACTTTATTCTTTATATATAAAACTTTTATATTATCAAAGACCAAAGTTCATCTCTATTATAATCATCAATTTTGACGTGATTAAATCATTTGTTTAATTGTTTTTGTTAAAAATCTCTCTAAAACTCATTTCCATGTAAAAAATCAAGAATATTTGGAATTTCCCTATTTTTATTGTAAATACAATTTGTATAAGTTTTATTTACATTATTTGGCGTAACATATCTCAAAATTATTAAATCAAATGTTAAAAGTAGGTTATTTTCTCTTATTATAATAAATTTCTCTATATTATTCTTTTAATAATTCTTTAATCAATATAAATAGTATTTATATTAATTTATAACTTTAATATTGGTAATATTATTGTTATTAATTGTTTTTTATTAATAAGAAACAATTTTTTACACCTTTATTATTTGTTTGTAACAATGATAAAGGGCCATTGAATATATAAATTATTTTATATTAATATATTTATTTTATAATATAAATTATATTATTATATTTTATTGATAATATAATTATTTTTATGCCATAATTATAATAATTCTTTAGAATTATAATTATTTTTATCTTATTTATCTTATTTTTAAGGACATTCATAGTACAAGAAGTAAAATATTAGTAATTTTTACTTATTGTTTCATAGTCAAACCTTACAAAGTCAAACTCGCAGAGGAATTTTGTAGGAAACACTCAGCATTCCCAGTGAGTCTGGTTAAGCCATACTTCCAAACAGAAGAGGATGAGGTCCCCTCCAGGAAGAAGAATCCCACTCCACCAGAAATAGTGAGATTAGAGGACTTCCCTGGCTCTGTGAAGGAAATCATCAAGGCCAGGAAGATCAGATTGAATGGTAAATACCAGAGGCAGTACTTGGTCAGATTTAAAAACCAGACAGAAGATAAAGACAAATGGTTGGCTGAAGATGCCATACAAGATGGGAACCTTCACCTGGGAGATTCAGGGCCTCTAGGAGGACTGAACAGTCTCATAATTAATGAGCCTTTTTAGAGGGAGGGTATGTCAGCCTGTGACTCAAAACCAGAGCACAGGCATGATAGCCAAATACCATAAATCAATGGTATAGCCAAGATACCACCAAAACATGGAGCTGAGCCAAATCAGCTCAAAAAGTATCAAACAAAAAAGTAAACTCACATATTTCCAAAAATACAAGTCCCATAATCATTGGACAAAGAATAACAGTTATTCCTGCTCAAAGTTGTTGCTGAGCATAAACCTTAATTTTCACCTCTCTTCTGAAATACAGAGGAAGAGGCTTAACCCCATCAGCTGGGTATTCAAAATGAAGCTCTAAGTCAGGGCTATCCAATGGTACTAGACAAACTGAGCTAGCACCATAATTACGGAAGTTACGACCAACATGAGGTCAGATAAGGGTGAATAAAATGATCACCTCCCATCTAACTTCTACAGCTTTAGTGTGAGATACCTGAAGTGGGGTCTTTTTAGAAAGAGAACAATCAGGAAAATCTGGTGGTGCAATCGATTTCTCCATATCTTATCCAGAACAAGAGTTCTGGGGCAAACAAGCTCCATACAGTTTGAAGCAAAACATATATATGTACAAAAACTCTTGTACATGGCATACCTTTGCAATACTTAATGATTACCATATCAAATGACGTACCATTGTGTAGAGCACATCCAGGGATATAAAATGAGTCAACTCTGAGCTTTATATCTCAAAAACTGACAAAGGTATGGCAGTTTTAAGCTCAAAGTCCCATATTTAGACCAATACAGTCTTACTGTGGAATATTCTCCCATAAGTATTATTATGAGGTGTCAAATAGATGAAGAAGCATATTTATACTTCAATCATTCATAATTCATTCAATACTGGGGTCTCATACAGGTTCTGTACAGCATTCTATGTGTCATACATGTCAGAAGAGGGCTATGTGGTCTCCAGATGAAAGGTTTCACCCTGTATTGGTGAAAAATGCCCAGATGTGGTTTCAAAACCACATCTGAGCCCAATACAGAGCATACACACATTATGAAGACCACAAGCCAGTCCTCTGAAGTGAAAAACTCCACACTTCCTCTATTTGGATGGTCTGGAAGGCCATTCCACCCCATTTTAGGCTAAAAGGAGGCCTTTTCTCCACCAGAAAAGGCTCCCCCATCCTGCTCTTGAATCTCTTTGTAGTACAACTGTCAAAAACAGTTATAATCTTGTAAAATAATCAGGTTATAGTTTAAATTCTTAAATATTGTAGCTTTTATTATATTAATCCAACTGGTAAGACTGCACCCAGGGCTTTCAATAGTGCTCACCACCACTATTTCACACTAGTAAAGCCTTTATTATTCAATATTAAGCTTTTATTATACATTATGAACTTCTTTCAAATTGATTTTACCATGTCACCTTCATAGTTGAAGCTGTAAATAGCCTTGTTACACCTTCATCATAGACTCAGCCTGACAATGGCATCCTTAGCTAACCATTTGTCTTGATCTGCTGTGTGGTTTTTAAATCTGACCCAGTACTGCCTTTGGTCTTTACCAATAAGTCTAATCTTCCTTCCCTGAATGATTTTCTTCACAAGGCCAGGGGAGTCCTCCACTTCGGCTATTTCTGGTGGAGTGATATTCTTCTTCCTGGAGGGGAACTTATCCTCCTCTGTCTAGAAGTATGGTTTAACCAGACTCACTGGGAACACTGGTTGTTTCCTAGAAAATTCCTCTGTGATTCTGACTTCCACTTGGTTTTTCCCTATCAGCTGAATGATATTGAAAGGCCCTAAAAATGAGTCTGTCATCTTCTTTGGTCCCTTAATATTATTGAAGTTTAGTGTAGACACTAACACTTTGTCCCCCTCTTTAAAGTCAGGTTCCATGTGTGATTTTTCCCACCTCTGTTTGTTGTATTCTTTTGCCTCAGCTATGCATTTGGCAGCTGTGTCACAAGCCTTCTTCCACATATCATGTAATTCCTTGGATGTGGGGTGGATAGTTGGATGATTCTTCTTCAAATGATCCACAGGCAATAGGGGGTTTCACCCTTTTTCTACCAGTGAAGGTGATCTTCCTGTGGTAAAATGCTGACAGTATTATAAGCCAGTTGGACTTCTGTTAGAAGGGTAACCCAGTCATGGGTGTATCCTTCATGGTCTTTGTATTCCATGCCATATGCACAGAACCTTCTAAGGATATCTTCCATGGTTTGGATCATCCTTTCAGCTAGGCCATCTGTTTGTGGATGGTAAGCTGTGTAGAATGCAAGTTTAGTACCAAGCATGTCATACAAGTTGGTCCAAAATTCTGATGTGAATTTTGGGTCCCTATCACTGTTGATAATTTTAGGGACTCCACAGGTGGATATTATGTTATTCCAAAATAACAAGGCAGTATCCATTGCTGTATCCTCCTTGTGACATGGCAGCCACCTCACACTCTTGCTGAACCTATAAATTATGATCAGGAAATCATTGAAGTTTTCTTTTCCTCCAAGGACAAGTCCTGTAACCCAGTCCATATTGATGGTTTCCCATGGGTGTTTGGGTTCTTCTATCTGTTGAAGTAGTCCATACTTTTTCCCATGTTTTCTATTTTCCTTCTGGCATCTTTCACAAGTGTTGATACATTCACTAACTTCTCATTACCATTTGGGCCACAAAGCTGTGCTTACTACCCTTTCCTTGGTCCTGTCTTCACTCATGTGTCCCATATAGGGGCATTCATGGCATTCCTGCAGGATCAAGCATATATGGTCTCTGTCTACTACTGTGAGTGCACTTGTGTTTTTCTCTCTATGGTAGAGCAGGCCATCTATAAGGAAATATTTATTTTCCTTATAGTCCCTCAACCAGGATTCCTCTAGCTGGGATTCCAGTTCTGGGCTCCTGTACTTCTGTTGAAGAAGTTGCAACAGTATGCCACCCTGTTTGTGTTTGGCATATGTCTTTATTACTGCACTGAAGTAGTCATTATTCAGTTGTGAGGAGCTTATTCCCAATATGGGAGTTTCTGTTCCTTCTGAATTAGTGTCTCCCCTGTCTGAGGTACTACTTTCTGGTTCCCATTCAGAAAATCCAGAGTTTGTCCTCCTATTTAATTCCATGAAATGGATAGGGATCTTGGCTGCTACTTCAGGTTCATAAGCTGGGTCGCTTTTGACATTATCCAGTGGCCATCTGCTGAGGCCAACTGCATTGGTATGACTTTTACCCTCTTTTTATATGATGGTCATATTGCCTCTATACTCTCGGATGGCTATTTGCCATCTCAACATGTGTCTATTGGTAGTATTCATGTTCAGTAAAGACTTCAAGTCTGTTCAGTCTGTGTAGACTTCAAATACTGCAGCCTCCAAATAATAGTGGAGTGTCTCTAGAGCCCAGACTAAGCATAAACATTCAGTCTGGTTGGCCCCATACCTGGCTTTTGAATCTTCCAGTAGCCTAGAGATGTAGCATATTCCTCCCTTTCTTGGTTCACTATCTACAATGTGTATCTGGTTAATTGCTGCTCCTAAGCCTTGGCTACATGCTGCATCTATGTATAGCTTTAATGGTAGTTCAAAGTCAGGCAAGATGAGTACAGGTTCATTTGTGAGTTCATGTTTGATCATCTCATATGCATCCCTTCTTTCCTTGGTAATCTCAAAAACTACATCTTTTGAACATAACTTGTATATACTACTAGTTATGTAGGCAAAATGTTTGAGGTGGCTTTTATATTAGCTAGCAAACTCAAGGAAATATTGCATCTCTTTCATTTTTTGGTACTGGCTTTTGCAGTACTGCTGCTACTTTTTTCTGGTCTATTGCCAGACTAAGACCTGAGACTTTGTGTCCTAGAGCAAGTAGCTCTTGTTGGCCAAAATTGCAATTTTCAAGTCAAATGTTCAGATTGATGGGTGTGCATTTACTGAGGACTCTGTCTATGTACTGCACATAGTCTTCCCATGTCTCTGAGTATATAATGATTTTATCAATATATACTACCATCCAGACTTCCAATATTTCATCTTGAAATATTGTTTCCATCATCCTTTGGAAGTGGGCTGGTGCATTTTTGATGCCAAATAGCATCCTGGTGTACTCATATATGCCCATATGGCATATTATTCTGAGTAATTTCATGGATTTTTGTTTAACTCAATTCTGGTGGAAACATTTCATACAATCCATTTTGGTTATGTATTTGGCTTTTTCCAGTTTATCTAAGGCATGAGGTATCCTAGGTATAGGTTACCTGTCAGGTTTTTTGTAGTTGTTCAGAGTTCTGAAATCTCCACACAGTCTAGATTTTCCATCATGCCAGGTGATCAGGACAGGAGTGGTGATTTCCACAATTTTATTGTGTCCAATCTTTCTTATTACATCCATGTCTAGGAGTTCATTGATGTGTTTTTCAATTTCCTTCCTAGTCTCCAGACTTGCTGGGTATGGAGGTCTCCTGAGCATGGGTGGATAAGGTCTTTCCACATCCAGATATAGTTCTATATCATGACCTCTAATTTTGCCTAATGGTTCTTAACCAATGGCAAATGCTGGTCTATCATTCCTCAGCATATTCAGCAACCTTAGTTTCTGTTTACTGGTGAGGGTAGTGCTGAACTGGCCCTCTCTCAATTCATTTGGTAGTTCTTCCAGTGGATTCTGGGAAGATATTTGGTATATATCAAGTGAAAATTTCTTTTCCTTGTTGGTACCAATGGCAATGTGCCTGTTTTTACTATTGTAAATATCAATGCCATACATCCTCTGTTAATCTGTCCCCAGTAAGAACCCTTGGATGTGGGCATCATCAAGCACTACAAACTCTGGATTGAGTCTGATATTACCATTTGTGTGGGCTATAATTATCTCTTTGATAATTGTCCCAATGGAAGTCATCTTCCTTGAAGCACTTTTGAAGTTTTTTGCCTTTGTTGGAAAGAGCTGTTTTTCCCAATTTGGGAAGTGATTGTCCAGGAAACTTCTGGACACTATGGAGCAGTGTGCCCCACTGTAAATGATCAATGGGTGCTGAGAATTGTCAATTCAAACAGTCATTTTTGTGGCTGTCCCATGTATGTATGCCATTCCTTTGGTTGGTGTGACCAGTAATGTCTGTGCATCCTGTGTATGTTTGCACAGGTTTTTAGTGGCAGTGTCTTGTGGAATTCCTGCTTCCAACTCTATGTTCTGAATTTCTAGTGGGGTTCCTCTTGGTATTCCACTAGAAATTCCTCTCTTGGGTCTTGCTCCTCATCATATTGTTCTCTTATGGCATCTCCCAAAGAGTTTGATTCAGAATCCTCTGAGGGGTATTCCTCCTCTGTGACTTTCTCAATGGCATAGACCTTTTTCTTTTCCTTTTGACAGTTGTTGGCATAGTGGTCTGTTGAGCCACAATTGTGACAAGAATGTTTCTTCTTAGTCACTTCTTCCACTCTTTCTTTGGGTTTGTCTTTGAACTCCACCCCAAAAGGTTGTTTCTCTTTGAAACCACTTCTTTTATATGGGGAATATTTCCCTATATTTTTTCTTTTCCTTATGTCTTGTAAGGTATTTGCAATGTCATCAAGAGTGCAATTTTGGCTGTATCTGCCTTTTACTGCATGCTCTAGTTCTCCTGGAATTTGTGTAAGTAGTTTGTGATTCCTCATCTGAATGTCATTTGAGGATCAATGGCTTTGAGTCTTGTATACTATCTAAGACACCATTAATATGAATGTTTGTCCACTGAATACTTGTCATTTTCAAAAAACATGGTCCTTTTCCATATCAAAGTACCATTTCTGTACGTTTGGATGATTTGACTCTTCCACCATGGCCAGTTCCTCCTGCCATGTATTTCTTTCATTTCTGTGTACCAAATACTAGCATGTCCTTTAAATTCTGTATTAAGTCTAGCAGTAATCCAGTAGTCTGGTATACTGGGTACATCAATATAATATATGAGCTCCATATGATCATATTCTCCTGTACCAGAGAATTTAGGCCAGATTGAGGCCTCAGGAAGCTGTTTTGAGGTTTCCTTCTCAGAATAATACATATTATCTCAATCTTGGTATTGAGATGGAGATCTTGTCTTATTCACCAACATGGCATCTGGTTTGATGTCCTCTTGGTGATATGGATTATCCATAACATGCCTTTGTGGGTGAGGCTTCAAGTTATGGTTGAAATTGAACAGTTTGTTTATTTCTTGATCAAGACAATCCCTGTCCCTTTTGCTGTGTTGTTGTTCTTCAAATACTAGATTCAGTCTTTTGTTGGTTTCTTCAGAGGCTTTGCTCAATTGAGCATGTCCTTCTTGAAGATTTTTAACAATTTTTTCCATGGAGGCGGTCAATTTTTTCATCCTCTCATGGCTTGCTTCAAGTTCTGAAAGCTTCTTTTGAGTTTTCTCAGAAAATTGGGAAATTTGTAACCACAGTGCATCACTGTTTAAGTTACTCTAAGGTGCGGCAACATTATGTTCAATCTGAGTGGGGGTAATATTTCTATTAATAGGACTACTAATTCTAGAGTTATGTACAACTACTTCTGGTTCTTGCGCACTTCTTTCACCAAATCCAACAGCTTCTGTATCATTGTGTCTGATTCTGTCTTCCTTTAGTTGAAGGTGGTCTTTTTTTTGCCCTTGTATCCTTGTCTTCTCCTGGAAACTTCCTGGGATTGTGAATAATGATGATTCTTGGCCACTGATCTGTTGGTTCCTGAATGGTGTGAAGCCACTGTAGAGCTGGTTTGGTCTACTCCTTGTGAGCCTGAAGTAATTTTAGTATGCCCTGTCTGGGTGAGTTGTTCTTCTATAGCTTGTATAGTGGCTTGATTCTCCCTTATCTTGCTTGCCCTCACCTCCAGGAGTCTGGACTTCCTGGTGGGATTCCAACCTTTGATGATTACCATAAGTTCTCCGAAGTCTATCTCTTTAAGACAGATCTTCTGGAACTTGCTCCAACTTCTGCCCAGTGGGATGCCAGGTTGAACCTCTTGTTGTCCATGCTCCATTGAAACAGGTCTTTGAGGAGTTGGTGGAGCTGAAAAACTTGATCCATAGCCTTCCAGTCCTCTGGTTTGAGGTTTCTGTTGAATTGGGATGTGAATGGCCGAGTGGGTTTATTTCCCTCAATTTCTTTCCATCCACCACTGTGTCCAAGGTGTTTTCTTCCAGGTATTCTGGTTCTGGACAAGCCTTCTCTGTCCTCTGGCTCATGCCTTTGGAAACCAAGGTCTCTGAGCTGTAAAGGTGACATAACAGTGTCTGCAAGCAGTCAAAAATTTCATGTTCTTAGGTTATTTACCTTTTCTTGTGCCTTGTACAGATTTGTTGTCTGCTGATTTTGGAAATTTACCTTTAGAGGTTACAACTGGGTTAATGACTGTAATATTTCCTGTACAAGTTGTCAAGGTTGGTTTACCTTGTATTGATGCAGAGTTTTGTGGTTTTCTATTCCTCTGAGTGGCAATGGGTGTCCACATTTTAGCTGTTATAATGCCTTCACTGTATGTCTTTCCTTTGCCCTTGCTTCCCTTTGTTTCAGAGGGTGTCACTGGTATTCTGGTCTGTGAGTTGGTCTCCAGTGGGATTTATTTTTCTTCCACTGAATCAGATAGAAAAAAAGAGGGATTATTGTCAGTTAAGACTTCTTAAAATGCTGTTTGCACATCTAAGAATGGCCTCTTGGCACTATATTTCTATATTATGCCCTTGTATTATGACAGTGTAATTGAATCAACAATTCCACATCAGAAATACAGTTTACAGATATCTAGAACACTGTTTGTATACCATTATCTCACAGATTAACTTTTAATTAGCAAGTGTAATATGAAGAAATGGTTATGTAAGAGGGTGATTGAAATGAACAATATACCCAACCACGCCTCAACTGTTGGTTTTACAGTAAGAGGTGTCCTTATTTAATTAAAAAATAGACTATATCAATGGCTTAAAGTGTTTAAATATGTAAAACACACCAAAAATAAGGGTTTTGTGGTGATTAAATTATAATCAACCATGAAACAATGCAATGAAAGATAGGAAGGTTTAGTGTTATATAGTCATATACCACTTTAAGAATAAATAGAAGATGTGTATTATATTTATTTCTAAACTACTTTAATGCGAAAAAAAGGAAAAAAATGTCAGAATCAAGAAAATAAGAGAAAAAACTCACTAATGAGGTCCAAAAAAGGTTAAAAAAATATGACCAGGCCCCCAAAATGTCAGGGTGAGTCTATGAAGAGGTAATAATAAAGAGTATTTACAACCTAAACTATGACTTTGACATAGATAATAAGGCTAAAAATAGGTTTTAATAGAAATAAAGGGCTTTACTAATAATTATTAGTGGTGGTGAGCCCTGTTGAAAGCCCTGGGTGCAGCTTTACCTGTTGGATTACAATGCTAAAGTTTATAGTATAACCTGGTTATTTTCCAAGAGTATAACTTTTTTTGACAGTTTTACTACATAGGAATTAAAGAGAAGGATGGGGTAACCTTTTCTGGTGGAGAAAAGGCCTCCTTTTATCCTAAAGTGGGGTGGAATGGCCCTCTAGACCATCCATGTAGAGGAAGTGAAGAGTTTTCACTTCAGAGTACTGGCTTGTGGCTTTCATGGTACCTGTATGCTCTGTATTGGGCTCAGATGTGGTTTTTAAACCACATGTGGGCAGTTTTCACCAATACAGGGTGAAAATTTTCATCTCGGGACCACATAGCCCTCTTCTGACATGTATGACGCATAGAATGCTGTACAGAACCTGTATGGGACCCCAGTATTGAATGAAATATGAGGTATAAAAGTATAAACATTCTTCTTTGTCTATTTGACACCTCATAATCATACTTATGGGAGAATATCCAACAGTGAGACTGTATTGGTCTAACTGTGGGATTTTGAGCTTAAAACTGCCATACCTTTGTCAGTTTTTGAGATATCAAGCTCAAAATTGGTTCATTGTGTAGCCCTAGATGTGCTCTACACAATGGTTCCTCACTTGATATGCTTATCATTAATTATGGCAAAGTTATGCCATGTACAAAATTTTTTATACATATGTATGTTTTGCTTAAGAACTGTATGGAGCTTTTTTGCCCCATAACTCTTGTCCTAGATGAGATGTGGGGAAATGGATGGAACCATCAGATAAACCTGATTGTTTTCTTTTTAAAAATACCCCACTTTAGGTATCTCACACTGAAACTGTAGAAGTTAGATGAGAGGTGAATATTTTATTCACCCTTGTTTGACCTTATTTTGTTCATAACTTTTGTAATTCTGGTGCTAGTTCAGTTTGGCTAATACCACTGGATAGCCCTGACTTAGAGATTAATTTTAAATACCCATTTGATGGGGTTAAGCCTCTTACTCTGTATTTCAGATGAGAGCTGAAAATTAAGGTTTCTGCTCAGTAACAACTTTGAGCAGGAATAACTTTGTTATTCTTTGTCCTATGATGATGGGACTTGTATATTTTGGAAGGGGTGAGTTTTCCTTTCTTTTGATACCTTTTGAGCTGATTTGGCTTAGTTCTATTCTTTGGTGGTATCTTGGATATACCATTGATTTATGGTATTTGGCTGTCATGCTTGTGCTCTGTTTTTGAGTCACAGGCTGACAGAATGGGTACTACAGCAATTTTCTATAATATCAAATTCAGAATTACTTCTTAAATTGCCATTTATATTTTGAAATCTTAAAGTTTTTTCATATATTCCCAATTCTTTCATTGTATTTCTTTCACTGTTGAATTGTATGCCATCAATTGGTAATAGTTGATCTTCAAAATTTGGTACACAATTTTTAAGGAAAGATTCTCCAAAACAGGAGCAGAAGGCTCCTTTTTCAAGTAAGAGCTTAATGGGTTTTTTATAAATCACCACTTCTGCTATGGAGGAGTCGCAAGCTGTATAACCTTTTCCCATGTTTGGTTTGGCTTTCATAAGTTGTGCATCTTGGATTTTTGATGAGTCAAGTTGACTATTACTCAATTGTGGTGAGTTGAGGTAATATTCCATGTTGTCAAATGTTAAATAAATATTTTATATATTATTTTGAGATTCAGAGAATATGGATGATTTATCATCTGAATTATCCTAATTAACATCATCTTTCTCGACATCAGGTTCTCTTTCAATGTTAATTTCATTTATTTTCCCTCTTTTTGGACATGTATTAGCTAAATGTGTGGTGCTTTGGAAAATATGGCATTTTCTTATTTTTTATTGAGATTTATATTTCATATTACTAGAATTTCCTTTGGGAATTTTTTCCACATAATCTTTCCAAGGTTTATTGAACCTTGTTTTAATATTCATCCTACTTGAACCAATTTTTGTTCTTGTGGCTACTTCTTCCAATATATTTATAATATCCTCTGCTGAAGATTGTTCAGTTGTATTTATTTTTAAAGAATTTCCCAAATCACTTTCACATTGTCTAAGAGTTTTTTTGTTGATCATAAATTCTTATATGTCAGGATATAATTCTGTTAGCCTGCCTTTTTGTTTCCAAAACCATGGTAAAGCTCTGTATTTTTCAGAATTAAAATTTGAAGATTCAAAGGGTTTCTTTACTTGAAATCTTCAAGAATAATTGGCCCACTTATTAATGATTTTGTATTTCCAGAAAGTCCAATTTTGGTGTTCATGTGCTTTTCTTAACTTGATATACCATATATGAGCTGACTTGGTAAACAAGGTGTTAAATATTTCTGTTACCAATCTTTTTTGTAATTCAAATTCTTCTTTTATCATTTCAATACCTCTGATTAATTCAATATTGTCATATTCTCCCTCACCGCTGAAGTGAGTCCATTCTTCAATTTTTGACACCTCTTTCAAAAGTGCTTGGCCCATTTATGGTTTCCAGTTGTGAAAATAAGTGGAAAATTCATTTTTTATTTCTAAAGTTTCTACATCCAATACTTGTGTGTTGAAATCTCGTATACCCTCACTTTTATTCAGAGGTGTAGACATTCTTGGCAAGGTGTTTGGTAGTTTTTCAATTTCATTTATTTTACTGGTATTACACCTTGCAAAATTTGTGACTTCATGTTCAAAGCCTTCTATTAAATTTATAAACTCAATTTTATTAATTTCTTCATTTATTTTCATTTCCTGTCATAATTCTGTCCTTGTAGTATTATCAGAAAAAATTTTATTTAATTTAAGTGTTAATTTTGATACTTATTCTTGTGAGTTATCAAAGCACTTTTTCAAAGCAATGGTATTTTTCTTTACTTCAGTAAATGCATTTTTAATATCATCAAGTATTTTCTTATCAGCTGCTCTGATAATACTCTTGAATATATTTATTATTGTTTCAATTATGTAATTAATATTCAATTTAAGATATTTATTTGTTAATTCTTTCATAATGGCAGATTGTTCACTTATTTTATTTGCAAACAAAGTGTCATTATTTGATGTTTTAATTTTTCTTAAAACTTTCTCAAAACACCTAAATGTTTCATTTATTTGGCTTAAACTCAAAAAAATTTTTAAGATTGTTACAAATATTTGAATTTTTATCAGAAATATGACTTTTCACATCATTTATGGCTATTTAAAAAGTTGCAATTCCATTCAAAATCTCAGGAATAATTTCTGATATTTTAATCTGGCTTCCTCTCTCTTCTGCATTTTTATCATGGTTCTGGCCATCTGAAACACATTTTCCATGGAATCTTGTCAAATCTTTGCAATTCTCTATCCCTGGCTGTATGGTTTTGTGGCTGGTGCCTTGCCCTTGCCCTTTTTCTGGGCTTTTGAAATCTTTTTCATGTTGTTATTGCTCCTGCTGGCCACTGGGACTGGGTTTGGCACATGTTTGGGTGGTTGAGTGTTATTCTTTCTCCATTCTTCTGTCAAAAAATTCAAGTTCTCCTTTTCCATCAATGGATGCCACCCATTAAGCAACTTCCAAGTATTGGTATGGCTGAAAAACTTTCCCACAGTCAGGTGAGAGCTCATGAAGTTTTTCCAAAGGTATGCTGAAATTTGATTCTCTTTTTGTTGAAGTGCGTTGTTGTATTCCTTCTGGCTGGTTTGCATATGTCCACTAAGGCTTCTTGTGGTGATTTCAGCTCTTTTTGATGGTGAAACATTTTGATAAGCTTAATAATGGAATAATTTGACAGTTTGGGATTCATTTACTGACCCCTTTCCTTCTTCAACTGATTGGCTTCTGCCATAATCACATGTATAATCTTTTTGGGAGCTTCTTTAGGGGTTACAGCTTTCTCCTGATCTGGTTTGAGGCATAATTATAAGTACAAGAGCTTGAAAATAGTTATTATATGTAAGCAAATTACTATTGGCCAAATCTTTGGATTTTTTGAGAGTATGAATAATATCAAAATTGAACAATTCAGAAGAAATTGGCTCTTCTTGATTATTCTGAGCTATAATAACAGTCCTATTATGGTCAGAATTAACAATACTGGCTGTATTAATGCTAGTGGCTGTTGATGCTGTTTAAATGTTTTCTTGTCTTACCATGTTTTCAGACACTAAAATGAATCAAAAAGGAAAATTCAAATTAAAAAAAGGCTTCATCAAAAGAGAAATTGAAAATAAAATCTCACTTATAATATGAAAAGGATCATTTTTTATGAGTTTTTTGGAATTTTAAGTATTTTTTATGGATTAACTTTCTTAATATAAGAAGAAAGATTAAGAAGGTTAAAAGAATACTTCACAGGTAAGATATTATGGCTGGTCCCCAAATGTAAGGTGTGTATATGAAACTTTGATTCAAAATCAAGTACTTTTCCTGTCCTCAAAATTTGTTTAAGGTGAGATTTAATTAAAAATAGTAGATTTTAGGAGTTTTGAGAAAAAACAAACCAAATTTATCACTTTTAAATTTGTTATTATAAAACAATGATGTTATAAATATTTATTGTTTTACCAACAATAAAAATTTATCCCAAAAATACTCTCCAAGAAATATTAATGGCTATGAAAGAAATTTCTTCAATAGCAATTTCAATTGGATTTAACTGAGCAAATAACTTAAGTAAATTAATATAAGAGCAGATTCTCCAAAAATAATATCAAAGAGAAAACACACCCAAACGTAACCAGAGTGAATTTGGAAACAAAGCTACAAAGTCAACAGTGATGAAAGATGCTTTAATTCACTTTTGGGGTGGTTCAAGAGTAAAAATGATTATAATTATTTTTTCACATGGTTATAGGTCTCAAAATTATATAAAAAAGATGGTTTCAATCTTTCATTGATTGGTATAGCAGCTTTTAAACTAATTTTAAATGTAAAATATTCTAATGTGAAGAGAAAACTGGGGAAAAGATGAAATTCTTTCATAGCCACCAATTTTATTACTCCAGTATACAAATTTTACTTTAATAATCTGTGAGAAACCCAGTTACAACAGGAAATCCATTTATGGAATCATTGAATGCTGGTTTTAGCCATTTTAGTCCCTTCACACCCATTGCTATAGTAATACCTGGTTTCAAGCCTTCAAAACATGTCAAAATGTGTGTAAGAAACCTTAAACCCAGTGAAAACCATTTTTACTAGGATTTTTTAACTTAAGGGTAGTTTTACCCTCTTTTCAACAGTTCGAACCTCCCTGGTTGGTATCAAAACCTCATCATTAATTGAGTCACATACCCTGTGACTTGATTCCAGGCCAAAAGTGATGAACGTTTGTCTGGATTTTGACATCTCATGCCTTTCAGAAAGGAATTTTGGGGAGTCTGGAACTCTGGGAGCCATGATTCCTTCCCCCCCTTAAATAAAGGAAAATAATCGTTCCAATTTATTCTTTCTTTAATTCCTAATGATGTATTATACCAGAAATTTACATATTTAATTCAATTGAACGTTTAAAGTACTCAACTGTAATTATTGATTCCACATATTTAAATCCAAGTTCACTTATGTAATACATGTGCACATTTTGACATTTCAATTAAAAACACTTCAATTCCTCATAACTTCTAAACTAACCACCACACCTCAATTTTAAAACAAAAATTGACAGTTAAAACCACATGTGGTGTTACTCATTTTAATGTTTTTGAGTGTTTTCATATTTTCATACAGAAAATACTACAATGTAGTTTAAGCTTATTTAGAGTTGAGTTACAGAATTTTCATTCAAAGGTGACACCACCTAATTTTTATGGGGAATGTAATGGTGAAATAATTATCAATAGTTCATTTATTGGAAAAAAAAGTTATATTAATTTTTATCAATTTTTTTTTCAAAAATATTTTTGGTGGAAATTCCTTTTAGCTTAATTTTTCAAGTAAGAATGTATTTTCACAATTTTACATTCTAGTGTAATTAGAATTATAACTTTTCATTTTGTATGAAATTTTTATCTTTTGTAATTCAATTTTCCTTCTATATTATAAAATTCAATTTATTATTTTTAATCATAACTTTTTTTTTTTGATCTTTTGGGTATATGAAAATACCTCTAGAGCTCACACAGATACACATAGGATTCCCATGGTTTTCTCTTTAAGAAATTTTTATATCCTCATACTATTTAAATCTGGGATACTTTCTAAATTTCAAGAACTTGAATCTCACAAGAAACCTATATAAAAGCATAACTTTATTGATTATTTAGCTTTGAAGCTATATGTATTAATGAAAATTAAAATATGATACATACAAATATGGATTGTATTATAAATTCAATAATACTTAAGACCTATTTATCTTTTATAGGATAATATTCATGTTTCAGCTTGAATCACCATCTAACCAAGTTGGAAAAGTTATTTTCAACATAATATATTATATAATGAATTCTAGAAGCTGAGACTAGACTTTGTGTGAGCCTTGAGGTATATTTTACATACCCAAATAGGCCACAATTATCTTAAAAAGAAATTTTGAATTATGCATAACTCATAAGTCATGCATATATCCAAAATTCATCATTTTCAATTTTAGAAAAGATGAATAACTTTTTATTGAGTAAGTAAATCCATGGATTTAAGACCAGATTTGGATTCTACACAAAAATTCACCTAGGGTAGCTCCATAGAGTGAATAAGCTCAATTTAAGTATTTAAGGTGGTAAAATGGAAAATACTTCAATACCACATCATTAATACCACATAAAAGATCCGTGAAAATTTTTGTTTTTCTTGATTTTTAGCCAAAATAATGGGAAAGTGAGAAATCCCATGTTACATATACACTAAGAATAGTGTTATGCATGTTTTGAGCACTTAATATCATGGTATTCTTACATGGACTTTTGGTACACCCATAGTGGATATCTCACTTTAAGCTTAAATTACTATTTTGACGTAAAAATTAGGCAAGGGGGACAAAAGACATCAAAGAGAGCCAGGGTACCCAACTTCTGAGGCCTCAGAGGCATGGATAGCTCCAGAGCATGGATCCATGGCTCATCTTGGCCCAATTGGTAAACTAAAACTCTTTGGGAACTTGGTTACCAAGTTACACCTACTGTAATCACAAGAAAATAGCAAATAACCTGCTATTTTGACATGCCAAGGAGGTAATGAGCTACTTAGACTCCTGTAACCACGTCAATTCTTGATGACTTTCCATGACTAGACCCTAAAACAGTAATTAAAACCCTTTTGGGACTCATATTCATTGATTTACCTCATAGCAACCAGCAAAATACTGCTATTGGCAATTCTACGTAGAAATGAGGTAAAAACTTCAAAAATTCATTAAAAATACAATTCTTAATGAATCTTTCTGAAACTTTCAGGACCAATGGAGAACTGTATTATCTATGGTACAACCAAAAAGAATTACAGTTTTATTAGTAAAATTAAAAGTTTTACTTACAGTCCATTTTTGACCATTCTACGTGAAACACTGAATCTTCAAAAATTCACAGTAATTAAATTCTGTGATGAAATTGGCAATAACATTGATAACATTGAGAAATCAATGATTATTTTAGAATAAAAGAAGATTTACTGTTGTTACTCCTTTTATTCTTAACCATATTGGGGTTGGTAGTCACGTAAAAGCATCAATTAAGTAATTATGATAATCTTACGTGACAACAGATGATGCAATCATTAATCCAAAAAAGGTTTATTGTTTTCTCACTCACTGGTTTTTCAGTTTGCTCCATGGCACGCCTCTGTGAGCTGTTGTTGACTTAAAAGAAGCCTCTTCTTGCTGTTTTTTCCATATCATCATCTTATCAATTTATTAAATCATTATTACCAACAAGTAAGTATTAGTTAAAGCTATTCTTAAGTGTTTTAAATCTTTCAAAATCATCCAGAAAGACGTGAAATCATAGAATCCAACTATATATTGTTGTAATACTGTTATAAATCCTTTTGATCCCTTAAATCCACAATTCCACGTCAAATTTCTCTACTCTTATCTATCAATAAGTTCTTTGGAGTATTAGTGAGTCATTTATTTTTAATTCTTAAAGTTTTTCTCTAGTAATAGTTTTCTTCAAGAATTATATTCATAATTATTCTTGTAAAAGATAATTATATATTAAAATAATTTTATTATTTTAATAAAGAAGTTTTTATTATTAAATTCTTCTTGTAATTGATTCTAGTAGACAATTACTGCTCACTGTTATAATCACTAGTAGTGTATAACACGTGAAAGAAATAATTTTATAATTATTTAATTGTGGTTATAATAATTTTTTTATTATTATATTTCATAAGAACAGACATAGTACTGTTGATTAATAGTAATATTATCATCAGTTTCATAGTCACATCTTACATTTGGGGGCCTGGCCGTGTTTTTTGAACCTTGTACCCTTAGTTAATATATTTTTAAGCTCTAAAATATATTAATTTAATAATTTTTTCTTTCATTTTAAAGTTAAAATAATTCTTATTTTTGAAATTGTTTTGGAAATCTTTTCATTGAGGAATTTGGTTTAATTTTATACTGTTTTTACACGTGGCTTTTTCACATCCAAAAACTTATAAAATTATTCTTTGAGTTACTCTGAATTAATTTTCATTCAAAATCTTAAATTTTAATTTTTTTTCTTTAAAAAGAATAATTTTTTTTAATATTAAAAAATAATAAAATTCATAAAAAATCTTTTAAAAATATCTTAAAACACAAAAATAATTTCTTTTATCATACTTTTTCTCTTTAAGTGTCTTTAATCAAATACTGTGCAGCTGGTAACAGACTCAGTAAAAGATACATCAATAGTCCAGAATCTGAAGACAGTATTGAAGTGCAGATTGCTAAAAGAGGCACCTTATTCAACTCAGAAAAAGCTAAATTACCACCAAAAGGTGTGTATTTTATCTTATATTTTCACCTTTTATCTTTAAATTGACGTGAAAATGGTGCATACCAGAAATGGAAGCAACTATTCAGTCCAACCAGATGGATGTGGACAAGGAAGAGGCAAGACCAAATCCAGAAGTGCCAAATCTTCCACAAGAAAGACACATCTGGAGGATGCCAGAGTTGCCCCCCATTCCCCAAGGTCTGTACCAACAGATTTTGACGTAAATTCTGAGCCTGAACTGATTTATGGTAATATTTCCAGGGCTGAACCACTTTCAGGTGGCAGAAATAGAAATATATCAATGCCAGTACAAAAACTGGTTCAGAGCAGCCAAGGAAGAGGAGTGGGAAATCTGCCCAAGCCTTTGGCAGGGGGCCATGAACTCCTACTTACACATCAAGAGCTTTCTGGGTCAGGAGAAGACCATAGAACTCTTAGGAGGATGGATCCCCCTGTCTTGCAAAGACAAGGTCAAAAAGATAAAGAATTGGTTGAAGAACCAAAGTCTTTTATCCATAGACCAGAAGAAAGAGTTGGAAATGACTCCAGCTTTGGAGACAGAGGCACCAGTGGCATCTACCAGCTCCAAACCAGCTCCAGAAGCGCCCAAGGACAAGCCCAAAGGACCTCAAAAGAAACAGAGAGGTCCCAAGAACCATCAAGGCAAGGGCAAAGGCAAAGCCAATTGGCACAGACCTTACCCACAAGGGTACAGGATCCCCAAATTGGAGCCTTCAGCCGTGGACAGTGTCTTCAATATGGCCAGAACTCTTATGGAATTCACAGCCAAGGAGCAGGAAAGGATGAACAGGACTTTTCCACGCAAATAAATGATGTACATAGAAGTATTAGTGTAGAAATTGGCAAACTTGAGTCAAATTTGAAGCAAATTACATTAGACATCAATGATTTAAAGAAAAATGACAAGCAACATTCTGATTGGCATCAATTGACAATTGTCACCCTTGAGTCAATTAGCAATGCTTGTGAAAGAATTGAGACCCAATGTCAAAATAAAGAAACAGAGGATCCTTCCATTTTTAAAGTAAATGATAGACTTAAAACTCTTGAAGACCATGTCTTACAAATAGTTAAGAACACCAATCAATTTGCTATACATTTAGCAAAAAGTGACAGTGAGAGGCAGAAATTGAAGAATGATATAATTGCAAGTGTGGAGCAAATTCATAAGAATCATGAACCACATATGCCAAGACATTCTACACCTTTGACTGAAGAAAACCTTTCTGTCAAAGAAAGTTTGACTCCATTCTTAGGAGAAAATGCCTACTCTGAAAGAGATATTCCCAAAATAGAAGAATGGCCAACATTCTCTGGTGAAGGAGAATATAACCATATTGAATTCATCAGGACTATTGATATGTTGCAAGAAGACTTTAATATACCTGATGAAATCATAGTGGGAAAACTACACTGTTTGTTTACCAGAACTGCAAAGAAATGGTATTACAAAATGAGGATTGATCATGGTAAACATGACTGGTCTTGGTGGAAATCTGAAGTGATTACCAAATGGGCCAATAATTCTTGGAGGTTTAAAATGTAGAATGCTTTTGAAAGTGCTATTTTTAACTCAGAAAAAGACAAACCACTTACTTGGTTCTTCAAACAAAAAGACAGATTATCTGCTTTACACCCAGATATGTCTGACACTATGATTAATATGAAAATATTAAGAAAGTGTGGAGGAGAACTGGAACATGCTATCAAAAGCAGATGTGTGGAACCTTGTTCAACAGAGGACTACATTAATGCTATGGAAGATATCATTACCAGGACAAGAATTGGTAAGACTTGGATTAAAAACCCAATAGAGTCCAAAATAGTCTCAAAGATTCCTAGAGAGGAAAGAAGACCAGAAAGACCTGTCTTGAAGTGTCATAAATGTGGAAGTACTTCACATTTAGCCAACACTTGTCCTAAGAATACAAAAATCAATGAAGTTTAAGTCATTGAAGAAATTCAGTGTACTGAAGAGAAAGCGGAGTCTGATCAAGATTCTGCAGTCTCTGAAGATACACCAGTGGAGGACTATCCCATTGAAAACATTTCAGCTTTCTTTGAGGTCACAGAACTCCATACCCACTTGCCACAGTACAGTGAAGATTGCTGCAACCTGATCAATATCCAAGATGCCAGAATGTGTAAAACAAAACCTGCTAGAGGAAAGGGTTATACTGCTGGAGCATCATGTATCACATCAGTTCTGATGAGTGATATTGAAGCCAAAGTAAATTTGGATACAGGGGCATTTTGCACTTGTGTTGGCAAAGATTATCTCCAAATTATACTTCCTGAATGGAAAAACCATCTATTACCAATAGAAGGTGTACAATTCAGTAGTGCCAGTAACAATATGTACCCCTTGGGCGTATTGGACACTAATATTGTATTCCCACATCCAGCAGGAAGTGTAAGAATGAAAACTGAGATTGTAGTAATGGATAATTGTACATCTCAGCACATCATTCTTGGAAATGATTACTTAAATATTTATGGTATTGATATAAATAACCATAAAGACAGATATTTCACTATTGGAGATAACAAGAGACAAAAATTTGCTTTCTCCAATATGCCAAAACAGATATCTGTAGTATCTTCTGTCAAAGATACTTACAAAGATGAATTTGTGACTAATCAACTTGTTGAAGCACAAATTAATCAATCATTGTCACCAAAGATGAGGAATGAGCTTATTAATGTGTTATACACATATAAAAATGCATTTGCCTCTGATAATGAACCATTAGGTGCTATAAGATGACATGAAGTTGATATTACTCTTAATATTGACAGACCATATCCTCCAGTACTTAGAAGACCAGCTTATCCAGCCAGTCCCAGAGCTAGAGAGGCCTTGGAAAAACATATCCAAGAGTTGATCCAACTTGGTGTGCTAAGGAAAGTAGGCCATAATGAGGAAGTTGAAGTGACAACACCTGTCATTATTGCATGGCATAATGATAAGTCAAGAATGGTTGGAGATTTTAGAGCTTTGAATACCTACACAGTTCCAGATAGGTATCCAATCCCTAGAATTCAAGAAACCTTGACCCAATTGTCTAAAGCCAAGTATATAACATCAATGGATGCATTGAAAGGCTTTCATCAAAATGTTTTGACGCCTAAAGCTAAGAAATTACTTAGAGTTATCACCCACTGTGGCATTTTTGAGTATCTTAGAATGCCATTTGGCATTAAAAATGCTCCATCTCATTATCAAAGAATGATGAATACCATCTTCCCCACAGAATTGTCTGAAGGATGGCTTATCATTTATATTGATGATATTATTATATGTTCTGACTCATGGTCTTTGCACCTTGAAAGACTTGCAAGAGTACTTCATAAAGTTGCAGAAGTGAACATGAAAATTTCACTTAAGAAATGCAATTTTGGTTTTGAAGAACTCAAAGCATTAGGACATGTTTTTTCTGGTTTGAGCTTGGTTATTGACAAGAATAAAGTAGCAGCAGTGTTACTTAAACCAATACCCCAGAATAAAAAAGAAATGATGTCTTTTCTTGGGTTTGCCAGTTACTATAGGCAACACCTGAAAGATTTTGCAATCCTAGCCAAATCACTCTATAGAATCTGTGATCAACAGACTGTATTTGAGATGACACAGGAAAGAATTAATGCTTATGAGAAGATAAAGAAAGCCCGTACAGAAGCACCTTTACTCCTCATGCCTGACTGGAATATTCCTTTTAAATTGTACATTGATGCATGTGGAGATGGACTAGGGGCAGCCCTACATCAAGTCCAGATTATTGATGACAAACCTACAGAAGGACCAGTTTGTTATATCTCAAGACAAATCAAACCAACAGAAGCCAGATATGGTGCAATCCAAATGGAGTGCTTATGTTTGGTATGGGCACTTGAGAAACTACACTATTATCTTGATGGCAGTGTTTTTGAAGTGATAACTGACTGTAATGCCATAAAATCACTTCTTAACATGAAAACTCCCAACAGAAATATGTTGAGATGGCAAATAGCCATTCAAGAATATAGAGGAAACATGACTATAGTTCATAAAGCAGGAAACATTCACAAGAATGCTGATGGACTTAGTAGATGGGCTTTAGCCAATACTCCTGATAACCCAGCTTATGTACCTTTGGAAGCTGAACCACAGATTCCAATTGAAGGAATTAACATAACTGATATTGGGACTGAATTCTTTGAAGAGGTCAGAGAGTCTTATAAACAAGACAAGAATTGCCATATCTTGACTTCTTTATTAGATAAAGACTGCAAAGATACATCTTTAGTTAATGCACTTGATGAAGTTTGGAAAAATTCCTATTCTGAAGGAAGATTTCACTTGTTTGATGGGATTATTTACCATAGAACAAAACATTCTTGTGTGATGACACTGTGTAGTAGATTGCTTATCAATACCATTCTTCATGAATGCCATGATAGCATTTACTCTGGACACCTATCAGAAGACAGAACACTTGAAAAGGTGAAGAACTGTGCATGGTGGCCATCTTGGAGAAAAGAAACCATTGAATATTGCCATACCTGTGATAGATGCCAAAAAGCAAACAGGAGTACAGGCAAGAAATTTGGATTGATGATCCATATTCAAGAACCAAAATCCCCTTGGGAAGTTGTTCACATGGATTGGGTCACAGCACTTCCTCCAAGTGGTGACAAAAGTTATAATACTTGTTTAGTCATTGTAGACAGATATAGCAAAACTCCCATATTCTTACCATGTCATAAAGATGACACTGCTATGGATACAGCTCTTCTTTTATGGAGTAGAGTTATTTCTCATACAGGGTTATTTAAGAATATCATAAGTGACAGAGATCCCAAGTTCACATCTGCACTTTGGACCAATCTTCATAGATTGTTTGGGACTAAGTTATCATTCTCTACAGCATATCACCCTCAAACAGATGGGCTAGCAGAGAGGATGATTCAAACTTTAGAAGACATGATCAGGAGATTTTGTGCTTATGGATTAGAATTCAAAGACTCAGATGGCTTTACCCATGACTGGTGCACTCTGATACCTGCACTAGAATTGGCATACAAGACATCAGTCCATTCTTCCACAGGACAAACTCCTGCTATGTTAGAAAAGGGATGGAATCCAAGACTCCCAGCAGACACACTGAGGAAAGACTTGATTGACATTCATCCTACAGCTTCCAGCTTCAAATTAATGCTTGATAAAGTAAAACACCATGCAAAACAGAGTATGGATGATGCTTTTGATTATGCAAAACAGAAGTGGGACAAGAGTCATAAAGTACCAGACTTCAAAGTAGGGGACTTAGTTCTAGTTTCAACCTTGACTTTTAATAATATCAAAGGCCCAAAGAAACTTAGAGATTCTTATATAGGACCTTTTGTTATTGTTGCTTTACATGGAACCAATGCAGTTCAAGTGGAATTGAGTGGTGAATTGGAAAATAAACACCCCACATTTCCAGTCAGCTTGATAAAACCTTATCAATCAGCTGATAAAGAATTTTTTCCTTTAATAAACCCAACTCCTTTAACTGTACCACCTGTGGAACAGAATGAAGACAAAAAGATAAAGAAAGTCATTAAAGAAAGGAGACTTAGGGGTAAAAATCAAAGAGAATATCTTGTCAGATATAGAAATCCAGTACATGAAGATGAATGGATGGCAGAATCAGAAATACCTGACTCAGATAAACTCTTAAGAAGATTTAGACATGAAAGAAGGCCACAAGCCTGAATATGTCTATGAATGTGCTTTAAATTACTTGATCTGAGTAATGTAAAGAGGTTGGACAGTGGACATTACCCCCCTTTTGGGGCCTTATTCTTTTATCACTAATAAAATTGTAGTACAATTTTATTTTTTGGTGGGAGGGAATGTGAGCCTTGGAGTATATTTTACATACCCAAATAGGCCACAATTATCTTAAAAAGAAATTTTGAATTATGCATAACTCATAAGTCATGCATATATCCAAAATTCATCATTTTCAATTTCAGAAAAGATGAATAACTTTTTATTGAGTAAGTAAATCCATGGATTTAAGACCAGATTTGGATTCTACACAAAAATTCACCTAGGGTAGCTCCATAGAGTGAATAAGCTCAATTTAAGTATTTAAGGTGGTAAAATGGCAAATACTTCAATACCACATCATTAATACCACATAAAAGATCCGTGAAAATTTTTGTTTTTCTTGATTTTTAGCCAAAATAATGGGAAAGTGAGAAATCCCATGTTACATATACACTAAGAATAGTGTTATGCATGTTTTGAGCACTTAATATCATGGTATTCTTACATGGACTTTTGGTACACCCATAGTGGATATCTCACTTTAAGCTTAAATTACTATTTTGACGTAAAAATTAGGCAAGGGGGACAAAAGACATCAAAGAGAGCCAGGGTACCCAACTTCTGAGGCCTCAGAGGCGTGGATAGCTCCAGAGCATGGATCCATGGCTCATCTTGGCCCAATTGGTAAACTAAAACTCTTTGGGAACTTGGTTACCAAGTTACACCTACTGTAATCACAAGAAAATAGCAAATAACCTGCTATTTTGACGTGCCAAGGAGGTAATGAGCTACTTAGACTCCTGTAACCACGTCAATTCTTGATGACTTTCCATGACTAGACCCTAAAACAGTAATTAAAACCCTTTTGGGACTCATATTCATTGATTTACCTCATAGCAACCAGCAAAATACTGCTATTGGCAATTCTACGTAGAAATGAGGTAAAAACTTCAAAAATTCATTAAAAATACAATTCTTAATGAATCTTTCTGAAACTTTCAGGACCAATGGAGAACTGTATTATCTATGGTACAACCAAAAAGAATTACAGTTTTATCAGTAAAATTAAAAGTTTTACTTACAGTCCATTTTTGACCATTCTACGTGAAACACTGAATCTTCAAAAATTCACAGTAATTAAATTCTGTGATGAAATTGGCAATAACATTGATAACATTGAGAAATCAATGATTATTTTAGAATAAAAGAAGATTTACTGTTGTTACTCCTTTTATTCTTAACCATATTGGGGTTGGTAGTCACGTAAAAGCATCAATTAAGTAATTATGATAATCTTACGTGACAACAGATGATGCAATCATTAATCCAAAAAAGGTTTATTGTTTTCTCACTCACTGGTTTTTCAGTTTGCTCCATGGCACGCCTCTGTGAGCTGTTGTTGACTTAAAAGAAGCCTCTTCTTGCTGTTTTTTCCATATCATCATCTTATCAATTTATTAAATCATTATTACCAACAAGTAAGTATTAGTTAAAGCTATTCTTAAGTGTTTTAAATCTTTCAAAATCATCCAGAAAGACGTGAAATCATAGAATCCAACTATATATTGTTGTAATACTGTTATAAATCCTTTTGATCCCTTAAATCCACAATTCCACGTCAAATTTCTCTACTCTTATCTATCAATAAGTTCTTTGGAGTATTAGTGAGTCATTTATTTTTAATTCTTAAAGTTTTTCTCTAGTAATAGTTTTCTTCAAGAATTATATTCATAATTATTCTTGTAAAAGATAATTATATATTAAAATAATTTTATTATTAAATTCTTCTTGTAATTGATTCTAGTAGACAATTACTGCTCACTGTTATAATCACTAGTAGTGTATAACACGTGAAAGAAATAATTTTATAATTATTTAATTGTGGTTATAATAATTTTTTTATTATTATATTTCATAAGAACAGACATAGTACTGTTGATTAATAGTAATATTATCATCAGTTTCATAGTCACATCTTACACTTTGTATTTTTATTTCTTTGATTGATCTAATAGCACTTAAATATAACAACCCTCCTGCTTTTCTTCTTTCATCTGGAATTTAAGGATACAACAAATGAAAATCTTTCATCTTTTTGTCATTTTCCAGAGTTTTTGTTCTTGGTATTGACTGTAGCTTTTTCATTCCAAAATATATCACACTTCTCATTTCTTGAGCTTTGGATATACAAGCTGCTTATAATTTAATTTATCATTATTTTACAGAAGAGCTTCTGGAGGTGATATTTGAGAAGATTTCCTCAAACTTTATTTCTTTGAAAGCCCAAGAATCTATATATTAGATTTAATATAGAATATATTTTATTCTTAACCATATCTCATATTATGGAAATGAATAGAAAAATCTCTGAGAATAAAATCTATAGAAGCAGCTTTCTGATAGCCTCCTAGAGGTTTTTTAATTTAATTTTCCTGTAAGATATCTATTCAACTTTCAAAACTGCATGTAATTATTTTAGCTTACCCTATTTATTTTTATCTGGTCTACCTTTAGGAATATATATAAATGAACAGCTTTTGTTTCTGAAATCAAACAGATAAAAACAAGCATTGTTTGTCACAGGGGCTCTTCTAAGTGAAGAGGGCCTGGCACTCAGTAAACTGGGACTCACTTATGGAGGGCTCAGGATATGGTAAGAAGGAATACACTTAGGAGTGCTAAAAGATGAATTACTCACGAAATAAATATAAGAAAAGCAGAAAAAAAGGAATAACAGTAAGAAATAGAAGAGCTAACCACAAACAAGTCCAAGTCCACTGTTTCAACCTGTCAGAATGAAAAGAGAAGGGTTAATAAGGATATGGCCACCCAGCTCATACTGTACAGGCAAAGAAAGAAAATGCAAAGACTAACTTAATATTCAATAAATATAATACCCAAAATAAGGATAATAATATTCATTAAAGAATAAATAAAATAAATTAATTAACTGGGGAAAAGTCCCCAGGGGGGAGAAAGAGGGGCTAGTATATGTGAGAATCACCAGCCCTGATCCAGAGAGAGAATTTTCATTAGAGGATTGAATGATTGAATTGAGTCTGGCCAGTTGAGTGATCATACAGTTTCATAATGGTGTATCCAAGCTGTATTGGGTGAATCCAACCTGTACAGATGTTGAAAGGCTGTATGCATTTTTCAGCAAGGAAAATTGCTGAAACTGAATGCTGATGCAAAGAGTGGATCTGCTGATTTGAGGTGTTTGAGTGGGTGTATTGATGAATAACCTTACCCCTGGTGAGTGGTTGTTACATTGTTTTACAAGAATTGTATTTAACAATTCATCATCATAAGAATATGGAAAGTCCCTATCTAAAAAGAAGCATAAATGTTGAATTGAATAATCAGTGCTTTTAATAATTATCTAGTGGTTTTCCTAGATTAAGAGCTTTAATATGAAAAAATTTAAAACATTACCCAAGAAATAATATTAATAAGACTAAGGATTGAATGCTTAAAGATCTATCAAATATCATAATAAAAAATGCATAAGCTTATTGTATGTTTTTGTCACAACCACAAAGAATGACCCTCCTCCATTGGTGTTGCGGCAATTCTAACCTGGAGCCAATTGGCCACACCATATCTTTATGGCCAATTTGGCCCCTTCTGGTGCTCTATGGCATTTTGGCCATATCACTATCCCCTGGCCTTTTATGGCCCCAGGCCATGTCCTGCCATCATTGGCCTCCTTGGCCAATTCTCAGATCCCCAACCCCCAGGCCTCTATCTTTGTTTTGGTCCTGGGGGGCTCTCTCTGCCTTCTAGGGGGCTCTGGGTCCCCTAGCCATCATCATTGGGTTTGAACCACCCCTTTTCATTAGGGGGGTCCTGGCCTAAATGGCTTTTTTGGGCCATTTAGGCCCCCTACGGCCTCTACAGTCCGTGGGCCATTTAGGCCCCTTTTGGCCTAATCCAATGAGGCCAAAGGGGGAAGCCCATTAGCCCCCAAGGCCAGGTGGGGCCCACCTGAGCCAGTCTTGGCCCCAAATTCCATCAAGACCTCAGGACCCAATTTTGGCCAATAACCACCAGGGGCCACCAGATCAGCTCAGCTCAGGCTTTCCCCTCACCTTAAGGGGAATTCTTCCACTCCTACATGCACCCCGTACTCAAGGTTGCAGGAGTGGTGCATATATGGTATTATATACCATTATGCACCATTTCTGCTCAGCAATTCAATGGTGAAGTTTTCAAGACCCAATTCCACCTTTCCAAATCAAGGTACCAAAATCCAACACCCATTTTGAAGGAGAATTTCTCAACTCATCAGTCTGGCAATCCATGGCAGCAATCATAAGACCATTCAAGGATCCCAACCACCTAGCCCTGCAGTAGTTGGTTTGGCAATTTCATTAAGAATTATTCTAAGGGGCATTTTCAGAGGTTACACATCATTCCAATCAGTTTTCAAGGCACTAAGTAATTCAATACTCCTTGGAAAACTCAATTGGTCCATACAGGCGTCAATCAATCAACCTGTATGTACTTGGCCCAATTGGGCCAATTCATATTCCACTGTGGGAATTCAATTACACAGTTCAAATTTCAAAATGGCCAGATCTGTATTGACCCAATTTGGACAATACAGCTGATGACTCATCTTCCAGGATCAGTCTTTCAACTTTTCACATATACTGGCCACCTTTCAGCACCTGGGGACTTCTTCCCCAGTTAATTAATATATTGGATTTATTATTATCTTTATTTTCTTTTACTTTATTAAAGTTAATACTGATAATCTTAAGTCAGTCATTCAGCACCTTTTCTCTTTTCTTCCTCGCCTGTCAGTGGATATTGGTGGTAATATCCTTTACTAATTCCATTCCCTTTTCTGGCAGGTTGAAACAGTGAATTGAGGATTCACTTGGTTGGCTTCTTGGCCTTTGGCTTATTTTATTATCTTTGGCCTTTGTCTTCTTATCTTTTCTTTTATCTTTGGCATACTTGTCTTTTCCATTTCTTCTTCTTTAAAGAAATTAATCCTTATTATTCCTTATATCTTTTGGAGCCCTCCAAGTGAGTTCTTGATTCCTGAGTTCCAGGCCCTCTTGCTTCCATAAGAGCCCGTGTGACATTATATTAGTTAGCTCATAATTTCTCTTCTGTTCATTCATTCTTATTTATTTTAATTCATTCATTTCACTTCATCAAAATTATGACTCTTTAACATTTTATGATCTTATGATTCATCGTCACCCCTCAAAATTCTCTCATTCATTTCTTCATTCTGAAATTTGAAAGCTGACCCCAATTTTATCTTTTGTTTTCTTTTTTGAAAATCTTATCCCATCTTCATTTTCATTCAATTCATCAAATCCTCCGTATTCAGGCATCTTTATTGAAATTCAAATTGATCTTTGTTCTCATTCAGGCACATCTTCACATCAAACTTCACATCTGATTTGTTCTTCAAGAATTTTGATTTTTTCAAGAAGATTTCACTTGATTTTTATTTTGACTGATTGATTTGACATATATTGACATTGACTTCAAGATAATTGATTGACCTGAAGAATTTATTGATTTTTCTGATTTTCACATCAAGAATTTCGACATAAATTGATTTTCCTCAAGAATTCATTTTTATTGATTGATTTTCTGCAAGATTTTGATTCTGAATTGATTGAGATTTGATTTTGATTGATTTGAATTATTTGATTCAGTGACTTCAAGTTTTTCATTTGATACTTAATTGATTGATTTACCTGAATATCTCATTTGATTCATTGATTATTGATTTTTCCTCAAGATTTGATTCTGATTTGACCTTCAAGACTTTTCAGTTTTTCCTCAAGTTGTTTATTCAAATTTTGATTATTTTCATTTAATTTTAATTTTATTCAATAATGCCACTCCAACATTCACCTCCTGCAAGACAGACAAGATCTCAAGCCCGAACTCAAGCTGTTCTCACTCCAACTCCAAGGGCTCCTCTTGATGGTACCCCAGCAGTTTCTCAACTGAGGGCCAAATTGGACAGAGGACCCATTTTGGAAGGAGCAGAACCATCCAGGAAGGAAGGAAGAGTGCCAAGAAGATCAAATTCTTTTTCAGGAGTATTTGGTGGTTTTCCAGGCATGTAAAGGACTACTTCTAGAGGTCCAGGTGAAGATGGTGAAGAGGAGGAAGAGTCTGATGGCACTGAGGCTGCTCCTGCTCCTGTGGGAGCATATGAAGGCACCAGCGGACCAACTCTATCCCAGTCTAATCAGCCTGTCTCTCACCAGACTGAACCATCCTAATTGGCCATCATGCAGCAAATGACCCAAATTATGGCCAATCTTCAAGCAGCTGCATCTTCTGAAGTTTCCAGATCACCAGCCTTCAAGACTCCATCTATGAAGGCACCAGAATGTTTTGATGGGACTCAACTCTTCAAAGTCAGAAGTTTCATTCAGTCTTGTCAGCTTATCTTTCACAATGACCTGGCAAATTTCTCTCAAGACAGAAAGAATGTTCTTTATGCCACTTCATTTTTAGTTGGCAGGGCTTTAAAATGGATTGAGCCTTATCTTTCCAATCTCAATAATCAAGACTCAAGTTATCTTCCCAATTCTTGGCCATTGTTTGAATCCCAACTCTTCACTCTATTTGGGGACCCAAATGAAGTTAGAAAAGCTGAAGGAGAGTTGGATGGCCTCAGAATGAAAGAAGGTGGGCATGTTGCCTTATACATTGCCGATCTCAGGAGTTTGGTTTCAAGAATTGGATATTGGGGTGAAAGGGCTCTTATTCATCATTTCAGGAAGGGTTTGGCCTCCCATCCTTCAAATATTGATTCTCTTCAAGACTTAATGGACGTCAGCCTGGAACTTGATACCAGGTACCACGAGAGGCAAAAGGAGAAGAATCATCATCAAGAGAAGAAGCCTGAAGCCTCAAAGTCAAACTCTTCTCATCATCAAAATTCTTCAAGCTCAATTCATAAGAAGAAGAAGTTTCATTCTCAAAAGCGGGACAAGCCCCATTCTTCCTTGTTGAATAAGGACTTCAGGTTGAAAGGTTCTGAAAAAGAAAGAAGAATCAAGGAGGGCTTGTGTACTTATTGTGGTGGGAAGCATAGTCTTGAGTCCTGTGTCAAAAGGCCTCAAAACAAGCTTACCCAACTGTCAGGCAGTTTTCCCAGCCAGGGAAAAGCCTCAGTGAAGATCATGTTGTGTTCAATGGTCTTCACTGTTTTCCATCCAGAGCACAATTGTGCATTCTGAATACTGGTGTCAAGAATTCTCTTAAATTCTTTGTTTTTTCTTCTCTTTCTGATGTTTTTTACAGTATTCTCATTGATTCTGGTGCTACACACTCATTTATTGCAAAGCAGTTTGTTCACAAGTACTCATTGACTATGTCAGAACTTCCAGAGAAGATTTCTCTTATCATTTTGGACTCCTCTGAGTCCCCTTCCTTCCCAAGCTTTTAATGGGACTTTTTAGTCATTGATACTCCCAAGGGAGAAGACCTCATATTGGGCTTTGACTTTCTAAATCATTCTAATCCTTCTATTGATTGGAGGCAAGGGCTGATTGCCTTTAATGCTGATCATAAGGACTATTCTGATCCTTCTAATTCTTTCATTAATTACTTTTATTCTGCCAAATCATGTGCAGCTCTGGTTGGTGATTCTAGAACACCATCATTTCCATCTTCTGTCCATATTCCTTCCATAAATTCCCCTCAGTCATTACCATTATCTGGAGATGAAGTCTTCAAAGAGATTCAAGATGTTGGAGAAGATAATTCTGTATCTTCACTTCATCTCTTCTTTGGGAATATGTACCTTCCTCCTTCATCTTATCATGACTCCCTGGAGGAGTTGTGTGATGAAGAAGAAGAGCCAGAGAAAGTGGAAACCGTCATGAAGGTTGTTCCTTCTACTTATCACCAATATTTAGATGTATTCTCTAAGGTGAAAGCAGAGAAACTTCCTCCTCACCGCGCCTGTGATCATCATATTGAGCTGGAGGGGTCTCTACCTCCAGTTGGGGGGATCTACTCGCTATCCAAACAAGAGTCAGATACACTCAGGGCCTACATTTCAAAGAATGTAGAGAAAGTTTTCATCCGGAAAAGCTCCTCTTCAACAGGAGCACCTGTCCTCTTTGTCAAAAAGAAAGATGGTGGCCTCCGTTTGTGTGTTGATTACTGCAAACTCAATGCTGTTACTAGGAAGAACAAATATCCTATTCCTCCTATGAAGCAGCTTCTCAATGTCTTTAATGGTTCTTCTATCTTCTTCAAGATTGATCGGCGTTTTGCATATAACCTGCTCAGAATCAAGGAGGGTTATGAACATTTTACATGCTTCAGAACTAAATATGGAAGTTTTCAGTACTTGGTTATGCCATTTGGGCTCACCAATGCTCCTGCCTCTTTTCAGAATCTTGTCAATGATATTTTCCAAGATCTGCTTGATGTTTATGTTGTGGCTTATCTGGATGACATTATGGTCTTTTCCAAATCTGAGAAAGAACATGTCACTCATGTGTCCACTGTTCTTTCCAGACTCAGAGCCAATAACCTTTTTTCTAGGGCTTCAGAATGCCTATTTCATGTCTCTAGTCTAGAATACCTTGGTTATGTTGTTTTTTCTGAAGGCCTCAAGATGGATCAAGCAAAATTCCAGAATATTCTCAATTGGCCACCTCCAAGAAACCTCAAGGCTCTTCAATCTTTCCTTGGTTTTGCCAACTTCTACCGCCGTTTCATCAAGAATTATTCAAAGAAGATCAGTTTCCTCAAGAAAGATTCCTGTTTTCCCCTCAATGAGGAAGCTCTCAGTCAGTTTCACCACCGCTCCAATCCTTTCCCACTTCAATCCTTCTCTACCCACCATTGTAGAGACCGATGCATCCAATTATGCCTTGGGTGCTGTACTTAGTCAGGTCTCTGACTCAGGAAAACATCCCATTGCATTCAACAGCTTCAAGCATATCCCAGAAGAGCTCAACTATGAGAGTCATGACAAGGAACTCCTTGGCATAGTCTGGGCTCTCAAGTGCTGGAGGGCTTTTCTTCTTTTGAAGTTCTCACCAATAATTCCTCTCTTCAGTACTTTATGTCTTCAAAAGTCCTTACTCACCGTCAAGCCCTCTGGGCTGAGTTCCTTTCTAAAATCCATTTCTTAATCACTTACTGCCCTGGCCACCTAGCTACTCTTCCGTATGCCTCATCACGTTGGGACAACATCTATCTGGAGAGGGGGGAGGATTTCATCAGCAAGAATCCAATGAGCTTTCAACAGCTCATCAAGCAGGATGAAGTCCAACCTTCAAGATATTTTGCAGTCAAGGTGGAATCTTTTTCAAATTTGATTGATCAAATTCAGAATGCTCTATGGCAAGATTCTCAGTACAGAAGTATCCTTCAAGAATTGGGCAAAGGTAAATCCATTCAGGATTATGCTCTTGATTCCTCTTCCCAACTTCTTCTCTTCAAAGATCAGGTGGTGATCCCAAATGACCCCACAATTCAACTCAGTATTCTTCAAAAGCGTCATGATTCTCCTCTAGCTGGACACCCTGGCCAAGAGAAGACTCTCAAACTTGTCAAGCGGGATTTCCACTGGTCCGGCATGACTCAATTCATCAAGGATTTTGTCTCATCCTGTCAACAGTGTTCAAGAAGCAAGAATATCCATCATAAGAAGTTTGGACTCCTCAAACCTCTTCCAATTCCAAATGGTCCTTGGATTTGTCTTCCAATGGATTTAATCACTCAACTGCCACTGTCCAATTCATTTGACTCAATCCTTGTCATAGTGGACAGATTCTCAAAAATGGCAGTTTTCATTCCAACAATGTCTTCAATCACTTCACTATATTTGGCCCATTTATTCATCAAGAATATCTTTTCAAAGCATTGCCTTCCTTCAAGCATTTTCAGTGATAGAGTTCCCCTTTTCTGTTTCTTCCTTTTGGACCAATGTTTGTCAGCAGCTCAAGATTTTAAGAGATTTGTCCACTGCTTACCATACAGAAACTGATGGACAGACAGAGAGGGTAAATCAGATACTAGAACAGTATCCTTGGATGTATGTCAGTTATCATCAATATTATTGGAACACCTGGCTCCCTCTGGCTGAATTTGCCTACAATAATTCTGATCACTCTTCAACCAAGAAATCCCCGTTTTTCACTGTTTATGGAAGAGATCCACATTTTGACTCAGCTCACATCACTCAAGATACTCCTGCTGGAAATTTATTGACAAAAATCCAATCAGTACAGCAAGATTTCAAGAGAGAACTTGAAGTTGCCATATGTTGAAAATCACAATCCAGACCAAGATTATCGTCAATGCGCCACTCCTAGATCAACAAAATCCCAACCGCCACCATTTGAAAATCAACCAAACAATGATTAACATGCGCAGATCACTGCACATGATTGAACATTCTCAAAGATATAAACCTGAAGCTAACAACCTGAATCATCTCTATCAATCAACTCTTTTCCCAGGCGACTCACCACTTCTACTCACTCATTTTTCTCTCTTCTTCTCTTTCTCTCCTCACTCTTTTATTCTAACCTTTCTTCCTTAAACCATCTCTCCTTCTCTACTTTTTGTACCTCTATTTATTATTTAATCCTGTCTGATTCAGGTATTGTTGTTTCTCAAAAACCAATAGATTCTGACTTCTGTGTTAACTAATTCTTCACTGTTTAAGCAGATCAATTCCTTGTTGTACCCTACGCTTCTACTGCCTCTTTATTATCATAGCTATTTGTAGTCCACCCTTTAGGTACAATCCTTTCTTATTAAAACTTTTCTATTGCTAAATTCATTAACACAATGTCATTCGTTTAGTTTTTATCTCTAACAGATTTACAGTCTTGATGCTCTCAAGAATCTCATAACACGGTGGACTAGCAGGCTTGCTATGAACTTCAAGAATAATGCTGAAGTCAATTCGATACCCATACTCAGCAATTCTAATTATGGGGAATGGGTTTCTCGAATGACTATTCTCCTAAGATCCAAAGATCTACTCAACGTTTGTGAAAAGCAAATTCCCTCAGACCTTTTCACCACAGCTAAAAATAAGTGGAATAAGTCAATATTTGATGCAAGCAGCATCATTTCATGTCAAGTCAGCAATCAAGTCTTTATTGAGGTAGTCAAGCAATTCTCAAAAAATGCTCACCTCCTTTGGACCAAGCTCGAAGAGCAGTACGCATCTAAAAAGGCAGTTAACAGGGGCAGAGTGTGGATGCAATGGCTCAAGCTCAACTATGACAGAAACCTTCAACATTATATTGATAACAGCAGAACGTTAATAATGGCACTTGAAACTGTCAACATTACTATTCCTGATGAATTTCACTCACTTTCACTCCTTGGAAAACTATTGGGAGATTCTAAATTGCATTCGTATGTCAAGGTCCTTACCTTAAACAAATATCTTGTCAAAAATCCCAAATTAGTTCTTGCTAAATTACAAGAATTCTATGACAATTCCTTGTCACAAGAAAAATCCATTTCACCCTCAGCCTCCACTCTCTTATCTGAATCAGCTCATCCATATAAAATCACCTATTTTTCTCTAATGGGAAACATAACCCAATGTGCACTACTCATAGCAAAAATGAGTGTTATGGCAAAAATCCGCATCTCAGACCTCCTCAGCAAAACAATAAAAGGAAGAATCAAGCCTCAGCTCATTTATCCACCGCTCAGGCTCTGATCACAAGAAATAAACTAGATATTAATTGTCAAGAGCTAATTATTGATTGTGGTTCTACTCACCACATGTTTAACTCTCCTAGGTATTTTACTTCCTTTACTCAAACACCAGAAATAAATGTCAGCACTGGAGACCTGGCTAGAGCTCTTGTGTCAGTAGGATCGGGAACTGTCGTTATTCCATGTGGTGATCAAGTCCTCACTCTCAAGAACTCTCTTCTTGTTCCAAGGCTTAATTGCAATCTAGTTAGTCTGCTGGCATTGAGTCACAAAAAGATGGTTATTCATCAAGAAGGAGATACATTTACTCTTGAAACCGGTGAAAAAGGGTCAATTGGAGGAAAAATCATAAACAATCTGATGTGGATTGAATTCTCAATCCCTGAAATTTATTCAACCGCCACTCCTTTGAATCTATGGAATGTAAGGTTGGATCACCTTGGGAGCTTAGCAATCAAAGCAATGGGATTTCCCACAGTTAATTCAACTTGTTCAACATGCGATCTTAACAAAATGCGCATGCCCCCTTTCAACAATCACTTTGGAGATGTAAGTAAACCTCTTGATTGTGTCCATATTGATCTTGTTGGTCCTATATCTCCCGCATTAATCTCTGGGTTTCACTATTTCCTCACCATAGTGGATCAAGCCACCTCTTCTAAAATTGTTCGTCTGCTAAAGCTAAAATCCGATGCTTTTGATCAGTTTGTCATTGTCAAAAACCATATAGAAAACTTACATGATCAAAAAATAAATATTGTGGTGGTGAATTTGTGAATGAATAATTCAAAAATCTTGCCAAAACTAATGGCTTCATTCACATCTTATCTCCACCAGAGACCCCACAACACAATGGGTTTGCAGATAGGGCTAATCAAACAATAATCGAGAAGGCCAGATGCATTCTTAATTGCTCAAATCTTCCAAAGAGCTATTGGGCTGAAGCAGTAAGCACTGCAACCTTTCTCTCCAATATTATACCAACTCCCTCCAGAAGCAACCATAGTCCTTATGTCTTCTGGAATGGTTTGCCACCCAGAATCAGGCGGCTTTGGGTCTTTGGCTGTAGAGCCATAATCTCCATACCAAGGGGTCAGCAAGACTGGAAGTTTAATGCTGTAGGAGCGGAAGGTGTTTTTTTAGGGTACGAGAATGATTACACCCCATATTGTCTTCTTTTCCTTTCCGACCTCAAGATTATAATTTCAAAACATGTGAAATTTGAAGAAAATGTCTTCCCTTACATTCAAGCTCCATCTCTAAGAAATGAAGCTTGGATTGTACCATGGAACAATCAGCTCGAGTCGACTGAAACGGTAGATGAATTGCGTCAGTATGGTCATTCTTTGGTAGATGAAATCCAATTGAATGACTTATTGCACTCAGTGGAGGATTTATCAAGACTGGAAGATGAAGCCCAGGAATCCTCCAGTGATTCTGCAGCTGTTGAAGACCCTATACCTTTCAACTGCTCTCACATTAAAATGATTGGCCCAAGACATCCGACCTTAATCGAAAGCAGTATTGATAGTCAAAACATCCTACCTTATCATCGACAACCTAAAACCCTCTTCACTGCTCTTGCCAAATCACCGGGGACTTATAATCAAGCTGTAAAGTCCCCGGACAAAGAGTTGTGGCAAACGGCTATTGACAAGGAGTTGTCTTCGATGAATTGATTACACGTCTGGGACATAGTGGACTTTCATCCCAATTACAAGCTTGTTGGAACAACTTGGGTATTCCGAATAAAGAAGGATCATCTCAATAATGTCACAGAATATAAGGCTCGCCTCTGCACTCAGGGGTTCACCCAAACTCCTGGGGTTGATTTCGAGAAGACATACGCTCCCACAGGTCGTCTCAATTCTCTCTGCTGCCTCATTTCTTATGCTGTGTCAAGAGGGCTGAAGTTCCATCAAATAGACATCAAGAGTGCCTTCCTCAATGCACCGCTCTCTGAGGTTGTCTATCTTTCTGTTCCTCAAGGTTTGGACTTGGACAAACGAGCCTTTTGTCTTTTTTTGAATAAGGCCATTTATGGTCTCAAGCAAGCTCGGTTAGCTTGGTATCAATGTCTCAAGAAATGGCTCCTTCAAGCTGGGTTCTCAGCTTGCGTGCTTGATCCTTGCATTTTTTTTTGCTCTAAAGGTACAATTACCTGGCTCTACATTAATGTGAACGATATTTCTATCTTTGGGGAAGACATTTTCACCTTTATCAAGGAAATATCGCAAGAATTTGATATAAAGGACATGGGTCCCGCTGATATCATGCTGGGGATAGAAATTGTTCATGGGGACGGGTTCATTTCTCTTGATCAAAGCCACTTCACCAACTCCTTGTTAGATCTTTATGGTTTTAGTCATTGCAAGTGTGTGGCCACTCTGCTAGAACCAAGTGTTCACCTTCAGCAAGCAAGTGATGAAGAGGTGAAGAAGTTCCTCAATCTAGGCGTCAACTATTGAAGCGCGATCAGTAGTATCAACTATTTAAGCACCACCACTTTCCCTGATCTATCTCACACCATTAGCTCACTTTCACAGTTCCTTGAGTGCCCTGGCATTTGTCATTGGAACGGTTTCCTGCATTTGTTATGGTATCTAAAGGGGACCCAAAACATTGGGTTGATTTACTCTCAGGGGCTGTAAAATGACGTCAGGGGTTATAGCTATGCAGACTGGGGGAATTGTAGGGCCACTCGTAGGTTGGTAACGGGATTTCTTGCAGTGTTTTCTGGAAATCTTGTTCTCTGGAAGACTCGCAAGTAACCATCTGCCTTGATCTCAACTTCCGAAGCTGAGTATAAAGCATTGTGTGATCTGGTTTTGGAACTCCTCTGGCTTAGGCAATGGTCTTGTGAAGGTCATCTTTTGCCCCTTGATTTGGCCACTCTGGTCCATGGGGACAATCAGTCCTGCATTAACACCGCCAATGGGGACTGCAACCTCAATAACAAGAGGATGAAGCACATTGACATTCAGCTTCAGTTCATCAAGGAAGCTTTTAGGGGCTCGGTCATCAATCTTTTTTATACCCCTACTTCTTAACTAAGCTGGTTTGTAGGCCAATTCTGTCTCTATCGTTGAGCTAGGAGTGAGGGGGAATGTTGAAAATCACAATCCAGACCAAGATGATCGTCAATGCGCCACTCCTAGATCAACAAAATCCCAACCGCCACCATTTGAAAATCAACACGCACAGATCACTGAGCATGATTGAACATTCTCGAAGATATAAACCTGAAGCTAACAACCTGAATCATCTTTCTCAATCAACTCTTTTTCCTTTTCGACTCACCACTTCTACTCACTGATTTCTCTCTCTTCTTCTCTTTCTCTCCTCACTCTTTTATTCTACCCTTTCTTCCTTAAACCGTCTCTCATTCTCTACTTTTTGTACCTCTATTTATTACTTAATCCTGTCTGATTCAGGTATTGTTGTTTCTCAAAAACCAATATATTCCGACTTCCATGTTAACTAATTCTTCACTGTTTAAGCAGATCAATTCCTTGTTGTACCCTACGCTGCTACTTCCTCTTTATTATCATAGCTATTTGTAGTCCCCCGTTTAGGTACAATCCTTTCTTATTAAAACTTGTCTATTGCTACATTCATTAACGCAATGTCATTTGTTTAGTTTTGATCTCTAACACCATAAACCAGTTTAAGAGGTATACAGATAAAAGTAGAGCAAGTCCACCTGTTTTCAACCCTGGTGACATGGTATGGCTTTCTTCCAAGAACATCAAATCAACCAGACCCACCAAAAAACTGTCTGAAATATGGTTGGGTCCTTTTCCAATTTTGAAGAAAGTCAGTACTCATGCTTACCACCTCAAGCTTCCATCTAAATGGAAATACATCCACCCAGTCTTCCATATTTCACTCTTGGAACCAGTCAAGACATCAACAATCCCAAATCGGCATCAAGAGCCTCCACCCCCAATCATCATTGAAGAAGAGGAGGAATGGTAAGTCTCTCAAATACTGGATTCAAAGCTCAAGAGAAGAAAGTTATGGTTTTGGTGGAATGGAAAGGTCTCAGTCAAGACTCAGAAAGATCCACATGGGAACCAGCTGAAAACCTCAAGAACTGTCCTGAGCTTGTCAAAGATTTTCATTCTTTGTATCCTGACAAGCCAGGACCCAATTCTTCAAAAGCTTGAATTTTTATAGTGCTTGGTGGGGAGAGGAATTACCAAAAGTAAGTCCCACTCCTGGTATGCACCTTTAGGGGTATTCTACGCTCTTCTGTTGTAAGCATCACCTTGGCCACTCTGTGAGCACTTTGAAATTTGGACACAGATCTTTTGGCCTGGCTTTCAACATCAATTCCAATTTATGGCCATTTACACTTGGGCAAATGGACCATTACTTTCTTACTTTCTGTAAGGTGTGGATATGAAACTTTGATTAAAAATCAAGTACTTTTCCTGTCCTCAAAATTTGTATAAGGTAAAATTCAGTTAAAAATAGTATGAAATATTATTTTTAAGAGAAAACACGCCAATTTTATTGTTTATAACTTTATTAGTATAAAACAATAATATAAAAATTTATTGTTTTACCAACAATAAAGATTTATCCCAAAAAAATACTCTACAAGAGATATTTTAAGGCTACAAAAGAAATTTCTTCAAGAGCAATTTCAATTCGAATTAATTGAGCAAAGAACTGCAAGCAATTAATTAAAGAACAAAGTCTTTAAAAAGAATATTAAAGAGAAAACACACCCAAAAGTGACCAGAGTGAATTTGGAAACAAAGTGACAAAGTTTACAGTGATGAAAGATGCTTTAATTCACTTTTGGGGTGGTTCAGGGGTAAAAATGATTATAAGAGTTACAAACAATGATTATAATGATTTTTTCACGTGGTTAAAAGGATTAAAATGATTTAAAAGTGGTGGTTGGAATCTTTGATTGATTGGTTTAACAGTTTTAAACTAATTAATAAAAGGAAAAGATTCTAACATGAAGAGAAAAGTGGGGCAAAGAAGACATTCTTTTATAGCCATCAATTCTCTTACTCCAAAAGTAAAATTTACTCTTGTCAGTCGTGAAAAACATTCTGACAACAGAAAAGCCAATTATGGCATCATTGAACCCTGGTTTAGACCAAAAAAGGGCTGGTTTAAGCCATTTTTAGCCATTTTAGACCCTTAAATCAGCCATTACTATAGCAATACCAGGCCTAGAGCCTTCAAAACACGTCAGAATGTGTGTCAGAAGCATAGAAACCAGTTCAAACTGTTTTTATTATGATTGTTTTATCTTAAGGATAGTTTTACCCTCTTGGCAACAGCTAAAACTACCCCAGTTGGTATCAAAACCTCATCATCAATTGAGTCCACAGACCCTGTAACTTAATTCCAGGCCAAAAGTGATGAACTTTTGCGTGAATTTTGACATCCCACGCCTGTCAGCAAGGATTTTGGGGGTCTAGCTCCCCCTTAGAGCTGGAGTTCCTTTTCCCCCCCAAATCTAATCTTTCCAATTTATTTTTCCTTTAATTCCTCGTCATGTATTATACTTATAATTTACATATGTAATTCAATTCAATTGTACAGTACAATACAGTAATAATTGACACCTCATATGTAAATCAAAGTTCACTTATGTAATACACGCGCACATTTTGACATTTCAATTGAATTCAATTGAAAATACTTCAATTCCTCATAACTTCTAAACTAAACACAACACCTCAATTTTAACACAAAAATTGATGGTTAACACCACATGTGGTGTGAATTAAATTAAGGTTTTGAGGATTTTCAACTTTTGTATTGAAAATACTAAAAACTTAATTTAAGCTTATTTAGAGTTGAGTTACAAGAATTTCACTCAGAGGTGACCCCACCTGATTTTTTATGAGGAATCCAATGGTGAAATAAATTTTATATGTTTATTTATTGGATAAAAAGTTATAATAAATTTTATTTAACTTTTTTCCAAATTTATTTATTTTTTCACAATTTTGTTAAAGTTTCATTTTTACTTAATTTTTTCAAGTATAAATGTAATTTTATATTTACAAAATTTAATGTATTTTTTATTTTTAAATTATAATTAATTTCTTATTTTTAATATAATTTTATATTTATATTTTGATTTTTATTTTAATAATATAAATAAATTTATTTTATTTATATTAATATGTTATTTTTTATATTTGTGGTCTTTTGGGTATATGAAATTACCTCTAAGGCTCACATTCCCTCCCCCTAAAAAGAATATTACTTTGTAATATTGGTGTTTCTAGTGTGTCTGAATCTCCTCAGGAGTTTGGTAGCTTCTGGTATATCTTTTTCTTCTAACCATTCATCTTCACAAGTTGGGTCACTGTACCTAACAAGGTATTCCCTTACTTTTTTGGTTCTTAATTTCCTTTCTTTAAGAACTTTGGTTATTTTCTTAGTACCAGATGTCTCAATAGGAGGTATAACTTGGGGAACCTTATTCCTCAAGGGAAATTTCTCAGCATCACTAGATTTATATGGTTTTATCAAGCTCACTGGAAATGTAGGGTGCTTATTGCTAAGTTCTTCAGATAACTCTACTTCAACAGCATTTTCTCCATGGAGGGCCTTAATCACAAAAGGTCCTGCAAAGGAGTCTTTCAACTTTTTACATCCTTTGATGTTATTGAAGTTAGTGGTGGATACAAGAACTAGGTCCCCCACTTTGAAATCTGGAGTTGCATGAGATTTATCCCATTTGTCTTTAGCATATGCAAAAGAGTCCTCCATGTACCTTACTGCATGCTTTCTAGCTTTGTCTAGCATTCCTTTGAAGCTAGCAGCTGTGGGATTTATTTCAATTAAGTCTTTCCTCAAGGAGTCTTGGGGTAACTTGGGGTTCCATCCTTTTTCTAGAACAGCAGGAGTCTGATTGGTACTAGCATGGATTGATGTTTTATATGCTAATTCCAGTGCTGGTAACAGAGTACACCAATCATGGGTAAATCCATCACAATCTTTGAATTCAAGGCCATACGCACAAAATCTTCTCACCATGTCCTCTAAGGTTTGGATCATTCTTTCAGCCAGGCCATCAGTTTGTGGGTGGTAGGCTGTAGAGAAAGACAGTTTAGTGCCAAATAATTGGTGAAGATTTGTCCATAGTGCTGAAGTGAATTTGGGATCTCTATCACTGATGATATTTGTGAATATCCCAGTCCATGACACTACTCTATTCCATATCAGAAGAGCTGTATCCATGGCTGTATCATCTTTGTGACATGGTAAAAAGATTGGAGTTTTACTGAATCTGTCCACAATTACTAGGCAAGCATTATAGCTCCTGTCACCTCCTGGTGGTAGGCCAGTTACCCAATCCATATGGACAATTTCCCAAGGTCTGTTTGGTTCTTGGATTTTCATCATATTTCCAAGTCTTTTGCCAGTGGATTTATTTGCCTTTTGGCATCTGTCACAGGTTTTGCAATACTCTGCAACATCTTTTTGCCACATTGGCCACCATATGCAGGTCTTTACTTTCTCTCTTGTTCTGTCTTCAGAAAGATGTCCTGAAAAGGGACTATCATGGCATTCTTTCAGTACAAGATTGATTAATGACCTGTCTACAACTGTCATGACACATGTGTGCTTGGTTCTGTGGTAAATTATACCATCCAGTAGGTGAAATCTTCCTTCATTATAAGATTTTCTCCATACTTCATCCAAGGCATGTATTATAGAGTTGTCTTTACAGTCTTTGTTAAGTATTTGGCATAAGATGCTACAATTCTTATCTTGAGTGTAACTATTTCTGACTTCTTCAAAGAAGGTGGTTTTCAAATCTGTAACACTTATTCCTTCTATTGGAATTTGTGGTGAAGCTTCTTCTGGAACATAAGCAGGATTATCAATGTTATTTGGTAATGGCCATCTGCTTAGTCCATCTGCATTCTTATGAATATTCCCATCCTTATGAACAATAGTCATATTGCCTCTGTATTCTTGTATGGCTATTTGCCATCTGAGCATGTGTCTGTTAGGTGTTTTCATGTTCAAAAGTGATTTCACAGCTGTACAATCTGTTATTACTTCAAAAACACATCCCTCTAAGAAATAGTTCAATTTCTCCAAGGCCCAGACAAGGCATAGACATTCCATTTGACTTGCTCCATATCTGGCTTCAGTTGGTTTGATTTGCCTGGATATGAAACATATTGGTCCTTCTACAGGTTTGTCATTTATGATCTGAACTTGGTGAAGTGCAGCACCTAGTCCATCCCCTGATGCATCAATATACAGTTTGAAAGGAAATTTAAAGTCTGGCATCAGTAAGAGTGGAGCAGTGGTCAATGCTTCTCTTAGAGATTCAAAAGCTTTGACTCTGTCAACAGTCATCTCAAATACTGTGTCTTTGTCACACAACTTATAAAGTGGTCTTGCTATGGATGCAAAGTCTTTAATGTGTTGCCTGTAATATCCTGCAAAACCTAAGAATGACTGAATTTCCTTCTTACTCTGAGGCATGGGTTTTAACAATACTGCTGCAACTTTGTTTTTATCAATTCCAAGGGACAAGCCAGATACAACATGTCCTAGTGCCTTAAGTTCTTTAAATCCAAAATGACATTTCTTCAAGGAGATTTTCATGTTTACTGATTGGATTTTTGTCAAAACTCTTGATAATCTGTACATGTGCTCCTCCCAATTCTTTGAACAGATAATAATGTCATCAATGTAAATGATTAACCATCCCTCTGAGAGTTCTTCAGGGAAGATTTCATTCATCATTCTTTGGAAGTGTGAAGGTGCATTTTTGATACCAAAGGGCATCCTTAAGTATTCATACACTCCACAATGAACAATAATTCTCAAGTATTTTCTTGCTCTTGGTGTTACCACATTTTGATGGAATCCTTTAAGGGCATCCATAGTGGTTATATACACTGCTTGAGATATTTGAGTAAGGGCAATTTGGATTTTTGGTATTGGGTATCTGTCTGGAACAGTGTAAGTGTTCAGAGCTCTAAAGTCCCCAACCATTCTGGATTTTCCATTATGCCACGCCACTATGACTGGTGTAGTTATTTCTACTTCCTCATTGTGGCCTACTTTTCTTATTACACCAAGGTCTAAAAGTTCTTTGATATGAGTTTCTAGAGCTTCTCTTGATTTTGGACTTGCTGGATAAGCAGGTCTTCTTAAGAGTGGTGGATAAGGTCTCTCAATGTTAAGAATGATGTCAACTTCATGACCAATAATTGCTCCCAGAGGTTCTTTGTCTGTAGCAAATGCTCCTTTGTGGTCATACAAAAGGGAAGAAAGTTCATTTTCTTGTTTATCAGTCAGATGAAGGCTTATCTCAGCCTCATTTAACTGTTCAGACTTGAATTTTTCTAACTCTAAGTTGACTGGTGATACTTTGTTTACTGTAATTTGTCTTTTAAATGGTAAAAAGGCAAATTTCTGGCGCTTATTGTCCCCAATTGTAAAGTATCTGTCTTTGTTATTATGTAAATCTATCCCATACATGATCAAATAGTCATTTCCCAATATAAAATGGGTACTAGAGCAATTTTCCATAACAACAAATTCAACTGTGATCCTTAAATTCCCATTTATGTGTGGGAATATGACATTGGTCTCAAAGATTCCCAATGCTTTCATTGGGTTACTTGCACTGTTGAATTTTATACCATCAATTGGTAACAATTGGTTTTCAAAATTTGGCACACAAGTCTTAAGAAATGATTTTCCAACACAAGAGCAGAAGGCTCCTGGGTCAAGCAAAAGTTTGGTGGGCTTGTTGTCAATTACCACTTCTGTTATACAGGAGTTACCAGCTGTATAACCTTTTCCTCTGTTTGGTTTTGTCTTCATAAGTTGTGCATCTTGAACTTTTGATAAATCAACTTGACCATTGCTCAATTGTGGTAAGTGGGAATAAGATTCCATGATGTCAAAAGTGGCATTGATATTTTCTATATCTTTTGAAGATTCAGAAAATATGGATGACTTATCATCTGAATTGTCTTCAATTATGTCTTCTTTTTCAACATCTGGTTCCTTTTCAATGTCAATTTCATTGATTTTCCCCCTCTTTGGACATGTATTGGCTAAATGGGTGGTGCTTTGGCAAATATGGCATTTTCTGACTGTATCTGCAGATTTATATTTGATATTACCAGAATTTTCTTTGGGGTTTTTGTCCACAGAATCTTTCCAAGGTGTATTAAACCTTGTTTTGAGATTCACCCTACTAGAACCAATTTTGGTTCTGGTGGTTACTTCTTCTAGTATATTGATAATATCTTCTGCTGAAGATTGTTCAGTAGTCCTGCTTTTGACAGCATGCTCTAAGTCACCCCCACATTGTCTCAGAATTTTTCTATGGATCATAAATTCTGACATGTCAGGATATAATGCTGTTAATCTGTGCTTCTGTTGGCAAAACCATGGTAAAGCTTTGTCTTTATCAGCATTAAATTTGGCAGATTCAAAGGCTGTTTCAACTTTAAACCTCCAAGCATCATTTGCCCATTTGTTGATGATTTGGGTTTTCCACCAAGTCCAACTCTGGTGTCCATGTGCTTGTCTTATTTTGATGTACCATCTGTGAGCTGATCTGGTAAACAAGGTGTTAAACCTGGCTGTTACCAATCTTTCTGGTAATTCAAAATCCTCTTTGATCATGTCAATACCTCTAATGAATTCCATATGGTCATACTCTCCTTCACCACTGAAGTGAGGCCATTCTTTAAGTTTTGGAACTTCTTTCAAGAGTGCTTGGCCCATTGATGGTTCCAAGTTATGAAAAGAAGTGGATAATTCATTTTTTAATTGTGAATTATCAGGATCCAATACTTGTGGATTTGGAATTCTTGTGCCCTCATTTTGATTTAGAGGTGTAGACATTCTTGGTAAGGTGTTCAGTATTTGTTCAATGTCATTCATTTTACTGTTGCTACACCTTTGGGAATTTCTGTATTCATGTTGGAAGCTTTGTATTAAATTTATTCTTTCAATTTTATACATGTCTTCCTTATGTGTCAGTTCTTGCCATAACTCTGTCTGTCTTGTATTATCAGAAGTGACTTGGTTCAATTTCATTGATAATTTTGATACTTCTTCTTGTGAAGCATCAAAACACTTTTTCAAGGCAATGGTATATGTCTTTACTTCAGTAAATGAATTTGAAATGTCATCAAGGACTTTCTTGTTATCTGTTTTGATAATATTTATGGCTTGTTTAATTCTTGTTTCAATCATGTCATCAATATTGAATTTAGAATATTTATCTGTTAATTCTTTAATAATGGCAGATTGTTCATTTATTTTAATGTTAGAAGAATTGTCATTATTAGAATTTTTAATTGTTCTTAAAACTTTTTCAAAACACATAAGTGTTTCATTAATTTGGCACAGACTCAGGTTGTTTGTTTTAATGTTGTTACAAATGGTTTCATTTTTATCAGAAAGATGTTTTTTCACGTCATTTATAGCATTATACAACTCTGGGATGGAATCAAATATGTCAGAAATCATTTCTGGAACCTTAATCTGGCTTCCTCCTTCTTCTGTAATTCCATCATGGTTCTGGCCATCTGAAATACATTTTCCATGGCATCCTGCTGAATCTTTGGGATTCTGTAGCCCTGGCTGTAAGGTTTTGGGGCTGGTGCCTTCCCTTTGCCCTTGTTTGGAGCTTGTGGCTGCTTTTTCACGTTGGAATTGCTGCTGCTGGCCACTGGGGCTGTTTTTGGCACTGGTTTGGGTGGTGGAGGGTTGTTTTTCCTCCATTCTAGTGTCAAAAGCATCATGTTTTTCTTCTCCATCAATGGATGCCATCCATTGAGCAATTTGCAAGTGTTGGGATGGCCCAAGAATTTTCTTACTGTCAGGTAAGAATTCATGCAATTCTTCCACAGGTCTGCAAGGATCTGGTACTCTTTGAATTGAAGTGCATTGTTGTATGCACTGTGGCTGGCTTTGTATATGTCCACAGAGGCTTGTTGTGGCGGTGTCAGCTCTTTTTGAAGGTAAAATGGTATTATCAGCTTCAGAATGACCCATTTTAGTTGTTTGGAAGTCATCAACTGACCCTTTTCCTTCTGTACCTGGTTGGCTTCTGCCATAATCACGTCTATTACCTTTTTGGGAGCTGCTTGAGGGGTTGTAGCTGGCTCCTGACCTGGTTGAAGGCATAATTATGGTTAAAAAAGGCTTAAAATAGTATTTTTACGTCAAAAACTTACTATTGGCCAAATTCTTAGCCTTCTGAAGAGTATTACTTATGTCCAAGTTAATTAATTCAGAAGATATTGGTTCAGGTTGGTTATTTTGAGTCACAATAACAGTACTATTATGATCAGAATTAACAGTACTGGCAGGGATAATGCTGGTTACTGTTGAGGCTGTTTCAATGTTTTCTTGTCTTACCACGTTGTCAGACACTAAAATTAATGAAAAAGCCAATTAATTAAGTAAAAAAAAGGTTATTTCAAAAAAAGAAATAAAAATATAAGCCTCACTTATAATATGAAAAAAAATTCTTTTTTATGGGTTTTTTTGAATTATAAGTATTTTTTATATGTTTTTAAATTTTTCAATATAAGAAAAAAAGATTTAAAAAGAGTAAAAAAATATGTCACAGGTAAAATATCACGGCTGGCCCCCCAAATGTAAGGTGTGGATATGAAACTTTGATTAAAAATCAAGTACTTTTCCTGTCCTCAAAATTTGTATAAGGTAAAATTCAGTTAAAAATAGTATGAAATATTATTTTTAAGAGAAAACACGCCAATTTTATTGTTTATAACTTTATTAGTCTAAAACAATAATATAAAAATTTATTGTTTTACCAACAATAAAGATTTATCCCAAAAAAATATTCTACAAGAGATATTTTAAGGCTACAAAAGAAATTTCTTCAAGAGCAATTTCAATTGGAATTAATTGAGCAAAGAACTGCAAGCAATTAATTAAAGAACAAAGTCTTTAAAAATAATATTAAAGAGAAAACACGCCCAAAAGTGACCAGAGTGAATTTGGAAACAAAGTGACAAAGTTTACAGTGATGAAAGATGCTTTAATTCACTTTTGGGGTGGTTCAGGGGTAAAAATGATTATAAGAGTTACAAACAATGATTATAATGATTTTTTCACGTGGTTAAAAGGATTAAAATGATTTAAAAGTGGTGGTTGGAATCTTTGATTGATTGGTTTAACAGTTTTAAACTAATTAATAAAAGGAAAAGATTCTAACATGAAGAGAAAAGTGGGGCAAAGAAGACATTCTTTTATAGCCATCAATTCTCTTACTCCAAAAGTAAAATTTACTCTTGTCAGTCGTGAAAAACATTCTGACAACAGAAAAGCCAATTATGGCATCATTGAACCCTGGTTTAGACCAAAAAAGGGCTGGTTTAAGCCATTTTTAGCCATTTTAGACCCTTAAATCAGCCATTACTATAGCAATACCAGGCCTAGAGCCTTCAAAACACGTCAGAATGTGTGTCAGAGGCATAGAAACCAGTTAAAACTGTTTTTATTATGATTGTTTTATCTTAAGGATAGTTTTACCCTCTTGGCAACAGCTAAAACTACCCCAGTTGGTATCAAAACCTCATCATCAATTGAGTCCACAGACCCTGTAACTTAATTCCAGGCCAAAAGTGATGAACTTTTGCGTGAATTTTGACATCCCACGCCTGTCAGCAAGGATTTTGGGGGTCTAGCTCCCCCTTAGAGCTGGAGTTCCTTTTCCCCCCCAAATTTAATCTTTCCAATTTATTTTTCCTTTAATTCCTCATCATGTATTATACTTATAATTTACATATGTAATTCAATTCAATTGTACAGTACAATACAGTAATAATTGACACCTCATATGTAAATCAAAGTTCACTTATGTAATACACGCGCACATTTTGACATTTCAATTGAATTCAATTGAAAATACTTCAATTCCTCATAACTTCTAAACTAAACACAACACCTCAATTTTAACACAAAAATTGATGGTTAACACCACATGTGGTGTGAATTAAATTAAGGTTTTGAGGATTTTCAACTTTTGTATTGAAAATACTAAAAACTTAATTTAAGCTTATTTAGAGTTGAGTTACAAGAATTTCACTCAGAGGTGACCCCACCTTATTTTTTATGAGGAATCCAATGGTGAAATAAATTTTATATGTTTATTTATTGGATAAAAAGTTATAATAAATTTTATTTAACTTTTTTCCAAATTTATTTATTTTTTCACAATTTTGTTAAAGTTTCATTTTTACTTAATTTTTTCAAGTATAAATGTAATTTTATATTTACAAAATTTAATGTATTTTTTGTTTTTAAATTATAATTAATTTTTTATTTTTAATATAATTTTATATTTATATTTTGATTTTCATTTTAATAATATAAATAAATTTATTTTATTTATATTAATATGTTATTTTTTATATTTGTGGTCTTTTGGGTATATGAAATTACCTCTATTTAGGCCCCTTTTGGCCTAATCCAATGAGGCCAAAAGGGAGCAGCCCATTAGCCCCCAAGGCCAGGTGGGGCCACCTGAGCCAGTCTTGGCCCCAAAATGACCATAAAGACCTCATGACCCAATTTTGGCCAATAACCACCATGGACCACTTTTCAGCCCATGGCCTCTGGCATCCGCCAGATCAGCTCAGCTCAAGCTTTCCCCTCACATTAAGGGGAATTCTTCCACTCCTCCATGCACCCCATACTCAAGGTTGCAGGAGTGGTGCATATATGGTATTATATACCATTATGCACCATTTTTGCTCAGCAATTCAATGGTGACATTTTCAGGACCCAATTCCACCTTTCCAAATCAAGGTCCCAAAATCCAATGCCCATTTAAAAGGAGTATTTCTTAACTCATCAGTCTGGCAATCCATGGCAGAAATCAGAAGGCCATTCAAGGATCCCAACCACCTAGCCCTGTAGGAGTTGGGTTGGCAATTTCATTCAGGATTATTCTAAGGGGCATTCTCAGAGGTTACACATCATTCCAATCAGCTGTCAAGGCATCAAGTAATTCAATACTCCTTGGACAACTCAATTGGTCCATACAGGTGTCAATCAATCAACCTGTATGTACTTGGCCTACTTGGGCCAATTCATATTCCACTGTGGGAATTCAATCACACAGTTCAAATTTCAAGATGGCCAGATCTGTATTGACCCAATTTGGACAATACAGCCGGTGACTCACCTTCCAGGATCAGTCTTTCAACTTTTCACATATACTGGCCACCTTTCAGCACCTGGGGACTTTTTCCACAGTTAATTATGATATTGGATTTATTATTATCTTTATTTTCTTTTACTTTATTAAAGTTAATACTGATAATCTTAAGTCAGTCATTCAGCACCTTTTCTCTTTTCTTCCTTGCCTGTCAGTGGATATTGGTGGTCATATACTTTACTAATTCCATTCCCTTTTCTGGCAGGTTGAAACAGTGAATTGAGGATTCACTTGGTTGGCTTCTTGACCTTTGGCTTCTTATCTTTTCTTTTATCTTTGGCATACTTGTCTTTTCCCTTTCTTCTTCTTTAAAGAAATTAATCCTTATTATTCCTTATATCTTTTGGAGCCCTCCAAGTGAGTTCTTGATTCCTGAGTGCCAGGCCCTCTTGCTTCCATAAGAGCCCCTGTGACAGTTTTGAATTCAATATTTGAATATCAAGAGGTATAGAAAGGATCATAAATTGAGGTAGTGGTTTGAATATTTTGTAAGATTTACCCCAATACTAGCTATCAAAAAAAACTTGACCCCTCAGTAAGAGGATCAATTTCAAAAATTCACTTTTTTGATTAAGTTAAAGTAAAAAATTCTAAGACAGATAGCTTACTAAATGTTGTAGGGATGAAGGTCTTTAACCCAGTAATTAAATAGTAAAAATATATGAAATCTGAATGAATCCTTTATCAGCAAATTTTCAAATCTGGAACACAAGAGGTAACAAATTCTTGTTGACCTATAAGAGATTGAAGAGCAATTTTAAAATACATAGTTTCAATTAAACCCCAAACTTTTAGTTTTGAAAGACAGTGTAGCTCATAAAAGGTGAAAGGAATAATCAAAATTTATCGCTCAAGTATCAAACAGAAAAATTTAGAATCATAAATTACACAGAATTATAATAAGTGTAATTCATATAAGTCTTATTTCCTCAAAGTAGTTAATTTTCTGTGTGTGAAAATCGTTCCAGTACATACTCTTTCTCAACGTAAACAATAAGAAATCACAGAAATAATAAAAAACAAAGACAGCTCTTGTGTGATACTATTTTGTTAACAAATTAAGGATATATTCTGAATATATCATTTTATCATAAGACTTCAATTTTAAAATGTGAAAATCTTCAGTACATCTTTTAGGGAGAAATTTTTGGGTTTATCGTTATTATCTTGAGATTAGAATTTTAAATATTTCATTTATCAGCTTATATACTATCTATCCTTTTGCAAGCTTTTTTTTCATAACTTAAGTATAATTGTGACTCTATTTTCTGTTATTTTGTTGAATCTTGGCTTTTAGACTATCCATTTCTTATAATTATAAAAAATATCAATTTAGATGTTTAAGATTTTAGAAGATTTTTTATATATAAATTCTTCCAGTTTTGGAATTTTCATGATCAAAATACATTAAATTTATTGGTGAATAGAGTCCTTTCCATGTAACTTATTGAATGACAGGTTGGTTTTGTAAAATACCATCGTTCACTCAGGATTAGCAAAAAGAAAGAAAAGCTGGTTTAAAGTAGCGTATTTCAAGAAAGAATTAACTTATGAATGTTTGTTTAACGCTCCTTTTTCAAGCAAGAAGACTATTTTATTAAAACGTGCGGAAGAAAACTCAGTTTTAGGCGATTACTCTAATAAATGTTTGTCCTGGGTTAACCTTGGAAGAATCATCCCAAAAAATAATTTTCAAGTCGGTATATCTTCTAGAAATGATGTCTACTCATTGTTAAATGTCAGAATTGATTGAGTGGTGTAACTTCGGCTCTTATCCGAGTTTTATTCTCATATCTCAGTGAGGCAGTAAGAAGTCTGAGCACTCAGAAATATTCATTTTTTATACACCTCTTCATTTTCTTTTCCAATTTGCTTAGTTTGAATGAACAATCGTGTGTTTGTAATACAAAAACTTGAGGGAGTCAATTAAAATGAATATTGCCAAAAATGTTTTGCCAGTCTATCCAATACTAGTAGAGGGTGCTCAAACAACCCATGCCACCATAGATGGGATGCGTAAAGTCCTCTGTCATTGCCGGCAGCTGCATGGCTTTGTTCTTGTTCATGTCGGATGCTATCTGAGTGCAAGAGAAAGTTACTAGATCATTGTTGCTCATCTCCAGCCAAGAGGCCAAGATCCCTATGGCTACCTGGATGCTTGTTGGGAAAAAGATAGAAGAAGGCCATGCAGGACGCCCAAAAGACCTGAGAATTTGGCGTGGAATATGATGTGTCGCAGAGCTTGGTGGGCTTCGCTGGAACAAGCGGTTGCTACCCCCCCCCCCCCATCTTGGAGTGTGGGATCTCCTGAATTGTTTTGGTAAAATTGTGCCATCGCGCATTTCCCACCGCTGCGGTGGAAACGCTCTTGCTTTAGTTTCGATTACGGTAGTTTCCAGCGTCCATTCAGTGTTGACTTCCCCTTATCAGCTTTGACGACGGTAAGTCAACATTTTTTTCATCCGCCGTATAATACAGTATGCATATATGCATCTTTATAGGCATATTCATGTCGCCAATGCGAGATGCAACTGCCTTGGGACAGTTTGTTTCCGCATAGAGATACAGCAGCAGCACAAAAGCTGCTGTTTGCTGCGCATGCAACGTGTCACCATAGGGTTAGGGTTTCTTTTTGAGGTATAAAAGTCTTCCGAATTTCACTGGCAGTCCCTTCCCTCATCCCCCCCGACATCTGCCTCAATCCATAATTATTATTTACATCGTTAATCTCTCGTCTTCACCGTTAATCCTGATCCCGATTAAACCTGAACTGAGATTACGACTTGAAGCACGTTTTGCTTTGCGTCAAAATTTCTAGTCGTTCTTCGGCTGCTGTTTCCCATCATCAGCCTCATCTCTTCCTGCCCTTGAACTTCGTTGTTTCTTAAGCGGCATCTTCACATCTCCTCGCTTAACCCTCCTTTTCTGACCGACAGGTCTCGTCCCCTTTGTTCTTTCAAAGTAGACGTTTGCATTCTCTTCTACAAGCAGCTCCAGGTCTCTTGCAATCTTCATCTTCTCGTCATGACACAATCTTTTGCTCTTCCCGGTCCTCCCGCTTCTGCTTCTCTTCACCTCAGCGCTCCTGTCATCTCTCCTCAGCACTTGTCGCTACCTCAGAGTGGCGCACAAGAGTCTAATTTGCTATCCTCGCAATCTCATGACCCCAAAGCTATTTTTACTAATGTACAAGGCATTGTGCCGACCCTCCAGTGAGTCATCATGGGTGGCATGTACCGGTGATGTCGATGATGCACTCCTCTTGGTGCTGTCTTCACCTACTCCCGAGTACTTTCATTTGTGGTCAAGTAGCTAACTCTGTAGAGTCCATTGTCATTTCTCTCATTACTCTGCATCCTTTTATTATCGCCTTGTGCAGAAATATAGTTGCGACAGTCAACCTTGAATGTCGGCTTGATCTCAAGACCATTGCGTTACATGCCCGAAATGCGGAATACAATCCTAAGGTGCATCTTACCTTGCGTCACCCATTGTGTGATGTTCCACATTAACCTTTCCATCGCGCCCTCTAGCGTTTTGCTGCCGTTATAATGCGAATTCGGGAGCCTAAAACTACAGCTCTCATATTTGCTTCCGGAAAAATGGTGGTTACGGGTGCTAAATCTGAAGACGACTCTAGGCTAGCTGCCCGAAAATATGCCCGCATTGTACAAAAGCTCGGATTTGAAGCTAAGTTTACCGAGTTCAAGATCCAAAACATTGTCGGCAGCTGTGATGTCCGTTTCCCTATCCGTCTGGAAGGCCTTGCCTATAACCACGGGCATTTCTCTTCCTATGAGCCCGAGGTTCGTATTGTGACATTTCTTTTGTCACCTCCTTTGGCTATCGAAGTTGACCAACTAACGCTTCTCTCCACAGTTGTTCCCTGGGTTGATCTATCGCATGGTGAAACCCAAAGTCGTACTGCTCATATTTGTTTCAGGTAAAATTGTTTTGACGGGAGCTAAGGTTTGTAACCGCTCACAAAGTACATCCCCCGTTTATCGAGACGCTAACCATTCTATCTTTAGGTCCGAGAGGAAATCTATCAAGCATTCAACAACATATACCCTGTACTGTCCGAATTCCGTAAGCCTTAGGAGCCCCTGGTTGAACGACGTTCTTGGCCTGGCTACCCCAAGTCTTTTGATTCTAAGGTTTAGTCTACTGCCATTCGCGAGCTTGATAATGTAAGCGAAAGAAACTTGCTTTTGCCATGTGGGACCTTTGCATTCGAAACAAGGGTTTGCTCCATACTAGACTGGGAGGGACACGCAACTCGGATGCGCTTTCCAACTTCAATTTGCACTTCAAAAGTACCTGTCGGCTCGTTCCGACTAGTCACTCACCAGACCCACTAAATTTTTCATGTATTACATTTTGTTGATCACAGTGTCTTTAGTAGTCCATTTATTTATATGTTGATGCTTGAATTTGGTTTAATGTTTACTTCTGGTACCCTTATGGTTTTTGTTTTAGTCAATGAAACTTACGAGATAATAGACATGAACAATCGATGTCGTTTAAAAACTATTTTGTTGGGCTAGCTCCAAATTTCGTTCACCAAATTAGTGATGAAACAACTAGCTTCCTAAACTTTTGCCTCTTGAATGACAATTTCCTTGCAGTATTCCTTACTGTTTTGCCAAGCTTGGCCGTTCATCAGCCATCGACGCCTGTCAGATATAAGCTAGAGATGCGTTGGTCGCAAGGGATGTCAATGGTGCACATTTGAATGATCCACTTGCTCAATTGGCTTATATGTGCTTCATAGTACTGAACAAACTGGAGGAAGTCAGTTTCCAAAATAGCTGCCTAACAAGAAACAGATGTTCAGGTTCCTTCCAATCCAGGCTTTACATGAAATTTACCCTTGAGCCAGTTTTTCCTGATAAAGATAGGATAAGTTTACCAAAATCAACAAATGTAACTAAATATGACTTGCTTCTTTAAGTTCTCATGACTCTACCACTATCAAAAATAATTTATGCATTTACTTTACCTCTGAAATTATCTAATTTTGCAGCCTGATATTACCATGTAACTTTCCAGTTAGAAGACTTCATGTTTTTCACTGTAATGTGGTCCCGATAGAGCTATATCATTATTTATACAATTATTTCAGATTCATAGATTAAAAATTGAATGAAAACTGTTTTGTTTTAACAATTAATATTTGAAGCAAAAGATTACATTCTTACAAAGATCCTTTCTTTTTCCTTTTTGATAGTTTGTGTATGAATTAAATCTATGATTTAATATTTGCTTTTTTAAAAGGTGAAAAATTCAAGTGATTTGTTTTCAATATTTTATTATAGTTGAAAGTACATATAATTTAATTCAATAGCTTGAAGATTTTCATATTATCATTATAAATAATATTTTCCATTTTAATTGAATAGACAATAACTCACAACAAAAAAATCTCACTGATCCTTTATATACCAAACTATAAGACATACATATATTATGCACAGAATTTCCAATATTTTGTAAACATCAATTTAAACTCTTTCAGATCAAATATGATGAATTTTCATAAATTATTTCATGACTTTGAGTTTTGTATCAAAAGTGGTTTTCATAAATTTTGACTTTTACAACAATCAAAAAAATGTAGCACTTGGCTGACACATAAACCCTTTTGTGTATTTTTCGAAAAGGATTAAAGCAAGAAAGGGGGAAGCTTTACTGAAGAAAGACAAATGACCTTATTTTCTTTCTTTTCAAAATGAATTTAATCTTCAATTATTTGGTTTGTTTCAAATCCATGTTATTTTTAATAGTATATTTAAAGTAAATCATTTTTTGAATTTTGATATTTATCATTATCTTTCTATTTAACATGAGTGGTTAATTTGAAGAAATTATTCAAGATAATAAATATAAAAGGATGAAAGAGTGATACAGAAATACAAAAAAACTAATCAAACCTATTTATTAATATTCAAAAGATGATTATGGAATGAAATTCAACATTTTTAAACTGAAGTTTCATTGATAAAACTTAAGATTAGGATCCTTTTGGATGAGAAAGCATTTAATATTTTATTTTTTCATCTTTCATGATACATGGGAAATTTTGATTTTCTTTTGAAAAGTGGGATATGGTGGATCTATATTTTCTAAGATGAATTTATGAATTTATTATGTTAATTTACTGAAAATTCAAATAAAATAAAAATGCACTTCTTCAACTTTTTTTTAAAGAGTTATTCATTCCAATTATCAATAAATTGAAAAATTAATGACTAAATAATATTTTAGAAAAAAAAATATTTGGGTTCAAAATCATATATTATTATATCCCTCTTTTTCAGAAACTGAAAAATTTGAAGGAAATATATTCTTTGATTATTATATTGACATATTTTGACTAAAAATACATATTTATAATACTCATTGAATTTTTGAAATCCCTTGATCAATAAATAAAAATTTTCTTGATAAATATATAATGGAACTTCTATTAATTAGAAATATGACTGATAGATTTCCAAAGAACACTTCGCTTTGAGAACTAAAAATTAAGATTTGATTATCACTAATGAATAAATATAATAACACTTATGTATTAATGTGATTCATTCAAAATTTAATTACTAAAGCTGATAAAGTATATATATCATTTTTGAATCAAATCGAGAAAAATGCGCCAAAGTAATGATAATAATAGGATTCAACCCTATTCATTATATGTTTGGGATTTATTGAATGAAATGAGTTCACCTGTTAACTAAAAATATGAATAAATAAAAAAGAGATATATCACAGATTTTAATCCTGTGAAAGAAGAATTTCATTAATTCATTAAGATGCATAATTTCGACTCGCCCAGAGTTGAATTTCATTTTTTAATTTTGATATCTTATTATATTTGAATATAGGTGAGCATCAAGATAGAAAGAAATTTTCAAAGAATTCAAGAAGGAAAAAATAATATATATTTTTAAAATAAGAATTTTATCAAAAATTCTTATTAAAATAAAAGATCTCCTTACAAAATATCATTTTATATTAATAGAAAATGATCAAATCTTTCTTAATAATATATCTAAAAAAGGGTCTAATTGAATACAAATTTTAACTCAAGTTTCTGTTTCTAACTTAAATTTTGATAAATCTATTTCCGATTCAAATGAAATAGAAGAAATAAAATTCATTCAAATAGCCTCATATTGATCCCACTATATAGAAGAATTAGCTCATAATAAAAAAGAATTAAAAAATGAAGTAAAATAAATACAGTCATAAATAAAATGATCATAAAGAAATTTATTTTTATTGAATTAAAATGAATAATTATTCTACTAGCTATAATATATCAAAACAAGTAATCTCCTTCAGATAACACGCAAATAAAAAGTATCTGGGTGGCATTGATAATATTAGCAATAATAATAAAGCTCTCTGATATATACGACATTTTTATCTAAAAGAGTGCATGTTGTTTTCTTGAGAGAACATATTTGAAGATATTTTTTGGAATGGAATAATGTCTTGAAATTGTTCATATTAAAACAATTTAAATATGTATTTATTAAGCAAGAATATATTGGAGGAACTAATAATGACAACATACAATTCTACTTTTATATAAGATTAATAAGATTAGAACAAGTTATTTCTTGGGCTGGATCCCCCCAGATCAGTAAGCTATCATTCTTATATTAAGACAATTCACATTTCGGAATATTAAGAAGTCCATTCTATGGTAAGGCTTTGGAATTAAGATTAAATTGAAAATATCTGGGAGGTTTTGTTAGCCTAAGGCCTTGTATGTGGCTTCCAGTTCAATTAATAGGAATTTCAATAGACTAAGAGGAAGTAGAATGCTATTAATTTAAATCAATAGAGACTTCAATAAGTAAAGAAAGGTATATTTATGTGGTGAAATCAGCTTCACCCCCCAAAAAAGAATTAAGAGTACTTTTTTACACTTATATTTAAGAGATATAATAACAGAACAATGTTATCGTTTTATTTTTAAAAAAAAAAATTTGTAAAAGCTTTGGGGAATTAGCAACAGGAATAATTATCCTACTTAAGTTTTTTAATGCAAAGAATAGAGCCACTAAATACTCAAGGAATGTAGTTTTTACAAACAGAGAATTGTTAAAGTAACAGAAATATTTTAAGAAAAAGCCTTGAAATCAAACTATAGATAAAATATCTATATCAACAAAAACATAGGATAAAGAAAGATATAGCTTCATGAAAACAAAATATATCACAACAGAATTGGATTTATTAATTTGACAAAAAGATTAATTCAAGAAGAATTAATTCTTTACCATTAAAATGGAGGTAATTAAAAGAAACCTTTTGAAAACTGTGTAGCAGGTAAAATTTTATATGCTTTCAACCTCACATTGGGTGAGAGCTCTCTGAATAGTCTTCAAGAATAGAAAAATAGAAATAATCAAAGAGGCTTACAAATAAATTATTTTTCATTTTAACTGATTTCCTTTTAATATCTTCTCCCTCATTGAAAAAGTGTTGCAATATGAACTTCAATACTCCTTTTGAAGATTCAAGTGCAAATTTGATCTTAAAAAAGGACTTAATAGCATATAGAAAATTATAAAAAAATACCTTGAAGCAATAAAAAGATAAACAGGAATTTGAAAAATGCATAATATTCAAGTATAACAAGTCCATTACTAATTAAACTCAAAGCTACTTATAGTTATTTCCCATAATTTATATTTATATTATATTAAAAGACTTAAAGTCAGCTTTTGAGTATATTTATCAAGCCTATAATCAAGTTGTGAAGAAATGAGAGAAAAATTGAAGCTATTGAGGTAGATATTTTGAAATATCTGGTAGATCCATAAGAAACAAAAAAGATAAATAAAAATTTAAAGTGTTTGAAAAATATCTCAAAAGAAGAGGAATAAGAACCTCAGAAACTCAAATGTTAAATAATTAAAGAGCCTTTCCAGCTTCATATTAAAAATCTCAAATTTATAATATTAATAATTTGAATATAATAACGATATCTGATCATAATTAATCTTTATAAGAGCTTTTTACAAGTAATAGGAACTTTAAGGTCCCCTAATAAGGTTAAAAATATTGGAAAAAATGAACTATTCTGAAAAATAAGATAAAACCTGTTGATATATCCTTATATATTAGCTCAATTGTTTTGATAGGGAAAATTAGAAAAGAAAACATTATAAAAATAAACATTTACCTGAGTATTTGGTGAGGATTTTCACTTATATGTAGAATTAAATTAATTTTGAAAGAGAACTATAATTATGGAAAATCATAAGTTTGGTACCTAGACCAAAAGAGTTTTTACCAAGTTTCTGTTTAGAAAAATATCAAGGCTCTCATTTTGAAGGTGGTGGAAATTTTTGAGAAATTATTTTTTTCTTATTTCATATGAAAAAAATAACAAGACAAACTCAAGCAGGCAAGAGGATACCTTTATGAAGCAATTAGCTACCTGTAAGCCTCCAATTAAGTTAAAATTGAAAGAACTCAATGGTATTATGACTTTATTTCTCCCCCAAAATTAATTTAATCTTAATTAAATGGGTGATTGAATTCATAATAAGAATTAAAGGCCAGTATTTCATTTTGTAAAAACAACAGAGCAATAAGTTTTTTATCTCATTTCTATCCTCAACATTTAGTTGATCCTTGGATGTCTGTATTAATCATTCCCCTTTCAAAATTATTCTTGTAGGAGATTTCTCATCCCATCAATTAATGTAAATTGGTAAATTAATACTTGAACAAAAAGAATGGGATGGGAATAATAATACAAGAAAAACAGTTTCTTTCCTTGTTTCAACCTTTCCCCTCCTTTAAAAAATAGACGAAATTAATCAAATATTGAATTAGTTTGATTATTATATTTATTTCTTGTTTGATAATAATTTAGGTATCCTACAATAAGTCCAGTTTTTTCCTCCTTGGGAATTTAAATTCCCCACTCAGAAAATAATTTGGTTCCCTTTTATGTGACAAAATTACTTTTTGTTTGTAATTCTAAATATTAATAAATACTCAAGCTATACGTGAAAACCCTTTGAATTCTTTTTGGGAGAGGGGGTAAATATCCATTTACAAGGTAATTTTTGGTCCAAAATGACCAATATTTCCAAGGAAAGAAATTACGGAATCTTGGACATTTAAAATCTTAGAATAGATCTATTGGGTAATGATATGTACCTTCTAAGCTTTCATACAGCCAAAAGTAAGGCAAATGCGCATTTAATATGATGTAAATTCCACACAAGGAAATATAAATATAAATACTCTTGTCATTTTTTTCAAAAGAAGACTCCAATTTTTCTTTAAACAGTGTACGTCAAAGAAGATTTTTAGCAGTCATTCTATTTTTCTCATAATGGCTAATTTGGGTACCTTGGGAGTTTGAGTAGGCTCCAAAGAGAATAAAACTTTTTTCTCAAAAGGTTGGGGAAATGTTTTATTAAACATTTCAAAAAAGAGGACCTCCTACATGTAACACAACCTCAAATTTATTTAATTAAACCCTCAAAAATCTTGGTAATGTGTCTTGAAAGTTACTAAGAAAAAACTATGAATTTCTCTCCTCTGGTAAGCTAAGATAATGAGGCCTAATTCTCAATTCAAGTATAATCACCTATCTATTTCTTATATAACGGGAGTTGAAGATATTTATGAAAAGGATCTTAAAAATCATCTAAGCCAAGTATTTTGAAAAAAAAGCTCATAAAATTTTGTGAAAATGATTTCCTAAATTTAAAAATAATCTCACAGATACTAGAAAAAGATTACAATTCATTTTATTTAATACTTAAAATACTGATTTATAGAAATTTTATATCACTCGAGTTAATAATTTTTTTAGTAACCTATCACTCCGTAAAAAATGTAATAGATTTACAATACTTCAATATCCTATCCTGAATTATAACCTTAAATGATATTTTTCTCTTTTCAAGAAATCAAAATAATATCAAATAAGTATCCACCACATAAAATAGCCTCACCAGCCCCAGAAGAGCTCACCCAAAACACGTAGAAAAAGAAAAAATATTCTGATATCTTTATATACATATATATATATTATTACTTGAAGTTACCAGTTTCAAATTAATATACAATGAAGTTGATAGTTCTAAGAAGATTTTTGTGTTATCTTTATTCAGTTTCAATAGGAGTAGTAGCTTGTGCATCACTCAATACAAATTGAACACCCATTCAAAAAAATTTTTCATAAGTTTTTCTTGTTTAGAAGATTTTGAAGAAACTAAATGTTACAGAAGCCCCAGTTTCATCAAATATTAACACTTTTTAATGGCAACAAAACCAAAAAAGTGGTTTCTCGTCTGGAGAGATACCTATGTCTTTGGCCAAGTTCTTACCCAATAAGCATGTTGTCTATTTTAGTGAGAATTCTTTGGATGCCACTCAGCATGCTAGCAATTATCACTAGTGAGTGCCGCCTTGAAAAAGGGCTAGCCAGCCACCACAAATTGCTTATTTTTCCAATTGTCTAATTAACCGGGCAATCTCGCCGGTCGACTTATTGACCCGGCTATCTCAGATTTTCACCAAGCAAACGCACTTGAAAATAAAAAAATAATAAAACAATAACGGGGCCTGCAGCTCAAAACATGGTGAACCAGCATGGTGATGATGATGATGCGGATAAATCGGGCTTGGATTTCAGTTCCTTTTTGCCGCCGTCGGTTCAAAAGTCCAGACCACTTTTGTCGTCATATCTCTACTCGACCGCCGATCGACCTCAGCTCGCCGGAGACGAAAAACGGAAACGTGAGGAATGGATCATGGGAATTGATGAAGCGGGCAGAGGCCCTGTATTAGGTAGACATAGAGAGCTTTCGAACTCGGCGATGAGAGACGTGGATTGACGACCGAATTAGGCCCTATGGTCTACGGTGCTGCCTTTTGCCTCAAGGCATTTTCTGAAGAAAAGCTTGTCGATTTAGGTTTTGCTGATTCCAAGACTTTGACTCACAAACGACGCGAGGAGCTATTGAAAACGATCGTTCATCCTGAAGCAGATCAAAGTCCCCGTGAACGCGTCGAGTGGAATGTAAAAGTCTTAACGCCGGCATCTATCAGCCAAGGGATGAATCGTAAAGTTCCATATAATCTGTATGCTGGTTCGGTGAAGAGTGCTCCTATCTGGTTGAGGTGACTCATCAAATTTGTGTTTGCAGGAATGCCCAAGCCTTTGATGCTACATGTCAAATTATTCAATCAGCTCTTGATCAACATTACAACATCCAGCACGTCTACGTTGACACCCTTGGCCCACCCAAGACCCATCAGATGAAACTGGAACAGGCATTTCCACGACTTAAGTTCACAGTTTGTTCTAAAGCTGATTCAATTTATCCTATTGTCGGCGCTGCCAGTGTTGTAGCCAAGGTCACCAGGGATGCCATCGTGGCCAACTGGGTTCACCCTGAGTCTTGTTCCCGCCGTAAACGAAAACCAAGCGAGGTGGATCAGTCGGAGCTACCTTTGGGCTCTGGTTACCCTGCTGGTGAATTATTTTATTACTGTGACCATGTTTCAAATTAGTCAGAATTGAAGAGCAAATACTAACAACTCTACCTAGACCCTAACACTGTTAACTGGCTCACCCAAAACTTTGACCCAGTATTTGGTTTCGGGCAGCTTGTTAGGTTCAGCTGGGGTACAATTAAAACAATTATGACTGATCGGGGGCCTGAATTCAGATGGTAATTTCTTATTTCTTATAATTTTTGTTGAGTATTTATGGCTCATTTGTGAGGAGCTAATCCATATGAGCTCACTTCTACTAGGAACGATGAACCCTCCAACATTCAAAAATGGTTTAAGCCTGCTTCAGAGACTCCAGCTGAATCTCCTGTTGGACTATTCAAAGATCTGGGATTGCAAAGTGTTGGATCTTTTTGATTTTTCCTTCCACAAATTTTCTTAGGACACTACAAGTCACCTATTTAGATATTAAAAGCCATGCACATTAGCCTTGGGTCTGAACTTGACGCTGTTAGTCAGCCTTGCACCCTACAGCATCATATTTTTGTCAGCTTGAATCACTAGTCCAAAATCATGAAAGCATACTGCATATTGGCCTGGCCTGAGGTGCAATGCTGGTCAAACTTCGACTAAATCATCTATACCATGGTATTCATTTGGAATTTCTCGGTTTGGTTGCCTGCTGGACGGTTTATTTCACGATCTCAAGAATCCGATATCTTGGTGGTGATATGTGAAGGGCCTTAAGGTGACATCGCGCAACACGAAGGCAGCAAATCTTACCTTAGGGCACGCCTGGGGTGCGTCTTTTGTACTCGCAGTGGCGCACCATTGACTGGTAGCGGCTTGGGCAAGCCACCATGCATTCCATTTCAAAAAAAATCAATTTTTTTCACATTCAGGCTTAGTTTTTACATATCATTCAGAAAAGATATTTTAAACCAAACTACCAAAAAAGTGATTACAAGTAGTGGCATGAATAGTAGTCAAATCTCAGTTGCAGTGCGAGGTGGTCCTTGTACTTCTCCACTGATTACCATATTAGCAGGACAAACCAAGGCTTGATATGTGGTCCAAGAGCAGTTTGAAGTACTATTTAATTTTTGTTCCCAGTTTGTCCGAGCCCAGCGCACTCATACATTGGTTTTGATTTGATGGGCACAGAACCCACTAATGACTTATCACGTCTCAGTCTTACTACATTTATTCAGGTCAGTAGACTTAATGATGAAAAGCGAGCGAATATTTTGCATTCAAATCAGACTTTTCATTTCAATAATTTCGTGGCTCATTTGGGCATGGTACATCAAGAAAAAACAAGAGCAATAGAGAAAGTACAACATTTTAGTGTAGAGGTGACTTGTCATTGAGAAATTGACAATAATAAGCTGACACTGAAAAAGAGTCAAGTTAATGTGTTAATCAAAAGGTGTAAGCAGCTTACCTTCCAGTAGTCAATAATATAGCTCATAGCTTGTTTTAATGGGTGTCTATTTCAGGTGCTTGAGAAGGTCAAAGAATTCCAGCTTTCTCAGGCCCTCAAATAAAGTCCTTGGATCACCACCCCTGGATATCTAAGTTTAGACAAGAAATCATGGCTGAACGCTCAATTGATAAAAGCACCATAGCTTTTTTGAAATGGACCTCCTGGATTGCTAACTTTTCGAAAATTCCTTGGTGATATTTTGGGTTCAAAAAAGCTACAATCAGAGAAAAATTGTAGCAAATGTTGAAGTATTATATTTCTTCAATTTTGTGTTTGCTTCTTCAGATACACATTTTCAAGTATGTGAGTTGACCATTGCATAATGTGTAAGAAATTTAAGTAATGCTTGTTAATTAAGGAGAATGTGGTCCTTGATGAGAGCCTTAGTTCAAAAAAACATTGCATGGTTAATCAAACATCTACATCAGCTTCCTCTTTTCTATTACACTTCATACCCCTTTTTTCCCTTTTTGGGAAAATAATGAATAATAATTTGGGAGCTCCTCTTATGTGGGATTCAATGAGGCAATACCTGGAATGTAAGGTTTTTCTATGAAGCTCTTAATAATACACTTATTATTAAAAGTACTATAAATTTCCTCAATTGAAAATATAATCTAACTAAAAACTATGACCAAAAATATAAATATGATGTAATATCAATAAGAAAAACATATATAAAATAATTAATATTATTAAGACTTTGGGTAATTGAAATCAAAATTATTATCATTAAAGATAAAATAATTATTATGTTACTATTATAAGTCACTGAAAGCTATAATGATAAAAATATAAAAGCTCTGTCAAAGAAAATTAATTTTTGGTTTCAAAAAATTGAAACCAAGTTTCAAATGATATAGAAGTTATTTGAAAGATTTCAAATACACTATTGTGTAGCAATAATTTAAAAATAATAATATGTTCAAAAAATGGAATAGTGATAGAAACTCACTTATAAATTATTGATTGACAAAAGCATGCCAAAAAAGGTCACAAATAGTCATCCAAGAATCAAACTAAGTCAAAAAATTCCAAAATAAAGAGCTAAAGGATTTTAGAGTATGTATGATTTCTAAAAGATATCTTTAAATAAGATTATAAAAAATGAAACGGATTATCAATTATTTTAGAAATATAATAAAACTATAAAATTTGAATTTCTTATTAGTAGAAATAATGAAGAATAAAACACAGAATAAGTTTCTATAATAATATAAGATTTCATTTCATAATATATATATGATTAAGAAGATTGATTGTATTGATTGATGAGAAAAAATAAAGAAATCAGATGGACAATTTTATGCCTTAAGAAACATCCTTTGTGATAAAGGATAACCTTAGAGCAGATGTAACCATTAAAACAGGAAAGAACATCATAAAAGATCAAGTTTCAACTCAAAAACTCTCACTTTTTCATTTCAATCTAATTCACAAGTGTCATTTGTAACTCCAAATTACTTCAAGCTTAATTTGAGTCTATTACTTTCAAGTTTTGTGTATAAATAATATATTTATTGTAGTTTTCATTTTATGACTATATAAAGCATAAAAACCCAAGAAAAAATCTATTAATTTGTATGTTTAATTAATTTTTAGCTTAATTTTGATCCTATTCAAAAATAATCAAATGCGGTATTTTCAAGATTAAATAAAAGATAATCTTATCAATAGAGTAAAGTTTATTCTTATAATATAAAAAAATTAGATCAGCTTATAGGCTGTGTGAATATTTCAAGTAAATAAATTTGGAAATGTATTTTATATAGATTGTTAAATTATTGCTTTTCCCAATGTAAAAATGAAATATGAACTAAGAATTCAGTTTGGATGAGTTTTGAATTAGGTTACCTTTAATTTGAAGATAATTAGAGCTTATTTAAGACTTTTTAAGCTTTGAAAAATCTTAAAAAACTTAGTGAAATTCCAAAGGTTTGGCTTTAACCTTTGGAAGCTTGTAATTCCTCCTCTCCAAATAGAGGATAAACTAGTTTAAAATTAAAAATTTAATTAAATTCTAATATTGAAGGTTTGAAAAAGGTCAAAAGAAACCAATAAGTCTCTTTCAGATCCCAAGGGTGAAGTACTCTGGCATCTTTTGCCATTGCTCCCTTTTCCCTCTTTCACACAGATTTTGCCAAAAATACAAATTCTGCATAGAAAGTACTTATCCAATTCTGTAAATATATAAAAACCTATTTTAATAACAAATTTTACAAGATTAAATATAAACTAATTGAATTATTATTCAATTTAAAATAAAAAATCTCAAAGATTTCTCAAATTTATTGACTTTTGTGAAAAACTCTTAAATTTTCTGATACCAGCCAAAATGAGAGTTTCTATGTATAAATCCCTATGGGGTTACCCTATGACAATTTTGGTGTTGAATCAAACATGGCATAATATTTATCAAAAATAAATTTATGATAAAGTTTTATGATTATTTGTTTTGAATTCATTTAATAAGTACAATAATGGATAAATAAAATGAACAAAACATCATTTTTTCCTTATATTTTATTTTTAACATTTCTCACAGGCTGAGATAGATGGTAAATTGAAAATTAACTATTTTTCATTGATTATAAATGCCTTAACCAAGGGTCAAGTGGTGTATTCACTTTCCTTCTAAAACAGAAACACATTTATCTCAAAGTCACAAATTAAAAATGATCTAGTAAGTGAGTCTTTAGATATATAAAACTAATTTAGAAGTATTCTATGAGACAAATTTCATAAATCATAGATATAAAAGATACTATTAATATCAAAAATACCACAAGTTTTGAAATGTAAAAGGAATAACTATCTGGTTTTATGTTTATCTTGGTTCAGATTTTCAAGTGGATGATTATAGATAATTATTTTTTGATAGTTTGTTGAAATTAAAATACTAATTAAAATAAACTAATTCTATAGAATTATTTTTGAAGATTTTGGTGAGGGCTTCCAATTTAATATCTATTTAAATGAAATAATAATGATATAATAAGAAATAATTATTTGGGGGGGGGGCTTAATTTTTATGAATTTCATGATGGTGATATGAAAGAAATTTCTAGGGATTTATATTCATAAAAGCTAATATCTTGAATAATTCATTTTGAAAAATAATTGTGGCTGTTTTAAAAGATATTGATAAATGTTTTTCTATTAAATAAAAAAAATAAAACTTATATACATTCTGTGTTATTTTACATAATATATATCCACTGAGATAAGATAGTGGGTAATTAGAATCACTCAAATAGAGTAGAATACCTCCTAATGGTGGTGTAATTAATAAAAGTGGTAGATTTAAGTTTAAGGTGTTTCATGTAGCAATTTAGTATATAAAGGTAATGTGGTTGCATAATTTTTCAGATGATATGAAATTTGATTGCATAATGGCCTTGGTAGGTTTATTAAGCTATTTTCCTTACTACTGCGGTAGCTATGAAAATCTAAGATGTGGATGAATGTGAGCCTTGAGGTATAGTTTACATACCCAAATAGGCCACAATTATCTTAAAAATAAATTTTGAATTATGCATAACTCATAAGTCATGCATATATCCAAAATTCATCATTTTTGATTTCAGAAAAGATGAATAACTTTTTATTGAGTAAATAAATCCACGGATTTAAGGCCAGATTTGGATTCTACACAAAGCTTCACCTAGGGTAGCTCCATAGAGTGAATAAGCTCAAATTAACTCTTTGAGGTGGTAATATGGAAAATACCTCAATACCACATAAAAGATCTGTGAAAATTTTTGTTTTTCTTAATTTCATGCCAAAATAATGGGAATGTGAGAAATCCCATGTTGCATATACACTAAAAATAGTGTTAGGCATGTTTTGAGCACTTGATATCATGTTATTCTTACATGGACTTTTGGTACACCCATAGTGGATATCTCACTTGAAGCTTAATTTTCTATTTTGACGTGAAAAATAGGCAAGGGGGACAAAAAACATCAAAGAGAGCCAGGGTACCCAACTTCTGAGGCCTCAGAGGCGTGAACAGCTCCAAAGATTGGATCCATGGCTTATATTGACCTAATTGGTAAACTAAAACCTTTTGGGAACTTGGTTACCATGTTAGAACTACAGTAAATCTTAAGAAAATAGCAAATAACCTGCTATTTTGACATGGCAAGGAGGTAAAGAGCTACTTAGACTCCTGTAACCATGTAAATTCTTAATGATTTTCCATGGATAAACCACAAAAGAGTAATTAAAACACTTTTTGGACTTGTATCCATTGATATACCTCATAGCAACCAGTAAAACACTGATATTTGCAATTCTACGTAGAAATGAGGTAAAAACTTCAAAAATTCATTAAAAATACAATTCTTAATTAATCTCTCTGAAACTTTAAGGACCAATGGAAAAACTGTATTATCTATGGTACAACCAAAAATAATTACAGTTTTACTAGTAAAATTAAAAGAATTACTTACAGTCCATTTTTGACTATTCTATGTGAAACACTGAATCTTCAAAAATTCACAGTAATTAAAACCTGTGACAAAATTGCCAACAACATTGATAACTTTGAGAAATCAATGATTAATTTGGAATAAAAGAAGATTTACAGATGTTACTCCTTTTATTCTTAACCATATTGGGGTTGGTAGTCATGTAAAAGCATTAATTAAGTAATTATGATAATCTTACATGACAACAGATGACACAATCAATAATCCAAAAGTGTTTATTGTTTTCTCACTCACTATTTTTTCAGTTTGCTCCTTGGAACGCCTCTGTGAGTTGTTGTTGACTTAAAAGAGGCCTCCTCTTGCTGTTTTTTCCACATCATCATCTTATTATCATTTAACTCATTAGTACCAACAAGTAGGTATTAGTTAAAGCTATTATGAAGTTTTTTAATTCTTTCAGAATTAATCAGAAAGACATGAAATCATAGAATCCAACTATATATTGTTGTAATACTGTTATAAATACATTTTGATCCCTTAAATCCACAATTCTACGTCAAATCTCTCTATCTTATCTTTCAATAAGCTCTTTGGAATATTAGTGAGTGATTTATCCTTAATTCTTGAAGTTTTTCTCTAAATAATTAGTTTTATTAAAGAATTATATTTATAATTATTCTTGAAAGAGATAATTATATATTTAAATAATTTTATTATCTTAATAAAAGAAGTTTTATTATTAAAATCTTCTTGTAATTGATTGTTGTAGACAATTACTGCTCACTGTTAAAATCACTAGTGGTGTTTAACACATGAAAGAAATAATTCTTTAATTATTTAATTGTGGTTATAATAATATTTTATTATTATATTTCATAAGAACAGACATAGTACTGTTGATTGATAGTAATATTATCATCAGTTTCATAGTCACATATTACATTTGGGAGCCTGGCCGTGCTTTTTGAACCTTGTAACCTTAATTAATATATTTTTAAGTTCTAAAATATATTAATTTAATAATTTTTTCTTTCATTTTAAAGTTAAAATAATAATAATTATTTGAAATTGTTTTGGAAATCTTTTAATTGAGGAATTTGGTTTAATTTTATACTGTTTTTACACGTGGCTTTTCACATCCAAAAACTTATGAAATTATTCTTTGACTTACTCTGAATTAATTTTCATTCAAAATCTTACAATTTTAATTTTTTTTCTTTAAAAAGATTTTTTTTTTTAATATTAAAAATATAAAACTTATGAAAAATCTTTAAAAATATTTTAAAAAAGTATAAAAAATAATTTTTTCTCTTTTATAATTTTTCTAGTGTCTTTAATCAAATACTGTACAGCTGGTAACAAACTCGGTAAGAGATATATTACCAGTCCAGAATCTTCAGAAGCAGAATCTGAGGACAGTATTGAGGTGCAAATTGCTAAAAGAGGCACTTTATTTAACTCAGAAAAGAATAAATTACTACCAAAAGGTGTGTGTTTTATCTTATATTTTCACTTTTTATCTTTAAATTGACATGAAAATTGTGCATACCAGAAATGGAAGCAACTATTAAGTCCAACCAGATGGATGTGGACAAGGAAGAGGCAAGACCAAATCCAGAAGTGCCAAGTCTTCCTCAAGAAAGACACATTTGGAGGATGCCAGAGTTTCCCCCCATTCCCCAAGGTCTGTACCCACATATTTTGACATGAATTCTGAGCCTGAACTGATTAATGATAATATTTCCAGGGCTGAACCATTTTCAAGTGGAAGCAATAGAAATATATCAATGCCAATACAAAAATTGGTTCAGAGCAGCCAAAGAAGAGGAGTGAAAAATATGCCCAAGCCTTTGGCAGGGGGACAGGACTCCTACTTACACATCAAGAGCTTTCTGGGTCAGGAGAAGACCATAGAACTCTTAGGAGGGTGGAGCCCCCTGTCTTGCAAAGACAAGGTCAAAAATATAAAGAATTGGTTGAAGAACCAAAGTCTTTTATCCATAGACCAGAAGAAGGAACTGGAAATGACTCCAGCTTTGTAGACAGAGGCCCCAGTGGCGTCTACCAGCTCCAGAAGTGTCCAAAGACAAGCCCAAAGGACTTCAGAGGAAGCAGAGAGGTCCCAAGAACTGTCAAGGAAAGGGCAAAGGCAAAGCCAATTGGAACAGGACTTACACACAGGGGTACAGGATCCCCAAATTGGAGCCTTCAGCTGTGGACAGTGTGTTAAATTTGGCCAGAACTCTAATGGAATTCACAGCCAAAGAGCAGGAAAGGATGAACAGGACCTTTCCATGCAAATAAATCATGTACAAAGTAGTATTAATGTAGAAATTGGTAAAATTGATGCAAAGTTAACTAAAATAACATTGGATATCAGTGATTTGAAAAGACATGACAAAAAATATACTGAATGGTATAAATTGACAAATGCCAGATTTGATTCAATTATCAATGCATGTAGCAGAATTGAGAGTACATGTCAAGTTCAAAATGATGAAATGGAAGATCTTTCTATTTTCAAAATGAATGATCAACTTAAAATTCTACAAGATCATGTCTTAAAGATAGCTGAAAATACCAATCAGTTTGCTACACATTTAGCAAAAAGTGACAGTGAAAGGCAGAAGTTGAAAAATGAAATCATTGCAAATGTAGAACAAATTCATAAGAATTATGAACCACATATGCCAAGAAATTCTACACCTTTTACTGAAGAAAAGCTTTCTGTTAAAGGAAGTTTTACCCCACTTTTAGGAGAAAATGTTGTCTCTGTTAAAGATATTCCCAAATTGGAAGAATGGCCAACATTCTCTGGTGAAGGAGAATACAACGACATTGAGTTCATCAGGACTATTGGTATGTTACAAGAAGACTTTAATATACCTGATGAAATCATAGTGGGTAAATTACACTGTCTGTTTACCAGGACTGCAAAGAAATGGTATCACAACATGAGAATAGATCATGGAAAACATGATTGGTATTGGTGGAAATCTGAAGTGATTACCAAATGGGCCAATAATTCTTGGAGGTTTAAAATGGAAAATGCTTTTGAAAGTGCCATTTTTAACTCAGAGAAAGATAAACCACTTACTTGGTTCTTCAAGCAAAAAGACAGATTATCTGCTTTACACCCAGATATGTCTGACACTATGATTAATATGAAAATATTAAGAAAGTTTGGAGGAGAACTGGAACATGCTATCAAGAGCAGATGTGTAGAACCCTGTTCAACAGAGGACTACATTAATGCAATGGAAGATATCATTACCAGAACAAGGATTGGTAAAGCTTGGACTAGAATCCCTATGGAATCCAAGATGGTCCCAAAGATTCCCAGAGAGGATAAAAGACCAGAAAGACCCGTCTTGAAGTGTCATAAATGTGGAAGTACTTCACATTTAGCCAACACTTGCACCAAAAAGACAAAAATCAATGAAGCTCAAGTCATTGAAGGAATTAGGTGTACTGAAGAGAAAGAGGAATCTGATCAAGATTCTGCAGTCTCTGAGGATACACCAGTGGAGGACTATCCCATTAAAAACATCACAGCTTTCTTTGAGGTCACAGAAGTCCATACCCACTTGCCACAGTACAGTGAGGATTGCTGCAACCTGATCAATATCCAGGATTCCAGAATGTGCAAAACAAAACCTGCTAGAGGCAAAGGTTACACTGCTGGAGCATCCTGTATCACATCAGTTTTGATGAGTGATATTGAAGCCAAAGTAAATTTGGATAAAGGGGCATTTTGCACTTGTGTGGGCAAAAATTATTTAGAAGTTATACTTCCTGAATGGAAAAACCATCTATTAACAATAAAAGGTGTGCAGTTTAGTAGTGCCAGTAACAATATGTACCCCTTGGGTATATTAGACACTAATCTTGTATTCCCACACCCAGCAGGAAGTATAAGAATGAAAACTGAGATTGTGGTAATGGATAATTGCACATCTCAGCACATCATTCTTGGAAATGATTACTTAAATATTTATGGTATTGACATCAATAACCATAAAGACAGATATTTCACAATTGGGGATAACAAAAGACAAAAATTTGCTTTTTCCAATATGCCAAAACAAATATCAATATTATCTTCTGCAAATGATGCTCATAAGAAGGAGTTTGTGTCTAATCAACTTGTTGAAGCACAGATTAATCCATCATTGTCACCAAAAATGAGGAATGAACTTTTTGATGTGTTATACACATAAAAAAAATGCATTTGCCTCTGATAATGAACCATTAGGTTCTATAAGGGGACATTAAGTTGATATTACTATTAATATTGAAAGACCATATCTTCCAGTACTTAGAAGACAAGCTTATCCAGCCAGTCCCAGAGCCAGAGAAGCCTTGGAGAAGCATATCCAAGAGCTAATACAACTTGGTGTACTAAGGAAAGTAGGCCATAATGAGGAAGCTGAACTGAAAACACCTGTTATTATTGCCTGGCATAATAATAAGTCAAAAATGGTTGGAGATTTCAGAGCATTGAATACCTACACAGTTCCAGATAGGTATCCAATCCCTAGAATTTGAGAAACCTTTACTCAATTGTCTAAAGCCAAGTATATAACATCAATGGATGCATTGAAAGGCTTCCATCAAGATGTTTTGATGCCTAAAGGTAAGAAATTACTTCGAATTATCACTCACTGTGGTATTTAGGAGTATATTAGAATTCCATTTGGCATTCAAAATGCTCCATCCCATTATCAAAGAATGATGAATACCATCTTTCCCACAGAATTGTCTGAAGGATGGCTTATCATTCATATTGATGATATTATCATATGTTCTTATTCATGGTCCTTGCACCTTGAAAGACTTGAAAGAGTACTTCACAAAGTTGCAGAAGTGAACATGAAAATTTCACTTAAGAAATGCAATTTTGGTTTTGAAGAACTCAAAGCATTAGGACATGTTGTTTCTGGTTTAAGCTTGGGTATTGACAAAAACAAAGTAGCAGCAGTGTTACTTAAGACAATACCCCAGAATAAGAAGAAATGATGTCTTTTCTTGGGGTTTCCAGTTATTGTAGGAAACACTTGAAAGACTTTGCAATTCTAGCCAAGTCACTATATAGAATCTGTGATCAACAGACTGTATTTGAGATGACACAGGAGAGAATTGAAGCTTATGAGAAGATAAAGAAAGCTCTTACAGAAGAACCTTTAATCCTAATGCCTGACTGGGATATTCCTTTTAAATTGTACATTGATGCATGTGGAGATGGATTAGGGGCAGCCCTAAATTAAGTCCAAATTATTGATGACAAACCTACAGAGGGACCAGTTTGTTATATCTCAAGACAAATCAAACCAACAGAGGCAAGATATGGTGCAAGCCAAATGGAGTGCTTATGTTTGGTATGGGCACTTGAGAAATTACACTATTATCTTGATGGCAGTGTTTTTGAAGTGATAACTGACTTTAATGCAGTAAAATCACTTCTTAACATGAAAACTCCCAACAGACATATGTTGAGATGGCAAATAGCCATTCAAGAATATAGAGGAAACATGAACATAGTTCAAAAAGCAGGAAACATTCACAAGAATGCTGATGGACTTAGCAGGTGGCCATTAGCCAACACTCATGATAACCCAACTTATGAACCTTTGGAAGCTGAACCACAGATTCCAATTGAAGGGATTAACATAACTGATATTGGGACTGAATTATGTGAAGAGGTCAGAGAATCCTATAAGCAAGACAAGAATTGACATATATTGACTTCTTCATTAGATAAAGACTACAAAGATACATCTTTAGTCAATGCACTAGATGAGGTTTGGAGAAATTCCTATTCTGAAGGAATATTTCACTTGTTTGATGGGATTATTTACCACAGAACCAAACATTATTGTGTAATGACATTATGCAGCAGATTTCTTATCAATACCATTCTTCATGAATGCCATGATAGCATCTACTCTGGACACCTTTTAGAGGACAGAAAAACTGAAAAAGTGAAGAACTGTGCATGGTGGCCATCTTGGAGAAAAGAAACCATTGAATATTTCCATACCTGTGACAGATGTCAAAAAGCAAACAGGAGTACAGGCAAGAAATTTGGACTTATGATCCATATTCAAGAACCAAAATCCCCTTGGGAAGTTGTTCACATGGATTGGGTCACAGAACTTCCTCCAAGTGGTGACAAAAGCTATAATGCTTGCTTAGTCATTGTAGACAGATATAGCAAGAATCCCATATCATTACCATGTCATAAAGATGCCACTGCTATGGATACAGCTCTTCTTCTATGGAGTATAGTTATTTCTCATACAGGATTATTTCAGAATATCATAAGTGACAGAGATCCCAAGTTCACATCCGCACTTTGGACCAATCTTCATAGATTGTTTGGGACTAAGGTATCATTCTCTACAGCATATCACCCTCAAACAGATGGGCCAGCAGAGAGGATGATTCAAACTTTAGAAGAAATGATCAGGAGATTTTGTACTTATGGGTTAGAATTCAGAGACTCGGATGGCTTTACCCATGACTGGTGCACTCTAATACCTGCATTAAAATTGGCATATAAGACATCAGTCCATTCTTCCACAGGACAAACACCTGCTATGTTAGAAAAAGGATGGAATCCAAGACTCCCAGCAGACACACTGAGGAAAGACTTGATTGAAATTCATCCTACAGCTTCCAGCTTCAAGATAATGCTTGATAAAGTAAAACATTATGCAAAAAAAGTATGAACAATGATTTTGATTATTCAAAACAGAAGTGGGAAAAGAGTCATAAAGTACCAGACTTCAAAGTAGGGGACTTAGTTCTAGTTTCAACCTTGAATTTTAATAATATCAAAGGCCCAAAGAAACTTAAAGATTCTGATTTAGGAACTTTTGTTATTGTTGCCTTACATGGAACCAATGCAGTTCAAGTGGAATTGAGTGGTGAATTAGAAAATAAACACCCCACTTTTACAGTCAGCTTGATAAAACCTTATCAACCAGCTGATAAAGAATTGTTTCCTTTGAGGAACCCAGCTCCTTTAACTGTACCACCAGTGGAACAGAATGAAGACAGAAAGATAAAGAAAGTAATTAAAGAAAGGAGACTTAGGGGTAAGAATCAAAGAGAATATCTTCTCAGATATAGAAATCCAGTCCATGAAGATTAATGGCTGGAAGAATCAGATATACCTGACTTATATAAACTCTTAAGAAGATTTAGACATGAAGAAAGGCCAAAAGCCTGAATATGTCTATGAATGTGCTTTAAATTACTTGATCTGAGTAATCTAAAGAGGTTGGGCAGTGGACATTAACCCCCTTTGGGGCTTTCATTATTTATACCATTGATAAAATTGTAGTACAATTTTCCTTTTTGGTGGGAGGGAATGTGTGACTTGAGGTATATTTTACATACCCAAATAGGCCACAATTATCTTAAAAATAAATTTTGAATTATGCATAACTCATAAGTCATGCATATTTCCAAAATTCATCATTTTTAATTTTAGAAAAGATGAATAACTTCTTATTGAGTAAGTAAATACATGGATTTAAGGCCAGATTTGGATTCTACACAAAAATTCACCTAGGGTAGCTCCATAGAGTGAATAAGCTCAGATTAACACTTTGAGGTGGTAATATGGAAAATACTTCAATACCACATAAAAGATCTGTGAAAATTTTTGTTTTTCTTAATTTCACGCCAAAATAATGGGAATGTGAGAAATCCCATTTTACATATACACTAAGAATAGTGTTATGCATGTTTTGAGCACTTAATATCATGGTATTATTACATGGACTTTTGGTACACCCATAGTGGATATCTCACTTGAAGCTTAATTTTCTATTTTGACATAAAAAATAGGCAAGGGGGACAAAAGACATCAAAGAGAGCCAGGGTACCCAACTTCTGAGGCCTCAGAGGCGTGGAAAGCTCCAAAGCTTGGATCCATGGCTGATCTTGGCCTAATTGGTAAGCTAAAACCTTTTGGGAACTTGGTTACCATGTTACAACTACAGTAAATCTTAAGAAAATAGCAAATAACCTGCTATTTTGATGTGCCAAGGAGGTAAAGAGCTACTTAGACTCCTGAAACCATGTAAATTGTTAATGATTTTCCATGGATAAACCCCAAAAGAGTAATTAAAACCCTTTTTGGACTTGTATCCATTGATATACCTCATAGCAACCAGTAAAACACTGATATTTGCAATTCTACGTAGAAATGAGGTAAAAACTTCAAAAATTCATTAAAAATACAATTCTTAATTAATCTCTCTGAAACTTCCAGGACCAATGAAGAACTGTAATATCTATGGTATAGCCAAAAATAATTACAGTTTTACTAGTAAAATTAAAAGAATTACCTACAGTCCATTTTTGACTATTCTATGTGAAACACTGAATCTTCAAAAATTCACAGTAATTACAAACTGTAATGAAATTGCCAATAAAATTGATGACTTTGAGAAATCAATGATTTATTTGGAATAAAAGAAGATTTACAGATGTTACTCCTTTTATTCTTAACCATATTGGGGTTGGTAGTCATGTAAAAGCATTAATTAAGTAATTATGATAATCTTACATGACAACAGATGATGAAATCAATAATCCAAAAGGGTTTATTGTTTTCTCACTCACTGGTTCTTCAGCTTGCTCCATGGCATGCCTCTGTGAGCTGTTGTTGACTTAAAAGAGGCCTCCTCTTGCTGTTTTTTTAAAATCATCATCTTATTATCATTTAAACCATTATCACCAACAAGTAAGTATGAGTTAAAGCTATTCTTGAGTGTTTTAATTCTTTCAGAATCAATAAGAAAGATGTGAAATCATAGAATCCAACTATATATTGTTGTAATACTGTTATAAATACATTTTGATCCCTTAAATCCACAATTCTACGTCAAAACTCTCTATCTTATCTTTCAATAAGATCTTTGGAATATTAGCGAGTGATTTATCTTTAATTCTTAAAGTTTTTCTCCAAAATTAGTTTTCTTCAAGAATTACCATTATAATTATTCTTGAAAAAGATAATTATATATTAAAATGATTTTATTATTTTAATAAAAAGAAGTTTTATTATTAAAATCTTCTTGTAATTGATTCTTGTAGAAAAATACTTGCTCACTGTTAAAATCACTAGTAGTGTTTAACACATGAAAGAAATAATTCTTTAATTATTTAATTGTGGCTATAATAACACTTTGTTATTATATTTCATAAGAACAGTCAGAGTACTGTTGATTAATAGTAATATTATCATCAGTTTCATAGACACATCTTACACACATCTTACAATGTTCCAATAAAACATTTAACAGAATGTTTAGTTAATGAAAATCATTTTATTTGAACTTAATGTATGGGATCTCCTTCAAAATTTATTTTTAGTGATTCTGGGCTATGTTTTTCCATTAATATGTGGTACTCTTTGTGTGGAAGTGAGTTTTGGCTCCTGTGAAGCTGAATTTGAAAAATAATATTCATAATTTATGATTTGGTGTCAAATATTTCTGGAGGAAAAATAGTAGTTTCAACTCCAGAATGTGGTAATTTCATGTTACTTTGACTAATAAACAAATATTGGTATGCTTTATCTCATTGGCTTCTTCCATAATTATTACTATAAATCATTTGAGAGATTCTTGGGGGCTTAAGTTGGAATAAGCAGAACCCAATTTTGTTGAATGTTTAATTCATGGTTGGTTTTTTATTCAAAATAATTTCCAAAATAGTACTTCTGAATAGAAGATATTTATTGAAAAACTTTGTTCTCTAATAAGGGTTTCAGTAGACCCCATAATGTAACTAATGTAAAAGATATTTTTTGATTGGCTTAGGTTGTAATAGAAGTACTATGATTTTCAGATTTACAAGTACTATCAGGAAGTAGGATGATTTTGAAATATTCCATGTATTTCAATGGTGTAAGACATTAAAATAAAACTGAAAGGAATTATATAATTCAAAACAAAATGATGTTAAGACATTCATTCTTGTGGTATAGAAAATTGTTTTCAACTTATTTTGAAATATCATTGTCACAGCCAAGGAGGCAGGGGCATTACCAATCATCTTCAGCAATAATTACTTCATTGATACCTTTCAAAACCCAATCAGCAACAATCATTATTTCATTGATACTCTTCAAAACCCAATCAGCAAGGGGGTTTCATTCAACATTCTCCAAATAGAGTTTTCAGACCTCAATACAGTTTCATACAGGCAAGACCCAAATACAGGCCTTTAATCAATACAGGCGAAAATACCTGTATTGACTGTATAACCTGTATTGGATTCACCAATACAGGATTCAATCTCACATCCAACTTCTTCCAGCATACAGGCCAGTATCTCAACACTCAAACTCCAAGGCTGGTATTTCTCACATATACCAGCCCCTCTTCATCCGCCTGGGGGTTTTTCCCCCAGTTAATTAAAATATTGGATTTATTATTTAATATTATTTTATTTCTCATTTAAGAAATATTATTTTATTATTTATTAAGTTAGTCTTTGCCTTCCCTCACCTGTTCAGTAGAGTCCTGGTGGCCATATCCTTTATTAATCCTTTTCTCTTTTCTGAACAGGTTGAAACAGTGGTACAGGATTATTTGTGGTTGGCTCCTTATTATTGCTTTTGTTTTCCTCTCATATCTTTTAACTCTTATTATTATATGACTAGGAAATTATTATCTTATTTCATTACTCTTATCATTTGAGTATTTCTTCTGAGCCCTCCATAAGTAAGTCTGTTCACTGAGTGCCAGGCCCTCTTCATTTAGAAGAGCCCCTGTGACATTATTTTAATTAACTCATAATTTCTTCTTTTTCTTTCATTCATTTTATTCATTTCTCTCATCCTTCAATTATGATCTTTTCATGATTTTATGATTTTTATGATTTTTTATGATTTTTTCTCTCTCATCAATTTTCATCTCATTCATTTTATTCAAATGAAAATTGATTCTCTTTCTCATTTCAAAATTCTGCTGACCATTTCACTTTATTCTTTATCATTCTCATTTCTCTTTTTGTCTGAATTCAGGTTTTTATCAGGTTATTTGAGCGGAATTATTTGGGTTAATTGATTCATCATTCAGGGATTTTATTGATTTGTGGTATTCAGTGATTTTGGTTTTGAAATTTCTCAAGACTATTGATTGATTGATTCCTCAAGACATTGATTTCACCTCAATATTTTGAATTGATTTGATTGACTTGATTTGATTCCTCAAGATAGCTGAATTATCCTCAAGATTTGATTTAATTGATTGATTTGAATTTGATTCCTCAAGGAAATTGAATTGATTTTTGAAGATATTGATTGAATTCCTCAAGACTTAATTGATTTGATTTTGAATTGAATTGATTTACTTGTTTTGACTTATTGATTGAAATTGATTATTCATAAGAATTTGACTTTGTCATATTCACTCTTCAAGATTTATTCATATTGATTCACTTCAAGACTATTGATTGATTTCTCAAGTTCATAAAGATTCTCATTTGATTGTTTTGGTCAAGCCTTATTTTATTCAAAGTATCATCAAGTTTTTATTCATTCTTCTTTCATGATGCCAGTTCAGCATAGCCCACCAGCCAAGAATACAAGATCCCAGAGACATCAAGCTGTTCTCACTCCTACACCAAGGGCTCCTCTTGACTGCACACCATCAGTTCATCAATTGAGTGCAAATTTGGACAGAGGACCACTAATGGAAGGAGCAGCACCCTCCAGAAGAGGAGGTGTGAAGTCTAGAAGATCAAGATCATTCTCTGGACTATTGGGTGGTTATCCTGGTGTTTCTCAAGGGCCTAGAAGTAGATTGGGGGAAGCTGAAGATGAGGAGGGGGAGGAGTCTGTGGAAGAGGAAGAATCTGAGGAGACTGAAGTGGCAGCTGCCTTGGCAGGTGCTCCTGAAGCTCCTGAGGCTCCAAATCTAGCCCTTTCTAATCAACCTTCTGTCTCTCAAGCTGAACCAAACTTCCTCAAGATGATGGAGCAAATGACTCAGTTTATGGGACAGCTCACTCAAGCAGTTGCCCCAAGGGACACTTCAAAAGCCCCTGCATTCAAGACTCCATCAATGAAGGCACCTGATTCCTTTGATGGTACTAAAGCTCATAAATTGAGAGGATTCATTCAATCCTGTCAATTAATCTTTCATAATGACCCGGAAAACTTCTTCTCTGACAGGAAGAAGGTGCTTTACTCAACTTCTTTTCTTACTGGTAGAGCTGGCAAATGGATTGAACCTTACCTCTCAAATATCTACAATGAAGACCCTTCTTATCTCCTCAATAGCTGGCAGTTATTTGAAACCCAGTTATTCAATCTGTTTGGTGATCCCAATGAAGTCAGAAAAGCTGAACAAGAGTTGGAAAATTTGAGGATGAGGGAAAGTGGTCAAGTTTCCTTGTACATAGCTGATTTCAGAAGTTTAATGTCAAGAATTGGAGACTGGGGGGAAAGGGCCTATATTCATGTGTATAGAAGAAGCTTGGCATGAAGATTGTTGGGCCAATTGGCTTCTCACCCTGGGACTTTTGATAGTCTTCAAGAACTCATGGATATCACCTTGGAATTAGATACCAGGTACCATGAGAGGCAGAAGGAAAAGGGCAGTCATCAAGAGAAGAAGCCTCCAATCAGTGAATCCAACTCCTCCAAGCCCCCTCAAAGTTCATCATCACAGAAGCCTTATCACAAGAAGAATAAGAAGGGGAAGAATTTTAAAGTGTCCAAAGACAAGCCTCATGCTGCTCTCCTCAATAAGGACAACAAATTAATTGGTTCTGAAAAGGAGAGGAGGATTAAAGAAGGCTTGTGCAATTATTGTGGTGGTAAAAACCCATTTGAAAAATGCTTCAAGAGGCCTGAAAATAGGCAAGGGTCATCAAAAGGCAGCCCTAGCAAGCAGGGAAAAGCCTGAGTGGGAATCATGATGTGTTCAATGGTTCTCACTTATTTCCTTCAAGAGCAAAATTGTGCACTCTGAATACTAGTGTCAATAAATCTTTAAAATTTCTTATTTTTTCTTCAATCTCTGATATTTTTTATAGTATTCTCATTGATTCTGGTGCTACAAGCTCCTTTATTGCAAAGAATTTTGTTCTCAAGTACTCATTGACCATGTCAGAGCTCCCTGAAAAGATTCCCCTTTTCATTCTGGATTCTAATGAATCCACTTCCCTGTTCATCACCCATTATACCAAGTGGGTTGTTGATTTAACTTCCTTCCCAAGCTTTGAATGGGATTTCTTTATCATAGATTCACCCAAGGGAGAAGACCTAATATTGGGCTATGATTTTCTTTACCATTTTAATCCCATTATTGATTGGAGAAATGGATTGATCACCTATGATTCTAGTGGTATTATTTCTTCTACTAGTAATGACTTTTCCACTGCTTTCAACAGTGTTGCTCTGGTTGGTGAACTTAAGACACCTCCTTTTCCTCCTTCTGTCCATAACCCCTCCATTTTTCCCTCTCAGTCATTACTTCTATTAAGAGATAAACGATGTTGGAGAAGATTTTGCTATATCTTCACTTCATCTCTTTCAAGGGGATATGGACCTTCCTCCTTTATCTTTTCATGCCTCCCTGGAGGAGCAGTGGGATGAGGAGGAAGAGCCAGAAGAGATTGAAACTGTGCTGAAGGTAGTCCCTCCTGCTTATCACAAATATTTGGATGTATTCTCCAAAGTGAAAGCTGAGAAACTTCCTCCACACCGTGCCTGTGATCATCATATCAAACTGGAGGGTCTTCTACCTCCAGTTGGTGTTATCTACTCTTTATCAAAGAATGAGTCAGAAACACTGCGGGCCTACATTTAAGAGAATGTAGAGAAAGGTTTCATCAGACCAAGCTCCTCCTCAACAGGAGCACCTGTCCTTTTTATTAAGAAAAAGGATGGTGGTCTTTGTTTGTGTGTTGACTACCGCAAACTTAATGCTGTCACTAGGAAGAACAGGTATCCTGTTCCTCCAATGAATCAGCTTCTTACCGTATTCAACGGTGCTACTATCTTCTCCAAGATATATCTGCGTGGTGCTTATAATATCCTGAGAATTAAAGAGGGGGATGAGCATTTAACTGCCTTTAGAACCAAATATGGTAGTTATGAGTATTTGGTTATGCCATTTGGCTTAACCAATGCTCCAGCTTAATTCCAAAATCTTGTGAATGATATCTTTGCAGATTATTTGGATATTTTTGTTGTAGTGTACTTAGATGATATTATGGTCTTCTCTAGCTCTTTGGATGAACATGTTAAACATGTGGCCTCTGTTCTCCAAAGACTGAGAGACAATAATTTGTTTGCTAAAGCCTCAAAGTGTGTATTCCATGCCTCAAGTGTGGAATACTTGGGCTATGTTGTTTCAAGTGATTGCCTCAAGATGGATTCTTCAAAAGTTCAACAAATCCTCAATTGGCCTCAGCCCAAGAACATCAAGTCCCTCCAATCTTTTCTTGGCTTTGCCAACTTTTATCGTTGTTTCATTAAAAATTATTCCAAAAAAATCTCTGCTCTCACTTCCCTCCTTAAAAAAGATTCTCCCTTTATCTTCAATGAAGAAGCTCTTAGTCAGTTCCAAATACTCAAAGAAGCTTTCACCACTGCTCCTATTCTCTCTCATTTTAATCCTTCTCTACCAACTATTGTAGAGACTGATGCTTCTGATTATGCCTTGGGTGCTGTACTGAGTCAGGTGAATGACTCAGGAAAGCATCCCATTGCATTTGATAGTCGCAAGCTCTTACCAGCTGAACTCAACTATGAAATTCATGACAAGGAACTCCTTGGCATAGTTTGGGCTCTCAAGTGCTGGAGAGCTTTTCTCCTTTCTCTTTCTGATTCCTTTGAGGTCTTGACAGACCATTGTTCCCTTCAGTATTTTATGTCCTCTAAAGTCCTTACTCGTCGTCAAGCCCATTGGGCAGAAGTTCTATCTGAGTTCCATTTCATCATCACTTACCGCCCAGGCAGGCTGGCCACTTTACCAGATGCCTTGTCACGTCGGGACGACATGTACCCAGAGAGGGGGGTGGATTTAATCAGCAAGAATCCTCAAAATTTTCATCAAGTTCTCAAGCAAAATGAAATTCAAGAGTCAAGATTCTTTTCAATAAAAGTTGATATTTTTTCAGATTTAGTTGATCAGATTCAAAGACAAGTATGGCAAGACAAAGATTATAAGGAAATCCTCAAGAAATTAGCAAGAGGAGAATCAGTCCCAGACTATTCTATTGAACCTCAAGCAAAATTATTATTGTTCAAAGATAGAGTAGTCATTCCAAGCAATCATGAAATTCAATTGGACATTCTTCAAAAGCGTCATGACTCACCGTTGGCTGGCCATCCTGGCCAGGAGAAGACCCTCAAACTCATCAAGAGGGATTTTTATTGGGCTGGCATGAATCAAATCATCAAGGACTATGTGTCCTCATGTCAGCAATGTTCAAGAAACAAGAACATCCACCACAAGAAGTTTGGGTTACTCAAGCCTCTTCAAATTCCATCTGGTCCTTGGAATTCTTTATCAATGGATTTTATCACTCAATTGCCCCTGTCAAGCAGCTTTGATTCAATTTTAGTAGTTGTAGACAGATTTTCAAAAATGGCAATATTTAGTCCAACTTATTCAACAATCACTGCTTTGGAATTAGCTCAAATATTCATTAATCATGTCTTTTCCAAACATGTTCTTCCAATCAGTATTGTTAGTGATAGAGGTTCATTATTTGTTTCATCATTTTGGACTCAATTGTGTCAGCAGCTCAAGATATCAAGAGATCTTTCAACTGCCTTTCACCCTGAAACAGATGGACAGACAGAGAGGGTAAATCAGATTCTAGAACAGTATCTTCGGATGTATGTCAGTTACCATCAAGATGACTGGCACACCTGGCTCCCTCTGGCTGAATTTGCCTATAATAATGCAGAACATTCATCAACAAAACAGTCTCCATTTTTCACTATTTATGGAAGAAATCCCAGCTTTGATTTAATTCACATTTCTCAAGATACACCTGCTGGAAAGTTATCATCAAAACTCCAATCAGTACAGCAAGTTGTCAAAGAAGAATTAGAGTCAGCAATAAAGCGTTTTAAGAAGTATGCAGATAGAAATAGAGCAATTCCACCTGATTTCCAATCTGGGGACAAAGTATGGCTAGCTTCCAAGAACATCAAGACAACAAGACCCACCAAGAAACTTTCAGAAAGATGGTTGGGACCCTTTGAAGTTCTCAAGAAGATTGGCAGCCATGCATATCACCTCAAGTTGCGTCAACAATGGAAGTCAGTTCACCCTGTTTTCCATGTGTCCTTGTTAGAACCAGTAGAGCAATCAACTATCCCAAATTGACACCAATTGCCACCACCTCCAGTAATAGTGGAAGAGCAAGAAGAATGGGAAGTGGCTCAGGTTCTGGACTCAAAACTAAAGAGAGTTTCATTATGGTATTTAGTGGAGTGGAAAGGATTCAATGAAGACCCAGAAAGAACAGCTTGGGAGCCAGCTTCCAACCTTACCAACTCCCCAGACCTTGTCAAGGATTTTCACACTTTGTATCCAGACAAGCCTGGCCCAAATGCCTCAAGAGTTTGATTTATGGTGCTTGGTGGGGATTGGAGTTTATGAAAGTAAGTTCCTCTCCTGGCATGCACCTTTAAGGGGGTATTCTACCCAAATTTGTTGTAAGCATAACCTTGGCCACTTTGTGAGCACTTGTAAATTCTTTGGACAGGTTCAGAAGGCCTTGCAACATCATACCTTCAAGATTTGGACCTTTCATCAAGATATGGCCCAATCTTTCTCTTATTTTCTTTTCTTTCTTTAATCATGCCATAAATTATCCTTCAAGACATTCATTACCACAATTCATGTTATGGCATAATTTCTTTTTCATTTATGGTGCTTGGTGGGGAGTTGAATTTATGAAAGTAAGTTCCATCTCCTGGTATGCATCCCTGAGGGGTCTACTTCTTGTAAAACATTACCTTGGCCACGCTGTGAGAATCAAATGCTTGATTTTATCTTTCAGAACATTTTGGCCAAAATCAAGAAACTCACCACAAGAAGGACAACCCTCAGGCATTTCTTATTTCTTTCTTTACTCTCTTTTTCTCTCAATTCTTTTTCATTTTTATTTTTTATTTTCATTTCTTTTACTTGTATCTTTTATTTTTATTTTTATTTCTTATTTCAAAAAGCAGTAGTAATCACTCCCATATCACGTTTGGGGAGTCAATTCATTCAATAATCAAAGAGCAAAACACTAGTAATGGTAAAGACCACCTACAGATAACCCTCATCAAAACTTCTTCAAGTCAGCCTTAAACTCATTCCTTAAGATCAAAATTGAAAGCCAAAAACCCAATCAGCAAGGCATCTATGGCAATTGACCATTCAAGGAGGAGATAAGAAGAAAGACATTCAGGAAGAAATCAAGATCAAAAGGAAAACCCTGTTTCAAATGGCCCAATTGGCCAATTTCATGAATTTATGCACTTTGGCACAAATGGCCATATCAAATCTCAAAACTTCAAAATAGCTCAGTTTTATCATTTTTAATCAAAATATTCTTAATTAGGCATATTGGCAAATTTGTGCACTTTTGCGCAAAAGGCCTGTTTATCTTGTCAAAAGGCTTCAAAAGGCCTTTTTGGCCAATTTCATCATAATTGCGCATTTGCGCACTTTGCGCAAAAATGCGCAAAATGGCCAGAACACCTTATAGGCCATTTTTCCATCATTTATCAACTTTTTCATTTTTTTCACCAATATGTATGCCATTATGGCATATATGCGCATTTTTGGGCAAAATGGCTAGAACACCCTATAAGGCCATTTTTCATCATCAATCAAGTTTTTTCAATTTTTTCACCATTATATGCCATTATGGCATATACGCGCATTTGTGCACTTTGCGCATTTTGCGCATTTTTGTGCAAATTGGCCAAAATCCCCTTTAATCACAAAATCAAGGATTTTGGCCAGGACTTCTGAAATGGTCCAAAACCTCAAGTATTTGCCACTTCATGCCAACACTCTCAAGATTCAAAATTATGATGAAATCAGGTGTTCTTGGGACATAAGCCCAGGTCACCCCCTTTTCAAAAGCCATGAGGACTCAAGAAAAGTTTATTGAAGACACTCAATACAAGAATGAACATGATTTAAGAAGAATGAAGGCATTTTGAAGGAAAAGAGGGAATTAAGATTGACGATCAAGGAGAAGATATCTACAAGTGATTAAATGAAGATTTTGTTTGAGTATTGATTGAAGAAGAAAGTTAATGGGATAAATTTAAGGAATTGGGGGAAAGAACTGTATGGATTGATTGCAAGCTCATCAAGACTCACTATACTTATGGTGCTCAGAGCTCACCACTTTCAAGAGGGGGATAATGTCACAGCCAAGGAGGCAGGGGCATTACCAATCATCTTCAGCAATAATTACTTCATTGATACCCTTCAAAACCCAATCAGCAACAATCATTATTTCATTGATACTCTTCAAAACCCAATCAGCAAGGTGTCACAACCATGGCAATTCACCTCCTTGGATCCCCATATGGCATATCAAGCCACGGTTCTTTTATGGCCAATTGGCCATATCCATCACCAGTGGCCAATATGGCCACGTCATTATCTTATGGCCCATTTATGGCCATTTGTGTTTTGGGGCCTCCATGGCCCTTCACCTCAATCCAGAACCCATAGCGGCAATTTATGCCCAAATGGGTATTTCTGGTCATTTCCCTCAAAACCAGGGGAAATGGCCCAAATGGCTGTTTTTGGCCATTTGGGCTCATAATGCGCATTTTTGCGCATTTTGCGCACTTTTTGCGCACTTTGCGCATTTGCGCATTTGCGCACTTTTTGCGCACTTTTGCGCATTTTGCGCATTTTTGCGCACTTTGACGCAAAGTGTCCAAAAGACACTTTCCCGCCTTTTGGGACAGTTTTTGGCTCAGGACCCAAAAATGGCCAAAAACCCCAAAAGGCCCAGAAACACCATTCCAAGCTCTGAAGTCATTACATCCATCCTTTTCCCTCTGCCTTTCCATCTCAAGACCTTTGGACGTAATCTTCTTGCCAATCAACCAATATGCCATAAATGATGTTATATATCATTGTGCATCATTTTTCAACAGCAATTCAATGGTGGCAATATCAAATGTTCATTTCAACATTCCAACATCTCATCACGTCATCAAGGCACCCAATCATTCAGAGGAATCATCAAGGCTCAAGAGCAAGTGTTTCAGCGTCAAAGACCAATGACGCCATCAAGCAGTCATTGGTTATTCTCACTCCAAGTATTCATTCCAAGGGAATACTTTCAATTCATTCTCAAGTGTATTCAAGAGGCAGTGCCAAAAAGAAGTTGTCAAGTGTCAAAGCTCCACTCATTCCATCTTGGCAACCATATTCATTTCAATACAGTCTGGATCCATCAAGACCTGTATTTCATTTTCAATCATGGGAAATTCATTCAACCCAATTCAATTTCAATATTAGCCAGCTGTATCAATTCCCAAAACAATCAATACAGCCTCAAGGATCAATACAGACCAGTTTTCAGCCTGAAGAACTCAAGCTCCCAACTTTTCACATATACCGGCTACCCTTTCCACCCTGGGGGGTTTTCCCCAGTTAATTAATATATTTTGATTTTATTTTATCTCTATTTTCTTTTCACTTTAGTTAAGCAAATACTGATATTATTAAGTCAGTCATTTAGCACCTTTCTCTTTTCTCTTTCTTCGCCTGTCAATGGATATTTGGTGGTCATATCCTTACTAATTCCATTATTCATTTTTGGCAGGTTGAAACAGTGATTAAGGACTTACTTGGTTGGCTCTTTGGCCATTTGGCTTCCCTTTCCTCTTTTGCATCTCATCTTGTACCTGCATATCTTTTAGAGGAATTCATTCTTAGTATTTTTATTCTTTATCCTTTTGGAGTCTTCCAAGTGAGTTCCCTGATTGCTGAGTGCCAGGCCACTCTTGTATTTCTGTCCAAGAGCCCCTGTGACATTATATTAATTAACTCATAATTTCTTTTCATTCTGTTCATTCTTTCTTTATAATTTCATTCACTCATTTCATCGAAATTATGATTCTTTTATGCTTATGAATTTAATGATTCATCGTCACCTCTCAATTTTCTTTCATTCATTCTTCATTTTGAAAATTGAAAGCTGACCCATTTTTTATTTTTGTTATTCTTTTTTAAATCTTTTCAAATCATCAAATTTTCATTCTCATTCATAATTCAGGCGTCATCTTGATTTTCTTTGATTTTCAAATTTTTCATCAAGATATTCAGACACGTTATTCACATCAAGAATTTTGATTTTTAAAGAATAATTCACTTGATTTTGATTGATTGATTGATTTGACATATTTGATTTTGACCTCAAGAAAATTGATTGACCTGAAGACTTCATTGATTTTGCTGATTTTTTCACATCAAGAATTTTGAAATAAATTGATTTTTCTTCAAGATTTTCATTTGATTGATTGATTCTGCAAGATTTTTTATTTTGATTGATTTGATTGATTTGATTTTGACTTCAAGACTTCATTTGATTTTGATTTATTGACGTACCTGAAGATTTTCATTTTGACTCATTGATTTTCCTCAAGATTTGATTGTTGACTCTTTTCACTTCAAGCAAATTTTGATTCTTATTCATTTAATTCAATTTTATTCCTGTTATCATGCCTGTTCAACATTCACCTCCGGCAAGACAGACAAGATCTCAGGCCAGAGCTCAAGCTGTTCTCACTCCAACTCCAAGAGCTCCTCTAGATGGCACCCCAGCAGTTCCTCAACTGAGGGCCCAATTAGATAGAGGACCCCGCATGGAAAGAGCAGCACCATCCAGGAAGGAAGGAAGAGGGCCAAGAAGATCATGTTCATTCTCAGGAGTAGTTGGCGGATTTCCAGGAACTTCAAGGACTATTTTCAAAGGTCCAGGTGAAGATGGTGAAGAGGAGGAGGAGAATTCTGTGGAAGAGGAAGAGTCTGATGGTACTGAAGGTATCCCTGCTCCGGTGGAGGCATCCCAAGGTACTGGAGGGCCAACTCTAGCCCAGTCTAATCAGCCTGTCTCTCATCAGTCTGAACCATCTTTATTGGCCATCATGCAGCAAATGACTCAGATTATGGCCAATCTTCAAGCAGCTTCATCTTCTGAAGCATCAAGACCACCAGCCTTCAAGACTCCATCTATGAAGGCACCGGAATGCTTTGATGGGACTCAGCCCTTCAAAGTTAGAAGTTTCATTCAGTCTTGTCAATTGATATTTCATAATGATCCGGCAAACTTCGCTCAAGACAGAAAGAAGGTCCTTTATGCCACTTCATTTCTCATTGGCAGGGCTGCAAAATGGATTGAGCCTTATCTTTCCAATCTCACCAATCAAGATTCAAAATACCTTCTCAATTCTTGGCCTTTATTTGAATCTCAACTCTTCACTTTATTTGGTGACCCGAATGAAGTCAGAAAAGCAGAAGCTGAGTTGGATTCTTTAAGAATGAAAGAAGGTGGGCATGTATCCTTATACATTGCTGATTTCAGAAGCTTAGTCTCAAGAATCGGGGATTGGGGTGAAAGAGCTCTCATCCATCATTTCAGGAAGGGATTGCCATCCAGGATTTTGGATCAATTGGCCTCCCATCCTTCAAGAATTGACTCTCTTCAAGACTTAATGGACGTTACCCTGGAACTTGATACCAGGTACCATGAGAGGCAAAATGAAAAGAGTCATCATCAAGAGAAGAAGCCAGAAGCCTCAAAGTCAAGTTCTTCTCATCCTCAAAATTCTTCAAGCTCAAGTCAAAAGAAGAAGAAGAATTTTCAGAAGAGGGACAAGCCCCATTCTTCTTTATTGAATAAAGATTTCAAGCTCATGAACTCTGAAAAAGAAAGAAGAATCAAGGAGGGTCTTTGTACCTATTGTGGTGGGAAGCATAGTCTTGAGACCTGTTTCAAAAGGCCTCAAAACAAGCTTACCCAACCGTCAGGCAAATTTCCCAGCCAGGGAAAAGCCTGAGTGAAGATCATGTTGTGTTCAATGGTCTTCACAGTTTTCCATCCAGAGCACAATTGTGCATTCTGAATACTGGTGTCAAAAATTCTCTTAAATTTTTTGTTTTTTCTTCTCTCTCTGATATGTTTTACAGTATTCTCATTGATTCTGGTGCTACCAACTCATTTATTGCAAAGCAGTTTGTTCACAAGTATTCTTTGACCATGTCAGAACTCCCGGAGAAGATTCCCCTTATTATTCTTGACTCCTCTGAGTCTCCTTCTTTATTTGTGACTCACCATACTAAATATATGGTTGAGCTCCCTTCCTTCCCAAGCTTTGAATGGGACTTTTTAGTCATTGATACTCCCAAGGGAGAAGACCTCATATTGGGCTTTGACTTTCTTAATCATTTTAATCCGTTTATTGATTGGAGGCAAGGATTGATCACCTTTAATTCTGATCATAAGGACTATAATGATCCTTCAATTTCTTTCAGTAATGACTTTTCTTCTGCCAAATCATGTGCAGCTCTGGTTGGTGATTCTAGAACACCATCATTTCCGTCTTCTGTCCATATTCCTTCCCTCAATTCCCATCAGTCATTACTATCATCTAGAGATGAAGTCTTCAAAGAGATTCAAGATGTTGGAGAAGATAATTCTATATCTTCACTTCATCTCTTCTTTGGGAATATGGACCTTCCTCCTTCATCTTATCATGACTCCCTGGAGGAGTTGTGGGATGAAGAGGAAGAGCCAGAAGAAATAAAAACCGTGATGAAGGTTGTTCCTTCTGTTTATCACCAATATTTGGATGTATTTTCCAAGGTGAAAGCAGAGAAACTTCCTCCTCACCGCGCCTGTGATCATCATATCGAGCTGGAGGGGTCTCTACCTCCAGTTGGGGTGATCTACTCTTTATCAAACCAAGAGTCAGATACACTCAGGGCCTACATTTCAGAGAATGTAGAGAAAGGTTTCATCCGGCCAAGCTCCTCTTCTACAGGAGCACCTGTTCTTTTTGTCAAAAAGAAAGACGGTGGCCTCCGTTTGTGTGTTGATTACCGCAAGCTCAATGCTGTTACTAGGAAGAACAAGTATCCTGTTCCTTCTATGAATCAGATTCTCACTGTTTTCAATAGTTCTTCTATCTTCTCCAAGATTGATTTGCGTGGTGCATATAACCTGCTCAGAATCAAGGAAGGTGATGAACATTTGACTTGTTTTAGAACCAAATACGGTAGTTATGAGTACTTGGTTATGCCATTTGGGCTTACCAATGCTCCTGCTTCTTTTCAAAATCTCGTCAATGATATTTTTTATGATCTTCTTGATGTTTATGTTGTGGTTTATTTGGATGACATTATGGTCTTTTCCAAATCTGAGGAAGAACATGTCACTCATGTGTCCACTGTTCTTTCCAGACTCAGAGCCAATAAGCTCTTTGCTAAGGCGTCCAAATGCCTATTTCATGTTTCTAGTGTGGAATATCTTGGTTATGTAGTTTCTTCTGAAGGCCTCAAGATGGACCAAGCAAAAGTCCAGCAAATTCTCAATTGGCCACCTCCAAGAAACCTCAAGGCTCTTCAATCATTCCTTGGCTTTGCCAATTTTTACCGCCGTTTCATCAAGAATTATTCAAAGAAAATTAGTTCACTCACAAGTTTCCTCAAGAAAGATTCCCGTTTTCCCCTCAATGAGGAAGCTCTTAGACAGTTTCATCAACTCAAAGAGGCATTCACCACTGCTCCAATCCTTTCTCATTTCAATCCTTCTCTACCCACCATTGTAGAGACCGATGCATCAGATTATGCCTTGGGTGCTGTACTGAGTCAGGTCTCTGACTCAGGAAAAAATCCCATTGCATTTGATAGCCGCAAGCTTCTCCCAGCTGAGCTCAATTATGAGATTCATGACAAGGAACTCCTTGGCATAGTCTGGGCTCTCAAGCGCTGGAGAGCTTTCCTTCTTTCTATTTCTTCCCCTTTTGAAGTTCTCACGGATCATTCATCTCTTCAATATTTCATGTCTTCCAAGATTCTCACTCGCCGTCAAGCCCGCTGGGCTGAATTTTTATCTGAATTTCATTTCTCAATCACTTACCGCCCTGGCCGCTTGGCCACCCTTCCAGATGCCTTGTCACGTCGGGACGACGTTTACCCGGAGAGGGGGGAGGATTTCATCAGCAAGAATCCAATGAACTATCAGAAGATAATTAAGCAAGATGAAATTCAAGCCTCAAAGTTTTTTGCAGTCAAGGTGGATTCATTTTCAAATTTGATTGATTCAATTCAGAAGGCAGTGTGGCAAGATTCTCAATATAGAAGTGTCCTTGAAGATTTGGGTAAAGGTAAATCTGTCCAAGATTATTCTCTTGATTCCTCTTCCAAACTTCTCCTTTTCAAAGATCGGGTGGTGGTCCCAAACGACCCCACAATTCAACTCAATATACTTCAAAAGCGGCATGACTCTCCTCTAGCTGGACACCCTGGCCAAGAGAAGACTCTCAAACTTGTCAAGCGGGATTTCCACTGGTCCGGCATGACTCAATTTATCAAGGATTATGTCTCATCCTGTCAACAGTGTTCAAGAAACAAAAATATTCATCACAAGAAGTTTGGACTCCTCAAGCCTCTTCCAATTCCAAGTGGTCCTTGGATTTGTCTTTCAATGGATTTCATCACTCAATTGCCACTGTCCAATTCCTTTGATTCAATTTTAGTCATAGTGGACAGATTCTCAAAAATGGCGGTTTTTATTCCAACAATAGCTTCAATCACTTCATTAGATTTGGCCCATTTATTCATCAAGAATATTTTCTCAAAGCATGGCCTTCCTTCAAGCATTGTTAGTGATCGAGGTTCACTTTTTGTTTCTTCCTTTTGGACCAACCTTTGTCAGCAGCTCAAGATTTCAAGAGACTTGTCAACTGCTTACCATCCAGAAACTGATGGACAGACAGAGAGGGTAAATCAGATACTAGAACAGTACCTTCGGATGTATGTCAGTTATCATCAAGATGATTGGAACACCTGGCTCCCTCTGGCTGAATTTGCCTACAATAACTCTGACCACTCTTCAACAAAACAATCACCGTTTTTCACTGTTTATGGAAGAGATCCTCATTTTGACTCAGTTCACATCACTCAAGACACTCCGGCTGGAAAGTTATCAACAAAAATCCAATCAGTACAGCAAGATGTCAAGAGAGAACTTGAAGTTGCCATAAACAGGTTTAAGAGGTATGCAGATAAAAGTAGAGCAAGTCCACCTGTTTTCAATCCCGGTGACATGGTATGGCTCTCTTCCAAGAACATCAAATCAACCAGACCCACCAAAAAGCTGTCTGAAAGATGGCTGGGTCCTTTTCCAATCTTGAAGAAAGTCAGCACTCATGCCTACCACCTCAAGCTTCCATCTCAATGGAAATCCATCCACCCAGTTTTCCATATTTCCCTTTTGGAACCAGTCAAGACGTCAACAATCCCAAATAGGCATCAAGAGCCTCCTCCTCCAATCACCATTGAAGAAGAAGAGGAATGGGAAGTCTCTCAAATACTGGACTCAAAGCTCAAGAGAGGAAAATTATGGTATCTGGTGGAATGGAAAGGTTTCAGTCAAGACCCAGAAAGATCCACTTGGGAACCAACCGAAAACCTCAAGAATTGTCCTGAACTTGTCAAAGATTTTCATTCATTATATCCTGACAAGCCTGGGCCGAATTCTTCAAAAGCTTGATTCATTATGGTGCTTGGTGGGGAGAGGAATTACCAAACGTAAGTCCCACTCCTGGTATGCACCTTTAGGGGTATTCTACTCTGTTTTGTTGTAAGCATCACCTTGGCCACTCTGTGAGCACTTTGCAATTTTGGACACAGATCCCTGGCAGGGCTTTCAACTTCATTTCCAATCTTATGGCCATTTTCACTTGGGACAATGGGCCATTCACTTTCCAATTCATTTCCAAGATTCCAAATTCAAACTCATTCCTTCAACATTTTGTTTTATTTTTATGGCACTGGCGGGAGTGGTAATTACCAAAAGTAAGTTCCTCTCCTGGTGTGCACTTCCCTGAGGGGTCTACAATCTTGTCAAAACATCACCTTGGCCACTTTGTGAGCACCTGGCATCAAATTTATCTTTCCAGGTCCTTGGCCAATTTCAAAATCAGTTATCAACCTCCGTGATGAAGATTGGAACCTCCTCAAGATTCAATTCATTTCTCTTTTTCTTTTTCCTTTTCTTTTCTTAATTTAATTTTCATTCTTTATTATTATTCTATTTTCATTTTAAATTTTCTTTTATCACGTCAATTATCACGTCAAAAATTTTCATTCATTTTAAAATTCAATTCCAATCATGAAGCCAATGTCAAAAGAAGATCAAGCAAGTCCTGCGTCAAATGTCAATTTTTAATATCAGTCTTCAAATTTTTATCTTAATCAATCCTCTTGAATCACTCTCTCAAAATCTTTCCAATAGCCTCAACAGGCTTCACCTTGTATTGGTGCTCAGGAGCTCACCATTTCAAGGTGGGGGGTACTGTCACAACCATGGCAATTCACCTCCTTGGATCCCCATATGGCATATCAAGCCACGGTTCTTTTATGGCCAATTGGCCATATCCATCACCAGTGGCCAATATGGCCACGTCATTATCTTATGGCCCATTTATGGCCATTTGTGTTTTGGGGCCTCCATGGCCCTTCACCTCAATCCAGAACCCATAGCGGCAATTTATGCCCAAATGGGTATTTCTGGTCATTTCCCTCAAAACCAGGGGAAATGGCCCAAATGGCTGTTTTTGGCCATTTGGGCTCATAATGCGCATTTGCGCATTTTTGCGCATTTTGCGCACTTTTGCGCATTTGCGCACTTTGCGCACTTTTGCGCATTTTGCGCATTTTTGCGCACTTTGCGCATTTGCGCACTTTTGCGCATTTTGCGCATTTTTGCGCACTTTGACGCAAAGTGTCCAAAAGACACTTTCCCGCCTTTTGGGACAGTTTTTGGCTCAGGACCCAAAAATGGCCAAAAACCCCAAAAGGCCCAGAAACACCATTCCAAGCTCTGAAGTCATTACATCCATCCTTTTCCCTCTGCCTTTCCATCTCAAGACCTTTGGACGTAATCTTCTTGCCAATCAACCAATATGCCATAAATGATGTTATATATCATTGTGCATCATTTTTCAACAGCAATTCAATGGTGGCAATATCAAATGTTCATTTCAACATTCCAACATCTCATCACGTCATCAAGGCACCCAATCATTCAGAGGAATCATCAAGGCTCAAGAGCAAGTGTTTCAGCATCAAAGACCAATGACGCCATCAAGCAGTCATTGGTTATTCTCACTCCAAGTATTCATTCCAAGGGAATACTTTCAATTCATTCTCAAGTGTATTCAAGAGGCAGTGCCAAAAAGAAGTTGTCAAGTGTCAAAGCTCCACTCATTCCATCTTGGCAACCATATTCATTTCAATACAGTCTGGATCCATCAAGACCTGTATTTCATTTTCAATCATGGGAAATTCATTCAACCCAATTCAATTTCAATATTAGCCAGCTGTATCAATTCCCAAAACAATCAATACAGCCTCAAGGATCAATACAGACCAGTTTTCAGCCTGAAGAACTCAAGCTCCCAACTTTTCACATATACCGGCTACCCTTTCCACCCTGGGGGGTTTTCCCCAGTTAATTAATATATTTTGATTTTATTTTATCTCTATTTTCTTTTCACTTTAGTTAAGCAAATACTGATATTATTAAGTCAGTCATTTAGCACCTTTCTCTTTTCTCTTTCTTCGCCTGTCAATGGATATTTGGTGGTCATATCCTTACTAATTCCATTATTCATTTTTGGCAGGTTGAAACAGTGATTAAGGACTTACTTGGTTGGCTCTTTGGCCATTTGGCTTCCCTTTCCTCTTTTGCATCTCATCTTGTACCTGCATATCTTTTAGAGGAATTCATTCTTAGTATTTTTATTCTTTATCCTTTTGGAGTCTTCCAAGTGAGTTCCCTGATTGCTGAGTGCCAGGCCACTCTTGTATTTCTGTCCAAGAGCCCCTGTGACACAAGGGGGTTTCATTCAACATTCTCCAAATACAGTTTTCAGACCTCAATACAGTTTCATATAGGCAAGACCCAAATACAGGATTCACCAAATACAGGCCTTTCATCAATACAGGCGCAAATACCTGTATTGACTGTATAACCTGTATTGGATTCACCAATACAGGATTCAATCCCACATCCAACTTCTTCCAGCATACAGGCCAGTATCTCAACCCTCAAACTCCAAGGCTGGTATTTCTCACATATACCAGCCTCTCTTCATCTGCCTGGGGGTTTTTCCCCCAGTTAATTAAAATATTGGATTTATTATTTAATATTATTTCATTTCTCATTTAAGAAATATTATTTTATTATTTATTAAGTTAGTCTTTGCCTTCCCTCACCTGTTCAGTAGAGTCCTGGTGGCCATATCCTTTATTAATCCTTTTCTCTTTTCTGAACAGGTTGAAACAGTGGTACAGGATTATTTGTGGTTGGCTCCTTATTATTGTTTTTGTTTTCCTCTCATATCTTTTAACTCTTATTATTATATGACTAGGAAATTATTATCTTATTTCATTACTCTTATCATTTGAGTATTTCTTCTGAGCCCTCCATAAGTAAGTCTGTTCACTGAGTGCCAGGCCCTCTTCATTTAGAAGAGCCCCTGTGACAATCATAAGTATTATCAATGGATTCAAGAAGTTTTATCTATCAGAATTTATTATAAGAAAGAATATAAAAGGAGTAAAATATTACACTTGTGAAATTCATGAAAAAACCCCAAAAGCTATGGTGATTATAGAAAAGCTCAATTAATAAGGAATCACTTTCCCTGTTCTAAAATATGCTTTGAGTGGGGTAATGGTAAGAACAGAGAAGCTAAATGGGAATGATAATAATATTTTAGATGTGACCATTTTTTTATAAGACCTCATTTTTTGTACTTTTTTTATTTCCAGTTTCTTTTGAGGATAATTTATTCCTTAAAAAAATGAAAACCAATTGTAAAATATTACTCATGTGAAAAAGAAAAACGGAAAAATTATTCCAACAAATTTTTTTCTCAAGAGAAAGATGATAATGTCTTCTTTTCATTGTCAAAAAAAACTTTTTTTTAAATAATTTCTATGATTGAGCTAAGTTTGAAGTGTTTTTTGTTTTTTTGTATAACAAATTGAGAAGGAAGAATTCTTCTTAGAATAACAATGACTCCAAAATTAATAACAAAAAACCATCTTTTTAAAATTAATGGTGTATAGAAATACATAAAATCTTTATACTGAAAACTGTTCTCATACTGACTGATATACAGCTTAATAATTAAAGTTTCTGTCAACAAAGTAAGAATTAATACAAAAATTGCATTCAAAATTCAAAGAAGAGATTTTATGTAAATAAAGTGTGTTAATGAGCTATATCTAGATTTTTGAAAATTAAACAGGTTTTGAAAATAAGAATTAATTCAGTTTTATACATAATTATTTTGTGTTAATAATGATATTTTGTTTCAAACTCGAGAGTTATTTCCATTTTTATTAAACCATTTGTTTTCAGTGTTTCCTATAAATAAAATCTACGTTGAATATGGAAAAATTAAAATTACTATTATTTCATTCAGAATTTGAGCTTCATAACATCTTCCAAGATTCATCGTAGTGAATTGGAAAAGAGAATATTGGAGAGTAAAATTAACTTTGTGACTCACCAAAGTAATTGACTATTGTCCTATATTATTCAAAAAAAGACCCAAATTATTTCAATTTGTACCAGAACATCCACAAGGTTCTGTGAGTTAAATTTATATAGTTTTAACATAATAAAAGATTGGAAATAGGATTGTTTCACCAAGAGTTTAAGACAAATATCAATGATCTAAATCTGATTTTTATGTTTCAAAGGATTTTTAAGGGTTTTTTTCACACCAATCCCTTCATGTTTATTAAAAACCTCCCAATCTTTTCAATAACAAGAAGATTTTTAACTATTAGAAATTGAAAAAATATATATATTAAGGTCAAATTATTGTATTTTCTGATTAAAGATACCCTTAATAATCTCATATGACTTCTTAATACGAACTTTGATTCTTGCATTAGTCATTAAAAGTAAAGTTAAGGAGTAAAATAAGGTATATTCTTCCTGAATTTCTCTTCTATTCAGAGTAATTTACTTTAATTATTAGTTATAAAGAAATGACACAGATTATTTATAGGTTTGAAAGCTCTCTAATCCATGATTTTGATAACCTTCAAAAAAGATAGATAAAATATTTTTTTCCCGCAGCTATTCTCTAATCAACTTCTATACTGGGACAAGCCAAAAGTAATACTAGGAAATCAATTTTGTCTGATTTGAGGATTCCATCCTTTCAAAACTCCTGTTTTAGTGTTTTCTATTGGAAATTAATTAAGATATTTGAAGAAATAATTAACAGAGACTTTTTCTGAAAGGATTTGTTCCATTTCCTTGAGTATATCCTATATAGAGTTTTGGAGTTTATATTATTATTATAAAGAAATGGAATATTTCTTAAAATATCATATTATACAAAGAAATACCCTTATGTTTTAATTAATATTAAAAAAATTATTGTAAATATTATGATTGGTTATTTACTTTTATGTTTTGAGCTCAGGACAGAAAATGCACTTGTTCTTTTATCAAATCTTCAACTCAACTTGAAAGTATGGGAAAGGTATATTATAGCTGAATATTAATTGAGTATACATTTTTCCACTTTATACTCTGAGGTAATGGCTTTCATTAATATAAGAATTATGGAAGTATCTTGGCTCAAAAGTTGAATTTTTATTCATGAGGAATGAAATAACTATCCAGCTCTTGGTGTTTTTCTTCAAGTCTAAGGAGCGATACGGGAGGCTAAGAGCTGACTGAACCCCTTTTCAATTCCGGCTTAAACAGTTAAATATCTATCAATATTTCAGACTTCCTAAATTATACAAGGATAAAATATTGAAAAATGTGTATCCCTCTTTTTTCCTTGAAATCACTTTTAAAAATGGTATGTTTGAATGAAAGCTCCCTTCCTTATAAGTGATAATATAATTAGTAAACTAATGCAGATCTTTGTTTGGCTTAAAATATAGCTTTCTCAAAATAATGAGATCCAAAAAATTAAATAATCAAGACAAAAAACGCTCAAAGTAAAATATTTTTTAGTGAAAAAAACTAAAAATAAACAACATCAATAAATCTTTTAAAATGAAGAAATATTTCATTTTTGAAAATATATAAATCATGATTAAAGGCTCTAAATGGATCTTTTTTTCATTGTTTCAAATTAAATTAGTTCAAAAATGAATTATTTATTCCATACCAGGTATAGAAAAAAACCAAAAAAAGAAATCTAATTTCAGTAAGTCAAACTTCTTATAATATTAATATAGACAAAAGAGAAAAGATAAAATATGTGAGCTATGGCTTTAAGAAGATTATAAATAACAATTAATATCTATTAAAACTGAGTGAAGGTGGTTTCCAAATAAGTTGGGATTGATTGCATCCTCTTCTGCTTGTATTTCAGCCCTGAGAACATCCATTTTTGAGGTTGGTAGTTGTTGATTTGTGAATTAATAATTATTAATATGTTCCAAATAGGATTTAGATATTGAGAATTTGGAAAACATACAAAATTTACAAAGCAATGTTGTTAAGGCTCTTGATGGCTCCATAGTGCCATAAAATCCATTAGGAGGGGCCATTGTTGGCCATGGATCAAGAGTGCCTTCTACATGTGCTTGGAAAAGGGACATAGGTTTGGTAAACAGAACTTTGATACCACTTTGGTTGAATTAATTATCTTATTTCAAAAGGCCACACTATATTGGCTTGAATTAAAAAAAATTCCCCAAATTACTAATTATTGCTACCCAGATTGGGGGCTGACTGCCAAATGATCCAGAATTTCATCCAATAAACCCATTTAAAAGAATTGGCCATATATACATCAAGTTCCAGATCGATTTTTACCAGTGGAAATGTGCTTGGGAATAAGCGAGGTGTTATTGCAAGTTTTCAGGCCATAAATAGGGTTTTTTGTGCAATTTTTGAGTGTTTTCAGAGCTTGAAAATGTTGAATTGGATTTTTTAGGAGAAAAAAGCCCTGGTAATTTGGTTGGTAGCTTGAGAAAAAGTTTAGAAATGTTCCCAAGTAAGGATTTGGCATAGTTCTTTCTGATGTAAGTCATTTAACTCAGGAATCCATGCACCTTTTCCAATTATGAACCATTACAAGGCATTGATTCTTTATGTTTGTTTCATAGAATTTCATCAAGTAGATTCCATTGCGGTCACATATGAATTTGAGTGAGAGGACATATTTTCCATACCCATGAGCAATGTATGGCTTCTTATATCACAATATGAAATTTTATGATGCTAATGAAATTGAAAAAAAATAATTATCAAAATACATGTTTATAAAATAGCATAATATGAAAATGAAAAGACTTCAACTCTTAAATTTCAAAATCAGAAAACCAAAAAACGAAATTGGGAAGTAAAAAAATCGAGGGATTTCAATAATACCCTTGATAAAGAAGATTATATTAGGAGATAATTTGAGGATAATGAAATAAGAATCAGGAAAGTTGGTACTTTTATATTGAAGTGGTGGTGAGTTATTCTAAATTTGAGATAGCCTGTGAGTAACTGGAATTGAAAAATATCAAAGAAGCTAGAATTTTCTTCATAAAAGTGGGAGAGAGATGGAAAAATAGTGTTATAAATTAGAGTAACATATTTAAACTTACATGCACAAGTACTAAAAAAAAAATTACGCTTCCCAAATTTCCATAATTTGATAGGAATTGAATCGTTTATATATGGTGTGTGAAGGAAGTTTAGCCTTTTCTCAAGTAACACATGTGCGGTAGACAAAGAAAATGGAAATTTAAGCTAAATTTATTTCAAATTTTATTGAAAGGGTCCATATTTAAACTTAATCTTTCTGTATTTCAAAAAAAGAAGCCAAAATATGAAGCTCTCATTTTCTCACTGATGAATTTGTTGCTCTGGTAGCTTACATAGTCCAAGAATCTTTGTTATGTGGATTGCTTTTTTTTTCAAAAAAGAAAAGTTTGAGCTCAAAATTTTTGAAAATAATCTAGAAAGTTAATTCAAAATAAGACAAGAGGAATTTGATAAGAGACAGAAACAATTGACTACTTCCCAAACACACCTTACAGGTAATGAATAAGTGATAGTAAAGTAATACATGAAAAGAGTATTAGGCTAAATCCAAAGCCTGTGGTATAAACTGAGATTTGCTATCCTGTGACTGTTGGAGTATTCCACCGTTGAACGGTGCTTTTCACCTTTTTCCTTTTACAATTTATTTCTACTTTTATTATTTGTACTTTTGTATTGAACAAAAGAATACTACATTTATTACTTGCCTTATTGTACTGTATATTTATTCTGTATCAACGCTGTACTCTTTAGTATTTAAAGAGGCAGTAGCTTGTTGTCATTTAAGAGTATGAAATATAAGAGAATAATTCACTAATATCGTCGTCGTCGTCGCTTAGCTATCGTATACTCAACACATTATCAGTACCAATTGCTCAGCAATTGGAACCAATTTTCACTAAAAGTACTAAAGTCATTTTCAAACCGAAAAAAAAAAATTATTATAATAGCTGCTAGAACCCAGAGGAAGAACCTACTGGCTGAATCACAGAAAATAGTTATTTTATTATTATTCATCGTAAATTACAGGGGAGGAAAGTCCTACTGGTCGTCGTAAAGTTCAGGGGAAGAAAAACCTACTGGTCGTCTTATTGCAGGGGAGCAAATCCTACTGGTCGTCGTATTGCAGGGGAGCAAATCCTACTGGTTTTCTTATTGCAGGGGAGTAAATCCTACTGGTCAACCTATTATTCACATATTCGGGGGAAAGTATCCTACTGGTTAATATGTCATCAAATAACATAGTCAATCGTCTATTATTGAATTCTGAAAACTACTTCACTTGGATTATAATGATGGAGTCAGAGCTAGATAATATTGGTGCACTAGATCTTATCCTAGGCACAGATCAGCAATCACAACAGATACAAGAAAGCCTTAATCGAAAGGCATACAATCTCATCATTCGCTATCTAAATGAAGATAATCTATCATTTGTTTCCAGCATTCTCAATCCAAACCAAAAACGAGATGGACAGATTCTCTGGAAGATTTTAAAAGAAAAATACATGTCGAATGATATATCCAGCCAAACTTTGGCATTTACCAACTTCAGTCAAGTAAAATTCTCACAAACTCCTAATTTTGTTCAAGAAATTCGAACTGCTGTAAGAAAAATGCGGCTTGTAGGTTTCAAACTAGAAGAGTCGGCGCTTATAATAATGGTTTTAAGCAAGTTGCCACCTGAACTTGATTCTTTTGTTCGTGTGATGTCACATGGTTTTCAAAATCAAGGTCTGGATTTCATACTCAAGAAGTTAGAGCAAGATCACATACAGTTCAAATTAAATGAAGACAGTCGTGAAGCCACAACCGCATTGTACAGCCAAAGAAATAAAAGGTATTGTAATTACTGTAAAAAGAAAAGCCACCTGGAAGAATACTGTTGGAAAAAGTATCCCGAGAAGAAGCCAGCTAACCTCATTGCACAATTCGATGAGGATGAGCCTTCAATAGCATTCTAACCATCCACCGTCAACAGTGAGGGGGCGTGTTGGAGTATTCCACCGTTGAACGGTGCTTTTCACCTTTTTCCTTTTACAATTTATTTCTACTTTTATTATTTGTACTTTTGTATTGAACAAAAGAATACTACATTTATTACTTGCCTTATTGTACTGTATATTTATTCTGTATCAACGCTGTACTCTTTAGTATTTAAAGAGGCAGTAGCTTGTTGTCATTTAAGAGTATGAAATATAAGAGAATAATTCACTAATATCGTCGTCGTCGTCGCTTAGCTATCGTATACTCAACAGTGACTTCCACTGAGATTTTTTATCCTGTGACCTCCACTGAGATTAATTCCCCTGCTTCGTCTTCACACCATTACCTTCCCCCAATCCCACCAGCCCAAGGTTTGTAATGATCGCACATTAAAAAACATCTGCAGTTCCAAATGAACATGTCAAGGAGGTAATTCAACAAGTATTTATGGAAAATTACAAATTTCCCCATATGATTTTACCTTTTCTGACACCAGAAATTGAAAAATGAATATCAGTAAGAATTCAAAACACTTATTAATAAGGAAGTGGACACATATCCATTGAATTAAATAACATTTTGTAAAAAAATCAATGTGGAATTAAAAAAACATCAAAATAAAAATAAAAATAATAATAATGTGGTTTTACTTTGTTTCTTAGTACATTTTTTCTTGTTGAAATAAAAATTTCATTCTTGCTGTATTTGTAATGATTTGAATGATTTGGAGCTTGTAAAGGTTTTATATAATGTTTGTATTTATCTGTGATATACAGTGATATAGTTTTATTTCTTTTCTTTCACCCTTCCTGTCATTTGATCATCTGAATATGGTAATAATTTCTACACATGTGCTCAAATATTATAATCAATATCCCACTTCTAAGTGGACAATATAGGTGAGAGCCCTAACAAATCTAATACCAAATTTTCATACATGTAAATTTGCTATTTTCAAGTTAGAAACTGAAGACATAGAAACCTTTCCCTTTTTACACATCCATGGGCCCATATGGAAAGATATATAAAACGAAAAGATGCCGGAATTAATGTGACATGATTATACTCATCTGAAGGTATACTATGAACAGACCTAAAGGTATGTCTGAATAGGAAATGAAAGAACACAGCATGATTAACTGCATTTGGAATAGATATTCAATTCACAGGAAGGGTGTGCGACTTACCTTTGTCATACAATGATCCACTGGGAAAATGTGGCACAGGTGCAACCAGCCACATGGGGTTTTGGATTTCTGTGTGAGAAAATCACACCAAGCTCAAATGATGTGAAGGGTTGATTATGTGTGGAATACATACACATAAAGATTCCATGGAAGAAATTTTTCTGTCTGAATGTGACATGTAGGTAAACATGGCTCTTTGTATGAGGACAGAAGAATTGTGAAATTTGAAAGAATGTGATATTTTCAAATTTAAAATGACTGACATATTCTGGCATGCCACTGTACTCAAATTGAACATGGGGGAATTTTACAATGAAAAGAATATAGTCATATGCAAAATTGAGGGCCTTGACTGGTCACCAGGGAAACTTCATTTCAAGAATTTTCAAGGCAGTTATTTTGCAAGAAAAAATGTTCATAAATGTAAGAGAATTTCCTTTATGTGTCACTATATTTTAAGCTAAAATAAAATTTACTAGATATAATGAAATAAGGGTTTTACCATTGAAAGAAGTCCACATTAAATCAATTTGTTATAATAAGATACAAAGTGAAACTCAATTTAATCTTCATAAATAACTACCTGTTCATTTTCAAAGCCAACAGACTTAAAATATTGAGCTGGGGCTACTATAGTAAAAAACTTTAATAAATCTTGAAGCTCTTTAAGATTAAAAAGGTATTGTTCAGCATGCAAGGTGGCTCAGAGATAACAAAAATGCTATCAATAATACAAAATTGAAATGGAATTCTCCTCAAAAAATATATCAAAATATTGTTATTTTTTTGTTTCTGGTTAAGGATATATTGTTTTTGATATTAATGTTTGAGATTGGAAAATACCATAGTGAAAAACCATTGGGGTGGGATGACGTATGGATATTAATAGACTGTCTAAGCTAATAAAAGGAGATATTACTCTTGTTTGATGGAGATTCTTCAAGCAATAAATCAGTGAATAATAAATGGGTTTTTAATGGAAGTGTGTTTCAACTTTGAAGGAGGTTGGGATTTCAAAATTTGCATTCTATTGGATGGGGCCAATGGGGATTTCAGGAGTACAGAAAAGTTGACACATCAAAATACATGTTGAAGTAAGGTTTTATAAAAATCATCTATTCAATATGAAAGTAAGTCATGAATATTTAGTTCATGTTTTTAATGAAAATAGATAGATCCTCTTTAATAAAAATATCTTTTTTCTTTGTTGTATTCTTTTCAAATACTACAATAAAGTGCTTATATTTCAATATGGCTGAGTCCTATCATGGCCCCACAAATTGAAAGAGTTCTGGAATATGATTGGAAAAATAATAATTTGGTATACTTTTCTGAATGTAGAAAAGTTGTTTATTTGAGGGGAAAACATTTTTCCAATGTTCAGAAAATTCAGTTGCATCATCTATTGACACAGCACAGCTAGCTGAGATTTTGATAGAACTAATCAAATAGAATTTATTCTTTAATAGTTCATTTTAAAGTTCTTCTTATTTAATCCTCTTTTTTTGGGTATTGAGAAATTATTTTCATTGAATTAAATCTTTTGACTAGGAATTAGAAATGGAATATAGGCCTTGTATAAGAAATCCAATTTGGCAGCTTGTAGACTACCATGAGAGGAGAAACCCATTTTAAGGGAAATCTTTCTTATAATTATAAAAATATGGAATCAGAACTAATTTTCCAATAAAATCTTGCGCCTAAAGCTTGAACTGGTGATCAGTGGGTGTACTGATATCTAACTCAGAGGGGGATTCATGTAATCTGAATCAAATGAGAACAAATATTCTAAGATACTGGATGAATTTTATATGTGAGGTGAGGGGGAATTTGAAAGTAATCTGGATGGTTTGAAGTAGTGGAGAGTGAAAAATATGTTTGTATTTGAGAATAGTTTCTCAGGGAATGGGTCTATCTCAATGCAGTTTAATCAAGAGATCTGTTTAAAGTAATATAGTCTAAGTCTGAAAAGCTAGTGTGAGCTGATTTTTTGTGGGACCCAATAATATAATTTTGATTTGGGCTCAAGAATACATAATTTTAAAGATGAATGATCCTTCAAAAATAAAACTATCAAATTATGTATTGTATCAAGATTTAACATTATTGTTGAATCCAAATAGGGAAGGTATTAAAAAAATATGATATAATACTTCATTCTCAGTGAAAACTCCTTGGAATTGACTTGGGGTTGCCTGAAGCCATTTTTCAGTAATTAATTTATGGATTTTTTATGAGAATGTATAGTGAATATGAGTACCAATTTATTCAATCTGGGCCTTTTTAATACAGAAAAAATTACAAAAGTGGTTTTCTGAATAAGAAAGAGATCCTTTCAGATTGCACATGGAAACAAAATTCAGCATGGACAGGAGGATGAAAACAAAAATGAAAGATAATGAAGGACCCATTTAATTTGGTGAAAAGTGGAATAATTTCCACAGCTACTTCAGCTCCTTGATAATTGGAATTTAAAGGGAGTTAAATCCTCTTTTACAGGTATGATTTAAGAGAAACAGAAGTTCTCCAGATTTGAACTTTCATTTTCAGGGAGATGAAGGAAAATGAGCATTATAGGACCAATGCTAGACAAGCATTCTGACTTTCCATGTGCATAAAAAAATAAGAATAAATCAAGAATTCCAATAAACCCCAAATTCAAAATGGGGTTCATTGATATTTCTGGTTCCAGTGAAGCATTTCCAGACCAAACCATCACATATGTCACCTTTTCAAGAATATTCAGGTTTCTGGTATTGTTGATTTTGATTCAGAATTTCCATTATTCCAAAATGATGAAAAGATCTTTTCAGCCATATTATAAAAGGTTTTTGAATGAAAAGTCTTTTGGGATGAATTTCTTCTTGATTTATGTGTTCTGGGTGTAGGGTTCAAATAAATTAATGAAGTAACCTAATGATTGTGTGCAAGAAAGATAATAATCATTGAGTTAATGATATAAGTGAAAGTGGAATTGGTAAGTGGTTAAAGATTCAGTGAGATTATCAATAAAAGAAAAGTGGGGACAAAATATATAGTTTTCCATCATAAGATCCAATTGTAGATTTTCAATTATGGTTCTGGGAGATTGAAGTATATTGAATCCAGAATTAGGGTGACCACCCAAGCTTGAGACACTTGAATTGATAAGTAGCTTCAGGGAAGGGTTAAGAATGAATGAAGCCCCATGAGCTATATAATTGTTTTGAGATAAAATTTAATGGATTATAATTCTAAGGTCCTGTGGGGGAATTTATTTACACCAGGTATGTGATTTCTTTTTAATCCAATTGGGGCACACTACAGTGGAGGATGTTATCTTTGTTAATTGAGAATTATGATTTGGAAAACATGATCCAATAGAATTGCAGTGTTCTGAGATCCTAATTTTGAAATAGGTATGTCTGGATTATACATTAGTTAAATGGTTAATATGGAATTTATAATATTCTGTTGATATTTGAAAGGTGTGAATGCAACTACTTTCCAATCAACCTCAATAGAGTAGTGTGTTTGAGCTGAGCATTATTTACACATGAATACATGTATTGAGGAATAATAGAAGGTGGTAATTATCGCAGAAATGATAGATATGGCTGAAATATTTTAGAACTATATATAATTTATATAGGATAGTTTAGGGGAGTGATCAATTGAGAAAAAAGTGTACTAACTATTTATATATGAGGGAAAGATGAAGTGGACCAGTGGAGGATGGTATTCAATTTTAAGAAGCTGGCTGAGCTTTAGGAGTTAATACCTAATTTGTGGAATGCTAATGAGGAGGGGTTGAAAGGGGAATAAGGTTAAAGAAATGTCTGTCATTGTTCCAGAATAAATAAATCCTGAAAAAATACTTTCAATTTATAGATTTAAAATTCTAAGACATAATTATTTAGAGTGGAAGTAAAGTGGTGGGCATCATGTTCGAGTGTAGAAGGGGAATGGAGCTTTAGAGTAGTTATAAAGTGAATTTGGCTATGATAAACTTTTATCTGAAATATTTTTCCTTTTTTAAAGAGGTGATGTATAATTTTTATGAAAATAATTCTGAAATATTCCATGATACAGGTATAGGAAATATATTGATTTATATTCTTATAATTAAGGAAAATTTGGAAAATCATTGGAATTTGAAAAGAAAGAGGGCTAATGAATACTATTTGGTGATGTTTGTGGAATCTAGTTGAAACCTAAAATTATTTTCCTTTCAAATGAAGGAAATATTCTGTGAGATGTTGGTATTTCTCTCAGTGATGTTTTACACAAAAAGTGGAGGAACTCACCATATTTCTGTATAAAGATTCCCAAACTTATTCCTGTTTAAAATTTAGAAAAAAATTGGCTTAATGATTTAATTTCTCTATTGTATTTTTCAAACATATTTATCTGATATTACTCTGATTCAGAAAAGAACCGAGCTGATATATTAGCTTGAATATATTACTGTAGTATTTTTATCCTCAATTCATCTTCTAAAGAAATAAAAAATCGTTAAAAATAAGCTCATTACTCTGATAGTGAATATGGTCTAAAAAATTACAAAGTTCACTCCCGAATTAGTCCTAAAAGCCCTCTTACAACAACTATTTCTTCCTCTACTAATGAAGCTTGTTGCAAAACTAATTCCAAAAATGTCACAGCTCAAGCCACCACAGCTTTGTCAATAAAAAGTATCTAAGTCACTATAAATTCTCCACAGCCAAAAAATGCACAAACTACCATTTCCTTGGTACCAGAAAGAACACCAACTGATTTAGTACTTCCTAATACACTATGCACTTTTCCACATGAATTCCTCCCTAATCCTAGTGCAAAGTCAATGGAGTAAAGATTTCCTTTTGAGTAAAGTGAAAGGCAATGCTTAATCTGCCAAAAAGCTTCCAGGTTCTTGTGGGATAGGAAAATAGGGCTGATTTTAAGCAAAGAGAAAGACGATTGAAAAACCTGAATCAAAGTGGTATCTTTGAGGGGAATCCTGGAGTAATTCTCCATAAAGGTAAGTAATTTTTATTTCTGTATGTAAGAATTTTCTTTATGGAACCTAAGTGCAAGAACATACTATCTAAGGCTACAATAGAAGTGTGTTAGTATTATCATTTTCACTTAGTTGTTGAAATTTGTGACTAAAGGTTCCAATGGCTGGTGATGAATTTAATTCAATTCCACCATTTGTATATAACAAGAAGTTCAGTGACAATAATTATGAATATTCCTTCAACCAAAGGATGAGTCATGCAGGTTAATCAAGAGAAATAAGGGTGGATACTGAGGATGAAAGAATAGCAACCACTCAAAGCAAAGGAAATCACAAACCAAGGAAGGAAGACTTTCCAAATAAAAATTATAGAAAGAAAAAGAAAGGTAAGCCTTCACACACTCTAATGGCTTTTGAATGAAAATGTCTCATTCAACAAGTGGAAAGTGTCACAGATGGTTGAGCTGTGACCTATAATACCAGAAAAAGATCAAGGAAATTCAACCTTGATATTGTAGCCTTTTCTGCTCAGTTGTGATGATTGAAAAATCAAGCAACCTAGGGTCTAGTAATGGTGGTGGTGGGGAACTGCCTGTTCCAACATGACCCTGAGTGGAGAGCTCAAGTGCTTTTTTATGGTTTCTGGCATCAATGTGACAGAAGATCAAGGTTTACTGTCATGGGTGGATTTCACAATTGTGAGGGATGACACATTGCAAAATTTGGGGGTTTCAAACCTGTTGGCAGAAAGGGCTTGGGAGTGATGACCCAATAACCCTTATGGCTCCTTATACTGGCCTGTTGTGTAGCTGATGCCCCTGATTGAGAGCAGGGTTGCCCATCAGTGTTAGTGCACTTTGGGATGCAGTGCTTCCTACCCCGGGGGTACTGTGACCTATAATACCAGAAAAAGATCAAAGAAATTCAACCTTGATCTTGTAGCCTTTTCTGCTCAGTTGTGATGATTGCGCAATCAAGAAACCTAGGGTCTAGTCATGGTGGTGGTGGTGGGGAACCTCCTGTTCCGACATGACCCTGAGTGGAGAGCTCAAGTTCTTGTTTATGGTTTCTGGCATCAATGTGACATGATGTGGTTTTGTTACCAACCAGGGCAGTTTTAACTGTTACCAAGAGGGTAAAACTACCCTTAAGCTAAAAACAATCCTATTATAAACTGTTTTAACTGGTTTCTACGTCTCTTAAACACATTCTGATGTGTTTTTAAGGCTCTAGACCAGGTATTACTATAGAAATGGCTGATTTAAGGGTCTAAAATGACTAAAAACAGCCAAAAATGGCTCAACTCAGCCCTTTTTTGGTCTAAACCAGGGTTCAATGATGCCATAATTGGCTTTTCTGCTGTCACAGTGTTTTCCACTACTTACAAGAGTAAATTTTACTTTTGGAGTAAGAAAAGTGATGTATAAAAAACAATGTCTTCTTTGCCCCACTTTTCTCTTCATGTTAGAATCTTTTCCTTTTATAATTAGTTTAAACACTGCTAAACCAATCAATAAAAGATTCAAAACACCCCTTTTATATCATTTTGAACCTTTCAACCACGTGAAAAACCATTATAATCATTTTTTGTAACTCTTATAATCATTTTTACCCCTTGAACCACCTCATAAGTGAATTAAAGCATCTTTCATCACTGTTAACTTTGTCACTTTGTTTCCAAATCCACTCTGGTAACTTTTGGGCATGTTTTCTCTTTAGAATTACTTTCAAATATTTTATTCCTTAATTAAGTTCTTGCAGTCCTTTCCTCAATTGATTCCAATTGAAATTGCTCTTGAAGAATTTCCCTTTTTTAGCTTTAAATATCTCTTTTAGAGTATTTTTGGGATAAAATTTTATCTTTGGTAAAAGAAGAAGTCTGTATAATATTATATTTTTATACTTTCAAAGTTAAAAATAATAAAATTGGTGTGTTTTCTTTTAGAAATCTTATTTTATACTATTTTAAAACAATTTTACCTTATACAAATGTTGAGGACAGGAAAAGTACTTGCTTTTTAATCAAAGTTTCATATCCAAACCTTACATAAGTACTTCCCACTCACCATTCTGAATTTTTCACTTTATCTCAAGAGAAAAGCAATTTTGCAAAAATTCAAAGGTCAATTTGTTTAGTAATATATACCCAAAATTAAACTCAAAATATTACAAATGAAACAAAAAATGAAGGGATTGGTTTTTTTATTAACAGTGATTAATATTAAAGGATTATGCACAATTTTAAAACTTTTTCTTTGACATCCCTAAGATCATTCGAAATTTTCAAAAAATTTAACAAGCAATTTCCTTTAAAAAGGAATAAAAACAAGATAAAATTGTAAGGAGGAATATTAGAATAAGCATTCAAGAAATCTGATGTTTTTGTAATAGTGAGAAATCTGAGAGGATTACTCACCAGTTGTAATTTCTTTTATTTATATTAAAAAAAGGAATTCTAAAAAAAATTTAAGAATGACATTTTTGAAAAGAAAACAATATTTAAATACAGTGAGTAAAAATAAAATTAACAATAAAGAGAACAGTTTTTTGTTGAATAGGGAGTAGTCTAAAAGGATTACTCACTGATATTTGTTGTTTTGAAATTAAAACTAAAATTATGGACAAAATTTAATTATTACTTTATCTCAAAAAAAATTAATCAAAAATTGAAATCAACTGCAATTGAAATGAAAGGTAAATAATTATTCCTATCTTGACTAATAAGTAGTCTGATGAGAACTCTGTTTTGGAATGAGCAGAGAAATTTGAATTTTTTTCCTAAATTTGTTTGAATTGGTAAGAAATTCAAAAAAAATGAATGATCAATTTTATTCAAAAAAAATTAATTTATTGCATTTGCCTATTTCTTGGTGATTTTTAAAAATAAAAAATATAAAAATTGTTTAAAAAAATTTGTATAATTCTTTTACTATTTTCTTTGAAAAAACAATTCAGATAGCCAACAAAAATCATAGATTCCTCACTGATCAAGCTCTTTAAAATGAAAGAAAACTTTTCTTGAATTTTGTTATTGTTTTGATTGTCTGTGTATTTTTATTTACAGTTTGATGGAAAAAAATATATAATTTAACAAGGCTTTTAACGTTGATTATTCTTTCAAAACAAAATAAATTAATTCCATGAATGAGCAGGCCTTTTTTCATAAGAATCAAATATTTCTTAAATTTTTAAATATTTGAATGCTAAAGTATTTTTTTGTAAGATTTCTAAAAAATGAGGTTTTTTGAAACATTTTTATCAATTAGTTTTCTTTGAAAATTTGTTTCATTATGTTTCCTTTGTAAATTTATGAAATAAAATGAGACATTCTGATTACGTTTAACCCAATAACCTTTATTAATATAGAAATAAAAAAAGAAAATTAAATTAACTTACCCAACAAATTAAAGATTACTTTTATTTCTCCCTTTCTAATAAGCAAGAAAAAAAAATCAATTCAAAACAAAGTGAGATTAATCAGTGGGGGTTGAAAATGACTATTGCCATTTGGGAAAACATTTGAAAAATGACTTCAACATGATTTCACTATATTTTTATTTCTTCAAACTAACTTCTTTTGTGAAAAAAAATTTTTAAACTCATACTGTATTATATTAACTTTATGTAAATTATTTCACCTTTTCAGAAATAATTTCTACATTTCAATCCTCATTTCATTCTGGTATCACTTGAAATTTGGGTGAGTCATTATCATCATGTAATGCAAGCCATTGATCTGCAGATTTTTGTTAGAAGATTATTCCATATTACACAGCTTATTAACCAATAGAAATTGTTTTTTACATATTCTGCTTTATACATTTGTCATAACATTTTTTGTAATTATTATAAGTTATCTTTAAGTATTGCTATTGTATTCTACATATGTACATGTGACTAGGCCAGGAAATAATTGAGGTTTTTAATCATTTAATTCCTTATTAAAATTTTCTTCATATGTAGGAATTATGAATTTAGGGCTGGATTATTCACAATCAGAAAGCAAGCATTGAGTTTCTGAGCCAAATTTCCCAGTCATTTGAAAAAGATTCCTATGTTGATAAGCTCTTGAGTCATTCAATTACCAAAGAAGGCCTAAATGTGATTCTCAAAAGGTAATTCAAATTAAATATAAGATGGATTCAAATTGTGAGCCTTAGAGATATTACCAAAAATACAAAATCTTAACAAAACAACGTTACAAACCTTATTTTTATAATAAGAATTGAAAATACAATCTTAAAATAAGTAAAAATTCCATAAAGAAGCATAGATTTTTGATTATCTCAGAAGCCAATGGATAATAATTCAAAATAAGCTACATTATCGGATTCTCCATCAAAACCTACATATATGACCCTTTCATTTCACATCTGTAAACACAATACTTACTGAGTTAACCTGAATATATGCACATTTATTATCAGTGCATATATTCATGGTTCTTAACTCATAAATTTTAAATTAAAAAATGATAAAGGGTTAATTAAAGAATGGATTCACCACAAACCAACAGAAACAATATATATCAAAGCTTCATACAGAAATTTATAAATCAGTTTAAAATGTATATGATGAATTGAACAAAATAGCCATGGCTGTCAACCACTTTAAATTAAAAGTGATCCAAGCTTAAAATAAAGTAAATATTCAGAATCTAAATTTTTATTCCTGAAGAATGATGGAATGTTTTTCATTAATTTGTTATGATAATTCCTTCAATTGGAATTTGTGCTTCTGAATTTGCAGGAACATAGGAAGGATTGTCAGGTGTATTTGGTAATTTCCATATACTAAATAAATCAGTGTTTCTATTATTATTTCCAGACTTATTTACTATGCCTATATGGACCCTGCACTCAAGGATCCAGGAGTGGTGCATATATGGTATAATATACCATTATGCACCATTTTTGCTCAGCAATCCAATGGTGATGTTTTCAGGACCAAATTACGTGATTCCAAATAAAGTCCCCAATACATCACCAATTTCAAATGAGGATCTTTCAGCTATTCAGTCTGGCAATTCCCTTGCGGCTACCAGAAGACCATTCAAGGACGCCAACCACCTGGTCCTGCAGAAGCTGGGTTTTCAATTCTCATCAGGACTATTCTAAGGGAAATTCTCAGAGGTTATAAATTATTTCAATCATTTTCAAGGAATAAAGTACTCAGCATTCCTTGGAAAACTCAATTGGTCCATACAGGTAGTAATCAAGCATCATGTATGGCCTTGACCCATTTGGGCAAATTCATATTCCACTGTGGGAATTCAGTCACACAGTTTAATTCTCAAAATGGCCAGAACTGTATTGTCCCAATGCAGACAATACAGCCGGGTGACTCACCTTCCAGGATCAGCCTTTCAGCTTTTCACATATACTGGCCACCTGTCATCACCTGAGGACTTTTTCCCCAGTTAATGAGTATATTGGATTTATTTTCATCCTTATTTTCTTTCATTTATTAAAGTAACTACTGATAATCTTAAGTCAGTCATTTGCACCTTTTTTCTTCTTTGCCTGTCAGTGGATATTGGTTGTCATATTCTTTACTAATTCTGTTGTTCTTTCTTGCAGGTTAAAACAGTGAATTGAGGATTCATTTGCTTGGCTCTTTGGCTTTTGGATTTCTTTATCATCTTGGCCATTGGCTTCCCTTTTCTCTTTATCTTAGGCATACTTGTCTTTAACTTTATTCTTCCTTAAAAAATATATTCTTCATATTTATTTATTCTTTTGTAGCCCTCCAAGTGAGTTCTTGATTCCTGATTGCCAGGCCACTCTTGCTTCCATAAGAGCCCCTGTGACATTTAAAGAAGTTTTATTTATATTCTTAGGTTTAAAGAAATAAAAAGTGATTTTGAAAGTGGTGAAAATAGGTTATTTCTCTTATGATAATATTTTTTCTTTATTATTATTTTTCATAAGGCTAATAGTAATATAAATAGTATTTATATTAATATATAACCTTAACATTAGTAATAATATTGTTATAAATTGTGACTTATTATTAAATATCAATTATCTATGAATTTATTAGCTTTTTCCAACATTAATAAATTGCTATAAATATATCAATTCTCCATCTATTAATATATTCATTTTATTATTTTAATTTATAATAAATTTATATTATATTCTTATTTTTTGATAATATACTAAATTGTACCCCATAATTATAATATATCTTTATTACTATAGTAATTTTTAATCTTATTTTTCATTAAATTAGGAAATTAATAGTATAATTAGTAAATTATGAGCTATTTTCATTCATTGTTTCATAGTCAAACCTTACATTTGTGGGCCTAGCTGTGATACTTACTTGAATGACATTATGAAAATATTCAGATTGTTTTTATGCAAGAAATTATAATTACAATCATAAAGATATATAGCAATTTCATATTTATTGATTTTAAAAGCTATTGAGCCATTTGAAAAGCAAATGAATTGTCTTACACATGGTTTTTGAAATCCTGAGACTTCCAAGAACTTTCTTTCAGGACTCTAGTGATTACAAAATATACTTCAAAATAAAAATTGAAATTTTATTGGAATTTAATTCTAAAGAGTCATATCAACTTTCTATTTTTTCTTTTTCAAAAAAAAAGCAAAAGGAAAGATAAAAAAACATTTCAATGATTTTTCTTACTCATTTCTCTTACATAAAAAGATATAAAACCAATTTTTACATGGAAATTTCCATATCTTTCCAAGAATAACACTTTTTATAAGAAGAAGTGGATTTATTTGTCTTTTATAGTGTTTGCAGATAGCCCCCAAACCACTTTTGAATTATTGGTGAAAGAAACTTTCCAAAGCTTTCCAACACCATTTGTTACCAAAAACAGAAAAGCTAAGAAATTAGTTTTTTCAGGACCCACCATTAAGGACTCTGAAGGTGAGCACCTTTATTTAAATTCCATAAAAGAACAAATCTTTCTACAGTATTTTATTTTATGATTTTATTTCAATTATGACTACTAGAAGAAGTTTACAGTACTCCACCCAATCATATGGAGGTGGACTCAGAGGTAGAAATGATCCCACAAAAGGGGAAATAGAGAAAAAATTACCAGTGGAATAGAATCCACACAAGGAAGTGTCATATCCCAAAGGAAAGTCTCAGAAATGCCCAAATCTTGGAAAAAGAATTGGAACTAAGTAAGAGTAATTCCAAAAGAAACCAGTCACATTCAGAGGGAACAGATAGACACTACATGAGCCAGTACAAACAGTATTACAAAGTGTACAAAGAAAAAGATTGGGAAAGATGCCACAAATCCACCAAGGAGTGTTGAACTCCTGGAGAATCCTCAAAAAGTTCTTTAAAGAGGAGGAAATAGTGAAATACTCCAATTGATGGAGTCCACAATCATCCAAACCTGATATCAAAAAGATGAAGCATTGGAACAACAAAAAGAGGAAGGTGAGAAAGGAAGAAGCCCCAGTAGCTTCTACCAGCAAGCCACCAGAAAGCCAACCTCCCCAAGAGGGGAAGAAGAACAAGAGAAAGAACTGGAGGAAACCATATTACCAAAGTTACAGGATACCAAGAGTCCAAAAATATTCCATGGCCAATTTTTGTAAAATGGCCAGGAACTATGTGGAATTCAAGGACAAAGAGGAGCAAAGAATGAGACAACAATTTTTTACAAAGAAATAGCTTTGCCTCCTTATTTTGTAGATACTTTAACAGAAATTAAAATTAGTATAAAAACTTCAAAAGACATTAAACAAATCTTATTATCACTGAAAGAAATAAGAAATAGTATATTATCTCTAACTCAAATAGCTGTACAAAATAAGAAAGAAATAGACAATATTAAATTTATGGTTGAAAATAATAAACAAAAATTTTGGATTTACAATACCAAAAAGGTAATACAAGGAAAAAAAAAGCTGTTCAAGTGAATGAAATATATGAAAGAAAAACTTTGACAACTAATTATGACCAAAGTATTGAAAGCCTGACAGAAAAACTGAACAAATTAGCCATTTTTGTTGAAAAATTCAAAGAAAATACTTCATAATACCAAAACCTACTTCTGGAACATGCAGAAAGAATTGAGGAAGAAAGACTGAATATTAAAGATGATATTGAAAGTGAAATCAGACTTATTACTGAGAAAATGGATAAAATAAATGAAAGCAATTCAAATATTCCAAATTTATAAACCCCATTTTCCCATATAAAAGTTCCTGTTAATCAAAAAGAGGAATTGAAAAATTCCTTCATAACAGACTTAAATAATAAAGGAAATAACCAAGTCTCAATGAAGGAAGGACCTAAATTGAAATAATGGCAAACATTCACAGGTGAAGGTGAATATGACCATATGTCAATTCTTAAAACAATTGACATGTTTCAAGAGGATTATTCCATAACAGAGGAGTTAAGCACTGAAAAATTAAGTTCCTTGTTTGAGAAATCTTCAAAGAAATGGTATTATGGCATAAGACAAACAAATGGCAAAAATACTTGGTAGTGGTGGAAAAATGAAATAATCACCAAGTGGGAATATGATTCCTGGAGGTATAATAAAGAAAGTTAGTTTGAAAACTCATTCTTTTACCCAGAGAAAGAAAATCCTGTTTCTTTGTTCTGAAAACAAGTTGAACTATTAACCACATTATATCCAGAAATGTCACAAAAAATGGCTCATATAAAAATATTCAAAAAGTGTAGGAGAAGCGGAACATTCCCTAAGAAGCAGGTGGATAGAGCCATGTTCTACTTAAGAATATATCAATACACTAGAGGACATTGTGACAAGACCCAAAATTGGCAGAACATGGAAAAAATTGGACATAAAAAGCCCAAACCAACCATTTATCAAAAATGACAAAGAAAAAGAGCCTTTCAAAAGAGATAACACCAATGAGCAAAGGAAACTCCATGAATGTGGTTGTATTGGGCACTTAGCTAATAATTTTCTCAAAAATGCAAAAATTAATGAAATTGTGGAAATTGAAGACAACAATGATAAAGTGGAAGAGTATGATTCTGAAAAAGATATTGAAGAATTAGAAACCTCTGAAAGTGATTAAATCAAAATAATTAATGCACAAAATGGTAATATTTATTTAATCTATGAAGTACTCCATGTAAACTTAAATTTGCCACAAACTGGAAGATCTGATACATGGCTTACAGACATACAGGATGCCAAATTTCATACACCCAAACCTGCAAAAGGAATGGGCTATACTTCTGGAAAATCAATTTTAATTATTTTCATGTCAAAAACCCAAGAGAAAAGATTAATTCTGGACACAGGAGAATACTGCACATGTGTTGGAAAAAATTATCTACAAACACTTGTACCACATTGGAAAAATCAACTCATACCAATACAAGGAGTCAAGCTTAGTCATGAAAGTAAAAGCATGTAGCCCCTTGAAGTCATTCACTTAGCATTGATTTTCCCAAATTCATCTCAATGTATAAGAATGAAAGTGGAGTTTGTATTAATTGAAAACTGTACTAGTAACCATTTCATACTTTGAAATTAGTACTTATCAATTTATGGCATATGTATGTCTAACCAAAAAGATAGATATTTTACCATAGAATATAAAAAAAGCCAAAAATTTGGCTTCTTTATCAATAAGAAACAAAATATGTTTATAAAATCAGGAAACAACCCCATAGAAACACTTATTCATAAGTAAACAACTAAAAGAGGGAGAATTAAATAATGCATCAGCAGTAAAATTAAGGAAAAATATATTGAACTCTTATACCTATACAAAAGTGCCTTTAAAGATGAAAAGGAACACTAGGTGCAATCATTGGAAATGAGTCTGATATTATTCTAAATGAAGCAAAACATTATTTAAAAACAATTATACAGGATTGGGAAGAAAAACGTATACCAATACACGAATTTAAATCTGGTAATGCAAGTGAAAGCATGAAGCCCCTTCGAATGATTGACTTAAAAATAATTTTTCCACACCCTTCCCAATTTATAAGAGCTAAAGTAGAGACTTTAGTAATGGACAACTGTACTAGTAACCATTTTATACTTGGAGATTATTACTTATCAATCTATGTTATTGAGATCTCTAACCAAAAAGACAGATATTTTACCATAGGGGACAATAAAAGACAGAAATTTGGTTTTTTAAACAACAAAAAAAATTATTGCTATAAATAATCAAGAGAAAAGCCCAGAAAAACAAGTACTCATGAGTAAAAAAATTATAGAGGTAGAACTAAATCCAGAATTAACAGGAAAAATGAAAGAAAAATTGATTGATCTCTTATAAAAGTAAAAAAGTGCCTTTGCAACTGATGGATAGCCAGAAGGTGCTATTTTTGAACATTAGGTAGACATTATTCCAAATGCAAAAAAGCCTTAACCACCCCTGTTGAGGAGAACAGCTTACCCAGCTAGACCAAGGGCTAGAAATTTATTAGAAGTTCACATTGAAGAATTGATGGACCTAAATGATTTAAAAAATTATTCCATAATTAACAAGTAGAAGTAGCTAAACCAGTCATTATAGCCCGGAAAAATGTTAAATAAATGATGGTAGGGGAATTTAGATCTTTTAATAGCAATAATATCCCTGGCAGATATCAAATACCTAGGATCAATTAGAAATTAACATAAATTTCAAAAGCTAGGTTCACTACAGCATGGATGCCCTTAAAGGATTTCAGGAGAATGTCCTAGAATATCATGAAATAAAACTACTTAGGATAATAGTCCACTGTGGAATATATGAATACCCAAGAATTCCATTTAGTATAAAAAATTCCTCTTGCCATTACCAAAGAATGATGGACACTATATTCCCTGAAGAATTATCAGAGGGATGCATAATTATCTACATTGATGATATTATAATTTGCTAGGAAACTTGAGAAAATAACCTAAAAAGGCTTGAAGGAGTATTTCAGAAAATAGGTAAAGTAAATATGTAAATATCATCAAAAAATGTCATTTTGCATACAGTGAACTAAAGGCACTAGGACATGTATTTTCTGGAATAAGTTTGGGAATAGATGAAAATAAAGTAGCAGCAGTATTACTTAGAAACAATTCCTCAAACTAAGGAAGAAATGAAATAATTCTTATTATTTGCTGCATATTACAGGAAACATATGAAATACTTTGCAAAAATTTCAAAATCTTTTTATGAACTCTGTGACCAAAGAATATTTTATGAAATGACCGATGTAATATTTGAAGCATATGAGTAAATGAAAAAGGCCCTCACAAATTCCCCCGCTTTTAATTCCAGATTGGAAACTACCTTTCAAGCTGTACACTTATGCTTGTGGAGAAGAATTAGGTGAATCATTACACCAAACACAAATAATCAATGGTAAGCCTGATGAACAACCAATTTTCTTTATCTCAAGATAAATTAAGCCAACAGAAGCAAGGTATGGAGAAATTCAAATTGAATTCCTTTGCTTAGTGTGGGACTTAGGAAAACCACAATATTACTTGAATGGAACATTCTTTGATGTCATTACAGAATGTAATTATGTTAAATCATTACTAAATATGAGAATACCAAATAGAAATATGCTGAAATGTCAGATTCATATCCAAGAATATAATGGAAATATACCTATGGTTCATAAATCTGGAAATATTCACAAAAACTCAAATGATCTTAGCAGCTAAGCTCTGGAAAATACACCACAGAACCCAGCATGGGTACCACAGGAATAATATCATATAGAAGGAATATGTCTCACAAACATTTGCAAAGAGTTCTTTAATCAAGTCAAAGAAAGCTATAAGATGGATACAAATTGTCATATGTTATACCAGATCTTAATAAAAGATTGAAAAAACCCATCATTATCTTCCAAAATAGATGAATGATGGAGAAAAGTATATGATGAAGGAATATTCCACCTAATTGATGGAATCCTTTATCATAATACCAAACACACATGTGTTATGACCTTGAAAGATAGAGTTTTAATAAGCACAATAATACATGAATTCCATTCTATTTTTGTATCTGGACATCTCTCAGGAGATAGGACACTAGAAAGAGTAACAGCCTGGTCTTGGTGGCCAAATTGGAGAAATGATGTTCCAGAATACTGCCAAAATTGTGACAGGTTCCAAAGGCAAATAGAGACACAAGTAAAAAACTCTTCTATGATGATACAAATACAAGAACCAAAATACCATGGGAAATAGCTCATATGGATTGGCTAACAACTCTACCCCCAGGAGGAAAAAGAAGCTTCAATGAATTCCTAGTTTTAGTTGATAAGTGCAATAAATCCCCAATGTTTTTGCCATGTTATCAAGATGATACAGCTATGAAAATATCTATAATGACATGAAACAGAGGTTTTAGCCAAACAGGCTTATTCCAAAATATAATAAGTGATAGAGATCCCAAATTGACTTCAGCCTTATGGAAGAATCTCCATAACATGTTTGGAACAAAGCTATCATTCTAAAAAGCATATAAACCTCAAAGTAATGTACTATCAGAGAGAATGATACAAACTCTGGAAGATATTATCAGAAGATTCTGTGATTAGGGCTTACAACTCAATTTCTATGATGGTTTTACCCATGATTTGGGTACTCTGATACCAGCTCTTGAACTGGAATATAAGACACCAATTTCTTAATCAACTGCTAAAAAACCTGCAAGGTTTGAAGAATTTTGGAACCCAAGACTACCTTATGACACTCTCAAAAAGGAATTGGTTGATATAAATCCAACATAAAGCAATTTTTAGATAATTCTTGACAAAGCAAGACATCATGAAAATGGATGTATTCAAGATTCTTTCAAATATGCAAATGAAAAATGGGAAAAAAGTCACAAGTCATCAAATTTTAAAGTAGGAGACTCAGGCTTTTTATCAACTCTGAGCTTTAGCAAAATTTAAGGGCCAAAGAAACTGAAATATTCCTTTTCAGGAAGTTTCATGATAAAATCCCTGAATGGACCTAGTTATTTCCCACTGTAATTAACAGCTGATTTAATGAACAAACACCGAGTTTTCCCTGTAAGTCTGATAAAATACTAAAGCTCAAGGTACAAGGAATTATTTCCCTTAGGAATTAAACCACCACTTTAAATTCACCATCTAGGAGAAGGTGAAGAAAAGAAAATTGTGAAAGTCCTTAAATATTAGAGAAAAAGCAACAAAAAAGAGAGGTAATACCTTTTGAGGTGCAGAAAAACAACTAGGGAATATGACTTGCTACTTGAAGGATATATAAATAATGCTGATAAACCATTAAGGAGGTTCAAAAATGGAAGAAGAAGACCCAAAAAATAAGAAAATTGAGCATTATTGAGCTTCAAGACTAAGAGCGTCTATTGAAGGAGTAAGAAAGTGGATGATACTCTATGTAATTATATCATATTGTGGTACAATTGTTTTTGGTGACAAGGAATTTCAGCCTCTGAGATATGGCCAGATATCCAAATAGGTCACAAAACTGCATTACAAAACTTATTTATATAATAAGAATTGAAATTAAAATGTTAAAATAAGTAAAAACTGCATAAAAAATCACAAAAAAATTAATAAACATGTAAAATAAACTACACCATTGGTTCCTTCATCAAGCACTACATAAATGAACCTTTTATGTCACATCTGTAAGCCCATTACTTACTGAATAACTTGAATATAGGCATTCTTATTATCAGTGCATATATTAATGCTTTTGGCTAATAACCCTTGAATTACCTATGATAAATCGTTTATTAAAAGATAAAGCTACCAACAAGGTTAAAATGTATAAGGCGACATTGGGAAAAATCTCAATAGCTGTTGACCACTTTCAATTAAAGGCGGTAAAAAATTAAAATACATCAGATATTAAAGTCTTACTAGCCCATATCTTAATTATGATCCAATTTTAATCATGATATTTAAGGTATAACCCTATTAAATCATGGTTTGAATTACAAAATAGTAAATTTTCATGGAAATGATTAACTACAGGAAAAATCATCAGAAATAAAGTTTTGAAAAGGTAATAAAATCTTCTTGGAATATTGGTGGGTACTTGCTAAGATATTAAAATAACCCTATTAATTTCTTTAGTGGGAAAACTTTACAAGGCATTAAACCTCAAATCCAAGGCTCAAAACAATCATTTATGATCAATAACTCTAATCTTTATTTGAATTTAACAGTTGAATAAGAGAGAAAGCTAGTGTATAATAGTATCTTATGATCAAAGCTGATATAATTCACAAAATGAAATTATTTTCCAATATTATGATGTCAGAAAATTAGAGTTATAGTGATATCTCTAAGCAATGGCCTAATACTGAGATAAAAAGGTTTAATAATGTGGTAGTCAACACCAAACCTCAAAATACTTGTCAATTCCAGTGTATTAAATCAATACATGTCTAAAATAGGGTATCTTATTACTAGAAGGAAATATCTTCACTATAAAAGGACTCCTTCTTTGTCTATTCCCCCTCAGACACTACAAATACAATAAAAATATTAAATAAAAGGTAAATTTCTTTATTCTTAAATATAAAAATATTATATTATTAAAGATCAAAGTTGTATCTTTTAGTAATAATTATTTTGTATTTTATTAAATAATTTCTTCTTTTCATTTGTTAAATTCTCTTAAAATCTCCAAATCCATGTAAAAATATTAAAATTTGTAATCTCTCTATTTTTTTATTGTCAATACAATTCAAATAAGCTATATTTATATTCTTAGGCTAAAATGAAATCAAAATTATTATCTTAATTGTTGAAAGTAGCTTATCTTTCTTTTAATGTTATTATTAATGACTATAACATTAGTAATATTATTTCTCATAATTGTTATTTATTATTAAATCTCAAGTTTCTATAAATTTATTAATCTTTTGTAACGTTAATAAATTTCCATAAATATATTAATATCTTCAATTTATTCTATTATTTGATAATAAATTTATATTATACTCTTATTTATTAATAATAAAATGAATTTTACACCAGAATTGTAATATATATCTATCATTATAGGTATTTTGAAGCATATTATTCATTACATTAGGACATTAATAGTACAATAAGTAAATTATTAGTAATATTTGCTTATTGTTTCATAGTCAAACCTTACAGAAATTTATCAATTAAATAAAAACAAAAAATATTAGCTCTTAGCCATTAATATAAAATTGGTTCCTACTTACTTATTATTCCAATCAAATTAAACCTCAGGATCCTTGGGTGAGGTTTTGAATAATGGAACCAAGTTTCTTTCAATAAATTCAATGCACCCTTGAAATCTATTGGCTTGCATTACCCATAACAGCTCTACCCAATCATTTCCATCTGGCCATGTAACATAGCTTGATTTTCTCTCTAGCAGTGCTGATATAATACATCATTTTTGAAGTATCACAGTTTCTTTCGCAATGGCAAAAGTTAAACAAATAAAACCCACTAAAAATACTTTTCCATCACTACATAGATGGCAAAGTGCCTCAAAAAATTGTATTTCAATATCTTATTTCTTGTAAGGTTTGTCTATGAAAAGGTTGATAATATTAAAAAAAGCAAGAGGACTTTGACTTTCCTCAGTTGAAAATATAATATACTTAGATATTATAGCCACAAATTAATATCATTATTGAAAACAATTTGATAATAGAACAATTATTGATAATTATGGTAAATTATAATTATTCCATCACTATTCTAGTCACTGAAGGTTTTAATAATAAGAAATATAAGGGATATTAATCAGACAATTATATGTGGATAATAATGCTATTGACCAATTATTCATAATAGGAATATTAATTGTCAAACAAATTATCACATACACTTTGTAGAGATGTTCTAATAGAGAAATTCTATATGAAAAAACTAGTACTAGGTAAACCCCATTTAGAGATTCAGAAGAAACCTACTTATAATATTTATTTAATAAGACAATTCAAACAAAAACAGTCATAGTATTACATAATTTTCATAAGTTGAGAACATGCCAAACATCAATTATTCAAAGAATAAAATAGATTTTTGGTTATGAAAGAAGATTTGAAGGACTTTTAGAGGAAGTTGTGGATTTGAAAAGATGATCAAAACAGAAATTTTATGATATGATATGAATTATTGGTGATTATGACAACATCAGCTGAACTATAAAACTTCAACTAATTACTCAAAAATATGAAGAAACAGATAACTTAAGAAATATCTTCATAATAGGCTTTGATATTTAACAAAACTTTAGCTGTTTAAATTTTTAATTTGATTTATTGAATGATGATGATGATGGACAAGAACAATTATGGGAAGACTTATATCCCTTCAAAGCAGCCCTCATGATCAATAATTAATTTAGAGGGAATACTGAGTTAAACCTTAAATACCATGCTTAAAAATAGGGCTCTTACAGTAAGGTAACTTATTTTAATTCAAATTTCAAGTTACCAGTGTAATTCTTAACTCCAATTAGCTTTAATTATCATTCAAGCAAATTATTTAAAGTTTCTATATAGAATTAATTCTCTCATATTCAAGGTCCTCACACGAGGAAATTAATAAGGAACATTCAAGAAAAAACTTTTTAAATAAGATTTTTAATCAATTTTTAAAGAAATATTGATTTTTTATAAGAATAATTAAAAGAGGTATTCTCAAGGCTAAATATCAAATACTCTTACCTATAAAGTATACTTATAATTTTATTAATACAAAGATAACATTAATTTATAATCTGTGTGAAACCTTCAAGTAAGTCCTTTGAGAATTGTAATTTTTATAAATCTTTGAAGTTATTTTTATTTTTCCAGGTAAAAATAGCAATACACACTAAACCTTAACTTTTCATAAGGTTTAAGAGCTTTCAGATTTAATTTTAAGCTTATTTGGACTTAAGTAACCTTTGACAGTTCTTAAAATCTTGATTAAAAGCCTGAATATAGATATTTATCTTTTGGAAGCTTGAAATTCCTGTCCAAAAGATGAATAAACCATTTTAAACTTCAATGTTCAATTAATGTCTAATGTCAAATTTTAAATAAGGTCAAAAATACTGCACTATAGCAGGTAAACCTCATTTGTGTTCTTGAAAATTCCAGAAGTTGGGTAACCTGGCTATTTTTTCCCTTTTTCCTTTGTGCCACCCTTTATGTGGATTTTGCGCTTTTGAATATTTAAAGCCATACAATGGCTTTGAACCAATTTCAATAAGCCCACACAGGATGAACAGCCTGTATGCCAAATAATTAGCCAATTCAGTAAATATACACAACACCTCAGCTTTCACTAAATTTCTTTAAGTTTGCATAAACCTTATGCAGCTTTAAATCTAGGCTTAAATTTGACGATTCAAAAAAATATTAAAAGTATATAAATCATGCAATGGTAATTTAAGATTCTTAAATCTTCCAATGACACTAGAAATAAAAATTTTTGGGTATTACAATATATGGGTTTACCCTACATTATTTTTAATTTATAATGCAAAAATGACATAATATTGATGACCTTGTTTATCAAAAATAAATTCATATTTTTTTGTTATTTTTTATCTTGAATTCATCTGATAAGTCATTTTTATGACTAAATAAAACGTCTATAAAGTTATTTGTGGCCTTATGGGTATGTAATACATACTTCAAAGGCTCACATTTCCTACCAATAAAGCAAAATTGTGCTAAACGTTGTCATTGAATAGTATAACCCCAATTGAATCAGGGGGTATAGCTCACTATCCAACCTTTCTACTGATAAATTCAAGTATGTAAAGCACACAATTCAAATTTTCATTGAGTAATTGGTCATCTCTCATGCCTTGATCTTTTGAGAAACCTTTACAAATCAGGTATTTAACTTTCTGAAAGCCACACATCCTCATTTTATGTGTTTCTGTACCTGACTAAGTATTCTATTTGATTTTCCCCCTAAGTCTTCTTTCTTTTAAAACTTTTAGTACGTTTTTATCTTCACTTTGATCAAGTAGTGGTATTTCTAAGGGTTTTTAAATCCACAAAGGAAATAATTCCTTATCACTTGAAGTATAATTCTTCACTAGAGTAACAGAGAAGGCTAGAAGTTTATTTTCCAATTCTCCTATTAAGTCTACTTGTACTGCATTTGTCTTATTAAGGGCTTTAATAATATATGGTCCTTCAAAGTAATTGCTCAATTTCTTTGGGACTTTAATATTATTAAAGCTCAAGTTTTAAGCTAATATTCAGTCTTCTTCTTTTAATTCCGGAATATTATTACTTTTGTCCCACTTCTGTTTTGCATATTCAAAATAATCATTAATGCTTTTGTTTGCATGATACCTCACTATATAAAGGAGTAACTTGAGGCTTCATGTAGTTGGATTAATATTAAATAATTTAGTCTTCAAAGAATAAACTGGAAGTTTTCTGTTCCATCCCTTTGCCAACATTTAAGGAGGTTTCCTGTTGAAGCATTGATGAAAGGTTTGTACACTAATTCTAATGCCGGTATAAGTGTACACCAGTAAAGGTTAAGTCCATCAGAATCCTTATGCTCAAGGCAATAAGAAAGAACTCTTATTCTTATTTCCTCAAGGGTCTTAATCATTATTTTCTGAGAATCCCTCAGTTTGTGGATGTTAAACTATTGAGAATGATAGTTTTTTACCCAAAAAATTATGTAAGCTTGTCCATAAGGCTGGTGTAAATTTCTAGTCTCTATCACTAATGATATTTTTAAAGAGACAAGTTTGAGATATAGCACTATTACAAATTAATAGAGCTGTATCCATATCTATGTCATCTTTATGAAATGGGAAAAAGATTGCAGTTTTTCTGTACCTGTGCACAATAACAAGCCATGCATTGTAAACTTTCTCCCCCCCAGGTGGTAAGGAAGTCACCCAATCAATATGAACCACTTCCCATGAGGTACCTGGCTTATTGATATGAATCATCAAACCAAATCTTTTACTAGTACCTTGATTGTCCTTTTGACACCTGTCACACCTATCAAAGTACTCAATGACATGTTTGCTCCAAGTTGGCCACCAAGAACATGTCATAGTTTTTTCCATTTTTCCGTATTCATACATATTTCCAGAAAAAATGCTGTCATGGAACTCTATCAGTATTGTTTTAATTAAAATTCTACTATATAAGACCACTACACATGTATTCTTAGAGTGATGATATAAGTTACCATCCCATAAATGTAATCTTCCATTGTCATATGATTTTTTCTATACATCATTCAACTAATTAGCTCAACCTGTATATTTGAAAGCTTTTTCAGATATATAAGTAAGAATATGACAATTTTTATCTTTCTTGTAGCTTTCTCTAGCTTCCTCGAAGAATTCTGTTCCCACATCTGGTATGATAATTCCTTCAATTGCAATTTGTGCTTCTGAATTTGCAGGAACATAGTAAGTAATTTCAGGTGTATTTGGTAATGCCCATATACTAAATCCATCAGCATTCTGATTGTTATTTCCAGACTTATGTACTATGGTCATATTGCCTCTATACTCCTGTATGGAAATCTGCCATATTAACATTTGACTTTTTGGAGCTTTCATGTTAAGAAGTGATTTAACAGCATTACCATTAGTAATTAACTCAAAAGCACTACCATCAACATAAGAATTAAGTTTTTCCAGAGACCCTACAATTTGAAGGCAATCCATTTGGCTTACCCCATATTTAGCCTCAGTAGGCTTTATTTTTCTTAAGAGAAGCCAAACTGGACCTTCAGAAGGCTTGTTATATACAATTTAAAATTTATGAAGAGCTTCACCTAAACCTTCATCACATGAATTAATATATATCCTTAAAGGAAGCTTCCAATCTGGCATCAATAATAATGTCTCCTTGGTTAAGGCATGGTTTATCATTTCATATGCATGAATCCTTTGTTGTGTCATTTCATAGAGAATTCTCTGATCACAAATTTTGAACAATGATATGGCATGGATTGCAAAATCTTTAAGGTGTTTCCTATAATAGCTAGAAAAACCTGAGAAAGACATCATTCCTTTTTTTGAGTAACTTTCTTTGGTAAGACTTCAGAAGCTTTGTTCCTATCAACACCAATTCTTAGTCATGAAACTAAATGCTCCAGAGCCTTTAGTTCATTAAACCCAAAATTACATTTCTGATGGGATATTTTCATACTCACTTGAGGAATTTTCTCAAGTAGGAATGAAAGTCTCTCTAAATTCAATTAGCAGCTTTCCAATCAAATGATAATGACATCAATAAATATTATTAACAATCCCTTGTTGAGCTCATGTGGGAGAACGGTACTCATAATTCTTTGATAATGAGGGGGAAGATTTTCAATTCCAAAAGGCATCCACAAATATACATAAATACCACAATGGGAAATTAATCTCAATAATTTCCTATAATGGGGCTTCAGTAAATTTTGTTGGAAACCTTTAAGTACATCCCTAGAAGTGATGAATTTTCCTTTGGTTAATTAAGTCAAAGTTTCATGAATTCTAGGAATTGGATACCTGTCTGTAATGGTATAGGTATTCACTTCTCTGGCCCTCAGGAATCAGGGACCCACTTGGAGGGCTCCAAAGATAAAGAGAAAAAAGAAGAATATATTTCTTTAAGAGAAAATTTGGGCAGTACAAGATATTCCAAAGATAAGAATGAAGCAAAAGGCCAAAGATCCAAGCAAATGAATCCTCAATTCACTGTTTCAACCTTCCAGAAAGAAGGATTCAATTAGTAAAGGATATGACCACCAATATCCAGTGACAGGAAAAGAAAGAAGTGAAAATGACTGACTTGAGATTATCAGCCTTTATTTTAATAATGAAAATAAAATATGAATAAAAAAATCCAATATATTAATTAACTGGGGAAAAAGTCCCCAGGAAAGAAAAGGTGGCCAGTATATGTCAAAAGTTAAAGACTAATCCTGGGGGGTGGATTACCAAGCTGTATTGGGTTGATAAAGATCTGTCCATCTTGAAAATGAGCTGTGGGTCTTGAATTCCCACAGTGGAACTTTAATTTTCCCAAATGGGCTAATTCCATACAGGTTGTCTGAGTACCGCCTGTATGGACCAATTGAGTTGTCCAAAAATTGCTGGAGTCCTTGATTCCTTGACGACTGATTTGAATGATTACAACCTCTTGAAATTGCCCTTCAAGAATCCTGGGCCAGTAGTTCCTTGGGGGAGTACTGTTAGAATGAAATACCCAACACCTGGAAACCCAGGGAGTTGGCATCATTAAATGGTCTTCTGGTAGCCACCATGGATTGTAAGACTGAGGGGCTAAAACCTTCCTTTTAAATGGGTGATTGGCCTGTGGACTTGCTTTTAAATGGCATAATGAATTTCTGAAAATGTAACTATTGAATTTCTGAGGAAAAATGGTGCATAATGGTATATAATACCACATATGAACCACTCCTGGTTCCCTCAGACTTGGGTCCATTGAGTTGGGAAAGAAGTCTCCCTGATCTTCAGGGGAAACCTCTGATTCAAGATGACTGTAGGCATCTGGTGATTTCCATAGGCCATGTCTTTAGTCTTGACAGATATTGCCATTTATGGCAATTTGGGGTTTATTGGGTCCTTGGGCCAAATTTGGGTTTTTTGTGTCTTTTGGCCATTTTGGGAATTCTGGGATTTATGGCCAAAATGGGCTCAGGTGGGCCCACTTGTTGTTTGGGACCCACCTGGCATTGGGAGCTGTCTTTCTGCCTTCTCGGCCCCTTTTGGCCTCATTGGAATTAGGCCAAAAGGGGCATAATGCATCCCATGGCTCATGGACTGCAGGCCATAGAGGCCAAAGGGGGCCTAAATGGCCCAGATATGCTATTTAGGACCTAAACCCCCAATAAAGGGGGTGGGTCAGGGAGTCCAGAGGCCCCTGGAAGAGTGGATGACCTCCCAGGCCAAACGTTTGGGGTATTGGCCTGGGGGTTGGTGAGGTTGGAAATTGGCCAAAGGGTCAATGAAGCAGGATATGACCTGAGGGCCATATTTGAGGTTTGGGGAAATGGATATGGCAAAAGAGTCATTCCACACCATGAGCCTTTGAATGGTCAAGGATTGATAATATGGCCAATTGGCCATGCATTGGTGGAGGCTTGACTTGCGGTAAACACGAATTGGGAGGGGGTTTTCCTGTGGTTGTGACATCCAATTAATTATTACAAGGGTTGTTACTCCTACCTTCTCATTATCCCCAACCCTTTTGAGAACTCCCAGCTTTATTAGTTTATTGATATGAGACTCTAATGCTTCTCTAGCTCTAGGGCTGGCTGGAGAAGCTGGTCCTCTTAATATTGAAGGGTAAGTTCTTTCCACATTTAGCATAATTTCTACTTCATAGATTTTAATAGCCCCTAGTGGCTCATTATCAGAAGGAAAGGCTTACGTATATTGAAATAATATTTCAAAAATTTCTTCTTTCATTTCTGCTGTCAATTCAGGACCAATTTGTGCTTCAATTAATTGATAAGTCACACATTTCTACTTATTGAAATTTCTTACTTGTAATATAACATTTCTTCTTTTCTTTTCTGGTAGAAAAGCTAATTTTTGTCTTTTGTTTTCCACTATTTTTCAATATCTGTCTTTATGATTATTAATATCCATACCATATATATTGAGGTAATCATTTCCAAGATTGAAATGTTGTTAGGTACAATTTTTCATAAGAACAAATTCAAATTTCAAGCTAATACTTCCTGAAGTATGAGAAAATATTTTCTTCTGCTTTACAAATGCCCAAAGGGTGCATATATTTGCTAGCACCACTGAATTTTATACCTTCAATTGGCATCCATTTTTCTAGGCCATTGGTCTGAGATTTATTAAGATAAATATCACAAACACAAGTGCAGAAAGAACCCAAGTAAAGTTTTATCATAGAGCTTTTCCATTCATCACGATTTCAGTTATACAAGATGATTCAGATGTACAACCTTTACCCCTGGAACATTTGGGTTTCTAAAGCTTGGAATCTTGCACATGTATGAGATCCATACATTCATCACTATATTGTGGCAAGTATTTGTGTATTTATATGACATCAAAGGAAGCATTTATGTTTTCTATACCGATTTCATCTGGTGAATCTTCTTCTTCAGAAGGTTCTGAATCACTTTCTTGTACATTAACTTCATTTTTTCCCAGATGGCTTGAGGTTTTTCAGGTTCTATCTCATTAATTTTTTGCTCTTAGGAAAAGTATTAGCCAAATGAGATTTCCTTCTACATATATGAAACTTAAAAGGATCTCAGTATTGTGGCTTATTTGGTCTTTCACTAAAAATTTATTCCCCAATAGTCTTCCTGTCTATCGTGGGTTTATACCAATTTATACAAAATTTTGTTCTGGTACTTATTTCTTCCATGGCATTAATATAATCTTCTGTAGAGAAAGGCTCAATATTTCTTTCTCTCCTATGATGCTCTAGGTTACCACCACATACTTTTAATATCCTTCCATGTACCATTGCTTCAGACATATCAGGATGAATGGGAGTTAATCTGTCCTTCTCCTTAAGAAACCAGGACATGGGCCTGTCCCGCTCAATCACCAGTCAAAATGTTATGTCAATTTCCAGTTATTGACCTCACATCAAGTAAAAATTAAGAAAGTTAAAATTCAAGCTCACATCAAGCCAAAAAACAAGTGAATATTGAGAATATTTTGAATTCCAGTCTTGTATCAAATTGTGTGACATGCACCAGTATTTGTTTTTCTGTTCCTTCAGCTAAGATTCCTCCCCCAACTTGGTCCTCACCCCATGAAAATCTGGAAAGTCAGCCAGCCCAAGATTGCTAATAATAACACAAGACCCACATGTGATTTCACACACACACATTGAAGAGGGAATCAAACCATTCTTGATGTAGAATTATGAAGCTCTCTAAATCTATTACCATTCCTGACATAGTTTATTTGAGCTTTATATGTGAAGTGAAAAGCTATAATAGATATATAATTCACATGTTTGCCCCAACAAAATCTAATAACCTTCATCAGTGAGTGATGTTTGTGGGCTAAACCAAATTCATTAATGAGTTTCTTGTTGTGTGAAGATGTTTTTTGGAAAATATCCAGACAGGAATCCTTATCCCCTTTCCCATTTCCCAAATAAATGGCCCTATATTGTAAAATATTCATTTCACAACACAATTGTGTCACCCTGCATGCGGGCAATCCACCTGAGATGCATAGGTTGTCACATGAAATCCACCCCAGGTGCATAAGCACTTGTATGTGACACTCAAAAAATGAAACTTACTCAACATGCATATGGAGGTACACCTTACCTGTGTGAGAATTTGCGTGTGACATGGATGGAGGACCAACATGCTTGAGAATCTGCATTTAAAGCATAGGGACACCCAATATGTGTGAGGAGTATGTACACCTGACATGCATCGGCATTTCTGTGTGAAGTGGGGGAAACCCAGCATTCACAAGAATTTTGTGTTCGAATCATAAGGGAAATTCTTTTCCTGTGAAGCAGAAGAACAAGAGTTTTCCTGTGACGCAGAAACACAAGCATTTGCATGTGAAGAGGAGGCATGAGAATTCGGATGTAAAGCAGAAGCACAAGAATTTTCATTTGAAGTGGAATAACAAGAACTTGCATGTGAATCCAAAGTGGCAGCATTTGAGTGTGAAGTGGAAGTGCCAGAAGCTGCGTGTGAAGCATAGGGACACCCCACATTCATGAGAACTTGCATGTGAAACAAAGGGATACTGGTCCCCCTCAAGACTCCTCTGCCCGTGGCATGTGATAATGGGGCATACAAACATAATGGGAGATATTTTACAGTTTGAAGGGTGAAAACCAACTTTTCCCATAATTGAAAGCAATTGATAAGTGTTTTTGTAACTAATATTAAAATTCTTTGACTTTATGGTGGAATGGCACCATACATGCATCAGTTCCACACTTTCTCCTTTGAGTTTCTGTATATCCCTTATTGCAAACCATTCAATCTTGGCGCGTCACTTTCAACGGTGTGCACTGCGGTCTCCCTTGTACTATTATAAATCTCTCATAATCCAAAGAAACATCACACAGTAATTTATTCCTTTAATTGAGACAGGATTGAATTACCATCTCTAATTTTATGATTGACCCCCTCACAAGTTTTATAATACCCTAGGCCTTTATGTAACATGCTTTAGCATTGAGAATATATTCCCACTAAGGTTGTGAGTTTTCTTTCCTGCACTGGCTAAGTATGACAAAATAATGTACCATTTTTTCAAACTAACTGAATTATCCCATGAAATTGGGATAGATCAATCTCAAAATGATCTTACCCCATTACAATTCTTTTACAGATTTTTTTTAAAGTCCAGTTGGATTATAAGCTTGAAACCACCATCCCTCATAATAGAATGATGCATCCTTATAAACATGAGGTGAATTTTTGAATCTGTTTAGGGAAAAAGTGTTAGCATATCAAACTAAACCTCCTCCGTATTATTGGAATTTTTGGGTTAATAATAATTAATTTAATCAAAGGAGGGGACTCCTAACTTCTTTTAGTATGTTAAAGTCTTCTGAAAGAACTTATCCCAAAGATATTGTAAAAATCTACCCAAAGTGCAACACACCAGCTCATATGGTCATTGTGCTTCCACCATCCTTTTTTGTCTCCTTCTATTTTACCAATTGTTGCATAAATACCAAACTTTCCAGAATCCATTGTGCATTTTTCTCAACTTATACAAACCACAACGCCCTCAAGTGATTCCCAATTTTTTGATATTAGCCCTTTGAAACCCCTTCATCAAAATTGAAACTGTGATAGTTCATCCCATTGATTCACCTCAACATTACTCATTGCTACAAATGGTCTGAATTCTACAGGGGAAATGAGTAATCCAGTCAAAGTTAAACTGAAAATTTGTCTCAAGTGAATGTGGTATATTTGAGTGAAATCATCAACTATTTGAAATTGACCCATGTTCACCAGGGAAAACTTTGTGTCAATTGCCAATAATTTACTTGATGTAAGGCATAAATTCAAGGAATCTCAAGCATATTTCACAGTCTAGTCTTACACCAAAGAAGTATTGAGTTTAAACTAAAGCCTGTGACATGCACCAAAATTCATTCCCCTGTGCCTTCCACTGATATTCCTCCCCCTATTACACTCCTGCAAGTTCACAAGACCAAGGTTGCTACCTATAAGGCAAGAACCACATGAAGTTTTACATGCACATTTCAAATCTGTCATCCAACCAGTTTCAATGTAGAACTGTCAATCTCTCTATATTTTTTTACCTTTTCTGACACAATACATTGATATTCTATATGTGAACTGAAAAATTATAATAGAAATATCATTCAAATGTTTGTCCCACAAAATACAATACCAAGTGCATTTTAATGTAACCCCTCTGTGTGAAGTTTGGAATCTCTGAGAAGCCACACCTCTTTCTGCACCCATGGCCCTATATAGCAAGATATATGTATTGAAAAGGCTAATCCATTCATTTGATATGATAATACTTATCTGAAAGTGTAATATTCCTGTAGAACCAGGAGAATTCAAATGTGTGAAATTACTAATTCATAGGACAACAAAGGAGAGAGAATGATTTGTTATGTGTGAAATGAACCTCTACAATCCTGGAAGGGTTTGCGACTTCTCCTTCAGCTATATTTATCAACTGGGAACATGCAGGTTTGCCTAGCTGTGTGTGACAGAGGGGCAACCAGCCACACAATGCTCTGGTTTTGTATGGTTAACACATGAAAAAAAGATAAAAGGATGTGCAGGGTTGATTTTACATGTGACACACATAGACTCAAAACCTGTTCACAGTTGTATGGAAAATGGAATGTGACATGAAGAAACCCAAATCATCATGGTAAAAAGGTTTTAAAGGAATTATATATATTTCAAGATGGGTAAACAAGAGTTTTAAATCTCTCTTATGGGTAATTATGTAATATCATTTTCTCAAGTGATCTCATGGTATTTTTCTTGGTATGACCCTATGCATGTAACACAGGTCTGACCAGCCACACAATTATTCTTTTTATTTAATGCTAACCAAGTGAATGAAACTTTCCAAAGTTTTGGAATTAATTTTGTGTGACACACATCCACACAAAAATGAAACAATGGTGGATGAAGATTTGTGTTTGACACAGGCAGGAGCAGCCACAAAGCCTTTCTTATTATTTAATTTGACACAAGAATATGAAACCCACAGAATGTGGGGCCTTCATTGCATGTGTAATAAATACACACAAAAAAGAACAAAATGTGGTTTTCAAATTGCATTTAAGAAATGAAGATCTAGCCATTCACTAGTTATTGTCATTGTGTGTGACAAAAGCACATTAACTCCTCAGAATTTGTTTCATTAATTGTGTGTGACATGAATGCACACCCATGAAAGACAAATTTCATGTGGCACATCTGCCACACATCCCACAATTTTTTCACTGATTGTGTGTGATGCTAGCACATGAACCTCAAATTATTTTTGGAACTGATTTCATGTGACACACATACACACAAATTTATGGAAAATTGGTTTTTACACATCCAAAACAAGACCTAAAATGTTTCCACTGATTGCATGTGATGCAATCACATGAGCCTCACAGAATGTGTGTGACACACATATACACAAGAACAGACAAAATGCAGATAGAAAACTACTTCTGACACAAGGGGGACCAGCCCACAATGTTTCTTCTGCTTTTGCTTTCTTCAAGAACATGAGCCTCACAGAACTTCTTGCATTGATTGTTTTTGGCACACATAAACACAACATATGGAAGATTTCATCTGAAACACAGGATATTAAAGTCACTGGTCATGTTAGTACATAAAGGCCATGCCGTTTTGAAGGAATTTGAATTTATGTGAGCAATATACTTTAGCATTCCAAAGTACACCATTCTAAGTGGTGTGATAATTCATGTTCTGTGGCATGCCACTGTACACCATGTGAAGTGATGTAATAATTCAAGTATGGTGGAATGCCAATTTATACCATGTGAAGTGGTGTGATCATTCATTTACTGAGGCATTACACCATACACCCCATGAAGTAGTGTGATAATTAAAGTTTTGTGGCATGCCACCATACACAATTTGAAGTGGTTTTATAATTTGTGTGCTATGTAAAGCCATGGCACACCTGGTGAAGTAGTGTTATAATTGATGTATTTTCACATGTCACTGTACACAACTTGAAGCTGTGTTCTCATTAAGTTACTATGGCATTCCACCATAATCCAAGCTAAGTGGTGTGATCATTCATCTACTTTATCATGCTACCATACACCATTTGAAGTGTTATTATCATTTATGTACTATGGAATGACAATGTAACGTGGTTTAATCATTCATTTACTGTGGCATGCCACCATACACCAGCTGAGCTAGTGTGATCATTTATTTAATGTTAAATTCCACTTTACAAAATTTGAAGTGGTTTTATCATTCATGTACTGTGGCATGCCCCTTTACACCATCTGAAGGGGTTTGACATCATTAATGTACTGTGGCATGTCACCATAAACCAAGTGAACAGGCCAATTTTCATATTATAAACATAAAGACATGTTGATAACCATACATCCTTGACTGGTGAAAAACCTACTATTGTAAAGTGATTTCCATTCAGTTTCCATTATGCCCACTTGCAGATCAGGAATTCCACCCATTTCAAAGGGGAATGGAACCAGCCACTGAGCCCAAAGGTCAAATCAGATACCTGAACCTTGAGCCCTAAGCTGGTGTGCCTTTTACAAGACTTCCTATTATTAATATATCATGGACAGTGGCACAACACTTTCATCCCATTTAGTTAATGCATTTCAAAGGGACTTATTAGCCTAGAATATTGAAAAAGAACTCTTTGGTCCCTTAAACCCAGCCCATGCGCCAAACTCAGGTGGAACTGACCAATAAGAAAAGGTTCACATACTTATTTGGGCTAAATTGAACCTGCAGGAACATGTGACTGAGTTTCTTTCACTTCCACCATCTTGCATCCTTATGCTGTGGGAACTGCTTTTGTTTTGGGATAAATAATAGGCAGTCTTTGAGGGGGAAATTATTGGTGAGTCTGTTTCAAATTTAAGAGTTAGCCAATCACCATGGGTGTTAAGGTGTATTAGCTTCCTCTCTAAATATACTTTAAAATATACCCTTTCTTGATGAGTTCACAAACCAATTATTTATTTCTGTGGCTTTTTCAATTTGAGAACCTCAATCATCAGTCTCTATCAGTCAATCAATAAAGAATCACCATGCTAATAATGGTAATAGCTAATATACTTTTTTCTATAATGGGGGTAGCTTAACTTCTTTTCATTGATAATATAAATTTTTTTGAATTGCTTTCCCAAGGATGCCTCCTTTTGAATAATTGATATATTGAAACACTAATTATTTTTTTAAGATTAATATTGATATTAATGATAATCTTGAAAGCTAATGAAGAGGTTAAAGCCAATTTAATAATAATATCTGTCAGGCTGAGTCTATGATAAAGGTGTATAATTGTACTTACAGGCTTTAACTATGACTGTGACATGGTAAAAATGGTAATAAAAAGATCTTTTGATTGTAATGGGGGCTTAAAATAAGATAACAAGGGCTTTACTATAATGATATAGTGGTGGTGAGCACTGATGAAAGCCCTGGGTGCAGTCTTACCAGTTGGATTACTATAAGAAGAGATACAATACTTAAGCTTAAAGTATAACTGTTTTTGACAGTTGTACTGTGTGGGAAATGAAGAGCAGGATGGGGATTCCTTTTCTGGAAGTGAAAAGGCCTCCTTTTATCCTGAAATGGAGTGAAAAGGGTGCTGGACCTTTTCACATAGAGGAAGTGAAGATTTTTCACTCTCTAGGACAGGCTTGTGGTTTGAAAAATGCCTGTATAGCCTGTATAGGGCTCAGATGTTGTTTTGAAACCACATCTGGGCAGTTTTCACCAATACAGGGTGAGATGTTTTGTGTGGGGACCATATAACCTGATTCTGATGTGTATAACGCGTAGAAGTCTGTACAGAACCTGTATGGGACCCCAGTATTCAATGAACTATGAGGTATTGAAGTAAAAACAAGCTTCTTTGTCTGTTTGACACATAATCTTATTTATGGGATATTATCACATGGTAAGGCTGTATTAGCCAAAATGTGGAATTTTGACCTTAGAACAGCCATACCTTTGTCCGTTTTTGAGATATCAACCTCAAAACTGGTTTGGTGTGTAGCCCGGTATGTTTCCTACACAATGGTTCCTCATTTGATATGGTTATCATTAAATATGGCAAAGATATGCCATGTACAAGAGGTTTGTACATATGCATGTTTTGGGCAACAAGCTGTATTGGCCTTGTTTGCCTTATAACCTTTGTTCTAAATGAGATATGGGAAAATGAATGGAACCATCAGATAGCCCTGATTTTTCTCTTTCCAGAAAGACCACACTTTAGGTATCTCACACTAAAACTGTGGAAGCTAGATGAGAGGTGAATATTTTATTCACCCTTAGTTGGCCTTAATTTGGCCATAACTTGTGTAATACTGATGCTAGCTCAGTTTGGCTGGTACCATTGGATAGCCCTTACCTAGAGCTTCAACTTCAATACCCATTCAATTGGGTTAAGCCTCTTACTCTGTATTTCAGATGAGAGGTGAAAATTAAGGTTTATGCTCAGCAACAACTTTGAGCAGAAATAACTTTGTTATTCCTTTTCCTATGGTGATGGGACTTGTATATTTGGAAATAGGTGAGTTTCCTCTTTTTTTATACCCTTTGAGCTAATTTGGCTCAGCTCCATGTTTTGGTGGTATCTTGGCTTTACCATTGGTTGATGGTATTTGGCTGTCATGCTTGTGCTCTGGTTTTGAGTCACAGGCTGACATACCCTCCCTCTAGAAAAGGATCATCATTGATGAGACTGTTCAGTCCTCCTAGAGGCTTTGAATACCCCTAAATGAAGGTTCCTATCTGGTATGGCATCTTCTGCCAACCACTTGTCCTTATCAGCTGTCTGGGTCTTGAATCTGACTAAGTACTGTCCCTGATCCTTACCATTAAGTCTGATCTTCCTGGCCTGGATAATTTTATTCACAAGTCCAGGGGAGTCCTCCAATTCCACTATTTGTGGTGGTGTGGGGTTCTTCTTCCTGGAGGGGAATTTATCCTCCTCTGTCTTGAAGTATGGCTTGACTAAACTCACTGAAAATACTGGGTGTTTCCTGGAAAATTCCTCTGTGAGTTTGACTTCCACTGCATGTCTCCCTATTAATTTAATGATAGTGAAGGGCCCTACAAATGAGTCTCTCATTTTCTCAGGTCCTTAGAGATTATTAAAGTTCAGTGTAGACACTAACACTTTGTCTCCTTCTTTAAAGTCAGGTTCCATGTGCGATTTATGCCACCTCTACTTATTATATTATTTTGCCTCAGCTATGCATGTGACAGCTGTGTCACAAGCCCTCTTCCACATTTCATGGAAATCCTTGGCTGTGGGGTGAATGGTCAAAAGATTTTTCTCCAAGTGATCCGCAGGAAATAGGGGATTCCAACCTTTCTCTACCAGTGCAGGTGTTTTTCCTGTGGTAGAGTTCTGACTTGTATTCTAAGCCAGTTGGACCGCTAGTAGAAGGGTAACCCAGTCTTGGGTGTAACTTTCATGGTCCTTTTATTCCATGCCATAGGCACAGAATATTCTGAGGATGTCCTCCATTGTCTGGATCATCCTTTCAGATAATCCATCTGTTTGTGCATGGTAATATGTGGAAAATGAAAGCTTGGTTCCAAGCATTTCATACAAGTTTGTCCAAAATTCAGATGTGAACTTTGGGTCCCTATCACTAATGATGATCTTAGGGACTCCATAGGTAGATATGATTTTGTTCCAGAATAACAGAGCAGTATCCATGGCTGTGTCCTTCTTCTGACATGGTAGGAACCTCATACTCTTTCTGAACCTATCAACTATGATTAAGCAGGCATTGAAGTTTTCTTTGCCTCCTGGGACAAGTCCTGTAACCAGTCCATGTTGATGGTTTTCCATGGGTGTCTGGGTTCTTCTGTGTGTTGAAATAACCCATACTTCTTCTCATGTTTTCTATTTGCCTTTTTGCATCTTTCACAAGTGTTGATTTATTCACTCAACTCTTGTTCCAATTTGGGCCACCAAGCAGTGCTTGCTACCCTTTCTTTGGTCCTGTCTTCACTCACGTGTCCCATATAGGGGCAGTCATGGCATTCCTGCAGGATCAAAGATATATGGTCTCTGTCTATTATTGTGAGTTCACTAGTGTTCTTCTCTCTATGGTAGAGCAGGCCATGTATAAGGAAAGATTCATTGTCCTTATAGTCCCTCAACCCAGGTTCCTCTAACTGGGATTCCAGTTCTGGGCTCCTGTACTTTTCTTGAAGGATTTGCAACAATATGCCACATTGTTGGTGTTTGGTATATGTCTTCATCACTTCATTGAAGAATTCATTATGCAGCTCTGAGGAACTTATTCCCAATATGGGAGTTTCTGTCCCTTCTGAGTCAATGTTTCCACTTTCTGGGGTACCACTTTCTGGTGCCCACTCAGAGAATCTGAAGTTTTTCTTCCTGTCTATTTCCATTAAATGGATAAGAATTTTGGCTTCTACTTCAGGGTCATAAGCTGGGTTGCTTTTGACATGATCCAGTGGCCATGTGCTGAGGCCATCTTCATTGGTATGACTTTTACCCTCTTTTTATATGATGATCATATTCCCTCTATACTTCTGGATGGCTATTTGCCACCTCAGCATGTTTCTATTGGTAGTTTTCATGTTTAGTAAAGGCTTCAGGCTGTGCAGTCTATGTAGACTTCAAAGACTGCACCCTCCAAATAATAATGGAGTTTCTCTAGAGCACAGACTAAGCATAGACATTCAGTCTGGGTGTCCCCATACCTGGCTTCTGAATCTTTCAGCTGCATAGAGATGTAACATATTACTCCCTCTCTTGGTTCACCATCTACAATTTGTCTCTGGTGAAGGGCTTTCCCTAAGCCTTGGCTACATTCTACATCTACGTATAACTTGAATGGTAGTTCAAAGTCAGGCAAGATGAGCACAGGTGCATTTGTGAGTTCATATTTGATCCTCTCATATGCATCCCTTCTTTCCTTTGTAATTTCAAAACTACATCTTTTAAACATAAATTTTCTAAACTAATAGCTATATGGGAAAAACCTTTGGTGTTGTTTCTAAAGTAGCTAGCAAACCCAAGGAAAGATTGCATCTATTTGATGTTTCTTGGTACTGGCTTTTGCAGTACTGCTGCTAATTTGTTCTGGTCAATTGCCAGACTAGGACCTGAGACTTTATGTCCTAGAGCTAGTAGCTCTTATTGGCCAAAATTGCACGCTTTAAGTGAAGTTTTTACATTGATGGGTGTGCATTTACTTAGAACTCTGTCTATGTACTGAACATGGTCTTCCCATGTCTCTGAGCATATAGTGATGTCATAAATATATACTACCATCCAGCCTTCCAATATTTCTTCTTGAAAGATGGTATCCATCATTCTTTGGAAGTGGGCTGGTGCATTCTTGATGCCAAATGGCATCATGCTGTACTGATATTAGCCCATATGACATATGATTCTGAGTAATTTCATGGAGTTTGGTTTAACTCCATTCTGGTGGAAGCCTTTTATAAAATCCATTTTGGTTATGTATTTGTCTTTTGCCAGTTTGTCTAGGGCATGAGGTATCCTGGGTATAGGGTACCTGTCAGCTTTGGTGTAGTTATTCAGAGCTCTGAGATCTCCACACAGCCTATACTTGCCATAATTCCAGGTGATCAAGACAGGAGTGGTAATTTCCACCATTTCATTGTGTCCAATCTTTCTTATGAAATCCTTGTCCAGGAGTTAATTGATATGTTTTTCAATTTCCTTCCTGGTTTCCAGAATTTCTGGGTAAGGAGGTCTCCTGAGCATGGTTGGATAAGGTCTTTCCACATCCAGATATAGTTCTATATCATGGCCTCTAATTTTTCCTAGGGGTTCTTCATGAATGGAAAATGCTGGTCTTTTCTTTCTCAGAATATTGAGTAAACTTTGTTTATGCTTAATGGTTAGGGTAGTGCTAAACTGGCCCTCTCTAAATTCATTCAGTAGTTATTCAAGAGAATCTTAGGCAGATATTTGGTATATATCAAGGGAAAATTTCTTTTCCTTGTTGGTACCAATGATAATGTGCCTGTTTTTACTATTGTAAATATATATGCCATACATCCTCTGGTAATCTGTTCCCAGAAAAAACCCTTGGATTTGGGAATGATCAAGCACAACAAACTCTGGGTTAAGTCTGATGTTACCTTTCCTATGGGGTATAATTATCTCTTTGATAATTGTCCCAATTGAAGTCATCTTCCCTGATGCACTCTTGAAGTTCTTTGCCATGGTGGGAAAGAGCTTGCTTTCCCAGTTTCGGAAGTGGTTTTCCAGATAATTTCTGGCCACTATGGAGCAGTGTGCTCCACTGTCAATGATCAATGGATGTTGAGCATTGTCAATACAAACAGTCATTTTTGTGGCTGTTCCATGTATGTATGCCATTCCTTTGGTTGGTGTAACCAGGAATGTTGGTGCATCTTGTGTGTGTTTGCACAAGTTTTTGTTGGCAGTATCTTGTGGCATGCCTGCTTCCAACTGTATGTCTTGGATTTCTAGGGGGGTTTCCTCTTGTTTTTCCACTAGTAATTCTTCTCTTGGGTCTTGGTCATCATCAGATTGTTCTCTGATGGCATCACCCATAGAGTCTGATTCAGAACCCTCTGTTGGGGACTCATCCTCTGGGACTTTCTCAATGGCAAGGACTTTTTTTCTTTTCCTTTGGACAGCTGTTGGAATAGTTGTCTGTTGAACCACAGTTGTGACAAGCATTTTTCTTATTTGCCACCTCTGCCACCCTTTCTCTGGGTTTGTGCTTAAACTCCACCCTGAAAGGTTGTATCTCTTTGAAACCACTGCTTTTATGTGGGGTGTATTTCCCTATATTAGTCCTTTCCTTACATCTTGTAAGGTATTTGAAATGTCATCTCAAGTGAAATTGTGGTTGTATCTGCATTTCACTGCATGCTCTAGTTCTCCTGGTATTTGGGTCAGGAGTTTGTGTTTTGTCATCTGAATATTTATTTGAGGATCAATGGCCTTAATTATTATAGATTGTCTGAGACACCACTCATATGGATCTTTGTCCACAGAGTATTTGTCATTTTCAAATGACATGGACCATTGCCATATCCAAGTATCATTGCTGTACTTTTGGAGGATTTGACTCTTCCACCATGGCCAGTTTCTTCTGCCATGGATTTCTTTCATTTCTGTGTGACATATACTAGCATGTCCTTTAAATTCTGTATTACGTCTAGCAGTAATCCAGTAGTCTGGTATGCTTGGTACATCAATGAAGAGTCCATCAATATAATCAATTAGTACCATATGATCATATTCTCCAGTTCCAGAGAGTCTGGGCCGGCTTGAGGCCTCAGGAAGCTGTTTCAAGGCTTCCTTCTCTAAATAAAACATATCATCTCAATCCTGGTATTGTGACGGAGATCTTGCCTTATTCATCAACATGGCATCTGGTTTGATTTCATCTTGGTGATATGGATTATCCATAGCATGGCCTTGTTGTTGGGGATTCATGCTATGGTAGACATTAAACAGTTTTTTTATGTCTTGATCCAGACAATCCATGTCCCTTTTGCTGTGGTGTTGTTCTTCAAAGACTAGATTCAGTCTTTTGTTGGTTTCTTCAGAGACTTTGCTCAATTGCGCATGTCCTTCTTGATGGTTTTTAACAATTTTGTCCATTGAGGCTGTCAATATTTTCATCCTCTCATGGCTTGCTTCAAGTTCTGCAAACTTCTTTTGAATTTGCTCAGCATATTGATACATTTGTAACCACAGTGAATTGCTGTTTAGGTTTCTCTCAGGTGTGATAAAATTATGTTCAATCTGGGTGGGGATACTATTTCAATTAATAGGACTACTTATTCTAGAGCTATTTACAACTACTTCTGGTTCTTGTGCAGTTCTTTCACCAAATCCAAAAGCTTCTGGCTCATTGGGTCTGACTTTCTCTTCCTCTAGCTGAATGTGGTCTTGTTTTTTCCCTTTTATCCTTGTCTTCCCCTGGAAACTTCCTGTGATTTTGAAGAATGGTGACTCTTGGCCACTGATCTGTTGGTTTCTGAATGGTGTGAAGCCACGTGAGAGCTGATTTGGCTTGCTCCTTGTGAGCCTGAAGGAATCTGAGTATGCCCTGTCTGGGTCAGCTGTTCTTCTATAGCTTGGACAGTGGCTTGATTCTCCCTTATCCTTTTTGCCCTCACCTTCAGAAGTCTGAACTGCCTGGTGAGATTCCAACCTTTCGTGATTACCATAAGGTCTTTAAAGTCTATCTCTTTGAGACAAATCTTCTGGCAACTTGCTCCAAGGTCTACCCAGTGAGATGTCAGTTTGAACCTCTTGTTGTCCATGCTCCATTGAAATAAATCTTTGAGGAGTTGGTGGATCTGAAGAACTTGATCCATATCTTTCCATTCCTCTGGTTTGAGGTTCCTGTTGAATTGGAAAGTGAATGGCAGGGTGGGTATGATTTCCCTCAGTGTCTTGCCATCCACCACTGTGTTCAAGGTGTCCTCTTGCAGGTATTCTGGTTCTGGACAATCCTTCTCTGCCCTCTGGTTAGTTCCTTTGGAAGCCAAGGTTTCTGAGGTGTACAGGTGACATATCAGTGTTTGCAAGCAGTCAAAAACTTTATGTTCCTAGGGTATTTACCTTTTACTGTGCCTTGTACAAATTTGGTTTCTGCTGATTTTGGCAATTTACCTTTCAAGGTTACAACCGCGTTAATTATGGTAATCTTCCCTGTACAAGTGGTTGAGGTTGGTTTACCTTGTATTGAAGCAGGTTTTTGTGGTTTTATATTCCTCTGAGTGGCAATGGGTGTCCACCTTTTTGCTGTAATCAGGCCTTCACTGTGCCTCTTTCCCTTTCCCTTGCTGTCCTCTGGTTCTGAGGGTGTCATTGGTGTGCTGGCCTGTGACTGGGTCTCAAGTGGTATGTAGTTTTCTTCCACTGAATAAAACAGGAAAAGAGGGCTTAATGTCAGTTAAGACTTCTTGAAAAGCTGTTTGCACATCTAATAATGGCCTCTGGGCTTGTATGTTGCTACAATAGGCCCCTGTATAATGACAGTGTAATTGAATTAACAATTTCATGTCAGAAATACAGCTTACAGATATCTGGTACACGGTTTGTATGTCAGTGTCTCACAGATTAACCTGTAATTAGCAAGTATAATCTGATAAAAAGGGGTATGTAAGAGGGTAATGAAAGAACAATACGCCCAACCACACCCCAACCGTTGGTTTTAGAGGTATCCTTATTTCATTAAAAAAGGACTTTATTATTGGCTTAAAGTGTTTTTATATGTAAAACACTCCAAAAATAGGGGTTTTTTGGTGATGAAATTATAATCAACCATGCCGCAATGTGATTAAGGAAGATAAATAATGGTGGTATATGACATATACCACTGTAAAAATATATATAAGAGATATATTACAAATATTTTTATTACAAAAGTATTCCTAAAAAGATAAAACAATTTGTCAAAATAAAGAAAATAGAGAAAAACTCACTTAAAAGGTCCAAAAAGTAAAAAAAACATGGCCAGACCACCAAAATGTCATGCTGAGTCTATGATAAAGGTGTATAATTTAATTTATAGGCTTTAACTATGACTGTGACATGATTAAAATGGTAAAAAAAAGATTTGTTGATTGTAATAAGGGTTTAAAATAAGATAATAAGGGCTTTACTATAGTGATATAGTGGTGGTGACCACTTCTGAAAGCCCTGGGTGCAGTCTTACCAGTTGAATTACTATAATAATAGATACAATACTTAATTTTAAAGTATAACCTGGTTTTTTTCCAAGAGTATAACTGTTTTTGACAGTTGCACTATGTAGGAATTTAACAGTAGGATGAGGACTCCTTTTCTGGCAGTGAAAAGCCCTCCCTTCATCCTGAAATGGAGTGAAAAGGCTGCTAGACCTTTTCACATAGAGGAAGTGAAGATTTTTCACTCTCTAGGACAGGCTTGTGGTTTTCAAAAGGCCTCTATAGCCTGTATTGGGCTCAGATGTGTTTTTGAAACCACATCTGGGAAGTTTTCACCAATGCAGGGTGAAAATGTTTGCCTGGGGACCACATAGCCTGATTCTGACATGTATGACACATAGAATGCTGTACAGAACCTGTATGAAACCCCATTATTTAATGAACTATGAGGTATTGAAGTAAAAAAAAGCTTTTTCATCTGTTTGACAACTCATAATCATAGTTATGGGATATTATCACATGGCAAGGCTGAATTGGCCAAACTGTGGGATTTTGACCTTAAAACAGCCATACCTTTGCCAGTTTTTGAGATATCAACCTCAAAGTTGGATCAGTGTGTATCCCTGTATGTGCTCTACACAATGGTACCTCATTTGATATGGTTATCATTGAATATGGAAAGGTTATGCCATGTAGAAGATTTTTGTACATATGTGTGTTTTAGGCAAAAAGCTGTATGGAGCTTATTTTCCCCATGACTTTTGCTCTAGATGATATATGGGGAAATGAATGGAACCATCAGAGATCCCTAATTGTTCCCTTTCCAAAAAGACCCCACTTTAGGTATCTCAAACCAAAACTGTAGAAGTTAGATGGGAGGTGAATATTTTATTCACCCTTGTTTGGCCTGAATTTGGCCATAACTTCTGTAATACTGGTGCTAGCTCAGTTTTGCTGTTACCATTGGATAGCTCTGACTTAGAGCTTCAATTTGAGTACCCATTTGATGTGGTTAAGCATCTTACTCTGTATCTCAGTTGAGAGGTTAAAATTAAGGTTTATTCTCAGCAACAACTTTGGGCAGGAATAACTTTGTTATTCTTTGTCTTATGATTATGGGACTGGTATATTTGGAAAGGTGTGAGTTTCTTCTTTCCTTTGATACCTTTTGAGCTAATTTGGCTTAGGTACATGTAATGGTGGTATCTTGGCTTTACTATTGGTTTATGGTATTTGTGTGAGCCTTAGAGGTAATTTCATATACCCAAAAGACCACGAATACAAAATTAACATATAAATATAAATAAAATAAACTTATTTATATTATTTAAATAAAAATCAAAATATAAATATAAAAATTATATTCAAAATAAAAAATTTAATTACCATTTAAAAATAAAATTACATTAAATTTTGGAATTATAAAATCACATTTATACTTGAAAAAATTAAGTAAAAATGAAATTTTAACAAAATTGTGAAAAAATAAATAAATTTGGAAAAAAGTTAAATAAAAATTATTATAACTTATTATCCAATAAATAAACATATAAAAATTATTTCACCATTGGATTCCTGATAAAAAATCAGGTGGGGTCACCTCTGAGTGAAATTCTTGTAACTCAACTCTAAATAAGCTTAAATTAAGTTTTTAGTATTTTAAATACAAAAGTTATAAATCCTCAAAACTTTAATTTAATTCACACCACATGTGGTGTTAACCATCAATTTATGTGTTAAAAATGAGGTGTTGTGTTTAGTTTAAAGGTTATGAGGAATTGAAGTATTTTCAATTGAATTCAATTGAAATGTCAAAATGTGCACATGTATTACATAAGTGAACTTTGATTTACATATGAGGTATCAATTATTACTGTATTGTACTGTACAATTCAATTTAATTACATATGTAAATTATAAGTATAATACATGATGAGGAATTAGAGGAAAAATAAATTGGAAAGATTAAATTTGGGGGAAAAGGAACTCCAGCTCCAAGGGGGAGCTAGACCCCCAAACTGCTTGCTGACAGGCGTGGGATGTCAAAATTCATGCAAAGGTTCATCACTTTTGGCCTGGAATTGAGTTACAGGGTCTGTGGACTCAATTGATGATGAGGTTTTGATACCAACTGGGGTAGTTTTAGCTGTTGCCAAGAGGGTAAAACTACCCTTAAGATAAAACAATCAGATTAAAAACAGTTTTTAATGGTTTCTACGCCTCTGACACACATTCTGACGTGCTTTGAAGGCTCTAGGCTTGGTATTGCTATAGTAATGGCTGATTTAAGGGTCTAAAATGGCTAAAAATGGCTTAAACCAGCCCTTTTTGGTCTAAACCAGGGTTCAATGATGCCATAATTGGCTTTTATGTTGTCAGGCTGTTTTTCACGACTGACAAGAGTAAATTTTACTTTTGGAGTAAGAGAATTGATGGCTATAAAAGAATGTCTTCTTTGCCCCACTTTTCTCTTCATGTTAGAATCTTTTCCTTTTATTAATTAGTTTAAACACTGTTAAACCAATCAATAAAAGATTCCAACCACCATTTTTAAATCATTTTAATCCTTTTAAACACGTGAAAAAATCATTATAATCATTGTTTGTAACTCTTATAATCATTTTTACCCCTGAACCACCCCAAAAGTGAATTAAAGCATCTTTCATCACTGTAAACTTTGTCACTTTGTTTCCAAATTCACTTTGGTCAATTTGGGGCGTGTTTTCTCTTTAATATTCTTTTTAAAGACTTTGTTGTTTAATTAATTGCTTGCAGTTCTTTGCTCAATGAATTCCAGTTGAAATTGCTCTTGAAGAAATTTCTTTTGTAGCCTTAAATATCTCTTGTAGAGTATTTTTTTGGATAAACTTTTATTGTTGGTAAAACAATAAATTTTTATAATATTATCGTTTTATACTAATAAAGCTATAAACAATAAAATTGGTGTGTTTTCTCTTAAAAATAATATTTCTTCCTATTTTTAATTGATTTTTACCTTATACAAATTTTGAGGACAGGAATAGTACTTGATTTTTAATCAAAGTTTCATATCCACACCTTACAATTTGGCTGTCATGCTTGTGCTCTGGATTTGAGTCACAGGCTGACACTATCAATATAGATATAATAAGTTAAGGTCAAGATAGCTTTATGAGGGTGTTTATGGTTGATATGAAGGTAAGATATAGATAATATAATATTAATACAATACTATTAGGATGAATATAAGTATAATCCAATATATCTATAAGGATAATGATATCAGGTGTAAGGGTAAGATGATATCATTTCTACAAATGAAGCTTATTGATAAATTTGATAAGATCACCAATGAAGATATCTTCAAGAATTACTGCAACACTACTACTATAGCTGTAAGACTATTTAATAAAATTAAGCTCTTTCATTAATATTATCAATATCTTTTATTAATTAATCATAAGTAATAAAATAAGATACTAAGCCTAGCTGCTTATCTTTTCAATAACGTTATCCTACTAGGGAAGAGTTGGATTTATCCTCAATATTATTGGCTGAATCAGAAGAATGGGGGCAAACTTCAGAGAGAGGACCCCTATTTATACCTTTTTGGTCCTCCATAGAGCCATCCAAAAACAAGGTACTTATAATGTTTTCAATTTTGAGTCCTTTTAACTGGTGAGTTATATAAGTGTGAGGTTTCCTGACTAATCAGATTGATCCATTGTATCAATGAACTTCTCTGAACAATAAGATTGATCTATCACGTCCATTGGTAATTCTGAGGATGCTCTTTGAATTATGTCCAATTCTTAACAATAAGATTCTGAGTTAGTAGCTGTAGGCTTATTTTTGGTTCTGAAAGTTCATTGGAAAAGCTTAATATTCACTATGGTAAAGGTATGTAATTATGCAATGACTTTTGGTCTTTTGTGTAAAGGTATTACTTTGCATAGTCATAATGTTAGGTGTATATAAGTCCATAATTCTTTCAGATATATGGTACTTATGGAAATATAAATGAAAGGTATTCTTACTGTAAAGCTATAGATTGGTATTATCTTATTCTGTAAGCTTTCTTTCAAGTTGATTAAATATGCAATTCTAGTATTAATATCATATGCATATTCCTATGGTGGGTTTGGTGAGTATTGTTATGAAGGTATCTATATATTTTTCCTAAATACATGATGTCTTGTGAAATTTTGATCCTATGGCTTTGAGCCACTATATAACCCTAGGTTGAATTTTATTTAAATTTTAAGGTGAAATTATTTCAGAGTTCTAAGCTTAGGCGTAATATGTTTAAATCAGTAATTTTATAATTTTTTTTATTATCATTGTTCTTTACTTATTCTTATTTATTCTTATTTATATATTATTTCATACAAACTGTAGCTATCAATCAATATTATTATTGTACCAAATTGGACTTGAAACTTGCAGGAAAGGTATGGAATACCATATTGCCCTCTCCATTCATTTCTGTCCCCAGAATTCAACATTAGAGTTGAATTTCTCAGTGATTGACAGTTTTTATTCAGATTCTTATGTTTAATTTTCTCCTTCAATTCCTTTCCCCTCCTGACCTTGACTCTGCTGGATCTCTGCTTTGATAAAACCTTTTTATTTGACTTGTTGCAAATCATCTTGCCCGCTTTTTTTTAAATAGCTTTTCAAGCTCATATTGATCATTGTTTATTTGTTTCAGAGCCCTATATGGCCCACTACATCTATCCTTGAATGACAGTCTCCATTTCGGCTCCAAAATCTATTTTAAGCTAATACCATCTATCCTGGTTCAATTTACTTTCTTATTTGATGTGCCAATCTCTCATTTCAATATTTTATTTAATCTTTCCAGAACTTTGTCCACTTCTTTTCTTCCTTTTTACCATCTCCTCCTTCCCATATAGCTGAATAGTTCTTGCTTTAAACAAATCTTCTTTTTATGATACTTCATGTCATTCTATTTCTAAATATGTTTTTGCTTCTATATCTATTTGTAGTACTACTATTTTACCAAATTGAATGTCAAATTACAAATACTCTTCTTTCCTTCTTGTTGAGATTATCTCAGCCAATGTAACCAGGGGTAGATATTCTTTTCATTTGAACAATTTTCTCCACACATTTTCACTAATGCATCCTTCAACTGCTTGTGCCCTCTTTCTACCATTCCTTGATATTCAATATAATAAGGGGTTGTGACCCTTATTTTTGATCCTGCCTTCCTTACTTCATCTTGTAACTTTTCTCCAAATTCAGGTCCTCCATTTACTGTCACCTCCTTTGGCTCTCCATTTCTGAAAGTCCATTCTGTTGTCAACCATTCTGACACTTACTTTGCTGTAGGTTTAACCTGCCCAATTGGTTCTGCCCATCCTGAGAAATTATCTCTGGCTAGTACCAAATATTTCCATCTTCCTGCTTTTAAATACACTGCATCCATGCTTACTTTCTCAGATAAAGTTGAGTTCAGTGATATTTCCCCTTCTTCATTTCTTTGGTAATGGCTTGTCTGTTGACAAGCTTTACATGATTTTACCCATTTTTTGACTTCTTTCCTCATTCCTTCCCACCAAAATCATTTCCTCCCTCTTCTTTAGGTTTCATTTTCTCCCTGTGTCCTATCTATTCAATGCTTTTAGGAATTTCCTTTGTGTTTTCTTTCTTGAGAAAACTACTTTGAAAATTTCATTATTTCTTTTTTAAGCTGGCCTTCCTCCAAAAAGAAATGAGGTGAATTTCTTTTTATCTTTTTAAATATTAATATTTAATTTAGAAATGCCTGTGAAAAGTCCTTGGATATTCCTTCATTCTGTTTCAAAAGATGTCCCAATTTTCTGGTAATTTTACTCCTTAAAATCTTATTATCTCTATGTCTTCAACTCCAAGCCCTGGATGTGGCTTTATCCATTATTCTTCCTCATCAAATTCAGATGGCTCTTGTTCTTTCTCATCTTCTACTTGAGGTCTTCTTGATATACTGTCTGGCATTTTGAAAGTCTTTCCTGTTTTATGTACTAATTTAAAGGAGAATAATTGAATAAAAGATGCCCATCTTGTTGTTGGGGCATTTGGTAAACAAGGTGAATTTATCATTTCAATAAAACTTTTGAATCATCTTGTAACTCAAAATGTTTTACCCATAATATGATCTTAAGCTTTTTGAATACTTTTGCCACTCCACATAGCTCATGCTTTGGTTGTGAATATTTGGATTATAATCTTGAGAATGTATTTGACTCATAATGTAATTTTCCATTCCTCACCTCTGTATCTTCTTGAGTAAGGACTGCTCCAGCAGCTATGTAGCTTAAGTCTACTGCTAACTTAATCTTTCCTACTTATTTTTAATAATCCATATTTTTTGGTGTTATTTCTTCTCCTAAAACTCTTCTTAACCTTAGATATTCTGCATCACATTTTTGAGTCCATTCCCATTCAACATCCTCTCTAGTGAGCCTTCTGAGTGGTGAAGAAATTTGGGAGAAATCCTGAATAAAAATTCTTACATAAGAACAGAGAAACAAAAATCACTTCCTTCTCTTTTAGGGAGTTTGACCGTTCTTTTATTTTGTTGAATTTCTGTTTTGAGATTTTCCTTCCATTCAAAGAGACTACATGTCCTACTATATCTTATTCTGGGACACAACATGCAAACTTTGCCCCTGAGATAGTAAGTCCTGATCCTTCAATTCTGAATAATATTCTTTCAAATTTGACTGAATATTCCCAAATAAATCTGAGGATACCAATAAAAGGCTGGGTCACGTGATTGATGTCCTCAAATTGTCCTTTTGAGGTCCTATTGATTACCCCCATGGATTATAACTTGATGTCCCTAAATACTTCCTTCAAGGATGCCTTGAGGATTGGTGAATTCATTTCCCAGATTAGATAAGTTATTCTTGAAAATTTCACCATTGGATTTCTGAGGAAAACATTTGCATAATTGTGTATAACACTTTATATGGAACTTGTTGATATCCTGAGGTAATGGGGTCCAAAAGGTTGGAAAATGTCATTTGGCCAAATTGGTGATTGATGGCCCTCTGATGAATGTCAGGGGTCAATTTTCCTTTGATGTACTTTTGGCCACTATGTAATTGGTCAAAAAAATCATGCCATAGGGCTCGGCCCATGGCCCCCTTTGGCCTCATTGAAATTATGCCAAAAAGGGCCTAAAGGGACCTACTGCCCATGGACCATGGTACACCTCCTACAGGCCATAGAGGAAATAGGGGCCTTAAATGGTATATAAGCCTATAATCAAAGGGTTTGGCCAATAGGCCATAAAAAATATGTTCCTGGGGACATTGATGATGTTGGAGGCCCAGGAGGGCCAAAAGTAAAGATATGGCCTATTTGGCCATACTGGCCAGGTGAATTCAGGGTTGTCTAAGGGCCCTCAGAGTACAAGTGTGACTGATTAGCCATGAGAGGCTAAATGTGGCCAACTGGTCACAGGATGGTTATTACAGGGAGCTGCCCTAAATACATACTTGGGGGGTATTTTTTATGGTTATGACAGATAAAAACCAAGAATTCCAATCAGATGTGAATAAGGTTTATTATCAGAAACAGCTTTCAGACCTGATAAGCTTGTTGTTTATCATTTTTTCTGATAATAACGATTTTTCTGAAAGGGGAAGGTTTCCTATTTCAGTTGGTAACATCCAAAAACTAATGCTTTTGTGTTTTCAATTCTGTGTATGTGTCCTGTTGTACTTTTATTTGGTTTAATAAGGTTGCAAGTGGGTATTTTACTACTTCTTGTGTGCCACTTTTATGCTACTTTTGAACATCATGACCCTGCTTTAGCTGTGGGTCACAGGCTGACATACAATCCCTCCAGAAAAGGATTTTTTTTGTTAAGACTCCTCTATTCTGCTGGAGGCCCTGAGGCCCCTGAGATAGATCTTTCCACAAGGGATTTTGTCCTCAAACATCCATTAATCTTTGTCTTCTTCCTGGTTTGTAAGCCCCTTAAGTTATTGTCTTTGGTGCTTCCTATTGATCTTACCTTTACTAGCTTTCATTAATCTCTTCATCGCTACAGGTGAATATCCTTCCACTACTTTCCCTGTTGAGTGGTCTGATTTCCTTTTTGAAAATTTGTTTTCATCTGTCTGATGGTACGATGAGCTTCCATCCTTTCTTTAGTTTAAATGATGCTTCTGCTGTCAAAGAGTTTTCACCAATACTATAGGGTGGTTGAGCTTCTGGGAGGAGTGTAACTCAAACAAGGTTCTACTGATCATGTTTTTTACACTTAATCCCATATGTACTTCCATACTTTTTATTGTGGTTTCTGTTAATCCATCTTTATTTGGATGGTAGCCTTCAGAGAAGGCCAGTTTTCTCCCCAACATATCATAACATTTTATCCACCACTCAGATGTGAATATGGGATCTCTATCACTTATGATGATTCTGGGTACTCAAAAGTATGAAATTATATTTCTCCAAAACACTAATTCTGTGTTGATGGCTGTATCTTCCTTATGAGGAGGGAGATTTCTGAAACCTTCACTAGGCCTGTGCACTACTACTAGGAAAAAATTTGAATTATCCTTTGCTCCTGAAACAGGTCCTGTAACCCAGTCCATGTTCACAAATTCCCATGGGTATTTAGGCTCTTCAATATGTTGGATAAATTTATATATTTTTGTATCAATCTCACTAGATTTCTGGATTCTCTTACAGGATCTTATTTATTGGATAAACTATGCATCCAATGTGGGCCATAATGCTATGATTCACCCTGGTCTTTTTTCCTGTCTTAACTCATGTATCTCATTTAGAAAAAGCCATAGTATTTTTGTAGGATAAATGATATGTGCTCTCTATCTATGATTACTAAGCAAATAGTGTGTCTCTCTATGATATAGTCTTTTATTAATGGGGAAGAAATATTTATCCTTGGAATTACTTGAACATGGTTCCTAAAGTTGGCTTTCCATTTCGGTGATCCTGTATTTCTCTTGAAGTAATTCAATTATTATAATGCATTTTTTATTCCTTGCATATGCATTTTGTACTTATTCAAAAAATTCTTTATGAAGTCCTTATTATCTTATCCCCATGATGGGGTCTCTATTTCTGAGTTCGCCTCACTTTCTCAATTAGTCTTATTGATATCAAGAGCCCATTTTGACAACCTGAATTATCTTCTTCTATCAGCTTGGACATATTCTATAGGAATTTTGGTCCCTATGTTGAGCTCATAGGCCAGGCTGACTTTATTCTTATTGAGTTGACATCTACTCAGTCCATATGAATTTTTATGAATTTTCCCTTTGTCGTAGTTTATATTCATGTTGCCTCTGTACCAATCTGAGTATTTTCATTCTCAAAAGGTTTCAATTGGTAGCTTGCATATTGAATAGGTAGTTGTGTATGCCTTGAGTAATTTTTGGCATATCCAAATAGGCCAAAATTAATACTAAAACAAACTCTTAACTTTGGAAAACTCATAATTCATGCATATATACAAAATTTATCATTTTTTATTTAATAAAAGATGAATACCTTTGTGAGCCTTAGAGGTAATTTCATATACCCAAAAGACCACAAATATAAAAAATAACATATTAATATAAATAAAATAAATTTATTTATATTATTAAAATAAAAATCAAAATATAAATATAAAATTATATTAAAAATAAAAAATTAATTATAATTTAAAAATAAAAAAAATACATTAAATTTTGTAAATATAAAATTACATTTATACTTGAAAAAATTAAGTAAAAATGAAACTTTAACAAAATTGTGAAAAAATAAATAAATTTGGAAAAAAGTTAAATAAAATTTATTATAACTTTTTATCCAATAAATAAACATATAAAATTTATTTCACCATTGGATTCCTCATAAAAAATCAGGTGGGGTCACCTCTGAGTGAAATTCTTGTAACTCAACTCTAAATAAGCTTAAATTAAGCTTTTAGTATTTTCAATACAAAAGTTGAAAATCCTCAAAACCTTAATTTAATTCACACCACATGTGGTGTTAATCATCAATTTTTGTGTTAAAATTGAGGTGTTGTGTTTAGTTTAGAAGTTATGAGGAATTGAAGTATTTTCAATTGAATTCAATTGAAATGTCAAAATGTGCGCGTGTATTACATAAGTGAACTTTGATTTACATATGAGGTGTCAATTATTACTGTATTGTACTGTACAATTGAATTGAATTACATATGTAAATTATAAGTATAATACATGATGAGGAATTAAAGGAAAAAAATAAATTGGAAAGATTAAATTTGGGGGGGAAAAGGAACTCCAGCTCTAAGGGGGAGCTAGACCCCCAAAATCCTTGCTGACAGGCGTGGGATGTCAAAATTCACGCAAAAGTTCATCACTTTTGGCCTGGAATTGAGTTACAGGGTCTGTGGACTCAATTGATGATGAGGTTTTGATACCAACTGGGGTAGTTTTAGCTGTTGCCAAGAGGGTAAAACTACCTATAAGATAAAACAATCATAATAAAAACAGTTTTAACTGGTTTCTACGCCTCTGACACACATTCTGACGTGTTTTGAAGGCTCTAGGCCTGGTATTGCTATAGTAATGGCTGATTTAAGGGTCTAAAATGGCTAAAAATGGCTAAAAATGGCTTAAACCAGCCCTTTTTGGTCTTAACCAGGGTTCAATGATGCCATAATTGGCTTTTCTGTTGTCAGACTGTTTTTCACGACTGACAAGAGTAAATTTTACTTTTGGAGTAAGAGAATTGATGGCTATAAAAGAATGTCTTCTTTGCCCCACTTTTCTCTTCATGTTAGAATCTTTTCCTTTTATTAATTAGTTTAAAACTGTTAAACCAATCAATCAAAGATTCCAACCACCACTTTTAAATCATTTTAATCCTTTTAACCACGTGAAAAAATCATTATAATCATTGTTTGTAACTCTTATAATCATTTTTACCCCTGAACCACCCCAAAAGTGAATTAAAGCATCTTTCATCACTGTAAACTTTGTCACTCTGTTTCCAAATTCACTCTGGTCACTTTTGGGCGTGTTTTCTCTTTAATATTCTTTTTAAAGACTTTGTTCTTTAATTAATTGCTTGCAGTTCTTTGCTCAATTAATTCCAATTGAAATTGCTCTTGAAGAAATTTCTTTTGTAGCCTTAAAATATCTCTTGTAGAGTATTTTTTGGATAAATTTTTATTGTTGGTAAAACAATAAATTTTTATAATATTATTGTTTTATACTAATAAAGTTATAAACAATAAAATTGGCGTGTTTTCTCTTAAAAATAATATTTCATACTATTTTTAATTGATTTTTACCTTATACAAATTTTGAGGACAGCAAAAGTACTTGATTTTTAATCAAATTTTCATATCCACACCTTACATTTGGGGGCCCAGCCGTGATATTTTACCTGTGACATATTTTTTTACTCTTTTTAAATCTTTTTTCTTATATTGAAAAATTTAAAAACATATAAAAAATACTTATAATTCAAAAAATCCATAAAAAATAACTTTTTTTCATATTATAAGTGAGGCTTATATTTTTATTTCTTTTTTGAAATAACCTTTTTTTTACTTAATTAATTGGCTTTTTCATTAATTTTAGTGTCTGACAACGTGGTAAGACAAGAAAACATTGAAACAGCCTCAACAGTAACCAGCATTATCCCTGCCAGTACTGTTATTGTGACTCAAAATAACCAGCCTGAACCAATATCTTCTGAATTGATTAACTTGGACATAAGTAATACCCTTCAGAAAGCTAAAAATTTGGCCAATAGTAAGTTTTTGACGTAAAAATACTATTTTAAGCCTTTTTTAACCATAATTCTGCCTTCAACCAGGTCAGGAGCCAGCTACAACCCCTCAAGCAGCTCCCAAAAAGGTAATAGACGTGATTATGGCAGAAGCCAACCAGGTACAGAAGGAAAAGGGTCAGTTGATGACTTCCAAACAACTAAATTGGGTCATTCTGAAGCTGATAATACTATTTTACCTTCAAAAAGAGCTGACACCGCCACAACAAGCCTCTGTGGACATATACAAAGCCAGCCACAGTGCATACAACAATGCACTTCAATTCAAGGAGTACCAGATCCTTGCAGACCTGTGGAAGAATTGCATGAATTCTTACCTGACAGTAAGAAAATTCTTGGGCCATCCCAACACTTGCAAATTGCTCAATGGATGGCATCCATTGATGGAGAAGAAAAACATGATGCTTTTGACACTAGAATGGAGGAAAAACAACCCTCCACCACCCAAACCAGTGCCAAAAACAGCCCCAGTGGCCAGCAGCAGCAATTCCAACGTGAAAAAGCAGCCACAAACTCCAAACAAGGGCAAAGGGAAGGCACCAGCCCCAAAACCTTACAGCCAGGGCTACAGAATCCCAAAGATTCAGCAGGATGCCATGGAAAATGTATTTCAGATGGCCAGAACCATGATGGAATTACAGAAGAAGGAGGAAGCCAGATTATGGTTCCAGAAATGATTTCTGACATATTTGATTCCATCCCAGAGTTGTATAATGCTATAAATGACGTGAAAAAACATCTTTCTGATAAAAATGAAACCATTTGTAACAACATTAAAACAAACAACCTGAGTCTGTGCCAAATTAATGAAACACTTATGTGTTTTGAAAAGGTTTTGAGAACAATCAAAAATTCAAATAATGATAATTCTTCTAACAATAAAATAAATGAACAATCTGCCATTATTAAAGAATTAACAGATAAATATTCTAAATTCAATATTGATGACATAATTGAAACAAGAATTAAACAAGCCATAAATATTATCAAGACAGATAACAAGAAAGTCCTTGATGACATTTCAAATTCATTTACTGAAGTAAAGACATATACCATTGCCTTGAAAAAGTGTTTTGATGCTTCACAAGAAGAAGTATCAAAATTATCAATGAAATTGAATCAAGTCACTGCTGATAATACAAGACAGACAGAGTTATGGCAAGAACTGACACATAAGGAAGGCATGTATAAAATTGAAGTAATAAATTTAATACAAAGCTTCCAACATGAATACAGAAATTCCCAAAGGTGTAGCAACAGTAAAATGAATGACATTGAACAAATACTGAACACCTTACCAAGAATGTCTACACCTCTAAATCAAAATGAGGGCACAAGAATTCCAAATCCACAAGTATTGGATCCTGATAATTCACAATTAAAAAATGAATTATCCACTTCTTTTCATAATTTGGAACCATCAATGGGCCAAGCACTCTTGAAAGAAGTTCCAAAACTTAAAGAATGGCCTCACTTCAGTGGTGAAGGAGAGTATGACCATATGGAATTCATTAGAGGTATTGACATGATCAAAGAGGATTTTGAATTACCAGACAGATTGGTAACAGCCAGGTTTAACACCTTGTTTACCAGATCAGCTCACAGATGGTACATCAAAATAAGACAAGCACATGGACACCAGAGTTGGACTTGGTGGAAAACCCAAATCATCAACAAATGGGCAAATGATGCTTGGAGGTTTAAAGTTGAAACAGCCTTTGAATCTGCCAAATTTAATGCTGATAAAGACAGAGCTTTACCATGGTTTTGCCAACAAAAGGACAGATTAACAGCATTATATCCTGACATGTCAGAGTTTATGATCCATAGAAAAATTCTGAGACAATGTGGAGGTGACTTAGAGCATGCTGTCAAAAGCAGGACTACTGAACAATCTTCAGCAGAAGATATTATTAATATACTAGAAGAAGTAACCACCAGAACCAAAATTGGTTCTAGTAGGGTGAATCTCAAAACAAGGTTTAATACACCTTGGAAAGATTCTGTGGACAAAAAACCCAAAGAAAATTCTGGTAATATTAAATATAAATCTGCAGATACAGTCAGAAAATGCCATATTTGCCAAAGCACCACCCATTTAGCCAATACATGTCCAATCATACTATTTTTAATTGATTTTTACCTTATACAAATTTTGAGGACAGCAAAAGTACTTGATTTTTAATCAAATTTTCATATCCACACCTTACATTTGGGGGCCCAGCCGTGATATTTTACCTGTGACATATTTTTTTACTCTTTTTAAATCTTTTTTCTTATATTGAAAAATTTAAAAACATATAAAAAATACTTATAATTCAAAAAATCCATAAAAAATAACTTTTTTTCATATTATAAGTGAGGCTTATATTTTTATTTTTTTTTTGAAATAACCTTTTTTTTACTTAATTAATTGGCTTTTTCATTAATTTTAGTGTCTGACAACGTGGTAAGACAAGAAAACATTGAAACAGCCTCAACAGTAACCAGCATTATCCCTGCCAGTACTGTTATTGTGACTCAAAATAACCAGCCTGAACCAATATCTTCTGAATTGATTAACTTGGACATAAGTAATACCCTTCAGAAAGCTAAAAATTTGGCCAATAGTAAGTTTTTGACGTAAAAATACTATTTTAAGCCTTTTTTAACCATAATTCTGCCTTCAACCAGGTCAGGAGCCAGCTACAACCCCTCAAGCAGCTCCCAAAAAGGTAATAGACGTGATTATGGCAGAAGCCAACCAGGTACAGAAGGAAAAGGGTCAGTTGATGACTTCCAAACAACTAAATTGGGTCATTCTGAAGCTGATAATACTATTTTACCTTCAAAAAGAGCTGACACCGCCACAACAAGCCTCTGTGGACATATACAAAGCCAGCCACAGTGCATACAACAATGCACTTCAATTCAAGGAGTACCAGATCCTTGCAGACCTGTGGAAGAATTGCATGAATTCTTACCTGACAGTAAGAAAATTCTTGGGCCATCCCAACACTTGCAAATTGCTCAATGGATGGCATCCATTGATGGAGAAGAAAAACATGATGCTTTTGACACTAGAATGGAGGAAAAACAACCCTCCACCACCCAAACCAGTGCCAAAAACAGCCCCAGTGGCCAGCAGCAGCAATTCCAACGTGAAAAAGCAGCCACAAACTCCAAACAAGGGCAAAGGGAAGGCACCAGCCCCAAAACCTTACAGCCAGGGCTACAGAATCCCAAAGATTCAGCAGGATGCCATGGAAAATGTATTTCAGATGGCCAGAACCATGATGGAATTACAGAAGAAGGAGGAAGCCAGATTATGGTTCCAGAAATGATTTCTGACATATTTGATTCCATCCCAGAGTTGTATAATGCTATAAATGACGTGAAAAAACATCTTTCTGATAAAAATGAAACCATTTGTAACAACATTAAAACAAACAACCTGAGTCTGTGCCAAATTAATGAAACACTTATGTGTTTTGAAAAGGTTTTGAGAACAATTAAAAATTCAAATAATGATAATTCTTCTAACAATAAAATAAATGAACAATCTGCCATTATTAAAGAATTAACAGATAAATATTCTAAATTCAATATTGATGACATAATTGAAACAAGAATTAAACAAGCCATAAATATTATCAAGACAGATAACAAGAAAGTCCTTGATGACATTTCAAATTCATTTACTGAAGTAAAGACATATACCATTGCCTTGAAAAAGTGTTTTGATGCTTCACAAGAAGAAGTATCAAAATTATCAATGAAATTGAATCAAGTCACTGCTGATAATACAAGACAGACAGAGTTATGGCAAGAACTGACACATAAGGAAGGCATGTATAAAATTGAAGTAATAAATTTAATACAAAGCTTCCAACATGAATACAGAAATTCCCAAAGGTGTAGCAACAGTAAAATGAATGACATTGAACAAATACTGAACACCTTACCAAGAATGTCTACACCTCTAAATCAAAATGAGGGCACAAGAATTCCAAATCCACAAGTATTGGATCCTGATAATTCACAATTAAAAAATGAATTATCCACTTCTTTTCATAATTTGGAACCATCAATGGGCCAAGCACTCTTGAAAGAAGTTCCAAAACTTAAAGAATGGCCTCACTTCAGTGGTGAAGGAGAGTATGACCATATGGAATTCATTAGAGGTATTGACATGATCAAAGAGGATTTTGAATTACCAGACAGATTGGTAACAGCCAGGTTTAACACCTTGTTTACCAGATCAGCTCACAGATGGTACATCAAAATAAGACAAGCACATGGACACCAGAGTTGGACTTGGTGGAAAACCCAAATCATCAACAAATGGGCAAATGATGCTTGGAGGTTTAAAGTTGAAACAGCCTTTGAATCTGCCAAATTTAATGCTGATAAAGACAGAGCTTTACCATGGTTTTGCCAACAAAAGGACAGATTAACAGCATTATATCCTGACATGTCAGAGTTTATGATCCATAGAAAAATTCTGAGACAATGTGGAGGTGACTTAGAGCATGCTGTCAAAAGCAGGACTACTGAACAATCTTCAGCAGAAGATATTATTAATATACTAGAAGAAGTAACCACCAGAACCAAAATTGGTTCTAGTAGGGTGAATCTCAAAACAAGGTTTAATACACCTTGGAAAGATTCTGTGGACAAAAAACCCAAAGAAAATTCTGGTAATATTAAATATAAATCTGCAGATACAGTCAGAAAATGCCATATTTGCCAAAGCACCACCCATTTAGCCAATACATGTCCAAAGAGGGGGAAAATCAATGAAATTGACATTGAAAAGGAACCAGATGTTGAAAAAGAAGACATAATTGAAGACAATTCAGATGATAAGTCATCCATATTTTCTGAATCCTCAAAAGATATAGAAAATATCAATGCCACTTTTGACATCATGGAATCTTATTCCCACTTACCACAATTGAGCAATGGTCAAGTTGATTTATCAAAAGTTCAAGATGCACAACTTATGAAGACAAAACCAAACAGAGGAAAAGGTTATACAGCTGGTAACTCCTGTATAACAGAAGTGGTAATTGACAACAAGCCCACCAAACTTTTGCTTGACCCAGGAGCCTTCTGCTCTTGTGTTGGAAAATCCTTTCTTAAAACTTGTGTGCCAAATTTTGAAGACCAATTGTTACCAATTGATGGTATAAAATTCAACAGTGCAAGTAACCCAATTAAAGCATTAGGAATCTTTGAGACCAATGTCATATTCCCACACATAAATGGGAATTTAAGGATCACAGTTGAATTTGTTGTTATGGAAAATTGCTCTAGTACCCATTTTATATTGGGAAATGACTATTTGATCATGTATGGGATAGATTTACATAATAACAAAGACAGATACTTTACAATTGGGGACAATAAGCGCCAGAAATTTGCCTTTTTACCATTTAAAAGACAAATTACAGTAAACAAAGTATCACCAGTCAACTTAGAGTTAGAAAAATTCAAGTCTTAACAGTTGAATGAGGCTGAGATAAGCCTTCATCTGACTGATAAACAAGAAAATGAACTTTCTTCCCTTTTGTATGACCACAAAGGAGCATTTGCTACAGACAAAGAACCCCTGGGAGCAATTATTGGTCATGAAGTTGACATCATTCTTAACATTGAGAGACCTTATCCACCACTCTTAGGAAGACCTGCTTATCCAGCAAGTCCAAAATCAAGAGAAGCTCTAGAAATTCATATCAAAGAACTTCTAGACCTTGGTGTAATAAGAAAAGTAGGCCACAATGAGGAAGTAGAAATAACTACACCAGTCATAGTGGCGTGGCATAATGGAAAATCCAGAATGGTTGGGGACTTTAGAGCTCTGAACACTTACACTGTTCCAGACAGATACCCAATACCAAAAATCCAAATTGCCCTTACTCAAATATCTCAAGCAGTGTATATAACCACTATGGATGCCCTTAAAGGATTCCATCAAAATGTGGTAACACCAAGAGCAAGAAGATACTTGAGAATTATTGTTCATTGTGGAGTGTATGAATACTTAAGGATGCCCTTTGGTATCAAAAATGCACCTTCACACTTCCAAAGAATGATGAATGAATTCTTCCCTGAAGAACTCTCAGAGGGATGGTTAATCATTTACATTGATGACCTTATTATCTGTTCAAAGACTTGGGAGAAGCACATGTACAGATTATCAAGAGTTTTGACAAAAATCCAATCAGTAAACATGAAAATCTCCTTGAAGAAATGTCATTTTGGATTTAAAGAACTTAAGGCACTAGGACATGTTGTATCTGGTTTGTCCCTTGGAATTGATAAAAATAAAGTTGCAGCAGTATTGTTAAAACCCATGCCTCAGAATAAGAAGGAAATTCAGTCATTCTTGGGTTTTGCAGGATATTACAGGAAACACATTAAAGACTTTGCATCCATAGCAAGACCACTTTATAAGTTGTGTGACAAAGACACAGTATTTGAAATGACTGTTGACAGAGTCAAAGCTTTTGAATCTCTAAGAGAAGCATTGACCACTGCTCCACTCTTACTGATGCCAGACTTTAAATTACCTTTCAAACTGTATATTGATGCATCAGGGGATGGACTAGGTGCTGCACTTCACCAAGTTCAGATCATAAATGACAAACCTGTAGAAGGACCAATATGTTTCATATCCAGGCAAATCAAACCAACTGAAGCCAGATATGGAGCAAGTCAAATGGAATGTCTATGCCTTGTCTGGGCCTTGGAGAAATTGAACTATTTCTTAGAGGGATGTGTTTTTGAAGTAATAACAGATTGTACAGCTGTGAAATCACTTTTGAACATGAAAACACCTAACAGACACATGCTCAGATGGCAGATAGCCATACAAGAATACAGAGGCAATATGACTATTGTTCATAAGGATGGGAATATTCATAAGAATGCAGATGGACTAAGCAGATGGCCATTACCAAATAACATTGATAATCCTGCTTATGTTCCAGAAGAAGCTTCACCACAAATTCCAATAGAAGGAATAAGTGTTACAGACTTGAACACCACCTTCTTTGAAGAAGTCAGAAATAGTTACACTCAAGATAAGAATTGTAGCATCTTATGCCAATTACTTAACAAAGACTGTAAAGACAACTCTCTAATACATGCCTTGGATGAAGTATGGAGAAAATCTTATAATGAAGGAAGATTTCACCTACTGGATGGTATAATTTACCACAGAACCAAGCACACATGTGTCATGACAGTTGTAGACAGGTCATTAATCAATCTTGTACTGAAAGAATGCCATGATAGTCCCTTTTCAGGACATCTTTCTGAAGACAGAACAAGAGAGAAAGTGAAGACCTGCATATGGTGGCCAATGTGGCAAAAAGATGTTGCAGAGTATTGCAAAACCTGTGACAGATGCCAAAAGGCAAATAAATCCACTGGCAAAAGACTTGGAAATATGATGAAAATCCAAGAACCAAACAGACCTTGGGAAATTGTCCATATGGATTGGGTAACTGGCCTACCACCAGGAGGTGACAGGAGCTATAATGCTTGCCTAGTAATTGTGGACAGATTCAGTAAAACTCCAATCTTTTTACCATGTCACAAAGATGATACAGCCATGGATACAGCTCTTCTGATATGGAATAGAGTAGTGTCATGGACTGGGATATTTACAAATATCATCAGTGATAGAGATCCCAAATTCACTTCAGCACTATGGACAAATCTTCACCAATTATTTGGCACTAAACTGTCTTTCTCTACAGCCTACCACCCACAAACTGATGGCCTGGCTGAAAGAATGATCCAAACCTTAGAGGACATGGTGAGAAGATTTTGTGCATATGGCCTTGAATTCAAAGATTGTGATGGATTTACCCATGATTGGTGTACTCTGTTACCAGCACTGGAATTAGCATATAAAACATCAATCCATGCTAGTACCAATCAGACTCCTGCTGTTCTAGAAAAAGGATGGAACCCCAAGTTACCCCAAGACTCCTTGAGGAAAGACTTAATTGAAATACATCCCACAGCTGCTAGCTTCAAAGGAATGCTAGACAAAGCTAGAAAGCATGCAGTAAGGTGCATGGAGGACTCTTTTGCATATGCTAAAGACAAATGGGATAAATCTCATGCAACTCCAGACTTCAAAGTGGGGGACCTAGTTCTTGTATCCACCACTAACTTCAATAACATCAAAGGATGTAAAAAGTTGAAAGACTCCTTTGCAGGACCTTTTGTGATTAAGGCCCTCCATGGAGAAAATGCTGTTGAAGTAGAGTTATCTGAAGAACTTAGCAATAAGCACCCTACATTTCCAGTGAGCTTGATAAAACCATATAAATCTAGTGATGCTGAGAAATTTTCCTTGAGGAATAAGGTTCCCCAAGTTATACCTCCTATTGAGACATCTGGTACTAAGAAAATAACCAAAGTTCTTAAAGAAAGGAAATTAAGAACCAAGAAAGTAAGGGAATACCTTGTTAGGTACAGTGACCCAACTTGTGAAGATGAATGGTTAGAAGAAAAAGATATACCAGAAGCTACCGAACTCCTGAGGAGATTCAGACACACTAGAAACACCAATATTACAAAGTAATATTCTTTTTTAGGGGGAGGGAATGTGAGCCTTAGAGGTAATTTCATATACCCAAAAGACCACAAATATAAAAAATAACATATTAATATAAATAAAATAAGTTTATTTATATTATTAAAATAAAAATCAAAATATAAATATAAAATTATATTAAAAATAAAAAATTAATTATAATTTAAAAATAAAAAAAATACATTAAATTTTGTAAATATAAAATTACATTTATACTTGAAAAAATTAAGTAAAAATGAAACTTTAACAAAATTGTGAAAAAATAAATAAATTTGGAAAAAAGTTAAATAAAATTTATTATAACTTTTTATCCAATAAATAAACATATAAAATTTATTTCACCATTGGATTCCTCATAAAAAATCAGGTGGGGTCACCTCTGAGTGAAATTCTTGTAACTCAACTCTAAATAAGCTTAAATTAAGTTTTTAGTATTTTCAATACAAAAGTTGAAAATCCTCAAAACCTTAATTTAATTCACACCACATGTGGTGTTAACCATCAATTTTTGTGTTAAAATTGAGGTGTTGTGTTTAGTTTAGAAGTTATGAGGAATTGAAGTATTTTCAATTGAATTCAATTGAAATGTCAAAATGTGCGCGTGTATTACATAAGTGAACTTTGATTTACATATGAGGTGTCAATTATTACTGTATTGTACTGTACAATTGAATTGAATTACATATGTAAATTATAAGTATAATACATGATGAGGAATTAAAGGAAAAAAATAAATTGGAAAGATTAAATTTGGGGGGGAAAAGGAACTCCAGCTCTAAGGGGGAGCTAGACCCCCAAAATCCTTGATGACAGGCGTGGGATGTCAAAATTCACGCAAAAGTTCATCACTTTTGGCCTGGAATTGAGTTACAGGGTCTGTGGACTCAATTGATGATGAGGTTTTGATACCAACTGGGGTAGTTTTAGCTGTTGCCAAGAGGGTAAAACTACCTTTAAGATAAAACAATCATAATAAAAACAGTTTTAACTGGTTTCTACGCCTCTGACACACATTCTGACGTGTTTTGAAGGCTCTAGGCCTGGTATTGCTATAGTAATGGCTGATTTAAGGGTCTAAAATGGCTAAAAATGGCTTAAACCAGCCCTTTTTGGTCTTAACCAGGGTTCAATGATGCCATAATTGGCTTTTCTGTTGTCAGACTGTTTTTCACGACTGAAAAGAGTAAATTTTACTTTTGGAGTAAGAGAATTGATGGCTATAAAAGGATGTCTTCTTTGCCCCACTTTTCTCTTCATGTTAGAATCTTTTCCTTTTATTAATTAGTTTAAAACTGTTAAACCAATCAATCAAAGATTCCAACCACCACTTTTAAATCATTTTAATCCTTTTAACCACGTGAAAAAATCATTATAATCATTTTTTGTAACTCTTATAATCATTTTTACCCCTGAACCACCCCAAAAGTGAATTAAAGCATCTTTCATCACTGTAAACTTTGTCACTCTGTTTCCAAATTCACTCTGGTCACTTTTGGGCGTGTTTTCTCTTTAATATTCTTTTTAAAGACTTTGTTCTTTAATTAATTTCTTGCAGTTCTTTGCTCAATTAATTCCAATTGAAATTGCTCTTGAAGAAATTTCTTTTGTAGCCTTAAAATATCTCTTGTAGAGTATTTTTTGGATAAATTTTTATTGTTGGTAAAACAATAAATTTTTATAATATTATTGTTTTATACTAATAAAGTTATAAACAATAAAATTGGCGTGTTTTCTCTTAAAAATAATATTTCATACTATTTTTAATTGATTTTTACCTTATACAAATTTTGAGGACAGGAAAAGTACTTGATTTTTAATCAAAGTTTCATATCCACACCTTACAACCTTTTTGGTGAGTAAGTAAATCCATGGATTTAAGTCCAGATTTGTATTATTCACAAAATTTCACTCAGGGTAGATCCATAGAGTGAATAAGCTTAAATTAATCTTATGAGGTGATAATATGGAAAATAATTCAACACCACATCATCAATACCACATGAAAGAATTGTGAAACATTTTGTTTTTATCAATTTCACACCAAAATATTGGGAATGTGAGAAATCAAATGTTACATACCCACTAGGAGAACTTTCATTAAGTTTTGGGGAACTTAAAACTACAGTAACCTTACATACCATTTTGATACATCAAGAGTGGATATCAGTCTTGAAGCCTGAATTACTATTTTTGACATGAAAATAGCTAAGGGGGACAAAAGGCATCAAAGAGAGCCAGTGTACGCAGATTTCAAATCTTCTGAGGTGTGGATAACTCCAACACATTGACAAATTGCTTATCATGGCCCAATTAGTATAATAAAACCTTTTGGTAACTTGCTTAACAAGTTAAAGTCTCATTAAATATGAGAAAAGAGCAAATAAGATGCTATTTTGATGTGACAAGGAGGTAATGAGCAACTCTTACTCCTGTGAAAATGTCAATAATTAATTATTTTCCATTAAGAAACCTCAAAAGATTTTTCAAAAATCTTTTGGTACTAGTGTCCATGCATTTAGCTTATGGAAACCAGCTATCACTGTTCTATTTGCTTTTCTACATAGAAATAAGGTAAAAATTTCAAAAATTCATTAAAAATCCAATTCTTTGTTAATATTTTTTAATCTTCCAGGACCAATGGAGAAGGATATAATTCATATGAAAACAGAAAAAAGAATTTGAGTTCAGGATTCAAATTAAATGTTTTACTTACAGTCCATTTTTGATAATTCCATGTGAAACACTGATGCCTTGAAAATTTACAGAAACTACAATCTGGGATAAAATTTTTAATAACATTGATGCATTTGAGAAATGAATGATTATCTTGAAATTAAGGAAGATTTACAGTTGTTACTGGTTTATTTCTTGTCCATAAATGGGTTTTTAATCACACAAAATGACTGAATTAAGAAATCATGATAGTCCTACATGACAACAGGTGATATAACCAATTATCCAAAGAGGATTATTTTTTTCTCACCCATTGTTTTTTAAGTTTTCTCCATGTCATGCTTCTGTGAGATGTGGTTGAATTCAAAGAGGTCTCCCCTTGCTACTTTTTACAAATCATCTTATTATTCAACCATATCATTAGTACCAACAAGTAAGTATGAGTTTAAACTTTTCTTAAGTTTTTTGATTCTTTCAGAATCAATCAAAAAGCTGTGACATCATAGAGATAAAATATATCCAATAGTATCTGACTATAAACTGCTTTATTACTTTTATAACTCAATTTTGATCCTTTCAGTCCACAATTAATCTATCAAATTGCACTGTGGGAACTTCTTTTCTTGTGGGACAAATGATAGGCAGTACCTTGATGGGAAAACTATTGGCGAGTATGTTTTAAACCTCATAATAAGCCAATACCCATGGGTTTTAAGGTGTAGTAGCTGCCCCTTTAAATATACTGAAAAAGATACCCTTTTGATGAGATCACAAATCAATTATTTAGTTTTGTGGATTTTCAATTAGAGAATTTTCTGAAGAATTCTCTATCAGTCTGTCAATAAAGGATCATCATAATAATAATGGTAATAGTTAATATTTGTTGAATAATTGAAGTTTGCTTAACTTCTTGCTATTGATTATATAATTATTTTGGATTAATTTTCTAGAATTCTTTCTTTGAATACTTGAGATATTTAAAGAATATTTCTTAAGATTATCATTAATATTGACAATAATCTTGATAGCTGATTAAGACCTTTAAAGGTGATTTAATAATACTATCAATATAGATATAATAGTTTAAGTGTAGGATAACTGTATGCAGGTCATTATGGTTGATATAAAGCTAAGATATAGATAATATAATAGTGATATAATACTCTTAGGGTTTATATAAGTATAATACAATATATCTATAAGAGTTATGATATAGGTTATAAGTATAATATAATATTCTTTCTACAAATAAAGGTTATTGATGAATTTGATAAGATCACTAAAGATAATATCTTCAAACACTACTTTAGCACTACTACTATAATGGTAAGACTATTGAATAATATTAAACTCTTTCATCAATATTATAAATATCTTTCATTAATCAATAATAAATAATACAATAATATACTGATCTTTTCAATATAATACTAAATTATCTGACTAGAGAAGGTATGAATTTATCCTCAAGATTATTGTCTTAATCAGAAGCATGGAAGTAAATGTCAGATCAAGGACCTCTATTTATACCTTTTGGGGCCTCCATAGAGCCTTCCAGAAACAAGGGACTTAGAATTTCTCCATGTTTGAGTCATCTTAGCTGGTGGGTTATTTTAGTGTGCTTTTTTCTGACCAATAAGATTGATCCATCACATCAAGTAATTTTTCTTACAAATCAGATTGAGCTATCACATCAATTGGTAATTCTGAATATGCACTTTGAATTATCTCCAATTCTAACCAATCAGATGCTGAGCTGGTTAATTTAGGCTGATTTGTGGTTTTTAAAAGTCATTGTAAAAGCTTAATATGCAGTATTGCTAATGTGTGTAATTATGGAATGACTTTTTGTCTTTTTTGTAAAGGTATGACTTTTCATATTCATAATGTTAGGTGTATATAAGCTCATACTTCTTTCAGATATATGGTAATTATGGAAATATGAATGAGGGGTAAGTATTACTGTAAGCCTATAGATTGGTATGAACTTATTCTGTTAATTTTCTTTCAAGTTGAGTAAATATAAAATTTCAGTGTGCATAACATGAGCATATTCTTATTTTTAGTTCAGTGTGTATCTTTATAAGGGTATCTATATATTTCTTCTAAATACATTATGTCTTGTACAATTTTTGTCCTATGCCTTTGAGCCAATATATAACCCTATGTTCAACTTTATGTAGCCTTTAAGGTGAAGTAATTTCAGACTTCTAAGCTTAGGTATAATTTGCTCAAGTCAGTAATGTTATGATCTTTTATTTTTCTTTTTATTATTTTTCATTTATTTTTATAAAGCTTTACCTTTATTTATATATTATTTTATATGAATTATAGCTTTCTATTAATATTATTATTGTACCAAATTGGACTTGAACCTTTCACAAAAGGTATGGAATACCGCAACACCATTCTCCCCACAGCCCAACCTGACATTTCTCCAATTTTCTACTCACTAGTAGCCAAACCAACCTCTAATGTGTCTGAATTTCGGGCTCAAGGCCTTTGTGAGTAAGATGTCACCAAGTCTTGTTGGAAGCTAGAAAATGATCCAATAGCTTCAGAATCATTTTTATCAGTGTTAGTTTATAGCTAACAGATACAAGGACTTCAACATGGCTAACAAATGTAATATCCACCCTCTTCTCTTTGTGACCCATTGCATCACTGAAAGCAATAGCTCAATTCCCAATTTTTACACACAAGTCGCCTCACGCAGAAATTTAGAGTTTCACCCGGAATTGGAGGAAACAGGTGGATAGTGTGGACTCTATTTATCAATGAACTCTGAAGAAGAATTATTGCAACATCAAATTTTCTAAAATGACAATGGGCTTGAGCTTGGAATTGAGGATGTTACACCACCAAAATGCAGTTGATTTTCTGTCAAGAGGCAGAATATACCATAAATAGTATACAACTACTTCCAGTTAAGTTCCTTTTGAACATCGCGAAAATGTTGTTCAGTTTCAGTTAATTCTTTTGGCTTTTCAATTTACTTATACGTTGAATGCACATGGTGAATGTGTCAAATCAAAAGAGAATTTTCAATTTACATACAAGTGTTGTCATTGGAATTGGGGCTCATATCTTTATAAGCTAGCTAAAAATATAGGTAAAATACTGTTTAATTTATCCAGTGTGAAGCTGGAAATTATGAGTTGCAAGACCTCAAATCTCAGAAAGATTTGAGGGCAATGTTGTGAAAAATTAAATGCATGTTCAACTAAAGCTCCCAGGTCTTGCAATCCCAATATGGGCACAAAGAATTCTTCAGAGAAACAAGAATCAATCTTTGAGAAGCTTGTTCAAGCCCCTGTAGTTATTCAAGGAGTTTTTTCCATCTTTGATACCCCTTTCTTAAACAATACTTTACAACAATTTGCCTCAAATTTTACTTGTCCAAAAATATGCTTAATTGCAATGTCCAAATTAAAATTTTACTTTGAGATAAATTCCCAACTAATAGAAGAAGTTGATTACTTACCTACAGACACACAAATTTATGGAACAATTGACTATTTCACCACCAAATACCAGAGCAAGATTCATCTGTCCACTTTTCTGCAATCAACCAATCCCATAGATTACAGCATTTGAAAGTTCCTGGTGGCATTTTAAGGGAGTTAATTATTTCCTAACTTCTAGGAAAGTTTGCTCTGTTTAATCAAAAATATCAAGGAGGAAATTTCAGAGGAGAATGACATATATCCACTGACAATATGAGGAATCCTGATACCTTTGATTTCCTCAGGCACTTGAAGAAGAACCCCATTGAGGCCTCTTATAATTCCCTTCACTTCCAAGATGACAAAGTCTTATCATACTTCCAAAATAGCCACCAAATGGCAAAAGGAGAGAATATTATTGACTATTGGAAGGTCAGTGATTCACATTTCTTCTTGAAAAATTGCATAGACACTCATTCACATAATCTATGTTCTATTGTTAAATCACCTCTGGAAATTTTGCGAAGCTAGGAAAAATTGACTTGAGGTATTTAAGCATCTAAGCCTCTTCTGAATCTTTTGAAAAGGTATTTTCTCCTATTGGGTTCCTCAAATTCCCCATAACTCCTTCTTTGCGTTGAAGTACAATAGCCCATTTGACCTGTCTGAATGAGTGGCTCAGTGAAAAGTCACCTCCATTTTAATATGTTGAAGAAATATTTTTGCATTTACAGAGAGAGTTGTTTGATTAGCTTATTCTAAATTCTTTGGTCTCTAGACTTATCTTTTGTGAAAATATTTGTAAATAAGTCGTCTCCTTATCTCATAGGGGTTTGTACTGAAACGCATTACACTTTTATTCAGTTCCATACTTAGTAATTACATATTTTTTCCCAATGGGCTGCAGCCTTATTAGGTCTGACTCTAATTGAGTCAGACCCAAATCTGCTTTCCGATTGCATATTCACCCTTTCAGTGGCATTCAACAGTACATTTCTCCAGACAATATGGAGAAACACCATTTACAAATAATGTCTGTACCAAGGATGGATAGTTGATATTATTTTGGTCTGTACTCATAAGTTGAATTAGCCCCCTTAAGGAAGTATTTGATTCTAAGAGGCTTAATTCACATGTAGTCTTCATAAAACTCTTAGGTCTATTAAGATCACTCTTTTTTTATCTATGTAGGTGCTCATTCTCCTATTTTTTAAAATTTGAATATGGACTGACTTGGTACCAACATGCCAGCCTTAGTCTGTCTTTTATTGGCTCACTTCCACATATAAGAAACCCCATGGTTCTGTATTAGAATAATAATAGGTTTTATTTTTCAGTTAGTAAAGCTATGAAAAAGAAGTTGATTTAAATGAAAACCAAATCTAAAAATAAAATAGGTTTTTTTAAAAATACATCTTTTTTTGAAAAAAAAATTAATTATACTACAATCATCTTTTAAATTAGTTAAATTTTTGGCAAAAAAAAGAAACATAAATCAGCTAACATTGATTTAGAGACATAATATTGAGCTTTCAATGCAAATTTAAACACTTAAGAGCAGAGAGGGATAGAATTTTGGTCAAGGATCCATTGAACCTGATTTGGAATCGCTGTGAATAGTTGATTAAATTGCTGATTTGGAACTTCATTCCCCTCATGAGTGATTTCTTCCTGGAGTTTCTCCATGGTTTGCGACTGGAAAAATGTAGAAATCTAGTATTTGATTTTCTTGCCAAAGGTTTTCTATTGGATCCATTTTTACTGAGTGTGGTGGACATTGAATCTTGAAAAGGCCATAATGACCTTTTTAATGTTGGTTGTTGCAAGTGGTGTGAATTGATGCCTCATCTTGCATCAGAATCATCAAATGAAATGCCTGAATATTAGAATCCTGTTTTATATGTGAGACAGATGTTTTCAGTACTGAAGGATTTCTCTTGGGGAAGTTTGAGTTCTCATTAAAAACCTTATAGCCCCAGGTGGGGAACTTAGGTTGTGATTTGTGAGTTCTTTCCCAGCTGATTTATTTTGTTCTGCACTATACTAGTGAATAATCATTTAATATCATTGGTAACCTGGAAAACAGTGAGAAAAAGATATTGGGTCATAATTTGCGATAGTTTCTGACAATTACGGCTTTGTATCTTTGATAGTTTGCTAGTCTTTTGCACTCCCTCTCAATTTCCTTTAAAATTTAATCATGGGATATGTTGATTAGTGCTTCATAAAAATGAGCTCTATTAAGCTGAAATAGAACAGAAGCTCAGGTCCTATTTTCTCATTGCAACCACCTGATTCCGCTGTTCAATATTCAAAAATAAAGTCATTGTATTATCCAAAACCAACTTTAGGTTTTTTCAAGAGGAATTCAATTGGAGAAAATAGTTATATGAAGAATGTATATAGTGAAGAAGAAGAATGAAAAAATAATCACAAAATTCCTGACTAGACCAATAATTGAAGTCCAGAAGCTGTTTGTTGAAGGAGAATTTCAGAAACAATCAGTAAAATGCAAGAAAATTCTAATAATGCCTGTTGTGTTTCTTTGAATGTGTGGTCTTGATGGTTATGGGATATTTTTTGACATCTTTACAACGAAGGAATGGAAAAATCATTATCCAAAGGAAAAGAAAAAAATAACATACTGGATTTTGACTTGATACCAGAGCAACATGATATCAGTTTACAGAAATTGACACAGATTTTTCCCTGGTGAAAATGAATTCCAGTCTTAAAAAGAGTCCAGTAATCATGTTGTAATTCTGAAATATGATGGTTTACACCCTAACCAAAAGATTTTATATATTCCCCCTCAAATTCCTATCCAAATTTACCCCCAGAATATAATGGGGGGAAAGGCCACTAGACATATTGGTTCTATTGGGTTCATCATGTATGCCAACATGCCACCATACCTTATGCCTTCAAAACCGTAATATGTTAAACTTTCGCTCATATCTCTTTTCTCCCTATTCCTGGCAATGGAACAGCATGGAATTCTTATGGGGAGCCTGGAGGCCTTGATTGAGGGAGAGGACCAGTCATTGGGAGTTGAGGATTACATGTAACAGGAACTCCCTGAAATTAAATACTTTCACAGAAAAGATCTGACTCAGTGAATTAAGATTGAAGAGCTGAATATTTCTTGTGTGATTAATTTGGAGGTGGGAGTTATCTGCATGGCTAATGAGAAATTCATCAGCCCTCATAATTTGTGGTTCATCGCTTGGTTTGTGCATATCTTGATGTCCAGGTCAGCCCAAATGAAAACCTTTCAAGTTCCAGTAACTTACACAAATTATTCTTGTAAAACAAATGAATATTAATTTTTGTGTGACAGTAACAATGTTTAACTGCAGATATTATGAGGCAGTTTTGTGTAAGCCAATAGTTGAAAGAGCATAATCATGGTAAATTTCTCAGATGATTGGCCAGTGGTGCAGGAGCCATCCTTTGCCTGAGGATAAGAATGGTAAATTTCGGAGATGGGAATCCAGTGGTTGGGAAGCTAATCATTTCAACAATATAAGAATGGTAAATTGCAGAGATTATGAGACAGTGATGTGGAATCCAATATTTGCAAGAGCATACTCATGGTAAATTTCTCAGATTATTTTCCAATGGAGCAGGAGACATCTTTTTCCTGAGGATAAGCATGGTAAATTGCGGAGATTATTATCCAGTGGTGGGGAAGCCAAGCATGTTAAATTTTAGAGATGATTAAGTGGTGGTGCAAAAGCCAATACTTGTGTGACTTTAAGTATGTTAAATTGCAGAAATGATTGGCGAGTGGTGCAAAATTAAAATTTTGAAACAGAAGAATCATGGTAAATTGTGGAGATGATCAGCCAGTGGTACAGAATCCAATCTTTGAAAGAGTTTAAGTATGTTTAATTCTAGAGATGATGAGGAAGTGGTGCATAAGCCAATATGTGTGTGACCATGAGAATGGTCAATAGAAAAGTTGAAAGAGCATAAGCATGGGAAATTGCATAGATGATGAGTAAATGGTTCAGAAGCCAATAAATGCACGACATTAAGCATGGTAAATTGTGTAGATGATCATCCAGAAGTGCAGAAGCCAATCTTTTCAAGAGCATAAGGTTGGGAAATTGTGGAGATGATTAGGCAATGGTGCAGAAGCCAGATTACCAGTATTTACCACCCTTTTTTGGAAATAATTCTATTTTTTGAAGTCTGGTAGACAGCATTGTGACAATGAACCAGTTCCCAAAGTCATGGGTTTGATTCATGTTGGAGACCAGGGGAGGTCTCAATCAAACAGCCAAAAATAACTGGGTTTTCTGCTCCATTAGCATACAAGGGCTCTTCCACTGAGAATTCCCTTTTAGGATCCTGTTGTGACTAATGTAGCTCCATGAGAGTGACATGGGTAATACCATCAGCTACATGCACTTTGGGAAATAGTGATCCAAACTGGGGGGTACTTACCATGAGAAAATTGGCTACATCTGAGAGAAGCTGTTCAATTTGGAAATTATCTTGGACTTAATTTGGATTGGTATTGGACCCTTCCTGTGAAATATTTTGGAGACACAATTCAATTTTGTTTCAGTATTCCCAGTTCTTCCAATCCACTGGACTATGACAGAATTTCCCAGATTTTACTCTTTGTCTCAACTGGATGGATTAAGTAGAGAATATAGTATATCAAGAATATTTAAATTCATATTTTTCAATATGAGAATTTAATCTCAATATTTATTTTCCATTTAGAAAATTCCAGTTCTTTTGGAGGACAAAATTCTTCAAAACCACTCTTGCAGATAAGAAAAGCCTTCATATGTCTTCATTTCTGACTTGATGTTTTTTTAAAAATATCAATTATCATTTATTATTCAAAAACTGGCTCACAAGAATTAAAATGAGCTGTTTTAAGCTGTACCCTATTCTTTAGGAAATGGATTGATGAGTATTTTTTTTCAGTTTTTTTTTTGAATTTTGCAACCTCAGCACAAAAAGATGAAGGATGTTATATTTTTTAAATAAAATTGTTTTCCCCAAGATACAAAAAGTTATATATATCATTTTTTTATTTATTACAATTACTATAAATTGTTTCCTATTTTTTTCCTTTTGTGATTCCTTTTTATCATTAATGAATTTAATAAGTTCCTACTATAAGCACAAACATTCACCTTTTTTATTGAGACATTCCATTAATATGGCTTGTTTAAAGTTTTTATGTATCAGCTCAAAAGAGAAGTAGTGGGCTTTATGCAAAAAAAGCCCCTGCTACTGGAGGAAATAATCAATTTTCAAATTAAATTACAGTAAAACTCCCATAATGGCAGCTTTTGTAAAATTGTCAAAAATCATCCACAATATTACATAAGCAGGAATTACAGGTCTGTGCAATAAACTTGACATAGTAAGAATCCTTGTAAAGGCCTGTTACTGTAATTTTTATTGAAAAAAAGATATAAAAGTAAATCAAAACCAGTTTACCAATTCAAAAGCCAAACTCAGGAAAACTCAATCAATACACAAAAAAAGAAAAAATTCATAAAAACATCAAAATAACATATTACCCTAAAATATGGATAAAAAAACTCAAAAAAATGAAAACTGTTCTATAGTAGCAGAAAGGCAGTTCTTTATGCTGTCTTTCTTCAAAACATATAATATGGGCTTTATTTAAATAATGAAAGTAAACTCAATGAAAATCTTATTAATTTTCTTATATTTCATATTTTTCATGTAACTATATTATTTTTTCATTGATGATTTATATAAAGTAAAACCTTTTAGGATATTTTTGATGAATTTGTTGTTACTGTTTTCTTTGGAAAATATAAGCTTAAATGATATTCATATTTAAAAATAAATTCAGAAGTACCAATAGTAGTATATATTGAATTAAATATAATTCCAATAATATTAATCAGAGATTTAACATTTTTTATTGTAATAAATAAGGAACACTTCACTTAATTTCTGAGAGCTCTCTGCCCATAAAGCATAGTATTATATCAAAAAAACAAAAGACTTTATTTTGCTTGAATCCTGTTAAAAACTCCTGAATATTCATATTTATTATATTTTTCTTCTTTTGAAATGTTGAACAGAATCTTCTTCAATTTTTGAATCCATATATTTGCAAATTTTTATCAAAGTCTCATTGATAAAAAGAATAAAACTCATGGTGTATTGTGATAATTAATTCATTGTTTGTAAAGAAAAGTTATCAATGGGCTCAAGAATTCCTGGGTAGAAACCTTTCACATATTTCCATCAAGAGATAATATTAATGGTGACAATTCTTTTTTAAATTATTCATAATGACAATTGAATAATTAAAACATTATTCAGACCAGGTTTTGATTATCAGTGGAAATTTCCATGAAGTGATCTTTGACACCCTTGAATCTTAATTCAAAACAAGTTCTAACTTACTTATGGTGACTGCCTCTATTGAATTCTACTTATATGGATTTCTTAATTTTTTCCATTGAGCATAAATACTAAATAAAAACAAGAACTGTTACTTTATTATCTTTTGAAAACATTTGAAAGAACTGAATACATGATTTTCTTAGCTGAATCTTACAAACAACTTATTGTTGTTGATTTATCATTTCTCGAGGCTCTAAAATATATAAAATTAACCTTAAGCTCACACACCTACTACAATATTTATAAATATTCTTTGAGAAATAAATTTTCTAAAGGGAACAATTTCTAACAGTTGTTTTGCCTTCATTTAATATGGCACAACCATTATTTGAAAATAACCAATGTAATTGTTTTATTGATTCATGAATCTGAAGTTTTCAATTATTTTAAATGGCTATTGAAGCTATATATTAGCTTAAATGAGATTATTCATAGAGCTATATAGAATGTTCCCTGGTACATTCAAGAAAATATTACTATAGAGAAATGGGAGATAACCTTTTAAGTTGGTTTTGATAATATTAGTTTTTTATTTTTTACTATTGAGAAAGTCAAAATCCATTTTTAGATACTGGAAGCTATAAACCAGCCAAGTTCGGATACAATTTTTGATTTTCTGGTGCATTGAGAGCTTTCCATAAATACTAGTAGTTAAAAAATAGGTTTATTGTGAAGGAGATTGTATTGAACAGTTAGATAAAATATACCATACAGCCAACATGATCCAAAAATTCATCACACAGAGATATATCTCTATATAGTATTTTTTATGATTTCTCAAATTGATTCTTTATTAATATTTATACATGAAAATTAAATTTAATAAAATTTCACACAAACACTAGCATTTTTCAACCTTTGTTTCATTTCTTGAAAAAGACACTACCCTAATTTCCTTCAAATAAAAACCAAAATGTTCTTGGTTTTTCACATATTAAAGTAAAATAAATAAAAATGGTTAATTCATAATTAGGAATTTCTTCAGAAGAATAGACAAGTGAATTTCAGTTGGTATAAATAAAGAAAAACATCTAATTATCCAGAAAATAAAGAAGTGCATGTTTTTTTATGTTTTAAAATTCTTTTTATAAAATGTTTTTTATATCAAGATTAAAATTTCTTTTAGTTAAACCATGAGATTGTATAATGAGAAGGTGGCTAATTCTAGAACTGAAACCAAATATTCCAGCTTTAAGAATTATATCATCTATCTAGAAATGTAAAGCCCTCCCCTAAAGAAACTTATTGGCTGAAATAAGGGTATGGTTTTTCAATATATAGCACAGTTTTGTGGTGCCCTCCTTCAAACTAATTTTTCCCATAAATCTTTAAATATTGTTTTAATTTCGGGTTTAATCTTACTTCAAACGGAGGAGAAAGAAATGGATATGATTTTTAATGAAATACCCTCTTTTATTGATAGTGAACATTTTAATGCTAGGGTGAAATTAACAATATTTATATGTGAGGGAAGTCAAAAATTCTGAAAGAAATTTTATCATTAATGAGAAATTCTTATGACACTTGTAGGTTTATAGGTAAATATCATTCATAAATGGGATTCCATAAGTAAGTTTGAAATAGAATTAATGTTGAAACTAAAATACATATTTCAAAATCTATAAGAAAGACCCCCAAAGGTTGAATGTACTTCAAATTTAATGATAAGAAATTATAGATAAGATTAAAACAAAGGGGAAATTGAGATACGTTTTTTAATCATGTATTGTTGAATTATTGAACTCTGACAATCCCCCTGAGCCTTAGAGGTATTTTTATATACCCAAAAGACCACAAATGTTAAATTAAAATACAAATATAAATAAAATAAATTTATTTTCATCATAAATATAAAAATATAGATACAAATTTATATTTAAAAATCAAAATTTAATTATAATTTAAAAATAAAATTACAATAAAATCTAAAATTATGAATATTCATTTTTACTGGTAAAAATTAAGTAAAAATGAATTTGTAATAAAAAATATGAAATTAAAATATTTTTGGTAAAAATTTATATAAAACATATTATAACTTTTTATCCAATGAATAAACATATAAAATTTATTTCACCATTTGATTCCTTATAAAAAATTAGGTGGGGTCACCTATGGGTTAAATTTTTGTAACTCAACTCTAAATAAGCTTGAATTAAGTTTTCAGTATTTTCAATACAAAAATTGAAAATCCTGAAAACTTTAATTTAACTCGCACCACATGTGGTGTTAACCATCAATTTTTGTGTTGAAATTGAGGTGTTGTGTTTAGTTTAGAAGTTATGAGGAATTGAAGTATTTTCAATTGAATTCAATTGAAATGTCAAAATGTGCGCATGTATTACATAAGTTAACTTTGATTTACATATGAGGTATCAATCATTACTGTATTTTACTGTAAAATTTAATTGAATTACATATGTAAATTACAAGTATGATTCATGATGAGGAATTAAAGGAAAAAATAAATTGGAAAGATTAAAATTGGGGCGAAAAGGAACTCTAGCTCTAAGGGGGAGCCAGACCCCCAAAATCCTTTCTGACAGGTGTGAGATGTCAAAATTAACACAACAATTCATCACTTTTGGCCTGGAATTGAGCCACAGGGTCTGTGACTCAATTGATGATGAGGTTTTGATACCAACCAGGGCAGTTTTAACTGTTGCCAAGAGGGTAAAATTACCCTTAAGTTGTACCAATGTTAGTAAAAACAGTTTTAACTGATTTCTACGCCTCTTATACACATTATGACGTGTTCTGAAGGCTCTAGACCAAGTATTTCTATAGTAATGGCTGATTTAAGGGTCTAAAATGGCTAAAAATGGCTTAAACCAGCCCATTTTGGTCTAAACCAGGGTTCAATGATGCCATAATTGGCTTTTCTGTTGTCAGACTGTTTTTCACGACTGACAAGAGTAAATTTTACTCTTGGAGTAAGAAAATTGATGGCTATAAAAGAAGGTCTTCTTTGCCCCACTTTTCTCTTCATGTTAGAATCTTTTCCTTTTATAATTAGTTTAAACACTGTTAAACCAATCAATAAAAGATTCCAACCACCTTCCTAAAATCATTTTAAACCTTTTAACCACGTGAAAAAATCATTATAATCATTGTTTGTAACTCTTATAATCATTTTTACCCCTGAACCACCCCAAAAAGTGAATTAAAGCATCTTTCATCACTATTAACTTTGTCACTTTGTTTCCAAATTCACTCTGGTCACTTTTGGGTGTGTTTTCTCTTTAAACATATTTTTCAAGACTTTTTTCTTTAATTAATTTCTTGCAGTTGCTTGCTCAATTAATTCCAATTGAAATTGCTCTTGAAGAAATTTCTTTTGTAGCCTTAAATATCTCTTGTAGAGTATTTTTGGATAAATTTTTATTGTTGGTAAAAAATAAATCTTTATAATATTACTGTTTTCTACTAATAAAGCTATAAACAATAAAATTGGTGTGTTCTCTCCTAAGAATAATATCTCTTACTATTTTTAATTGATTTTTACCTTATAAAAATTTTGAGGACAGGAAAAGTACTTGATTTTTAATCAAAGTTTCATATCCACACCTTACATTTTGGGGCCCAGCCATGATATTTCACCTGTGACATATTTTTTTCACTTTTTTTTTGAAACTTTTTCTCATATTGAAAAATTTGAAAAACATATAAAAAATACTTATAATTCAAAAAACCCATAAAAAATAATTTTTTCATATTATAAGTGAGGCTTATATATTTATTTCTTTTTTTGAAATAACCTTTTTTCTACTTAATTAATTGGCTTTTTCATTAATTTTAGTGTCTGACAACATGGTAAGACAAGAAAACATTAAAACAGCCTCAACAGTCACCAGCATTATTTCTGCCAGTACTGTTAATTCAGACCATAATAGTACTGTTATTGTGACTCAAAATAACCAACCTGAACCAATATCTTCTGAATTGATAAACTTAGATATAAGTACTACCCTTCAGAAAGCTAAGAATTTGGCCAATAGTAAGTGTTTGATGTAAAAATACTATTTTAAGCCTTTTTAATAATAAAATATGCCTTAAACTAGATCAGGAGCCAGCTATAACCCCTCAAGCAGCTCCCAGAAAGGTAATAGATGTGATTATGGCAGATGCCAACCAGGTACAGAAGGAAAAGGGTCAGTTGATGACTTCCAAACAGTTAAAATAGGTCATTCTGATGCTGATAATACTATTTTACCTTCACAAAGAGCTGACACCGCCACAAGAAGCCCTAGTGGACATATACAAAGCCAGCCACAAAGCTTACAACAATGCCCTGAAGTACAAGGAGTACCAGATCCTTGCATATCTGTGGAAAAACTGCATGAATTCTTACCTGACTCTGAGAAAATTCCTGGGCCATCCCAATACTTGCAAATTGCTCAATGGATGGCATCCATTGATGGATAAGAAAAAAATGATGCTCTTGACACTAGAATGGAGGAAAAACAACGCTCCACCACCCAAGCAAGTGCCAAAAACAGCCCCAGTGACCAGCAGCAGAAATTCCAACATTAAAAAGCAGCCACAAGCTCCAAACAAGGGCAAAGGAAAGGCACCAACCACCAAACCTTACAGCCAGGGCTACAGGATTCCATGGAAAATGTGTTTCAGATGGCCAGAAAAATGATGGAGTTACAAAAGAAAGAGGAGGCCAGATTAAAATATCAGAAATGATTTCTGATATTTTTAATTCTTTTCCAGAATTGTATGAAGCTATAACTGACGTGAAAAGTCATCTTTCTGATAAAAATACATCAATTTGTGACAATCTTAAAACACATAACTTGAGTCTGAGCCAAATCAATGAAACACTTAAATGTTTTGAAAAAGTTTTGAGAACAATCAAAACGTCCAATAATGATAATTCTTTTGGCAATAAGATAAATGAACAATCTGCCATTATTAAAGAATTGACAGACAAATATTCTAACTTAAATATTGATGACATGATTGAAACAAGAATAAAACAAGCCATAAATACTATCAAAGAGGATAATAGGAAAGCTCTTGATGATATTTCAAAATCATTTAATGAAGTAAAGACACATATAATTGCCTTGAAAAAGTGTTCTGATACCTCAAAAGAGGAAATATCAAAATTAACAATAAAGTTAAATGAGGCTATCTCTGATAATACTAAACAAACAGAATTATGGAATGAGCTGACATATAAAGAGGATTCTCATAAAAAGAATGTAATAACCTCTATACAAAGCCTACAACATTAATTAAGAAATTCACAAAGGTGTAACAACAGTGAAATGAATGATATTGAACAGCTACTAAACACCTTACCAAGAGTGTCTACACCTCTGAATCAAAATGGGGGTACAGGGATTCCCAATCCACAAGTATTGGATATTTAAAATTCTCAATTAAAAGATGAATTTTATACTTCTTTTCATAACTTGGAGCCATCAATTGGCCAAGCACTCTTGGAAGAAGTTCCAAAACTTAAGGAATGGCCTCACTTCAGTGGTGAAGGAGAATATGACCATATGGAATTCATGAGAGGTATTGAAATGATCAAAGAAGACTTTGAATTACCAGACAGATTGTTAACAGCCAGGTTTAACACCTTATTTACCAAATCAGCTCACAAATGGTATATCAAATTGAGAAAAGCACATGGACACCAAAGTTGGACTTGGTGGAAAACCCAAATTATCAACAAATGGGCCAATGATGCTTGGAGGTTTAATGTTGAAACAGCCTTTGAATCTGCCAAATTTAATGCTGATAAAGACAAAGCTTTACCATAGTTTTTCCAACAAAAAGACATATTAACAGCATTATATACTGACATGTCAGAATTTATGATCCATAGAAAGATTCTGAGACAATGTGGAGGTGAATTAGAGAATGCTGTCAAAAGCAGGACTACTGAACAATCTTCAGCAGAGGATATTATAAATATATTAGAAGAAGTAACCACCAGAACCAAAATTGGTTCTAGTATGGTGAATCTCAAAAAAAGGTTTAATACACCTTGGAAAGATTCTGTGGACAAAAACCCTGAAGGAAATTCTAATAATGTTATGTATAAATCTGCAGATCCAGTCAGGAAGTTCCATATTTGCCAAAGCACCACCCATTTAGACCATAAATGTCCAAAAAGGGGGAAAATCAATGAAATTAATATTAAAAAGGAACCTGATGTTGAAAAAGATTACATAATTGAAGACAATTCAGATGATAAGTCATCCATATTTTCTGAATCTTCAAAAGATATAGAAAATATCAATGCCACTTTTGACATCATGGAATATTATTCCCACTTGCCAAAATTGAGCAATGGTCAACTTAATTTATCAAACGTTCAAGATGCACAACTTATGAAAACAAAACCAAACATGGGGAAAGGTTATACAGCTGGTAACTCTTGTATAACAGAAGAGGTGATTGACAACAAGCCCACCAAGCTTTTTCTTGACCCAGGAGCCTTCTGCTCTTGTGTTGGAAAATCTTTTCTTAAGAGTTGTGTACCAAATTTTTAAGACCAATTGTTACCAATTGATGGTATAAAATTCAATAGTGCAAGTAATCCAATGAAAGCATTAGGAATTTTTGAGACCAATGTCATATTCCCACACATTAATGGGAATTTAAGAATCACAGTTTAATTTGTTGCTATGGAAAATTGCTCTAGTACCCATTTTATATTTGGAAATGACTATTTAATCATGTATGGGATAGACTTACATAACAACAAAGACAGCCACTTTACTGTTGGAGACAATAAGCGCCAAAAATTTGCCTTTTTACCATTTAAAAGACAAATTATAGTGAACAAAGTATCACCAGTCAACTTAGAGTTAGAGAAATTCAAGTCTGAACATTTAAATGAAGCTGAAGTAAGACTTCATCTGACTAATGCACAAGAAAATGAACTCTCTAGCCTTTTATATAACCATAAAGAAGCATTTGCTTCAGATAAAGAACCCCTAGGGGCAATTATTGCTCATGAAGTTGACATCATTCTTAACATTGAGAGACCTTATCCACCACTCTTAAGAATACCTGCATATCCAGCAAGTCCAAAATGAAGAGAAGCTCTAGAAATTCATATCAAAGAACTTCTGGACCTTGGTGTAATAAGAAACGTAGGCCACAATGAAGAAGTAGAAATAACTACACCAGTCATAGTGGCATGGCATAATGGAAAATCTGGAATGGTTGGGGACTTTAGAGCTCTGAACACTTACACTGTTCCAGACAGATACCCAATACCAAAAATCCAAATTGCCCTCACCCAAATATCTCAAGCAGTGTATATAACCACTATGGATGCCCTTAAAGGATTCCATCAAAATGTGGTGACACCAAGAGCAAGAAAATATTTGAGAATTATTGTTCATTGTGGAGTGTATGAACATTTAAGAATGCCCTTTGGTATCAAGAATGAACCCTCACACTTCCAAAGAATGATGAATGAAATATTCCTTGAAGAGCTTTCAGAGGGATGGTCAATCATTTACATTGATGACATTATTGTCTGTTCCAATACTTGGGAAGAGCACATGTACAGATTGTCCAGAGTTTTGACAAAAGTTCAATAAGTAAACATGACAATCTCCTTGAAGAAATGCCATTTTGGATTTAATGAACTTAAAGAACTAGGACATGTTGTATCTGGTTTGTCCCTTGGAATTGACAAAAACCAATTTGCAGCAGTATTGCTAAAACCCATGCCTCAGAACAAAAAGGAAATTCAGTCATGTTTAGGTTTTGCAGGATATTACAGGCAACACATTGAAGATTTTGCATCCATAGCAAGACCACTTCATAAATTGTGTGACAAATACACAATATTTGAAATGACTGTTGACAGAGTCAAAGCTTTTGAGTCTCTAAGAGAAGCCTTGACCACTGCTCCACTCTTACTGATACCAGACTTTAAATTGCCTTTTAAATTGTATATTGATGCATCAGGGGATGGGCTGGGTTCTGCACTTCACCAAGTTCAGATCATAAATGATAAACCTGTAGAAGGACCCATATGTTTCATATCCAGTCAAATCAAACTAACTGAAGCCAGATATGGAGCAAGTCAAATGTGATTTCTATGCCTTTTCTGGGCCTTGGAAAAATTGTACTACTTCTTAGAGGGATGTGTTTTTGAGGTGATAGCAGATTGTACAGCTGTCAAATCACTTTTAAGCATGAAAACACCCAACAGACATATGCTCAGATGGCAAATAGCAATACAAGAATACAGAGGCAATAAGACTGTTGTTCATAAGGATGGGAATATTCATCAAAATGCAGATGGACTAAGCAGATGGCCATTACCAAATAATATTGATAATCCTGCTTATGTTCCAGAAGAAGCTTCACCACAGATCCCAATAGAAGGAATAAGTGTTACAGACTTGAACACCACCTTCTTTGAAGAAGTAAGACACAGTTACACTCAAGATAAGAATTGTAGCATCTTATGCCTTTTACTTAACAAATACTGTAAAGACAACCCTCTAATACATGCTTTGGATGAAGTATGGAAAAATCTTATTATTAAAGAAGATTTCACCTACTGGATGGTATAATTTATTACAGGACCAACACACATGTGTCATTACAGTTGTGGACAGGTCATTAATCAATCTTGTACTGAAAGAATGGCATGGCAGCCCCTTCTCAGGACATCTGTCTGAAGACAGAACAAGAGAAAAGGTAAAAACCTGTATATGGTGGCCGGGTGGCAGAAAGATGTTTCAGAGTATTGCAAAACCTGTGACATATGTCAAAACACAAACAAATCTACTGGCAAGAGACTTGGAAATATGATAAAAATCCAAGAGCCAAGAAGACCCTGGTAAATTGTCCATATGGATTGGGTAGCTGGCCTACCACCAGGAGGTGACAGAAGCTATAATGCTTGCCTAGTTATTGTGGACAGATTCAGTAAAACTCCAATCTTTTTACCATGTCACAAAGATGATACAGCCATGGATACAGCTCTTCTGATATGGAATAGAGTGGTTTCATGGACTGGAATATTTACAAATATCATTAGTGATAGGGATCCCAAATTCACTTCAGCACTATGGACAAATCTTCACCAATTCTTTGGCACTAAGCTGTCTTTCTCTACAGCCTACCACCCACAAACTGATGGTCTGGCTGAAAGGATGATCCAAACCTTAGAGGAAATGGTAAGAAGATTTTGTGCATATGGCCTTGAATTCAAAGATTGTGATGGATTTACCCATGATTGGTGTACTCTGTTGCCAGAACTGGAATTAGCAAATAAAACATCAATCCATGCCAGTACCAATCAAACTCCTGCTATCTTAGAAAAAGGATGGAACCCCAAATTACCCCAAGATTCCTTGAGGAAAGATTTGATTGAAATACATCCCACAGCTGCTAGCTTCAAGGAAATGCTAGACAACGCTAGGAAGCATGCAGTAAGGTGCATGGAAGACTATTTTGCATGTGCTACGGAAAAATGGGATAAATCACATGCAACTCCAGATTTCAAAGTGGGGGACTTAGTTCTTGTATCAACCACTAACCTCAATAACATCAAAGGATGTAAAAAGCTGAAAGAGTCTTTTGCAGGAACTTTTGTTATTAAGGCCCTCCATGGAGAAAATGCTGTTGAAGTAGAGCTATCTGAAGAACTGAGCAATAAGCATCCTACATTTCCAGTGAGCTTGATAAAGCCATATAAATCTAGTGATGCTGAAAAATTTCCCAAGCTATACCTCCTGTTGAGCCATCTGGTAGTAAGAAAATTACCAAAGTTCTCAAAGAAAGAAAGTTGAGAACAAACAAAGTAAGGGAATACCTTGTTAGGTACAATGATTCAACTTGTGAAGATGAATGGTTCCCAGAAAAGGACATACCTGAAGCTACTAAACTTCTCAGAAGGTTCAGACATAATAAAAATAACAATATTACAAAGTAATATTCTTTTTTTAGGGGGAGGGAATGTGAGCCTTAGAAGTATTTTTATATACCCAAAAGACCACAAATGATAAATTAAAATACAAACATAAATAAAATGAATTTATCTATATTATAAAAATAAATATAAAAATACAAATTTATATTTAAAAATCAAAATTTAATTCTAATTCAAAAATAAAATTACAATAAAATTCAAAATTATGAAAATTGATTTTTACTTGTAAAAATTAAGTAAAAATGAATTTTTAATAAAAATCATGAAATTAAAATATTTTTGGTAAAAGTTTATATAAAATATATTATAACTTTTTATCCAATAAATAAACATATAAAATTTATTTCACCATTTGATTCCTTATAAAAAATTAGGTGGGGTCACCTCTGGGTGAAATTTTTGTAACTCAACTCTAAATAAGCTTGAATTAAGTTTTCAGTATTTTCAATACAAAAATTGAAAATCCTCAAAACTTTCATTTAATTCACACCACATGTGGTGTTAACCATCAATTTTTGTGTTAAAATTGAGGTGTTGTGTTTAGTCTAGAAGTTATGAGGAATTGAAGTATTTTCAATTGAATTCAATTGAAATGTCAAAATGTGCGCATGTATTACATAAGTGAACTTTGATTTTGTTGAAACCTGGCTGACGCACCAACGCATCAGCCAGTTATTCTTGTAACGAAGATATACCTGTAGATTACTAAACCACTGCGCGCATATGATGCGCCGCAGTTGTCTAGTTGTAACTTATAAGCTACTCGCTGTCCGGTCCAAACCTCGCTCCTCACCTCTGACTTTTGGAGGTGACAGAAAGGACCTGACTGACAAGCAAGCTTTGCTACATCTTCCCATATCCTATTAGGTAATGCACTCAGACCTCTTACTTTTGGAGGTGACAGAAAGGACCTGACTGACAAGCAAGCTTTGCTACATCTGCCCATATCCTATTAGGTTAAAAGTCTGGCTTCTACCAAGCTCCATCAATAGGCTGTCTTCAAGATTTCAGCTTCTACCCCTGCGAAGAAAGCAGCTGACAACAACGCAGAACCAAAACCGTTGTCAAACAATGACATGTACTTGATGTTAAACTCACTGAAGAACGAGTTGATGACATTAAAATCAGCTCGCAGCTCTGACGCTGCCAAAATTCAGTTGCTACAAATGGCACTGTCTTCCCCTTGGGCACTGATGCCACAACATACAGCATCCACCTATGATCGTTTTATGCAGGAGCCTTACTGCAGTGCCAATTTCTTTGCTCCACTCAAGAGCGACGGTTCCAAATTTGCTGAGTGGTTAACTTGTCTCGACCGGGTCCTCTCTGTGGCCTTCAACACTGAAATGTCAGTCAACAATCAATTGCCTGAAGAGAACAGAGCTATCTGCCACTTCATCAATGTGTCTATACTGCACGAATTTGCCTTGTGTGCTGGTATCGCCCCCTTGCGATCGACAGCGAAAGCCTTCTTTGTCACTATATAGGCTCGCTGCACTCCCAGAAACCATTTTGAGAAACTCCGCCTTGTTTGCAGCATGCTCACCATGCTGGTCGAAAATGGATCCGGCACTCCCCAACCAAACAACGTGATCATCCTCTTGCTACGTTGCATGTTTGTCTTGCTCAAAAAACTGGGCGTCAAGGCCGTCAAGCTTGAAGGTCTCCTAGCCTAAGCTGCGTTCCACGCTCCCGCGACTCTCAACCAGACGGCTTTTGATCAGCTAGTCACCACCGCTATCTTGCCAAAAGGGGAGGAAAAACCTAACTTGACTTTTGTGGGACAAATTATCCTCAACATGTCAACAAAGGCCGACAAGGACAATCGCCAGCTATCTCCTTCTGTCTACCACGTAGCAGATCCGCCTGCTACCCCAACGTACCCACAGAGACCACGCTCACCGGGTCCAACTCAACCTTGGCGTCAAGCGGCGGAGGTCAGGCGTCCACCTGATCACCTCGTTGACAGATTTGGTGCTGCCTGCTTTCACTGTGGATGGACTGATCATTGGCGTTCCGACTGCCCAATCACCAAGGGGGTTGCAAATCCAAACCCACGTCCACCCAGACCAAAGACACCGGAGGAGAAACCATCCTCAGCCTCGGGCTCCCGGTACCAACGTGAGAGGGTCTCTCAAGTGCAATTCGTGGAACATCATGCTGCAGATAAAGTTCTGATTAACAGCAGGGCATCCATACACTTGTCTGGATCTGAGAAATTTGCAACTGACTTACGCACCATCCATCCTTTTTGCATTTTCTTTGTGGATTCGAACTTGTTGATTACGATCACACAGATTGTGAAGCGTAAAATCCCAGTTGAAGGAGGTGTCGTTGTTATCAGCAATGTCCCGTTTTCCAATAAGGTATTGGGCACAATACTCTCAGTGGGGAGGTTGTGCAAGGCGGGTGTTTTTCCTTTATTTAGTGGCCTGATGCTCTCCCTAGTTGTGTGTGACCGCCTAATCACCACCACCTTCCATAACGACTGTTTGTGGATGAATGTTAAACTCCAGGAAGGGACCATTGAGTCGGCAGCTGAGACCCCTTCCCTATCTTTGATTGAAATTAATCCACTATCTTTCCCATCTACCTCAAAACTGAGTTGCCAAGAATGGCATGTGAGAATCGTACATGCTGGCAACAGGGTGGTGAGATTCTTCTTGAAGCAGCATGTCCCATCCTTTGATATGAAAACTTGGCAGTCTTTCTACTGCAAGGCGTGTGCTAAGTCCAAGAGCACTCATCGACTTGCGAGGGCGCGTGTGGACGTTACAATGGATAAACCACTGGATCTTTGGGTCTCCAACATTATGAGACCATTTGACCAAGATCCACAAGGTTTCCGATACCTCTTGACCATATGCGACCACGTCTCAACTTTCAGCATCATCTACCCCCTGAAGTCAAGATAGGACACACCAGCTGCAGTGCTGGATGCAATAACACACCTCACCGTTCAACTGGAGACCAGCCCAAAGGCATTGCGAACTGACAATGCAAGAGAATTCACCTCCGGCTTTTTCACCGTGGTGCTCCCAAAGCTTGGCATTGGCTTTTATCCTTCACTGCCGTACTCACCCCAAGAAAATGGCGAGGCCAAACACCTCAACCAAACTCTGGGGGATATGGCAAGGGCGATGTTAACCGAGAGCAGTATGCCATCCCGATTTTGGCAATTTTCTTATGCCTTGGCATGCTACCTGCACAACCGCTTACCGAACCGACAATGCCCAAATTCCTTGCCACACCAGGTACTGTATGGATGGCCCCCCTCTATCGCTACCTTATACCCATTCGGCAAGAGGGCCATTGTACATGTGCCGGCGGTCCAACAGTCACACAAGCTGGATGCAAGGGGCATCGAGTGCCGACTTCTCAAGCCGCTACTGGCCTCTGGCGAATAACCAAATGATACATTCGGCAAGCGCAATCTTCCCATGTTTTCAAACGGCTCAGTCAACACAGGAGACTCTGGACAAGGGCTCCCTGAGACACATACTCAACGCAATGATGCTCGGCAAGGTCCTGACTGAAATTTTTTTGCGCATGAGGAGAGGGCGATCAACTCCCTACTGCTAGCAAAGGACATTTTGATCCCAGAAAACCTGAAGCAGGCTCTAGCGGGTCCTGACCGGCATCATTGGGAACAGGCCTGTCTCGACAAGCTTCAACAAATGAAGAAGCACAGCGTATGGCAGGTAATTGAGAAGACACCGGCGATGAAGACTATTGAGCATTGCTGGGTTTTTGACACCAAAATTGATGAATCGGGCAACATCAAGAAATTCAAGGCACAACTAGTGGCTCGTGGTGATTGACAACGACCGGGGATAGACTGTACGGAGACATATGCTCCTACAGCGTCACTAATGTCTCTCAGGTTACTCTTAGCCACCGCCTGCCTTCAGCATTGGAAGGTGTGCTCTTTTGATGTCAGCAGAGCTTACCTCTACAGCCCAGTGGAGGAGAACATCTTGATGGAGCCACCCACCCATTTCATTCCATCTCTCAAAGGGAAATTTCTACACCTTCAGAAAACCCTGTATGGCATGAAACAGGCGGGCCGCTGTTGGTGGCTACATTTATTGGGTATCCTAGAAAAACTAGGCTTCACCTCATGCGAAGTTGACATGTCCCTCTACATCTTCTGGAAGGATGAGACAATTATTGCAATATGGATACACGTTGATGACAGCGTGATTGCTTCCAACTTGCCAACAGCAAGCAAATGATTCCGTGAAGCCCTATGCAGTAATTTTGAAATCAAATAGTCAGAAAATATGAAGCGAATCATGGGAATGGAATGCACCTTTGGTGAAGGTGAAGTAACCATATTGCAGACCAGGCTCACCGGTGACATACTTGACGCCTATCCCAGGAGAATAATCCAGTGTGACTCTCCACTACCGCCTATCCCGACAACAACGTAAAATGTCAAAGGGATCGTAATGGATGCCATGCCTTTCAGATCGGTGATTGGGTCGCTCTCCTATCTGGTCAGCGGGTTGCGCCCGGACCTGGCATTTGCCGTGAATTACCTAGCCAGGCACTCAACGGCTCTGACGGCAAATCATTGGGACGTCTTGGATCACCTCGTAGGATACCTGCTCAAAACACGGGGTCATGGTATAATCCTACACCTGGGTGAGTGTGCTCTCAACCTATGGGGTGGTGAGCTGGAACAGTCTCAATCAGGCTCCATGCTCAAACTCGGCGACGCACCCATTTTGTGGGGCTCAAAACGGAAAACCGTGGTGGCTCTATTGATGTGCACGGCAGAATATATTGCGCTATCCGATTCAACACAACACCTAGTACAGGCAATAAATCAACTGACACAACTGGCTCAAGACCTCAAGAAGACAATCTCCTGCGACAACCAAGCAGCGGTTCAGGTCTCAATTGACAACTTATCTCGGTACCTTGACCATGCCTTTTTCTTTTTAAACGACGTCATTCGCAAACACAGGATCATGGTCAGATGGGTGAACACTTGGGAGATGCAAGAAGACACACTCACGAAGCAACTATTGGGGCAATCTCTCAACCAAGCACTCCACTTTCTCAGCATTACGGGAAACAGGTAAATCTTTGGGGGAGGGTGTTGAAACCTGACTGACGTGCCAACACGTCAGCCAGTTATTCTTGTAACAAAGATATATCTGTAGATTACTAAACCACACTGCGCGTGTATGATGCGCCACAGTTGTCTAGTTGTAACTTATAAGCTACTCACGGTCAGGTCCAAACCTCGCTCCTCACCTCTTACTTTTGGAGGTGACGGAAAGGACCTGACTGACAAGAAAGCTTCGCTACATATGCCTATATCCTATTAGGTAAGGCACTCAGACCTCTTACTTTTGGAGGTGACAGAAAAAACCTGACTGACAAGTGAGCTTCCCTACATCTGCCCATTTCCTATTAGATTTACATATGAGGTATCAATTATTACTGTATTGTACTGTACAATTCAATTGAATTACATATGTAAATTACAAGTATAATACATGATTTGGAATTAAAGGAAAGTAAATTGGAAAGATTAAAATTGGGGGGGAAAGGAACTCTAGCTCTAAGGGGGAGACAGACCCCCAAAATACTTGCTGACAGGCATGACATGTCAAAATTCAGGCAAAATTTCATCACTTTTGGCCTGGAATTGAGTCACAGGGTCTGTGACTCAATTGATGATGAGGTTTTGATACCAGCCAGGGCAGTTTTAGCTGTTGCCAAGAGGGTAAAACTAACCTTAAATTAAAGCAATGTTAGTAAAAACAGTTTTAACTGATTTCTACGCCTCTTGCACACATTCTGATGTGTTTTGAAGGCTCTAGACCAAGTATTGCTATAGTAATGGCTGATTTAAGGGTCTAAAATGGCTTAAACCAGGGTTCAATGATGCCATAATTGGCTTTTCTGTTGTCGGACTGTTATTCACGACCAACAAGAGTAAATTTTACTTTTGAAGTAAGAAAATTGATGGCTATAAAAGAATGTCTTCTTTGCCCCACTTTTCTCTTCATGTTATAATCTTTTCCTTTTATAATTAGTTTAAGCACTGTTAAACCAATCAATAAAAGATTCCAAACACCTTTTTTAAACCATTTTAAACCTTTTAACCATGATAAAAAATCATTATAATCATTTTTTGTAACTCTTATAATCATTTTTACCCCTGAACCACCCCAAAAGTGAATTAAAGCATCTTTCATCACTGTTAGCTTTGTCACTTTGTTTCCAAATTAACTCTGGTCACTTTTGGGCGTGTTTTCTATTTAGACATCTTTTTCAGGACTTTGTTTTTTAATTAATTGCTTGCAGCTCCTTTCTCAACTAATTACAATTGAAATTGCTCTTGAAGAAATTTCTTTTGTAGCCTTAAATATCTCTTGTAGAGTATTTTTGGATAAATTTTTACTGTTGGTAAAACAATAAATCTTTATAATATTATTGTTTTATACTAATAAAGTTATAAACAATAAAATTGGCTTGTTTTCTCTTAAGAATAATATTTCTTACTATTTTTAATTGATTTTTACCTCATACAAATTTTGAGGACAGGAAAAGTACTTGATTTTTAATCAAAGTTTCATATCCTTACCTTACAATCCCAACCAAGAACTTCTGTTGGGTAAACTAAACTTATACTTTGTGGTTTGCATATGGAGCATGAGTTTCTTCCAAAACTTCTATTTCTAAATTCAATTTCTGTGCTATCTCCAACCTTAATCTAATCTATCTCCTATGTTAGATTCCAAATTCAACACCTTCTGTCAGGTGTAGTCATGTTTCTCATGGTGACTGTCACATGGTGGAGTTTGATCCACAAGTTTCCAGTATTTGCTGGTCTTTCAACCATATTAATAGCCTTTTTGGAAACAGCTCCCTTATCGAGGTCAGGAAGACAGAATTGTGACAGTAAGCATGGAAAATTGCAGAGATGATCAGCCAGTGGTGTGGAAGCCAATCTTTTCTAGAGCATAAGAATGGTAAATTACACATATTATGAGATGGTGGTGTGTGAGAATAAGCATGTCCAATTTCTGAGAGGATCATCCAGAAGTGCAGAAGCCAATTTTTTCATAAACATGAGAATGCCAAATTTTTGGCTTGCACCATAAGTTTTAATTACTCAAATATTGTGAATACTGCTGACAAGGGTTTTTTGCTTTCAGTGAAATATCTGACAATTGATGTTGTCTTGGAACAGATGTGAAAAGAACCACAAAATTAACTGACAATAATGTGACACTGACTTGACTTCAAATGAATTTTATACTGACAGTGGTGTGACATTAAGTCAATCTGCGGAAATTGACACAAAATTTTCCCTGTTGAATATTAAAAATGTCCTCTTAAAAATAATTTTCCATTTCAAATATTCAAGAGTCATTGGCCCATTTGGGAATAATATGTTCTTTTCACCAAGGCCAGGAGTGTTTACCATGGTTTTGTCTCATGTTATAACACCATTTCTTTGATTATTTGGTAAATAATGAGTTTAATCTGGCACTTATGTATTCATCTGGAATGTTAAATTCTTCTATAAGCATATCAGAACTTTCATAAAGTCTATATTACTATATTACCTTTATTGATTTTCTTCAAAGAAACCATAATTATTGAATTGATAGGTTTATTAATCAAAACTGTATTATTATCCACTTTATACCAGAATAACACAAGGAATGAATTTCAAGCTTGTGATGTAAAAAGGCTACTAGTTAGAAAATATAAATTTACTCCAAATCACTCAATAGTATATATGTTCAAACAATATTCTTAAGAGAAATAAATTTATTGATATTAGAAAGGTTATTTATGAGGTATAAGTCCCAAAAGGCCAAACATAAGTAAATATGTCAATTTTATGTCAACATAGAGTAAAATAAGGTCTAGAATAAGGGCTATGTCCAAATATTGGTTACAACCATGGCCAGGGACCCAAATATAAGGTTTTTCCATGAGACCCTTGATAATATAAACAAAAAAATATTACTATCACTTTCCTCAGAAGAAAATATAATATAATTAAATATTGTAACCACAATTTCATACAATTATTGAAAATAATTATATGATAAGAATAATAAATACTCAGTATTAAATAATGCAATAATAAAATAACTCTTAATAATTATAATAAATTATCATTATTGTAATAACTGAAAGCTATAATAATAAGAAATATAAAATCTCCAATTGAGGCCATTATATGTTAAGAGTAATGATACTATTTATGAAAGGAATTATCACACACACTGTTCAGAGACAAATTTTATAGAGATAGTTTTTATAGAAAACTAACACTATGTCAAAAAGATATAGAAATTTAGAGGAAACATACTTATAATATTTATTTCATACAATAAGTCAAACAACAACAGTTATAGTAGCAAGTAATGCTTATAACTCAAGAACATGCAATGCATAGCTATTTGAAAAATTTTCTTTTCACTATTTGAAAAATTTGTGTTTGAATTTGGATTTTTGAACCACAAAATGAAAACCAAAAAATTATGAAAAAAGGATCCATTCAAATTTTTCAACCTCCAAATAAAAATTTGAAATGAAAATCTTGCATTTTGGTTGAAAAAATTATTTATGAATATAATTAATCAATTAGAAGAAGTGAAAAATCCTATTTATGGCATCAACCACTGCATAACCATGCCATAAATGGTATTAAAGATATAGTCATGGCATCAACAATGGCACTTATGCTATTGCTGGCATAAATCATTCCATTTATGCCATAAGTTGGGCTTTTACCAACCCATGTATTTTTTAGCTAAACTTCAACTATAAAACACACCTTATTCTTGTCACTAAATAATTGCCTAATTTTACCAATTTATGGCAAATCCACATAAGTGAATAGATGTTTTTGCCAAATTAGTTATATGGGTTTACCAATAACCCAGATTAATTATTAGTATCTATAGCTTATTGGAGTTAATTGAAATGAATTTCAATAAATTGAAGGTAATTGAAATTAATTTAAATCAATGAAACTTAATAAACATTATTTCAAGCTAATTGAAACTAACAAAATTGATCATTATTATTTGAAACTAATAACAATTGAATAAAACTGAAATTAATTAAACATAATTCAAATTAATTAAAATTAATTAACATTAATGAATAATTTTAATGAATTTTCACTCCAGTATTTTTGTATTTTCTTTACTTCATATTGTATTTCTATCCCATTTTCCTTTTATTACATTATTCCTATAATATACTCTTATAATATCTGATTATTTTAGTTTATTATATCTTTTATTCCATTTTTAATGTTGGCTTAATTCTTCCTTTCAGTTTATTGTAGATTTCTTCTATTCTTATTTCTTTCTTTATAGTAAAGAAAAAACTATTTTTTTTATATTCATTCTTCATTCAATTTTCAATTCCATCATTTATTTCTAGCTTTTCTTATTTATTATTCATTTTTTAGTGTTTCTTTTTACTTCTCATCATTTGGTAAACATCTTGTATTTTATGTTATTTACTATTTATTTTTAGTTTTTCTTATTCTGTATGAATTTCTGGTTATTCAATCCTTATAATTGAGTTATCATTTTAATTAATTAATTTGATTTATAACTTGAATTATTTATAGTTTATGATTTCCTTTCAGTTTTTATTATTGATTATTCATTTTTTATTATTAATTTTTTTGTTTATTTGATCGCTTATTTTCTTTAACTATAATCCTTTTTATTTTTATTTCTTTATTATTTGTTTAATTATTTAATTTAATTATTTATTTTTAGTTTGTTCTCTTCATTATACATTTCTTATTATTTATTTTTAATGATCCCTTCATCATTTGGTCAAATTTTCACTCCCATTCTTCCTTTAATCATTTTTATCATTTATCATTGATCTACTTGTTTTAATTCATAATAAAAATTTTTATTGTTTATCATCTTTTATTTGTTTCTCATATTTATTTGAATTTTTTCTTTTGCTAAGAATTATTCATTGTTTCTTTCTTATGCTTAATTTTGAATTTCTTTAATTTGGTAAAATTTTATTTTACTCTTAAGGTTATTTATTTTTATTATTTTTATTGATTTTATTACTCTCATTATTTTTATTGTTTATTTTTTTATATTTTATTTTTTTCTTATTATTTATATTTTGGTTTCTCTTAGTATTCTTTTTTATTATTTGTTTTTAATTTTTCACGCTTGTATAGAAAAAAAAATATGCTTGTAGAGCTTACAAGACCTAACTGGTGATAAAGACAAATAAATCATGTATATGAATAATAGACCTCGCACTTGCAGACATCAACTTCTTGATCAACTAATCTAATTTTATTAATCCTCTTTACTTCACAACTCATTCATCGTCAATCTTTACGCACCTCAGAGGATCCTTCTTCTCCAAATTTGCCTCACTGGATCAAAAATTCTTGCGATCATCAGACTCGTGATTCATCCGGTCATCCAACAGATGCAAAATGGAAAAGAGGTGTCACTCTAGAGGAACAAACAAATCCTATATCCAATAATTCAACTGGCTCTCATCCCAAGTATTCTGTTTTAGATAAAATGGTATCTCTTCTCATTGACTTGTCTCTTTAAATCATTCATACTGATCCATCATTTATCATCATTCAGCGTGAGAAGGACGCCCACTCTAATCTCAAAACGTACTCAAAAAAAAGCATCCAACCATCTTCTCATGATTCAAAATCAATCAATCAATCTCTTCCAACAAACTCTTCACAAACTGGTGGACCCAAGCTGCTAAAGGATCCGTTTGGAAACCTTCATCCCTCAAAATTTCACACTTCAAACACTTTCTTGCTTGCTATCTGTGTCAGGGCTGAATTGGGAGATGATGACGTCATGTTGTCTCCCAGAAGGAGATGAATTTGATCTAGAGTTGGAGGTTGTTGACCAATTATTGCAGACCTCACACGGTCTGGCGGCATGGCCAATCAATTCCCGAGCCCAAGTAAGAGTATGCCTAATCTATTCCCCAACCGACTACCTATACCATCTTATGGTAGTCTCCTCAACCTCCACCGCCAGCAGTCGCCCCCGCAGGCTCAAGTGTCATGCCAGGTTATTTCCATCAATTACCAACATATGTCCCTGTTCCACCTCAGCCAGCCTTAATTAATCGACAATCTCACTTTACCCCTCCTATCACACCATTCTCACCTGGTTGGCATGGTCCCAGCAAAGCCTACTTTAACCCAAGCTTTTAAGTTCTACCTTACAATGTCTCAGTGCTACAATTCCTCTAGCACGGTTTTTCAAAGGTGAGCTTATTGTTTTGGACATTGATTCTGCTCAATTAAAAAGTGGAGATGAGTGCTTTTTTTCTGACATATATTATATTATAATATCATCAAATACAGAAAAATTAGATGGATCTTATAAACAATGTATTAATCAACCCATCCTTCTACAAGGCAGCCCTCAGCGGACTTGGTCAAAGCAAAGTGTTGCTTAAGGCTTTGCCTCTCTATGTGGGTGCACATGCATAGAGACGGCTTGAGGCTGTAACATTTTGTGGAGACTGATAAACTGAGGGCTTGGGTCATCTGATCCACAAAGGAGGAGCTGTCCAGGCCAATAGGCCCAGTGTGTCTTTTGAAAGTGCTGGCACAATAAACAGTGAAATAACACTATAAAATTAGATGAATTACACATCTCTAAAAAATATTTTTTTATCATTATATTTAGAATAATCTCTGTTCATGGTGGGGGCCCACACCATGACCAGTATTTGTACTTACTTTTAATAGCCAACAAAGGGGAATTTCTGCCCAAAATTCTTAGTAAAGTTTATTCAAATTCAGTGATTTTTGATTTTTGTTTAGTAATTTAAATTATTTTTAATCAATTGTAATAATAAATAAATAAATGAAAGGGGACTTATTGGTGATCTACTTATTCCAAAAGATTATTTCAAGCATAATAATAACCGCTACAAATATAAATAATTATTTATAATTAATGAAAATTAATTAAAATTAATTATAATGAAAATTAACTAATTATTAATAAAAATTAATTATAATTAATGAAAATTAATTATATAATTATAATTAATTAAAATTAATTATATAATTATAATTAATTAAAATTAATTATAATTGATGAAAATTAATTATAATTCCTTTTATTTAATTTTAATTAATTTTAATTAGTAATAATTGATTTTATTAATTATAATTAATAAATGAAAATTAATTATTTCATCAATTATAATTAATTATAATTGATTTTGATTAATTATAATTAATGAAAATCAATTATAATAATGAAAATTAATTATAATGAATGAAAGTTGATTATAATAATGAAAATTAATTATAATAATAAAAATTAATTATAATAATAAAAATTAATTATAATTAATTTGTAATTTGGTTTGCATAGTAGCAACCTGAATTTTTTTAGGTGTATTTCTTACAACAAATAATTTTTTGTAAAAACATATAAGTGACACCTTTTAGAAAAAATTCCTTAGGAAATGAAATTTTTTGAGGAATTTGTCAATTCTGTTTACGTATATTTATTGCATTGTGTTTTTTAGTATTTTTTTGGCTGATAATTTCTTTCAAAAAACTGCCCCTTATGAATTTCATCATTATTTTTAAAAAATGAATTCAATCTCAAGAATCAAAAACAAGAAGCCTATATTTTTGTGAAACTTATTGGGTTGAATGATTGTTAAAATGTCATAAATCACATGAATTTCATGATAAATGCAATAAATGGTATGAATAGCATCAACAATTCCACAAGTAACATGAATAGCATCAACAATTTCACAAGTAACATGAATGGTATTATCAATAATATAAATGAAATTAATGGAATCAAAAATGCATACATAAAATTAATGGCTTGAAGGGAATTAACAATACCATAAATTGCATTCACAGAACCATTTATGAAATATGAATTCCATTTATTTCATAAACAAAAAGCCCATAGTGTTTTTTTATGTGTATTTAAAAATTTATGGCAAAAATACTTAAGGGCTAGGCTAATGGGTTTTTATGGTTTTACCAAAGGCCCAAGGCCCAAAATGGTTAATTATATATAAATGAAAGTGTTCATGAAAATTGAAAATTCGCTTTCAAATATTTGAAATTTTGAACATTCAATTTCAAATATTCGAAGGCAGGTGAAATTTGATTCTGAATATTCGGTCATGATGGAAATTTAATATTGAATATTTGATGACCCTTAAAATTCAACTAATTTTCAAAAAGCTATGCATTGAAAACATGCCAAAAAATCAATATTTCAAAGAATAAAACAACTTTTTAATGATAAAGTATCATTTTGAGGATTTTGAGAGAAATATTTAATTTTAAAAGATTATCATCATAACATTTTTATAGTATAAGATACATGATTTATGATTACAACAATTTAATATGAATTCTATTATTTTAAATCTTTATTTAAAATTTATAAAGAATAAAATAACTTAAGAATCACTTTAATGATAAAATTTCATATTAAATAAAACTTTACCTGTTTTAAATGTCTAATTTATTAATTGAATGATGTGATTATTTCAAAAAACAGTGATTGAAAGGCTACTTTCATGCCTTCAGAGAATCTCTCATGATAAAAAATAGACATAGAGGGCATCCTCAGCTTGAAAATTAAATAGCATACATAAAAATAAGGCTCTTAACTTAAGGTAGCTTATTTTGAATTTGGATTTAAGGTACCAGTGTTATTCTTGGCTCCAATTAACTTTAATCCTAATTTAAGTTTATTTTTTTAAGCTTTTATATAGAATTCATTTTTTCATATTGAATCTCATCACATGATCAACTTAGAAAGAGAATTTCAAGAAAAAATCTTTTAAATAACATTTTTCATCAACTTTTAAGGAAATCTTGATTTTCTTTAAGAATAATTAGAAGAGTTATTTTGTATGCTAAATAAAAAATTATCTCACCAAAAAAAAATACTTAAAACTTGATCTATACACAGATAAAATTAGCTCTGAAGGTGTGTAAAATTTTCAATTAAATTCATTGAGAATTGGACTTTCTATGAGCTTTTGAGCTTATTGCTATTTTTCCATGTAAAGTTAGCAATAAATACCAAAATTTAGCTTTTGATAAAGTTTCAATTCTTTTTAATTTAATTTTCAGCTTATTTTAATTTAATTTAGTTTTGACAGTTCTTGAAACCTTTCTAAAATGCTGAATATAGGGATTTACTGTTTGGAAGCTTGAATTTCCTGTCCAAAAGAGGAATAAACCAGCTTAAACCTTAATATTCAATTAAATTCTAATATAAAAGTTTAAATAAGGTTGAAAGGCCTGCAATTCAGGAGTACAACCTTTTTTGGGCTCTTTCACATTCCAAAAGCTGGGCACCCTGTGTTATGATTCTCTTAAGAATCAAAAGAAACTCCAAGAATATTGTAAAACCTAATCTAATAATACATTACTTGTAAAGCCTTCCATATAAATCTTAACATTACACATTGGAGAACATCTCCCTCAGGGGAGCTCCTTCTTTGCAAATTTTTTATCCTTACTAAATTGAATCCATTTATTTTTTTATTTTTATTTTCAGGTGTGCTTATTTTGATCCAAACAGGGTAGCTCCTCCTTTTCAACTTTTTATTCTTACTAAATTGACTCAGCTTATTTTTTTATTTTGATTTTCAGGTATACTTATTTTCACCTAAAAAGGGGAGATCAAAAAATTACAATATAATCAAAAACTATATCTATGATTTTATTACTCTATTTGTTTTATGTAATTACATATATCATTAGAATAAATAGATATTATTTTTAATTAAAACTCAAGATAAATTCATTAATTACAGCTTTTTAAAATGAATGAATAGGTTATGGGCTTCCCACCTCTTTAGCTTCTATTTTCTCTATTTTCTATATCTTCCTTCTATTTTTCAATTGCTTATCTTTGATTTCTTTTTGTATATTTGCTGTGGATTCTTACCTTACATGAGCCAAAATACCTATTTCCATCATCAGCCTTCTCAACCAGAAGAAATGTCTTCCAGTAGCGATATTCCTAACCCCCTTGACCTCTACTCTCTGAAAATACAAGAAAATGACATTTTATTTCAGGCTGAAAGACAAGCTGAAATATCAAACCGTTTCTCTTTTCTCGCCAAAAAGATACAACCAAATCTTTATCTTGATGCATCTAATTTTAATAACTGGTCTTGTGTAATAATAAAAGCTTGGGAAAGCTGTTTTTTTTTGTGATTACAATTACTTTGACAGAATAAAAAGGGACACCGATTATCAACAAAACCTTGTAGCCTTGTCCTTCATTCAAAACATAATTTACAGAAGTCTATTTCAATTGATTGTTTCTCAGCTTTACATGCCGAATTCCAGAATGGTTTATCAGTACTTGAAAAAGAGTTTTGGAAATTCTTTAGAAGGCCTGTCCTATATTTGTACCTATAGATCAATCTTCCAATCTTGTTAACCATTATGTCTCTGTGCAAGGGGGCTTGATGCACTTCAAGTTCAAGTCATAACCCTCAACCCTGAAAATCTGTTACCAATTATTCTTTTCTGCACTGCACTGCAGCTACAAGGGAAGATAACCACCACTCTTGATACTCACAAGGCCTTCCATTGAAACATAAGCAAATGATATTCTCAATATTTCTAATAGTGTTCAGGGGATACACATCTCTGAAAAATTATCCCCATGGGAAATTTCTGGAATAGATGGTTCCCGGTTCATTGAGGACCACCCTCAAAAAGGATAATCTTGACAATCAAGTATTCAACCTCAGTTTAACTCGCCAAGGCTTCCAATCATTCCCAATTAAATTCAAAATAAATCACCTGACTGGAAAAGGAAGTGGCTCACAGCAAGGAATCCATGTTTTTATTGTGGAGGAATTGGCCACTGGGCTCCCAATTGTCCTGTTAAAATGAAAGCCAAACGACCTCAAAAAAATAAGTCAATAAACCCGTCTGTGGCATTACTAGGGGTTTTCATACATTTAGGAAAGGGGGAGGTCTGTTGGATTCCGGCACCACATATTCAGTTGTAGGAAATATCTCCTTATTTACTAAACTTTTTCCTGCTAAAATGTCACTGTCTGTTGTGTCTTAACATCATTTTGATGTAGATGGCATTTCATCAATCCAATTGTATACTCTTAATGCTATTTTGAACCTTAAAAAGCTCCTGTATTTCAAAGCCATCCCAGAAATCATATTTTCTATGGGACAATTGGCCAAGGATGGCATAGAATTTCTATTTTTCAACAAAAGAATTTTCTTAATTGAAATGCCATTTTCCCCTTCTTCTTTCATAATTTCCACTGTCTTTTTCCTATTATTCCTGCTTCATCTATTTCTACTTATTCTTCCATTAAACCCATCTTTCTTGATAATCCTCTGCCAATCAATCCTGACACGAGACCAAATAATACCTCAGGTTACACAAGTGCTTTATGGAATAAACAACTTGGCCATTTATCTATCCAAAATATCCATCTTTTTTCCAAGTATGAAGTGGCACAGGGTTCACCATGAATACCTCTATCATCTAACAATATATTTCATTATTTCTTGGTGTTAAAAAGATAACATTGACTCATTTCAACTATATTGCAACAGCACATCCTAAAGCCTGTGGACCTGATTGGGCCTCTACCACCTAGCTATGAAAACAAGAAAGATTTCTTAATTATTCAAGATTTTTTTCACAACTTGCGGTTGCTATTCCAATTCATGACAAATTGGATTCCAAAAATCACTTCATTGATTTGATTACCCAATTCACCATGGCAAATGGGTTTAAAATCAAGAGTATTTGAACCAATAATGGTTCTGAATTCGAAAATTCTGTATTATCATCTTTTTTGAAAAAGCAGGTCCTCACCCATGGAACATCTATTCCTTAAAAACAACACCACAATGGATGGGTGGAGCGAATTGATTTATTCTTGATATTTCTCAAACTCCTCTCATTTCTTCCAATAACCCCAAGAATCTATGTTCTTTTACTTTTAAGCATGCTTCCTTAATTTCGAACAAGGTGATACATGCTGATTCAACCAAAACTCCTTATGAAATTGTCAGTGGACTGAAACCAACACTTGCCTTATTGCATGTTTGTGGGGAAAAATCTTATGTTTTTAATCCATTACATAAAAAATATCTAAGCCCAAGGGACATTGTAGGTTATCACATGGGTGTTGCACCTGATTCTATAGGGTGGATCTTCTGTATTCCTGAGAAAGTCAATTTATTAATGAAGTGATCAAGCATGAAATTTTATGAGGGAATTTTTTATGGGAGCAGGAATGTCTCCTCAATACAAGATTTAGACCTTTTTTGATGACTCTATGATAATGGAAATGGAGAAAAAGGATACACTGAGTGCATCAATGAACATTCACTCCGACACCTCCCTTATTACTCCCAGAGCTTTTAAAGATGTGACACTTTTTCCAGAGAAGGATAACTGGTTTACAGAAATCAGTGATGAGCTACACAGCATGGATGACAAGAAAGTATTTTACATTATCAGCCTCAAGGATTCCTTTCAGAGTTGGAACATGTCCTACCTTTTCAGCATGCGGTGGTTGTTTTCACACAAAATAGTGCCATTACAATACAAGGCTCGGCTAGTGGCACAACAATTTTGGCAGACTAAAGGTATCAATTTTGAAGAGACATTTGCACCAACTCCAACCTTTAGTGCCTTATGTATTTTGTTTTCTATTTCCATAACTCAGAAGTGGATGATTTGCACCTTTGATGTCAAGGTAGCATTATTGCATAGCTTAACAAATATGCATGTTTCTATTTGACCCCCACAAGGTATGAATATTGAGTGGGGAAAAGCCCTGAGCTTGAAAAAGGAACTGTATGGGAAGAAACAGGCATAATTTGACTATTATTCTTGAGGTTATTTTATTTCAGCCAAAAGAGAAGACTTAAGCATGTATGCATATTTGTCTTCTTTTGGTAATGAACTTTTTTGGATCCATGTTGATTATGTTGCCTTGACCACATCTTCACCTCAATTTATTGAAGAAATAGCTATGGCAATTAGCATGAAGCTGAAAATAAGATGGGAAAAAAAGATAACAATTCTTGTGGGCCTGTCCATTAAAAATTGACCTGAAGAGATATACATTTCTCAACCATATCTAACTCAGAAGCTTATCAGTCTATTCCCCAGAAACATTGCCGCCAAATCACCACTTCCTCTTAACTATAAATTGCAATCAGGGGCTTCTAAAGAAATGGATATTCCATATCTCAAACGCATTGGTATGTTACTATATGATGCGCAGGGCTCATGCCCTGATATCACTTATGCCATGAAATATCTTGCTCATTTCTTGTTGGGTACAACACCACTTCATTGGAAGGTGCTAGAATACCTGATAGAATATTTACACTTGACTAAAATAACTGGAGTTTTGATTAGAAACTTGAGAAATGTTTCCAAATTTGAGTGTTATGTTGATGCTAATTGGGGAGGTGAAGGGGATCTGTCACATCCATGAAGACAGGCAGGGAATTACCAATAATTACTAAGTGAAGATCTTACAACACCTGATCAGCAAGGGGGCTTCATTGGAGATCCACCAAATACAGCTGCAAAACTCAAAGCAGCACAATACAGACCTGTCCTCAATGCAGGTTCAAGACCTGTATTTGATACACCAATACAGGTTTACAGTACAAATACAGATTCCCCCAACATACAGTCATGGTTTCTCAGTACTCAAGCTCCAGGCTAGCATTTTTTCACATATACCAGCTCCCTTTAACCCATCTGGCAGTTTTCCCCCAGTTAATTGAAATATCTGATTTATTATTAGTATTATTTTATTTCTCACTCAAGAGGTATTGTTTTATTAATTCTTAAGTCAGTCTTAGCCTTCCCTCACCTTTTAAGTAGAGTCCTGGTGGTCATATCCATATTAATCTTTTCTCTTTTCTGAAAAGGTTAAAGCAGTGAAATTCTATCCTTTATCTGTTTTCTCTTATCTTTTGAGTATTCCCTTTGAACCCTCCATAAGAAATTCTGTTCACTAAGTTCCAGGCCCTCTTCACCTCAAAGAGACCCTGTGGCAGGATCACTCTTCACATGTTTTTTTCCTCCATAACAGGAACCCTAAGTCCTGGAAATCAAAGCACCATAAAACAATTGCCTTGTCCGCATGTAAAGCCAGATACATTTCCCTGTCCTTTTTGGCACAAGAATGTCTATGGATTACCCAGTTTTTATATCCAATACTTGGGGTTAACATCCCCATGCTCTACTCTGACAAGAGAACATCAATCAAAATTGCAGTAGATATTGCTAGTCAAAAACAGACTAAACACATAATCTAGAAATTTCATATTGTTAATGAATACATCACAAAGAAGAAAATCTCACTATTCTCGGTATTAACACATGATCAAATGGCTGATATTCTCATGAAGCCACTGGGGCCCCTAAAAGTCATTCAATTTTGATCTCTGCTAAGATCTCACAAGGTAGATGTTACAAGTCATGGAGGGGAGTGTTATGATTCTCTTAATAATAAAAATAAACCTTAGAGTATTCTTAAACCTAACACCTGAAATTTAAGATGTTTCTATGAAACTATTGATAATATTATTATTAATTAAGATTACTATGAAATATAATAGATAAATATATTATAACCACGATTAAATAATTAATTTCTCAGTTATTTCTTTTACTTTTTGTACACTACTAGTAATTATAACAGTAAGAAGTAATTGTCTACTAGAATCAATTACAAGAAGTATTGATAATAAAACTTCTTATTAAAATAATATAAAATTATTTTAATTTATAATTATCTTTTGCAAGAATAATAATAAATATAATCCTTGAATAAAACTATTAACAGGGAAAAACTGCAAGTATCAAGTGAAAACACCCACTAATACTCCAATGATGGCTTGAAATGAACTGGTATAGTTTTTTTGATCAATCAATAGTGCATTTAAAAGATCAAAATTGTTTTATAGCAATAATACAACATTATAATAGCTACAAACTATTGGAAATAGTATATTTCTAATATTTAAAATCTTTCTGATTTATTTTGAAATATTTAAAACAATTAATAAAAAAATCAACTAATACTTACTTGTTGGTACACAAGACATGATTGAATAAACACATGATTTTCAAAAAAACAGTGAGATTAAGCCTCTTTTAAGTCAAAAACAGCTCACAGAAGTGTTCCAAAGAGAAAACTGACAGACCAGGGGATGAGAAACCATTAATCCTCTTTGGTTAATTGGTTACATCACTTGTTGTCATGTAATATTATCATAATTACTTAATTAAGTCAATTCACATTATCACCAACCCATTTATGGCTAAGAAATAAAGGATTAACAACTGTCAATATTCTTCTATTTTAAAATAATCATTAATATTTTAATTTTCTTGGAATTTCCATCACATATTATATTTTCTGTGACTTTTTGAAGATTCAGTGTTTCATGTGGAATCATCAAAAATGGACTGTAAGTAAAACTTTTAATTTTAATTATGAATTCATAATTAATTTGTGTTTTTATATGTTTCATTTTTTTTCCATTGGTCCTGAAGCCTTTAATGATATCCATTAAGAATTGTATTTTTAATGAATTTTTGAAGTTTTTACCTTATTCCTATGTAGAATTGCAAATAGCACAGTAATAGCTGGTTTATATGAGGTAAATTCATAGATACTAGTCCAAAAAGGGTTTTAATTAATCCTTAAACCTTTATCAGTGAAAAATACATAGTAACATACATGTCTACAGGAGTCAGAGTTGCTCACTACCTCCTTGTCATGTCAAAATAGCAGCTTCTTTGCTATTTTCTTGTGTTTTAATGGGACTTTAAATTGTTAACCAAATTCCCAAAAGGTCTTGGTATACTGACTGGGAAATGATAATCCATGGATCCAAGATTTAGAGCTATCTAAACCTCAGAGGCCTCCAAAGTTGGGTACCCCGGCTCTCTGTAATGTCTTTTGTCCCCCTTAGCTATTTCCACATCAAAAATAGTAATTCAGGCTTAAAGACTGATATCTACTATATGTGTACCAAACCTTTATGTAAGAATACTGTAATTGTAAGTGCCATAATCATGCATACCACTATCATCAGTGTATATGTAACATGTGATTTCTCACCTTCCCATTTTTTTCTGTGAAATTGAGAAAAAAAAATTTCTTAATTCTTTTATGTGGTGTTGAAGTATTTTCCATATTAGTTAATTTAAGCTTATTCACTCTTTGGAGCTACCCTAGGTGTTTTTTTTAGAATACAAATCTGGCCTTAACTCAATTGATCTACTTACTCAAAAAAAACTATTCATCTTTTCTTCAATAAAAAATGAGAAATTTTGGATATATGCATGACTGATGGTTCATGCCTAGTTCAGAATTTATTTTAATATTAGTTGTGGCCTATTTTAGTATGTAAGATATACCTCAAGGCTCACATGAACCCCAATCTAATGATACATGAACTGTAAAGCCTACTATTTAAATCTTAACATTACACATTGGAGCACATTGCCGTCAGGGGAGATCCTTCTTTGCAACTTTTATTCTTACTAAATTGACTCAATTTATTTTTTTATTCTCATTTCAAGGTATACTTATTTTAATCTCAAAAGGGGAGATCAAAAAATTATATTCATAATGATATTAGTCTATTTATCCTTTGTAATTACATATATCATTAGAATCAATACAGATTATTTGGAATTACAACTAAAAACAAATTAACTAATTACATATTTTTTAACTGAATCAATACCCTGGCTCTTTTTTCCCTTTTTCCTTTGTCCCACCTTTTTGCATAGATTTTTCCCTTTTTCCTTTGTCCCACCTTTTTGCATAGATTTTTCCCTTTTACCTATTTAAAACCATACAATGGCTTTAAGCCTATTTGACTTGATCCCAAACAGGATTTACAGCCTGTGTGGATAATCCTTAGCTAATTTAGTGAATATAAACAACACCTCAACTTTCACTAAATTTGTGTAAGTCTGCATAAACCTCATGCAACTTGAAATTTAATGTTATATTTAACAATTCAAAAAAAATTAATGAAAATATTTCAATTGTGCAATTTTACTGTTATATTCTTAAATCTTCCAAAAACACTAGAAATGGTCATTTTTGGTTGTAACACCCTATGGGTCTAACGTAGGTTATTTTTGATGTACTATCCAAAAATGACATAATATTTATAGCTTTGTTTATGTCACAGGAGCTCTTGGGAAAAACAGTAGTGGCCTGGCACTCAGGAATCAAGAACTCACTTGGAGGGCTCCAAAAGAATAAATAAATAAAAGAAGAATATATTTCTTTGAGAGAAAAGAGAGCAATACAAGATATGCCAAAGATAAGAAGGAAGCCAAAGGCCAAAGAGCCAACCAAATGAATCCTCAATTCACTGTTTCAACCTGTCAGAAAGAAAAATGGAATTAGTAAAGGATATTACCACTAATATCCACTTACAGGCAAAGAAAAAAGGCAAAAATGACTGACTTAAGATTATCGGTATTTACTTTAATAATGAAAAAAGAAAATAAGGATAAAAATAAATCCAATATATTAATTAACTGGGGAAAAGATCCCCAGGGGTGAAAAGGTGGCCAGTATATGTGAAAATCCCAAAGACTGATCCTGGAAGGTGAGTCACCCAGCTGTACTAACTGAATAGGGTCAATACACATCTGGCCATCTTGAAATTTGAAATGTGTGCCTTGAATTCTCACAGTGGAATATGAATTGGTCCAAAAGAGTCAATGCCATACAGATTGCCTGAATACATCCTGTATGTAATAATTTAATTGTCCAAGAAATGATTGATGCCTTGAAACTTTCTTGATATTCAAAAACCTCTTTAAATAAACCCTTGAAGAATCCTGGAGTGGAATACCAACAACTGGAAAGCCAGGGAGTTGGGGTGCTTGAATGACCTCATGGATTCCACCATGCATTGCCAACTTCAGTAAGATAAGTGTCACAGGGGCTCTTATAAGTGAAGAGGGCCTTTCACTTGGTAAACTGGGACTTACTTATGGAGGGCTCAGGATATGGTAAGAAAAAATACATTTAAGAGTGTTATGAGATGAATTACTAAATAAAATAATATAAGAAAAGCAGAAACAAAGAATAATAGTAAGAATAAAAGAGCCAACCACAAACAAGTCCAATTCCACTGTTTCAACCTGTCAGAATGGAAAGAGAAGGGTCAATAAGGATATGGCCACCCAACTCATACTTTACAGGTGAAGAAATAAAAGGCAAAGACTAACTTAAAATTCAATAATTATAATACCCAAAATAAGGATAAGAATAATTATAAAATAATAAATATACTAAATTAATTAACTTGGGAGAAAGAGGGGCTGGTATATGTGATAATCACCAGCTCTGATCCAGAAAGGAAATTTTCATGAGAAGATTTGATTATTGAATTGAGTCTGACCAACACAGGTCCTGTACAGATGTACAGGATCTTTACAAGAGGAGTGGTGGTATTGAGTGATCATACAGTTTGGAAATGGTGTATCCAAACTTTATTGGGTAATTCCAACCTGTACAAGTATTGACAGGCTGTATTGATGAACCAGACTGTATGTGTGTTTCAGAAAAGAAGATTGCTGAAACTGAATTCTGAGACACACAGTGGATTTTCTGGTTTGAGGTGTTTGAGTGGGTGTAAGTATGAATACCCTTACCCCTGACTAGTGGTTGTTACATTATCCCCCCCTTGAACCTGGTGGGCTCCTGAACACCATAATACCCTGCCACTGTTTAGTGGTGTCAGCCTGTGACTCAAAACCAGAGCACAAGCATGACAGCCAAAATACCATAAACCAATGGTATAGCCAAAATACCACCAAAACAGGGAACTGAGCCAAATTAGCTCAAAAGGTATCAAAAGAAAGAGGAAACTCACCTCTTCCTGAAAATATCAGTCCCATCACCATAGGACAAGAAATAACAAAGTTATTCCTGCTCAAAGTTAGTGCTGAGCATAAACCTTAATTTTCACCTCTCATCTAAAATCTAGAAGGAGAGGCTTAACCCCATCAAATGGGTACTCAAAATGAAGCTCTAAGCCAGGGCTATCCAATGGTACCAGCCAAACTGAGCTAGCACCAGTATTACTTGAGTTATGGTCAAATTCAGACCAAATAAGGGTGAACAAAACATTCACCTCTCATCTAACTTTTACAGTTTTAGTGTGAGATACCTGAAGTGGGGTCTTTTTGGAAAGAGCACAATCAGGGCTATCTGATGGTGCCATTCATTTCCTCATAACTCAACTACAACAGAAGTTATTGGCCAAACAAGCTTAATACAGCTTTTGACCAGACCACGCCAATGTACAAAAATACTTGTACATGGGATAGCTTTGTCATATTTAATGATAACCATGTCAAGTTGGGTACCATTGTGTAGAGCTCATACAGAGCTATTCAATGAACCAACCTTGAGCTTGATATCTCAAAACCTGACAGAGTTATGACCATTTTAAGGTCAAAATCCCACCTGCTGTCAGATACAGCCTTACCATGGGATAATATCCCATAACCATGAATATGAGGTGTCAAATAGACGAAGAAGCATGTTTTTACTTCAATACCTCATATGTCAGTCAATACTGGGGTCCCATACAGTTTCTGTACAGCATTCTACGCGTCATACACGTCAGAATCAGGCTGTGAGGTCCCCAGATGAAAATTTTCACCCTGTATTGGTGAAAACTGCCCATATGTGGTTTCAAAACCACATCTGAGCCCAATACAGGGTATACAGGCTGTTTGCAAACCACAAGCCTGTCATAGAGAGTGAAAAATCTTCACTTCCTCTACGTGGAAAGGTCTAGCAGCCTTTCCACCCCAATTTCAGGATAAAAGGAGGGCTTTTCACAGCCAAAATCCTCTCCTCATCCTGCTCTTGAATAACCTACGTAGTAAACTGTCAAAAACAGTTTTACTCTTGGTTAAATAATCAGGTATAATTATAATCTTTAATTATTGTAGACTTTATTATTGTAATCCAACAGGTAAAGCCTGCACCCAGGGTTCTCAATAGCGCTCACCACCACTATTTCTCAATAGTAGAACCCTTTTATCTTATTATAAACCTTTATAAATCTTTTTTTAAATCATTTTCTGTCGTGTCACATACACAGTTAAAGTTGTAATTAGCCTAGTTCTACCTTTATCATAGTATCATCCTGACATTTTGGGGCCTGGCCGTGTTTTTGACTTTTTTTTGGACCTTACAAGTAAGTCTTTTCTCTTTTTTATGACTTATTAACACATTGTTTTATCCTTTTTTAGGCGTAATTTCTATTTAAATATATATATTTTATATATTTTTACCTTTTTTTTATATATACTCATAATATAAGAGTATTTTTTACGTGGTTAACACCCACAGTAATTTATTATTTTTGGCGTGTTTTGCATATAAAAACACATAAGCCACTAATAAAGTCCTGTATTCTTGACTGAATAAGGACACCTCTGACTGAAAAACCATCAGTTGAGGCGTGGTCAAGTGTATTGTTAATTCAATAACACTTGTATACAAACCACTTTTACAGAATACACTTGCAAACCACAAGTGTATCTGAGGGATACTGACACACAAACAGTGTGACAGGACACCATAAGCTGTATTTTTGACGTGAAATTGTTAATTCAATTACACTGTCATTATACAAGGGCATACTGTAATAATATACAAGCCCAGAGGCCATTCTTAGACGTGCAAAACCAGCCTTTTAAGAAGTCTTAACTGACATAAGCCCTCTTTTTCCTGTTTTGATTCAGTGGAAGAAAACTACATCCCACTTGAAACCCAGTCACAGGCCAACACACCAGTGACACCCTCAGAACCAGAGGGCAGCAAGGGTAAAGGAAAAAGGCTTAGTGAAGGCCTCATTACAGCCAAGAAGTGGACACCAATAGCCACTCAGAGGAGTAGAAAACCACGAAACTCTGCTTCAATACAAGGTAAACCAACCTTAACCACTTGTACAGGGAAGATTACAATTATTAACCCAGTTGTAACCTCCAAAGGCAAACTGCCCAAATCAGCAGATAACAAATTTGTACAAGGCACAGTCAAAGGTAAATACCCTAAGAACATAAAGTTTTTGACTGCTTGAAAACACTGATATGTCCCCTGCATACCTCAGAGACCTTGGCTTCCAAAGGAACCAGCCAGAGGATAGAGCAGGAATGTCTAGAACCAGAAGACCTGAAAGAAGACACATTGGACACAGTGGTGGATGGCAAAACAATGAGGGAGATAATATCAACCTTGCCATTCACACTCCAATTCAACAGAAACCTCAAACCAGAGGACTGGAAGGATATGGATCAAGTTCTTCAAATCCACCAACTCCTCAAAGATTTGTTTCAATGGAGCATGGACAACAAGAGGTTCAACCTAGCAACTCACTGGGCAGAACTGGGATCAAGTTGCCAGAAGATCTGTCTCAAAGAGATAGACTTCAAGGACCTTATGGTAATCACCAAGGGTTGGAACCCTACCAGGCAGCACAGACTCTTGGAGGCAAGGGCACAGAGGATAAGGGAGAACCAAGCCACTATCCAAGCTATAGAAGAACAGTTAACCCAGACAGGGCCTACTCAGATTCCTTCAGGTTCACAAGGAGCAAGCCAAATCAGCTCTCCAGTGGCTTCACACCATTCAGAAACCAGCAGATCAGTGGCCAAGAGTCACCATTCTTCACAATTCCAGGAAGTTTCCAGGAGAAGACAAGGCAACAAGGGCAAGAACAAAGCCTCCTTCAACCAGAGGAGGAAAGAGTCAGACCCCATGATCCAGAAGCTGTTAGATTTGGTAAAAGAAGTACACAAGAACCAGAAGTAGTTGTAAACCACTCTAGAATCAGTAGTCCTAGTAATAGAAACATTACCCCCACTCAGACTGAAAATAACATTATCACATCTGAGAGCAACATCAACAGTGACACACTGTGGTTGCAAATGTCCCAATATGCTGAGCAATCTGCAAAGCAGGCTTCAGAATTTGCAGCTTCCCAAGAGAGGATGAGAAAAACTCAAGCCTCATTGGAGCAGATAGTTAAAAACCTTCAGGAAGGATATGCTCAACTGAGCAAAGCCTCTGAAGAAACCAACAAGAGACTGAATCAAGTCTCTGAAGAACAACACCATAGCAGCAGGGACAGGGAGTGTCTGAACCAAGACATCAACAAATTGTTTGATGCCTACCATAGCTTAAAGCCCCAACTACAAGGCCAAGCTATGGAGAATCCATATCATCCAGATGACATCAAACCAGATGCCATGTTGTTGAATAAGGCAAGATCTCCATCAAAATACCAGGATGGAGATGGCATGTCTTATCCAGAGAAGGAAGCCTTGAAACAGCTTCCTGAGGCCTCAAACTGGCCCAAATTCTCTGGATCAGGGGAATATGATCATATGGAACTCATAGATTATATTGATGGACTCTTCATTGATGTACCAAGCATACCAGATTACTGGATTACTGCTAGACTGAATACTGCATTTAAAGGTCATGCAAGTATATGGTACACTGAAATGAAAGAAATCCATGGCAGAAGAAATTGGCCATGGTGGAAGAGTCAAATAATCCAAAAGTACAGTAATGGAACTTGGATATGGCAAAAGACCATGTCATTTGAAAATGACAAATACTCTGTGGACAAAGATCCATATGAGTGGTGTCTTAGACAGTCTAAAAGACTTAAAGCCATTGATCCTCAAATGAACATTCAAATGAGGAATCACAAACTTCTGACACAACTGCCAGGAGAACTAGAACATGCAGTGAAATGCAGATGCAACCAAAATTGCACTCTAGATGACATAGCCAATACCTTACAAGACATAAGGAAAAGGACTAATATAGGGAAATTCACCCCATATAGAAGCAGTAGTTTCAAAGAGAAACAACCTTTCAGGGTGGAGTTTAAAGACAAACCCAGAGAAAGAGTGGCAGAAGTGGCAAAGAAAAAGAATTCTTGTCACAATTGTGGTTCAACAGACCACTATGCCAACAACTGTCCAAAAGCAAAGAAAAAAGTCTATGCTATAGAAAAGGTTCCTGAAGAAGAACCTCCAACAGAGGATTCTGAATCAGACTCTATGGGAGACGCCATCAGAGGACTATCTGATGATGATCAAGACCCAAGAGAGGAACTTCTAGTGGAATACCAAGAGGAAACCCCATTGGAAATCCAGGATATACAGTTGGAAGCAGGCATTCCACAGGATACTGCCAACAAGAACTTGTGCAAACACACACAATATGCACAAACATTCCTGGTTACACCAACCAAAGGAATGGCATATATACATGGAACAGCCACAAAAATGACTGTATGTATTGACAATGCTCAGCACCCACTGATCATTGACAGTGGAGCACATTGCTCCATAGTGGCCAGAAATTATCTGGATAGCCACTTCCCAAACTGGGAAAAACAGCTCTTGCCCACTAAGGCAAAGAACTTTAAGAGTGCATCTGGAAAGATGACCTCTATTGGGACAATTATCAAAGAGATAATTATACCCCACAGAAAAGGTAATATCAGACTCAACCCAGAGTTTGTAGTGCTTGAAGATGCCCACATCCAAGGGTTTTTACTGGGAACAGATTACCAGAGGATGTATGGCATAGATATTTACAATAGTAAAAATAGGCATATTACCATTGGTACTAACAAGGAAAAGAAATTTTCTCTTGATATATACCAGATATCTTCTCAGGACCCACTGGAAGAACTTCTGAAAGAATTCAGAGAGGGACAGTTTAGCACTACCCTCACCAGTAAACAAAAGCTAAGTTTACTGAAGATGCTGAGGAAGAATAGACCAGCATTTGCCATTGGTGAAGAACCATTAGGCAAGATCAAAGGCCATGATATAGAACTATATCTGGATGTAGAAAGGCCTTATCCACCCATGTTAAGGAGACCTCCTTACCCAGCAAGTCTGGAGACCAGGAAAGAGATTGAGAAACATATCAATGAACTCCTGGACATGGATGTCATTAGGAAGATTGGACATAATGAAATAGTGGAAATCACCACTCCTGTCCTAATCACCTGGCATGATGGCAAGTCTAGATTGTGTGGATATTTCAGAGCCCTGAATAACTACACAAAAGCAGACAGGTACCCTATACCAAGGATACCTCATGCCTTGGATAAGCTAGCCAAAGCCAAATACATAACCAAGATGGATTGTATGAAAGGCTTCCACCAAAATGGAGTTAAACCAAACTCCATGAAGTTGCTCAGAATAATATGCCATATGGGCATATATGAGTACACCAGGATGCCATTTGGCATCAAGAATGCACCAGCCCACTTCCAAAGGATGATGGACACCATATTTCAAGAAGAAATAATGGAAGGCTGGAGTGTAGTGTATATTGATGATATCATTATATACTCAGAGACATGGGAAGACCATGTACAATACATAGACAGAGTGCTAAGTAAATGTACACCCATCAATCTGAAAATTTCACTTAAAATGTGTAATTTTGGCCAACAAGAGCTACTAGCTCTAGAACACAAAGTCTCAGGCCTTAGTCTGGCAATTGACCAGAACAAAGTAGCAGCAGTACTGCAAAAGCCAGTACCAAAGAACATCAAAGAGATGCAATCTTTCCTTGGATTTGCTAGCTACTACAGAAACCACATCAAAAACTTTGCTCACATAACTAGTAGTTTATACAAGTTATGCTCAAAGGATGTAGTTTTTGAAATAACCAAGGAAAGGAGGGATGCATATGAGAGGATCAAATATGAACTCACAAATGCACCTGTGCTCATCTTACCTGACTTTGAACTACCATTCAAGTTATATATAGATGCAGCATGCAGCCAAGGCTTGGGAGCAGCCCTTCACCAAAGACAAATTGTGGATGGTGAACCAAGAGAAGGTGTAATATGTTACATCTCCAGGCAGCTGAAAGATTCAGAAGCCAGGTATGGGGCCACCCAGACAGAATGTCTATGTCTAGTCTGTGCACTAGAAAAACTCCATTATTATTTGGAGGGTGCAGTCTTTGAAGTCTACACAGACTGCACAGCCTTGAAGTCTTTACTAAACATGAAGACTACTAATAGACACATGCTGAGATGGCAAATAGCCATCCAGGAGTATAGAGGGAACATGACCATCATATACAAGGAAGGTAAAAGCCATACCAATGCAGATGGCCTTAGCAGATGGCCACTGGACAATGTCAAAAGCAATCCAGCTTATGACCCTGAAGTTGCTGCAAAAATTCCTATCCATTTTATGGAAATAAATAGGAAGAAAAACTTCAGATTCTCTGAATGGGCACCAGGTAGTGGTACCCTTGACAGTGGAAACACTGATTCAGAAGGGACAGAAACCCCCATACTGGGACTAAGTTCCTCAGAATTGCACAATGAATTTTTCAATGCAGTACTGAAATCTTATGCTAAACACAAACAGTGTAGCATACTACTCCAACTCCTTCAACAAAAATACAGGAGCCCAGAACTGGAAACCCAGCTGGAGGAACCCTGGTTGAGGGCCTATAAGGACAATAAATTCTTCCTTATAGATGGCCTGATTTATCACAGAGACAAGCACACCAGTGCACTCACAGTGATAGACAGAGACCACATCTCTTTAATCCTGCAGGAATGCCATGACTGCCCCTACATGGGACACATGAGTGAAGACAGGACTAAAGAGAGGGTAGCAAGCACAGCTTGGTGGCCCAAGTGGGAGCAAGAGTTGAGTGAATACATCAACACTTGTGAAAGATTCCAAAAGGCAAATAGAAAGCATGGGAAGAAATATGGGTTGCTTCAACACATAGAAGAACCCAAACACCCATGGGAAACCATCAACATGGACTGGGTCACAGGACTTGTCCCAGGAGGAAAAGAAAACTACAATTCCTGCTTAATCATAGTTGATAGGTTCAGCAAGAGCATGAGATGTCTACCATGCCATAAAGAGGACACAGCCATGGACACTGCTCTGTTATTTTGGAATAACATCATATCCACCTGTGGAGTCCCTAAGATCATAATCAGTGACAGGGACCCAAAATTCACATCTGAATTTTGGACCAATTTATATGACATGCTTGGCACCAAGCTTGCTTTTTCCACAGCTTACCATCCACAAACAGATGGCCTAGCTGAGAGGATGATCCAAACAATGGAGGACATCCTCAGGAGGTTCTGTGCCTATGGCATGGAATACAAGGACCATGAGGGATACACCCATGATTGGGTCACCCTCTTACCAGCAGTCCAACTGGCTTATAATACAAGCCAGCACTCTACCACAGGAAAAACATCTGCACTGGTAGAGAAAGGGTGGAATCCCCTGTTACCTGTGGATCACTTGAAGAAAGATCTTCTGACCATCCACCCCACAGCCAAAGACTTCCATGATATGTGGAAGAAAGCCTGTGATACTGCTGCCAAATGCATAGCTGAGGCCAAAGAGTATAATAAGCAAAGGTGGGACAAATCACATATGGAACCTGACTTCAAGGAAGGGGACCAGGTGTTAGTGTCTACACTGAACTTTAACAATCTCAAAGGACCCAAGAAAATGAGAGACTCATTTGTAGGGCCCTTCACTATCATTAAGTTGATAGGGAAGAATGCAGTAGAGGTCAAGCTCACTGAGGAGTTTTCTAGGAAACACCCAGTCTTTCCAGTAAGCCTGGTCAAACCATACTTCCAAACAGAGGAGGATAAATTCCCCTCCAGGAAGAAGAACACCACTCCACCAGAAATAGTGGAAGTAGAAGACTCTCCTGGACCTGTGAGTAAAATCATCAGGGCAAGAAAAATCAGACTTAATGGGAAGGATCAGAGACAATATCTAGTCAGATTCAAGAACCAGACAGCTGACAAAGGCAAATGGTTGGCAGAGGATGCCATACCAGATGGGAACCTCCATTTAAGGAGATTCAGAGCCTCTAGGAGGACTGAACAGTCTCATCAATGATGAGCCTTTTTTAGAGGGAGGGTATGTCAGCCTGTGACTCAAAACCAGAGCACAAGCATGACAGCCAAAATACCATAAACCAATGGTATAGCCAAAATACCACCAAAACAGGGAGCTGAGCCAAATTAGCTCAAAAGGTATCAAAAGAAAGAGGAAACTCACCTCTTCCTGAAAATATAAGTCCCATCACCATAGGACAAGAAATAACAAAGTTATTCCTGCTCAAAGTTAGTGCTGAGCATAAACCTTAATTTTCACCTCTCATCTAAAATCTAGAAGGAGAGGCTTAACCCCATCAAATGGGTACTCAAAATGAAGCTCTAAGCCAGGGCTATCCAATGGTACCAGCCAAACTGAGCTAGCACCAGTATTACTTGAGTTATGGTCAAATTCAGACCAAATAAGGGTGAACAAAACATTCACCTCTCATCTAACTTTTACAGTTTTAGTGTGAGATACCTGAAGTGGGGTCTTTTTGGAAAGAGCACAATCAGGGCTATCTGATGGTGCCATCCATTTCCTCATAACTCAACTACAACAGAATTTATTGGCCAAACAAGCTTAATACAGCTTTTGACCAGACCACGCCAATGTACAAAAATACTTGTACATGGGATAACTTTATCATATTTAATGATAACCATGTCAAGTTGGGTACCATTGTGTAGATCTCATACAAAGCTATGCAATGAACCAACTTTGAGCTTGATATCTCAAAAACTGACAGAGTTATGACCATTTTAAGGTCAAAATCCCACCTGCTGTCAGATACAGCCTTACCATGGGATAATATCCCATAACCATGAATATGAGGTGTCAAATAGACGAAGAAGCATGTTTTTACTTCAATACCTCATATGTCAGTCAATACTGGGGTCCCATACAGTTTCTGTACAGCATTCTACGCGTCATACACGTCAGAATCAGGCTGTGAGGTCCCCAGATGAAAATTTTCACCCTGTATTGGTGAAAACTGCCCAGATGTGGTTTCAAAACCACATCTGAGCCCAATACAGGGTATACAGGCTGTTTGCAAACCACAAGCCTGTCATAGAGAGTGAAAAATCTTCACTTCCTCTACGTGGAAAGGTCTAGCAGCCTTTCCACCCCAATTTCAGGATAAAAGGAGGGCTTTTCACAGCCAAAATCCTCTCCTCATCCTGCTCTTGAATAACCTACGTAGTAAACTGTCAAAAACAGTTTTACTCTTGGTTAAATAATCAGGTATAATTATAATCTTTAATTATTGTAGACTTTATTATTGTAATCCAACAGGTAAAGCCTGCACCCAGGGTTCTCAATAGCGCTCACCACCACTATTTCTCAATAGTAGAACCCTTTTATCTTATTATAAACCTTTATATTTTTTTTTTAAATCATTTTCTGTCGTGTCACATACACAGTTGGAGTTGTAATTAGCCTAGCTATACCTTTATCATAGTATCATCCTGACAAGTGGCATCTCAATATCCCCCCATCTTTCCAAAAAATTTCTTTTTAATTATAATTTCCTCTTTACCATTATCCTGAGAATCCCCTCTTCAATTCTTCACTGTCATACTTGATTTGAATTATCTTCCCCCTTTTTTTAACTTGAGTAAGTGCTTTCAACTTCAAAATATGCTTCTTCTTTGGATTCAGTCCTTTACTTCCTTTCAAGGCATGGCCTTTGGGTTGCATCCCAAAATGAGTGCCATAGAGCTCTTCTGCTCAAAATTTGATGGCCAATGAGTATATGTTCATATACCTCATTGTGAATGGGCCAAATTGATGTTTTGGCCCCTTTTTCCCTGATTGGAATCCCTTCGAAAAGTTTTCAAAGGGGGGGTCTTGTCCCCATTGTCCCTGAAAATGCCTCAAAATGTGGATTTGGGTCCAATTGGCCCCACCATTGATTTTGGGTTATGGCCCTTTTTATTGTGATTTTTGATTATTTTGGCTTCAGGGCATTTCTTGGCCCAATTTGGTCTTGGGCTGATTTTGTGGTCCTACGGTCCGTGGGCCATGGGCCATGGGGGCTATTGGAGACCCCCAGGACCAAAAATGACCCCTGAGCCCAAATTTTCTGGGGATTCAGGGATCTCATGGGACCATTAAAATAGCCCATGGCCCAATTGATCACCTACATGGCCTGGGCCCATTAGAAGGGTCCAGGACCATAAAGATTCTGACCTCCCCAAAGCTGCAGGGGAGGTCCTGGGTGGTGAATTAACTCCAAAAAAGACGTGGACTCACCACCTTGAGAGATTTGAGGGGGGCCATCATTGAGTTATGGCCCCCACTTCCTTGAGGCCATTTTCTTCAGACTTGAAGTGATTTGATCTGACTCCTTGAATCTTATGCTTGCATATTCCTTAGTAATGAGTTCTAAACTGACTGAAATCAACTCATATTCCCCTTCTGAGCTGCCACCATCTGTCCTTCATGGTTCTGAAATTCTCAGTCGATTTTCTTCACCATCAATGGCTTCTTCTGGTCATTTTGATCCCACCCAAGCTTATGATGGTTACAAGGAAGTTGAAGTTCTTGATCCTGCTTGTACTGGATGTTTGGCCAAGGGAAAGTATTTTTTTGAAAATTACAATCCCAGATCATCAAAATGCCACTACTTCTTTATTGGGAAGAAGCCATGTCGCCGTACTGGGAAGCAAGCCTCCAACTTCAGGAGATATTTATGGAGTAAGAAAGATAGGCCTTTTGGAAAAGAGTTATCAGTTTGTGAGGCTTCTACTCTTGATGGTACTTCAGGGTATTCTTCTTGTAAGTGAATTGATTTTCTTGCTTGAATGGATACTGATATCTTGATTCAGTTACTGGTTCTAGGCAGAGGGATGTGGCCAGGTGGACTAATGTTGGAGGGCCCATCCCAGTTGGTGGTAGTCCAATATATTCCAGCTCAGAAGTCCCAATTTCCAGGATAAAAACTGAAGGCATAGTGAAAAGAATAAGACAAATTGCCAATTCCCCACCTGATCCAGATGCTGAAGGTAGTGAAGAAGTTGAGGTGGTTCCCTGGTCATCCATCCAATACTTCTCCTTCCCAGCCTCCTGCCAAGAGATTCCAAATTCAATTCATCCCCAGTACCCCCAGAACTTTCCAACCCACTCTTGCTACCATTCCTACTTCCATTCCTCCTGTTTCACCACACTCTTCCCACACCAGTCCTGCCTTGAATCCAGCAATAAGACCATCCCCCATCCAACAGTCCAGAAACTCACCCATAGTCACCTCACAACAACTTCAACCTGTGGCCAGTACCATTAGAAGAAGAGAAGAAATTTCTCCTTTGCATTTTCCTGCCGCCCAAGTGTTTCAGCGCAGGAATTGATGGCCTATCCGAGTTACCAGAGAGGATCCAAATACGGCAAGTGAAAATCAGGATGCTGTGGCCAGGTTATTTAGGAGGTTTGATAGAAATAGTAGGTAGGTGATTATGTATGCTGATGATAGGAATATTCCAGGGACTGCTTCTGAGGAGATGGCTGCAAAATTTGCCTGGTATGAAGATAAGTTGATTAATGATTTCCAGAGAACTTTTGATCATTTGGGTAGAGATAACTAGTTTCTACTTCCTTGTTTGTGTTTGATTTGACTTCTATCCCCACTCTTAAAAAATACTAAGATAAAAGATATAAAATAAGTGGAACCTCCCAATATCTGTCACATTGATGCCAGAAACCATCAACAAGCACTTGAGCTCTCCACTCAGGGTCATGTCAGAACTGACAGTCCCCCACCACCACCATGACTAGACCCTAGGTTGCTTGATTGTGCAATCATCACAACTGAGCAGAAAAGGCTACAAGATCAAGGTTGAATTTCCTTGATCTTTTTCTGGTATTATAGGTCACAGTTCCACTGTCTGTGACAATAAGTCTTCCCTTTGAAATGGACTGATGAAATGTTTACAAGACTTGAAATGTTGGAATGGAGTCTTGAAAGTGTCACCATTGTATTTCTGAGGAAAAAAGGTGCGTAATGTTATATAATACCATATATGCCCCATTCCTGGTTCCTGCAGTACAAGGTCAATAACTGAGGGAAAAGCTTTCCCTTGGCTGGATGAAAAAGCTTGCTGGAACTGAGCTGGTGGGCTCTGGTGGTTTCCAGAGGCCATGGGTGGAATACTGGGGTCCATGGTCATTTATGGCCAATTTGATGGTCCTGGGTTCTTTGGTTCTTTTGGCCAAAAGGGGCCTAACTGGCCCCATCGCCCATGGACCGTGGCTTATGGACCATAGAAGCCATAGGGGGCCTAAAGGGCCTAAATATGCCATTCAGACCCTAAATCCCCTAATCAAAGGGGGTGGGCCAAATGCCCTGGATTGGGTTAGAGGGCCCAGAGGCCCCAGGCCTAGAAATAAGTTATTGGCCTGGGGGTTGGTGGGATGAAGAATTGGCCAAGGAGGCCACTATTTCAGGATATGGCCCTGGGGCCATGAGTGACCATGAAGAATGGATATGGCCCAAAGGCCATTTCCCGCCATGAGGGTTCAAATGGCATAAAAATGAGGATATGGCCAAATTGGCCATATATTGGTGGAGGCTTGAATTGCCATAAACACCAATTGAGAGGGGTCTTTTCCAGGGTTGTGACAGTTTATCAAAAATGAGGTTATACTTATTTTTTGTTCTTTTTTATCTGAAATTGATCTGATGAGTCAGTTCATGACCAAATCAAATGTATAAAAAGTTAAATGTGGCCTTATGGGTATGCCATACATACCTCACAAGCTCACATTGCTCAACCACCACTTTTTTTGAATAATCCATCATGGCTTATAAGGTTAACCCCATCTTGGAAGCAGGAATATGATGTTTGACATAATTGTCTATGTTTTGTCAATGGTAAGCTTCCCAAATCATATACTTGGTAAATATATGAGGGATTTTAAACTTGACATTGCTTCAGATATTTCTTTTTATAGAAGTAACCAAGGGTTAAAATTTCTTCTTCAACGTCTTCATTGGTCTCACTTTCCATGGTATATACATAATGGGCCGTGTTTAAATCAAAAAGTAATTTGTCTGTTTTGTAAGCTCTTTGGAATGATAGAAGCATAAAATTGGTAGCTTGAAAAAGATGTGGAGATCATTTAGTGTAAAAAATGGGTTTTATGAAAAGATGGAATTTGGTGTCAAAAAATTGAGTTTTGGGGGATTCAAAACACCACAGCTTTTGTGGGGTGATTTTTTCAAAATGCCAAATATTAATTGTGTTATTTGGGTCAAAGAAAAGTTGGGTATTCTCCATGTTGTATATGGTAACTTTGAGGGGGGCTATTATCTATGTAAAACCATTGTTAACTCATTTCATGCTCAGCTGACATTGAAAATGACCCAATTCTGATTCCTTGTTCATATGATGGTAAATGAAATCCAATGACAACAATCAAGGGTGTTATTGCACATATCAATATCATTGAAGACATTTTAACTATGATTTCGAAGAATAACAAATGTCAGGAAAGTCAATGGAAATAAACAAACTGAGAAAAACACATCAATGTAATTCAAAATTGTAGTTTTTACATGCAATTTGCTTTTGATTTTTTTTTCAAAAAAATGCTAAATTAAAATTTAGTTAAAAAAACAACAAATTTTATCACCAAAATTCAATGACAATTACCTCAAATAAATTCCCAAAATCTAATCATAAACGGGGTCTTAGACTTTTCTCAAAGTTTTAGTTGAAATTATTATTATTATTATTCAGAAAAAAGGCAAAAAAATCAAAGAGGGTTTTACCTAGTTTTCAGTTTGAATGTGAATAAAACTGAACTATCATGAGCATTAGAGGAAATGATAAGAAAACTCTAAGTCCTCTTGTTTACAATGAATTGAAAGCATGCCTCTCTATACATTTCGCGAAGTGAATTTTTTCGACAGCAAAACCGTAGTCATTTTCTAAAAATGCTGCAAATAACAGCTTGTAAAAGCTCACTAAAAATGCAACGTTGAAAATAATCAACCCAATTTGAATTCAAAATTTTAGCGAGCTTCATTCATCCCATTCAGCTCATGCATTTTGCTCATGAATGACGCCTAGCTCTGCTTTGTAATCCTAACATTAGTTGTGATACGTTACAGGATTTTAGACTTTATTCCAATGGCAAATGTACTGAATTTGTATCAAAGTTTTGACAATAAATTAGTATATATATATATTAAAAGTCCTAATAGAAGCAGTGGCAAAACATCACAATGAATGAATGAATGGCTAAAAGCGACCTATCTACCTGCTCAGTGCACATTACAAGTTTTTACACAACTCCTACTTCTCTCAAAAAAGCTAAATCTAAGGGCGCTATGTATACATTAAGATTGCGTTAAGTTTAAGAAAGAATCACATAAATGCTTTGGTAAAATAAAAAATGCGAAAGGTTAGAAATGGGCGGAGCAAGTTTAGAGTGGATGCGGCGCAGACCCTGAAAAGTTATAGTATAGTTATATGGCTAGCCGGGCGGTTCGACATGGGGCAGGCCTTTCTTTTCAGCTTCGACAAGGAATTGGTTTGCATCATTCATTCGGGCTGCTTCAACATTGAGGCGGTCGAGCCATCTGGAGGATAAAAAATAGAAATACAAACATTATTAGAGTCCCGCTTTGAAATGTGAGAAAAGTGTAGTAGTGATGCCAAAAATTGTATACTAAACCTTTGCAGTAATGACGCATTATCAGTCTCTAAATCCTTAATCTTCTGTTCTTGTTGGGTATATTCAAGTTGCAAGGTGGACAATTCATCCTGCAAGATCTGCAACGGCAAAACTGGATGAATATTTGGACCTTGAGAGATGGAACTGGTACTAACCTGTACGTTTCGCTCCTTTTCTCTCATTACCTCTGAGTGATTGGCGACGCGTTCCCTCAACCGTGCCACCTCAATTTTCAACAATCTTAGCTCCTCCCCCTCGCTGCGAGATCTTTCATCACGCTCCCTTAGTGCCTCATTCATTACTAGCAAACGCTGTGCATTTTGATTTTGGGTCTTGTAGACACTTGATAGTTCATCCCGTAAAGAGCTCAGTTGAGATTCAAGCGATGCCGTATAAACTTGAGCAACAGAAGAACTACAACGAGCGTCATGATAAGCGACTTTCTCAAACATAATTGAAGCAACATTTATGACTTATCAAGCTTACTCTCCCCCGCGTGCTCCTGCTTTCGCTCCAGTGCTACCCACTGAATTAGACGCCTTGAGGAGCAGGCCATTGCGCTGCTTGAGGATCACCGTTTGTTGCGCAAGGCGATGATCTGCATAGCAAAGCGAAGGACGACGCTTATCAACGGTGACGGCCTGCTACCAGGAAATAGTCTCTTCGCGAGTACTCACAATGTTCAATTATCAAGTTGAAGGCCTTTTCTTGAGAATCTCGTAGTTCAAAGTCCTGTTGTATTGCATCTTGCCAAGTCATGTGGTTGTGGCTAGTCATCTCTGCGTTTAGCTGAGTATTTTTTACTTTTTATTTATTTTTTAGAGTGCATTGTAATTTAAGCTCCACACTATGTCTATAGCCCGGCCCCGGAAAAGAGGGGAAACCCCGCGGGATTCCCATTCGGGAATCGGCGACGGGGCCAGGACTTTGGGTGATCTTACTTGGGGCTCAAACGGTAACGGTACACAAGGAAGGCAGGACCCTGCCAAAGTCCCCAAATGGAGGGCAGCACAATAATTCAAAATTTCAATTACAAAACAATGGAAAAAGTAACTAAAAAAATTTAATCTTGACACTAAATGGGCCCAAATTTGCAAACCCAATCTTTTACACATGCAAGTTGTTCAACATGCATTGAAGAAATGGAAGCTTGTTGGTATGTGAGCATCTTGCATCCACAAGAGAATACCCGCTCCAAAGGGGAACTGGTCAGAGGGATTGAGAGGTACTTGCAGGCCATCTGGGTAAGTGTTGGAAAGATTGTACCTCAAGATTTCCAAAATAAGAGAATGTCAGTTGACTTGACCTCAGGAGGCTCAGCAAAGAATTGCTGTAGTTTGGTTTCCAATGAGTTGCTATCTGGAGTTGATGAGGTGTACAGCTCATCAAATAAGCCAGCCATTGGGAAAATCAGATGGAGAAGTGAAGTTTTTCTTGGCTTCATCTTGAAAAATCTCAGCCAGATCATTTGTTGACATGCCAAAACAAGCCAAAGTTGAGTTTGAAGCAAGGATCAAGAATTGTTGCACAGACCACTGGGGTCTTGCAGAGCAGAATCATGAGGTATTTGGTCAGCTTGCTTGTGATTGAATTGAAATCAGGTTTGATTGGTCTCACATCATACTGCTTGCATGCCTATATGTGAGTGATGGGGTGAGACATTTTAACATTAATAAGAGCTTGAGTAGAATTTGACTTACCTGACATATTTGCTTAATTAATATAATATAGAGTGGCAGAGAATGATTTATGGTTGGGTAGGTGGAGCCACATATAATGTTTGTGGCTTCATAAAGTGAGTGAAGAAAGTTGACCATGACAGTAAGATTTTCGAAGTCAGTTGGTGAAATCCAATATGATTGCATGTGGGCCAGGATACAGTACTGGTCATATGCTTCTCAGAGAGATGATGCTCTCTCAAGCATCTCATATGTTGAATTCCAACATTTACACACATGAGCTCAAAGATTAGTTGCATTTGATGGTTTCTTTACATTGTAAATTAGTTTCACTATCGTTACAAAATTTTCTTGCCTTTGAGGACTATGTTGTAAATATGAGCCCAATCAAGCAACTTGTGAAATTATTGAGTCATACTTCACCTGTAAACCATCAGGGGGGTGACCAGACTGGCAATCAACATTGGGGCAGGAAGGTATTCATCTTCTGGAGTGGTAACAGAAGTTGGCCCATCAGCAAGTCACCTCAATCCATCACATGTTCCATGCAGCTTATTGTGTTGGCTGAAGAGCTGAATGTTGGGAATTTTTTCACTATTTTGTGTGCCATTTTTTTGGCTGACTGAAATATTGTTTGCCATTATGCAAATAATTGTGTCATCCAAGCTGTATCACTTCAATATGCTAAAGAAATTGTTGGAAAGTGATGTACCAGAGTGATCCCCTGAAAAAAATCATTCAGTATCATATAAGAACCAAGCCTATCATAAAATAGAAAAAAACTTCTATATCTCTCAATCCTAGCAAGAGCAATGTGAGCTTAAAGTTGTCATAAATAAAATGCCCAGTGACAGCCATATAGGCTGTCACATTGGGACTAGTCCAGGTATCAGCTGTAAAGGAGAGTTTCTTTGTTTTTATTTTGCACAACTGGAAAATATGCTCTTGATGAAATAAAAATAGATTTTATAAATGTGATGTGGGGGCTGTATGACAAACTAAAATCTTGAGAATGGTTGGATTGCTTAATTCAAGCAAGGCCCTAAAAAATGAGGATTTGGTTATGGAGAGGGGCAGATCACAATCAGAAATGAAATAAACAAGGGCTGTTTTTAATGTTTCCAATGATAAGCCCTTAAAAAAGAAAAGATAAGAGGATTAGTTCTTAAATTTGACAAAAAGCATCAAAAACAGTATTAAAAACCTTTTTCACATGGGAGCACGTAATGTACTTGTCAAGGCCAGGGTTTATTGGTTGAAGTTTGGGATTTTTCATGCAATGTAAAGCATGGAGTTGATTGCTCATGAAATTTGTACTTCCTGTTGAATCGTGCTTCAATCTCTTTTTTCAGCCCTCCCACCTCAATCCAGTACATCACATTTTATGTACTTCTCATCAACCTCAGAAAAGTCTGACCATACTGATGATAGTTTTGGGTTGGGTGGTGCTTAACTAACACTTGGCCATGTTACATCATCAGAGCTTCTTGAAGTTGTTGGTTGCAATATTGGTCCAGAGCCAGAAGAAATACAGGAAATTGTGTTGGGGGATGAAGTTATGGAGAAAAAAATAGAAAAAATAGAAAGAGGAAAGGAACAGAAAGTCCCCGCAAAGGGGTAGAAATATTGAGGGAAAAAATGTGGGAGGTGGAGGAAGGAGGAAAAGCCAAGTAGAATATAAGCTGCGGCCTCCCCTCCCAACCCCGGGTTACACCGGGGGGAATCTACTGGTGTCGAAAAAGGTGATGAAATTTTCCTTAATCTCCAAAGGGGACAGTGAGAAGGTTGGGCCAAGAAGCCAGGGATTCCGATGGAAAGCACCCTAAGTCTATAATGAGTAAAGGGGATAGGGTCACTGTTAGGTTTTGAAACTTTTTTTTGACCTTGTGTAAGGTCGCACATTGCTTCACAACTTTAAACTGCTTTCCTTATTGTCTTGTCCTTCATTGGCTTCAGTATGGCATTGAATCCTGGCTTAAGGTACGTCATATCACAATTTCTGTTCTCTGTATAATAGTAGATGAATAAATCTGCCCAAATCTGCTATGAACTTGGATATATGCACTATTGCTCCTGGGCTTTCTAGGATCCCTCTCATGTCCTCCAACTTAAATCTAATATTGTTGTATTGTAAGTCAGTTTTCATTCTTTTTCTCTGCACTTTACATCTTATGCAGTAAGATAGGAAATGTCTCACTGTTTTGGTCTGATTGCATTAATCACAAAGAGAGTCCCCCCATGCCCCAATTTGGTGTAGATATGTGTTGAGCACCATGTGCTCACTCCAAAGCTGGCTTTCAACTGAGGTGATTGCCTTCTCCTGTGTATTCAATGCCTTGTTGAATTTTTGGGGGCAGCATTTGACCCATATTCTCTTGTTTTCTTCAGGAATGAAATTATCCAGCTTGTTATCCTTTATAATTCATGGTTTTATTTTGGCTTTGTTGGGATGTATTCCTTGTTGCTGGGTTGATGGATTTGATGCAGCTTTTTTGGTCTTGACGTCCACCTTTTTGTTTCCTTCTATTCCCTTATGGCCAGGGCACCATGTTAGGTTTATTGTCACTATGTGGGATAGTGATGATGTGAGCCTTGAGGTATATTTTACATACCCAAATAGGCCACAGCTATCTTAAAAATAAATTCTGAACTATGCAGAACCCATAAGTCATGCATATATTCAAAATTCATCATTTTTGATTTCAGAAAATATGGATAACTTTTTATTGAACAAGTAAATCAATTGATTTAAAGCCATATTTGACTTCTACACAAATTTCACCCAGGGTAGCTCCATAGAGTGAATCAGCTCAAATGAACACTTTGAGGTGGTAATATGGAAAATACTTCAATACCACATAAACAATCTGTGAAAATTTTTGTTTTTCTCAACTTCAGGCCAAAATAATGGGAATGTGAGAAATCCCATGTTACATATCACCAAGAATAGTGTTATGCATGCTTTGAGCAATTAACACTATGGTATTCCTATATGCACTTTTGGTAAACCCATAGTGGATATCAGTCTTTAAACCTGAATCTCTATTTTTGACGTGAAAATAGCTAGAGGGGACAAAAGACATCAAAGAGAGCCAGGGTACCCAGCTTCTGAGGCGTCTGAGGCGTGGAAAGCTCTAAAGCTTGGTTCCATGCCTGATATTGGCCAAATTAGTAAACTAAAACCTTTTGGGAACTTGGTTACCAAGTCAAAACTTCAGTATATCATAAGAAAATAGCAAATAAGCTGCTATTTTGATGTGCCAAGGAGGTAAAGAGCAATTCAGACTCATGTAACCATGTCAATTATTAATGATTTTCCATGGATAAACCCCAAAATATTGATTAAAACCCTTTTTGGACTAGTATCCATTGATTTACCTCATAGCAACCAGCCATATACTGCTATTTCCAATTCTACATAGAAATGAGGTAAAAACTTCAAAAATTCATTAAAAATACAATTTTTAATGAACCTTTCTGAAACGTTCAGGACCTATTGGAAATGGTATACTACATATAAAAACCAAAAAAAATTATACTTTTATCTGTAAAATTAAAAGTTTTACTTACAGTCCATCTTTGATGATTCCACATAAAACACAGAATCTTTAAAAATTTACAGAAAATACATTCTGTGATGAAATTTCCAATAACATCAATAGATTTGAGAAATGAATTATTATTTTGGAATAAAAGAAGATTTACAGTTGTTACTCCTTTTATTCTTAACCATAAATGGGTTGGTAATCACTTAAAAGCCTCAATTAAGTAATTATGATAATCTTACATGACAGCATATGATGCAATCAATAATCCAAAAAAGTTTATTATTTTATAACCCAGTGGTTTTGAATTTGCTCAATGGAAGGCCTCTGTAAGCTGTCTTAGACTTAAAAGAGGCTGCCTCTTTCTGTTTTTTCCAAATTATCACATTATTCAATTATACCTTTAGTACCAACAAGTATTAGTCAAATCTTTTCCAAAGTTTTTCAATTCCTTCAGAATGAATAATAAGGACGTTAAATAATAGAAATCAACCATATATTGCTATAATATTGCTATAAAATAGTTTTTGATCCATTAAATCCACAATTCTATGTCAAATATCTCTACTATTATTTTCTAAAAAGGTTCATTGGTTTAATAGCGAGTGATTTGTCTTAATTCTTAAAGTTTTTTGCTAGTAATAGTTTTCTTCTAGAGTTATCTTTATAATTATTCTTGTAAAAGATAATTTTATATTAAAATAATTATATTATTTTAATAAAGAAGTTTTTATTATTAAATTCCTCTTGTAATTGATTCTTGTAGAAAATTACTGATTACTGTTATGATCATCAGTAGTGTATAAAACATAAAAGGAATAATTCTTGAATTAGTTAATTGTGCTTATAATAATATTTTATTATTATATTTCATAAAAACAGTCATAGTACTGCTGATTAATAGTAATATTATCAACAGTTTCATAGACACATCTTACATTTGGGGGCCTGGCCATGTTTTCCAACCTTGTACCCTTAATTAATATATTTTTAAGCTCCAAAATATACTAATTTAATAATTTTTTTGTTCAATTTGAAGTTAAAATAATTTTTATTCTTGAAATTGTTTTGAAAATCTTTTTCATTTAGGAATTTGGTTTAATTTTATATTGTTTTACATGTGGCTTTTTCACATCCAAGAACTTATAAAATTATTCTTTGAGTTACTCTGAATCAATTTTGAATCAAATTCTTGAATTTTAATTTTTTTTCTTTGAAAAGAATAATTTTTTTAATATTAAAAAATAATAAAACTTATAAAAATCTTTAAAAATGTTTTAAAAAGCATAAAAATAATTTTTCTCTAGTGTGTTTAATAAAATACAGTGCAGCTGGTAATAAGCTCAGTAAGAGATATATTACTAGTCCAGAATCTTCAAAAGAAGAATTTGAAGAGAGAATTGACATGCAAATTGATAAAAGACACACTTTATTCAGAACAGAACAAGCTAAATTACCACCAAAAAGGTGTGTGGTTCTGTCCTTTTATTTCACTTTTTCTCTTGAATTTATGTGAAAATGGTGCATACCATAAATGGAAGCAACTATTAAGTCCAACCAGATGGATGTGGAAAAGGAAGAGGCAAGACTAAATCCAGAAGTGTCAAATCCTCCTCAAGAAAGACATATCTGGAGGATTCCAGAGTTTCCCCCCATTCCCCAAGGTCTGTACCCACAAACTTTGCCTGCATTCTGAATCTGGACTAATTTATGATAATATTTCAAGGGCTGAACCACTTTCAAGTGGCAGAAATAGAAATTTATCAATGCCAATACAAAAATTGGTTCAGAGCAGCCAAAGAGGAGGAGTGGGAAATATTCACAAGCCTTTGGAAGGGGGCCATGAACTCCTACTTACACATCAAGAGCTTTCTGGGTCAGGAGAAGACCATAGAACTCTTAGGAGGTTGGAGACCATTTTCTTGCAAATGAAAAGTCCAAAAGATAAAGAATTGGTTGAAGAACCAAAGTATTTTATCCATAGACCAGAAAAAGGAGTTGGAAATGATTCCAGCTTTGGAGACAGAAGTCCCAGTGGCATCTACCAGCTTCAAATCAGCTCCATAAGTGACCAAAAACAAGCCCCAAGGACCTCAGAAGAAGCAGAGAGGTCCCAAGAACCATCAAGGCAAGGGCAAAGACAAAGCCAATTGGCACAGACCTTACCCTCAAGGGTACAGGATCCCCAAATTGGAGCCTTCAGCCGTGGACAGTGTCTTCAATATGGAAAGGACTCTTATGGAATTTACAGACAAGGAGCAGGAAAGGATGAACAGAACCTTTACATGGAAATAATACAAGAAATACATTTTGTTAAAGCTAGTATTAATGTAGAAATTGGTAAAATTGATGCAAAGCTAACTAAAATAGCTTTGGACATCAATTACTTGAAAAAGAATCACAAACATTCTGCTGAAATTCATAAGTCTGTAATTGCAAACTGGAATTACTTACCAATACATGTGACAGAACTGAGAGTAAATAACATGTCCAAGACAATGAAATGGAAGATTTTTCCACAAGAAACATCAATGATCAACTTAGAGTTCTGAAAGACTATGTTTTGGCAGTGGCTGAAAATACAAGTCAATTTAACACACATTTGGCAAGAAGTGACAGTGAAAGGAAGAAATTAAAAGAGGAAATACTTGGAAAAGTAGAGCAAATTCATGAGAATTATCAATCAAAACCACATATGCCAAGACATTCCACACCTTTGACTGAAGAAAAGCTTTCCGTGAAAGAAAGTCTGACCGCTTTTCTAGGAGAAGATGTTATCTCTGCAAAAGATATTCCCAAATTGGAAGAATGGCCAACACTTTCTGGTGAAAGTGAATACAACCATATCAAGTTCATCAGAACTATTGATATGTTGCAACAAGATCTTCATATACCTGATGAAATTCTGTTGGGCAAATTACACTCTCTGCTTACCAGAACTGCAAAGAAATGGTATAAAAATATGATACAAGATCATGGAAAACATGATTGGTATTGGTGGAAATCTGAAGTGATTACCAAATGGGCCAATACTTTTTGGAGGTTTAAAATGGAAAATTCTTTTGAAATTGCTATTTTTAACTCAGAAAAAAATAAACCACTTACTTGGTTCTTCAAGAAAAAAGACAGATTATCTGCTTCATACCCAGATATGTCTGACACTATGATTAATATGAAAATATTAAGGAAATGTGAAGGAGAACTGGAACATGCTATCAAGTGCATATATTGAGATACCTGTTCAACAGAGGAGTACATTAATGCAATCGAAGATACCATTACTAGAACAAGAATTGGTAAAACCTGGACTTCAATCCCTATGGAGTAAAAAATGGTCCCAAAGATTTCCAGAGGTGACAGAAGACCTGAGAAACCTGTCTTGAAGTGTCATAAATGTGGAAGCACTTCACATTTAGCCAACACTTGCACCAAAAATACAAAAATCAATGAAGTTCAAGTCATTGAAGGAATTCCATGTACTGAAGAGAAAGAAGAATCTGATCAAGACTCTGCAGTCTCTGAGGATACACCAGTGGAGGACTATCCCATTGAAAACATTACAGCTTTCTTTGAGGTCACAGAAGTCCATACTCACTTGCCACAGTACAGTGAGGATATTCATAACCTTATCAATATCCAGGATGCCAGAATTTGTAAAACAAAACGTGCTAGAGGTAAAGGATAAACTGCTGGAGCATCTTGTATCACATCAATCCTGATGAATGATATTGGAGCCAAAGTAAATTTGGATACAGGGGCAGTTTGTACTTGTGGAGGGAAATATCATCTTCAAGCCATACTCCCTGGATGGAAAAACCATCTATTACCAATAGAGGGTGTACAACTTAGTAGTGCCAGTAATAATATTTACCCTTTGGGCATATTGGACACTAATGTTGTATTTCCAAGCCCAACAGGAAGTGTAACAATGAAAACTGAGATTTTAGGAATGGATAATTGCACATCTCAGCACATCATTCTTGGAAATGATTACTTGAATAATTATGGTATTGAAATCAATAGCCATAGAGCCAGATATTTCACAATTGGAGAAAATAAAATACAAAAATTTGCTTTTTCAAATATGCCAAAACAAATATCAATCATATCTTCTAAAAAAGATACTTATAAGGAAGAATTTGTGGCTAATCAACTTGTTGAAGCCCTAATTAATCCATCATTGTCACCAAAGATGAGGCATGAATGCATTGATGTGTTATACACATATAAGAATGCATTTGCCTCTGATAATAAACTATTAGGCGCTATAAAAGGGCATGAAGTTGATATTACTCTTAATATTGAAAGACCATACCCTCCAGTACTTAGAACACCAGCTTATCCATCCAGTCCCAGAGCTAGAGAATCCTTAGAAAAACATATCCAAGAGTTGATCCAACTTGGTGTACTAAGGAAGGTAGGCCATAATGAGGAAGTTGAAGTGGCAACACCTGCTATTATTGCTTGGCATAATGATAAATCAAGAATGGTTGGAGATTTTAGAGAATTGAATACCTACATAGCTACAGATAGGTATCCAATTACTAGAATCCAAGAAACCTTGACCCAATTTTCTAAAGCAAAGTATATAACATCAATGGATGCATTGAAAGGCTTTCAACAAAATGTTTTGACACCTAAAGCTAAGAAATTACTTATAATTATCACTCACTGTGGTACTTATGAGTATCTTAGAATGCCATTTGGTACTAAGAATGCTCCATCTCATTATCAAAGAATTATGAATACCATCTTTCCCCCAGAATTATCTGAAGGATGGCTTATCATTTATATTTATGATACCATCATATGTTCTGATTCATGGTCTTTGCAACTTGAAAGACTTGAAAGAGTGCTTCACAAAGCTTCAGAAGTGAATATGAAAATTTCACTGAAGAAATGCAATTTTGGTTTTGAAGAACTCAAAGCATTAGGACATATTGTTTCTGGTTTAAACTTGGGTATTGACAAAAATAAAGTGGCAGCAGTGTTACTTAAGCCAATACCCCAGAATAAAAAAGAAATGATGTCTTTTCTGTGAATTTCCAGTTATCATAGGCAACACTTGAAGGAATTTTCAATTCTAGCCAAGTCACTCTATAGAACATTTGATCAAGAGACAGTATTTGAGATGACACAGGAGAGAATTGAAGCTTATGAGAAGATAAGGAAAGCTCTTACAGAAGCACCTTTAATCTTTATGCCTAACTGGAATATACCTTTTAAATTGTACATTGATGCATGTGGAGATGGATTAAGGGAAGCCCTACATCAAGTCCAAATTATTGATGACAAACCTAGAGAGGGACCAGTTTGTTACATCTCAAGAAAAATCAAACCAACAGAAGCCAGATATGGTGCAAGCCAGATGGAGTGTTTATGTTTGGTATGGGCCCTTGAGGAATTGCACTCTTACCTTGATGGCAGTGTTTTTGGAGTAATAACTGACTGTAATGCAGTGAAATCACTTCTCAACATGAAAACTCCCAACAGACATATGTTGAGATGGCAAATAGCCATTCAAGAATATAGAGGGAACATGACTATAGTTTTTAAAGCAGGAAATATTCACAAGAATGCTGATGGAATTAGCAGGTGGGCATAAGCCAATAATCCTGAAAACCCAGCTTATGTACCCTTGGAAGCAGAACCACAGATTCCAACTAAAGGAATTAACATACCTGATATTGGGACTGAACTCTTTGAAGAAGTCAGAGAATCTTATACGCAAGACAAGAATTACCATATATTGACTTCTTTAGAAGATAAAGACTGAAAAGATACATCTTTAGTCAATTCACTGGATGAAGTTTGGAAAAATTGCTATTCTGAAGGAATATTTCACTTGTTTGATGAAATAATTTACCACAGAACCGAAAATTCTTGTGTAATGACATTATTTAGCAGACTTCTTATCAATACCATCCTTCATGAATGCCATGAGAGCATCTACTGTGGACACCTGTCAGAAGACAGAAAACTTGAAAAAGTAAAGAGCTGTGCATGGTGGTCATCTTGGAGAAAAGAGACCATTGAATATTGCCATACCTGTGATAGATGCCAAAAAGAAAACAGGAGTACAGGCAAGTAATTTGGAGTTATGATCCATATTCAAGAACCAAAATCCCCTTGGGAAGTTGTTCACATGTATTGGGTCACATCACTTCCTCCAAGTGGTGACAAAAGTTATAATGCTTGTTTACTCATGGTAGACAGATATAGCAAGACTCCCATATTATTACCATGTCATAAAGATGACACTGCTATGGATAAAGCTCTTCTTCTATGGAGTAGAGTTATTTCTAATACAGGGTTCTCAAAAAATCATAAGTGACAGAGATTCCAAATCCACAGCTGCACTTTGGACCAATCTTCATAGATTGTTTGGGACTAAGTTATCATTCTCTACAGCATATCACCCTCAACCAGATGGGTTAGCAGAGAGGATGATTCAAACTTTAGAAGACATGATCAGGAGATTTCATGATTATGGGTTAGAATTCAAAAACTCAGATTGATTTACCCATGACTGGTGCACTCTGATACCTGCATTGGAATTGGCATATAGGACATCAGTCCATTCTTCCACAGGTCAAACTCCTGCTATGTTAGAAAAAGGATGGAATCCAAGACTTCCAGGAGACACACTGAGAAAAGACTTGATTGACATTCATCCTACAGCTTCCAGCTTCAAGATAATGCTTGATAAAGTGAAACATCATGCAAAAAAGAGTATTAATGACACTTTTGACTATGTAAAACAGAAGTGGGACAAGAGTCACAAAGTACCAGACTTCAAGTTAGGGGACTTAGTTCTAGCTTCAACCTTGAATTTTAATAATATCAAAGGCCCAAAGAAACTTAAATATTCCTATTTAGGCCCTTTTGTTATTGTTACCTTACATGGAACCAATGCAGTTCAAGTGGAATTGAGTGGTGAATTGGAAAATAAACACCCCACCTTTCCAGTCAGCTTGATAAACCCTTATCAACCAACTGACAAAAAATTATTTCCTTTAAGGAACCCAACTCCTTTGACTGTACCACCAGTGGAACAGCGTGAAAACAAAAAGATAAATAAAGTCATTAAAGGAAGGAGACTTAGGGGTAAAGATCAAAGAGAATATCTTGTCAGATGTAGAAATCCAGTACATGAACATGAATGGCTGGCAGAATCAGAAATACCTGACTCAAATAAACTCTTAAGAAGATCTAGACATGAAAGAAGGTCACAAGCCTGAATATGTCTATAAATGTGCTTTGAACTACTTGATCTGAGTAATTTGAAGATGTGGACAGTGGACATTAACCCTCTTTGGGGCCTTTTTCTTCTTTATACCATTGATAAAATTGTAGTACAGCTTATTTTTTGGTGGGAGGTAATGTGAGCCTTGAGGTATATTTCACATACCCAAATAGGCCACAATTATCTTAAAAGTGAATTCTGAACTATGCATTACCCATAAGTCCTGCATATATTCAAAATTCATCATTTTTGATTTCAGAAAAGATGAACAACTTTTTATTGAGTAAGTAAATCCATGTATTTAAAGCCAGATTTTGATTTGTAACAAAATTTCACCTGGGGTAGCTTGTTATAGTGAATAAGCTCAAATTAACTCTTTGAGGTGGTAATGTGGAAAATACTTCAATACCACATAAAAGAGCTATGAAAATATTTGTTTTTCTCAATTTCACGCCAAAATAATGGGAATGTGAGAAATCCCATGTTACACATACACTGAGAATAGTGTTGTGCATGTTTTGGAAACTTAATACTATGGTATTTCTATATGCACTTTTGGTACACCCATAGTGGATATCAGTCTTGAAGCCTGAATCTCTATTTTTGACGTGATAATAGCTAGGGGGGACAAAAGACATCAAAGAAAGCCAGGGTACCCAACTTCTGAGGCCTCTACCAGATGTAAAGCTCTAAAAATTGCCTCCATGGCTGATCTTGGCCCAATTAGTAAACTAAAACCTTTTGGGAACTTGGTTACCAAGTCAAAACTTCAGTATGTCATAAGAAAATAGCAAATAAGCTGCTATTTTGATGTGCCAAGGAGGTAAAGAGCAACTAAGACTCGTGTAACCATGTCAATTCTTAATTAATTTCCATATATAAGCCCCAAAAGAGTAATTAAAACCCTTTTTGGACTAGTATCCAATGATTTACCTCATAGCAACCAGCCATATACTGCTATTTGAAATTCTATGTGGAAATGAGGTAACAACGTCAAAAATTCATTAAAAATACTATTCATAATTAATATTCCTGAAACTTTCAGGACCAATTAAGAGCTGTATAATCCATATAAAACCCAAAAATAATAATACTTTTATATGTAAAATCAAAAGTTTTACATACAGTCCATTTTTGATGATTCCATGTAAAACACAGAATCTTTGAAAATTTACAGAAAATGCATTCTGTGATGAAATTTACAATAACATTGATAACTTTGAGAAATGAATTAATATTTTGGAATAAAAGAATATTTACAGTTGTTGCTCCTTTTATTCTTAACCATAAATGGGTTGGTAGTCATGTAAATGCCTCAATTGAGTAATTATGATAATCTTACGTGAAAACAGATGATGCAACCAATAATCCAGAAAGTTTTATTGGTCTCTCCCTCACTGGTTTTTCAATTTTCTCCATGGCACACCTCTGTGAGCTTTTCTAGACTTAAAAGAGGCTTCCTCTTGCTGTTTTTCCAAATTATCACATTATTCAATTATACCTTTAGTACCAACAAGTAAGTATTAGTTAAATATTTTCTTAAATGTTATAAATCTTTCAGAATCAATCAGAAGGACTTGAAATCATAAAAATCAACTATATGTTGTTGTAATATTTTCATAAAATAATTTTTTGATCCATTAAATCCACAATTCTATGTCAAATCTCTCTACTATTATCTTCTAAAAAGGCTCATTGCATTAATAGTGAGTGATTTATCATAATTCTTAAAGTTTTTCTCTAGTGATAGTTTTCTTCAAGAGTTATCTTTATAGTTATTTTTGTAAAAGATAAGTATATATTAAAATAATTATATTATTTTAATAAAGAAGCTTTTATTATGAAATTCTTCTTGTAATTGATTCTTGTAGACAGTTACTGCTTACTGTTATAATCACTAGTAGTGTATAAAATGCAAAAGAAATGATTCTTTTATCATTTGATTGTGGTTATAATAATTTTCATTATTATATTTCATAATAACAGTCATAGTACTGTTGATTAATAGTAATATTATCAACAGTTTCATAGACACATCTTACAGATAATAACTTTTTACTGATTTGGAGGTACAATTGTTGGCCCATTGATGGCGCTTTTGGGGTTTCCACCTTCCTCAATGCCCCCTGAGTGTCACACAAAATATTTCCTTTACCCATCAGTTCTTTCCTTTCCCTTTTTTATTACAGCTGTCTCCTTACCAGTTCTATTGATAATTTAAGTCCTACCAGTTCCAATTCAAAGTTGGTTTCTGGGGTTGTTTCCATGATGTGTCTTGTTACTATTAATCCCAATGACATTGTTACTGCTTCTGCCCCTTTGCCTTTTCCCAGTATGTCTGACCCATCCATAAATATTTTGAAGTCCTGTGGTGTTCCATCTCTTACCATTTATTTGAATTTTTCAATGGATTCCTCTTTCATCATGCCCATGTTTTTGATTGGCAGGAGTTTCCCCCATTGTTTTTTTGGGAATGAGGCTATCAACTCCATAATTGGGCTAATGTTTTCTACTTTTTTGTCTTTATGGATTAGTTTATGGATCAAGGATGGGTATGACCTTACTGTTTCCTGTAGTTCTTTAAGTATTCTGGTTTTACTGGGTATATTTCTTTCTTTGTTGCAAGTTGCAGTTTCATATTGTGTGTTTGTACTATGTGTGTTGATAGAATTAATTTTGATTTGCTATCTCTCTTCAGGAATATCAGTGGAATGGGTTTTAGGGAGCCCATTACCATTATTGCTTCTCTGTTCTATGTTTTTTCAATTATGGGCCCAACCTTTTTCTGTGTTGAGGTGTTTACCCATAGGATACTTACAAATAAAATTCTGGTGTACAGGACTGCTTTAATAAGGGTGCATGTGTCTTTTATGCTTATTCTAAAATATATCTTACTGATTCTGTTTATTTGTGCTATTGGAGTTTCTGATCTTGATTTGACTGTGTCAATTTGTTTTTCACATGTTAGTTTTGAGTCTAGGATGATTTCCAACCATCTTGTTCTGTTACTTGGATTCAGGTGTTACTCTCCTGATTTTAGTTGTCCCTGTTCTTTTTCTGAGCCAGTGAATAACATGATTTTCTTTGTTTAATTCAGATCCCATTTTCCTCCCGCACTCTATAATTTGTCTTCTGAGGCTTTCGATCTCTCTCATTGCCTCTAGCATGGTGTCTTCTGCTACCATGTGTGTAACATCATTGATATAACATATGGAAAGGCAATTTGACTTGTTTGGGTCTGTGTAAGCACCTTTTAGTTCAGATTCATGAGTTCATTCTAATGTAAATGATAGTGGGGAGCCTTGAGGTAGTCCTCTTTCTAACAATTTCATTTGGGATATGAAGTTGTCTAGCTTTGATTCTGTGTATCTGGTAAGTAAGAAGGAACAGGTTATGGCTATTGTGTAGTATGGAGCCTTCTTTTGGGTTAGTAAATGCAGTAGCTTCTCTCTATGGACCACAAGGTAGGCAAATATCACATCAAGGAATACACTCGCTACTACTTCACCTCTCCTCCACTTCTCTTTGACCCAAGAGTTGAGTAGGGTCATGGCTTCTTCTATATTGTGGCCCTTCCTTCCTACAAAGCTTCATCCTGTGATGGCTCCTGTTTTGTGGCTCCAGTACATTATTTGGGTATTTAGTATTCTCTCAAGTAATTTAATTAACGTTTTAAGTAAGGCAATTGGCCTATAAGCTGAAAGAGCTGAGTAGTCATTCTTATTTGCCTTTTGGATGATAATTGTCGAGGCTCTCTTTCATGGAATTGGGAAGTGTCCTGTTGCAGGGAAATTCTTACAAAGGTCAGTAAGATTATCTATAATCAATTTTCAAGCTATTTTTATCAGCTCATTTGGTATTCCGTCAGGCCCTGGGCTTTTTTTCCTGTTAATTTGAAGTTCATCCCTTGTTATTTTCTCAAATTGAAATGATTGGGTCTGATTAGGTATTACTGGCGGTTCTTCCATTTCTCCTATTGGGGTGCCTTCCTGAGAAAACATTCTGAAAAGAAATGTCACCTTTTTCCTGCTTGTAATTGGTTAGTTTCCCCTGTGAATTTCTCTATGGGTGGACCTTCCCGCATGCCCTTGTTTTTGTGAATCAAAATGCAACAAATGCATGATTTGGTCCATTGGTTTCTAGAAACGCTCTCCAATGGTTTCTTTTAAGTTCTTTGACCTTGGTTTTAAAAAACTGTTGCCACTTTTGGTAAAAGCTATTAGCTTCTGCTGATCTGGTTAGTAACATCTATCTTCTTTCCCAATTTCTATCTTTCACTATGGGATTCAACAATTTCTTGTTCCACCAATCATTTGCTTTGTTGGTGTTTATTTTCACCCATTTTGCCTGTTTTAAATATGCATATTTTAATGTGTTTCTTATCCACTCTGCATCCTGGTCTATTTTCTCTTTTGTTTGTGGAGCGGTACTCTGTATTTCTCTTGCAAAATCTGGTTTGATGTATTGAATGAAGACACTTTCATCTAGGTTGGTGATTTTCATCATTCAATAGAGTTCTCTGACTTTAAGTGTTTTCTCTTTTAGATTTAGGATTGTCTTTATTGATTGATGGTCAGAAGAGTGGTTATTGGTGTCAATGCTGCTCTTTTCAACCAGTTGTATTTCTGTAAAGTCGGCCCATAAGAGGTTGATTGTGTAAATTCTGGTGGTCCTTTGGGTGAGCAAAGTTTAAATCCTTTTGAACTGCATATTATGATGAGGTCTTTTGCTTTGGGATGGACATGGCTTTAGCCTCTGGGGTTCCAAAGTTTTGATTGGAGATTGGAGTCCATGGCAATGAAAGCTGGGTTGTTCCAATGATCTATATTATTCAGGTTGTTATATAGGATGATAATGCCCTAAAATAATGTGGGTGGATTTTATAGTGATTTTAGTGTGAGCTTTTTTTCCCCATCTAAGTTGATTGATACAGAGGTCTTGAATTTATTGTTATCCTCTCTAATTGTGATATTTTTTGATGGGATAAAATTTCTGATATAGATGCATGTTCTCAGTCTCTTGTCTTGTGTTTGTGGGGAGCTGACTGGAGTTATTCTCCTCCAGGCATTATGTGTAGGTGGCTGTAGTTTGTGGTGATAGACCCATGGTTCTTGGATAGGTAATGCTATGTTCTGTTGTTTGATGTTTAGTAAGGTAAGAATTGTGTCTTTTCAGCTGTGACAGTTTAATTGTAGTATCAATATTCTGTTGTGGTTTACTGGTGGGATTAAGCTTACTCTGGTTCCAGAGAACCTACTCATTATATTTATTATTTGTTGTTGTGGGTGTTGGCTTCCCTTAATTATGATCTGGCTGTACTGGATTTCTCCAGTTTGGCCTGCTTAATGGGGCACTTGTTACTGAAAACAGAATGGAAATACTTTTCATAAATTCTATTAACAGGTTTGTCATTTTCCATGTGATGTTTCATCCATCTTATGAAGCTCTGGTAATCTATCTCTTCTCTGCATTCTTTCACCTTATGTTGATGACGGAATCTTATGCATGTGGGCTTATTCTTACAGCTGCTTGCAATATGGCCTACCTTTAGGCAATTAAAGCATTGGATTGGTCCCAGTTGAAAGCTTACCATTTGTAGGTGTGTTCTCTTAAATGCTAGATGTCCTCTGATTATATTTTTGGCAATCTCCTGATCACTTAAGTAAGAAATTAATGAACCATGGGCTTTTTTTTCACAACATGGATCACCAACCCATTTCAATTTTTTAAGGGATTCCATTGGGATATTTTTGTCTTGGAAAAATTCTTTGACTGATAATTTTTCTGTGATATCAAAGTGTGTTGGTACCAAGTGGATTGAAACAAGGAAAACGGCTTAGGATGTGATGAAAATGAGGTCGGCTAGGCAAGTCCAATGGTGTATATGTTCTGATAGCCATCTTGCCTGTGCTCTATCTTTATTATAAAAGCTTACATTGACTGACTCATATCTAGTTACTGATTTTATCTCTATCTCTTCTTTTTTTACTCTGACATTCAGGGATCTCAAGGCTTTGATGAATTTACCTGAAATTGTTTCTGCATCATCACTCTGGAAAAAACTTTCTCCTTTGCGCTTGGTTCTTATGAGGATATTACCCCTCATAAATATGTTTATTGCTCTGTTTTGAGGCTCTGGGAGAGGGTATGGGGTTCTTGCTGGCATGGGCTGGGACCCAATGTTTTGTGTTAATTATTCAGCAAATGTTGGTGGATTTGGTGTGTAGTTGGCTGCAGAGGGAATGTGGCTTTCTATGATCTTCTTTAATCTTTGTACTTCTGTCATTAGTTCTTTGTTCACTGCTATTAGTCTATTAATCATTTCTTGTTGGGAGGGAGGATGAACTGTTTTTTTAGTTTGAAGCTTTTTTGTATTATTATTTTCTATTGTATCTAGTCTATTGTTAATGTTTCTAATCATGTTAAATAGGGCTTTAGTCCCTTAATCAGGCTTATTTGTATTGATGCTATATTCTTCACACATCATCATGTCTTCAGAGGGGAGACATGTTAGGTTAGTGGCTTCACTCCTACTTGAAAGTAGTGGTGATTCCCTATCACCATGAGCTGGGATAGGGCTCATGGCTGCTGTGTTTATCAGATGTTTTATTTCTTAGATGGATTTCTTGGAAAGAAGTGATATTTATATAAATATTCAGATGTGTCACAAGGCTGTATTCGGGTGGGAGTGAGTTGTAGAAGCTAGGAAGCACTTATTTTTTCTTTTTGTTTTTTTTCTATTGTAAGGCACAGTGTGTTTGGGTAGATTTCTATGGCTAGGGGGGACCAAATAACAAGGAACCCCAAGGGCAAGGCCTTATCTCCTTTCAGGGAAATTCAAGGCTGAGCGACTGTTCTGTGGAACCAGCGCTCAATCAACTTAAAGTTCTGAAAATTACTTTTTGAGAAATTAACTTTAGCAATTTACACAAAACCTGGTCCAATGTGAGCCTTTGAGATATGGACATATCCAAAAAGGCCACAAGAAAAACTTTACAATAATTATTCCTCCAAATAATTATCTTAATTAAGTAAAAATAACATAAAAAAGCATACATGCTGAATTAAGTTTTAATCTGATAAAAAAACATGTGAAATAAACTACAAAATTAGATTCCCCATGATAAAACACACATATATCATTTTTATGGCATATCTGTAAATTTAATAACTAATGAGTAATAAGCTAAAAATGCCATAAAAAGACATAAATTCTTATTTATCTCATAAACCAATGAAACAACATGTGAGATAAATTTCACCATTGGATTCACCATAAAAAGCTACACATAAAACAGTTTTATTTCATTTCTCTAAAGTTAATACTTAAGGAATGAAGCTGAATGTATGCACTTTTTTGGTCAGTGCATAATACATTCATGGTTTTTAGCTGATATCTCTTAAAATATAAATGATAGAGAGTTAAACAAAAAATAAATTCAACACGTAATTTCTGTAATAACACAGATATGACCTCTATTTGACAAGCTATAAACAAGGTTATAACTTGTAAGGGTTTATTGAACAAAATTGCTAGAGCTGTTGACCACTATGTTGTGAAAGTGGTCCAAACTTGAAATGAAGTGGACCTTCAGGCTCTACTAGTTCATACATAAAGAATGATCCATTTCTTATTATAATATTCAAGGTAAAACCACCTGAAATCATGGTTTGAACTTTAAAATATTGAATTTTGACAGAAAAGATGAGATACAAGAAAAATCATCAAAAGTGAAGTTTTGATGATGTAATAAAATCCTCTTGGCAGTTTAATGAGGATGTGTCAAGCTATCAGAATTCACTTTCTGAATGGCTGTAGTGTGTATAACTGAAAAGTCATCAATGATCAGATTTTAAGCTTAAAATTGATCATTTATGATCACTCACTGTAATCTTATTTTAAGATAAACAGTTACATAAGTGATAGAACTGGTTAAAACTATCAGGTTATGACTAATACTAATAAAATACACAAATTTTAGGCTTATACCAAGCCTATGATGTCATCAAACGTAGATTTATAGTGATAACTCTAAATAATGGCGTAATAATGAGATAAGATGGTTTGATTATGATTTAATCATCACTAAAGCTTAAAATACAGATCTATTCCAGTGGATAACATCAGTACATGTCTACTAGAAGCCTTCTGGACTTTAGAAGGGTGGAATTTACTATAAATAGAGTCCTTTTTACTCTATTTCCGCCTCAGACACATCCAAAACAATAAAACACTAAATAACAAAGGTAATATCTTTATTATTTATATATAAATAATTCATATTATCAAACCCATCTAATCTTCATTATAGTTATAAATATTGACATGATTACTCTATTTGTTTAATTTTTTTGCTATATTTCTCTATAAATCTTATTTTCCATGTAAAATTTAGAATATTTGTAATTTCTTTTACTTTATTTTGTAAATCCAATTTAAATAAGTTGTATTTACATTTTTTTGGCGTAAAACCATTCAGAATTATCATATTAATTGTTAAAAGTAGGCTATTTTCTCTTTTATAATAATGTCTATTTATTGATATGAATAGTATTTATATTCATATATAGCTTTGATATTAGTAATATTATTGTTATTAATTGTTTTTTATTATTAAAAAACAATTTTCTAAGCCTTTGGTACTTGTTGTTAACAATAATTAAGAGCTTTAAATATATTAAGTATTATATATTAATATATTTATTATTATTATATTATATTTTTAGAATATAAATTATATCATTATATTTATTGAATAATATAATAATTCTATTGCATAATTATAATAATTTATTATTGTTATAATTATTCTTTATTTTATTTATGAAATTAATAAGGACATTCATAGGACAATAAGTGATATATTTGTAATATTTACTTATTGTTTCATAGTCAAGCCTTACATCCAATTAATAATTTCATTTTTTGGCTTCAAAATAGTTTTTAAATAAGAAGGTTGTTTTGACCTAATTTTACAAAACCATTTTACTTTCCATATTTCTCAGATCAATCAGAAGAACTCAATCACTTCAGAACACCATATCTTTTCTGTCCATTACTTCAATTCAAGCATTGTAAATTATATACTCAACTTTTTGTCATTCTTATGAATTCATCTCTCATTGAAATAGACATGAAAAGCCACCCAATATGGCTAAAGAACCAACTCAGAAATCCAAAAAACAACCTAATTATTTCAGTCTATAGCAGGGCAAGAAAGATGTCTGCTCATAAAAGGACTCCAGAAAAAACCACCTCTGTCCTTGAATGGTACTGTGAGCCTGTGAGGTATGTATAGAATACGCACAAGGCAACAAAAGATGTTTCACACAATAAATCAAGTCATTAAATAACCTTTTAACTGATCTTAAAGCATGAAATAGTGAGATCTTATTATAAATTTGTGTTTAATAGATAAAGCTAAGGGTATTATTTCATATTTTTATTATACTCAAAAAATATCCTAGGGTATCTTTTCAGGTCAATAAACCATTAAGCAATCTGCTTAAGAGCTATAAAAGAATTGATAATTCTTGAGTAAAATTAAAAAAATTAAATTTTTTTAATTTTAACATATTTCAAATCTACACCATGTATGAGCTAGCTTAGAAAAGGTCTTAAAATTAGAGTGTGGTGTTTAGTTACTGACTTGGCTAAGTATTTTGCATAAAGGTGGTAATTCAGGTGTGAGCTCAATTTAAAAGGGCTTAAAGCCAATGTCAGGCTGAGTCTATGATGAAGCTAATAGAGACTTATTACAAGCTTTGAATATGACTGCAACATGTTGAAAATGATTAAAGAGTGTCCTTTGATGATAATAAGGGTTGACAATGAGGTACACAGGGCTTTACTACCGAGAAAGAGTGGTGGTGAGCGCTGTTGAAAGCCCTGGGTACAATAATTATCAGTTGGTTTACTATAATAACTATTACAATATTCAATATTATATTTTGACCTGATTATTTTCCAAGAGTATAGCTGTTTTTGACAGTTATACTACGTTGCAATTCAAGAGCCGGATGAGGGAGCCTTTACTGGTGGAGAAAAGCCCCCATTTTATACTAAACTTGGGTGAAAAAGTCTTCCAGACCTTTCCACATAGAGGAAGTGAAGAATTTTCACTTCCAAGGACTGGCTTGTGGTTTTCAAAAGTCCTGTATAGCCTTTATTGGGCTCAGATGTGGTTTTGAACCACATCTGGGGGGCTTTCACCTATACAGGTTGAATATTTTCATCTGGGGACCGCATAGCACTCTTTTGAGGTGTATTACACATAGAATGCTGTAAAGGACCCCAGTATTGGCAAAAATATGAGGTATTGAAGTATTAACAAGCTTCTTTGTCTGTTTGACACCTCATAATCATGGTTATGGGATATTATCCCACAGTAAGGCTGTATTGGTCTGACTGTAGGATTTTGACCTTAAAACTGCCATAAACCTGTCAGTTTTTGAGATACCAAGCTTAAAATTGATTCTTTGTGTAGCCCTGGTTCTTTTCTACACAATGGTACCTCACTTGATATGGCTATCATTAAATATGGCAAAGCTATGCCATATTCAAGATTTTTTGTACATATGTATGATTTGCTTAAAATCTGTATGGAGCTTGTTTGCCCCATAAATTTTGTTCTAGATGGGATATGGGGAAATAAATGGCACCATAAGAAAGCCCTGATTGTCCTCTTTCCTAAAATACCCCACTTTGGGTATCTCAAACAAAAACTGTAGAAGTTAGATGAGAGGTGAATATTTTATTTAACCTTATTTGACCTTATTTTGGTCATAACTCTTGTAGTTCTGGTGCCAGCTCAATTTTGATAATACCATTGGATATCACTGATTTAAATCTTCAATCAAAATACCCATTTGAATGGGTTAAGCCTCTTCCTCTGGATTTCAGATGAGAGATAAAAAATAAGGTTTATGCTAAGAAACAACTTTGAGCAGGAATAACTTTGTTATTCCTTTCCCTATGATGATGGGACTTGTGTAGTTGGAAATTGATGGGTTTTATCTTCCTTTTTAACTTTTGAGCTGATCTGGCTCAGCTACATTTTTTGGTGGTATCTTGGCTTTACCATTGGTTTATGGTATTTGGCTGTCATGCTTGTGCTCTGGTTTTGAGTCACAGGCTGACATACCCTCCCTCCAAAAAAGGCTCATCATTGATGAGACTTTTCAGTCCTCCTAGGGGCCCTGCATCTCCTTAGGTGAAGTTTCCCATCTGGTATGGCATCTTCTGCCAACCATTTGTCTTTATCTGCTGTCTGGTTTTTAAATCTGTCCAAGTATTGCCTTTGGTCCTTACCATTAAGTCTGAGCTTCCTGGCCTTGATGATGTTCTTCACAGGGCCAGGGGAGTCTTCCACTTCCACTATTTTTGGTGGAGTGGGAATCTTCTTCCTGGAGGGGAAATTATCCTCCTCTGCTTGGAAGTATGGCTTAACCAAACTCACTGGGATTACTGGGTGTTTCCTAGAAAATTCCTCCATGAGTTTGACCTCCGCTGAATTTTTCCCTATCAGTTTAATGATAGTGAAGAGCCCTACAAATGATTATCTCCTCTTTCTTTGGTCCCTTAAGATTGTTGAAGTTGAGTGTGGACACTAACACCTGGTCCCTTTCTTTGAAGTCCAGTTCCATGTGAGATTTGTCCCACCTCTGATTATTGTATTCTTTTGACTCTGCTATTCATCTAGCAGCTGTATCACAAGCCCTCTTCCACATATCATGGAAGTCTTTGGCTTTTGTGTGGATAGTCACAAGATTTTTCTTCAGGTGATTTACAGGCAATAGGGGGTTCCACCCTTTTTCTACCAGTGAGCATGATTTCCCTGTGGTGGAGTTCTGGCTTGTGTTGTAAGCCAGCTGGACTTCTGGTAGAAGGGTAAACCAGTCATGGGTGTATCCTTCATGGTCTTTGTATTCCATGCCATATGCACAGAGTCTCCTTATGATGTCCTTCATTGATTGGATCATCCTTTCAATAAACCATTGGTCTGTGGGTGGTAAGCTTTGGAGAATGTACGTTTAGTGCCAAGCATGTCATACAAGTTGGTCCAAAATTCTGATGCGAATTTTGGGTCCCTATCACTAGTGAAAATTTTAAGGATTCCACAGGTGGAAATGATGTTATTCCAAAATAACAAGGACTTATACATTGCTGTGTCCTCCTTGTGAAATGGTAGGCACCTCACACTCTTGCTGAACCTATCAACAAAGATCAGGAAAGAATTGAAGTTTTCTTTGGCTCATGGGACAAGTCCTGTAGCCCAGTCCATGTTGATGGTTTCCCATGGGTGTTTGGGTTCTTTGATGTGCTGAAGTAACCTATAATTCTTCCCATGTTTTCTATTTACCTTCTGAAATCTTTAACAAGTGTTGATATATTAACTCAAATCTTGTTCCCATTTGGGCCACTAAGCTGTGCTTGCTACCCTTTCTTTGGTCCTGCCTTCACTCATGTATCCCATATAGGGGCAGTCATGGCATTCCTACAGGATCAGGGATATATGGTCCCTGTCTACTACTGTGAGTACACTTGTGTGCTTCTCTCTATGGTAGAGCAGGCCATCTATAAGGAAAAACTTGTTGTCCTTATAGTTCCTCAATCAGGGTTCCTCTAGCTGGTATTCCAGTTCTGGGCTCCTGTACCTCTGTTGAAGGAGTTGAAAAAATCTGCTGCACTGTTTGTGTTTGGAATATGTCTTCATTACTCCACAGTAGAGCTTATTATGCAGTTATGAGGAGCTGATTCCCAATATGGCAGTTTCTGTCCCTTCTTATTCAGTGTTTCCACTGTCTGGGGTAGGACTTCTTGGTGCCCATTCAGAAAATCTGAAGTTTTTCCTCCTATCTATTTCTATGAAAGGGATAAGAATATTGGCTGCTACTTTGGGGTCATAGGATGGGTTGCTTTTGAGATTGTCTAGTGGCCATCTTCTGAGGCCACCTGCATTGGTGTGGCTTTTGCCCTCCTTGTATATGATGGTCATATTCCCTCTATACTCTTGAATGGCTATTTGCCACCTCAACATGTGTCTGTTGGTAATCTTCATATTAAATAATGACTTCGAGGCTGTGCAGTCTGTGTAGTCTTCAAAGACTGCATCCTCCAAATAATAGTGGAGTTTATCTAAAGCCCAGACTAAGCATAGGAATTCAGTCTGGGGGGCCCCATACCTGGCTTCTGAATATCTCAGTTTCCTAGAGATGTAGCATATTACTCCATCTATTGGTTCACCATCTACAATTTGTCTCTGGTGAAAGGCTGATCCTAAGCCTTGGCTACATGATGCATCTTGAATGAGTTCAAAGTCAGGTAAGATGAGCACAGGTGCATTTGTGAGTTCATGTTTGATCCTCTCATATGCATCCCTTCTTTCCTTGGTAATTTCAAAAACTACATCTTTTGAAAATAACTTGTATAGGCTACAAGTTATGTGAGCAAAATGTTTGATGTGGTTTCTGTAGTAGCTGGAAAACCCAATGAAGGATTGCATCTCTTTGATGTTCTTTGGTACTGGCTTCTGCAGTACTGCTGCTATTATGTTGTTGTCTATGGCCAGACTCAGACCTGAGACTTTTTGTCCCAGTGCCAGTAATTCTTGTTGGCCAAAGTTTCACTTTTTAAGTGAAATTTTCAGATTAATGGGTGTGCACTTACTTAGTACTCTGTCTATTTACTGCACATGGTCTTTCCATGTATCTGAGTATATAAGGAATTCATCAATATATACTACCATCCAGCCTTCCAATACTTCTTCTTGAAATATTGTGTCCATCATCCTTTGGAAGTGGGCTGGTGCATTTTTGATGCCCAATGGCATACCAGTGTACTCATATATGCCCATATGGCCTATTATTCTGAGTAATTTGATGGAGTTTGGTTCAACTCCATTCTGGTGAAAGCCTTTCATACAATCCATCTTGGTTATGTATTTGGCTTTTGCCAGTTTGTCTAGGGCATGAGGTATCCTAGGTATAGGGTACCTGTCAGCTTTTGTGTAGTTTTTCAGGGCTTTGAAATCTCCCCACAGCCTAGATTTGCCATCATTCCAGGTGATAAGGAAAGGTGTGGCGATTTCCACTATTTCATTGTGTCCTATCTTCCTCATGACATTCATTTCTATGTGTTCATTGACATTTTTTTCAATTTCCTTCCTAGTTTCCAGACTTTCTGGGTTTGGAGGTCTTCTCAGAATGGGTGGATAGGGTCTTTCCACATCCAGATAGAATTTTATATCATGGCCTCTGATTTTGTCTAATGTTTCCTTACTAATGGAAAATGCTGGTCTCTTTTTCCTTAGAATCTCCAGCAAACTAAGGTTTTTTTTACTGGTAAGGGTAGTGCTGAATTGGCCCTCCCTGAATTCATTCAGTTATTCTTCTAGAGGTTCATGGGTAGATATTTGGTATATGTCAAGTGAAATTATTTTTCCTTGCTTGTACCAATAGTAATATGCCTGTTTTTATTATTGTAAATATAAATTCCATACATCCTCTGGTAGTCTGTTCCCAGTAAAAACCCTTGGATGTGGGCATCTTCAAGCACAACAAACTCTAGGTTGCGTCTGATCTTACCTTTCCTATGGGGTATAATTATCTCTTTGATAATTTTGCCAATGGATGTCATCTTTTCTGATGCACTTTTGAAGCTATTTGCCTTGGTTGGCAAGAGACTTTTTTCCCAATTTAGGAAGTGGTGATCCAGATAATTTCTGGCTACTATTGAGAAGTGTGCTCCACTGTCAATGATTACTGGGTGTTGAGAATTGTCAATAAAAAAAGTCATTGTTGTGGCTGTCCCATGTATGTATGCAATTCCTTTGGTTGGTGTAACTAGGAATGTCTGTGCATCTTGTGTGTGTTTACAGAAGTTCTTATTTTCAGTTTCCTGTGGAATTCATGCTTCCAACTGTATGTCCTGAATTTCCAGTTGTCTTTCCTCTTGGTATTCCACTAAAGGTTCTTCTCTTGGGTCTGGGTCATCATCAGATTGTTCTCTGATGGCATCACTCACAGAGTCTGATTCAGAATCCTCTGTGGGGGATTCCTCCTCTGGAACCTTTCAATGGAATAGACTTTCTTGTTTTCCTTTGGACAGTTGTTGGCATAATGGTCTGTTGAACCACAATTGTGACAAGAATTTTTCTTATTAGCTACTTCTGCATTGTTTTCTCTGGGTTTGTATTTAAGCTCCACCCTGAAAGGTTGTTTCTCTTTGAAACCACTGCTTTTATATGGGGAATACTTCCCTATAGTTGTTCTTTTCCTTACATCTTGTAAGTTATTTTCAATGTCATCTAAAGTGAAATTTTGGTTGAATCTGCATTCCACTGTATGCTCTAGTTCTCCTGGCATTTGTGTTAGGAGTTTGCAATTCCTCATCTGAATTTTTATTTGAGGATCAATGGCTTTAAGTCTTTTAGACTGTCTAAGAAACCACCCATATGGATCTTTGTCCACAGAGTACTTGTCATTTTAAAATTACATGGTATTTTTCCATATCCAAATACCACTTCTGTACTTTTGGATAGTTTGAATCTTCAATCATGGATTTATTTCATCTCTGTGTACCAAATACAAGCATGTCCTTTAAGTGCTGTATTCAATCTATCATAAATCCAGTAGTCTGTTATGCTTGGTACATCAATTAAGAGTCCATCAATATAATAAATGAGTTCCATATGATCATATTCTCCTGTTCCAGATAGCTTGGGCCAGCTTGAGGCCTGCAGAAGCTTTTTCAAGGATTACTTCTCAGAATAAGAAATGCTATCTCCATCTTGGTATGGAGATGGAGATCTTTCCTTACTCACCAATAAAGCATCTGGTTTGGTGTCTTCTTGGTGGTATGAATTCTCCAAAGCATGGCCTTCTGGTTGGGGCGTCATGTTTTGGTAGACATTAAACAATTTGTTTAAATCTTGATCCAGACAATCCCTGTCCATTTTGCAGTGATGTTGCTCTTCAAAGACTTGATTCAGTCTTCTGTTGGTTTCTTCAGAGGCTTTGCTCAATTGAGCACAGGTCTCCTGGATGGCTTTAATGGTAGCCTCTTGTAAGATTGCATTTCTTTTTAACCTTTGATTTAACCTCTTGAAATCATCAAGTGATTCTTGATTTTGCACTGCAAATAGGGACATTTGTAACCACAGTTTATTACTGTTTAAATTACTCTCAGGTGCAACAACATTATGTTCTGTCTGAGTGGGGGTAATATTTCTATTCATGGGGCTATTGATTCTGGAAGTATGTACAACTATTTCTGTCTCTTGTGTACTTCTTTCACCAATTACAACAGCTTCTGGATCATTGGTTCTGAGTTTTTCTACCTTTGGTTGAAAGATGTCTTGTTTTTGACCTTGTATTGTTGTCTTCTCCTGGAAAATACCTGGGATTGTGAAAAATGAGGACTCTTGGAAACTGATCTGTTGGTTCCTGAATGGTGTGAAGCTACTAGAGAGCTGTTTGCCTACTCCTTGTGAGCCTGAAGGAATCTGAGTATTCCCTGTCTGGGTAAGATGTTCTTCTATAACTTGGATAGTGGCTTGATTCTCGCTTACCCTGGTTTCCCTCTTCTGCGGAAGTCTGAACTGCCTAGTGGGATTTCAGCCTTTGGTGATTACCATAAGGTCTTTGAAGTCTATCTATTTGAGACATATCTTGTGGAACCTTGCTCCAAGTTCTTCCCAGTGGGATGCTATGTTGAACCTCTTGTTGTCAATGCTCTATTGAAAAAGGTCTTTGAGGAGTTGGTGGAGCTGCAGAACCTTGATACCTATCCTTCCAGTCCTGTGGTTTGATGTTTCTGTTAGATTGGAAAGTGAATGGCAGAGTTGGTATGATTTCCCTCAATTTCTTGCTGCCCACCACTGTTTCCAAGGTGTCTTCCTCCAGGTCTTCTGATTCTGGACAAGCCTTCTCTGTCCTCTGGCTAGTTCCTTGGGGTGCCAAGTTTTCTGAGGTGTACAGGTGACATAACAGTGTTTTCAAGCAGTCAAAAACTTAATTTTCTTAGGTTATTTACCTTTGACTTTGCCTTGTACAAATTTGTTGTCTACTGCTTTTGGAAATTTTCCTTTAGAGGTTACAATGGGGTTAATGATTGTAATCTTTCCTGTACAAGTGATCAAGGTTGGTTTACCTTGTATTTATGCAGAGTTTTGTGGCTTTCTACTCCTCTGAGTGGAAATTGGTGTCCACTTCTTAGCTGTAAAAAGGTCTTCACTGTGCCTCTTTCCTTTCCCTTTGCTTCCCTCTGTTTCTGAGGGTGTCACTGGTGTGTTGGCTTGTGACTGGGCTTCAAGTGGTATGAAATTTTCTTCCACTGAATCAAACAGGAAAAGGAGGTCTTATTTTCAGTCAAGACTTCTTTAAATGCTGTTTACATGTCTAAGAATGGCCTCTGGGAAATATATTTCCATATTATACCCTTGTATTATAGCAGTGAGATTGAAATTATCAATTACACATCAAAAAATACGGCTTGTGGATTTCTGCTACACTGTTTGTATATCAGTATCTCACAGATTTACTTGGAATTATCAAGTGTAAGCTAAAAGTGGTTATGTACAGGGAAATTGAAATTAGGAATATACCCAACCACACCACTCATACTGTTGGTTTACAGTAAGAGAGGTGTCCTGTTTGATTAAAGAAAGACAGTATTGATGCAAGCATTTTAATATTTAAAACACACCAAAAAATAAAGGTTTTGTGGTGATTAAATTATAATCAACCACACAACAAGGAAACTAACATAGAAGAACATAATGGTATATGGTCATATACCACTCAAAAAACAAATATAAGAGATATTTTATATTATTTTTTGAAGAGCGTTTTAAGCCTAAAAAAAGAAACAGCAATTTCAGAATTAATAAAATAAAAGAGAATACTCACTTTTGGTGTAAAAAAGGTCCAAAAATCCAAAAAAAAACATGGCCAGGCCCCCAAAATGTCAGGCTGAGTCTACAATGAAGCTAATAGAGAATGATTACAAGCTTTAAATATGACTGTGACATAGTGAAAATGATTCAAAACATTTTTCTTGATGATAATAAGGGTTGACAATGAGGTATACAGGGCTTTACTATTGAGGAATAGTGGTGGTGAGTGCTGTTGAAAGCCCTGGGTGCAATAATTATCAGTTGGTTTAATATAATAACTATTACAATAATTGATATTGAAATTATGATCCTATTGTTTTCCAAGAGTATCACTGTTTTCAACAGTTGTACTACATAGGAATTCAAGAGCAGGATGAGGGAACCTTCTCTGGTGGAGAAAAGCTCCCTTTTCATCCTAAACTTGGGTAAAAATGTCTTCTAGACCTTTCCACATGGAGGAAGTGAAGACGTTTCACTTCCAAGGACTAGCTTGTGGTTTTGACAAGGCCTGTACAGCCTATATTGGACTCAGATGTGGTTTTGAGACCACGTCTGGGCAGTTTTCATATATACAGGGTGTAAATTTCCATCTGGAGACCACATAGCCCTCTTCTGACATGAAATATGCATAGAACGCTGTAAAGAACCTGTACAGGACCCCAGTATTGGCCAAACTATGAGTTATTGAAGTATAAACAAGCTTTTTGTCTTTTTGACACCTCATAATCATAGCTATAGGATATTATCCCATAGTAAGGCTGTATTGGTCTAACTGTGGGATTTTGACCTTGATGCTGACATACCTTTGTCAGTTTGTGAGATATCAAGCTCAAGGTTAGTTTTTTGTAGCCCTGGATTTGTTTTACACAATGGTACCTCATTTGATATGGCTATTATTAAATAGGGCAAAGTTATTCCATGTACAAGATGTTTTGTACATATGTATGATTTGCTTAAAATCTGTATGGAGCTTGTTTTCCCCATCAATTTTGTTCTAGATAAAATATGGGGAAATGAATGGCATCATCAGATAGCACTGATTGTGCTCTTTTCAAAAAGACCCCACTTTGGGTATCTCACACTAAAACTGTAGAAGTTAGATGAGAGGTGAATATTTTATTCACCCTTATTTGACCTTATTTTGGCCATACCTCTTGTAGCTCTGGTGCTAGCTCAATTTGGGTAGTACCATTGAATAGCCCTGACTCAGAGCTTCAATTTGAATACCTATTTGATGAGGTTAAGCCTTTTCCTCTGGATTTCAGATGAGAGGTGAAAAATAAGGTTTATGCTCAGAAACAACTTTGTTATTCCTTGTCCTATGATGATGGGACTTGTGTATTTGGAAACTGGTGGGGTTCCTCTTTTTTTTGATACCTTTTGAGCTGATTTTGCGTTGTTCCATGTTTTGGTAGTATCTTGGCTTTACCATTGTTTTATGGTATTTGGCTGTCATGCTTGTGCTCTGGTTTTGAGTCACAGGCTGACAGCCATGATTGTCGATTTAAATAAGTAAAAAGGGCAAAATGTCATGCCAAGTGAGGGGACACAGGAAAAATTCCAAAGGATTTATAATACCCAAAATATTTGGATCTGCAATGTTTGAATTTATATTCTCCTCTTTACGGAAAGATTACAAACCTTAAAGAAAAATTGAATATTAGAATTTGTTTGAGCAATTAAAGTTTTATGTGATTTATTGCCGATTGGAAAGGAATCTCAAGCTTCCAAGAGGTTAAATTCTTCTTGATTGACTGTTAATCTAAGTTTTGATGAATCTCAAAGCTTAATTCAGCCTACATAAACTTAAGCTTAATTGAAAATTTATTAAAGGCCTAGGTTTGGCTTACACTTCTTAATTTTGTGGAAAAGGGAAATATATTCAAAACTTTCAGAAAATCTCAATCTTGATTTATTTTTTGAATGGTCAAATTGATTAGAGGATCTCCTAATATATTTCCAAGCAGAAAAATTAAGCCCATCCTATTGGTAAAATATTTTGGTAATAACCCCTGGAATTACCCTCTTTAACTCCAATTAAAGGCTTAAAAGTCAATTTTAGAAAGCTTATTAGAAATATAATCTTTGAAATTTCTGCTTGGAGTATTGTTTTTTTATTTTTAAAATGGATAAATTGATTCAAAATACTAATTTATCAATATTAAAGCTATAGTTAGTATACATAAATGAAGATTCAAGCACCCTGGACTTATGAATAGAACTGGTAACATTAAAATAATATTAAAAATAAGTGCAATTATTTTGAGGTTTTTATTTTTGAGTGTGCTTTGTCAGTTTTCACCATAGCACGCCCTTACTATCCATTATTGATGATGAGGGCTGGTTTTCAAGGAATGAAAGAAGCATTGAATACATGTTTCTGTCCCCAATTATGGATCTGTTCATCAGACATTTTGAATCAGTGGTATTTTATAAAAAATAAAATATCATATTATTTGAATGATTCTTTGGTTAATTTATTCTTTATAAATTGTAAATATAAAGTTAAATATTTAAATTTGAATTATATTTTTGTAATTACCAATAATATATTTTATTATATAAACTATTTGTCTTGTAATTTCTCTGAAGATTCCTAAATCATATCTTATTATGAAAAATTGTTCTATTCTCTAAGATATTGATTTTGAGGAGTTTGTTAGACTCATAAACATTAATAAGTACTATAGCTGTTTCTGTTTGACTTATTGTATCAAAGAAATACTATATGTAAGCTTTTCTCTGAATTTCTACATTTTTTATCCTATAATGAGTTTTCTTATGAAGAACCTCTCTATAACATTTATCTCTTCACAGTAAAAGTGCATGAATGTTACTATTTTCCATATATAATTGTCTCATCAAGAGTTTTTATATTTCCTATTACAATAGCTGTCAGTAACTAGAATAATAATAGAATAATTATTATATACAATAATTATAAAATTTCTTAAAAATAATGATTTTGTAATTATAATTATTGTGATCTTTGAGGTATACTTTACATCCCCAAATAGGCCACAATTATCTTAAAAATAAATTCTGAATTATGCATAACTCATAAGTCATGCATATATCTAAAATTAATCATTTTTGATTTCAGAAAAGATGAATAACTTTTTATTGAGTAAGTAAATCCATGGATCTAAGGCCAGATTTGGATTCTACACAAAAAGTTCACCTAGGGTAGCTCCATAGAGTGAATAAGCGCAAATTAACTCTTTGAGGTGGTAATATGGAAAATACTTCAATACCACATGAAAGATCCATGAAAAATTTTGTTTTTCTTACTTTCACACCAAAATAATGGGGATGCGAGAAATCCCATGTTACATATACACTAAGAATAGTGTTATTCATGTTTTGGGTACTTAATATCATGGTATTCGTACATGGACGTTTGGTACACCCATAGTGGATATCTCACTTGAAGTTTAATTTTCTATTTTGACTTAAAAAATAGGCAAGGGGGACAAAAGACATCAAAGAGAGCCAGGGTACCCAACTTCTGAGGCCTCAGAGGTGTGGACAGCTCCAAAGCTTGAATCCATGGCTGATTTTGTCCCAATTAATAAGCTAAAACACTTTGGGAACTTGGTTACCATGTAAAAAATACAGTAAATCTTAAGAAAATAGCAAATAACCTGCTATTTTGACATGCCAAGGAGGTAAAGAGCTACTTAGACTCCTGTAACCATGTCAATTCTTAATGAATTTCTATGAATAAACCCCAAAAGGGTAATCAAAACCCTTTTTGGACTTGTATCCATTGATTTACCTTATAGCAACCAGTTAAACACTGATATTTGAAATTCTACATAGAAATGAGGTAAAAACTTCAAAAAATTTTCAAAAATACAATTATTAATGAATCTCTCTGAAACATTCAGGACCAATGGAGAACTTTATTATCTAGGGTAAAACCAAAAAGAAGTATGGTTTTACTAGTAAAATTAAAAGTGTTACCTACAGTCCATTTTTGACTATTCTATGTGAAACACTGAATCTTCAAAAATTCACAGTAATAACAACCTGTGATTAAATTAAAAATAACATTGATAGCTTTGAGAAATCAATGATTATTTTGGAATAAAAGAAGATTTAAAGATGTTACTCCTTTTATTCTTAACTATATTGGGTTTGGTAGTCACATAAAAAGCATTAATTAAGTAATTATGATAATCTTACGTGACAACAGATGATGCAATCAATAATCCAAAAGGGTTTATTGTTTTCTCACTCACTGGTTTTTCAGTCTGCTCCATGGCACTCCTCTGTGAGCTGTTGTTGACTTAAAAGAGGCCTCCTCTTGCTGTTTTTTCCATATCAAATCATCTTATTATCCATTCATATCATTTTTACCACCAAGTAAGTATCAGTTAAACTATTGTTAAGTGTTTTAGTTCTTTTAAAATCAATCAGAAGGATTTGAAATCATAGAATCCAACTATATATTGTTGTAATCCTGCTATAGATCATTTTGATCCCTAAAATCCACAATTCTACATCAGATTTCTTTACTTATATCTTTCAATAAGTTCTTTGGAGTATAAGTGAGTCATTTATTTTTAATTCTTGAAGTTTTTCTCTAAAATTAGTTTTCTTCAAGAATTATCTTTATAATTATTCTTGCAAAAGATAATTATATAGTAAAAGAATTCTATTATTTTAATAAAGAAGCTTTTATTATTAAACTCTTCTTGTAATTGGTTGTTGTAGAAAATTACTCATCACTGTTAAAATAACTAGTAGTGTTCAACAAGTGAAAGAAATAATTCTTTAATTATTTAATTGTGGCTATAATAATATTTCATTATTATATTTCATAAGAACTGAAATAGTACTGTTGATTAATAGTAATATTATAATCAGTTTCATAGTCAAAACTTACATTTGGGGGCCTGGCCATGTTTTTGAGCCTTGTAACCTTAATTAATATATTTTTAAGCTCTAAAATATATTAATTTAATGATACTTTTTTCTTTCATTTTAAAGTTAAAATAATTGTTTTTTTTGAAATTGTTTCGGAAATCTTCTTCATTGAGGAATTTGGTTTAATTTTATACTGTTTTTACACATTGCCTTTTCACATCCAAAAGCTTATAAAATTATTCTTTGAGTTACTCTGAATTAATTTTCATTCAAAATCTTAAATTTTAATTTTTCCTTTAAAAAAGATTTTTTTTTTTAATATTAAAAGATATAAAACTTATAAAGAATCTTTAAAAATATTTTAATAAAGTATAGAAAGTAATTTTTGTCTTTTATAGTTTTTTCTAGTGTCTGTAATCAAATACTGTGCAGCTGGCAACAGACTCAGTAAAGGATATATCACTAGTACAGAATCTGAAGACAGTATTGAGGTGAAAATTGCTAAAAGAGGCACCTTATTTAACTCAGAAAAGAATAAATTACCACCAAAAGGTGTGTGTTTTATGTTATATTTTTTACTTTTTATATTTGCATTGACGTGAAAATGGTGCATACCAGAAATTGAAGCAACTATTCAGTCCATCCAGATGGATGTGGACATGGAATAGGAAAGACCAAATCCAGAAGTGCCAAGTCTTCCTCAAGGAAGACACATTTGGAGGATGCCAGAGTTGCCCCCCATTCCCCAAGGTCTGTACCCACAGATTTTGAAGTGAATTCTGAGCCTGAACTGATTCATGATAATATTTCCAGGGCTGAACCATTTTCAAGTGGCAGAAATAGAAATATATCAATGCCAATACAAAAATTGGTTCAGAGCAGCCAAAGAAGAGGAGTGGAAAATATGCCCAAGCCTTTGGCAGGGGGCCATGAACTCTTACTTACACATTAAGAGCTTTCTGGGTCAGGAGGAGACCATAGAACTCTTAGGAGGTTGGAGCCCATTGTCTTGCAAAGAAAAGGTCAAAAAGATAAAGAATTGCTTGAAGAACCAAAGTCTCTTATTCATAGACCATAAGAAAGAGTTGGAACTGACTCCAGCTTTGGAGACAGGCCCCAGTGGCGTCTACCAGCTCCAAACCAGCTCCAGAAGTGTCCAAGGACAAGCCCAAAGTACCTCAGAAGAAGCAGAGAGGTCCCAAGAACCATCAAAGCAAGGGCAAACAAAAAGCCAATTGGTACAGACCTTACCCACAAGGGTGCAGGATCCCTAAATCGGAGCCTTCAGCTGTGGACAGTGTATTCAACATGGCCAGGACTTTGATGGAATTCACAGCCAAAGAGAAGGAAAGGAAGAACAGAACTTTTCCAAAGAAATAATGGATCAGATACATTTTGTTCAATCTAATATTGATTTAGCCCTTGGTAAATTTGATGTAAAGATAAATAAACTTACATCCTACATAAGTGAATTAAAAAGAAATGACAAAAGATATACTGAATGGTATCAATTGGCAAATGCCAGAATTGATTCAATTATTAATACATGTAACAGAATTGAAAGTACATTTCAATTTCAGAATGATGAAATGGAAGATCTTTCCATTTTTAAAATGAATGATAAACTTAAAATTCTAAATAGCTGAAAATACCAATCAGTTTGCTACACATTTAGAAAAAAGTGACAGTGGAAGGCAGAAGTTAAAGAATGAAATCATTGCAAATGTAGAACACATTCATAAGAATTATGCACCACATATGCCAAGCCATTCTACACCTTTGACTGAAGAAAAACTTTCTGTTAAAGGAAGTTTGTGTCAGGGTGAGTCTATATAGTAGCTATAAAATGTAAATACAAGCTAGTATTATGACTGTGACACGTCAAAAACAAATAATCAATTAAATCTTCAGGTCCTACTGCTACGTGGTAACAGTGGTGATGAGTCTATTGAGAACCTGGGTTGCAATGCTCTAATATCTTTGACGGTGAAGAAACACTACAATAATTATATTCTAATTATATCTTTAATAATTATAAGGACACTACTGATGGATAACAGTCTTGTCACGTAAGAATATAGGTAAAGTAAGATAAGATGATGGGTTTTTGAAGGAAAAAACCCTTCTTTTTATATCTTTCAAGACTGTCAAGAGTTGTTAACTCTTCACACGTCGGAGGAGTGAAAATTTTCACTCCAATGGTCAGTCTGTGGTTCTGGATCCTCAATTCTAACGTCAGTAGAGGCAGAATTGTGGTTTTGGAACCACAAATGATCATTCTGGATCAATACAGGGTGAAAAAACTTTTCACCTGCCACGTCAGCACTTGGATGACGTTGTTCTGGTGTCTGTATGATCAATACTAGTCATTCTGGGCGGGTTTAAGCTTTGAACAACCATTATTTTGAGTATCAAGACAGTACTGGTTGGTACAGGTTTGGTACAGGCCAGTATTGGTCAAAATACTTCCAACCAAGATATCTTAGTCAGTTTTTGAGATATCAAGAATCCAAGAGCACAGAATTGAAGAGCTTAGTGAGCTCTTCAATTTGGTATTCTTCATGTTTACCCTTCTTTCAAATAGCAAAACTTATAAGGGTTTTAAGTTTTTGGATGTATTTTTGTACATCAGTATGAGGCTTCAAAAACTTCCATGCCAGATATCTTCTTCAATTTGGAAGATATCTGTATTCTGATGATACAGTTTTGTAGGGCTTGATTAGCTCTATAGTTTGGTATATTACACTGTACAGTTGTATGAGTGTATGCCAAAGATACAGGGGTTTGTTTACTTTCTTGTTTTCAGAATATCTGTATTTTTGGTTGTTAAACCTTTGAACCAAGATCCCTCAGTCAATTTAAGAGATACAGAGGTCTAATGTATCTCAAATTAAAGCTCTTGTTTATATCTTTAATTTGGTTATACTTTTGTACAGTTTTGTACAAGCCCTCCTTGACTTTCAGGGGGGTCTTGGTTTTGAAATAAAGGTCATATGGTATCTCCAGTTGTAGTGGTGTTACAACAACATGGATGATATCATTGTGTAGCTTTCTATGTGAGCTTTGAGAAAAATACCATTTTGGTATATAATAACTTAAATATTCATAAGTTAGATGAGAGGTGAAAATAAGGGTTTTGACCTGTTTATTCTCCTCTAGGTTTCCTTATTCTGTTTGGATAAGGTTGGTGTTTAATTTAAGAGGATTGTTTTCTCTTATTTATTACCTGTATTGACTATGTTTGCTCAATACTTGTCATACCATTATTTATGGTATGTTGGATGTAATGCTAGTGCTCTGTTTTGAGTCACAGGCTGACATACCCTCCCTCAAAAGAAGGCTCATCATTGATGAGACTCTTCAGCCCTCCTGGAGGCTCTGAATCTTCTGAGGTGTATTTGTCCATCTGGGATTTCTTTCTCAGTTAACCATTTATCTTTATCTGCTGGTTGATTCTTAAATCTAACCAGATATTGCCTGTTGTCTTTCCTATTAATTCTTATTTTCCTGGCTTTAATGATCTTTTTCACTAGTCCAGGTGAGTCATCTTCCTCTACCAATATTTCATGGGTGACTGTCTTCTTTCTGTCAGGGAATTTCTCCTCATCTGTCTGGTGATAAGGTTTGACCAGGCTCACAGGGAAAACTGGGTGTTTCCTAGAGAACTCTTTGGTCAGGTTGACTTCTACTGCATTCTTTCCTATTAATTTAATAATGGTGAATGGTCCTATGAATGAGTCTCTCATCTTCTTGGGTCCTCTTAGGTTGTTGAAGTTAAGAGTTGAGATTAGAACTTGGTCTCCTTCTTTGAAATCAGGTTCTTGGTGACTTTTATCATATCTCTGTTTGCTATATAATTTGGCTTCAGCCACACATTTCTCTGCTTTTTCACAGGTAGTCTTCCACATTGTGTAGAAGTCCTTAGCTGTGGGGTGTACTGAGAGGAGGTTCTTCTTCAAGTAGTCTACTGGAAGTAGTGGGTTCCATCCTTTCTCTAATGTGGCAGGGGTTTTTCCTGTCACTGAGTGTATGCTTGTGTTGTATGCCAATTGTACAGCTGGTAGGAGGGTTACCCAGTCATGGGTATATCCCTCATTGTCTTTATATTCCATGCCATATGCACAAAGCCTTCTAATGATGTCTTCTAATGTTTGGATCATTCTTTCTGCTAGACCATCTGTTTGTGGATGGTAAGCTGTGGAGAATGCTAGTTTGGTTCCCAGCATCTCATATAGATTAGTCCAAAATTCTGATGTGAATTTAGGGTCTCTGTCACTAATTATAATTCTTGGAACTCCACAGTTAGCTATCACATTGTTCCAGAACAATATGGCTGTGTCCATTGCTGTGTCCTCTTTGTGACAGGGGAGACATCTGACACTCTTGCTGTACCTGTCTACTACTACTAGGCATGCATTAAAGCTGTCTTTCCCTCCAGGGACCAGGCCTGTTACCCAATCCATGTTTATTATTTCCCAGGGGTGTTTGGGCTCCTCTATACTCTGGAGTAATCCATATCTTTTGCCATGACTTCTGTTGGCTTTTTGGCATCTGGTACAAGTGTTGATGTATTCACTCAAGTCTTGTTCCCACTTTGGCCATCAAGCTGTGCTAAAGACTCTTTCTTTAGTTCTTTCTTCACTCATATGTCCCATGTATGGGCAGTCATGGCATTCCTGTAGTATCAGGGAAATATGTTCTCTATTTATTATTACCAGGGCACTTGTGTGTTTTTCCCTATGGTACAGTAGATCATCTATCAGAAAAAATCTATTTTCTTTGAAGTTTTTGAGCCATGGCTCTTCCAATTGGCTCTCTAGCTCAGGACTCCTGTACTTTTGTTTTAATAGTTGTATCAATATACTACACTGTTTGTGTTTATTGTATGCTGATTGTACTATGCTAAAGAATTCTGTATTCAGATTAGAGGAGCTGATTCCCAGTATGGGTATCTCTTTACTCTCCCCATAGCTCTGTGCTGGGTCTGATGGGTCATTCCCTAATGCCCAGCTTGATAGTTTGAAGTTCTTTCTCCTATCTATCTCCATGCATTGTATAGGTATTTTGGTCTCATTTTCTGGGTCATATGCTGGATTCTCTTGGTCATTCTTCAGTGGCCACCTGCTGAGACCATCTGCATTAGTATGACTTTTCCCTTCTTTATAGATGATAGTCATATTCCCTCTGTATTCTTGTATGGCTATTTGCCACCTAAGCATGTGTCTGTTTGTTGTCTTCATGTTCAACAGTGATTTGAGGGCTGTGCAGTCAGTAAAAACTTCAAATACTGCTCCTTCTAAGTAGTAATGCAGTTTTTCTAATGCCCATACCAAGCATAGACATTCTGTCTGAGTAGCTCCATATCTGGCTTCTGAGTCTTTCAGTTGTCTTGATATATAGCAAATTACTCCTTCTTTGGGTATTCCATCCATTAGTTGCCTCTGGTGTAGTGCTGCTCCTAGTCCTTGGCTACATGCTGCATCTATATATAGTTTGAATGGTAGTTCAAAATCAGGCATCATTAGGACAGGGGCATTGGTCAGTTCATATTTGATCTTTTCAAATGCATCTCTTCTTTCCTTGGTAATTTCAAAGACTACATCTTTTGAGCACAGTTTGTATAGGCTACTAGTGATGTGTGCAAAGTTTTTTATGTGGCTTCTGTAGTAGCTAGCAAAGCCCAAAAAAGATTGCATTTCCTTGATGTTCTTTGGTACTGGTTTCTTCAGTACTGCAGCAACTTTATTTTGGTCTATAGCTAGGCTCAAACCTGAAACTTTGTGTCCTAGGGCTAGCAGTTCCTGCTGTCAAAAGTTACATTTTTTAAGAGATATCTTCATGTTGATTGGTGTGCATTTTCCCAATATTTTATCAATTTTCTTCACATGGTCTTCCCATGTTTCTGAGTATATTATGATATCATCAATGTACACTACCATCCACCCTTCCATTATTTCATCTTGAAATATGGTATCCATCATCCTCTGAAAATGGGCTGGTGCATTCTTAATGCCAAATGGCATTCTAGTATATTCATATATGCCCATATGGCATATAATTATTAGCAATTTGATGGAATCTGGTTTCACCCCATTCTGGTGAAAGCCTTTCATCCAATCCATTTTTGTAATGAACTTGGCTTTTGCTAGTTTATCTAGTGCATGTGGTATCCTTGGGATGGGGTACCTATCTGCTTTGGTGTAATTATTCAAATCCCTGAAGTCACCACATAGTCTGGATTTACCATCATGCTAAGTTATAAGGACTGGTGTAGTGACCTCTACTATCTCATTATGTCCTATTTTCCTTATGACCCCCATTTCTAGGAGTTCATTGATATGTTTCTCAATTTCTTTCCTAGTTTCCATGCTGGCTGGGTATGGTGGTCTCCTAAGCATAGGTGGATATGGTCTTTCTACATCCAGATATAATTCTATATCATGTCCTTTGATTTTTCCTAGTGGTTCATCTCCTATTGCAAAAGCTCCTCTATGCTTTCTCAATACTTTCAGTAAGTTGAGTTTCATTTTACTGGTGAGTTGAGTGCCATATTGGGCTTCTTTGAATTCTTCCACTAGTTCTTTCAAGGTGTTATCATTTTTTACATAATTTATGTCAAAGGAAAATTTTTTGTCTTTGTTTGTACCTATGGTAAGATATCTTTTTTTACTATTGCAAATGTCCATACCATACATTCTTTGGTACTCTGTACCTAGTAAGAATCCTTGTACATGTGCATTCTCTAGAACTACAAATTCAGGTTCCAGTCTGATATTTCCTTTTTGGTGTGGGATAATTATCTCTTTGATTATTGTCCCCAGTGAGTGCATTTTGCCTGATGCACTTTTAAAGTTTCTAGCTTTTGTTGGGATTATATCTTCTTCCCATTTGGGGAAGTGTTGTTTCAAGTATTCTTTTGCCACTATGGAGCAACTTGCTCCTGTGTCAATGATCATTGGGTGTTTACAGTTCTCAATATAAACTGACAATTTTGTAGGTGTTCCATGAATGAATCCCATCCCTCTATTTGGGGTTACCAGGAATGTTTGTGCATTCTGTGTGTGCTTACAGAGCTCTTTGTCTGTTGTTATTTGTGGTATTCCTGAATCCAATTCAATGTCTTGTATGTCAAGTGAACTTTCTTCATTGCATTCCACTATGTATTCTTCTATGGTATCAGGTTCACTTTGTGATTCTGCTCTCATACCATTTCCCATGCTGTCAGAATCAGATTTTTCACCTGTTTGTTCTTCTTATGATTCTTCATCAATTGCATATATTTTCTTTTTCGGTTTTGTGCAATTGTTGGCATAGTGGTCTGGTGATCCACAGTTGTCACACACATATTTCTTTTTTGGGGTTTCTTTCCCTTTTTCTTTGTTTGTCTCTTTAACTTCAGACCTCTTGTCTTTGAAGTTTGGTTTATAGGATGTGTACCTTCCTATGGAGGTTTTTTTTCTCACATCTTGTATGACATTTGATATGTCATCAATGCTGCTGATGTTGTTGCATCTGCATTTGACTGCATGTTCTAGATCTCCTGGCAATTTTGTTAGGAGTTTATGGTTCCTCATTTCTATTGTCATATTGGGATCAATAGCTTTTAGCCTCTTTGTTTGTTTGAGGCACCATTCATAAGGGTCTTTTTCTGTGGAGTATCTATCACGCTCAAAGGACATGGTCTTTTGCCAGATCCAACTACCATTGCTATACTTTTGTATAATCTGGTTCCTCCACCATGGCCAGCTTTTCCTGCCATGTATTTCTTTCATCTCAGTATACCATATGTTTGCATGGCCTCTGAATGCTGTGTTAAGTCTTGTTGTGATCCAGTAGTCTGGTATCTTTGGGACATCAACAAAGAGTCCATCAATATAGTCAATGATCTCCATATGGTCATATTCCCCAATTCCTGAGAGCTTTGGCCAGTTTGTTACTTCTGGTAACTGTTTTAGTGCCTGTTTCTCTGAATAGTTGAGATTTTCCCCATCTGGATACACTGACTCTGATCTTAACTTTGGAATCTGATATTCAGGTTCCTGGTCATAGTCTTTATCCTCTTCTTTCAATTTTGTAGAGGTAGTAGGTTGACCTTGTGTTGGAGGGTATTGATTGTCTTCCCTGTCATAGAGGTAATCAATTTCTTTGTCAAAGTTATCCTGTTTCTGCTGGATACTCCTCAGATCCCTCCTCACAGTTTGTTGTTCTTCTAGAATTGAATTCAACTGTCTGTTAGTTTGTTCAAATTCTGTCCAAATTTTGGCCAGATTTGTATTTAAGTCTTTTATGACTGTTGCTTGGAAAGCATTTTCTTCTTTCAATGTTTCCACTTCTGTCCTCACTTTTCCTGAGGTTTCATGTGTCCAATCCATGAATTGGGCCAATTTGGTCCATGTGAATTTGTTTTCACACTCATGAGTGTGGATTGTAGTTTCAGTTATTAATTCTGGGTTTATTGAGTCAGAACTATCAAAACTATTTGTAGGTACAACTATTTCTTGCTTTTGTGTACTTCTTGGACTAAGTCCATCAGCTTTTTCATCAATGGGTCTGCTTCCTTCTTCCTCTGGTTGAAAGAAGTTTTGTTTTTCCCTTGGGCTCCTTTTCTCCTGTTGGAAACTACCTGGAAGGGTTGGGGAGCCTTGGATGAAGTTTCCTTTGGCTTGTAGGGCCTGGAACTGCTGGATTGTTGTGGGGAAGATGGGACTTTTCCTTCCATTTCTGGGGGTACCTGAATCTGACTGGGCTCTTCCTTGTGCCAAGATCTCTCTATGGCTTGTATGGCTGCCTGGTTCTCTTTGATTCTGGTTTCTCTTTCTTCTAATAGTTTGAAATTCTTGTTGGGATTCCAACCTTGCATTTATGTCATAAGTTCCATCCAAGCCATTTGCTTGAGACAGATCTTCTGGGTTGTTATCCCCACTTCTGCCCATGATGCTGCCATAGTGAACATTTTGTTGTCCATGCTCCATGTGAAGAGGTCTCTCAGGAGTTTGTGTATTTGGAGGACCTGTTCTGCATCTGTCCAATCTCCTGGTTGGACTTCTGGGTTGAATTTGATTTGGAATAAGACCTTGGGTAGGAGTTTCCTGATGGTAAGTCCTTTGCTGGTCATTTGCTCCAGTTCTTCTTCCTCTGTGTCTTCTTGGCCAGTGTTCTGGTTGATTTCTTGGGAATCCAAAATCTCTAAGAAGTGGAGGTGTCATGTTAACAATGTTAAAAAATGACAGACAATAAAAAATGTTGTATTTTTCAAGGTTTATTTACCTTTAGCAGGCCCTTGTACAAATTTATGATCTATACTCTTTGGCAATTTGCCTTTAGAGTTTACAACTGGGTTGATAACAGTGATTTTCTGTTTCTCAATTTGTTTTGGTGATCCAACTGGTTTTGTTGGAGCTTTTCTGGGTTTTTTGGCCCTTGGCATGGCTATTGGTGTCCAATCTTTTGAGTTGATTGTCACTTCACTGTGTCTTTTCTGCTTGCCCTTGGTTTTTGGCAGCACCTCTCTGTCTTCTGAGGCTGTCACAGATGGATTTCCTTGTGACTGGGTTTCTAATGGAATGTAGTCTTTTTCCACTATTCAGAAAAGATATTTCAGATTGTATATCAGTATTTTATGATAAAACAAAATGATTATATTCAATTCTACTGTTATTTTTCGAAATTTTTAAGTATTTTATGTTTTTTTATTATTTTTATGTGTTTTTATTGAAAAATAACAGTTTTTGAGTTTTTCACTTATGTTTTATAAATGAAAACTGTAATATCCAAGTGTTTTCTGAATGATTCACTTGGATATTATTGTGTTTTTATATAAACACGTCAAATTTATTAAATTATAATAAATTTGATTTGTTATTATAAATATTATAAATAATATTTATTATAAATATTATAAATAATATTTATTATAACACTTGATATTTGATTCAAATATCAATTAATTACAAGTTTTCACGTCAATTTGAGTGATATCTTGTTTTAAAGGAAATATTTAATTAAAATATTCCTTATAAATAATAAAAAATTATTTTATTATTTAATATTTATTAATTATTTATTAATAAATGTTTCTATATTAATTTTCACGCACTTTGGTGAAAAATAATAGTAAAATAAATAATATACTGTTTGTATATTATTATTTATATCGAAATTTGAATAATACTGTTGTATTATTATTAAATTTTGTGGAAATTATTGCAATATAATAAAAAGGAGGATTTGTACTCCTACTCTCAACAAAAATATTTTGTAATATATATTTTTGGAGGAAAAAAATTTGTATATATAATATATGATGCTAAAAAAAATGATAATAATATAAAATAAATTAGAAATTTTACTCACTTTTAGTAAAATACCTTGTAAATAGCTGAATTTTACGCCTAATTCAGTTCAAAACACGTCCAATAAGGTTAAAAAACCATGGCCAGGCCCCCAAAATGTCACAGTTATAATACTAGCTTGTATTTACATTTTATAGCTACTATATAGACTCACCCTGACAGTTTGACCCCCTTCTTAGGAGAAAATGTTATCTCTGCAAAAGATATTCCCAAATTGGAAGAATGGCCAACATTATCTGGTGAAGGAAAATACAACCATATTGAGTTCATCAGTAACATTGATATGTTGCAAGAAGACTTTCATATACCTGATGAAATTATAGTGGGAAAATTACATTCTCTGTTTACCAGAACTGAAAAGAAGCGGTATTAAAAGATCAGAATGAATCATGGGAAACATGATTGGTCTTGGTGGAAGTCTGAAATCATTACCAAATGGGCCAACAATTATTGGAGGTTTAAAATGGAAAATGCTTTTGAAAATGCCATTTTGAACTCAGAGAAAGAGAAGCCACTTACTTGGTTCTTCAAGCAGAAAGACAGATTATCCGCTTTACACCCAGATATTTCTGTCACTATGATTAATATGAGAATATTGAGGAAGTGTGGAGGAGAACTAGAACATGCTATCAAAATCAGATGTGTAGAACCCTGCTCAACAGAATACTACATTAATGCAATAGAAGATATCATTACCAGAACAAAAATTGGTAAAACTTGGACTAAAATCCCTATGGAATCCAAGATAGCTTCAAAGATTCCCAGGGAGGACAGAAGACCAGAAAAAACTGTCTTGAAGTGTCATAAATGTGGAAGTACTTCACATTTAGCCAACACTTGCACCAAAAAAGACAAAAATCAATGAAGTTCAAGTTATTGAAGAACTTCATTGTACTGAAGAGAAAGAAGAATATGATAAAGATTCTGCAATCTCTGAGGACACACCAGTGGACGACTATCCCATTGAAAACATTCCAGATTTCTTTGAAGTCACAGAAGTCCATACCCACTTACCACAGTACAGTGAAAATCACTACAACCTGATCAATATCCAGAATGCCAGGATGTGTAAGCCCAAACCTGCTAGAGGAAAAGGGTATACTGCTGGAGCATCCTGTCTCATATCATTTTGATGAATGATATTGAAGCCGAAGTAAATTTAGATACAGGGGCATTTTTCACTTGTGTGGGCAAAGATTATCTCCAAGTTATACTTCCTGAATGGAGAAACCATTTATTACCAATAGAAGGTGTGCAATTTAGTAGTGCCAGTAACAATATGTACCCCTTGGGTATATTAGACACTAATCTTGTAGTTCCACACCCAGCAGGAAGCATAAGAGTGAAAACTGAGATTGTGGTGATGGACAATTGCACATATCAGCATATCATTTTTGGAGATTATTACTTGAATATTCATGGTATTGACATCAATAACCATAAAGACAGATATTACAAAATTGGAGAGAACAAAAGACAAAAATTTGCTTTTTCCAATATGCCAAAAACAAATATCAATAGTATCTTCTAAAAATGATACTTATAAGAAGGAATTTATGTCTGATCAACTTTTTGAAGCACAAATTAATCCATCATTGTTGCCAAAGATGAGGAATGAGCTTATTAATGTGTTATACACATACAATAATGCATTTGCCTCTGATAATGAACCATTAGGTTCTATAAGGGGACATGAAGTTGATATTACTCTTAATATTGAGAGACCATAACCTCCAGTACTTGGAAGACCAGCTTATCCATCCAGTCCCAGAGCTAGAGAAGCCTTGGAGAAACATATCCAAGAGTTAATACAACTTGGTGTACTAAGGAAAGTAGGCCATAATGAAGAATTTGGAGTGACAACACCTGTTATTATTGCCTGGCATAATGATAAGTCAAGGATGGTTGGAGATTTCAGAGAATTGAATACCTACACAGCTCCAGATGGGTATCCAATCCCTAGAATTCAATAAACCTTTACTCAATTGTCTAATCCAAGTATATAACATCAATGGATGCATTTTAAGGCTTCCATCAAAATGTTTTGACACCTAAAGCCAAGAAATTACTTAGAATTATCACTCACTGTGGTATTTATGAGTATCTTGGAATGCCATTTGGCATTAAAAATGCTCCATCCCATTATCAAAGAATGATGAATACCATTTTTCCTACAGAATTGTCTGAAGGATGGCTTATCATTTATATTGATGACATTATCATATGTTCTGATTCATGGTCTTTACACCTTGAAAGACTTGCAAGAGTAATTCACAAAGTTGCAGAAGTGAATATGAAAATTTCACTCAAGAAATGCAATTTTGGTTTTGAAGAACTAAAAGCATTAGGACATGTTGTTTCTGGTTTAAGCTTGGGTATTGATAAAAACAAAGTGGCAGCACTGCTACTTAAGCCAATACCCCAGAATAAAAAAGAAATGATGTCTTTTCTTGGATTTGCCAGTCATTATAAGAAACAATTGAAAGACTTTGAAATTCTAGCTAAATCACTATATAGAATCTGTGATCAACAGACTGTATTTGAGATGACACAGGAGGTAATTCAAGCTTATGAGAAGATAAAGAAAGCTCTTACAGAACCACCATTACTCCTCATGCCTGACTGGAATATTCCTTTTAAATTGTACATTGATGCATGTGGAGATGGATTAGGGGCAGCCCTACACCAAGTCCAAATTATTGATGACAAACCTACAGAAGGACCAGTTTGTTATATCTCAAGACAAATCAAACCAGCAGAGGCCATATATGGTGCAATCCAAATGAAGTGCTTATGTTTGGTATGGGCACTTGAGAAATTACACTATTATCTTGATGGCAGTATGTGTCAGGATGATACTATGATAAAGGTATAACTAGGCTAATTACAACTTTAACTATGTATGTGACATGGCAGAAAATGATTTAAAAAGATTTATGAAGGTTTTATAATAAAATAAAAGGGTTCTACTATTAAGAAATAGTGGTGGTGAGCACTATTGAGAACCCTGGGTGCAGGCTTTATCTGTTGGATTACAATAATAAAGTCTACAATAGTTAAAGATTATAATTATACCTGATTATTTAACCAAGAGTAAAACTGTTTTTGACAGTTTACTACGTAGATTATTCAAGAGCAGGATGAGGAGAGGATTTTGGCTGTGAAAAGCCCTCCTTTTATCCTGAAATTGGGGTGGAAAGGCTGCTAGACCTTTCCACGTAGAGGAAGTGAAGATTTTTCACTCTCTATGACAGGCTTGTGGTTTGCAAACAGCCTGTATACCCTGTATTGGGCTCAGATGTGGTTTTGAAACCACATCGGGGCAGTTTTCACCAATACAGGGTGAAAATTTTCATCTGGGGACCTCACAGCCTGATTCTGACGTGTGTGACGCGTAGAATGCTGTACAGAAACTGTATGGGACCCCAGTATTGACTGACATATGAGGTATTGAAGTAAAAACATGCTTCTTCATCTATTTGACACCTCATATTCATGGTCATGGGATATTATCCCATGGTAAGGCTGTATCTGACAGCAGGTGGGATTTTGACCTTAAAATGGTCATAACTCTGTCAGTTTTTGAGATATCAAGCTCAAAGCTGGTTCATTGAGTAGCTCTGTATGAGATCTACACAATGGTACCCAACTTGACATGGTTATCATTAGATATGACAAAGTTATCCCATGTACAAGTATTTTTGTACATTGGCGTGGTCTGGCCAAAAGCTGTATTAAGCTTGTTTGGCCAATAACTTCTGTTGTAGTTGAGTTATGAGAAAATGGATGGCACCATCAGATAGCCCTGATTGTGCTCTTTCCAAAAATACCCCACTTCAGGTATCTCACACTAAAACTGTAAAAGGTAGATGAGAGGTGAATGTTTTGTTCACCCTTATTTGGTCTGAATTTGACCATAACTCAGGTAATACTGGTGCTAGCTCAGTTTGGCTGGTACCATTGGATATCCCTGGCTTAGAGCTTCATTTTGAGTACCCATTTGATGGGGTTAAGCCTCTTCTTCTAGATTTTAGATGAGAGGTGAAAATTAAGGTTTATGCTCAGCAATGACTTTGAGCAGGAATAACTTTGTTATTTCTTGTCCTATGGTGATGGGACTTATATTTTCAGGAAGAGGTGAGTTTCCTCTTTTTTTTGATACATTTTGAGCTAATTTGGCTCAGATCCATATTTTGGTGGTATTTTGGCTATACCATTGGTTTATGGTATTTTGGCTGTCATGCTTGTGCTCTGGATTTGAGTCACAGGCTGACATACCCTCCCTCTAAAAAAGGCTCATCATTGATGAGACTGTTCAGTCCTCCTAGAGGCTCTGAATCTGCTTCTGGGTGTTTCCTAGAAAACTCCCCAGTGAGCTTGACCTCTACTGCATTCTTCCCTATCAACTTAATGATAGTGAAGGGCCCTACAAATGAGTCTCTCATTTTCTTGGGTCCTTTGAGATTATTAAAGTTTAGTGTAGACACTAACACCTGGTCCCCTTCCTTGAAGTCAGGTTCCATATGTGATCTGTCCCACCTCTGCTTATTATACTCTTTGGCCTCAGCTATGCATTTGGCAGCAGTATCACAGGCTTTCTTCCACATGTCATGGAAGTCTTTGGCTGTGGGGTGGATAGTCAGAAGATTTTTCTTCAAGTGCTCCACAGGTAACAGGGGTTTCCACCCTTTCTCTACCAGTGCAGGTGTTTTTCCTGTGGTAGAGTGCTGGCTTGTATTATAAGCCAGTTGGACTGCTGGTAAGAGGGTGACTCAATCATGGGTATATCCCTCATGGTCCTTGTATTCCATGCCATAGGCACAGAACCTCCTGAGGATGTCCTCCATTGTTTGGATCATCCTCTCAGCTAGGCCATCTGTTTGTGGATGGTAAGCTGTGGAAAAAGCAAGCTTGGTGCCTAGCATGTCATATAAATTGGTCCAAAATTCAGATGTGAATTTTGGGTCCCTGTCACTAATTATGATCTTAGGGACTCCACAGGTGGATATGATGTTATTCCAAAATAACAGAGCAGTGTCCATGGCTGTGTCCTCTTTATGGCATGGTAGACATCTCATGCTCTTGCTGAACCTATCAACTATGATTAGGCAGGCATTGTAGTTTTCTTTGCCTCCTGGGACAAGTCCTGTGACCCAGTCCATGTTGATGGTTTCCCATGGGTGTTTGGGTTCTTCTATGTGTTGAAGCAACCCATATTTTTTCCCATGTTTTCTATTTGCCTTTTGGCATCTTTCACAAGTGTTGATGTATTCACTCAACTCTTGATCCCACTTGGGCCACCAAGCTGTGCTTGCTACCCTCTCTTTAGCCCTGTCCTCACTCATGTGTCCCATGTAGGGGCAGTCATGGCATTCCTGCAGGATTAAAGAGATGTGGTCTCTGTCTATCACTGTGAGTGCACTGGTGTGCTTTTCTCTGTGATAAATCAGGCCATCTATAAGGAAGAATTTATTGTCCTTATAAGCCCTCAACCAGGGTTCCTCCAGCTGGGTTTCCAGTTCTGGGCTCCTGTATTTTTGTTGAAGGAGTTGGAGTAGTATGCTACACTGTTTGTGTTTAGCATAGGATTTCAGTACTGCATTGAAAAATTCATTGTGCAGTTCTGAGGAACTTATTCCCAGTATGGGGGCTTCTGTTCCTTCTGAATCAGTGTTTCCACTGTCAAGGGTACGATTCCCTGGTTCCCATTCAGAGAATCTGAAGTTCTTTGTCCTATTTATTCCCATAAAATGGATAGGAATTTTTGCAGCAACTTCAGGGTCATAAGCTGGATTGCTTTTGACATTGTCCAGTGGCCATCTGCTAAGGCCATCTGCATTGGTATGGCTTTTACCTTCCTTGTATATGATGGTCATGTTCCCTCTATACTCCTGGATGGCTATTTGCCATCTCAGCATGTGTCTATTAGTAGTCTTCGTGTTTAGTAAAGACTTCAAGGCTGTGCAGTCTGTGTAGACTTCAAAGACTGCACCCTCCAAATAATAATGGAGTTTTTCTAGAGCCCAGACTAGACATAGACATTCTGTCTGGGTGGCCCCATACCTGGCTTCTGAATCTTTCAGCTGCCTGGAGATGTAACATATTACACCTTCCCTTGGTTCACCATCCACAATTTGTCTTTGGTGAAGGGCTGCTCCCAAGCCTTGGCTGCATGCTGCATCTATATATAACTTGAATGGTAGTTCAAAGTCAGGCAAGATGAGCACAGGTGCATTTGTGAGTTCATATTTGATCCTCTCATATGCATCCCTCCTTTCTTTGGTTATTTCAAAACCTACATCCTTTGAGCATAACTTGTATAAACTACTAGTTATGTGAGCAAAGTTTTTGATGTGGTTTCTATAGTAGCTAGCAAACCCAAGGAAAGATTGCATCTCTTTGATGTTCTTTGGTACTGGCTTTTGCAGTACTGCTGCTACTTTGTTCTGGTCAATTGCCAGACTAAGGCCTGAGACTTTGTGTCCTAGAGCTAGTAGCTCTTGTTGGCCAAAATTACACTTTTTAAGTGAAATTTTCAGATTGATGGGTGTACATTTACTTAGCACTCTGTCTATGTATTGTACATGGTCTTCCCATGTCTCTGAGGATATAATGATATCATCAATATACACTACCATCCAGCCTTCCATTATTTCTTCTTGAAATATGGTGTCCATCATCCTTTGGAAGTGGGCTGGTGCATTCTTGAGGCCAAATCGCATCCTGGTGTACTCATATATGCCCATATGGCATATTATTCTGAGCAACTTCATGGAGTTTGGTTTAACTCCATTTTGGTGAAAACCTTTCATACAATCCATCTTGGTTATGTATTTGGCTTTGGCTAGCTTATCCAAGGCATGAGGTATCCTTGGTATAGGGTACCTGTCTGCTTTTGTGTAGTTATTCAGGGCTCTGAAATCTCCACACAATCTAGACTTGCCATCATGCCAGGTGATCAGGACAGGAGTGGTGATTTCCACTATTTCATTATGTCCAATCTTCCTAATGACATCCATGTCCAGGAGTTCATTGATATGTTTCTCAATCTCTTTCCTGGTCTCCAGACTTGCTGGGTAAGGAGGTCTCCTTAAAATGGGTGGATAAGGCCTTTCTACATCCAGATATAGTTCTATATCATGGCCTTTGATCTTGCCTAATGGTTCTTCACCAATGGCAAATGCTGGTCTATTCTTCCTCAGCATCTTCAGTAAACTTAGCTTTTGTTTACTGGTGAGGGTAGTGCTAAACTGTCCCTCTCTGAATTCTTTCAGAAGTTCTTCCAGTGGGTCCTGAGAAGATATCTGGTATATATCAAGAGAAAATTTCCTTTCCTTGTTAGTACCAATGTTAATATGCCTATTTTTACTATTGTAAATATCTATGCCATACATCCTCTGGTAATCTGTTCCCAGTAAAAACCCTTGGATGTGGGCATCTTCAAGCACTACAAACTCTGGGTTGAGTCTGATATTACCTTTTCTGTGGGGTATAATTATCTCTTTGATAATTGTCCCAATAGAGGTCATCTTTCCAGATGCACTCTTAAAGTTCTTTGCCCTGGTGGGCAAGAGTTCTTTTTCCCAGTTTGTGAAGTGGTGATCCAGATAATATCTGGCCACTATGGAGCAGTGTGCTCCACTGTCAATGATCAATGGGTGCTGAGCATTGTCAATACATACAGTCATTTTTGTGGCTGTACCATGTATATATGCCATTCCTTTGGTTGGTGTAACCAGGAATGTTTGTGCATCTTGTGTATGTTTACACAAGTTCTTGTTGGCAGTGTCTTGTGGCATGCCTGCTTCCAACTGTATATCCTGGATTTCTAGTGGGGGTTCCTCTTGGTATTCCACTAGAAATTCCTCTCTTGGGTCTTGGTCCTCATCAGATGGTTCTCTAATGGCATCACCCATAGAATCTCATTCAGAATCCTCTGTTGGAGGTTCTTCTTCAGGGACTTTTTCTATAGCATAGACTTTCTTCTTTGCTTTTGGACAGTTGTTGGCATAGTGGTCTGTTGAACCACAGCTGTGACAAGAATTCTTCTTCTTTGCCACTTCTGCCACTCTTTCTCTGGGTTTGTCTTTAAACTCTACCCTGAAAGGTTGTTTCTCTTTGAAACTATTGCTCCTATATGGGGTGAATTTCCCTATATTAGTCCTTTTCCTTATGTCTTGTAAGGTATTGGCTATATCATCTAGAGTGCAATTTTGGTTGCATCTGCATTTTACTGCATGCTCTAGTTCTCCTGGCAGTTGTGTCAGAAGTTTATGATTCCTCATTTGAATGTTCATTTGAGGATCAATGGCTTTAAGTCTTTTAGACTGTCTAAGACACCACTCATATGGATCTTTGTCCACACAGTATTTGTCATTTTCAAATGACATTGTCTTCTGCCATATCCAAGTTCCATTACTGTACTTTTGGATTATTTGACTCTTCCACCATGGCCAATTTCTTCTGCCATGGATTTCTTTCATTTCAGTGTACCATATACTTGCATGACCTTTAAATGCAGTATTCAGTCTAGCAGTAATCCAGTAATCTGGTATGCTTGGTACATCAATGAAGAGTCCATCAATATAATCTATGAGTTCCATATGATCATATTCTCCTGATCCAGAGAATTTGGGCCAGTTTGAGGCCTCAGGAAGCTGTTTCAAGGCTTCCTTCTCTGAATAAGACATGCCATCTCCATCCTGGTATTGTGATGGAGATCTTGCCTTATTCAACAACATGGCATCTGGTTTGATGTCATTTGGTTGATATGGATTCTCCATAGCTTGGCCTTGTGGTTGGGGCTTTAAGCTATGGTAGGCATCAAACAATTTGTTGATGTCTTGGTTCAGACACTCCCTGTCCCTGCTGCTATGGTGTTGTTCTTCAGAGACTTGATTCAGTCTCTTGTTGGTTTCTTCCGAGGCTTTGCTCAGTTGAGCATATCCTTCCTGAAGGTTTTTAACTATCTGCTCCAATGAGGCTTGAGTTTTTCTCATCCTCTCTTGGGCAGCTGAAAATTCTGCAGCCTGCTTTGCAGATTGCTCAGCATATTGGGACATTTGCAACCACAGTGTGTCACTGTTGATGTTGCTCTCAGATGTGATAATGTTATTTTCAGTCTGAGTGGGGGTAATGTTTCTATTACTAGGACTACTGATTCTAGAGTGGTTTACAACTACTTCTGGTTCTTGTGTACTTCTTTTACCAAATCTAACAGCTTCTGGATCATGGGGTCTGACTCTTTCCTCCTCTGGTTGAAGGAGGCTTTGTTCTTGCCCTTGTTGCCTTGTCTTCTCCTGGAAACTTCCTGGAATTGTGAAGAATGGTGACTCTTGGCCACTGATCTGCTGGTTTCTGAATGGTGTGAAGCCACTGGAGAGCTGATTTGGCTTGCTCCTTGTGAACCTGAAGGAATCTGAGTAGGCCCTGTCTGGGTTAACTGTTCTTCTATAGCTTGGATAGTGGCTTGATTCTCCCTTATCCTCTGTGCCCTTGCCTCCAGGAGTCTGTGCTGCCTGGTAGGGTTCCAACCCTTGGTGATTACCATAAGGTCCTTGAAGTCTATCTCTTTGAGACAGATCTTCTGGCAACTTGATCCCAGTTCTGCCCAGTGAGTTGCTAGGTTGAACCTCTTGTTGTCCATGCTCCATTGAAACAAATCTTTGAGGAGTTGGTGGATTTGAAGAACTTGATCCATATCCTTCCAGTCCTCTGGTTTGAGGTTTCTGTTGAATTGGAGTGTGAATGGCAAGGTTGATATTATCTCCCTCATTGTTTTGCCATCCACCACTGTGTCCAATGCGTCTTCTTTCAGGTCTTCTGGTTCTAGACATTCCTGCTCTATCCTCTGGCTGGTTCCTTTGGAAGCCAAGGTCTCTGAGGTATGCAGGGGACATATCAGTGTTTGCAAGCAGTCAAAAACTTTATGTTCTTAGGGTATTTACCTTTGACTGTGCCTTGTACAAATTTGTTATCTGCTGATTTGGGCAGTTTGCCTTTGGAGGTTACAACTGGGTTAATAATTGTAATCTTCCCTGTACAAGTGGTTAAGGTTGGTTTACCTTGTATTGGAGCAGAGTTTCGTGGTTTTCTACTCCTCTGAGTGGCTATTGGTGTCCACTTCTTGGCTGTAATGAGGCCTTCACTAAGCCTTTTTCCTTTACCCTTGCTGCCCTCTGGTTCTGAGGGTGTCACTGGTGTGTTGGCCTGTGACTGGGTTTCAAGTGGGATGTAGTTTTCTTCCACTGAATCAAAACAGGAAAAAGAGGGCTTATGTCAGTTAAGACTTCTTAAAAGGCTGGTTTTGCACGTCTAAGAATGGCCTCTGGGCTTGTATATTATTACAGTATGCCCTTGTATAATGACAGTGTAATTGAATTAACAATTCCACGTCAAAAATACAGCTTATGGTGTCCTGTCACACTGTTTGTGTGTCAGTATCCCTCAGATACACTTGTGGTTTGCAAGTGTATTCTGTGAAAAGTGGTTTGTATACAAGTGTTATTGAATTAACAATACACTTGACCACGCCTCAATTGATGGTTTTTCAGTCAGAGGTGTCCTTATTCAGTCAAGAATACAGGACTTTATTAATGGCTTATGTGTTTTAATATGCAAAACACGCCAAAAATAATAAGTTACTGTGGGTGTTAACCACGTAAAAAAATACTCTTATAATATGAGTATGTATAAAAAAAGGTAAAAAATATATAAAATATATATTTTTAAATAGAAATTACACCTAAAAAAGGATAAAACAATGGTTAATAAGTCATAAAACAGAGAAAAGACTTACTTGTAAGGTCCAAAAAGGTCAAAAAACATGGCCAGGCCCCCAAAATTTCAGGATGATACTATGATAAAGGTATAACTAGGCTAATTACAACTTTAACTATGTATGTGACACGGCAGAAAATGATTTAAAAAGATTTCTAAAGGTTTCATCATAAAATAAAAGGGTTCTACTACTAAGAAATAGTGGTGGTGAGCGCTATTGAGAACCCTGGGTGCAGGCTTTATCTGTTGGATTACAATAATAAAGTCTACAATAATTAAAGATTATAATTATACCTGATTATTTAACCAAGAGTAAAACTGTTTTTGACAGTTTACTACGTAGGTTATTCAAGAGCAGGATGAGGAGAGGATTTTGGCTGTGAAAAACCCTCCTTTTATCCTGAAATTGGGGTGGAAAGGCTGCTAGACCTTTCCACGTAGAGGAAGTGAAGATTTTTCACTCTCTATGACAGGCTTGTGGTTTGCAAGCAGCCTGTATACCCTGTATTGGGCTCAAATGTGGTTTTGAAACCACATCTGGGCAGTTTTCACCAATACAGGGTGAAAATTTTCATCTGGGGACCTCACAGCCTGATTCTGACGTGTGTGACGCGTAGAATGCTGTACAGAAACTGTATGGGACCCCAGTATTGACTTACATATGAGGTATTGAAGTAAAAACATGCTTATTTGTCTATTTGACACCTCATATTCATGGTTATGGGATATTATCCCATGGCAAGGCTGTATCTGACAGCAGGTGGGATTTTGACCTTAAAATGGTCATAACTCTGTCAGTTTTTGAGATATCAAGCTCAAAGTTGGTTAATTGAATAGCTCTGTATGAGCTCTACACAATAGTACCCAACTTCACATGGTTATCATTAAATATGACAAAGTTATCCCATGTACAAGTATTTTTGTACATTGGCGTGGTCTGGCCAAAAGCTGTATTAAGCTTGTTTGGCCAATAACTTCTGTTGTAGTTGAGTTATGAGAAAATGGATGGCACCATCAGATAGCCCTGATTGTGCTCTTTCCAAAAATACCCCACTTCAGGTATCTCACACTAAAACTGTAAAAGTTAGATGAGAGGTGAATGTTTTGTTCACCCTTATTTGGTCTGAATTTGACCATAACTCAAGTAATACTGGTGCTAGCTCAGTTTGGCTGGTACCATTGGAAAGCCCTGGCTTAGAGCTTCATTTTGAGTACCCATTTGATGGGGTTAAGCCTCTCCTTCTAGATTTTAGATGAGAGGTGAAAATTAAGGTTTATGCTCAGCAATGACTTTGAGCAGGAATAACTTTGTTAGTTCTTGTCCTATGGTGATGGGACTTATATTTTCAGGAAGAGGTGAGTTTCCTCTTTCCTTTGATACCTTTTGAGCTAATTTGGCTCAGCTCCATATTTTGGTGGTATTTTGGCTATACCATTGGTTTGTGGTATTTTGGCTGTCATGCTTGTGCTCTGGTTTTGAGTCACAGGCTGACAGTGTGTTTGAAGTGATAACTGACTGTAATGCAGTGAAATCACTTCTTAACATGAAAACTCCCAACAGACATATGTTGAGATGGCAAATAGCCATTCAAGAATATAGAGGGAATATGACTATAGTTCACAAAGCAGGAAACATTCACAAGAATGCTGATGGACTTAGCGGGTGGGCATTAGCCAACACTCCTGAAAACCCAGCTTATGTACCTTTGAAAGCGGAACCTCAAATTCCAATTGAAGTAATTAACATAACTGATATTGGGACTGAATTCTTTGAAGAAGTCAGAGAATCTTATAAGCAAGACAAGAATTGCCATATCTTGACTTCTTTATTAGATAAAGACTGCAAAGATACATCTTTAGTCAATGCATTGGATGAAGTTTGGAAAAATTCCTATTCTGAAGGAAGATTTCACTTGTTTGATGGGATTATTTACCACAGAACCAAACATTCTTGTGTAATGAAATTATGCAGCAGATGGCTTATCAATACCATCCTTCATGAATGCCATGATAGCATCTACTCTGGACACCTGTCAGAAGACAGAACACTTGAAAAAGTGAAAAACTGTGCATGGTGGCCATCTTGGAGAAAAGAAACCATAAAATATTGCCATACCTGTCACAGATGCCAAAAAGGAAACAGGAGTACAGGCAAGAAATTTGGAGTTATGATCCATATTCAAGAACCAAAATCCCCTTGGGAAGTTGTTCACATGTATTGGGTCACATCACTTCCTCCGAGTGGTGACAAAGGTTATAATGCTTGTTTACTCATTGTAGACAGATATAGCAAGACTCCCATACTCTTACCATTTCATAAAGATGACACTGCTATGGATACAGCTCTTCTTCTATGGAGTAGAGTTATTTCCCATACAGGATTATTTAAGAATATCATAAGTGACAGAGATCCCAAGTTCACATCTGCACTTTGGACCAATCTTCATAGATTGTTTGGGACTAAGTTATCATTCTCTACAGCATATCACCCTCAAAAAGATGGGCTAGCAGACAGAATGATTCAACCTTTAGAAGACATGATCAAGAGATTTTGTGCTTATGGGTTAGAATTCAAAGACTCAGATGGCTTTACCCATGACTGGTGCACTTTTATACCTGCATTAAAATTGTCATATAAGACATCAGTCCATTCTTCCACAGGATAAACTCCTGTTATGTTAGAAAAAGGATGGAATCCAAGACTCCCAGCAGACACACTGAGGAAAGACTTGGTTGAAATTAATCCTACAGCTTCCAGCTTCAATATAATGCTTGATAAAGTAAAACATCATGCAAAACAGTGTATGACTGATGCTTTTGATTATGCAAAACAGAAGTGGTACAAGAGTCATAAAGTACCAGACTTCAAAGTAGGGGACTTCTTTCTAGTTTCAACCTTGAATTTTAATAATATCAAAGTCCCAAAAAAAACTTAAAGATTCTTATGTAGGACCTTTTTTTATTGTTGCCTTACATGAAAACAATGCAGCTCAAGTGGAATTGAGTGCTGAATTGTAAAATAAACACCCCACCTTTCCAGTCAGCTTGATAAATCCTTATCAACCATCTGACAAAGAATTGTTTCCTTTAAGAAACCCAACTCCTTTAACTGTACCACCAGTGGAACAGAATGAAGACAAAAAGATAAAGAAAGTCATTAAAGAAAGGAGACTTAGGGGTAAAAATAAGAGAGAATATCTTTTCAGATATAGAAATCCAGTGCATGAAGATGAATGGCTGGCAGAATCAGAAATACCTGACTCAGATAAACTCTTAAGAAGATTTACACATGAAAGAAGGCCACAAGCCTGAATATGTCTATAAATGTGCTTGGAATTACTTGACCTGAGTGATGTAAAGAGGCTGGACAGTGGACATTAACCCCCTTTGGGGCTTTTATTCTTCATACAATTGATAAAATTGTAGTACAGCTTTTTTTGGTGGGATGGAATGTGAGCCTTGAGGTATATTTTACATACCTAAATAGGCCACAATTATCTTAAAAATAAATTCTGAATTATACATATTTCATAAGTCATGCATATATCCACAATTAATTATTTTTGATTTCAGAAAAGATGAATAACCTTTTATTGAGTAAGTAAATCCATGAATTTAAGGCCAGATTTGGATTCTACACAAAAAATTCACCTAGGGTAGCTCCATAGAGTGACCAAGCTCAAATTAACTCTTTGAGGTGGTAATATGGAAAATACTTCAATACCACATCATCAATACCACATAAAAGATTGGTGAAAAATTTTCTTTTCTTAATTTCACACCAAAATAATGGGAATGTGAGAAATCCCATGTTACATATACACTGAGAATATTGTTATGCATGTTTTGGGAACTTGATATCATGGTATTTGTAAATGGACGTTTGGTACACCCATAGTGGATATCTCACTTGAAGCTTAATTTTCTATTTTGACATGAGAAATAGGCAAGGTGGACAAAAGACATCAAAAAGAGCCAGGGTACCCAACTTCTGAGGCCTAAGAGGTTTGGACAGCTCCAAAGCTTGGATCCATGGGCAATCTTGGCCCAATTAGTAAACTAAAACACTTTGGGAACTTGGTTACCATGTTTCAACTACAGTAAATCTTAAGAAAATAGCAAATAACCTGCTATTTTGACGTGCCAAGGAGGTAAAGAGCTACTTAGACTCCTATAAGCATGTCAATTTCTAATGACTTTCCATGGATACACCCCAAGAGAGTAATTGTAAACATTTTTGGACTTGTATTCATTGAGTTACCTCATAGCAACCAGTTAAACACTGATATTTGCAATTCTATGTAGAAATGAGGTAAAAACTTCAAAAATTCATTAAAAGTACAATTCTTGATAAATCTCTCTGAAACATTCAGGACAAATGGAGAACTGTATTATCTATGGTACAACCAAAAATAATTATGGCTTTACTAGTAAGATTAAACCTTTTACTTACAGTTCATTTTTGACTATTCTACATGAAACACTGAATCTTCAAAAATTCACAGTAATTACAACCTGTGATGAAATTACAAATAACATTGATAACCTTTAGGAATCAATGATTATTTTGGAATAAAAGAAGATTTACAGATGTTGCTCCTCTTATTCTTGACCATATTGGGGTTGGTAGTCACATAAAAAGTATTAATTAAGTAATTATGATAATCTTATGTGACAACAGATGATGCAATCAATAATCCAAAAGGGTTTATTGTTTTCTCATTCACTGGTTTTTCAGTATGCTCCATTGCACGCCTCTGTGAGCTGTTGTTAACTTAAAAGAGGCCTCCTCTTACTGTTTTTCCATATCAAATCATCTTATTATCCAGTTATATCATTGTTACCAACAAGTAAGTATTAGTAAAACTTTTCTTAAGTGTTTTAATTCTTTCAGAATCAATCAGAGAGACGTGAAATAATGGAATCCAGCTATATATTGTTGTAATCCTGCTATAAATCATTTTGATCCCTAAAATCCACAATTCTACATCAAATTTCTCTACTTAAATCTTTCAATAAGTTCTTTGGAGTATAAGTGAGTCATTTATCTTTAATTCTTAAATTTTTTCTCTAAAATTAGTTTTCTTCAAGAATTATCTTTATAATTATTCTTGCAAAAGATAATTTTATTATTTTAATAAAGAAGTTTTTATTATTAAGTTCTTCTTGTAATTGATTCTTGTAGACAATTACTGCTCATTGTTAAAAGAACTAGTAGTGTTTAACAAGTGAAAGAAATAATTCTTTAATTATTTAATTGTGGCTATAATAATATTTTATTATTATATTTCATAAGAACAGACATAGTACTGTTGATTAATAGTAATATTATCATCAGTTTCATAGTAAAATCTTACAATTATTGTTGATAATTATAGTAATTTTGGCCATAATGATTCATTTTATCTTATTTCTACTGAGGATAGGCATATTAATTTTGATTAATATCAATATTATCAAGAATATCATAGTTAAAACCTACTTTTGGGGTGAAAGCTGTGATTTCAACCAGTGTTTTGGACTTCAATTGTATTATCAACCTTATTTTGCCATTTTTTGGCATAAATCTTTCATGTTTATCCAAATATTTGGCGTTTTTGGGGATATAACCCTTTTTAACAATGATTGTTTGTTTAAAAATATTATTCAATTCAGAATATTTTCAAAAAAATATATAATTGAGCAATTTGGAATAATATTTTTTGATTTCTAGTTTCTATTTAAAGTCAAATACTTGAAAGTTATTCGTTGAGTTATTCTGGTATAAAATCTAATACTGATATAACTTTGTTTATAATTATATTTTTTCAATATTAATTATTCATTGGAAATTCATTCAAGAAAAGTCATGATAAAATAACAAACTCATAATATCTATATTCCTTCAATTTTTCAAAAATTTATTTATTTCTGACATAATTTGTCATAAATTAAAGCTTAACAGCTTCATTTAATAAGCTTATCTGTTGAGGATTTTCTCTTTTTATAAAAAAATATATAAAGAATATCCATTCTAGTATCCTCTGCAAAAGAAGATAATTCTGATGCTAGCAACTCTGAATCAAGCATTGAAATTCAAATAAGGCCAAGGCCAAGGGGATTAATTACATAAGGGACCTTTGAAGTACCAGAAGGTTAATGTAATTGATTTCTTATTAAAATCTGAGTTAAATATACTTTTAATGACTCCTAGTTGAAGTGTGAGCAATCACTTCATCCAACCAATTGGATCTGGACCAAGAAACTCCAGTAATAAATCCAAAAGACAAGAATTTCAGCCCAGAGGAGAGGCACAATTGGAGGATTCCAAACCTTCCACCATCTCCCAAACGTTAATCAGAGCTTTCAATACTCTTACTGGAAGTGAAGAAGATTGCATAAATTCTATTACTGTTGTAAGACCTGAAAGGTTCCAAAGCAAAAGCAGTGGAGATTTTTCAGACTCAGTACAAAAGATTAAATATTGGTTTAGAAACCAGATAATTTTTTCAGAGGATACGAAAAAGGCTTTGAACCAGAATAAGGACAGCCCCAAAGCCTTTAAAAGCTAGAAGAAGCCCTTAAAAGCTGAAAAAAGTACAATACAGCACAAAAGAACAATCAAGATGGAAAGGTAAAAGCCAAATCAAACAACCCCTTCCCTCAGAGCTACAGATTCCCCCAAAAGGAAAAGATAAGCATCAAAAGAGGCTTGATCGAGCTCAAAAAGTAAGAATTTTGTAGAGCTTGTTATAAAGAAATTTAAAAAAAACACTCCAAATTCTTGAAAATACTCAGCGGATTCTGGGTAAAGAAATTTTTTAAGCAAAATAATCTCAAAAAACCTTTGTTGGTCTATAAAATATAAATAAAGATAATATTTTTTTCTTTAAGAAATACTTGTGAGAGGATAGATTCCAAAGTCACATTTCTTAATCAGCCAGATGATAATTTTATCTATTTTATAGCTAAAACGTTAAAGGAACTTAGAATACAAGCCCAAATTGTGGAAAATTAAACTGTTCACAATGCATATCTTTTCCAAAAGAAATTTAAAAACAGTGATAAAGTAAGAATTTAATCAAAGAATGATATTCAATCAAGAATTAATAACATATCCTCAAAAAATGAGTTAGCAAGAAATTCTACACCAATTATTGACATAAATATGTTGAATTTGAATAATCATTACTTGTATCATCATAAAATTCAAAGTCATAATGCATAACTGTAAGATATCATTAGCTTTAAAGACATTTTAAGACTATAGGAATGGCCTACCTTCAGTAGTGAAGGCTTTAAATAATGATTTAGAAGTCATAAAAACCATTTATATGTTGAAATAGGAATTTAACATACCTAATAAGTACATCAACCATGAAAAAAAGATTCCCCCTCTGGAAGGGGTAGCAGGTCCAACCTGCTTTCAACCTGGGTCTCAACCTTGGCTCTAATGTTGAGATATTTTTGCTGATACTTTCAGCCACATATTTGGACATTAATAATTTAACTCAATTGAAATAGAAGATTATAGATCTTCCATGATATTTTTTTGTGTCCTTATAAAAAACATTTTCAACATTCATTAATTTAAGGGGATCTTGAATGGAAATCATTTTGAACAGGAAAAGAAACCTCTCTTATTGAATTGTAATGAAAATATTCACATTCATTCCGTTTTACCTCTTTATTGAAAGAATAACCTCACTTAACAAGTCCAACCATTACCAAAACAATAACTTTTACCTGTTTTTAAAGGCAAAACTGAAACATTATCCATTCATATTTTCCACCATATCATTTTTTATATCCTCTGACATACTTTCTACACCTTTTAAAAGGTATAGGGAAAGGATTTCCTAACTATTGATATATAAACATTTCTTTTTCTTATTACTCATCAATATCCTATATTTATGTCCAACCAATACTTTTCACAAGTGCTTGAAGCTTAATAGCTAGCAATTTATATTTCTAAATATGTAGTTGTATACTTCCTTTTGAATATTTGTACTCTTATTCCTATTATTCAAAATATTAATCTCATTCTGTTCTTCCAGATTCATAAGAGTTTGTCAATGTATTGCAAAACTTGCATTATTAAAGATATATTCCAGCTTAAATTTACCAGTGTTTTGAGATTGATCATTGCTCAGAGAAGTAAAAGTTTGACTTATTTAGGCTAAGCCGATTCATTTTCAAATTTCTATGTGTTGTTTTGAATACCTCATTATCCTTCACATTCAATTCATTTTATCAAACATTTTCTATAGGCAAATTTACAAACAATGCAAGTATTGAATTTTATGGTTCTTATTTCTTGTTCAGCCTCTTGACCTCTTATATCAGTTATTTATCTCCATAAATGTTAATTCATTCTTTTAAATTATTCCTTTTAGCTTAAATGTTCTTTATTACACAATTTCTTTCCAAACAGAAGTGCAAATAATAAACATGAGGAAGCTTGTTTCAAAGGAAAAACTCACATTTCTTTTTCAAATTGAAATTTATCGTTTCCCTTTCTATTATCTATAGCACTGTTTTCCTCACTAAGCTTTGGGGCTTTCTGATATTTATACAAACTTCTTTTTGAATGGTTCACAAAAAATTGACTTTTTTCCCATTCCTTCACTTTTCTTTTATTTATTTTTTCTTCTTGTAATTTTTTCAAAATCTTACTAACTTTTTTTTCCTTTGATATTTTTTTAGTTGGTTTTTTTGTCATATTTTATATTTATTCCAAAAAATAAAAACTTCTTGTGTTTTTTATTTGATTTTATCCATTTTTTTGGGTTTTTTTTTTTGATTTATTCTGCATGTTTTTTATATGCTTTGCTCATTTCTTTTTAAGTTTCTTTGTTTTGAATATGGTTGATTTTTTACTTTAATTTCAGTGTGAATTTTTTTGGATTTTTAAAATTTTTTTGTAATTTGTTTTTTTATAATTTTTTTATCGGTGCAGATACTCCAAATCAGTGCAAATGCACTGATTTGGAGTATTTACACCCATAAGAAACCAAGCTTGAAAAAAAAGGAATTAAAGAGGAATATAATAAAAATTGAAAAAAAAATATTAAAAAAGAAAAGAAGAAATTAAAAAAAAAATTGATAACATTAGAAATGAAAAGGAATTAATCAAAATTTAGAAAGTTCAAAAAAATCCAATGAATTTCAAAGAAATAAAAAACAACATAAAAAGAAAACTCAACAAATTCGAAATTTAAAAACCAATGAAATGAAAATAGAAAAAAGTTACTAAAACTAAATCAAAATGAAAAATTGAAGAGAAAGGAAGAAGCTATGAGACAATGAAATTAAATGAAGAATTGAAATCAGCCATAAATTTAAAAAGGAAGCAAAGTATACGAGAATAAGAGAATAATAGTTTTATAAAAATGAAGCAAATATTGATAACAACCATTCCCAAATTACAAAGATGAAAACGATTGCAATTTATTGATTAAATATGAGAAATCGTCACAAAAAATAGATAAAAGTAAAATTAAAACAGTGTAATGAGATAAAGTTAATTACAAAATTATCAAAAATAGTGTAGGAACATGAGGTGGGAAGGTTATTTAGCAATTTTTACATGTATGAAAACCAATTGATTTGGATGTAATAGATTCCTATGGATTTAAATATATTGAGTTTAAATTTTAATTTGTAATTAACATTAATATCTCATCATCATTAAAAGACATGGAAAAAATTTCAAAGCTTAATTATATCATTTTTATCAAAATTATTGACAATACAATAGAGGATTGTTATTTAAATATCTCAATAGGTGTTAGGTGTCAGTGATCTGAATCAATAAACTCAAATTGACTCTTGTTGTTTTTTCAATAAAAGATTTTACAATAAGATTCCATTTTTTATTAATCCTTTATCCAGCTTATGTTCAACTGGACCACATCATGGCCAGTGCATGTGGGTTGGACACAGGTTTGAGGCAAATTTGAATGAAGGTTCAAATTTATTATATACATATTTCAAATGAAGCCAAAGACCAACACAGAAAGATCTTCATGAGCCAATTTCTAATATTATCACTTCTGGAGGCATTATTGTTTTTCCAAATGAGCAAAAAGTTTGACCTTTTACCAGTTTATTTCACACTTTCTAAGGAAATATCAAGGGATACCCATATATTATCTGACTTGAATAGCTGGAGAATTTATACTGAGTGATTTCATTGAGATAAGAAATTTTTATCAGATTCCAAACATGTACATAGAGACATTGATGACAATATTCTGTTCTCAAAAATGTTGAAATTTTCTACTTCAAAGATGCCTCCTGTCAATTCATGTTATTTAGTCTCTAAAGTTAGATAGTATAGTAATGATAATTTGATGACTGTTTCCACTGGGATGAAAAGCCAAAAAATGGGGTTTAAAATTGTCTTAAATTTCTTGGAGAATTGTTTTCTCAATAAAGAAAAACAAAAAGGCCATAGGCTGTTACTGTGAAATTATTTTGCATTGTTTCCATTTTAGTAACAAAATTTTCAAAAATCAAAATGTCTTTAAAGGGAAATTTAGAGTTTCTCCTGTATGGGAACATAAATTTGTATGAAACAATTTTGTATGATGATGATCCAAACTTTCAGTTTCAATTCTCCCATTATTGAAAACGCTGATGGAAGTGATTATGGAAGAAAGAAAGAAAATGATATTTATTTTTTACACATTTGAGTTTTTCATATAATTGGGCTGAATTGATAGTAGATGAAAAAATGGCAAATAAAAAAGCTAGTACCAGCTCATAATTAAGAAATATAAATGAATATATATTTAGATGAGTTTCACAAATTATGAAGGAGATTTCTAGTTTAAAAGAGTAATTTCAAGGTTCCAACATAACTATTTTATCATAAAACTCATTTCCAGTTCCCTTTTGCGCAGATTGAGATTTTGACTATTAGCTTGTGTATAGCTCACTAAATCTATAAGGCCATATGAATATTAAAATTAATAAACTGAAATATGCTATACATTTTTCAAAGGAAAAAGGAAAAAATATTCAAATCTGTCTGCTTATAAGTTACACTCAAAGGGTACCAATCCTTAAAAATATCTGGGAGGTGGTTTCTTGGAAGAATCATATGTTGGACCTTTCAGTTTGAGGAAATAAATACCATGTGAAAACTATTTTAAATTCAGTAATGAAGTGATATTATTGAAAAATATCAGTCTTGATACCAATTTGAGATCATTATATCAATCTTAATATGATCCCTGCAGGTTTTGGAAAATGATTATCATGATTAATATTCTATAAGAGTCTCAAAATTGGGGGGAAGCTTTGAAACCAAGTATATTATTCTGACCACTAAATGATATTTTTGTATTTGATTATTATTATAAAGCGCTCAATTCAGTCCTAAAAATCTATAAAGATATCCATTTTGACAGAAGCATTGATGTTTTTTTTTGTTTCCAATTATATCGAAATATTTATATGAAAGTGCATAAACTTTTGCAAGAAATTTTTCACCTTGATAATTCCTCTTCAAATATTGAAGATTATGATTGTGCATCATGAAATATCATCATGGTAATACGTTTATTACTAGTACAAAGATGTCAATATGAAATATATTTAACACTCAATTGAAAGGATTATTTTGTAAAAAATACTTCTTTTGGAAAAAATAAGTGTGAGAAATTTTAATATTGATTTCATGAGTGGTAATTTGCTTTGAAAGAATGACTTCCCTCTTTGATATTTCAGGCTTTAAAAATTTTTGAATATTTATTTCTTATTTCTAAGCTATGGAAGCTTAGTAAATACCTCAAAGCCAATTATTATCATTTTCATAGGAAGAATTGAAATATTAAAGCCAAACATTCTTTTCTTGAACTGGTAATTTGATGGATGGTTATTAATTATTTAACATGTTTCTAATTCTAAAAATCATTATAGGACTGCTAATGTTTCTCCATAAAAGAAAACATGAAGATCCCAATTTAAATTTTATTCCCCCACCCCAGTGGAATACAATTATTTTTCTCTTATTAATAGCGTTTGTATGAGCTATATAACACTTTATGTTTTATTTCCATCAATTAGCTTATTTTGAAATTTTTGGATATATTTAATGTTATTTGAGATGGAAAGAAAAGATTTCTGGGTCATTAGAGGTCTCAAGTTATTTTCATAATGGGAAAAGGGCTTGAAAGTGATTTATTCTTAAATTTTGGGAAATTTGGAATCATTTTTGGTCTCAAGTTTGAAAAAATATACTGGATTTGAGGGATAAGAGAAAAAAAACATACTTGATCAATTTTTTTGGGAGATATTTCTTTTAAATATAATATCTACAAGAAACTTAGAAAACTTATTCCAAATTCCTTAAGGGGGACATGATTTAACTTAATTTAAGCTGTATTTCCAGAAATTAAGATTGATTCAGCTTTTTGGAGAACATAATAATGAAACATAAATTTTTTTTTGAGTAGTTCAGAGAAAATGATGATAGATAATCACTTGAAGTCATTTATTTCGATGTAAATGTTTCCAAATTTGGAATTTGTGAGGTCTGAAAAGTGGAATTCCTGAGAAAGAAGAAACATGAAAGGAAGGATATGATAGGAGATAAGTCAAGTGGGTATTTTGATTTTGAGAATAGTAAAGAAAAACTAATGGCCAATGGATTCATATTAATCTCAAATTTCTTGATTCTTCTCTCAACAAATTTTGTGGAGAAAAGGATTGTTTGAGATTTACAGAAGCTACATAATTAAATTGAATTTGTGAATTATTCCTGAATCTTGAAAATATGGCTTGGAAGATTCACAACTGATAATAGCAAGTTGGAAGCTGGGTTGGACCTGGGTTACACCTGCCACCCCTTGTGAGCCTGTGAGGTATGTATAACATACCCATAAGGCCACAAATAACTTTATACACAGTTAAATTTGTCTTCAACAGACTTTGTAATTGAATTTGAAATAAAAAATAACAAAAAATAAGTAAAAAATTTTTTTGGATAAACAAAGTTATAAATATTATGTCATTTTTGGATTCCACACCAAAAATAACCTAGGGTACATCCATAAGGTGTTATACCCAAAAATACTAATTTCCTATGTTATTGGAAGATTTAAGAATCTCACAGTACTAATGTAGTTTTTTTAACATTTTTTTTAAATTGTTAAACTTAAGCTTAAATAAGCTTAAATTTAAAGCTGCATAAGGCTTATGCAAACTTACCAAAATTTTAGTTAAAATTGAGGTGTTGTGTATATTTACTTAATTGACTAAGGATTTGCCATACAGAATGTAAATCCTGCGTGAGCTCAATTTAAAAGGGTTTAAGGCCATAGTATGGCTTTAAATAAATAAAAGGGCAAAATCCATGCAGAAGGGTGGGACAAAGGAAAAAGACCAAATAGAGGTGAGGTACCCAACTTTTTGGATCTGCAAGGATTCAATCAAGGTTTTCCACCTGTATTGGAGGATTTTCAACCTTATTCAAACTTTGAGATTAGACTTTGATCCAACATTAAAGTTCAAACTGGTTTTATACCAATTTAGACAGGAATTTCAAGCTGCCAAAGGGTAAATCTCAATATTCAGGCATGAATTTAAGGTTTTAAGAACTTTCAAAGCTTAACTCAGCTTAAACCTTTAAGGTTACAAGCATTAAAACCTTATCAAAACTTAAGGTTTGGTGTGTATTGCTATTTTACGTTGAAAAATAGCAATAACTTCCAAAATTCATTAAAAATCTAATTCTCAATGGATTTCCTTGAAAATCTCACACAGATTACAATTTGATATTATCTGTATATAAATTAAATTTTAAGTATCTTTTAAAAATAAATTTCCTGGGTATTTAGCCTGGAAATTTACTCTTTTAATTAAATCTCAAAGAAAATTATAATTTCTTTAAAAATTAATTAAAAATTGAGTTTAAGAGATTTCTGGTTGAAGCTCTATTTTTAAGTTGTTCATGTGATGAACTTTAATATAGATAAGTTTATTTATATTAAAAACTTAAAATAATTAGTTTACATGAGGATTAAAGTTACATGGAGTTAAGAATAACCCTGTTAAACTTTAAATTGGAATTAAAAATAAGTTACCTTAAGTTAAGAACTTTATTTTTAAGCATGGTTTTTCAGTTTTGACCTGAGCACGCCCTCTATATTCATTATGAATCATGAGAGCTGCTTTGAAGACATAAAAAGAGTCTTTTCATCACTGTTTTTGTCCATCATTCTTATCAATCCAATCATATTAGAAATTTAAACAGGTAAAGCTTTATTAAATATAAAATCCTATTATTAAAGTAATTCTCAAGTTATTTTATTCTTTATTAATTAAAATTGAAGAATTGAAATCATAGAATTTAGATTATTGTTGTAATCACCAATAATACATTTTATTATATAAAATTATAATCTTAAATATCTTATGAAAATCCACAAATTCCTCTTAAAGACTCTTTAATCATAATTTTTATTATAAAAAGTTGTTTTATCTTTAAAATTATTGATTTTTGGCGTGTTTTTAACTTATAATTATTATTTAATATAATAACTGTTGTTGTTTGACTTGTTGTATTAAATAAATATTATAAGTAAGTTTTCTCTAAAGTTCTATATCTTTCTTTATCTAGTATTAGTTTTTTTATATAGAATTTTATTCTATAAGAATCATTTCTGCACAGTTTGTGCTTTAATCCTTTTAGAAATTATATTTATATTATTTATAAGTGGTTAATATTCATATTTTCCATGTGTAATTTTCTCATTAAGAGCTTTACACTTCTTATTGTTATAACTGTCAGTGACTATAACAATAATAGAATAATTATAATTTATTATAATTATTATATTTTTTCTTTATTATTATATTTTATAATAATAATTAAATTTATTTGTTTATATAATTATTTTTAATAATTATATTTAATTTTGTGGTTATAATATATTATCATATTATATATTTCTACTGAGGACAATCATAGTACTCTTGATATTTCTACTATTATCAAGAGTTTCATAGACAAACCTTACACCCCTTCTGGCTGGGATAGATTTTTTTCATTGTGATAAGCTCTATATTACATGTATCATTTACAAAAACAGCCAAGGGATTGTATTATGAAATGAGACAAGACCAAGGTAAACCCTACTGGCTTTGGTGGAAAAAATAATTCATTTCCAAATGGGCTGATGACAATTAGAGATTCAGGAGGTAAAACTCTTCATAAGAAGCTATTTTTAACACTGAGAGGGACAAGCCCATGTCCTGGTTTCTTAAACAGAAGGAAAGATTAAATTCCCTTCATCCTTACATTTCAGACACAATGGTGCGTAAAAGTATCTTAAGAGAATCTGGTGGTTACCTAGATAATTCTATAAGAAGATAATTCATCAAGCCTTGCTCTACAGAATATTATATGAATGCAATGTAGGACATCACTACCAGAAAAAAAATTTGTATATGTTGGTACAAGCCCCCAATAAACACTAAAGCATATGTGAGACTAATTTACAAAGAAACAAAAAATAAAACAAAAGAAAAAGCTCTTTTGGGATGTTGAAAATATGAAAGCACATCTAATTTTGCCAACAATTGTCCTAAGACAACAAGAATCAATGAGATAGAGATTTAGAACCCTTAAGAAATCAAAGTAAAAAATGAGGATATTCTTAAATAAAGTGAGTATTAACCTTCTGAAAGAATTTTCAGAAGAAATTATTATAGAAAATATCAATTTCTCCTTTGAATCCACAGAGGTGCATATTTGTTACCACCATGGGCATAACCCCAATGGCAACATTAACTATAGCCATCTGATGGCCAATTTGAGATTTCCAAAGGAATTTTCTGTAACCTTTGGAGAAACACGCAATCCATTGGCCTCTTGGCCTCAGCCCCCATTAATGGCTTCATGGGCTATTGAATAATTCTTGGCTCCTTTTTTTCCTCTAGTACATTCCCCCCTATTTGGCCCCTCCATCCACTAAGGGAACTATGAGCCCTCTAATCATCCTCAGGGCATTTTGGACTTACTTCTTTCATTAGGGGTATTTTGTATGAAATTGCAATTTCTGGCTACTTAGGACCCCTATGGTCTATAGGCTGTAAACCATGGATTGGCCTAGTGTCAGGCTGAATCTATGATGGAGAAGTAATTGAGCTATTTACAACCTCAACTATGACTGTGACATGGTGATAAAGGTTTCAAATAAAGCGTTTTGATGATAATAAGGGTTTATAAATAGAATAAAAGGGCTTTACTAATGTGTAATAGTGGTGGTGAGTGCTGTTGAAAGGCCTGGGTGCAGCTTTACCTGTTGGATTACAATAATAAACACTGCAATACTTAAATTTAAAGTATACCTGGTTATTTTCCAAGAGTATAACTGTTTGTGACAGCTGTACTACATAGAAATTCAAGAGCAGGATGAGGAAACCGTTTCTGGCTGTGAAAAGGCCCCTTTTTATCCTGAAATGGGATGAAAAGGTAGCTAGACCTTTTCATATGGAGGAAGTGAAGATTTTTTACTCTCCAGGACAGGCTTGTGGTTTGCAAAAGGCCTGTATAACCTGTATTGGGCTCAGATGTGGTTTTGAAACTACATATGGGAAGTATTCACCAATACAGGGTGAAAGTTTTCATCTGGGAACCACACAGCCTGATTCTGACGTGTAGGACGCATAGAATGCTGTACAGAACCTTTATGGAACCCCAGTATTGAATGAACTATGAGATATTGAAGTAAAAACAAGCTTTTTTGTCTCTTTGACACCTCATAATCATGGTTATGGGATATTATCCCATGTTAAGGCTGTATTTTCCAAACTGTGGGATTTTGACCTTAAAACAGCCATACCCTTGACATTTTTTGAGATATCAACCTCAACACTGGTTCTGTGTGTAGGAATGTATGTGCTCTACACAATGGTAGCTCATATGATATGGTTATCATTAGATATGGCAAAGTTATCCCATGTACAAGAATTTTGTACATATGCATGGTTTTAGGCAAAAGCTGTATTGGGCTTTTTTGCCTTATAGCTTTTGTTCTAGATACAATATGTGGAAATGAATGGAACCATAAGATATCCCTGATTGTGCCCTTTCCAAAAAGACCCCACTTTAGGTATCTCACACTAAAACTGTAGAAGTTAGATGAGGGGTGAATATTTTATTCACCCTTATTTGGCCTAAATTTGACCATAACTTTATTGATACTGGTGCTAGCTCAGTTTGGCTGGTACCATTAAGTAGCCCTGGCTTAGAGCTTTATTTTGAATACCAATTTGATGGGGCTAGGTCTCTTACTCTGTATTTCAGATGAGAGGTGAAATTTAAGGTTTATGCTCAGCAGCAACTTTGAGCAGGAATAACTTTGTTATTATTTGTCCTATGGTGATGGTACTTGTATATTTGGAAAGGGGTGAGCTTCTGCTTTCTTTTCATACCTTTGAGCTGATTTGGCTCAGCTCCATGTTTTGGTGGTATTTTGGCTATACCATTGATTTATGGTATCTGGCTGTCATGGTTGTGCTCTGGTTTTGAGTCACAGGCTGCCATACCCTCCCTCTAAAAAAAGGCTCATTATTGATGAGACTGTTCAGACCTTCTAGAGGCTCTGAATCTCCTTGAATGAGGGTTCCCATCTGGTATGCCCTCTTCTTCCAACCATTTGTCTTTATCAGCTGTTTGGTTTTTGAATCTTACTAAGTATTGTCTCTGAGCCCTACCATTAAGTCTGATCTTCCTGGCCCTGATGAGTATTTTCACTGGTCCAGGGGATCCCTCCACCTCCACTATTTCTGGTGGTATGGGGTTCTTCTTCCTGCAGGGGAATTTATCCTCCTCTGTCTGGAGGTATGGCTTGATTAAACTCATTGGGAAGACTGGGTGTTTCCTGGAAATCTCCTTTGTGAGTTCGACTTCCACTGCATTTTTCCCTATCAATTTAATGATAGTGAAGGGCCCTACAAATGGATCTCTCATCTTCTTGGGTCCTTTGAGATTATTAAAGTTAAGTGTAGACACTAACACTTGGTCCCCTTCTTTAAAGTCAGGTTCCATGTGTGATTTTTCCCACCTCTGCTTATTATATTCTTTTTCCTCAGCTATTCATTTGGCAGCTGTGTCACAAGCTCTCTTCCACATTTCATGGAAATCTTTGGCTGTGTGGTGGATGGTTAGAAGATTTTTCTTCAGGTGATGCACAGGCAATAGGGGATTCTACCCTTTCTCCACCAGTGCAGATGTTTTTCCTGTGGTAAAGTGTTGACTTGTGTTATAAGCCAGTTGAACTGCTGGTAGAAGGGTAATCCAGTCATGGGTGTATCCTTCATGATCCTTGTATTCCATTCCATGGGCACAGAATCTTCTAAGGATGTCCTCCATTGTCTGGAGCATCCTCTCAGCTAGTCCATCTGTTTGTGGATGGTAAGCTGTAGAAAAAGCAAGTTTAGTGCCCAGCATGTCATAGAGGTTGGTCCAAAATTCAGATGTAGAGTTTGGGTCCCTATCACTGATTATTATTTCTGGGACTCCACAGGTGGATATGATCTTGTTCCAAAATAACATAGCAGTATCCATGGCTGTATCCTATTTATGACATGGTAGGCACCTCATACTCGTGCTGAACCTATCAACTATGATTAAACAGGAATTGTAGTTTTCTTTTCCTCCTGGGACAAGTCCTATATCCCAGTCCATATTTATGGTTTCCCATGGGTGTTTGGGTTCTTCTATGTGTTGAAGTAGCCCCTAATTCTTCCCATGTTTCCTATTTTCCTTTTGACATCTTTCACAAGTGTTGATGTATTCACTCAACTCTTGTTCCCACTTGGGCCAGCAAGCTGTGCTTGCTACCCTTGCTTTGGTCCTGTCTTCACTCATGTGTCCCATATAGGGGCAGTCATGGCATTCCTGCAGGATCAGTGACATGTGGTCTCTGTCTACCACTGTGAGTGCACTTGTGTGCTTCTCTCTATGGTAGAGCAGGCCATCTATAGGGAAGAACTTATCATCCTTATAGGCCCTCAACCAGGGTTCTTCCAGTTGGGATTCCAGTTCTGGACTCCTGTACTTTTTTTGAAGGAGTTGTAGTAATATGCCACATTGTTTTTGTTTGGCATAGGATTTCAGAAATGTCTAGAAAATTCATTGTGAAGTTCTGAGGAACTTATTCCCAGTATGGGGGTTTCTGTTCCTTCTGAATCAGTGTTTCCACTTCCTGGTTCCCATTCAGAGAATATGAAGTTCTTCTTCCTATCTATTTCCATGAAATGTATAGGGATCTTGGCCACAACTTCAGGGTCATAAGCTGGATTGCTTTTGAAATTATCCAGTGGCCATCTGCATTGTTATGACTTTTACCTTCTTTGTATATGATGGTCACATTCCCTCTATACTCCTGGATGGCTATTTGCCACCTCAGCATGTGTCTATTGGTAGCCTTCATGTTTAGTAAAGACTTCAAGCCTGTGCAGTCTGTGTAGACTTCAAAGACTGCAGCCTCCAAATAATAATGGAGTTTCTCTAGAGCCCATACTAGACATATAAATTCTGTCTGGGTACCCCATACCTTGATTCTGAATCTTTCAGATTCCTAGAGATTTAACATATTACTCGCTCTCTTGGTTCACCATCCACAATTTGTCTCTGGTGAAGGGCTTCTCCTAAGCCTTGGCTACATGCTGCATCTATGTATAACTTGAATGGTAGTTCAAAGTCAGGCAAGATAAGCACAGGTGCATTTGTGAGTTCATATTTTATCCTCTCATATGCATCCCTTCTTTCCTTGGGAATTTCAAAAACTACATCTTTTGAACAGAACTTGTATAAACTACTAGTTATGTGGGCAAAATCTTTGATTTGGTTTCTATAGTAGCTAGCAAACCCAAGGAAAGATTGCATCTCTTTGATGTTTCTTGGTACTGCCTTCTGCAGTACTGCTGCTACTTTATTCTGGTCAACTGCCAGACCAAGACCTGAGACTTTATGTCCTAGAGCTAGTAGCTCTTGTTGGCCAAATTAAACTTTTTAAGTGAAATTTTCAGATTGATGGGTGTAAATTTACTTAGTGCTCTGTCTATGTATTGTACATGGTCTTTCCATGTCTCTGAGTATATAATGATATCATCCATATATACTACCATCCAGCCTTCCAGTATTTCATCTTGAAATATTGTGTCCATCATCCTTTGGTAGTGGGCTGGTGCATTTTTGATGCCAAATGGCATCCTGGTGTACTCATATATGCCCATATGGCATATCATTCTGAGTAACTTCATGCAGTTTGGTTTAACTCCATTTTGGTGGAAGCCTTTCATACAATCCATTTTGCTTATGTATTTGGATTTTGCGAGTTTGTCTAAGGCATGAGTTATACTTGGTATAGAATACCTGTCAGCTTTTGTGTAGCTATTCAGAGCTCTGAAATCTCCACATAGCCTAGAATTGCCATTATACCAGGTGATCAGGACTGGGGTGGTAATTTCCACTATTTCATTGTGTCCAATCTTTCTGATGACATCCATGTCCAGGAGTTCATTGATATGTTTGTCAATTTCTTTCCTGGTTTCCAGACTTTCTGGGTAAGGAGGTCTCCTGAGAATGGGTGGATAAGGTCTTTCCACATTCAGATAAAGTTCTATATCATGGCTTTTAATCTTTCCTAATGGTTCCTCCCCATTGGCAACTGCTGGTTTGTTCTTTCTCAGCATCTTCAGTAAAATTTGTTTTTGTTTACTGGTGAGGGCAGTGCTAAACTGGCCCTCTGAATTCATTCAGTAGCTCTTCTAGTGGATCTTGGGCAGATACTTGGTATATATCAAGTGAAAATTTCTTCTCCTTGTTGGTGCAAATGGTAATGTGACTTTTTTTACTGTTGTAAATTTCAATGCCATACATCCTCTGTTAATCTGTCCCCAGTAAGAGCCCTTGGATGTGGGCATAATCAAACACTACAAACTCTGTATTGAGTCTGATATTACCCTTCTTGTGGGATATAATTATCTCTTTGATAATTGTCCCAATGGAAGTTATCTTCCCTGAAGCACTTTTGAAGTTCTTTGCCTTGGTGGGAAGGAGCTGGTTTTCCCAATTTGGGAAGTGGTTATCCAGATAATTTCTGGCCACTATGGAGCAGTCTGCTCCACTGTCAATAATCAATGGATGTTGAGCATTTTCAATACAAACAGTGATTTTTGTGGCTGTTCCATGTATGTATGCCATCCCTTTCGTTGGTGTAACTAGGAATGTTTGTGCATCCTGTCGGTGTTTGCACAAGTTTTTGTTGGCAGTATCTTCTGGCATGCCTGCTTCTAACTGTATGTCCTGTATTTCTAGTGGGGTTTCCTCTTTGTATTCCACTAGAAATTCTTCCCTTGGGTCCTGCTCCTCATCAGGTTGTTCTCTGATGGCATCTCCCATAAAGTCAGAGTCAGAGTCCTCTGTTGGGTATTCCTCCTCTGGGACTTTCTCAATGGCATAGACTTTTTTCTTTGCCTTTGGACAGTTGTTGGCATGGTGGTCTGTTGAACCAAAATTGTGAAAAGAATATTTCTTCTTACTCACTTATGCCACTCTTTCCTTGGGTTTGTCTTTAAACTCTACCCTGAAAGATTGTTTCTCTTTGAAACTACTGCTTGTATATGGGGTGAATTTTCCTATATTAGTTCTTTTTCTTACATCTTGTAAGGTATTTGCAATGTGATCTAGAGTGCAATTGGGGTTGCATCTGCATTTTACTGCATGCTCTCGTTCTCATGGCATTTGTGTCAGAAGTTTTTGATTCCTCATTTGAGTGTTCACTTGAGGATTAATGGCTTTTATTCTTTTAGACTGTAAGACACTACTCATATGGATCTTTGTTCACTTAGTATTTGTCATTTTCAAATTACATGGTCTTTTGCAATAGCCAAGTGCCATTGCTGTACTTTTGGATAATTTGACCCTTACACCATGGGCAGTTTCTCCTGCTATGGATTTCTTGCATTTCTGTGTACCATATACTAGCATGAACTTTAAATGCTTTATTGATTCTAGCAGTAATCCAGTAGTCTTGTTTGCTTGGTACATCAATTAAGAGTCCATAAATATAATCAATGAGCTCCATATGATCATATTCTCCTGTTCCAGAGAATTTGGGCCAGCTTGAGGCCTCAGGAAGCTGTTTCAAGGCTTCCATGTCAGAATAAGACATATTATCTCCATCCATGTATTGTGATGGAGATCTTGCCTTATTAACCAACATGGCATCTGGTTTGATGTCATATAAGTAATATGGATTATCCATAACATGGCCTTGTGGTTGGGGCTTCATGTTATGGTAGACACTAAACAGTTTGTTTATGTCTTGATCCAGACAATCCCTGTCCCTTCTGCTGTGGTGTTGTTCTTCAAATACTATGTTCAGTCTTTTGTTGGTTTCTTCAGAGGCTTTTCCCAATTGAGAATGTCCTTCTTGAATATTTTGAACAATTTTATCCATGGAGGCTGTTAACTTTTTCATCCTCTCATGGCTTGCTTCAAGTTCAGCAAACTGCTTTTGAGCTTGCTCAGCATATTGGGACAGTTGTAACCACTGTGTATCACTGTTTAAGTTACTCTCAGGTGAGACATCATTATGTTCAATCTGAGTGGGGGTAATTTTTCTATTAAGGGGGCTATTGATTCTAGAGGTATTTACAACTACTTCTGGTTCTTGAGTACTTCTTTCACCAAGTCCAACAGTTTCTGGATCATTGGGTCTGACTCTCTCTGCCTTTCATGAAAAGAGGTCTTGTTCTTTCCCTTGTGTCCTTGTCCTCTCCTGGAACCCTCCTGGGAGTGTGAAGAATGATGAATCTTGGCCACTGACCTGTTGGTTTCTGAATGGTGTGAAGCCACTGGAGAGCTGATTTGGCCTTCTCCTTGTGAGCCTGAAGGAATCTGAATGTGCCCTGTCTGGGTCAGTTGTTCTTCTATAGCTTGGATAGCGGCTTGATTCTCCCTTATCCTGTTTGCCCTCACCTCCAGGAGTCTGAACTGCCTGGTGGGACTCCAACCTTTGGTTCTTATCATAAGTTCTTTGAAGTTTATCTCTTTGAGACAGATCTTCTGTAACCTTGCTCCAAGTTCTTCCCAGTGAGATGCTAGGTTGAACCTCTTGTTGTACATGCTCAATAAATCTTTGAGGAGTTGGTGGATCTGAAGAACTTGATACATATATTTCCAGTCCTCTGGTTTGAGGTTCCTGTTGAATTGGAAAGTGAATGGCAGGGTGGGTATGATTTTCCTCAGTGTCTTGCCATCCACCACTATGTCCAAGGTGTCCTCTTCCAGGTATTCTGGTTCTGGACAAGCCTTATCTGTCATCTGGTTGGTTCCTGTCGAAGCCAAGGTCTCTGAGGTATACAGGTGACATATCAGTATTTGCAAGCAGTCAAAAACTATATGTTCTTAGGGTATTTACCTTTGACTGTGCCTTGTACAGATTTGTTGTCTGCTGATTTGGGAAATTTACCCTTAGAGGTTACAACTAGGTTAATTATGGTAATCTTTCCTGTAAAAGCTGTTAAGGTTTGTTTACCTTGTATTGAAGCAGAGTTTTGTGGTTTTCTACTCCTCTGGGTGGCAATTGGTGTCCACTTCTTTGCTGTGATAAGGCCTTCACTGTGCCTCTTTCCTTTTTCCCTTGCTGCCCTCTGGTTCTGAGGGTGTCACTGGTGTTTTGGCCTGTGACTGGGTTTCTGGTGGTATGTAGTTTTCCTCCACTGAAACAAACAGGAAACGAGGGCTTAATGTCAGTTAGGACTTCTTAAGATGCTGTTTGCATGTCTAAGAATGGCCTCTGGTCTTGTATATTACTACAATATGCTATGTATAATGACAGTGTAATTTAATTAACAATTCCACATCAGAATTACAGCTTACAGATATCTGGTATACTGTTTGTATACTAGTATCTCACAGATTAGCTTGTGATTAGCAAGTATAATCTGTACAAAGTGGTTTGGATAAGAGGGTAATTGAATTAACAATACACCTCACCACACCTCAACTGTTGGTTTCACAGTAAGAGGTGTCCTCTTTTAATTAAAATTTGGACTGTATTGATGGCTTAATGTGTTTTTATATGTAAAAGATGCCAAAAATAAGAGGTTTATGGTTATGAACCACTCAATAATAGTATTAATAAGAATTGGTATAAGACATATACCACTCAGCAAAAATATAATAAGATGTACATTATATATTTTTAAGAGATTTTACGCCTAAAAAAGATAAAACAAATGTTAGAATAGAGAATAAGTGAGAAAAAATCACTTTTAAGGTCCAAAAAAGATCAAAAAAGCATGGCCAGGCCCCCAAAATGTCAGGCTGAGTCTATTATGAAGCAGTAATTAAACTATTTACAGCTTCAACTATGACTGTGATACAGTGATAAAGGTTTAAAATAAATGGTTTTGATGATAATAGGGGTTTATAAATAAAAGAAAAGGGCTTTACTATTGTGGAATAGTGGTGGTGAGCGTGGTTGAAAGCCCTGGGTGCAGCTTTACCTATTAGATTACAATAATAAAGACTACAATACTTAAATTTAAAGTATACCTGGTTATTTTCCAAGAGTATAAGGCTTTGTGACAGTTGTACTACATAGGAATTCAAGAGCAGGATGAGGAAGCCTTTTCTGGCTGTGAAAGGACCCCTTTTAATCCTGAAATGGGGTGAAAAGGTAGCTAGACCTTTTCACATGGAGGAAGTGAAGATTTTTCACTCTCCAGGACAGGATTGTGGTTTTCAAAAGGCCTGTATAACCTTTAATGGGCTCATGTCACTTTGACACTACATATGGGCAGTTTTCACCAATACAGGGTGAAAATGTTCATCTGGGGACCACACAGCTTGATTCTGATGTGTATGACGCATAGAATGCTGTACAGAACCTGTATGGGACCCCAGTATTGAAGTAAATACAAGCTTCTTTGTCTGTTTAATACCTCATAGTCATGGGTATGGAATATTATCCCATTGTAAGGCTGTATTTGCCAAGCTGTGGGATTTTGACCTTAAACAGCCATAGCTTTGTCATTTTTTGAGATATCAACCTCAAAATTGGTTCAGTATGTAGCCCTGGATGTGTTCTACACAATTGTTCTTCATTTGATATGGTTATCGTTAAATATGGCAAAGTTATCCCATGTACAAGATTTTTGTACATATGCATGGTTTTAGGCAAAAGCTGTATTGGGATTGTTTGCCTTATAGCTTTTGCTCTAGATACAATATGGGGAAATGAATTAAACCATCAGATAGCCCTGATTGTGCCCTTTCCAAAAAGACCCCACTTTAGGTATCTCACACTTAAACTGTAGAAGTTAGATTAGAGGTGAATATCTCATTCACCCTTATTTGGCCTGAATTTGACCATAACTTCAGTAATACTGGTGCTAGCTCAGTTTGGCTGGTACCATTGGATAGCCCTGACTTAGAGAGTCATTTTCAATACCCGTTTGATGGGGCTAGGCCTCTTACTCTGTATTTTAGATGAGAGGTGAAGTTTAAGGTTTATGCTCAGCAACAACTTTGAGCAGGAATAACTTTGTTATTCTTTGTCCTATGGTGATGGGACTTGTATATTTGGAAAGGAGTAGGTTTCCTCTTTCTTTTGATACCTCTTGAGCTGATTTGGATTAGCTCCATGTTTTGGTGGTATCTTGGCTATACTATTGATTTATGGTATCTGGCTGTCATGCTTGTGCTCTGGGTTTTAGTCACAGGCTGACACTCAGATCCAATGAGGCCAAGAGTGTCTATGGGCCCCAATTCAAAATTTTACAGATACCTCCAATGAACCCCATAATCAAACAGTTACACCTGGAAGTGACTGAAGGGCCATTAATCACCAATTTTGGCTGATTCCCTTCAATGGCCAAAATCACCAGTCTGACTTTTGGACCACAATAACACTGTATTTTTAACAGTTCAGTAGATGGTGTTACACACCATTATGCACCATATTACCTCAGAAGCTAAATGGTAATCTTTTCAAAACTCAACTTTTCATCTTTAATAAGTCACCAAGCATCAAGAAAGCTTTGAAGGAGGATTCAGGGACTTCAATGTATCATTAAGGGGGTATCTAGTAGGACTTCAAAAAGATCACTCAAGGACACAAATCACCTTGTCCTCTTGGGAATTGGTAATTCAAGTCATTTAGTATGGCCCAAGGGAACAAGTGAAAGGAAAATTTCAGAGGAATTTACAAGAATCAGTTGGAAAGTGTCAAAGCTGAGCATATTTACCTTGACAGCCTCAGTCATTTAATACAGGATTCTCCCAAGAAGCCTTTCATTAATTACAAACTCTGAGAAGAATCATTCAACCCAGTTCAATTCCCAATTTGGCCCAGTGTATTTCTCCCAAGAATTCTATACAGCCTCAAGGATTAAATAATGACCAGCTGTCAGCCTGAATTATTTAATCTCCCAACTTCTCACAAATAATTGTCACTCTTCCATCCCCTGGGGAATTTTTCTCCAGTTGATTAATAATTTGGATTTCCTTTTATCCTTTATTTCCTCTTATCTTTTAATATTAAATACTGATAATCTTAATTCAGTTAGTTGCACCTTTTTCATTTCCTGAAAGTGGGTATTGTTGGTCATATCCCTTACTAGCTCCATTGCTCTTTCTGGAAGGTTGGAAAAGTAATTAAGGACTTATTTGGTTGGCTCTTTCATAATTGGCTTTCTTTTACAATTTTTACTTGAGCTCTCCTCATCAAAGAAATTTGTTCATTTCCTTGATTCTTTGATTCACTCTAGTCCTCCAAGTGAGCTTCTTGATTCCTGAGTTCTAGGACACCCTTGCTATTCCCAATAGCCCCTGTTACAATACCCACTTTCCACAACATAGTGATGAATGTGTGGATCTCATACATGTGAAATATGCAAAAATTAAGACAAAAACCTTTTAGAGGTAAAGGATATACTTCCGGAACATCTTGTATCCCCCAAAATTGTGATAAGAAACAAGGAAGCCAGGATAGATATTTCCTCTGGTGCTTTCCACAATTGTTTTAAAAAGAATCATTCTGAAAAAATTCATAGTAATTAGAATGGAAAACATATGCCAATTGAAGGTATAATTTCCAGAGTGCTAGCTAAAATATGCGGCCTTTGGTTATTTCCGAGGCAGATATAATATTTTTTCATTTTGCAGGAGACATTAGACTGAAGGTTAAATTTTTTTTTATGAACAGTTGTACATCCTAGAATTTCATACTTAGAAATAATTATCTCAATATATATGGTATTTATATTAATAATAACAAAGACCAATATTTTACTATAGGAGAAGATAAAAGACACAAATTTTCCTTCCCCTTGTAAAAGGAGAGATAAATTCAATACAAGTTTTCTCACTGACCAACTGATTAAATTAGAAATCAACTCTGAATGGACATGCGAAATGAAGGAAGAGCTCATTGAAATTTTATTTCAATTTAATTAAGCCTTTTCTTCTGAAAATGAACCACTAGGGGCAATCAAAAGCCATTAATTGAAAATTATTCTTCATGTGGAAAGGCCTTATCCTCAGCTACTATAAAGAAACCCTTACCCAGCCTGACCTAGGTGTAGAGAAGCATTGAAAACTCATTTTAATGAGCTAATTAAACAGGGAGTTCCTAGAAATTCTGGACACAATGAGGAATTAGACTCTGAAAAAACTTTAATAGGCACGTGGAACACCTATAAATCAAGAGCGTTTGGAGATCTTAGAGCATTTGATACTTATACCATCCCAGATATGTATCCCATTCCTAGAATTCCTGAAGCTTTGGTTCAATTATCCAAATCAATATCAGTTAACTCTATTTTTGAAGCCAGAGTTTTCCATCAGAATCCTCCTAAGACTTATTCTAGAAAGCCAATTATGATAATTTCTCATTGTGATGTTTATGCAGAAGCTAAGGTGCCTTTTTGAATAAATAATGCATCCTATCATTATTGAAGAGTGATGACTACCATTTACCCACATGAGTTATCAGAGGCATAGTTGACAACTTATATTGATCAAATTATTAATTTTTCCAGAGACCTAGAAATTAAATTGGGAAAACCTTTCATTAGTACTGAGGAAGATTCTTCAAATTAAAATGAAGATATTTCTTGAAAGTTTTACTTTTGGGTTTCATGGGTTAAACACTCTGGAATATTTAGTTTTGGGATGGAGCCTTGGTATATAAAAACAAATGGCTTTAGTATTAGTGAAACAAATTCACTGGAACAAAACATGATGTGATTCTTAGGAATTTCTAGTAATTAAAGGAAAAACCTTGTAAATTCCGAAATCCATGACAAATAAGTTTACATAGCTGGTGATCAACAAGCTTTCTTTAAAATAAAACAATTAGGGATCCATTTATATCAAAATATCAAGAATTCCCTTGATAATTAATCATTATCATTAGCTCCATAATCAAAAATTCCTTTCAAGATATAAATTTATGTATTTGGTGACTTTTTAAGAGAAGGTCTTCATCAAGTTTAAATTTTCAATGAGAAGCCTTATGCAGGTCCAATTTGTTTTATTTGAGCACAAATAGACCTACTGAGATGATATATGGAGCCACCCAAATTTAGTTCCTTTTCCTTTTATATTCTTTGGAAAAGCTTTATTATCTCCTTCAAGGTGGTGTGGTTGAGGTTATTATTGATTTTAAGTGGTTAAGTCACTTCTTAAAATGAAAGCTACCGATAGACTAATCTTAAAATGGGATATTGCTATAAGGGAGTATATAAGCAATATGACCATAGTATATAAAACTGGAAATATTCACAAGAATTCTGATGGCTTAATTATATGTGTATTACCCAATAAAATGGATAATTCTTCCTATTTTCCTGGAAATGCAGAGCCACATATTACAATTGAGGGAATGAAAATCATAGATTTAGAAACAAAATCCTTGGATGAAGTGAGAAAAAGCTACAATAAACTTAATAATTTTGATATTATCAATTCCCTACTTGAAATAGATTACAAAAATAATTCTTTATCTAATTCTTTGAGTTCTTTATGTAAAGAATCATATGATAATGGAAGACTTCATATACTTAATGGTATTGTTTATCATAGGTCTTAAGACTTATTTCCAATGTTTCTAAGTAGAAGGATGTTTATTAAAACCATTTTTCTAGATCTCAAGAACATCATTTCTTCTTGAAATTATTCTGAAAAAAAATGAAAGAAGCAAAAAGATTTTCTTGGTGGTCATCTTGGAGAAAAGATTTCATTTAGTACTGTAATAGTTGTGACAGGTTTCAAAAGGACAATGAAGCTACTGGTAAGTGATTTGGTATGATGATACATATCAAGTAACCAAGTACCCCATGGGGAGTGTTACACATTGATTAAGTAACAGGATTACCACCTGGTGGTGGGAAAAGCTGCTATGCATGTCTTTTCATTTTAGACAGCTATAGAAAAACTCCAATCTTTTTACCATGTGATAAATATGACATAGCTATGGATACGGTGGTTCTAGCTTGGAAAAATCAATATCTCATACTTTAATCATTAAAATTATCATTAGTGATAGGGACTCAAAGCCTACTTCAGCCTTATGGATACATTGGCATAAGCATTTTGGCACTAAAGTATTATTCTCAACAGCTTATCAATTAAACAATGATTTATTAGAAGAAGGAATATTTCAGACCCTTGGGTAAATGATAATTAATTTTGAGCTTATGGCCTGGAGCTTCAGGATTTTGATGGCTTTACCCATTATTAGTGTACACTTATACCAAAGTTGGAGTTAGCCTATAAGAGCTCCATCTATTTTTCAATAGGAAAGGCTCCTGAAATTCTGGAAAAAGGGTGGAACCCAAAGCTTCCAGTCAATACTTTGGAGAGATTCGGTAGATATTCAGCCAGATTCTCAAATATTTAAGTCACTGATTGATAAATTAAGGTATCAATCAAAACACAGAATGACTGATTCCTGAGAATATGCTCAACAAAAAGTGTGACAATGCTGATAGAGCCTCAGAATTCAAAGTGGGGAACTTGATATTTAGTGATATTAAAGGTGCAAAGAAGCTGAAAGATTCATTTTCAGAACCGTTTAATATTAAATTCCTTTGTGGAACAAATGTAGTACCAGTAGAACTGGCAGGGTAATCGGAAAACAAACATCCAACATTTCCTGTTAGCTTAGTAAAGAAATTACCTCAAAGGGATAAGAAATTATCTCCTTTAGAAAATGAAACACATTTAGAAGTGCCACCACTCAATCAAAGTGAAGATAAGAAGGGACTGAAAGTCTTGAAAGAAAGAAGACTTAGGGAAAATAATTCAAAAGAATATATAGCTACACCACATCAAGATGATTGGCTTTAAAAAACAAAATAAAAGATTTGCAAAGGTTTTTCAGAAGATTTAGGAATGAGAGGGGACAGGCTCCTTAATCATGATTGATCTGTGTGCTTTGAAAGCTTGATCAAAGGTGGTAGATAGGTTTGACAGTTGACTGTAACCACAACTATAATTGAGGCTATACTATTCAATTGAAATATTTAGTAAAATTTCCTTTTGAGTGTTAGGCAATGTGAGAATGTGAGGTATCTATAACATACCAATAAGGTCCAAAATAGTTTCTTGCTCAATGGATTTAGTCATTGACTTAATTTCTAATTTATTTTAAAGAATGAAATAATGAGTTTTATTATACCTTTCTTTTGATAAGCAAATCCAACAGTATTATGTCATATTTTCATTATACCCAAAAATTGACCTAGGGTAGCCTTTTAGCTCAATATATTTTAAAATACTCTATTTAAGAGCCACAGAAAGATTAAGAATTAATAAGTAACCTTAAGAAAAAAGTAAAAATTGTTTAATTTTAACATATTTTTAAGGTACACAATGTATGGATCAGCTTATAAAAAAGTCTTAAAATGAGGATATGGTGTTTATTTACTTAATGGGCTGACTATTTTTTACACAGGTGGTAAATAAGGGAAAGCTCAATTTGAAAGGGTTTAAATGTGTGATTATGGCTTCAAATAAACAACAAAGTGCAAAGTCTCCTACCAAGTGAGGGCAAAAAGGAAAAATTCAAAAGGGTTCAGGGTACCCAGAAATTTTGATCCGAAATGTTTCAATTAAGGTTTTCCTCTGTATGGAAGGATTATTAACAATCAATCAAAATAAGTAAAAGGATTTGATTGAAAAATGAAATTCTAATCTGGTTCATCCCCAATGAGACAGGAATCTCAAGCTCCCAAGGGGGGAGTCCCTCTTGAATGAATTTTAATTAAAGTTGTGACAGTTCTCAAAGCTTCAATAAGCTTAAAAATAATTTAAAACTTATCAAAGGTCAAGGCTTGGTGTGCACCGTTGAATTTTGTGGAAAAAGGCAGTATATTCAAAAGGTCATGACACATCCAAATCTTGATGTATTTATTTAAATTATTCATATACATTAGAAGATATTTTTCTATGTTTCTACACAGGAAGATTTTTAAACTTCTTTATATGGCCAAATATCCAAAAATTTCACAAAAAAGCTTTACAAAACTTATTTTTATAATACTAATTGAAATTACAGTCTTGAAATAAGTAAAAATGTCATAAAGAGGGACAAATCCTTGATTATCTTGGGAAACAAAGAGCAGAAATGTGGAACACATTGAACCATTGGATTTTTCATCAAAAACTACATATATTATATTTTTATGGCATATATTCAAAACCAATACTTACTGATATAACCTGGAAAATAGAACGTATCTGGCTACTAGGAGGAAGGATCATTACTATAAATGGACATCTTCTTCCTCTGTTTCCCCTCAGATGCATCAAATACAATGAAACATTAAGTAAAAAGCTAATTTATTTATTCTTTAGATATAAAACTCTTATATTATTAAATAACAAAGATTCATCTTGTAGTAATCACTAGCTTGAATACGTTTACCTCAATATTTCATTGTTTTTGTTAAAATTCTCTTAAAAATGTCTAAATCCACATCAAAATATCCAAGCTTTAAGTTCCCTCTATTTTTCATTTCAAATACAATTTAAATAAGTTCTCTTTATATCATTAGGTGTAAACATATTCAGAATTATTATGAAAAGTTTTAAAAGTGAGTTATTTTCTCTTATCAAAATAATTTTTTCTCCCCATTATTCTTTTTAATAATTTTATAATCAATATAAATAGTATTTATATTAATCAAGAGACTTGATATTGGTAATATCATTGTTCTAAATTTTTATTTCTTATCAAATAAAATGTTTTTATGCATTTATTAATTGTTAGTAACATTAATAAATTGCCATAAATATATTAATATATTTAATTTATTATAACATTATGTTATTCCTAAATAATATAATTCAATTTATGGCGCACTTTTAATATATCTTTACTGATATAATTATTTTTAATCTTATTATTTATGAAATGAGGAAATCTGTAGTATCACAAGGAAAATATTAGTAATCTTTACTTATTGTTTCATAGTCAAGCCTTACATTTTGAGGCCTCGCTGTTATATTTACTCAAAAATCCCTTATAAAAAGATTAAAATTGGGCTCATCTAATAATCAATTGCACTTGTAATCATAAGCTTATATAGTAACTCTATATTTGTAGTTTTCAAAGGATATTGAGGCATTTGGAAAGCAATTATATTGTTTTGAATGTGGCTTTTCACATCCTTAGACTTTAAAGACCTTTTTTTGAGTGACTCTCTGTATTATGAAAGATGTTCATAAATTCATATTATAGTTTAATCAAAAAAGAATCATATCATTTTTTATTATTCATAAATTGATAAATGAAAAAGAAAAAAATAATAATAAAATTTAAACAAAGTATAAATAAAATATAAATAAAATATTAATAAAGAAAATTTTTGTATTTTATTCATTTCTCTTAAATGAAATATATAAAGGCAATTTTTTATGTGCAAATTACCATATATTTATAATAAGACTTATATTTATTTATCTTTTTCAGTGTTTGGAGATAACCCAACAGAGGAAAATCAAAGTTCTTTTGAAATACTGGTAAAAGAGGCTTGCAAAAGCTCTCCAACACAAGTTGTTACTAAGAAAAAAAAGGTAAGAAAATAGTTTTTCCAGGACCCACCATTCAGGAATTTGAAGGCCCGAACCTCTTTTAAAATTGCCATGAATAAGAATATTTTTATTATTTTTCTAATTTCTTTTTAACTATCAGTTTCTCAAAATGACTACTAGAAGAGGTTCCCAATACTCCATCCATTCAGATGGAGGTGGACTCAGAAGTGGAAATCCTCCTACAAAAAAGACAAGAAAGGAAAAATACCCAGTGGAACAGAATTCACACAAGAAAATTCCATACCTCAAAGGCAAGTTCCTGAAATTCTCATCATCTCTGGGCCTGAATTGAACACAAGTATGACCCATTAAAACAAAGACAAATCACATTCAGGGGGCTCAGATACATATTTAAATGAGCCAGCACAAGCAGTATTACACACTCTACAAAGACAAAGATTGAGAAATTATTTCACAAATACACCAACGAGTGATGAACTCCTGGAACATCCTCAAAAAACTTCTGAAGGGGGAGGAAATAGTGAAATACTCCAATTAATGGAATCTACTATCATCCAAACCCCAAATCAATAAAATGAAGGATTGGATAAACAAAAAGAGGGAGGCAAGCAAGGAAGGAGCCCCAGTAGCTTCTTCCGGAAAGCCACAAGCCAACAAACCTCCCCAAGAGGGGAAGAAAAACAAGAAAAGGAACTTTAATAAGCCATATTACCCATTTACAGGATCCCAAGAATTCAAAAAGATTCCATTGACATTGTCTTCAAAACGGCCAGAGCCCTGATTGAATTCAAGGACAAAGATGAACAAAGAATGAGAGAACCAACTTTTCCAAAGAAACACATTTGTCTCCCGGTGTTTTTAATACTTCAACATAAATTAAAAGTAATATCTTGCCTTTCCAAGACATTAAATAAAGTGTATTATCACCAAAAGAAATCAAAATTAGTATATTATCTTTAAGCCCAATTGCTTTACAGAACAAAAGAGAAATACAAAATGTTAACTTTATGGTTAAAAACAATGAACCAAAAATTTTAATTGAAAATCCTGAAAAATTAATACAAGTGAAACAAGAATTGTATAAATACATAGACCATGTAAAAGGAAAAACTTTGACAATAAATTATTACCAGAGTATTGACAATGTAACAGAAATATTCAAAGGAACTACTTCATCCCACCAAAACCTACTTCTGGACCATGAAGAGGAAATTTATGAAGCAATAATTAATCTTCAAGATAATATTCAAAGGGAAAGCAGACTTATTACTCAGAATATGAATAAATTAAATGAGGCTGAACTTAATATTCCAAAGTTATCAACCCCATTTCACCATATAAGAGGTCCTTTTAAGCCAAAAGAGGAAATAACAAATCCCTTCATAACAGACTTAAGTCATCAAGAAAAGAATCAAGTCTTAATTGAAGAATAACCTCAGCCTAAAGAATGGCCAAAATTCACAGTTGAAGGTGAATATGACCACATGTCATTTGATAAGACAATTGAAATTTTTGAAGAATATTATGCCATACCACATGAATTAATCACTCAAATATTACATTCAGTATTTGAGAAATCTTCAAAAGGATGTTATTATGGAACAAGACAAGCAAATGGAAAACATACATGGTCTTCGTGGAAAAATGAAATAATAATCCATTGGGAAACTGATTCCTGCAGGTATATAATAGAAACTTCATTTGAAAACTCATTCCTTGACCCAGAGAAAGAGAAAACTCTAACTTGGTTATTGAAAAAAGTTGAAATATTGAATGCGCTATATCCAAAAATTTCACAAATAATGGTGCATTTAAAAATACTCAGGAAGTTTTCAGGAGAACTGTTAAATGTGCTAAGGAGCATGTTCATAGAGCCATGTTCCACAAAATAATACATCAATACACTAGGAAACATTGTGACAGGAACAAAAACTGGCAGAAAATGCAAAAAAGGGGACATAAAAAGCCCAAATAAACCATTTATGAAGAAGTACAAACCAAAAAAACCCCCCAAACCAAATAAAACCAATGAGAAAATAAGATTCCATAGCTGTGGCGGTATTGGGCACATAGCCAATAACTGTCTTAAAAAGACAAAGATAAATGAAATTGTGGGGACAGAGGACCACAATTACAAAGAAGAATCTAATTCTGAAGAATCAGAGACCTCTGAAAGTGATAAGATCAACATAATTAATTCCCAAATTAATGATATTTATTTAATTTATGAAGTGCTAGATGTAAATTCAAAATTTTACACAAATTGGATGATCTGACACATACCTTACAAATATAAAACATTTCAAATTACCTAGAACCAAATCTGCCAAAGGAATGGGCTATACAGCTGGGAAGTTAATTTTAAGTATTGTTATTCTAAACAATCAAGAGTAAAAAACTAATCTGAACATGGTTTCATACTTCACATGTGTTTGAAAAAAGTATCTACAAACACTCATACAATATTGGGAAGACAAACCCATACTAATACAAGGGGTTAAATTTAGTAGTGCAAGTGAAAGCATGAAGCCCCTTGGAATAATTGGCTCAAAATTTATTTTTCCACATCCTTCTCAATTTGTAAGAATAAAAATGAAACTTGTAGTAATGGATAATGGTACGAGTAACTATTTCATATTTGTAAATGATTACTTATCAATCTATGGCATAGATATGTCTAACAAAAAACAGATATTTTACCGTAGGGGACAGCAAAAGACAAAAATTTGCCTTCTTAAATAAAAAACCAAATTACTGTTATAAATAATGGAGAGAAAATCCCAGATAAATGCTTATTCATAAATGAAAAAACTAATAGAGCCAGAATTCAACCAAGAATTGGAAAAAAAAATTGAAGTAAAATTGATTGATCTCTTATATAATTACAAAAGTTCCTTTGAAACTGACAAAGAATAGCTAGTTGCTATTATTGGAAATGAGGTAGACATTATTCTGAATTTAGAAAAAACATATTGTCAGGCTGAGTTGTTTCTTACAGCTTCTTTAGTCAATTTTCCTTTAGAGATTACAACTGGGTTAATTAAAGTAATTTTCCTTGTACAAGTTATCAATGTTGGTTTAACTTGTTTGGATGCAGGGTTTTATGGTTTTCTAGTACTCTTAGTGGAAATTGGCATCCACCTTTGGCTTAATATGAGGCTTTCACTGTGCCTCTTCCCTTTGTCCTTCTGCCCTGCTGTTTCTGAGGGTGTCACTGGGGTATTTCCCTGTGACTGGGTCTCAAGTGGTATGAAAATTTCTTCCACTGTAACAGAGGATGAGTGTTTATGTCAGTTAAGGCTTTTTCAATTCTATTTGTGTGTCTAAGAATGGCTTCTGGTACAATATATGTCTATATTGTGCCCTTGTATTATGATTTATGATTGAAATGATAAATCATAAATCAACAATACTGTTTTTGTGGATATATGGTCTGCTGTTGTAGACCAATATCTCAAATTAAGTCTTAATGAACAATTAGAATCTTACAATTTTTTCTGTAAGGAACAATTGAGCTTATCAATAAGTACAACCATGCCTCTAACACTGTCATTTAGAGTACAGAGGTATTCTCTATGTAAAAAGAATAATTTACAGGGGTATTGGTGTTTTGATATTTGAAAATGCCCAAGTTTGCCTGTGGTAATTGAATTATAATCAAGCCACATTAAAATCTTATAAATAAACACATACCACTGGAAAAAATAATCATATATCATATTTATATAATATTTTTTTCATTAAAGGTATTTTGCTACTAAAAAATAGTAATATTGAAATAAAATATAAGATAAAAATAAGAAATTACTCACTTTTAACACCAAAAAAGGTCAAGGAGGTTCAAAAAACATGGCCAGGCCCCCAAAATGTAAGTCTGAGTCTATGATGGAGTGACAATAAGTGTAGAGGTTTTCTATGAAATTCTTGATAATTGTAGAAAATATCAAGAGTATTATGACTGTCCTCAGTATAAAGTATAATATAACAAAATATTATAACCACAAATTTAATATAATTATTGAAAATAATTATATTCAAGAAAAGAAATTTTAATTATTATTAAATAATTGAATAATGAAAAAAAATCTTTCTAATCATAATAAAATATAATTATTTCATTATTGTTATATTCACTCAGAATTACAGCAATCAGAAGTTTAAAGCTCTTAATCATACAATTACACATGGAAAATAATAATATTTATTCACTTATAAATAATATATAGATATTATTTATAAGAGAAATCATCACACAATGTGCGGAGATAATTCTTATAGAAAATTCTATCTAAAAGAACTGATAATAGATAAACAAATGTAGAACTTTGAAGAAAACTTACTTATAATATTTATTACATAAAACAAGTCAAAAAATGGCAGTTATGATATGAAATAATGTTTATAAGCTAAACACACAACAAAATTAATTATTTTAAAAGATAAAAAAAACTTTTTTATGATAAAAAATGTTTTAAGAGTTTCTCATAGGAATTTGTGGATTTCTAAAAGATATATTCAACACAATAATTTAATATTGTCACAGCCATGGGGAAAGCCCCTCCCAATAGTTGTTTAAGGCAAGTCAAGCCTCCACCAATTTATGGCCCATTAGGCATATTATCAACTCTAGGCCAATTTACCACTCATGGTGTGGAATGGTTCTTTGGCCATATCCACTTTGCATGGTCAATCATGGCCCTCAGGCCATATCCTGCTTCATTGGCCCTTTTATCCAATTCCAAATCTTACCAACCCTCAGACCAATATCTCTAAATTTGGGACCGGGGGTCATTCAGTCTTTCAGGGGCCTTTGGCCTCTCTAGCTATATCCAGGGCCACTGGCCCACCCCCTTTTATTAGGGTTTTTATTGCCTTAATAGAATACTTGAGCCATTTAGGCCCCCTATGGCCTCTACAGTCGGTAAGCTGCAGGCTGCGGGCCGTGGGAGAGTTTTGGCCCCTTTTTGGCCTCATTCCAATTCTGCCAAAAGGGGCCAGGGGCCTTCCAGGTGGGTCTCAAACCACAATTGGGCCCACCAGAGGTGACCATCCACCTTCAACAAGGGTTTTACCCTCAAAATCAGGGAAACCCTTGGCCCCTCTCGATGGACCCAAACCTGGGGGAACCAGGAGTAATGAATATATGGTATTATACCATTATGCACCATTTGCTCTTAGCAATTCAATGGTTAGGGCTTTACGACTCCATTATTTCATTTCAAATCAGTTTCTCAAGCCAATCACCCATTTCAAAGGAAGGCTTCAGCCACTCAGTCTTACAATCCATGGTGGCTAGCAGAGGACCATTCAAGGACCCCAGCTCCCTGGCTTTCCAGGTGTTGGTTATGTCATTCCAAAAGTTTTCCCCCAAAGGAATGCTGGCCCAGGATTCTTCAAGGCAAGTTTCAAGAGTTTGTTAATCATTCAAATCAGTTTTCAAGGCATCAAGCACTCCAGAACTCCAGCACTCCTTGGGAAACTCAATCAGTTGATACAGGTGGTATTTGGAAAGCCTGTATGGCATTGGTCCATTTGGGCCAATTCATATTGCACTTTGGGAATTCAAGACACACAGTTCATCTCTCAAAATGGAAAGATCTGTATTGACCCATAACAGTCAATACAGCTGGGTAATCAACCCTCCAGGATCAGTCTTCATTGTTTCACATATACTGGCCCCCTTTTCTTACCTGGGGACATTTCCCCCATTTAATTAATATACTGGATTTGTTTTATTCTTATTTTTTTCTCATCATTGAAGGTAAATACTGATAAACTTAAGTCAGTCATTTTCACTTCTTTCTTTGCCTGTCAGTGAATATTGTGGCCATATCCTTTGCTCATTCCATTGTTCTTTCTGGAAGATTGAAAAAGTTAGTTGAGGATTCATTTGGTTGTCTCTTGGCCTTTGGCGTTTCTTAATATCCTTTGGCCTTTGGCTTCATTCTTATCTTTGGCATATCTTGTACTGTTCTCATTTTCTCTTAAAGAAATACATTCTTCTTTTCTTTTCTTTATCTTGGGATCCCTCCCAGTGAGTTGCTGATTCCTGAGTTCCAGGCCACTCTTGTTGTCCCCAAGTCCCCCTGTGACATTAAATTAATTAACTCATAATTTCTTTTCATTATTTTCATTCACTCATTTGATCAAAATTATACTCTTTAATTCTTATGAATTTCATGATTTTTTGTCATCTCTCAATTTTCTCCCATTCATTTTTCATTTTTTAAAATTGAAAGCTGACCAATTTTCATTTTTTTTCTCTTTTAAATCTTTATTCAAGTCATCAGATTGATTCAATTGATAATTCAGGTTTCATTCTTATTTTATTTTCAAATTACTCATTAAAATTATTCAGACACATTCTTCACATCAGGATTTGTTTTGATTCATTATTCAAGAATTTTGAATTAAAGAAGAATTCAATTTATTTGATTTGATTGATTGATTTGGAATATTGACTTATTGACTTCAAGAAGATTGATTTACTTTAAGATTCATAGAGCCTGCTGATTTTTTACATTAAGATATTTTTACATGAATTGATTTTCCCTCAAGAATTAATTTGATTGATTGATTTTCTGCAAGATTCTATTTTGATGGATTTGACATATTTATTTATTGAAGTAAAAATTCCATTTGACATTTGATTGATTTATTTACCTGAAGCTTTCAATCTGACTCATTGATCTTTCTTCAAGATATTGACTTTGGCTTTTACTTCGAGATTTATTGCCAAATTGCCTCAAGTCCTCAAATTCACTTTTGATTTATCTTCAAATTTTATCTTATTTTCATCCTGAAAATTCTGCCTATCCAACATTCCCCTCCTGAAAGACAGACCAGATCTCAAGCTGTCCTCACTCCAGCACCAAGAGTTTCTCTTGATGGGATCCCAGAAGCCCTTTAACTGGGGGCCCATCTGGAAAGAGTACCAGTCATTGAAGGGGAATCACCATACGGGAAAGTATGAAGAGGGCCAAGGAGATGAAGTTCCTTTTCAGGAGTAGCTTTAGATTTTCCAGGACTTTCAAGAACCACTCTCAAAGGTCCTGGTGAAGCTTGTAAAGAGGAGGAGGAGAATTCTGAGCAAGAGGGAGAGTCTGATGGTACTGAAGTTGTTCCTTCTCCTGTGGGGGCATCCCAAGGTACTGGAGGTCCAATTCTAGCACAGTATAATGAGCCTGTCTCTCATCAATCTGAACCATCTTTATTGACCATTATGCAGCAGATGACTCAAATTATGGGCAATTTCAAGCAGCTTCATCCTCTGAAGCTTCAAGACTACCAGCCTTCAAGACTCCATGTATGAAGGCACCAGACTGCCTTGATGGGACTCAACCCTTCAAAGTCAGAAGTTTCATTCAGTCCTCCCTGAAGACAGGAAGAAAGCTCTTCATTCCACCTCATTTCTCATTGGCAGGGCTTCAAAATGGATTTAGCCTTACCTTTCTAATCTCACCAATCAAGACCCAGCATACCTCCACAATAATTGGGCCTTATTTGAATGCCAGCTCTTTACTTGATTTGGAGACCCAAATGAAGTTAAAGAAGCTGAAGCAGAGTTGGATGGCCAGAGAATTGAGGAAGGCAGGCATGTATCTTTATAAATTGGGGATATCAGAAGTCTAGTTTCAAGAATTGGGGATTGGGGTGAAAGGGCTCCTATTCATCATTTGAGGAAGGGATTGGCCTCCCATCCTTCATGTATGTACTCTCTTCAAGACTTAATGGACATTACCATGGAGCTTGATACCAGGTATTATGAAAGGGAAAAGGAGAAGAGTCATCATAAGGAGAAGAAGCCTGAAGCCTTGAAGTCAGGTTCTTGCCATCCCCAAAATTCTTCCAGTTCAAATCAAAAGAAGAAGAATTTTAATTTTCAGAAGAGGGACAAGCCCTATTCTTCTTTTCTGAATGAGGAGTTGAAGCTTATGGGTTCTGAAAAAGAAAGAAAAGTCAAAGAGGGCTTATGTGCCTATTTTGGTGGGAAGCATAGTCTTGAGTCTTATTTCAAAAGGCCACAAAACCAGCTTTCCCAGCCAGGGAAAAGCCTGAGTGAAGATCATGTTATGTTCAAGGATCTTCACTATTTTCCTCCCAGAGTACAATTGTTCATTCTGAATACTGTTGTCCAAAATTCTTGAAAATTCTTTTTTTTCTTCTCTTTCTGATATGTTTTACAGTATTCTCATTGATTCTGGTGCTACAAGCTCATTCATTGCAAAGAAGTTTCTTCACAAGTATTCTTTGACTATGTCAGAGCTTCCAGAGAGGATTCCTCTTATCATTTTGGACTTCTCAAAGTCCCCTTGTTCATGGGTGACTCACCATACTAAATATATGGTTGAGCTCCCTTCCTTCCCAAGCTTGGAATGGGACTTTTTAGTCATTGATACTCCCAATGGAGAAGACCTCTTATTGGGCTTTGACTTCCTTAATAATTTTAATCCATCTATTTATTGGAGGAAAGGACTGGTCATGAGAACTATTATGATCCTTCAAAGTATTCCAGTACTGACTTTCCTTCTTCCAAATCATGTTCATCTCTGGTAGGTGATTCTAGAGCACCATCATTTACGTCTTCTGTCCATATTCCTTCCCTTAATTTCCCTCAGTAATTACTACCATCTAGAGATGAAGTATTCAACAAGATTCAAGCCGTTGGAGAGAATTTTGTATATTTACTTCATCTTTTCTTTGGGAATATGGGCCTTCCTCCTTCATCTTGTCATGACTCCCTGGAGGAGTTGTGGGATGAAGAGGAAGAGCCAAAGAAATATAAAATAAGATGAAGGTTGTTCCTTCTTCTTATCACCATTATTTGGATGTATTCTCCAAGGTGAAATCAGAGAAACTTCCTCCTCACTGTGCCTGTGATCATCATATTGAGCTGGAGGGGTCTCTACCTTCAGATGGGGTGATCTACTCTTTATCAAACCAAGAGTCAGATACACTAAGGGCCTACATTTCAGATAATGTAGAGAAAGGTTTCTTCTGGCCAAGATCTGCTTCAACAGGAGCGCCTTTCCTCTTTTTCAAAAAGAAATATGGGGGCCTCCATTTATGTTTTTATTACCGCAAACTCAATTCTGTGACTAGGAAGAACAAATATCCTTTTCCTCCTATGAGTCAGCTTCTTACTGTCTCTGATAGTTGTTCTATATTCTCCAAAATTGATTTGCATGGTGCATATACCCTGCTCAGAATCAAGGAATGTGATGAAAATTTGACAGAATGTAGAGCAAAATATGGCAGTTATGAGTACTCAGTTATGCCATTTAGGCTCCTCAATGCTCCTGCCTCTGTTAAAAATCTTTTCAATAATATTTTTTATGATTTTCTTGATGTTTATGTTGTGGCTTATTTGGATGACATTATGGTCTTTTCCAAATCTGAAGAAGAACATGTCACTCATGTGTCCACTGTTCTTTCCAGACTCAGAGCCAATAATATCTTTGCTAAGGCCTCCAAGTTCTTACTTCATGTTTGTAGTGTAGCTTATTTGGGTTATGTTGTTTCTTCTGAAGGCCTCTATGTGGACCAAGAAAAATTCCAGCAAATTCTCAATTGGACACCTCCAAGAAACCTCAATGCTCTTCAATCTTCTGTTGGCTTTGACAATTTTTACTGCCATTTCATCAAGAATTATTCCAAGAAAATTAGTTCTCTCACCAAGTTCCTCAATAAAGATTCCTGTTTTCCCCTCAATGAGGAAGCTCTTAGAAATTTTAACCAACTCAAAGAGGCTCTAACCACAGCTCTAATTCTTTTCTACCCACAATTGTAGAGACCGATGCATCAGATTATGCCTTGGGTGCGGTACTTAGTCATGTTTCTGATTCAGGAAAACATCCCGTTTCATTTGATACCTGCAAGCATATTCCAGCATAGCTCAGCTATGAGATTCATGACAAGGAACTACTTGGCATAGTATGTGCTCTCAAGTGCTGGAGGGCTTTTCTTCTTTCTTTATCTTTCCTTTTTGAAGTCCTCATTCCTCACTTCAATATTTCATGACCTCCAAGGTCCTCACTTGCCGTCAAGCCTTCTGGGCTGAGTTCCTCTCTGAAGTTAATTTTTCAATCACTTACTTCCCTGGCCACCTGGAAACTCTTCTAGATTCATTGTCACATCAAGACAAGGTTCATCTGGGGAGGGGGGAGGATTTCATCAGCAAGAATACAATGAGTTTTCAGCAACTCATTAAGAAGGATGAAGTCCAACCCTCAGGACTTTTTGCAGTCAAGGTGAAATTGTTTTCAAATTTGATTAAATCAGTTCAGAAGGCATCATGGCAATATCCTCAATATAGAAGTAACCTGGCAGACTTGGGAAAAGTTAAATCTGGTACAGATCATTCTCTTGATCCTTCTTTCCAACTTCTGCTCTTCAAAGATTGGGTGGTGGTTCCAAATGATCTCACAATTCAACTCAGAATACTCCAAAATTGCCATTAGTCTCCGCTATCTGGCTGCCCTGGCCAATAGAGGACCCTCAAGCTTTAAAAGCAGGATTTCCACTGGTCTGGAATTACTCAATTCATTAAGGATTATGTTTCATCCTGTCCAAAGTGTTCAAGAAACAAGAATATCCATCACAAGAAGTTTGGACTCCTCAAACCTCCTTCAATTCCAAATGGTCCTTGGATTTGCCTTTCAATGTACTTTATCACTCAACTGCCACTGTCCAACTCTTTAGATTCAATTCAGGTCATAGTGGAAAGGCTCTCAAAAGATGTCAGTATTTCAACAATATCTTCACTTACTTAATTGTATTTGGCCCATTTATTCATCAAGAATATCTTTCCAAAGCATGGCCTTCCTTCAAGCATTGTCAGTGATAGAGGTTCTCTTTTTTTCTTCCTTTTGGACCAATCTTTGTCAGAACCTCAAGATTTCAAGTGATCTTTCAGCTTCATACCATCCAAAAACTGATGGAAAGACAGAGAGGGAAAATCAGATATTAGAACAGCACCTTTGGATGTATTTCAATTATCATCAAGATGATTGGAACAATTTGCTCCCTCTTGCTGAATTTGCTTACAATAGCTTTGACCACTTTTCAACAAAACAATCACCATTTTTCACTGTTTTTGGAAGGGATCCTCAATTTGACTCAGTCTACATTACTAAAGATACTCCTGATAGAATTTTATCAAGAAAAATCTAATCAGTACAGAAATATGTCAAGAGAGATCTAGAAGTTTCCATAAACAGGTTTAAGAGCTATTCAGATAAAAGTAGAGGAAGTCCACCTGTTTTCAATCCTGGTGGCATGGTATTGCTTTCTTCCAAGAACATCCAATAAACTAGACCCACCAAAAACCTGTCTTAAAGATCTTTGTGTCCTTTTCCAATATTAAAGAAAGGTAGCACTCATTCCTACTATCTCAATGAAAGTCCATCCACCAAGTCTTCCATATTTATCTTTTAGCACCAGTCAAGATGTCAGCAATCCCAAATTGGCATCAAGAGCCTCCTCCTCCAATTATCATTGAAGAAGAGTAATTGGAAGTCTCTCAAATACTGGACTCTAAGATTAAGCAAGGAAAATTATGGTATTTTGTGTAATGGAAAGGTTTCAGTCAAGACCTAGAAAGATCTACTTTAGAAACAACCAAAAACCTCCAGAATTGTCCTGAGCTTGTTAAGAATTTTTATCCTTTATATCCTGAAAAGCCACAACCCAGTTACTAAAAGGCTTGGTTCTTCATGGTGCTTGGTGGGGAGAGGAATTACCAAGAGTAAGTCCCACTCCTGGTATGCACCTTTAGAGGGATTCTACCCTTTTTTTGTAGGCATCACCTTGGCCACTCTATGAGCACTCTGCATTTTTTGGACACAGACCTTTTGGCCATGCTTTCAGAATCAATTCCAAAATTATGGCCATTTTCACTTGGTCAAATGGACCATCATTTCAAATTCACTCCTTCAACAATTCTTCTTTTTTAATTTATGGCACTGGTGGGATTGGTAACTACAAAAAGTAAATTCCTCTCTTGGTGTACACTTCTCTGAGGGGTCTACAATATATCAAAACATCACCTTGGCCACTATTCAAGCACTTGTCATTGAATTTCCCTTTCCAGGTCCTTGGTCATTTTTCAAAATCAGATTACCAACCTCTATGATGAAGATTGGAGACTCCTCTAGATTCATTCCCTTTCTTTCTCTTATTTTCATTTCCATTCGTTTTCTCTTTCCATTATACCTTTCTCAAAATTTGCAATTTTTTATAAACTTAATGCCAAACGTTTTACATCACCTCAGTTCTTCAAATTGCAAAGCCAAATGTCAAAAGATGCCCAAATCGTTCTTATGTCATGTGCAAACCTCTTATTGGTTATAAATTTCTGTTTCAAGATTCAAAACCTCTGGAATCCCCCTTTCGAATCCATCTCAAAAGCCTCAACAGGCTTCTACCTTGTCTTGGTTCTCAGGGGCTCACCACTCAAGGTAGGGGGGGTACTGTCACAACCATGGAAAAAAACCCTGCCAATTGCTGTTTATGGCAAGTCAAGGCTCTACTCATACATGGCCCATTGTCCATATTATCAACCCTAGGCTAATTGACCACTCAAGGCTTGGAATTGCGATTTGGCTATATCCACTGCACATGGTAATTCATGGCCCTCAGGCCATATCCTGCTTCATTGGCCCTTTTGACCAATTCCCAACCTCACAAACCCACAGACCAATATCTCTGAATTTGGGCCTGGGGTAATTCAGTCTTCCAGGGGCCTCTGGCCCCTCTATCCATATCCAGGGCCACTAGGCCACCCCCTTTAATTAGTGGGTTTATGACCTAAATGGCAGATTTGGGCCATTCAGGCCCCATACACAAAGGGCTGTGGTACAGTTTACGCCCCATACGCCAGGGGCTGTGGTACAGTGTAGGCTCCTTTTGGTGTAATTCCAATGAGGCCAAAAGGGGCCAAGGGGGAAGTCCAGAAGATCCCAACACCAGGTGGGCCTACCTGAGCCCCTTTTGGGAAAAAACAGCAAAAATGCCAAAGGACCCAAGGTGCCCAGAATGTCCATAAATGGCACAGCCCTCAAAGATTCAATTCATGGCCTCTGGCAATTACCAGAGGTCACCATCCACCTTCAGCAAGGGTTTCACCCTCAAAATAAGGAAAGCCCTTGGCCCCTCTCAATGGACCCAAGTCTGGGGGAACCAGGAGTGGTGCATATAGGATATTACATACCATTATACACCATTTTTTCTCAGCAATTCAATGGTCAGGGGTCCAGGACTTTATTATACCATTTCAAATGAAGTCCCCAAGCCAATCACCTCTTTTAAAGGAAGGCTTCAGCCACTCAGTCTTAAATTCCCTGGCGGCTACCAGAAGACCATTCAAGCGCCCCAACACCCTGGCTTTCCAGGTGTTGGTTATTCATTCTAAAAATACTCCCCCAAGGGAATACTGGCCCAGGATTTTACAAGGCAAGTTTCAAGAGGTTTTTAATCATTCAAATCATCTTTCAATGCATCAAGCACTCCAGCACTCCTTGGGACCCTCAATCAGTTGATACAGGTGGTATTTGGAGAACGTTTATGGCATTGGCCCATTTGGGCCAATTCATATTCCACTGTGGGAATTCAAGACACACATTTCATCTCTCAAAATGGAAAGATCTATATTGACTCAGAACAGTCAATACAGCGGGGTAATCACCCCTCCAGGATCAGCCTTCATCTTCTCACATATACTGGCCATCTTTTCTTCCCTGGGGACCTTTTCCGCAGATAATTAAGACATTCAATTTATTTTTATTCTTATTTTCTTTTTCATTATTGAAAGTAAATACTGAGAATCTTTAGTCAGTCATTTGCACTTCTTTCTTTGGCTTTCATTGGATATTGGTAGTCATATCCTTTTCTCATTCGATTGTTCTTTCTGGAAGGTTGAAACAGTGAATTTAGGATTCAATTGGTTGGCTGTTGGCCTTTGGCGTTTCTTGATATCCTTTGGCCTTTGGCTTCATTCTTATCTTTAGCATATCCTGTACTGCTCTCATTTTCTCTTAAATAAATACATTCTTCTTTTATTTTCTTTATCTTTGGAGCCCTCACGGTGAGTGGCTGATTCCTGAGTGCCAGGCCACTCTTGTTGTCCCCAAGTCCCCCTGTGGCATTATATTAATTTATTCATCATTTCTTTTCATTATTTTCATTCACTCATTTGATCAAAATTATGACTCTTTAATTCTGATGAAATTCATGTTTTTTTGTCATCTCTCAATTTTCTCTCATTCATTCTTCATTCTTGAAAATTGAAAGCTGATCCATTTTCATTTTCTTTCTCTTTTAAATCTTTCTTCAAGTCATCAAATTGATTCAATTGATAATTCAGGTTTCATTTTTATTTGATTTTCAAATTAGTCATCAAAATTATTCAGACACATTCTTCACATCAGGATTTGTTTTGATTCATTATTCAAGAATTTTGAATTGAAGAAGAATTCAATTTATTTGATTTGATTGATTGATTTGGAATATTGACTTATTGACTTCAAGAAAATTGATTTACCTTAAGATTCATTGAGCCTGCTGATTTTTTACATTAAGATATTTCTACATAAATTGATTTTCCCTCAAGAATTAATTTGATTGATTGATTTTCTGAAAGATTCAATTTTGATGGATTTGACATATTGATTTATTGAAGTCAAAATTTCATTTTACTTATGATTTATTGATTTACCTGAAGCTTTCAATCTGACTCATTCATTTTTCTTCAAGATATTGACTTTGGTTTTTACTTCAAGATTTATTGCCAAATTGCCTTAAGTCCTCAAATTCACTTTTGATTTATCTTCAAATTTTATCTTATTTTCATCCTGAAAATTCTGCCTATCCAACATTCCCCTCCTGAAAGACAGACCAGATCTCAAGCTGTCAGCACTCCAGCACCAAGGGTTCCTCTTGATGGTATCCTAGAAACCGTTTAACTGGGGGCCCATTTGAAGGGGAAGCACCATACAGGAAAGTATGAAGAGGGCCAAGGAGATCAGGTTCCTTTTCAGGTGTAGTTGGAGATTTTCCAGGACTTTCACAGACCACTCTCAAAGGTCCTGGTGAAGATTTTGAAGAGGAGGAGGAGAATTCTGAGCAAGAGGGAGAGTCTGATGGTATTGAAGGTGTTCCTTTTCCTGTGGGGGCATTCCAAGGTACTGGAGGGCCAACTCTAGCACAGTCTAATGAGCCTTTCTCTTATCAATCTGAACTATCTTTACTGGCCAGTCTGCAGCAGATGACTCAAATTATGGCCAATTTCAAGCAGCTTCATCCTCTGAAGCTTAAAGACTACCAGCCTTCAAGACTCCATGTATGAAGGCACCATATCCTTGTGTCATATGCAAACCTCTTATTGGCTATAAATTTCTGTTTCAAGGTTCAAAACCTCTGGAATCCCCATTACCAATCCATCTTGAAAGCCTCAACAGGCTTCTACCTTGTCTTGGTTCTCAGGGGCTCACCACTCAAGGTAGGGGGTACTGTCACAACCATGGAAAAAAACCCTCCTAATTTCTGTTTATGGAAAGTCAAGGCTCTACTAATATATGGCCCATTGTCCATATTATCAACCCTAGGCCAATTTACCAATCAAGGCTTGGAATTGCCATTTGGCTATATCCACTGCACATGGTAATTCATGGCCCTCAGGCCATATCCTGCTTCATTGGCCCTTTTGACCAATTCCCAACCTCACAAACCCACAGACCAATATCTCTGAATTTGGGCCTGGGGGTAATTCAGTCTTCCAGGGACCTCTGGCCCCTCTATCTGTCAGCCTGTGACTCAAAACCAGAGCACAAGCATGACAGCCAAAATACCATAAACCAATGGTATAGCCAAAATACCACCAAAACATGGAGCTGAGCCAAATTAGCTCAAAAGTTATCAAAAGAAAGAGGAAACTCACCTCTTCCTGAAAATATAAATACCATCACCATAGGACAAGAAATAACAAAGTTATTCCTGCTCAAAGTCATTGCTGAGCATAAAGCTTAATTTTCACCTCTCATCTAAAATCTAGAAGGAGAGGCTTAACCCCATCAAATGGGTACTCAAAATGAAGCTCTAAGCCAGGGCTATCCAATGGTACCAGCCAAACTGAGCTAGCACCAGTATTACTTGAGTTATGGTCAAATTCAGACCAAATAAGGGTGAACAAAACATTCACCTCTCATCTAGCTTTTACAGTTTTAGTGTGAGATACCTGAAGTGGGGTCTTTTTGGAAAGAGCACAATCAGGGCTATCTGATGGTGCCATCCATTTCCTCATAACTCAACTACAACAGAAGTTATTGGCCAAACAAGCTTAATACAGCTTTTGGCCAGACCATGCCAATGTACAAAAATACTTGTACATGGGATAACTTTGTCATATTTAATGATAACCATGTCAAGTTGGGTACCATTGTGTAGAGCGCATACAGAGCTATTCAATGAACCAACTTTGAGCTTGATATCTCAAAAACTGACAGAGTTATGACCATTTTAAGGTCAAAATCCCACCTGCTGTCAGATACAGCCTTACCATGGGATAATATCCCATAACCATGAATATGAGGTGTCAAATAGATGAAGAAGCATGTTTTTACTTCAATACCTCATATGTCAGTCAATACTGGGGTCCCATACAGTTTCTGTACAGCATTCTACGCGTCATACACGTCAGAATCAGGCTGTGAGGTCCCCAGATGAAAGTTTTCACCCTGTATTGGTGAAAACTGCCCAGATGTGGTTTCAAAACCACATCTGAGCCCAATACAGGGTATACAGGCTGTTTGAAAACCATAAGCCTGTCATAGAGAGTGAAAAATCTTCACTTCCTCTACGTGGAAAGGTCTAGCAGCCTTTCCACCCCAATTTCAGGATAAAAGGAGGGCTTTTCACAGCCAAAATCCTCTCCTCATCCTGCTCTTGAATAACCTACGTAGTAAACTGTCAAAAACAGTTTTACTCTTGGTTAAATAATCAGGTATAATTATAATCTTTAATTATTGTAGACTTTATTATTGTAATCCAACAGATAAAGCCTGCACCCAGGGTTCTCAATAGCGCTCACCACCACTATTTCTTAATAGTAGAACCCTTTTATCTTATTATAACCTTTATAAATCTTTTTTTAAATCATTTTCTGTCGTGTCACATACACAGTTAAAGCTGTAATTAGCCTAGTTATACCTTTATCATAGTATCATCCTGACACTATCCATATCCAGGGCCACTAGGCCACCCCCTTTAATTAGTGGGTTTATGACCTAAATGGCAGATTTGGGCCATTCAGGCCCCATACACCAAGGGCTGTGGTACAGTTTACGCCCCATACGCCAGGGGCTGTGGTACAGTGTAGGCTCCTTTTGGTCTAATTCCAATGAGGCCAAAAGGGGCCAAGGGGGAAGTCCAGAAGATCCCAAGCCCAGGTGGGCCTACCTGAGCCCATTTTTGGAAAAAACAGCAAAAATGCCAAAGGACCCAAGGTGCCCAGAATGTCCATAAATGGCACAGCCCTCAAAGATTCAATTCATGGCCTCTGGCAATTACCAGAGGTCATCATCCACCTTCAACAAGGGTTTCACCCTCAAAATAAGGAAAGCCCTTGGCCCCTCTTAATGGAACCAGGAGTGGTGCATATATGATATTATATACCATTAGGCACCATTTTTTCTCAGCAATTCAATGGTCAGGGGTCCAGGACTTCATTATACCATTTCAAATCAAGTCCCCAAGCCAATCACCCATTTTAAAGGAAGGCTTCAGCCACTCAGTCTTAAAATCCCTGGCAGCTACCAGAAGACCATTCAAGGGCACCAGCTCCCTGGCTTTCCAGGTTTTAGTTATTTGATTCTAAAAATATTCCCCCAAGGGAATACTGGCCCAAGATTTCTAGGCAAGTTTCAAGAGGTTTTGAATAATTCAAATCAGTTTTCAAAGCATAAAGTCCTCCAGCACTCCTTGGGAAACTCAATCAGTTGATTCAGGTGGTATTTGGAAGACCTGTATGGTATTGGCCCATTTGGGCCAATTCATATTCCACTGTGGGAATTCAAGACACGCAGTTCATCTCTCAAAATGGAAAGATCTGTATTGACCCAGAACAGTCAATACAGCTGGGTAATCAACCCTCCAGGATCAGTCTCCAACTTCTCACATATACTGACCATCCTTTCTTCCCTGGGGACTTTTTCTGCAGTTAATTAATATACTGAGTTTATTATTATTCTTATTTTCTTTTTCATCATTGAAAGTAAATACTGAGAATCTTGAGTCAGTCATTTGCACTTCTTTCTTTGACTTTCATTGGATATTGGTAGTCATATCCTTTTCTCATTTGATTGTTTTTTCTGGAAGGTTGAAACAGTGAATTGAGGATTCAATTTGTTTGCTATTGGCCTTTGCCATTTCTTAATATCCTTTGACCTTTGGCTTCATTGTTATCTCTAGCATATCCTGTACTGCTCCCATTTGCTCTTAAAGAAATATATTCCTCTTTTATTTTCTTTATCTTTGGAGCCCTCCCGGTGAGTTGCTGATTTCCGAGTGCCAGGCCACTCTTGTTGTCCCCAAGTGCCCCAGACCAGTCAATACAGCTGGGTAATCAACCCTCCAGGATCAGTTTTCAGCTTCTCACATATACTGGCCATCTTTTCTTCCCTGGGGACCTTTTCCGCAGTTAATTAATACACTGGATTTCTTTTTATTCTTATTTTCTTTTTCATCATTGAAAGTAAATACTGAGAATCTTGAGTCAGTCATTTGCACTTCTTTCTTTGACTTTCATTGGATATTGGTATTCATATCCTTTGCTCATTTGATTGTTCTTTCTGCAAGGTTTAAACAGTGAATTGAGGATTCAATTGGTTGGCTGTTGGCCTTTGGAGCTTCTTAATATCCTTTGGCCTTTGGCTTCATTCTTATCTTTAGCATATCCTGTACTGCTCTCATTTGCTCTTAAAGAAATATATTCTTCTTTTATTTTTTTATCTTTTAAGCCCTCCAAGTGAGTCCCTGATTCCTGAGCTCCAGGCCACTCTTGTTATCCCCAAGAGCCCCTGTGAAAAATATAATTGAATAAATTATTGGTTATTACAACAATAATCTGATTTCTATCACTTCAATTATTTAAGTTCAGATTGATAAAGAATAAAATACCCAAGAGATTACTTCAATAATAATATTGCATAATTCATAAAGTATTATTTGTTTGAGATTTCTAATTGATTGTAATCATTATTTTGTTGAAAAAAAACATTGATTTATAGTCTCTGTTTATGCCTGAAGAGCAGCTCTCATGATTAATAATGGATATAGAGGTATTTCTCAGGTCAAAACTGAAAAACTATGCTTAAAAATATGGCTCTTAACTTAAGGTAACTTATTTTCAATTCCAAGTTCATGCTAACAGGGTTTTTCTTAACTCCAAGTAGCTTTAATTCCCCTTTGGATTAATTATATCAAGTTTTAATATAAAATCAGCTTATTTATATCCAAGTTCATCATATGAAAGACTCAAAATTAAAGTTTTAAGAAAAAATATCTTAAGGTTAATTTTCAATCAATTTTTAAAGAAATATTAGTCTTCTATAATAATTATTTAAATTCTTAATCTCAAGGTTCCCCAGAAATTAAAATTTTTTATGAAGGATAATTAAAATATAATGTATACACAGATAAAATTTATTTGTAATCTGTGTGAAATTTTCAAGAGAATCCATTAAGAATTGTATTTTCAATGAATTGTTGAAGTTATTGCTATTTTTCCACATAAAATAGCAATGCACACCAAACCTTAACTTTTGATAAGGTATTAATACTTTTAAATTCAAAGCCTCAAGCTTAATTAAGCTTTGACAGCTCTTAAAACCTTGATTTCAAGCTTGCATATTGTGATTTACCCTTTGGCAGCTTAAAATTCATGTCCAAATTGGGATAAAGCCAGTTCAATATTTAAGGTAGGATCAAAGCCTAATCTTAAAGCTTAAATAAGGTTGAAAATCCTCCAATACAGGTGGAAAACCTTCATTTAATCCTTGCATATCCAAAATTCTGGGTACCCCAGCTCTGTTTGGTCTTTTTCCTTGGTCCCACCTTTCTGTGTGGATTTTGCCCTTCCATTTATTTAAAGAAATACTATGGCCCTAAACCCTTTTAAATTGAGCTCACACAGGATTTACATTCTGTTTGTCAAATTCTTAGCCAATTCAGTAAATATACATAACACCTTAAGTTCAACTAATTTTTTTGTAAGTTTGCATAAACCTTATGCAACTTTAAATTTAAGCTTAAATTTAACAACTTTCAAAAATGTTAAAAAAATAAATTGTACTGTGATATTCTCAAAGCTTCTAATAAAAGAACATAACAAATAACCATTTCGGGGCATAAAACTCTATGGATCTACCCTAGGTTATTTTTGGTGTATAATCCAGAAATGACATAATAATTATAACTTTGTTGATCAAAAATAAAGTCATACTCATTTTTTGTCATTTTTTATCTTGAATTTAATTAATAAGTCTGTTTAAGACCAAATCAACTGTGTATGAAGTTATTTGTGGCCTTATGGGTATGTCACAACCACAAAGATCAACCCTCCTCCATGCGTATTGCAGAAATTCTAACCTGGAACCAGCTTGGGGCCAATTGGCCACACCATAGCTTTTGCGGCCAATTAGGCCCCTCTGGTGCTCTATGGCCATTTGGCCATATCCTGCCATCATTGGCCTCCTTGGCCAATTTCCATATCACCAACCCCCAGGCCTTTATCTTTGATTTTGGGGCGTGGGGGGTTCTGGGCCCCCTAGCCATCATCTTTGGTTTTGGGCCACCCCCTTTGATTAGGGGGGTTTAGGCCTAAATGGCCTTTTTGGGCCAATTAGGCCCCCTACGGCTTCTACGGCCCGTGGGCCGTAATTCACGGTCCACGGTCCATAGGCCCCTTTTGGCCTAATCCAATGAGGCCAAAAGGGGGCAACCATATAGCCCCCAAGGTCAGGTGGGTCCCAAACCACAATTGGGCCCACCTGAGCCAATTTTGGCCACCAATCCCTTGGACCCAATTTTGGCCAGAAACCCTTGGACACCAAAATGGCCATAGAGCCTGTAGGACCCATTTTTGGCCATGGACCATTATTCCAGACATAGCCTCTGGCAACCACCAGAGGCCACCAGACCAGCTCAGCCAGCCTTTCCCTCAACTTAAGGGGAATTCTTTCCATGCCTCCATGCACCCTGTACTCAAGGTTGCAGGAGTGGTGCATATATGGTATTATATACCATTATGCACCATTTTTGCTCAGAAATTCAATGGTGACGTTTTCAGGGCCAAATTCCACAATTCCAAATTAAGGTCCCAAAATCCAACGCCCATTTCGAAGGAGGACCTTTCAGCTCATCAGTCTGGCAATCCATGGCAGCAATCAGAAGACCATTCAAGGATCCCAATCACCTGGCCCTGCAGGAGTTGGGTTGGCAATTTCATTCAGGATTATTCCAAGGGAATTCCCAGAGGCTATACAGTCTTTCAATCAGTTTTCAAGGCATCAAGTATTTCAATACTCCTTGGACAACTCAATTTGTCCATACAGGTGTCAATCAAGCAACCTGTATGTCCTTGGGCCAATTCAATCTTCCACTGTGGGAATTCAATCACACAGTTCAATTTCAAGATGGCCAGAACTATATTGGCCCAATTCAGACAACACAGCCGGTGATCCACCTTCCAGGATCAGTCTTCCAGTTTTTCACATATACTGGCCACCTTTCAGCACTTGGGGACTTTTTCCCCAGTTAATTAATATAATTGGATTTATTATTATCTTTTTTTTCTTTTACTTTATTAAAGTTGATACTGATAATCTTAAGTCAGTCTTTCAGCACCCTTTCGCTTTTCCTTCCTCGCCTGTCAGTGGATATTGGTGGTCATATCCCTTACTAATTCCATTTCCTTTTCTGCCAGGTTGAAACAGTGAATTGAGGATTCACTTGGTTGGCTTCTTATCTTTTGGCATACTTGTCTTTCCCTTTCTTCTTCTTTAAAAAAATAAATCTTTATTATTCTTTATATCTTTTGGAGCCCTCCGAGTGAGTTCTTGATTCCTGAGTGCCAGGCTCTCTTGTTTCTATAAGAGCCCCTGTGACAGGTTATTTCATACAGATCTCACGGGCTCACAATAAGGGTATTTACAACTCTAACTATGACTGCGACACTGATCTATAAATGTAAAATTGTTTCAAAAATAGGTTTTAAGGGCTTTATTATTAACAAATAGTGATGGTGAGTGCTATTGAAAGCCCTTTGTGCAGCTTTACCAATTGGATTATTATGATAAAGACTACAATACTAAATATCAGAAGTATACCTGATTATTTTCCAATATTGTAACTGTTTTTGAAAGTTGTACCATGTAGGAATGTAATAGCAGGATGGTGATTCCTCTTTTGGGAAGAGAAGGGTCCCTTTGTATCCTGAAAATGGGTGAAAAAGTCCTCTAGACCTGTTCACATAGGAGGAGTGAATATCTTTCACTTCCAAGAGCTGGCTTGTAGATCTTACCACACCTGTATAGTCTGCATTGGGCTCAGATGTGGCTTGAAAACCATGTCTGGGTAGTTTTCATCAACAGAGTGTGAAAATTTTCTTTGGGGACCACACAGCCCTCTTCTGGTGTGCATGACATGTATAATGCTGTACAGAACCTGTATGGGGACCCCATATTTACCAATCTATTAGTTATCAAAAGGAAAAAAGCTCCTTAATATATTTGGCATCTCATATTCAAGGATATGGGAAGTTATTCAACAGCAAAGGTGTATTGGTCCAACTGTGGGAATTTAAAGTTTAGCTGCCATAAAATTTTCTATTGTGATGATATTGAGCTCAATTCTGGTTCATTGTGTATTCTTTGATTAGGTCTACAAAATGGCACCTCATTTGGTATGGATAGCACTAAATATGGAAAGGCTATACCATTTTTCATTTCTATTATCCAGATATGGATTTTTCTCAAATCCTGTATGGGACTTGTTTGCTCCATAACTTTTGTTCTAGATGAGCTATAGGGAAATGGATTGAGCCGTCAGATAGCCCTCATTGTACTATTTCTAAAATAGCCCCACTTTAAGTATCTCACACTAAAATTGCAGAGGTTAGATGAGAGGTATATATTTTATTCACCCTTATTCAACTTTAATTTTCCATAGCTTCTGCCATTTTGATTCTAGATCAATTTGGCTAGTACCATTGAATATCCCTGACTGAGAGGTTCAATTTGAACATTCATTTTATAGGGTTCAGCCTCTGTTTCCATATTTTAGATGAGAGGTGAAAGTTAAGTTTCATGCTCAGCAATTTCTTTGAGCCTGAATAACATTGTTATTCTTTTTCCTATGTCCATGGGACTTTTATATTTGGGAATAGGTTAATTTACTCCTTCTTTTGATACCTTTTGAGATTTTTTGGCCCATATGCATGTTTTGGTGGTGTTTTACTCTACCATTGGCTTATGGTATTTTGGCTGTCCTTCTTGGCCTCTGGTTTCAAGTCATAGGCTGACACTTATCCAGCCAGCTCAAGTTCTAGATAATCTCTATAAGTACACATTGAATAATTAATTGACCTAAGTGTTTAAGAAAAGTAGGGAATAATGAACAGGTAGAGGTTACTGCACCTGCTATTATGACCTGGCATAATGGTAAATCAAGGGTGGTAGGGGAATTTAGAGCTTTAAATACCTATGCCATCCCTGAAAGATATCTAATACCTAGATTTCATGAGATTGAAACAATTGTCACCACCTAAGTCTATCACAGCCATAGATTCTCTAAAAGATTTTCATCAAAATATCCTATCAGATAATTCCAGGAAACTACTAAGAATAATAGTCATCTATGGCATATATTAATAACTAAGAATACCTTTTGGTATGAAGATGACCATTCCCATTATCAAAAAATGGTGAATACCATATTTCCTGAAGAACTATCAGAAGTGTGGCTAATCATCTAAATTGATAATATCATAGCTTGCTCAGAAGCTTGGGAAAACCACCTAACAAGACTTGAAAGAGTCATACAAAAAATAGTACAAGTAAATATAAAGATTTTCTTGAAAAAATGTCATTTTTTATAGTGAAATAAAATAACTAGGACATGTTGTATCTGGACTAAGTTTAGGCACAGACAGGAATAAAGTAGCAGTGGTACAACTGAAACAAAATCCCCAATCCAAAAAAGAAATGAAATAATTTCTGGCATTTTTCAGGATACTAAAGACAACAAGTGAAATACTTTTCAAAAATCTCAAAATCTCTGTATAAGGTCTGTGATCAGAAGAAAGTATATTAAATGACTGAACAAAAATTGAAAGAATATAAGGAACTGAAAAAATATCTCACAAATGCCCCTTTCTCTTAATTCCAGATTGGAAATTACCCCTGAAACTGTACTTTGATGTTTGTAGAGAAGAATTAGGTCCTGTACTACAGCAAACACAAATTATAAATGATCACCTGTTGAAGGGCCAATTTTCTTCATTTCAAGACAAATGAAGCCAACAGAAGCAAGGTTTGGAGCTAGCCAAATGAAATGCTTTTGTTTGGTGTGGGCCTTGAAGGAATTACATTATTACTTGGATGGAGCAGTCTTTGACTCAATTAAACGCTGTAATTGTCACAGGGGCTCTTCTAAGTGAAGGATCCTTGCAATAAGTAGATTGAAACCCACTTATGGAGGGCTCAGATGTAATAAGAGGAAATACACTTAAGAGTTCAATAAGAATGGTATTTAGAACAAAAATTATATATAAGAAAATCAGCAACAATAAGAATAAGAATAAATAATAAAAGGGAAAACCACAAACAAGTGCAAGTCCACTGTTTCAACCTGTTAGGAAAGGGAGAAGGGCTAATAAGGATATGGTAACCACAACTCTACTGATGTAAGGTGTGGATATGAAGCTTTGATTAAAAATCAAGTACTTTTCCTGTCCTCAAAATTTGTATAAGGTAAAAATCAATTAAAAATAGTATTAAATATTATTTTAAAGAGAAAACACGCCAATTATATTGTTTATAACTATATTAGTATAAAACAATAATATTATAAAAATTTATTGTTTTACCAACAATAAAAATTTATCTCAAGAGCAATTTCAATTGGAATTAATTGAGCAGAGAACTGCAAGCAATTAATTAAAGAACAAAGTCTTTAAAAAGAATATTAAAGAGAAAACACGCCCAAAAGTGACCAGAGTGAATTTGGAAACAAAGTGACAAAGCTAACAGTGATGAAAGATGCTTTAATTCACTTCTGGGGTGGTTCAGGGGTAAAAATGATTATAATAGTTACAAACAATTATTATAATGATTTTTTCACGTGTTTAGAAGGTTTAAAGTGATTTAATAAAGGTGGTTGGAATCTCTTATTGATTTTTTTAACAATGTTTAAACTAATTATAAAAGGAAAAGATTCTAACATGAAGAGAAAAGTGGGGAAAAGAAGACATTATTTTATAGCCATCAATTCTCTTACTCCAAAAGTAAAATTTACTCTTGTCAGTCGTGAAAAACAGTCTGACAACAGAAAAGCCAATTATGGCATCATTGAACCCTGGTTTAGACCAAAAAGGGCTGGTTTAAGCCATTTTTAGCCATTGTAGACCCTTAAATCAGCCATTACTATAGCAATACCAGGCCTAGAGCCTTCAAAACACGTCAGAATGTGTGTCAGAGGCGTAGAAACCAGTTAAAACTGTTTTTACTATGATTGTTTTATCTTAAGGGTAGTTTTACCCTCTTGGCAACAGCTAAAACTACCCCAGTTGGTATCAAAACCTCATCATCAATTGAGTCCACAGACCCTGTAACTCAATTCCAGGCCAAAAGTGATGAACTTTTGCGTGAATTTTGACATCCCACGCCTGTCAGCAAGGATTTTGGGGGTCTAGCTCCCCCTTAGAGCTGGAGTTCCTTTTCCCCCCCAATTTATTTTCCTTTAATTCCTCATCATGTATTATACTTATAATTTACATATGTAATTCAATTCAATTCAATTTTACAGTACAATACAGTAATAATTGACACCTCATATGTAAATCAAAGTTCACTTATGTAATACACACGCACATTTTGACATTTCAATTGAATTCAATTGAAAATACTTCAATTCCTCATAACTTCTAAACTAAACACAACACCTCAATTTTAACACAAAATTTGATGGTTAACACCACATGTGGTGTGAATTAAGTTAAGGTTTTGAGGTTTTTCAACTTTTGTATTGAAAATACTAAAAAATTAATTTAAGCTTATTTAGAGTTGAGTTACAAGAATTTCACTCAGAGGTGACCCCACCTGATTGTTTATGAGGAATCCAATGGTGAAATAATTTCTATGTGTTTATTTATTGGATAAAAAGTTATAATAATTTTTATTTAACTTTTTTCCAAATTTATTTATTTTTTCAGAATTTTGTTAAAAATTCATTTTTACTTAATTTTTTCAAGTATAAATGTAATTTTTATACTTACAAAATTTAATGTATTTTTATTTTTAAATTGTAATATATTTTTTATTTTTAATATAATCTTATATTTATATTTTGATTTTTGTTTTAATAATACAAATAAATTTATTTTATTTATATTAATATGTTATTTTTGTATTTGTGGTCTTTTGGGTATATGAAATTACCTCTAAGGCTCACATTCCCTCCCCCTAAAAAGAATATTACTTTGTAATATTGGTATTTCTAGTGTTTCTGAATCTCCTGAGGAGTTTGGTAGCTTCTGGTATATCTTTTTTCTTCTAACCATTCATCTTCACAAGTTGGGTCACTGTACCTAACAAGGTATTCCCTTACTTTCTTGGTTCTTAATTTCCTTTCTTTAAGAACCTTGGTAATTTTCTTAGTACCAGATGTCTCAATAGGAGGTATAACTTGGGTAATCTTATTCCTCAAGGGAAATTTCTCAGCATCACTAGATTTATATGGCTTTATCAAGCTTACTGGAAATGTAGGGTGCTTATTGCTAAGTTCTTCAGATAACTCTACTTCAACAGCATTTTCTCCATGGAGGGCCTTAATCACAAAAGGTCCTGCAAAGGATTCTTTCAACTTTTTACATCCTTTGATGTTATTGAAGTTAGTGGTGGATACAAGAACTAGGTCCCCCACTTTGAAATCTGGAGTTGCATGTGATTTATCCCATTTGTCTTTAGCATATGCAAAAGAGTCCTCCATGCATCTTACTGCATGCTTTCTAGCTTTGTCTAGCATTCCTTTGAAGCTAGCAGCTGTGGGATGTATTTCAATTAAGTCTTTCCTCAAGGAATCTTGGGGTAACTTGGGGTTCCATCCTTTTTCTAGAATAGCAGGAGTCTTATTGGTACTGGCATGGATTGATGTTTTATATGCTAATTCCAGTGCTGGCAACAGAGTACACCAATCATGGGTAAATCCATCACAATCTTTGAATTCAAGGCCATATTCACAAAATCTTCTCACCATGTCCTCTAAGGTTTGGATCATCCTTTCAGCCAGGCCATCAGTTTGTGGGTGGTAGGCTGTAGAGAAAGACAGTTTAGTGCCAAATAGTTGGTGAAGATTTGTCCATAGTGCTGAAGTGAATTTGGGATCTCTATCACTGATGATATTTGTAAATATCCCAGTCCATGACACTACTCTATTCCATATAAGAAGAGCTGTATCCATGGCTGTATCATCTTTGTGACATGGTAAAAAGATTGGAGTTTTACTTAATCTGTCCACAATTACTAGGCAAGCATTATAGCTTCTGTCACCTCCTGGTGGTAGGCCAGTTACCCAATCCATATGGACAATTTCCCAAGGTCTGTTTGGTTCTTGGATTTTTATCATATTTCCAAGTCTTTTGCCAGTGGATTCATTTGCCTTTTGGCATCTGTCACAGGTTTTGCAATATTCTGCAACATCTTTCTGCCACATTGGCCACCATATGCAGTTCTTTACTTTCTCTCTTGTTCTGTCTTCAGACAGATGTCCTGAAAAGGGACTATCATGGCATTCTTTCAGTACAAGATTGATTAATGATCTGTCTACAACTGTCATGACACATGTGTGCTTGGTTCTGTGGTAAATTGTACCATCCAGTAGGTGAAATCTTCCTTCATCATAAGACTTTCTCCATACTTCATCCAAGGCATGTATTAGAGAGTTGTCTTTACAGTCTTTTTTAAGTAATTGGCATAAGATGCTACAATTCTTATCTTGAGTGTAACTACTTCTGACTTCTTCAAAGAAGGTGGTGTTCAAGTCTGTAACACTTATTCCTTCTATTGAAATTTGTGGTGAAGCTTCTTCTGGCACATAAGCAGGATTATCAATATTATTTGGTAATGGCCATCTGCTTAGTCCATCTGCATTCTTATGAATATTCCCATCCTTATGAACAATAGTCATATTGCCTCTGTATTCTTGTATGGCTATTTGCCATCTGAGCATGTGTCTGTTGGGTGTTTTCATGTTCAAAAGTGATTTGACAGCTGTACAATCTGTTATCACTTCAAAAACACATCCCTCTAAGGAGTAGTTTAATTTCTCCAAGGCCCAGACAAGGCATAGACATTCAATCTGACTTGCTCCATATCTGGCTTCAGTTGGTTTGATTTTCCTGGATATGAAACATATGGGTCCTTCTACAGGTTTATCATTTATGATCTGAACTTGGTGAAGTGCAGCACCCAGTCCATCCCCTGATGCATCAATATACAGTTTGAAAGGCAATTTAAAGTCTGGCATCAGTAAGAGTGGAGCAGTGGTCAATGCTTCTCTTAGAGACTCAAAAGCTTTGACTCTGTCAACAGTCATTTCAAATACTGTGTCTTTGTCACACAACTTATAAAGTGGTCTTGCTATGGATGCAAAATCTTTAATGTGTTGCCTGTAATACCCTGCAAAACCTAAGAATGACTAAATTTCTTTCTTATTCTGAGGCATGGGTTTTAACAATACTGCTGCAACTTTGTTTTTGTCAATCCCAAGGGACAAACCAGATACAACATATCCTAGTGCTTTAAGTTCTTTAAATCCAAAATGACATTTCTTCAAGGAGATTTTCATGTTTACTGATTGAATTTTTGTCAAAACACTTGATAATCTGTACATGTGCTCCTCCCAAGTCTTGGAACAGATAATAGTGTCATCTATGTAAATGATTAACCATCCCTCTGAGAGTTCTTCAGGGAAGATTTCATTCATCATTCTTTGGAAGTGTGAAGGTTCATTTTTGATACCAAAAGGCATCCTTAAGTATTCATACATTCCACAATGAACAATAATTCTCAAGTATTTTCTTGCTCTTGGTGTTACCACATTTTGATGGAATCCTTTAAGGGCATCCATAGTGGTTATATACACTGCTTGAAATATTTGAGTAAGGGCAATTTGGATTTTTGTTATTGGGTATCTGTCTGGAACAGTGTAAGTGTTCAGAGCTCTAAAGTCCCCAACCATTCTGGAGTTTCCATTATGCCACGCCACTATGACTGGTGTAGTTATTTCTACTTCATTGTGGCCTACTTTTCTGATTACACCAAGGTCCAGAAGTTCTTTGATATGAATTTCTAGAGCTTCTCTTTATTTTGGACTTGCTGGATAAGCAGGCCTTCTTAAGAGTGGTGGATACGGTCTCTCAATGTTAAGAATGATGTCAACTTCATGACCAATCATTGCTCCTAGATGTTCTTTGTCTGTAGCAAATGCTCCTCTGTGGTCATACAAAAGGGAAGAAAGTTCATTTTCTTGTTTATCAGTCAGATGAAGTCTTATTTCAGCCTCATTTAACTGTTCAGACTTGAATTTTTCTAACTCTAAGTTGACTGGTGATACTTTGTTTACTGTAATTTGTTTTTTAAATGTTAAAAAGGCAAATTTTTGGCGCTTATTGTCTCTAATAGTAAAGTATCTGTCTTTGTTATTATGTAAATCTATCCCATACATGATTAAATAGTCATTTCCCAATATAAAATGGGTACTAGAGCAATTTTCCATAACAACAAATTCAACTGTGATTCTTAAATTCCCATTTATGTGTGGGAATATGACATTGGTCTCAAAGATTCCTAATGCTTTCATTGGATTACTTGCACTGTTGAATTTTATTCCATCAATTGGTAACAATTGGTCTTCAAAATTTGGTACACAAGTCTTAAGAAAAGATTTTCCAACACAAGAGCAGAAGGCTCCTGGGTCAAGCAAAGGTTTGATGGGCTTGTTGTCAATCACCACTTCTGTTATACAGGAGCTACCAGCTGTATATCCTTTCCCTCTATTTGGTTTTGTCTTCATAAGTTGTGCATCTTGAACTTTTGATAAATCAACTTGACCATTGCTCAATTGTGGCAAGTGGGAATATGATTGCATGATGCCAAAAGTGGCATTGATATTTTCTATATCTTTTGAAGATTCAGAAAATATGGATGACTTATCATCTGAATTGTCTTCAGTTATGTCTTCTTTTTCAACATCTGGTTCTTTTTCAATGTCAATTTCATTGATTTTCCCCCTTTTTGGACATGTATTGGCTAAATGGGTGGAGCTTTGGCAAATATGGCACTTTCTGACTGTATCTGCAGATTTATATTTAGTATTACTAGAAGTTTCTTTGGGGTTTTTGTCCACAGAATCTTTCCAAGGTGTATTAAAACTTGTTTTGAGATTCACCCTACTAGAACCAATTTTGGTTCTGGTGGTTACTTCTTCTAGTATATTGATAATATCCTATGCTGAAGATTGTTCAGTAGTCCTGCTTTTGACAGCATGCTCTAAGTAACCTCCACATTGTCTCAGAATTTTCCTATGGATCATAAGTTCTGACATGTCAGGATATATTGCTGTTAATCTGTCCTTTTGTTGGCAAAACCATGGTAAAGCTTTGTCTTTATCAGCATTAAATTTGGCAGACTCAAAGGCTGTTTCAACTTTAAGCCTCCAAGCATCATTTGCCCATTTGTTGATGATTTGGGTTTTCCACCAAGTCCAACTCTGGTGCCCATGTGCTTGTCTTATTTTGATGTACCATCTGTGAGCTGATCTGGTAAACAAGGTGTTAAACCTGGCTGTTACCAATCTGTCTGGTAATTCAAAATCCTCTTTGATCATGTCAATACCTCTAATAAATTCCATATGGTCATACTCTCCTTCACCACTGAAGTGAGGCCATTCTTTAAGTTTTGGAACTTCTTTCAAGAGTGCTTGGCCCATTGATGGTTTCAAGTTATGAAAAGAAGTGGATAATTAATTTTTAAATTGTGAATTATCAGGATCCAATACTTGTGGATTTGGAATTCTTGTGCCCTCATTTTGATTTAGAGGTGTAGACATTCTTGGTAAGGTGTTCAGTATTTGTTCAATGTCATTCATTTTACCGTTGCTACACCTTTGGGAATTTCTGTATTCATGTTGGAAGCTTTGTATTAAATTTATTACTTCAATTTTATACATGTCTTCCTTATGTGTCAGTTCTTGCCATAACTCTGTCTGTCTTGTATTATCAGCAGTGACTTGATTCAATTTCATTGATAATTTTGATACTTCTTCTTGTGAAGCATCAAAACACTTTTTCAAGGCAATGGTATATGTCTTTACTTCAGTAAATGAATTTGAAATGTGATCAAGGACTTTCTTATTATCTGTCTTGATAATATTTATGGCTTGTTTAATTCTTGTTTCAATTATGTCATCAATATTTAATTTAGAATATTTATCTGTTAATTCTTTAATAATGGCAGATTGTTCATTTATTTTATTGTTAGAAGAATTATCATTATTGGAATTTTGAATCGTTCTTCAAACTTTTTCAAAACACATAAGTGTTTCATTAATTTGGCACAGACTCAGGTTGTTTGTTTTAATGTTGTTACAAATGGTTTCATTTTTATCAGAAAGATGTTTTTTCACGTCATTTATAGCATCATACAACTCTGGGATGGAATCAAATATATCAGAAATCATTTCTGGAATCTTAATCTGGCTTCCTCCTTCTTCTGTAATTCCATCATGGTTCTGGCCATCTGAAATACATTTTCCATGGCATCCTGCTGAATCTTTGGAATCCTGTAGCCTTGGCTGTAAGGTTTGGGGGCTGGTGCCTTCCCTTTGCCCTTGTTTGGAGCTTGTGGCTGCTTTTTCACGTTGGAATTGCTGCTGCTGGCCACTGGGGCTGTTTTTGGCACTGGTTTGGGTGGTGGAGGGTTGTTTTTCCTCCATTCTAGTGTCAACAGCATCATGTTTTTCTTCTCCATCAATGGATGCCATCCATTGAGCAATTTGCAAGTGCTGGGATGGCCCAGGAATTTTCTTACTGTCAGGTAAGAATTCATGCAATTCTTCCACAGGTCTGCAAGGATCTGGTACTCCTTGAATTGAAGTGCATTGCTGTATGCACTGTGGCTGGCTTTGTATATGTCCACAGAGGCTTGTTGTGGCGGTGTCAGCTCTTTTTGAAGGTAAAATAGTATTATCAGCTTCAGAATGACCCAACTTAGTTGTTTGGAAGTCATCAACTGACCCTTTTCTTTCTGTACCTGATTGGCCTCTGCCATAATCACATCTATTACCTTTTTGGGAGCTGCTTGAGGGGTTGTAGCTGGCTCCTGACCTGGTTGAAGGCATAATTATGGTTTAAAAAGGCTTAAAGTAGTATTTTTACGTCAAAAAACTTACTATTGGCCAAATTCTTAGCTTTCTGAAGAGTATTACTTATGTCCAAGTTAATCAATTCAGAAGATATTGGTTCAGGTTGATTATTTTGAGTCACAATAACAGTACTATTATGGTCTGAATTAATAGTGCTTGCAGGAACAATGCTGGTGACTGTTGAGGCTGTTTCAATGTTTTCTTGTCTTACCACGTTGTCAGACACTAAAATTAACAAAAAAGCCAATTAATTAAGTAAAAAAAAAGGTTATTTCAAAAAAGAAATAAAAATATAAGCCTCACGTATAATATGAAAAAAATTATTTTTTATGGATTTTTTGAATTATAAGTATTTTTTATATGTTTTTAAATTTTCCAATATAAGAAAAAAAGATTTAAAAAGAGGAAAATAAATGTCACAGGTAAAATATCACGGCTGAGCCCCCAAATGTAAGGTGTGGATATGAAACTTTGATTAAAAATCAAATACTTTTCCTGTCCTCAAAATTTGTATAAGGTAAAAATCAATCAAAAATAGTATGAAATATTATTTTGAAGAGAAAACACACCAATTTTATTGGCTATAGCTTTATTAGTATAAAACAATAATATTGAAAAAATTTATTGTTTTACCAACAATAAAAATTTATCCAAAAAATACTCTACAAGAGATATTTTAAGGCTACAAAAGAAATTTCTTCAAGAACAATTTCAATTGGAATCAATTGAGCAAAGAACTGCAAGCAATTAATTAAAGAACAAAGTCTTTAAAAAGAATATTAAAGAGAAAACGCGCCCAAAAGTGACCAGAGTGAATTTGGAAACAAAGTGACAAAGTTAACAGTGATGAAAGATGCTTTAATTCACTTTTGGGGTGGTTCAGGGGTAAAAATGATTATAAGAGTTACAAACAATGATTATAATGATTTTTTCACGTGTTTAGAAGGTTTAAAGTGATTTAATAAAGGTGGTTGGAATCTCTTATTGATTTTTTTAACAATGTTTAAACTAATTATAAAAGGAAAAGATTCTAACATGAAGAGAAAAGTGGGGCAAAGAAGACATTCTTTTATAGCCATCAATTCTCTTACTCCAAAAGTAAAATTTACTCTTTTCAGTCGTGAAAAACAGTCTGACAACAGAAAAGCCAATTATGGCATCATTGAACCCTGGTTTAGACCAAAAAAGGCTGGTTTAAGCCATTTTTAGCCATTTTAGACCCTTAAATCAGCCATTACTATAGCAATACCAGGCCTAGAGCCTTCAAAACACGTCAGAATGTGTGTCAGAGGCGTAGAAACCAGTTAAAACTGTTTTTACTATGATTGTTTTATCTTAAGGGTAGTTTTACCCTCTTGGCAACAGCTAAACCTACCCCAGTTGGTATCAAAACCTCATCATCAATTGAGTCCACAGACCCTGTAACTCAATTCCAGGCCAAAAGTGATGAACCTTTGCGTGAATTTTGACATCCCACGCCTGTCAGCAAGGATTTTGGGGGTCTAGCTCCCCCTTAGAGCTGGAGTTCCTTTTCCCCCCCAATTTTAATCTTTCCAATTTATTTTCCTTTAATTCCTCATCATGTATTATACTTATAATTTACATATGTAATTCAATTCAATTTTACAGTACAATACAGTAATAATTGACACCTCATATGTAAATCAAAGTTCACTTATGTAATACACGCGCACATTTTGACATTTCAATTGAATTCAATTGAAAATACTTCAATTCCTCATAACTTCTAAACTAAACACAACACCTCAATTTTAACACAAAATTTTATGGTTAACACCACATGTGGTGTGAATTAAGTTAAGGTTTTGAGGTTTTTCAACTTTTGTATTGAAAATACTAAAAACTTAATTTGAGCTTATTTAGGGTTGAGTTACAAGAATTTCACTCAGAGGTGACCCCACCTGATTGTTTATGAGGAATCCAATGGTGAAATAATTTTTATGTGTTTATTTATTGGATAAAAATTTATAATAATTTTTATTTAACTTTTTTCCAAATTTATTCATTTTTTCACAATTTTGTTAAAATTTCATTTTTACTTAATTTTTTCAAGTATAAATGTAATTTTTATACTTACAAAATTGAATGTATTTTTATTTTTAAATTGTAATTAATTTTTTATTTTTAATATAATTTTATATTTATATTTTGATTTTTATTTTAATAATATAAATAAATTTATTTTATTTATATTAATATGTTATTTTTGTATTTGTGGTCTTTTGGGTATATGAAATTACCTCTAAGGCTCACAACTGAACAGGTGAGGAAATGAAAAGACCAACGTAATACCAATAAAAAGTACATTTCAAAATAAGAAGTAAGAATATCTATTAAATAATAAATTGATTATATTAATTAACTGGCTAAAAATCCCTGGGGGGAGAAAAAGGGGCTGGTATATGTGAGAATCACCCAGCCCCGATCCAAAGAGTGGATTTTCTTGAGATAAATCTTGATTTGAATTTATTTGGATATTAAGTCTCCTGTATTGATGTACAGGTTCTTTACAAGAGGTGTGGTGGAGTTGAGTGATTATACAGTTTCAGACTTGTGAATCCAAAACTGTATTTGGTTAAGCCACCCTAGAAAAGTGTTTACAGGCTTTATTGATGAACCAAACTGTATCCATGTTTCAGAAAGAAGATTTTCTGAAACTTATTACTTATACACATATTGGATTTCTGGTTTGATTAGCTTGAGTGGGGCCAATATCAAATACCCTTACCCCTGGATAGTGGCTGTGACAGTAATGCTGTAAAATCATTATCAAACATGAAAAAACCAAATGGAAAGATTCTGAGATAGAATACTGCTATCCAAAAATATAGAGGAAATATAAATATAGTCCTCAAATCTGAGAATATTCATAAAAATGCAGATGGTCTTAGCAGATGGGCTCTAGCAAATACACCTGAGAACCCAGCATTGGTGTCACAGGAAGAAAATTATATAGAATGAATATTTGTCACAGGCATTAGCACAGAATTCTCTAACCAAGTCAAAGAGATCTATAAGAAATACAAGAATTGCCATATTTCATGCCAACTCTTGTTTAAAGACTGGAAAGACCCATCATTATCTTCCAAACTAGATGACGTATGAAAAGAAGCTCAAGAGGAAGGAATATTCCACCTCCTTGATGTAGTTATTTATTATAGGGACAAACATACATGTGTCATTACACAGGCAGATATAGGTTTAATAAACACTATACTACATGGATGCCATGATATTGTTGTTTCTGGACATCTCTCAGGAAACAGGACATTTTAAAGGGTGAAACCCTTCTCTTGGGGGCCAAATTAGAGAAATGATGTTGCAGAATATTGCCAAACTTTTTACCTATGCCAAAAATCACACAAAGCCACATGTAATAAATTTGCAATAATTATTCAAATCCAAGAGCCCGCATACCCATGGGAAATAGTCCATATAAATTGAGTAGCAGCTCTACTCCCAGGAGGAGATAGAAGTTTCAATGAATGCCTAGTATTAGTTTACAGGTACAGAAAAGCCCAAATGTTCTTTCCATGTCATAAAGATGACACATCTATGAACACAGCCAGAGTGATTTGGAGTAGAGCTATTAGCATACAGGTTTATTCCAGAATATCATGAGTAATAGAAACCCCAGATTCACTTTAGCTCTATGTACAAAACTCCATCACCTTTTTGGCACAAAATTATCATTCTAAACAGCCTATCACCCTCAGACTGATAAACCAGCAAAAAGAATTATACAAACTCTAGAATGCATGATCAGAACATTCTGTTCTTATTTCCTATAATTCAAATATTCCTATTGTTTTACCCATGCTTGGTGTACTGTAATACCAGCTCTTGAACTGGCATATAAGAAATCAATTCATTAATAAACAGATAAAACATCTTCAATATTAGTGTGAGCCTTAGAGGTATTTTCATATACCCAAAAGACCACAAATGATAAATTAAGATACAAATATAAATAAAATAAATTTATTTATATTATAAAAATGAAAATTGAAATATAAATACAAATTTATATTTAAAAATGAAAATTTAATTATAATTGAAAAATAAAATTACAATAAAATTTAAAATTATGAAATTACATTTTTACTTGTAAAAATTAAGTAAAAATGAATTTTTCATAAAAGTTATGAAATTACAATATTTTTGGTGAAAAGTTATATAAAATATATTATCACTTTTTATCCAATAAATAAACAGAAAGAAATTATCACCCTATTGGATTCCTCATAAAAAAAAAGTGGGGTCACCTCTGGATGAAATTTCTGTAACTCAACTCTAAATAAGCTTAAATTAAGTTTTTAGTATTTTTTGTACAAAAGTATGAAAATACTCATTAGCTTAATCTATTTCACACTACATGTGGTGTTAACCATCAATTTTTGTGTTAAAATTGAGGTGTTGTGTTTAGTTTAGAAGTTATGAGGAACTGAAGTATTTTCAATTGAAATGTCAAAATGTGCATGTGTATTCCATAAGTGACCTTTAATTTACATATGAGGTATCAATTATTACAGATATTTAATCAAAAACTCAATTGAATTACATGTGTAAATTATAAGTGTATTACATGATGAGGCATTCAAGAAAAAATAAATTGGAAATATTAATTCTGGGGGGGAAAAGACACTCTAGCTCTAAAGGGGAGCTAGACCCCCAAAATCCTTGATGACTGGCGTGGGATGTCAAAATCCACGCAAATTTTTATTACTTTTGGCCTGGAATTGAGTCACAGGGTCTGTGACTCAATTGATGATGAGGTTTTGATACCAACCAGGGTAGTTTTAACTGCTGCCAAGAGGGTAAAACTACCCTTAAGTTAAAACAATGTTAGTAAAAACAGTTTTAACTGGCTTCTACGCCTCTTACACACATTCTGACGTGGTTTGAAGGCTCTAGACCAGGTATTGCTATAGTAATGGCTGATTTAAGGGTCTAAAATGGCTAAAAATAGCAAAAAATGGCTTAAACCAGCCCTTTTTTGGTCTAAAACAAGGTTCATCAATTCCATAATTGGCTTTTCTGTTGTCAGACTGTTTTTCACGACTGACAAGAGGAAATTTTACTTTTGGAGTAAGAAAATTGATGGCTATAAAAGAATGTCTTCTTTGCCCCACTTTTCTCTTCATGTTAGAATATTTTCCTTTTATAATTAGTTTAAACACCATTAAACCAATCAATAAAAGATTCAAACCACCCTTTTCAAATAATTTTAAACCTTTTAACCACGTCAAAGAATAATTATAATCATTTTTTGTAACTCTTATAATCATTTTTACCCCTTGAACCACCCCAAAAGTGAATAAAAGCATCTTTCATCATTGTTGACTTTGTCACTTTGTTTCCAAATTCACTCTGGTCACTTTTGGGCTTGTTTTCTCTTTCAATATCTTTTTAAAGACTTTTTTCTTTAATTAATTTCTTTCAGTTCTTTGCTCAATTAATTTCAATTGAAATTGCTCTTGAAGAAATTTCTTTTGTAGCCTTAAATATCTCTTGTAGAGTATTTTTGGATAAATTTTTATTATATTATTTTTTTATACTTATAAAGTTAAGAACAATAAAATTGGTGTGTGTTCTCTTAAAAATACTATTTCTTACTATTTTTAAATAATTTTACCTTATACAAATTTTGAGGACAGGAAAAGTACTTGATATTTTATCAAAGTTTCATATCCACACCTTACAATTGGAAAAAGGTTGAAATCCAAGGCTACCTTACCTCACCCTTAAAACGTAAATTCTGGAATACATCCAAAAGAAAGCAGTTTTAAAATAATGCTTGATAAAGCAAGACATCATTAAAATAGATGTATGCAAAAGAAAGATGTGTAAACTTCATAGACCACCTGATTTTAAGATAAGAGACTTATCTTTAGTATTGAATTTGAAATTAAAGAACACTAAAGTACCAAATAAACTAAGAGATTCCTTTGCAGGACCTTTAATGATGAAAGCCCTACATGCCCCTATTGCTGTACATCCAGAGTTAACAGGTGAATTAATGAACAAGCACCCAGCTTTCCCTGTAATTATAATAAAACCTCCCACCTCAAATGATAAGGAATTATTTCCCCCACAAAATAAACCACCACTTCAAATATTCCCTTTAGAATAAGGAGGAGAAAAGATAATTGTGAAAGTCCTTAATAGAAACGAGGACAAGAAACAAGAAATAAAGGGAATACCTTGTGAGGTACAGACACCCAGCTCAAAAATATGAATGGTTACTTGAAAAAGATATAACTAATGCTAAAGAATTACTAATCATTTTTAAACATTAAAGAAGACCTAAAGAATAATATTATTAAGCATTATTGAGATTCAAGGCTAAGAGAGCCTATTGAAGAGGTAGGACAGTGGATGATACCCCAATTAACTATATCAGATTGCAGTGCAATCCTTTTTGGTGGTAATAAACTAAATCCTTTGAGATATGACCACATATCCAAAGGGTTCACAAAGAAACTTTAAAAAGCTTATTTTTGTAATAAGAATCAAAATTACAATTTTAAAATAAGTAAAAATGCCATAAAAAGGTACAAAATCTTGATTATCTCAGGAAAAAATGAGTAAAGATTTGAAATTCATTACACCATTGGTTTCCCCGTCAGAAACCACATATATCAAAACTTTATTCCATATCTGTAAAACAAATACTTACTGAGATAACCTGGATATATGCACTTTTATAATTAGTGCATATATTCATTGCTTTTAGCTCATATATTTTTAATTACACATGATATAAAGTTGATTAAAAGATAAACATACCACTAGATAGCTGTAAAAAGAAAGATGGAAACTTTCTTTTGCATTTTATGAACAAGGTTATAACATATAAGGTGATAATAGGCAAAATAGCCATAGCTGTTACCCACTCAAGATCAAAAGTAGTCCAAACTCAAAAAATGGAGATTCATATTCTAATAGTTCATAAATGAAGAATGAAGTAATTTTTATTATGATATTCATTGGATAACCCCTTGAAATAATGGTTTGAGGTTGAGGGTAGCAAATTTTGACAGAAAATATGGATTACAAGAAAAATCATCAAAAATAGAGTTTTAATGATGTAATGAAGTCCTCTTTAAGGCTTATTAAATACACACAAATCTATCAGAATTCACTCCTTTAATTTCAGTAGCATCAAGAAAATTAAATGCTATTAAGGATTCAAGTTAAGGATTAAAAATGATCATTTCTAATAACTAACTCAAATCTTATTTTTAGTTAACCAGTCAAATAAGCAATAAAACTTGTGTATATTGATACTTTATGATTGAAACTCTCAAAATCAAAGAAAATAAATCAAAGTCCAAGCCTATGATCTCAGAAATTTTATAGCTACAGAGCTAACTCTAAAAAATGATTGAATAATGAGATTAAAAGGCTTAATAATGATTGAATCATCACTAAACCTTAATTTATTGATCAATTCCAGTGGATACCATCAGCACACGTCTACTTGAAGGTATCTGGTCACTAGGAGAAATGATCCTTACTATAAAAGGACCTCTACTTCCTGTGTTTCCCCCTCAGATGCATCAAATACAATGAAAATTCAATAAAAAGGTAATTTCTTTATTCTTTTATTACAAAACTCTTAAATTATCAAAGACCAAAGATTCCTCTTGTAGTAATCACTAGCTTTGGCATTTCTAAACCAATATTTTATTTCTTTTGTTGAGATTCACCTAAAAATCTCTAAACCCATGTAAAAATAGGAAAATTGGAAATTCTCTTTATTTTTTATTTTAAATACAATTTAGATAGGTTTTATTTCTATTATTAGGCTTAAAGGTATTGAAAATTATTATATCAAGTTATTTTTCATAGTTCTCTAATTAATCTAAATATTATTTATATTATGTAATAACTTTAATTTTGGCAATATTACTGTTATAAACTTTTATTTCTTATTAAATAACAACTGTTTATGGATTCATTTACTTTTGGTAAAATTAAGGAATTTTCATAAAAATATCAATATATTATATTATTTTATTATTCATCAATAATAAAATTAATTTTATTCCATAATTAAAATAAATCTTTGTTATTATAATCCTCTTCAATCTTATTATTAATCAAATTAGGACATTCATAGTACAATGGCTAAAATATGGGAAATTTTTACCTCTTGTTCCATAGTCAAACCTTCCAAAAATCAATCTAATCTTATGAGTAAAACTCCTTTTTAATCTCCCCTGGAATTACCCTCTTTAGCTCAAATTAGATATGAATGGGGAAATTTTAGAAAATTAATTAGAAATCTAGGTCTTAAGACTTTTACTTGAAAAATTCTTTTTATATTCTTAACATAGAGAGCTTTAGAGAAAAATACCAGAATATCAATATAAATGTTATGTTTTATCTCCATAAATGAGGATTAAAGCTGCTTGGGGCTACAAATATTACTGGTGACTTCAAAAATAGATTAGAAATAAGTGACCTTATTTTAAGACCTTTATTTTTGAGTGTGGTTTGTCAATTTTTATATTACCATGTCTTCTATGTCTATTATTGATACTGAGAGCCACTTTTGAAGGCATAAAAGAAGCCTTTCATCACCATTTTTATGCATAATCATCAATCAATTAATCGGAAATTTTGAATAATTAATACTTTGTTAAATATAAAATCTTATATTATTGAAAATAATTTTTTGGTTATCTTATTGAAATGTTAAAATTTAGATTATGTTTTTGTGATAACAAATAATTGATTTTATTACATAAGATTTCTGTCTGAAAATTTCTCTAAAATCCGCAAATTTCCTCTAAGCATTCCTAAATCATGTCTTATCTTGAGAAAATGGTCTTATTCTTCAGAATATCAATTTGAGGGAGTGTTTTTAACTTATGAGAGCTATTTAATACTTTAAATGTGGCTCTTTTACTTCTTTCATGAGATAAATATCATAAGTATGATTTTCTTTAAATTTCTATGTTTATTTATCTTAGAATTGGTTTTTTTTGATAGATTTTCTCTATAACATTGATCTATGCCCATTTTTTGTGATAACATCTTCTATTATTAAAGCTTGTGTTATCTCTAAGTGGATAAAAGCTATTGTATTACATGTATAATTTTCTCATTAAGATCTTTTATATTTCTTATTATTATTCATGTCAGTGACTATAACAATGATAAAATAATTATGATTAATTCTAAATATCAAAACTATTAGTATCAGATTATTCAATAATGATATTTCACATATATATATAGTAATTTCCAATAATTTTATTTCTTTTTGTCTATCATAATCAAACATATTATTTTGTACTGGCACAAAATATTCTGATGGGCAACAAAGGAAAGTGAACTTCATTCTAAAACTCCAATCATCTTCTCAACTAAATCTTGAAAAGAGGAATATCTCAAGCTAAAAAATGACTCTTTGGTATCAGGCCTGAATTTTCTCTTTTAATTAGTTAAATTACTATTTTTTCAAGCCATATTACATATGTATTCACATTAACCCAGCTTGTGCCTTCCCTTTTTAGTGGTAGTGGGTGGCCCAATATTGAGTCAAAAACCCCTTTCTGAGTGTATATTTCAAATTGGATATATAATATGAATTCAGTGGGACATAAAAATTTTGAGTTGATGGATTTTTTAGAACTTTAGGATCATGAGTACTCCCCTACCATCCAGCACACATGAGAGATATTGAAATGTCAAAATTGACTTCCAAAAAGAAATTCTGAGCAACAAAAACTTTCCAAAATCTCCACGGACCTCTAATATTCACATTTACTTTGGCGGGGAGTAATTTCCCAACACTTTATCCAACACGCTGTTGGAATTAATGGCATTTTAGGTTAATAATAATGCATTTAGGTAAAATGGCACCATTTATTGGTGTTACATATTTGTGGCAAAGCATACATAAGGACCTCGTTTTATATTAAAGGACTTATTTATTTTCTATTAGCCTCTTTGGAAGCTTTCTGCTGAGTGATGTCTTCACTTCCCATTGGTGATTATGTACAGAAAGGGCATCACCTGCTCCTAAACTGAAATAAACTTTTGGTACTCAATCAAACCTCCTTTCAGCATTTCACTGGAAATATTTAGGAAAATATCTTCAGGAATACATAAAGCTTGCTATAATATCTCTGGTGGAGATTCCAGAAGATCTTGATTTTATTCATTCCTGAAAAGTAATCTGGTGTATAAAGGAGCTCTTTCCATAACAATTAATGAGCTCTAATTTCACATAAAATAGAAATATGAGAATATTACCTTCTTTGTCTTCCTTGAACGGATCTGCATATCTATTGTAAAGCTACAGTTTTCATTGGATTTGGACTTTATTTCTTCTGGGGATTTTGGGATACTAAGTTGACTGTGAAAATGAGTTATCACTTGGAGCTAGACTTTATTGGAAGATTCCCTTGGGAAATCGTTTTAATAAAGAAAAAAGAATCACCTAAAATTGCTAAGTTCTTTTTCCCTGCATTTTTTCAGAATAGGTCCTAAAAATTTCTGTAGGAGCTTACTTCTGTGTTTCCAATCAATTTAGGCCTTTTAAGTATGAAAAAGTGACTTTCAAGCAAAAAAAGCAAAATAAAGGTGTGTGCACGTTTCCAATTTATCTTTAAGAACTTGTAAAAAAGATTTCTTCTAGAAAGCTGTGATAAAGCTCTATATTTGTTGGCTTGTTTCAAAATAGAAAACGCTGTAGTTTCATTTTGAATTTTTCAATTTCACAAGAATTCTCATATTTCTGTTTAGGGAACCACTCTGATTTCACAATTGGAGAAAGGGAAGCTCTTCTTGGTTTAAACCTTTCAACCCTCATTTCAGCTTTTAAGCCTTCCAAAATTGTAAAAGAGGAGAATTGATAGAAGTATAGCTCACATTGAGCAAAAACTATTTATCTTTTCTAATGGATTTGAGAGCTAAGTTCTTCAATTCTCAATATTATAAAGGATTATAATAAATTAAGCACTAACAATGCCAATAAGAAAGGAAAAATGTTTGATAAAAACGAAATTGAACATGTAAAGAAAAGGATACCTGAAAAAACATTCAAAGAATCAAAATATTTGATTAACCTTATACTAAAATTCCTTGTAAAAAAGCTTATATATTGAGCTCATAATTTTCTTTAATATAAAAAAACAAACTTAAGTTCATCTGTTGATTCTTTGAGATTGCTAAATCCCAAGGGTCCTCTTTACAAAATTAGTCTCTCCAAACTTTTGAGTTACATAAAAAAGGTAAAAAAATAATTGAGGCAGAATATGGAAGCTTTCTTCAGCACAGAAATCAAGGTGAAATTCTTTTGACCATGATCTAAAGCAATTAAGCATGAAACTAACCAATTAGAAATCTAACAAATGGATTAAATCTCTACCACAATCGCTGGCTGAGATATGAGAGAACATATTAGATTTGCAAAAAAGATTATTTCAGCTCTTATCTCATTTTTTCAAGTTTTTAATTCAACTGTATCCACATTTTTTGTATTCCCTTAGAAAAAACACCTATTTTTATTCATCCTTCATTATTTGTAAAAATTCTCCTAACCATTACATTTTCAAAACCAAACTCCTATGTAGCTACCAATTGGGTCCTAGTTTCAAGGGTTTGTGATCCCATACACCTATGTTACTTCATAAATTCTACCTTTTGGGCTGATAATAGAATTTTTCCCTATTTTTTGCCATTGAAGTTCAATAATACCCCTCTCTAAAGCTGCTTTGTTTTCCATCATACTCAATCTTTTCTGACTCGACTGGAAAACACTTAATATTCTAATAACTTCATAATACAAATTTGTTTTCCTACTTCTATGTCTTTCCTTTTTTTAATATCCTTCAACTTATACAGTAAAAATTGTTTTCTACCAGCGAATAAATTTAAGTTTTCTTTTTATTTGAAAAAATGATTACGTTTTCAAATGGATCTGATGTAAAAATTGGGCATGAAAAAAATCTTTGATTACCAATTGTAAAACATTAGTCACTGACGTAGATAAAAAATAAATTTATCATTAATGAAGAGGAGGATCTTGAGAATACCAGTTCTCTTTAAAATAATTTTTTTCTTTAATAATTCCAAATTACTTGCAAATAATTCAAGATTATTTAATATTCTAGAGATCCTTTTTTGAAACCCTCAATTTAAAAATTTATATCAACTCAGTTATTATTTCCAAAATTCCTAAACCTTCATTAAATTTTAATCTTTCGAAAATATTTATAAGAAAAAAACATAAATAAAGTTACAAAACTTCAGAAACAAATTTTAAAGACAGCAAGGAAGGTTGTAAACTGTGGAAAACGTTGATAGCCTTATAAATTGAATTATAACGAAAGGAGGCCACGTCAACAGAGTTAAACTTATAAAGTGTATGTCTTGACCTGAGCCTTAGAGATCCTTTTAGCAAATAACAGCTTAATTTTCAATCATGAATATAGAAGGGATATGTTTATACACTTTGCACTATTAAAAAAGGACTCACAATGTGGATTTAAAATGCAAAAAAGAGGTTTAAATAGAAATATCACCAAGATATCACAAACCTATTTATAGAAGGGCCATTTGACTTTCTCATTAATTACATAAAATCTTTGGTTTATCATTTAAATTAAAATTCCTGTATTATTGATTTAATTGAGTAAATTTTTATTCCATCATCTTTTCTGGAATTTTGTGAATTAGAAAACCTCCAAAGCCCCCACAATCGCATTTGAGAACCCAGCTTTGGTTGTGCAATTTTCCATCCCTACCTCTCTAGGGGCTTCCAACAACCCCTATGAGCTTCAGGCCATGGTTTACAGACTAAAGGGGGGTTAAACTATGCATTTTACACCTAAGCCCAAAATTGGCCAAATTTTTTATTAGCCCCAAAAATGGCCCAATGACTTATGAACCCAAGCCTCTCAGAGCACAAAACCCAAATCTTGGCCATGGACCCTCACAAATTCCCAAAAGGTGATAATTCTTCTCCATTTTTAAAGTTCTGATCACCAAAATACCCAAATATTATTATAAAATCATGATGCATCATTTTCCCTGATGAATCCATTTCCGAAACTCACTTTTTATTCCTACAAATCATGAATCTACTTTGAGGAAACAAATTTAATCTCTCAACAGTTGTACCCATCCATAAAAGCCTCCTCCTTCCACTAAGCTGTTTCTTTGTAAATTCAGTATTCCTCCAAGGTAATTCTGTCTATGCATCCCCCATTAGTTAAAAAAATTATGTTAAAAACTTTTTTCAATCTTTCAAATCTCATGTACACCAATGACAACACTAATTCAATAAATACAGTTTTCTGTCACAGAAAATGGTGTGCAAGTGACCCTTCAAGTAAATTAAACTAAATACCAGGCATAGCTCAATAAGCCCATTTAATTTCACACTTTGGCCAAGAATAATTTACCAGGCTCCCAATATAGATCTCCAAGCCTTGAGATCTGGGACTTCAGATTTCTTGGATAAAACTTCACACTTTTCACATATGCTGGACACTCTTTCAATACCTGGAGTCTTTTCCGCAGGTAAATTATCTATAGGATTTCTTTTTTGTTTTTTACTTTATTTCATTTTGTGATAGTGAGTGATGATAATATTAATTAAGTGATCTAAAGCTTTCTTTCACCTTCTCAGTAGATATTGGTGGTCATACCCTTGCCAATTTCTTTATTCCTTCCAAAAAGATTAAAAAAGTGATTTGAGGATTCAATTTTTTGACTCTTTTTACATTTAGTTATTCTTTCTGATCTATTAATTGGTACCCCACCATTATGATAGAAATATAATTATCTTTTTCATTTCTTTAATTGTTTTAATTTACTCCAAGTAAGCTGTAGCTTACTGATTGTCTGGAAACTCTTGCTTCCCAAGAGCCCCTGTGATACAATTGCTAATTTTTATCTGAATATATTGAGTATAAACATGAAGAATAATCTTCATTATGAAACACTTTTAGCTTAAATTACGCAAAATGAACATCTCTTCTTGAGGAATATTTCTATTAATATTTTCAATAAAACTCAATTAGTTTTTATTGAGACTTATATTTTACAAAACTTCTGATATAAAGACCCAAATGATTTTCAAAATACAATTTACCACTTTCTGGAGGCTTGTGCAATATGTAAAATGATATTATGTGCTCTTCATAAGTCAAGTATTGATAATAATTCTTCCTTTGACCCAAGTATCTCAAAATTAAGAAAAATGATAGCTTCCCCAGAAAACATAAGGAATAATACTACTATTAGCACCTAAGGAATCAAAAGATACTTTAATAATACAATTATTTCACTCATATTTATTAATTTTATTGCTTTATTATTATATATAGAGGTTTTGGCTTCTTCAAAAATTCACTCAAAAATATTTGAGTTAATTCTAAAATTCTAGTGATTTTTCAAAGCTCTTTGAAAATTACATCTAAATATTAATGCAAAAACTCAATGATCAGGAAAATTGTTCCTTAAACCTGCAATGGATTTGCAAAGGGGAAACCTTTACTATTCTTTGCACTTTAGAAACAAACTTTTTAGGATAATTTCCTTTTTTAATTGGTGTTTTTGAAAAGGAAGACAAAAGAAAATAAATTATTGAGAGAATATATCTTTTCACCAACAATAATTGCATGATGAAACTTAAAATATGTCTCTGGAAGAAAAAAAGAGGACAGAAGCTTACTCAGAATATTTTCATTGAAGATTGTTAATAAAAATAAAGTCTAATCTAAAGATATTGTTCAACAGAAATTTGGGATAATTCATCATCCAAGATTCAAAGTAATATGTATTTTTAAGCACAATTATAATATTTTATAGAGAATTGGTTAAGCTTGATTCTCCATTGAAGTAAATAAGGAACTCTTTTATTATTCAGAAGCTGGTCTGATATCTTATAAACCTAAATCTTGTATCTTTAAGTTTATATCTGTTTATAGTCAGTACCTTGAGGAAATTACAAATAAATGGAATTTTTGATTATGTTTTGAGGTACTTGACTTCCTCCACTTCTCTTCTTTAACCTGAGAAGATCATTCAACCCAGTTCATTTCTCAATTTGGCCAGGTTTACATTTCCTTGAGCAATCAATACATCTTCAAGTGTTCAATAAAGCCCAGTTGTTGACCTGAAGGAGTAAAGCTCTCAACCTTTCCTATATACCAGCCTTTCTTTCAACCCTGAGGAGTTTCCCCCCAGTTAATTAATCTACTATTACTAACTTTTATCTTTTATTTTATTTCATCTTTATAATGGATACTGATATTACTAAGTCAGTAATTTTCACCTCTTGTCTTGCGTGTCAGTGGATATTGGTGGTCATATCCTTTGCGAATTCCATTTTTATTTCTAAAACTTTGAAACATTGAATGAAGGACTCACTTGGCTTTCTCTTTGCCTATTTGGTTTCATTTCTTATTCTGCATCTCACTTTTGTACTTGCGTTATTTTTGTTAAATAAATATACTCTTTCTTATTTATTTAATTCTTTGGAGTCTTAAAAGTGAGTTCCCTTATTGCTGGGTTCCAGGCCACTCTTTCTATTCCCAAGAGCCCCTGTGACATTTATGTAGCAATAAAGTATTTCTAAGTTTCACAAACATGAATAATACTAAAATTAGTGTATATGAAAAATTCAATAATTCCATCATTTTAAAAAGAATTTACAATTCTTTTATGTGTATTGATGATTAGGTGTTGAAGTATTTTCCATATTACCACCTCATAAAGTTAAATTGAGCTTATTCCCTCTATGGAGTTTACCTGAAGGAATTTCAGTGTAGAATCTAGATCTGGACTTGAATCCATGGATTTACTTACTCACAAAAGGTTCATTCATATTTTTCTATATGAAAAGTAATTTTTTTGGATATATACATGACTTATGGGCTCTTCATATTCTACAAATTATTTTTTAAATCATTTGTGGTGTCTTTGGCTATTTGAAAAATACCTCAAGTCTCACATTCCCTCCCCCAAAAGACGAAATTTTAAAACAGTTTTTTAGTGAGACCATTGAGAAATAAAAATAAAAATCCCCAAGGGGTGTGTAGTTTCCACTTTCCAGCTTATTCATATTAATCAGAGAAATTAATACAAGCTCATTCATAGGAATATTCAGGCTTGTGGCCTTCTTTCATGCCTGAATCTTCCCAAATGCTTATCTGAGTCAGGTATGTCTGATTCTTCCATAAAATCATCTTCATTGACTCTCTTTCTATATCTGACTAAGTATTCTCTCTTATTTTTACCTCCCATCCTGCTTTCTTTAATTCTATTATTTATATTTCTGTCCTTGTTCTGTTTCACTTGTGGTACAGCTCATAAAGTGGTGTTCCTTAATTGAAAAATGTTTTATTATCTGGTTGATAAGGTTTAATCAAGCTGAATGGGAGGGTGGGGTGTTTATTTTGCAATTCACCACTCAATTCCACTTTAAATGCATTGGCTCTATGTAATTAAACAATAAAAAATTACCTACATAAGAGTGTTTGAGTTTCTTTGGGCCTTTGATATTATTAAAATTCAGTTTTGAAGCTGGAACTAAATACTCTACTTTGAGTTCTTTTACTCTATGACCATTGTCCCACTTCTGTTTAGAATATTCAAAAAACATTTTGTTACTTCATTTTTCATGGGTTTTTACTTGGGCAAGAATCAACTTGAATCTGGAAGCTGTAGGATTAATTACAATTAAGTCTTTATGCAGTTTTTCTTCTGGAAGTCTTGGATTCCATCCCTTTTCTAACAGAGAAGGAGTTTTACCTTTGGAAGAATGGACAGATTTATTGTTTTCTAATTCTAATTCAGGTACTAAGGTGCATCATACATGGGTAAAGCCATCTGGATCTTGGTGATATAAGCAATAGGCACAGAATCTCCTTATGTTGTCTTCTAAATTTCAAACCATTCTCTCTACTAGTCCATTAGTTTTAGGTTGATATGCTTTATAAGTTTATAATTTTGTCCCAAACAATCTTTGAATATTGTTCCAAAGTGCACATGTGAACTTGTTATCTCTGTCACTTATGATATTTTTAAATAACCCTGTATGAGGAATGACTATATTTCAAAGGAGGACATCTGTATAGATTAAAGTGTCCTCCTTTTTGACATGGTGAGAATATGGGGGTTTTGCTGTATCTGTCCACAGTTACTAAACAAGAATTATAGCCTCTGTAACCACTTGTAAGTATTTCTGTGATCCAATCAATGTGAGCTACTCACCAGGGGAATTTTGGTTCTTGAAATGAATCTTAAATCCAAATGTCTTGTCTTTACTTCTGTTTCCTTGGTGGTATATGTCACAATCATGAAAAAAATCAATGGTCTTTTTTCTGCAAGATAGCCACTGTGCATAGTTATTGACTATTCCAATTTTCCTGTCTTCTGATAGTTTTCCAGATTATATACCATTATGAGATTTATGGATAATTGTATTTATTAATAACCTAATGCATAATTTCTCACAAAGTAATGTTAAGTTCTATTATAGATTATGATGTCAAACAAGTGAAACTTTCCTTCAACATAGGAATTTTTCCATAATTCATCCAATTAATTTACCAAACACTTGTCTTTCCATTCTTTGCTTAATTTTTATTTTGATTAATGTAAACTCCCATTTTTCTTATATTAATCTCTCACTTCCTCAAAGAATTCAGTCCCAATGTCATTTATGTTAATTCCTTCAATTTGGATCTATGGTTATTCTTCTAAAGCCACATGAGCTGGAGTACCAGGTGTTTTTTCCAATTCCCACCCTCTAATTCCATCATTATCATTTATATTTCTTGATTCATGAACTATTGTCTTCCCTCTATATCCTTGAATTTCTATTTTCCATCTCGAGATTTTTTCTGTTGGGTTCTTTAATTTTCAAAAGTTATTTCACTGTATTGGAGTCGGTTATCAACTTAAAACTACTCCCATAAAGATAAAAGTATGATTTCTCAAGTTCCCACACCCAACGTCATCATTTCAGTTGGCTTACACCATATCTGGCCTCCTTTGGTTTGATATTTCATGAGATCAGACAAAATGGTCCTTCTATTGGTTTATCATAAATTATTTAGAGTTGGTGTAGGGATTCCCCTAATCAATCTCCCCTTGCATCAACATGAGCTCTGAAGGGTAGATTCCACCCAGGAATGAGAAGTGAATGTGCTTCTGTGAGGCCTTTCTTTATCTTCTCATATGCTTTTGTTCTTTCTTGTGTCATTTCGAATACTTTCTGTTGATCACAAATCCTGTAGAGTTACTTGTTCATAATTGAAAAATCTCTCATTTTCTGTCTATAATAGCTATAAAATAAATTGAAAAACATCATTTCTTCTCTATTCTGTGGTAAAGTCTCAAGTAGCACTTCTGCTACTTTGGTTTTTTCAACAACTAAGTCTAAGCCTGAAACAATATGTCCAAGTGCTTTGAGTTATTCAAAGCTAAAATTGCATTTCTTAAGAAAGATTATTCAATTCTGCAGATTTTTTTAGTACTCTTGAAATTCTGTTGAGGTTCAGAGACCATGAGTCAGAAAATAGAATGATATAATCAATATGAATAATAATCCATTCTTTGGATACCTCTGTGGTAAATTTGGTATATATTATTCTCTGATAATAATATGGATAATTGTTAATCCCAAAGGTCATTCTCAGATGCTCAAAAATACCACAGTGAGTGATAATTCTGGGTAATTTCTTCTATTTTTGTTTAAAGAAATCCTAATTAAAGCCTTTCAATTCATACATTGAGGGAATATATCTGTATTTGGAAATTTGGGTCAAAATCTCTTGAATTCTAGGAATTATGTACTTATCTGGAGCTGTGTAGGTATTCAATTCACTAAAATCTCCAACCATAATTGAATTCTCATTATTCCAAGCAGCAATAAAAGGGATTTTGACCTCAAATTCTTAATTATGGCCCAATTTTCTCAATAAACCAAGCTGGTTAAGCTGTTATATATTTTTCCCTAAAGATTTTCTGTCTATTTGCATTTCTGGATAGGCTGGTATCCTTAGCACTGGAGAGTATGTTCATGTTCACTCAATATTTAGGGTAATATTTAATTAATGCCTTCTTATTGCACCTAGTGATTTATAAGCTTAAGAAAAGGAATTTATATATGTGTATAGCACATTTATAATCTCTTGCTTCATTTTTGGTGATAAGTCTGTATTAATTTGTTCTTCACTAAGTTGATTTGACCAAAATTACTCTTTATTCTTATCTTTGCTCACAGATATCACTGGTATTTTTTTTGGTGATATTTGAAAAAGAAAACTCTTGTCTTTTATCATCTCCAATTTTAAAATATCTGTCTTTATGGTTACTGATTTGAATACCATAAATTTCAAAGTAGTCATTACCAAGGATTATGTGTTGACAAGTTCAGTTATCTATTAGTACTATCTCTCTCTCCATCCTTATACTTTCTCCTGGATTTGGAAATACCAGGTTAGTATCTAATATACCTACTGAGTACATATTATCACTAGAACTGCTAAGCTATACACCTTTTATTGTTAGAGTATACTTCTTCCAATGAGTAAGTATGCTATTCAGTTAGTCTTTTCCCATAAAAGTTCAAAAAGCTCCTGTTTCTAGCTTTACTTTGGCCTCTAAGTCCTTTATCAAAATTTATTTGTTACATAATTCTTTGGCAGGTTTGGTTTTACAAACTCTGGAATCTTGGATATTGATCAAGCTATATCAGTATTTACTTTATTGTGGTAAGTAAGCATGTGCTTCAATAACCTCAAATTGTTATTTGATACTCTCAATATGACACTCTTCTATGGGTTATTAATAATAAGATGAAGAATCATGGTAAGATCCTTCGTTTTCTTCAGTAAAATGGACCTTTTCAATGACTTATACTTCCTTCTTTTTCTGTTTTTGGTAAAAGCATTGGCTTAATGCCATTTTCTCCCACCTTTATGAAGTTTCAAAACAGATCTTTCAGATTTACTTTCCTCTCTTGGGTTTTTTTCCATAATAATAGACTCAACAGGGGTTCTAGTCCAGATTTTACCAATTACCGCTCTTTTAGTGATATCTTCCATTTAACTAACAGAGTCCTCTTTTGAACACAGATCTAAACATCTGAACTTGATAGGATTTTCTAGCTCAACTCCACATTTTGCCAATATTTTCAGGTTAAGAATTGAGTAAGAAATATCTGGGTGCAAGTCAGATAGTCTGTATTTCTCTTGAAAGAGTAATGTAAGTGGTTTGTTTTTTTCAGAATTGAATATGGAACTTTAAAAGGAATTCCCATCTCAAAGCTCCAGGAGTTGTTGGCCCACTTGTTTAATATCTCAGATTTCCACTAAAGCCAATTATTCTTTCCATCATCTTGCCTCATCTTGTAGTAACATTTCTTAGCAGTCCTGTTAAACAAATAGTTCAATACTCCTACTATTCATTTATTTTGTATATTCAAGTCTTTTTTTAGAATATCCGATGTTGTTATGAATTCAATATGCTTTTTTTCTCCTTCACCAAAGAACTTTAGCTGTTCCTTTAGCCTGGAAATATCCTTTACATAAAATTGAACTTCTCCAGGATTATTTCTTTTAGATAGGTTCACAATTTCTTTTGGGAATAATTTCCCTTCAGTTGAAGGTCTAGAATATCTGGGGAAATGTGAAATTTCTTCACAATTCTTCTAAATTTGATTCACTTTTCAATTATTTCTTCCTTCAATTTCTTTCTCTAACTATCACTTCTTTCTAAGTGTGTGGTAAAACAGTTTGTGCCATGAATTTGTCATTGATATTATTAATTGAAATGGTATCCATTTAAGGTCCCATTGTGTCACATGTGTGAGGAATAGAATCAATTACCTCAGTGGTCACTTCAAACCACTCAGTGAAGTTTTTGTCATTTCTTCTAAGTTTATTGATTATTTAATGTTAATTTCTTGAATTATTTATCAAAATTTACAAGCTCTAAATTAATAATGGCATGGATATAATTAATTAAATCCATTATTTTTGTGGAAAATTCCTGTTCATCTGTTCTTGCTCCTTGGCTGTGAGTTCCATAAGGGCCCTTGCCATATTTAATACACTGTCCATGGCAGAAGTCTCTAATTCTGTTATCCTTTGCCCTTGTGGGTAAGGTCTTTTCCAATAGGCTTTGCCCTTCCCCTTGTTGTTTCTGTATTTGAGGCCTTTCCGTTTGTTTTGGGGGGAGTTCCATAGCTGGTTGATGCAATTGTTTCTTCTTTGTCCAAGGCTGCAGTCATTTGTAGTAATTTCTTCTGGTGCGCTGACAACATAACTTGGTTCTTAAGCCAATTCTTAATTTTATCTACTTTGTCTTTGAAAAAAATGGGGCTCCATCCTCCTAAGAACTCTATGATCTTCTCCTGACTCATAAATCTCTTGATTTGTAATTAGTATTTCATTTAAGCCTTCCAAGTTCTTGGGAATATTTCCCATTTTTCCTCTTTGGCATCTCTGAACCAACTTCTGGATTGGCAGTGGTATATCTCCATGGATGACACTTGGAAATTGTTTATCCATTATGACAGTACTCTAAATCAATTCTGTCACAGAGTTGACATCAAAATTGGTGTGTACAGACCATGATAAATGGGAGGAAGCTCTTGCATTGTCCAAATAGGTATTTCTTGACGAAGTTCTGAAATATTTTTCTCTTGTCTTACCTCTTCCTTTTTTTCATATCCATCGGGTTATACTGAATGGTTTCTTTCATTCCTGTTAAGAACCATTTTTACATATTTATGAGATATTAAAGGATATGAACAATAAAACACATGCCTTTTGGTTGTTGTTTGGTTAATTCAACCTTAAATAAAGTGCCTTTTCTGGAATTATTTAATTTAAAACTTTCTTCAGATTCTGGACTCTCAATGTATCTCTAACTAAGCTGATTATCAGTTATGCTATGTTTGTTCAAAGAGATTAAAAGACCGTCAAAATTGTAAAATAAAATTATCTTTTTCTTGAAAAATTTCTTTATAAGTTTTTATTATTTATATATAGAAAAATTGATACTCAAGTTTTCTAATCAAAAAAAAGAAATTCAGATTAATCAAAGGAAACTATTTTATCTTTTTTTTGAATTTGAATTTTGGAAATCCATTTAAAAAAAATAATATTAATTTAAATTTGTCAATGAAAGATTGTTTATAAAAAGAAAAGAAAAAACTCTATAAAAACCAAGAATGATTCTATAAAAAAGGGGGGGAAATATTAAATAAATATATTTTAAAGGTCAAGAAATATATTAAATAAGCCTAAAAGGTTCAAAGGAAAGTATGGTTGGCTTGAAAAAATGTAAGATTTTTCTATGAAACTCTTTATAATATATATATTGATTAGAAGTATCATGACTTCTCTTATGAAATTTAATAAATTATTCATTTTCCAATTATCTGTTTTATTTTTTATATACTACTATTTATTATGAAATTAAGATATAAACTTTTACTAGAATCAATAAAAAAATTAATAATTATACTTCTTATTAAAATAATATCAAATTATTTTAATCAATAATTATTATAAATTATTAAATAAAACTGCAAAAACGTTAAAGAGAAACTTCAATAATTTAAGAAATTACTAATTAATAATCCAATAATATCTTTAAAAAAATATTTTCAAATTCATTTGATTAATTATTTGTGGATTTAAGGAATTCAAAAGCTGAATCAAGAAATAATATAACAAATTATAGTTATAATACTATTTCAAATGGGAATATTCTTTGATTCTATATTTTATTGAATGATTTAAAATATTCAATAACTAATATTTATTCTGTTTGCATTCACGATTTAATTTCTTGACCAAATGATAATAAAATTTCTGGAAAAAAACAGAAATAGTAGGCTTCTTTTAAGTTTGCAGCATCTCCAAGAGTTTTTTCATGAAACAAAATGAAAAAAAGTGAGTTATGAACCAGTAATATTATTTTTTATTATTTATTACATGACTTTTTTCATTTGGGGTTATCATAATTACTTAATTGACTCATTTTACATGGCTAACAACCCATTTATGGTTAATAAATAAATGAGTTACCACTTTGAATCCTGTTTTATTGAAAAATTAATATTTATTTCTCAAATTTATCAATTATATTTTAAATATCATTATAGGTTCTATTTTCTGTGAATTTTTGAAAATTCAATTTTTTATGTGGAATCACCAAAAATGAATTGTAAGTAAAACTTTTGATTTTATTTATGAAGTAATAATTATTTTTGGTTTTGATGTGAATCATCCCCTTCTTCATTTGTCCTATAATTCTCAAAAATATTTATTTAGAATTTTATTTGTAATTATCTTTTGAAGGTTTACCTAATTTTATCATGTTTTACATACTATAAGAAAATATTATAGTGACAGCTGGTTGCGATGAGGTATTTTCATGGATATTAATCCCAAAATGGCTTCAGTTACTCATTTTTTGTGTCAGCTGGAGTCTATGTTGAAGCAGTAATGAGGCTATTTACAACTAGAAATATGACTTTGACACGTGAAAATAATTTTAAAATAAGAGCTTTTAAATAATATGATAGTTTATAATATAATAAAAGGGTTCTACTATTGAGAAATAGTGGTGGTGAGTGCTATTGAGAACCCTGGATGCAGTCTTCCCAGTTGGATTACTATAATAAGAACTACAATAATTAAAATTATAATTATACCCTGATTATTACCCAAGAGTAAAACTGTTTTGGACAGTTTACTACGTAGGATATTCAAGAGCAGGATGAGGAAACAATTCTGGCCGTGAAAAGCCTCCTTTTTATCCTGAAATGGGGTGGAAAGGGTGCTAGACCTTTCCAGGTAGAGAAAGTGAAGATTTTTTCACTCTCTAGTACTGGCTTGTGGTTTGAAAACAGCCTGTATAACCTGTATTGGGCTCAGATGTGGTTTTGAAACCACATCTGGGCAGTTCTCACCAATACAGGGTGAAAATTTTCATCTGGGGACCTCACAACCTGATTCTGACGTGTATGACACGTAGAATTCTGTACAGAAACTGTATGGGACCCCAGTATTGACTGACATATGAGGTATTGAAGTAAAAACAAGCCTCTTATTCTATTTGACACCTCATATTCATAGTTATGGGATATTATCCCATGGTAAGCCTGTATATGACAGCAGGTGGGAATCTGACCTTAAAACAGCCATAACTTTGTCAACTCTTGAGCTATCAACCTCAAAATCTGTTCAGTGTGTAGCCCTTTATGTACTCTACACAATGGTACCTCATATGATATGGGTATCATTAAATATGGCAAAGTTATCCCATGTACAAGTTTTTTGTGCATTTGCATGGTATAGGCAAAAAGCTGTATTGAGCTTATTTGCTCCATAACCTTTGCTCTAGTTGAGCTATGGGGAAATGGATGACACCATAAGATAGCCCTGATTGTGCTCTTTCCAAAAAGACCCCACTTCAAGTATCTCACACTAAAACTGTAGAAGTTAGATGAGAGGTGAATGTTTTGTTCACCCTTATTTGGCCTTAAATTGACCATAACACAGTAATATTGGTTCTAGCTCAGTTTGGCTTGTACCATTGGATATCCCTGGCTTAGAGCTTCATTTTTAATACCCATTTGATGGGGTTAAGCCTCTCCCTCTAGATTTTAGATGAGAGGTGAAAATTAAGGTTTATGCTCAGCAATAACTTTGAGCAGGAATAACTTTGTTATTTCTTGTCCTATGGTGATGGGACTTATGTTTTCAGAAAGAGGTGAGTTTCTTCTTTTTTTTGATACCTTTTAAGCTGATTTGGCTCAGCTCCATGTTTTGGTTGTATCTTGGCTATACCATTGGTTTATGGTATTTTGGCTGTCATGCTTGTGCTCTGGTTTTGAGTCACAGGCTGACATACCCTCCCTCTAAAAAAGGCTCATCATTGATGAGACTGTTCAGTCCTCATAGATTCCGTGAATCTCCTTAGATGAAGGTTCCCATCTGGTATGGCATCCTCTGCCAACCATTTGTCTTTATCAGCTGTTTGGTGCTTGAATCTGACTAAGTATTGTCTTTGATCCTTTCCATTAAGTCTGATCTTACTCACAGGTCCTGGGGAGTCCTCCACTTCCACTATATCAGGTTGTGTGGGGTTCTTCCTCCTTGAGGGGAATTTATCCTCCTCCGTTTGGAAGTATGGTTTGACCAAGCTTACTGGGAAGACTGGGTGCTTCCTGAAAAATTCCTCTGTGAGCTTGACTTCCACTGCATTCTTTCCTATCAACTTTATGATATTGAAGGGCCCAACAAATGAGTCTCTCATCTTCTTGGGTCCTTTAGGATTATTATAGCTCAGTGTAGACACTAGCACCTGGTCCCCTTCTGTAAAGTCAGGTTCCATGTGTGTCTTGTCCCACCTCTGCTTATTATATTCTTTTCCCTCAGCTATGCATTTGGAATCTGTGTCACAAGCCCTCTTCCACATATCATGGAAGTCTTTGGCTGTGAGGTGGATGATTAGAAGATTCTTCTTCAAGTGATCCACAGGCAACAAGGGATTCCACCCTTTCTCTACCAGTGCAGGTGTTTTTCCTGTGGTAGAGTGCTGACTTGTATTATAAGCCAGTTGGACAGCTGGTAGAAGGGTAACCCAGTCATGGGTATATCCTTCATGGTCCTTGTATTCCATGCCATAGGCACAGAACCTTCTAAGGATGTCTTCCATAGTCTGGATCATCCTCTCAGCTAGGCCATCTGTTTGGGGATGGTAAGCTGTGGAAAAAGCAAGCTTGGTGCCAAGCATGTCATACAAGTTGGTCCAGAATTCAGATGTGAATTTTGGGTCCCTATCACTAATGATTATTTTAGGGACTCCACAGGTATATATGATGTTATTCCAAAATAACAGGGCAGTATCCATGGCTGTGTCCTCTTTGTGGCATGGTAGACACCTCATGCTCTTGCTGAACCTATCAACTATGATCAAGCAAGCATTGTAGTTTTCTTTGCCTCCTGGGAAAAGTCCTGTAACCCAGTCCATGTTGATGGTTTCCCATGGGTGTTTGGGTTCTTCTATATGTTGAAGTAACCCATACTTCTTCCCACATTTCCTATTTGCCTTCTGGCATCTTTCACAAGTGTTGATGTATTCTCCCAACTCTTGTTCCCACTTGGGCCACCAATCTGTGCTTGCTACCCTCTCCTTGGTCCTGTCTTCACTCATGTGTCCCATATAGGGGCAGTCATGGCATTCCTGCAGGATCAAGGAGATGTGGTCTCTGTCTACCACTGTGAGTGCACTTGTATGCTTTTCTCTGTTTTAAAGCAGGCCATCTACGAGGAAGAAGTTGTTCTCCTTGTAGGCCTTCAACCAGGGTTCTTTCAGCTGGGATTCCAGGTCTGGGTTCATGTATTTTTGTTGCAGGAGCTGTAGTAAGATGCCAAACTGTTTGTGCTTGGCATATGACTTTAGTACTGCACTGAAAAATTCATTGTGCAGTTCTGAGGAGCTTATTCTCAGTATGGGAGTTTCTGTTCCTTCTGAATCAGTGCTTCCACTGTCAAAGGTACCACATTCTGGTTCCCATTCAAAAAATCTGAAGTTCTTCTTCCTATCTATCTCCATGAAATGTATAGGGATCTTGGCTGCAACTTCAGGGTCATAAGCTGGATTGCTTATGACATTGTCCAGTGTCCATCTTCATTGGTATGGCTTTTACCTTCTTTGTATATGATGGTCATATTCCCTCTATACTCCTGGATGGCTATTTGCCATCTCAGCATGTGTCTATTTGTAGTCTTCATGTTTAGTAAATACTTCAAGGCTGTGAAGTCTGTGTAGACTTCAAATACTGCACCCTCCAAATAATAATGGAGTTTTTCCAGAGCCCAGACTAAGCATAGACATTCAGTCTGGGTGGCCCCATACCTGGCTTTTTAATCTTTCAGCTGCCTAGAGATGTAACATATTACTCCCTCTCTTGGTTCACCATCCACAATTTGTCTTTGGTGAAGGGCTGCTCATAAACCTTGGGTACATTCTGCATCTATGTATAACTTGAATGGTAGTTCAAAGTCAGGAAAGATGAGCACAGTTGCATTTGCGAGTTCATGTTTGATCCTCTCGTATGCATCCCTCCTTTGCTTGGTAATTTCAAAAACTACATCTTTTGAACATAACTTGTATAAACTACTAGTTATGTGGGAAAAATTCTTGATGTGGTTTCTGTAGTAGCTAGCAAACCCAAGGAAAGATTGAATCTCTTTGATTCTCTTTGGTACTGGCTTTTGCAGTACTGCTGCTACTTTATTCTGGTCAATTGCCAGGCTAAGACCTGATACTTTATGTCCTAGAGCGAGTAGCTCTTGTTGGCCAAAATTACACTTTTTCAGTGAAATTTTCAGATTGATGGGTGTACATTTACTCAGCACTCTGTCTATGTATTGTACATGATCTTCCCATGTCTCTTAGTATATAATGATGTCATCAATATATACCACCATCCAGCCTTCCAATATTTCTTCTTAAAATATTGTGTCCATCATCCTTTGGAAATGGGCTGGTGCGTTTTGATGCCAAATGGCATCCTGGTGTACTCATATATGCCCATATGGCACATTATTCTGAGTAATTTTATGGAGTTTGGTTTAACCCCATTTTGGTGGAAGCCTTTCATACAATCCATTTTGGTTATGTATTTGGCTTTTGCCAGTTTATCCAAGGCATGAGGTATCCTAGGTATAAGATACCTGTCTGATTTTGTGTATTTATTCAGAGCTCTGAAGTCTCCACACAGTCTAGAATTGCCATCATTCCAGGTGATTAGGACAGGAGTGGTTCTTTCCACTATTTCATTATGTCCAATCTTTCTGATTACATCCATGTCCAGGAGTTCATTGATGTGTTTTTCAATTTCTTTCCTGGCTTCCAGACTTTCTGGATAAGGGGGTCTCCTTAGCATGGGTGGATAAGGTCTTTCCACATCCAGATATAGTTCTATATCATGGCCTTTGGTCTTTCCTAATGGTTCTTCACCAATGGCAAATGCTGGTCTGGTCTTCCTCAGCATCTTCAGTAAACTTAGTTTTTGTTTACTGGTGAGGGTAGTGCTAAACTGTCCCTCTCTGAATTCCTTCAGAAGTTCCTCTAGTGGATCTTGAGAAGATATCTGGTATATATCAAGTGAAAATTTCTTCTCCTTGTTGGTACCAATGTTAATGTGCCTATTTTTACTGTTGTAAATATCTATGCCATACATCCTTTGGTAATCTGTTCCCAGCAAGAACCCTTGGATGTGAACATCATCAAGCACTACAAACTCTGCGTTGGGCCTGATATTACCTTTCCTATGAGGTATAATTATTTCTTTAATAATTGTACCAATAGAATTCATCTTTCTTGATGCACTCTTGAAGTTTTTTGCCTTGGTTGGCAAGAGCTGTTTTTCCCAATTTGGGAAGTGGTTATCCAGATAATTTCTGGCCACAATGGATCAGTGTGCCCCACTATCAATGATCAATGGATGTTGAGCATTGTCAATACAAACAGTCATTTTTGTGGCTTTTCCATGTATATATTCCAATCCTCTGGTTGGTGTGACCAGGAATGTTTGTGCATCTTGGGTATTTTTGCACAAGTTTTTGTTGGCAGTATCCTGTGGCATCCCTGCTTCCAACTGTGTGTCCTAAATTTCTAGTGGGGTTTCCTCTTGGTATTCCACTTAAAATTCTTCTCTTGGGTCTTGGTAATCATCAGATGGTTCTCTGATGGAATCACCCATGGAGTCTGATTCAGAATCCTCTGTTGGAGATTCTTCCTCTGGACTTTCTCAATGGCATAAACTTTTTTCTTTGCCTTTGGACAGTTGTTGGCATAGTGGTCTGTTTAACCACAATTGTGACAAGAACTTCTCTTCTTTTCCACTTCTGCCACTCTTTCTTTAGGAAGAACTTGTTATCCTTATAGGCCCTCAACCAGGGTTCTCCCAGCTGGGATTCCAGTTCTGGACTCCTGTACGTTTGTTGAAGGAGTTGTAGTAGTATGCCACACTGTTTGTGTTTGGCATAAGACTTCATTACTGCACTAAAAAATTCATTGTGCAGTTCAGAGGAACTTATTCCCAATATGGGAGTTTCTGTCCCCTCTGAATCAGTGTTTCCACTGTCAAGGGTACCACTTTCTGGTGCCCATTCAGAAAATCCGAAGTTCTTCCTCCTATCTACTTCCATGAAATGGATAGGGATTTTGGCTGCAACTTCAGGGTCATAATCTGGATTGCTTTTGACATTGTCCAGTGGCCATCTGCATTGGTATGGCTTTTACCTTCCTTGTATATGATGGTCATGTTCCCTCTATACTCCTGGATGGCTAATTTCCATCTCAGCATGTGTCTATTTGTAGTCTTCATGTTCAGTAAAGACTTCAAGGCTGTGCAGTCTGTGTAGACTTCAAAGACTGCACCCTCCAGATAATAATGGAGTTTTTCTAGAGCCCAGACTAGACATAGACATTCAGTCTGGGTGGCCCCATACCTGGCTTCTGAATATTTCAGCTGCCTTGAGATGTAGCAAATTACTCCTTCTCTTGGTTCACCATCCACAATTTGTCTTTGGTGAAGGGCTGGCCCTAGGCCTTGACTGCATGCTGCATCTATATATAGCTTGAATGGTAGTTTAAAGTCAGGTAAGATGAGCACAGGTGCATTTGTGAGTTAATATTTGATCCTCTCATATGCATCCCTCCTTTCCTTGGTTATTTCAAAAACTACATCTTTGGAACAGAACTTGTATGAACTACTAGTTATGTGTGCAAAGTTTTTGATGTGGCTTCTATAGTAGCTAGCAAACCCAAGAAAAGATTGCATCTCTTTGATGCTTTTTGGTACTGGCTTTTGCAGTACTGCTGCTACTTTATTCTGGTCAATTGCCAGACTAAGACCTGAGACTTTATGTCCTAGAGCCAGTACCTCTTGTTGGCCAAAATTGCACTTTTTAAGTGAAATTGTGAGATTTATGGGTGTGCATTTACTTAGTACTCTGTCTATGTATTGCACATGGTCTTCCCATGTCTCTGAGTATATAATGATATCATCAATATATACTACCATCCAGCCTTCCAGTATTTCTTCTTGAAATATTTTGTCCATCATCCTTTGGAAATGGGCTGGTGCATTTTTGATGCCAAATGGCATCCTGGTATACCAATATATTCCCATGTGGCATATTATTCTGAGTAATTTCATGGAGTTTGGTTTAACTCCATTTTGGTGGAAGCCTTTCATATGATCCATTTTGGTTATGTATTTGGCTTTTGCCAGTTTATCCAAGGCATGAGGTATCCTGGGTATAGTGTACCTGGCTGCTTTTGTGTATTTATTCAGAGCTCTGAAATCTCCACACAGTCTAGATTTGCCATCATGCCAGATGATTAGGACAGGGGTGGTTATTTCCACTATCTCATTATGTCCAATCTTCCTGATGACATCCATATCCAGGAGTTCATTGATATGTTTCTCAATTTCTTTCCTGGTTTCCAGGCTTGCTGGATAAAGAGGTCTCCTAAGCATGGGTTGATAAGGCCTTTCCACATCCAGATATATTTCTATATCATGGCCTTTGATCTTGCCTAATGGTTCTTCACCAATGGCAAATGCTGGTCTGTTCTTTCTCAGCATCTCCAGTAAGCTTAGTTTTTGTTTACTGGTGAGGGTAGTGCTAAACCGTCCCTCTCTGAACTCCTTCAGAAGTTCCTCTAGTGGATCTTGAGAAGATATCTGGTATATATCGAGTGAAAATTTCTTTTCCTTGTTAGTACCAATGGTGATGTGCCTATTTTTACTGTTGTAAATGTCTATGCCATATATCCTCTGGTAATCTGTTCCCAGTAAAAACCCTTGGATGTGGGCATCATCAAGCACTACAAACTCTGGGTTGAGTCTGATATTACCCTCCCTGTGGGGTATAATTATCTCTTTGATAATTGTCCCAATAGAGGTCATCTTTCCAGATGCACTCTTAAAGTTCTTTTCCTTAGTGGGGAAGAGCTGTTTTTCCCAGTTTGGGAAGTGGTTATCCAAATAGTTTCTGGCCACTATGGAGCAGTGTGCTCCACTATCAATGATCAATGGATGTTGAGCATTGTCAATACAAACAGTCATTTTTGTGGCTGTTGCATGTATATATGCCATTCCTTTGGCTGGTGTAACTAGGAATGTTTGTGCATCTTGTGTGTGTTTGCACAAGTTTTTGTTAGCAGTTTCCTGTTGCATGCCTGCTTCCAACTGTATGTCCTTAATTTCTAGTGGGGTTTCCTCTTGGTATTCCACCAGAAATTCTTCCCTTGGGTCTTGATCATCATCAGATTGTTCTCTGATGGCATCACCCATGGAGTCTTATTCAGAATCCTCTGTTGGAGATTCTTCCTCTGGGACTTTCTCAATGGCATAGACTTTTTTCTTTGCCTTTGGACAGTTGTTGGCATAGTGGTCTGTTTAACCACAATTGTGACAAAAACTTCTCTTCTTTTCCACTTCTGCCACTCTTTCTTTGGGTTTGTCTTTAAACTCTACCCTGAAAGGTTGTTTCTCTTTGAAACCATTGCTCTTATATGGGGTGAATTTCCCTATATTAGTCCTTTTCCTTATGTCTTGTAAGGTGTTTGCAATGTCATCTAGAGTGCAATTTTGGTTGCATCTGCATTTTACTGCATGCTCTAGTTCTCCTGGCAGTTGTGTCAGAAGCTTGTGATTCCTCATTTGGATGTTCATCTGAGGATCAATGGCTTTAAGTCTTTTAGACTGTCTAAGACACCAATCATATGGATCTTTATCCACTGAGTATTTGTCATTTTCAAATGACATTGTCTTCTGCCATATCCAAGTTCCATTACTGTACTTTTGGATGATTTGACTCTTCCACCATGGCCAGTTTCTCCTGCCATGGATTTCTTTCATTTCTGTGTACCATATACTAGCATGACCTTTAAATTCAGTATTCAAATTAGCAGTAATTCAGTAGTCTGGTATGCTTGGTACATCAATGAAGAGTCCATCAATATAATCTATTAGTTCCATATGATCATACTCTCCTGATCCAGAGAATTTGGGCCAGCTTGAGGCCTCAGGAAGCTGTTTCAAGGCTTCCTTCTCTGAATAATACATTCCATCTCCATCCTGGTATTGTGATGGAGATCTTGCCTTATTCATCAACATGGCATATGTTTTGATGTCATCTGGTTGATATGGATTCTCCATAACCTGGCCTTGTGGTTGGGGCTTCAAGTTATGGTAGACATCAAGAAATTTGTTTATGTCTTGGTCCAGACAATCCCTGTCCCTTTTGCTGTGGTGTTGTTCTTCAAAGACTATATTCAGTCTTTTGTTGGTTTCTTCAGAGTCTTTGCTCAGTTGAGCATATCCTTCTTGAAGATTCTTAACTATCTGTTCCAAGGAGGCTTGTGTTTTTCTGATCCTCTCTTGGCCAGATTCAATTTCTGCAAACTGCTTTGCAGATTGTTCAGCATATTGGGACATTTTTAACCACAGTGTATCACTGTTGATGTTACTCTCAGATGTGACAATGTTATGTTCAGTCTGAGTGGGGGTAATGTTTCTATTACTAGGACTACTGATTCTAGAGTGGTTTCCAGCTACTTCTGGCTCTTGTGCACTTCTTTTACCAAATCCAACAGCTTCTGAATCATAGGGTCTGACTCTTTCCTCCTCTGGTTGAAGGAGGCTTTGTTCTTGCCCTTGTTTCCTTGTCTTCTCCTGGAAACTTCCTGGAATTGTGAAGAATGGTGACTCTTGGCCACTGATCTGCTGGTTTCTGAATGGTGTAAAGCCACTGGAGATCTGATTTGGCCTGCTTCTTGTGAGCCTGAAGGAATCTGAGTAGGCCCTGTCTGGGTTAACTGTTCTTTTCTAGCTTGTATAGTGGCTTTATTCTCCCTTATCCTCTGTGCCCTTGCCTCCAGGAGTCTGAACTGCCTGGTAGTATTCCAACCCTTGATGATTATCATCAGGTATTTGAAGTCTATCTCTCTGAGACAGATTTTCTGGAAACTTTCTCCAAGTTCTGCCCAGTGACTTGCCAGGTTGAACCTCTTGTTGTCCATGCTCCATTGGAATAATTCCTTGAGGAGTTGGTGGAGCTGAAGAACTTGATCCATTTCTTTCCAGTCCTCTGGTTTTAGGTCTCCATTGAATTGGAGTGTGAATGGCAGGGTTGATATTATCTCCCTCATTGTTTTGCCGTCCACTACTGTGTCCAAGGTGTCCTCTTTCAGGTCTTCTGGTTCTGGACAAACCTTCTCTGTCCTCTGGTTGGTTCCTTTGGAAGCCAAGATCTCTGAGGTGTACAGGTGACATGTTAGTGTTTGCAAGCAGTCAAAAACTTGTTGTTCTTAGGGTCTTTACCTTTGACTGTGCCTTGTACAAATTTGTTGTCTGCTGATTTGGGCAATTTACCTTTAGAGGTTACAGCTGGGTTAATTATAGTAATTTTCCCTGTACAAGTTATCAAGGTTGGTTTACCTTGTATTGATGCAGAATTTTGTGGTTTTCTACTCTTCTGTGTGGCAATGGGTGTCCACTTTTTTGCTGTTATCAGGCCTTCACTGTGCCTCTTTCCTTTTCCTTTGCTGCCCTCTGGTTCTGAGGGTGTCACTTGTGTGTTGGCCTGTGACTGGCTTTCAAGTGGTATGAAGTTATCTTCCACTGAATAAAAACAGGAAAAAGAGGGCTTATCTCAGTTAAGACTTCTCAAGAAATGCTGGTTTTGCACGTCTAAGAATGGCCTCTGGGCTTGTATATTATTACAGTGTGCCCTTGTATAATGACAGTGTGATTGAATTAACAATTCCACGTCAGAAATACAGCTTACTGATATTCTGTATACTGTTTGTATACCAATATCTCACAGAATAACTTGTAACTAGCAAGTGTAAACTGTCAAAAAGTGGTGTGTAACAGGGAAATTGAGTTAACAATATGTCCAACCACGCCTCAACTGTTGGTGTATCAGTATGAGGTGTCTTATTTTAATTAAAAAATGAGACTGTATTGATGGCTTAATTGTTTTTATATGTAAAACACGCCAAAAATAAGGGTCTTGTGATTATTAGACACGTGACAGGTACTCTTAAAATATGAGTAAAAAAGGTGGTATATGTACCAAAAAGAGAAATATATATATAATATATATATATTTAAGAAATATTATGCCTAAAGAAGAATAAAACAATTGTAAGAAAGTGAGAAATAAGAGAAAACTCACTAATAAGGGTCCAAAAAGGTTTAAAACACGGTCAGGCCCCCAAAATGTCAGCTGTAGTCTATGTTGAAGCAGTAATTAGGCTATTTACAACTAGAACTATGACTGTGAAACGTGAAAATAATTTTAAAATAAGAGATTTTGAATAATATGATAGTTTATAATATAATAAAAGGGTTCTACTATTGAAAAATAGTGGTGGTGAGTGCTATTGAGAACCCTGGATGCAGTCTTACCAGTTGGATTACTATAATAAGAACTACAATAATTAAAATTATAATTATACCCTGATTATTACCCAAGAGTAAAACTGTTTTGGACAGTTTACTACGTAGGATATTCAAGAGCAGGATGAGGAAACAATTCTGGCTGTGAAAAGCCTCCTTTTTATCCTGAAATAGGGTGGAAAGGGTGCTGGACCTTTCCAGGTAGAGGAAGTGAAGATTTTTTCACTCTCTAGTACTGGCTTGTGGCTTGAAAACAGCCTGTATAACCTGTATTGGGCTCAGATGTGGTTTTGAAACCACATCTGGGCAGTTTTCACCAATACAGGGTGAAAAATTTCATCTGGGGACCTCACAGCCTGATTCTGACATGTATGACTCGTAGAATGCTGTACAGAAACTGTATGGGACCCCAGTATTGACTGACATATGAGGTATTGAAGTAAAAACAAGCTTCTTATTCTATTTGACACCTCATATTCATAGTTATGGGATATTATCCCATGGTAAGCCTGTATATGACAGCAGGTGGGAATCTGACCTTAAAACAGCCATAGCTTTGTCAATTCTTGAGATATGAACCTCACAATTGGTTCAGTGTGTAGCCCTGTATGTGCTCTACACAATGGTACCTCATTTGATATGGGTATCATTAAATATGGCAAAGTTATCCATTTGCATGGTATAGGCAAAAAGCTGTATTGAGCTTATTTGCCCCATAACTTTTGTTCTAGTTGAGCTATGGTGAAATGGATGACACCATCAGATAGCCCTTATTGTGCTCTTTCCAAAAAGACTCCACTTAAAGTATCTCACACTAAAACTGTAAAAGTTAGATGAGAGGTGAATGTTTTTTTCACCCTTATTTGGCCTGAAATCAACCATAACTCCAGTAATATTGGTGCTAGCTCAGTTTGGCTGGTACCATTGGATATCCCTGGCTTAGAGCTTCATTTTTAATATCCATTTGATGGTGTTACGCCTCTCCTTCTAGATTTTAGATGAGAGGTGAAAATTAAGGTTTATGCTCAGCAATAACTTTGAGCAGGAATAACTTTGTTATTTCTTGTCTCATGGTGATGGGACTTATGTTTTCAGGAAGAGGCGATTTTCCTCTTTCTTTTGATACCTTTTGAGCTGATTTGGCTCAGCTCCATGTTTTGGTGGTATCTTGGCTATACCATTGGTTTATGGTATTTTGGCTGTCATGCTTGTGCTCTGGTTTTGAGTCACAGGCTGACATTTTGGCTTAGCCATAAAAAATAATTGATAATGGACACTTTTACAGGAGTAAGAGTTACTCATTACCTCCTTTTCATGTAAAAATAGAAGCTGATTTGCTATTCTCTAATTATTTAATGAGACTTATCCTTAGTAAAAAGGTTCAAAAAGAGTGTTAATTTACTAATTCTTAAATATTAGCTATTTATTTATGCTCTAGTAATTTCCATGCCTCAGAGTCTTCAGAAACTGGGGTACCCTGGCTTTCTTTGATGTCTTTTGTCCCCTTAAGCTATTTTCATGGAAAAAATAGTAATCCAATCTTAAAGACTTATATTCACTTTGGGGATATCAAAGCTTTATCTATAAATAAAGTATTTCTAAGTTCCAAAAGCCTATTTAACACTAACCTTAGTGTATATTTAACATGGAAATCTTGAGAATATCATTAGCTTGACATGAAAATGCAAAAATTAAAGCTTTTCATAATTATTTTATGTGATATTTATGATGATATGTTGAAGTGATTTCTATATTTCCACCTCATAGAGTGAATTTAAGTTTATTCAACCTATTCAGTTACCCTAAGTGAATTTTTGTGTAGAATCCAGCTGTGGCCTTGAATTGATGTATTCACTTACCCACAAAAACAAGTCATTCATAATCTTCTATATTAAAATTAATCATTTTTTAATATATAAATGCCTTATTTTTCAAATTTCAAAACTAATTAATAATTCTCATTTTTTTTCCTTCATTTTTTATGAGTTTTGGTAAAAATATGTAAGGGGTGTTTTTTGATTAAAATGTAGCTAAAAGAATACTTGTATTGTTCAGAACCCCATTTATGGAATTCATATGTCATTAACCATGAAAAAAATCTATTCCCGTTGGCAGGGGTAGCAGGTCCAACCTAGGTTCAACCAACCCTTCAGCTTGCTTCATACTAGGCTCTAACTTGCTATTATTATTTGGGCACCTTCTAAGCTGGATTTTCAAGATTTTGAAATATCTTCCTATATTTACTCAACTTATTTATAATTTCCGATCCCTTAATACTACCATTTTCCCCAAAATTATCTCAAAACAAACTAACAGCTTGAAAGCTGATATAGATCTCATCATCATAAAATTTATCTTTGGTTATCACCCCAAAAAGAATTGTTATTGTTTTTAGTAAGCTATCACATCCTTCCATGGAGCTATCTGTTTTTTAAAAAGGATTTAAATCAGCTCTTTATATTTTAAAACATAAAAACCAAATATCACAATCTCAATTTTTGAAACATTTCTTATAATAAGTTCTTCTCCATCATAAATATTACAAAAGATAGGAACTATCCATCCTATTTTTTGAAACATCCCTCGATACCTATTTTGAGTTTTTTAAGCCAAATTTATATAGATTTATTCCTGGTTTACTCATTTCATAAAAATCCTTAAACTTCCCTCTGAGATTCAAACTAAGTATTATCAAAAGGGACAATGAACTTATTATAGTATTTTATTCATCTTCATCCTGAAATTCTATTCTCCTTTCAAATTTGAGAGATATCAAAGTTTTGGGACTTCCAAGATTAAAAATTTGAACACCATCACATCTTTTTCCCATGATATTCAAAAACTAAGATGTGTTTTTTTTTGAAAAAGAAACCTGAAAATATTATTTCCTACATTAAATACCCCAATCATTGGCAATGAACTATTTATTGATAATATATTTTTCCAACTTGAGATTTTCTATTATAAGTATATTATGAGAAGATTTTGATATAATTCATTGTTGATTAAATCACTTTAAACCCATTTTCTCAATAATCTATATATTTAAGAGAAAGAAAGTAAACTTAAAGAAAATTTTAACAATCAAAAGAGGAATAATTAAAAATTCATTTCTCAATATTAGATAATTTTAACTTTATCATACTTATTTTTAGTTAATCTCTATAAATAAATGCTACTTGAATTTTTAAGAAAAAATCTACCAAGTTTTAAGTATTATAAAAACACTGGAGGCTATTTCTGTGATTTTCAAATAAGTTTATTTTTTCAAGATTAATAATTCATTATTTTTATAAGATATTCTCTTTGATAAAAATAATTTATTATCTCATGATAAATTTATGAAAGAGGATTGTTTATTTTTCTGAAAAAGCTCCAAAGATTTTTCAAATCTTAAATCATTTTAAATTTTTATTTTTCAAATAATCCCAATGAAATATAGAATTTCAAGTTTAATTAAAAATATTCATCATTTGATATCTCTTAAGAATGCTTATTGGGCTCAAATAACCATTAACTACACAAATATAAATAAATATTAATACCAAGGAGTAACACAGATAGGATCAAATTGCACTTTTAAAATGTTTTTGTTAAAGAATTCACAAAAATAAGTTACTTTGATATGTTTTAAATATTTATAAATACTTCCATAATTATTTTGAAATTTGGTATTCTATCAACAGTGCAATCCTAATTTCAAAAATTTTGAATCCTCTTGCATGGTTCATATAGATTTAATCAATTATTCATTCTTTATCACTGTTTTTGAAAGAATTTATTAATGATGTTCATAGCTATACACCATTCTAAAATGGATGGTAAGAAGTTAAATTTTTAAAAGTTGATTTAAATAATTAATTACACATCTATTCATGATAAAAAAAATTTCCCTACATGTTCAATATCTAAGATACTGTTCTTCCAAGAAGTAGCCTCTCAAATTCTTTTAAGTATAATACACTTCAAGGATGACTAATGAAAAATTGTCTTCACAGTTCTTATTCAATCTTTTAAGATTTGGAATCCATTTTAACATAGATTGATTTCAAGATTGATGAAGTTTATTTTTTTTGAAGGAATTTTGTTAAAGAAACCACTCAAATTTTTACAAACCTGAAAGGAAGATAAGAAGAAAAAATTTATATTACATAGAAAATGAATTTGGTAAATTTCTCTTTCAATTAATGTATAATATTCATAATATTTAAGCTTGATTTTTTTCATATTCTTATGTATTTCATACATTTTAAATGGTTCCTAACTTTAAATTAAGCTCTTTTGATAAAATATTACCTTGAGTCAGATCAATAAAAGGCAGTAAAATTGAGCTTGTCATTTTCATTATATTCTAAGCTTTAAAATATTTTGAAATTCATATTTTAAAAAGTTTAACACATAATTTTTTATATTTTTGTGACCAATTTTTAATATTATTAAAAATTAAATTAAATTTTAAATAATAAATAAAATTACTTACCACTTAAGAAGAAATTTGTTTCTTGAGATTTTGATTTTGAAATAACTAAATATCTGTAAAAAAAAAAACTATTTTTTGAGTAATTCTTGTTTTTTTTTTTTCTTTCAAATTTTGAATTAGTTTCAAGAAGAATGAAACTAATATTAAATTATTTTGAAGAAAATTTTCTATTTACCACTTTTATATTTTCTTTAATTTCATTATAAATTTTATAATCACCATTTTAAGATCTTTGGATAAAGAATTTCAATAATACAATTGAAGTTTATTTCTTTTGAAAATTCAAAAAAAATTAATATCTTCATAAATTTCTTTTAATATTAATTTTTAATCTGATAAAAATCACTAATATTTATGTTCTCATTTATCATAAAATTTTCATTTGTCTTATTTTATGGAATTCATATTCTCATTCATGATTTAATTTTAATATGTTAAATGGGGTCACAAGTATCTTAAGTTTATCTTTATTCTCAATTTCTTTAATGAAATCAAATTTTCTTTTATTAAAAAATAATTATCAAGAGCTTTTTCAGTTTTTTAATGTTTCTTTTTAACTTTGGATGAAGCATTATTTCAAATTTTTTTGAATTATCCTCAAACCTGTTTTCAACCCACCTACATTGGATAGGTTGGAGCTCAGTTGAATTCAATTTGGAAAAAACATTAATATGGAAAAAATTGATTATCCATGATTAATGTAAAATTTTTTATTCTGAAACTACTAGGAGTATATTAGGGGACCTTACTCCAAGTAAATACAAATCAAATTTTAATGTATAATATTTGATAAGAATATTTTATGAACCCATCAATAAGGGTAATTAAAATCCCTTTTCTCACTAAATACTTGTTGAAGATCTTTGAATGATTTTATGGAATCACAAAAATTGTAATTATGATTTTATTTCAATATTTTCTTATTTAAATTAATGAATCAAGGTTAATATAGTGTCTCTTAAATATTTTCAAATTGGAAGGGGAACATTTGTTCTTTAGAAATTCAACTTTCATCAAATCTTTTGAATATCCTCGCCATTAACATGTGAAAGAGAAGCTAAACATTTTTTTTAATACTATCTTTATTAATTCTAAATCATAAAATTTTGTTAATTATATCCACTTGACATAATAATAGCATTTTTCTCATTTTATGAAAGTCTCACAATGGATCATCACATCAATTTCACTCATTAAAAAAAATTAATTGGTAAATTTTTATTTTGATGAACATATTGTTTGATAAATTAATTTCTACTTTTATATGTTTTACTTTGGTTTGATTTTTCTATTCTTTAAATATTCAATTCAAGATTCTTAAGATTTTATTTTCAAAATTTTCTTCTTGAAAGAAATTCTCAAGAAAAAAATCAGAAAAATTTTAGGTTTATTAATATGATCTTCCTTCAAGAAGAACCTAAATAATTTACTTTGTTCAATTCTATGGTGTTTCCTGGAATAATTTGTTAATTATTTGGTAAAAATAAAATTTCAAAAACACTTAACTGTAAGAAAATGATTTATTTTATGATAATTGAGTAAAAATCATTGATTTCAATTTGAGGTTGGTTTGTCTTTGTAAATTAATTGAATTTTATTTTTTTTCCAATTTGTTCTTTCTTTTTTAAGAAATTTTTTTTTTCAAGTGATTTGAATTTTTATTATATTATTCTCAATTTTTTTTTAATTCCAATTTCACTTATTTTTCAAATTTTCAATTTTTTAATTTAATTTAATTTAATTTAATTTTTTTTTCTTAATTTAATTTTTTTTGTTTTTTTCAATTTATTTTATTTTTTATTTTTATTTTTTTTATTTAACATTTTATTTTCATTTTCATTTTTTTAATTTTTAAGTTTTTTTTTTTTTTAATGATTTGTGTGTGGATAAATTAAAATAAGTGTTTTTAAATTGATTTCATTATATTCAAAACCCATAACTCCCAAAAAAAAAAAGGTAAAAAAAAAAAAATCAAAAAAAATTAAAAATAAAAATAAAATAAAAATAAAATAAAAATAAAATAAAATTGAAAGAAAATTACAAAAAATTAAAAAAAAAACCACTTGACAAAATTAAAAAATTAAAAAAAAAAAAAACCACTTTGACAAAATTGAAAAAATTAAAAAAAAAAAAATTTAAATTTTTTTTTTTTTAAAAAATTTTCTAGGTTAAATAAAGTAAAAAAAAAAAAAAAATGATTTAATTAGAATTTGAAATAAATAAATATAATAATATGAAAATTTTAAGATTAAAAAGAAATATATCTATATATATAAAAAAAAAAAAAAAAAATTAAAAATTGAATAATTCAATATTTTTTTATTTTTATTTTTTTCAATATAATTATAAATTGATAAAAAAAAATTTAAAATTTTTTTTTTTTTTTTTTATTAAATTAAAATATTTGTAAAAAAAAAAATAATTTTTTTAATAAAGTTTTTTTTTTTTAAAAAAAAAAAAAAAAATTAATAATTAAAATTTGTATTTAAAAATTCAAAATTAATTAAATTATATATAAATAAAGTAATAATAATAATAAAAAAAAAAAAAAAACTATTAAAATATTTTAAAAAAAATTAAAAAACTTTTAATTAATTTTTTAAAAAAAAAAAATGATACTCTTACTTATTAAAAAAAAAAAAAAAAAAAAAAAAAATTAAAAAATAGATTATAAAATAAAGATTTAAAATAAAAAATTTTATTTAAAGTTTACAAATATATAAAAAATCTTATTTTTAAGGATTTAAAGATTATTGTTTAACAAAAAAAACTGAATAATTAAATTAATAAAGAATTAATGAAATTAAAAAAAAAAAAAAAAAAAAACATTAAAATAAGGAATTAAGATCATTAATTTAAGAAATTTATAGAAGAAAAAATAAAATTTATTTTGAAATATTTAAAATAATTTTTTTTTTTTTTTTTTGAAATTTTAATTGGAGATAAGTGATTAATTTTAGAAATATTATATATAGTACCAAAAAAAATATTTAAGGAATTAGAATTATCTTAAAAATCTCATTGATAATATTTGATATTAGGTAGATTAAATATTTGTGAATGATTATTAATCTTGATAGAATTCATTTCTGTAAGCCTTAGTATTCATAAGTTGTATTTTTTTTTTAATTAAAAGGAATTTATGGAATGATAAATTGGTAATTTATTTTTGATTAAAAGTGAAAATTGATAAATTTGAGTTGATTTAATATATTTTTTGGAAAAAAAGAAATTTTAAATTTTAAAGAAAATTTTAATTTAGGGATATATTGTATCCATGGAAATTATGAATTTGATTCATTTAAAGATAAATAAAAATAATTTTATTTTCATAATCTTTTGATCAAATTGAGTAACATTCCAGATATCCAAACCTGTTTTTGAAATTATCTGTAAAAATATTTCAAGGTTAGAACCAAGGTTGAGACCCAGGTTAGAAGCAGGTTGGACCTAGGTTCTACCTGCTACCCCTGCTAGCAGGGATAGCTTTTTTTGTCATGGTGATTGTTGATTCCATTCATGGAACTTTTAATTCTATAAATAGAATTTTTATGCTACTTTTGATTTCATAAATGGCACTGTTAATACCATTTATGACATTACAATGTCATTGTTGATTCCATCTTTAGCACTTTTAATGCCATAAATGGCACTGTTAATTCCACTAATTCCATAAATTAAATTTTCAATTTCATTAATTTCATAAATAGAATTTTCAATTTACTTACAAACATACACAAAAAAAAACATTAAAAAAAAATAGTGCTTTTTGGACTTACAATTGTCCCCACCCAAAAAAAAAAAAAAAAAAAAAAATCCAAAATTTTTTTGGTTTCTGAGTTTTCATTGTTGAGATTTTCCCCTTTATTTTATTTTTTTAAAATAATAATAATAATATATAGAAATTCATAAATGGGAACATTCAGAATGATTTTTTTTTTCTTTTTTTTTTTTTTAAAAAAAACAAATCCATTTTTGCCAAATTAATGGAAATGAAGAAATTTGGCAAAAAAAAAAAAAAGAAAAATTGGGGGATCTTAGAATCCAATGTTAGAAAAAAATATGACTAAAAAAAAAAAAATTAAAAAAAAATAATAATAGAATCCTTAAAACTAATTCTGAGGAATTTTTTTTTTTTTTAAAAAAAAAAATAATAAAAAAAAAAAAACTAAACCATTTATGTGTTTTAATCATACATTAATAAAAAATATATAAAGAATTACATGTTTCTTTTTCTACTAAAATCTTATATTTTTTTTTTACCGATCACCTTCTTTTTTTTTATTATTCTTACTCAAAAAAAAAAAAAAAAAATCCATTTTTTTTCAAAAAAAAAAAAAAAAGAAAAAAAAAAAAGGGGAAAAGAAAATCCTCAATTTGGTTTATTTTTATTAATACTTTTTTTTTATTCCTTAAAATTTAATATATATATAAATAACCTAATGATAAGTTTTCAAAAAAAAAAAAAAAAAAAAGAAGATAATCATTTTCATTTATATAAATATATATATATATTTAGAAAAAAAAAAAAAAGAATTGTTGTTAATATAATCATTTTTTTTACATTTTTTTCTTTTTTTTGAAAAATGACAAAAAAAAAATTATTTTATTTTTCTTTTTGTTTAAAATTTTATTTAATTAAAATTAAAAAAAAAGAATCATCTTAATTCAAAACAAAAAAAAATAAGAGATTAATTATATATATATATTAAAATCCAGTATTTAAAAAAAAAAAACTCATTAATACAAAAGTTTTTTATTTCTTTATAAAAAAAACCTCAAATTATATAAAAAATTGATATTTAAACAATTGATACAATTAAGTTTTTTTTTAGAATTTGAGAATTTTTTATATGATTAAATTTAATTTAATTAAGATTAAAATTCTCTAATTTTATTTAATTTTATTAAAAATAAATAAATTAAGTTAAAGTTTTAAATTTAAAATATTTTATTTTTTTTATCATTTTTTTTTTTTTAAAACCAAACAAAAAAATATTAAAATAATTAATTTTTTCTATAATTTTTAAATTTAAATTATTATTATTATTTTATTTCTATTGTTAAGCAATATTATTTTGAATGTAGTTTACGTTTTTTTTTTCTTGATTATGATAACTTTTATAAAATATTTATTTATATCAAAGTTTTTTTTTTTTTTTAAAAAAAAACAATGATAATAAATAATCATTTTTAATTTTTTTTTTTTTTAAATCTTACTGGATTTTTGACGACCAAGAGAATTTTTTAATTGAATAGTTTGGTTGGTAGTGATGATACTTGAATCTTGTTACCAAGTTACTACGAGTTTTATGGATTCAGCGAAACTGTTCTTGATCATTAATTTAATTAATTTAATTGTTTTATCTACAGTCTACAGTCTAGAGTCTATAGTGAGTTAAATTAATCTCATGATTGCTATGATCGATGATGATCATCTTTTTTTTTAAATTTTCAAAGTTTTTTGGTAAAGGATGAATTTTTTTAATTGTTTTGTTGAAAAAACTGAAATTTTTAAATTCTCGATTTGATTTATTTTATTTTAAGATTTTGATAAATTTTTTTAAATTCTCTCTCCTCAACACGGTCTTCCGCCTAAAAAAGTTGATTGATTTAAAAACTTAAAATTTCTTGGTGATCCGCTCGGATTACCCCTAAAACTAACGCAGTACAGTACTCTCTCATTGTCAGTTTGTGATCATATTAATCATTTAACTCACACTTACTGACAGATCAAGTCAAAATTGATGACGATTTGATCGCAAACTGAGCTTAGGCCATTCGTTGCCTTCTTGGTAGTACTATACTAGACTCTACTCACTTTGGCACTGTGCGCCATTGATTAAAATTCTGATCTTGATCTTTTTCAAGCCTAGATTGACTTGACTCCATCGATTTACAGTATTGATTTGATAATTTAATCACAAGATTTAATAAAATCTTAACTTGATCAATTTAGTTCAAATTTCACCCTTCATTCTTGATTTAAATTTTGAAAAATCTCATCATTTTAATTTTTAATTTTTAATTTTAATTTTAATTTTAATTTTAATTTTTAATAAATCAAATTCATCACTTAAAAGTTTTTTATTCATTAATCTTTGAATCGAATCAAATATTAATTTAATCATTTCAAGTCTTCAAATTTCTGAAAAGTAAGTTGAATTAAATTTGATCTCGATTGATTTGATAATCATTTCTTTTTTCTTGAATAAAATTCTTTTATATAAAACTAAATGCATTATCAAGCCATCTCCTTAAATCTCACTTGATCTTCTTGAAAATTCCTTGTTTTTTCTTCGCGAGATGTTAATACTGTATTAGTGTACTGTACTGTACACCTACTACACTTGCGGGAATACTCACACTATTTCAGTGGCTGATGTGGATAATTGTATGACCTATCACTCATGATCGACAACCACCGCGTCTTTCCTGTTTGGTAAATACGATCAAGTCAAAGTAACGCTTAAAAGATTGATATTTGGGATCACTGATTAGTATCTTGATAATTTGAGATTGATGAATTTAATCATCCTTTCACAGTCAAGAAACTGATTGATCGTTTGATCTTCTGATTTATATATATATATTTTTCTGAATCTGGTTTGATAGTCATAAATAATATCTTTTTTTTTTCTTTGATTGTTTTGAGCCTGGACAGAGAGGAATTGGTTTTACTTTGGAAAAATCTTTCTCAATTGGTTTAATGATCTGACTGACTAATCCTCTTGCAAATTTTCAGACTCAGTCAGTCAAAGAAGAAGTTGGAACGTCTCAAACTGATTGACAATTCACCTCATTCAAGTCTTGTCGATCTCCATCAACCCTTTGAATCGGTCCTTGACAGTTTCGGAGTAGTGGTTTGATTGATTGATTGATTGATTGATTGATTGATGGATGGATTGATGGATTGATTGAGTAGGAGTGAGTGAGTTGAGCTGAGTGCATGGTCTAGCTACGTCTTGGTTATCGAGCCTGGTCTTATTCTCTCATCGACTGATCAAGATTCTCCGTTTCTCCTTCTTGAAGCTTTCCAACTTGATTCTCTTTTACTCAGCCTTCTCTCTCCTCCGTTAAATTCTTTCAACTTCTTTTAGCTTTTCTCCTCCTCCTCCTCTCTCTCTCTCTCTCTCTATCCCCTTTTAATTTAGGCTTAACCACCACTGATCTGATTGCTACAATTAATTATCCTATTTGATTTACTTGGTCTTGTCCTTCCTGATCAGCTCAACCGTCCAGAAATCCCCTTGGAACTGATTTAATTATCTCTTTAAAGCTTATCATTTCATTTAATCATCTCATGTATCACAATTAAAAATTAGACTCATCTATCCTATCCCCTTGACTTGCTTAGCTTGTGCACTTTGGCTGATTTCAAATTAGCTTGGATTGGATCTCATTCTTGATTCATCCTCATCGTCTTGCTGATTGATCTTGATTTTTGATTGCTTCCTATCAAATTAGATCAAATCAGCTTAAGCTCAAATTGTTAACTTTAGACTCATCCAATCTGATTCATAGATTCATTAAAGATCGTATTGGATTGGTATTTTTGAGTCTAAAAATTAAATCATTGTGCTCATTTCAAAAAGCTTCTCCATCATGACTTCAGCGCCCTTTCAAGTCAATCGGCGATCTCTACTCATCTCCTCAGATTGCTATCCAAACCCTTCATCCAGCCATGAGCAATCTAACCTATCCTCCCGTCTTGCTCTTCAATCTTCATTCCCACTCAAAACTCTCTCTGAACACTCCACTCAAGACTTCTTTCCTTCTGTATCTCAATGTAAAGCTATCAACCTCGAACCTAAACCTTTCAGTCTACCCTCATTAGCCTCCCTCACTGCTAACCTCTCTACAAACCTAACTGGCTCAGAGCAACATTCTAACACGGGACCTCATAGGCAATCACTTTGCCTGGGTGTCTCAACCGGTCGTAGATTCTCTCCCCTGGGAAATAACTCTGATTACTACGATCTAGATTCACCTTTGGATAGTGAACGCTCTATTCCTTCCTTGAGCGAGCGTCACTCCAACTCAAGCATGTTTAGTACTATGATTGCCTCTGGAAATCGATCTCGCTCTCGTAGTTTGCTTTCTGGTAATTCTATCACAGGCATTCGATCTGGCTCGGATCTACAAAATGAGGAGAGTAGCTCGGATAGTGGGTCCTCAGAGAAGAAAAGAGATTTAGAGGAAGACGAACTGGTAAACTCTTCCAAAAAGCGTAGTCGTACCCTTACCACCCCCATGCAACAGCGCAGGTGAGCCTTCTCTTTACATGTTGATTTGGTCCATAATTTATTCAAGGCTTTACTGATCCTGTCAATTGGATTTTTCTCTCAGGCTTGTCAAAGTTCTTGAACAAGTCAGTTTTAAATTCCTTGTTTAAAATTCTTCCCCAGAATCCCCACAAATCTTCTAATACATTCATATACTCTAGACACGTTTTCCATCAACCGAACTTAGAGAGCAATTAGCTCAAGAACTAAACATGACCCCACGTAGAGTACAAATATGGTTTCAAAACGTAAACTCACTTTCATCTCTTTACGTCATTATATCACTTTTACTTTGTCTCAATAGTTAAATTGCTAATTATTGTACCATCATTCTAGCGTCGTCAAGGAATGAAAAAAGCTGTAGAACAAAAAACAGACCAGGAACCATCAGCTCTCACAGCAGGTGACTTGAATCAAATTCGAGGTTACAGCTTTGGCGCTTATCCTACTCCACCAACCGATACATATGCTTTTCATTTATCTCCTTCCACTCAACCACAACAAGTCTCTGGCTCAAGCCTGATTCAATATAAGCCTAGCAGTATCTCTTCACAATCTAGCCTCTCCCTCGACGCTCTCAAAGTACAGCCTTCTCAACCTTTTGCTCCCCGCTGCGGCAATCGATTCGCATTGTCAAGACTTCCGCCTCATTCTCAATATGAAACAAGTTACTCTCCTGGTCAAATCAATGAAAGCGGTGGATCCATCACTGACTTTCCTTGGTCCGAATCATCCGGTCCTAGTAGCAGCTACTCTTTATCTTCTGGCATGGATCGTGATAATATGTTTGTACCAAGTCAAACTCATAATTATAATAATTCTACTATAACAACATACTCCAATTCAATAGTTGTTGTGAATCGTCATCGGAGTCATACCAATCCTGATTTTTTTGGGATAACAAACACGTTCAGTGAATTACCTGGTCTAAACCCAGTGGGATCTCAACAGCCCAATGGATTTCGAACTGACACTGGTGATACGCCCATTCAACGATTATTGACTCAGCATGATTATTCACCTTCGAAATCTATCTTTTGGTCAGAAAACCATAATCAGTCAATTTGGAACGAAAGCTTGAGCAACCTAAAATTAGATTCAGCAATCAATGAATCAAACTCATCTATGGCCCCTTCTAACCTAATTTTTGGCATGTCACAGGGTACAGTCAATGGGCTTTACTATCAAGACGCTCAAAATCAAACAGGCTCTTTTGAAGGCAACTCCAACAGTTTATTCGGCTTATTAAGTCGATCATTCAATGCAGAAAACTCAAATGATTCAAGTGCTACAATTGAGGACCTTGACTCACCCGATCAAAACCTGACTGATAGTCAACAACAAGTTAGGCAACGAAGCCATTCTTTAAATGTATAGCTGATTGCTTTGATTGATTTCAAGTTACGCCCCAAAGGGGATATCCATTAGGCTTAATAGCTTTTATTTTTGAAGAATTGAAATACATTCTTCTCAAAACGTAAATTAAGCTTGTTATCCTCATATGTGTAAAATTAGGCGGGGGAACAGCTGTATTCACATCCGAGTAACTCCCGCCTCTCTTCTCGGACATGCACTCTCATTTTTTTCGTGTAAAAATTGATTGTATTGTATGCTTTGCATGATGGAAACTTCGTTCTTCTTTTCTTTTCTATTTTGGAAGGGGTAATCGTACTCGCATCATGTGGAAAAAAGCTGGTTGGTAAACAACACACGGACATCATTATTACTTAATCTCAAAAATTCCCGCTTGACTCTTGTATGCTATCTGTGATACGTGGAATTCTCTTTAGTTTGCCAAGATACTTAAACTTGTTGAAATAAAGGCAGGATTGTGAAGTTTAATTATAATTTATAAATTTATCTGCGGGATTTTTTGTGACATTAAGACAAACTATCATCTAATTAATTCTTTTTTGTTTCTGTAATTAACAAACACGTAAACTTCAGCAAGCCAGTTCTCAAGCAAGTTTGGGCAACACATGGAACTAGACCAATTTGGTCAAGTAACATCTCACATTATCCTTTTAGAGCCTAATCCCACGTTGTAGTTTCGTCTTTCTCATATTACCGACAAAAATTTAGAAAGCGCAAAATTTAACACTCCGATAATCATGTGGAATCGGTTTTTGATCGGCATTGATTTCAAAAAAATATTTATTTTTGTTAAAGCGAGAGCGTTGGGAAATTGCGGCCTGTTTCTGCAATTTTTTTTGAATAAAAATCGCTGTGCCAGATTTCCCAATTTATCATACAACAAATAGCTGTGATAAGCTTTGGGGTTTATCAAAGTCCAATTATATGCTTTAACCTCTTGAGGCCATTGGCAAATTTTTAAAAACTATATTTCTATGAATGTCGGATCAAGCTATTGGGTTTTGTGTTGATAAAAAAGCTACACATACACATGTGTATGAAAACATTAGTTAGGTATATAAATCTAAAAGAGCTGAAGAATGTTTGGGATTTTCTTGTTTGTAATTTATTTATCCTTTTTCAAAGAAAAAATTCAAAAGCCCTTCTTTATTTTATTTTTGAATTAAAAAGGTTTTTTGGTTTTTATATTTATTATTCTTATCATTTTATAAATTTAGAAATAAGTTAATGAATTAATAATACTCATTGTTATTATTTGTAAACTTCTTGAAACTCATAAATAAATACATTGAATTTTAATATTTAAACATTTAATTTTTTTGATTTTTTTTAAATTTAACAATTTTTTTTATTTATTTTTTAAAAAATGTGGGATTTGAGGTCTGAATCCCGCAGCAAGACACCCACATTTTTAGGTAACAAATAGCAAACATATCAACTCAGCCCCCCAGGGAGTTGGTGTAATTTACCTTGATGGGAGTTTGAGGTTTAACCCTAATTGAAACCTAATTTTTTCAAAAAAAAAACAAACAATTTTTCTGCTGTGAAGGTGCAAACAAAATCATCAACCATTTTTACATCAACACATCATTTGTATTTATTCAAAGATGATTTTTTATGCCCAATGACCTGCCACTCAATCAAGAAAAAGAAGTCCACCACAAAAGAGTTCTCTAGTTTTTTTCATCCCTTTGGCCACCTGACTCAATCTGACTATTTATGTATTATAAATTGTTTAACTGTTAAATCAAACTTTGATGCATGTTTTGAAAGCAGTGGCTTAATATCTTTTAGTAAACCCCTTTCAAACAAAAAAAAAATGGATTCCATTTGATGGTTATAGAAGTTAATAAGAAATCTAATCACCAATTCAATCTCAGTTTCATCAGGAGGCACTTGGGATCAATGGTATACTTATAAGAAGAAATATAAAACCAAAAAAAAAAAAAAAAGTTTAAAAATTTTAATTGAAGTCTAAAATAATTGAAGAAGATTAAAAAAAAAAAAAAAAAAAAAAAAAAAAAAAGGTAAATAATTCTATGATCAAAAAAAAAAAAAACAAAAAAACAAAAAAAAAAAACTAAAGAACATATATATATATATATATGTTCATTGTTTTTTTTTTTTTTTTTTTTTCAAAATAGATTTTCCTTTTTTTTTTTTTTTTTTTTAAAAAATCATTTAAAATTAATTATTTTTTTTTTTAAAAAAAAAAAAGGAATTTTAGAAAATTATAAATTTTTTTTTAAAAAAAAAAAAATTAAGTTTAAAAAAGAATGAAATAATATAAAAAAAAAAAAAAAAAATTTAAAAAATAATTATTTAAAAATTAAAAAAAATTAATTTAATTTTAAATTTTTTAATAAAATTATAATTATAATTTAAAAATTAAGTTTTTTTTTTTTTTTTTTTTTTTTTTTTTTTTTTTTTTTTTTGAATTTTTTTCTTTTTTTCTTTTTTTTTTTTTTTTTTTCAAAATAATTATTTAAAAATTAAAAAAAAAAAAAAATTAATTTAATTAAAGAAAAAAAAGAATTTTGATTTTTTTTTTTTTTTATTTTTTTTTTTTTTTTTAATTTTTTTTTTGATTTTTTTGATTTTTTGGATTAAGGGAGAAAGCAAAAAAAAAAAAAAAAAAAATTAAAAAAAAAATTTAAAATCTTTTAAATCAATCAAAAAAAAAAAAAAAAAAAAAGAAGAAAGAAAAATTTGAAAATTGAATTTTAAAATTTTATGAAAAAAAAAAAAAAAAAAAAAACAGATTTTGAATTTTTTTTTTTTTTTTAATTTTAAATTAATAAAATTAAAAATATTTTATTTAAAAATTAGAAAATAATTTTTTTTTTTTTCAAAAGTTGAATTAAAAACTAAAAAATAAAATTTAATTTTTTCATGATTTATTTAAGGTATTGGTAAAAACATGTAAGAGCTTATGTGTTTTTACTAAAAACTTATATGTTTTGGCCATAAATTGGTAAAAACACATAAGGGGTGCCCTGGGCCCATTTTTAATTCAAAATGAAACATAACATGCCTGTATTGGGCCAAAACATGTCCCAAAATGGGTTTTTCTCCCCAAAACCCCTCTAACTCCCAATTGTCTCAGATTTTTTTGCCCTGCCCCCCCCAAAAAAAAGGCCAAACACCCCAAACAATTGTTTTTGGAAAACAGAATTACCAAAGCAAGTTTGCAAAGCTTTTCACAATTTTCTTTCTTTTTTTCCCCCAAAGACTGCATTTTCCACCACAACAAACTGCTTTCAAGCCTCTAAATTTCCAATTTTTTACCTTCCCTCCTTCATTAATCCCACAATTAAACCACTTTTTTTCACTCTTAACCACATTTTTTAATTTTTCATACCTTTTTTCACTTCTTTTTCACCTTTTGAAAGGTTCTTACCCCATTCCAAATCCCCAAATTCCCCTTTTTTTTCAAATTCATACACCTTTTTCACTCAAAAATGCTGCAACCCCCCACTGAAGGTAAATTTCAGACCCTTGAGCTTCTTTGGCAGCATGTGCATAATGTTGCCAGGGCTAAGGGGTATGCTGTGTTCACCTTGAGGTCCAATATGACCCACAACCAAATTGAAATAAGTTGTGACAGGTCTGGAACCCCAAATGCCAACAAAAGACCCTCCAAAACAGTCACCTCAAGAAAGTTTGACTGTCCTTTTAGACTTTATTCCAGAAAATATGCCAAGAGTACCACTTGGACTATTAAAGTCAAAAATCCTGAACATAGCCATGATGCCATTGAAAATATCATGGCACATCCTGCTTTAAGGAAATTCAATGAGCAAGAAACATCCCAAATTTCTCAAATTTCTGAATCACTGCTCATGCCAAGGCAAATTCAGACCCAATTAAGCAGTCAGGGGGAGTCTGACAGGCCTGTAATCCTTCAAGACATTTATAACCAAGTCAAGAAAATCAAGACAGACAAACTGCAAGGTAGAAGGCCCATTGATGCTCTTATTGACACTCTCAAAGAAGAAAATTTTGTTTGGTCCTCTGCAAGGGATGCTGAGGGACACATTACCTCCTTGTTTTTCACTCACCCCCTTTCCATAAAACTCCTTCATGGATTTCCTCATTTCATTCTTATGGATTGTACTTATAAAAAAAAAAGTACAAAATGCCCCTTTTTAATATTGTTGGATTCAGCTCAACCAATAAAACCTTTTCTGGGGCTTTTTTGTTTTATGAAGAATTAAACTGAACCCTGATATACTTGGGAATTAAATCAATACATAAAAAAGCTCCTAAACAACACCAATCTTGTCCCCCCTCCAGTTATTGTTATTGAAAGGGATCTGGCTTTGAAAAACTCTCTTAAGAACCTCTTCCCAGATTTCAAAGTCATGTTATGAATTTGGCACATACATGAAGATGTATCTTCTCATTGAATTAAGAAAATTGGTCATGGAACTGATTTTGAAAATTTTATGGGCCTTTGGAATCAAGTAATATACTTTTATCTTTCACTTTATTTCACTTTATTTCATTTTTTTTTCTTATTATTGTTTTTATTAATGACTTTGGGATTCATTTCTCAGGTTATGTATTCATCCACTTAAAAGTCTTTCAAAGGCAACTGGTAGAAGCTTCAAAAGCAAGTAAAAAATCCTGAAGTCTTGCAGTATTTGCAAAATACCTGGCTTCCTCTAAAGGAGTATTATGTGCCAGCCTGGACCAACCACCATTGCCACCTGGGTGTGGGCTCCACCTACAGAGTTGAAGGTGCCCATGCCATGGTTAAACTTTGGCTCCAAAAGTCCACTGGTACTCTCCTGGAGGTAGTCAGGGCTCTCCACATGTCATTCAGAAAACAATTTATTGAAATCATCAACAGAATCTTCAAAGAAATGATTGTCCATGTCAAGAATTTTACTCCACACATCTGTGCTCTCAATGGCAAGATGTCTCATTATGCTCTTCAGATTGCCTTTGAAATTTCAAAACCAAATTTCCTCCAAATGAAAAATGCACCAAAAAATATAAAGATTATCAAGGAATTCCTTGCAAGCATAAGACCCAAAAGGCATTTTCCAGGCCCCAAAGGATTGAGATATCAGACTTCCATCCTCAGTGGCATTTGAATTTACCTGTGAGGGTTTTTTAACTTCAAATTCCTACTTTTTTCCTTATTAACTTATTTTCTTTGTCATATTTTTCTCAGAATGGTTTTCAAGGTGATGATAAAAGTGTTGAAAAAGAAAGAAAGACTGAAGTCAAGAAAATACTTGAAGATATTGGGTAAGACCTTTTTGAAAGACCAATAGCAGAAATAACCCCAATTGTTCAACATTTTCAAGATGTTTTGACTGGAAAAGTCTCATTTTATCAAATTCCCAAGAGTCAAGAGGATGATAAATATTATGAAAACCCACTAGAATGAAATAATATTCATGGAAGACCTCAAGTAGCCAAGAATAAAAATAAAAATACAAACAAAAGAGAACCATCAAGATTTGAAATTATTTCAATTCAATCCAAGAGAAGAGGAAGACCCCCATCAAAAGTGAACAGTACAACAACATCAAGATCACAGTCAAATTTCCCCTCTTCAATTATGGAAGTGGACTGATCTGAAAGTTCTGAAAACTTTCAGGACTCATTATCTAAATCAATCAGTTCATCAGATTCACTACCCTCAGAAACTGAATTAAATAAATCAGAAGTCATCCTTAGAAGGTCCAGAAGATTGGAAATTGGAAGGAAAACCTCACAAAGAAAATCACACAAGCCTGCAACCAGTTTGAAGGTATATGATGCAATTGACTTGACCTGTGAGCATTGTCAAAGAAATTATCACACAAGTGATGAATGCTCCAAGATTTTTGTGAGTTTCTGATTCTTTTTAATGTATATTTCTCTTGTTCATTTTGATATTTATTCTTATTTTGACCTCATTTTATCAGATACCTGGCTCAGAAGACTTGCCCAAGTTTATATTTAAATACACCTTTAAGGCCATCAATATCCAGGGTGATGGAAACTGTGGCTACAGAACAGTATACCACTACATTTACAAGACTCAAGATCAATGGGCTGATTTCAGAGGTGACTTGGCTGAAGAAATTCAACAAAATCAAGACCTTTATAAAGCCATGAACACTTTAATTCCCTGAGCATCTTATTTGGAAAGAATTGAATGGTATGAAGATGTTGGCCAGGCTCCAAAAAGCAAGTGTATGTCCATACCTGACATGGGGGATCCAATTGCAAATAAGTATCAAAAACCAGTTTTTTTTATTCCAAAGTCCAATCTGTTTCTTTTTTCCCTTATTTCTGTCCTCCAAATGATAATCCCCCATTTTCATCTGCTTCTTGGATAGCTGTTCTCATTTTGTTCCTTTGGATATAATAATTTCTAAAGTTTATCCAGTCCCCCCCATTTGTCAGGGTGACTCTATGATATAGCTTCAGAATGATAATGAAAGCTATAACTCTGAGTGTGACACGAAAATAATGATGATATTTAGAGTGAGAATATGAGTGAAAAGGGCTATACTAAAATAATTTAGTGATGGTGAGGACTGCTGATAGCCCTGGGTGCAGTGTTTGCCTGTTGGTTTCCAATAGCAAACCCTAAAATACTTAAACTTAAAGTATACCTGTTAAATTCTAAGAGTATCACTTCCTTTTTAAGAAGTTATACCACGTAAGAATATCAAGAACAGGATTCTGGATTTGCTTCATGGTGAGGCAAAGCCTCCTTTTATCTTGTTCTGGGGTAGTGGGAGGTGGTTTACCTCTGCACACAACCACAGAGTGAAAGTTTTCACTACTGTGGGCTGGTTTGTGGTTCTATACACTCAATACAGGCTAGTTTTGGGTTGAAATGTGGTTTTAGAACCACAAGTAGTCATTTTTACTCTATACAGGGTGAAGATTTTCACCAATGGAGTTTACAGGTGTATTCTGGTGCTCCTGACGCGTCAGAAACTGTACAGAACCTGTATGGACCTCTGTATTTGACTTAATTATGAGGTATTGAAGTATAAATAAGCTTCAGCGTCTGTTTGACACCTCATAATCAGAGTACAACTGTATCCTGTCATAATGCAGCTGTATTGGTCATATTGTGGGATTATAACCTTCAAATAGCCATAACTCTGTCAGTTTTTGAGATATCATGCTAAAGGTTGGTTCATTGGATAGCCTTGTATGAGCTCTACACAATTATACCCAATTTGGTACGGTTATCATCAAATATGACAAAGCTATCTCATGTACAAGGTTTTTTGTACATAGGCATGGTTTGGGCAAAAAGCTGTATTGAGCTTGTTTGCCTCATAACTTCTGTTATAGTTGAGATATGAGGAAGTGGATGGCACCATCAGATAGCCCTGATTTTGCTCTTTTCAAAAAGACCCCACTTTAAGTATCCCACACTCAAACTGTAGAATTTAGATGAGAGGTGAATGTTTTGTTCACCCTTATTTGGCCTGAAATTGACCATAATTCCAGTAATATTGATTCTAGCTCAGTTTGGCTGGTACCATTGGATAGCCCTGGCTTAGAGATTCATTTTGAGTACCCATTTGATGGGGTTAAGCCTCTCCTTCTAGATTTTAGATGAGAGGTGAAAGTTAAGGTTTATGCTCAGCAATAACTTTGAGCAGGAATAACTTTGTTATTTCTTGTCCTATGGTGATGGGACTTATATTTTCAGAAAGGGGTGAGTTTCCTCTTTCTTTTGATACCTTTTGAGCTGATTTGGCTCAGCTCCTTGTTTTGGTGGTATCTTGGCTATACCATTGATTTATGGTATATTGGCTGTCATGCTTGTGCTCTGGTTTTGAGTCACAGGCTGACATACCCTCCCTCTAAAAAAAAGGCTCATCATTGATGAGACTTTCCTCTCCTCTTAGAGGTATTATCATGGCTCATTTGAACTTGAGCCAACAAATTTCTTGTGGTCATACCTTCCCTGTCTGATGGCTTATGTTTCAAACCATCCAGGTGTTTGGTCATTGGTTTCCTCCTTCCGGAGTGGACTGAACCAATTTCCTTTCTTCCATGGTTCTTAAATTCCACCAAATATTCCTCATGGGGGTTGGGTTCACTGTATGAATTGTTTTCACAGCCATTCCCCACACTATCAGAGTCAGATTCATGACCTTCTTGGTCTTTTGTTGTTTCCTCCTCTCTTGCAAATATCTCTTCCCTGTCTTTGGGAGAATTTTCTGCATAGTGATTGGGTGGTTCACAATTGTGAAATCCTGTTGTGATTTCAGAATCTGAATCATGAGTTTCTTTGGCTTCCAGGGTTCGATTCTCCCTGTTATCACCAGTACTATGGTTATTGTATCTACCAATAGATGTTCTAATCCTTACTTCTTGCAAAGTATTGGATATTTGATCCAAGGTGGATTCTTTGGAGCATCTGCATTTTACTGCATGTTCTAAGTCTTGTGGTAGTTTGGTCAACAGTTTGTGATTTCTCATTTCTGTTGTTATGTGAGGGTCAATGGCTATTAGCCTTTTTGACTGTCTAAGACACCAATCATATGGATCTTTGTCCACTATGTATCTATCATTTCCAAATGAAAGGGTTTTCTGCCATATCCATGTATCATTTCTGTACTTTTGGACTATTTGGCTCCTCCACCATGGCCAGTTTCTTCTGCCATGGATTTCTTTCATTTGTGTGTACCAAATACTAGCATGTCCTTTAAAAGCTGTATTTAATCTGGCAGTAATCCAGTAATCTGGTATACTTGGTACATCAGTGAAGAGTCCATCAATATAATCTATGAGTTCCATATGATCATACTCTCCAGTTCCAGAGAATTTGGGCCAGCTTGAGGCCTCAGGAAGCTGTTTCAAGGCTTCCTTTTCAGTATAAGACATATTATCTCCATCCTGGTATTTTGATGGAGACCTTGCCTTATTCACAAATAAAGAATCTGGTTTGATGTCTTCCTGGTGGTATGGGGTGCTTCCAGAAACATGCCCTTGTGTTTGGGGTTTAATTTTTTGGCGGAAATTGAACAATTTGTCAATATCTTGATCCAGGTATTCCCTTTCCCTTTTGCAGTGATTTTGCTCCTCCAAAACTTGATTTAGTCTTCTTTTGGAATCTTCTGAGGTTTTATACAATTCAATATAGTCCTCTTGAAGAGTATGAATAGTTTTGGTTTGTAAGGTACAAACCTCTTGTAAACTTGAAATACTTTCATGGAGTCTTTCAAACTCTTTTTGAGTTTGTTCTACAAATTGGGAAAACTGTAACCATAGAGTATTACTACTTATGGTACTCTCAGGTATCACAACATTGTGTTTCATCTGAGTGGAGATATCATTCCTTATCATAGGGCTGCTAGGTGCATTAGAAGTATTTACAACTGTTTGTTGTTTCTTTGTACTTCTTGCAACAGGTCCAACAATTTCTGGATCATAGGATCTGACTATTTCAGCCTCTGGTTGAAAGAAGTCTTGTTCTTGCCTTATGATCCTCTTCCTCTCCTGGATTCTATCTTGGATTGGAAAGTATAGTGACTCTTGGTCACTGATCTGCTGGTGCCTGAGTGGTGTGAAGCCACTAGGGAGTCTGGTTGGGTTACCAGTCCTCATGAGCCTGAAAGGTTCAGAGTGTGTTAGCTCTTGTTTCATTTCCTGTCTATGATAAGTTCTTTGAAGAATATCTCTTTGAGGGAAATCTTCTGAATACTTTCTACAAGTTCTTTGTAGTGGGAATCTGGTTTGAATTCCCTGTCTGCCATTCCCCATTGGAGAAGTTCTTGGAATATTTGATGGGTTAGAACAAACTGTTCTATGCAAGCCATTCCTGGAGGTTTGCTGTTGAAACCCATCTTGGAAGGTGTAGAAAGGTTCATTTTGCCATGTATTATGACTTTGAACAACTTCAACTTCTCTCTTTTCCAGGCCTCTATTCCAACTGATGTTTGTTTCTCTTTGTAAGGAATAATCCCTTGGAAATCCAAAGTATTTGGAATGAGGTGGTATCATTTCTGATTTGTAAAGTGAGAGTTTCAGCTATTTGATTGAATCCTTTTGTTAGGAATTTATAAGTCACTTTGGACAAGTTATTATTGAAAATATCAATAATAAATATCAATCAACTCTCCCCAATATATACTCTGTATATATTAAAAAGATTAATAATAAAATATGGTTTGTATTTTATTATGAAGTATTATTATTGAAATTATCAATAATAATGATAATAATCAATTTTTCACGCCAATTTGGGTAAAAAAATGGATTATAAGAGTTTTTCTGTAAGAAAAATTCAAACAATATATACTTTGTATATATTATGAAAAAAAGATCAATAATAAAATATGATTTGTATTTTATTATTGAGTATTATTATTGAAATTATCAATAATAATGATAATAATCAATTTTTCACGCCAATTTGGGTGAAAAAATGATTTTTCAGAGTTTTTCTGTAAGAAAAATTCAAATAATTTATACTTTGTATATATTATGAAAAAAAACAATAATAAAATATGGTTTTTATTTTATTATGAAGTATTATTATTGGTATTATCAATAATAATGATAATAATCAATTTTTCACGCCAATTTGGGTGAAAGAAAGAATTATCAGAGTTTTTCTTCAAGAAAAATTCAAATAATATACTTTGTATATATTATGAAAAAAAACAGTAATAAAATATGGGTTTTATTTTATCATGAAGTATAATTATTTGTATTATCAATAATAATGATAATAATCAATCTTTCACGCCAATTTGGGTGAAAAATGAATTATCAGAGTTTTTCTTCAAGAAAAATTCAAAAAATATATACTTTGTATATATTATGAAAAAAAAACAATAATAAAATATGGTTTTTATTTTATTATAAAAAGAGAATATTTTATAAATATAAATTATATATTTATAACTCTTCAAAAATGAAAAATATTATTTTTTTTAAAAAAAAGATATGTATACAGTTTTCTTTTTTTTATTATATTTTTTATATATTTTTTATTTTTGAGTAAAAATATCAGAATAGAGAAAAACCACAAAATGAATCCCCTTCAGGGCTTCTTATGGTTCAAAAAAAGTGAAAATAAGCAATAAAACAAGGATAATAACTCTAAAAAGCATGAATATAAGCTAAAAATAGTGAAAGCAAGTTAGAATTTTGTCTAAAATAGGTAAAAAACCTGGCCAGGCCCCCCATTTGTCAGGGTGACTCTATGATATAGCTTCAGAATGATAATGAAAGCTATAACTCTGAGTGTGACACAAAAATAATGATGATATTTAGAGTGAGAATATGAGTGAAAAGGGCTATACTAAAATAATTTCATGATGGTGAGGACTGCTGATAGCCCTGGGTGCAGTGTTTGCCTGTTGGTTTACAATAGCAAACCCTACAATACTTAAACTTAAAGTATACCTGTTAAATTCTAAGAGTATCACTTCCTTTTTAAGAAGTTATACCACGTAAGAATATCAAGAACAGGATGCTGGATTTGCTTCCTGGTGAGGCAAAGCCTCCTTTTATCTTGTTCTGGGGTAGTGGGAGGTGGTTTACCTCTGCACACAACCACAGAGTGAAAATTTTCACTACTGTGGGCTGGTTTGTGGTTCTATACACTCAATACAGGCTAGTATTGGGTTGAAATGTGGTTTTAGAACCACAAGTAGTCATTTTTACTCTATACAGGGTGAAGATTTTCACCAATGGAGTTTACAGGTGTATTCTGGTGCTCCTGACGCGTCAGAAACTGTACAGAACCTGTATGGACCTCTGTATTTGACTTAATTATGAGGTATTAAAGTATAAATAAGCTTCAGCGTCTGTTTGACACCTCATAATCAGAGTACAACTGTATTCTGTCATAATGCAGCTGTATTGGTCATATTGTGGGATTATAACTTTCAAATAGCCATACCTCTGTCAGTTTTTGAGATATCATGCTAAAAGTTGGTTCATTGGATAGCCCTGTATGAGCTCTACACAATGATACCCAATTTGGTATGGTTATCATCAAATATGACAAAGCTATCTCATGTACAAGGTTTTTTGTACATAGGCATGGTTTGGGCAAAAAGCTGTATTGAGCTTGTTTGCCTCATAACTTCTGTTATAGTTGAGATATGAGGAAGTGGGTGGCACCATCAGATGGCCCTGATTGTGCTCTTTCCAAAAAGACCCCACTTCAAGTATCCCACACTAAAACTGTAGAAGTTAGATGAGAGGTGAATGTTTTGTTCACCCTTATTTGGCCTGAAATTGATCATAATTCCAGTAATATTGGTGCTAGCTCAGTTTGGCTGGTACCATTGGATAGCCCTGGATTAAAGCTTTATTTTGAGTAAAAATTTGATGGGGTTAAGCCTCTCCTTCTAGATTTTAGATGAGAGGTGAAAGTTAAGGTTTATGCTCAGCAATAACTTTGAGCAGGAATAACTTTGTTATTTCCTGTCCTATGGTGATGGGACTTATATTTTCAGAAAGGGGTGAGTTTCCTCTTTCTTTTGATACCTTTTGAGCTGATTTGCCTCAGCTCCTTGTTTTGGTGGTATCTTGGCTATACCATTGATATATGGTATATTGGCTGTCATGCTTGTGCTCTGGTTTTGAGTCACAGGCTGACACCATTACTGTGACTTGGGAATTTAATGCCCAACCACAAGCCCTGGGGTGGGCTGACAAATTTAAGAAACACAGGATGTTATATTTGTCCAATCTTCCTCCCCCCCTCTGAAAAGACCAACTATTTAGGAGGTTGATTCAGATTGATTGATTTTTTTATATAAAATTTATTCCAATTATCTCCCTCCTCAGTCCTATTTTCTACTCAAATCCCACCTCAGTCCGCTTTTTTATCAAACATGTGGCACCTTTGTATTTAAAAATAGTCATATTACAAACAAGAAAAAAAACACTCATTGCGCCTTCACTTCTTGTCCCACCAAAAAATTCCCCCAATTAATAGGCTTCTGGTTTTTTATTTTACAGATTGAACCCTTCATTTTAAAAAAGAAATTGAGGAAATTTATAAGTGGGAAGTTTTTATATTAATTTTTTAAAAATAGGAATATTCCAAAGACAGGAAAAAAACATCTGAAAAAAAACTCTTTGTGCCTTCACTTGTCGCACCAAAAAAAATTTCCCAAAATTATGGGCTTCTGGTTCTCTATTCTCCAGATTGTCTCCTTCAATTCAAAAAAAAAAATGAAGGAAATTAATAAGTGGAAAGATTTTAAATGAATTTTCACAAAAAAATGCCATTTTCTCAAATTGGCCAAATTTGAGAAATTTGGCAAAAATTTGTGGATATTGACATCCCATGTTGAGAAAAATATGGCAAAAAAAAATCAAAAAAAAATCTCAAAACTGATCCTGAGGAATTATTCTGGATTTTTGGGGTCAATTACATGTTTTTACCATAAACGTATGTGTTTTGGCCATAAATTGGTAAAAACATGTAAGTTTTTGGTAAAAACACCTAAGGGCTTATGTGTTTTTACTAAAAGCTTACATGTGTTTACCAACACCCTTTATTTATTTTATTTTATTTCTTTTTAATAATTAAAAATTAATAATAATTTTTGTTTTTTTTGTTTTTTTGGTCATTTTGATTATTAATTTTAAATTTAATTTTTTTCAAAATTTCTTTTTTCTTTTTTTTAATTTTTTGAAAAAAAAACTTGAAATAATTTTTCTCTTGAAAAGTTATTTTTTTTTTTTTTAAAAAAAAAATTGAATTTTTTCAAATTAGAGAGTTTATTATTATTATTATTATTATTTATATATTTATTCATTTAGTTTTATTTTTTGTTTAATTTTTTGATTTTTTTATAAAATAATTTTCATTTCAAAAACAAAAAATTTAAAAATCAATCACTATGTTTTCTTAAAGATTTTTAAAAAAATTAATTGATATGGTTTGGTTTGGTTTTTTTTTTGAATCTTTTAAAACAAAAATTTTTCTTAGTATTTTTGATTTCAATTATTATTTTTTCATCTTATTTTATTTGTTTTTTTTGAAAAAAAATTTAACCATTTAAAATTGACTTTTTTTTTTAAAAAAAAACAAAGAAAAATTATTGAGTCAGTTTAAGTTTTTTGATATATATATATTTTTTTTAATAAAATTTTTCTTCCTCTTTTTTTTTTTTGAAAAAAAAAACAAAAAGATACAAAAAAAATCCATTCAATTTTATTCTTATTTTTTGCTTTAATAAGAATGAGACCCTTTTGATCAAAAAAAACTGTTTTTGGAATCTTTTTTTTTCTAGGTTCAATTACTAAAAGTTTTTTTTTACTACGTCTACCTTTTAATTTAATATATACTGATCTTTTATTTCATTTTATTTTGTTTTTCATATATTTCTTCTACAATAATCAACCTATCCATCATGCCAACCCCCTCCAATAAAATAGAAATCAATTTTTAACTGATCGGAGGGCTTTAAGCCCTCCCATCCCCAAAAACCCCACTAAAAACTTCATATCAAATTGATTTTTTTTAACTCCTTCTCCCTTTCTATTTAATTTATCCTCAATTTTATATATATATTTGCGCTACTACAACCATCAAACTACCCACCACCACCAATCAATTAGATATCAACTTGCAAATTGATTGGGGGCTATCCAGCCACCCAATCCCCCAACCTCCAATTGATTGGTAATCAACTCACAAATCAAGTTCTAATTGATTGGAGGGCTTCCAGCCACCCAAACCCCAGATCACCTTCCACAAACATCCAAGGCCTTTCAGCCATCCTATCACCCATCACCTACCACCAACCTCCAATAAATTATAAATCAATTCAAAAATAAATTAATAATTGATTGAAGGCCTTCCAGCCACCCAATACCCCAATCAACTTCAACCATCCTCCAACAATCTGCAAACCACCCACCACCATTCTCCAACCACCTCCTTTTCCCAGATATAGTGGATTTTACCCCCAATCCACTATTGACTTTCATTTTATTCATCTTTCACATCATAATGACCCTATATTTATCCTTTTTTTCTTTGTTTGTTTTGTAGTGGTGGAAATCATTATTTGGGCTGGCTGTTATTATTTGAAATTTGAATCATGTTCAAGCAATGCATCCCTCCCTCATAATTCAACTCTTCTGAATGTTAAAATTATTTGATTGTTGAAGCTCAACCATTTCATGAGAATAATTATAAAGATGTTTCCTTTAATGATAACTCTTTTTATTCTCATTATAAGATGATTGTTGGTACTGAACCTCTTAATCATATTGAATTCCAAGATGTTACTTCAATTTATCACTACAAATCTCAACAAAAAAGAAGAATAATACAATAACTCAATACAAATACAGAATATCTTTAAGTTGAGAATAATTTTTTTCATCAATTACACTAGATTAAAAAAAAGATGAAGATGCAACCTGGCTTAAACTCCCTCCTGAGAAGAGTTTCAAGTGGCCATATGTACCTCTTGATAGGACTAAGACTCAATACTTACCAATTATAATTTATCAATGTCATTCATTCAATAATCCTTCAAAAATCTTGTCTCAGCTTAAAAATCTCATAATAATCTTAAATAATCTTGTCCAAAATCATCAACCCATCAAAAGAAATGAGGATACGCTTGGTGGTATTATGAAAGGAATTGGATTTTGTCAGGGTCCCTATTCTGGAAAATATACTGAAGCTTATGAAAGGAAGCCTAGCATAGATAAAAAGGATATTCATCAAGATAATCAAGATTGAATCAACCTGAAAGGATATGATGAACTTATTGAATGAAAAATTCAATATTTTCCAACATGGAACTACAAAAAGATCAAAAAAAATGAATGATGCTCAATTACACAGCTTCAGTCAATTCAAATGTAACTCAAACTCATAGAATGATTTCAAAACCTTCTCCAATGCTATAATCACTTATAATGGCTTTCACAACAAGGCACATATATATAATAAAGACTTGACCCATTTGACTTATGATATATTTTATCTTATTAATAAGAGTACTTACCAACCTATAACAACCATTTCAAAGCCATCTTGTCATGGATTATCTTTTCCAAAACTTAAGTTTGATTTTGATTTTTTCAAAAAAGAAGGAATAATAAAAATACTTTGAAAAACAGAAAACTGTATTCATAAAACCATTGAAACTCCAAAGGAATTAACTGACCATCCAGAAATTACTAATTTAATATTATCTCTTCAAATCAACAAGAAATTATTAAATTTTGAAAAAAAATTCAACATTTGTTACCAAATGAGATGAAATTCTAAAGATATTGGGAAGAAACAAAGAAAGGCACAATATTTCAAGAGACTCAGTAAGAAAAATTTGTAAATAGCTTGAATACTTCAGAATAAAAGATCCCTCATGCCATATATAAATCATTCTTTCATAAAAGAATATGAATATTCCTTATTCAAGGATGAAATCTTACTGTCTTAAATTTCAATTTTTGTAAATAAATCATAATATAAAGTGCATTAAATAAAATTATTCAAAGGAAAGGAATATTTCAAATAAAATATTCTTAATTATTTTGAGTAATATTTATGCTATATTCAATCAAAAGTTAATATATTGCAAAAAATTTATAATTTAATGGCTTGATTTTCTCACAGATGTTCAAATGGGACTTACACCTTCAGGCTCCATTGAAATTTTTAAATAAGGTTGGTTGTCAGCCTGTCACTCAAAACCAGAGCACAAGCATGACAGCCAAATACCATAAACCAATGGTATAGCCAAGATACCACCAAAACATGGAGCTGAGCCAAATCAGCTCAAAAGGTACCAAAGGGAAGAGGAAACTCACCCCTTTCCAAATATGAAAGTTCCATAATAATAGGAAAAAGAATAACAAAGTTATTCCTGCTCAAAGCTGTTGCTGAGCATAAACCTTAATTTTCACCTCTCATCTGAAATACAGATTAAGACGCCTAACCCCATCAAATGGGTATGGAAAATGAATCTCTAAGCCAGGGATATCCAATTATACCAACCAAACTGAGCTAGCAGCAGTATTACAGAAGTTATGGTCAAATTCAGGCCAAATAAGGGTGAATAAAACATTCACCTCTCATCTAGCTTCTACAGTTTTAGTGTGAGATAATTAAAGTGGGGTCTTTTTAGAAAGAGCACAATAAGGGCTATCTGATGGTGCCATTAATTTCCCCATATCCCATCTGAAAAAAAAGGTATGAGGCAAATAAGCTCAACACAGCTTTTTGCCTAAAACACGTGTATGTACAGAAACCTTGTACATGGGATGACTTTGCCATATTTAATGATAGCCACATCAAATAAGGTACTAATGTGTAGAGCACATAGAGGGCTACACACTGATCCAATTGTGAGGTTGATATCTCAAGAACTGACAAAGCTATAGCTGTTTTAAGGTCAAAATCCCACCCTTTGACCAATACAGCCTTACCATGGGATAATATCCCATAACCATGATTATGAGGTGTCAAACTGAAAAAGAAGCTTGTTTTTGCTTAAATACCTCATAGTTCATTCAATACTGGGGTCCCATACAGGTCCTGTACAGCATTCTACGTGTCATACACATCAGAATCAGGTGTGTGGTCCCCAGATGAAAGTTTTCACCGTGTATTGGTGAAAGCTTCCCAGATGTGGTTTCAAAACCACAGCTGAGCCCAATACCAGCTATAAAGTTCTTTTGTAAACCCCAAGCCTGTACTAGAGAGTGAAAAATCTTCACTTCCTCTACGTGGAAAGGCCTAGCCACCTTTTCACCCCATTTCAGGACAAAGAGGGGGCTTTTCACAGCCAGAAAATATTTCCTCATCCTGCTCTTGAATTCCTACATAGTAAACTGTCAAAAACAGTTTTACTCTTGGAAAATAATCAGGTTATACTATAAATCTTAATATTGTAGCTCTTATTATAGTAATCCAACAGGTAAGACTGCACCCAGGGCTTTCAGAAGCAGTCACCACCACTATCTCTTGATAGTAAAGCCCTTTTATTTTATTAAATACCCTTATTATCTTTAAAATCTTTATTCTGAAGCTGTGTTTTTCCATGTCACAAACATAGTTAAAGTTGTAATTAGTGTACTTTACACCTTTATCATAGGTTCATCCTGACATTTTGGGGGCCTGGCCATGTTTTTTTTGACATTTTTGGACCTTAAATATAAGTTTTTCACTTATTTATTGCTTTCTGACAATTGTTTCTATGTTTTTTAGGCGTATTTTTTCTTAAATATATATATATTATATATTTTATATTGTTAATTGGTGTATATACCATTTTATACTCATATTATAAGAGTACTTGTCACATGGCTAATAACCACAAGACCTTTATTTTTGGCGTGTTTTACATATAAAAACACTTCAGCCATTAATAAGTCCTGTATTGTTGACTAAATAAGGACACCTCTGACTGTAAAACCAACAGTTGAGGCGTGGTAAGTGTATTGTTGAATCAATTACACTTATACAGAACCACTTCATACAGATTGTACTTGAGAACCACAAGTCAATCTGGGGGAGACTGGTACATGAACAGTGTAACAGGGTACCAACAGCTGTAATTCTGACGTGAAATTGGTAATTCAATTACACTGTCATTATACAGGGAAGACTGTAGTAATATAAAAAGCCCAGAGGCCATTCTTAGATGTGCAAACAGAATTTTAAGAAGTCTTAACTGACATTAAGCCCTCTTTTTCCCATTTTGATTCAGTGGAAGAAAACTATCTCCCACTAGAGATCCAGTCACAGGCCAACACACCAGTGACACCCTCAGAACCAGAGGGAAGCAAGGGTAAGGGAAAGAGGCACAGTGAAGGCCTGATTACAGCAAAGAAGTGGAAAACAATAGCCACCCAGAGGAGTAGAAAACCACAAAACTCTGAATCAACACAAGGTAAACCAACCTTAACCACTTGCACAGGGAAGATTACAATAATTAACGCAGTTGTAACCTCTAAAGGTAAATTTCCCGAATCAGCAGACAACAAATTTGTACAAGGCACAGTCAAAGGTAAATACCCTAAGAAAATAAAGTTTTTGACTGCTTGCAAGCACTGATATGTCACCTGTACACCTCAGAGACCTTGGCTTCCAAAGGAACCAGCCAGGGGACAGAGAAAGCCTGTCTAGAACCAGAATACCTGGAAGAGGACACCTTGAACACAGTGGTGGATGGCAAAACAATGAGGGAGATAGTATCAACCTGTCACAACCATGGCAATTCATCCCCTTGGACTTCAATATGGCATATCCATGCCATGTCCAATATATGGCAATTTGGCCATATCCATAAATCATTGGCCAAATTGGCCATCTCACCTCATTTGGCCTTTTATGGCCATTTCATCATCTGGGCCCTTCACTTTCATCAGGCCTTTCCTGGCCTTTCTCTACTTTTGGGCAATTTTGGTATTTCCCAGTCAACAGGGGAAATACAGCCCAAGAAGCTGTATTTGGCTTTAAATACAGTTTCTGCGCATTTTGCGCACTTTGCGCAAATACAGTTTTAACACTGTATGAGCTGTATTTGGCCAAAAACCTCAAAAGACACTCTGATACCTCGGAAGCCTTCCAAAACCAAATTTCACCAATATCCTCCTGGCGTCATCTTGAAAGACTTATGGCCATTTTCAACCTCCAATAACCAAAATGCCATATATGGTGTTATACACCATTATGCATCTTTTTTCAGCAGCAATCCACTGGCGGCAATATCATCTGATTATTTCAACTTTCCATCAGGCCATCCAGTCACGTCATCAAGAGAATTCATCAAGGCTCAAGGGCAAGTGTCAAAACCTCAAATACCAATGACACCATCAAGCAGTCATTGGTTATTCTCACTCCAAGTTTTCCTTCCAAGGGAATACTGTCAATTCATTCTCAAGGTGTATTCAAGAGGCAGTGCCAAAAGGAATTGTCAAGTGTCAAAGCTCCACTCAATCCATCTTGGCAACCATATTCATTTCAATACAGTCTGGATCCATCAAGAACTGTATTTCATTTTCAAGCATGGGAAATTCATTCAACCCAATTCAATTTTAATATTAGCCAGCTGTATCAATTCCCAAAACAATCAATACAGCCTCAAGGATCAATACAGATCAGTTTTCAGCCTGAAGAACTCAAGCTCCCAACTTTTCACATATACCGCCTACTCTTTCCACCCTGGGGGGTTTTCCACCAGTTAGTTAATATAATTTGATTTATTTTTATCTTTATTTTCTTTTAATTTTAGTTAAGCAAATACTGATATTATTAAGTCAGTCATTTAGCACCTTTCTCTTTCTCTTTCTTCGCCTGTCAATGGATATTTGGTGGTCATATCCTTACTAATTCCATTATTCATTTTTGGCAGGTTGAAACAGTGATTAAGGACTTACTTGGCTGGCTCTTTGGCCATTTGGCTTCCCTTTCCTCTTTTGCATCTCATCTTGTACCTGCATATCTTTTAGAGGAATTCATTCTTATTATTTTTTTGTTCTTTATTCTTTTGGAGTCTTCCAAGTGAGCTCCCTGATTGCTGAGTGCCAGGCCACTCTTGTATTTCTGTCCAAGAGCCCCTGTGACATTATCTTAATTAACTGATAATTTCTTTTTATTATGTTCATTCTTTCTTTATAAGTTCATTCACTCATTTCATCAAGATTATGATTCTTTTATGCTTATGAACTCAATGATTCATTCAATCTTTCTTCATTTTGAAAATTGAAAGCTGACCCATTTTTATTTTGTTATTATTTTTAAAATCTTTTTCAAATCATCAAATGTTCATTTCATTCATAATTCAGGCGTCATCTGGATTTTCTTTGATTTTCAAATCTTTCATCAAGATATTCAGACACATTCTTCACATCAAGATTCATAATTGATTCATTCTTCAAGAATTTTGGTTTTTAAAGAAGAATTCACTTGATTTTGATTGATTGATTGATTTGACATATTTGTTATTGACCTCAAGAAAATTGATTGACCTGAAGATTTCATTGATTCTGCTGATTTTTGCACATCAAGAATTTTGACATAAATTGATTTTTCTTCAAGATTTCATTTGATTGATTGATTTTTGCAAGATTTTGATTTTTGATTGATTTGATTCATTGATTTATTGACTTGAAGACTTCATTTTGATTTGATTCATTGGTTTACTTCAAGACATTGATTTGATTTTGATTTTGACTTCAAGACTTCATTTGATTCTGATTTATTCATGTACTTGAAGATTTTCATTTGATTCATTTATTTTCCTCAAGATTTGATTGTTGACTCTTTTCACTTCAAGCAATTTTGATTTTAATTCATTTATTTCAATTTTATTCCTGACATCATGCCTGTTCAACATTCACCTCCGGCAAGACAGACAAGATCTCAAGCTGTTCTCACTCCAATTCCAAGAGCTCCTCTAGATGGCACCCCAGCAGTTCCTCAACTGAGGGCCCCGCATGAAAGGGAGGAAGAGGGCCAAGAAGATCATGTTCATTCTCAGGAGTAGCTGGCTGATTTCCAGGAACTTCAAGGACTATTTTCAAAGGTCCAGGTGAATATGGTGAAGAGGAGGAGGAGAATCCTGTGAAAGAGGAAGAGTCTGATGGTACTGAAGGGGTCCCTGCTCCGGTGGAGGCATTCCCAGGTACTGGAGGGCCAACTCTAGCCCAGTCTAATCAGCCTGTCTCTCATCAGTCTGAACCATCCTTATTGGCCATCATGCAGCAAATGACCCAGATTATGGCCAATCTTCAAGCAGCTTCATCTTCTGAAGCATCAAGACCACCAGCCTTCAAGACTCCATCTATGAAGGCACCAGAATGCTTTGATGGGACTCAGCCCTTCAAAGTTAGAAGCTTTATTCAGTCCTGTCAATTGATTTTTCATAATGATCTTGCAAACTTCGCTCAAGACAGAAAGAAGGTCCTTTATGCCACTTCATTTCTTATTGGCAGGGCTGCAAAATTGATTGAGCCTTATCTTTCCAATCTCACCAATCAAGACTCAAATTACCTTCTCAATTCTTGGCCTCTATTTGAATCTAAACTCTTCACTCTATTTGGTGACACGAATGAAGTCAGAAAAGCAGAAGCTGAGTTAGATTCTTTAAGAATGAAAGAAGGTGGGCATGTATCCTTATACATTGCTGATTTCAGAATTTAGTCTCAAGAATCGGGGATTGGGGTGAAAGAGCTCTCATCCATCATTTAAGGAAGGGATTGCCATCCAGGATTTTGGATTAATTGGCCTCCCATCCTTCAAGAATTGACTCTCTTCAAGACTTAATGGATGTTACCCTGGAACTTGATACCAGGTACCATGAGAGGCAAAATGAAAAGAGTCATCATCAAGAGAAGAAGCCAGAAGCCTCAAAGTCAAGTTCTTCTCATCCTCAAAATTCTTCAATTTCAAGTCATAAGAAGAAGAAGAACTTTCAGAAGAGGGACAAGCCCCATTCTTCTTTATTGAATAAAGATTTCAAGCTCATTAACTCTGAAAAAGAAAGAAGAATCAAGGAGGGTCTTTGTACCTATTGTGGTGGGAAGCATACTCTTGAGTCCTGTTTCAAAAGGCCTCAAAACATGCTTACCCAGCCGTCAGGCAAATTTCCCAGCCAGGGAAAAGCCTGAGTGAAGATCATGTTGTGTTCAATGGTCTTCACAGTTTTCCATCCAGAGCACAATTGTGCCTTCTGAATACTGGTGTCAAAAATTCTCTTAGATTTTTTGTTTTTTCTTCTCTCTCTGATATGTTTTACAGTATTCTCATTGATTCTGGTGCTACCAACTCATTTATTGCAAAGCAGTTTGTTCACAAGTATTCTTTGACCATGTCAGAACTCCCGGAGAAGATTCCCCTTATTATTCTTGACTCCTCAGAGTCTGCTTCCTTATTTGTGACTCACCATACTAAATATATGGTTGAGCTCCCTTCCTTCCCAAGCTTTGAATGGGACTTTTTAGTCATTGATACTCCCAAGGGAGAAGACCTCATATTAGGCTTTGACTTTCTTAATCATTTTAATCTGTTTATTGATTGGAGGAAAGGATTGATCACCTTTAATTCTGATAATAAGGACTATAATGATCCTTCAATTTCTTTTAGTAATGACTTTTCTTCTTCCAAATCATGTCCAGCTCTGGTTGGTGATTCTAGAACACCATTGTTTCTGTCTTCTGTCCATATTCCTTCCCTTAATTCCCATCAGTCATTACTATCATCTAGAGATGAAGTCTTCAAAGAGATTCAAGATGTTGGAGAAGATAATTCTGTATCTTCACTTCATCTCTTCTTTGGGAATATGGACCTTCCTCCTTCATTGTATTATGACTCCCTGGAGGAGTTGTGGGATGAAGAGGAAGAGCCAGAAGAAATAGAAACCGTGATGAAGGTTGTTCCTTCTGTTTATCACCAATACTTGGATGTATTTTCCAAGGTGAAAGCAGAGAAACTTCCTCCTCACCGCGCCTGTGATCATCATATCAAGCTGGAGGGGTCTCTACCTCCAGTTGGGGTGATCTACTCTTTATCAAACCAAGATTCAGATACACTCAGGGCCTACATTTCAGAGAATGTAGAGAAAGGTTTCATCCGGCCAAGCTCCTCTTCTACAGGAGAACCTGTTCTTTTTGTCAACAAGAAAGATGGTGGCCTCCGTTTGTGTGTTGATTACCGCAAACTCAATGCTGTTACTAGGAAGAACAAGTATCCTGTTCCTCCTATGAATCAGCTTCTCACTGTTTTAAATGATTCTTCTATCTTCTCCAAGATTGACTTGCATGGTGCATATAACCTGCTCAGAATCAAGGAAGGTGATGAACATTTGACTTGTTTTAGAGCCAAATATGGTAGTTATGAGTACTTGGTTATGCCATTTGAGCTTACCAATGCTCCTGCTTCTTTTCGAAATCTTGTCAATGATATTTTTTATGATCTTCTTGATGTTTATGTTGTGGTTTATTTGGATGACATTATGGTCTTTTCCAAATCTGAGGAAGAACATGTCACTCATGTGTCCACTGTTCTTTCCAGACTCAGAGCCAATAACCTCTTTGCTAAGGCGTCCAAATGCCTATTCCATGTTTCTAGTGTAGAGTATTTAGGTTATGTTGTTTCTTCTGAAGGCCTCAAGATGGACTAAGAAAAAGTCCAGCAAATTCTCAATTGGCCACCTCCAAGAAACCTCAAGGCTCTTCAATCATTCCTTGGCTTTGCCAATTTTTACCGCCATTTCATCAAGAATTATTCAAAGGAAATTAGTTCACTCACAAGTTTCCTCAAGAAAGATTCCCATTTTCCCCTCAATGAGGAAGCTCTTAGACAGTTTAATCAGCTCAAAGAGGAATTCACCACTGCTCCAATCCTTCTCTACCCACCATTGTAGAGACTGATACATCAGATTATGCCTTGGGTGCTGTACTGAGTCAGGTCTCTGACTAAGGAAAACATCCCATTGCATTTGATAGCCGCAAATTTCTCCCAGCTGAACTTAATTATGAGATTAATGACAAGGAACTCCTTGGCATAGTCTGGGATCTCAAGCGCTGGAGAGCTTTCCTTCTTTCAATTTCTTCCCCTTTTGAAGTTCTCACCAATCATTCATCTCTTCAATATTTTATGTCTTCCAAGATTCTCACTCGCCGTCAAGCCCTCTGGGCTGAGTTTTTATCTGAATTCCATTTCTCAATCACTTACCATCCTGGCCGATTGGCCACCCTTCCAGATGCCTTGTCACGTCAGGATGATGCTTACCCAGAGAGGGGGGAGGATTTCATCAGCAAGAATCCAATGAACTATCAGAAGATAATCAAGCAAGATGAAATTCAATCCTCAAAGTTTTTTGCAGTCAAGGTGGAGTAATTTTCAAATTTGATTTATTCAATTCAGAAGGCAGTGTGGCAAGATTCTCAATATAGAAGTGTCCTTGAAGATTTGGGTAAAGGTAAATCTGTCCAAGATTATTCTCTTGATTCCTCTTCCAAACTTCTCCTTTTCAAAGATCGGGTGGTGGTCCAAATGACCCCACAATTAAGCTTAATATACTTCAAAAGAGGCATGACTCTCCTCTAGCTGGACACCCTGGCGAAGAGAAGACTCTCAAGCTTGTCAAGTGGGATTTCCACCGGTCCAGCATGACTCAATTTATCAAGGATTATGTATCATCCTGTCAACAGTGTTCAAGAAACAAAAATATTCATCACAAGAAGTTTGGACTCCTCAAGCCTCTTCCAATTCCAAGTGGTCCTTGAATTTGTCTTTCAATGGATTTCATCACTCAATTGACACTGTCCAATTCCTTTGACTAAATCCTTGTCATAGTGGACAGATTCTCAAAAATGGCAGTTTTTATTCCAACAATGTCTTCAATCACTTCACTAAATTTGGCCCATTTATTCATCCAGAATATTTTCTCAAAGTATGGCCTTCCTTCAAGCATTGTTAGTGATCGAGGTTCTCTTTTTGTTTCTTCTTTTTGGACCAATCTTTGTCAGCAGCTCAAGATTTCAAGAGACTTGTCAACTGCTTATCATCCAGAAACTGATGGACAGACAGAGAGGGTAAATAAGATACTAGAACAGTACCTTTGGATGTATGTCAGTTATCATCAAGATGATTGGAACACCTGGCTCCCTCTGGCTGAATTTGCCTACAATAGCTCTGACCACTCTTCAACAAAACAATCACCGTTTTTCACTGTTTATGGAAGAGATCCTCATTTTGACTCAGTTCACATCACTCAAGATACTCCAGCTGGAAAGTTATCAACAAAAATCCAATCAGTACAGCAAGATATCAAGAGAGAACTTGAAGTTCCCATAAACAGGTTTAAGAGGTATGCAGATAAAAGTAGAGCAAGTCCACCTGTTTTCAATCCCAGTGACATGGTATGGCTTTCTTCCAAGAACATCAAATCAACCAGACCCACCAAAAAGCTGTCTGAAAGATGGCTGGGTCCTTTTCCAATCTTGAAGAAAGTCAGTACTCATGCCTACCACCTCAAGCTCCCATCTCAATGGAAATCCATCCACCCAGTCTTCCATATATCCCTCCTGGAACCAGTCAAGACATCAACAATCCCAAATCGGCATCAAGGGCCTCCTCCTCCAATCACCATTGAAGAAGAAGAGGAATGGGAAGTCTCTCAAATACTGGACTCAAAGCTCAAGAGAGGAAAATTATGGTATCTGGTGGAATGGAAAGGTTTCAGTCAAGACCCAGAAAGATCCACTTGGGAACCAACCAAAAACCTCAAGAATTGTCCTGAACTTGTCAAAGATTTTCATTCATTATATCCTGACAAGCCTGGGCCCAACTCTTCAAAAGCTTGATTCATCATGGTGCTTGGTGGGGAGAGGAATTACCAAAAGTAAGTCCCACTCCTGGTATGCACCCTTAGGGGTATTCTACTCTTCTTTTTTGTTGTAAGCATCACCTTGGCCACTCTGTGAGCACTTTGCAATTTTGGACACAGATCTTGGCATGGCTTTCAACTTCATTTCCAATCTTATGGCCATTTTCACTTGGGACAATGGGCCATTCACTTTTCAATTCATTTCCAAGATTCCAAATTCAAATTCATTCCTTCAACATTTTTGTTTTTTATTTTTATGGCACTGGCTGGAGTGGTAACTACCAAAAGTAAGTTCCTCTCCTGGTGTGCACTTCCCTGAGGGGTCTACAATCTTGTCAAAACATCACCTTGGCCACTTTGTGAGCACGTGGAATCAAATTTCTCTTTCCAGGTCCTTGGCCAATTTCAAAATCAGTTATCAACCTCCGTGATGAAGATTGGAACCTCCTCAAGATTCAATTCATTTTTCTCTTTTCTTTTCTTTTCTTATTTTCATTTTCATTCTTCATTTTTATTTTATTTTCATTTTAAATTTTCTTTTATCATGTAAATTATCACATCAAAAATTCTCATTCATTTTAAAATTCAAATCAAATCATGAAGCCAATGTCAAAAGAAGATAAAGCAAGTCCTGCGTCAAATGTCAAATTTTTAATATCAGTTTTCAAATTTCTTATCTTAATCAGTCCTCTTGAATCACTCTCTCAAAATCTTTCCAATAGCCTCAACAGGCTTCACCTTGTATTGGTGCTCAGGAGCTCACCATTTCAAGGTGGGGGGTAATGTCACAACCATGGCAATTCATCCCCTTGGACTTCAATATGGCATATCCATGCCACATCCAATATATGGAAATTTGGCCATATCCATAAGTCATTGGCCGAATTGGCCATCTCACCACATTTGGCCTTTTATGGCCATTTCATCATCTGGGCCCAACTTGGGCCCTTCACTGTCATCAGGCCTTTCTCTACTTTTGGGAAATTTTGGTATTTCCCAGTCAACAGGGGAAATACAGCCCAAGAAGCTGTATTTGGCTTTAAATACAGTTTCTGCGCATTTTGCGCACTTTGCGCAAATACAGTTTTAACACTGTATGAGCTGTATTTGGCCAAAAACCCAAAAATGCCAAAATACCTCAAAAGACACTCTGACACCTCTGAAGCCTTCCAAAAACAAATTTCACCAATATCCTCCTGGCGTCATCTCTAAAGACTTATGGCCATTTTCAACCTCCAATAACCAAAATGCCATATATGGTGTTATACACCATTATGCATCTTTTTTCAGCAGCAATCCACTGGCGGCAATATCATCTGGTTATTTCAACTTTCCATCAGGCCATCCAGTCACGTCATCAAGAGGATTCATCAAGGCTCAAGGGCAAGTGTTAAAACCTCAAATACCAATGATGCCATCAAGCAGTCATTGGTTATTCTCACTCCAAGTATTCCTTCCAAGGGAATACTGTCAATTCATTCTCAAGGTGTATTAAAGAGGCAGTGCCAAAAGGAATTGTCAAGTGTCAAAGCTCCACTCAATCCATCTTGGCAACCATATTCATTTCAATACAGTCTGGATCTATCAAGAACTGTATTTCATTTTCAAGCATGGGAAATTCATTCAACCCAATTCAATTTCAATATTAGCCAGCTGTATCAATTCCCAAAACAATCAATACAGCCTCAAGGATCAATACAGATCAGTTTTCAGCCTGAAGAACTCAAGCTCCCAACTTTTCACATATACCGCCTACTCTTTCCACCCTGGGGGGTTTTCCACCAGTTAGTTAATATAATTTGATTTATTTTTATCTTTATTTTCTTTTAATTTTAGTTAAGCAAATACTGATATTATTAAGTCAGTCATTTAGCACCTTTCTCTTTCTCTTTCTTTGCCTGTCAATGGATATTTGGTGGTCATATCCTTACTCATTCCATTATTCATTTTTGGCAGGTTGAAACAGTGATTAAGGACTTACTTGGTTGGCTCTTTGGCCATTTGGCTTCCCTTTCCTCTTTTGAATCTCATCTTGTACCTGCATATCTTTTAGAGGAATTCATTCTTATTATTTTTTTGTACTTTATTCTTTTGGAGTCTTCCAAGTGAGCTCTTGATTCCTGAGTGCCAGGCAACTCTTGTATTTCTGTCCAAGAGCCCCTGTGACACAACCCTTCCATTCACACTCCAATTCAACAGGAACCTAAAACCAGAGGACTGGAAGGATATGGATCAAGTTGTTCAGCTCCACCAACTGTTCAAAGATTTATTTCAATGGAGCATGGAAAACAAGAGGTTCAACCTACAATCTCACTGGACAGAACTTGGAGCAAGTTGCCAGAGGATCTGTCTCAAAGAGATAGACTTCAAGGACCTCATGGTAATCACCAAAGGTTGGAATCCTACCAGGCAGTTCAGACTCCTGGAGCCAAGGGCAAACAGGATAAGGGAGAATCAAGCCACTATCCAAGCTATAGAAGAACAGTTAAACTAGGCAGGGCCTACTCAGATTCCTTGAGACTCGCAAGGAGCAGGCCAAACCAGCTCTCCAGTGGCTTCACACCATTCAGAAAACAACAAGTAAGTGACCAGGAGTCACCATTCTTCACAATTCCAGGAGGTTTCCAGGAGAAGAAAAGGATACAAGGGGAAAAACAAGACCTCTTTCAATCAAAGGAAGAGAGAGTCACACCCAATGATCCAGAAGTTGTTGGATTTGGTGAAAGAAGTGCACAAGAACCAGAAGTATTTGTAAACCACTCTAGAATCAGTAGTCCTATTCATAGAAATATTACCCCACTCAGATTGAACATAATGCTTTCTCACCTGAGAGTAACTTAAACAGTGATGCACTGTGGTTACAAATGTCCCAATATGCTGAGCAAACTCAAAAGAAGTTTGCAGAACTTGAAGCAAGCCATGAGAGGATAAAAAAAATAACAGTCTCCATGGATAAAATTGTTAAAACTCTTTAAGAAGGACATGCTCAATTGAGCAAAGCCTCTGAAGGAACCAACAAAAAAATGAATATAGTCTTTGAAGAACAACGCCACAGCAGAAGGGACAGGGATTGTCTGGAACAAGATATTAACAAATTTTTTAATGTCTACCATAACATGAAGCCCCAACCACAAGGCCATTTTATGGATAATCCATATCACCCAGATTACATCAAACCAGATGCCATGTTGGGCAATAAGGCAAGATCTCCATCACAATACCAGGATGGAGATAAAATGTCTTATTCTGAGAAGGAAGCCTTGAAACAGCTTCCTGAGGCCTCAAGCTGGCCCAAATCCTTTGGAAAAGGAGAATATGATCATATGGAACTCATGGATTATATTGATAGACTCTTCATTGATGTACCAAGCATACCAGATTACTGGATTACTGCCAGACTAAATACAGCATTTATAGGTCATGCTAGTATATGGTACACAGAAATGAAAGAAATCCATAGCAGAAGAAACTGGCCATAGTGGAAGAGTCAAATCATCCATAAGTACAGTAATGGTACTTGGATATGGCAAAAGACCATGTCATTTGAAAATGACAAATACTCTGTGGACAAAGATCCATATGAGTGGTGTCTTAAACAGTCTAAAATACTTAAAGCCATTGATCCACAGATGAACATCCAAATGAGGAATCACCAGCTTCTGACACAACTGCCAGGAGAGCTAGAGCATGCAGTAAAATGCAGATGCAACCAAAATTGAACTCTGGATGACATTTCTAATACCTTACAAGACATAAGTAAAAGAACTAATATAGGGAAATTCACCCCATATAAGAGCAGTGGTTTCAAAGAGAAACAACCTTTCAGGGTAGAGTTTAAAGACAAACCCAAAGAAAGGGTGGCAGAAGTGGCAAAGAAGAGGAATTCTTCTCACAATTGTGGTTCAACAGACCACTATTCCAAAAACTGCACAAAGGCAAAGAAAAAAGTCTATGCCATTGAGAAAGTCCCAGAGGAGGAATCCCCAACAGATGATTCTGAATCAGACTCCATGGGTGATTCCATCAGAGAACCATCTGATGATTACCAAGACCCAAGAGAAGATTTCTAGTGGAATACCAAGAGGAAACCCCACTAGAAATTCAGGACACACAGTTGGAAGCAGGGATTCCACAGGATACTGCCAACAAAAACTTGTGCAAACATACCCAAGATGCACAAACATTCCTGGTCACACCAACCAGAGGAATGGCATATATACATGGAACAGCCACAAAAATGACTGTTTGTATTGACAATGCTCAACATCCATTGATAATTGATAGTGGGGCACACTGCTCCATTGTGGCCAGAAATTATCTGGATAACCACTTCCCAAATTGGGAAAAACAGCTCTTGCCAACCAAGGCAAAAAACTTCAAGAGTGCATCAGGAAAGATGACTTCTATTGGTACAATTATTAAAGAAATAATTATACCTCATAGGAAAGGTAATATCAGGCTCAACCCAGAGTTTGTAGTTCTTGATGATGCCCACATCCAAGGGTTCTTGCTGGGAACAGATTACCAAAGGATGTATGGCATAGATATTTACAACAGTAAAAATAGGCACATTACCATTGGTACCAACAAGGAGAAGAAATTTTCACTTGATATATACCAAATCTCTACCCATGACCCACGAGAGGAGCTACTGAATGAATTCAGGGAGGGCAGTTTAGCACTACCCTCACCAGTAAACAAAAACTAAGCTTACTGAAGATGCTGAGGAAGAACAGACCAGCATTTGCCATTGGTGAAGAACCATTAGGAAAGACCAAAGGCCATGATATAGAACTATATCTGGATGTGGAAAGACCTTATCCACCCATGATCAGGTGACCCCCTTATCCAGAAAGTCTGGAAAACAGGAAAGAAATTGAAAAACACATCAATGAACTCCTGGACATGGATGTCATCAGAAAGATTGGACATAATGAAATAGTGGAAATAACCACTCCTGTCCTAATTAACTGGCATGATGGCAATTCTAGACTGTGTGGAGACTTCGGAGCTCTGAATAACTACACAAGAGCAGACAGGTACCCTATACCTAGGATACCTCATGCCTTGGATAAACTGGCAAAAGCCAAATACACAACCAAAATGGATTGTATGAAAGGCTTCCACCAAAATGGGGTTAAACCAAACTCCATGAAATTACTCAGAATAATATGTCATATGGGCATATATGAGCAGACCAGGATGCCATTTGGCATCAAAAATGCACCAGCCCATTTCCAAAGGATGATGGACACAATATTTCAAAAAGAAATATTGGAAGGCTGGATGGTGGTATATATTGATGACATCATTATATACTCAGAGACATGGGAAGACCATGTACAATACATAGACAGAGTGCTGAGTAAATGTACACCCATCAATCTGAAAATTTCACTGAAAAAGTGTAATTTTGTCCAACAAGAGCTACTCGCTCTAGGACATAAAGTCTCGGGTCTTAGTCTGGCAATTGACCAGAATAAAGTAGCAGCAGTACTGCAAAAGCCAGTACCAAAGAGAATCAAAGAGATGCAATATTTCCTTGGGTTTGCTAGCTACTACAGAAACCACATCAAGAATTTTTCCCACATAACTAGTAGTTTATACAAGTTATGTTCAAAAGATGTAGTTTTTGAAATTACCAAGCAAAGGAGGGATGCATATGAGAGGATCAAACATGAACTCGCGAATGCAACTGTGCTCATCTTTCCTGACTTTGAACTACCATTCACTTTCTACATAGAAGCAGCATGTAGCCAAGGTTTATGAGCAGCCCTTCACCAAAGACAAATTGTGGATGGTGAACCAAGAGAGGGAGTAATATGTTACATCTCTAGGAAACTGAAAGAATAAAAAGCCAGGTATGGGGCCACCCAGACTGAATGTCTATGCTTAGTCTGGGATCTGGAAAAACTCCATTATTATTTGGAGGGTGCAGTCTTTGAAGTCTACACAGACTGCACAGCCTTGAAGTATTTACTAAACATGAAGACTACAAATAGACACATGCTGAGATGGCAAATAGCCATCCAGGAGTATAGAGGGAATATGATCATCATATAAGAAGAAGGTAAAAGCCATACCAATGCAGATGGCCACTGGACAATGTCAAAAGAAATCCAGCTTATGACCCTGAAGTTGCAGCCAAGATCCCTATCCATTTCATGGAGATAGATAGGAAGAAGAAATTCAGATTTTTTGAATGGGCACCAGACAGTGGTACCTTTGACATTGGAAGCACTGATTCAGAAGGAACAGAAACTCCCATACCGGGAATAAGCTCTTCAGAACTGCACAATGAATTTTTCAGTGCAGTACTAAAGTCATATGCCAAGCACAAACAGTCTGGCATCTTACTACAGCTCCTGCAACAAAAATACATGAACCCAGACCTGGAATTCCAGCTGAAATAATCCTGGTTGAGGGCCTACAAGGAGAAAAACTTCTTCCTCCTAGATGGCCTGCTTTAACACAGAGAAAAGAATACAAGTGCACTCACAGTGGTAGACAGAGATCAAATCTCCCTGATCCTGAAGGAATGCCATGAATGCCCCTATATGGGACACATGAGTGAAGACAGGACCAAAGAGAGGGTAGCTAGCACAGCTTGGTGGCCCAAGTGGGAAAAAGAGTTGAGTGAATACATAAACACTTGTGAAAGATGCCAAAAGGCAAATAGGAAACATGGGAAGAAGTATGGGTTACTCCAACACATAGAAGACCCCAAACACCCATGGGAAACCATCAATATGGCCTGGGTCACAGGACTTGTCCCAGGAGTCAAAGAAAACTACAATGCCTGTTTAATAATAGTTGATAGGTTCAGCAAGAGTATGAGGTGCCTGCCATTCCATAAAGAGGACACAGCCATGGATACTGCTCTGCTATTCTGGAATAACATCATATCTACCTGTGGAGTCTCTAAGATCATCATTAGTGATAGGGACCAAAAATTCAAATCTGAATTTTGGACCGACTTGTATGACATGCTTGGAGCCAAGCTTGCATTTTCCACAGCTTACCATCCACAAACAGATGGCCTAGCTGAAAGGATGATCCAGACAATGGAGGACATCCTTAGAGGGTTCTGTGCCTATGGCATGGAATACAAGGACCATGAGGGATACAACCATGACTGGGTTACCCTCCTACCAGCTGTTCAACTGGCTTATAATACAAGTCAGAACTCTACCACAGGAAAAACACCTGCACTTGTAGAGAAAGGCTGGAATCCCCTATTGCCTGTGGATCACTTGGAGAAGAATCTTCTGACCATCCACCCCACAGCCAAAGACTTCCATGATATGTGGAAGAGGGCTTGTGACACAGCAGCCAGATGCATAGCTGAGGCCAAAGAATATAACAAGCAGAGGTGGGACAATACACACATGGAACCTGACTTTAAGGAAGGGGACCAGGTGTTAGTGTCTACACTAAACTTTAATAATCCTAAAGGACCTAAGAAAATGAGAGGCTCATTTGTAGGGCCCTTCACTATCATTAAATTGATAGGGAAAAAGTGCAGTGGAAGTCAAACTCACAGAGGAATTTTCCAGGAAACAGCCAGTCTTCCCAGTGAGCTTAGTCAAGCCATAATTCCAGACAGAGGAGGATGAATTCCCCTCCAGGAAGAAGAACCACACACCACCAGAAATAGTGGAAGTGGAAGTGGAAGACTCCCATGGACCAGTGAAGAGAATCATCAAGGCCAGGAAGATCAGACTTAATGTCAAGGATCAGAGACAGTACTTAGTCAGATTCAAGAACCAGACAGCTGATGAATACAAATGGCTGGCAGAAGATGCCATACCAGATGGGAACCTTAACTTAAGAATATTCAGAACCTCTAGGAGGACTGAACAGTCTCATAAATGATGAGCCTTTGTTAGAGGGAGGGCATGTCAGCCTGTGACTCAAAGCCAGAGCACAAGCATGACAACCAAATACCATAAACCAATGGTATAGCCAAGATACCACCAAAGCATGGAGCTGAGCCAAATCAACTCAAAAGGTATCAAAAGAAAGAGGAAACTAACCCCTTTCCAAATATACAAGTTCCATCATCATAGGACAAAGAATAACAAAGTTATTCCTGCTCAAAGTTGTTGCTGAGCACAAACCTTAATTTTCACCTCTCATCTGAAATACAGAGTGAGAGGCCTAACTCCATCAAATGGGTATGCAAAATGAATCTCTATGCAAGGGCTATCCAATGGTATAAACCAAACTGAGCTAGCACCAGTATTACAGAAGTTATGGTCAAATTCAGGCCAAATAAGGGTGAATAAAACATTCACCTCTCATCTAACTTCTACAGTTTTAGTGTAGATACTTAAAGTGGGGTCCTTTTACAAAGAGAAAAATCAGGGATATCTGATTGTGCCATTCATTTCCCCATATCTCATCTAGAACAAAAGCTATGAGGCAAATAAGCTCAATACAGCTTTTTTGCCTAAAACATGCATATGTACAAAAAACGTGTACATGGGATAGCTTTGCCATATTCAATGATAAACACATCAAATGAGGTACCATTGTGTAGAAAGCATACAGGGCTAAAAACAGATTCAATTTTGAGGTTGATATCTCAAGAAATGACAAAGGTATTGCTGTTTTAAGGTCAAAATCCCACACTTTGACCAATACAGCCTTACCATAGGATAATATCCCATAACCATGATTATGAGGTGTCAAACTGACAAAGAAGCTTGTTTTTACTTCAATACCTCATAGTTCATTCAATACTAGGGTCCCATACGGGTCCTGTACAGAATTCTATGCGTCATACACATCAGAATCAGGCTGTGTGGTCTCCAGATGAAAGTTTTCACCCTGTATTGGTGAAACCTGCCCAGATGTGGTTTCAAAAACACATCTGAGCCCAATACCAGCTATAAAGGTTTTTTGTAAACCCCAAGCCTGTCCTAGAGAGTAAAAAATCTACACTTCCTCTACATGGAAAGGCCCAGCCACCTTTTCACCCCATTTCAGGATGAAAAGGGGGCTTTTCACAGCCAGAAAAGCTTTCCTCATCCTGCTCTTGCATTCCTATGTAGTAAACTGTTAAAAACAGTTTTACTCTTGGAAAATAATCAGGTTATACTATAAATCTTAGTATTGCAGCTCTTACTATAGTAATCCAACTGGTAAGACTGCACCCAGGGCTTTCAGCAGCGCTCACCACCACTATCTCTTGATAGTAAAGCCCTTTTATTTTATTAAATACCCTTATTATATTTAAAATATTTATTCCAAAGCTTTTTTTTCCATGTCACAAACATAGTTAAAGTTGTAATTAGTGTACTTTACACCTTTATCATAGTTTCATCCTGACATTGGTAATTCTTTTAATATGAATCAATAAATTGGTATCAAATGTGAGCTAATAAAGTTTCTAATAGAAAACAAGATAAAACCCATTGAGCAAGATATTGAACCTATTCTTTATTTTGAATTTGCTTGCACATCTTCCTCAAAGAGTACAACCTTCAATTTAAAAATCCAATATCTTATGAAATACATCCTCATGAAATAGCCAAACATTGATTGAAATTTTGATGTCTTTCAGAATAAGCAGATTGACCTTTATATTCTGGTATGATCCATTGTGATATTGAATATTCTGAATCTGCAAGATGGTACTGATTTATAAAATAAAAGTCCTGGGAGTCTTGGAAATCTGCATGTGTTGAAATAAATTGGAGTCATGAAGTGAGGCTGAAAATCCAAAATGAAGTCCAATAAAGAATTTATTGAAATAATAAAACTAACTGAATTGACATGGAATTTTTAAGTATTTTTAATCATTTGGTGTAAATAAATTTATGATAGATTTTGGAGAGTACCTTTTATTTCAGTAAAATTATGTCTCCCCATCTTGTGGAGGCTTTTGGGACAAAGATATGAGAATCCTATCAATTAATCTACTGCATCTAGGGAATTTCTCTGCTTGTATTACTTCAAAAATATCTCTTTACTTTTGAGAAGTTGGGCAAGTTATATAATACTTTTAAAAATTTCACAAAAGAATTCATGATCCTCTCAGTATAAGGTATAATTTTCCCATGACTAACACCAAATAGCATGCCAAGCATAACCAATGATTACCCATTTGCATTAGATCCTAATTGGGAAAATGCTACAGCAAGTTGCCTTTCTGGATCACACTGCTTGTATCTTGATGAATTTTCAAAAATAGAATGATATTGAATCATAGATAAAAGCCAATGTAATTAATCCATGTGTAGTATAGCATAGATATTAAAATTTTTCACCAGATAAGATGACCAAATCTCCTGAGGTATATATATAGGACAAGAGATTCATGTTTTGGGCCTAAGAAAACTTTATGTGCTAAGATGTTGTAATGGTGAAATATGATTTTATATGTCAGAATCTTGTTCATACTCAATTCCAAGTATATATTGAAAGGAAGTCAAGTCACAAAGTAATGGTATTTTACTAATATTGTTTTGAATTTAGGGTAGTTTTACCCTCTTGGTAACAGGTAAAACTTCCATGGTTGATATCAAACACTCATCATCAATTGCCTCACAGACCCTGTGACTCAATTCCAGCCCAAAAGTGATTACCTTTGAAAGGAATTTCAAAATCTAAAGCATTTAATAAAGGAATTTGAGGGAGTCTGGCACCTTTGGAGCCAAGAGTCCTTTTTCCCCCTAAAGTTAATATTTCCAATTTTATTTTTCTTGAGCTCCTAATCACTTACGATTATCAAATCTTACACATGTGATTAAATTGAAAACTTACATCACAAAACTGTAATTCTTAATTCCTAATATGTAAATTCAAGTTAAATCATTTAACACAAGTGCACATTTTGAAATTTCAATTGAAAATACTTCAATTCCTCATAACTTCCAAACTACACACCAAAACTCAATTTTAACACAGGAATTGATGGTTAACACTTAATCTGGTGTGAATTGAACTGAAATTTTGAGGATTTTCATATTTTTGTACAGAAAATACTAAAAACTTAATTTAAGCTTATTTAGAGTTTAATTACAGAATTTTCACTCAGAGGTGACCCCACCCTATTTTTTATGAGGAATCCAATGGTGTAATATTCATCAGTTTATTTATTGGAACAAAATTTAGAATGACTTTTTATTACCTTTCATGCAAAAAATATTTTAATTTTAATATTTTTGATGAACATTTAGGGTGCTAGTAACCACATGTAAGCCCTTCCATATTTTTACCATAAGCTTACCTGTTCTTACCCATTTATGGAAAAAAAAATCATTTTATGGTAAAAAAATGTAAGTGACCTATTTTTCAAAAAGGCTCCTCAGGCTTAATTTTGAGGATTTTTTTAATCTTTTTGCCATATTTTTTTCAACATGGGAGGTCAAGATCCCCAAATTTTTTGATTCTTTTCTTTCCAAATTTCTCAATTTGGCCAATTTGGAAAAAATGGCTCATATTTACAAACAATTTATTGAAAATGTGCCCACTGATCATTTTTTTCAAAATAAAGGAAAGAAACTTGAGAATAAAGACTCAGAAACCCAAAATTTTGAGATTGTTTTTGGGTGGGACAAATGTAGGCCCAAAAAGTGCTTTTTTTATAGTTTTTTTGTTCATGTTTGAAATTTAATTGAAAGTTCCATTTATGAAGTTAATGGAATTAAAAATATAACTTATGGAATTAGTAGAATTGATAATGCCATAAATGGCATAATCAATGACATAACTGTCACAAAAATAGATAATTTCCCATTTGGAATCTTTTATGGCATATCAATCCCATATCCAATTTATGAAAATTTGGCCAAATTGGCCACCTTCACTGTTTTTGGCCTTTTATGGCCGTTTTATAATCTGAGGACAGCCTGGCCTCTTCACCATCATCATGCCCTTGGGCACTATTGGGAGTTTCCCAGTCAACAGGGTAAATACAGCCCAAAAGGCTTTATTATTCCTTTCAAGCTGTAAATACAGTTTTGCACAATTTGCACACTTTTCCCATTTTGTGTGTTTGGTCATGTCATGCCTTTTTGCCAGTCAATATGGGAAATATGCTCAAATGGTCATATAAGGCCATTTGGGGCCTAAATGAAAGATTTGCGCAATTTTCACATTCTACCCAAATACAGTTTCAAGCCTGTAAAGGCTTGTTTTGACCAGAATACCAAAAATGGCAAAAGCACCAAAACTTTCCACAAACACCCAGAAATTTTATGAAGCCCTCAAAAGCACATTTTCCAATATTTTTCAAGGCCATCCTCCAGAAGCCTTTTGGCCACCTTTTCCCTTGAAGAACCAAAAGTGCCATAGATGGTGTTATACACCATTATGCATCATTTTTCACCAGAAATACAATGGTGACAAAATAAAGGGGCCATCCTCCAATTTAGAAAATACGTTTTAGCACTCATGGCCCAATATTTACAGGAATATTAATCAAGACTCAAGCTCAGTGTTCCCTTCAATACCAAAAGCCTAAACAATCAGGTTGTTACAGGTGATATTGGGGATAATGAAAGTGGCCTGGAGCTCACGAATCAGGGAACTCACTTGTAAGACTTCAAAAGAATCAAAGAAATAAGAAAGAGTATATTTATTTAGTAAGAATAATTCAAGTAAAGATGAGATGCATAATAAGAAAAAAAAGCCAAATGGCCAAAGAGAAAACCAATTGAGTCCTTTGCTCACTGTTTCAGCCTTCCAGAAAGAATAATGGAATTTGTAAAGGATATGACTACCAAATATCCACTGACAGGCAAGAAATGAGGTAAAAATTACTGAATCAACAATATCAGTCTTCACTATCAAGATAAAATAAACTGAAGACAGAAATAACTTTTAGTATATCAATTAATTGGGGGAAAAAAACCCCCAGGGTTGAAAGAGAGGCTGGTATTTATGACAAGTTGAGAGCTTGAATCCTTCAGGATGACACATAGTCTGGATTGAATCCTTGAGGAAATGTACACCTGGACAAATTGGGTAATGAACTGGGTTGAATGATCATACCCAGGGTCTATGGTTGAAATAAAGGCTTCTATAGAGAAAGACTGTATTGAATGAATGTGATTGCCAATGTGGAGTGATGGAGAATTAAAACTTGACAGCTGGTTTGGAACTTACTCTTGAATATACCTTGAAATGAACTGCAAGTATCTTCTTGGTGGAATACTGCATTCTTGAACAGAACCAATAACTGATAATTTAGGTGATTGATACTGAAGGAAACACTGAGCATGAGCCCTGATTAATATTCTTGAAAATATTGTGCCATAAGTTCTGAAAGGTATTTTCAAAATTGAAGGATGGACCCTTGATTTGGTCACCATTGGATTTCTGGTGAAAAAAGATGCATAATGGTGTATAACACCATTTGTGGCACTTTTGATTCTTGAAGAGAAAAGGCAGCTAAACAGCTTCTGGAGAAGGGCCTTGAAAAACATTGGAGAAGGTGGTTTTGAGGGCTTCATAGGCTTTCTGGGTGTTTGTGAGATGTTTTGGCCATTTTTGGGTTTCTGGTCAAAACAAGCCTGTCCAGGCTTAAAACCGTATTTTTGCAAAATGGGAAAATATTGCATATAAGCTCCAAATGGCCTGATATGGCCATTTGGGCATATCTCCCATCTTTCATGGGAAAATGGCATAATATGGCCAAATGTGAAAATTGTGCAAAACTGTATTTATAGCCTTTTGGGATGTATTTACTCTATTGACTGGAAAATACCCAAAAGTTCTCAATGGTAGAAAATGGCAAGAAGGCCTTGATTATGGTCAAAGGGCCAGGTTGGCCCCAGATTATGAAATGACTATATAATTACAAAAAAGTTAAAGTGGACAATTTGGACAAATTTCCATAAATTGGATATGGAATTGATATAACATAAAATAATCAAAGAGGGTAATTATCCATGGTTGTTAAAGTAACCCCCACATTGAATGGTGAGCTCCTGAACACCAACCCAAGGTAGAGCCTGTTGAGGCTAATTGGAAAGAGGTTTGGGACAGGGATTCAAAGAGGAGTATTTGAAGAGAAAAAATTGAAAATGATATGAAGGTTGGCATATGAAGTTGTGGGAAGAAATAAGGCAGTACCTTGAGGGTGAAATTATTGGTAAGTCAGTTTTGAATTTTAAAATTGTCCAATAACCATTGGTGCTGAGTTGTATTAGCTTCCCCTCTAAATAATAATGAATAATAAGCCTACAGAGAATCACAAAATAAAATGAGATTTGTGGCCTTAACAGATAGAGAAGACTTATCAGAAGTCTCTAAATGATACCCATCAATAAAAATACAGTAAAAACTCTGCTTCAAAACTAAAATTGTTAATAAAATGAAAATCAAGGTTTTCTGTTATTTTAATCAGACTGATAAGAATATATATATTTTTCATGGTTTATGTTGATAATAATGATTTTTTGGAATTAAAACTAATAATAAAGCTACTGGATCTTATTCTTTTGATATTTGTTTCATAATTCCTTAATACTGAGTTTATATCACTACTTCTTTTCTTTTGATAATATTAAGCTTCTGAGAAAAGCTACTAAGCTTTAACTATGGCTATACTACTAATTTTTTAATAATACTAACATACTAAGAAAGGCTACTGAGATTTTCAATATGGCTATACTACTTTCATTCAGCAGTACTAAGCTATTGAGGAAGGCTACTGAGCTTTTCACAGCTAAAACACTACTACTACTTCAGAAATCCTGCTAGTTCAAGGATAGTGGGAACTTTTTCCATGATTATTTGAGAAATGATAGATAGAGCACCTTAATTTATACCTATTGGGCCTCCATAGAGCTTCTCAAAACAGGGTACTTAGAGAAAATAATATTTGAGAGGTTTTAGCTGGTGAGATGTGTAGTTTTGGTGTAGCAACATGACATGTGCTCCAGGTTCTGACCAATGAAATTGAGTTGTAACATCAATTGGTAATTATAGGTGTGCACTTGTAATTAATTTGAATTCTGACCAATTAGATGATGTTATTATTTTGATGGACTTTGAATGTGAAGTCTGACCAATGAGATTAGTTTATCACATAAATTTGTAATTATAGCTATGTACCATGAATTAATTTGATTTATGGCCAATTAAATGAGTTTTTGATAAGCTTGAAATAATTTGTGGTTTATATTTGAAAGTATTAGTGAGCTGCTGTGCGATTGCTGTCCAGTTTATGGGTTAGGTTAAAAATAATTCTTTGAGAAATATTATCTGTTTACTTTCAAGAAGATTTTATTCTTTAAGCTTCCACAAACAACAATTTTGAAACTGACTTCAATATGGCTTGAACCAGCTACATGACCAATCCAGAGGTGAACAGATCTTCCTTGTCAACCACCATGGAATTTTGATTTAGGTTTGGCAGTTCTATGCTGTAGTTAGCCTGTATTGCCAGTGAAAACCATCAACCCTTTTTTTCACCACTTTAACCTTTTGATCTCTATTGTCTCCTATTTTTTCTTTCATATGTTTGTACATTTTTTATTTATTTTCATTATATCACAATAGTTCTCTCAGCAAACTCACATCCATCAGACTTAGAAAATGGACTTCTGCACATGCTCAAGATTCTGGAAGTACAGAGTTAAGACCTCCAAAGGACAAATCTGTGAAGGATTGTATGTTAACCATAGCACACACATAAGGCATTGGGCCAATATTTCAACTCAACAGGACTAAGCTGTTGACAATAGCCGTTTTATTCAACCTTCACTCAGTCATCAAGAAAAACCCACAACACAACTCTCTAGTAATAATGAAGAGTCAGAAAGTAGTTCACAAGAGACCAAATCCAATCACACTACCAATGAAACAAACATCATTTGTGAGTATTTAATTTTTTCTCTTATTCACGCTTAAAAACTCACTAATATGCAGCTTATTTGTTAGAACTTATCTTAAATTTTATAATGTGGCTCTCTACCTTGTTTGTGGAATCAGAAGGCAAAATTGTCAAAAATCTAGAGATATACTTGTGCATATCATTTAACTTCTCTCCCCACAAAACCACCATAGCAGGATCAATATATCTAGTGTGCCTTGCAATATTTGTACAATCTCAAAAAAACTAAAATTTGATTTTACAATTGATAAACATGTATGCTGTCAATGCTATTACTCACTTTATGATGTGGAAATTGCACCTGAAGATTGTAAATACAAGTAAACCAGCATAAGCAATAAATGTTATACCAAGCTATTTAATCCTGCTAAAATATGTCCAGTTACAACAACTTTTCCCTCACACCATTGATGTCAAAGCCATTGTAATATTCAGCCACATGGGCTTCTACACATTTGTATTCCAAAAGCAAAATTTATTTCACAGACTCAACGTTTGTGGATTTCTTGGCTCCTAAGTACTCCAGGTATTGAAAAAGGGATTGAGGTATGGGAATGCAAACTATCATCTCTACAAGGTTCAACCATTTTTGATGTAGCACAAGGTCATGTTTTAAAATAAAGTATTTTAACTAGTTCTTCAAACAACCCTCTTTAATTAGGATTTAGCCCTTTTGTTGACTGGTTCAATCCTAAAGGAAACAAAATTTCACGAAAGCGCCTATCAATAGGGATAATAGTTCTCTACTGCCTTAACCTTCCCCAACAAAAACGGTTCCAACCAAAGTTAAGCTTTTTGGATGGAGTTATATCTTCTCCAAAAAAAACAGACATATTGAACATTAAAAATGTCATGAAGCCCCTCATTGATGAGCTCAATGAATTGAAAAATGGCATTATTGTTTGTACATCCAATTATCCACATGGGCAAAAAGTCATTGTCAAGCTGGTGGCAGTAATTGGTGGTATTCTGGAAATTAACAAGGCTGGAGGATTCATGTCTCATTCGGCTGAAGGATTTTGCTCCTGGTGTGAGATTCAAGACAACAAGAGGGCTGATTTGAAGATTGGAAATTCTTGTACATGAAAGACTGTTTTGGCTTCGTCTCATTGATGGAATGAAGCAAGAAAATTAAATTAAAATTACATCAAAATAATGGGATTCAATGGTCCAAATTGAATCGCTAACCTTATTGGGACCCTACCAACAATATCTCATTGGGACCCTACCACCCATATCTCATTGGGAATAGTTCACAATTGGTATGAATGTGTGTTGCAGCACCATGTTTGTTACTGATGGAGATTTGATGCAACAACAATAAAACAAGAATTGGTTTTTTTCAGCTCATCCAACTTGAGATCTGATTTATATATAGAAGATGACTTTGGGTCAGAAGAAGGAAATACAGACATTAAATGATATCTTTTGGAAGAGCTCATTGAGAAAATCATGAAGAGACTGAATGAAGTCATTGTTCCAAAAGGTGTCAGTCACATACCATCAAGACTAGGTACAGCACAGACAGGGAAGTTGAAAGCCAATGAGTGGTCAGTATTTTTTGAGGTTTACCTGCCCTTAACTATATCAAGTATATTCTGGGACTTGGGAAAAAATCATCATCTTCTTCTGGTCAATGTTGGTGCACTTATTCAGTGCACCAACATTGTTGGAGCACACTCAGTAAGCTCAAGAGATGGTGATCTGTTTACTCAGGCATATGAAACATATCTGCACACTTCAAATATATTGTTTCTACATATTCAAATCACACCTAATCATCATTTTTGCAATGCAAATTCCTGAACAAATAAGCATATGGGGTCCGTTAAATGGTATATCAGAATATTGTGGAGAAAGTCTTGTTGGAATCCTCCGGAAATTGAAAACTAACTCGCTGAATGGTAGGTTTTCTATATTTTCATTCTTATCTTCTGACAACTTGACAATTATTTTGTATGGGCTCTCAGGATCTGTTGAAGAAACTATTATGAGGAAGTTTGGTCAACTTCAAAGGCTTGAGCAACAAGGGACCAATATATATTTTGTTCCATTGAATAAATATCCAGAATCAAATTTGAAAAGGAAGGCACTAGATGAGGCATCTTATTCAAAATTATTGAATCATCTGGGAAAAGAAAAACCTGATTTTCGCCATTATGGAGAAATTCCCCGTCCCCCTAATGCAAGGGTTTTGAGGAATTAAATAGTTGAACATACTCATGTATCATGGAATTATGGGATGAAGGTCCCAGAAAATTCCTCCAACAACTTAGTTTATATCAAAAAAGGTTAATGAGACATGGAATTTGGCAAGGTATTCCACATTTTGGATCTGGGAGATTCTGAATTGCATGATGGTCCTCTTTTAGTTGTTAATTGGATGAAGCCAGTAAAAGAGAAAAATTTAGGAGATGAGGGCCTTGGTACGTTTTCAGTTTCATGGAAACTGATCCATTTTAAAATGGTGCAAACATTAGGGTTTGTATCACTATCAGATATCTCGGGTTTGGGGGCATCTGCTGAAGTACCAGCATGGTCTTTAGGATGCACAGATGTGACAATTCTTGCTCTTCCAATGAACAAAAATGTTGGCCTTGAGCCTTTTGATTAGAATTAATTGTTGTATTCTCCACTCTCAAAAATTTTTATTATTATTCATACTCCTTCCAAGAAGTAGCAGAATTATTGACAGCCCTTTTTTTGGAATCTTAAAACATGAAAATCTTGAAATTTCAATCAACTAAAAATTTAAACCCGCAAATTGTTTACTTCAAGAAATATAATCACGTTTATGTTCTCTATAGATCACAGCAGAATCTATAAGAACTTTAACTCCAATATCTATAAACCATCACTTTCTCTGACCCATTTTCAGCCACTATATACAAAATACAATCACTTTTTTTTATTCTTTTTTCAATTTTTTATTCAAAATTTATCCAAAAACCATCCAAGTAAAACCAAATCATAATTAAGTCAATACCTTCGATTTTTTTTGAATTAGTAAGCTTTTCAACATCTCAAAGCAGGTATTTTTCTAAATTGTGTACATCTAAATAGAAAGAAAAATACCAAATCATTAATAATAAATGTTCTAACTTGTATAAAATTATTCTTTGGCTATTATTCTAAAAGATGAATCAAATTCTTTGTTATAATTAGGCCCATCTGTTTGGAAAGCTGAAGAAGCTAACATTATGCTGATTTTAATTTTGGTCACTTGCCTATTCTATTTCGATATCTCTATCTAGAAGATGATGGAATTCCCCAGGCTCATTGTTGTCCATTTCATTAATATTATCTTCTTCAGTCTCTTCTTACAAACACTCCAGGTCATTTCTTTCTTCGGTAAGGGAGTCATTCAAGTCATCATCATTTTTGATCTCATGTGAAATATTGGATGGCTTGATGGCCTCCTACCAATTTAATTCAGTAAATTTTTTGTCGCTGAGCCTCTAATCTGAATGTTGTGTTACTAGAAGAGGTTTAAACGAATATGGAAATTAGAACTCATCCTTTTTTGGCGTTCTGGAAGATTATTGAACCACTCTGGATCATAAAATTTAACTGGGAGGTCCTTTGGTACGGTTTTACTGATTGATGCCTTTCCTTCAGGTGGGATATGGCACTCACGTCATTGAGCTTTCTTTCCATCGGCATTGTCAGCCTGACTAATTTCTCCATCAAACCTTTGTATGAATGCATTTACTTCAGGAACTTCAGTACTTAGGAGCTGTTGGGGGTTTTGCTTTTGTGATGAAATGAGTTGTTTGGAAACAGGTTCTTCGACTCTGTGTGGTATTTTGCTTTTAATATTAGAGGTATCACCCAGCATACTTGGAGATGTCCTTTGTTGTGTAGGTATGGTAATTCTTGGACATGGGGTTTTAAGCTGTTTTCATTTTGATTTGGATGATGGATCGATTTGTGAAGTAATTGTGTCTTTAAAGTTAATTTTAGAAAGAAGAGATTATAGCAATTTATCGCAGCTTTCTATTTTTTGTTGGAGTTATTGAATTTTCTGAGTTTGTTCATTAAGAAGTTGAATCAAATTATTTTCGCTGGATGATGCAAAATCTTTCTGAAAATAACTATTATAGTGGTTGAAACTCATATGTAATATTAACAAGTAGTTGTATGAAGCATGGAGAAGACTGGAATCTTATAATGTTAGTATTGGCTGTCTGGACCTGAAATAGGTGACTTAAAAAATGAATGAATTAGTAAATTTAGAAGAAAAGGCTGTAGACGTGTGTGACGGAGCAATTGTGAGCTTTGAAAATCTGAAAAACAAGTCAATTGAGAAACAGAAGAAAACCCACTGCATAAAAGAAGGTATAAAATCCAAAAATTCAAAATTCAGGAGGATGATTGATGTGGGGAAGGAGGGGAATATTCAATGAAGTATATAAATTTTTGTGGAGTAATTGGACCTACACCATAATATACAAGACTATGAAATAAGAATTTTTGGAAACTTGACAAAAGAATCAAGAAGAATGTCTTTCAATCAAGATGTGGAAGCTTCATTATTCTGAATTATTAACAATGGGAAGTCAAGTGATATTTTAACCTACAATTGTTGTGATCTCTACCATAGATTCAATGCAAGGAACGCTTTTTTAATTTCTATTAATATGAAATTCAAAGAAGCTTATCATTGTTCTCACAAGCATTGATAGTAGTGTACAGTACATTAGAGAAAAATACAGTTCCCTGTGAAATATGTAAATCTTAGTACAGTATGGTGGATAGTGTATTAGTTTACAGTGCATGACCCAGCTGTAACACCTAAAGGAGCTGGTCATTATGTCAAGGTGATGTGTGATTGCACGTGTCACCAAAATTCTGGGGGTGAGCTGAGACAGAAAGGTTTTATTTTCCTTTTTTAGTCTGGAATTGTAACTGTTTCTGTAGCAATACCTTCTTTTCAGCTTTCTATTTATATTCAAAGCTATTTGATGTATTGAATTCAATTTTTATTTGTTTTATTTTCCTGAAAATATTGAGACTGATACCAATGGTATGGAATACCACAGCATGGGGATTGCTTGGTATTCTTTTGACATTGGTTTTTGTACTTGAAAAAATCTCTCAATGATTTATAATCAGGAATGAGTTGAATGTGATGAAAGAAAAGAAAAGTTTAAGAAATAAATAATGAAAAGAAAATAAAAGAAAGAAGGAAATAAAGAAAAATGAATTCTGAGAAGGTTACAATATTGATTGGAATTGGCCAAGGAGATGGAAAAGAAGATTGATGCGAGGTGCTCACAGAGTGGCCAAGGTAATTCTTTGACATATTGCAGCTCCCTCAGGCAATTACACACCAGTAGAGGAACTTACTTTTGGTAATTACAATTACCTTAAGTGCCATTAATAAGAGAATAGCTTGCTTAAGGAATGAATTGGAATTAAAAAAGACCTGGAAATTGAATTGACAATAAATGGTCCATTTGCCCAAGTGAAAATGGCCATAAGGATTGAAGTTGAGGTCAAAATATTGGCAAAAAGTCTGTATTCAAAATTTGACAAGTGCTTGCAGAGTGGCAAGGGTTATTCTTACAAGAAAAAGGAGAGAATTCCTTCAAAGGTGCATACCAGGAGTGGTAACTTACATTCATAAAATCCTCTCCTCACCAAAAACCATAAAAATCAATCTCTTTGAGAATATTTTCCTTACTTATCAGGATATCTTTGACCAGTTCAGGACAATTCTTGATGTTTTCAGTTGGTTACCAAGTGGATCATTCTGGGTCCGGAGGAAAACCTTTCCATTCCACCAGATACCATAATTGTCCCCTCTTCATCTGGAAATCCAGGAATTAAGATACTTCAACGTCCTCTTTTTCTCAATGATGATTGAAGGAGGGGGCTCTTGATGCATATTTAGGATACTTGATGTGTTTACTGGTTGTAAAAGGGAAATATGGAAGACTGGGTGGATGCACTTCCATTGAGGTGAGAGCTTGGGGTGGTAGGCATGAGTGATTACTTTCTGAAAGATTGGAAAAAGACACAAAAATCTTCCTGACAGTTTTTTGGCAGGTCTTGTTGATTTGATGCTATTTGAGGAAAGCCATGCCATGTAACTAGGATTGAAATCAGGTGGAATTGATCTACTTTTATCTGCATACCTCTTAAACCTGTTTATGGAAACTTATAGTTCTCTCTTGACATCTTTCTATACTGATTGGATTTCTGTTGATAAATTTCCAGAAGGAGTGTCTTGATTAATGTGAATAGAGTCAAATTGAGGCTCTCTTCCGTAAATAGTGAAAAATGGTTATTGTTTTTTTGAAGAGTTGTAAAAGTTATTTTAAGCAGCTTCAGCCAGGGTGAGACAGGTATGCAAATAATCTTGATGATAGTTAACACACATACAAAGATACTGCTCTAGTATCTTCTTTTCCCTCTCTGTGTGTCCATAAGTTCTAGGATGGTAAGAAGCTGACTGATCTCTTGAAATCTTGAGCTGATGACATAAATTTATCCAGAAGGAAGAAAAAAAAAGAGGACCTAAATCACTGACAGTTCCTGAAGGAAGGCTATGCTTTGAGAGAATATTATTGATGAATAAATGGGTCAAATGCAGTTAAGTGATTGAACACATTGTTGGAATAAAAATGTCCACTTTGACTAGAATTGAGTCAAAAGACCTGGAAAGTGAAAGCTGAGTGATGAGGTCCATTGAGAGACAAATGCAAGGACCATTTGTATTTGGAAGTGGCTTGAGTAGTCCAAGATTTATGTCATGAATATTCTTTTTTATTGAGAACTGTTGAAAGTATGAAACATGATCTTTGATAAATGGAGTCATGCCAGACCAGTGAAAATACCACTTCAAAGGTTTGAGAGTCTTCTCTTTTGTAGGATGGAAAGCTATAGCAGAGTCATGGAAATTTTTAAGTATGTTGAGTTTAATTGTGGGCTCATTTGGAACCAAAACCCAATCATTGAAGAGAAGAATTCAGGAAGAGGAATCAAGAGAATAATTTTTCACAGATTTACCTTTAGACAAGTCTTGAAGGATACTTCTGAAATTAGAAGCTTGCCATAATGAATTTTAAATTGATTCAACCAAATTTGAAAATGAAGCCAACTTTACTGAAAAGAATTTTGAGGCTTGAATTTCATCTTGAGTGATAATTTGTTCATTTTTGTTGGATTCTCGCTGATGAAATTGTCCACCCTCTCTGGGTAAACATCTTCCCAATGTGATAAGGTATCCAGGAGGGCTTCCAGGAAGCCAGAGTGGTAGGTGATTGAAAAGTGAAATTCTGAAACAAATTCAGACCAGCCGGCTTGATGGCATGTGAGAATCTTAAATTACATGAAGTATTGAAGATATAAATGATTCTTGAGAACTTCAAAAGATGAAGAGAGAGAAAGAAGAAAAGACCTCCATTTCTTGAGAGCCCAGACTACTCTAAGGAGGTTATTGTCATTAATCTCATAATTGAGCCCTGCTAGAAGTAAATTGCAACTATAATATGAAATGGGGTGTTTTTCTGTGTCAGTCACCTGACTCAATACAGAAATCAAGCCATAATCAGAGGAATTCACCATGAGCAAAGTGGCTAAACCTGACAGCAGGTGCTCCGTTTGGAAATAAGCTTTTGATTGGCTTGTAATGAACTTGGGCCCTCCCTCTGAACTAGGTTGAACCAAATATTCAGCTGTTTGTTCAAATTCCAGGTTATTCCAAGGCACTGGAATATCAAGGAATATAAAATATCTATTTCTTTCTTCAATTGATAAAATACAACATTAGTATTTGATATGTAATTTCTCTCCCTTTCAATTTTCATTCTCATTAGAATATCACTTACTGTGAAAATTTAGCTTTACAGATATACCCTTAACTGAAACACTTCTACTTGTCTTTGGAAGGCTATAATAATATAAAGACATCTTTCAAAATAGAGAAATCATTTCTCTCAATCAATTGGATAATTTTTTTCACTTTATAGAAAAAGCACTACTTATTTTTTTTCTAGAATATTTCTTACAGAATTACAACTTTATAATGAAAGATATTTATTAAAGAAACTAAATCATTTGAGATTTTATGGGACTTTTAAATTAAAATCTATTTAATTTCAAAATTAAATAAAAAGTATTTCAAATATTCATCCTAAGTTATTCATTTTCAAAATAAAAAAGTATAAAACGCATATCCTTTGTTTCTTATTGAGTAGGCCATTTTAGTTTAATTCCTATTTTGATTATTTTTTGTTCTAAAATTGTTTTATGAAACTCATACGTCTTTCTATAAATGATAATCTTATCTCTCTCTTTTAACAGAGAAAGTAGGGCTTTATTGTTTGTCTTTGTAATTAATTTTTTCTCATTGAAATAGCAGTAGCAGGTGTTATTCAGTACAAAAACTGCTACTGGAAAAAAGCTGGGATGTGTGAAAATTGAAATTTCAGGAATTGAAATACCGCTACTGTAACGTTGATGAAGATTTTCAGATATTTTGCAGGAGCAGGTGTTACAGGACCTGTCATTTAAGATTGTCAACGATTGTCGACAATTTAACAGTAGCAGCTTTACAGGGAAACTACTGTAACTTTGAATCCAATATTCAAGTTTAAAATTAATTAAACACATTCAAAAAGTAAAACAAGAATAGAACAATCAAATAAAAAATAATCTAAATAAAACATTTGAAAAACTGAAAAATCAAACAAAATTTGTATCATAGAATATAATATAATCAAAAAACAGTATATGATGCAACTCACAAAACTGAATATGATCAAGGAAAATAAAATTCCAATAGTTACAGGGGTACAGTTTTTATACTGTATCGCTTCAAGAAAAAGTGAAAAAAGAAAGCTATTAATAATAATAAAAAGAGAAATAGCACATTTTTAGCAAAACAATTTATTCTTAGTTTTCTCAAATTATCCTTATATATTTAATTGAATACTTCGTGATCTTTCTTTAATTCAATCTTTTTTGGTTTCCTGTTTTCTGGCTTATCCTTATAAAAGAAGAAGTAGTACTTAATCAAGTAAGTAAACATTTCAGAGGTTTTAATCACGAATTTCTGAATTAAACATACTGCTGATAATATTTATTACAGACCTCAATATTTGGATTTATTTCAAGAAATGAGGACCAATTAACTAAATCTCTGAGAGATATCTGAGAATATCATTTATACTCATAAGTAAGAAATATTCTAAAAAGCTTCATTAAAAGGTAATCCTGGTCAAAGAAGCTCAACCTTAAATATGACTTAATTATTATACTTCATAAAGGCTTAGAAAATCTGTGGGGATTCAAAATTTATATTTGTTTTAAATTTGATCAGAATTTCATTTATCAATGCATATCTTTCATTATTTAAATGAGAACTGACTTCAATTTAAGAAAAAAAGCTCCATTTATGAGCTTGAAAGCTATATGTGATGAAAATTTTAATAACTTAATATGAAAGAAAAATCAAAAAAATATGAATGCATTGGTAAATGTTCAACAAATAAATGAAAAATTTAGAGAGTGATTTAAAATATATTTGGAAGATGGTTTGACATGCCTCTGAAGTAAAGCTGGTAATTTTCCAATTCTGATTCTTGAAGGGTTCCACCTTATTTCTGTATCCTCTAATTCCAAAATATTGCTTTATTCAATATTTTAAGCTCCCTTTTCAACATAAAGCCAAAAATAAAAAACAAGAATAATTCAAATCCTCTACATTAAAGACAATTAAGTGAGATATATATCTATTTAAATGAGCTTCCACTTTCAAATGGCTCATGATCCTCACTTTGCACTTTTTTTAGGTCTTATGCATTTATAAATATAAATTAAACTCCAAATGCTTCTCATAGTATTTATAGATATGCTTTTAGAAATGCTTTTTTCATAGAAGAAAACTGTTATCACAGTTATCTTTTGTTTCTATATCACAATGAATCTTGATAATCACATAAAAATCAGATTAATTGTCTATTTCTTCAGAAATTATTGTTACCTTGTTCTTTGAAATATATATTTGATATGAACACTAGTTATCCTTAAATAGTTAGTAAGGATACACAAACATGTCCCAAATATCTTTGAGAAAAACTCAATTTTGAGAAATTCTTAAAAAACTTCCTCAATTAATTTTGAAAGCTTAGTTTTTCTCATTTTCATCCACTATAAAATCACAAAATCAATTTTATAATAGCTTAGCTTCCAACCCATTAAGTGTAGATGAGATTTTCAATTTTTTAAAACATGGAGGGCTCTTCATAAATACTAATAATCAAATAAGGGATTAAAAATAAATCAATTTGAAAAAAGGGAAAATGGATATGAAATATAATAAAACTAATTCAAAAAAAAGAAATAGCAAGTGGCTCCAATTAAGTATCCTGAAATAAGTTAAGTATTGATAAGAATTAACTTACCCTATTCTTAAGATTAAAATATATATTTCTTGAATACATATAGTGTGTATATATATTATATTTTTGAGCTGTATTTCACTTATTGATATGGTTTCTCCAAGCTTCATGAAATAAAAGCTCACAGTATCATGAGTTCTTTAAAATATCATCTTAATGTTTCAAGTTTTCAAATAACAAGCTATATAAAGTGGTTGAGCTCAGAAGGGATGTATAAGGTGATACGTAATTTTGTATTCAGAAATAAAAAGATCGAATAAGCTTAAAAATAAAGGCACTTAATATTCTAGCTGCTTATGAGAATCAACTATGCAGTTATCAATCCATAATTATTTCATGAAGATAATTATTCTTTATAATTCAAAAATTGTTGTTGTAAAATGAAATTATCCCCAAGAGAAAGATCAATCCAAATGTTCATGTCTTCTCAATTTAAGTGAGAATCCCCCCTCCACAGCTGTTTATGGTCCTGAATAATAATTAATCCACCTGATTATGCAATCTATCTTGGTGAGAATTTCCTCAAAATGAATTTTTGAAGTTCAGATTCATGTTGTTCCTCAATGTGAAATAAAGACTTAGTTAATAACATAATTAAAGTAATTGATATAGTGTATCAATTAATATGGATTTTATCAATAGAGAATATTTTCATAGCAGGGTATCTCTTTTGCAGTATATATGTGCAGAAAGTCCTTCAGTAGCTGATAAATTTCTCAGTGATAGGAGGCTATTATGAATTACAAGGGACTAAGCTTAAAGATCACTTATCTGTGTATTTAGATATGTGAGATGTAGAGATTATTCATATTGAAACTGTAAAATTTATGTAGAAATATACAGGAAAGAATTCCAGTTTTGAATTTTTTGTTCATGAGAGGATCTGAAATAAACTAATTAAAATAAAAGGGGAATGAGAAAAATTAATTTTATCATGTATTGTTAAATTATTCAGCTTTGAAAATTCATAGCAAACACTGATATGAAGCCAATTTAATTGAACCTTTGTGGCTTGCATATGTGGCTTGAAGTTCTTCAAAAACTTCTTTTTCTAAATCTAACTTCTTTCCCAGATTCTACCTGATTCCAATATATAACCTATGTCACATTTCAAATGGAACACCTGCTGTCAGGTGTAGCCACTCTGCTCATGGTGATTGGTCTCTACAATGGTGGGTAGAGAAGGGTTTAAGTGAGAGGAAACTGGAGCTATGGTGAAAGACCCTTTGAGAGCTTCTCATTAAGAGGAAAAGAATTAATCTTTCTTGAGGAACTTGGTGAGTGAACTTATTGTAATTGAATCATTCTTGATGAATCAGCAATGGAATTTGGAAAAGAAAAGGAATGATTGAAGAGCCTTGAGGTTTCCTGGAGGAGGCCAATTGAGAGCTTGCTTGGGGTTTGCTTGATCCTTCTTTAGGCCTTCAGAAGAAACAACATAACCCAAATATTCAACACTAGAATCATGAAAAAGGAACTTGGCAACCATGGAGAAAAGGTTATTTGCTTTGAGTCTGGTAAGGACAGTGGACACATGGGTGAGATGTTCTTCCTCAGACTTGGAAAATACTATTATTTAATCCAATTAAACCACAACATAAACATCAAGAAGATCAGAAAAAATGTTATTGAAAAGATTTTGAAAAGACGCAGGGGAGCTGGTGATCCCAAATGGAATAACCAATTACTCATAACTGCCATATTTAGCTCCAAGAGCTTCCAGATTTTCATCATCTTCCTTGATTCTTAGAAGGCTATATGCACCACACAGATCAATCTTGGAGAAGATAGAAGAGCCATTGAAAACAGTAAGAATCTGATTCATAGGAGGGACAAGATATTTGTTCTTCTTGGTAACAGAATCGAGTTTGTGGTGATCAAAACACAAATGGAGGCCACCATCCTTATTTTTTGACAAAAAGAACAGGTTCTCCTTTTGAAGAGGATCTTGGCTGGATGAAGCCTTTCTATAAATTATTCAATATGGTGATCACAGGCACAGTGAGAGGAAGTTTTTCTTCTTTCAACTTGAAGGTACATCCAAATAGTGGTGATAAGCAGAAAGAAAAGCTTTCATCATGGTTTTAATTCCTTCTGGATCTTCCTCCTCATCCCAAACCTTCTCCAGGGAGTAATGATAAGATGAAGGAGGAAGGTCCACATACCTATGGAAGAGATGAAGTGAAGATATAGAACTATATTCTTCAAAGCCTTTTATCTCTTTGAAGACTTCATATATAGAGGGTAATAATGAATGAAGGAAATTTAAGGAAGGAATATGGACAGAAGATGGGAATGATGGTGTTATAGAATCACCAACCAGAGCTGAACAAGTGGAAAGGCCATTACTGAGGGGAATAATAGAATCACTAGAGTACCTATAATCAGGGTTAAAGGTGATCAGCCCTTTCCCCCAATAAATAAATGGATTGAAGTGATTAAGAAAGTCAAAGCCCAATGTGAGGTCTTTCCCATTGTGAGTATCAATTACTAAAAAGGCCCATTCAAAGATTGAGAAAGAAGGGAGATCAACCATATATTTAGTATGGTGAGTCACAAATAAAGAGGGGGACTCTGAGGAGTCCAAAATGATAAGAGAAATCTTATCTTGAAGTTCTGACATGGTCAAACAATACCCATGAGCAAAATGCTGTGGAATGAATCAGTTGATAGCACAAGAATCACTGAGAATACTGTAAAAAATATTAGACAGAGAAGAAAAAAACAAAAATTTCAAGAGATTTTTTGCACAAGTATTCAGAAGGCACAATTGTTCTCTGGGTGAAAGGAAGTGAAGACCATTGAACAAAACCTGCTCTTCACTCAGGATTTTCCCTGGAAGGAAAATATGCTGGTTTGTTGGGTAAGGTTGGTTTGAGGGCTTTTGAAACAAGCCTCAATACTATTATTCCCACCACAATAGGCACACAAGCCCTCCCTCAATGTTCTTTCTTTTTCAGAACCCATACCCTTGTGATCCTTATTCAAGAGGGAATAATGGGGCTTGTCCCTTTTCCGAATGCTGAAATTATTCTTCTTATGACTTGCGCTTGAAGAATTTTGAGTATGAGAAGAAACTGAGTTTGGGGCTCCAGTGTTCTTTTCTCAAAAATGATTCTTCTCCTTTTGCATCTAATAGTACCTGGTATCAGGCTCCAGGGTGGCATCCATTAAGTCTTGGAGAAAATTTATGATTGAAGGATGGGAGGCCAATTTATCCAGAAACCTGGATGCCAATACCTTCCTATAATGATTCATAAAAGGTCTTTCACCCTAATCCCCAATTATTGACACTAGAATCCTGATATAAGCAATTTATAGTGATACATGTCCAACTTTTTCAATTACTAAGGCATACAGCTCTGCTACAGATTTTCTGACTTAATTTGGGTCTCCAACTAAGGTGAGGAGTTGGGATTCAAAAATTGTCCAATTATTGGAAGGTTATTCTGGGTCCTGATTGGTGAGATTGGAAAGATAGGGCTCAATCCATTTTAAAGCCCTGCCAGTGAGAAATTATGTGGCATAGAGAACCCTTTTTCTGTCTTCAGAGAAATTTGCCTCATCATTATGAAAAATAAGTTCTCAGTATTTAATTGAACTTTAGACTCTGAAGGGTTGACTTGCATCAAAGTAGTCTGGTGCCTTCATAGATGGAGTCTTAAAGCTTAAGAAGATGAAGCAGCTTGAAGATTGCTCATAATGTAGGTCATTTGTTGCATGATTGAAAAAAAGAATGGTTCAGACTGGGGAAAGCCATTTTGATTAGACTGGGCTAGAGTTTGCCTTCCAGTACCTTCATATTCCCCCACAGCAGCAGGGAACCCCTCAGTACCATTGGACCCTTCCTCTTCCACAGAATTCTCCTCCTCCTCTTGACCATATTCACCAAGAACATTGAAAGAAGTTCTTGAAATACCTGGGAAAGGGCCAACTACTCCTGAAATTGAATTTGACATTGTTGGCCCTCTTCCTTCCTCCCTTAATGGTGCTTCTACTTCCATATTTGGTCCTCTGTGTAAATGGGCCCTCACTCAAGGAACCTCTGGGGTGCCATAAGGAGGAACTCTTGGAGTTTGAGTAAGAATAGCTTAAGAAATGTCCCGAGATTTTGTCTGTCTTAAAGGAGACAGATATCTGATAGGTGTGATTTCAGAATGAAATGAAATTAAATATTAATAGAAAATCAAAATTTGAGGCAAATAAAAATGAAAGCATGAAGTCAAAATCAAAAGCTGTATATTGAGGGAAAATCAGAATAGAAAATTTCCTGAGGTCAATGAATTAATCAGTGAACATTGAGGAATTCAAACAATGAGTGTTGAGGGAAATCAATTAAATCAATGACCTCTTGGGGAAAAAAATCAATAAATTAAATAAAATAAAATGAATTCTTGAAGAAAATAAGTCAATAATAGAATCAAATCAATGGAATATTCAGGTCAATCAATTTCTTGAATTCAAAATCAAATTTATGTCAAAAAAATAAATTAAAGATCAATATCAAATCAAAATCTTGGTATGAATCAAAATTCTTGGAGAATGAATCAAAATGAATCTTTATGGATGAGGATTGTGAATGAAGTGAATTTTTTACTAAACCTGAAATTAAAAATTAACCTGTGAACTGAATCAAAATTCAGTGGAATAGAAAATGACTGAAAATGGTCAGCCACACAATTTTAAGAGAAAAGAAAGTTTTTGATAAAGATTGAAAGAAAATCATAAAGAGAAAATCAAAATCTTAGAATAAAAGAGTGATTGAAAATTGAGAATTTCAAAGAAATATACATTCAAATCATAATAATTAAATAGTCATAATTGATTAATAAATGATTTTGAAGATAAAAAATAAAATAAGAAATAATGGAAGAATAAATTATGAGCTAATTTATATAACAACACAAGTGATCTTGGGGATAAAAAAGAGTGTCCTGGAACGCAGGAATCAGGGAGCTCACATGGAAGACTCCAAAAGAATCAAAGAAATAAGAACAAGTATATTTCTTCAATAAGAATAATGCAAGTACAATGATGTGATGAAGAATAAGAAGAAAAACAAATGCGCAAAGAGAAAAACAAAGAAGTCCTTTATTCACTATTTCAACCTCTCAGGAAAAACAATGGAATTAGTAAAGGATATGACCACCAAATATGCACTGACAGGCCAGAAAAGAGATTCAAAGCACTGGATTAATAATATAAGTATTCACTATTAAGATGAAGGAAAATAAAGATATAAATACATCCCAGAATATTAATGAACTGGGTAAAAAACCCCCGTGGTTGAAAGAAAGGACAGTAATGCCATAAATGGCATCACAAATTCCATAAATGGTGTCAACAATGCCACAGATGGTGTCAAAAATTCCATAAATGGTGTCCGCAATGCAATTAATGGAATCAACAATGACATTGAGCTCCAAGCCATATGCAAAAAATCCTCTGACCATGTCTTCCAAGTTCTGCATGGTTATTTCAGCTAGGCTATCAGTATGTGGGTGGTAAGCTGTAGATAAGGATAATTTAGTTCCAAATAATTGGTAAAGATTTTCCCATAGTGCCAAGGTAAATTTGGGATCCCTTTCACTAATAGTTTTTGTGAATATGCCAGTAAATACTACTCTGTTCAATATTTAAAGAGATGTATCCATGGCTGTGGAGTATTTGTGACATGGTAAAAAGATTAAAGCTTCACTAAGCCTGTCAGAAATAACTAGGAAGGCATCATACCTTCTATCACTTCCTGTTGGTAAACCAGTTACACAATTGATATGAAAAATTTAACAAGGTCTATTGGGTTCTTGGATCTTTATCATATTTACAAGTATTTTGTGAATGGATTTATTCACCTTTTGACATCCATCACAGGTTCTCATTATTCTGCAACATCCTTTTTCCAAATTTACAACCATATTCAGGTCTTAATTTTCTCTCTTGTTATATCCTCAGAAAGGTGTCCTGAGAAGGGGTATCAGATTGTGACTAAAAGACAGAGCACAAGTATGACAGAAAAAATACCATAAACCAATGGTAGAGAAAAATGCAACTAAAGAGTGAACTAAGCCAAAATAGCTCATAAAGTGCATCAAACAAGGAGGAAGACAACCTCTTTACAATGGTATAGCTTTCACAGACATAGGATAAGGAGTGACAGAGTTATTCCAGCTCAAAGCAGTTTCTGAGCATAAACCTTAATTTTCACCTCTAATCTAAAATCTAGAAAAGGAGGCTTAAAGCCAACAAATGGGTGCTTCAATATAATCTTGCAGTCAGGGCTATCCAATGGTACTAGAAAAATTGAGCTAGCATCAAAAATTTAGAAGTTATGGCTAAAAATAAGCCAAATATGGGTCAACAAAATATTCACCTCACATCTAACTTCTATAGTTTTAGTGTGAGATAATTGAATTGGGGTAATTCTGGAAATATAAACATTAGAACTATATGGTAGTGCCATCCATTTCCTCATAGCTCATGTAGAACAAAAGGTATGGAGCAAACAAGTTCCATACAGTATTTGAGAAAAATCCACATCTGAAAACTGGTATAAGCTTTCCATATTTAATTTTACACATACTAAATGAGGTAAAATTGTGTAGAACTAATCCTGGGAAGAAGCATGAATCAAAATTAAGATCAATATTGTGAAAACTGACAAAGGTATGGCAGGTTTAAGGTCAAAATCCCACAGTTGGGCCAATACACCTTTACTGTGGGATACTATCCCATATGTTTGATTATGAGGTGTCAATTAAACAAAGAAGCCTGTTTCTCCTTCAATACCTCATTTTCTAGTCAATATGGGGTTTCCATACAGTTTCTGTACAGCATTCTGTGTCATACACATCAGAAGAGGGCTGTGTGGTCCCAAATGAAACTTTTCACCCTGTATTGGTGAAAACTTCCCAGATGTGGTTTCAAAGCCACATCTGAGCCCAAAATACGCTATTAAGGCTTGGTGGTAACCACAAGCCAGTCCTTCGAAGTGGAAAATCTTCACTTCCTCTATGTGAACTGGTATAGAGGAGCTTTTCAACCATTTTCAGGATAAAAAGGGACCTTTCTTTGCCCAAAAGAGGAATCCCCATTTTGCTCTTACATTCCTATGTAGTACAACTTTCAAAAAAATATACTCTTGGAAAACAATCAGGTTATACTCTAATCATAATATTGTACTGCTTATTCTTGTTAATCAACTAATAATGGGTGCACTTTGGGAATTCAGAAGTGCTCACCACCACTATAGTTCATAGTAAAGCCCTTAATACTACCATTAACTGTATTTTCCATCTTAAATTACCATTTCACAGTCATAGTTAAAGTTGTAAATACCTCTATTATCACTTTATCATACACTAAGCCTGACATTTCGAGGTCCTGGCCTGGTTTTTTACCTCCTTTACACAAATTTCTAGCTTATTTTCACTTATTTCCTTCCATTGATATTCCAATTAGAGCCTTTAAGCTTTTTTCCTTGCTTATTGGACTTTTATTGAACCATCCAAAACCCTTAAGGGGATTCATTTCATGGATTTCTTCTATTCTGATTTTTTAACTTAGAAAAAATAAATAAATAAATATAATAAAATGAAAATTAAAAATAATAAATTGTATACATAATTCTTGAGAAAAAGAAGATATTTTTGATCATTTTAAAGAGCTATAAATATATAAATTAAATTCATAAAATAATCTATTTTCTTTTTAAAAACAATACAGTCAGTCATATTTTCTTTGTTGATATTTTTTCATGATATTTTTTTTTGAATTTTATTTGAGAAAAACCCTTTTGATTCATTCTTTTTACCTAAATTGGCCTGAAAATTGACTGTAATCATCATTATTCATAGCTTCAATAATAATTAAAGCTTCTAGACATATATAATCATATATCTTCATTCCTTTCCTAATAATATATACAGAGTATATAATATTGGAATTTTCCTTTGACAAAAACTCTTATAACTCATTTTTTCACCCAAAGTGGCATGAAAATTGATTATAATCATTATTATTGATAGCTACCATAATAATTCTAGAAAATATATAATCATATATCTTAATTTTTTTGTAATAATATATAGAGTATATATTATTCAAATGTTTCTCTAGGAAAACCCTTTAAATTCATATTTAAACCAAAATTAGCATGAAAATCAATTATTATAATTATTATTGATAGTTTTAATAACAATAATTTATATAAAAAATATATAATCATATATCTTCTCCATAATAGTATATACAAAGTATATATCTTGAGAGTTTTTCTGGAGAAAGAACTTTGTAATATTCTACCAAAATTGACTTGAAATATATTATTCTAAGTATTATTGATAATTTCAAGAATAATATATATTCAAAAAAATAATAATCATATTTCCTTTTCTGAAATTATTTTAATAATATATACAGAGTATATATTGCTTTGATATTTCTCTAAGAAAACTTTCAAAATAATTCTATCACCCAAATTGGTGTGAAACATTCAGCATAATCATTATTATTCATAATTTAAAGAATAATAATCATTCAAAAGAAATACAGTCATATATATTTCAATTGAATTTTATTAATATATACAAGGTATCTATTGTTTGGATTTTTTCTTTGAGAAAACTTCTATAATTCAGTTCTTAAACCAAATTGGTGTGGAAAATTGACTATTATTATTATTTATAAGTTCAATAATTAGAATCATCAAAAAAGAAATAAACTCATATTTATTTTACTGTTTTTGAAAGGATTCACTGTTTGGATTTTCAGAAAACATCCTATAATTCAGTTTTCACCCAAATTGGTGTGCAAAAATTGACTATGTTAATTACCATTGATAAGCTCAGAAATAATACTTATCCAAAAAGAAATAAATTCATATTTCTTTTGATATTATTTCTAGCATATACAAAATATATATTGTGTGGATTTCTGTTTAAGAAAAACTCCTATAATTAAGTCTTTCACCCAAATTGGTGTGAAAAATTGATTATCATTGAACATTTCAATAATAACTTGTCAAAAATTACTTATAGATTCCTAAATGAACAGAGATTTAAAGAAGCTAGATAAAACTACAATTATGTAAATTGGAGATGACACCACCTCATTTCAAAGACTTTGGATTTACAAGAAATTATTCCTTACAAAGAGCACCAGCCATTAGAAGGAATAGACACCTTAGAGGGAACCAAGTTGAATTTTATCAAAGTCATAGAAAATGAGAAAAAGAGCCTTCCTCCACCTGTAAAGGTGCTTTCCAACAGAAATTCTCCAGGACAGGCTTTCATGGAATCAGAACATTTTATTCTGAACCAAAAACACTTCAAAGAACCTCTCCAATGGAGAATGGAAGACAGAAAATTTAAAATAGAGTTCCACAGGAAAGAGCTTGTAGAAAATATTTAGAATATTTCCCTCAAAGAGATATTTATAAAAGAACTCATGAAAATCACCAAAGGGTGAAGTTTTAATGGTAATTACAAAATTCTGGAAGAAAGGGAAGCCAAGATTACAGAAAATCAAGCTACTATCTTAGATATAGAAGAGTAATGGATCCAGAAAGAGAATATTCTTACTCCTTCAGGCTCACAAGGGGTAGACCAGCCCAACACTCCAGTGGCTTGACACCACTCAGGAACCAGAAGATAAGTGACAAAGAGTTACCATTCTTCCCAATCCCAGGTAGTATCCAGGAGAGGTATAGGATCATACAAAAAGAAAAATACTTCTTTCAACCAGAGGAAGAAAGAGTCAGACTCTATGCTCCACAAATGGTTTGACTTGGTGAAAGAAGTACAAAAACAACAAAAAATAGTTGTAAATACTTCTGATTAAGCTAAAAGCCCTAGAATAAAGAATAATATCTCCACTCAGAGTGAACACAATTTTGTGACCCCTGTGAAAACCATAAGAAGTAGTGCACTACGGATGCAAATGGCCTTATTTTAAGAGAAAAAACAAACAGAGTTTTAAAGAATCCATAGAAAAAAATTCAAGTTTACAAGATATAATAACCTTACAAACATAAAATATTCATACTCTTCAAGAGGAGTATAATGAATTAGCTCAAGTGTCAGAAAAGACTAACAAAAGACTGAATCAAGTCTTACAGGAGAAATATCACTGCAAGAAGGACAGAGAACTCCTGAATCAAGACATGAAAAAATTGCTCAATGTATTCCAAAAAAGAAAGCAACAAAGACAGCACCTTTCTTTGGAAACAATCCACACCTCCAGGAGGACATTTAAACAGATACCCAATGGAGAGTAAGCAAAAATCTCCATCACAATACAGCGATGGAGATAATATGACTTACTCAGAGAAAGAATCCTTGAAACAACTTCCAGAAGCCACAATCTGGCCAAATTTCTCTGGTATAGAAGAATATGATCATATAGAGCTCATTGATTGTATTGATGGACTATTCATTGATATACCAAGTATACCAGTTTGATGGGTAACATCTAGACAAGGTACAGAATTAAGGCGCAATGCTAGTATATGGGGCACTGAAATAAAAGAAATTCATGTGAGAAAAAAATGGCAATGGTGGAGGAGCCAAATAATCCAAAAGTACAGTAATAATACATGGATATGGCAGAAAGCTCTTTCATTTGAAGATGATAGATACACAATGGAAAAAAGATCCACATGATTGGTCTCTGAAACATTCAAAAAGGCCAATAGCCATTTGCCCTCATATAAAAACAGAAATGAGAAATCACAAAATGTTGACCAAACTACCAAGATGCTTAGAGCATGAAGTAACATGCAGATGCCTCAAAGAATTCACCTTGGATGAAATATCAAATACCTTGCAAGAAGTAAGTATTAGAACATATATTGGTAGATACAGTACTCATAGTACTGGTGATAACTGGGAGAATCCAACCTTGGAAGACAAGGAAGCTCAGAATTCAGAAGTTGAAATGAAAAATGCATGTCACAACTGTGGATCACCCAACAAATATTCAGAAAACTGTCCCAAAGACAGGGAAGAGATATTATCAAGAAAGGAAGAGACAAGAAAAGACTAAGAAGGTTCTGAATCTGACTCTAATAATGTGGGGAATGGATGTGGAGATGATTCATACAGTGAATCAAACCCCATTTAGAGATATTTAGTGGAGTTTGAGGACAATTATAAGATTAAAATTGGACCAGTCCACTCAACAAGAATTAATTAATGACCATGAATTTGGATGGATTGAAACATAGACCACCAGATAGTGAGAGTATGTCCACAAGAGGGTTGCTGGAGGAAGGTCAAATAGACCAAACTAGACACAGTTTCTCACAGAGGGGAGGAAATTATCATCAATTATGAGCCTTTTTTAGAGGAAGGGTATGTCAGCCTATGACTCAAAACCAGAGAACAAGCATAACAGCCAAAATAACATAAGCCAAGGGTAGAGAAAAATGCCACTAAAGAGTGAACTGAGAAAAGATAGCTCATAAAGGAAAGAAAAAGGAAGAGGAAATTAACCTCTTTGAAAAGATACAACTCCCATAGCCATAGACTAAGGCATGACAGAGGTATTCTAGCTCAAAGCAGTTTCTGAGCATAAACCTTGATTTTAATCTCTAATTTAAAACACAGATAGAAATTCTGAACACCATCAAATGGGTGTTGAAATTAATTCTCTCAGTCAGGGCTATCCAATGGTACTCACCAAATGGAGCTAGCATCAAAACTACAGAAGCTATGGCTAAATATAAGCCAAATAAGGGTGAATGAAATATTAATCTCCCATCTAACTTCTACAATTTTAGGGTGAGATACTTAAAGTGAGGCTATTTTGTAAAGAGGAAAATAAGAACTACATGATGGTGCCATCCATTTCCCTATCAATCATCTAAAACAAAGTTTATGGAGCAAAAAGGTCCCATACAGGATCTGAGAAAAATCCATATCTGAATAATGGAAATTGAAAATGGTATAACTTTGCCATATTTAATTTTGACAATAATAAATGAGGTACAATTGTGCAGAACTAATCCAGGTACACAAAATGAACCTATTTTGAGCTCATTGTATTGAGAACTGGAAAAGGTATGGAAACTTTAAGGTCAAAGTCCCACAGTTGGGCCAATACACCTTAGCTGTGGGTTACTATACCATATGTTGAATTATGAGGTGTCAAGTTGCAACATGTGCCTGTTTATCCTGAAATACCTCATGTTTTAGTCCATATGGGGTCCCCATAAGGTTTCTGTACAGCATTCTACATTCCATACATGTCAGAAGAGGGCTGTGTGTGTAGGGTTTGTCTATGAAACTCTTGATAATAGTAGCAAAATCAAGAGTACTATGACTGTCCTCAATAGAAATATATAATATAATAAAATATTATAACCACAAATTTGAATATAATTATTAAAAATAATTATATAAAAAAATAAATTTAATTATTATTATAAAAATATAATAATAAAAAAAATAATAATTATAATAAATTATAATTATTCTATTATTGTTATAGTCACTGACAGTTATAACAATAAGACTTGTAAATCTCTTAATGAGACCATTACATGTGGAAATATAAATATTAACCACTTATAAATAATATGAATATTATTTATAAAAGAATTATAACACACACTGTGCAGAAATAATTCTTATAGAATAAAATTTTATATAAAAAAACTAATACTAGATAAAAAAATATAGAACTTTAGAGAAAACTTACTTATAATATTTATTTAATACAACAAGTTAAACAACAACAGTTATTATATTAAATAATGATTATAAGTTAAAAACACGCCTAAAATCAATAATTTTAAAGATAAAAGAACTTTTTATGATAAAATTTAAGATTAAAGAGTTTTTAAGAGGAATTTGTGGATTTTAAAAGATATTTAAGATGATAATTTTATAATATAAAATATATTATTGATGATTACAACAATAATCTGAATTCTATGACTTCAATTCTTTAATTGAAAATTAATAAAGAATAAAATAACTTAAGAATTACTTTAATAATAAGATTTTATAAATAATAAAACTTTACCTGTTTAAATGTCTAATATGATTGGATTGATAATGAATGATGGACAAAAACAGTGATGAAAAGACTCTTTTTATGTCTTCAGAGCATCTCTCATGATTCATAATGAATATAGAGGGCGTGCTCAGGTCAAAACTGAGAAACCATACTTAAAAACAAAGTTCTTAACTTAAGGCAACTTGTTTTTAATTCCAATTTAAAGTTAACAGTGTTATTCATAACTCAATGTAACTTTAATCCTCATTTAAACTAATTATCTCAAGTTTTTAATATAAATAAACTTATTTATATTAAAGTTCATCACATGAACAACTTAAAAATAGAGTTTCAAGCAGAAATCTCTTAAACCCAATTTTTAATCAGTTTTTAAAGAAATCATAATTTTCTTTGAACTTAATTAAAAATAGTAAATTTCCAGGCTAATTACCCAAGAAATTTATTTATAAAAGATACTTAAAATTTAACTTATATATATAGATAATATTAAATTCTAAGCTGTGTGAAATTTTCAAGCAAATCCATTAAGATTTGGATTTTTTATGAATTTTTGAAGTTATTGCTATTTTTCCACGTAAAATAGCAATACACACCAAACCTTAGCTTTTGATAAGGTTTTGATGCTTGTAACTTTAAAGTTTTAAGCTTATTTCAGGTTTTTAAGCCTGATTAAGCTTTGACAGTTCTTAAAACCTTGATTTCAAGCCTGCATATTGGGATTTACCCTTTGGCAGCTTGAAATTGCTGTCCAAATTGGGATAAAACCAGTTTAAACCTTAAGGTTGGATCAAGGTCTAATCTTAAAGTATAAATAAGGTTGAAAATCCTCCAATACAGGTGGACAACCTTAATTTAATCATTTCAGATCCAAAAAGTTGGGTACCCAGCTCTATTTGGTCTTTTTCCTTTGTCCCACCTTTCTGCATGGATTTCGCCCTTTTATTTATTTAAAGCCATACTATGGCCTTAAACCCTTTTAAATTGAGCTCACACAGGATTTACATTCTGTATGGCAAATCCTTAGCCAATTCAGTAAATATACACCACACCTCAATTTTAACTAAAATTTTGGTAAGTTTGCATAAACTTTATGCAACTTTAAATTTAAGCTTATTTAAGCTTAAATTTAACAATTTTAAAAAAATGTTAAAAAAGTTACATTAGTACTGTGAGATTCTTAAATCTTCTAATAACACAAGAAATAAGTGTTTTTGGGTATAACACCTTATGGATGTACCCTAGGTTATTTTTGGTGTAGAACACAAAAATGACATAATATTTATAACTTTGTTTTTCCAAAATAAAGTTATACTTATTTTTTGTAATTTTTCATTTTAATTTCAACTAAAAAGTCTGTTTAAGACAAAATTAGCTGTTTATAAAATCATTTTTGGCCTTATGGGTATGTTATACATACCTCACAGGCTCACAGTGTGGTACCTGAATGAAACTTTTCACCCTGTATTGGTGAAAACTGCCTAGATGTGGTTTCAAAACCACATATGAGCCAAATAAAGGCATCTTTAAAACCTCAAGAAAATACTTGGAAGTGAAAAATCTTCACTTCCTCTACATGAACTGGTCTAGAGGAGCTTTTCATCCATTTTCAGGATAAAAAGGGACCTTTCTCTGCCCAAAAGAAGAATTCCCATCCTTCTATCACATTCCTATATATTACAAATTTCAAAAAACGTTATTCTCTTGGAAAATGATCAGGTTATACTCTAATGATAGTATTGTGCTGCTTATTAAAGTTAATAAACTGATACTGAGTTCACCCTGGGCATTCAGAAGTGCTCACCACGACTTTAAATCATAGTAAATCCCTTAATAATACTCTTAAATCAATCTTTTAGTTTAAATTACCATGTCACAGACATAGTTCAAGTTTTCAATACTCTTATTATACCTCTGTCATAGAATCAGCTTGACAAGGGGCTTTAATGGAATTCTTTTAATACAATATTGATTAAGGATCTATCTACCACTGTCATGACACATGTGTGCTTTGTCCTATGGTAGATTATTCCATCAAGAAAATGAAATCTTCCTTCATAATACAGTGTTTTCCACATTTCACCCAAGGAATTTGTCAAGGAATCATCTTTAGAATCCTTAGAAAGTAATTGGAAAAGAATACTACAATTCCTTTGTTGAGTATAGCTGTTACTTAATTCTTCAAATATGGTAATGTTTAGGTCTGTGACACTGATCCCTTCTTGGAATTTGTGTAGAAGCTCCTTCTGGAACATAAGCAGGATTTTAAAGATAATTTGGTAATTATCCCATATCTTTGTTTAATGGTCATATTGCCTCCATATTCCTGTAAGTATATTTTCCATATTCAAATATGTCTGCTGGGTGTTTCCATTTTCAGAAGTGATTTAACAGAAGTACAATCTGCTATAGCTACAAAAACACATCCTTCAAGAAGATAACTGAGTTTCTCCAAGGCCCAAAAAAGACATAGAAATTCCATTTGACTTTCTCTATACCTGGCTTAAATTGGTTTTATTTTCCTAGTTATGAAACATATGGGTCTTTCCAAAGGTTTTTCATTGATAATTTGGACTTGATGAAGTGCAGCTCCTAGTCAATCTCCTGATGTATCTATGTAAATCTAAAAGAGAAGTTTAAAGTCTGGCATAAGTAGAAGTGAAGAAGTAATTAAGGCTTTTCTCAGGGATTAAAAGGCTTTGACTCCATCAACAGTCATTTCAAATACAGTATCCTTGTCACGTAAATTATAAAGAGGTCTTGCTATGAAGGAAAAATACTTAATATGCTGGCTGTAGTATCCTGAAAACCCTAGAAATGACTGAATTTACTTTTTGTTCTGAGGAAGAGGATTTAATATGATTGATTCAGCTTAACTTTTGTCTATTCCAAGGGATAGACCACATACCACATGTACCAGGGATTTGAATTCATTGACTCCAAAATGAAATTATTTCAAAGAAATCTTCATATTTACTGATTGGATTTTCCCCAAAGCCAAGGTAATCTAGATATATGCTCTTTGCAGGTCTCAGAGAAAAAAACAATGCCATAAATATGAATGATTAACTTGATTAACCATCCTTCTGACAGCTCTTCAGGAAATATTTTATCCATCATTCTTTGGAAGTGTGAAAGTGCATTTTGGATAAAAAAGGGCATCCTCAAGTAATCATGCACTCCAAAAAGGTTGATTATTCTCAAATATTTCCTTGCTCTTATTGTTACTACATTCTAGTGAAATACCTTCAGGGAATTCATAGTGCTGATGTAAACTTCTTGAGATATTTGTGTAAGGGAAATGTGGATTTTTGGTATGGGATACCTTTATGGGAAAGTGTAAGTGTTTAAACCTCTGAAATCCTCAACAATTATGGATTTTGCATTATTCTATGCCACTATCACAGGTTTAGTTATTACCACATCTTCATTGTGACCAAAATTTCTTATTACAACAAGGTCCAAGAGATCTTTAATGTGAAGCTCAAGGGATTCTCTTAGATTCTCATGTGAGCCTTAGAGGTATTTTTATATGCCCAAAAGACCACAAAGAATAAAAAATGATGTAATTTTAAATAAAATGAATTTGTTTAAATTAGAAAACATCTATCAAAATATAAATATAAAACCTATATATAAAATTGATATTTCAATTATAATCTAAAATTGAAATTAAATGGAAATTTAAAATTGTGAAAACACCTTTTTAATTGAAAAAATTAAGTAAAAATGAATTTTCAACATAATAATTAAAATGAAAATACTTTGGGAAAAAATTGGAATGAAAATTATTATAGCTTTTTATCCAATCAATAAAAGTATGAAAGCCATTTAACCATGGGAATCCTCATAAAAAACAAGGTGGGGTCACCTCTGGGTAAAATTTCTGTAACTCAACTCTAAATAAGCTTAAATTAAGTTTTTGATATTTTCTGTATAAAAATTACAAATACTCAAAACCTTACTTTAATTCACACCAGATGTGGTGTGAACCATCAATTTTTGTGCTAAAATTGAGGTGTGGTGTGTGGCTTAGAAGCTATGAGGAATTTAAGTAATTTCAATTGAAATGTCAAAATGTGCGTGTGTATTACATAGGTGAACTTTGATTTACCTATGAGGTATCAGTTATTAGAGTTGTGTACTGTAAAGACTCAATTGAATCACATATGTAAATTCAAAATCTAGTACATGATGAGAAATTAAAGAAAATATAAATTGGAAAGATTAATTCTGGGGGGAAAAGGAATCTTGGCTCCAAGGGTGCCAGACTTCCCCAAATTCCTGGCTGACAAGAATGAGATGTCAAACTTCATGCAAAGGCTTATCACTTTTGGCCTGGAACTGAGTCACAGGGTCTGTGACTCAATTGATGATGAGGTTTTGATACCAACCAGGGCAGTTTTAACTGTTGCAGAGAGGGTAAAACTACCCTTAAGGTAAAGCAATATTAGCAAAAACAGTTTCCATTGGTTTTGACGTCTCTCAAGCACATTCTGACATGTTTTTAAGGCTTGAAACCAGGTATTACCATAGAAATTGTTGATTTAAGGGTCTGAAATGGCTAAAAACAGCCCTTTTTTGGTCTAAAACAGGGTTCAATGATGCCACAATTGGCTTTTGTGTTGTCAGAGTGTTTTCCACAACTGACAAGAGTAAATTTTACTTTTTGAGTAAGAAAATTGGTGTCTATGAAATAATATCTTTGCCCCAGTTTTCTTGTTATGTTAGAATCTTTTCTTTTTAAAATAAGTTTAAACACTGTTAAAACAATCAAAGAAAGATTCCAACAACGCCATTTAAATCATTTTAAACCTTCTAACCACGTGAAAAAATCATTATCATCATTGTTTGTAACTCTTATAATCATTTTTACCCTTGAACCACCCTATATTTGAATTAAAGCATCTTTCATTACTGTTAGCTATATAACTTCATTTCCAAATTCACTCTGGTCACTTTTAAGCATGTTTTCTCTTTAATAATCCTTTTGAAAAATTATTTATTATATCAATTTCCTTCAGTTCTTTGCTTAATAAGCTCCAATTGATATTGCTGTTGAAGAAATTTCTTTTGAAGCCTTAAATATCTCTTGTAGAGTATTTTTGGATAAATTTTTATTGTTGGTAAAACAATAAATCTTTATAATATTTTTTGTTTCATACTTATAAAGTTAAAAAAATAAATTTGGCGTGTTCTCTCTTAAAAATCTTAAATCTTAATATTTTTAATCATATTGTACCTTACACAAATTTTGAGGACAGGAAACATACTTGATTTTTAATCAAAGTTTCATATTCACACCTTAAATTTGACTTTCTGGGTATGCAGGACTTCCTAAGAGTGATGGATAAGGTCTCTCAATGTTTAAAGTAGTTCCAGATTCATTACCAATATTTTTCTCAATGGTTCTTTATATGATTCAAAGGCTTCTTTGTGGTCATATAAAAGGTAAGAGAGTTAATTTTCTTGTATTTAAGTAAGATTAATATTAACTTCAGCTTCATTCATTTGTTCTTATTGAAACTTCTATAAATCTGAGTTGACTCGTAATACTATATACACTTTAATTTTTGTTTGAAAAGGTAAAAAGGAAAATTTCTTATGCTTATTGTCACCAATAGTAAAGTAGCTGTCTTTGGTTTCATGTAAATATATTCCATACATGATTAAATAAGAATTTCCCAATATAAAATGGGTACTAGGGAAGGTTTCCATAGAAAAGAATTGAACAGTTATTCTCAAATTGCCATTGATATGTGAAAATAGTACAGTGGTTTCAAAAATTCCCAATTGTTTCATTAGAGTTTTTGAACTGTTGAGTTTTATTCCATAAACTGGTAAAAAGCAATCTTGAAAATGTGGCACACAATTATTAAGAAATTATTTACAACACAAGAGCAGAAAACTCCTGGGTCAAGTAACAGCTTAGTGGGTTTGTTATCAATAACCAATTCTGTTATACAGGAATTTCCAGCTGTATATCCTTTCCCCCTGTTTGGTTTGGTTTTAATAATTTATGTATCTCAAATTTTTGATATTTTGCTTTTACTGTTACTCAGCTGTGGTAAGTGGGAGTAAGATTCCATTGTGTAAAATGGGACATTGATACTTCCTATGTATTTAAAAGATTCAGAATATATAAATTATTTATTATTTTAATTTCCTTTATTAACATCATCTTTTTCATCATCAAGTTCTTTTTAAATTTTAATCTCATTTACATTCCATCCTTTTGGACATGTATTGGCCAAATGTGGGGTACTTTGGAAAAAATGGAATTTTCTGATTGCATCTGCATATTTATATATCACATTAATAGAATTTTCTTTGGGGATTTTTTCCAAAGAATATTTCAAAGGTGCATTAAAGATTTTTTTGAGATTCATCCTACTAGAACCAATTTTTGTTCTTGTAGTTACCTTTTCTGATATATTTATAATATTTTCTTATGAAGATTGTTCAGTAGTCCTGCTTCTTACAGAATTTTTAAATCATCTCCACATTGTCTCAGGATGTTTCTATGGATTATAAATTCTGACATGCCAGGATAAAATTATCTTAGCCTATCTTTTTGTTGGAAAAATCATGGTAAATCTCTGTATTTTTCAGCATTACATTTTGCAGATTCCCATTCTGTCTACACTTTGAATCTTGGAGCATCATTTCCCCACTTATTAATGATTTGGGTTTTCAACCAAGTCCAACATTGGTGTCCACGTTCTTGTCTTACCTTGATATACCATCTATGCACTAACTTGGGAAACAAGGTGCTAAAGCTGGCTGTTACCAATTTGTATGGGAATTCTAAGTCTTCTTTGATCATCTCAATACCTCTGATGAATTACCTATAGTCATATTATCCTTCACCACTGAAGTGAGTCTATTATTTAAGTTTTCCTGGTGTTAAAAAGTGGGATAAAGCACTATGGACCACTCAGGATACAGAAGTGGATCCTTAAGGTAATCAGAGGGCCACCAATAAAATACTTGTCCAAATGACTTTCCCAAACATTTGGACCCTATTACTTCTGAATATCAACAACTGCCATATATATTGTTACACACCATTATTATCCATTATTCCTCAGAAATAAAATAGTGACCTCTTCAAAACTCAAATGTGTCATCTAGCAAAAGCTATATTCAATGCTCAAGGAATATTTTAAGGAAGGATTCAGGGAAATCAGGTTATAATCAATGGGGGTAATCAGTAGGACTTAAAAAATGACCATTCAAGGGCACCAATCACCTGGACCATTTTTTGTATTGGTAATCGCAATTATGCAATGTTTTCCTGGGGGAATACTGGCAGGGAATTTTCTAGAGGAGGTTATTGAGCTTGGTTGTCAAGGAATGAAAACTCCCTGATCTCCCTGGACAACTAAATCCATCCATACAGGCTGAATTCAGGAAATCTGTATGCCATCAAGACTTTCTGTTCAATTCAATACACACAGTTAATTTCCCAATCCGGCTAAGGTGCATTTTCCCAAAAAATTCAATAAAGATTTCCACCATTCATACATATGGGTTTCAACAAGAAAGAATAAGCCTGTCAGCTCCCCACATATAGTAGCCACTCCTTCATCCCCTAGGGACGTTTTACCAAGTTGATTAATCTACTGGCATTATCTTTATCTCACTTTTCCTTTCATCTTGAGAGTAAATACTGATATTCTCAAGTCAGTCATTTGCACCCTTTTCCTTTCCTGTCAGTAGAAATCGGTGGGCATATCCTCTATTAATTCCATTTTTCTTTCTGGACAGTTGAAAAATTGATGAATTAATTATTTTGTTGGCCTTTGGGCCATTGTATTTTCCCTTATTGGATATGATCTTCTACTTTCATTATACTTGCTAATTATATATATTCTTTTCTTATTTTTTGAATTTGTGAGAGTCTGCTGAGTGAGGTCCCTGATTGCTAAGTGCCAGGAAAATACTCATTTTCTCAAGAGTCCATGTGACATGATCATAGACACACTACGTGGAGTCCTTTCTTGACAATCTCAATGAAGGCCATCTGATGCTACTGGCTCGAAGACTTAAGATCCTTCAGATCAGAAACGCCATGAAAATACTCACTGAAAATCTTGGAAAAACAATACCACTCTTTCATCTCTCATATAATACCAATACCTCTAATGAGATCCTGAAAAATAAAATAATCAATTAAGGAGCTACTATAGGGCTTTTTAAGAAGGTAAATCCTATTCTTGTATCTTACACAGCTAAAATGCCATTGATATTTTTCTATTAAGATAATATAATACTATCTTTCAAGAGAGTGAAAATACTTTCAGCCTATATAGATTTTGAATCCTCAATCCAAGGTGATTCATAAGTATAACTGTCTTGTGGCTATAATATGAGCCACTTCTTGAGCTCTGTATCTCAAACATAAACAAATTTGATAAGGAGTCAAAGCTATAATCCCACGCCAAATGGCATTGTAGGAGATTATACAATACAATTCAATTATTAGGTGTCAAATCAGAAAACAGGCTTTCTATCTGTTGGTTACTAATAATATAGGTCATAAAGCTCCACTAATCCCTTTATTGAGTGTTAATGTGGGATGGTCCCCCGTGAAATTGAATTATTAAGTGTAAAACAAATTTGATTGGTGTTTTAAATCAATTCCTCATAACGTTCTTGATAAAGGTCCCCCAGAAATGTTTTCACATCGTCTGATGTGTCTTTGCTTGTATAAAACACCTGAAAATTCCATTGGAAAATGGTTTACCTCATGTAAGCACTAAAGGTTGAGATTTGGTTCAAGAGCTGCATGGGTTTGGGTATGTTAGGCAACAAATGAAACCAAGTCAGTGACAAATGTCACCCTATCAATGTGGTAACAATCAATCAACCTGTATAAATCTTGATTTGAGATAAAAGAGGATTTTCTCCTAGGAAAAATCCCCCATCACATTTTAAGCTTACTCTTATGTGGTCACACTTTCTTAAATAGAAGTGACCCCAAGAAAATATTATATATCTATAATCTAAATTGTTGCGTAAATTATCATTGTGACCCAAAAGATGATTGGGGAAGCCAGAGCTCTCAACAGACGTATCATAACTAGTCTCAAAATTTGAGCACTTTGGATCATGTTTAAATAATATCTTGATACGTCAAATTCATGGTTTAAGCTTTTAATCACTTTATTATAGCTTCTTCAGAGATCAATCCTGACAAAGATTTATCTAACACCTTCAAAACCTTCTGCCTGCTTCTTTTTTTGAGAAGGGTAAAAATAAAGCATATTAAATTGAAGAGCTAACTCAGCCTTTCAATTCTGTGCCCATAAGCTATTTATATCTCAAATATTTACTGGGGCATCTGGATTGGAGGTTTTTTTACCAATTCTTTCTTGTACCATTTTGTAATGGCTCAATACTTAATTTAATAGTAGTTAAAGTTTAAAAATGGCTGGAATTCTTAATATTACCCATTCAAAAACTCTGCATGTGACACAAAAGTGCTGAAGTGGCCTTTAAAGAGGGTTTTCACCACATGAAAATCCAGAATTATCATTTGTGGCCCCTAAAACACAATTCTGACTATACTTATGTAAGAATTGATGGTATAAGATTACAATTGAGATACCAAGGAAAAGGATTTACTTTGTAGATGTACAAAGAGCTTACCAGCCCTTCACTGTCCTCAAAAGGGATAATTTCATGCCTATTACCACAAGAGGTTCTAATCATCTGTTGTTAGTACTTTGATTTGAGGAATTGGTGTCTAGAAAGTATTAAACTTAGAATAGACATGATATAGATATAATAAATACTTCTTTTAGTGTAATAATTGCTATTTTATATTTATACATTGCAAACAGGGCTCTCGATAGCTTTATTACTACTATTAATAATGTTGGTAGAGATCTTGAGCCTTCTTTCGAACTATTTTTACTGTCTCACCGCCATATTACTAGCTTGTATTTTTCATTTTAAGGTATGAAAAAACATCACCCAACAAATCTTTCCAGTGTTTTTGGTTGCAATGCAGGATGCTATTGAAGAAGAGTGTATTGATCTGGGCCGTCTTTTAAGGAGTATTGATAGAGCACTGACACTGGAAAACGTATTTCCAACTGCCTTTTGAATATCCCTTGAAACCAAACTTGCAAGTCTTTCCTTGAGGAAATACCGCATATCTAAAATAAACCAATACTTCATGCATGTAGTGATTTGTGTTTATCAAAAACTTTCTCCTTAGCCCTTAGCTCTCCCTGATAGTTGGAAATGTATCTTTAATTGAATAATGGACCCTAAATCTTGTCACCAAGGATGCATAATGATATATAGCACCATTTGTGGAAATTCTGGATATTGAGGGAAAGGGTTTCCAGGTTTATCATGGAGAATTTCCTTGAACAATGAGAAAAGTTGGTCTTTGATGAACTTAAGGGGCTTAATAACTGTTTTTGAAAGTGTTGAATTTCTGGACAAAACAAGTTTAAATGTAAGTGAGACTGAATTTGAATAAAAATGCACAAAATGCACAGATATTCCCAAAATTGCAAATGGCCCAAGATGGCCATTTGCCCATATGTCCTTTGATTTATGGAAACTTTCTATAGAAGTTAAAAAGAAAATAAGTGTGTAACCTATCACAGAAAAGGAATAAAGTGCACAAATTGCACAAAACTGTAGTTCAAGAAAGTTTTGTTAGATTTCCCTTGTTTCTTTGCAAATGCCCAAAAGTTTAAAAAGGCATCAAGTGGATAAAAATGACCCTGTGCTGATGAAGGAGACAGGTTGGCCCCAGATGATAAAATAAAAACCTTGACAAACAAGGATTAATATGACAAAACTGTCCAAGTATGATCAATATGGCAAAATGGGCATAAAATCAATATTGAAAAGGAATGCCATAATTTGATCCAAGGTGTGTGATGTTGCATGGTTGTGACATTTTCCAAGATTTTAACTTGTTATCTAAATTATTTTTAACTGGTTGGTAATAAAAAAAGTTGTATTTAAGTCTGTTTGATTCATTAATTTGAATTTAGATTCTGTCCTCTCAAAGTTCTTATTCAGAGAAAAGATTTAATCTTTATTAAGACTTTGTAGACTAATAATCCTTATTTTTTCACTTCACTGTGAGAGTTATCTGAACAATTTGATCTGAATTTTCTCAATATTGACAAATTTTGTCAAACACATGTCATTAAAAGATTCACTAAAAGCTCAAGGCGCTAAAATATTTATCCCATGTGAAAAAACTGGCTCATTCTTTCCTCCTCTTTATTTTGTAGCTCCATAAATGTTGTTGAAATGTTGAAGAAATTCTCCCTGGATGTCTTTTACTTTTTGAGGACTCTGTTGTTTGTTCCATTTGTATTTTCCCTTTATGTTTTGTTTTTTCATTCCCTTTGGATTGGTCTTTGGGAGTTTCTTGTTTTTTTGGAGCATTTAGAGGGAGTTTCTTTCATTTAAAGGCTCGGAGAGCTTTCACAGGGGGTTGTTGTTTTTCTGGTCCAACTTATTTCTCCTATCCCTTGAAAGAATTCTCTGGTTTTTCAACTAAGATTTTATCCCTTGGACTTTGCCTTTGCAAGAAATGGGTTTCAAACCCTGCAGAACATGTTGTGTCTTTTCTTGGCCCAAGGATCTCTTTGTCTTAAGATAATAATTTGTTGTCCCCATAAACTAGCTCATGTACTTAGAATGGTAAATCTGTACTGGCCTTCTAGTAGGAGTCATTTCATGTCAATTTCACTCACATTTTACCACAAACTAGACAAAACTCACCTTATATTCTTTCAAAGGGTTTATTTTGAAGTAATTATCATGGCCTTGGGCTTATTGAAATTTTATCACTTGATCCATAGTTTCTAGGGTGAGGAGTACTTTCTCTTGAATATGACACTAGAATTAGGTTCTTCATAAAAAATGACAACCATCAATAGCTTAGCATATGAAATAAGGTTATTGAAATGTAATTTATGGTATGATCAGTAAAAAATAAAGAGATTTCTGAAGAAATTAACAAATTTTATTTCTGAGTTTTTTACTGTATATATTTTTACAATTGTTTTTGTTTTTGGAAAAAACTGTAAGAACTAATAAATTTTGAAAACAAAATAATTTCCAACAAAATGACAATATTATAAACTTCTATACCAGAATACCACAAAGAACTAATTTCAATTCTTTGATTTGAAAAATACACTAGGAAAAGAATAAAATATCATTTCAAATTCCTCATTGTATTCTTTTTTCAAACAATATTCTTAAGTAAAAGATATTTTCAAAAAAACAATAATTATCAAAAAGGTATGGGTTGCAAAGAAAGTAATAATACAAATATTTGTATAAATATGACAGTTTTCTATTTAAAGACAGTAACATAAGATCTACAATATGATTAAATACCAGAAGTTTCCTTAAAATCACAGCCAGTCCCCCGAGTTGAATGCCTATCCATTAAAATCTTGATCATATTGATGTTAATCAAGAGTAATATGACTGTCCTCAGTAGAAATATACTAACGTTACATATTATAACCACATAATTGTCCAGGAAGAAAATGGAAAAAATAGAAATAAATGAAATAAAAAAACAATAAAAAAATAACAAATGTGAAAAAAATAAAAAAAATAAAAAAAATGAAAATAAAATAAACAAAAAAAACAAAAAAAAATAAGAAAAAATAAAGAAATAAAGAAATAAAAATAAAAAATAGAAAAAAAGAAAAAAAGATATTAGATAATTATAACAATTATAGTAAATCTGAAGATTCAGTTATTATGAAAGTAATTTAAAGTTAAAATAGTAGGAAATATAGAAGCTCTTAATGATACAAGTATAAGTGCGAAATCATAATATTTATACACATATAAATAAAATCAATATTATTGTTGAAATTCTCTATCACACACCCTAGGAAGAGATAAATCTTTTGGAAAAATAGATAAAAAAAGATACAGAAATTCATGGAAAAACTTACTTATAATATTTATTCAATTTAATAAGTCAAAGAACAAAATTTATAGCATTAAATCATCTTTATAAGCTAAAAGCATTTTCAAAAATAAATATTCTAAATAATAGGAAAAGTATTTAATGATAAAGTTTCACTCAAAAGTTTTAAGAGAAGCTTTGTTGATCTTACAGAAGCTGTAAGACACTAATTTGATTTGAACTCTATGGTTTCATTCTCTCTATACAATTTATTACATCCAAAATAACTCAAAAATTATCTCTAATGCAATAAGATTTGATATTCAATGAAGTAACAATAATCTAAGATATCTTATTGATTGATTGATGTTGATGGAAAAAAACAGCGATTAAAGTCTACTTTCATGCCTGCAAAAGCAGCTCTAATTATAGATAATAGATATAAATGGCATGCAAGATCAAAAGTGAATACTCACACTAAGAGATAGAGCTCTAAACATAAGGGCACTTATTTTTAATCTTATTCAAAATTTACAAGTGCTATCATTAGCTTCAAGGAGACATAATACTTATTTATGTATATTAATTATAGCTTTTGTACTTAAAATTTGATCTTTTTATTAATGTTATTTATTTGAAGCATAAAAAACTGACATGTCACAATAAAACTGTGAGATTTAGATTTCTGATTAATTCTCTATAATTTCTTTTTTAAATATTGAATTAAGTTAAAGAAGATAATACCAGGGGTAATTAAAAGAAAATTTCACTTATAATCCTGGCTTAATTTTTTGGTTTATAGACAGAATATAATACATTCTAATATGTGTGAAAATTTCAGAAAAATATATCCTTTCTTTTTCCACAAATATCAGAATTGTACACCAATACTTTCCCTTTGATAAGGTTTGAGGAATGTTTATGCTTAAATTTTAATCTTATTTTAACTTATTTAAGTTTTTCAAATTCCTCAAACCTTTTATCACAAGCCATTAAACAGGTATTTACCCCCTTGAAAGCTTGAAATTAATGTTAAATCAAGGATAAACCCAATTCAATGTTGATTATTCAAAAAAATTATAATACTAAAGTTTATTTTGGGTAGAAAATTCTTCTATACATAGGAAAAAGTTTATTGAATAAATTCAGATTGAAAATTCTGTGTCATCTGGGCTCTTTTTACTTTTTCCTTTTTTTCCCACTTGGAATGATATTTTGCACTTTTTAATTCATTCAAATCAAGAATTATGGCTTTAAACCCTTTTAATATGATCTCTTGTATGATTTACCACCTTTATGGAAAATAACCAGAAAATGCTGTAACTAAATTCCACACTCTAAGTGTAAAACTTTCTGAGTTAGCCCATACCTGGTGGTGTAGCTTTCAAATGTTCCAAAATTCAAAAATGCGAATTTTCAAATAATTTCTAAATCCTTCTCAAGTTTGCTGAAGAATCCTTCATTATTCTATAGCTCTTCAACATAGTGTTTTAGGGTGGCTTTACTTATGACATTACCTTAGTTTATTTTCTGATTAGAATCCAGAAATGAAATAATATTATTTACTTTTCTATAGGAAAGGAAATCTATAATAGAATTGAATTGAATTGTGTTTTTAAGTGAATTTCAACGTCAGTTTATGATGAGGTTAATTTTTTAAAACATTGATTTTTTCCTTAATGTTATGTCATTCATAAATCCCAACCTCTCATGACAATCCTGACCTAAATATATCAAGGGTTTGATTCTATGTTTGGTGAGAATTGTATTATGAGGGTAAGTTCCTCTCTTGGAATGAACCTTGAAAAGCATATTCAACCAAAGTTTCTATAAGCACACCTTTGGATTTTTTGTGAGAAATTTTCAGATACTTTGGGAAGTTTGAGAAGGTCTCACAAGGCTGTTACTTTCAATTTTGACCCTTTAGATAACAATATGTCCAAATTACCTTTATTTATTTTATCCCTTTATTTTATGTCAATTATTCTTTTTCAAGTCATTTATTACCTAAATTTATGTTTGGCCTACTTTAAAGTACTTAGAAAGGGGTGGAAGTAATCAAATTTAGCTCCATCTCCTTTTATGCATCTCTGAGGTTTTCAACTTCCTTTAGGACAACACCTTGGCAAAATTCAGGATTACTATATGATATAGAAATTACAGGACTATAACTATGATTTGCACACAGTAAAATAATGTTTAAAGAGCTTTAAATAAGTGTTTGACTATTTCTTGTGATGGTGAATAATTCAGAAAGCTCATTGTGCATGTTTATCAATTGATTTATTAGAATAGATGCTACAATAATTCAGATGTAAGCCATAATCTTATTATTTTCCAAGAGTGCTATTGGTTTTGAGAATATTTCTCAATTGGAATTCAAGAGCAGGATTTAGATTCCCCTTTTGAGCAGGGGAAGGTCCCTTTTTATCCTGATGGAGGTGTAGAAGGGGAAATTTTACTCTGGCACATAGAAGGAGTAGAGAGTTTTACTTCAGAAGGTAAGCCTGTGGCTTACACATCCCTATATAGCCTGTATTGGTGCAAGGTGTGGATATGAAACTTTGATTGAAAATCAAGTACTTTTCCTGTCCTCAAAATTTTTTTAAGGTAAAAATTGATTAAAACTAGGAATAAATAAGACTTTTAAGAGAGAGCACACCAATTTTATTGTTTTTTAACTTTATCAGTATAAAAAAGAATATTATAAAGACTTATTGCTTTACCAACAATAAAAATTCATCTAGAAATACTCTACAAGAGATATTTAAGGCTACAAAAGAAATTTCTTCAAGAGAAATTTGAATTGGAATTAATTGAGAAAAGAGCTGCAGGCAATTAATATAAGAAGAAAGTATTTGAAAAGATTACTAAAGAGAAAAAACACCCAAAAGTGACCAGAGTGAATTTGGAAACAAAGTGACAAAGTTAAGACTGAGGAAAGATGCTTTAATTCACTTATGGGGTGGATCAGAGGTAAAAATGATCATAAGAGTTAAAAACAATGATTATAATGATTTTTTCACGTGTTTGAAAGTTTTGAAATGATAATAAAAGGGTGGTTGGAATCTTTTATTGATTGGTTTAACAGTGGTTAAACTAATTATAAAAGGAAAAGATTCTAACATGAAGAGAAAAGTGGGGTAAAGAAGAAATTATTATATAGCCATCAATTCTCTAACTAAAATATTAAGTTTTTCTCTTTTCAGTTGTGGGAAACTTTCTGATAAGAGAAAAGCCAATTATGGTATCATTGAACCCTGGTTTAGACCAAAAAAGGGCTGCTTTTAGCCTTTTTTTTCCATTTTCAGCCATTTTAGACCCTTAAATCAGCTATTGCTATAGTAATACCTAGTTTTAAGCCTTCGAAACACTTCAGAATGTGTGTAAGAGACCTCAAAGCCAGTTAAAACTGCTTTTATAATGTTTGTTTTATCTTAAGGGTAGTTTTACCCTCTTGGAAATAGTTAAAACTTCCCGGGTTGGTATCAAAACCTCATCATCAATTGAGACACAGACCCTGTGACTCAATGCCAGGCCAAAACTGATGAACTTTTGCATGAAATTTGACATCTCATGCCTGTCAGAAAGGAATTTGGGGGTCTGGCTCCCCCTTGGAGCCAAGATTCCTTTCCCCCCAGAATCAATCTTCCCAATTTATTTTTTCTTTAATTCCTCATCAAGTATTATACTTATAATTTGAATATTTTATTCAATTGAGTTTTTCCAGTACAAAACTGTAATAATTGAAAACTCATATGTAAATTAAAGCTCACTTATGTAATACATGCACACATTTTGACATTTCAATTGAAAATAATTCAATTCCTCATAACTTCTAAGCTACACATAACACCTCAGTTCTAACACAAAAATTTATGGTTAGTACCACAAGTGATTTGAATTAAATTAAGGCTTTGAGTCATTTGAACTTTTGTACAGAAAATACTAAAGACTTAATTTAAGCTTATTTAGAGTTGAGTTACAGAAAATTTACCCAGAGGTGACCCCACCTTATTTTTTATGAGGAGTCCAATGGTGAAATAATTTTCATTTTTTATTTTTGAATAAAAAGTTATAATAATTTTTATTTAAGTTTTTTCCAAAAATATTTCAATTTTGGTATTTTTGTTGAAAATTCATTTTTACTCAATTTTTTCAAGTAAAAATGTTGTTTCCCAAATTTAAACTCCAATTTAATTTTATTTTTGAATTATAATGAGACTTTAATTCTTGTGTATAAATTTATATTTATATTTTAATTTTTGTTTTGATAACATAAATAAATTTATTTTCTTTATAATTGTATATTGTTTTATTATTTGTGGTCTTTTGGGTACCTGGAAATAACTCTAAAGCTCACAATTGGGCTCAGATGTGGCTCTGAAACCACATCTTTCCAGATTTCCCCATTCAGATGAAAAGATTTCTCCTCAGGTCCATTCAGGTGTGTTCTAACATGTCAATGTCAGCCTGTGACTCTAAACAGAGCACCAGAATGACATCAAACATACCAGCAGTAATGGTATGGAGAGTATTAGACAAACATAGCCAAAACAGGTATGATATGAAGAGCAAAGCTTCCCAAATACAAATATACCAACCTTACCCAAAGAGGATAAGAAAAGACAAAGATATTCCCAGCCAAAGATAAGACCAAATAAGAAGAGATATTACTTTCACCTCCCATCTAGCTTATGCATATTCAATAAAAGCCCCTCCAACGTTTTATTTTTCTTGAAGCTCTCAACAAGAGCTATTGACTGTTACCATAAATTTCTCTATAGCATTCCTACTCCAGGAGATAACATCATATCACCTTTATTCACGAATAGCTCCTCATGTGTCAAAGAGGGCTTGTAAAAAATTGTACAAAAGTGAGATACATCTTACCCCTTTAACCTCAAAACTGGTAGAGATATCTTGAATCAAAGGCTTAACAGGCCAAATACATGTTTTCTTAGAATAAGAATATAAAGAAATCTCTGTATCGTTTCCATATATTCATACAGCCATACAATGAGGTATAAAAAATTGTATTGATTAACAATTACTACAATTATTTATAATTCAAACTCTGATATCTTCCAAATTGACAAAGATATCTGACTTGGAAGTTTATCAAGCCATATACTGATGTACAAAATACATCAAAAAACTTGAAGCCCTTATAGCTTCTGAAATTTTTGAGAAGGGTAAAGATAAGGTATACCAAATTGAAGAACTTATCAAGACATTCACACCTATGATTTTGGATTTTTTATGCCTCAAAAGCTGACTAAGATATCTTGGTTTTACATTTTTGACCAATACTGGCCTTATAGCCAAGTTAATAGTAGTTAAAGGTGAATCCTGGACATAATGACTCATTATTAATTAAATCACATTGGAGACTTCATGAAAGTGTTCTTGTTTCCTGTTAAACTTTCTTCACTCTTTATTGATCCACAATGATCATTTGTGGTCCCAAAACCACAATTTGTATTATACTGGTGTCAGAATTGATGGTATAGACCCACAATTAAGCTTCCAGAGTGGAGGTTTTAGCTCTGCAGACGTGTGAAGAGCTTTCAAGCCCTTCAAAGTCTTCATAAGAGATAAAAGGAGCTTCTTCCTCACTATAAAACACCCATCTTATCATGTTATTAGTATTCTTACATGATTAAACTGTCATTAATCAGTAGTTTCCTTAAGATAAACGCGATATAATTAAAATATTAATTATTGTAGTAATATTTAAAGTCATATATATTAGATAATTGCAACCAAGGTCCTCAGTAGACTCATTACTACTGTTACCATTTAACAGTGGGACCATTTCTATTTAGAATTGATTAACCTTACTGTGTCACAGTCATAATTATACCTTGTAATTACTTTCTAATGGCTATTATATAGAATCACCCTGAAAATTTGGGGGCCTGGCTGTAGTTTCAAACATTGTTGGACATAATTTGGACTTATTTGGGTGCAATTTGACTATGAAAGTGAGTTAATTTTAAATTTTTTATCTTTTCTGTATGATTTTCACTATAAATATATGATATACTATTATATATTAAATAAAAACCTAATTTTTTCTGAATATATATATATATATATATATACATATCCTTAGAATATTTTTTTGAGTAAGAGTACATATTCTATATATACTGTAATATTTCAATCTCCATGAAAATTTTTAATTATACTACTGTATTATTCAATTTTCTTACATATTTTCATATAAAAGTAGTATATTTTAATATTTCAACTATTATCTTTCACCAAAGTGTGTGAAATTTAATACGAAAACAATGATTATTAATAAATTGTTAATAGATACAAATAATAAAATAGTTTTTTATTATTTAAAAGGAATATTTCAATTGAATAATCTTTTAAAAAAATATCACTCAAATTTACTTGAAGAATTTTAGAAACTTAATACTTTGATAAGTGATCAAATATGAAGACAAATATCATTTTCATGATATTTATGAAAATTGATAAACTGGACATGTTATTATATTAAAAAAAACACCAATATCTAATTGAATAATGCACAAAACACTTGGATATTGCCCTTTTTTCTATGAACTATAATTAAGAAATCTCAAAAAAAAGGGTTATTTTTTTAAAGAAATTCATCAAAAAACATATAAAGAACACTTAAAATCCTTAAAATCCACAAAAAATGACAGCAGAATAAAATGAAAATCTTTTGTTTGATCAAAGAACCTGACATAAAAGATATTTTCCCTTGTCCTGAGAAAGTTAAAAAGGATTATATTTCACAGGAGACCCAGCCACAGGGAAACCCCTTTGTGACAGCCTCAGAAGACAGAGAGGCTCTGCCCAAAGCCAAAGGCAAACATAAGAGACACATTGAGGTGTTCATAAACTCACAAGAGTGGAGACCAATAGCTGTACCAAGGGCCAAGAAACCCAGAAAAGCGCCAACCAAACCATTTGGATCACGCAAGCCAGCTTAAAAGTAGAAGATAACGGTTATAAACCCAATTGTAAACCTTAAAGGAAAGTGGTCAAATAGTATAGAGAACAAATTTGTACAAGAGCCTTCTTAAAGTAAATAAACCTTTAATAATACAAAATTCCTTGTTGTCTGTCATATCTCAACACTTTTAACATGACACCTCCACTTCTTAGAGACTTTGGGTTCCCAAGAAATTAACAGGAGAACTGGTCAAGAAGGAATAGAGAAAGAAGACAAAGAATTTATGGATAAAATGACCAGAAAGGGACTTACAATCAGGGCACTCCTTCCCAAAGTCCCATTTCAGGTCAAATTTAACCAAGGAGTAAAATCAGTTGATTGGACAGATTGAGAAAGGGTAATGAAAATTGAGAAACTCCTGAAAGAACTTTTTTCATGGATTATGGAAAACAGAATGTTCAGAATGAAAGCATAATGAGAAGAAATAAGAATAAAATCCCATAAGATCTGCTTCAAAAAAATGACTTAGCTGGATCTCATGAAATAGTTGAAATTTTATAATCCCAGAAAGAACTTCAGGCTCTTATAAGACAGAGTAATAATAATGCGAGAAAACCAGGAAGCCATACAAGGTATAGAAAATTCCTGGCATACAAAGAGCCCAGTCAGATTCAGAAACCCCAAGGCAGGGAAGAAGGAGGCCCATCTTTCTCACAGCAACCCAGTGGTTCCAGGACTTACAAGCCAAGGGAAAATCCATCTAAGACTCCCCAATCATTCCTGGTAGTTTCCAGAAAATGACAAGGAGCCCAAGGGAAAAACAAAGCTTCTTTCAGCCAGAGGAACAAAGAAGCAGACCCCATGATGAAGAAACTCATGGAATTGGTCCAAGAGGTGCACAAAAGCAAAAAATAGCAGTACCTACAAATAGAATTGATAGCTAATAATCAATTCATCCTGAACTGATTACTGAAAATAAAATTAATACCCATGAATTTGAAAACAATGAACCCATGAATGCTAAATTTACTTGGGCCAAATTGGCCCATTTCATGGAGTGGACACATGAAACCTCAAAAAATATGAGGAAACAATTGAAAAAACTTAAAGAGGAGAATAACTTACAAGAAACAGTCATTAAAGACTTAAATAAATATATGGCCAACATTTGGGCAGAATTTGACATAACTAACAGACACTTGAACTACATATCAGAAGAAAAATAAACTTTGAGGAGGGATGTGAGAAATGTCCAGAAGCAGCAGGACAATCTTCAAAGAGAGATTAATTACCTCCATCAGAATAAGGAACAAGAAGAGAATCTCTTACCCCCAAAAACACAAGATGACAAGGCCATAATCAATACCTCTCAACAATTAAAAGAAAATGATAAACCACACAGCCAGGAGCCTGAATACCAGGACCCAAGGTTAAAATCAGAGTCAATTTTCCAAGAGGGTGAAAAGCTCAGCTACTCAGAAATAGAGGAACTTAAGAAATTCCCAGAAGTGGTAAATTGGCCATGATTCTTAGGAGTTGGAGAATATGATCACATGGAGCTCATTGATTATATTCATAGAATATTTGTTTATTTCCCAAAGATACCAGAATACTAGATCACAATAAGACTAAACAACGAATTGAGGGGCCATGCAAACATATGGTACACTGAAATGAAAGATGGATTTGGAAGAAGGCCATTTCCTTTGAGATTAATAAATACTCCACAGAGAAAGACCCATATTAATGGTGTCTAAAACAAACAAAAAGGCTCAAATACATTGATCCCAATCTGAAAATAGAGATGAGAAACCATGAAATCCTGACAAAGCGACCAGGAGATACAGAACATGTGGTAAAATGCAGATGCAGCATTGATTACATAGCAAATCTCATACAAGATGTAAGGAAAAAGACATCTATTGGGAGCTAAACCTTTAAAAACTAAACTTCAAAGACAAAAAAAGTTTTAATCAAAGCAAATCTATAGAGATAAGGGCAAAGAGACCCCAAAAAAGAAATATGTGTGCAACAACTATGGATCACCAGACCATTGTGCAAACAATTGCAAAAAACAAAAAAAGAAGATGTATGCAATTGATGAGCAATGAGAAGAAGAACCAAGAGGTGAAAGCTCTTATTCCAACAGCATAGGAAATAGTCTTGGAGAAGATTCACAGAGTAAATATGAACACATAGAAGAATATATAGTGGAATGTGATGAAGAAATTTCACTGGACATACAAGAAATTGAATTAAACTCAGGAATCCCCCAAGTAACAAAAGAAGAAGAGCTGTGTAAATATACACAGGATTCAAAAACAAATTCATGGTAACACCAAACAAAAGGAATGAGATTCATTCATGTAACACCCACAAATTTGAAATTTTACATTTAGAACTGAAAACAATCCATGATGATTGACACAGGGGCTATTTTCTCCATAGTGGCAAATGAATATCTGAAGAAAAACTTCTTCAAATTAGAAGAGGAACTTATTCCAACAAAAGCAAAGAACTTTAAAAGCTTACCAGGGAAAATAAATTGCTTTGGGACAATTATCAAGGAGATAGTTCTTCCAAATACAAAAGGAAATATCAGACTGAAGGCTGAATTTTTAGTCTTAGCAAACGCACAAGTGCAAGGATTCCTTCTGGCTACATAATACCAACAAATTTATGGTCTGGACATTTTTAATAGTAAGAAAAGATATCTTACTATAGAAAAAAATAAGGATAAGACGTTCTCTTTTGAAACAAATCATATGACAAATGATGAAATCTCTAAGGACCTATTGGAAGACTTCAAATAAGCCCAATATGGAACACAGCTCACCACTAAGATGAAACTAAACCTGCTTCAAATATTGAAAATTGGGGATGAACCCCTGGGGAAAATTAAAGGACATGATATATAGTTATATCTGGATTTAGAAAGACCCTATCCACATATTCTCAGTAGACCATCATACCCAGCCAGTGTTGAGACTCGGAAAGAAATTTAGAAGCACATCAATGTAATCTTAGAATTGGCATAATCAAGAAAATAGGACGCAATAACATATTGAAAGTCACTACACCAGTCCTGATAAACTGACATGATGAAAACTCCAAAATGTGTGGAGACTTCAGAGCCCTGAAAAGCTACACCAAGGAAGACAGGTAGCCCATGCACAGGACAAAATTTCAAAGGTCAAGTTCATAACAAAGAGAAAATCCATGGAAAGTTTCCACCAACATGGAGTGAGGCCAAAATTCATCAAATTACTAAGAGTTGTGTTCCATATTAACATATATGAATATACTAGAATGCCATTTTTGGATCAATAATGCACCAGCCCTTTTTCAGAGAATGATGGAAACCATATTTCAATATGAAATAATGGAAGGGTGGATGGTAGTTTATATTGATGAAATAATTGTATACTCAGAAGCATGTAAAAACTATGTGACCCAAATCTACATGATATTGAGAAAATGTACACCAATTATTATGAAGTTTTATCTCAAGAATTGAAGATTTGGCCAACAGGAGCTATTGGAACTAGTACACAAGGTTTAAGAGTTAATTATAGCCATAGAAAAGAATAAATTAGCTGCAGTACTGAAATAGCCAGTACCAAAAACATAAAATAAATGCAATCTTTTTTGGGTTTTGGGAGTTATTATGGAAGCCATATCAAACAGTTTCCCCATATTACCATTAGCCTTTAAAAATTATGTTCAAAGGATGTAGCTTTGAGATTACCAAGGAAAGGAGGGAAGCATTTTAGAAATATCAAATTATAGCTTACCCATGCACCTGTCTTGATGATTCCTGACTTTGAGCTACCATTCAAGCTGTAAATAGAGGCAGCATGTAGCCAAGGACTAAGAGCAGCACTCCACCAAAGACACTTAGTGGATGCAATACCCAAAGAAGGGGTAATATCCTGCATATCCAGACAGCTGAAAGCTTCAGAAGCTAGATATGTAGATACCCAAGAAGAGTTTCTCTTCCAGGTATGGGCACTAAAAAGACTTCACTACTACTTAGAAGGACAAGTATTTTAAGTGTTCACTGATTTCACAGAATTTAAGTGATATGAAAACAACAAAAAGACACATGCTTAGGTGGCAAATAGCTATACAAGATTATAGCGCTAGAATTACAATTATCTACAAAGAAGTTAAAATTCATACAAATGCAGAGAGCTTCAGAAGGTATAAATCCAATAATTATCAATCAAATACAGCTTATGATTGAGAAAATAGAGATTAAATTCCTATACAATACATGAGAATAGACAGGAACAGTAGTTTCAAGTTTTCAAATCCGGAATTACATAATGATACAAAAATCCACAGCAAAGCTTTGAAGAAGACATAGAGCTTCCCATATTAGGAATCAGATTTTCAAATTTGAATATGGACCTCTTCAAAGTAGCTCAATCATCATTAAACAAAAACAAACAGTATAGTATATTGACACAACTGTTACAACAAAAGTACAGAAGCCCAGAAATGGAGAGCCATATGGAAGCACCATGTCTTAAGGACTTTAAGGATGAAAAATATTTCCTTATAGATGAGCTACTTTACCGCAGGAAAACACACAAGTGACCTAGCTATAGCAGACAGATCATATCTCTCTGATACTACAATAATGCCATGACTTTCCTTATGTTAGATATATGAGTGATGAAAAAACTAAAGAAAGACTCTTTAGCAAAGCCTGGTGAGCAAATTTGGATCAGAACTTGAGTGAATATATCAATACCTGCACAAGATTTTAGAAGGCCAAAAAAAGACACAGAAAGAGATATGGGTTACTCCAAAACATAGAGGAATCCAAGAAACCTTGGTAAATTATAAAAATGCACTGGGTGATAGGAATTGTCCCTGGAGGGAAAGACAGTTTCAATGCCTATCTAGTAGCAGTTAACAGGTATAGTAAACGTTCAAGATTTTTTCCCTTCCATAAAGAAATTACAGCAATGGACACAGCCATTCTATTTTGAAACAACCTCATAGCCAATTGTGGTGTTCCAAGAATCATAATAAGTGATAGAGATCAATAATTCAAATTGGAATTTTGGACTAACCTATATGAGATGCTAGAAACCAAACTCGCATTCCAAGAAGCCTACAATACACAAAGAGATTTCCGCACAGAAAGGATGGTTCATACTTTGGAAGATATCATCAGATGATTCTGGGCTTATGGCATAGAATACAAAGACAATTAGGAATACACATATTACTGGGTAAAACTTCTACTAGCAGTTAAACTGGGTTACAACACCAGTGTCCACTCAGTGACAGGAAGGACACCTTCTACATAGGAGAGAGGATGGAATCCACTTTTACCAGTAGATAATCTGAAGAAAAGCCTTCTCTCAATGCATCCCACAGCCAAATACTTCCAAATAAAATGTGGAAAACAGAATTTTAAAATGCAGAAACATTTATAGTAGAAGTCAAACTATAAAATGAACAGAGATATGACAAGAGTAACCAAGAACCTGAAATAAAGGAAGGAGACCAAGTCCTCCTCTCAACATTAAACTTCAGCAACCTGAAAGGCCCTAAAAAATGGGATTCTCATTTGTAAAAGGAGTAGATTCCCCAAATATAAATATACCAAATTTACCCAAATAGGATAAGAAAAGACAAAGATATTCCCTGTCAAATATAGGACCAAATAAGAAAAACACTTATTTTAACCTTTAATCTAACTTATACAAATTTAATGAAAGACACACCAAAATGTTGTTTTTTTGAAAGCTCTCAAGAAGGGCTATCCAATGGGCTCATCAGCTTGTCTGTAGCACTCCTACATAAGTAGATACCATTATACCACCTTCATTCACTATGAACCCCTCAAACGTCCAAGAGGGTCTGTACAATGCTGTACAAAATTACAGCAAAATTAAATATCTGAATGAGAGATTTAAATTGAGATACCTCTTATTCCTTTAACTTAGAAACTGGTAGAAAGATCTTGGGTCAAAGAGTAAACAAACCAAATACGGGTTTTCCAAAAACAACAATATAAAGAACACCTTATATCTTTTCCATATATATTCATACAGCTGTACAGTTAGGTATACAGAATTTAAAGTTTATCAAACCCTAAAATTCTGTATCATTCAAGTTCTTATATCTTTGTAATTGACAGAGATATCTGGCTTGGAAATTTATTAAGCCATATACTTATGTACAAAAATACATCAAAATACTTGAAACCCTTATAGCTTCTGCAATTTTTGAGAAGGGTACCCATACAGAATTCAAAATTAAAGAACTAATCAAGACCTTCAACCCTATGCTCTTGGACTATAAATATCTCCAAAAGTGACTAAAATACTCTTTATGAATGTTTTTGACCAATACTGGTCTGTACTAAACCTGTACCAACCAGTACTGGTCTTATACTTAACATAATGCAAGTTTTAATATTAAATCCTTCAAGAATTACTGATATTAGTCCTTTAAGCACCATTGAGACTTCATAAAGGTGCTGAAGTGGCCTGTGAAAATTCATTTAACCCTGTATTGATTAAGAATGATCATTTGTGGTCCCAGAACCACATTTCTGACTATACCAATGCCAGAATTGATGGTATAGACCCACATTCAAGCCCCCAAAGTAAAATGTTTCAATCTTCAGACGTTTTAAGAGATTAAAAGCCCTTCAAAGTACCCAGAAAAGATGAAAGAAGCTCTTTCCTCACTGTAAAAGACCAATCTTATCATCTTATCAGTATTCTTACATCACAAAACTGTTATTAATCAGTAGTGTCCATTAGAATCAATGTGATATAATTAAAATATTCAGTATTTTATTAATCTATACTGTAAGAGATATCAGATGATTGCAAAAAATATCTTCAGTAGACTCATTACCACTATTACCACATAACAGTAGGACCTTTTTCATTTAAAATTAAGTAGTTTTACTGTGTCACAGTAATAATTTTAGCCTGTAATTATTTTCTAATAGCCATTATCTAGACTCCCCTGGAATTCAGAAATATAGAAATCTGTAAAGAACATTTCAGAGGACCATAAATTAGTCATACTATGGGTTATTCAAGGAAAATGAAGCTTCTTTGTGTTTTGAATCCTCATATTTGATAGTATGAGATACTATCCCACAGTATTGGGATTTCGGCCTGAAACCTGCTAAAGATTTGTCAGTTTAAAAGATAGAGGGCGCAAAAGTGGCTCATTTTCTAGCCTTTAATAAGCTCTACACAATGGTTACTAATTCAGTATGTGTATTATTAAGTTTGTCCAAATATATACAGGTTTAAAATCTCTTTATTAGAACTCGGATTTCTGATTAATACTGTATTAAGCTATTATACTTACTTATTTTTTCTAAAGTTTACACAAAGATAAAGAGGGTAACATTGCAAATCTCAGACTATTCTCTTTTCAAAAAGACCATGTTTTAGGTATCTCAAACCAAAACTGTAAAGGCTCGATGAGAAGTGCATATTGCATTAACCACTATTTGGCCTATTGATGGGTCTAACCCTGTGAATTTTGATGCTATTCTGGTTTGTGTGGTACCATTGGATAGAACTAATTTAGATCTTCAATTTGAAAACCAATTTTATGGAGTTCTGCCTCTTTATAATTTGGATGAGGTGAAATTTAAGGTTTATGATCAATTCTTGAGCTGGAATAACTTTGTTATTCATTTTCCTCTGTTTATGGGATCTATATATTTGGAATTAGGAAACTTCATTTTTTATTCTTGATTCAATTGTCATCTCTTGTTGATCATGATGCATTTTTAAGGAATCTTGCAATACCATTGGTTTATGGTATGTTGGTGTCATGTTTGTCCTCTGGTTTTAAGTCACAGGCTGACATACCTTCCCTCTATACAAAGGCTCAATATTAATTATACTTATCAGCTCTCTTCTAAGCTCTTAATCATCTCAGGCTGAGTTTCCCATCTTTTATGGCATATTCTCCCAAAAATTTGTTCTTATCAGCTGTCTTGCTCTTGAACATAACAATTTACTCTCTATGGTCCTTGTTAGCTGGCGACGCTTTTGTGGCTTCCAGACTAAAATACTAGGAATTAAATAAACTAAAAAGAATAGGAATACTACTGAAGGTAATTAATAGATGCATCACTAGTGTTAATATGATGTACTGTTGGAATCAAGGCTTCAACAGTAGTAATAATTTGTAAAAGTGCTTTTAATAAATTTAAAGGTGAGAGTGCTAATATTTTGAAAATAAAATGTAAGTGATTTTGATTTTAAGAAAATATTTGGTTAAGAGCTCTGAGTATTAATTAAAATAGAATTGATCCTCTTTAAATATTGTATTTACAAATTTACAATCAAAATAATATGAAATAATTTTTGTTTGAATGAGGAAGCATCTGCTATAGCAACATGAGCAGATATAACAGCAAGATTAATGACATAGTGGGAACTTTATACTATGACATATTTAGCAATCAGTAATACCAAGAAGATTAAATTCATATTTTAATAATATGAATTTAAGTATTCAAAATTTTTACAAAATATTGAAAGAAAATGAGACAAAATTTTAAAGAAAGTGATTGGGGTCTGTATAGCAGGTAAAGGCTTACATTCTTGCATGCTCACAGCCCTTTCCATTAATTCTGATCTTCCTAGACTTAATGATATTTTTCACTGGTTCAGGGGAGTCCTCAACTTCTACTACATCCTGTGGATCTGAGTTTTGTTTCTGCAAGGGAACTTGTCCTCTCCAGTCTGGTGGTAGAGTGTCAGAAGGCTTACTGTAAATACAGGTTTCTTCCTAAAAAAAATCTCTGTAGTTCTGACGTTTACTTCATTCCTACCCATAATTGTATTAATGATAGAAGGTTACACAAATTAGTCCCTTATTTTAGTTGGTCCCTTGAGCTTGTTGAAATCAAAAGTTGAGACAAGTACTTGGTCCCCTTATTATTGTCATATCTTTTTTGCTATATTCTTTTTCTTCAGCCATGCACCTGGCTTGTGAGCCTGTGAGGTATGTATGACATACCCATAAGGCCACAAATGATTTTATAAACAGTTAATTTTGTCTTAAACAGACTTTTTAGTTGAATTTAAAATAAAAAATAATAAAAAATAAGTATAACATTTTTTTGGATAAACAAAGTTATAAATATTATGTCATTTTTGGATTCTACACCAAAAATAACCTAGGGTACACCCATAGGGTGTTATACCCAAAACCACTTATTTTTTATGTTATTGGAAGATTTAAGAATCTCACAGTACCAATGTAACTTTTTCAATATTTCTTTAAAATTGTGAAATTTAAGCTTAATTAAGCTTAAATTTAAAGTTGCATAAAGTTTATGCAAACTTACCAAAATTTTAGTTAAAATTGAGGTGTGGTGTATATTTACTGAATTGGCTAAGGATTTGCCATACAGAATGTAAATCCTGCGTGAGCTCAATTTAAAAGGGTTTAAGGCCATAGTATGGCTTTAAATAAATAAAAGGGCAAAATCCACGCAGAAAGGTGGGACAAAGGAAAAAGACCAAATAGAGCTGGGTACCCAACTTTTGGGATCTGCAAGGATTCAATTAAGGTTGTCCACCTGTATTGGAGGATTTTCAACCTTATTTAAACTTTAAGATTAGACTTTGATCCAACCTTAAGGTTTAAACTGGTTTTATCCCAAATTGGACAGGAATTTCAAGCTGCCAAAGGGTAAATCCCAATATGCAGGCTTGAAATTAAGGTTTTAAGAACTGTCAGAGCTTAATTAAGCTTAAAAACCTTAAATAAGCTTAAAACTTTAAAGTTTCAAGCATTAAAACCTTATCAAAACTTAAGGTTTGGTGTGTTTTGCTATTTTACGTGGAAAAATAGCAATAACTTCAAAAATTCATTAAAAATCCAATTCTTAATGAATTTGCTTGAAAATTTCACACAACTTAGAATTTAATATCATCAATATATAAATTAAATTTTAAGTATCTTTTATAAATAAATTTCCTGGGTAATTAGCCTGGAAATTTACTCTTTTAATTAAACTCAAAGAAGATTATGATTTCTTTAAAAATTAATTAAAAATTGAGTTTAAGAGATTTTTGCTTGAAACTCTAATTTCAAGTTGTTCATGTGATGAACTTTAATATAAATACCCTTATTTTATATTAAGACTTAAAATAGTTAAACTAAATGAGGATTAAAGTTACTTGGAGTTAAGAATAACACTGGTAACTTTAAATTGGAAGTAAAAATAAGTTGCCTTAAGCTAAGAACTTTATTTTTAAGCATGGTTTTTCAGTTTTGACCTGAGCACGCCCTCTACATCCATTATGAATCATGAGAGCTGCTCTGAAGACATAAAAAGAGTCTTTTCATCACTGTTTTTGTCCATTATTCATTATCAATCCAATCATATTAGACATTTAAACAGGTAAAGTTTCATTATTTATAAAATCTTATTATTAAAGTAATTCTTAAGTTATTTTATTCTTTATTAATTGTAAATTAAAGAATTGAAGTCATAGAATTCAGATTATTGTTATAATCATCAATAATATATTTTATATTATAAAATTATCATCTTAAATATCTTTTAAAATCCACAAATTCCTCTTAAAAACTCTTTAATCTTAAATTTTATCATAAAAAGTTGTTTTATCTTTAAAATTATTTATTTTAGGCGTGTTTTTAACTTGCAATCATTATTTAATATAATAATTGTTGTTGTTTAACTTGTTGTATTAAATAAATATTATAAGGAAGTTTTCTCTAAAATTCTATATTTTTTTTATCTAGTATTAGTTTTTTTATATAGAATTTTGCTCTATAAGAATTATTTCTGCACAGTGTGTGTTATAATTCTTTTATAAACAATATTTACATTATTTATAAGTGGTTAATATTCATATTTCCACGTGTAATTGTCTCATTAAGAGCTTTACAAGTCTTATTGTTATAACTGTCAGTGACTATAACAATAATAGAATAATTATAATTTATTATAATAATTATTATTTTTTTTATTATTATATTTTTATAATAATAACTAAATTTATTTTTTTATATAATTATTTTTAATAATTATATTTAAATTTGTGGTTATAATATTTTATTATATTATATATTTCTATTGAGGACAGTCATAGTACTCTTGATTTTACTACCATTATCAAGAGTTTCATAGACAAACCTTACATGGCTACTGTGTCACAGGCCTTCTTCCACACCTCATTGAAGTTCTTGGCTGTGGGGTGGATGGATAGAATATTCTTCTTCAGGTGATAAACTGGTAGCAAGGGTTTTCAAAATTTCTCTATTAGAGAAGATGATTTCCCCATGGTTGAGTTCTGCCTAGTATTTTAGGAAGGCTTCATGGCTGGTAGCAGTTTAATCCATTAATGAGTGTAGCTTTCATGGTATTTATATTTCATGCTATATGCACAGAAAATCCTTATGATGTTACCCATTGTTTGGATCATCTCTTCAGCTAGGCCATTTCTTTATGAATTGTAAGCTTTGAAGAATGCAAGTTTAGTATCAGTAATATCATAGATATTTTTCCAAATTTATGATGTAAATTTGGGATACCTACCACTTATAATGATCTTGGGTTCTCCACAAGTTTCTATAATGTTACTCCTTGATATTAAGGCTGTTTCCATAGCTGTATCCTCCTTGTTAAAGGGTAGGAATCTAACACTCTTTCTAAAAATTTCTACAGCTAATAAATAATAATTGTAATTTCCTTTTCCTCTTGCAAGAAGTCCTGTTATCCAGTCCATGTTAATTATCTCTCATGGGTTTTTGGAATCCTCTATGTGTTGGAGTAGTCCATACTTTTTCCCATGTTATATATTTTTCTTCTTCATCTGTCACAAGGGCTGATTGTATTTGCTAAACTTTTTTTCCCACTTGCACCATCAATCTGTGCTTGTTACCTTCTCCTTGCCTCTACCTTCACTCATGTGTCCCATGTAGGGGAAGCCATTATTTTTTTGAGTTACTAGTGTGATATTATCAATGTGAATCACTATGAGGGAACTAGTTTGCTTCTCCCTTTGAGAAATAGGACAATAAATAAGAAAAAACTATATGCCTTATAGTCCCTCATCCAGGGCTCTTTTTACTGGGACTCTGGCTCTGGGCTCCTATATTTTTTCTCTAAGAGTGACATATGTATGCTACACTGTTTTTTTTGGCCTAAAGATTGTGCACTGCATTGAATAATTGAGTTTGGGGTTCTTATGAGTCTATCCCCATTATAGTTTTCTCTTCCTTCACTAGAAGACTCTGGTTAAAGTTTGGAGTGTCACCTCCTGGTTCTCACTCTGAGAATCTGCAGTTATTACTACTATCTACCTCCATGAATTGTATAGTTATTCTGGCCCCAGCCTCTAGTTCATAAGCTGCCTTGCTTTTGACATTGTCAAATTGCCATCTATTGAGACCATCTTTATTAATATGAATTTTAACTTCCTTGTATATTATGGTCAAATTACTTCTATATTATTGTATGGTTATTTAAAATCTCAACATGGGCCTATTTATTGTTTTCATTTTTAGTAAATATTTTAGGCTGTGAAGTATGTGTACAATTCCAAGACTGAGAGCTCCAGGTAATAGTGGAGTTTCTCTAAAGCTCTTACTAGAAGCAGGAATTCTTTTTGGGTTTCTCCATATCAGGCTCCTAAATCTTTCAGATGACTAGATCTATAATAGGTGAGACCTCCTTTAGGTTCACCATCCACAATTGGTCTTGGGTGAAGGGCTTTGCCTACTCCTTGACTGCAAGCTGAATTGTTTTACAGCTTGAGTGGCAGTAAAACGTCAAATAGCATAACGACAGCTTTATTTGTGAGCTCATGTTTGATCCTCTCACATGCATCTCCTTCTGCATTAGTTATTTCAAACACTAAATGCTCTGAAAATAATCTTAACATGGTACTGGTTATTTAGGCAAAGTGTTTGATATCATTTATGTAGTAGCTAGAAAATCCTGAGAAGTATTGCATCTCTCCAAAATTATTTGTTACTGGCATATGCAGTAGTTCTGCTACTTTATCATTATCTATTGCCAGGCTTAGACCTGAGACTTTCTGTCTAAGTTCTAGAAATTCCTGTTGGCCAAAGTTACACTTATTAAGTGAAATCTTCAGGCTAATGGGTGTGAATTTACTCTTTCTAGATATTACAAATTTACTTTCCATGTTTCTGACAATATTATAATATCATCTATGTATACTACCATCAAGCCTTCCAGTATTTCCTCTCAAAATATGATGTACATTGTGCTTTGGAAGAGGTCTGGTTCATGTTTTATTCCAAATGTAATTATTGTCAGGTCATATATACCCATGTGGCATATTATTATGAGAAGCTTCATGGAGCTTTTTACGACTCCATTTTTGCAAAATCCCTTCATAAAATCAATCTTAGTGATGTATTTAGATTTTTCCAGTTTATCCAAAGAAAGAGGTATCCTCGGTATGGGGAATCTCTCTGCTTTAGTGTAGCTATTCAGTGCTATTAAATTTACACACAATATATATTTACCATCATTCCAGGTGATCAGGACTGGTGTGGTTACTTCCACAGCTTCATTATCTCCAATTTTCCTAATCACATCTATTTCTGGGAGCTCATTGATATTTATTTCAACTTCTTTTCTAGTTTCCAGGATGGCTGGGTATGAAGGTATCCTCAGCATGGGTGGGTGAGGTCTTTCCATATACAGATAAAACTCAATATAATGTCCTCTGATTTCCCCAAAAGTTATTACCCTATGGAAAAGGCTGGTATGTTCTTTCTAAAAATATTCATTAAGCTCAGATTCTTTTTAATTTTTAAGGTTAGATCCTTATTGTCCCTGTTCAATTCATTAAGTTATGTTTCTAGAGTGTCCTGATTGAATATCTGGTATATTTCAAGGGAACATTTCTTCTCTTTGTTTGTGCCTGTGCTTACTATTGTAAATTTCTATGAAATACATCCTTGGGTAGTATGTTCTCAGTAAGAACCCTTGGACTTGGCAATTTTAAAGCACTACAAGCTCTGGGTTGAGTCTGATATCTCCTTTTCCATGGGGTATTACTATCTCCTTAATAATAGTTCCTATAGAGTTAATCTTACCTGATGCACTCTCAAAAAATGTTTCCCTAGTGGGAAATAGTTGGTTCTCCCAACTGGGAAAATAAGCCTCTAAGTAGCTCTTGGATACCATTGAGCAGTGTGCCCCACTGTCAATTATCAATTGATGTTGAGAATTGTCTATAAGCAGTATGATATTGATTTCTGTGCCATGTAGGTATGCCATACCCTTTTTGGTTGTAACCATGAATTTTTATGCATCATAAGTGTTACTGAAAAGATTCTTTTTAGTTTTATATTCTGGAAGACCTTTGTCTAGCTGTATGTCCTGGATTTCTATCTGATTATCCTCTTGGTACTCCAACAGACATCCTTCTATTGGGTCATTTTCTGCATCAGAGTCTTCCCATACTGTCATAGTCAGAGTCTTATGCTTTAGTTTGCTCCTCTGGGACCTCTTCAATGAGATTTATCTTTCTCCTGGCCTCTGAAAAGTTATTAGAATATTGGCTGGAGATCCACAATTGCTAGAAGAGCTTCTCTTCTTGGGTGTCTCTACAATTGTTTTTTGTCTTTCCTTTTTATCAGGCATGAAATGTTGGTTTTCTTTGAAAATACTACTCTTGTAAGAGGAGTATTTCCCGATTTTTGCCCTTTTTCTTGCATCTTTTAAGGTGTTTTCTATGCCATCAAGAGTACAGTCCTTGTTATATCTGCCTTTTACTGCATGTTACAGTTCTCCTTGTAATTGTGTCAGGAGCTTATGATTACCAATCTGAGTATTAATGTGAGGATCAGAGACTTTAAGTACTTTAGACTGTTTTAGACAGCCCTCACACAGGTCTTTGTCCACTGTGTACTTGCTCACTCCTCCACCATGGTAAGTTTCTTGCACCATGGATTTCTTTAATTTTAGTGTACTATAAACTAGCATGATCTCCAGAAGATTTATTCAATATAGCTGTGATCCAGTCTTCTGTTATAATTGAGAAAGAAATATTTTATTATTCCTTTCACCTGAGAATTTGGTCCAAATTGTGGCTTTCTCTTAGTAAGTCATGTTGTACCCTCCTTGGCATTGTGATGGCTACCTTTGTTCATTCTCCAGTTTGGTATTTGGGTTAATGCCCTCCTGTTGGAATTGTGTAGGTAAGCTATCTGGTACATTTCCCTGCATGTGTGCAAATATGTTCTGACAGACATTGAAACAGTGAGAAGTTTGTTCATATCTTAATCTAGACCTTCCACCTGTTGATTAATGCATCAAATTTCCCTTTGGGAGTTCTATTACTCCTCTGATACTTGGGTTAGTCTTTTTATAGTCTTTTCTTAAGCTCAAAAGAGCTTAGTATAGTTCATTTGGAGAGTATGGATGGTTTTTTTAGACAGGTGTCTACCTCTTGTGTCCTTGGTATATACTAGTGTAATCTATCAGTGAGCCTGTGAGGTATATATGACATACCCATAAGGTCACAAATAATTTTATATACAACTGATTTAGTCTTTAACAGACTTTTTTAGTTGAAATTAAAATGCAAAATAACAAAAAATAAGTGTAACTTTTGTTTGGATAAACTAAGTTATAATTATTATGTCATTTTTGGATTCTATACCAAAAATAACCTAGGGTACACCCATAAGGTGTTATACCCAAAAATGCTTATTTCTTAAGTTATTGGAAGATTGAAGAATCTCACAGTACTAATGTAACTTTTGAATTTTTTTTAAAATTGTTAAATTTAAGCTTAAAGAAGCTTAGATTTAAATTTGCATAAGGTTTATGCAAACTTGCCAAAATTTTAGTTAAAATTGAGGTGTTGTGTATAGTTACTGAATTGGCTAAGGATTTTCCATACAGAATGTCAATCCTGCGTGAGCTCAATTTAAAAGTTTTTAAGTCCATAATATGGCTTTAAATAAATAAAAGGGCAAAATCCACACAAAAAGGTGGGACAAAGGAAACAGACCAAACAGAGCTGGGGTACCCAGCTTTTTGGATCTGCAAGGATTCAATTAAGGTTTTCCACCTGTATTGGAGGATTTTCAACCTTATTTAGACCATAGGAATAGACTTTGATCCAGCTTTAAAGCTTAAACTGGTTTTATCCTAATTTGGACAGGAATTTCAAGCTGCTAAAGGGTAAATCCCAATATGCAGGCTTGAAATTAAGGTGTTGAGAACTGTCAAAAATTAATTGAGCTTAAAAAGATTAAATAAGATTGAAAGGTTAACGTTACAAGCATTAAAGCCTTATCAAAAGCTAACGTTGAGTGTGTATTGCTATTTTACGTGCAAAAATAGTAATAACTTCAAAAATTCATTCAAAATCCAATTCTTGATGCATTTGCTTGAAGCTTTCAGACAGCTTACAATTTAATATTATCTATATATAAATAAAACTTCAAGTATCTTTAATAAACAAATTTTCTGGGTAATTGGCCTGTAAATTTACTCTTTTAGCTATACTCAAAGAAAATTAAGATTTCTATAAAAATTAATTAAAAATTGAGTTTAAGGGATTTCTGCTTGAAGCTCTATTTTTAAGTTGTTCATGTGATGAAATTTAATATAAATAAACTTATTTTATATTCAAACTTAAAACTTAAATGAGGATTAAAGCTACTTGGAGCTAAGAATAACATTGGAAACTTGAGATTGGAATTCAAAATAAGTTACCTTAAGTTAAGAACCTTATTTTTAAGCATGTTTTTTCAGTTTTGACCTGAGAACGCCCTCTATATCCATTATGAATCATGACAGCTGCTCTGTAGACATAAAAAGTGTCTTTTCATCACTGGTTTTGTCCATCATCAATTATCAATCCAATCACATTAGGCATTTAAACAGGTAAATCTTTGTTATATATAAAATCTTATTATTAAAATATTTCATAATTATTTTATTCTTTATAAATATTGAATTAAAGAATTGAAATCATAGAAATTAGATTATTGTTGTAATCACCTATAATATATTTTGTTTTATAAAATTATTGTCTTTGAAATATCATTCAAAATACACAAATTCCTCTCAAAAACTCTTTAAGCATATTTCTTATCATTTAAAATATTGATTTTTGGCGTGTTTTTAACTTATAGTAATTACTTGATATAATAACTGTTGTATTTGACTTGTTGTATTGAATTTGTATTATACGTTTTTCTCTAAAATTCTATATCTTTTTATCTATTATTAGTTTTTTTATATAGAATTCTTCTATAGGAATTATTTCTGCACAGTGTGTGTTATAAGTCTTTGATAAATAATATTTATATATTATTTATAAGTGGTTAAATATTTACATTTTCCACGTGTAATTGTCTCATTAAGAGCTTTACACTTCTTATTGTTATAGTTGTCAGTGACTATCAAAATAATAGAATAATGATAATTTATTATAATTATTATAGTTTTTTATTATTATTTTATATAACAATAATTAAATTTATTTTTTTTATATAATTATATTTAAATTTGTGGCTATAATATTTTATTATATTATATTTTTCTACTGAGGAAAGTCATAGTACTCTTGATATTGTTACTATTATCAAGAGTTTCATAGACCAACCTTACACTCTGGCTCCGTTTGTGTATGCTTTTTAAATTTTTATGTTTGTAATCATAAGGCATTTCTACTTATGGCACTCTCAGGGGTTACAAAACTGGGTTCATTCTGAGGGGGATGTTATTTCTAATATTGGGACTTCTGATTCTATCAAGAGTATTTACAAAAATTTCTTTCTCTTTTCCACTTCTTGCACTAAGTACAATAGCTTCTGACTCTTTCAGCATCTGGTTGAAAGAAGTCTTGTCCTTGCCTTCTCCCGGAAACTTCCTGGAATCAGGATGAATGGTGACTCTTTTTCACTGACGTTTTGGGTTCTGGGTGGTTTGAAGCTACTGAGGAGTTGAGCTGATTTTCTACCACTTGTGAGCCTGAAGAAATAATATAATTCTCTTTCTGGTTCCATTTCTCCTCTATAGCTGGGTGTCACAGGGGCTCTTGGACAGAAAAACAAGAGTGGCCTGGCACTCAGAAATCAGGGAAGTCACTTGGAAGACTACAAAGAATAAAGAAAATAAAAATAAGGAATTTAATTTCTCTATGAAGAATGCAAGTACAAAGATGAGATGCAATAAGAGAAATGGGAAACCAGATGGCCAAAGAGCCAACCAAGTAAGCCTTAATCACTGTTTCAAACTGCCAAAATGCACAATGGAATTAGTAAGGATACTACCAACAAATATCTATTGACAGGCAAAGAAAGAAAAAAGAAAAGGTGCTAAGTGACTGACTGGATAATATCAGTATTCACTTAACAAAAATGGTAAGATAAATAAAGATAAAATAAAATCAAAATAGATTAATTAACTGTGAGGAAAACACCCCAGGGTCAAAGGAGACTGGCATATGTGAAAAGTTGAGAGCTTGACTCCTTAAGGCTAGCAGTGGTCCTGTAATGAATACTGGAAGCTGTATTGATTGTCTGATGGATTTTATACCTTTCCAGATTGGGAAATGAACTGTGTTGAATGATTTTCCCATGATGTATGATTGAAATACAGGTCTTGATGAATCCAGACTGTATTGAAATTAATGTGGTTGCCAAGTAGGATTGATGGAGCATTGACACTTGACAACTGGTTTTGGAACTGCCTCTTGAATATCCCTTGAGAATGAACAGCCAGTATTCCCTTGGAGGAATACTGTGAGTGCGAATAACCATTTATTGCTTGATGGCGTCATTGGTATTTGAGATTATGACACTTGCCCTTGAGCCTTGATGAATCCTCTGAAAGGTGTGCCTTGATGACCTGTTGGAAAATTGAAATAACCATTTGAAATTGCCGCCATTGGATTGCTGCTGAAAAAAGATGCATAATGGTGTATAACACCATATGTGGAACTTTTGGTTATTGATAGTTGAAATAGGCCAAAGGTCTTTTGAAGTGATGTCAGGAGGATATGAATCAAATTTGGGCTTTGGAGGCTTCAGAGGTGACAAAGTGTCTTTTGAGTGTTTGGGCCATTTTTGGGTTTTTGGCTAAATACAGCTAATACAGCTTAAAAACTGTATTTGCGCAAAGTGCTCAAAATTCACAAAATTGGCAATTAAGCCCCAAAAGGCCTGATGAGGCCTTTTGGGCATATTTCACATAATACATGAGAAATATGGCCTAAATGGCTTAATAAAGATAAATGCGCAAAAGTGCGCAAATTGTATTTAAATCTTGAAAAGCCAAATACAGGATTTTGGGCTGTATTTTCCCTGCTGTATGGAAAATACCCAAGATTCCCAAAAGCACAGAGACAGCCTAGAATGTCTTGATGATGGTGAAGGGGCCAGGTTGGCCCCAGATGATAAAATGACCATTTAGGCCATAAAACATGACAATGGCCAATTTGGCCAATGATTATATATATGGCCAAATTGCCATATATTGAATATGGCATGGATATTGAATAATGAGGTCCAAGAGGATGGATTTCCATGGCTGTGACACTGGGATAATGGCTTGATTCTCCCTTATCCTTGATGCCCTTGTTGATATTCCACCTTTTGTTGATTTCCATGAGCTTCTTGAAGGATATATCTTTGAGACAAATCTTCTGGAAAATTTCTCTGAGTTCTTTCTAGTGTGATTCTAGGTTGAACCTCTTTTTTCCATTCTCAATTTTAACAGGTCTTTACAAAGGTGGTGGAGCTAAAGAACTTGGTCTGTGAGCCTTGAGGTATATTTTACATACCAAAATGAGCCATAATTAATATCAAAGTAAATTATGAACTATGCATAACCAATAAGTAATATATATATCCAAAATTCATCATTTTTCATTTCAGCAAAGATGAACGCCTTTTTTGTGAGTAAGTAAATCAATAAATTTAAGGCCAGATTTTTATTCTACACAAAACTCACCTGGGGTGGCTCCATAGACTGAATAACCTTAAATTAACTCTATGAGGTGCTAATATGGAAGATACTTCAATACCACAGAAAAGAATTGTGAAATTTTTTGTTTTTCTCAATTTCACACCAAAATAATGGGAATGTGGGAAATCCCATGCTACATATACACTAAGATTAGTGTTATGCATGTTTTTGGAACTTTCAATTACAGTATTTGTACATAAAGGTTTGGGACACCCATAGTGGATATCAGTCTTTAAGCCTGAATTATTATTTTTGGCATGAAAATAGCTAAGGGGGGAAAATAAATTAAAGAGAGCCAGGGTACCCAACTTCTGAGGCCTCTGAGAAATAGGTAGCTCTAAAGGTTAAATCCATGGCTGATCATGGCCCAATTATTATACTAAATCCTTTTGGTGACTTTTTTACCAAGTTAAAGTCCCTTTATATCATAGTTAAAATACAAAATTAGCTGCTATTTTCACCTGAAAAGGAGATAAAGTGTGAGCCTTTGAGATATGACTACACATCCAAAAAGTTCACAACAAAATTTCTGTAATAATTATACTTATAATAATTATCTCAAAAATTAGTAAAATACCATAAATAAGTACAAAATCTGAATTAAATCAGAATCTAATGGATGAACATGTGGAATGGATTACACCATTAGATTCCTCATGGTAAAATACACATATGTCATTTTTATGGCATATCTGAAAAGTCAATAATTACTGAAGTATAAGTAATAATACCTTAAAAAAGGTACAAAACCTGATTTAACTCAGAAATCAATGAAAAAACATGTGGAATAAATTTTACTATTGGATTTTCCATAAAAGTATACATATAAAACAATTATAAAGCTATTCTCTAAAGTCAACACTTAAGGAATTAAGCTGAATATATGCACTTTTTTGGTTGATGCGTATATTCATGGTTTTTAGCTAATATCTCTTGAAATATACAAGATAGAGAGATAAACCAAAAAATAAAGTTACCACGTAATTAATGTAGAAATACAGATATAAGCTTTATTTCACAAGCTATAAAAAAGGTTAAAACTTGTAATGGATTATTGGATAAAATCAATGGAGCTGTTGACCACTTTGTTGTGAAAATAGTCCAGACTTAAAAAAAAGTGGACAGTCAGATTCTACTAGCTCATATGTGAATAATGACGTAATTTTTCTTATAATATTAAAGGTATACCCCCTTGAAATGATGGTTTGAAGTTCAAAATATTATATTTCAACAGAAAAGATGCGTTACAAGGAAAATCATCAAAAAAATATTTTTAATGATGTAATAGAATTCTCTTTAAAGTTAAATAACGACATTCCAACTTATTAGAAAACACTCTCAGAATAGCTGTAGCATGTATAAATCCAAAGGGAGGAATGATCAAAGTTTAAGCTTAAAAGTGATCATTTATGATCACTCACTGTAATCTTCTTTTACATTTAACAGTCATATAAGTGATAAAACTGGTGAATAATATTATATTATGATTATTAATAATACAATCCATGAAGTTTAGGCTTCTTCCAAGCCTATGATGTCCTCAAACTTAAGGTTATAGTGGTAACTCTAAATAATGGCATAATAATGAGATAAGATGGTTTGATCATGATGTAATCATCACTAAACCTTAAACTAATGATCATTCCTAGTAGATACTATCAGTACACGTCTACTAGAATCCTAATGGACTCTAGAAGGGAGGTATTTACTATAAATAGAGCTCTTTTTACTCTGTTTTACCCTCAGATGCATCAAAACATTAAAACAATTAAATTAAAAAGGTAAAATATTTATTATTTATATATGAATCCATTATCTCATTAAATAACAAAGGTAATCTTCATTATAATCATCATCTTTGATGTGATTACTCCAATTGTTCCACTTTTTTGTTATATTTCTCTTAAGAGCCTCAAATCCACGTAAAATCAAGAAAATTTGTAATTTCTCTCATTTTTTATTGTAAATACAATTCAAAGCAAATTGTATTTATATTCTTTGGCGTAAAATTATTCAAAATTCTTATACTAAGTGTTAAAAGTAGGTTATTCTCTCTTATTATAATAATTTTCTCCTTATTATTATTCTAGTAATCCTTTAATTAATATAAATAGTATTTATATTAATTTATAGCTTTGATATTAGTAATATTATTGTTATTAATTGTTTTTTTATTAATGAAAAACAATTTTCTACACCTTTATTATTTGTTGATATCAATAATAAAGTTCTTTTAAATATATTAATATACTTATTTATTATATCATTTACTTATAATATGAATTATATTATTTTATTTATTCAATAATATAAGGATTTCTACACCTTAGTTATAATAATTATTTATCATTATAATTATTTTTATCTTATTTATTTTATTTATAAGGAAATTCAGAGTACAATAAGTAAAATATTGGTAATTTTTACTTATTGTTTCATAGTCAAACCTTACATAAAGAGTAACTTTGACTACTGTAGTCATGTGAATTTCTAATGGTTTTCAATGGATAAGTCTTCAAAGATTAATGAAAACACTTTTTGGACTAGTATCCATGCATTTAGCTCATGTAAACTGGCTATATTGTGCTTTTTGCAATTCTAGGTAGAAATAAGGTAAAAACTTGAAAAATTAATCAAAAGAAATTCTTAATAAATTATTCTGAAGCTTTCAGAACAAATGGATAATGGTATGATCCATATGAAAGCCAAAAATAATTATGACTTCATAATGAAAATGAAAAGTTTTACTTATATTCCATTTTTGATGATTCCATGTGAAACACTGAATCTTCAAAAATTCACAGAAAATACAAACTAAGATGGAATTTCCAATAACATTGATTACTTTGAGAAATTAATCTCCATTTTGAAATAAAAGAAGATTTAAAGTTTTTACCCCTTTTATTCATAACCATAAATGGGCTGGTAGTCATATAAAAAGACTTAATTAAGTAATTATGATAATCTTACAGATTACAGATGATGCAATCAATAATCCAAAAAGGATAATTTTTTAATCACTTTCTGGATCTTTCAGTTTTCTCCATGGCATGCCTCTGGGAAAAAGTTTCCAATAAAATTTATAGCTTTGAGAAATTCATCTTCATTTTGAAATAAAAGAAGATTTAAAGTTGTTACTCCTTTTATTCATAACCATAAATGGGCTGGTAGTCACATAAAAAGACTCAATTAAGTAATTATGATAATCTTCCAGACTAAAAATGATGCAAGCAATAATCCAAAGAGGATAATTGTTTTCTAAATCACTGGATCTTCAGTTTTCTCCATGGAATGCCTCTGTGAGCTGTTGTTGACTTAAAAGAGGCTTACTCTTGCTTTTTTTCCAAAGAATCTTATTATTCAATCATATATTTAGTACCAACAAGTAAGTATTAGTTAATACTTTGCTAAAGTGTTTTAAATATTTCCAAAACAATAATAAGAACTTGAAAAAATATAAATATACTACTTCCATTAATATTTAGCTATTATATTGTTTTATTATTGCTATATAGAAATTCCGATCTTTTAAATCCACAATTAATTTTTCAAATCACTCTACCAATTCTTTTCCAGGTATTATTGGAGTATTATTGAGTTATTTTATTTAACTCTTAAATGCTTTATTTAGTGATAGTTTTCTTCAAGAGTTTTCCTTATAATTATTCTTGCAAAATAAAATTATATATTAAGATAATCTTATTATTAAATACTTCTGGTAATTGATTCTTGTAGGCGGTTAATGCTTACTGTTATAATCAGTAGTAGTGTATAAAAAGTAAGCAAAATAATCAATCAATTAATTATTTAATTGTGGCTATAATAAGCTTATTTATTATATTTCATGAGAACAGTCATAGTACTGTTTATTAATAGTAATATTATCAACAGTTTCATAGACACATCTTACATTTGGGGTCCTGGCCATGATTTTAACCATATTTTTGGCTATAATAGTATTCTATAGTTCATTTCTTCTGTTCTGGAAACTTCCATAGCCACACAAATATTAAATTTGGGGGCCTGGCCCTGTTTTTTGAACTTTGAGCTTTTTATTAATATATTTTTAATGGCAGGATGACTCTATGATATAGCTGTACAATGATAATAAAAAGCTATAAATGTGAGTGTGACACAAAAATGATGATTATAGTTAAGTGATAAGATGGTTTAAAGTACTATACTAAAGAATTTAGTGATGGTGAGTGCTATTGATAGCCCTGGGTGCAGTGTTGATCTGTTAGTTTACAATGATAAAACCTACAATAATTAAAATTATAATTATATCTGTTTGATTCTAAGGGTGCCACTTCTTTCAAGAAGCTATACCATGTATGAATATTAAGAACAGGATGATGGATTGGCCTTCTGGTGAGAAAAGGGCTGCTTTTATATTGTTCTGGGATAGTGGGAGGTTGTTTACCTCTGCACACAACTACAGAGTGAAACCTTTCACTACTGTGGGCTGGTTTGTGGCTCTACACACTCAATAGAGACTGGTATTGGGTGGAAATGTGGCTTTAGAACCACAAGTTGTCATTTTTACCCTATAAAGGGTTATAATGTTCACCAATGGAATTTACAGGTGTGCTCTGGTGCTTCTGATGTGTCAGAAGCTGTACAGAACCTGTATGGACCCCTTTATTTGACTGAACTATGGGGTATTAGAGTATAAACAAGCTTATTTGTCTATTGGACACCTCATAATCATAGTTATGGGATAGTATCCCACAGTAAAGCTGTATTGGCCTAAATGTGGGATTTTGATCTTAAGACTGCTATAGCTTTGTCAGTTTTTAGGATATTGAGCTCAAAGCTGATCCTTTGTGTAGCCCTAGATGGGATCTACACAATGGTACCTCATTTGGTATTGTTAGCATTATATATGGCAAAGTTATCCCATGTTCAATTTTAGTTATCCAGATATATGATCATCTCAAAATCTTTATGGAACTTGTTTTCCCCATAAATTTTGCTCTAGATGAGATATGGAGAGATGGATGGCACCATCAGATATCCTTGATTTTTCTCTTTTAAAAATGACCCCACTTTAGGTATCTCATACTAAAACTGTAGAAGTTAGATGAGTGGTAAATATTTTGTTCCTCCTTATTTGGCTTTATTTTGGCCATAGCTTCTATGGTTTTTGTGCCAGCTAGATTTGGCTAGTACCATTGAATAGACCTGACCTAGAGATTCAATTTGAATACCCATTTGCTGGGGTTAAGCTTCTTTATCTTGATTTAAGATGAGAGGTTAAAATTAAAGTTTATGCTCAGCAACTTCTTTGAGCAGGAATAACTTTGTTATTCTTTTTCCTATGATGATGGAACTTGTATATTTGAAAACAGGTTAGTTTCCTCTTTCTTTTGATACCTTCCGAGCTGGTTTGGCTCAGATCCAGGTTTTTGGTGGTATTTTGCTCTACCATTGGTTTTAGGTGTTCTGGCTGTCATGCTTGTGCTCTGGGTTTGAGTCACAGGCAGACATTTAAGTTCCAAAATATATCAACTTTAATAATTTTGTTCTTTCGATTTGAAGCTTAATTCCTTTTTCATTTAGGAATATGTATCAATGTTACATTGTTTTACATGTGGCTTGTTCACAACCAAGAGATTATAAAATTCTTGTTTGAGTTACTCCAAAGTAATTTTTTATTCAAAATCTTGAATTTTACTTTTTCCAATATATAAAAAATAAAGCTTATAAAAAATCTTAAAGATATTTCAAAATGATGAATAATAATTTTCTTTTATAAATTTTGTTCCTCTAGTGTCTTTAGTCAAGTTCATTGCAGCTATTAATAAGCTTGGTAAGAGATATATTACCTGTCCAGAATCTGAAGAAAGAATTGAAGTTCAAATTACTAAAAGAGGAAGTTTATTTAAATCAGATATATCCAAAAAGCCACAAAAAGGTGTGTGTTCTTTGTCTTTATTCTTTATTTTCTATTAAATTTACATGAAAATGGTTCATAAAATAAATGGAAGCAACTATTCAGTAAAGCCAGATGGAGCTGGACAAGGAAGAGGCAAGACAAGGACCAGATCTGTCAGGCCTTCCTCAAGAAAGGCACATTTGGAGGATGCCAGAGTTTCCCCACATTCCCCAAGGTCTGTGACAACAACATCTGACATTATTTCTGATCATGAACTGATTCAAGTTAATGTTTTAAGGGTTGAATCACTTCCAAGTAGCAGCCATAAAAATATATCAGTCCCAGTGGAAAAAATATACACAGAGCAGCCCAGAAAGAGGAGTGGGAATTATTCCAAGACTTTGGCAGGGGACCATGAACTCCTACTTACACATCAAGAAATTTCTAGGTGAGGAGAAGGCCATAGAGCTCTTGGGAGGATGGAGTTCTTTGTCTTTCAAAGAGAAGGTCAAAAAGAGAAATAATTGTTTGAATAACCAAAGTCTTTTATCCATAGACCAGAAGAAAGAGCTGGAAATGACCCCAGCTTTGGACAAAGAAGGACCAGTAGCCTCAAAAAGTTCCAAACCAACTCAATAACAGTCCAAAGATGAGCCCAAATACCTCAGAAGAAACAGAGAGGTCCAAGGAAAAATCAAGGCAAGGCCAATTAGCACAGACCTTACCCACAAGGGTACAGGATTTCTGAACTGGAACCTTCAGCCATGGACAATGTGTTCAATATGGCCAGAAACCTTATGAAGTTCACAGCCAAGGAGCAAGAATGGATAAACAGGAACTTTCCACAAAAATGATAGATGAAAAAAGTTATAATCAGTCTATTATGGATGTAAAATTTAATACAATTACCACAGAATTAAAGAAATTAACATCAAATATCAATGACTTAAAAAACAATGAAAGAACCTTCACTTATTGGTGCAAAGTGACTAATGCCATACTTGAGTCAATTTTGAACAGATGTTAGATAATTGAGAGTAAATTTCAGGTAAAGAATGATTAATTGGAAAATCTTTCCATTGATCCCATTGATAACCAACTTGCAACTCTGAAAGATTTTTCTAGAAATGGTTGATAACACCAAGCTTTTTTCCACACATTTGGAAAGAAGTGACAGTGAAAAGCAGAAATTAGTAATGAGATAATTGGGCATGTGGAAAAAAATTGTAAGAATTATGAAGAAAATTCACATATTCCCAGAAATTCTAAACCTTTGGCTGAAGAAAAACTTTCTGTGAAAGAAATTTTGACCCCTTTTCTAGGAGAAAGTGTAATCTCTGAAAGAGATATTCCCAAACTAGAAGAATAGCCAGCATTCTCTGGTGAATGTGAATATGACCATATTGAGTTAATTAGAACAATTAAAAGCTTTAAGGAAGATCTTCATATACCTGATTTAATGATAGTGGGAAAATTACACTCCTTGTTTACCAGAACTGCAAAGAGATTGTATTACAAGATGAGAAAATAAAGTGGTAAAAATGATTGGCTTTGGTGGAAATCTGAAATAATCACCAAACGGGCCAACAAACTTTGGAGATTTAAAATATAAAATGAATTTTAAAATGAAATTTTTAACTCATAAAAGATAAACCTCTTACTTGGTTCCTCAAACAGAAAGACATATTATCTGCTTTACACCCAGATACTTCTTACTCTATGATTAATATGAAAGTATTGAGAAAATGTGGAGGAGAACTAGAACATGCTATCAAGTGCAGATGTGTAAAGCCCTGTTAAACAGAGCACTATATTAATTCAATGGAAGATATCATTATTGGGACAATAATTGGGAAAACCTGGACTAGAAACCCTATGGAGTCAAAGAAAGTCCCAAAGACTTCTAGAGAGGATAGAAGACCTGAAAGACCTGTCTTGAAGTGTCATAAATGTGGGAGAACCTCACATTTAGCCAACACTTGCACCCAAAAGACTAAAATCAATCAAGCTAAAGTCATAGAAGAGGTTCAGTGTGCTTAAGAGAAAGAAGAATCCGACCAAGATTCTGCCATATCTGATGACACATCAGCAGAGAGCTGTCCTATTGAAAACATTACAGCTTTATTTGAAGTCACTGAAGTCCATACTCACTTTCCACAATCTATTGAGTATTGCTACAATCTGATTAATATCCAGGATTCCATAATGTGTGAAACTAAACCTGCTAGAGGAAAGGATTACACTGCTTGAGCATCTTGTATCTCATTAATCTTGATAAATAAGGTTGAAGCCAAAGTTAACTTCGACACAGGAGCATTTTTCAGTTGTGTGGGAAAAGACAACCTTCAATTAATACTTCCTTAATGGAAAAAATCTATTACCAATAGAAGGTTTGCAACTTAGTAGAGCTAGTAATGATATGCACCAAAACCTTCAGGAAGTGTGAGATTGAAGACAGAGATTGTATTAATGGAAAATTGTACATCTCATATCCTTCTTTGAAATGATTGCTTGAATATTTATGGTATTGACTTAAATAAAAATAAAGACAGATATTTTCCCATTGGAGAAAACAAAAGAAAACGATTTGCGTTTTCCAATATACCCAAACAAATATCAGTAGTATCTTCAAATAAAGATACATAAAAAGAGGAATTTGTGACAAATCAACTTGGTTAAGCACAAATTAATCCAGAATTATCATCCAAAATTAGGCAAGAGCTTATTGATGTGTTATACACATATAAAAAAATGCATTTGCTTCAGATAATGAACCATTAGTTTCTATTAGAGGGCATGGAGTTGATATAACTCTTAATATTGATAGACCATACCCTCCAGTACTCAGAGGACCAGCTTACCCAGCAAGCACCCCATAGCTAGAGAAGCCTTGAAAAAAACATATCAAATAGTTAATAAAACTTGGTTTCCTAAGAAAATTGGTCCATAATGAGCAAGCTGAAGTTACAACTCCTATCATTCTTTCTTGGCATAATGATTAATAAAGGATGGTTGCAAATTTTAGAGCTCTGAATATCTACACAGCTCCAGATAGGTATCCAATACCTATAATTCAAGAAACCTTGACACAATTATCCAAAGCCAAGTACATAACCTCTGTGGATGCAATGAAAGGCTTTCATCAGAATGTTTTGACATCTAAAGACAAGAAATTTCTCAGAATTATAACTCACTGTGGTATTCATGAATATCTTGGAATTCCCTTTTGTATTAAGAATTCTTAATACCATCTTCACCACAGGAATATCTGAGATATGGCTCATTATTTATATTTATGATATAACTATATGTTCAGACTCATTATTTCTCAACCTTGAAAGACTTGCAATAGTACTTGAAAAAATTGCAGGAGTGAATATGAAGATTTCACTCAAGAAATGAAATTTTTGGCATTGAAGAACTTAAAGCATTGGGACATATTGTTTCTGGCTTGAGGTTGGGTATCGACAAAAACAAAGTAGCAGCAGTATTACTTAATCCAATACCTCAAAATAAAAAATAAATGATGTATTCTCTTGGAATTGAAAGCTATTAAAGGAAAAACCTGAAAGATTTTGCAATCCTAGAGAAGTCACTTTATAGAATCTGTGATCAACAGAAAGTATTTGAGATGACACAAGAAATAATTAAAGCCTATGAGAATATAAGGAAAGATCTTACAGAAGAATCTATAATACTTATGCCATACTGTAATATACCTTTTAAGCTTTACATTGATGCATGTGGAGATTGATTATAGGAAGCCCTACATAAAGTCCAAACCATTAATGATAAACCAATGAAAGTACCAGTTTTCTATATCTCAAGACAAATCAAACTAACAGAAGCCAGATATGGTGCAAGCCAAATGGAATTCTTATGTTTGGTATGAGCACTTGAGAAATTGCAATCTTATCTTGATGGAATTGTTTTTGAGGTGATAGCTGACTGTAATGTGGTAAAGTGACTTCTGAAAATGAAAACATCCAGCAGAAAAATGCTGGGATGGCTAATAACCATTCAAGAATATACAGGAAAAATTACTATAGTTCATAAATCAGGGAATATACATAAGAGTTCTGATGGACTTAGCAGGTGGTCATTAGCCAATAATCCTGATGACCCAGCTTATGTACCTCTAGAAGCAAAGCCACATATCCCAATTTGAGGGATTAATATAACTAATATAGGGACTGATTTCCTTTGAGAAGTTAGAGAGTCATATAAAAAAGAAAATAATGGCAATATCTTGCAATCCTTACTGGAAAAGACTTTGTAGACATAGCTTTTGTTAATTCACTTGATGGTATATGGAAGATCTCTCATTTTGAAGGAAGATTTCACTTGCTTAGCAGTATAATAAAACACAGAACCAAACCTTCTTGTGTAATGACATTATGCAGTTGATTGCTTATTAGTACCATTCTTCATAGATTTCATAATAGCATCTATTCTGGACAGCTTTCAGAAGACAGAAAACTTGTAAAAGTCAAAAACTGTGCATGGTGGCCATCTTGAAGAAAAGAGCCATTGAATATTGCCATACCTTTGACAGATGCCACAAAAGAAACAGGAGTACATGCAAGAAATTGGGACTTATTATCCATATTCAAAAACCAAAATCCTCTTGGGAAGTTATTCACATTAATTGGGTTACAGTACTTCCTCCAAGTGGTGACAAATGATATAATGCTTGTTTCGTCATTATAGACAGATACAAGAATCCTCCCATATTCTTACCATGTCATAAAGACAAAACTTCTATGGATACAGCTCTTCTTGTATGGAATATAGTTATTTCTCATACAGGTGTATTTAATAATATCATAAGTGACAGAGACCCCAAGTTTTCATCTGCACTTTGGACCAATCTTCATAGATTGTTTGGGACCAATCTATAATTTTCTGCATCATACCATCCTCATACTAATGGGCTGGCAGAGAGAATTAGTAAAACTTTAGAGGACATGATGAGGAGATTCTGTGCCTATGGATTAGAGTTTGAAAACTCAGATGGCTTTGTGCATTACTGGTGCCCTCTAATACCTGCATTGAAACTGGCATATAAGACATCAGCTCATTATTCCACAGTTCAAACTCCCGCAATATCAGAAAAAGGTGGGATCCAAGACTCCCAGAAGAACCAGTGAGAAAAGGCTTAATTGATATCCATCCTACCGCTTCCAGGTTCAAAATTATGCTTGATAAAGTGAAATATTATGCAAAAAAGCATGATTGACACTTTTAAATGCGAAAAACAGAAGTGGGAAAAGATCCATAAAGTACCAGACTTCAAATTAGGCAACTTAGTTCTAGTTTCAACCTTAAATATTTATAATATGAAAGGCCCAAAGAAACTCAAAGACTCTTATGTAGGACCTTTTGGTATTGTTTCCTTACATGGAGCAATGCAGTTCAAGTCCAATTTAGTGGTGAATTACAAAATAAACACCCCCTTGTTCCAGTAAGCTCAATAACATCTTATCAATCAGCTGATAAATAATCTTTTCCTTCAAGGAACCCAGCTCCTTTGACTGTACCATCAGTGAAACAGAATGAAGAAAAAAGATAAAGAAAATGATTAAAGGAAGGAGACTTAGGGCTAACAATCAAATAAAATATCTTGTCAGATATATAAATACAGTACATGAACATGAATGGCTGAAAAAATCAGACATACCTGACTTAGATAAACGCTTGAGAGAATTTAGGCATGAAGGAAGGCCACAAGTGTGAATATGCCTATAAATGTGCTTTAAATTATGTAATATGAGTAATATATAGAGGTTGAAAAGTGGACATTAACCCCCTTTGGGGCCTTTTTATTCTTAATACCATTAATAAAAATTTAGTACAATTTTATTTTTTGGTTGGAGGAAATATGAGTCTTGAGGTGTATTTTGCATACACAAATAGTCCACAATTAATATTAAAAGAAATTCTGAACTATGCATAACCCATAAGTCATGCATATAGCCAAAATTCATCATTTTCTATTTAAGAAAAGATGAATACCTTTTTGTGAGTAGGCAAATTGATTGATTTAAGACCAGATTTGGATTTTACACAAAAATTAACCTAGGGTAGTTCCATAGAGTGAGTAAGCTTAAATTAACTCTATGAGGTGGTAATATGGAAAATAATTCAATAACACATGAAAGAATTGTGAAAACCTTTGTTTTTCTCAATTTAACACCAAAATAATGGGAATGTGAGAAATCTCATGTTACATATACACTAAGATTAGTTTTATGCATGTTTGCAGCATTTTAATTTACTGTATTCTTACATGAATGTTTGGTACAGCCATAGTGGATATCAGGTTTTAAGGCTGAATTACTATTTTTGATGTGAAAATAGCTGACAGGAACAAAATCCATCAAAGAGAGACAGGTTACCCAAATTCTGAGGCCTCTCAGGAATGGATAGCTCCAAAGATCAAATCCATGGCTGATAATGGGGCAATTAGTTAGCTAAAACCTTTTGGGAATGTTTTTACCAATTCAAAGTACCTTTACATAATAAGAAAGTAACAAATAAGCTGCTATTTTGGCGTGACAAGGAGGTATAGACCTTAAAAGAGTAATCAAAACCCTTTTTGAACTAGTATCCATGCTTTTACCTCATGGCGACCAGCTATCTTTCTGAATCCTTGGGGACCAATTAATAGAGGTATGATAAATATAAAAGCCAAAGAAACTATGACTTGATAATTCAAATTTAAAGCTTCACTTACAGTCCATTATTGATGATTCCATGTGAAAAACTGAATCTTCAAAAATTCACAGAAAATACAACCTGTGATCAAATTTCCAATAGACCTTATAACTTGAAGAAATTAATGTTTATTTTGAAATAAAAGAATATTTAAAGTTGTTACTCCTTTTATTCATAACCATAAATGGGTTGGTAGTCAAGTAAAAAGACTTAATTAAGTAATTATGATAATCTTAAATGACTACATATGACAAAATAAATAATTCAAAGAGGATGATTGTTTTATCACTCACTGGATATTCAGCTTTCTCCATGGAACGCCTCTGTGAGCTGTTGTTTACTTAAATGAGGCTTCCCTGCTGTTTTTTCCAAATCATCTTATCATTCAATCATATTGTTAGTACCAACAAGTAAGGATTAGTTAATTCTTTTCGTAAGTGTTTCAAATTTTTCCAAATTCATAAAAAAAGACGTGAAATAATAGAAATATAATATTTTCAATAGCATTTAGCTATTATATTTCTGTATTACTGATCCTTTAAATCCACAATTCATCCATCAAATCACTCTACCAGTTCTTTTCAATGTATTATTGGAGTATTTGTCAGTAATTTTATTGAGTTATTTATGATTATTCTTGAAAAAGATACTTATATATTAAAATAAATTCCTTATTCTAATAAAGAATTTTTGTTATTGAATACTTCTTGTCATTTATTCTTTCTGACAATTACTGCTTACTGTTATAAACACTAGTAGTGTATAGCCAGTAAAAGAAATAATCAAGCAATTAATTATCTAATTGTGTTTATAATAAATTAATTTATTATATTTTATAAGAACAGTAATATTATCAACAGTTTCATAGACACATCTTACATGGTCTCTATGTTTCGAGTCTTCTGGTTTCAGGTCTCTGCTTAATTGAAAGGTGAATGGCATAGTGGTTGTTATTTCCCTGATTCTCTTTCCTTTCACCACTGTCCAAACCATGGTCTTCTGTTTCTGAACAGTCCTTTCCTCTATTCTTCCTGGTTCCTTAGAAACCCAAGGTCTCTGAGATGTAAAGGTGACATGATATGAGTAATGGCTAGTAGTCAACAGCTTTTTGCTCTTGGGGTATTTGTATTTGACTGTTCTCTGTACAAGCTTGTGCTCTACTTTCTTGGGAAATTTGCCTTCAGGAGTTACAACAGGTTTAATTATTTTTATCTTCCCTTCACAAGTTACCAAAGTTCTTTTACCTTGGATGCATGCCGAAATTTGGGGTGTTCTAGGGCTTGGAGTGTGTTTTGTTGTCCATTCCTTTTCTGTGACAAGAATCTCATGTTCCCTTGTTCCTTTGACCTTATGAATGTTGTCTGTATCAGATGGGTTTGCAAATTTGTTTCTTTGCTATTGGATTCCAACAACTGAAGTTTTATCCCACTGAAATACAGATTATGAGGGCTGGATGTAAGATCTGACTTTAATAATTATTCTGAACATCAGATAATGACATCTGATAAAGTATAGGGGTCTATTTTATCTTGTATTATGATAGAAAATTATTTTTCACATCAGACATACTGAGTGGCAGATGTGTAAGGTACTGATGTAGCTCAAACTCTCACAGATATTTCTAACTAACAATATAGAGCTTTGGAAGGGGCTTATTTGAATAGTTGAAGCTATAAATTCATTATATAATTTCCTCTGACACTGTTATTTATATTGCAGAAATATTCCTTGTGAATTACAAATAATATTGGCTGTTGGGTATTGTATTTATATCAAAATACAGCCAATTCACCTGTGATAATTGGGGTTTTTAATTAATTCATTTCAAAAAAAAGCAAAAGGTGATATGTAATAACATATCCAAGAGAAAATAATGATATATTATATTTAATGCTTTTTTTTCTTTAAACATTTGCACTAAAAATGATAAAAATAATAAAATTAGGGAGAAAAATGAATAAATTATTGCTTTTATGCTTAAAAAAGACCCAATTCAGGCCAAAACCACATCCGGGAACAAAGTTCATCAGGATGACTCTTTGATATAATAGTTAAATGACTATAACTATGATTTTGACATGGTAAAATAATTTTTGAAGAGGTTCAAATAAGGGTTTTACTCTTCCTAGTTATTTCGAGTACTTCTTAAAACCCATGGTTCAGCTGTTATCAATTGATTTATTACAATAGAGACTGCAATAATTAAAATTAGAGGCATGACCCAGTTATATTCCAAGAGTACTATTCATTTTGAAAGCATTACTGTGTAGGAAATCAAGAGAAGGATGTGGATTCCTCTTTTGGGAATGGTAAGGTCCTTTTGTATCCTGATGGGGGTTTGGAAGGAATGTTGCACCCTGGAGCATAGAAGGAGTGAATATTTTCCCTCCAGAGGGTGGGATTATGACTTTCACAGCGCTTTATCAACTTTATTGGTTGCAGATGTGGTTTTGAAGCCACATCTGCTCACCTTTCCCCAATACAGGGTGGAAATATTCTCCTGGTTTCCTCACAGGCATGTTATGATGTGTCAGATTCATAGAAATATGTACAGCTGTCACAAACAGTGGATCTTTGAACTATAATACCAAAAAAACCTGGACCTTATATCCTTCTCCATTTGGTTGTGATGATTGTGCCATCAAAACAACCTAAGGTCTAGTCATGGTGGTGGTTGGTGACCATCTGCTCTGACATACCTCTTAGTGGAGCACTAGAGTTCTTGTTGGTGGTCTCTAGCATCAACATGAAAAAAGATAATGTCAGGGGACCCCGTATTAGTCATACTAAGAGGTATTTAACCCATAACAAGCTTTTTTGTGGCTTTGACGCTTGATATTCAATAGTAGAAGATACTAACCCACGGTATTGGGCTTTTGGCAATATTGTGGAGTTTAGACGTTAAAGCTGCTATAATTTTATCATTTTGAATATAGAGGTCTCAGAAGTGGCTCATAATATAGTCATTGATGAAATCTACACAATAGTTACTCATATGGTACATCTAAAATTAATTATGACAAAATTATACAGGTTTCAAATTCCATTATTGGAATTTGGATTTTTGATGAGTCCTGTATCAAGCTATTATAATTAATAAATATTTATCTGGAGGTGATATATGGTTAGGGAGGGTACCATTAGATATCTCATATTATTCTCTTTCTATGAAGACTCCACTTTAGGTATCTCAACCTAAACTTTTAGAAGCTATATTCTGGGTGAATATTTCATTCACTATTTTTGACCTTTAATTGGCTATTACCTCTGTAATTCTGATGCTTTCTAGCCCAGTTTGTGTAGTACTATTGCAAAACCCTACTTTAGATCTTTGATACAAGCACCCATTTGATAGTTGTCTTCATCTTTCTCTAGATTTTAGATTAGAGGTGAAATTTAAGGTTTATTCTCAGTTCTTACTTTGAGCTGGAATAAATTTTTTATTCCTTTTCTTATGGCTTTGGAAGTTTTATATTTAGGATGAGGTAACTTTACTTTTTCTTTTGGATGCTATTTTGACCTCTTGTGGGTCAGGTAAAATTTTAGTGGGCATCTAACTCTACCCTTTGTATACAATACTTTGGGTCATGTTTGTGCTATGAATTTTTTGTCACAGGCTCTGAGCCAATATGTGAGCAAGACCATGCTTTTTTTCTTTTTCAGATCAAATTTGGCCAAAAAGGAGTATGTAGCCTCAAGAAGGAAAAATATATCTTCTTTTTTTATATTTTTTCTTTCTTTTTTTATTTCTTTTACATTTAATATTTTATTCTTGAATTTCTTTCATTCCAAAGCAGAAATAATAATCTCCCTTTTCCTGTATTTGGATGCTCTGTATATTCATTTTTGTATCAATAGACAGTAGAAATAATCAAATAAGTCTTTAAAATTGAAAACCACTTTGAAATTGTTTCCAAAATCTTCTGGAAATATTTTCCAACACATCCTCATACCATAAAAATTTTCAATTAATCTCTTCTGAGATTGTCCCAACAATCTTTCAATAACATGTCCACTATTCCTATCCACCTTACTAAAATTTCTGTCAAAATCATCTTGAGATGTTCCAATGCTTGGATTCTCCCTTGTAGCTATAATGGTCCAACCTTCTCTTTGTTGTAATACTTGGATTTCTGAAAAAGGTAATGGAAACCTTTAAATTTGATTGGACCTGGAAGTACTGGCCCCAGGTGGTAAGCTTGTAGGGTTTAGAATGGGGGATGCCTTGGTTGGTGGTATAGTGGAATATTGTATGAGAGAATGTATGTGGGTTAAAGTTTAGGGCTTACTTTTAATCACCTGATTATGTAATTTCTTGACAGGTGGCTGAGCTGGGGAAGAATCTTGAGGCTTTCCAGGATAGTTATTTATAACCTCAAGTTCTTCTCCATCCAATTAATCACCCTCCTCAGCATCTTGCTGATAAACATAATGGGAAATCCTCCTAATCCTCTCCAATACACTTTGCCTTTTGAGCTGTGAAATCAGGATATCAGATCTGGAGTGAATTACCCTTCCTCCAATGGGAATAGACCCTTCAAGATTTGACCATCCTTAAAATCCTGTTTTCCGGATCCATTCACCAATTCAAAATATAATCCAAAGCCAATGGAGGTGAATATTTTTAATTAAAATTGGAATACCCTGACGTCAAATAAGAGATTTTGGCCCCATTAACTTGGTGCTCCATCCAAAAAGGCACTACTTCATTTCTCCACAGCCATCTTCTCAAATTGAAAATTGAAGGGCCTTTGATATGGAATGGTTTCTTCATAATGAATAAGTGCTGGAACTTTAAAGAATTGGGATTCCAGTTTTCAAAACACACATTCTTCCTCTTCAAGGATTCACTGCAAGCTATATCTAGGACTTCAACTTGCTTGAAGCCATTTTAGGTTTATCTTTCTTTTAAAAATTCTGAGAATGCCATTGAACAAGGTGAACACAATCAAGTTCATATTCCAGAGCCTCAGAAGAAAAAACTTATAAGCACATAAGGAGAAGATTAAGTGAAGGGAGTCAGGTTGGATCTCAATCTATAGGGGAAGAGAAAAGATCACGAAAGAATTCAGAAAGTGGCCAAGAAGTCATTTTATTCCATAAATATTATTGGGCCAGGACCCTCATTTTTAATCCCCCTTAAGACATCTTTAGGTCATCAATTTGGGCTTCAAGACCATAAGTAGCTCAGGGTCTTTCCCAACCCATAGGGTAAGGACTATCCAATTTAAAACAGGAATATGGGAAAAAAAACTTTCTTTTGTCACTTGGCCCTCATCAAATTTGGGCCCAAGGTGGCCAAATTGGCCCCAGGGACCCCTTGCAGGCCACAGACCGTAAAATCATCAAAAGTTTAAAAATGGAAAAAAATGAAAAAATGAAAAATAAGCCCAAATTTGGCCAAATGGGACAAATGGGCTATATTTTCCATTTGGACTTAGAATCCCCAAAGTGGCCATGAATCTGTTATTTTCCTTTTTTTCAAAAACTTATAGGAACATGACATGAGCTGTTAAATGTTCCAAAAGGACATAATTGACCTATTTCTCAAGAATTCATCCACCTGGACATAAATGACCTACAAGACCATTTTTTTCATTTTTCTCTGTTTTCACCTGTGAAATCAATTCATGGTCTCAGACTTAACAGAAAGGGTCAGGAAGGGCACCATTGGCCAAATCAAGAAATAATTCCTTCTTATAATAATTATTCATCAATTTCAATGCTCTTCAAGATCTTGAAAATCATTTTGAGATAAAGGCCACAGAGAAAATTGACATTGACTAATCCAAAGACCTCAAAAAATGATCAAAAAGAAGACCTACACATGAAAGTTTTTCCAATGAGGGTCATACTAATGATTTAATTTAACAAAATTTACAAGAGAAGAGCTGAAGATTGAAAGGATTTCCAGGATAATGAAAAGAAATCAAAAAATTAAAAAATTAAAGATTGAAAAAAATATGGGGGAAGAAGGTGATGCTCAGCAGTGGAATTGAATTATGGTATTAAGGAGCCCACCAGCTTCAACAGGGGTAAATTGTCACTGCCGTTAATAGGGGTAAAGGGTATTCAACCTTATCCCCACTGAAACCTACCAATAAAGAAAATAAATTATCTGTATGATAATATGGTTTCAGAAATCTTTTGAAACACTCATACAGTTTGAATTCAATAAATACAGCCTGCCATTATTGGTACAGGCTGGATTCACAAAAATACAATTTTGGATACATCAATCTGAAACTGTAAGATCACCCAGCTTTACTACACCGTCTGTACAGAAGACCCTTTGTATCCATACAGGTCCTGTATTATCAAAATCAATAAATCTTCTCAAGAAATTCACTCTTTGGGCCTGGGCTGGTGGATTCTCACATATACCAGCCCTCTTCCTCCCTCTGGTGAGTTTTTCTCAGTCAATTGATATATCTGATATATTATTCATAAGCTTTCATTATTACCTTTGGAATATCTTATTCTTAACTATTAAGTCAGTCTTAAACTTCCCTCACCTGTTTGGGGTAGTTTTGGTGGCCATATCTGTATCAACCCTCCCCTTATTTCTGGAAGTTTAAAACAGTGGATTTGGACTTTATTGTGATTAGCTCTCTTTTTGTTTATTGCTTATTGCTGAATTTTATTTAAACTTCCTTTTTTCATATTTTGTTACTCTTGGTAATATTCCTTATTTTTGAAACTAATCAAGTGTCTTTCTCATTTATTCTTATCCCTCTGCAATTGAGTCCCATCCCCTGAGAGCTAGGCTGTCTTTACTCAGAAGAACCCCCTGTGACATATAGCTTGGATAACTGTTTTGTTTTGAAATGAATATAGATATTTTCCCTGATATACTTATACAACATGAATATTTTTATTTTAACCTATTATGTAAGATATTTTTGTTGATTTGGGAACTGGTTGGTTATTCTCCAAAAAAAGAAAGACAATAATTGGTTTTTATTTTGACTATACCAAACCTATCTAATTGTTGCTGAGAATATTACCTACTAAATTCAAGGTTGGACCCATTTTGGATCCATTTTTTGTTCAAATTGATATTCATTTTCAGACTGGTGTTAGCTCTGAAGCACCTACCACCAGCATTAGCTTTTTGTTTCATGGTGCCTGTACTTTTGTTTCTCCCATTGTCTGGGATCTGCTCACCAACTTGTAGGTTTGTGCTACTTTATCCCCCCCTGTGTCATACTTAAGGCTAATACCATTGTCATGTGATTCTGAGGTTACCCATAGTTATGATTTATTTCATTTTCTATCTACTCCAAGTGATTGAGCATCACATCTTCTGTGATCTGCTCTTTTTACTTTTTTCCTACTTGTAGGTTTGTGTCACTCGCTCCCGTTCCTCCATTGTACTCAAGGGTAAGACATTGTCTTGCCATTCCAAGACTTTCCTCTTAAAAGTCTTTTAGTAATTAATAAATTATTCTAAATTTCAAAAATTATAAAGGTTTTTGTTTTGGGAAGATTACGTTTTAAAGAATAAAGGTTTTTATCATAATGTTCTCCCTCATCGATTTCAGATATTAAACTTGATTTTGTCATTTAGATCAACTTTCAGCATACAATTGAAAATTTTGATCATCTTATTTTGGGACTGCTTTTTCTTTTCAATAAATATTTTTGAAGGATACTTGGTTACTACGGCATCAATGTGATGCGGATAGCCATAATTTATATCACTCATATACGTTACTCAACTCCTTTCATCCCAAAACATTGAATTGTGTTGTTAGAGGATTCTTAATTCAACTTCATGATTTGACCAATTCTCTTTTTGTTTTATTCAAATTTTTCTTTCAATTTTGTATTCATTTATTTTATAATATGTTGTCAAGTAACGTCAAGTCACGGTTGTTGAAGGTCACCAACACTCAAGCCAAAAACGAGCAAATGAACATTAAGACGTATTTATCGACCAAGACCTCTCAAAAGGTAAACATCACAACAACTGTACATGAATAACTCAGCTTATCTTTTAAAATTTTTCTGTGTATATGTAAGATTTTCTTAAAGCTTACATCCCTGAGTATCCTTGCAATGATAAGACACTTGAAGACAGGAGAAAAGTATGACACGTAACCTTAAACTTTACCGCGAAAACCCCGGTAAAGCTTGATAGCAACTAGCTTTGAGTATTTGCGTTGAGTTTGGGTTTAAAACAGTTTTCTGAACAAACGATAATGAATATTAGCAAACAAATTGGTCGTATGAAGTCCAAAGTGGGCATCTTCAGGTCAGTTTAGTTGTGGAACGACCATACAAATGATACAGAATGGAGCAAAGCTAAAATAAAACGTTTTTCAAATCCATGTTTAATCATTGATCTTGTCTGCAGTGTCATCAGTACTCAAATTAATTGAAAAGCGTATAGAACATGCTTCCTAGCCCCAGCGGCCGGAATTCATGCAAAATTGCAAAGTCTCCTCTCTAGTTGAGTTATGTTTAACCGTTATCTTCGCCACCAATCCCGCACCGCATCGGCTACTGAAACTATGCAAACTGTTTTCCAAGCACTCAGGCCTATTCGTGGAGACACACCTTTATACAAGCCTTTCAAGCCATGTTCTGTATAATGAATAAGTATCCGTAGCACCCGTAGGGAATTTGTTCAGTGTTGGCAATTGGTACGATGGCCGATAAGAAATCAAAAGGACCAAATCATATCTAACCTTTGTAGATGAAAGACAAAGTGTTAAAGACGGTCAAGTTTTGGGGCCGGTTAGAGTTATGCTGAGCCATTGATTGCATCTCTACCCTGACAACCTCAATGGGCTAAATAGAGTTATTACCAAACGATGCGTGTCAGAAAATTAACTAAGGACAGAAAGAACTTGCAAGAAGTGAATTGAAAATGGCGAATACATGGTTCCAGCAGCCTAACCCGCCCCCAATGGCACTACTTAAGATCTTATCGGTAGTTGTTAATTCAGAACCACTGGGCCGCCCTCTGGCCATTCGGATTGTGTCTTCTGCTAATCGGGCAAATCCCATGCTAAGCAAAATTGGTTGGAAGGCCAGCGGATGGGCAAAAGCAAACAAATAAACAAAATGCTTCGTAGTGTAGGGCCAGTAACATGAATTCCTAAACTTGAAAATCTAACCGAGATCCCCAATTTGTACACTGACGAATGGCTACAGCATGCACGCCTTTATTCACGCCACGAATGCCTTCCTGTTCGTATTGAAGAATAAGTCAGCAAGAAATCCTACTACTTATAGCCCAAGCGCAACGCCGGTGGATACTTTTTCTCATGAATCATTAGAAAAAGCATGCATTCGAACCTTTTTGAGTAATTCAGAAAATAGACCTAGTGTACCTTGAGGCTTGCTGGCTACTTGCCCCAGGCTAATCGTTTGTTTCGCGCGGGTAATCTCAGCTGTCTAGAAAAATACGTTGTTGATTTCAATCAGATGACGTGTTCCAATGAAAGAGTCGCTTAAGAGTTTCTAGGTGAGAGAAATTTGTGGGCTAACTTTCATGGTGGTGCAGATTCCCATGCTCAGGTAGGCTTGGGCAATGCCGCCGCCACAACCACCAATCAAGCCGGCTGCGAAAGGGGATAAGTTCAATCTATCGACTGAAAGCGACTCCAGCTCGGCTGCTGTAAAAAGTAAGATTGCCCCTGAAGAACTTGATTCAATCCATGCCTGTGAAGTTTATTCAGACAAATGAAAATTAGATATGGTTAGTGAAAGCTTGCTGGATAACGACTCATGAATACTTGGCAAGCCAATTTCGGTGAGCTTTTTGTATTGGAAAGATCCCATGATCCAAGTCCATTGTGTCACTTACCCAAGGAATAAGACCTAAGAGTCATTTGCCATTCAATCAAATTCGCGATGTTTATAAAACACCACAAAAGGAAACACGTCAGATAATTTTTGAGGGTTTGACAGCCACCAAGTGGACAAAGTTGATAGAGACTTGGTTGTTTTGGCTTTTAGTTTCATTCAAGTGAGGAGAAGAATATCAGTTATAAATTCTACCTTGATAAAATCCTCTGAGGCCACTTCCTTGATTGACGCCCCTCCTCCAGACTTCTTTAATAGCACCTCTCAGACTTAGGTCGCGATGGGCAGCCATGTGAGTCTTAAGAACCTCCAATGGCTGGCCGAATGTGGTAATCTCAAACACCGACACAGCTGCACCCAGCAGCAGGTTCGCTGGTTGAATCGTTTTTCTAGTGTTGGGAGTCATTTGAAAGTGGTAAACGTGTTTATTTTCTTTCCTCCACCAAAAGCCTAAAAGCTTGCTGCAGACAACACAGATCGGGTAAAACCTCTATGGTATAGTTCCAATGAGCGCAAGAGGAAAAGGCTTTCGGGCCAGGCTCAGGTGGTATAGAAAGGTCTGGCAAGCAACTGCTCCGCTTCAACTGCTTCGAAGAACGGCGCCTTGAGGACGGGTAGCCCTATGCTGAGTCGGGAATCGCCTAGTCTTGAAACCAAGATGTACTGCTCAGGGTATGGGAGACAGTCACGAGCGCTGGGAATGCGGTCATCATAAAACTACAACAGATTATATTCGTACCGGCGCTGGTTGGACGCGAGACAAGAGATAACTGTCACCAACCTGGGGTTGCCAGCCGTTGGCTATCTGTAAAATCCAGGAGGCCTGGAGCGGTTGGGTGAGAACTCTCGGATTTAAAATCAGCTGGGGCAGCAGGATCGAGGGGACGAGGACAGTGGCATCTATGCATCGCACTGGGGACACCATCGAAGACTGCTCCCGATTGATATTCAAACGGCGAAGTCTTTCCACGCCGCCTGTCGATACGAAGATACAAAGTCAGTTGGGGGAACTAACGAAGACGTCGTCGCAGAATTGATGAATAGATTTTATAGAACACTGTATGTACAGTACCGCCATCGTCAGATCGTTAAGATAATTTTCGATGGCAAGTTGGACTTCATAAATCTTAGCCATGCTTCTTAATTTAATTACGGCACCGACCACAACACCGCCCACGAGCGTCGACAGCCTAACCTCAGATCGTCGGAAGTCATAGTTCATTTGAATCAATAGTACTCGCCGGCAATCACCGTACGAGACCAGCTTCAGATTGAGTGGCCGACTCGTCGGATTTCGATCCGCACACACCCCTTCCACCGACGGTGACTCCACTCTAAGTTGCCAACAGTGGGGCACACTCAAAGATTCTACTATCGGCTCGGCAGCTATCTCCAAGAACTGGATTAGATTGACTGGCGACCGGAAAGCAATCTACGGCGCTCTCAAGTACCCTTATCATACCCTGTTTTGCAATCAAGTCAAGCCGTGTCCATCCGTCCCTCTGGTTGCAACTGAGGACAAAAGGGCCCACCCAACGACCCTTTGGACGCGCGAGATATTCTTCAGCGAAAGGGCTCAATGGTGGAGGATCTCGGCACAGCCCCGGCAGCACTAGGCCAGGAAGCAAAATTACAGAGTCTAGGTCTTCGGTCTGCCCCAATGATGTTTTAAAAAACACAGGCCAAAAACTCAGTGAGCCAATCTTGCTTTAGCAGCCCCTAAGAAAGACCTTGCATCTGGATACCAACTTGCAACTCCACCAGGGGCTTAGAGGCACATGCAAAAAAATTTATCCCAACACATTTTTGCTTTTTCAGCCTGCCATAACAACAGACTGAAGCCTTAGCGGCAATGCGTACCAACGTCCCCCAGCTGGCAATTGATGTTATTGTCTTGGGCGGTTATCCCCCCATTCAAAAAAAATGAACATGTATGGGCAAGCCAGGATTATTATCCATTACAGTCCAGTTTCTGATGGCTTTCAGAATGCCCACCTTATCAGGGCTGTGCATCAACAAGCCATACTATGATAAATAGTTCACGAAAAGAATATTGCTATCGAAGGGGCTTACCTCTTTCATTCTCGTGACTTGGGTTTTGCCAGAGACCACCATCAAGGAAAATCGCTTATGGAACCTAATCAAAACTCGACGACAATACACGAAAGTCTAGATGTATTCCCTGGCGTAGGTTTGGTAATGGCGCATGGTGTCACCAGATATACTTATGAATATCCGCACGTCCAAACCAAGATTTCCTTCAAAACTAAAGTCAGCATTCAGAAACTCTTCCTTATCGACTCTACATGTATGACCTCTCTAACAACGGCAGCCCAATAAAAAAGCTGGATCGTCTCAAAACCATTTTCCATGAAATAATTTTATCTTGCGACCTCATTTTAGCTGTTTTTTACTCATCCGCCGGCTGATGGTAATAGTCAACTTTGTTTCATCAGGGTACGCACCGAGGGGCATTCATGAATTCCGTGCATGACAAGATACTCGTGTGCAGAAGAGGTGAGATGCTATCTTATCAGTTAACCTTAGACTTGAAACCTGGCAACTCGCTTGGGTTGATTTAGCCTGAAATTTGCAAAATTCTGGTTGCAATTTTGATGTCTATTGAAATCGTTCACTGCCTCCAAACTGATGTACTCAAAGAATTCAATCCTGAAAATCAAAATGACTCGAAATGTTACCCGGCTCCGAAGAATCTCCATAGATGGTGAGAATCAAATTTGCTTTGTACTTGGTGCTCTACCGCCTATGTTAAAGGCAAAGAGTTCTTGGTGAGGTTGAATTTGAAAGAATTTTGGATTTTGAACAGGAAAGAGCCAGCCAATTTTGTTAGTTTTTGGTCTGCCTTGATAGGTGTTTCCTCAGAAATGTGGCAATTTAAAGAGTTCTGGAAATAGTAGAATTTTGATGTATAAGATTGAACGTGGGCCATGGACATTGACCTGCATTGTCTTCTTTAAATAACCTTAAATAATAAATTTCAATTAAACCCCATGCCTTACAAAATAAAAATTTATGTTTACTTATCTTTTGCTATTTTTTCTTCCCTGGGTACCACCAGCTTATTGGTTCTCTAAATTATGACTGGATTGATTCCAAACAAAATGTGGCTCCTCTTTGATTCATATTTCAATAGGTATCTCTCATCAATCTTTTTTTATGATGTAAATTATTGAATTATTTTCAAAAATGTAAATAAATCTCCAATTTTGTATCATATTTCCAAAATCACTCATAAAACCTGGTTTCTATTGAAAAAAGAAAAACTAGTATCAAAACAAAATATGAATTCTTTTATCAAATATGATTATTTATCCTTTAAAGCTGTAAGGTTTGAATATGAAGCTTGAATTGAGAATCAAGGACTTTTCCTGTCCTCAAAATTTGTATAAAGTAAATTTAATTAAAAATAGCAATTTTTATAAGTTTCAAGAGAAAACACACCTATTAATTGTTCTTTTAACTTTGTTAGTATGAAACAATAACAATATAAAGATTTATTGTTTTACCAACAAGAAAGATTTATCCAAAAAATACTCTACAAGAGATATTAATGGCTACAAAATAAATTTCAATTGGAATTAACTGAGTAAAGAACTTCAGGAAATTAATAAGAGAACAGAGTATCTAAAAAGAGGATTAATGTTACAGGGGCTCTTCTAAGTGAAGAGGGCCTGGCACTAAGTAAACTTTGACTCACCTATGGAGGGCTCAAGTGGGATAAGATAAAGAATACAATTAAGAGTTTAATAAGAATGATATTTCTAATGAAAGAAATAAAAGAAAATCAGCAAAAAGAAATAATAAGAGTAAAGAATAAAAGAGCCAACCATGAACAAGTCCAAGTCTGTTGTTTCAACTTGTCAGAAAGAAAGAGTAGGGCTAATAAGGATATCACCACCACAACTCTACTGAACAAGTGAGGAAATATAAAGACTAACTTAATAACAATAAATAAGATATTTCAAAAATAAGAATTATAGTATTTATTTAATAATAAATAAAATATATAAATTAACTGGGGAAAAATCCCCAGTGAGTAAAAGAGGGGCTGCTATATGTGAGAATCCACCAGCCATGATCCAAAGAGTGAATTTTCTTGACATAAATCTTTGATTGAATTGATTTGGATAATACAGCCCTTTTATGGATTTACAGGTTCTGTACAAGAGGTATGGTGGAATTAAGTGATCATACAGTTTCAGGCTGGTGTATCCAAAAATGAATTTGGGAAATTCAGCCTGTACAGGTTGTGACAGGCTGTATTGATGAGCCAAACTGTATTGAGTGTTCCAAAAGAAGATTAACTGAAACTGAATGCTCATACATACAATGATTTGCTGATTTTGTGAGTTTGAGTGGGTCTAAGGTTAAATACCCTTTCTGTTGATAGTGGCCCTGGAAAGTGAAGAGGAAACACACCCAAAAATGAAAAGAGTGAATTTGGAAAGAAATTGGAAAAGTTAACAATGATGAAATATGCTATAATTGAATTTTGGGGTGCTTCAAGGGTAAAAAATTATTATAAGAGTTACAAAAAATGATTAGAATGATCTTTCATGTTTATTGAAAATTAAAAATTATTTGAACAGGGTGGTTGGAATCTTTTATTGATTGGTTTAACAGTGTCACAGGGGCTCTTCTAAGTGAAGAGGGCCTGGAACTCAGTAAACTGGTACTCACTTATGGCGGGCTCAAAGATATGGTAAGAAGTGATACACTTAAGAGTGTTAAAGATGAATTACTAAAAGAATAAAAATAAGAAAGCAGCAACAAAGAATAAGGATAAAGAAATAGAAGAGCCAACCACAAACAAGTCCAAGTCCACTGTTTCAACCTGTCAGAATGGAAAGAGAAGGGTTAATAAGGATAGGGCCACCCAACTCATACTGTACAGGCAAAGAGAGAAATGCAAAGACTAACTTAAAATTAAATAATTATAATACCCAAAATAAAGATAAGAATAATTATAAAAATAATAAATAAACTAAATTAATTAAGTGGGGAAAAGTCCCCAGGGGGGAGAAAGAGGGGCTGGTATATGTGACAATCACCAGCCCTGATCCAGAGGAAGAATTTTCATGAGAATAATTGATGATTGAATTGAGTCTGGCCAATACAGATCCTGTACAGCTGTACAGAACCTGTACAAGAGGTGTGGTGTATTTGAGTGATCATACAGTTTCATACTGGTGTATTGAAACTGTATTGGGTGAATCCAACCTGTACAGGTATTGACAGGCTGTATTGAATGTACCAAGCTGTATGCATGTTTCAGAATGAATATTGCTGAAGCTGAATGCTGATTGCCAATGCTGGATCTGCTTATTTGAGCTATTTGAGTGAGTATGTGAATGAATACCCTTACCCCGGATGGATGGTTGTTACAGTATCCCCCTCTTGAAACTGGTGGGCTCCTGAACACCATATTACCCTGCCACTGTTGAGTGGCATCTCAATATCCCCACATTTTCTTCAAAAAAATTCTTTTTAATTTTTTTTTCCTCTTGACCATTATCCCAAAAAATTCTTCTTCAATTCTTCTCTGTCAATTCAAATTGATTCCCCCCTTCTTTCAAGTTTGGAGTAAGTATCCCACTTCGAAATATGCTTTTCTTGCTTCTGATTCAATCCATCTTGACCTTGGACCATGGCCTTGGGATATGTCCCAAAATGATGGCCACTGAGCTCTTGTGCTCAAAAAATGATGCCCAATGAGTATATGAAGTGTACTCATTGGGCAAGGCTTAATCCATGAAATCTTGAAATAATTTCCTCCAAGGGGTCTTGTCCCCATTGTCTATGGAAGTGGCCTCAAACAGCCCTCCAAAGTGTTTTTGGGCTGTGGCCTCTACCCTTATGAACTTGATATTTTTTGGTTTTTATGGCCTTTTGCGCCTTTTTGGGGTTTTTGGTGATTTTGGTGATTCCATGATTTATGGCCATTTGTGGCCATTTTGGGTCTTTTTGGGCTTCATTGTGCTTTTATGTCATATGGCTATATTGGCCTTTTTTCTTGTCTTTGGGGTCCTACAGTCCGTAGGGGCTATTGGAGGCCCCCAGGACTAAAATGGACCCCCTGGGCCCAAATTTGATGGGGACCCAGGGGTGCAAGGGGGCCATAAATTGGCCCAGAGTCCAAGACACCCACCTTTATGGCCTGGACCCATTGATGGGGTCCAGGGTCACCAAGATCATGGCCTCCCCAAAGATGCAGGGGAGGCCCACAGTGATGAATGCAGCCCCAAAGGGGCTTTGGGCCTTCATTCTTGAGGCTTTGAGGGGGGGCCATAAATGAGTTATGGCCCCATTCTTGAGGTCAATTTCCTTTGGATTGAAATGGACTGATTTGGACGTCTTTAATCTTCTGCTTCTGCATTCCCAAATTCGACGGGTATTAAGATGAATCTAATAATGACTTCCAGTGAACTTTTGATGATTTGGTAGAGAAACTAGTTTCCTTGTCCTTGTTGTGTTTGGTTTGAATTCTATTCCCACTCTTATAAATACTAAAAAATGAAAAGATAATGGAACCTCCCAATACATGATTTGGGAGGGGATGCTGCTGCTTTAAAGAAATAAAAGAAAGAAAATTATACAAGTAAACAAAGAAAGAAAAATAATAAGAGAAAATGAGATTAAAGAAAAGAAATAAGGAAAAATCCTGATGGTTGTTCCTTCTTGTGGTGAGCTGCTTGATTCTGGCCAAGAAGTGTCTAAAAAAGGAAAACCAAGCATTTGATGCTCACAGAGTGGCCAAGGTAATGTTTTACAAGAAGTAGAACCCTCAGGGATGCATACCAAGAGCTGGAACTTACTTTAATAACTTCCACTCCCCACCAAGCACCATAAAATTGAAAAGAATTTGCCCTAAATGACTTCTGACATGAATTGCCATAGATGACTTCTGAAATGAATTGCCGTAATTGACTGGAAGTAATGAATGTCTTGAATTATGATGATTGGCATAAATTGAAATGATAAATAAGAAAAAAGAAATGAAAATAAAGAAAGAAACATTTGGCCATATCTTGATAAGGTCCAAATTGGAGGGTATTGGTGTTGTATGCTTCCTGAACCTGTCCAAAGAATTGACAAGTGCTCACAAAGTGGCCAAGGTGATGCTTACAACAACATATGGGTAGAATACCCCCTTAAAGGTGCATGCCAGGAGAGGAACTTACTTTCATAACTTCTTCTCCCCACCAAGCACCATAATCAAACTCTTGAGGTATTTGGACCAGGCTTGTCTGGGTATAATAAATAGAAATCCTTGACAAGGTCTGGTGAGTTGGTAAGGTTGGAAGCTGGTTCCCAAGTGGTTCTTTCTGGGTCTTCACTGAGTCTTTTCCACTCTACAAGATACCATAATTTACCTCTTTTGAGTTTCGAGTCCAGAACCTGAGCCACTTCCCATTCTTGCTCCTCCACTAGGATTGGTGGTGGTGGCAATTGATGTTGATTTGGAATAGTTGAATGCTTGACTGGTTCTAATAAGGACACATGAAAGACAGGGTGAACTGACTTCCATTGCTGAGGCAACTTGAGGTGATATGCATGGCTTCCAATCTTCTTCAGAACTTCAAAAGGTCCCAACCATCTTTCTGATAACTTCTTGGTGGGTCTTGTGGTCTTGATGGTCTTGGAGGATAGCCATACTTTGTCCCCAGGCTGGAAATCAGGTGGAATTGCCCTATTTCTATCTGCATACTTCTTGAATCTCCTTATTGCTGACTCTAATTCCTCTTTGACAACTTGCTGTACTGATTGGATTTTTGTTGATAACTTTCCAGCAGGTGAGTCTTGAGAGATATGGATTGAATCAAAGCTGGGATTTCCTCCATAAATGGTGAAAAAAGGTGATTGCTTGGTTGATGAATGTTCTGCATTATTATAGGCAAATTCAGCCAGTGGGAGCCAGGTGTACCAGTCATCTTGATGATAGCTGACATACATCTGAAGTTACTGTTCTAGTATCTGATTTACCCTCTCTGTCTGTCCATCTGTTTCAGGGTGAAAGGCAGTTGAAAGATCTCTTGATATCTTGAGCTGCTGACACAATTGAGTCCAAAATGATGAAACAAATAAGGATCCTCTATCACTGATGATACTGACTGGAAGGCCATTCTTGGAAAATACATGACTAATGAAGATTTGAGCTAAGTCCAGAGCAGTAATTGTTCCATAAGCTGGAATGAAGATTGCCATTTTTGAGAACCTTCCCACAACTACTAGAATTGAATCAAAGGTGTTTGACAGTGGCAATTGAGTGATGAAGTCCATCGATAATGAATTCCAAGGACCAGATGGAATTGAAAGAGGCTTGAGTAATCCAAACTTCTTGTGATGAATGTTCTTGTTTCTTGAGCATTGCTGACATGAGGACACATAGTCCTTGATGAATTGATTCATGCCAGCCCAATAAAAATCCCTCTTGATGAGCTTGAGGGTCTTCTCCTGGCCAGGATGGCCAGCCAATGGTGAGTCATGACGCTTTTGAAGAATATTGAGTTGAAGTTCTTCATTGCTTGGGATTACCAATCTATCTTTGAATAATAATAACTTGGCTTGAGGTTCAAGAGAATAATCTGGAACTGATTCACCTTTTGCTAGTTGCTTGAGTATTTCTTTATAGTCTTTGTCTTGCCATACTTCTTTTTGAATCTTGTCCACTAAATCTGAGAAAATCTCCACTTTGATTGAGAAGGATCTTGACTCTTGAATTCCATCTTGCTTGAGTACTTGATGAAAGTTTTGAGGATTCTTGCTGATGAAGTCCACCCCCCTCTCTGGGTACACCTCGTCCCGACGTGACAAGGCATCTGGTAAAGTGGCCAGCCTGCCTGGGCGGTAAGTGATAGTGAAATGAAATTCTGAGAGAAATTCAGCCCAACAGGCCTGATGAAGAGTAAGAACTTTGGAAGACATGAAATACTGCAAGGAAGAGTGGTCTGTCAAGACCTCAAAAGAATTGGAAAGAGAAAGAAGAAATGCTCTCCAGCGCTTGAGAGCCCAAACTATGCCAAGGAGTTCCTTGTCATGAATTTCATAGCTGAGGTCAGCTGGCAAGAGCTTGCGACTATCAAATGCAATGGGATGCTTTCCTGAGTCATTCACCTGACTCAGTATGGCGCCCAATTCATAATCAGAAGCATCAGTCTCCACAATAGTACGTAGAGATGGATTGAAATGGGATAAGATAGGAGCAGAGGTGAAAGCTTCTTTGAGTGCTTGAAACTGACTAAGAGCTTCCTCATTGAAGACAAAAGGAGAATCTTTTTTAAGGAGGGAAGTGAGAGAAGTGATTTTTTTAGAATAATGTTTAATGAAACAACGATAAAAATTGGCAAAGCCAAGAAAAGATTGGAGGGCCTTGATGTTTGTTGGGCTGAGGCCAATTGAGGATTTGCTGAACTTTTGAAGAATCCATCTTGAGGCCATCACTTGAACAACATAGCCCAAGTATTCCACACTTGAGGCATGGAATACACCCTTGGAGGCTTTGGGAAATAAATTATTTTCTCTGAGTCTTTGGAGGACAGAGGTCACATGTTTGACATGTTCTTCCTCAGAACTTGAGAATACCATAATATCATCTAGATAAACCACAACAAACACATCCAAGAAATCTGCAAATATATCATTTACAAGATTCTGGAAAGAAGCAGGAGCATTGGGAAAACCAAATGGCATTACCAAATACTCATAACTATCATACTTGGTTCTGAAGGCAGTTAAGTGCTCATCCCCCTCTTTGATTCTCAGAAGGTTATATGCACCACCCAAGTCTATCTTGGAGAAGATAGTGGAACCGTTGAATACAGTAAGGAGCTGGTTCATAGGAGGAACAGAATACCTGTTCTTCCTAGTAACAGCATTGAGTTTGCGGTAGTCAACACACAAACGAAGACCTCCATCCTTTTCCTTGACAAAAAGGAAAGGTGCTCCTGTTGAAGAGGAGCTTGGTCTAATGAAACATTTCTCTACATTCTCTGAAATGTAGGCCTGCAGTGTTTCTGACTCTTGATTTGATAATGAGTAGATAACACCAATTGGAGGTAGAAGACCCTCCAATTTGATATGGTGATCACAGGGGCGGTGTGGAGGAAGTTTCTCAGCTTTCACCTTGGAGAATACATCCAAATATTGGTGATAAGCAGGAGGGACTACCTTCAACACAGTTTCAATTTCTTCTGGCTCTTCCTCCTCATCCCACTGGTCCTCCAGGGATGCATGAAAAGATAAGGGAGGAAGGTCCATATCCCCTTGAAAGAGATGAAGTGAAGATATGGCAACATCTTCTCCAACATCCTTTATCTCTTTGAAGACTTCATCTCTTAATGGAAGGGATATGGACAGAAGAAGGAAGGGAAGGTGTCTTAAGTTCACCAACCAGAGCAACACTGTTGACAGCAGTGGCTAAGTCATTACTAGTAGAAGGAATAATACCAATAGAATCCTTATGACTAGAATCATAGGTGATCAATCCATTTTTCCAATAAATGATGGGATTAAAATGGTAAAGGGAATCATAGCCCAATATCAGGTCTTCTCCCTTGGGTGAATCTATGATAAAGAAGTCCCATTCAAAGCTTGGGAAGGAAGGAAAGTTAACTACCCACTTGGTATAATGGGTGATGAAAAAGGCAGGGAATTCATTAGAATCCAAAATGAAAAAAGGAATCTTTTCAGGGAGCTCTGACAGAGTCAATGAGTACTTGAGAACAAAATTCTTTGCAATAAAAGAGTTTGTAGCACCAGAATCAATGAGAATACAATAAAAAATATCAGAGACAGAAGAGAAAATAAGAAATTCTAAAGATTTCTTGACACTAGTATTCAGAGTGCACAATTGTGCTCTTGAAGGAAATAAGTGAGAACCATTGAACACATCATTATCCCCACTCAGGCTTTTCCTTGCTTGCTAGGGAAGCCTCTTGATGATGACCCAGGCTTGTTCTGAGGTCTCTTGAAGCATCTTTCAATTGGGTGCTTTCCACCACAATAAGTACACAACCCCTCTTTAATCCTCCTCTCCTTTTCAGAACCGATTAATTTATTTTCCTTATTGAGGAGAGAAGCATGAGGTTTGTCCTTTGAAGATTGCAACTGCTTGCCCTTCTTATTCTTCTTTTGGTGAGGCCTTTTTGAAGATGAGTTTTTAGGAGGCCTAGATTGATTGGATCCATGGACAGGAGGCTTCTTCTCTTGATTGCCACCTTTTTCTTTTTGCCTCTCATGATACCTTGTGTCTAACTCTAAAGTGACATCCATAAGTTCTTGAAGAGTATCAAAATTTCCAGGGTAAGAAGCCAACTGATCCAATAATCTTGATGCCAATCCTCTTCTGTAAACATGGATATAAGCTCTTTCCCCCCAATCTCCAATTCTTGACATTAAGCTTCTGAAATCTGCAATGTACAAGGAAACATGACCACTCTCCTTCATCCTCAAATTGTCCAACTCTTGTTCAGCTTTCCTGACCTCATTGGGGTCACCAAACAGAGTGAATAATTGAGATTCAAATAAGGGCCAATTGTTGAGGAGGTAGGAAGGGTCTTTATTGGAAATATTTGAGAGATAGGGTTCAATCCACTTTCCAGCTCTACCAGTGAGAAAAGAAGTTGAGTAAAGAACTTTCTTCCTGTCAGAGGAGAAATTTGCTGGATCATTATGAAAGATTAATTGACAGCATTGGATAAATCCTCTCAATTTATGAGCTTGAGTACCATCAAAAGAATTAGGTGCCTTCATGGATGGAGTATTGAAAGCAGGGGCTTTGGAATTGTCCCTGGGAGCAACTGCTTGAGTGAGCTGCCCCATGAATTGTGTCATCTGCTCCATCATCTTGAGGAGACTTGGATCAGTTTGAGAGACAAGAGGTTGACTAGGAAGGGCTAGATTAGAACCCTGAGGCACCTCTGGAGCATTTGCCAAGGCATCTTCCACTTCAGCTTCCCCAGAATCTTCCCCCTCTTCATCTTCAACTTCCCCTTGTCTTGCTGTTGCACCTTCAGACATGCCAGGATAGCCACCCAAAAGTCCAGAAAAGGATCTTGATCTTCTAGATTTCATTCCACCTCTTCTTGAGGGTGCTGCTCCTTCCATTGGTGGTCCTCTGTCCAAATTTGCACTCAGTTGAGGAACTGATGGTGTGCGGTCAAGAGGAGCCCTTGCTGTAGGAGTGAGAACAGCTTGAATTCTTTGGGATCTAGTATCTTTGGCTGGGGGGCTATGCTGAACTGGCATTTTGAATAAAAATGAAGTAAAACTTGATGGTATGAGAATAATAAACAGAACTGGGCCAAATCAATCACAATTAAAATCTTGATGAATCTTGAGGAATCAATTCAAATCTTGAGGTGAAATCAAATTCAGTCAACAGTCAAATCAATTCAACAATCAACAATCAACTCAAATCAAATATCAATAATCTTGAGTAAATCAACAATCAATCAATATTCAATCAATCAATAAATCAGTGTCTTCAATATGAAATCAAGGTCTTGAGGAATCAATCAATCAATTTAAAATCTTCAGAAGTCAATTCAATATCTTGATGAGTCAAAATCAGTCAATAATCAAAATCAATTCTTGAGGATCAATAAAATATCTTGAGGATTCAAAGTAAATCAATAATCAAAATAAGCTCTTGAGGATCAATCAATATCTTGAGAAGTCAAAATCAATCAATCCAATCCAAATAAGAATCCTGAACCGCTGAATCAATAATCCAATGAATCCCAATGAATAATCCAATCAATTAAACCAATCAATAACTCCTAAAAGAACCTGAATAAGAACACAGAGAAAATTTTATTTGATAAAATGAAATGAAGTGAATGAAATGGTCAGCAATGATTAAGAAAGAAGAAGAAGCAATTTCATATGAATGAAATGAATGAGATGAAATTGATGAGAGAGAAAAATCATAATCATTAAAGATTATTAAGTCATAAAAGAGATCATAATTGATGAATGAGAGAAATGAATATAAATGAATGAAAAGAAAAAATCAAATATGAGATAATTAATTTAATGTCACAGGGGCTCTTCTAAGTGAAGAGGGCCTGGCACTCAGTAAACTGGGACTCACTTATGGAGGGCTCAAAGATATGGTAAGAAGTGATACACTTAAGAGTGTTAAAGATGAATTACTAAAAGAATAAAAATAAGAAAGAAGCAACAAAGAATAAGGATAAAGAAATAGAAGAGCCAACCACAAACAAGTCCAAGTCCACTGTTTCAACCTGTCAGAATGGAAAAAGAAGGGTTAATAAGGATATGGCCACCCAACTCATACTGTACAGGCAAAGAGAGAAATGCAAAGACTAACTTAAAATTGAATAATTATAATACCCAAAATAAGGATAAGAATAATTATAAAAATAATAAATAAACTAAATTAATTAACTGGGGAAAAGTCCCCAGGGGGGAGAAAGAGGGGCTGGTATATGTGAGAATCACCAGCCCTGATCCGGAGGAAGAATTTTCATGAGAATAATTGATGATTGAATTGAGTCTGGCCAATACAGATCCTGTACAGCTGTACAGAACCTGTACAAGAGGTGTGGTGTATTTGAGTGATCATACAGTTTCATACTGGTGTATTGAAACTGTATTGGGTGAATCCAACCTGTACAGGTATTGACAGGCTGTATTGAATGTACCAAGCTGTATGCATGTTTCAGAATGAAGATGGCTGAAACTAAATGCTGATTGCCAATGCTGGATCTTCTGATTTGAGTTATTTGAGTAAGTATGTGAATGAATACCCTTACCCCAGATGGATGGTTGTTACAAAAAGTGTTTAAATTAATTATAAAAGTAAAAGATTCTATCATGAAGAGAAAAGTGGGGCAAAGAAGAAATTCTTTTATATCCACCAATTTTCTTACTCCAAAATTGAAATTTACCCCAATAAATTGTGAGAAACACACTTACAACAGAGAAGCCAATTATGGCATCATTAAGCCTTGGTTTAAATCAAAAAAGGGCTGGTTTTGGCCATTTTAGTCCCTTGAATCAGCCATTGCTATAGTAATACCTCCAAAAAATGTCAGAATTTGTGAGCCTTTGCTATAAAAACATATCCAAAAAGATAACAAAACAACTTTACAAAACCTATTTTAATAATCAGGATTGAAATTTCAATCTTACAATAAGCAAAAATGCCATAAAAAGGCAAAAATTCTTGATTATATAAGAAATTAATGAAAATGTAAAATTAATTACACCATTTTATCCTCAAACAAAAGCTAAATATATTACCATTTTTTCTCATATTTTTAGATTCAATACTTACTGAGATAACCTGGATATATGCAATTTTATGATCAGTGCATATATTCATGGGTTTTAACTCATATATTTTGAGTTACACATCACAAGGAGTTTATGCAAAAGGAATGTCAAAACAAAATAATCAGAAGAATAAATATATAAACTTTATTTGTAAACCTATAAAAAAGGCTAAAACCTATAAGGGGATATTGGGAAAAATGGTAATACCTGTTAACCACTTAAAATACAAAGTTGTCCTAAACTGGAATAAAGTGGATATTAGGCTATAACATTTCATAAGTGAAGAATTGTGTAATTTTTATTATTATTTTCAAGTTAGAACACCATGAAATCATGGTTTGAAGTCTAAGATAGTAGATTTCAACAGAAAAGTGGAGTTAAAAGAAAAATCATCAAAAATGGACTTCTCATGATGTAATGAAATACTCTTGGACGCTTATGATTAAAGGTTCAAGCCATCAGAATTCACTCTCTGAACTGCTTTAGCATGAATAGCTTCAGAGTTATTGAGGATTGAAGTTAAAGCTTATAGATGATAATTTCTGATTGATAACTCTAATATTAATTTAAGCTTAACAGTTAAATGGGAGATAAAACTTGTCAATTTTAGTATTTTATGATTGTAAATACTATAATCCCTCAGAATAAATCATTTTACAAGATAAAAGGTTTAATAATGATGTGATCATTACCAAAATTTAAAATAGGGTGTTGGTAAAAACATGTAAGCAAATTGGTAAAAACACATAAGAGGTGCCCTGGGCCCATTTTTAATTCAAAATGAAACACAATTGGGCCTTTATTGGGCCAAAACATTCCCAAAAGAGGTTTTTTCCCCAAAAAACCTCTCTAACCCCAAATTGTTTCAGATTTTTTTGCCCAGCCCCCCCAAAAAAAAACAAGCCCAAACACCCCAATAATCCACATTATCCCCACCCAAAACCACTGTTTTTTTGGAAAAACAGCATTACCAAAGCCATTTTGCAAAGCTTTTCACACTTTGTTTTCCTTTTTTCCCCCAAAGAATGCATTTTCCACCACAACAACCTGCTTTCAAGCCTCTCAATTTTCAATTTTTTACCTTCCCTCATCTATTAATCCCACATTTAAGCCACTTTCTTTCACTCTTAACCACTTCTGTTCATTTTTCACACCTTTTTTCACCTCTTTTTCAAATTTTTAAAGGTTCTTACCCCATTCCAAATCCCCCAATTCCCCCTTTTTTTCACTTTTATACATATTTTTCATTAAACAATGCTTCAACCCCACACTGAAGTTGAATTGCAGACCCTTGAGCTTCTTTGACAACATGTGCATAATGTTGCCAGGGCTCAGGGGTATGCTGTGTCCACCTTGAGGTTCAATATGACCCACAACCAAATTGAAATATGTTGTGACAGGTCTGGCACCCCAAATCCCAACAAAAGCCCCTCCAAAACAGTCACCTCAAGAAACCTTGACTGTCCTTTTAGACTTTATGCCAGGAAATATGCCAAGAGTACCACTTGGACTCTTAAAGTCAAAAATCCTGAACATAGCCATGATGCCACTGAAAATATCATGGCACATCCTGCTTTCACGAAATTAAATGAGCAAGAAACATCCCAAATTGCTCAAATGTCTGAATCACTGCTCATGCCAAGGCAAATTCAGGCCCAATTATTCAGCCAGAGGGAGTCTGACAGGCCTGTAATCCTTCAAGACATTTACAACCAAGTCAAGAAAATGAAGAAAGACAAACTGCAAGGCAGAAGGCCCATTGATGCTCTTATTGACACTCTCAAAGAAGAAGTCTTTTTTGGTCCTCTGCAAGGGATTCAAAGCCAAAAAGTACAAAATTCCACTTTTTCATATTGTTTGTCAGGGTGACTCTATGATATAGCTTCAGAAAGATAATAAAAGCTGTAACTCTGAGTGTGACACGAAAATAATGATGATATTTAGAGTGAGAATATGAGTGAAGAGGGCTATACTAAAATAATTTAGTGATGGTGAGTGCTGCTGATAGCCCTGGGTGCAGTGTTTGCCTGTTGGTTTACAATAGCAAACCCTACAATACTTAAACTTAAAGTATACCTGTTAAATTCTAAGAGTACCACTTATTGTTTTAATAAGCTATACCACGTAAGAATATCAAGAACAGGATGCTTGATTTGCTTCCTGGTGAGGCAAAGCCTTCTTTTATCTTGTTCTGGGGTAGTGGGAGGTGGTTTACCTCTGCACACGACCACAGAGTGAAACGTTTCACTACTGTGGGCTGGTTTGTGGTTCTATACACTCAATACAGGCTAGTATTGGGTTGAAATGTGGTTTTGGAACCACAAGTAGTCATTTTTACTCTATACAGGGTGTAAATTTTCACCAATGGAGTTTACAGGTGTATTCTGGTGCTCCTGACGCGTCAGAAACTGTACAGAACCTGTATGGACCTCTGTATTTGACTTAATTATGAGGTATTGAAGTATAAATAAGCTTCAGCGTCTGTTTGACACCTCATAATCAGAGTACAACTTTATCCTGTCATAATACAGCTGTATTGGTCATATTGTTGGATTATAACTTTCAAATGGCCATACCTCTGTCAGTTTTTGAGATATCATGCTCAGAGTTGGCTCATTGGATAGCCCTGTATGAGCTCTACACAATGATACACAATTTGGTATGGTTATCATCAAATATGACAAAGTTATCCCATGTACAAGGTGTTTTGTACATAGGCGTGGTTTGGGCAAAAAGCTGTATTGAGCTTGTTTGCCTCATAACTTCTGTTATAGTTGAGACATGAGGAATTTGATGGCACCATCAGATAGCCCTGATTGTGCCCTTTCCAAAAAGACCCCACTTCAAGTATCCCACACTCAAACTGTAGAAGTTGGATGAGAGGTGAATGTTTTGTTCACCCTTATTTGGCCTGAATTTGACCATAACTCAAGTAATACTGGTGCTAGCTCAGTTTGGCTGGTACCATTGGATAGCCCTGTCTTAGAGCTTCAATTTGAGTACCCATTTGATGGGGTTAAGCCTCTCCTTCTGGATTTTAGATGAGAGGTGAAAATTAAGCTTTATGCTCAGCAATAACTTTGAACAGGAATAACTTCGTTATTTCTTGTCCTATGGTGATGGGACCTATATTTTCAGAAAGAGGTGAGTTTCCTCTTTCTCTAGATACCTTTTGAGCTGATTTGGCTCAGCTCCATGTTTTGGTGGTATCTTGGCTATACCATTGGTTTATGGTATTTTGGCTGTCATGCTTGTGCTCTGGTTTTGAGTCACAGGCTGACATACCCTCCCTCTAAAAAAAGGCTCATCATTAATGAAACTTTCCTCTCCTCTTGTAGATATTAGCATGGTTCATTTGAACTTGAGACAACAACTTTCTTGTGGTCATACCCTCCCTGTCTGGTGGCTTATGTTTCAAACCATCCAGGTGTTTGGTCATTGGTTTCCTCCTTTGGGAATGGACTGAACCAATTTCCTCTATTGCATGGCTCTTAAATTCCACCAAATATTCCTCATGGGGGTTAGGTTCACTGTATGAATTATTTCCACAGCCATTCCCCACAGTATCAGAGTCAAATTCATGACCTTCTTGGTATTTTGTTGTTTCTTCCTCTCTTGCAAATATCTCTTCCCTGTCTTTGGGAGAATTTTCTGCATAGTGATTGGGTGGTTCACAATTGTGAAATCCTGTCGTGATTTCAGAATCTGAATCATGAGTTTCTTTGGCTTCCAGGGTTGGATTCTCCCTTTTATCACCAGTACTATGGTTATTGTATCTACCAATAGATGTTCTGATTCTTACTTCTTGCAAAGTATTGGATATTTGATCCAAGGTGGATTCTTTGGAGCATCTGCATTGTACTGCATATTCTAAGTCTACTGGTAGTTTGGTCAACAGTTTGTGATTTCTCATTTCTGTTGTTATGTGAGGGTCAATGGCTATTAACCTTTTTGACTGTCTCAGACACCAATCATATGGATCTTTGTCCACTGTGTATCTATCATTTCCAAATGAAAGGGTTTTCTGCCATATCCATGTATCATTTCTGTACTTTTGGATTATTTGGCTCCTCCACCATGGCCAGTTTTTTCTGCCATGGATTTCTTTCATTTGTGTGTACCAAATACTAGCATGTCCTTTAAAAGCTGTATTTAATCTGGCAGTAATCCAGTAATCTGGTATACTTGGTACATCAGTGAAGAGTCCATCAATATAATCTATGAGCTCCATATGATCATACTCTCCAGTTCCAGAGGATTTGGGCCAGCTTGAGGCCTCAGGAAGCTGTTTCAAGGCTTCCTTTTCAGTATAAGACATATTATCTCAATCCTGGTATTTTGATGGAGACCTTGCCTTATTCACCAATAAAGAATCTGGTTTGATGTCTTCCTGGTGGTATGGAGTGCTTCCAGAAACATGCCCTTGTGTTTGGGGTTTCATTTTTTTTGGCAGAAATTGACCAATTTGTCAATATCTTGATCCAGGTATTCCTTTTCCCTTTTGCAGTGATTTTGCTCCTCCAAGACTTGATTTAGTCTTCTTTTGGAATCTTCTGAGGTTTTATACAATTCAATATAGTCCTCTTGAAGAGTATGAATAGTTTTGGTTTGTAAGGTACAAACCTCTTGTAAACTTGAAATACTTTCATGGAGTCTTTAAGACTCTTTTTGAGTTTGTTCTACAAATTGGGAAAATTGTAACCATAGAGTATTACTACCTATGGTACTCTCAGGTATCACAAAATTGTGTTTCATCTGAGTGGAGATATCATTCGTTATCATAGGGCTGCTAGGTGCATTAGAAGTATTTACAACTGTTTGTTGTTTCTTTGTACTTCTTGCAACAGGTCCAAAATTTTCTGGATCATAGGATCTGACTCTTTCAGCCTCTGGTTGAAAGAAGTCTTGCTCTTGCCTTATGATCCTCTTCCTCTCCTGGATTCTATCTTGGATTGGAAAGTATAGTGACTCCTGGTCACTGATCTGCTGGTGCCTGAGTGGTGTGAAGCCACTAGGGAGTCTGGTTGGGTTACCAGTCCTCATGAGCCTGAAAGTTTCAGAGTGTGTTAGCTCTTGTTCCATTTCCTGTCTATGATAAGTTCTTTGAAGAATATCTCTTTGAGGGAAATCTTCTGAATACTTTCTACAAGCTCTTTGTAGTGGGAATCTGGTTTGAATTCCCTGTATGCCATTCCCCATTGGAGAAGTTCTTGGAATATTTGATGGGTTAGAAAAAACTGTTCTATGCAAGCTATTCCTGGAGGTTTGCTGTTGAAACCCATTTTGGAAGGTGTAGAAAGGTTCATTTTGCCATATATTATGACTGTGAACAACTTCAACTTCTCTCTTTTCCAGGCATCTATTCCAACTTATGTTTGTTTCTCTTTGTAAGGAATAATACCTTGGAAATCCAAAGTCTTTGGAATGAGGTGGTATCATTTCTGATTTAAAGTGAGAGTTTCAGCTAGTTGATTGAATCCTTTTGTTAGGAATTTATAAGTCACTTTGGACAAGTTATTATTGAAAATATCAATCAACTCTCCCCAATATATACTCTGTATATATTGAAAAGATTAATAATAAAATATGGTTTGTATTTTATCATGAAGTATGATTATTGAGATTATCAATAATAATGATAATAATCAATTTTTCATGCCAATTTGGGTAAAAAAATGGATTATAAGAGTTTTTCTGTAAAAAATTCAAACAATATATACTTTGTATATATTATGAAAAAAAGATCAATAATAAAATATGATTTGTATTTTATTATTGAGTATTATTATTGAAATTATCAATAATAATGATAATAATCAATTTTTCACGCCAATTTGGGTGAAAAAATGAATTGTCAGAGTTTTTCTGTAAGAAAAATTCAGATAATATATACTTTGTATATATTATGAAAAAAAACAATAATAAAAGTTGGTTTTTATTTTATTATGAAGTATGATTATTGGTATTATCAATAATAATGATAATAATCAATTTTTCATGCCAATTTGGGTGAAAGAAAGAATCATCAGAGTTTTTCTTCAAGAAAAATTCAAATAATATACTTTGGTTATATTATGAAAAAAAAACAGTAATAAAATATGATTTTTATTTTATTATGAAGTATAATTATTGGTATTATCAATAATAATGATAATGATCAATTTTTCACGACAATTTGGGTGAAAAAATGAATTATCAGAGTTTTTCTTCAAGAAAAATTCAAAAAATATACACTTTGTATATATTATGAAAAAAAACAATAATAAAATATGGTTTTTATTTTATTATAAAAAGAGAATATTTTATAAATATAAATTATATATTTATAACTCTTCAAAAATGAAAAATATTATTTTTCAAAAAAAAGATATGTATACAGTTTTTTTTATTATTATTATATTTTTTATATATTTTTTATTTTTGAGTAAAAATATCAGAATAGAGAAAAACCACGAAATGAATCCCCTTCAGGGCTTCTTATGGCTTTAAAAGAAGTGAAAATAAGCAATAAAACAAGTATAATAACTCTAAAAAGCATGAATATAAGCTAAATATAGTGAAAACAAGCTAGAATTTTGTCTAAAATAGGTAAAAAACCTGGCCAGGCCCCCAAAATGTCAGGGTGACTCTATGATATAGCTTCAGAAAGATAATAGAAGCTATAACTCTGAGTGTGACACAAAAATAATGATGATATTTAGAGTGAGAATATGAGTGAAAAGGGCTATACTAAAATGATTTAGTGATGGTGGGTACTTTTGATAGCCCTGGGTGCAGTGTTTGCCTGTTGGTTTACAATAGCAAACCCTACAATACTTAAACTTAAAGTATACCTGTTAAATTCTAAGAGTACCACTTCTCTTTTTAAGAAGTTATACCACATAAGAATATCAAGAACAGGATGCTTGATTTGCTTCCTGGTGAGGCAAAGCCTCCTTTTATCTTGTTCTGGGGTAGTGGGAGGTGGTTTACCTCTGCACACGACCACAGAGTGAAACGTTTCACTACTGTGGGCTGGTTTGTGGTTCTATACACTCAATACAGGCTAGTATTGGGTTGAAATGTGGTTTTGGAACCACAAGTAGTCATTTTTACTCTATACAGGGTTTACATTTTCACCAATGGAGTTTACAGGTGTATTCTGGTGCTCCTGACGCGTCAGAAACTGTACAGAACCTGTATGGACCTCTGTATTTGACTTAATTATGAGGTATTGAAGTATAAATAAGCTTCAGCGTCTGTTTGACACCTCATAATCAGAGTACAACTGTATCCTGTCATAATACAGCTGTATTGGTCATATTGTGGGATTATAACTTTCAAATGGCCATAACTCTGTCGGTTTTTGAGATATCATGCTCAGAGTTTGTTCATTGGATAGCCCTGTATGAGCTCTACACAATGATACCCAATTTGGTATGGTTATCATCAAATATGACAAAGTTATCCCATGTACAAGGTGTTTTGTACATAGGCGTGGTTTGGGCAAAAAGCTGTATTGAGCTTGTTTGCATCATAACTTCTGTTATAGTTGAGACATGAGGAAGTGGATGGAACCATCAGATAGCCCTGATTGTGCCCTTTCCAAAAAGACCCCACTTCAAGTATCCCACACTAAAACTGTAGAAGTTAGATGAGAGGTGAATGTTTTGTTCACCCTTATTTGGCCTGAATTTGACCATAACTCAAGTAATACTGGTTCTAGCTCAGTTTGGCTGGTACCATTGGATAGCCCTGTCTTAGAGCTTCAATTTGAGTACCCATTTGATGGGCTTAAGCCTCTCCTTCTAGATTTTAGATGAGAGGTGAAAATTAAGGTTTATGCTCAGCAATAACTTTGAGCAGGAATAACTTTGTTATTTCTTGTCCTATGGTGATGGGACTTATATTTTCAGAAAGAGGTGAGTTTCCTCTTTTTTTGATACCTTTTGAGCTGATTTGGCTCAGCTCCATGTTCTGGTAGTATCTTGGCTATACCATTGGTTTATGGTATTTTGGCTGTCATGCTTGTGCTCTGGTTTTGAGTCACAGGCTGAAATTGTTGGATTCAGCTCAACCAATAAGACCTTTCTGGGGCTTTTTGTTTGATGAAGAATGAAAATGAACCTTTATATAATTGGGCATTAAATCAATACATAGAAAAGGTCCTCAACAACACCAATCTTGTTCCCCCTCCAGGTATTGTTATTGACAGGAATCTGGCCTTGAAAAACTCTATTAAGAAGCTCTTCCCAGACTCCACAGCCATGCTATGCTTTAGCACATCATCAAGGATTTATCTGCTCATTGCATGAAGAAAATTGGTCATGGAACTGATTTTGAAAATTTTATGGGCCTTTGGAATAAAGTAATATACTTCTTCACTTTATTTCACTTTGTTTCACTTTTTTTCTTATTATTGTCTTTATTAATGACTTTGAGATTCATTTCTCAGCTTATGTATTCATCCACTGAAAAGTCTTTCAAAGACAACTGGAAGAAGCTTCAAAAGCAAGTCAAAAATCCTGAGGTCTTGCAATATTTGGAAAAGACATGGCTTTTTCTAAAGGAGTATTATGTGCCAGCCTGGACCAACCACCATTGCCACCTGGGTGTGGGATCCACCTCCAGAGTTGAAGGTGCCCATGTCATGGTTAAACTTTGGCTCCAAAGGTCCACTGGTACTATCCTGGAGGTAGTCAGGGATTTCCACATGGCATTCAGAAAAAAATTTATTGAAATAATCAACAGAATCTCCAAAGAAATGATTGTCCATTTCAAGAATTTTCCTCCACACATCTGTGCCCTCAATGGCAAGGTGTCTCATTATGCTCTTCAGATTGCCTTTGAAAATCTCAAAACAAAATTTCCTCCAAATGAAAAATGCACCAACAAATACAACAATTATAAAGGCATTCCTTGCAAGCATAAGACCCAAAAGGCATTTGCCAAGTGCCAAAGGCTTGAATTATCATATTTTAATCCTCAATGGCATTTGAATTTGCCTGTGAGGATTTTTTAATTTCTTCTTATTATTATTTTTCTTATTAACTGATTTTATTTGTCATATTAGTCTCAGGCTGGTTTTCAAGGTGATGATCAAAGTGTTGAAAAAGAAATAAAGAATGAAGCCAAGAAAATATTTGAAGACATTGGGTAAGACCTGTTTCAAAGACCAATGGCAGAAATAACTCCAATAATTCAACATTTTCAAGATGTTTTGACTGTAAAAGTCCCATTTGATATAATTCCCAAGAGTCAAGAGTATGATCAATATTATGAAGACCCTCTAGAATGCAAGAATATCCGTGGAAGACCCCAAGGATCCAAGAATAAAAACAAAAATCAAAACAAAAGAGAACCTTCAAGATTTGAAATTATTGAAAGTCAATCCAAGAGAAGAGGAAGACTCCCCTCAAAATTGACCAGTACAACAATGTCAAGATCCCAGTCAAATGTCCCCTCTCCAATTATGGAAGTGGACTCATCTGAAGATTCTGAAGATTCTGAGGACTCATTATCTAAATCCATCAGTTCATCAGATTCACTACCCTCAGCAACTGAATTAAATAAATCAGAAGTAACCCTTAGAAGGTGCAGAAGATTGGCAATTGGAAGCAAAACCTCACAAAGAAAAACACACAAGCCTGCCACCAGTTTGAATATCTATGATGCAATTGACTTGACTTGTGAGCATTGTCAAAGCAATATAACACAAGTGATGAATGCTCCAAGCTGTTTGTGAGCTTCTGATTCTTTTTAATGTAACTTTCTGTTGTTTATTTTGATATTTATTCATTTTTTGATCTTATTTTATCAGATAACTGGCTCAGAAGACTTTCCCAAGTTTATATTGAAATACACCTTCAAGGCCATCAATGTCTAGGGTGATGGAAACTGTGGCTACAGAACAGTATCCCACTTCATTTACAAGACTCAAGATCAACAGGCTGATGTCAGAGGTGACTTGGCTGAAGAAATTAACCAAAATCAAGACCTTTATGAAGCCATGAACACCTTAATTCCCTAAGTATCATCTTTTTTGGAAAGAATTGAATGATATGAATATGTTGGCCAGGCTCCAAAAAGCAAGTGGATGTCCATGCCTGACATGGGGGATCCAATTGCAAATAAGTATAAAAGACCAGTTTTCTTTTGTTACACAGCCCAATCTTTTCTTTTTTCCCTTATTTCTGTCCTCCAAATGATAATCCCCCCATTCTCATCTGCTTCTTGAATAGTTGTGCTCATTTTGTTCCTTTGGACATCATCATTTCTAAGGTTTATCTAGTCCCCCCCATTACTGTGAACTGGGAGATTCATGCCCAAACACAAGCCCTGGGGTGGGCTGATAAATTTAAGAAACACAGAATGTTGTATTTGTCCAATCTTCCTCCCCCCTCTCAGAAAAAACCTACTATTTTGGAGGTTGATTCTGATTGAATGATTTTTGTATATACAATTTATGCCAATTATCCCCCTCCTCAGTCATATTTATTGCTTAAATCCCACCTCAGTCTCCCTTTTTATCAAACATGTGGAAATTTTGTACTTGAAAATAGTCATATTACACACAAGAAAAAAAAAGTTGAAAAAAAACACTCATTGCGCCTTCACTTTTTGTCCCACCAAAAACATTTTCCCAATTCATGAGCTTCTGGTTTTTTATTGTCCAGATTGAACCCTTTAATTTAAAAGAAATGAAGGAAATTCATAAGTGGGAAGTTATTAAATTCACTTTCTAAAAATAGGCATATTACAATGACGGGAAAAAACATTTGAAAAAAAAACCCTTTTAGCACCTTCACTTGTCCCACCCAAATAAATTCCCAAAATTATGGCATTCCGGTGCTTTATTCTTCAAATTGAACCCTTCATTTTTTGAAAAAATGAAGGAAATTCATAAGTGGGAAGATTTTAAATGAATTTTTGAAAAAATATGCCATTTTGGCATATTGGCCAAATTGGTGAAATTTGGCAAAAAAAAAATTGAAAAAATTTGTGCTTATTGACATGCCAAGTGGGGAAAAATATGGCAAAAAAAATTAAAAAAATCCTCAAAACTGAGCCTGAGGAATTTTTTTTGAAAAATAAGGTCACTTACGTGTTTTTACCATAAATTGGTAAAAACACATAAGGGCTTACATGTTTTTACTAAAAGCTTGCGTGTGTTTACCAACACCCTTTAAGATATTGATCAATTACAGTGGATAACATTGTGAGAACTCTAATAGAAGGTATCTGGTCACTAGAAGAAAGTGCCTTTACTCTATAAAGACCTCTGCTTCCTTTTCTTCTCCCTCAGATGCAACAAATACAATAAAATCATCAAAGAAAAATTTAACTTTCTTTATTATTTAATGTAAAACTCTTGTATTATTAAAGGTCAAAGATTTATCTTATAGTAATAACTGATTTATATTAGATTACATCAATATTCCATTTTTTATTTGTTAATTTCTCTTAAAAACTTCAAATTCATGTAAAAATAGCAAGCTTTTTAATTTTCTCTATTTTTTATTATTGTAAATACAGTTTAAATTTTGTTTTATTTACATTCTTAGGCTTAAAGTCAATCAAGATTATGATCTTAAGTGTCAAAATTAGCTTGTTTTATTTTAATTATTATATTTTGATAATTTTATTATGAATAACCATGAGCAAAATGGCTACACCTGACAGCAGGTGTTCCATTTGGAAAGTAGCTTAGACCCAGAACAGTATAATATTGTGAGCCTTGAGGTATATTTTACTTACCCAAATAAGCCACAATTGTCTTTGAAAAGGAATTGTGAACTATGCATAACTAATAAGGTATGCATATATTCAAAATTAATCATTCGAATTTCAGAAAAGATGAATAATGTTTTTGTGAGTAAGCAAATCCATGTATTTGGGGCCAGCTTTGGATTTCACACAAACTCTCACCTAGGGTAGATCCATAGAGTGAATAAGCTTAAATTACCTCTATGAGGTGGTAATATGGAAAATACTCCAACACCACATCATCAATACCACATACAAGAATTGAATTTTTTTTTGCTTTTCTCAATTTCATACCAAAATAATGGGAATGTGAGAAATTCCATGTTACATATACACTAAGAATAGTTCTATGCATGTTTTTGTAACTTAAAATTATGGTATTCTTACATACAGATTTGGTACACCAAAAGTAGATATCAGTCTTGAACACTGAATTTTTATTTTTGACATGAAAATAGCTAAGGGGCACAAAAGACATCAAAGAGAGCCAGGATACCCAGCTTCTGAGTACTCTGAGGTAAGGATATCTCTAAAGCTTTAATCCATGGCTTATCATGGCCCAATTAGTATAGAAAAACCTTTTGAGAACTTGTCTACAAAATAAAAATCTCATTAAATCATAAGAAAATTGCCAATAAGCTGCTATTTTGATGTGACAAGGAGGTAAAGAGCAACTTTGACTCCTTTAACCATGTCAATTATTAATTATTTTCCATGAATAAACCTTAAAATAGTAATAAAAACCCTTTATGGACTAGTATCCATTGATTTACCTCATAGAAACCAGCTATATTGTGCTACGTCCAATTTTACATAGAAAGGAGGTAAAACCTTCAAAATTCATTGAAAATACAATTATTGATTAATATTTCTGAAGCTTTCTTAACCAATGGATAATAGTATGACTTATAAAGAAACAAAAAATAATCATGTCTTCATAATTAAAAATAAAAATTTTACTTACAGTCCATTTTTGATGATTCCATGTGAAACACTGAATTTTCAAAAATTCACAGGAAATACAACCTGTGGTGGAGTTTCCAATAACATAAATAACTTTGATAAAATAGTTTTCATTTTTAAATAAAAGAATATTTACAGTTTTTACTACTTTTATTATTTACCATAAATGGGTTGGTAGTCATGTAAAAGCTTTAATTAAGTAATTATGATCAATATTACTTGACAACAAATGATGCAATCATTAATCCAGAAGGGATTACTGCTTTCTCACTCACTGTACTTTCATTTTTCTCCATGGAAAGCCTTTGTGAGCTGTTGCTGACTTAAAAGAGGTCTCCTGTTGCTTTTTTTCCAAAATCATCTTATTATCCAATTATACCTTTATTACCAATGGGTAAATCTTAGTCTAGTCAAAACTATTTATTAAGTGTTTTATTATTTCAGAATCAGTCAGAAAGAAGTGAAATAATAGAAATAAACTATAATTTGTCTCAATACTGCTATAAATCAATCTTGATCCCTTAAATCCACAATTTATCCATCAAATTTCTCTAACAATCTCTTTCCAAGGTTCATTGTAGTATTAGTGAGTGATTTATTATTAATTCTTGAAGTTTTTCTCTAGTAATAGCTTTATTCAAGAATTATATTTATGATAATTCTTGAAAAATATAGTTATATATTAAGATAATTGTATTATTTTAATAAAGAAGTTTTATTATTAAATACTTCTTGTAATTGATTCTTGTAGACAGTTACTGCTTACTGTTACAATCACTGGTAGTGTATAAAGATTAAAAGAAATAATCAATTAATTAATTGTTTAATTGTGGTTATGATAATTTTCATTATTATATTTCATAAGAACAGTCATAGTACTGTTGATTAATAGTAATATTATTAACAGTTTCATAGACATATATTACAAAGATTAAGCTCATTCTTGTAACTATGTTGAACCCATAATCTCAATGTTTTTGGATATTACAAAATCTTTCAAGCCACTGGAATATTGCATAATTGTGATGATTTATTTTTTTCTCTGTGTTGATAATGAATAAGCTATTTAATTTGTACTTCAGTAAAGAATTTACATCAAAAATTGATTTTCTTTCCATTTATCTATCTATGAGAGTCTCAATATTTATGGAATTTTCTCTCAAATATGTATTGAATTTCAACTCCTTAATTTACTCTTTTCAAGTCCTTGATGGCAAAATCAATATTTGCAAATGAATTAAATTTTCAATTGAATTCATTATCATCTTCTGTAAAAGTAGATTTCAGATTCAAATGATCCCACTTCAACAAGACTCAAAAAGGCATTTTGGGTAATTGCCTTTTTTTACTAATTTATGATTTGAATTTGTCCTCTTGAAAAAACATTACTTTTTCCATAATTTAAAGAAACATCTACATCTCTAAAAGGCTTTTTTAAACAATATATCATAAAAGAATTCACCCCTCTTCTTTTAATTTATTTCATTATTTTTATTTTTGTTATTTTAATAATTTTTTCTTGAGAGAATTGTTTCAACAGACTGAAGTCTTCTATGGAAGAAAAATAAGCTTTTTAAATTGATAATTTTCTTTTTTATTCTCCTATCTTATTTTCTATTTTCTATTTTGAAAGAACTTATATTTTTTGTTTTTTTGTGAATAATTGCAGTGAAAGGCTCTTTAGCATAGTAGTGTATAAATATCTGTATGATACAATCTTCTAATTTACAAATATCTGTAAATTAAAGTAAAAGGATGTAGTTTGAAAATATCTGTACAGTACATTGTTGTTCTGTAAATGGCCTACTGTCACAGCTACTATTCAGGGGTAAAGGTATTCAACATTCAACCCACTCAAGCCCATCAAATCAGAGATACAGTGTGTGTATCAGTAATTAGCTTCAGAAAATCTTCCATATGAAACATGCAGACAGTCTGGTTAATCAATACATCCTGTCAAGACCTGTACAGGTTGGATTCAGCAAACACAGTTCTAGATTCACAAGTCTGTCACTGTATGCTAACACAGCTTCACCCCACCTCTTGTACAGAACCTGTACATTAATACAGGGGATGCATGATAAAAATAAATTCAAATACAGATTACATTCAAGAAAATTCACTCTTTGGATCATGGCTGGTGGATTCTCACATATTCCAGCCCCTCTTTCTCCCCCTGGGGACTTTCCCCCAGTTAATTCATATATTTGATTTCTTAATTGATAAATATTCTTTTTCTCGATTTTGGAATATCTTATTTATTGGTATTAAGTTGGTCTTTGAACTTCCTCACCTGTTCAGTGGAGTTGTGGTGGATATATCCTTATTAAGCCCTCTCTTTCATTCTGACAGGTTGAAAAAGTGGAATTGAATTTTTTACTCTTATTATTATTATTTCTGATTTCTTATATTTAATTTGATTAGAAATATTATTTTCACTACACTTCTAAGTGTATTCATTCTTATTTCACCTGAGAGCTCCATAAGTGAGTTCCAGTTTACTGAATGCCAGGCCCTCTTTCCTGAGAATAGCCCCTGTGAAATTATATTAATTAACTCACAATTGCTTCTTTTTTCCATTAATTTTATACTCATTTCTCTCATTCCTCATCTATTATCTCTTTATCATTTTACACTTTTACAATTTTTTATGATATTATGATTTTCATCAATTTTCATCTCATTCATTTAATTTGTATAAAAGCTTAACTTCTTTCTCATTCATTTGTAACTGCTGAAAATTTCATTCTATCCTCAATTCTTAATCAATTTTAATTTCTCTTTTGTTTGATATTCAGGTTTTATGAGGTTTTTGACTTTATGGGGTAATTGATTGGGATTTATTGGGATAATGGATTCAGAAATTAAGGATTTTATTGGATTAGGATTCATTATCAATTGAATTGGGATTCCTGAAGAAAATTCATTGATCTTTAAAAATTAATTTTTATTGACTGATTGATTTTGACTAATCAAGACACTTATTTTAATTTTGAAGAAATCTATTCATTGATTGAATTCTGTAACACTTATTGATATTGATTTTGAATTAGATTGATAATTTAATAAATTTATTGATTTTCTTGATTGAAATTGATTTGACATTCTTCAAGAAGCCTCATTCATTTGAAAGATTTTCACTTATCAAGATTTTTACATTTATTTCACCTCAAGACTGTTGATTTATTCCTCCAGTTTTATCAAGAATTCTTATTTCATTTGATTTGGTAAAGACTCGTTCTTTTTTTGCAGTATAATCACGTTTATTTCATTTTTATTTCTCAGAATGCCTGCTCAGCATAGCCCCCAGCCAAGAATACAAGCTCTGAAAGAAGTCAAGCTGTTCTAACTTCTACAGAAAGGGATCCTCTTGACTGAACACCATCAGTTCATCAGCTGAGTGCGAATTTGTACAGAGGGCCACCAATGGAAGGAGAATCACCCTGCAGAAGAGGAGGTATGAAATCAAGAAGATCAATATCATTCTCTGGCATGTTGGGTGTCTATCCTGGTATTTCTCAAGGACCTAGAAGTATATTAAAGGAAGCTGAAGATGAAGAGTCTGAAGAAACTTAAGTTGCAGCTTCCTTGGCAGGTTCCCCTGAGGCTTCTGAAGCTCCAAATCTAGCCCTTTCTAATAAACCTCTTGTCTATGAAGCTGAATCAAATTTCCTCAAGATGATGGAGCAAACAGTCCAATACATGGGACAACTTATTAAAGCGGTTTGCCCCAGGGACAATTTAAGAGAAGCAGAATTCAATACTCCATCAATGAAGGCACCTGATTCTTTTGATGGTACTCAAGCCCATAAGCTGAGAGGGCTCATCCAATATGGTCGATTAATCTTCCATAATGACCCCAAAATTTCCTTTTCTGACAGGAAGAAAATTCTTCACTAAACCTCTTTTCTCACTGGTAGAGCTGGAAGATGGCTTGAGCCACATATCTCAAATATCTCTAATCAAGACCCTTCCTACCTCTTGAATAATTGAAAATTTTTTAAAACCCAATTATTCACTCTGTTTGATGATCCGAATGGAGCAAGGAAAGATGAGCAAGAGCTTAACAATTTAAGGGTGGGAAAGTGTTAATGTCTGCTTGTACACTGCTTATTTCAGAATGGTAATGTAAAGGATTTGCGACTTGGGAGAAAGGGAATATATTCATATTTATAAACGAGGCTTTGCATCAAGGCTATGAGACCAATTGGATTCTCACCCTCAAAATTTGATAACCTTCAAGAGCTCATGGACATTACCTTGGAGTGATATACCAGGTAAAACGAGAGGGAGAGGTAAAAGATTAGTAATCAAGAGAAGAAGCCTCCTTTCAATTGATCCAATTACTTCATTCCTCATCAAGATTCATCTTCCAAGAAGCCTAACCAGAAGAGGAACAAGAAGGGGAAATTTTCTAAATTTTTTAAGGAAACACCTCATGCTACTCCTCTCAATAAGGACAGAAAATCAATTGGTTTTGAAAAGGGGAGGAGGAGTAAAGAAGGCTGATGCACTTACTGTGGGGGGAGGCACTTGATTTATGAATGATTCAGGAGACCTCAGAACAAGCCTGGGCCATCAAGAAGCTTTGCTAGCAAGCCAGGAAAAGCCTGAGTGAGAATCATGATGTGCTCAATGGTTCTCACTTATTTACTTCAAGAGAATAATTGTGCACTCTGAATACTAGTGCCAAAAAATATTTAAGTTTTCTTATTTTCTTTTCTGTCTCTCATATTATTCATATAATTATAATTCATTCTGGTGCTAAAAACTCTTTTATTGAGGAGATTTCTGTTCTCAAGTACTCATTGACTATGTCAGAGCTACCTGAAAATATTCTTCTTTTCATCTTGGATTAAAATGAATCCAATTACGTTTTCATCACCCATTATACCAAGTGAGTGGTTGACTTTCCGTAATTCCCAATCTTTATATGGGAATTTCTTATCATAGATTCACCCCTGGGAGAAGACCTCATATTGGGCTATGATTTGCTTTACCATTTTGATCCCATTATTAATTGTAAGAATGGATTGATCACTTATGATTACAGTGGTACTGTCTCCCGTGCTGTCAACAGTGCTTCTCTGGTTGGTGATCTTAAGACACCTTCCCTTCCTTATTATGTCTATATTCCTCCCATAAGCCCCTCTCAGTGATTATTTCCATCAAAAGATGAAGTGTTCAAACAGATAAAAGATTTTTTGGAAGATATTTCTATATCTTTACTTAATATCTTTCAAGGGGATATGGAACTTCCTCCTTTATCCTTTTATGCCTCCCTGAAGCAGAATGGGATGCGGAGAAAGAGCTAGAAGATATTGAAACTGCTTTGAAGGTAGTCCCTGCTGTTTATTGATAATATTTGTATGTATTTCTTGAGGCTAAAACAGAAAAACCTCCTCCACACCATTCCTGTGATCATCATATCAAATGGAATGGGTCTCTACCTCTAGCTGGTGTTATCTACTCTGTATCTAACCAGGAGTTAGAATCACTATGGGCCTACATCTTAGAGAATGTAGATAAACCTTTCATACGGAAAAGCTACTTTTCAACAGGAGAACCACTCCTTTGTATGCATGTTGACTACTGCAAGCTCAATCCTGTCACTAGGAAGAACAGGTATCCTGTTCCTACAATGAACCAGCTTCTTACCCTCTATAATAATTCCACCATCTTCTCCAAGATTGATCTGCATGGTGTTTATAATCTCCTGAGAATTAAAGAGGAGGATGAGCAATTCATTGCCTTTAGAGCCAAATATGGTAGTTATGAGTATTTGGTCATTCCATTTGGCTTGACCAATGCTCCTGCTTCATTTCAAAATCTTGTGAATGATACCTTTGCAGATTTTTTGGATATTTTTTTAGTAACCTAATTAGATGATATTATGTTTCTTTCTAGTTATGAGGAGGAAAATTTCAAACATATGGTATCTGTCCTCAAAGGACTGAGGGACAATAATCTGTTTGCTAAAGGCTCAAAGTGTATATTCCATGCCTCAAGTGTGGAATAATTGGGCTATGTTGTTTCAAGAGGTGGCCTCAAGATGGATTATTCACATGTCCAAAAAATAATCAATTGGCCTTGGACCAAGAACATTAAGGCCCTTCAATCCTTTCTTGGCTTTGCCAGCTTTCATTCTTGTTTCATTAAAAATTATTCCAAAAAAATCACCCCTCTCACTTACCTCCTTAAAAATGATTCTGCCTTTATATGCAATGAGGAAGCTCTTAGTAAGCTTCAAATACTAAAGAAATCTTTCACCACTGCTCCTCTCCTCTCTCATTTCAATATTTCTGCACAAACTATTGTAGAGACTGATTCTTCTGATTATGACTTGGGTTCTGTACTGAGTCAGGTGAATGATTCAGGAAAGCATCCCATTGCATTTGATAGTTTCAAGATTCTCCCAGATGAACTCAGCTATGATATTCATGGAAAGGGAATCCTTGTCATAGTTTGGGCTCTCAAGTGCTGGAGAGTGTTTTTTCTTTCTCTCTCTAATTCCTTTGAAGTATTGACAGACCATTATTCTCTTCAGTATTTCATGTCTTCGGGAATTCTCAATCATTTTCAAGCCTTCTTGGCTAAATTTCTTTCTGGGTTTCATTTCACTATCATTTACCACCCAGGAAGGCTGGACACTTTAAGAGATGCCTTGTCATATTGGGAAAAGGTTTACCCAGAGGGTGGATTGGATTTCATAAGCAAGAATGCTGAAAATTTCCATCAAGCTCTCAAGCAAGATGAAATTAAGAAATCAAGATTATTCTCAATCAAGGTGGAAGTTTTCTCAGATTTAGTTGACCATATTCATAAAGAAGTATGGAAAAACAAATACTATAAATAAATACTCAAGCAACTAGAAAGAGGTGAATCAGTTTCATATTATTCTCTTGAGCCTCAAGAAAAGTCGTTATTATTCACAGAAAGAGTAGTAGTTCCAAGCAATCATGAAATGCAGCTGGAAATTCTTAAAAGGAATCATGACTCACCCATGTATGGCCACACTGGCTAGTAGAAGACCCTAAATCTCATCAAGAGGGATTTTTATTGGGCTGTCATGAATGAAATCATCAAAAAATATTTTCCCTCATGTCAGAAATGTTGAAGAAAAAAAACATTCATCATAAGAAGTTTGTATTACTCAAGCCTCTTCCAATTACATCTGTTCCTTAGAATTCATTATCAATGGACTTTATCACTCAATTGCTCCTGTCAAAAAACTTTTATTCAATTTTAGTAGTTGGGACAGATTCTCAAAAATTGAAATGTTCATTCCAACTTATTCCAAAATTGCTTCCCTGGAATTAGCTCAGATCTTGATTGGCCATGTATTTTCCAAGAATTGAATACCAGTAGGTATTTTCAGTGGCAGAGGTTCCTTATTTTTTCCATCATTCTGAACCCAATTATTCCGGAAGCTCAAAATATGAGTAGATATTTCAACTGCCTTTCACCCTCAGACAGATGGACAGGCAGAGAGAGTAAATCAGATTATAGAGAAGTATCTGTGGATGTATATCAGTCACAATCACAATTAGTGGCACTTCTGGCTCCCTCTGGATGAGTTTGGCTACAATAATGCAGCACACTCATCAACAAAAAAATCACCCTTTTTCACCATGAATTGAATAAATCCCTTATTTGATTCAAATCACATTTTTCAAGAAACACCTTCTGGAAAAATATCAACAAAACTCCACTCAGTGCAGAAACCTGTCAAAGAAGAATTAGAGTCATTAATAGAGCATATCAAGAAGTGTGCAGATAGAAATAGGACAATTATACCTGATTTCCAACCTGGGAACAAAGTGTGGCAAGATACCAAGAACATCAAGACAGCAAGACCCACAAAAAAACTCTCAGAATGATTCTTTGGGACCCTTTGAAGTTGTGAAGAAGATTGGAAGCCATACATATCACTTCAAGCTGTTTCAATGATGGAAGTTAGTTCACCCTGTCTTCCATGTTTCCCTTTTTAGAAACAGTCAAGCAATAAACTATCCCAAACAAACATCATTTGCCATCACCACCAGTAATAGTGGAAGAGCAAGAGTAATGGGAATTGGCTCAAGTCCTGGACTCAAAACTCAAAAGAGGTAAACTATGGTATATTTTAGAGTGCAAAGGATTCAGTGAATACCCAGAAAGGAAGGCTTGGGAACCGTCCTCCAACCTTAAGACCTCCCCAGACCTTTTCAAGAATTTCAAAAATTTGTATCCTGATAAGAATGACCCAAATGCCTCAATGGTTTGATTTTATGGGGATTGGTGGGTATTGGAGTTTATAAAATTGATTTCCTCTCCTTGCATGCATATTTAAGGGTGTATTCTGTCCAAATCTGTTGCAAGAATCACCTTGGCCACTTTGTGAGCACTTTTCAATTATTTGGACAGATTCCGAAGGCCTTGAAACATCAATACCTTCAAATTTGGACCTTCATAAAGATATGACCAAATCCATTTTCTCTTTGTTTATTTTCTTAATTATGCCATTAAAAATTATTCAAGAAATTCCTTACATAAAGGCATTTTTGGAAAATGATTTTCTATTCCTTATGGTGCTTAGTGGGGAGTGGAAGCTATGAAAGTAAGCTCCATGTCCTGGTATGCATCTCTGAGGGTTTCTAATCATTTTAAAAAAAAACCTTGGCCACTATGTGAGCTTCAAATTCTTTATTTTCATCTTTCAGGAAACCTAGGGCCAAAATAAAGCAATTCACCTTAAGAAGGACACTTCTCAGAAGTTTCTTTCACTTCATTTTCTATTAATTATTCTTTATTTCCCTATTTATTTTACTTGTAAAACTCTTATTTTATCTCTATTTTTTATCAAAGAAGAATAATCCCCTTCCATATCATGTATTGGGAGGTTCCATTTTTATTTTGTATCAGAAAATTGGGGATAAAAGAAAAACCAAACACAAAAAAATCCAACAAACAGTTTCTTTCTTTAGCAAAGTGTTCAAAAGTCCTGTAAAATTCATTTTCCAATACACTAACAACAGGAAAATATTTTAAGAAACAAAGTGTCCAAAGGAATGCCTATGGCATCCAATTATCTCTGCGACTGGATAAAAAGACACAAAAATTCCCCCTCATTATGCACCTGGAAGGACCCATATGTGAAACAAATTTAAGCCTCTTAAAATGTTCTTCAAAGGGTATTCAGATACCAATTTGAAATTCATCAAGTTTTGGGGGCATAAATACATTTATAGCACCCTAAAGGTCTTCAATATGGGACTCTAAGACTGTCTTTGGTCCAAATCAGCAAGCAAGAATCTCCCCTACAACTCTGGGGAGGTCACTCTTTTTTATGATCCTTGACCACTCTCAATGGGTCAAAATGTCCCATTTTGGTCCCTTGAACCCAGGGAGACTCCAATAGCCCCCATAGAAAGAAGGACAAATATTACAGGACATGGACAATAAAAACCCAAAAAGGGAAAAACTTCAATAATTTCCATACAAGTGGAAGGCACTCAAAAGAAGAACAATAAACCAAAAAGACTCCAAAATTCATTTAGGCAAATTTTTTCAAGGATCATGTGGACAAGACTCCTCATTTGAGGACATGAAGATATGCATATTTTGGACTTGATGCAAGAAAGGCCCCACAAGACCAATTTGGTCATTTCTTGCAAGTTTATACAGTCATATAATCATTATTCACCATATTTAAAGATGAAGAACTTAGAAGCCTTCATTTTGGGATACACACCAAGGCCAATTAAGGAAAATTAATTTTGGACAGAAATAACTCAAGGAAGATACTTAAATCAAAGAAATTGAAAATTAATTACTTAATGCAGGCTGGAAAGTGGTTAATGGAAAAAGAACAAAGAAGATGAAAGCAGGAGATTTTCAAGATAATGTTCAAGAGGGAAAAAAATTTAAATTAAGACATTTTTGAAAAATTGTGGGGACATGGGGTCGAAACTCAACAGTGTACTGTGAAAACATCATCAAATTACATTGTTTTTCTGTAAATGGCCTTCTGTCACAGCCACTATTCAGGGGTAAAGGTATCCAACCTTCAACCCACTCAAACCCATCAAATCAAACATCCAGTGTGTGTATCAGTAATTAGTTTCAGGAAATCTTCTTTCTCAAACATGCATACAGTATGGTTCATAAATACAGCCTTGAAACACTGAACAGGTTGGATTCACAAGTCTGAAACTGTATGCTGACCCAGCTTCACCCCACCTCTTGTACAGACCCTTTAAGTACATACAGGGGCTGTATGATCCAAATAAATTCAACCACGGACTCCTCTCAAGAAAATTCACTCTTTGGATCAGTGCTGGTGGATTCTCACATATACCAGCCCGTATTTCTACCCCCTGGGGGTTCCCCAGCTAATTAATATATTTAATTTATTATTTAATAAATATTATTATTATTACCTTTGGAATAAATTATCTATTGCTATTGAGTTGGTCTTTGAATTTCCCCACCTGTTCAGTAGATTTGTGGTGGACATATCCTTATTAAATCTTATCTTTCTTTCTAAGTTGAAACAGTCAACTTCAACTGGTTTGTGGTTAGCTCTTTTGGTCTTTAATATTTTTCTTAGTTTTTACTGCTTTTTTATGCTTACTTTCATTAGAAACATCATTTTTATTGCACCCTTAAGTTTATTCATTCTTATTCCACCTGAGCCCTCCATTACTGAGTGACAGGCCCTCTTCACTTAGAAGAGCCCTTGTGAAAGCTTCTTATGTAAGAAAGTTGACAATTGTAAACTTTAATGAATATAAATTAAGCTTCAAATTATTAGGGAAATTGAATGACATTTTTGAAAAATGAAAAGAATATCCTTTAACCACTTGAATATATTATAAAAGATGTTTCCTAGCGTATCTGAGATCTTCTTGTTAAAATATTTTCCCTTGAGAGTCTTTTTATTGCAAATAAAGGTATTGAGTTAAAAATTTGGTTTTATTTCTGGACTAAAGACTTGAATTGGTGTATAGTTTTCTCCTTATTGAGAAATAATTCAACTTTTTAAATCTGGAAAAGGCTCAATATTTTGAATTTTGAGAATAAATGCAGATTATATTCTCTAGATTCTTTTAAAATAGGAATTATTGCCAAATATGGAATATTTTTTCAATGAAAAACCCTTGTTTATGAAAGCACGACCAAATGTTCCTCTGTAAATTCCTATGACTCATTGATTTACGTTACTAACACTACTGGTTATTTTTATTCAATAAAAACCAAATTTTATCATGTTCTTATTTTCAAGTAATATTTTTTAATTTAGCTTGAAAAATTTTATTCTTGATTCTTGAATTCTGTAGCTCAAATTAGGGAAAATAAGGGAAGAAATTTGCTTTTTATCTTTTCAAAAGCGTCTTTTGGATAAAAATCATTCAATCATAGTGTATGTAATACAGAAAATCTTGATGAATTTGTAAAATAAATTATTGGTTAATAGTTTGATTTAACTCCTTGAGTTTCTTTAAAAAGAGGGGATTGGATCATTGCATCTTTAATTCATTTTTCTAAAATATGTGAAATGGTCAAAAACAGTTCAAATATTCTTTTGTGTAAATAGCCATAGAACATGAATCGAAAATTTGGGTTTTCCAATTTCAAATAATTCATTTCAAAATGAAAAGTAAAATAAATCCTTCCTAAAATAAAAATATATTCATCATATATTTTTGAGGTCTTGAGATTTGATAATGGTTACCAAAAAAAATTAGGGGAAATTCAACTGAAAATAAATGGATTGCATATGTGGATTTAGTTTCTTTCAAACATTATATTCTCAAATTTAATTTTCACCCTATCTTCTAATCTATATCAAATTCAATTCCCATTTCAATTTCCAAATGAGGAACGTGCTGTCAAGTGTAGCCACTTTGCTCATGGTGAATATAAATAGCATTTATATTAATATATGAATTTAATATTGGTAATATTACTATTATAAATTGTTATTTGTTATTGAATTTCAATTCTTCACACATTACTTATTTGTTTGTAACAATAACAAGTTGCAAGAGATATATTAATTGTCAAATATTGATATAATTACTTAATAATATCATCTTTATAATATAATTGTCACAGGGGCTCTTGGGGAAAACAAGAGTGGACTGGAACTTAGTAATCAGGGAACTCACTTTGAGGACTCTAAAGGAATAAAGAAAGAAAATGAAACAATAAATACTTCTAAGAAGATATGACATTACAAGATGAGATGAAATAAGGGAAAAGAAGCCAGATAGCCAAAAAGCCAACCAAGTAATTCCTTAATCACTTTTTCAACCTGTCAGCAAGAGCAATGAAATTAGTAAGGATATGACCACCAAATATTCACTGAAAGGCAAAGAGAGAAAGGCGCAAATTACTTACTTAAGAATATAAGTATTCACTATCAAGATGAAAGAAAAAAGATAGAAATAGACCAAAGTATATTGATTAACTGGTGAGAAAAAACCCCAAGGTTGAAAGAAGAGGCTTGTAGATATGTGTAACAACCACTCATCAGGGGTAAGGGTATTCAGTCATACACCCACTCAAAACACCCCAAATCAGCAGATCCAGCATTTGTATCAGCATTCAAGTTCAGCAATCTTCATTCTGAACATGCATACAGCTTGGTACCTCAATACAGCCTGTCAATACCTGTACAGGCTGGATTCACCCAATACAGCTTCAATACACCAGTATGAAACTGTATGATCACTCCAATACACCACACCTCTTGTACAGGTTCTGTACAGCCGTACAGGACCTGTATTGGCCAGACTCAATTCAATCATCAAATATTCTCATGAAAATTCTTCCTCTGGATCAGGGCTGGTGATTCTCACATATACCAGCCCCTATTTCTCCCCCCTGGGGACTTTTCCCCAGTTAATTAATTTAGTTGATTTATTATTTTATAATTATTCTATTCCTTATTTTTGGGTATTATAGTTATTTAATCTTAAGTTAGTCTTTGCATTTCTTTCTTCGCCTGTACAGTATGAGTTGGGTGGCCATATCCTTATTAACCCTTCTCTTTCCATTCTGACAGGTTGAAACAGTGGACTTGGACTTGTTTGTGGTTGGCTCTTCTATTTCTTATTCTTATTTCTTTTGTTGCTGCTTTTCTTATATTCATTCTTTTAGTAATTCATCTTTAACACTCTTAAGTGTATCTCATCTTATCCTATCCTTGAGCCCTCCATAAGTGAGTCCCAGTTTACTGAGTGCCAGGCCCTCTTCACTTCGAAGAGCCCCTGTGACATTAAATTAATTAACTCATATTTGATTCTTCTTTTCATTCATTTATATTCATTTCCTCTCATTCATCAATTATGACCTTTTCATGATTTTATGATTTTTATGATTTTTTATGAATTTCCTCTCTCATCAATTTTCATCTCATTCTTTTCATTCTTATGAAAATTGATTCTTTTCCTTTCCTAATCATTGCTGACCATTTCATCACTTCATTTCACTTTTATCAATCAAATGTTTTCTGTGTTCTTATTCAGGTTTTATCTAGGGATTATTGATTGGTTTAATTGATTGGATTAGTCATTGGGAGTCATTTGGGTTATTGATTCAGGATTTCATTTGGATTATTGATTGACTTTTGAACTCTCAAGATATTGATTGATCCTCAAGAATTGATTTTGATTATTGATTTGATTTGACTCATCAAGATATTGAATTGATTTCTGAAGATTTTGAACTGATTGATTGATTCCTCAAGACTTGATTTCATATTGAAGACACTTATTGATTGATTATTGATTGAATATTGATTGATTATTGATTTCCTCAAGATTATTGATATTTGATTGAATTGATTGTTGATTGATTGAATTTATTTGACTGTTGATTGAATTTGATTCCTCAAGATTTGAATTGATTCCTCAAGATTCATCAAGATTTTATTGTGATTGATTTTGCCAAGCCTGATTATTCTTCTTAATACCATCAAGTTACTTTAATTCTTTTCATAATGCCAGTCCAGCATAGCCCCCCAGCAAAGAATACTAGATCCCAGAAAATTCCAGCTGTTCTCACTCCTACAGCAAGGGCTCCTCTTGACCGCACACCATCAGTTCATCAACTGAGTGCAAATTTGGACAGAGGACCACCAATGGAAGGAGCAGCACCCTCAAGAAGAGGTGGAATGAAATCTAGAAGATCAAGAGCCTTTTCTGGACTTTTGGGTGGCTACCCTGGCATGTCTGAAGGTGCAAGAGCAAGATTAGGGGAAGTTGAAGATGAAGAGGGGGAAGAGTCTGTGGAAGAGGAAGATTCTGGGGAAACTGAAGTGGCAGATGCCTTGGCAAATGCTCCAGAGGTGCCTCAGGGTTCTAATCTAGCCCTTTCTAGTCAACCTCTTGTCTCTCAAACTGATCCAAGTCTCCTCAAGATGATGGAGCAGATGACTCAATTCATGGGACAACTCACTCAAGCAGTTGCCCCCAGGGACAATTCCAAAGCCCCTGCTTTCAAGACTCCATCCATGAAGGCACCTGACTCTTTTGATGGTACTCAAGCTCATAAGTTGAGAGGATTTATCCAATCCTGTCAACTAATTTTCCATAATGATCCAGCAAACTTCTTCTCTGACAGGAAGAAGGTTTTGTACTCAACTTCTTTTCTTACTGGTAGAGCTGGCAAGTGGATTGAACCTTACCTCTCAAATATTTCCAATGAAGATCCTTCCTACCTCCTCAATAATTGGCCATTGTTTGAATCTCAATTATTTACTCTGTTTGGTGACCCCAATGAAGTCAGGAAAGCTGAACAAGAATTGGACAATTTGAGGATGAAGGAAAGTGGTCATGTATCCTTGTACATTGCAGATTTCAGAAGCTTAATGTCAAGAATTGGAGATTGGGGAGAAAGAGCTTACATTCATGTGTATAGAAGAGGTTTGGCATCAAGATTATTGGATCAATTGGCTTCTCACCCTGGAACTTTTGACACTCTTCAAGAACTTATGGATGTCACTTTAGAATTAGACACAAGATATCATGAGAGGCAAAAGGAAAAGGGCAGTCATCAAGAGAAGAACCCTCCAATCATTGGATCCAATTCCTCCAAGCCTCCTCCAAGTTCATCATCCAAGAAGCCTTATCACAATAAGAATAAGAAGGGGAAGAATTTTCAAATGTCCAAAGACAAGCCTCATGCTGCTCTCCTCAATAAGGACAACAAATTAATTGGTTCTGAAAAGGAGAGGAGGATTAAAGAAGGCTTGTGCAATTATTGTGGTGGAAAACACCCATTTGAAAAATGCTTCAAGAGGCCTGAGAATAGGCAAGGATCATCAGAAGGCTTCCCTAGCAAGCAGGGAAAAGCCTGAGTGGGAATCATGATGTGTTCAATGGTTCTCACTTATTTCCTTCAAGAGCACAATTGTGCACTCTGAATACTAGTGTCAAGAAATCTTTAAAATTTCTTATTTTTTCTTCCATCTCTGATATTTTTTATAGTATTCTCATTGACTCTGGTGCTACAAACTCTTTTATTGCAAAGAATTTTGTTCTCAAGTACTCATTGACTATGTCAGAGCTCCCTGAAAAGATTCCTCTTTTCATTTTGGATTCTAATGAATCCCCTGCCTTGTTCATCACCCATTATACCAAGTGGGTAGTTGACTTGCCTTCCTTCCCAAGCTTTGAATGGGATTTCTTTATCATAGATACACCCAAAGGAGAAGACCTGATATTGGGCTATGATTTCCTTTACCATTTCAATCCCATTATTGATTGGAAAAATGGATTGATCACCTATGATTCTAATCATAAGGATTCTAGTGGTATTATTCCTTCTACTAGTAATGACTTAGCCACTGCTGTCAACAGTGTTGCTCTGGCTGGTGAACTTAAGACACCTTCCATCCCTTCTTCTGTCCATATCCCTTCCATAATTCCCTCTCAGTCATTACTTCCATCAAGAGATGAAGTCTTCAAAGAGATAAAGGATGTTGGAGAAGATGTTGCCATATCTTCACTTCATCTCTTCCAAGGGGATATGGACCTTCCTCCCTTATCTTTTCATGCATCCCTGGAGGAGCAGTGGGATGAGGAGGAAGAGCCAGAAGAAATTGAAACTGTGTTGAAGGTTGTTCCTCCTGCTTATCACCAATATTTGGATGTATTCTCCAAGGTGAAAGCAGAGAAACTTCCTCCACACCGCGCCTGTGATCACCATATCGAATTGGAGGGTCTTCTACCTCCAATTGGTGTTATCTACTCATTATCAAATCAAGAGTCAGAAACACTGTGGGCCTACATTTCAGAGAATGTAGAGAAAGGTTTCATTAGACCAAGCTCCTCTTCAACAGGAGCACCTGTCCTTTTTGTCAAGAAAAAGGATGGAGGTCTTCGTTTGTGTGTTGACTACCGCAAACTCAATGCTGTCACTAGGAAGAACAGATACCCTGTTCCTCCTATGAACCAGCTTCTTACCGTATTCAACGGTTACACTATCTTCTCCAAGATAGATTTGCATGGTGCATATAACCTTCTGAGAATCAAAGAGGGGGATGAGCACTTAACTGCCTTTAGAACCAAATATGGCAGTTATGAGTATTTGGTCATGCCATTTGGTTTGACCAATGCTCCTGCTTCTTTCCAAAATCTAGTAAATGATATCTTTGCAGATTTTTTGGATGTGTTTGTTGTGGTTTATCTAGATGATATTATGGTCTTTTCCAGTTCTGAGGAGGAACATGTCAAACATGTGGCCTCTGTCCTCCAAAGACTGAGGGACAATAATCTGTTTGCCAAAGCCTCCAAGTGTGTATTCCATGCCTCAAGTGTGGAATACTCGGGCTATGTTGTTTCAAGTGATGGCCTCAAGATGGATTCTTCAAAAGTTCAGCAAATCCTCAATTGGCCTCAGCCCAGAAACATCAAGGCTCTTCAATCTTTTCTTGGCTTTGCCAATTTTTATCAACGTTTCATTAAAAATTATTCTAAACAAATCACTTCTCTCACTTCCCTTCTCAAAAAAGATTCTCCCTTCATCTTCAATGAGGAAGCTCTTAGTCAGTTTCAAGCACTCAAAGAAGCTTTCACCTCTGCTCCTATCTTATCTCACTTTAATCCTTCTCTACCTACTATAGTAGAGACTGATGCTTCTGATTATGCATTGGGCGCCGTACTGAGTCAGGTGAATGACTCAGGAAAGCATCCCATTGCATTTGATAGTTGCAAGCTCTTACCAGCTGAGCTCAACTATGAGATTCATGACAAGGAACTCCTTGGCATAGTTTGGGCTCTCAAGCGCTGGAGAGCATTTCTTCTTTCTCTTTCCAATTCTTTTGAGGTCTTGACAGACCACTCTTCCTTGCAGTATTTCATGTCTTCCAAAGGTCTTACTCGTCGTCAGGCCCGTTGGGCTGAGTTTCTCTCTGAGTTTCATTTCACTATCACTTACCGCCCAGGCAGGCTGGCCACTTTACCAGATGCCTTGTCACGTCGGGACGACGTGTACCCAGAGAGGGGGGTGGACTTCATCATCAAGAATCCTCAAAATCTTCATCAAGTTCTTAAGCAAGATGGAATTCAAGGGTCAAGATTCTTCTCAATCAAAGTGGAAATTTTCTCAGATTTAGTTGACAAGATTCAAGAAGAAGTATGGCAAGACAAAGACTACAAAGAAATACTCAAGCAACTAGCAAGAGGTGAATCAGTTCCAGATTATTCTCTTGAACCTCAAGCCAAGTTATTATTATTCAAAGATAGAGTGGTAATCCCAAGCAATGAAGAACTTCAACTCAATATTCTTCAAAAGCATCATGACTCACCATTGGCTGGCCATCCTGGCCAGGAGAAGACCCTCAAGCTCATCAAGAGGGATTTTTATTGGGCTGGCATGAATCAATTTATCAAGGACTATGTGTCCTCATGTCAGCAATGTTCAAGAAACAAGAACATCCATCACAAGAAGTTTGGATTACTCAAGCCTCTTTCAATTCCATCTGGTCCTTGGAATTCATTATCAATGGACTTTATCACTCAATTGCCACTGTCCAACAACTTTGATTCAATTTTAGTAGTTGTGGACAGATTCTCAAAAATGGCAATCTTCATTCCAACTTATGGCACAATCACTGCTCTGGATTTAGCTCAAATATTCATTAGTCATGTATTTTCCAAGCATGGACTCCCAGTCAGTATAGTCAGTGATAGAGGATCCTTATTTGTTTCATCATTCTGGACTCAATTGTGTCAGCAGCTCAAGATATCAAGAGATCTTTCAACTGCCTTTCACCCTGAAACAGATGGACAGACAGAGAGGGTAAATCAGATACTAGAACAGTACCTTCGGATGTATGTCAGCTATCATCAAGATGACTGGTACACCTGGCTCCCTCTGGCTGAATTTGCCTATAATAATGCAGAACATTCATCAACCAAGCAATCACCCTTTTTCACCATTTATGGAAGAAATCCCAGCTTTGACTCAATCCATATTTCTCAAGACTCACCTGCTGGAAAGTTATCAACAAAACTCCAATCAGTACAGCAAGTTGTCAAAGAAGAATTAGAGTCAGCAATAAGGAGATTCAAGAAGTATGCAGATAGAAATAGGGCAATTCCACCTGATTTCCAACCTGGGGACAAAGTATGGCTAGCTTCCAAGAACATCAAGACAACAAGACCCACCAAGAAATTATCAGAAAGATGGTTGGGACCCTTTGAAGTTCTTAAGAAGATTGGCAGCCATGCATATCACCTCAAGTTGCCTCAGCAATGGAAGACAGTTCACCCTGTATTCTATGTGTCCTTATTAGAACCAGTCAAGCATTCAACTATCCCAAATCGTCATCAATTGCCGCCACCACCAGTTTTAGTGGAAGAGCAAGAAGAATGGGAAGTGGCTCAGGTTCTGGACTCAAAACTCAAAAGAGGTAATTTATGGTATCTTGTAGAGTGGAAAGGATTCAGTGAAGACCCAGAACAAACCACTTGGGAACCAGCTTCCAACCTTACCAACTCACCAGACCTTGTCAAGGATTTCCACTCATTGTATCCAGACAAGCCTGGTCCAAATACCTCAAGAGTTTGATTTTATGGTGCTTGGTGGGGAGAAGAAGTTATGAAAGTAAGTTCCTCTCCTGGCATGCACCTTTAAGGGGGTATTCTACCCATATGTTGTTGTAAGCATCACCTTGGCCACTTTGTGAGCACTTGTCAATTCTTTGGACAGGTTCAGGAAGCATACAACATCAATACCCTCCGATTTGGACCTTATCAAGATATGGCCCAATGTTTTCTTTCTTTATGTTTCATTTTCTTTCTTTATTATCATTTCATTTTATGCCATTCATCATAATTCAAGACACTCATTACTTCAAGTCATTTACCGCAAATCTTTTCAGAAGCCATTTATGGCAATTCATTTCAGAAGTCATTTATGGCAATTCTTTTCAGTTTTATGGTGCTTGGTGGGGAGTGGAAGTTATGAAAGTAAGTTCCATCTCCTGGTATGCATCCCTGAGGGTTCTACTTCTTGTAAAACATTACCTTGGCCACTCTGTGAGCATCAAATGCTTGGTTTCCATTTTTTCAGACACGTACTGGCCAAAATCAAGCAACTCACCACAAGAAGGACCAACCACCAGGATTTTTCGTTATTTCTTTCTTTACTCTCATTTTTCTCTTATTCTTTTATTTTTCTTTCTTTCTTTACTTGTATAATTTCATTTCTTTTTATTTCATTGGAAGCAGCAGCATCCCCTCCCAAATCACGTAATGGGAGGTTCTTTTATTATTTTAATCATTCTATCTTAACTCATTTATTAGTTGTTATAAGAGCACGGATAGGAGTCAAACCAACCGTAAACAGGAACAAGGCACTGGATTTCACTCCACCCAAATCAAAAGTTCCACCTCAAGGGAATTGGGCCACAAGTCAATCCTGGCCCCCCCTCAAAACCTCTCAATCTCAAGGTCCAAGGCCCCTTTGGGGCTGGAGTCATCACCCAGGGCCTCCCCTGCAACTTTGGGGAAGGCCAGGGTTTGGTGGTCCTGGACCCCACCAATGGGTCCAGGCCATAAAGGTGAATTAGTTGTTTTTGGGCCATTTTAGGTCCCATGACCCCCTTGGGTCACCAGCAAATTTGGGCCCAAGGGGTCCATTTTGGTCCTGGGGGCTTCCAATAACCCCCACGGACCGCGGACCACAGACCGCGGTGTACGGTCCACGGCCCACGGACCACGGGCCGCGGACCGTAAGACACCAAAGACTCAAAAAAGGCCAAAAAGGCCAGAAACTTCCAAAATCAAAAGAAAAGGCCAAAAAAGGCCATGGACCAAAATCCTCACCAAAGACTCAAAAAAGGCCAAAAAGGCCAGAAACTTCCAAAATCAAAAGAAAAGGCCAAAAAAGGCCATGGACCAAAATCCTCACCAAAGACACCAAGGACCCAAAAAGGCCAAAATGGCCATAAACTCAAGGAATCCTCAAGACCATCCATAGAGAAGGCACCAGCCCAAAATCACCATAAAGGGCTGGTTGAGGCGTTTTGAAGGCCATTGGGGACAAGACCCTTGAATTCTTGTCATCATCAATTTCCTTGATTGGGCTGGCCAGATGAGTACACTTCATATACTCATCTGGCACCATTTTCTGAGCACAAGAGCTCAGTGGCCATAATTTTGGGATACAACCCAAGGCCATGCCCCAAGGACGTCAGTTGTTTCAATCAGGAGAAAGAACAGTTCGAAGTGGGGTATTTACTCAAAGTTAAAAGAAGGGGGGAAATAATTTGATTGACAGAGATAAGATGGAGAAGGATTTCGAGATAATTGCCAAAAGAAAAACCTTCCAAGGAATTGTGTGGGGTAGTGAAATGCCACTCAACAATGGCAGGTTATTATGGTGTTCAGGAGCCCACCAGTTTCAAGAGGGGGATACTGTAACAACCACTCATCAGGGGTAAGGGTATTCAGTCATACACCCACTCAAAACACCCCAAATCAGCAGATCCAGCATTTGTATCAGCATTCAAGTTCAGCAATCTTCATTCTGAACATGCATACAGATTGGTACCTCAATACAGCCTGTCAATACCTGTACAGGCTGGATTCACCCAATACAGTTTCAATACACCAGTATGAAACTGTATGATCACTCCAATACACCACACCTCTTGTACAGGTTCTGTACAGCCGTACAGGACCTGTATTGGCCAGACTCAATTCAATCATCAAATATTCTCATGAAAATTCTTCCTCTGGATCAGGGCTGGTGATTCTCACATATACCAGCCCCTCTTTCTCCCCCCTGGGGACTTTTCCCCAGTTAATTAATTTAGTTGATTTATTATTTTATAATTATTCTATTCCTTATTTTTGGGTATTATAGTTATTTAATCTTAAGTTAGTCTTTGCATTTCTTTCTTTGCCTGTACAGTATGAGTTGGGTGGCCATATCCTTATTAACCCTTCTCTTTCCATTCTGACAGGTTGAAACAGTGGACTTGGACTTGTTTGTGGTTGGCTCTTCTATTTCTTATTCTTATTTCTTTTGTTGCTGCTTTTCTTATATTCATTCTTTTAGTAATTCATCTTTAGCACTCTTAAGTGTATCTCATCTTATCCTATCCTTGAGCCCTCCATAAGTGAGTCCCAGTTTACTGAGTGCCAGGCCCTCTTCACTTCGAAAAGCCCCTGTGACAATATGATAAGTTGAGAGCTTGATTCCTTCAGGCTGATAGCTGGTCTGAATTGAATACTTGAATCTGTATTGATTTCTTGATGAAGTGTATACCTTGCCAAATTAGGAAATGAACTGAGTTGAATGATCTTCCCAGGGTATATTGTTAAAATACAGGTCTTTACAAAGCAAGAACCTATTGAAATGAATGTGGTCGCCAAGATAAATTGATGGAGCATTGAGACTTGAAAATTGTGATTGGAATTACCCCCCAAATATCCCTTGAGAATAAACTTCTAGTATTCCCTTGTAGGAATATTGCCCAATTGGAAATATCCAATGACTGCTTGATGTCTTAATTGTTATTTAAGAATAACACTTGCACTTGAGCCTTTATGAATCCTCTGGATGATGTGATGCCTTGATGATGTGTTGGGATGTTGTAATAATCTTCTCATATTGGTATCAATGTATTGCTGGTGGAACAAGGTGAATAATGGTGTATAAAACCATTTATGGAACTTTTGGTTATTGAAAAGGAAAAGCAGCCAAAGGTCTTTTGAATGAATATCAGGAGGATAAAAGATAAAATGCAGTTTTTGTGGCTTCAGGACTTGCAGGGGTGTTTTAGACAAAACAAGCCAAAATGGCTTTAAAGCTGTTTCTGCGCAAAATTTCCAAAGGGCCTGATATGGCCATTTGGGAATATTTCCCATATTACAAGGAAATATGGAATTAAATGGCTAAATGCACCAAATGCGCAGAAATGAGAAAAAGTGCGCCACTTACACAAAAATTTATTTTAATCTTAAAACAAATAACGCAGGAATTTGGGCTGTATTTCCCCTATTGAATGGGGAATTCCCAAAAGTTCCAAAAGGTAGAGAACAGCCACAAATATCATGATGATAGTGAAATTTCAAGGTTGTCCCCAGAAGATGAAATAGCCATAAAGGGCCATGAAAGTGAAAGTGGCCAATTTGGCCAAGATTGATTGATATTGCCAAATTCCCATAAAATATTTATGGAATTGATATGCCATACGATGGTCCAAGAGAGTATTATTCATGGTTGTGACAGTGTCCCACCTTGAATGGTGAGCTCCTGAGAGCCAAAAAAAGGTCAAGTATATTAAGGCTATTTGGAAATATTTTGAGGTAGGGAATCAAAAAGAATGATTGAGAGAAAAAATTGAAAGTGATTTTAAGGTTTTGGAATATGAAATGGTACTTGCTTTATCTTCTTGTGACATTGGCTTCATGACTGATGTAAGTTTAAAAATGTGTGATGATAGTTCATGATATGAATTTGATGTAAATAAAGAAAAATTTCAAAATAAAGAATGACATGAAAGAAATTAAACTGAAGAAATCAAATAAATAAAGAAAAATGAATCTTGAGGAGTTTCCAATCTTGATCACTGAAGTTGCTTATTGATTTGAATTGGCTAGGGATCTGAAGAAAAAATTGATTCCAGGTTCTCACACAGTGGCCAAGGTGATGTTTTGACAGATTGTAGACCCCTCAGGGAAATGCACACCAGGAGAGAAAGTTACTTTTGGTAATTACAACTCCTTCCAGTGCCATAAAAAGAAAATAAATTTGCTGGAGGAATGACTTAGAAATTGAAATGAAAAGTAATGGTCCATTTACAAATTTAAAATGGCCACAAAGATTTGAATTTATGTTTAAATCTTGACCAGAGTCCTGTTTCCAGAAAATTGACAAGTGTTCACAGGGTGGCCAATGTGATGCTTACAAAAAAAGGTAGAATACCTCTAAAGGCGCTTACCAGGAGTGAAAACTTACTTTTGTAAAATTCTCTCCCCACCAAGCTCTTGAGGAAGTTGGTCCTGGCTTGTCAGGATACAAAGAATCGAAATCCTTGACAAGCTAAGGTCAATTCTTGAGGCTTTCAGTTGGTTGCCAAGTGGATTTTCCCAGGTCTTGACTGAAACCTTTCCATTCCATCAAATACCATAATCTTCCTTTCTTAATCTTGGAATAAAGTATTTGAGAGACTTCCCATTTCTCTTCTTAATTGATTATTGGAGGAGGAGGCTCTTGATGTCTTTACTGGTTCAAGGAGGGAAATATGGAAGACTGGGTGGATCGATTTTGATTGAGATGGTAGGCATGAGTACTGACTTTCTTCAAGATTAGAAAAGGACCCAACCATCTTTCTGAAAGTTGTTTTGTCAGTCTTTTTTATCTGATGTTCTTTTAGGAAAGCCATACCATGTCACCACAATTGAAAACAGGAGGAATTTTATACTTTTATCTGAATACCTCTTAAGCCTGTTTATGTCAACTTCAAGCTCTCTCTTGACATATTGCTGTACTGATTGGATTTCTGTTTATAACTTTCCAGAAGGAGTGTCTTGATTAATGTGAGCTGAGTCAAAATGAGGATCTCTTCCATAAAAAGTGAAAACGGGAGATTGCTTTGTTGAAGAGTGGTCAAAGCTATTGCAAGCAAATTCAGACAGGGGGAGCCAGGTGTTCCGATAAGCTCAATGATAACTGAAATACATCCAAATGTACTTTTCTGGTATCTGATTTAACCTCTCCATCTGTCCATAAGCTTTAGGATGATATGCATTTGAAAGATCTCTTGAAATATTAATCTGCTGACATAAATTGGTCCAGAGAGAAGAAACAAAAATAGAACCTCTATTACTGAGAATTCTTGAAGGAAGGAAATGTTTTGAGGAAATATTATTGATAAATAAATGGGCCAAATACAACAAAGTGATTGAAGGCATTGCTGGGAGGAAAATTGCCATTTTTGGGAATATGTCCACTATGAAAAGAATTGAGTCAAAGGAATTGGACAGTGAAGGGTTAGTGATGAAGTCCATTGAGATACAAATCCAAGGAAAATTTAGAATTGGAAGAGTCTTGAGTAATCCCAAGCTCTTGTAATAAAGATTTGTGTTTCTTGAGCACTGTTAACAGGATGAAACATGATCCTTGATAAATTCAGTCATTCTAGACCAGTGAAAATCCTGCTCAAAAATTTTGAGAATATTCTCCTGGCCAGGATGGCCAGCTAGAGGAGATTCATGGCACTTTTGAAGTATGCTGAGTTGAATTTTAGGGTCATTTGGGACCAACACCAAATATTTGAAGAGGGGAAGTTGGGAAGATGAATAAAAAGAATAATCTTTCACAGATTTAGCTTTACCCAAACCTTGGAGGATACTTCTTTATTGATAATTTTTCCATAATTCCTCCTGAATTGACTTAATCACATTTGAAAATTATTCCACCTTGACTTAAAGAATGTTGAGGCTTGAATTTCATCTTTCTTGATCATTTGATCATAATTCATTGGATTCTTGCTGATGAAATCCTCCCCCCTCTCTGAGTAAGTGTTTTCCTAACATGAAAAAGCATCCGGGAGGGTGGCCAGGGCAGTAGGTGATTTGGAAATGAAACTCTGAGAGTAATTCAGCATACCGGCATGACAGCCAGTGAGAATCTTTGATGACATGAAATATTGAAGAGAAGAGTGATTGGTGAGAAATTCTAAAGGAGAATAAAAGGAAAGAGGAAAAGCTCTCCAGCATGTGAGAGCCCAGAATATTCCAAGGATTTTCTTGTAATGAATCTCATAATTGGGCTCTTCTGGAAAAGGCTTGTGGCTATCAAATGCAATGGAATGTTTTCCTGAGTCAAAAACCTGACTCAGTAAGGCACCCAAGGAATAATCTGATTCATTGGTCTCCACAATGGTGGGTAGAGAAGGATTGGAGAAGCAGTGAAATCTTTGATGAAACTGTCTAAGAGCTTCCTCATTGAGGGGGACACATGAATCTTTCTTGAGGAATTTTGTGAGCTAATTGATAGTATTTGAATAATTCTTGATTAAACGGAGATAGAAACTTTCAGAACCAAGGAATTATTGAAGAGCCTTGAGGTTTCTTGGAGGAGGCCAATTGAGAACTTTCTGGACTTTTGCTTGTTCCATCTTGAGGCCTTCAGAGGAAATAACATAGCAGAAATATTACACACTTGAGACCTGGAAAGGTCACTTGAACACCTTCTCAAAATGATTATTGGATCTGAGTCTGGAAAGAACAGTGTATGCATGAGTGACATTTTCTTCCTCAGATTTGGTAAAACCCATAATATCATATAAATAAACAACTAAATAGACATCTAGAAGATCAGAGAAAGTATTATTGAAAAGATTTTGAAAAAAGGCAGGAGAATTGGTGAGCCCAAACGGAATAAACAAGTACTCATAACTTCCATATTTAGTTCTAAATTGTGTCAAATGTTTTTCACTCTCACAGGGGCTCTTTGAAGTAAAGAGGGCCTGGGACTCACTTATGGAGGGCACAAGGATGGAATAAGATTGAGTACACTTGGGAGTGTAAATAAGATGGAATTACTGATAGGATAAAGATAAGAAAATCAGAAACAAATGAATAAGAGTAAAGAATAAAAGAGCAAAGCACAAACAAGTCCAATTCCACTGTTTCAACCTTTCAGAAGGAAAGAGAAATTTTAATAAGGATATGGACACCATAACTCTACTGAGCAGGTGAGGAAAAGAGGCAAAGACCAACTTAAGACCAATAAATACAAGACCCAAAAATAAGAGTAAGAATATTTATTAAGTAATAGATCCACTATATAAATTAACTGGGAAAAAGCCCCAGAGAGAGGAAGAGGAGCTGGTATATGTGAGAATCCACCAGAACTGATTCAAAGAGTGAATTTTCTTGAGAGAAATCTTCATTTAAATTGATTTGAATAATACAGCCCCTGTATGGATGTACAGGGTCTGTACAAGAGGTTTGGTGCAGTTGGGTCATCATACAGTTTCAGTCTTGTGAATCCAAAACTGTATTTGGAATATCCAGCCTTTACAAGTATTGACAGACTGTATTGATGAACACAGCTGTATGCATGTTTCAGCAAGAACATTTTCTGGTTTCATGAGTTTGAGTTGGTTTAAGGTTGAATACCCATACCTCTGATAGTGGCTGTGACAGAATCCCCCTCTTGAAACCAGTTGGATCCTGAACACTATAATATCCTTCCACTCTTGATTTTCATCCCCAATTCCTAACAAATTTTCTAAAATACTTGATATTTTAATTTTTTTTCCTCTTGACAATTATCCTAGAAATCTTTCCCCTCATCCTCCTTTTTCTTTCTTTGTTTATTAAAATAAATAATCTTCCTCATTAAGTAAGTCATTTTCTTTCTTGAGTCATTTTCTTCCTGGAGTCTTCTTTTCCTTTGAATCAAGATGTGTTGGTGGCCATGGGATGAATCCCAAAATAGAGGCCACCATCATCTCCAGCTAGGAAATTGGTTAATAATGGCTATAAGAATGCCTAGCTACCCCCAAGAATTGGCCATAACCTCTTGAAGCCTCTTCTTGCACCATATTATTCAAATATGCATATCTAAAAAGGGGTCTTGTCCCCATAATTATTGAATATTGGTCCCCAAACGGCCTTTTGAGGTCTTTTGGGGAAATTTTGGTTCATTTTTGGTCCTTGAAATACCATGGCAATTTTTCTTGAAATTTGAAATTTGGCCATTTTTGGTTTTTATGGACCATGGTCTGTACGCCACATTCTGCTTTCCACGGGGGAAATTGACGTTCCCCAGGGGGTCAAGAATGATTATGGTGGCCAAATTGGCCCATATGGCCTGTAGTGGCTGACATAAGTCCAGACCATAAAAAGGAGAGGCTCAGCCTTGCTTATTGGGTCTCATATTGAGGACCTTGAAGGGGCCAAAACTTAACATAGCCCAGAAACTTGACATAATTCAGAAATTGATATGCATATCTGACTTTCTTGACTCTTTTGCTTCCATAACTCCAGAAATGAGCTCCGAAATGACTGAACTCACTGAATCTTCCCCTTATTTTCTGCCAAAATCTGTCCTTTGTGGTTCCAGCATATTCAGCTGGCTGGGTTCTCTTTGGTCAATGGCTTCTTCAGTTCATTTTTATCCTTCTCAAACTTATGATGGGTAAAAGGCAGTTGAAGTTCTTGATCCTTCCTGTACTGAATGCTTGAAGAAGGGGAAACAGTGTTTACAGCCTTATAGCCCTGTCACAGGGGCTCTTCTAAAATGAAGAGGGCCTGGAACTCAGTGAACAGACTTACTTATGGAGGGCTCAGAAGGAATACTCAAATGATAAGAGTAATGAAATAAGATAATAATTTACTAGTCATAAATAATAAGAGTTAAAAGATATGAGAGGAAAACAAAAGCAATAATAAAGAGCCAACCACAAATAATCCTGTACCACTGTTTCAACCTGTTCAGAAAAGAGAAAAGGATTGATAAAGGATATGGCCACCAGGACTCTACTGAACAGGTGGGGGAAGGCAAAGACTAACTTAATAAATAATAAAATAATATTTCTTAATGAGAAATAAAATAATATTAAATAATAAATCCAATATTTTAATTAACTGGGGGAAAAACCCCCAGGCGGATGAAGAGGGGCTGGTATATGTGAGAAATACCAGCCTTGGATTTGAGTGTTGAGATACTGGCCTGTATGCTGGAAGAAGTTGGATGTGGGATTGAATCCTGTATTGATGAATCCAATACAGGTTATACAGTCAATACAGGTATTTGTGCCTGTATTGATTGAGGTCTGAAAACTGTATTTGGAGAATGTAGAATGAAACCCCCTTGCTGATTGGGTTTTGAAGGGTATCCATGAAATAATGATTGTTGCTGATTGGGTTTTGAAGGGTATCAATGGGGTAATGATTGTTGAAGATGATTGGTAATGCCCCTGCCTCCTTGGCTGTGACATTATCCCCCTCTTCAAAGTGGTGAGCTCTGAGCACCATAAGTATAGTGAGTGTTAATGAGCTTGCAATCAATCCATACAGTTCTTTTCCCCAATTCCTTAAATTTATCCCATTAAACTTACTTCTTCAATCAATACTCAAACAAAAATCTTCATTTAATCACTTGTAGGTATCTTCCCCTTGATCTTGATTCTGAATTCCCTCTTTTCCTTAAAAATGCCTTCATTCTTTTGAAATAATGTTCATTCTTGTCTTGAGTGTCTTCACTAAACTTTTCTTGAGTCCTCTGGCTTTTGAAAAGAGGGTGACCTGGGCTGATGTCCCAAGAACACCTGATTTCATCATAATTTTGAATCTTGAGAGTGTTGGCATGAAGTGGCCAATACTTGAGGTTTTGGACCATTTCAGAAGTCCTGGCCAAAATCCCTGATTTTGTGATTGAAGGGGTTTTTGGCCGATTCGCGCAAAGTGCGCAAATGCGCATATATGCCATAATGCCATATATTGGTGAAAAAATTGCAAAAATTTGATTAATGATGAAAATGGCCTTATAAAGTGTTCTGGCCATTTTGCCCATTTTTGCGGAAAATGCGCAAATGTGCATATATGCCATAATGGCATATATTGGTGAAAAAATTGAAAAAGTTGATTAATGATGGAAAAATGGCCTATAAGGTGTTCTGGCCATTTTGCGCATTTTTGCGCAAAATGCGCAAAGTGCGCAAATGCACAATTATGATGAAATTGGCCAAAAAGGCCTTTTGAAGCCTTTTGACAAGATAAACAGGCCTTTTGCGCAAAATGCGCAAATTTGCCAATTTGCCTAATCAAGCATATTTTGATGAAAAATGATAAAACTGAGCTATTTTGAAGTTTTGAGGTTTGATATGGCCATTTGTGCCAAAGTGCATAAATTTATGAAATTGGCCAATTGGGCCATTTGAAGCAGGGTTTCCCTTTTTGATCTTGATTTCTTCCTGAATGTCTTTCTTCTTATCTCCTCTTTGACTGGTCAATTGCCATAAATGCCTTGCTGATTGGGTTTTTGACTTTCAATTTTGATCTTAAGGGATGAGTTTAAGGCTGACTTGAAGAAGTTTTGATGAGGGTTATCTGTAGGTGGTCTTTACCATTACTAGTGTTTTGCTCTTTGATTATTGAATGAATTGACTCCCCAAACATGATATGGGAGTGATGACTACTGCTTTTTGAAATAAGAAATAAAAATAAAAATAAAAAATAAAAATAAAAATAAAAGATACAAGTAAAGAAAATGAAATAAAAAATAAAAATGAGAAGAAATTGAGAGAAAAAGAGAGTAAAGAAATAGAAATAAGAAAATTCCTGAGGGTTGTCCTTCTTGTGGTGAGTTGCTTGATTTTGGCCAAAATGGTCTGAAAGATAAAATCAAGCATTTGATGCTCACAGAGTGGCCAAGGTAATGTTTTACAAGAAGTAGACCCCTCAGGGATGCATACCAGGAGATGGAACTTACTTTCATAACTTCCACTCCCCACCAAGCACCATAAATGAAAAGAAATTATTCCATAACATGAACTGTGGTAATGAATGTCTTGAAAGATAATTTATGGCATGATTAAAGAAAGAAGAGAAAATAAGAGAAAGATTGGGCCATATCTTGATGAAAGGTCCAAATCTTGAGAGTATGATGTTGAAAGGTCCTCTGAACCTGTCCAAAGAATTGACAAGTGCTCACAAAGTGGCCAAGGTGATGCTTACAACAAATTTGGGTAGAATACCCCCTGAAAGGTGCATGCCAGGAGAGGAACTTACTTTCATAAACTCCAATCCCCACCAAGCACCATAAATCAAACGACCGAGGCATTTGGGCCAGGCTTGTCTGGATACAAAGTGTGAAAATCCTTGACAAGGTCTGGGGAGTTGGTAAGGTTGGAAGCTGGTTCCCAAGTTGTTCTTTCTGGGTCTTCATTGAATCCATTCCACTCCACTAAATACCATAATGAACCTCTCTTGAGTTTTGAGTCCAGAACCTGAGCCACTTCCCATTCTTCTTGCTCTTCCACTATTACTGGAGGTGGTGGCAATTGGTGTCGATTTGGGATAGTTGATTGCTTCACTGTTTCTAACAAGGACACATGGAAAACAGGCTGAACTGACTTCCATTGTTGAGGAAACTTGAGGTGATATGCATGTCTGCCAATCTTCTTGAGAACTTCAAAGGGTCCCAGCCATCTTTATGAAAGTTTTTTGGTGGGTCTTGTTGTCTTAATGTTCTTGGAAGCTAGCCATACTTTGTCCCCAGGTTGGAAATCAGGTGGAATTGCTCTATTTCTATCTGCATACTTCTTAAAACGCTTTATTGCTGACTCTAATTCTTCTTTGACAACTTGCTGTACTGATTGGAGTTTCGATGATAACTTTCCAGCAGGTGTATCTTGAGAAATGTGAATTGAATCAAAGCTGGGATTTCTTCCATAAATAGTGAAAAATGGAGACTGTTTTTTTGATGAATTTTCTGCATTATTATAGGCAAATTCAGCCAGAGGGAGCCAGGTGTGCCAGTCATCTTGATGGTAACTGACATACATCCAAAGATACTGTTCTACAATCTGATTTACCCTCTCTGTCTGTCCATCTGTTTCAGGGTGAAAGGCAGTTGAAAGATCTCTTGATATCTTGAGCTGCTGACACAATTGAGTCCAAAATGATGAAAAAAATAATGAACCTCTATCACTAACAATACTGATTGGAAGACCATGTTTGGAAAAGACATGATTAATGAATATTTGAGCTAAGTCCAAAGCAGTGATTGTTGAATAAGTTGGAATAAATATTGCCATTTTTGAAAATCTGTCTACAACTACTAAAATTGAATCAAAGTTGCTTGACAAGGGAAATTGAGTGATAAATTCCATTGATAAAGAATTCCAAGGACCAGATGGAATTTGAAGAGGCTTGAGTAATGCAAGCTTCTTATGGTGGATGTTCTTGTTTCTTGAACATTGCCGACATGAGGACACATAGTCCTTGATGATTTTATTCATGCCAGCCCAAGAAAAATCCCTCTTGATGAGCTTGAGGGTCTTCTCCTGTCCAGGATGGCCAGCCAACGGTGAGTCATGACGCTTTTGAAGAATGTCCAATTGAATTTCATGGTTGCTTGGAATGACTACTCTATCTTTGAGCAATAATAATTTTGCTTGAGGTTTAAGAGAATACTCTGGGACTGATTCTCCTCTTGCTAATTTCTTGAGTATTTCCTTATAATCTTTGTCCTGCCATACTTGTCTTTGAATTTGATCAACTACATCTAAAAAAATATCAACTTTTATTGAAAAGAATCTTGACTCTTGAATTTCATTTTGCTTGAGAACTTGATGAAAACTTTGAGGATTCTTGCTGATGAAATCCACCCCCCTCTCTGGGTACACGTCGTCCCAATGTGACAAGGCATCTGGTAAAGTGGCCAGCCTGCCTTGGCCGTAAGTGATGATGAAATGGAACTCAGATAGAAATTCTGCCCAACGGGCTTGATGACGAGTAAGGAATTTAGAAGACATAAAATACTGAAGGGAACAATGGTCTGTCAAGACCTCAAAGGAATCAGAAAGAGAAAGGAGAAAAGCTCTCCAGCGCTTGAGAGCCCAAACTATGACAAGGAGTTCCTTGTCATGAATCTCATAGTTGAGTTCAGCTGGTAAGAGCTTGCAACTATCAAATGCAATGGGATGCTTTCCTGAGTCATTCACCTGACTCAGTACAGCACCCAAGGCATAATCAGAAGCATCAGTCTCTACAATAGTTGGTAGAGAAGGATTAAAATGAGAGAGAATAGGAGCAGTGGTGAAAGCTTCTTTGAGTATTTTAAACTGACTAAGAGCTTCCTCATTGAAGATAAAGGGAGAATCTTTTTTAAGGAGGGAAGTGAGAGCAGAGATTTTTTTGGAATAATTTTTAATGAAACAACGATAAAAGTTGGCAAAGCCAAGAAAAGATTGAAGGGCCTTGATGTTCTTGGGCTGAGGCCAATTGAGGATTTGTTGAACTTTTGAAGAATACATCTTGAGGTAATCACTTGAAAAAACGTAGCCCAAGTATTCCACACTTGAGGCATGGAATACACACTTGGAGGCTTTAGCAAACAAATTATTTTCTCTCAGTCTTTGGAGAACAGAGGCCGCATGTTTAACATGTTCATCCAAAGAGCTAGAAAAGACCATAATATCATCTAAGTACACTACAACAAAAATATCCAAATAATCTGCAAAGATATCATTCACCATATTTTGGAATGAAGCTGGAGCATTGGTTAAGCCAAATGGCATAACCAAATACTCATAACTTCCATATTTGGCTCTAAAGGCAGTTAAATGCTCATCCCTCTCTTTAATTCTCAGGAGATTATAAGCACCATGCAGATCTATCTTGGAGAAGATAGTAGCACCGTTAAAGACGGTAAGAAGCTGATTCATTGGAGGAACAGGATACCTGTTCTTCCTAGTGACAGCATTAAGTTTGCAGTAGTCAACACACAAACGAAGACCACCATCCTTTTTCTTAACAAAAAGGACAGGTGCTCCTGTTGAGGAGGAGCTTGGTCTGATGAAAACTTTCTCTACATTCTCTGAAATTTAGGCCCACAGCATTCCTGACTCATTCTTTGATTAAGAGTAGATAACACCAACTGGAGGTAGAAGACCCTCCAGTTCAATATGATGATCACAGGCACGGTGTGGAGGAAGTTTCTCTGCTTTCACTTTGGAGAATATGTCCAAATATTTGTGATAAACAGGAGGGACTACCTTCAGCACAGTTTCAATCTCTTCTGGCTCTTCCTCCTCATCCCACTGCTCCTCCAGGGAGGCATAAAAAGATAACAAAGGAAGGTCCATATCCCCTTGAAAGAGATGAAGTGAAGATATAGCAACATCTTCTCCAACATCTTTTATCTCTTTGAAGACTTCATCTCTTAATGGAAGTAATGACTGAGAGGGAAGAATGGAAGGGATATGGACAGAAGGAGGAAGGGAAGGTGTCATAAGCTCACCAACCAGAGCAACACTGTTGACAGCAGTTGATAAGTCATTACTAGTAGAAGAAATAATACCACTAGAATCCTTATGACTAGAATCATAGGTGATCAATCCATTTTTCCAATCAATAATGGGATTAAAATGGTAAAGAAAATCACAGCCCAATATTAGGTCTTCTCCCTTGGGTGAATCTATGATAAAGAAATTCCATTCAAAGCTTGGGAAGGAAGGTAAATCAACAACCAACTTGGAATAATGGGTGATGAACAAGGAAGTGGATTCACTGGAATCCAGAATGAAAAGAGGAATCTTTTCAGGGATCTCTGACATGGTCAATGAGTACTTGAGAACAAAATTCTTTGCAATAAAAAAGTTTGTAGCACCATAATCAATGAGAATACTATAAAAAATATCAGAGAATGAAGAGAAAATAAGAAATTTTAAAGATTTTTTGACACTAGTATTCAGAGTGCACAATTGTGCTCTTGAAGGAAATAAGTTAGAACCATTGAAAACATCATGATTCCCACTCAGGCTTTTCCCTGCTTGCTAAGGAAGCCTTTTGATGACCCTTGGCTATTCTCAGGCCTCTTGAAGCATTTTTCGAATGGGTGTTTACCACCACAATAATTGCACAAGCCTTCTTTAATCCTCCTCTCCTTTTCAGAACCAATTAATTTGTTGTCCTTATTGAGGAGAGCAGCATGAGGCTTGTCTTTGGACACTTGAAAATTCTTCCCCTTGTTATTCTTCTTGTGATAAGGCTTCTGTGATGATGAACTTTGAGGGGGCTTGGAGGAGTTGGATCCACTGATTGGAGGCTTCTTCTCTTGATGACTGCCCTTTTCCTTCTGCCTCTCATGGTACCTGGTATCTAATTCCAAGGTGATATCCATGAGTTCTTGAAGACTATCAAAAGTTCCAGGGTGAGAAGCCAATTGGTCCAACAATCTTGATGACAAGCCTCTTCTATACACATGAATATAGGCCCTTTCCCCCAAGTCTCCAATTCTTGACATTAAACTTCTGAAATCAGCTATGTACAAGGAAACTTGACCACTTTCCCTCATCCTCAAATTGTCCAACTCTTTTTCAGCTTTTCTGACTTCATTGGGATCACCAAACAGAGTGAATAACTGGGTTTCAAACAATTGCCAGTTATTGAGGAGATAACAAGGGTCTTCATTGGAGATATTTGAGAGGTAAGGTTCAATCCATCTGCCAGCTCTACCAGTAAGAAAAGAAATGAGTAAAGCACCTTCTTCCTGTCAGAGAGGAAGTTTTCTGGGTCATTATGAAAGATTAATTGACAGGATTGAATGAATCCTCTCAATTTCTGAGCTTTAGTACCATCAAAAGAATCAGGTGCCTACATTGATGGAGTCTTGAATGCAGGGACTTTTGAAGTGTCCCTTGGGGCAACTGCTTGAGTGATTTGTTCCATAAACTGGGTCATTTGCTCCATGATCTTGAGGAAATTTGGTTCAGCTTGAGAGACAGAAGCTTGATTAGAAAGGGCTAGATTTGGAGCCTCAGGAGCTTCAGGAGCACCTGCCAAGGCAGCTGCCACTTCAGTCTCCTCAGATTCTTCCTCTTCCACAGACTCCTCCTCCTCCTCATCTTCAGCTTCCCCCAATCTACTTCTAGGCCCTTGAGAAACACCAGGATAACCACCCAATAGTCCAGAGAATGATCTTGATCTTCTAGACTTCACACCTCCTCTTTTGGAGGGTGTTGCTCTTTCCATTGGTGGTCCTCTGTCCAAATTTCACTCAGTTGATGAACTGATGGTGTGCGGTCAAGAGGAGCCCTTGGTGTAGGAGTGAGAACAGCTTGATGTCTCTGGGATCTTGTATTCTTGGCTGGTGGGCTATGCTGAGCTGGCATCATGAAAGAATAATGAATAAAAACTTGATGATACTTTGAATAAAATAAGGCTTGACCAAAACAATCAAATGAGAATCTTGATGAACTTGAGAAATCAATCAATAGTCTTGAAGTGAATCAATATGAATAAAGCTTGAAGAGTGAAGATGAAAAAGTCAAATTCGTATGAATAATCAATTTCAATCAATAAGTCAAATCAAGTAAATTGAGTCAATTCAAAATCAAATCAATTAAGTCTTGAGGAATTCAATCAATATCTTCAAAAATCAATTCAATTTTCTTTAGGAATCAAGTTCAAATCAATCAATTAAATCAAATCTTGAGGATAAATCAGCTATCTTGAAGAATCAAACAAAGTCAATCAAATCAAATCAATCAAAGTCAATTCAAAATCTTGAGGTGAAATCAATGTCTTGAGGAATCAATCAATCAATCAATAATCTTGAGAAATTTCAAAATCAAAATCACTAAATACCCCAAATCAATAAAATCCCTGAATGATGAATCAATTAACCCAAAAAATTCCACTTAAATAACCTGATAAAAACCTGAATTCAGACAAAAAAGGGAAATGAGAATGATAAAGAATAAAGTAAAATGGTCAGCAGAATTTTTGAAATGAGAAAGAGAATCAATTTTCATTTGAATGAAATGAATGAGATGAAAATTGATTAGAGATAATGAAATCATAAAAATCATAAAATCATGAAAAGATCATAATTGAAGAATGAGAGAAATGAATAAAATTAATGAAAGAAAAGGAAGCAATTATGAGTTAATTAAAATAATGTCACAGGGGCTCTTCTAAAATGAAGAGGGCCTGGCACTCAGTGAACAGATTTACTTATGGAGGGCTCAGAAGGAATACTCAAATGATAAGAGTAATGAAATAAGATAATAATCTCCTAGTCATAAATAATAAGAGTTAAAAGATATGAGGGGAAAACAAAAGCAATAATAAAGAGCCAACCTGTGAGCCTTTGAGATATGACCACATACCCAATAAGGTCACAAAAAGACTCAGAATAATTAGACTTTTAATATAATTATATTAAAATTGCTTAAAATAATTATACATTAAAAATAATTAATTAAATATACAAAAAATACCATAAATTGGTACAAAAATTGGTTTAACTTAAAATCAATGAATCAACATGTAACATAAATTATACCATTGGATTCCCCATGGAAAAATACACATATACCATTTTTATGGCATATCTGTAAAGTCAATATTTAAGGAATTATAAGGTATAATACCTTATAAAAACCATAAAACCTTATTTATCTCAAACACTAATGAAGCAACATGTGAAATAAATTGTACCAGTGGATTACTCATGAAACTCCACACATAAAAAAACTAATAAGCTAATTTCCAATGTTAATACTTAAGGAATTATCCCGAATATATGCACTTTTTTGGTCAACGCATATATTCAAGGATCATAGCTAATATCTTCTAAACTATACATGATAGAATGATGAACCAAAAATAAAGTTACCACGTAATTACTGTAAGAACACAGATATAAACTTTATTTTACAAATTATAAACAAGGTTAAAACCTATGATGAAATATTGATAACAATCAACAGAGCTGTTGACCACTTTGTTGTGAAAGTGCTCCAAACTTAAAAAAAAGGATACAGTTGGATTCTCCTAGTTCATTCGAGAAGAATGATGTAATTTTTATTATTAAATTCAGGGTATAACCCCCTGAAATCAAGGTTTGAAGTTTAAAATATCAAATTTCAACAGAAAAGATGAGTTACAAGAAAAATCATCAAAATTAGAGTTTTGATGATGTAATGAAACGCTCTTGGCAGCATAATAAGGTTATGCCAGGCTATCAGAATTCACTCTCTCAATTGCTGTAGTGTGTAAATCTTAAGAGTTATTGAGGATCAAAGTTTGAGCTTAATTTGAGCAGTTATGATCACATACTGTAACCTTAATTTAAGTTTAACAGTCTTAAGAGTGATAAAATTGGTGAATACTATTAGTTTATGATTAAAACTAATAAAATCCACGAAATTTGGGGTTCTGCCAAGCCTCTGATGTCATCAACTTTAGAGCTATAGTGATAACTCTAAATAATGGTGTAATAATGATGTAATATGGTTTGATAATGATGTAATCATCTCCAAACCTTAAAATATTGATCAATTCCAGTGGATATGATCAGTACACGTCTACTAGAAGCCAGTTGGACTCTAGGAGGGAGGTATTTACTATAAATAGAGCTCTTTTTACTCTATTTTCCCCTCAGACGCATCAAAAACATTAAATCAATTAAATAAAAGGTAATTTCTTTATTCTTTATATATAAAAATCTTATATTATTAAATACCAAAGAACATCTTAATATTAATCACTATTTTTACGTGATTAAATCAATTCTTTAATTGTTTTTGTCATAAATCTCTCTATAAACTCATTTCCACGTAAAATCAAGAAATTTAGTAATTTTCTTTATTTTTTATTGTAAATACGATTTGAAAAAGTTGTATTATATTCTTTTGGCGTAAAATATCTCAAAATTATTATTTTAAGTGTTAAAAGTAGGTTATTTCATCTTATTATAATAATTTCTCTCTTATTATTATTCTTAATAATTCTTAATTAATATAAATAGTATTTATATTAATATATAACTTTAATATTAGTAATATTATTGTTATTAATTGTTTTTTATTTATAAAAAACAGTTTTTTTACGCCTTTATTATTTGTTGGTAACAATAATAAAGAGCTTTATAATATATTAATTATTTTATATTAATATATTATTTATAATATTATAGTTTCATATAATATTAATTATATTATTATATTTATTTAATAATATAATATTTTTACGCCATAATAATAATATTTCTTTATTATTATTATTATTTTAATCTTATTTATTTCAATCATAAGGACATTCAGAGTACAATAAGTAATAAATTAGTAATTTTTACTTATTGTTTCATAGTCAAACCTTACATTTGGGGGCCCAACCGGGATATTTACTTAAAAGACCTTTGAAAAGATTCTATTTGGGTTTATCCAATAATAAATTATATTTATAATCATAAAATTATATAATAATTTTATATTTTATTGATTTTAAAAGCTATTGAGGCATTTGGAAAGCAATTGTACTGTCTTACACGTGGTTTTTCACATCCTTAGACTTGCAAGAACTTTCTCTTAGTGACTCTAGTAATTAAAAGAGATATTTTAAAAATTAAAAATAATTTTTATTATAATTTAATTTTATAAGAATCATATTCATTTTTTATTTTATTCTTTAAAAATAAAAAAAAAATAAAATATATAAAAAATATTAAAAACCAATAAAAAAGTTATTTTTATTCATTTTTATTCATTTCTTTATTTATTTCAATTTTTCAAAGATATAAAAGCAATTTCTATGTGGAAAATTGCCATATCTTGCCAAAAATAACACTTCTTATAAAAAGACTTATATTTATTTGTCTTTTTTAGTGTTTGAAGATAACCCAACAGAAGACAACCAAGCTACTGTTGAGAGATTGGTGGAAGAAACTTGTCAAAGTTCTCCAACACCAGTTATCACCAAAAGAAAGAAAGCTAAGAAATTAGACTTTCCAGGGCCCACCATTCAAGACTCTGAAGGTGAGCACCTCTTTTTTAAATTGCCATAAAGAAATTTTATTCTAAAATACTTTTATTTTTTCTTATTCTTTAAATTATGACTACCAGAAGAGGTTCCCAATACTCCATCCAATCAGATGGAGCTGGACTCAGAGGTAGAATTGATCCCTCAAAAGGGAAAAGAAAGGGCAATATCCCCAGTGAACAGAATCCACACAAGGAAGTGCCTTATCCCAAAGGCAAGTCCCAGAAATGCCCATGATTTCTGAGCCTGAATTGGAACTAAGTATGAGTAACTCAAATAGGTACAAATCACATTCAGAGGGCTCAAATAGACATCTACATGAGCCAGTACAAGCAGTATTACACAGTATACAAGGACAAAGACTGGGAAATGCTGCCTCAAATACACCAAGGAGTGATGAACTCCTGGCACATCCTGAAAAAGTTCCTCAAAGAGGAGGAGATAGTGAAATACTCCAATGGATGGAATCCACTGTCATCCAAACCTCAAATCAAAAAAATCAAGGATTATCATGCCAAAAAGAGGGAGGCAACCAAGGAAGAAGCCCCAGTAGCATCTACCAGCAAGCCTCAAGCCAACCCACTTCCCCAAGAAGGGAAGAAGAACAAGAAAAAGCATTGGAGGAAACCATATTCCCCAAGCTACAGAATCCCAAGAATCCAAAAGGATGCCATGGACAATGTTTTCAACATGGCCAGAACCTTGATGGAATTCAAGGACAAGGAAGAGCAAAGAATGAGACAACCTCATTTCCCAAAGAAATAACCTTGTCCAAAGATGTTGTAAATACTTTAACAGAAATTAAAAATAGTATATTACCTCTAAAAGAAATTAAAGATAGTTTATTATCACTACAAGAAATAAATCACAATTTATCTTCTTTAACAAAAATTTTTGTGCAAAACAAGAAAGAAATTGACAACATTAAGTTTATTGTTGAAAATGATAAACCAAAGAATTTAATTGACAATACTCAAAAATTAATACAAGGGCAACAAGAATTGTATAAATACATAAAAGATATCAAAGACAAGACTTTGACAATCAATTATGATGTGAGTATTGACAATCTTACAGAAAAATTAAATAAATTAAGTATTTATGTAGAAAAATTTGAAGAAAAGACTTCATCACACCAAAAATTACTTTTGGACCATGTGGAGAAAAGTGATGAAGCAAGAATGCATCTGAAAGATGATATTCAAAGTGAAATAAGGCTTATTACAGAAAAAATGGATAAAATTAATGAGGCTAATTTAAATATGCCAAAGTTATCAACACCATTTTCTCATATAAGAAGCCCTGTTAAAACAAAAGAGGAATTGTAAAATCCTTTCATAACAGACTTGAGTCACCAAGACAATAACAAAGTCTTAATGAAAGAAGCACCTCAATTGAAGGAATGGCCAACATTCACAGGAGAAGGTGAATATGACCACATGTCATTTATTAAAACAATTGACATGTTACAAGAAGACTATGCCATACCAGATGAATTAATCACTGCAAGATTACATTCATTATTTGAGAAATCTGCAAAAAGATGGTATTATGGCATAAGACAAACAAATGGTAAAAATACCTGGTCTTGGTGGAAACAAGAAATAATCACCAAGTGGGCAAATGATGCCTGGAGGTATAAGATAGAAAATGCATTTGAAAACTCTTTCTTTGACCCAGAGAAAGATAAACCTTTAACTTGGTTCTTAAAACAAGTTGAAAGGCTTAATACACTGTACCCAGAAATGTCACAGAAGATGGTGCATATGAAAATACTTAAAAAATGTGGAGGGGAACTAGAACATGCCCTAAGAAGCAGGTGTATAGAACCATGCTCCACAGAAGAGTATATAAATGCACTAGAAGATATAGTGACAAGAACAAAAATTGGCAGTACTTGGAAAAAATTGGACATTAAAAGCCCAAATAAACCATTTATCAAAAAAGATAAGTCAAAAGAATCCTTTAAGCCCAATACATCCAACAATAATGAGCAAAGAAAATGCCATAAATGTGGAGGTATTGGACACTTAGCCAATAATTGCCTTAAAAAAGCAAAGATTAATGAAATTGTGGAAACAGAAAACCACAATGACAAAGAAGATGAATCTGACTCTGAAAAAGAGACAGAAGAGTCAGAAAGCTCTGAAAGTGATGAAATCAATATAATTAATGCACAAATTAATAATATTGATATAATTTATGAAGTACTGGATGTTAATTCAAACTTGCCACAAGTTGGAACATCTGACAAAAATCTGACAAACATACAAGATGCCAAAATGTATAGAACCAAACCTGCAAGAGGAATGAGATATACAGCTGGAAAATCAAGTATTAGTATTGTTATGGTTGATAACCAAGAAGGAAAGGTTAACTTGGATACAGGAGCATATTGCACTTGTGTTGGCAAAAGTTATTTAAAAACCATTGTCCCAGACTGGCAAGAAAAACTTATGCCAATACAAGGTGTCAAATTTAGTAGTGCAAGTGAGAGCATGAAGCCCCTTGGAATAATTGATTTAACACTAATTTTTCCTCATCCCTCACAATGTGTCAGAATTAAAGTAGAGTTTGTAGTAATGGACAACTGTACTAGTAATCATTTCATACTTGGGAATGACTACTTATCAATCTATGGTATAGATATCTCCAACCAAAAGGATAGATATTTTACCATAGGAGATAACAAAAGACAAAAGTTTGGATTCTTAAATAACAAAAAACAAATCACAGTTATTAAGAATGAAGAAAAAATTCCAGAAAAGGAACTTTTTATATCTGAACAACTCAAAGAGGCAGAATTCAATCAAGAATTAACAGAAAAAATGAAAGAAAAATTGATTGACCTCTTATTTAAGTATAAAAATGCCTTTGCAACTGACAAAGAGCCACTAGGTGCCATAATTGGACATGAAGTGGATATAATTCTTAATGTAGAAAAACCTTACCTACCTTTATTAAGAAGACCTGCTTATCCAGCCAGTCCAAGAGCTAGAGAAGCCTTAGAAGTGCACATTGAAGAATTAATGGACCTTGGAGTATTAGGAAAGAGAGAACAAGTAGAAGTTACTACACCTGTCATTATAACTTGGCATAATGGAAAATCAAGGATGGTAGGAGACTTCAGAGCCCTGAATACCTATACCATTCCAGACAGATATCCAATACCCAGAATCCATGAGACATTGACCCAATTGTCACAAGCTAAGTTCATCACAGCTATGGATGCTCTTAAGGGTTTTCATCAAAATGTCTTAACAGACAATGCCAAGAAACTACTAAGAATAATAGTCCATTGTGGAATTTTTGAATACTTAAGAATGCCATTTGGAATAAAAAATGAACCTTCCCATTATCAAAGAATGATGAATACCATATTCCCTGAAGAATTATCAGAAGGATTGTTGATTATCTATATTGATGATATCATAGTTTGCTCAGAAACTTGGGAAAATCACCTTACAAGACTAGAAAGGGTACTACAAAAAATAGTCCAAGTAAATATGAAAATTTCCTTGAAAAGGTGTCATTTTGCATATAGTGAATTAAAAGCACTAGGACATGTTGTATCTGGCCTTAGTGTAGGCATAGACAAAAATAAAGTAGCAGCAGTACTACTTAAACCAATGCCTCAAACCAAAAAAGAAATGCAATCATTTCTAGGATTTGCTGGGTACTATAGACAGCATATAAAGGACTTTGCAAAGATTGCTAAATCCTTGTATAAGCTATGTGACCAACAAACAGTCTATGAGATGACAGAAGAAAGAGTCAAGGCATATGAAGAATTGAAAAATTCCTTAACAAATGCCCCATTTCTTCTGATGCCAGATTGGAAACTACCCTTCAAACTGTACATTGATGCTTGTGGAGAAGGACTAGGTGCTGCACTTCACCAAAAACAAATTATCAATGATAAACCAGTGGAAGGACTAATTTGTTTCATTTCAAGGCAGATAAAGCCAACAGAAGCAAGGTATGGAGCAAGCCAAATGGAATGCTTATGCCTAGTGTGTGCTTTAGAAAAACTGCATTATTATTTGGATGGCACAGTATTTGATGTAATCACAGACTGTAATGCTGTGAAATCACTATTAAATATGAAGACTCCAAATAGACATATGCTGAGATGGCAAATTGCTATCCAAGAATATAGAGGAAATATGACTATTGTTCATAAATCTGGAAATATTCATAAAAATGCAGATGGTCTTAGCAGGTGGGCTCTAGCAAATACCCCTGACAATCCAGCATGGGTACCACAAGAAGAACACCATATAGAAGGAATATGTGTTACAGACATTGGCACAGAATTATTTAACCAAGCTAAAGAAAGCTATAAGACAGAAAAAAATTGCCATATCTTAAGCCAACTTCTAATGAAAGACTGCAAAGATCCATCACTTTCATCAAAACTAGATGAAATATGGAAAAAGGCATATGATGAAGGAAGATTTCACCTCCTTGATGGAATCCTTTACCATAGAACAAAACACACATGTGTTATGGCCTTAGCAGACAGAGCACTAATAAACACTATTTTACATGAGTGTCATGATAGTGTTGCATCTGGACATCTCTCAGAAGATAGGACACTAGAGAGGGTGAAAACCTGCTCTTGGTGGCCAAATTGGAAGAAAGATGTTGCAGAGTACTGCCAAACCTGTGACAGATGTCAAAAAGCCAACAGAGCCACAGGAAAGAAATTTGGAATGATGATCCAAATCCAAGAACCAAAATCCCCATGGGAAATAGTTCATATGGATTGGGTAACAGCCTTACCTCCAGGAGGAGACAGGAGTTATAATGCATGCCTAGTGTTAGTTGACAGGTACAGTAAAACTCCCATGTTCTTACCATGTCATAAAGATGACACAGCTATGGATACAGCCATAATGATATGGAATAAAGTCATTAGTCACACAGGCTTATTCCAAAATATTATAAGTGACAGAGACCCAAAGTTCACTTCAGCATTATGGACAAATCTCCATAATTTGTTTGGGACAAAGTTATCATTCTCAACAGCTTATCATACTCAAACTGATGGTCTAGCAGAAAGAATGATACAGACCCTAGAGGATATGATCAGAAGATTCTGTGCTTATGGGCTAGAATTCAAAGATTCTGATGGTTTTACCCATGATTGGTGTACACTAATACCAGCACTTGAGCTGGCATATAAGACATCAATCCATTCTTCTACTGGCAAAACACCAGCAATGCTAGAAAAAGGTTGGAATCCAAGACTTCCTTATTATACCCTCAAAAAGGACTTAGTGGATATACATCCAACAGCAAGCAGTTTCAAAATAATGCTTGACAAAGCAAGACACCATGCAAACAGATGCATGCAAGATTCTTTTAAATATGCAAAAGAAAGATGGGATAAAAGTCATAAGCCACCTGATTTCAAAATAGGAGACTTGGTTTTAGTATCAACCCTTAATTTCAATAACATCAAAGGCCCAAAGAAATTAAAAGATTCCTTTGCAGGACCATTCATGATAAAAGCACTCCATGGACCCAATGCTGTGCAATTAGAACTCACAGGTGAACTAATGAACAAACACCCAACTTTCCCTGTAAGTCTGATAAAGCCTTACAGTTCAAGTGACAAGGAGTTATTTCCACTAAGAAATAAACCCCCACTTGAGATTCCCCCCTTGGAGGAAGGAGAGGAAAAGAAAATAGTAAAAGTCCTTAAAGAAAGAAGGACAAGAAACAAAAAAGAAAGGGAATACCTTGTAAGGTATAGAAATTCAACTCAGGAAGATGAATGGCTACTTGAGAAAGATATAACAAATGCTGATAAATTACTAAGAAGGTTCAGACATGAAAGAAAACCTGAAAAATAAAAAAGTTAAGCATTATTGAGCTTTAAGACTAACAAAGTCTATTGAAGAGGTAGGACATTGGATGATACCCTAATCACACATATCAGATTGTGGTACAATCTTTTTTGGTGGTAGGGAATGTGAGCCTTTGAGATATGACCACATACCCAATAAGGTCACAAAAAAGACTCAGAATAATTAGACTTTTAATATAATTATATTAAAATTGCTTAAAATAATTATACATTAAAAATAATTAATTAAATATACAAAAAATACCATAAATTGGTACAAAAATTGGTTTAACTTAAAAACCAATGAATCAACATGTAAAGTAAATTATACCATTGAATTCCCCATGGAAAAATACACATATACCATTATTATGGCACATCTGTAAAGTCAATATTTAAGGAATTATAAGGTATAATACCTTATAAAAACCATAAAACCTTATTTATCTCAAACACTAATGAAGCAACATGTAAAATAAATTGTACCAGTGAATTCCTCATGAAAATCTACACATAAAACAATTAATAAGCTAATTTCCAATGTTAATACTTAAGGAATTATCCTGAATATATGCACTTTTTTGGTCAACGCATATATTCAAGGATCATAGCTAATATCTTCTAAACTATACATGATAGAATGATGAACCAAAAATAAAGTTACCACGTAATTACTGTAAGAACACAGATATAAACTTTATTTTACAAATTATAAACAAGGTTAAAACCTATGATGAAATATTGATAACAATCAACAGAGCTGTTGACCACTTTGTTGTGAAAGTGCTCCAAACTTAAAAAAAAGGATACAGTTGGATTCTCCTAGTTCATTCGAGAAGAATGATGCAATTCTTGTTATTAAATTTAGGGTATAACCCCCTGAAATCAAGGTTTGAAGTTTAAAATATCGAATTTCAACAGAAAAGATGAGTTACAAGAAAAATCATCAAAATTAGAGTTTTGATGATGTAATGAAAAGCTCTTGGCAGCATAATAAGGTTATGCCAGGCTATCAGAATTCACTCTCTGAATTGCTGTAGTGTGTAAATATTAAAAGTTATTGAGGATCAAAGTTTGAGCTTAATTTGAGCAGTTATGATCACATACTGTAACCTTAATTTAAGTTTAACAGTCTTAAGAGTGATAAAATTGGTGAATACTATTAGTTTATGATTAAAACTAATAAAATCCACGAAATTTGGGGTTCTGCCAAGCCTCTGATGTCATCAACTTTAGAGCTATAGTGATAACTCTAAATAATGGTGTAATAATGATGTAATATGGTTTGATAATGATGTAATCATCTCCAAACCTTAAAATATTGATCAATTCCAGTGGATATGATCAGTACACGTCTACTAGAAGCCTGTTGGACTCTAGGAGGGAGGTATTTACTATAAATAGAGCTCTTTTTACTCTATTTTCCCCTCAGACGCATCAAAAACATTAAATCAATTAAATAAAAGGTAATTTCTTTATTCTTTATATATAAAACTCTTATATTATTAAGAACCAAAGACCATATTAATATTAATCACTATTTTTACGTGATTAAATCAATTCTTTAATTGTTTTTGTCATAAATCTCTCTATAAACTCATTTCCACGTAAAATCAAGAAATTTAGTAATTTTCTTTATTTTTTATTGTAAATACGATTTGAAAAAGTTGTATTATATTCTTTTGGCGTAAAATATCTCAAAATTATTATTTTAAGTGTTAAAAGTAGGTTATTTCATCTTATTATTATTCTTAATAATTCTTAATTAATATAAATAGTATTTATATTAATATATAACTTTAATATTAGTAATATTATTGTTATTAATTGTTTTTTATTTATAAAAAACAGTTTTTTACGCCTTTATTATTTGTTGGTAACAATAATAAAGAGCTTTATAATATATTAATTATTTTATATTAATATATTATTTATAATATTATAGTTTCATATAATATTAATTATATTATTATATTTATTTAATAATATAATATTTTTACGCCATAATAATAATATTTCTTTATTATTATTATTATTTTAATCTTATTTATTTCAATTATAAGGACATTCAGAGTACAATAAGTAATAAATTAGTAATTTTTACTTATTGTTTCATAGTCAAACCTTACACAGCCACAAATAATCTTGTACCACTGTTTCAACCTGTTCAGAAAAGAGAAAAGGATTAATAAAGGATATGGCCACCAGGACGCTACTGAACAGGTGAGGGAAGGCAAAGACTAACTTAATAAATAATAAAATAATATTTCTTAATGAGAAATAAAATAATATTAAATAATAAATCCAATATTTTAGTTAACTGGGGGAAAAACCCCCAGGCGGATGAAGAGGGGCTGGTATATGTGAGAAATACCAGCCTTAGAGTTTGAGTGTTGAGATACTGGCCTGTATGCTGGAAGAAGTTGGATGTGGGATTGAATCCTGTATTGGTGACTCCAATACAGGTTATACAGTCAATACAGGTATTTGCGCCTGTATTGATGACAGGCCTGTATTTGGGTCTTGCCTGTATGAAACTGTATTGAGGTCTGAAAACTGTATTTGGAGAATGTAGAATGAAACCCCCTTTCTGATTGGGTTTTGAAGGGTATCCATGAAATAATGATTGTTGCTGATTGGGTTTTGAAGGGTATCAATGAGGTAATGATTGTTGAAGATGATTGGTATTGCCCCTGCCTCCTTGGCTGTGACAAGCCCCCAATCTTCTCAGTGACATCACTGCTTTGTTGGTAAAAAAATTTCTTGACATCCAGGGGCTCTGCTTTCCAAGGTCAGGAAGTATTTGTGGAGTAAGAAGGATGGTCCTTTTGGGGGAGAGCTCCCAGTCTCTGAGGCCCCTACTCCTGATGGTACTTCAGGGTATTCTAACTGTAAGTGTGGTGGCTTTCTTGATTGATTATGATACTGATATTTTGCATTAGTGACTGGATCCAGGCAGAGGGATGTGGAAAGGTGGATCAATGTTGGAGGGCCCATTTCCCCTGGTGGTAGGCCAATTTATTTCAGCTCAGAGGTCCCCACTTCAAGGATCAATAGCCAAGGTGTGGTGAAAAGAATGAGAAGAATTTCAGATTCATTGACAAATCCCAATTCTGAAGTTAGTGATGAAATGGATGGTGAAGAGGTTGAGGTGGTACCTAGCTCCATTTTCCACCAATCCAGTACTTCACCTTCCAAACCTTCTTCAAGAAGATTTCAAAGTCAATTCATACCAAGTATCCCAGAAACTTTCATCCAGTGCTTCCTGCCATTGCTCCTCCTTTGCCAAATTCTTCCACTGCCAGGCCTTCTCTGGTTTCACCAGTGAGGCCATCGCCCATTCCTCATCCCAGAAATTCTCCAATGGTCACCTCTCAACAACTATAACCTGTGGTCAGATCCAGAAGAAGAAGAGAGGATTGATTGCCTTTTCTGTTTCCTGCCACCCAAGTATTTAAGCAAAGAGAACATTGGCCTATCCAGGTTACCAGAGAAGATCCAAATATGGAAAATTATGGCCAAGATTTTGTGGCAAGGTTGTGCAGAAGAGCTGACAGAAATAGTAGGGATGTGATTACTTATGCTAATGATAGGATGAGTCCTAGCATTGCTTCTGAGGAGATCTATTCTAAATTTGCATGGTATGAGGATTAGTTGATTGATTATTTCTAGAAAACCATTGATGATTTGGGTAGAGATGACTAGTTCTATTGTCCTTTTTTTTGTTTTGTTTGACTTTTATACCCACTCTTATAATACTAAAATTAAAAAAATAAATGGAACCTGCCAATACATGATATGGGACAGGATGCTGCTGCTTTATAAATAAATGAAAAGGAACAAGAATTATACAAGTAAAGAATAAAAGAAAATGAGGAGAAAAAGAAAGTAAAGAAAAATAAAATAAAGAAACTTCTGAGAGGTGTCCTTCTTGTGGTGATTTTCTTTAATTTTGGTCATTATGTTTCCTGAGAGATAAAACCAAGCATTTGTTGCTCACAGAGCAGCCAAGGTCCTGTTCTACAAGAAGTGGAAAACCTCAGAGATGCATTCAAGAAGATGGAACTTAATTTCATAACTTTCACTCCCACCAAGCACCATAAAAGAACAGAAAATCCTTTCTATAAATGACTTTGAGTTGAAGAGTTTCTTGAATAATGATAAATGGCATAATTTGGAAAAGAAAATAAAAAAATATAAAACAAAATTTGGCCATATTTCAATCAAAAGGTTTAAATTTGAGGGTATTGATGTTTCAAGGCGTTCTGCATCTGTCCAAAGGATTGAATATTGCTCACAAAGTTGCCAAGGCACTTCTTACAACATATTTGGTTAGAATACCCCCTCAAAGGTGCATTCCCGGAGAGGAACTTACTTTCATAACTTCTACTCCCCACCAAGCACCATAAAGTCAAACTCTTCAGGTATTTTGGCCAGGCTTGTCAGGGTACAAAGTGTGGAAGTCCTGGACAAGGTCTGGTGATCTGTTATGGTTGGAAGCTGGCTAAAAAGCTGTTATTTATGGGTCTTCACTGAATGATTTCCACTCTATAAGACACCATAATTTACCTCTCCTTAGTTTTGAATCCAGAAACTGAGCCTCTTCCCATTCATCCTGCTCCTCCACTGAGACTGGTGGTTGTGGAAACTGATTTTGGTTTGGGATAGTTGATTGCTTGACTGGTTCTAATAAGAACACATGGAAGACAGGGTGAACTTACTTCCATTGATGAGGAAACTTGAGGTGATATGCATGGCTTCTAATCTTCTTCAAGACTTCAAAGGTTCCCAGCCATCCTTATGAAAGCTTCTTGGTGGGTCGTGTAGTCTTTATATTCCTTTAGTCTAGCCATACTTTGTCCCCAGGTTGGAAATCATGTGGAATTTAACTATTTCAATCTGCATACTTTTTAAATTACCTTATTTCTTACTCTGATTTTTCTTTGACTACTTTCTGTACTTATTTCAGCTTTGTTGATGATTTTCTAGCAAGTGTGTATTCAGAAATTTTTAATTGAATTAAAGCTTGCATTTATTCCATAAATAGTGAGAAAAGGTGATTGCTTAGTTGATTAATGTTCTGGATTGTTATAGGCAAATTCAGCCAGAGGAGGCCATATGTGCCAGTACTCTTGATGGTAACTGAAATACATCTGAAGATACTGTTCTAGACTCTTATTTACCCTCTCTGTATGTCCATCTGATTCAGGGTGAAAAGCAGTTAAAATATCTCTTGATATCTTGAGGTGCTGACATAATTGGGTTCATAATGATGGAAAAAAAATAAGGATCCTCTATCACTGACAATACTGACTGAAAGACCATGCTTGGAAAAGACCTGGCTGATAAAGATTTAAGCTAAGTCCAACACAGTAATTTCTGAATAAGTTGGAATGAATATTTCCATTTTTGAAAATCTTTCCACAAATACTAAAATTGAGTCAAAGGTATTGAACAATTGCAATTTACTGATCAAGTCCATTTATAGTGAGTTCCAAGGACACAATGAAATTTGAAGAGGCTTGAGTAATCCAAACTTCTTATGATGCATTTTCTTGTTTATTGAGCATTCCTGACATGAGGACACATAGTCCTTGATGACTTGATCCATGAAAGCCTAATAAAATCCCTCTTGATGAGCTTGAGGGTCTTCTCCTGGTCAGGGTGACGATCCAATGGTGATTCATTACACTTTTGAAGAATTCCCAATTTAATTTCTTGATTGCTGGGAATACCCACTCTATCTTTGAATAACAATAGCTTGGATTGAGTTTCAAGAGAATAATCTGGTACTAATTCACCTCTTGCTAGTTTCTTGAGTACTTCTTTGTAATATTTTTCTTGCCACAATTCTTTTTGAATTTGGTCAATTTAATTTGAGAAAATTTCTACTTTGATTGTAAAGAATCTTAATTCTTTAATTCAATCTTGCTTAATAATTTGATAAAAAGTTTGAGGATTCTTGTAAATGAAGTTCACCCCCCTCTCTGGGCACAGGTTGTCCCAAGGTGACAAGGTATCTGATAGAGTGGCCAGTCTTCCTGGGAAGTAAGTAATAGTGAAGTGAAAATCAGAGAGAAATTCAGCCCAGTGGGCTTGAAAATGAGTAAGAAATTTGGAAGAAATTAATTATTGAAGACAAGAATTTTCTGTCAACACTTCAAAAAAAGGAGAAAGTGAAATAAGAAAAGCTCTCTAGAGCTTGAGAGCCCAAGCTATGCCAAGGAGCTCCTGGTCATGAATTCTGTATTTGAGCTCAGCTGGGAGGAGCTTGCAACTATCAAATACAATGGGATCCTTTCCTGAATCATTCACTTGACTCAGTAAAGCACCCACATAATAATTAGAAGCATCAGTATCCACAATAGTTGGTATAGAAGGATTGAAATGAGAAAGGATAGGGGCAGTGGTGAATGTGTCTTTGAGTGATTGAAACTGACTAAGAGCTTCCTCATTGAAGATAAAGTTAGAATTTTTTTAATAAGGGAAGTGAGATCAGTGATGTTTTGGAGTAATTTTTAACAAAACAAAAATAGAAATTGGCACAGCCAAGAAATGATTGAAGAGCCATGATGTTCTTGGGTTGCAGCCAATTAATGATTTGTCAAATATTCAAAGAATCCATCTTGAGGCTGTCACCTGAAACAACATAGCCAAGATATTCCACACTTGAGGCATGGAATACAAACTTTGAGGCTTTGGAAAACAGATTATTCTCCCTCAGTCTTTGGAGGACAGAGGCCATATGTTTGACAAGTTCACCCTCAGTGCTTAAAAAGACCATAATATTATCTAAGTGAACTAAAACAAAAATTTCCAATAAATCTGAAAATATATCATTTCCAAGATTCTGGAATGAAGCAGGAGCATTGTTTGATCCAAATGGCATCACCAAGTACTCATAACTACCATATTTGGCTCTAAAGGAAGTCATATTCTCACCCCCCTCTTTACTTCTCAGGAAGTTCTAAGCACCACACAGATCTATTTTGGAGAAGATAGTGGAACCATTGAATATGGTGAGAAGCTGGTTCATAGGAGGGAGAGGATACCTTTTCTTCCTAGTGACCGCATTGAGTTTTCAATAGTCAACACTCACACAGATGCCACCATCCTTTTTCTTAATAAAAAGGACAGGTTCTCATGTTGAAGGGGAGCTTGGCCTGATGAAACCTTTCTCTAAATTCTCTTAAATGTAGGCCTGCATTGTTTCTGGCTCATGAATTTAGAAATAGTAGATAACACCAATTGGTGGTAGAAGCCCCTTCAGTCCAATATGATTATCACAGGTATTGTGTTGAGGAAGTTTCTCTTCTTTCACCTTGGAGAACACATCCAACTAATGGTGATAAGCAGGAGGCCAAACCTTTGGAACAGTTTAAATTTCTTCTGGCTCTTCCTCATCATACCACTGCTCCTCCAGGGATGCATGGAAGGATAAAGGAGGAAGGTCCATATCCCCTTGGAAAAGATGAAGTGAAGATATAGAAACATCTTCTCCAACAACTTCTATCTCTTTATAGAAGGGTTATGGACAGAAGAAAGAAGGGAAGTTGTCTTAATTTCACCAACCAGAGGAACACTGTTGATGGCAGTGGAAAAGTCATTACTATTATAAGAATTAGACCACTAGAATCATAGGTGATCAATCCATTTTTCCAATCAATAATAGGATTAAAATGATAAATGAAATCATAGCCCAACATTAGGTCTTCTCCTTTGGGTGAAGCTATGATAAATAAACCACATTCAAAGCTTTGGAAAGAAGGAAATTCAATAACCCCCTTGGTATAATGAATTATGAACAAGGAAGTGGATTAAATGGAATCCAATATGAAAAGAGCAAGTTTTTTCAGGGAGCTCTGACATGGTCAATGAGGACTTGAGAATAGAATATTCTTTTCAATAAAGGAGTTTTTAGCACCAGAATCAATGAGAATACCATAAAAAATATCAAAGACAGAAGAAAAAATGAGAAATTTCAAGATTTCTTCACACTAGTATTCTGAGTGCACAATTGTGCTCTTGAAGGAAATAAGTGAGAACCATTGAACACATCATGATTCCCACTCAGGCTTTTCCCTGCTTGTTAGGGAAGCCCCTTGATGACCCTGGCCTATTTTGAGACCTCTTGAAACATTTTTCAATTGTGTGCTTTCCACCACAATAAGTACATGAAGCTCCTTCAATCCTCCTCTCCTTTCCAGAAGCAATTAATTTATTGTCCTTATTGAGGAGAGGAGCATGAAATTTATCCTTTGAGACTTGAATGTTATTCCCCTTCTTTCCATTCTTGTGATGAGGCTTCTTGGAAGATGAATCTTGAGGAGGCCTGAAAGAGTTGGATCCTGTGACTGGAGGCTTCTTTTATTGATTACTACCCTTTTCCACCTTCCTCTCATGGTACTTGGTATATGATTCCAAATTTAAATCCATGAGTTCTTGAAGGCTGTCAAAAGTACTAGGATGGGAAGCCAACTGGTTCAAAATTCTTGATGCCAATTCTCTTATATAAAAATGAATATCAGCCCTTCCTCCCAAATCTCCAATTGTTGACATTAAGCTTCTAAAATCAGCAATATAAAAGGACACATTACCACTTTCCTTCATCCTTAGATTATCCAACTCTTTTTCAGCTTTCCTTAATTTATTGGGATCACCAAACAGAGTGAATAAATTGGTTTCAAACATCTTAAAGCTACTTAGGAGATATGATTAGTCTTCATTGTAAATATTTAAGAGATATTATTAAATCCATTTTCCAGCTCTACCAGTGAGAAAAGAAGTTGAGTAAAGAGCCTTCCTCTGAGAGAAAGAGTTCTCCGGGTAATTATGTAAATTAATTTACATTATTGGATAAATCCCTTCAATTTATGGGCTTTAGTACCATCAAAAGGATCAGGTGCCTTCATTAATGGAGTCTTTAATGCTGGGGCTCTTGAATTGCTCCTGGGGAAAACCGATTGAGTGAGCTTACCCATGAATTTAGTCATTTGATTCAGCTTGAGAGACAAGAGGTTTATTAGAAAGGGCTAGAATTTGAGCTTCAGAAGCCTCAGGGGAACCTGCCAAGGAAGCTGACACTTCAGTTTCTTCAGACTCCTCCTCTTCCCCAGACTCCTCCCCCTCTTCATCTTCAGCTTTCCCTAATATACTTTTAGGCCATTGAGAAATACCAGGATAGACACCCAATATGCCAGAGAATGATATTGATCTTCTTGATTTAATACCTCCTCTTCTGGAGGGTGCTTCTCCTTCAATTGGTGGTCCTCTGTCCAAATTTGCACTCAGTTGATGAACTGATGGTGTGTGGTCAAGATGAGCCCTTGCTGTTGGAGTGAGAAAAGCTTGAATTCTTTGGGATCTTGTATTCTTGGCTGGAGGGGTATGCTGAATGGGAATTTTTGAAGAATAAGGAAGCAAAACTTGATGATACTTCAAAATTAATACTAAGGCTTGACCAAATCAAATAAAATGAGAATCTCGAGTAATTAATCAAAATCTTGAAGAACCTCAAATCACTGTCAATAAATAAATAAATAAATCCAATCCAAGTCAATTCAAAATCAAAATCAATGACATCTTGAGGAATTAAATCATTCAGCCAACATCTTGAGGAATCAAAATCACTCAATCAATCAAATCAAATCTTGAGGATGAATAAGTTATCTTAAGAAATCAAAGTCAAGTCAATCAAATCAATAAGATCTTGATGTAAAAATTAATGTGCTGAGAATTCCCAATTGCATAATAGCCAATCAATCAAAACTTGAAACACCTGAATTCAGACAGGAAGAAAATTAAGAATTAATTAAGAGTTAAGAATGAAATGAAACAGTCAGCAGAATTAGGAAATGAAAAGGATCACTTTTCATATGAATGAAATTAATGATAAGAAATTTCTGAGGAACTATAAATTCATGAGAAAAAAATAAAATCATGAAGAGGTGATAATTGATGAATGAGGGAAATGCATTTTAAAAGAATGAAAAGAAAGAAGAAATTGTGAGCTGATTAATATAATTTCACAGGGTCTCTTTGAGGTGAAGGGGGTGTGGAACTCTGTAAACTGGGACTCTCAAGGATGGGAGAAGATTGATTACATTAAATATTGTAAATAAGATAGAATTACTAATAAGATAAATAAAAGAAAATAAGCAACAAAGAGATAAGAGTAAAGAATAAACGAGCAAACAACATATAAGTCCAATTCCACTGTTTCAACCTTTCAGAAAGAAATAGAAGGCTTAATGAGGATATGGCCACCACAACTCTACTGAACAGTAAAGCAAAAGATGCAAAGACCAACTTAATACCCAAAAATAAGAGTAATAATATTCATCAAATAATAAATCAGCTATATTGATTAACTGGGGAATAGTGTCAGAGGGAAGAAGAGGAGCTGGTATATGTGAGAATCCACCAGCCCTGATCCAAAGAGTGAATTTTTTCAGATGAATTTTAATTTGAATTGGTTTGAATAATACGGCCACTGTATGAATGTACAGGGTCTGTACAAGAGTTGTGGGGGAATTAGGTGATCATACAGCTTCATTGTTGTAAATCCAAAACTGTATTCCAAATATCCAGCCTGCACAAGTATTGACATACTGTATTGATGAATCAAGCTGTATGCATGTTTCAGCAAGAAGATTTTCTGAAACTGATTCCTGATATGCATACTGGATTTTCTGGTTTCATGAGTTTGAGTGGGTTGAGGGTAGAATACCCTTACCCCTGATAGTTTCTGTGAAAATAATCCTCTTTGATTCTGAGAAGGTTATATGCACAAGGCAAATCAATATTTGACAAGATAGAAGAAAAATAAAAAACAAGAAGAAGCTGATTCATAGGAGGAACAGGATCCTTGGTTTTCTAACAAAAGAATTGAGTTTGAGGTAATCAACACACAAACTGAGACCACCATCTTTCTTTTTGACAAAGAGGAAAGGTGCTCCTGTGGAAGAGAAGCTTGGACAGATGAAATATGTCTCTACATTACCTGAAATGTAGGCCATGAGTGTATTTACTCTTTATTTGATAAAGAGTAGATCACCCCAGATAGAGGTAGAGATCCCTCCAGCTTGATATGATGATCACAGGCACAGTGAGGTGGAAGCTTCTCTACTTTCATGCTGGAGAATTCATCTGTGAGCCTTAGAGGTATTTTCATATCCCGAAACACCACAAATAATAAAATAAACTTATTCATATTCTCAAAATAAAAATGAAATATAAATATAAATATATATACAAGAGTAAAAATTTAATTCTAATTTAAAAATAAAATTACATTTAATTTCAAATTTGTGAAAACACAATTTTACTTGAAAGAATTAAGTAAAAATGAATTTTCAACAAAAATACCAAAATTGAAATATTTTTGAAAAAAATTTAAATAAAAATTATCATAACTTTTTATCCTAAAAATAAACATATGAAAATTGTTTTACCATTGGACCCCTCATAAAAATTAAGGTGGGGTCACCTCTGGGTAGAATTTCCATAACTCAACTGTAAAGAAGCTTAAATTAAGTTTTGAGTATTTTCTGTACAAAAGTTGAAAATCCTCAAAACCTTGATTTAATTCACGTCACATGGGGTGTTGACCATTGTATTTGGTGTTAAAATTAAGGCTTTGTATGTAGTTTAACAGTTATGAGGAATTGAGGTGTCAAAATGTGCGCATGTATTACATAAGTGAACTTTAATTTACATATGAGGTGTCAATTCTTACAGTAAGTGTATTTTCAAACTCCATTTAAGTACATGTGTAAATTACAAGTATAATAAATGATGAGTAATTAAAAGAAAAATAAATTGGAAAGATTAATTTGGGGGGGAAGGAACTCTAGCTCTAACAGGGAGCCAGACCCCTGTCACATTGATGCCAGAAACCATCAACAAACACTCGAGCTCTCCACTCAGGGTCATGTCGGAACAGGTGGTCCCCCACCACCACCATGTCTAGACCCTAGGTTGCTTGATTGCACAATCATCACAACTGAGCAGAAAAGGCTACAAGATCAAGGTTGAGTTTCCTTGATCTTTTTCTGGTATTATAGGTCACAGTTCCACCGTCTGTGACATTATTGGCAGGGCTGCAAAATGGATTGAGCCTTATCTTTCTGATCTCACCAATAAAGACTCAAGTTATCTTCCCAATTCTTGGCCTTTGTTTGAATCCCAACTCTTCACTTTATTTGGGGACCCAAATGAAGTTAGAAAAGCTGAAGCAGAGTTGGATGGCCTTAGAATGAAAGAAGGTGGCCATGTTTCACTATAAATAGCCAATTTCAGGAGTTTGGTTTCAAGAATCAGGGATTGGGGAGAAAGAGCTCTCATCCATCATTTCAGGAAGGGATTGCCATCCAGGATTCTGGACCAATTGGCCTCCCATCCTTCAAATATTGATTCTCTTCAAGACTTAATGGATGTTACCCTGGAACTTGATACCAGGTACCATGAAAGGCAAAAGGAGGAGAGTCACTATCAAGAGAATAAACTTGAAGCCCCAAGATCAAGTACTTCTCATCCTCAAAATTCTTCAAATTCAATTCACAAGAAGAAGAATTTTCAGAAGAGGCACAAGCCCCATTCTTTGTTATTGAATAAAGATTTCAAGCTCATGAGCTCTGAAAAAGAAAGAAGAATCAAAGAGGGTCTTTGTACCTATTGTGGTGGGAAGCATAGTCTTGAGTCCTGTTTCAAAAGGCCCCAAAACAAGCTTACCCAACTGTCAGGAAAATTTCCCAGCCAGGGAAAAGCCTGAGTGGAGACCATGTTGTGTTCAATGGTCTTCACAAGTCTCCTTCCAGAGCACAATTGTGCATTCTGAATACTGGTGTCAAAAATTCTCTTAAATTTTTTGTTTTTTCTTCTCTTTCTGATGTTTTTTACAGTATTCTCATTGATTCTGGTGCTACACACTCATTTATTGCAAAGCAATTTGTTCACAAGTACTCATTGACTACGTCAGAACTTCCAGAGAAGATTCCCCTTATCATTCTCGACTCCTCTGAGTCTCCTTCCTTATTTGTGACTCACCATACTTGATATATGGTTGAGCTCCCTTCCTTCCCAAGCTTTGAATGGGACTTTTTAGTCATTGATACTCCCAAGGGAGAAGACCTCATATTGGGCTTTGACTTTCTCAATCGTTTTAATCCTTCTATTGATTGGAGGCAAGGGCTGATCACCTTTAATCCTGATCATTTGGACTATTCTGATCCTTCTAATTCTGTCCGTAATGACTTTTCTTCTGCCAAATCTTGTGCAGCTCTGGTTGGTGATTCTAGAACACCATCATTTCCGTCTTCTGTCCATATTCCTTCCCTTAACTCCCCACAGTCATTACTATCTCCTAGAGCTGAAGTCTTCAAAGAGATTCAAGATGTTGGAGAAGATAATTCTGTATCTTCACTTCACCTCTTATTTGGGAATATGGACCTTCCTCCTTCATCTTATCATGACTCCCTGGAGGAGTTGTGGGATGAAGAGGAAGAGCCAGAAGAAGTAGAAACCATGATGAAGGTTGTTCCTTCTGTCTATCACCAATACGTGGATGTATTCTCCAAGGTGAAGGCAGAGAAACTTCCTCCTCACCGCGCCTGTAATCATCATATCGAGCTGGAGGGGTCTCTACCTCCAGTTGGGGTGATCTACTCTTTATCCAAACAAGAGTCAGATACACTCAGGGCCTACATTTCAGAGAATGTAGAGAAAGGTTTCATCCGGTCAAGCTCCTCTTCAACAGAAGCACCTGTCCTCTTTGTCAAAAAGAAAGATGGTGGCCTCCGTTTGTGTGTTGATTACCGCAAACTCAATGCTGTTACTAGGAAGAACAAGTATCCTGTTCCTCCTATGAATCAGCTTCTCAATGTCTTTAATGGTTCTTCTATCTTCTCCAAGATTGATTTGCGTGGTGCATATAACCTGCTCAGAATCAAGGAGGGTGATGAACATTTGACTTGCTTTAGAACTAAATATGGCAGTTATGAGTACTTGGTTATGCCATTTGGGCTCACCAATGCTCCTGCTTCTTTTCAAAATCTTGTCAATGATATCTTTCAAGATCTTCTCGATGTTTATGTTGTGGTTTATTTGGATGACATTATGGTCTTTTCCAAATCTGAGGAAGAACATGTCACTCATGTGTCCACTGTTCTTTCCAGACTCAGAGCTAATAACCTTTTTGCTAAGGCGTCCAAATGCCTGTTTCATGTTTCAAGTGTGTAATATCTTGGTTATGTAGTTTCTTCTGAAGGCCCCGAGATGTACCAAGCAAAAGTCCATCAGATTCTAAATTGGCCGCCTCCAAGAAACCTCAAGGCTCTTCAATCCTTCCCTGGCTTTGCCAACTTCTACCCCCGTTTCATCAAGAATTATTCAAAGAAGATCAGTTCACTCACCAGTTTCCTCAAGGAAGATTCCTGTTTTCCCCTCAATGAGCAAGCTCTTAGTCAGTTTCACCAACTCAAAGAGGCTTTCACCACTGCTCCAATCCTTCTCTACCCACCATTGTAGAGACCGATGCATCCGATTATGCTTTGGGTGCTGTACTGAGTCAGGTCTCTGATTCAGGAAAACATCCCATTGCATTTGACAGCCGCAAGCTTATCCCAGAAGAGCTCAATTACGAAATTCATGACAAGAAACTCCTTGGTATTGTCTGGGCTCTCAAGCGCTGGAGAGCTTTTCTTCTTTCACTGTCTTCCCCTTTTGAAGTTCTCAGCGATCACTCTTCCCTTCAATACTTCATGACCTCCAAAGTACTCACTCGCCGTAAAGCCCGTTGAGCTGAATTCCTTTCTGAATTTCATTTCTCAATCACTTACCGCCCTGGCCGCCTAGCTACTCTTCCAGATGCCTTATCACGTCGGGACAACGTTTATCCAGAGAGGGGGGAGTATTTCATCAGCAAGAATCCAATGAATTTTCAGCAAATCATTAAGAAAGATGAAGTTCAACCCTCAAAGTTTTTTGCAGTCAAGGTGGAATCTTTTTCAAACTTGATTGATTCCATCCAGAAGAAATTATGGCAAGATCCCCAGTACAGAAGTATCCTTGAAGATTTGGGTAAAGGTAAATCTGTCCAAGATTATTCTCTTGATTCCTCTTCCCAACTTCTTCTCTTCAAAGATTGGGTGATAGTCCCAAATGACTCCACAATTCAACTTAGCATTCTTCAAAAGCGTCACAATTCTCCTCTAGCTGGCAACCCTGGCCAAGAGAAGACTCTCAAACGTTTCAAGCAGTATTTCCACTGGTCCGGCATGACCCAATTTATCAAGGATTATGTTTCATCCTGTCAACAGTGCTCAAGAAACAAGAATATTCACCATAAGAAGTTTGGATTCCTCAAACCTCTTCCAATTCCAAATGGTCCTTGGATTTGTCTTTCAATGGACTTCATCACTCAACTGCTGCTGTCCAATTCCTTTGATTCAATCCTGGTCATAGTGGACAGATTTTCAAAAATGGCGGTTTTTATTCCAACAATGTCTTCAATCACTTCACTAGATTTGGCCCATTTATTCATCAAGAATATCTTTTCAAATCATGGCCTCCCGTTAAGCATTGTCAGTGATAGAGGTTCACTCTTTGTTTCTTCCTTTTGGACCAATTTTTGTCAGCAGCTCAAGATTTCAAGAGACTTGTCAACTGCTTACCATCCAGAAACTGATGGACAGACAGAGAGGGTAAATCAGATACTAGAACAGTATCTTTGGATGTATTTCAGTTATCATCAAGATGATTGGAACACCTGGCTCCCTCTGGCTGAATTTGCCTACAATAATTCTGATCACTCTTCAACCAAGCAATCCCCGTTTTTCACTGTTTATGGAAGAGATCCACAATTTGATTCAGTTCACATCACTCAAGATACTCCTGCTGGAAAGTTATCAACAAAAATCCAATCAGTACAGCAAGATGTCAAGAGAGAACTTGAAGTTTCCATAAGCCGTTTTAAGAGGTATGCAGATAAAGGTAGAGCAAGTCCACCTGTTTTCGATCCCGGTGACATGGTATGGCTTTCTTCCAAGAGTATCAAATCAACCAGACCCACCAAAAAACTATCCGAAAGATGGTTGGGTCCTTTTCCAATCTTGAAGAAAGTCAGTTCTCATGCTTACCATCTCAATGGAAATCCATCCACCCAGTCTTCCATATCTCACTTCTGGAACCAGTCAAGACATCAACAATCCCAAATCGGCATCAAGAGCCTCCTCCACCAATTACCATTGAAGAAGAAGAGGAATGGGAAGTCTCTCAAGTACTGGATTAAAAGCTCAAGAGGAGAAAGGTATGGTATCTGGTGGAATGGAAAGGTTTCAGTCAAGACCCAGAAGGATCCACCTGGGAACCAGCCGAAAACCTCAAGAATTGTCCTGATCTTGTCAAAGATTTCCACTCTTTGTATCCTGACAAGCCAGGCCCCAATTCTTCAAAAGCTTGATCTTTTATGGTGCTTGGTGGGGAGAGGAATTACCAAAGGTAAGTCCCACTCCTGGTATGCACCTTTAGGGGTATTCTACTCTTCTTTGTTGTAAGCATCACCTTGGCCACTCTGTGAGCACTTTGCAATTTGGACACAGATTTGTTGGCCTGGCTTTCAACATCAATTCCAAAATTATGGCCATTTTTCACTTGGGCAAATGTTCCATTCACTTTTATTTTCTTTTCCAAGTTTTCCGATTCAAGAAATTCCTTCATCAAGTTCATATCCTGATTTATGGCACTGGCGGGATTGGCAACTTCTGAAAGTAAGTTCCTCTCCTGGTGTGCACTTCCCTGAGGGGTCTAAAAGCTTTTCAAGACACCACCTTGGCCACTCTGTGAGCACCTGGCATAAAATTCTTTTATCCCAGGTCCTTGGCCACTTTCAAATCAACTGTCAAAATCCGTGATGAAGATTGGATCCCCCTTCAAGAATTTTTCTGTTTCTGTATTTTATTTCTTTTCTTTAAAATTTCTTTTATTTTAATCTTTATGCCAAAATTCTACATCAAATTCAACCCTTCAACATCTTCAAAGCCAAATGTCAAGAGAAGACTACGTCAGCCTCAATTCATATGCCAACATTATTATTAGTTCAAAATTTTTCTTTTCAAAATCAAAATACCTCTGGAACCCCTTTTTCCAATCCGTCTCAACAGCCTCAACAGGCTTCTACCTTATCTTGGTGCTCAGGAGCTCACCATTCAAGGTAGGGAGGTACTGTCACAACCACGAGTTTGACCCTCCTCCTTGATGGTTGCGGCAATCCAACCTGGAGCCAAGTTGGGGCCGATTGGTCACGTCATATCTTTTATGGCCATTTGGCCCCCTTGGGTGTTCTATGGCATTCATGCCATAACACCCTCTCATGGCCATATCCTGCCGTAATTGGCCTTCCTGGCCAACTTCCACTTCACCAACCCCCAGGCCTTCATCTTAGATTTTGGGCCTGGGGGGTCAGTTTGTCTTCTAGGGGCCTCCAGGCCCCCTAGCCATCATTTTTGTATTCAGGGCCACCCCTTTCATTAATGGGGTTTTGGCCTAAATGGCCTTTTTGGGCCATTTAGGCCCCTACGGCCCGTGGGCCGTGATTCAGGGTCCGTAGGCCATTTAGGCCCCTTTTGGCCTAATCCAATGAGGCCAAAAGGGGCCAGCCAGGTGGGTCCCAAACCAAAATTGGGCCCACCTGAGCCATTTTTTGGCCACCGTTCCCTTGGACCCAAAAGTGACCAAAAACCCCATGGACACCATTTTGGCCATAAATCCCGTAGGACCCAATTTTGGCCATGGAGCACCCTGGACTAATAGTTCAGCCATGGCCTCTGGCAGCCACCAGAGTCCATCAGATCAGCTCAGCCCGTCTTTCCCCTCAACTCCAGGGGATTTCCTCCTTTCCTTCATACCATCCGTACTCAAGGTTGCAGGCATGGTGCATATATGGTATTATATACCATTATGCACCATTTTTTCTCAGCAATCCAATGGTGACATTTTTCAGGACCCAATTCCACCTTTCCAAATCAAGGTCCCAAATCCCAACGCCCATTTCGAAGGAGGATTAATCAGCTCTTCAGTCTGACAAGTTATGGCGGCAATCAGAAGACTCCTCAAGGATCCCAACCACCTGTATCTGCAGGAGTTGGGTTGGCACAATTCATTCAGGATTATCCAAGGGCAATTCTCAAGAGGTATTAAATCATTTCAATCATTTGTCAAGGCATCAAGTATTCAATACTCCTTGGACAACCCGATTCATCCGTACAGGCCCCATTCAATCAACCTGTATGGTCTTGGCTCAATTAGGTCATTTCATATTCCACTGTGGGAATTCCATCACACAGTTCAAATTTCAAAATGGCCAGAACTTTATTTCCCGATACGGACAATACAGCCATTGATCCACCTTCCAGGATCAATCTTTCAGTTTTCACATATACCGTCTACCTTTCATCACCTGGGGACTTTCTCCCCAGTTAATTAATATATTGGATTTTTTTTATCCTTATTTTCTTTTACATTGTTAAAGTTAATACTGATAGTCTTAAGTCAGTCATTAGCACCCTTTCTCTTTCTTTCTTCGCCTGTCAGTGGATATTGGTGGCCATATCCTTTACTAATTCCATTGTTCTTTCTGGCAGGTTGAAACAGTGAATTGAGGATTTGCTTGGTTGGCTTCTTGGCTTTTGGCTTTCTTTTATCTTTGGCCTCTGGCTTCACTCTTCTTATTCTTTGTTATCTTTGGCATATTTGTCCTTTCTCTTATTCCTGCTTAAGAAATATATTCCGTAGTATTTCTTATCATCTTTTGGAGCCCTCCCAGTGAGTTCTTGATTCCTGAGTGCCACGCCCTCTTTCTTCCATAATATCCCCTGTGACATTCTGTTACATTGATGCCAGAAACCATCAACAAGCACTCGAGCTCTCCACTCAGGGTCCCCCACCACCACCATGACTAGACCCTAGGTTTCTTGATTGCGCAATCATCACAACTGAGCAGAAAAGGCTACAAGATCAAGGTTGAATTTCCTTGATCTTTTTCTGGTATTATAGGTCACAGTTCCACCATCTGTGACAGTACCCCCGGGGTAGAAAGCACTGCGTCCTGAAGTGCACTAACACAGATGGGCAACCATGTCCTCAATCAGGGGCATCAGCTACACAACAGGCCGGTATAAGGAGCCATAAGGGTTGTTGGGTCATCACTCCCAAGCCCTTTCTGCCAACAGGTTTGAAACCCCCAAATTTCGCAATGTGTCTCCCTCACAATTGTGAAATCCACCAATGACAGTAAACCTTGATCTTCTGTCACATTGATGCCAGAAACCATCAACAAGCACTTGAGCTCTCCACTCAGGGTCCCCCACCACCACCATGACTAGACTCTAGGCTGCTTGATTGCGCAATCATCACAACTGAGCAGAAAAAGCTACGAGATCAAGGTTGAATTTCCTTGATCTTTTTCTGGTATTATAGGTCACAGTTCCACCATCTGTGACAACCCCCAAAATCCTTGCTGGAAGGCATGAGATGTCAAAATTCATGCAAACATTCATCACTTTTGGCTTGGAATTGAGTCACATGGTCTGTGACTCAATTGATGATGGGGTTTTGATACCAACCAAGCAAGCTTTAACTGTTTCCAAGAGGGTAAAACTACCCTTATGATGAAACAAACCTTGTAAAAACAGTTTTAACTGGTTTTTACATCTCTTAAACACATCATGATGTGTTTTGAAGGCTCTAGATCAGGTATTACTATAGTAATTGCTGATTTAAGGGTCTAAAATGTATAAAATCAGCCCTTTTTTGGTCTAAACCAGGGCTCAATGATGCCATAATTGCCTTTTCTGTTTTCAGAGTGTTTTCCACAACTGAAAAGAGTAAAATTCACTTTTGGACTAAGAACATTGATTGCTATAAAAGAATGTCTTCTTTGCCCCACTTTTCTCTTCATGTTAGAATCTTTTCATTTTATAATTAGTTTAAACACTGTTAAATCAATCAATAAAAGATTCTCACCACCCTTTTTAAATCATTCTTAACCTCTTAACCATGTTAAAAATCATTTCAATTATTGTTTGTAACTCTTCTAATCATTTTTACCTCTTGAACCACCCCATACGTGAATTAAAGCATCTTCCATCACTGTAAACTTTGTCACTTTGTTTCCAAATTCACTTTGGTCACTTTTGGGTGTGTTTTCTCTTTAATGATATTTTTGAAGAATTGGTTCCTTAATAAATTTCTTGCAGTTCTTTTCTCAATTGATTCCAATTGAAATTGCTCTTGAAGAAACTTCTTTTGTAGCCCTAAATATCTCTTGTAGAGTATTTTTGGATTTACTTTTCTTGTTGGTAAAACAATGAATCTTTATAATATTATTTTTTTATACTTATGAAGTTAAAAACAATGAATTTGGCGTTTTTTCTCTTAAAAATACTACTTCATACTATTTTTCAAGCAAATTTCCACCTCATAGAAGTTTTGAGGACAGGAAATGGACTTGATTTTCAAGCAAAGTTTCATATCCACACCTTACGTTTTGCGGCCCAGCCATGATATTTTACCTGTGACATAATTTTTACTCTTTTCAAATCTTCTTTTCTTATATTGAAAAATTTGAAAACATATAAAAAATACTTATAATTCAAAAAATCCGTAAAAAATAAAAAAATTCATATTATAAGTGAGGCTTTATTTTTTCATTTCTCTTTTGAAAAAGTCTTTTTTACTCAATTAATTGGCTTTTCATAAAATTTTAGTGTCTGAAAATGTGGTAAGACAAGAAAATATTGAAACAGCTTCAACATTAACCAGTGTTATTCCTGCAAGTACTGTTAATTCAGACCATAATAGTACAGTTATTATAAATCAGAAAAATCAATCAGAGCCAATTTCTTCTGAATTAATTAACTTTGATATATGTAATACTATTCAGTAAGCAAAGAATTTGGCCAATAGTAAATTTTTGATGTAAAATTACTATTTTTAAGCTTTTTTAATCATAAATATGCCTTCAACCAGATCAGGAGCCAGCTATAATCCCTCAAGCAGCTCCCAGAAAGGTCATAGACGTGAGTTTTGCAGAAGCCAATCAGTTACAGAAAGACAAGGGTCAGTTGATGACTCCCAAAGTAATAGGTTAGTTCATTCTGAAGCTGATAATACTGTTTTACCTTCAAACAGAGCTGACACTGCCATAAGAAGCCTCAGTGGATATATAGAAAGCCAGCCAGAAGGCCTACAGCAATCCACTGCAGCACAAAAAGTACCAGATCCTTGCAGATCTGTCCAAAACTGCATGAATTCTTACATGACTGTGAGAAAATACCTGGAGCATCCCAACACTTGCAAGTTACTCAATGGATGGCATCCATTTATGGAAAAGAAAAACATGATGCTCTTAACAGAAGAATGGAGTAAAAACAACCCTCCTCCACCCAAGCAAGTGCAAAAAACAGCTCCAGTAGCCAGAAGCAGAAATTCCAACGTGGAAAAGCAGCCACAAGCTCAGAACAAGCTCAAAGGCAAGGCACCAGGCACAAAACCTTACAGACAGGGTTACAGAATCCCAAATATTCAGCAGGATGCCATGGAAAATTTATTTCAGATGGCCAGAACATTTATGGAATTACAGAAAAAGGAGGAAGCCATATTGAAATATCAGAAATGATTTCTTACATTTTTGATGCTATCCCAGAGTTTTATGAAGCTATAAATGGGGGAAAAGTCATATTTCTGATAAAAATTCATCAATTTGTAACAATCTTAAGACAATTAACTCAAGTCTGAGCCAAGTAAATGAGACACTTATGTGTTTTGAAGAAGCTTTAAGAACAATTAAAACTTCCAATAATGACAATTCATTTGGAAGTAAGTTAAATGAACAATCTTCCATTATTAAAGAATTGACAGACAAATATTCTAAGTTCAATATTGATGAAATAATTTAAACAAGAATAAAACAAGCCATAAATATTATCAAAGAAGATAATAAGAAAGTCCTTTATGATATTGCAAATTCATTTACTGAAGTAAAGACATATACAATTTCCTTGAAAAAGTGTTTTGACACCTCACAACAGGAAGTATCAAAATTAAAAATGAAATTGAATCAAGTCACTTCTGATAATACTAGACAGACAGAATTATGGCAAGAATTATCACATGAAGAAGATTTGTATAAAGTTGAAGTAATAAATCTAATACAGAGGTTCTGAGATGAGCTCAGAAATCCTCAAAGGTGTAGCAGCAGTAAGATGAATGATATTGAACAATTACTGCACACCTTACCAAGAATTTCTACACCTTTGAATCCAAATCAGGGCACAAGGATTACAAATCCACAAGTATTCAAAGTTGAAAATTCACAACTAAAAAATTAACTTTCCACTTTATTTCATAACTTGGAACCATCAATGGGCCAAGCACTCTTGAAAGAATTACCAAAACTTAAAGAATGGCCTCATTTCAGTGGTTAAGGAGAATATGACCATATGAATTTCATCAGAGGTATTGACTTGATTAAAGAAGATTTTGAATTACCAGACAGATTGGTAACAGCAAGATTTAACACCTTTTTTACCAGATCAGCCCATAGATGGTATATCAAATTAAGACAAGTGCATGGACACCAAAGTTGGACTTGGTAGAAAACCCAAATTATCAACAAATTGGCCAATGATTCTTGGAGATTTAAAGCTAAAAAAGCCTTTGAATCTGCTCAATTTAATTCTGATAAAGACAAAGCTTTACCATGGTTTTGCCAGAAAAAAGACAGATTAACAGAAAAACTCTAAGACAATGTGGAGGTGACTTAGAGCATGCTGTCAAAAGCAGGACTACTGAAAAATCTTCAGCAGAAGATATTATTAATATATCATAAAAATTAACCACCAGAACCAGAGTTGGTTCTAGTAGGGTGAATCTAAAAACAAGGTTTAATACACCTTGGAAAGACTCTGTTGACAAAAATCCAAAAGAGAATTCTGATAATATGGAGTACAAATCTGCAGATATAATCAGGAAGCTCCATATTTTCCAAATAACTACGCATCTAGCTAATGCATGTCCCAGGAAGGGAAAAATCAATGAAATTGACATTTAAAAAGAACCTGATGTTGAAAAAGATGATAATGTAGAAAATTAAGATGATAAATCATCAATATTTTCTGAATCTTCAAGGATATAGAAAATATCAATTCCATTTTTGATATTATGGAATCTTATTCCCACTTACCACAATGAAGCAATGGTCAGCTTTATATGTCAAAAATTCAAGATGCACAAATTATGAAGACCGAACCAAATAGGGGAAAGGGTTATATAGCTGGTAACTCCTGTGTCACAGAAGTGGTAATTGACAACAAACCCATTAAACGTTTACTTGACCCAGGAGCTTTCTTCTCTTGTGTTGGCAAATCTTTTCTTAAGACTTGTGTACCAAATTTTGAGAATCAATTATTGCCAATTGATGGCATAAAATTTAATAGTGCAAGTAGTCCAATGAAAGCATTAGGAATATTTGAAACTACTATCATATTTCCACACATAAATGGAAATCTAAGAATCACTGTTGAATTTGTTGTTATGAAAAATTGCTCTAGGACCCATTTTATATTGGGAAGTGACTATTTAATCATTTATGGCATAGACTAACAAGGACAGATACTTTACTATTGGAGGAAATAAGCATCAAAAATTTTCCTTTTTACCATTTAAGAGACAAATTACAGTGAGCAAAGTATCACCAGTGAGCTTAGAGTTGGAGATATTCAAATCTGAACAGTTAAATGAGGCTGGAATAAGCCTTCATCTGACTGATAAGCAGGAAAGTGAACCTCCTGCCCTTTTATATAACCACAAAGAAGCATTTGCATCAGACAAAAAACCTTTGGGGGAAATTATTGGTCATGAATTTGACATCGTCCTTAATATTGAAAGACCTTATTCAACACTATTAAGAAGACCTGCATATCCAGAAAGTCCTAAATCAAGAGAAGCTCTGGAAATTCATATTAAAGAACTTCCAGATCTTGGTTTAATAAGAAAGAGTGGCCATAATGAGGAAGTAGAAATAACTACACCAGTCATAGTGGCATGGCATAATGGGAAATCTAGAATGGTTGGCGACTTTAGAGCTATGAACACTTTCACTGTTCCAGACAGGTAACCAAAACCAAAAATCAAAATTTCCATTACCCAGATATCTCAAGCAGTGTATATAAGCACTATGGATTCCCTTGAAGGATTTCATCAGAATTTGGTGACACCAAGGGCAATAAAATACCTGAGAATCATTGTTCATTGTAGATTATATGAATATTTTAGGATGCCTTTTGGTATCAAGAATGCACCTTCACACTTCCAAAGAATGATGAATGAAGTCTTTCCTGAATAACTTTCAGAAGGATGATTAATCATTTACATTGATGACATTATTGTCTTTTTCAAGACTTGGGAAAAACATATATACAGATTATCCAGAGTTTTGACCAAAATCCAATCTATAAACATGAAAATATCCTTTAAGAAATGTCATTTTTGATTCAAAGAACTCAAAGCACTGGGACATGTAGTATCTGGTTTATCCCTTGGAATAGAAAAGAATAGCGTTGCAGCAGTAATACTGAAGCCTATTCCTCAGAGAAAAAGGAAATTCAGTCATTGTTGGGGTTCACAGGATATTACAGACAGCATATCAAAGATTTTGCATCCATAAGGACCTCTGTATAAACTGTGTGACAAGGACGAAGTGTTTGAAATGACTGTTGACAGAGTCAAAGCCTTTGAATCTTTAAGAAAAGCATTAACCACTTCTCCACTATTACTGATTCCAGACTTTAAGCTGCCTTTTAAGCTTTATATTGATTCATCAGGAGATGGGCTTGGTGCTGCACTTCATCAATTCCATATTATCAATGATAAACCTGTGGAAGTACCCATATTCTTCATATCCAGGAAAATCAAACCAACTGAAGCCAGATATGGAGCAAGTCAGATGGAGGGTTTATGCCTTTTCTGGGCCTTGGAAAAGCTAAATTACTTCCCAGAAGGATGTGTTTTTGAGGTTATAACAGATTGTACCACTGTTAAGTCACTTTCCAACATGAAGACACCTAACAGGCATATTCTCAGATGGAAAATAGCCATACAAGACTATAGGGGCAATATGACTATTGTTCACAAAGATGGTAATATTAATAAAAATGAATATGGACTGAGAAGATGGCCATTACCAAATAATATTGATAATCCTGCTTATGTTCCAGAAGAAGCTTCCCCACAGATCCCAATAGAAGGAATCAGTATTACAGATCTGAACACCACTTTCTTTGGAAGAAGTGAGAAACAGTTATACTAAGGATACAAACTGTAGCCTTTTATGCCAATTACTTACTAAAGACTGTAATAACAACCCTTTGATACATGCCTTAGATGAAATATGTAAAAAACACATGATGAGGGAAGATTACACCTACTGGATGGTATAATTTACCACAGAACTAAGCATAATTGTGTCATGACAGTTGTGGACAGGTCCTTAATCAATCTTGTACTGAAAGAATGCCATTACATCCCCTTCTCAAGATATCTTTCTGAAGACAGAACAAGAGACAAGATAAAGCCCTGTATATGGTGGCCAATGTGGCAGAAAGATGTTGCAGAGTATTGAAAAACCTGTGACAGATGTCAAGAGGCAAATAAATCCACTGGAAAAATATTTGGAAATATGATCAATATCCAAGAACCCAGCAGACCTTGGGAAATTGTCCATATGAATTGGGTAACTGGCCTACCACAAGGGGGTGATAGAATTTATAATGCTTGCCTAGTGATTGTTGAAAGATTTAGTAAGACTCAAATCTTTCTACCATCTCACAAAGATGATACAGCCATGAATACCGCTCTTTTGATATGTAATTGAGTAGTATCATGGACTGGAATATTCACAAAAATTATTAGTGATAGAGATCCCAAAATCACCTCAGTACTATGGAAAAATCTTCACCAACTGTATGGTACAAAGTTATCCTTCTCTATATCCTACCACCCACAAAGTGATGGTCTGGCCAATGCATAGCTTTTTGAAAATTTGTTGAATTTTAAGGGTCATCAAATATTCAATTTCAAATTTCCAGCATGACCAAATATTCAGAATCAAATTTGAGCTACCTTTGAATATTTTAAATTGAATGTTCAAATTTTTGAATATTCAAAACCAAATTTCAAATTCTGTTTTTGGGAATAATTAAAAAAATTATTACATGAACACTTTAGTTTATATATAATTAAAGGAAATTGTTTCTAATGTATTGATTCAAAACCATTTTGGGCCTTTGGTGAGAACCCATTAGCCCTTAAGTATTTTTTCCATAAGTTATTAAATACATATAAATAATACTATGGGCCCCTTTTTGATGAAATAAATGGAATCAATAAATCCTAATTAAGTTATATTTGATAAAAATGCATACAGTTCAATCAAATAAAAGAAAAAAATCATCAAAATTAATTAGAATTTAATGAAATTAAAACTGATGAAAAGTAATTGTAACCAATTAGAACTGTTTAAACTTAATAAAAATGTATTTTTTTCCTTTCATTATTTTTTTATTACTTTCTTTTTATTTTTTTAACTATTTTTTATTTTTAATCTTTATTGGTCAATTTTCTGTTGTTGGCTTTCCAAAATTATTTATGATTTATTTTTATTTCAAACTATTTGTTATTATTAATTAATTTATTCATTTTATGATTTATTATAACTTATGCATGAATTCGAGTTCAACTTGTTCATGAATCATTGTTCTGATTGAATAATTTAACAATCATTCATTGACTGTTTATTATTTAGTGTTTACTCATTATTTCTCCATTTATTAATATCTTCCTTTTAATTATTAACTTAATTTTTGGTTTTTATGTTTTATTTCTTTATTTTTTAAAATTTATGGGTAAATTTTTTGTTCTTTTATTTGATAATGGTGACTGACGTATTGAGGTTATTCACCAATTTGCCCAATTTTATTGGTTATGGGTTAATATTATCAATTTGAATATTTATTTATTGTGAATTTTTGATTTATTTATTTTCTAAGCTTTTTGCTATTTCTTTATCCTTAGATTATTATTCCTTCATTTGTTTTCCATTGATTTTAACTATAATTCATGTATTGATTATTCAAGTAATGGAAATAAATGAATATTATTTAAGAATAACTAAATAAACATTATAATTAATTTTAATTCATTCAAAAAAACGGATATTGACAGAAGAATTGAAATTCATTGAACTTCATTGAAATTAAATAAAATGTAATAATATCTGTTGCAATTAGTTGAACTGAATTCGAAATTGAGGTTCATTCAGAATTATAGAATATTAATTCATCTTAATTAAGAATATAATAAATAAAGATGTATAAAATTCATTCAACTTTCAAATCAAAATTAAAAACATTAGTTAAGATAGGATAAAATTAATCAAAAATCATCACAGTTGATAGAAATTCAAAGAAAGGTAACCAAAATCGCTTATCTATTTATGATTTATTTATTTTTTATCATTTAATTGGTAAATTTTCTTTTTTTGGTTTTTCTTAGGTATTTATCATTTCTTATTTGTCATTAATTTGGACTTCAAAGGTTTTTTTATCATCTATTAATTAATTCTTTTTATGGTTTATTTATTATTTGTAATTTTTGAACTATTTATTTATTGCCAAATTACAAAAATTGGCAGCAATTCCCCCAAAGCGCACTATTGTAAGGAAATACAAAAATGAGTCATGTTGTGGGCCCCCACCATGACTTGACAAAAATATTGATTAATAACTTTATTAAAAGCAAAAAAATTGTATTTGTTTAAGATGTTTACTTCATCTAATGCTATAGTGGTGCTTCACTCTTTATTGTGCCAGGCACTTTCAAAAGAGGCACCGGCCCTATTGGCCTGGACAGCTCCTATTTTGTAGATCCATTGACCCAAGCCCCCAATTGATCATTCGCCAAATGGTGTTACAGCCTCAAGCCATCTCTATGCATGTGCACCCACATAGAGAGGCAAAGCCTTAAGTAACACCCTTCTTTGACCAAGTCCACTGAGGGCTTCCAGAAGTTTTGACCAGTTGACGTTTGAGGAAAAGACTTAATTATCTGAGCTTAAAATTAAGGTCCAAGGTAAAAATAAAACTTCAGCAACAAGGAACATTGAGCGGGTTCCACAGCTTTCTTTTTCATAAGGGTTTTCAAAAGAAAACATTGAACCTCACCATGTACATTGATCCATAATTGAGCAATCCCCCGCTAATCAAGCCAGCCAGGGAGCCTTGTCCAAAGTCTATGAGAAAAGAAGCATTGCGTTTACAGAAGAAAGGCAAGGAAATAGTTATGTTACTAACCTGAAGGGCAGCCACACAAGCTTCTGCTAATCAAACCCTGCTACGCTTACTAGTTGAAGTGCCCTCTTGCCATCCCATACCCTTCAGGAGTTCCAAGCCAAATCGACCTACTGGGACGCGATGATAGTCATCCAGGGTTGATGAATCTGGTAGTTTGGAGTCCTCTGGACGAAATTTTTCTGTCTCATCACCAGAAATGGGTGGATCATCAGATTCTGATTGAGCTTGTTGAGGTGGCATAAGGATTGGTTTGATTTTTCATTAGCTCGCGATATCAATTCACAAAGAGCTTTTTGATCTAGCATCTCAGGCTCAGATTCTTCAAGTGATTTGGGTGAGACAATATTATCCAGCACTTCCAAAGTATTAGAAGCTTCATTTGCGACAACGGTTATTTGATTTTCATTTGAAGATCAATCTGAAGTACTTTGCGTAGCTGTTGAGTGTGTCTTTAGTGTGCCTTGAATCATTTTCTGATAGTTTAGATTGCTCCTCAACAAGGCTCAAGGTTTTTTGGAGAAGTTTTTGATTTTTCAGTTTTTAAACTATCCTCATTGTAATTAGGCAAAGGGAAAGGTTCAATTCTAATTATTTTAATATTAAAATTATGATTCTTCAAGATGAATGAATAAGTAAAAGTTCTTGTTTTCATAAGATGACTTGCATGACTTTTAATAATTTCCCAAAGATTGAAAAAGGTTGATAGTGTACTTTAAGAGAACTTGGTGGTTTGAAAGATTCATCTTCTGGGTTGGATTCAATGACAATATTAGAATCTTCTTTTCAGGACTTTCAAATTTAATGGGATGAATAAGTTCTTTATATTTTAACAGGATCGTATGATCAAATGCTTTATTTCTTGAAGAGCGTTTTCTCAAAAAATAAATATAGAATAACCAAACTATCAATTATTTAATATAAATTGATATCAATTGAAGCTTTCTTACCTAAAATAATATCCAAACTGAAATCCTGAATCATCGCAGGTAGGGGCATTTTTCTTTGTCTTTTTTAGCTTCATACCCTCTTTCTCATAATTCTCATCGTGTTTGCCTTCAATGACAGGGCCTTCATATTGAAGCTTGAATACAAACACAAAAGGCGGCAAGCCGGTCAGCTGGTTTGATTTTTTTGATTTGTTGGTAAGAGGGAAGAGGGCTATACTGGTAATGTGGGTGCTCTTGTCACAGAGGTATAAAAGGGGCTTTTTAGGCTTGACAACAGCGGAGCTGAAACAGTAGACAGTTAGAATTTTGGAAACAAAAGACAGACAAGCAGCTGAAGCTCACCCATACCTTTGTCTGCGTCCTCCTTGCTATCATAATCATCACAAAATGCGACAAGCTGGTAAGCTGGTTAGATTTTTTTGATTTGTCCGTAAAAGGGAAGAGGGCTATATTGGTAATGTGGGTGCTCTTGTCACAGAGGTATAAAAGGGTCTTTTTAGGCTTGATCACAGCGGAGCTGAGAGGGGAGATGGTTAGAATCTAATCCAGAAAGGTATGATCACTTCATGAGGGGAATAGCCAAAATTATCTTACAATGGCATTCCAAATTGCATCTTGACAATTTCTAAAGTTGTCTAAAATGTTAAATGTTCGGAAGTTGATTGGATGTATTAGTTGCACGTGAATGTGTGACAGCTGCCGAATGAGGGTGATGGTGTGATAAGAAATAGGAAAAGAGCCCTACGGCTGTAAAAACAAATTACAGCCGTAAAAAATAAATTGATTATAAAAAATTGAATATTAAAATTGAAAATTGTTTGAAAAAGATAATTGATAAGAATAAGCGCATATCCAGAGGTTATAGACTGAAACATACCCTAATGTGGTGATATATAGTGAGGCATATGCATAAGGAAGCCACACAATAATGCATAATAAAGAAAAGATCAAGAATAAAGAAAAAACCTAAGAATTAAATATTAAATATTAAACAAATTACAAATTTATCATTAAAGAAAGGCGAATATTAAAAATTAAAAATTATTTAAATATCAAATAAATGATAAATTGCTCATGAAAAAGTAATACCAAAAGTAACTATTAAAAATTAAAAATTCAATCAGTAATGAATTTGTCATGAAAATTAATAATAAGTAAGACATGAAAAAATCACAAATTCAATGAATAATACTTTTTGATAATAAAATGATACAAAGAATTAATCAAAAACTCATCCTCATCAATACATGAATAATAGATAAATATCATAACATAAAAAATTAAAAAAGAATACATATCATGAAAAATGAATTGGAAAAAATTAAGAACAAAAAAGCAGTAGTTCATAAGGTATAAACAATATCAAAAGGATCATAAATGATTGAAAAACAATGTTCAATGAACAATTAATGCATTCAAAAATTAAAAAATGAAGCAAAAGACAATGAAAAATAGAATAATAATAACTAAATAACTAGTAGCTCATATAAACTATGAATGTATTAATAAAAGCTCAATGATTAAATTATACATATTCAAAAGTGGCTCATGAACAACAAAAAATAATGAATAAATAAAAGAATAAAACATAAAAATTTCATCAAAGAAAATAACAATAAAGAATTAAATGAATCATTTATAAATCATCAGTCATTAAAATCAAAAAATAAACATCAACACAGAAGCAGTAATCAACATAATAGAAATAATCTAGATAATAAAATTACCCAATTTACACTTCAATTACTTGTTTCAATTAATTTGATAATTAAAATCAAAATAAATCAGATTAAAATAAATAAGAAAAAAAAACATAAAAACCCAAAAAATCAAATTTCATGAAATATGAATCATAAAAAATGAATTATAAAGAATTCAAAACCAAAAAAAGCTTCTCATTTGATATAAATAATATTGAATGGATAATGAATTATCAAAAGACAAAGGTAAATGAACAATGAAAAAATCAAGAAATTACAAAAAGAAAACAACAGGAAATAAAAAATAATATAATAATAACTAAATAACTATTAGCTCATAAAAATTAAGATTGGATCTATAAAGTCTCAATGATTCAATTATCAACAATAAAAAGTGGCTCATGAACAACAAAAAATAATGAATAAATACATAAATAAAACATAAAAATTGCATCAAAAAGAATAAAAATGAAGAATTAAATTAATAATGAGTCACGCATCAATCATCAACATGAAGATATAAAATATCCACACAGAAGCAATAATAAAAATGATAAAAGTAATCAACATGACAAAATTACCAATTTCAAGTATGAACTACTTATTTCAGTTTATTAATATCAATTTTGAGAAATGATATGGATCAAATTAAATAAGATTGAATTAATATCCATTCATTTCAATTTATATAATTAGTCCTCATTATAATTAGTTATTATTGTTTATAATCAAACCCAATTGATTTTAATTAATGAAGATTTTATATAATAACTCACTATTGAGTTCAATTAATTAAGTCTGAGAATAATGAATTAAAATTGATATTATTTAATTCAGCTGCATTCTAATTAATTGTTATTGATTAGAATTAGCTAATACTAGCTATAATCAATTGTCCTTTATTTGAATTATTTCTCATGGATTTTGATTAATTATCATTCTATAAAATGAATTTTAAGAATTAAAAATTATTTATATTTAATTCATTTTAATTAATTTTAATTAATTTTAATTAATTTTAATTAATTTTAATTAATTTTAATTAATTTTAATTAATTTTAATTAATTTTAATTAATTTTAATTAATTTTAATTAATTTTAATTAATTTTAATTAATTTTAATTAATTTTAATTAATTTTAATTAATTTTAATTAATTTTAATTAATTTTAATTAATTTTAATTAATTTTAATTAATTTTAATTAATTTTAATTAATTTTAATTAATTTTAATTAATTTTAATTAATTTTAATTAATTTTAATTAATTTTAATTAATTTCAATTAATTTTAATTAATTTTAATTAATTTTAATTAATTTTAATTAATTTTAATTAATTTTAATTAATTTTAATTAATTTTAATTAATTTTAATTAATTTTAATTAATTTTAATTAATTTTAATTAATTTTAATTAATTTCAATTAATTTTAATTAATTTTAATTAATTTTAATTAATTTTAATTAATTTTAATTAATTTTAATTAATTTTAATTAATTTTAATTAATTTTAATTAATTTTAATTAATTTTAATTAATTTTAATTAATTTTAATTAATTTTAATTAATTTTAATTAATTTTAATTAATTTTAATTAATTTTCATTAATTTTAATTAATTTTCATTAATTTTAATTAATTTTAATTAATTTTAATTAATTTTAATTAATTTTAATTAATTTTCATTAATTTTAATTAATTTTCATTAATTTTAATTAATTTTAATTAATTTTAATTAATTTTAATTAATTTTAATTAATTTTAATTAATTTTAATTAATTTTAATTAATTTTAATTAATTTTAATTAATTTTAATTAATTTTAATTAATTTTAATTAATTTTAATTAATTTTAATTAATTTTAATTAATTTTAATTAATTTTAATTAATTTTAATTAATTTTAATTAATTTTAATTAATTTTAATTAATTTTAATTAATTTTAATTAATTTTAATTAATTTTAATTAATTTTAATTAATTTTAATTAATTTTAATTAATTTTAATTAATTTTAATTAATTTTAATTAATTTTAATTAATTTTAATTAATTTTAATTAATTTTAATTAATTTTAATTAATTTTAATTAATTTTAATTAATTTTAATTAATTTTAATTAATTTTAATTAATTTTAATTGATTTTAATTAATTTTAATTAATTTTAATTAATTTTAATTAATTTTAATTAATTTTAATTAATTTTAATTAATTTTAATTAATTTTAATTAATTTTAATTAATTTTAATTAATTTTAATTAATTTTAATTAATTTTAATTAATTTTAATTAATTTTAATTAATTTTAATTAATTTTAATTAATTTTAATTAATTTTAATTAATTTTAATTAATTTTAATTAATTTTAATTAATTTTAATTAATTTTAATTAATTTTAATTAATTTTAATTAATTTTAATTAATTTTAATTAATTTTAATTAATTTTAATTAATTTTAATTAATTTTAATTAATTTTAATTAATTTTAATTAATTTTAATTAATTTTAATTAATTTTAATTAATTTTAATTAATTTTAATTAATTTTAATTAATTTTAATTAATTTTAATTAATTTTAATTAATTTTAATTAATTTTAATTAATTTTAATTAATTTTAATTAATTTTAATTAATTTTAATTAATTTTAATTAATTTTAATTAATTTTAATTAATTTTAATTAATTTTAATTAATTTTAATTAATTTTAATTAATTTTAATTAATTTTAATTAATTTTAATTAATTTTAATTAATTTTAATTAATTTTAATTAATTTTAATTAATTTTAATTAATTTTAATTAATTTTAATTAATTTTAATTAATTTTAATTAATTTTAATTAATTTTAATTAATTTTAATTAATTTTAATTAATTTTAATTAATTTTAATTAATTTTAATTAATTTTAATTAATTTTAATTAATTTTAATTAATTTTAATTAATTTTAATTAATTTTAATTAATTTTAATTAATTTTAATTAATTTTAATTAATTTTAATTAATTTTAATTAATTTTAATTAATTTTAATTAATTTTAATTAATTTTAATTAATTTCAATTAATTTCAATTAATTTTAATTAATT